>OY743227.1:42939518-45645317 GCA_963555765.1 Orthonevra nobilis | reverse complement strand
AAACTGTGTATTATTGGTGGCGCTATTGTAATGGTTGTTGTATCGACGTAATTCTTAGTTGTGTTAATCGTGTTGTCAAAAAAGTGGTTTGTGTCAATTGTGTGTAGATGGCTCTGTTGTGTAGGCATAACACTGACAGCGGGGTGTTTATCGAAGATCTTACAAACTTTCAAAATACAAACATACATTATATCAAAAACTAATGTCGAATAAAAGTAAAAAAAATAAAAAAACAAAATGAGCCCTTTTTTCTCCATCGATAAAGTGTTATATGCAATCTTTGGGGGATAACGTCCATGTTTGGATAGGCGCTCTAAAAACCATCTTAAGAACATTTAAATTCGAGCGATACAACTGAAAAGAGAAAAAATATTATGAAGTCAATCGATAAGCAGCCAGCCCATATTTCTGGAGGGACTTTGCCAGCTATATTCCTCATCAGTTCACCATCAAGCCCAACTTCGGTCGTGCAGTCAAGTATATCCAAACTCGGTTTTTGGCAGCAGAACACGAAGAGCTTGCTCTTATCTCTACTTCCTCCCTGATCCTTTCCACTTGCTTAATATGTCAGCATTGTAAGAGTATTCAAAACTTCAACCCTTTTGTATAGTATAAGCAAACAGTTGGCAAATAGGAAGAGCTTCTTCAGGGCTTATACGAATCCGGATGTATTCTACTTCTAGCAGTGAATATATCAGAAAACTCACTTTAAAGGTTTTCCGACCGCTTTAATTTCATGGTTTTCAAGAGTTATTTTTTGATGGCTAAACGTCTGCGGCGATTTTGGGTGATTTCAACTTATCAGATCAACTTGAATTCTTTTCCCCTTTTATATGCCGGCGGGCAAGTGCCAGTCACACAAGGGGTCGGAACCCAGCGTCCAATATTAAACATAACATATTTCTTTAATTTAAAATTTCTCACAGTCCACTTTTTGGCATAAAATTGAGTTGCTTGCTTAAAAAAATTTTAAATTTCTAATAGTCTACAGGATACATCCCTGTGACAGGCGTTGGTACCCTTTGGATACGGAACCCTAAGGCTGGGCGCTCACTTGGCAACTTTTCGTTGCGCAACGAAAAGTTGCCGCTGTTGCCGGCAACTATTGCCGAGCAACTTTTGCTTATACAGCGCTCATTAAGCAACTAGTTGCCAGCAATGTGTGCAAATTGCAATAACTATGGATTTCGAACAAACTTTTATTGTTTATGCATTATTGATAATACCGGGAAAAAAAAACAAGAAACAAAAAAAAGTGCTTGGTGCATCCTATAAATCGTGATAGAAAGGAAAAAGGAAAATATCAAAGCCTTTTTCTGGTCTTTTAAATGTTTATTTAACAAGCACGGCCTCTTTTCCACTTCATCGATCAAAGTATTTTCACCAATAAGCACCGCACACATTTTTCTGGTCACAACCTACCCCGACCGTGGGTCAAAATAAATAAAAAACAGAAGGTTGCCCGGCAACTAATTGCCTAGTGAGCGGTCGAATACATTTTTCTAAGAGAGCAACTTTTGAGCAACGATTGCGTTGCTCAAAAGTTGCCGATGTTTGGCAACGAAAAATTGCTCTCAAATTGCGTTGCCTAGTGAGCGCTCTACCATATAAGCCAATACACTTTTTCTGAGCAACTTTTCGTTGCGCAACGAAAGTTGCCAAGTGAGCGCCCAGCCTAAAATGGGGAAAATGTCGAGTAAAAATTTACGCAAAGCAATAATTATTAAAATCAAAAATCGAGGAATAAATGTATGCAGCTCTTGCAGAGGGAGGAACTTTAAATCTCAGTCCAGTTCGAATTCGATTTTTCAATCCAGATACAGACAAAATCCGTCATATCCGGTCGCATATGCCAATGCTAACTGGATAGACATATCGATACCCAAGAAAAATAAATATATATCGATAATTAATTATTTTTGCAAGTTTGAAGGAAACACACCTATGACAGCTGTCATTTGCGCATGCCATTTTAAGCGGCAAAACCAACAATTGTTAAAACCATAGTTGTGTATTCTTAGTGTTTTTTGTCAAATTTTCGAGAATTAGTTAAAAACGCGCATTATTTACGCACTGATTCGGGTCGAAATAATTCTCGTTTTAATTCTTCATTGCATGGTTCTAAGTTTTTCACAATTGCAAAGGTTGTTTAGCAAACAGAAAATAGAAAAGCCAACAAAGATATGACACAAATACAGTGTTTACAAAATTTGGTTCTCGATGCACTAGAAGTTGTGGAGTTCAAATTGAGTAAGTTTAAGAATAAATTTAACGGGCACAAGTTGATATTAGATTTCAATTGTAGTTCGTTTCAAAGAAGACGTTTACGATGATTCCATCAAATTCAGTCCAGCGATGGCGCATCAAATATTCGGCGAAAGCGAAAACATTTTTGGCTACGAAGATCTCAAGGTTAAAATCATGTACACGGCTGGACCATTACAAATATACATTGGAGTAGACTACAAGAGAAGAGTCGAAGATATAAGTGCTGGTGATATCAAAGCTGATGATGTTGTTAGTATAATTTCATCAAAATTGCCCGATGGTTGTTATTTTGTGAATTTGGATGAATTTCTGAAAACCTTGGATAAAGCGGACAAATTTCAACCATTCGGCTCAAAAGTTTGCGAACACACGGCGACGGATAGTGAGGGAAACGAACGGTTATTTGAAATCTATCATTGTGACTACAAATCTGCGGCTTTCCTAAAGTTCTTTGTGAGGCTAGAGACCTTCGTGTTGTGGTTTGTCGATGCAGCATCCTACATAGACATCGACGATCCCCAATGGAGTTATTTCGTATGGTGAGCAATTGAAAATTCAATTGAAGTAAATAGGCAGTAAAAGGGAATTTATATTTGTTGGTTTCTTTACAGCTATGAGAAGTATAAGAATCATGATGGCGTCTATCAGTATGCGGCAACGGGTTACACGACTGTATACGAATACTACGCTTATCCACAGAACATTCGCCCACGGATCAGTCAAATGTTGGTTTTGCCTCCGTTTCAGAAACTGAAAATTGGAACCAAGTTCATTGAAACAATTTATAATTATTATCAAGGACAGAAGAGTGTCATCGATATAACCGTAGAAGACCCGTCTGAAGACTTCCAAAGATTAAGAAACTTTATCGATTGCCGCTTGTGTTTGAATTTAGAAAGCTTCAGTAAGGATGTCATCAAAAATGGATTCTCCAAAGAAATGGTGAAGGAAGCAAGAGATAAATTTAAGGTAACAAAGCAGTTTTCGTTGTGCCCACTTATATTGTTATTGTTACAGATAAATCCAAAACAATGCCGTAAAGTTTACGAAATCCTGCGTTTGTACCACACGAATGTGTATGACGATGATGATTACAAAGCCTATCGTTTGGACATAAAAAAGCGCCTCAATGCAGTCTATCACAAGCAGTTGAATGATATCAAGAAAATGGAAAAACTGAACATAGACGCTCAGTGGATGAAGCCTTTAATTCCGACGTTAGAAGATCGAATTGTGCAACTAGGAGTTGAGTACGACGATGTGAAAATCAAATATGATCAAATAATTGGAAAACTCAAAGCATAAATGTTTACTTTTGTTAATTATACGATGTTGTTTCATATTAAACCAAAAAAAAAAAATTTGTCTTAATAGTGTGCCTTTATTTATGGTCTGCGGAAATGATCCTCACGTAGAGCTGACGCTCAACTATGCTAGAGACATTTTATTACGAGAGGCCCATGCAACTCAGTGGCCACAAACCATAACCGCTTAACTCGAGCTAGGACAAAAATACTTCCACTACATTTTTTATGTCTGTATCTTTTTTTAAACAGAAGTTATTCCTGAAAAACCTAGTGGCCTAACTATTTTTCTTAAAATACTGTTTTGGCATAACAGCTTAACTCGTAATAATTATAATATTTTTCAACGTTCGTTTCCTAACTTTAGTTAAGTCTCTTATGAATTTACTTTTTATTTTGTCCTAATAACTTATCTCCAGTTATGCTATTCCTATTCCTCATTTCATAAAATTTTCGTTTTGGAATAAGAGCCTAAGTCGAGATAAGAAATTCATTGTCAGCTATCAATTAATAACGACCACTTTTTAATTATTGCCTATGGCAACTTAGGCTGTTATTCCCCAAAATATAAAAGTAATTCGATATTCTTAACTTGAGTTAAACTGTTATTCCAAAACAAAGTTTTGATTTTTAATTAGCTTAACTCGAATTAGGTTATTTATTTAAAACAGAGAATAACATTTTGGGAATCTGATCTCGAGTAAGGCCGTTATTCCATATTTGAAAAAAAAAAAAAAAAATAAATCTAAGTCGACTTAGTTTCTTATTTCAAAACAGAAGTTATAAAATATCGAAAAAGTGAGTCATAAATTGAGTAAGGTCGTTTTGAACAGTCGCAAAGGTTTAAAGACCAAAAGTGAAAAGTGAACATAAAATGTCTGGCAGAGCAGAGAAAATGGTGGAACTAGCTAGGATGCTGACAGAACGCGCTAAAGGCAAAGGTATGTTTACCTATATTTTTCTATTCGGTAAATAACTAGGATGGGCGCAGATGGACAGTAATTTTGCACATTCGACAAACAATTTTTTTAGCCTTCGACAAACAAAAACCCAACAATCATTAGTGCATAATAAGGGAGAATTCACTGCACCAATTTAATAACTGCTGACAAAATGTATCTTTGTACGAAGTTGGAAAGCAAGTGTGCAATGAAGTAAGTTCACATAGGTAGTGCTTATAAGTGTTTTCTAGTCTAGCTGTTAAACGTCTTTTTATTAGTACTGCCCCTTACGCGGAAAGGACATATACAAGTACTTCAAGAGAATATCTTGATGAATTGCATTTCGTCTTTGAAATTAAGCAAATGCGTACTTGAAGAAATACACATATTTATGCACACCTTAATGCACAAAAGTAACACATAATTATTACTATTTTTTATTATATTTTTTATCAAATATACTTGAAATAGTTTTTTTATGTTGCGAAGAACTTAAAGCTAATGTAACTAAAGTTCCTTATTCTCTTTTAAATGAATCTATCCACCATAATGAATTATTTATTGAAATCGAAATGTATAGTTATTTGGATGTTAAGGTCAGTAATACTGAAAAATCATACAATTTTATGAAAGCTAACTTTCTTGAGCTAAATAATTTTTTCAATAATATTGAGTGGGACAATGAATTAAATCACCCCAATTTACATCACTCGTACAAACGTTTCGTTGAAAAACTTAGTCATGGCTTCGCTAATTTTGTTCCTCAATATTCTAACCACAGAACAACCAAGCCTCCTTGGTATAATAATCAGTTAACAAATTTAAAGAACTTGAAAAACAAAGCTTTTAAAAAATATAAAAAATCGAATAATCCGACCGATTATGTTAAGTTTAGTAAATTACGTAAAGATTTTATTGTTCTTAGTAAGTTTCTCTACAGGGGATATTTCATGAATATTGAACGCAATATTAAATGCAACAGCAAATCGTTTTGGCATTATATAAATTCAAAAAGGAAGTCCATAGGAATTCCTAATACAATGCATTTTAAGGACGTTGAATCATTTGACGTTGAGTCTTCCCTTGAACTTTTTTCAAACTTTTTTGAATCTGTTTATTCAATCCCGAGTACAGGTAGTAACTCAGGAACTGACTGTCTCAATGGCATCAGTATAGGGTCACTCCAACTGAGTTATGAAGAAGTTTACTTGGCTCTTCAATCTGTGAATCCTAATCCCAACTGTGGCGCCGATGGTATACCAGGAGTGATTCTAAGGTACTGCTGCAGCTCCCTCTGTACTCCGTTGCTCAATATTTTTAATCGTTCTCTGTCTGAAGATGTATTTCTTGACGAATGGAAGGTGTCGTACTTGGTCCCTGTTCATAAGTCTGGCTCCAAAAATAACGTGGAGAATTATAGAGGTATCAGCAAACTCTCAGCGATTCCCAAAGTTTTTGAAAGCATAGTCGAAAATAGACTCAAGTTTCTTATAAAGGAGACCATATCTGAAGTTCAACATGGATTTGTATCCGGTCGATCCACTACTACAAATCTGGCGTATTTCTCATCATATGTCATTAATGCGATTGAGAATAAATCGCAAGTTGATACAATCTATACAGATTTTAGCAAAGCGTTCGATTCAGTAAGCCATGCTGTTCTTATTAAAAAGCTGGAATCTTTCGGATTTCACTCTGAGTTCTTAAGTTGGATAACTTCGTTTGTCACTGGTCGTACTCAACGAGTGAAAATTGGGGCATACCTGTCCAGGATAATCGAATGTACCTCAGGTGTACCTCAAGGGTGCCATTTAGCCCCACCGCTTTTTATAATTTTTATTAATGATATTGTAAGTGTTATTAAACATAGCCAGTGTCTACTATACGCCGATGATTTGAAATTGTTCTCAGTTATTAAGGGTGTGGATGACTGTCATCTACTACAGGCAGATCTTAATCGCGTTCTGGGTTGGTGTAACACTAACAGTTTAAAACTCAATATTAAAAAATGCAATGTAATCTCTTTTTCCAGATCGACTTCTTTAATTGATTTCAACTATTCCATTGACTCTATGCCTTTGAATAGAGTTAGCAAAATCAAAGACCTTGGTGTTACGATTGATAATTTTTTTTCATTTAAAAACCACATAGAACTAACAGTCGCAAGGGCCAATTTACTAATTGGATTTATCAAGCGTAATGGTAAAGATTTCAAGGACCCATATGCGCTATTGTCCCTATATACATCTCTTGTTAGATCTATTCTAGAGTACGCGGCTGTTGTTTGGAATCCCTTTAATGTAACCTTCTCCGACCGCATTGAGAAAATCCAAAGGCGCTTCACGAAGTTCATTTTCTACAAGTTGCGTTGGAACTTCCATCCAAACTATAGGGCTAGATGTCAGTTACTAGAAATCAAATCCTTAAAATCTAGACGTTCGATTCTTGATGTAATGTTTGTGAGAGACTTACTTTGTAACCATATTAAGTCTCCTGTTCTTTTGTCGTTAATACCTATATATGCTCCAGCACGGTCGCTGAGGATTCGAGATCTGCTATTTGAACAAAATCACAGGACCAATTATGGTCGTAATGAGCCTATTTCAAGAGCCATTTTAGCTTTCAACGAAGCTTATATGTACATAGACATAGCTGATAGTAGAGTTATATTTAAAACTAACTTATTTTACTTATTTATATTTTGAGCAAAAACAAATTGTTAACATCTGTTAGTTATATTGTTACTTGTAGATGAAATTAATAAATAAATAAATAAATAAATAAATATATATTTGTTCTTGAAAACTTCAGGGGTTATGACAACGAAGGATTTCGAGTTGAATATATTGATATTGGTGAGAAAAATATTTATATATTGCTTTATTTATATTATAACAAATATATATATATTCAAACTTAATATTTACTCAGTTAAAACCAAGAAACCGAAAACAATGTGCCCAGAAAAATTGAGCAATAGCTTTTGTACAACAATGACACAACGGCCTCACAATGAAAGTTTTTTTTACCGATCTTTTACCAAATTTTGAATCAGTAGTGCAGAACGAACTGCATGGTAGCAATATTAATGTTGACTTGCTTCGAAGTAAGGACAATTTTGTACTTTCCGTATTTATGTATTTGATACTATATGATAAACATGTTATGGATGAACTGTACTTAGAGAAAGTTTATTATAATTCAGGTGAGCAAACGAAGAACGTTGAAGGTGATGAAGGACTTGATGATATTTTTTCTGAAAAAACCCAGTTGGGAGGACTCAAACGATTCGGTGAAGGATCCAGACTTTAATTTATCCATTACGTCGAGTATTATTGGTTCTCAGAAAGATAATGAAATGATTTTGTTGGGATTTCAAATTGAAAAGGCCCTAGAGACACCAAAAGTAAAAACCTTCGCTCTAGGCTTCGAAATAGTTATCAAACACTTTCCGGAAACAATATTAAAGCTAGAGTTTGTAAACCGTTTATTATTTGTAGAAGCAAATGTCAGGAAAGGATTGGAATTAATAAAATTGAATTGCTTTTTTAGCTCTACTGGTCTTTAGGAAACTATGACCAAAGAACTCTATATATCGGGTCATTGAAGATAAAAAGTGTGATACCCTTTATAATGTACTCGAAGGGAAGCGAAAACGAGAAAACACCATGAAATACGCTCTGGAAGTTGATGGAAATGTTTTCAAGGTATGCAAAAAACATTTTGCACAGTGTTTTGATGAAACAGATAGCTTTATCAAAACAATCATTCGAAAAAAAATTGCATGTCCTTTAATACCATTTAAAAATCTGCGAGGAAAGCATACTCCAGCTATTAAGATTAATATAAAGGTAGAAGATGAAGTTTAAGACACACATTTCAAGATTTCTTGCATATGAAAGCCACTACAGTCGACGTGATACAAGTAAGAAACATCTGCCTGCGAGACTAAATCTTTCATCCATGCACCGCCTGTATAAATTGGAAGCCGAAAATCCGGTAAACCTCTCAAAATACGCTCAGATATTTAAAAGGCACCAAAAGTAGACACTTGTAGCACATACGATACATTTGTTTCAAAAATCAAGATTGCGCAAACCGAGGAAGAAAAAAGTGGCAAAAAACATGAAGACGTTTGCATTTGACTTACAACAATGTCTACAAACACCTTTTTTAAGAAATTCGGTAAGTTTTGGACTTTTAATTTAACAGTCCATGACCTTGAAAACAACAGTGCAAAATGCTTTATGTGGCACGAAGCAATGGCCCGCCGTGGCGTTAATGAAATTTCATCATGCGTTTACAAATTTTTGAAAATGTTACCAGCAGAAATAAAAAGTGTTACTTTCTACAGTGACTCATGTTCAGGACAGTATAAAAATTCTTTAGTTGCTGCCATGTTTATTGTGTTTATTTCGAATGTACAAAAGATTGATTTTATTGACCATAAGTTCCTTGAACCAGGTCATACACACATGGAATGTGACAGCGATCATGCACTTATCAAACGGATGAAAAAGAATACAAATGTTCAAATCGTAACACCAAGAGATTGGTATCAATTTGTAAATGCTGTTGGCGCTAAAATTGAAGCAGTAGAAATGAAGACTTTTGCTTTCTATAACTTTTCCGAACTTGCTAAATCAAAATTTTCATGGAAACGTGTCAATGAAGATGGTGAAAAATTTAGATGGAATGTAGTTCGATGGCTTCGCTATACGAAAAGCTGCAATAAAATATCATACAAAACGTCTTTAGACACAGATGAATATTTTAAGATTCTAAAGGTGGGAAAAAGAGGTGCTGCTGTTATTGGCATAAATGAAATACGCCAAAATATTAAGGACTTACCGTGCATATCGCGAGAAAAAAAGAAAGATCTTATGGACTTAAAACAGTTTATTAGCCCAGAATTTCATGCATTTTATGACAATCTTCCAACCAATATGGACGAACACAATACTCATCCCGATATAACAGATGATTAAATAAAAACCTTGTTTAACTTATTTTTTTGTATATAAATACAAAATGAATTCCACAACTATGAATGAATTTCCTGTTTGTTTTTTTTTTTTTTAAATAAAATTGAATGACAAGATGGTAGAACATGAATGCGTTTTATTGCAATTAAGCTAAAAGTTGAACATTAACCTAAGTTGAAAAGATATATGAGTTATATGTATGGAAAAAGAACCTATCTTAATATAAGAAATGCAATCTAAAAATCGTATGCACGAAATAATGACCTAGGTTGACTTAATAATAATTGAACGTTTTTTTTTTTCTTATGGAATAACAGCCTAACTAAACTTACGCTTTTTAAATTTTTAACGTTCAACAAATCATAAAAGCCTAAGTGTATATCTCTGTAATTTCTCTTTAATTAATTAATGTAGTTCAATTTATTTTTGCAAAGTATGTAAAGGAATATATCTGGTTAAATTCTGTGAAAAAAAAATCTTAAAAACTAATATTCCTGATTTGTAGTGCTGATTTGAAACCTTGAGCTCCTCTCCTGAAAAACTATAAAAACCCACTTAGGCGGTTATGACTTGTGGCCACAGACTTGTAGGTTTTCGAAGAAGAGTTGTAAAAAAATACAATCCTTTGGTATTGAAGTCACAGGCTCACAAGGAAAACTACAATCACCGAATGCAATATCATACTCCAAATTATACTGAGTTGCAGATCTGCAACATACCCTATTTCACTGCATTAACATTTTGTGTTCCAATTTTATCCAAATCAGACCAATGTTCCAGGCACGTAACATACCTCTTCCAAGCACGATCGTTTCTCAAGCCCTCTATTTGAAATTTTCTGCTCGTAATTTTTATTCTATGTTTTTGCCACCATTTATCGGTTCTTCATTGGAAAGAAAGCTATTATTTAAAACATCCAAGTCTTTCGTACAATTGACAGGACTTTTGCCCCCAACACAAACTGCTCGTAGATTTCTCCACAGTACTTTGGTGGGTATGGATATGCTGAGTTTAGAGGAATAGTAGTGGCGTTTAGATGCAGGAACCGTTAGTGTTGCAGCATTACGTGCAGCTCTGTACAATGCCCAGTTAGCTGCAGTGCGATTTCGCTTCCACTTATTGTACAGCTTATTCCGTTTCTTGAGCGCACTAATTACTTCCTCCGTATACCAAGGGTAAAAACTATCTCTATTGGCAACCATTTTTTCAGGCACAAAGTCGTTAAATAACTTGATTTTGATTGATTTGATTTTATTTTATTTTTTAGCACATTTGTTTTGTATGCAGTTTACAATTTTTACCCTCAAAGCAAAGTGCTTATCTGCAGGTGGTTGTTCGAAAAATTTAGTTTTGAAGTGATTTTTAATATAGAATTATTTCATTACACATTGCATATCAATTTCAATTTCAATACTATCAATATTTATAAAATAAAGTTATAATAATAATAATGCTAATTTTAGTTTACAAAATGTATTTCAAGCAAATATTTTTTTAACTCTTTTTTTCTTTTCTTAAAATTCGGGATATCCTTCAAAAATTGAGGACGCGTATTTATAAGTTTTGGGATAGCATATCGTAGTTCTCGATTTCCGTAAATGTTGTAAGTTGCAGGTAGTTCTAACATCTCTTGGGCTCGTCTTCTTGGGTTTAGCGTGTGACGTATAGGTTGTAGAAAACGCTGGTCATCCATGTAGTGCAGCAGTGTTGTCATCTGGAAAATTGCTTTGACATCTAAAATTTTAAGATTTGAATTATCAGGTCTTATAAGTTTGATGAGACGATGTTGAAGTTAGATATTTTGTCCAAATGAGATTACGCTGCGTCTCCCCATGCCAGGATCCCATATCTTATGCGTGACTCAGCTAGTGAGTAGTACACCTGCTTTTGCACTTCGAGATTTGAGTGTCGCTTGAGATACATCATTGCGAAAATAGTGCTCTTAAGTTGAGAACGCAAGGCAGTTATATGCTCACGCCAAAGGAAATGTTCGTCGATGGTTACTCCGAGATATTTGAAACTTTTGACTTCCTCAATTGGTTCGCTGTTGGTTGATAGTGTTGGGCAGTCAGTTCGGTGAAAAATGAGGACAGTTTCTGCTCGCTTGGATGGTGCTCGTATGTGCATCACCTTCGTTTTGGATGCATTTATAACTAATCCGTTATCATGACACCAATTGGAGACAGCGTTGAATTCGTTTTGCAATATTTCCATGGCGGAATTTAAGTGTTTGTGTTTAACGACTATTGCAATGTCATCGGCATAGGCATAAGCAGTACATTTTTTGAGAAGTCGCAGAAGTTCGTTGGTAAATAGTATGAACAGGGTGGGGCCCAATTTGGAACCTTGTGGTACACCATATTCGCTTGATTTTTCGTTGCTTAATAGATCCGACAATTTGACTTTCAATTTTCTATCAGTCAGATAGCTCCGAAACCATTTTGCTAGTACTCCACTCAAGCCATTTCTGCTGACACATTTCAGAAGCTTTTCGTGAGTCAGGGTGTCAAACGCTTTGCTAAAATCGATAAATAGCACAAGGACGGGGTGACTTTTGTTCAGCCCAGCATTAACTGTATTTGTGAACTCACCCAATAAAGACCCCGTACTCTTACTTTTTTGAAAAGCGTACTGGTTTGTGTGCAACAATTTGTACTTGGTTATGAAACTATTTAATCGACTAATTATAACTTCCTCCATGCATTTTTCCATTGCTGACAAAATCGCTTGAAGAAAGGGTCAATAGTTGAAAGGAAGAGACAAATGTGGTTGGATCTTGATCCTTTACACACGCGCATGCTGGAACTTATATTGAAGAGCATTTGTGAAATGTAGAAAAAATAAGTTTTTTTTTACTAATTATGTATATAAAAGTTTATTTTATTAATATTTCAGATTTCTACCAAAACAATCATGAATGAATACAATTTTTAAGTTTCAGGTTTTGTGCTTTAGAATAAAATAAATATTTAATTGTTTGTAAATTTTAAATATTTTAAGTGGAAGAAACTAAGTGCACATAAACAATCACAAATTAACAAGACGCTGGGAATCAATATTCGAAATGAAAACACAGTAAGCTCCTAAGTATATTTTTATCGCAAATTTTATGGAAGGCTAACACCTAGCTATAAGTATATAATCTGTAAAAGTGAGCAATGCTTATGTCTGAACAGTTTATTTTGGATCTAATTTAACAAGAACCATATTCTTGCATCCATTTCTCGAAGCGACAAACATCGTCGGCAGATACAGATTTTTTTGTGCGCACCATTGCGTCCTCGAAGTCTTGCAGTGTAATGGGAAGGTCCACATCTTCCCGGCGAATCTGTTTAATTTCTGAGGGTGATCTGCCTGTGATACGACGTCTCATCGACATCATTGCAGCATCACGACAAACATTGCTTATGTCAGAACCAGAATAACCTTTCAGTTGGTCACCAATGAAATTTGTGTCAAGCTCTGGTGATAGGCTCACATCCTTAAGACAAAGTTTTAGCAATGCCGAACGAGTGTCCTCTGAAAGAAAAGAATGCGATTCTGTGAGGGGAAAAGTCTTTTGTGCATTTAACATACCGTTTGGCAGAGCTATGTAGATCCTTTTTTCAAACCTTCGTCGAAATGCCTCATCAATATCCCAGGGGTGGTTCGTTGCCGCCAAAACCATTATAACTTTATCGTCTGGCATAGAGGCATTCAAACCGTCCATTTGTATGAGGAGCTCTGCCTTAAATCGGCGACTCGCCTCATGTTCCGAGTCACTGCCTCGGGACGCACACAAGGCATCAATCTCATCGATAAAAATTGTGCTGGGCGCATAGAATCGTGCCATTTCGAAGAGAAGTCGCACCAGTTTTTCGCTCTCACCTCGGTATTTTGATGTCAAGGTCGATGAAGACACATTAAAAAAGGTCGTCCCGCACTCCGTCGCCACAGCTTTGGCCATCATTGTTTTGCCGGTGCCTGGTGGTCCAACCATAAGTACACCGCGCCACGGTCGTCGAATTCCTTTGAAAAACTCGGGCATAATCATTGGAAGCACCACAGCTTCTTGGAGAATGGCCTTAGCTTCGTTAAGACCGGCGACATCAACCCACTTTACACCGGGATCCCTTTGAAGAATATCCTTCTCTAGAGCATCGACCAAATGTGGTTCATATCCAATTGGCGAAAAAACTTTTGATTTGGTTTTAGGTGAGCTCTTCGGTGTGCTCTGTGAGGTCGAATTGTCTTCAATAGATGTTACCTCCTGGTCATCCGAATTCGAATTATCTAAGTCTACAGAGTTCTTCTTTACTTTATCTTTGAGTTTTATTTGGGAGGTAAGCTTTCGAGCCCTCAAACGTTCAACGGAACGGCTCTTTCTTGAAGCTGTTGAGGTTTTATTGCTACGAGAACGGGATTTCTCGGCTGTACTGCCCATGCCAACATTATTGGAGCTGCCGTGGTGACTAAGATTGATCGATGGGAGTGTTGGCTGCAATTCTGGATCCCTTTTTCTGAGGGATGAAATCCATCGGTTGTCTGTGGGATTTGGAAGCGAATTTGTGTTTGGATTATTCAGACTGTTGCCATTAGTCAGCGGGGTGTTGCTACTTATGGTGAAACTTGTGGATCTTGGCTGAGGTGGAACTTCTAGAAGCAATTATTAATAAGAACTATTATGGAGGCTTGAAAATATTCAATTGCATACCTTGTGTGGGTAGTCGGTTCTTTTGCGAACTTATACGGAGTCCAGATGCTGGGCCAAGATTGTTTGGGGTTGGTGCAAGTCCTCCCAACGTTGTTGTGGTTGCAGTTTTCTTTACGGTACCTGTCCTTGTTGGTCGGTGTGTTGTTGTTATTTTTGTAAATGTATATGGCGGAAATTGATCGAGAATAAGTGAGTCCATCATCCTGGCCATGTGCGATAAACCCGTTGGTGGAGTAGAGGCGCTGTTCATACAAAATAAAAATGTTGTGTTTATATTAAAGCCTGTGCTCTTATATATAAAAATAAAAAAAATGAATTGCCTTATTTATATATATATATACTACTGTGTCCAAAAAATAAGGTGACATTGTATTTATTTTGAAAATTCTTTATTTATTCTTCCAAATCAATTTCATCCCCTTCAAAGTAATCCCCTCCCGATGCAATGCACTTATGCCAACGGATTTTCCAATCTTTGAAACACTGGTTGTAGTCACTTTCCGGGATGGCCTTCAGTTCCGTCTTCGCTGCGGCTTGAATCTACTCTATCGTATCAAAACGGTGTCCCCGGAGCGGTCTTTTGAGCTTGTTGAACAGCCAGAAGTCGCACGGCGCCAGATCAGGTGAATACGGTGGTTGCGGAACGATATGGGTTGAGTTTTTGGCGAAATGATCACGAATTACGAGTGCGGTATGGGATGGTGCATTATCGTGGTGTAAAAACCAAGAATTGTCTTTCCACAATTCCGGCCTTTTTAGGCGAACAGCGTTACGCAAACGACGCATAACGTTCAAATAATATTCCTTGTTGACTGTTTGGCCGGTTGGAAGGAATTCATAAAGCACAACACCACGATAATCGAAGAAAACAGTCAACATGACCTTGATTTTTGAGCGACTTTGGCGCGGTTTTTTTGGTCTCGGCTCTCCTTTGGCACGATATTCGCTCGATTGATCGGTTGTTTCGGGGTCGAAAGCATAGATCCAAGTCTCATCGCCAGTTATAATGCGTTTCATGACATCCTGGTAGTCGGAAAGTATTGTTTCACACACTTCAACGCGGCGCCTTTTATTCCAAAAAATTCAATGTTTTCGGTACCAGTCGAGATTTGACGCGCTTGAGACCCAAAGCATCCTTCAAAATGGTATTGACTGAGCCTTTCGATAAGCCAACTTCATCAGCAAGGTCTCTAATCGTTAATCGATGGTTTTTCAACGCCAAATCTTTGATTTGTTGACGTGAGCTTCATCGGTTGAGGTTGATGGTCGCCCAGAACGCTCTTCGTCTTTGACACGTTCACGACCGGCTTGGAAATTACTATACCACTTGTAAACATTTTTTTAGACATAGCCTCATCATCAAAGGCTTTCTGCACCATCCTCAACGTATCCGCAGCAATAAATTTCAACATCACAAAAAACGAAAAACTCACTTTTAGCCGCTCACAAAACGACGCGTATCTCAAACACTATGAATATATTTTGACATGAAATTTCACATAGATGTCACTGACAGTACTACCAACCTAAAAGGAAAGAAAAATTTCCAAATCCTTCGACGCGCGCAGTTTAAATTCATATGTCACCTTATTTTTTGGACACAGTAGTATATCAGGTCTTGCGCAACAGAACTCAAGAGTTTATTTCATATCCAGGGCCAAATATGAGCATCAAAACATTCCCTCAATTTTTCTACATCTTTAAACTGAAATACATGGTTTTAAAATATTTTCAATAGCTTGGCAACAACTTCAGGCGAAAGGTTTTCGCACTTCTTTCGGATATTCGTAGGCTCTCCATACAACCCCATAAAATAATTGGTTTTTACGAAAGTAGGGTTAAATTGGCATTTAATTTATTTTTTCTCTTAAACAAATCAGAAGACTGAATTAAAAGTAAAGACGTTTTCCGGATATCTATCATACAGAACTATAAAGTGTTATACATTTTTGGAAACACACAAAACCAACATTATAGTGTTGCATAAAATCTGGAGCATATATCATGTGTTAGTCCTTTCCCCCTTTCTTCGATGCTTTTAGGGTTCCGAACCTTGATCACTTTGTTGTCCGTCCGTCTGTCTGTGAAGACCCTTTTTCGCGTCGAGGTATCTAGCTGGAATTTATATGAAATACTCAGATCTTCTGCGTCTTGGAGCTGTGAAAAAATCAAAGCAATCAAAATATACAGCCGTTTTTTGCCGCAAATTTTTGCAAATTTTCGACACTCGAAAGGGAATTAAAACCTACAGGGTACTTCCCACGAACTCAGAAACGTGAAATTTGACACAAAGCAACGTCTTATAGCACAGATAAAGGAAAAGTCCACCTTTTTTTTTTATAGATTATGACAATCTACTAATGGGTGAACTTTTACTTATCTTCCTTCGGGTTTGTATGGAACCCTCGGTGCGCGGGTTCGACTCGCATTTGGCCGTTTTTTTTTTATCAAACAGACATTTGATGCTAAGCGCTTTTTACCATTGCCTTGGTACTTGGTACTAATTCTAAGAGGATCAGAATTGTTTGCCATTTTTTTTTGTCGGACACAAAAATTTGTCGCTAAGTAAAATGTACAATTTTCTTGCATTTTTTGTTCCTGATTACATTCCTAACATAAACTCTTGATAAAAGTAATATTAAATATGAGTTTACATTCTAATTTAGCAATTAAATAGAAGAATAACGTAAGACAATCGATTAAATCGTATGTACTGTTGGCAATAATTCGAGTGGTACGTAAATAATACTATATATAAGGGCAAATCACAATGCGGCACTCGCGCGTTTGACAGGTTTTCTCCTAATTTACGAGAAGCTCTGTCACAACGCACGACCTCAAATGTTGTAAAACACAATAGGCGTGTTTTTTTTGTAAACGTATATACGATAGGACAAAAAAACGACTATCAGCATCTATCGGCGTTTGGATAATATGCTTGCAAATGTTGGCATCACCGGCACAAGCAGTTGAGGTTTCACTGACAAAAAGAACTTATCAAGCGAGATACAAAATCTGATTATCAATATGAATAGTTCTTATTACCGATTTTCAATTTAAACAAATATATTTTCAGATTTAAGCGCGCCATCTATGTACGCATAGAAATGAGAATCTATCGGCGTTAATGAGTTAACATGGATATTATCAGCGTTAAGTCGTTAACGCAAACGCCTTTCTTTTTTGTTGTATTTAACACGCAAAGCTTTTGACTTATCGCCGACAGGTTCACATAAAAATACGGCCAAAATAAATGAACTCATTACCAACACAATTGCTGACCCTGTTGGTAAAATCGATCGGACAAGTCCAAGAAAAATTCCCATCCAAAAAAATTATCAGTTGGTAGTGAGTTGTCAAACGCGCTACAAAAGTAGAGAGTTGCTCTACTTCGACGTTAAGGTCGGGCTTACGATATTTAAGCGAGGTCACATTTGTTGTAACCACATAAGGTCTCATTGTTTCTATTAAATCTGTCAAAGCGCGAGCGCAAGACCGCCGCATTGTGTTTCTACTTATAGTATATATTTTCTTCCGCATGCTGTTTCCTTTTACGCGCAATTTTTACAATCGTCAATAGATCAGTTCAGTTGCTCGATCGTTATTCAGTAAATTATTAACCACACAAGGTGACTTTGACTTAAAAAAATATCAAAAGGACATTTTTACATTGTCATCAGTTAGAGCTTGGTCTAGTCGTAGCGAAACTTTCTTTCAAAATGTAAAGATCTATGAGAAAAAGCGGGTAGAATAAAATATCATTTTGGAAAAAGTGATTGGATGGTGAATTTAAAGTAACATTTGAAGATAATACTCCTTAAACTTCTTCGAGCAAACGTAAACGACCTTCAAAACCATAAAAAGAGCCGTCAGAGAAAACAAATAAAAGCAAAAGCATGGAACTTTTACAAAAGTATGGATTTGAATTTATATAAAACGCTTATATCTTCTATTTTTTATTTACAAATCAGGCCACAGGAATAATGGATGGATCATTTGAACAAGTGAATATAAACAGCTATTACCAGATGAGACCCAGTTAATATCAAACGCCAATTTATTCATTATTTCTCTGGTTCCTGTAAAACTATCATACTTGACTTATTAACAAATCTTGTTTGCCAAAGAAACTCCAGAGCAGACAAGAGAGACTGTAGAATGTAGAACTGTAGGGAAATAAATGATTTGAACAAAGTTATATCCAAACCCGAAAACGAAGATGCTTCCTTTCCACTCTTCATTCCTGGACCATCTCTCGTTTGAGAAATGGTCAGTAACAACTTCAGAGAACAAAATGAGAAAAGGAAGAAAATAAAAAATTATGTGCTAAGTAGACTGCAAAATAAACGTGCGAAGATTCTTTTCCAAGTATCATTGTTCACCCAATAGTACTACAGGAATCGCAGAAAATGCTACTAAATGCGGCCAATACGCAACGAATATAGCTTAAATATTTGTGAATAAATACATTTGGTATTACATGCAGTCATCAGTTCATAAAATCCTTATTCACGGAGAAAGTATTATAAGATGGTTTATTTTATTTAAATCAGATCCATTAAGGAAACCGACCGAGACCGTTTTCAAGGAATTTTTGGATGAAACCAAAATGATCTTGGATCTGCCTGAAAGTGAATAATCAACATATTACACTTGTTCGAGTATGTACCAACTTCCAACTTCAATCTGTCCTCATTTAAATGTTATTACAATTTATTGTGAATTACTTTCACTGTTCCCTTTTATTTAAAACACAAATGTAAAATAGCCTACCAAAACCAAGTAAAAAGTACATTGAGAAACTTTGTATAATATGTGACATGCATCAACCAACAAGTTACACAAGTTAATCCATTTTAATTCTCTTTCGTTCGTTATCACATCGAATTTCATCAAAAATCTCGTACATTCAAAAATATATGTAAAAATGTTCAAGTTAAAACCTTAGGAGTACAGATTTTTGACACAGTGAATCCGTTTCGGTCTAACTGTAAGGCGACCCGAAATTAAGGACCGACCGACCTCATATTTCACAGCGAAATTCGATCGAAAAGGGTCCACTGTGTCGTTGAGGTTAAAAACAGCTTTCCCCCTGAAGAGTTCCTCTAGTTAGATAGAAAAGGTCTGGTTCAGGAGGGACTAGCGGTACGGATAATTTTCCATGTTGGCTGAAAAGCTGTGGGTGCGCGAGTCATCACCAGAGACTCTGCGGTACAGTAGGGCGGTGTCAGACCGCGACAGAGGTAACATCGACACTATTTGTTGTTGGACGAAAACTAGAACTCTGTTGTCAATTTTTCATCATTGGTGCCGTAATAACAATGTTGATATCAATCGATATATTTTATCAATGAATCAATCGATTAAAAATTATATCGATTTAGTTAATCGGGATTAAACACCCTTGTCATGGCGCACATCTCAATGGGGTGGATTTAAGCTTGAAACACTGTAGGATCTGTTCCCATTGGCAAAAAATCCTTGCGTTGCATCCAAAGACTCCGTCTCCTTGTATTATGGTTATGTCGAATAGGCTGGAACATCATAGTCATCATAGTACTCCAGTGCAACCGTCATTTTGTACAATTCATTGACATCTAGAACCTTGAATGTATCATTATTATTTTGAATGATTTTTTCCAATTGTCTCTGCAGATTAAGTATTTTTTCTAGTTGTGTTTTCGAAGCTAAGATAGCGTATCGCACACGGGATTCAGCAAGTGAGAAGTACACTTGCCTCCACTGTTGTATATCTTCTAAGATACGCCATCGCAAAAATGGCACTCTTAAGTTGTAATCGCAGTCGATGTAATTATATGGTTCTGCCAAATGAAGTAGTCATCTATAGTAATGCCTAAATATTTTATGTTTTTTACGACTTCTATGGCTTCACTTCTTCTGGGGATTGGGCAATCTTCATTGTGTTGGTAAATGTTAACAGCGCCAGTTGGTTTATTTGGTGTACGCATGTGCATTATTTAAGTTTTTTCAGTGTTGATTACCAAACCATGATCGTGACACCAAAATTTGTCAAAGTGCTTCACAACTTAATCGGTGTCATCGGCGTACGCGAATGCCGAGGATTTAAAAAATATACGACGGAATTTACTAGTGAACAAGATAAACAATATTGGTTCTAGCTTGGAACCCTGTGGAACACCATATAAACATTTCTTCTCATCGCTGCTAGTATTTGATACCCTTACTCGCGTAGTTCTTCCCGACATGTAGTTTCTAATCCATTTGGATGCTTTTCCTCTTACTCCAATTCGGTATAGACTATCTAGAAGCTTTTCATGTGAAAGAGCTTTAATGAAGTCTACAAACATGACGAGTATATGTTGACTCTTATTTAAAGCCATGTTTATCAAGTTTGGATTTTCTCCGAGTAGTTTTCAAGTGTTCCTTCCTTTTTGGAAACCATATTGGTATGGCTACAAAATTCGATGCTTTGTTATGAAACTGGTAGGGCGTCTAACAACAATTTCCTCCATACACTTTTCGATGACGGGTAAAACAATTGGTGTTAGAGTTTTAGCGTTCATCTTAAGGTCTATTGGCCTTATATTGTCTGCTCCAGGACCTTTATTCGTCTGCAAGCTATACAGCACTCCATAGACTTCTGCATCGCTGTTCTCCTCTAAATGCATAGATGACGCAAAGTACATATTTTGATGATAAGAAGTTTTATAATTGCATATATGTTTGATATTGCGGACCTGATTTGAAAATTCTTGTACGAAACCATTTAAAACCGTTGATAGCTCTCTATCTTGAGTAAAGTTATTAAGAATGATTTTGTCAATTGATATTTTCTTTCGACCCATAAGTTCATTTAAGATATTCCAAATTTTTGGGTCATTCTTAGCGTTAGTAAATTGCATTTTGTAATGATTTGACTTCATTGTGTATAAGGTTTTGTTAACATAGTTCCTAAAGTGTTGTTTGTATTCGCACTCGTAGCTGTGATTGTTTGGATTATTCTTCCACTTCCTATAGAGCTCATCTCGTGTCTTGCAAATTCGTATTACGTGTGGTGTTTCGTTTCCTATGATTTGATATTAATTTTGCTCATTTTGTGTGGGTATCATTCATTTTCTTAGCAAATTCATTATAAAGCCGCTCGACATTGTTTTTAGTGCAGAGGCTATGCCAGTTGGTCTGTTCAACCAAGTTCGTTGACCTTATTTTGATCGATTAAAGTATATATGCCAACGACAGAATTTTTATCTTTCCAGCTTTTTGTTGCATACAATGTGGCGTAGTGATCATTTATATCAGTTTCGATCACTGCGAATATGCAATCACATGCTTATCAATAAATGATCAATTAAGGAGGCGGTATTTGAAGTTAGATCAAGTCGGGTTTTTCCTGTTATAACATTTGTTAAACCTTTCGACGCCATCATTTCTAAAAACTTAATTACTTGTGACTTCTTTACATTCTTGACATTTATGTTCATATCACTCAAAACAATTGCATCTTTGCTGTTTTTGATATGTTCATCTAATTCTTTGATAAATTCAGAAATTTCAAGTCTTGGTGCCGTGTTTATTGCATGAATATATTTCTCTCCACTCTTTTCTTTAATTACTATAACAATACTCTCATATGATTTAGTATTTACATGAATTCCTTAATATCATATGGAGTTCTTTATGTCTGTCTCAATCGAAAAAATTGGTTTTAGTCTAAAGCTCTGCTTTGGGTGACCTTTCCATTTACCCGTGTACTCGTGAGGATTTAAAAATAGAAATTCAAACACAAAACACAGAGAGTGAAGTCTCCAATGCTAAAGACATTCTGACTTTCATCAGAAGGATGAAATGCCTGCTAGCCTAAACAAACTCTCCAAGATACAAAAGGTTCATTCTTTCAGACCGCAGTGAACGCCACTTGGACTGGGACAGATATTTAAAAAAAGATATAAAATTCTACTGCTACATATAATGTATAACTGAACTCGTTAAGAGGCAGTAGAGTTAACTCATTAATGACGTGTTGATAACTTTTAACGTTTTGCAAGAACACAACGCAAGAAAAACTATGAAAAACTCAAAACTAAAATCAAATTAATAAGCCGGTTGTAAAAAGAAAGATTTACTGTAACTGCCAATTTTAGATGTCTACGCAAAAATGTGCCCAGGAAATGTATGGTTTGCGTGATGAGCTTCAATTGATTATATCAGTAAGTCAAGCACAAGGCTACCATTAAAATGCAAAAAAAAATATCAGCCGATATCTAAATCTAGACATGAATATGGAAGATATACTATATTTAAGTTAAAAATACCAAGCGTGTTAATATTGCACACATCGTCGTGCATGCTTCCTAATTAATTGTGCAGCAGGACGACAGGATATTCTATTATGTGGAAAGTTTTTTTTTTGTTGTTGTGTCTATGAACCTTGTTTCCCTATATGTATACCTCAATTCAAATGGGCATATCAAGTTCAATAACCTGCTGCTTAAATGTTTAGCCTGTGTCAATATACTACCGTCACGATACCTCAAACTACCTACGTTTGCATGTAGAAGGATATTTAAGGAGCTCCCATTCATGCAAGCCGAAAAAAAAGAAAGAATTTTATTCATGTTGTAATAAACTTTTGAATAGAATGATTCATGGACTTATTTTTTATTCGAATTAACTTTGTTACACCTCAACCAAAACTTAAGTGATGGCTATCCTTACATTTTTATGCATATGTATTTAGGTTACTGCCTACTTTTGTATTCAAATCGAATCATTTGTTTTTTTTTGTATTGTTGCGAAACTAACATTTATATAGGAACACCAACCGGACCTGTGGTCTGCTTTATTTCGTTGATTCAGGCAATATACTCGTATTTTAAAAATACAAGAAACAAAAACAGGGTCACAAGTCACTTTTGGAGGGGCAAAGGATTTGTGAAAATTATTAAGTGAGTAGATTATGTACAATTCGTAGCTGGTGAAAACAAAAGCAACTATTTGTAAGTGCAATAGGATCCATTCATAGATATTGCTGAGTTCAATTGTAAGGAAAATATGTTTAGGAAAAAGATTCTATTACAAAGTCCTTTCTTTGTCGATTAATAAAATTCGGTAACAACGAGGAGGCATCCCAATGAAAACAACCCGAAGATATTGCAATAGTAACAACAATCAAAGGATTTCCCTTTATTTCCTCACGATAAATCAAAATTCAAATCGTCCTGGATACCAGCGCGAAAACGGAGATGATCTATTAATTGTAGACTTAAATCATTAAAGTCATTAAAAAACCCTCAAAAACCAGAGGTCGATTTATGCCATCCGTGCACGAATGGGTAATCGTACGAACAAAAATTACGTGACTCGTCATACGAACGAACGTATTGGGATTATGTCTCACGAACGATCACGGAACGTAATTTTGACGAGAACAAAAATCATGTAAAAAACAGTAATTGTTCGAGAATTATCTGCGGATGTTTCTCTTCTTTTTATTTAGCTCAATTCAAGTCCAAAACACTTAAAAAAAAACTAACTTAAAACTAAGAGGATGGAGGTCGATGGTTTGGCGAGTAAAGGGAATTTTTGAGAGAGGCTTTAGAGAGATGGAAGTCAAAAGAGCTATGTGCTGTGCGCAGCATTCTTGACATAGGTTCAAAGTAGCCATAGTTTGTGCGTTGAAGAGGCACTCGGAAGAGTGAGAAGGACCTTAGGCTACGTGGATTGGCGTTAAAAAGGACAGTTTGTAATAGGGAAGTGGAGTCAATTGCACCGACTAACAATTGATGTATGAAGAGTAAAGTATATCGGCAACTTCTCGTCGTTTTACAAGGGTTTGTAAATCGATCAATTTAAGTCGATTTTCGTATGGAGGTCAGTTGTATACTATATATCAACCCAGGGTAAGCCACGTAAAGCAAAACGGATAAATCTGCGTTGGACTGCTTCAATTCTGAGGGAATGTGCTTCATAGTAAGGAGACCAAACTTGGCTGGCATATTCAAGAAGTGGTCGGACAAAGGTAACATAAAGAGACCTTGAGACATAAGGATTAGAGAACTCTTTCGACCATCGTTTTATAAAACCAAGGGTGGAATTCGCTCTACATATGACTCGATCTATATGTGCCCGGAAATTTAGTTCTCTGTCACAGAGAACACCAAGGTCACAGATCGAATCCACTAGGGGAACAGGAGTTCCATTAAAGGAGTATGTACGGGATGGCTGAGGAAGACGCTTGCGAGAATATGTAATAGATTTACATTTGCTGACATTGAGCTCAAGTTGGTTTTTGTTACACCAAAGGTAGAACCGATTCAAGTCATTTTGAAGAAAACTATAATCGATTGGGGATGATGTGTTTAGAGATTCTCATATCATCAACATGAATGGACAGGTCAGAGTCTTTAAGAGTGCTTTCAACATCGTTGATAGTGAGAATAAAGATAATGGGTCCTAAATGACTGCCTTGAGCTACTCCAGAGGTAGGGACAATAGGCTCGGACATTGAAGTTCTGAAAAGAACCTTATACAGCCGCTTTTCTAAATAAGATTTTAACCATGAGATGAAGGATGGAGGGAACCCAAGGGCTTAAAGTTTCAGGTATATGATTTGATGAGAGATTTTATCAAAAGCCTTGCTGAAGTCTGTGGCTAAAGCATCAACTTCCTTGCCTTGTTTGCTTGCAACGCCTTAGAAACGAATTGGTAAGATTTGTTATAGTCGATTTACTTTTTACGAATCCGTGTTGTATTAAGGAAAGTATGGATTTACTGTGAAAGTACAAAGAGTCGTAGACAATACTTTCGAAGAGCTTGGGTATGGAAGAGAGTTTGGCTATGGGGTGGTAATTAGATATATCGTTTTTGTGGCCTATTTTGTGGACAGGGATAATAAATGTGTCCTTCCAAACTTTAGGGGAGACCGATTGTTTAAGAGGCAGCTGAAATAGGGTTGTAAGTAGTAAGGATAATGCGTTCGCGCACTTTCTTAGAACTATTGGAGGTAGTCCATCTGAGCTTGGTGAATAGTCATCCTTAAGGGCATTAATCTTTTCAATCACGTCAGAAGTGGATATATCGACTGATACCAAGGATGTTTGTGGGCGGTTATACATATACGAGAAATAATTTGAATCTGGAGGGAGTACGTGGCTAGTAAACGATTGGCTGAAGAAGTTTGCGAAGAGGTTAGCAATTATTTTTGGGTCTGGAGAAGATGTGTCCGAGTATTTAAGGGTTTTGATTGAATAAACCGATGAAACTGCTTAGGGTCGGAAAGGAGGCTGACCTGCAATTGATCAAGATATGTATTTGTGGTAAAGAAGTTCACATAAATCGAAGAACCGAATATAAGCCTGCTGATAGTTGTAATAGTCTGATTGAGATTGTGCCCTCAGGAAGGATTTTCATAGGTTATTTCTTTTATTGCGAAGAGTGTGTAGGTAGGTGGGAAAAGGGGAAGGTATAGACCTGAGAAAATCGCACAAATAATAAACGGTGCTCTGCCCTTCACAATCTCTGCATCGATTTTAAAGTTCCATATCATCAAACACAACCCGTAGTTGAAAGTGCGCCTACAGTATCTAACCCTATAGAAGACCCACACCTATATAGAACTGGGAAAGCGATAAAGGGTAGTATAAGTCATTCTCTTCGTGGTGAAAAAAAAATAAATAAAATAAGCACATTCAGTCTGACATATACTTAGGAAAAAGAAACACTTTCTACACGTTACGGAAACATAATGGAGTAGGGATGTTTTTCTGTAGGATTAAGACCGCTTCATTAAATAGACGGTACGATTGATTGTTTTGTTTATAGGGTGTTCAACGTAGAACTGAGAAAAACGCGCGGGGTCCCTTTCGAAAGTATTAATATATAAAAGACAAAGGCAAAGCCGCGGACAAAGAAACCTTTTAAAAAGCAAACTGTGATTTGTGATTACGAAAATTAAACCCAACCGCTTCTTTCAACGTTATGAAAAACAGTAACAATTCTTTTTTTCAAATAAGAACTTTATACATATCTTGACAGCTGTTGCTCCTAATGCGTTCCAGAGAAATTTCCCCCTAGCGGAGCAGTACACCAGTTAAGCAAAGGCGTGCTGAAACGGGGCCATAAATGTTGGGCTTGTTCGTATGTTAGTGACGTCATAGTCTCCAACAAGGGATATTTCAGAAAATGTAATGCTTCCACACGCTGAAGATCACTTGTCTCTCCAATCAACATTTCAGCAGGACAACCATCCGGATCGAAGTGTTAAAATAGCCAGCACAGTCCCCAGTTACAAAACAAAGCATACATAGGCACCACAGGCGCTCTGCGATCGATTCCATCAGAGGCTCTGACGGTAATACTGCATTTCCTTCCTTTGGATCTAGACATTTATAACACAACCACACACAGCGCCATCAGGGTCGGAGAGTCTGAATGTTGGATTTCAAAACCGTATGGTCATAGTTCTATACTTGATCTTTTACCAAAAGATTTTGTATTATCATCAACGGCTGCAGAAACACAGCTGAGAGGGAGACCCTATCACACTTCTTTTGCGCCTGTCCGGCCCTTGATGAGATTTCTGCTAAGGATATTGAGGAACAAATTTCTTTCTTGAATTCCTCAGGCTGCGGGAATAAATTCCTATGAACAAATTGGAACATATGCCAAATTATATTTCAAACAATTTAATATAGCTCATGCCCCCAATATGCTTTGAAGTGATAAAAAACAAAGGATTTACTAGAAAATATAAGTGTTCCTGTAAATAGTTCACGCAAATTTATGAATTTGTTAAAAGTTGCTTTTATCTTGACCACTTAATTATTAATTATTTTTATCTATAATGAACTACACACAAAAGATAAACATTATTTGTTACTTAAGTTGCATATGTTTTGGACAACACAATTTGTTTTGGACAAAATTGGTCGCCGTTAACATCACTAAACAGAGCTCCGATTCATGAAAAAAAAATTAAGAAACGATGGATTATCTTCGATTCGAAGAACCAGAAGAAACTGAGTGTCCGAAAAAAAACACCTTCCATATAAACCGAGCATTTCATAGTTAGGGTAAATTGACTTCTAATCTACTAAAAAGTCAGTTAATGTTAGATGTCGATACCTGCGTGAACAGAAGACTGAGTGAGCCTTGAAGCTTACCATGCGAAGAAATGCCATTTTTCTTCAAAAGGCAAAGCATCAAAGCAAGAATTCATGTGAGGAAGTTAGCCAGTCATGAAATAGCGCACAATTATCAGGTCAGATGAGATGAGATGAATTTGGCTGGAAATGAAGGCAGGATAGTAAAAATGTTATGCAGAGCACACTGTGAAAACATTTAAACACGGTGGCGGGAGCATTATGTCCTGCTGGTGTTTTCTCTATTCTTGTGTTGGGCCCAATTACTGGATAAGCCAAGGACAGCATAATATTATGAACCCTTTCTCAGACGATAATAAGCAGATACGTGTGCAGTTTCAACAGGATAATTATCCTAAACATATCTACTGCAAAAGTCACGCGACAGTGGGATGAAAATAGACATGAAAAAGGTTTTTCACAGACGTATACAACATTTTTGGCGTCATGTTAAAAGGGAGCTCAGTAGGATTTCGTAGCTAAAAAATAAGTCTGAACTTTTTAAATAAAAACGGAAGTTCAATGCATTGCAACCAAAAAAATAAACTACATAATTTTTTCAGCTTTGAATCATTTAAAAAAAATAGATTTTCGAATTTAGTATTCTTCGTTTGATGTCAGCGTTAGTGTTAACTATCTGTGTTTGCAGCGAAGCCTAGGCAGACAAAGTCTCTAACTACCTCAAAGTTATAGCTTGGTATGTTAACATTCTGTCACAGACGTCGGATTTGGGTGTCCTTTCTTGATGACAGCATATGTTTATTTTTGCCCTAGTATACCGCAAAACCCATCTTTAAGTTTTGTATGAAAACTCATAAACGCACTGTTGACATCAAGCTACGTTGCCTAATTATGTCAATATCTTCGGCGAATGCGAGTTATTGAAAAGACCTTTAATAGATAGTACCTCTGGTGTTCACACGTGACTTTGGCACTATTGTCTTAAGTATAATGTTGAAGAAATCATGCCTTAAACGTTGATTGACATCTAGTGGGTCGGCGATGCTTTACCGACCTTAATGCAGCAGCCTGAGTTCTCCATCGTCAATATGCACAAAAGGACGAGCTTGGATGGGATGCTAAACTTAGACATGGCTTCACACATCTCGTTTCAGTGGACGAAACAGAAACCAAAACGAACCTTAAAATTCATGAGAAGGTGGTGCGTGCGTTTTTTCCAAGATCTGCCGGTCGAAAGCCACATTGATATTGACCTATCAATTGACGAAAGATTTCAAAGGTTCACATAATACGGCAGGAAAGGGCTATGTTGAACATCTTGATACCTCATTGGCACAGCTGAGATTCCATTCCATACTGAGATTCCATTCATCTTTGATGCTTTATTATGTCACTGCCGCCGCATTGAAAAGTTCAACAGCTAAATTGGCTTTATTAGATTTAAGCTTATTGCTGCAGTCTTTACTTTGTCTAGCTCGGGTAGACGCTGTTGGCCTGCGTCGACTTCACGGAATGGTTCATGCTGTCTGCCAGCGGAATCTTATTCTTCGTTGCAGTAATACAGTCTGCACAAGTGTTTCTTCCATGTCCTCAGAACTGACTGCAATTCAATAATGATTTTTCGATTTTGAACTTTGCAGGCTTTGGTTTGGGTTCTGTAACCCTGAGATATTTGTTTTATCTGTTGGAAGAATTTTCGAACCTCTTTCCTGTTTCTTAATCTCTCAACATCCTCGGTGGCGCGCTTCTACTGCCCTTTCATGGACCGTTGGTACAGCTGGAGAATATTGTGCACGTGATTAAAAGACCCAATTAAATAGAACATTTGAAAATTTGTCACGCACGGCAATACACCATATTTCTCGCATTTACATAACTATTTTACAACCCGTTTGTTCTAACTTACGGCCGATTGCATTTAATGTTTTGGTCTATAGAAAACAGAGAGGGTATTTGTTGAATTCCTTTTAATGCTTATTTTCTTAGTGACCACAGTGCTTTAACTTTATGCAATCAGATTGTTACTGATATTATTTTGTCTGTGACCAAAATGTCCAACTCGTTACCAATCGAGTCAGAAAAAATATAGGACCAACGATCCAAATTTATAGCCAGTCTTTTGTAGGCACATAGTGGAACACAGGCATCGCTCCAAGAGCATAAAACTCTGCATTTAGATAAGATGAGTTTGGAGTTATATTACGACAAATTTTACATAGTTAGTTGAATTTGTTGTTTGTTGTTAAAATTGATTTTCAACTTCACCAATAAAGTGTTAAAACTCGTTAAGGACAGACAATTATACTTGTGCTGGGCTTACACTGAAACATTTCAGTCAAGAGATTTCAAACATATCTTCCTTCCGAGCTGGGGAAATGTTCAGCATCGGATAACTTTCTTTCTAGTAAAAATATAGCTCCAAGAGAGTTACATTCAGTACAGTTTTCTTTGGAGATTACGATAGTTATTTCCGCCGATTTCGAGAAATTGTTTAAGCCCGAGATTTTTGCGAGGAATCAAGGCCGATAAGAAAAAGACGGTCATAATAAGGTGGAAGGCGAAGAGGATCAGTCAAGCTTAAATGGCAAAGTGGGGAACGAAAAACTTTCCACTGTACGGACTCGATTCGGTCAATATGTGTTGAGTCATACGGTGACCACACGTTGTTTGCGTACTCAAGCTGTTGCCTTACCAATGTAGTGTACAGGGTACTTGTGATTAATGGACTTGAAAATTCTTTACTCCACCGTTTTGTGAAGTCGAGGAGGGTGTTGCTGTTGAGGTAATCTGGATTCGGTCTTTTCAACATGTTGCTGCACATGGATGTCTTGTGTTGTCAAGCTTGAAATAAAATATCAGGTTGGCAACTAAGTAATTGCGGATTTTTTTAAGAAAATAAAAGACAATTTTTTCATGGAACGAAATAACTTTATTCTGCAATGTATTGCCCATTTTGAGCAATGACCTTTTGCCATGTTTCAGGCAGCATCATAATTCCACGTTCCACTTCTGGTTTTAATCAACAAAAAAATTGAACTAGGTTCGATTTGACATCATCATTATTAATGAACTTTTTACCATTCAAGGAGTTTTGCAAAGATCGAAATAAAATGTAATCAGATGGTGCAAGGTCAGGACTATACGGTGGATGTGGCAAAACATTCCCACCAAGCTCCAATAATTTTTGCCGAGTGACCAAAGATGTGTGTGGCCTTGCATTGTCATGATGGAATTAAAGATGGGCTAAGTCGTGAAGTTACGTTCACAGTTATAACTGTGAATGTGATTTTTTATTCACTGTGAATGTAAATTGTGAATGTTAACTGTGTATTCGCCATGCTGCCAATAGATTCTAGTATGCGAATACCTAGATACGAACATAACATATGTATATTCTTTTATTTAAATTACTTGCCCATCAGAAGAACTTGAAGGACCTGGAACTAAATACAGTAGGATGCTTGGTTTCAAATTCGTAGTGCTGGATTTGTAGGATAATTTCGTCTGTCACAAATTGCATTTCGCAAAACTTTCGTCCACTTCAGTGAAAAAATTCCACATAAAAGTTGTCTTCCTTCGACTTTTCTTTGGTGGCATATTAAGGATATTTTGTATTTTGTTATTGAAACCGAAGAAACGCAGATTCCAACCACAAAAGTAGAAACGGAAACGCAGCTAGCGAACTTACTGCTATAGCTCGCAATTCACATTTACCAAACGGCGTACCAAACTTTGCAACTTGTTATTTTGTTATGTTGCGCACGATCCCAGCGATCATACTTTGCAGATAGGAGTTTCCAATTCACAAGTTAGTCTGTTGCTGGATATGCTTTGCTTTGTGCCAACCAGACTCTAAAACCGCTGATTGTGATACGCAACCTTGTGACTTGGTGGCGCATTAAGTTGCACAGGCATCGCACATGTTTATAGAGAAATTGAAACGAGCTGTCATAAACGTCGGTATGACTTCTGGAGGGCGTTCGATTTGCTGAACGAAGCCGGACATATAAGCTGTCCACACGTAGTAGGAACGCCATGACGGATTGCCACACCTAATTCCAGGGATGGCATTTCATTTTATTCTTACCAGCCGTCGAAGTCGAATGCCCGCCAGATGTCACCGATGAGTAAGTACATATATATATTTAAATGAAGACACCTTCTGTTTCTCTCTCTCTATTTGGTTTGGATTTGCGAGTGTTTTATTGGGGGACTGGCCGACTCGGCGACTGTCGTCAACAGGAGCGGTTCCCTAGATGACGTTTTTTGTATGAGACAACTTCCTATCACGATTATGTTTATGTACAGTTTCACACATCATTGTTCTCCACATTGTTTTGTTTTATACCACTTTGCTTAATCTTATCTTGTGTGTATGTTCGAAATTCTGAATTTCAAAGAGGTATGTTCTGATTAACACTTTAACCACTGGAAGCAGTTAAAAGTTGTTTGTGATTTTTTGATCATCTCTAGATGGAATACAACACCTTTTCGATTTGTCAATTCGGGCCGTTTTTCTTCAACTGCATTGTTCAATTTTGTTAGTTGTTCAATGTAGACATCTGAATTGATCGTTCGGTTGGGTGGTAAAAGTTCAATTCCTTCGTAATCCCATAAAACTGATAACATAACTTTCTTTTGATGAATATCAGCTTTTGATGTTGTTTGAGCTGGTTCATCTGGCCTGCTCCACGATCTATTCCGACTGACACTGTTGTAAACAACCCATTTTTCGTCACCAGTTATCAATCGTTTTAAAAATGGATCGTTTTCATTACGTACTGTGAAGATCCGAATCGAATATTGCCATCAACTTCAACTGGACGACCAGAACTTTTTTCATCTTTGAGTGAAAAATCACCAGAACGAAATTCGGCAAACCAAACTGCCGTTCTTTTAAAGCTTCGTCAACATAAACAGCACATAACTTTTTGTGAGCTTGCGATGTGTTTTTTCCTTTCCGGAAATAAAAAAGCAAAATATGACGTATATGTTCGCTTTGATTTTCCATTTTTCAACAGACGCCAAACAAAAACTACACAACCGATCAAATATTTTTGTTTAACTGATTGATAGTTGAAGTACCAACTATCAAATAACAAAATGTGTTTGACATTTCGATTACTCAAAGCAGTTTGTGAAAGCAATCATCTCACTGAAATATTATTACCTACCGTTTGACGAGATGCGCCTAAATGACTTCATAATCAAATACGTATAAATCTATTATACATAAGCGTCACCGTGAGCAGGACATTCAAAACTCATCATGAATAAAATTGTAAAAGCTAGGTCGATGAAAAATTGTATACACTTTAACATGACTTAAAATATTTGTTAAGAATGACAGAGACAGATTTTCTTAGCTACCTTTATTGCAATTTAAAATTGCAGTCAAAAACCATGCAAGCTGCCAGAAATTAAGCTACATAGTTATTAAATCTCAATCGTTTGCCCACTGTATATAAGTTATTTCACTGCTACGAAGCATTCGATCTTAAAATTTCAATAAAATCATTTTTTATGGATGCTTTCAAGTTCCAACGACATAACTCGGGCAACAAGTTTTCCTGATTTGGGTTATGTAATTATTTCTGGATTCACAAAGTAATTAAGGTTAACAGAAAATAAATTGATGATCCAACTCTAACGTAGTATCAGGAGCTTATGGGCTGCATAAAAATTACTATTTGTTTCAATCAATTATGTATTTGAGTAGTAATTAGTTTGGCCGGAAATTAGAAAAAGCAAAAATATGACAAATGGAGGAAAAAAACTCGTAGCTAATCGACGCGTTTCGTGAAAATCCGCCAATTAGGTTATGACGCGTTCGGTTACAATGTGCCTCTCCATAAGTGTCACCCAATATATGTTTTTGGAATCAGAGTTTGTGGCTTTTTTTTTTAACAAGAGAAAAAAAAATTAGGTCGTGTTGGACTGTTCAAACTAATATTTATTGAAGTGCATAATTCAGTATTCCGAATCCTTCTACTTTCAAATTAAGAGACTATAGACTATTGACTATGATAAAAAGGTGTTGGATAAAAAAACTCTTAAATTGGAACTGTTTTACATCTCTCTAAACATGACCCTTCTAACAGAAGTTATTGATGTACTCAAACGCCGCAAAAGAGGTTCGCAAAATGGAAGTTTAGTCCTATAAAAATTATACTGCCTCACTTAATTGGCACCTATTCCTCAGCTCATTGAAGCTGCTTGGAATGGTGGAGTGCTTGTCCTTCCTCACATTTTAAGATCTGTCACTCAATTAACTTCTTCAAAAAAAACTCATTTGAAAAGATTCGTAACAATTTTAAGGTTCAGTCTTGTTTTCGAGGAAACCAAACTTGTTCCACCCCAATTTCAACAATTCACAATGGCATAAGAACACATTTCAACAAGAATTACTACTTGGCGAAGACTATCTGCATTAAGGATTTCAATGATCGTGGCAAACACCACTCAGGTACCATTATGTGGGTTATCAGAAACATCGAGACCAATGAAAAGCCAGACGAGCTCTTCATTAAACGATCAATATAAGGATTAGAACAAATAAATAAGTCATAACACGTACTACACTCAAACAAGAGATTGACATGGCAATCCAAGAAAAAAAATAGACCGACAGAAGTTTTAAAAAAAACTATCTGGCTTTGGGTAAAAATTATATACGTAGCTTGTTTGCATTCCTGACGGGATATTCCATAGGTTGTGTGATAAGAACCAAGGAGGAGCTTTCATATGAAGAGGAGCCTTAGACCATCATACGACTTCTGTGTGAATATCCTATTCTTCCATATTCTACACGCCACGAAAAAGGACAATGACATTTGGCTGTAGTCCTAGAATGTAAGAACCCTCTTCACAATAGTTGCTACTCAAAAATTGGAGATTAAACTCAGGTAGTATGCGGTGGCTTTTACTAGACTGGGTCAGAAACAACCAACAGATTGAAGAAAAAAGGGAAGATCCAACCCTTCGTTAAAGATCAAGCTATCACAAATGCCACGAAGCTTTGTCTTATCATCTTGCAGAATCTTTCACGGAACTGTGTAGTATGGAACGCAATTAAAACGAAGTCTCAAATCTTCCACGGATCGATTGCTTGATTGCTTGACTCGTCCTTCTCCGTGGCACCGCTATTTCAAATCACATGCGTATGTTTGCTCTCCTCGGGAGTGGTCGAACAGCGATAGTAGTCTGACCATGTGGCTGGACTTGCACTGAAATGCCATGATCGTGTTGTCAAAATAACATTTTGTGAGATGATCTTTCATTGTGAAGGTAAAACACTGACAGTGATGAAGCAATCTTTCAAAAGTTCAACTTTCCAGAGCATCAACAAATTAAAAGAAAATACTGTGAATTGAACGAATGCAAATAAGTTGATGTAAAATTGTTATTTCACCCATGGAGCCAATAAAACCCAAATAAATCTGTTTCATCAATTCTTCTGCTCGAAAATTCGAAATTTGCTTGCCTTTAAAGGAACATGAAAAAAAACTGCGGTATACAATATCGAGTTCTATTCAGTAATATACTTTAATTCATTGTCCGTTGCACTGGCACAAAACAAAAGGACATAAATAAATTAGGAACTCATTACTCATTACCAACGAAGCGACTTTTCCCACGAAAAGTTCAATGAACCCGCATCGAAGTGCGTAATTAATTATTAAGCGAGGTCCTTTATCTTGGTTAAAGCACATGCACAGTAATAAAGGACAATGTTTGTTACGTGAAAAAAGACACAAATAAATTTAACACTATTACTCGTACCACTGATGCAAGTCCCATAACGAATGATATGGTGTGTGCCGGAATGACTGGACAATGGGAACAGCAACCTCATACTCCACATGAACGTCTGATTGTCGATCCAAGGCTGGATTGGAATTGGAAACACTGCGCTTTCTTAGAAACGTATGATGAGAGTTCGAGTGACAGTTTGCAGTGTGTGCACCATTCGCGTTCGAATATTCACCCGTTCCTAGCCAATTCTGAGCACTTGTGCTAAACATAGGATTCGGCATAACCTGAGGATTTTGAACCCTCATTGCAATTTGTTTTTTTTATTGTTTTTCACAAAATTTTGAAAATTCTTTTTCTTTCACTTGAACACTGGCCGGCACATCCACATAACCGGAGGGTCGATTATAAACTGACCAAAGGTGTTATGACCACAAAATATATTGCTTGGAACTACAGCTTTGACCAAGGAGTTATTGAGCGTCACCGGGTTGTATATAATGAGAGTAGTACATCAGGAAACACAATGCCATTGCTATTGGGAGCAAAAAAAAAGAAAAAAGAAATGAGGTTGTCCAAAAGGGGGTGCTATAAATGGGGGTAAGGTGGAATTTTTGTATTTTTCTTTTTCAAGTTAGAGTGGTCAACGCACGCTAAGCAATCGATTTCGTGTTTCGTGTAGATGTGGTGGCGACTCTTGGCCCTTGTGCTATTTGAGTTTAAAAAAATCTTGCAGGACACGGCTATAACAGTCGGTTGCTATAGACCTTAGCCGGCATAAGGAGTACACAAGTGATTATGTGGGGTCGGTATTCATAGAGTTGTATGCTGTATAAAAACAGGCAACAATTGGTGATTAAGGCCAAACTGTATACCACAACATAGCCAGTTGCTTTGTATTCATGTTGCGTGCTTTGGCTTGGAATTTTACTTAGTCGTTGTTTAAGATTTGTGATACGGCATCTAATGGATCTTATTTGGTTATAGTATATGTGAGGCTAAGCAAAGCAATACTTGATGTTGGGATTTGAGGCAATTATTCGGTTATTTGATGGTTTGGGGAGCAAAGAACTAGGACTCGAGTTCACTGCAAAGTTGAAAAAATAATTTTGTTGAACAATGATTTAATTTTCCCAACATAATTAAAAAAATTTCTATCACATGATTATTTTATTGGTTTCAATTAGACACTGAAACCATATGGTTATGTTAAATGGCAACCATTTCAACTAATTTGTTTAGCATTACCGCATGAAATTGATGAAGCACTGTTTGAAAATATCCTTAAAATGCAACAACTCCCTTTAGAAACTTACATCTAACATCGGCAATTCATCGTGAATGTAAAATATTGCAAAATATTGCAAAATGCCTCCAACCTATCAAGCCGGACTCGAACACCTCCAGGAGAATCTATCGCATCATTGAACAAAAGATCACGATGCCGGATTAAATTATCAGGCGTCATACAGTAGTCTGAATATCAGCAGGAGCATTTGCTGACTTTTTTGAGAAAAAATTCAAGCCTCAGCCGCTCATTTAACAAGACTGAAGACTCCCCATAATAGAGATAGAGCAACTGACTTCACTCTAAAAAATACCGCTATCGATGCTTAATCTTGGAAGAATTTTGGACAACTTGTGAAGTTAAAGAAAAAGTTTTCATCAGCCACTCATAAAATATCTGCAGTCCGTATAGCCGGATAATAATGGAGGCAGCCCTCATAATCATGTTTGATAATTGCGTCCCCAACATAATTTTTTTTTACTAAACTAACCAATATTGTTGTAATTGCTAAAAATAAAAACAGGGCCAACGTGTAATTCTGGAAGTTAGCGATTCCGCAGCGAACAAGGATTTCAATTCAATTCAATTTATTATTAATACAAAAGTACAAATAAGACTTGTGTCTTCTTTAGTACATAAAAATCGGCTTATACAGGCGTAAACATAAAAGTGAAAAATTAAAATTAAACTTGACACAATTTTGTATATTATACATTATAAGGGTAGCAGTTAATAATATAGCAAATTTAAAGAATAGGGAAGAAGGGAAACAGAAATAAGGAATAAGGAAGAAAAGAGAAATAAAAAACATTAATACTAAAATGTGTAGGAATCAACAACTTTTTTTTTTAATTCGGTTCACCAAAATATTTGGTGATTGCGGTTTTAAATCTATTTGCTCCAGCTATTTGCTTTACTTCCAAGGGAAGAGAGTTTATACCGTAAATATATTTAATTTGGATTCTGCGAAAAATACTCGACCCAATGATTTTACTTTACTATATTCCATCCATGTTAGACGCCACATCATAATGCTGCCTATATGAGGACGACACTCTTATCTACGCTACCTCGCTGACACTGTTGATCGCCGCCACAAAACAAGCGTCAGTAGTCTGTAGAACAACTTCCTTATTTATCGGAAGGAAAATGGAGCTGTCTTTACTACGAGGACCAGTCAATTTCCGAAGATCGAGATCAGCGAAAAAGTGCTGCAACATCGTTCTTGGACTCCAGGCTGGCACCGTCATTTAAATATCAACAAGGCTAATGTACGAAAACAAACCTTTGTGTTAACCTAACAGAAAGATATTTCAAGAGTGTACTAAATGATGCGTTAGCAGAACTGCCTTAGCCATTTTGTGAGTCCAAAGTAAAATTTAAACATAATTTATAACGCTGATCCTCATGCACCCAACGCCGCTTGATCACGACCTCGCATACTGAATGTTAAGTTTAATATCTTAATCTTAAGTCGAGCACAAGGAGCATTATTTTTATTTCTTCTTTGGTTTCCAATTCATTTAACTCAAATTCATATTACCTTAGTATATAACGAGCCGTGTAACCGAACAGGTGGAACTCAAGCTTCTCGTGTTTCCGCGACAAGACATGTAAATTTTTAATCTATTGGGTCGCACGGTCGATTTTGTGCACTATGCAATATTTAGGGTGTTACAAACCTATCATTGCCATAAGGGCACCAATGAGAAGTTAAGGACGACAGAGTTCTACCCTTCGTCCAGCCACCGATAGTGTCGATGTTGCCTTACGACATCAGCTCTGTCGCGGTCTCATACCGCCGTACAGAGCCGAAGAGTCCCCGGTAAGCAACTTGCAACGTCTTGGTCTTATTTGACTCGCCCGTCCACAGCTTTTCGACCAACGTGGAAGATTAATGGCACCGCTAATCTATCCTGGAACAGACCTTTACAATTTAAATAGAGAAACGCTTCAGGGGAAATAAGGCCGTTAAGGCGCACTTTCTTATTTGCTTGAATTTTGCTTGAATTTTGCAATTTTTCTTTTTTTGCGGAGACTACAAAAGAGACACGTTTTCTGAAGCAAACAACAAATAATTTTACTTGAGAGAGAAGAAAAACGAGGAGTAAAACTATGACCTAAATACAACTATGACTAAAATACAACCACAATCCCTCGGGCAGAAATCACGAGAACTGAGAACTGACTTATGGTGCATATAACACGCTTAAGGACATCGTCTCTCGAAAACCCGACTTCAACCAAAGTGATCTGGTTTAGGACAAAGTTTAAAAAGAAGTACAAAATACGTCCAAAATTGCAAAGAAAGATCAATAATATTGGAAAGTGTCAAGAAGTTGATTATGAAATGCTTCGATTGACGTCCAAATTTGTCCAAGAGCGACTTGGAATTTTCTACAAAAAGATACCGTGAATACTTGAATGAAAAATGGACCCGCCTTAAAAAGATTGGCCCTGTTCCAGCCATCCGTAGCGCAGATCCGCCTCGCGAAAAATGAACTGAGATGATAGTTTTTCGCGTAGCGAAAGGTAGCGAAGGTTAGCGAGTCGCTACGGGGCAATTTAAGGGATATTTGAGGGAAATTTAGCAAAGATTTCTTCGCTATGCAAGGAAAGCTGTCAAATCCCATTTGATTTGCTGGTAAACGTGACGTCATATTTTCTGTTGCTCCAAATGCGTTCCAGAGAAATTTCCCCATAGCGGAGCAGTACACCAGTTTAGCAAAGACGTGCTGGAAGGGGGCCATTGCCATAAGAAATGCTAACTCCATCTTAGGTTTGTTTGATGATGAATGCAACTTAACGACTGAACGTTAGAATACGGGGCAACAATTTTTGGAGTTCAAAAGAATAGAAAAACGGCTACACAGACAGAAAAAATCAGGGAAAGACCCATGAACGAAGTGGCTACACACCAAAAAAAAGGCGTCAATTTTGACTGAAACGAAACAATTGCTTTTTAGCAGCGACACGAATGCTTCGGGCAACCGCTGCTATATTTTTTTTGTGCAGCTGAAAACGATAAACAAGCAACAGATAACGAAAAAAAAGATAAATTATTAAAACCTGAAAGAATCAAAATTTTAACACGTATAGATCATGAGTTCCAGCAACAGGAAAAATTCATGTAGTATGTTGCGTTCACCCGAAGAGGTCTTTCCCTCATCGCGGCAATTGCAAAGTGAGAATTTACCTTGAAATTCAATCCTGTGCTCGTGTAACCAGGCACTAAGAGATAATGGGGTTATAAACAAAATTCTAATTTGAACATTATTAACCCTATTGGGGTGTATGGTTCCACATTTGGAATTATTTATCTTTAGTTTCCAGTCCTGGCAGAATGATTGAAGAATGTCGATTGATAAAGAATTTCATTGATTCATTGATATTTTTGTAGCCCTCTTATTGAAAAACCCGTTACTACGAGGTTTAAAAGTCTGCTTGATCTGAGGAAACATAGTCCCAGAGTCAGTTTTCATCACTTTTTCAGCTCGATGCCTCCAGTAGTCATCAACAGAATTCCGAAATTATTGTTTGAGAAGAGTTCTCACATTCCTCAGGAGGGACTTCAGTCTTATAAACTCCATGTTTGTTGCTTTCGATTAATCTGAGTTAAAAGAAAACTTTTGTGTGCCTTTTGTGTTAAAAAACATTCCATGCTATTTTTGTTTTTGAGCTTCATTAGAGATCAATGGGGTTATCAACTAAATTCTAATTTGAACATTATTTATTACTTTTGTATTCGTATAATATCTTGTTAAGTTAAATGTTAAGTTTTTTGATTTTTTGTTATTTTTTAAAAATATATGTAAACAGCCTTATGATGAGGAATTCTTTTACTAAACGAAGGAACTAATAAAGTGAATTTGTTTAAATGATTTTGCGTGAAAACTTTTGTCCATGACAGTTTCAATATATATTTTTATATTTAAATTTTGAAGACCAGTAGGTTGTATGAACTATGAAATATTTTTTTTTAAATTATCTAATTTTTTGGCACCTGTTTTTTTTTTATAAAATTTAAAGCAATAATTCAAACTTCAACAAAACCTTCAATATGCGGAAACGCTTCGAATGAATCTAGTTTAAAATTCAATCGCTTTAAGAGTTCAAGGTAAACGAGACGAAAAAATACACACGAACACACACAGACATCTTTGTAGAAACAATTGAATCCAACCCTGCGGACCGCGAAACTTGGAGATATGCATGAGATATGAAAATTCGATCCATCAAAAGAGCTTCCAAAAGAACCTATCGAAAGAACTTCGAGTTAAAACTCTGGACCGTAGAATTCTAAAAATTTTGCTCTTGTCTTTTGAAAAATGTTTTATTTGGGAATTCTAAAAAAGCAGCACAGCAGACGCCACAGGCAGTGAAAAACAATACAATTAATATCTTTTACAGATGTGAAAGTTGTTTTCGTTGCCAATTTCAACTGAAAAGGTCATCATCCTCAAATTGCTGAAATAAGAGTTATTTTTATTAACATGGACAGTATAATGGCGTGATTACCATCAACTCGTGCAAAAAAACTTGTTCAATGTTCGGTTAAATATTCAAAAAAAAAAAAATCCCCAAAAAGAACAATTTTTGGAGTACCTATTCGTTCATTGACGTGGGCGGTCTTCTTACTTGGTGATTGAGAAGTCACGCTCACGTCAACTTTCCACAACACACTGTTATTAGTTTCCAACCACATTCTTTCCAATTAATATAAATTAAATTATACTAAACGTTGTTTTCTAGCTGCTGCTATTGTAAAGTTAATAAATTCATAGATAAGGACACTGTTCATAGCACTTGTTTACATTTCGTGCAGGCCCTCATTTAACTTGTAATTAATTGACACTTAAGAGGACATCCAAAATCGATTAAGTAACATGTTGCCTTACATGATGTCTACCAAATCCAAATACCCACCACTGAATAGTTGGCAGAAATGATGTTGTTGAGTCCAGGGTCCTTATTGTGGTATTTCCTCGAATAACGAGTTTTTCCCGAGTCACACGACGGTACGTTTCTTCCCCACGCATTTTATTTTGAGTCTTAAACTGCGTTAGAATTTTCCTTTTTGATATTAAAAACTGTTTTTCATAGCACTACTTCACTTTTGGAATTCTTTTTATTTTTTTTTTCGTCCAAACGTCACATCATTCGATTTAGATGTCATAATAGGGGAAGAACTCGTACAACCCCCCTGATTGATGCTGTGACTTTATGTACCAATTGCGCAAGATCTACAACTTAAGCTCCCAACACAATGAATAAGATAATAAAACTAACTTTTTATGAACGGAGTCATAAAGACAATAGCGTGACGCCATTTTTAACTAAGTTAGACACAAGCCATTGCAGTGGTCACTACAACTGACCACAAGGCACTGGTTCTGTTGTGGACATGAATCCATGCAACACACTGACTGGACAATGCTACTTACTCCGATTGGAAATGCAATAAACCATACCTAAGGTATGGGCTATGTTAGGGTGAGTTTTTTTCCACCCCATGCTCTGATTTAATTTCGTAGACATAGCTTATGTAGATAATGGAACTTCGTTACAATCGTGATTAGAATGTGTGCTTTTAAGTGCAGAATATAAATGCTAAAAAGCTGTAGGCGAGCTTGAATAATGGTGGTCTAATATTCCCTTGTTGAAGATTGCAAGGAAACATAAGCCAAGGAGAGACTTTTAAAGGTCGGAACTTCAAGGAACATTCTCCATGATCTTATACGAAAGAACACCGATGGGATGGTTTCAGTTCAGCTGTAGACAGAGGGAGAATAAGATCATAGAGAACCCTTGCAAATCATTTTTTTTTCTAGAATCAGTAATTGTTCTTTAAATAAGACTTCAACTTAGCTTAGTAAAATCATTCACCACTATTTAGTTATAGTATGTCATTGGTATAAAATTGCTTATATTGAGAATCTGGAGTCCCATAAAAAGGACCCCAAGCCTAAAGACATTGTCTATCAAAAACCAAAATTCTTTCAACCGAATATGATCTCAACAATGAGGATATTTATAAGCAGACTCAACCAAGGCCATGTAGCAGATGATATTAAGTTGGCTGTTGTAAAAAGTCTTTGTATCGTGGCGAGGGTCGTTTAAGCCATTTAAAGGTTGTTAAAATATAAATATTGATAAGACCAGTGTCAGCTGTCTAACAGAAATTCCGTGCCAAAATTTTTGCTAATGATGTTTAACGATGGAGAGCTCTAAGCAATTTCTTGGGGTATCGCTTGACGAACTAGCCACAGGAGTTCTGAACAGAATAGTTTTAAACTTTTGAAAATTGATTCTTACATCCAATCGTCACAATAACTTTGTGGTGGGTTTTCTGGCTTCAATTCTTATGTAAACTGATTCTTCATACAAAATGCGGTACAAAGTAGTTGCCTAATTCCTTTGCTCGTTTTGAAATGGACACACATGGGTTTTCAGAACTAAAGTTTTACGAGAAAGCGTCTGACTATAGTCAAAAGTAGTATGAACTTAACAAAGTACTTAAGAGAAATTTTTACAAGTTTTGCAGTGAATTTTAACTATTTAAGCAAATCTTGCTGGTGCAGATTGATCCATATACAATAACCTGCTGGTTTATACTTATCATAAGTCAACTCACTTATATTTGCAATCTGAAAAAATCAAAAATGTAACAATCGAGTAATTTAAAATGGCATAAGCTTTGGCTTTTCTATCAAACTAGCTGAAAGGTTTGGCATGGTTGGTTGGTAATTTGGTTAGTTAGGGTGAGCTCTGTCAGTTCTTCACTTTGGCCTCTGGTTGGGCCCGTTGTGTTCCCCTATTTCCTTTGTGGAAAAGATTTTGGCTTAAGTGGGGGAGTCGTATTACTATGATTACTATGCAGTGTCTTGATTTGTATGGTCGAGAAATCTTTTTGTTCGTTTTGCGAAAAACCATGAACTCACCGATCCCAATTTCTTCGAGGTGCCCAAAATTCAGTATCAGTGCTGACCCCTATATTTTTTATCGCAGTCTCGCTGTTACGCAGTGGAATAGGAAGTGCTCCAGATCTTCCTCTTCCTCCTCACAGCTTTGGCATGTTGAGGTTTTTGCTAGTCCGAGTCTATGTAAGTGGACGTTACCCTGTAACCAGTCCCACCATAAGCCTTAGATTCTGTATGCTGTAGTTCAGAATTCGTCTCGCTACCTTGTTAGTCGGTTTTCCTATCATCGATTTTGCTGTTTCGCACTATAAAATTCGGCATGCTTTCAATATACTTAAATTAATTCGTATATACCTGATAAAGTATAGATCACTTCGCCCAAGTTAAGTTGCTAAAAACTGTTCTTATAAGCCGCTTAAAAGCAACAATTTTGTATAATATTATGTATCCAACAAAAGCTCACACTGTGCGTACCGAAGAAGTCACCGCTTCTTGAGTGGTGAGTGTGATCATAGACCCACATTTTTTAAACTTTTGCAACCAATGGACCATCACTTGTGTCGTACATTCGAAGAATACGTAACAAAAATTGGTCCAGGAAGCTCAATTCCGAAAACTGTAAATTTGAAAATAATAATAATCCTAATGAGACTTTCGAGCCACAATTCAATCGTGAAAAAGTCGCTATTTTGTTCGTTTCACCAATCGTTGGCGCTTTAAACAATTGATAACCCGCTTTTTTATTTCCTGTCTTTACTACAATTAGTTTTGTCCAGAGCAGAAATTCTCATGTTCGAGCGAAATATCAGATCAACGTTAGAGCAAAATTGACGAGCTTTCAAACAATACGAATTGGCCGTTATTATTTTTCATTTCTATCAGGTTGGCAACTTGGAAATTGTGGATTTTTTTAGAAAATAAAAGACAATTTGTTCATGGAACGAAATTACTGTATTCTGCTATGAACTGCCCATTTTGAGCAATGACATTTTGCCATGTTTCAGGCAGCATATTAATTCCGCGTTCATAAAGCTTCTGGTTTTTATCAGAAAAAACTGAACAACATTATTGTTGAAATTTTTACCATTCAAGGAGTTTTGCAAAGATCGAAATAAAAAGCAATTAGATGGTGCAAGGTCAGAACTATTTATATGGTGGATGTGGCAAAACATACCAACGACGCTCCAATATTTTTTGTCGAACGACCAAAGATGTGTGTGGCCTTTCATTGTCATGATGGATATACAACACCTTTTCGATTTGTCAATTCGGGCCCTTTTTCTTCAACTGCATTGTTCAGTTTTGTAAGTTGAATCGTTCGGGTGGGTGGTAAACATTCAATGTCAACGACAATTCTAACCCCACCAAACTGATAACATAACTTTCTTTTGAGGAATATCAGCTTTTCATGTTGATGCTTGCTCCACGATCTTTTCCGATTGACATTATTGTAAACAATCCATCATCACCAGTTATCAATAGTTTTAAAAATAGATCATTTTCATTACGTTTCTTTAACAAATCGCAGATGTTAATGCGTTATGTTAAATGTCTTTCTTTCAATTCATGAGGAACCCATATACCGAGTTTTCGTGCATAGCAAAGTTGTTTTAACTATTTTAAATGCATGTATGTGATACATGAAGCATGAAGCTTCTCTGCAATCTCACGTGTTGTACTGTGACGATGCGAATCGATTATTGCTTTGATTTGGTCGTCATCAACTTCAACTGGACGACCAGAGCGTTTTTCATCTTTGAGTGAAAAATCACCAGAATGAAATTTGGCAAACCAATTTTGACACTGACGTTCTTTTGAAGCTCCGTCACCATAAACAGCACATAACTTTTTGTGAGCTTGCGATGCCTTGTTTTCTTTCCGGAAATAAAAAAACAAAACATGACGTAAATGTTCGTTTTGATTTTTAACAGACGCCACAAACAAAAACTACACAACCCATCAAACAATATTTTCTACTGATTGACAGTTGATATACCAACTATCAAATAACCAGATGTGTTTGACATTTCGATTACGTCAGCAAGCCATCAACGAGTGAAATCTGCAAATTACTTAGACGGCTAATACACACAGCATAGTTGCGCTGTGAAATTTTCGATGATTTTCTTTTAAAAATCTCATTCCGAGCTGCGCACGTTATTAAACAAAGATTTTTTGATGCGCTAGAGCTGTGCGTTATTTTATCACTTATCTTTTATTTTTTAAACACTGTGCGCAGATGAAGAACTTGTTGATGAAATTTTATATCTTTATAATGATGCTTTCGAGACAGGGAATGAAAAGAAAAAACAAAGATTTAGGATCATTCAATTTCGTTGCAAATGCACTGAAAGTGAATGATAAACTATCTTTCAGAAATTTTCAGAAGCAGAGCCACTGAACAAAACTTTTGTCTTAAAGAGAAATCATTTTAGTAAAATGGCGCAAGCACAGTGGTTTAGACCATCAGTACATTGGGACAAACATTTGGTGAGCGAGTCATCTCCAAAAATTGACCTGAACCTATTGGCCACATTCGTCATGTGAATTTACTCCTTTCGACTACTTTTTGTGGGTAAAAGTGATGTCCCTCATATATGCTGATCAACCAAGCTACAGTTGACGACCAGGAACCCAACACTTAGCGCTTTGATGAAGAAATCTGGAAGGCTTTGATGCAAAATATGAAATACTCAAGTGAAAATATTGGTCATTCCATTACTTTTAAATTTTTGATGATAAAAGTTCTACAATTCTTTTAAAGAAAAACTTACCCTTTAGTTCAATGCACTTTAGCCAAAATAGCCAAATACTTACATTGGTATTAACTCGCATGCCTCATATGTATAACATGTCATAAAACAAAAGTGTAAATACCTCCGCAATTGATAGTAAGAAATGACGTCAGGAAAACAATAACAATTAATAGCACTCTGGTTTGCCAACCCAAACAATGGACAGCACATGATAAATGGGCCAAGTTATCTTGACTGGTCTCTTTAAATCAGGTCCTTGAATGTAGGTTAAAGTAATTTTGTTCAAAAAGCCAGCGGCTATCAGAAATAGTAGCAACTTTATTTGACGTCATTTGCGTAACTGCTTTCATGCACGCATGATTTACTTTCACATTTGAACCAGACGTGATAAGAGTTAACCTGGCCAATGTAATAAAAGGCTAGAACATTGCTTCGCCAATTGGTTATTGTTGGAGTTGTGCTCGTGAGACCAAAAATTTCTCTTCTTTGCTGGCCATTAAAATGCAGAAGCGATTTCTTTTCTTGGTCGTGCTTTTTGTGTGGCTTCGAGATGGCTCTGCATTTCCGGTAGAAAGTCAATTCAGCAAACAATTCATAAGTGCACTTAAGGATGAAATTCGTGAGTGGCAGTTGCTTAATGGGTCTGCTGAGGAAATAAATTTGAGTGAGTGTTATTTTGGCCTGAACAGGTACAACAAAAAAAAAAATCCAAAACGTTTACGATAAATTATTAATAGGTGACGGTGACAGTGTTTCGATGCAAAGGCCACCTTGCATAAATTTGGGCAATGAAGGATGTGTGAACGGTTCTATCGTTGGATCGGGTGGAGATGGGGGCTTTTTGGGTGGTGGAGGTAATCCTGGAAAGTGATCTTTAATTAATTGACCATTTAAATAAAAGAAACATTTGAAAAGTATTCTTTTAGTTTCGCATATTTTTCTTCATTGGGAATGCTTTACGAAGTAGGATACCGAAATATCAATACAAAACACAATTATTATTTTTTTTGTAAACTTTTTTTTTCACAATTATTATTGATATTTGATATTGATATTTTTCACAATTATATTGCATGCGAAAAAGAACTCGTTAATGATTGTAAGGAAACCGGCAAGGACGCTTCGTGTTGGTCCCGTTTAGTCGCTAGCGTTTATTATTGTAAGTGATCTACTAATGGCACAAACAACTTCACACTGTATCCTTTAGCCTTAACGGATATTCACATGTTCCCATGGGTATGTGAACGATTTAGTGTCCAGGGTTCAGAAAGGTTACGGTGTCCTCATGGATACAGTTACATTCGCTCAATAGAGCGTACTAACCCTGGTTAAGCACTGATCCACAGGCAAAGAGGACACTGGTTTATTTGGCGGTCCCTGCTCGGGCGCCACTTATGGATTTTCCATCCTAAGGATCAAACAAAATTTAACTGCGGGCGGCAGATTTGCCCGCCAAGAAAAACACGTACTCAATTTTCAATATTCACGATACAATATATTTCTCGGGTTTTTATTGGCAGAGGTTGACACTGTCGCACTTAAGTTCTACTTACGAACTTATTTAGAATATTCCCACATTCGCTCTCGTACCAAAGCAGTCCTGGTGCATATTGATGTGTCGTCAGAAATGTCGCGCGAGTTAAGTATCCATAAGTAACACATTATTTCATACACTAAAATCCTATCCCATTACATTTTTCGATTACCGTGCATTTCCCATAACATTCACCTTTTATTTCGCATTTCCCATAGCTGAACTTTGTAAATTCTAAGAATCGCATGTTATTGCACTGGTGAACCCTCGAATTGCACAAATGCAAAGTCAGCGTCTGGACAATATCCGTCGAATGTTCAATTCGAAGTATCACCAATGCAAAGGTATAAAATATAATCGAGTACGAAAAATAAAATTAATTGTTGTTTGAGCTTCAAGCGTTAATACTTTGTTTTTTTTTAACGGAACGCGAGGTCGGGAAGTTATTTCGCGTTCATCCGTTGGCCATTTTACCAAAAAGAGCTTAAGTTATACATAATCAAAATAATATATTCGACGTAGTTTTAAAAGAATTCAATAAACAATTACTAAAAAACATTTTAAAAATTTTTTAAGAAATAAGATTTAAAGGCCTTTTTAATGCTTGTTGCTTTTTCGTTTTCTTTAATGTTTCGGGGCAAAATGTTCCAAAGACGGATGGTATTAACAAAAATTAGCTAGAGCAATTGCGAGGTTATAGATCTTAGATTGTCAAAATAGTACTGCGGTTGGCGAGAAAGCAAAATCAAACATCGATATTCGATATTTTTTTCAAGAGGCATATTCTCTCATATCTACGAAGACCATAGACATACCGAATCTGTTCCCACTTTCCACCTTAGATTTGTCCAGCACCTAGGACATCTTTAAATTTGGTAAGAATAGTCATACAATCTCGTATTGCTTGGCCTCGGTTCCTCAATTTCCCAAAACCGTTACATCAAACGCCCCAAATCTGCTGATGTATGGAAAGCTATTTGACGATTAATTTTAACCCCTTCATCCTCACCAACCAAAACCCATCCGAACTCGGTGCTTTGTGCAACAATATTATTTTTACTATCATTTCTATCTTTCCCCATTTAATGACCCAAGAAACACACTAGCCTTAAGTATCCTAGTCGATAGAATTTGGATTGAAGAACCCTGGGTCCGAATACAAATATAAGCCATGCGTCCCAATGCTTAACAGGGCTACCTAATGATTTTAAGGCTGAAACTGATTCTTTACACCTACTAAAAAGGCGTCTTATATTTGACGCATTTGCCTGATATTTGGTTGTCCCATTATTGTTTTTATATGTGATTCCTTAAATCCATCCAAGCTTGTCCATAATTTGCGTCGGATATAAATATTAATATGTTTTAATACCGATGCTGCATCCCCTTTCAATGGAAATTTTAAGTACTGGAGTTTTGCGCGCCCGATAAGCTGATCGATTGATGTACGATAGTTTGAAATAAGTCCTTGAAGGTTGGCCATTACTCTCTGATAGATAATCTCTCCTCGTCATTATCCTTCATATATCTTTCAATTCTACTAATACCCCCCTTAATTGAAATCCTCTTTCTACGTTAGGCCTCCATGTGTATTAAATCTTATTTAATGTAAATTAATAGAAAAAAAATGGCTGAGTTATATGAGTATAGTATATATATTTACGAAACGTAATTACTCACCAGCTTGTTTTTTCTTATATTGATTTCGGTACTTACGATCCGCTTTGATAATAAGCGTATTCTGCGATTAAGATTGATAATATTTTTGTCGTAGAATTTTATCGTACGATCCCACCGTTCACTTATCCACAATGTATATATCGGCCCTTACTGTCCACGTCCTTTGTACATAATAGGAAACCGTTCAATCAACTTTTCGACATAAATTAATTTGTTCACTGCCTTTTCGTTCAATTTATTATTTATTATATTTCACCCTATTTATGGCCAAATTTCCACGATCGAATTCCAAACCAAATGCTGCTTTCCACCGCGAAACCGACTACCAATGTACACCCACTTGTCTGTTAATCCCGTACGCTGCAATCAACTTAGGAATTTACCGATTTCTTTTATTCTGATAAGAATCGTTTTTTTTTTTATTTAATCAACTCCAAATTAATTTATTTAAATTTATAAACCTTTCCACCTTAGATTTGTCCAGCACCTAGGACATCCTTTAATTTGGTAAGAATCGTCACAGATCGAGGAAAATAATACAAAACACGACCGTTCTAATTCACGTTTTAGTTTATTGTGTCAGTTCATTTGGCTGTACTACTGTGTCCAAAAAATAAGGTGACACATGAATTTAAACTGCGCGCCGAAGGATTTGGAACTTTTTCTTTCTTTTTAGGTTGGTAGTACTGTCAGTGACATCTATGTGAAATTTCATGTCAAAATATATTCATAGTGTTTGAGATACGCGTCGTTTTGTGAGCTGCTAAATGTGAGTTTTTCGTTTTTTGCGATATCGAAATTTATTGAGCAAAGAATTTGCATTAAATTTTGTTTGCGGAATCAATTTTCTGCTGCGGATACGTTGAGGATGGTGCAGGAAGCCTTTGATGATGAGGCTATGTTTAAAAAAAATGTTTACAAGTGGTATAGTGATTTCCAAGCCGGCCGTGAACGTGTCGAAGACGAAGAGCGTTCTGGGCGACCATCAACCTCAACCGATGAAGCTCACGTCCAACAAATCAAAGATTTGGTGTTGAAAAACCATCGATTAACAATAAGAAACCTTGCTGATGAAGTTGGCTTATCGAAAGGCTCAGTCAATAACATTTTGAAGGATGCTTTGGGCCTCAAGCGCGTCAAATCTCTGGTACTTGACTGGTACCGAAAACATTGAATTTTTTGGAAAAAAGGCGTCGCGTTGAAGTGTGTGAAACAATCCTTTCCGACTGCCAGGATGTCATGAAACGCATTATAACTGGCGATGAGACTTGGATCTATGCTTACGACCCCGAAACATCCGATCAATCGAGCGAATATCGTGCCAAAGGAGAGCCGAGACCAAAAAAACCGCGCCAAAGTCGCTCAAAAATCAAGGTCATGTTGACTGTTTTCTTCGATTATCGTGGTGTTGTGCTTTATGAATTCCTTCCAACCGGCCAAACAGTCAACAAGGAATATTATTTGAACGTTGTGCGTCGTTTGGGTAACGCTATCTGCCTAAAAAGGCCGGAATTGTGGAAAGACAATTCTTGGTTTTTACACCACGATAATGCACCATCCTATACCGCACTCGTAATTCGTGATCATTTCGCCAAAAACTCAACCCATATCGTTCCGCAACCACCGTATTCACCTGATCTGGCGCCGTGCGACTTCTGGCTGTTCAACAAGCTCAAAAGACCGCTCCGGGGACACCGTTTTGATACGATAGAGGAGATTCAAGCCGCAGCGAAGACGGAACTGAAGGCCATCCCGGAAAGTGACTACAAACAGTGTTTCAAAGATTGGAAAATCCGTTGGCATAAGTGCATTGCATCGGGAGGGGATTACTTTGAAGGGGATGAAATTGATTTGGAAGAATAAATAAAGAATTTTCAAAATAAATACAATGTCACCTTATTTTTTGGACACAGTAGTATATGATTAAGTACAAGTAACCGGTGGGTAATTGCGGCTTAAGGTCGGGAATGAAGCAAATTTAAGGTTTCTATTAGGATTCAACAGAATCGTTGAATTAAATGCAAGGTTAAGTTTTCGATTGCTAATGTAATTGCAATTACAGAAGATCTCGCAACCATAGCTTAGGATAGGAATGACCAAAGTTTTCGCAAATAGCAAAAGGGTTTTTAAAGGTGTGGAAGGAAGCCTGAGTAACCCATAAGGAAGGAAGTACGCCATATACTTTGCCGACGATTACATTAACATGATTATCTCAGGTCAAAAAGCGGTTGAACATCACTTTGAGGTTTTTTGCGGTTTCGATGTATCCAATATGCGCATTGCACAATACTTGGCATATACGAAAGATCTAGAGATTTTCTACATATGACATGACATTTCGAATTTTTAGGGTTTAAGAAGAGACCATTTGACTCAAACCATTTTGAAACATTCTCTAAACCTGTACTAACACAAAAGACACCATAATCAATAAGTCAAGGAGGGCAACTAAAGTATAGCTGTACGTCGTCCGCGTACATTTTGCTACAACAGTTGAAAATCGAAGTTGAAAGTTTGTTAGCAAAAATAAAAGAGGGCCAAGAATGGACCCCTGAGATATACCAGTGGCGTTTGGCAGAAAATTAGAGAGTCTGTCTCTAAATTGCACTGTCCCAATTGAAAAGCTGAAGTTTTGTCTAAGCTCTTTACAAAGATTTGATTTGTCGCCCGTGGGTCAACCCCAGACCTCTTTATTAGCTTAATACAAGCAATCAAACTTACAGCTATTAACAAAAATTTAACTTAATGCTATTTTTAACTAGAGGGAGAGGATGACTGGTTTAGGATTAGATACAACTGAAGGGCATTTTTAAGGGTGTATCTGTTGCAGTGGAAATTAAAAACTGCAACTGCCTTACGCAACATTCTGGACATAGGTTCATTGGTGCCATAGTTAGTGCGGTGAGGGACGAGACGGAAGAAGGAGACAGATCTATGGTTACGGGGATTAGTATTGAGAGAAGAGATGAGAAAATATTTCCGGTAAGAAGCTGGTGAATGACAAGAATATCAGCAATATCACGGCGTTGCTCGAGGGACTGCAAATTGATAAGTTGCAGGCGATGTGAGTAAGGGGGAAGATTGTATCTGTCTGCCCAGGCAAGACCACGTAGTGCGCAACGAATGAATCTGCGCTGGACTGCCTCGATTCGCTGAATATGGGATTCGTAGTAAGGGGACCAGACTTGGAAAGCGTATTCAAAGAGGGGTCTAACAAAGGTGATGTAAAAGGATTTTGTGACATAGGGGTTCGAGAATTCCTTGGACTATCGTTTGACGTAACCAAGCGCAGAGTTGGCTCTACTAATAATGTTATCGATGTGAGAGCGGTAATTTGTTTGTTTGGTATCACAGATTACACCCAGATCGCGAAAGAAGGAGACTGAAGAAACAGGTTCGTTGTAGATGAAGTAGGTTCTGGGAGGTTGTGGTAGACGCTTCCATGTATATGTGGGATTGGTGTGATTGACTGTATCAAAAGCCTTTGAGAAGTCAAGTAAGACCAAAAACGTCACTTTGTCTTTGTCCAAAGCTTGCCTAAGGTCATCGGTAACATTCAAGGGTACCGTGATACAACTCTGTTCCTTACGAAAACCGGACTGTTTTGGAGTAAGAATTGAATTGGCTGCGAAATAGACGTTTACCTGTTTTGGAACTTTCCTCTCGAAGGCTTAAGACAAAAAAGGCAAAATGGCTATACGCCATGTCCAGAAATTGGTAAGATTTTAGCCCCCTTCCAAATATCTCGGAACATTCCAGATATCAGAATTGTGTTGAAAATAAAGGTAATATATGGAAGCACGATTGGCAGATTTAGTACAAAAAGGAGGGACTAATACCACCAAGTCCGACATCAGCACTATTTACCGTAGAAAAACTAAAGTGATATTAAAAATGCAGAGAAAACCCTACTTCAGCAGCGTAGCTTAAAAATCGATATTAATGGATGATTTACTTTTAACGTGATTACGTGCATATCCGACCATTGGAATATCAGTTCTAACAGGCTTATCGTATTTATAAAAGCTTTACGTTGCTTTCAAGACAGTATATACATATTGATGATCATATGAAGCCTCTTTGCAACACACAAATTGGCCAATACCCATGTGGCTTCCAACCAGGCATCCCCATTCATCGTTCTGACACACAGCACTTGTAAGCATACGATGAACTGTGCGGTTTGGAGCAAGAGCCTACAAATTATTCCAGACTTGCACTGGACATGTGATTTCATCAGATTAATTCTTGAACCGATATTACGAAATGAAAGGTGTCAACTGGCGGTGATGACATTAACATGTCGCTTTGCAGCCAATTAAGCGTCACTGAGCCCTCACGGCAATCTAAGAATATTCCAGGAGAGTTGATTTTCAAATTGAATATTACAATCGACAGCAACATTGGGGTGATCGCGACATCTCTTAAGTTTCTACTCCTCATACGATTCGTTTTGTAAGGTTCGAACGAATACTCATCGTAGGCAATCAATACGATTTTCGTTTGTTCATAGTTCGAAGGACCAAGGTCAAGGTAAAATCGTGAAAAGCAAGATTGACAATGACGTGGATCTATTCTGGAAGGCGAAAAACTGTCGACTATAAAAGCTCGGCCACATTGAGTGCATTCATAGCAAAACTGCAACTAAGAGTGTCATGACCTCCGGCTCAACGATCAAGTGCTGGCAGATGCCAGAACGTGATGGCCTTCTATGAATATCGACACAAATTGGTTGCACGAAAGTATTTCTCGCATCTCAAAATATATCCACCTTTTGAAAGGTGCGCGGGAACCACAATCGAGAAACGATCGGTATTCTTTATTCTCCTGAGGGAAAGCAAATCGCAGCGGTGAGATAGTTAGGCGGTCAAAAATGCAGTGTTCTGTCAACATTTTCCTGGTCTATTGGTTTCTTTTCGGAAGTTGGATCATTCTGTGCTTTAGTGTAGTTTAAATATTATTTTGCGCGAATGTCGGAGTTACTGGAAAGGCTTTGTGTACGATTCTTAATCTTCGGAGGTACCTGTTCCGTTCTAATCGTTATTTGTATCAGCTGAACTAATTCTATCACTTCAAGAAATAGTACCACGATTTGTAGCTATGCTTGTTGATCTAAAATCGTATGGGTTGCCATGCCTTGGTGGTAACGGTTACGCCCATAAGCGTAAAAACTGTTTTAAGAGGAATTATGAATAAGAGATATAGACTTGCTCACACGTGCATAACGAAGTTGCTCTTGGATTTTCGGTCCAATCAAAATCGCTGTTCAGCGACATTGATTGAGCCAGAAGGCTGAAGATCTAACGATTGAAACGGCTTCGTCATGTAGGCTTCGTCGGATGGAAGCCAATGCCACGCCCCGGAAAGTCTGCCAACCCACCCCCAAGAGGAAGACCGCGACTAAGGTGGGTTGATTGTGATGAAAAGTTAAATAGTGGAGCGTAAGTCCTGTCTGTGGGGGCTGTATTTAAGGTTAAGGAGCTCTATCCTTGCTTTAAAGATAATACTTATTTGGTCAAGTTTTAGATATCTTGAAAAATAGTTATCTGTGCCCAGTGAACAATTGAGAGTTCTATAAATAAGTCGAGTAGGGGAGGTATAAGCCCGGATAATGCTCTCATTGTTCAAACAATTGTCCACTTTCCTGTCAAACAATTGTCCACTTTCGAAGAATTTATTTTGCCAATCATCTTAATTTGCCTGCTAGCTCGGTCTAACCCACAAAAGGTGCTAAGTTTCGGTGCAGTGCAAATTTCATTAACCGTATTTGAAGATTTTCACTTGTTCTGCGCATCAGGCTTACTACAAAGTTGGCATTGTCTTTCAGATAGCGTAAATAATTTTGAGGTAGGACGGACTAAACATGAATGGCGAATGCTGGCATTGTTGGGGGAAGCTTAAAAATACGCTTAATGAACAAGCGTTGCACCATTTCAAGTCTGTCGAAGTTATGGAACCCAAATTTGCATTTTGCAAGCGTTAAAGGCATTAAAGACACAGTGTCAACATGTTTCTTTCTGAAAAAGTTACTTCACATGAGATTTATAGCCTTCTTAGCGGCCTTGGACTTTTCGTGAATAGGGGGCGGAGATCAAGGTTTGATGAAACAATCATCTCTTAGTACTTAAATTGATTAGCAAGCTCAATTGGCTCATCGCTCACAGTCCATTTCTACTGTTGTGTTGGTCAACTACGTGTAGGACCGAAAACCAAGATCTTTGATTTAGGACACAGTAGCATTTTAGTTTATTTATATGGAGCTGGAGAGTTAAGGAAGTTATTATAACCAATATGAATGGGGCCTGGAAAAAAATCGGTCTTGAATGTATTTAAAGCATAGAGGGTTCAGTTAGATTTTTTGAATCTGTCGCACCAAATTGGATTTTCTGAAGTGGACGAAGGTGATTTGATGATCACGAGAAATGTCTACTCACGAAATTTTTCAACTTTTTGAATTTTCTATTGAGACTGAAGCTGAAACAGAAAGTGGAAAAATCACATCACCCCTTTCATACTCGTAGTCCATCACTGAAATCCCACAAATTTGCTGAAGCACTCCAACTCCTAGATGATGCGAAAGCGATCTAGCGCGCACGACTTGACTTAAGTCGTTTCAAGTCCAGCTGACATTTTCTGGGACGTAACCCTGTCGTAAGTTGGGGCCCTCCTCTAATTCAAATAAAAATAATAGATACGTTTGATTGCACTGTTTAAGGCATGACTTCCTTGTTCTTGTTGCTCATAGATTTAAATTGATTTAAAAACACACCTGTAAGACAAAAACTTTCATCACAAGAAAGTTCAGGTTCACCTATCGCAGTTTATTAAAAACAAACATCTTGTTCTTTTCCCACTCAGAACACATTTTATTTAATAAATTCCTTTTTATATGTATATATATAACATTGCGGAAAATAAAACTAAAGTTAAACAAAAAATGTTATCCATTTAACAGGCATTTTGCTTCATTTCTTTTAACAAATACAACAATACAATAGTTTGTAGGCACATGTTTATTTTAATATAAACAATTGAACGTAGAAAAATAAGAAAAACACCTGTTTATCCTTCAGTTAAAATCCATTAACACGATAGAGAGACAATGACAAGGATTTCCTTTCGTCTATTTGTTACATAAATTAAAAAGTAAAATTTCTTATTTAAATAATTAAGTAAATGTTATTTTAAATAACATCTAGCACATTTAATTTGTTTATTATAGTAAAATGTCTTCAATTGTGTATTGTGTGCGAGTTCTTGTGTTTTTTGTTCTTTCTTTAGAATATTTATTATTGTGAATTCTATCACTCCCTCTTTTTTATCATATTTCTTTTTTTTTGTTCCAGAAAAATATTATTTACAACAACATTAATTATATAATTCAACCATCAAAAATGTTTCGTTTTATTTTATAATTATCTTCAACATTTAAAACATTTAATAGAAAAAATACATTTACTTGTTGTTTCTTGAGTATATATATATTTCTTTCTCGGTTGGGATAGGAATTCAAATTTTATGTCTAGAGCTTGCTTAATATGCTCGTAGACAACGATGGTGGTAGAATGATGTAGTGACAGTGTGCATCGGTTTGTTAAGCTTTTGTTTAGGCTTTGTTTATTGGTATTTTCGTGCAGCAGTTCTTGCTCTCCAGGCTTGAATTAAATTCCATGCGAAGTACAAGGTGAATCCATGTATTTGGAAACCAATGAAACAGAAAGCGTACCATAAGAGTCCATAAGGCATTCCCTACAAAAATAAAAAAAAATTAATGATAGCATTTTATTAAGATATTATTGGTGACCGACCGAACATTCGGTTTCGATTTTGGCCACAATTTTGGATTCGGCAAAAAATCGAAACTTCCAGAAGGCACACAGCAATTTGGCCTATCTACCTTAATCGGCGAGTAAGTGAGTACATATTGAGAGGTTTTCTTCCCGGACGGTAAAGAAGGAGAAGGTGCAGAGAACTAGTTTGCTTTTCAAATGAACTGAGCGAGGTCTTTTGGGTTTGCTTTAGCAAGTTGGGGCAAAGCTGTGAAGAAATGGGAACATAGCTTTTTATGTCTTGATATTGCTATGACCGGACATTCATTGAGGAGATTTCGTAGCTTTCTGGTTCTCTGTTTGTTAAGGAGGTTCCAGGTTTGCGTGGTGATGTTGCAAGGTGGTTGTTGTTTTTATTTTTTATACTTAGTTTGGTCGCACCTAATGGTATGTCAATATATTGTGGAGTGAGTCAGTGAGGGTGCATCGTACCTTCATAGGCAAGCTCATCTGCTCTTTAGTTTCCGTTGATTAATCTATGTCCTGGAACCCCGTAAAGGTGAACGTTAAAAAAGCCAGTTATCTCCTTTAGGGATACGCGGCGTTCATCGGCAAGCTTAGATGTTTATTTTATGGCAGCTTGGCTGTCGGCGACAACAGCGATTTCGCGATCGTGGTCAAAAAGGTAAACTTCTACTTTTCGTTCGAGTTCTGACCCATCAGTTGTTATTGTGATGGAGCCGGCCGATATTGGAAAATTTGTTTTTGAGAGTACATAGTCTACAACTGTTGGAAGGGAAATCTACTCCAAGGATTGAGGACTGATCCAAATTGACTCTGGTGCATGGCGAGATTGCACTGAGTCTCACCAACACAAACTTTGTTGTTTGTTAACACGGTTAACTTCGCGTGAGTTCTTGAACCGTGAGCCGTATTTTTTAATTTGTTTATTATTTTCTCGTCAGGTGACTTCGGACAAGTTAACTTTCTGTATGTGTAAAATAAACTAAACTTATATAATAACAATGAAAATACATAATCAATTTCAACTTGTCTAAAAAAGGTTCAGATTCGGTGTAAGTTTCGGCCGAAACTTAGACCGAGGCCGAATGTTGGGTTACGGTTTTGGTTTCGGCTGAAAATCCTGTTTCGGTAGATATTATTTACACACTACACTAGATATTATTTAAGAGGCTTGAACAATTAGACGAAAAAACAAAGAAACAAGAAATCGTTCCAAAATTATTTGATAGCCAACGTCTTTATACTCGATAACAATTAAGTGGTAAAGTCTATGTATGGAGATAACTATGACTTATTTGTCTGAAAAAAGTCAAAAAATATCCTTATACGTATTATGTGTCTGATATAAAGAGGATAAAACTTCACGAACATCAACTTTTTGTTTCCTAAGAACAAGTTTAAATCCATACTCATAACGCACACAACTTGTATCTCTCACTTTGCAAGTATGCATTAACAAAAATCGATAGGCCTTTGGGTTTCCAACCATATATTCAACAGATCTTCCTGCATTGTTGTGATTTTTAGGACCTTACGCTGTTGCGCAATCGCAGGATGCCTGTTTGGAATAATAGTACGGGAGATAGAGGGAAGACTTCGCCTTTCGCTTTAATCGAGATGAGATGTTTGACATGAAGGCTTACCCGAATCTTCAAAGTTCTTTTTCGATCTGGCTCTGTAATCGTGCTAAGGAACTTCATTTCGGCGGTGCCAAATTGAACTTATTACTTTTTACAATATTGTTCGTTGAACCTACAACTCCAGCTGGCGGGCAGTTCTCAATCAAAGAAGAAAGAAGTGTTCTTGCGTGACCCACCCTACATTCATGCAATGATTAATGTAGTGTGGTGAAGAACTTGACAATTCAAATAAATGGCCACGATTTGGATGAGTTTGTTACTTTTCCTGCAAGCTAATATTTTTTCATTCACACATATATCATATATATTTACTTGGCATATAAAATATACAAGTGGACTGCAACCGCACGTTTTAAAAATAAAGATTTGATGTATTATTTCTTTTTTTATTATCTTTGTACTGAAAATCAGCAAGCTAATAATCAGAGATAAAAATGGATATCAAAGGACGTAAGGCTAACATGTACAAACTTGGATTGGAAATTCGTTGATGTCACGTACTACGGCCTAGTTTTCTCAACCGATACCGACCAACACAATTAGGAGATCCTCTAATGAACCAGAATGCTTTTGCTTTGCATGGCTGGTTCACCTAAGACAAACCCAATTGATCTTCCGACAGCTGATTTAAGCAGGCTAATTTAATGTTTCTAATATAAGCTCAACGAACTATCTAATGTCTAATATAAGCTTAATTTCTTTTATGCAATGGAGTAAGATTGCTTTCTCGACACTTACACATGTGTAAGACTTGGTGATGATATTCATGAGCGATCGAGACCCGATGATTCAAATCTTTTTCCAAAACTGGACATCTAATCTAGCTTATTCTTTTTGGGAGTAATTGCTATTGCGAACTTTTTCGACTGTAACTGTGAGAATTTAGTCTTCATCCTTGATTATTGTTAATAAAGTTTACCGAACGGAACTCTTGAGCACTTGTTCCTCACATGGTATTATTTTAAAGATGATTCGTAAGTTAAGCATCAAATTTCGAAAACATGAACCAGTAGCGAATTGGTATGCAATAATTCTATAGCAATAAAAAAAAAAGAAGAAATGTATTCACAGACCTCTAGAAGACACATGAGTATGAACTTAACTCGCCATACCAATCGGCTTAGTGTATTCAATGATAAGTGAGTAAGTTTGTTAACATACTTACATAATACTAGAGAACGTAGTACAAAGAGTATGATATGGAAGACAAAAACATATTTACGAAAAACAATTTTGAATAGCTACTAAATCTTGTCATATCGGAATGGAAAGCGGAAAGCGAACACCGAATAATAATTAGTTGTTGCAATGTTTCTGGACCTACGAAGTAATTTGGGGACAGTAGATAGGCAAATTCTACTTATAAAGCTGGAGACATATGGAGTAAGGAGAAATGAGCTTAAATGGTTTGAATCTTATTTGGGAAACCAAAAAAAAATAAAAAAGTGTTGAAGAAGCATATTAAGCCGTCAACGTTACATGTTGGCCTTGGGAGATGCAAAAAATTGTAGAGAACACAGTACTGAAGTTTTTTTCTGTTGATGGACTAGATAACAAAGCAGGGAAGAATTTGAAAGAATAAATCCAAAGGATTAATCATGCCTTAAACTTACTTAAGTTTCGAAAAGAATAAAATTAGTTTGAACATAAATAAAACCAAAGTTATGATAATAAATGTACAGTGTGAGTGAAATATTTTATTTTATTGTTATATGAGAAGGGTGATTTTTTAGCTATTTTCTTTTTGGCAACACTGGTTTAAACAGCTGACGCACGTTTCGTGTTTTGTTTCACTGTCAAACATCTTCAGTTTGGTCTATAATTTAACCATGAATCGTCTTACAAACGAACAACGCTTGCAAATTATTGAATTATCAAAATGCGTGCTCTGTTAAGAAAGTTCATCGCGCGCTTCTTCCATTTTATGGTCAGTTTAATCGACCCACTGAAGCGGCTATTCGGGCTATTGTGACTAAATTTCGCACCAAATTTACATTGTTGGACATTCAACCACCAACACGCTTACGTAGACTGCGAACTGAAGAAAATATCGCAGCTGTATTGGCCAGTGTTAATGATGACCATCAATTATCGTTTCGTCGCCGTACGCAGCAATTGGGCCTCTGTTACTCAACAACGTGGAAAATTGTGCGGAAGGATTTAGGTGTGATGCCTTTCAAAATACAGCTGATGCAAAAATTGAAGCCGAACGACCTCCCGCAACGTAAAATTTTTGGTGAATGGGCTCTTGGAAAGTTGGCCGAAGATCCACTTTTTTACCGAAAAATTGTGTTCAGCGACGAAGCTCATTTTTGGCTCAATGGGTGCGTGAATAAGCAGAATTGTCGATTTTGGAGTTAATATCAGCCAGTAGCATAGCAAGAGCTACCAATGCATCCAGTAAAAGTTTGGCACGGTTTATGGGCTGGTGGCATGACATGTGGTTTCAAAAAGACGGTGCCACATGCAACACAGCAAGCGCAACAATGGACTTATTGAGAGGCGAGTTCGGTGAACATTTTATTTCACGTTCGGGACCGGTCAATTGGCCGCCTAGATCGTGCGATTTAACGCCTTTAGACTATTTTTTGTGGGGCTATGTTAAAGCTCATGTCTATACAGTCAAGCCCGCTTTAATTGACGCATTGGAAGACAACATTGAGGCATTTATTCGTGAGATACCGGCCGAAATGTTGGAAAGAGTATGCCAAAATTGGACTAAGCGGATGGACCATTTGAGGCGCAGTCAAGGTCAACATTTGCATGAAATAATCTTCAGACATTAAATAATATGGACCGTACTATCGATTCAAATAAAGATTTCATGCATTTTTCTGAATTTTATGTGTTTTATTTAAAAAACTTTCCTATAGCTTTTAAAAAATCACCCTTTGATTGATTACTATTGGTTTCCCCCAATTGCATTACGCCGGACGTGTCCCTTTCGGAGCGAATAAAACAAATTTCTAGAAATCCATAATATCCACGCAAAGAAGGTTTGGATAGGAAATAGACCAATGAAACAAGTTTAATATTTTTATCTTAAGCTTTCAGTATAAAGACAAAAATCTCAACAGATGAAGAATAAAGAATAAGCAACACCTATAAAGCAATTATGTAGTTACTCAAGTCGAATACTATAAATTGAACCAATTCTATCTCAATCAATGGCATACTCATACTTCTGTTAACAATGTGCCTGGTTGCATGACCCAAAAAGAGATGATACTATATGGGATCTTATCTAATCAATCCTTTGCTATCACTTATCTTTGCGTCTTTCTATCCAATGTCGCAATGGCAAAACCCATTGAACGCTTATTATAGCGATACGCATGGTCATCGAAAATTTTCCTTGTTGTAAAATCGATGATAGACCTTGCCAGAGGAAAGAGATAGGTTAACCACTGTCATACACAACAATTGGGCAAATAAATACATGCAGCTGGGTAAAGCAGTCAATTACCTACAAGTGATAGCCTTCGGATACTAGTCGATGTCCATCCGGTCGCTATGAACTATGTTTTAATATAGAGCAAAATAGCAACACTATAAATAATAGGATAAGACAACGGACGAAATCTCTCGATGGAATCAAAAGTGACTTCAAAACTTCAAAGGGAAACAGAAATAAAATTTAATTTGGAATTATTAGACATCTCCGGAGCTCAGGCCGATAAAGGTATCCAAGAATAAGTTAAGTTTTTCTTGAAGAGAAATGATGACAATTGAGAAATAAGCAAAAGGTGTTGAAATTGAAATAACTGAGTACAAATCAAGTACAATGTGTTATCAAAGGATCCGTCCATCACTAAGGACAAAACGTCACACTTGGCAACAGGTACTTTGAAGTGAAAATCTATCGATCTATCTACCATAGGAAACGGAGTGCTGCACGTAAGCAGGAAAACAGGGCAGATATCGCACCCAAACAGAGTTCTTCATCGAACATTCGTTGGGCATAAGGGGGGATATATACAACCACGAAAGCCACTAAATGTTAATGTATTCCAAAAAACCAAAACACATAGACTACAATCGGTCGACAACAACGGAGAAATAGACAAAAATGCTCCAAGAGAAAGACCAAGCCTCCATTTTAAACATGAAGCTATCGCGGATGGCAAAGCTTCTGTTACAGAAGACTGAAAGCAGCGTGGCCGGTATCGAAGAGACCCGAAGCTGAGGTGTCTCTAGCAGACTTTTCCCGAGTTTTCAGCTCGTTAAAAAAGAAGCTAGGTCATTTTTGTGATGTTGCCATAACAACGGAATTGTTCGTTAGTAATAGTTGGTGTGTACAGAGCGGCGAAATTGTCTCAAAAATGTTTTGTGAAGACTTTGCTGACCTAATGGAAGATTTATGTGATTGGTTAAAATTCTGAGACATATGGGAGGATAATGTATCGAATTATTAAGGACTACCAATGGTAGCAATTTATAAATGAACCGACTAGGATTACTGAAGGGTCTCGAACAGCAATTGACTTCGTTATAACAAACATGAAAGATGTTTAAGAAGGGGTGGATCGTGAGATGACAATAAGTGACCATCAAATCATAACTCTTAGTCTTATCAACAAGAGAAGCAGTCTATTTAAAGATACTCTACAAATTGTAAGATAAAAACATAGACAATTACTAAGATGCTAATATGAAGGGAGAAATATTTCGAGTAGGAGTTAATGAGACGGTTAAAAAATCAACAATAAAGAGATTCAAAAGACATGTAACCAATGAATGGTTCGATCAAACCCTAAATAAATCGAACGTAACGAAACTATAAGTTATAAAATGCAACATACAGTAACTCACAGAGCGACTGGACTGAGTATAAGATGAGAAGAAATAGGAACAAAGCGGAAATAAAAGCAAATTAATTAAATTAAATTCAAGAAACCAAAAAAGATGCGGAAGAACTTATAACTATATGTGTTTAGGTGTAAGAAACTGAATATAATCATTTGTATTATCATTAACGATGTACATTATAAGAAGAAAAAGGAAATCGCAAATGGATTTAATTGTTACAAATAAATAATTTCATTCAGTATGTCCCGATTCTTAAACTGTGTAAGTGAATCTACGTTATTTGTAAATATTTGTAAATAGGTTACAATGTACCATGTTTAAAATATATTCAAACGCATGAGAACAAAAATTCCTTTTTTATATGTGTCCAAAAATATATTTGGAAACTGTTGTTTGTCCTGCTTTGTTAAAAATCATAAGCAAATCCCTCGTAACGTCCATATTTTCAAAAACGTGGAAAGAAACCATAATTTGACCGATCGAAAAAATTGCAAATTCAAAACAATGTGAAGAGTTTCAAATGTTTATTGTGTTGTCATTGCTTTTAAAAAAAAATAATATATGGTATAAAAGACAAGGAATTGAGATGGTTCAGGTCATATTTAGAACAAAGATCACAAACGGTCAAAGTGAACGGAATATTTGCCAAACCTTGGCGTGCGACAAGGGAACGTTACTATTCCTTATTTTCATAAATAACATGCAAAGTGATTTGTAATATTGTCAACTTGCATTGTTTGCTGATGATGCGGTAAACATTGCTGAGGAAACAATAGCTGAATGCCACGTCAAAATTCAAACCGACTAATTCAGTGTTGATAATTGTCAAAAACAAAATAGACTCAAAATAAAACAAAACTTTTGATAATGAATGAAAGACAAGGAGAGGATGTAAGGCTGATAATGAATGGTGTAGAAAAAGTAGACTACTTGTAGTTATAATTAACACCAAACCTTATTTTGGCAAACTAGTGACCACATTTGTAAAAAAAATAGCTTAGAAAGTAGAATTTTCAAGGCAAGAAAAGATGTTTCAGTTATAAGGGCAAATACAAGTTCTTGAGTCGAATACTCTTTTGGTAACCGCGGTGTGTACGCGTTACATTTTTCGCACAAACTTTCTCAAAACCTTATCGCAATTGTATAATTCAGAAGATTGGCAGCGAGTCTCAAGAAATCGGCTGTGAAAAAGGATATATATGCTTTACCGGGTTTGAAGACGGGGCCTCACGCGCAGCGGTTCGACAAAATAACCTTTACTCTCGGAAAAGAACTGCCTGCGGACTGAATAGCTTAAGAGCTGTAAGAGTGGAAACATATCTTAAGAGAATGTGGACTTCAGAGGTTTTCCCATCTATTTTCTTCCTTACAAGGAACACAACACATCGTAAACGAAATTATGTATGAATTATTCTGTTTACTTTTCGATCCTAATAAAGATGGAATCATAACAACCGTTATGACAAAAAGTTAAAAAAAATGAAAGAAGTTTAGGTGATTCTGATGATTTGGGAAGGTGGAAAATTCTTTTATTATTTAACATGAGAAATTATTTCTCCGTGAAGATTTTAGGCGTCTTACTATTGAGCTAGTAGTGAAGATTTTCTCTTACCACTTTAACTAATTGAACAAAAATAAGTTGCTATCTTTTAACTTACCCTCCACAAAAAGACGCCAGCTTCCTCAGGTTCCATGCCTTCCTCCAATGTAACATAAGCCCAAACATCAGCGAAATAATAAACGAAGCAATAAAGCAGTGGCAGTACTCCAAGCAATCCAATAGCAACAATATACTTCTGCATTTCACGTATCTTGTTACTGCGTGCAGCCGATAGACCAATAAATGAAGTTAACAGCGACAAGCACCAAATATACTCCCACCATAGTGGCGGCGGCACCTCAAGCTCCTCGATTTCCAGAACGAAAACATCCAATCGATCCAGAATGTCCGAAGTCAATTTAGCTAGCATCACAAAGAACAGCAGCGCATGAAAGAAAATGCAGTACTTTAACCGGGATTTATTCAGCAAGCTGCAAGAAAAGACAACACAGTGTTTTAGGGCCACAAAACCAGCTCCAATCGGACTAATGTGACGTGCTTTTGAATGGTGTGTAAATGTACATTAAAATGTAAACAAAAATTGGCACAGTGCCAAAAATTCGTCCCAGCATCATGTCTAGATGTGTGCGCCAAATGCTAAGTAATAGTAATTTGCTAGACACAATGAGTTTTGAGTGGTTTACGTGGAACTACAATATGTGGCACAAATTTTAAGGTAGAATGCAAATTATCTGTATTTTTTTTTCTGTTTAAATGTGTTAACCTAATTTGATGAGGAGCTGCCACTCGTTGTCTGTATTCGAAGTCTGTGCCATCGGTTCCTGTGATCATTGGTCCACCGCGCGATGCCATTTTTATTGAAGCGTAATGTTAAACTGTTTCTATTGAATTGGAAAATGTATAAACTATCGAATAAACATTTCACTATGATGTGAAAAACCGAAAAAAAAAATTTTGATTCGGAGGTGCCACGGTAATCACCCACCGTCGTTGAAAAGGGGAAAATTTTCTATCAAAATTGGGAAAAAAAATTCTTCACAGCTGTCAGTGCGTTGTCAAAATTTGAACAGGTTTATTAGCATAGAGATGTGATATCGATATTTGCTATCGATATTCGTCACTCATATCGACTTAACATAGATGTCTATGTGCTATGCAGGATAATGGTAGCCTTGTTATAGTTCATACTCATTCTTTTAAATAGAAAACATTTAGAACGTAATGTTTCTTTCGATTCTGTTTCTATTTTATATCGTGGATCAATTCAAACACATTTAGAAATAGACTTGTTTAAAGCACCGGAGTCAATTTCCCCCATTGATTGGTAGTAGTCAATCAATCTTTATTAGTATTTTTAATACTCTATAACAATAATAATAATAATATATTCATTTAAATAATTATTTGAATTCAGTCTTATTTCAGTTAATTTTTAATTATTTGCTTTAATATGTTCTATACACTTTCTCTTAAACATTCAAACAAATTGGTTCATCCTTAATATCGTTTGGAAGCATATTAAAAAGATTGAATCCCTTGTATAAAAGAGTATTCTGAGCAGCTGACGAATTTTGTTGACTTAGCCTGAAATCATTTGCGTTCCTAAGTTGGTATGGTTGAACATCTCCTACTCGTCTTATTCCACTTTTTAAGTAAATTGGTGCATCCCCATTTTTTATTTTGAATACTGCTATAAGTGTATTCAGTTCTAATCGCTGCTTAATATTTAACCATCTCAGGGTCTCTAGCATATATTTAATAGATGTGTATCGGCTGCATCTTAAGATGCTCCTCATGGCTTTATTTTGTAACTTTTGCAATCTTTCAATTTGTCCCTGATTACAACACGAAAATAATATTGTGGAGCAAAACTCAAAATGCGGCTTAACTATGGTGTTATATACTATTATAGTTGTCATCATGTCCATTTTTTTGCGTATTCTTTTGAAGAAACCAATTTTTTTGCCAAGTTTTTTGCAAATGTAATCTACATGCTTATGCATTTTTAACTCTTTGTCTAACATCATTCCCAAATACTTTATACTTTTGACGTTTTCAATTCTTTTGTCGTTTATTTTGAGGAGCGTTTCGCTGTTCAATTGTATCTCCATTAGTTTAGTTTTTTGTTCGTTTAATTTTAATTTATTCATTTTCAGCCATGTTGTTAGTCGACTAATATCTCCTGTTAGTTTATTTCTGCATTCATCTTCGTCTTTTCCTTCAGCATTAATGAGTGTATCGTCCGCATATAGCACAATCTTACAGCTTTCTATTATTTTTGGCATATCGTTTATGTATATGATAAATAACACAGCCCCTAATATTGACCCTTGAGGTACACCTTGATTTACCTCCAAGAAGTCTGATATATTTCCGTTGACTTTTGTCCGCTGTGTTCTATTTGTTAGGAAAGACCTAAACCATCTACTTTCTTTTTCCCTTATACCATATAGATACATTTTTTTTATTAATATTTCCCTGTCAATGGTTTCGAAAGCTCGCTTGAAATCCAGAAAAAGGGCCATTGTTTTTTTCTTTCTTCCGCCACCTTTCCATTCATTTACAATGTAATTTACAGCTGTCTCACATGAATAGTTTTTTCTGAAACCTGATTGATATTCGGGGAGTATGTTTTGGCTTTCCAAGTAATCCATTAGTTGTCTTTTTACCACCAATTCACTGATTTTCTCAATAGTTCTTAATGCGTTTATGGGTCGGAACTCCTCACTTCTTTTTGTTGTAGGCACTTTCTCCACTGGTGTGACCATCGAGTCCTTCCATGATTTAGGGAATTCTCCCGTTGAAAGCGATTCGTTAACTATCTCCAAGATGCTGTGTCCCACTAAATTCAAATTATCTAAAATCATTTGTTTGTTTGTTTGTTTGTTTATTCAGAGTATTTCAATATACTTTCAATAACACAAAGTTTATAATGAAAAAATGTCAGCGTCAGCTAAACTCAGATTGTCCGAGGACCCTCATCCGTAATGGAAGCTATTGGGCCGACGGGTGGTGAGCCGAGTAAAGATGAAACTGACACTAGATAAATTAAGAATACATCTTTATACATTAATTTTGGCATTTGAGTATTGCATAGTTAATTAAAATACAGTGATGTTGTGTTTGCACATATAAACCTACAACATGATCTTTTAAAACTATTAAAATTCTGCTCCATTTTAATGCTGTTGGGGAGTTGGTTAAACATTTGGAAACCTCTAAAAACAATGCAATTTTGAGCTGCTGTTGATCTTACAAAGTTTATCTGTATATCTGCAGCGTTCCTTAAGGAGTACGGCTGTGTTTCGGACACTAAATAAATTTCATTTGCCAGGTACGCGGGAGTGCTTCTATTTTTCATTCTATGTATGAATACCATAACGTTGAGAGCTATTCTTTGCTTTGTATTCATCCAGTTAAGTGTTCCGAGCATTAAGGCTATTGGCGCGAACCGGTTTCAGCGAAGGATAATACGCATTGCTCTGTTTTGCAATTTTTGTAGATCTTCAAGTTCACTCTGTCGACACATGAATACTAGGTAGAGCAATATTCAAAATGTGGCTTTACTATTATATTATAGATTTTTATCAACGTGATTATCGAGACTTTATTCCGTATTCGTCTCAGAAATCCGATCTTTTTTCCCACTTTTTTACACACATATTCACAGTGGTATCTAAAGCTCAATTTGTTGTCGATTATTACTCCTAGGTATTTTATTTGGTCTACTATTTCAATATAACGGCCTTCGATCCGAATGTTTAAGCTTGGAAATCTCATTACCATGGCTGTAATTTTCTTTATATTTAGTTTTAATTTATTTGGTGCCAGCCAATTTTCTATTCGTCCTAAGTCCTCTTGTAATTTTAAGTAACACTCCTCACTGTTTCTTCCCGTAATATAAATCAACGTATCGTCTGCAAACAGCATCACTCGGCTATGTTTAAGTACATTTTTTATTTCATTTATGTACAACAGGAATAGTATTGTTCCAAGAACTGACCCCTGAGGTACTCCTAAGTTAACATCTCTATTTTCTGAGAATTTACTACCAAACTTTACTCTTTGTTTTCTATCCTTTAAGTAGCTTTTAAACCAAAGAAGCTCGTTGCCACATATCCCATATTTTTGTAACTTTTTGATCAATATACTCCTGTCTACTGTTTCGAATGCTCGTTTAAGGTCTAAACACACAGAAATTATTCCTTTCCCTTTTTCGATTTCTTGTTTCCATTTTATAATCAGCCAATTCAAAGCAGTTTCGCATGAATGATCTCTTCTAAAACCTGATTGTTCATCCGATAAAAGTCCATTGGATTCCAAATAATTTGTAAGCGGTTTGCTGACTATCCTTTCCAATATTTTTTCGAAGACTGGTAGCATATTTACTGGTCTATATTCTTCACATTTAACAGACTCAGCTATTTTAGGCACTGGAACCACTGTTGCCTCCTTCCAGCACTCTGGGAATACTCCTTGAGTTAGTGACATATTAATAATGTTCACTAGCGCTTGCCCTATTATGTGCCAGTGATTTAATATAATATCTGTATTCATGAACAACGGATCCCTCTTTTTATTCATTTTATTACATTCATTTTTTATCTCAGCCTCTGTGATTTGTTTGAAACGAAACGAGCAGTTGAAATTGGGAATAGTATTCACGTATTGAGTTTTTTTAATTGATAGATTTATATCTTCAATGCTCTTTATAAAAAAAATATTAAATTCATTTGCTATATCTTGCTGATTAGTTGTAACATTCCATTCGAATCTTATTAAGTTAGGCGTTTTTCTTTCCGTTTTGAGTACGTGACTTTTTATCTCTTTCCACATTTGCTTTTGTGATGGTGATCTATTTATTCTGTTCTCAATTGAATTGTTTTTTGCTTTATTAATTTCCGTCTTATATTTGTTCCGCATAACCTTGTAAGCTTTCCAGTCCTCATCGGCGTCTGACTCGCAGGCCTTCCGGTATAACTCTATCTTAATTTTTTGCAATTCTCGTAGCGTCCTGTTATACCAGTTATTCTTGTAAACTCTGCTATGCTTTCGAGATATAAAACTTTCTACTACGTCATTGATCTTATTGCAAAATCTAGATGTAAAATTATTTACATCTGTGTCTAGGCACGAATACGATAACTTGGGCGCCAAAAATTGATTACGGTTTTTTGTAGAGGGGTCAAAAACAAGCATTTTTTACTATGGGAGGGGGGGTCTATCTCGCACCGTTTAGGAGGTAGGGGCAATTTAAAAAAAAATGACTTAAAATGAAAAAAAAATAAAAACAACAACAACGGCAACACTTACAATAAAGTACTATATCGGCTTTGAAAGCCAGAAATATGTTCTTTAATCCTGGGCTTAAATTAAATAGTTAACTTTAACAATTTTTGAAAAATTCGCATGCAAACTCAAATTTTTGATAAAAAAAATCAAAAAAACAAGTTTAGATCAATTTTTTTCAAAATTGTGAAATGAAGTGCTAAATTTGCTTTTTGTAGTCAATGCTTGTATCAATTCTGAATAGAACACAGAAAACCGAATGGTTTTATGTCTTATAGTTTTTGAGTAAATTGAGATCTACTAAAACTATTTTTTGTTTTTTTGGTATTTACGGTAAATACCATAGTAAAAAATGCTTGTTTTTGACCCCTCTACGAGAAATCGTTATCAATTTTTGACACCCAAGTTATCGTACTCTCCCCTGTGTCTATTATGCGTTGTACACTTTGTTTCAATAATTCGCTTTCAAATTTCTCCCTATTATAATCAAAGCAATCTATTATTTCTCTACGTGGTTGATGTTTCTCTCCCTTATAATTAAATGTTAGTTCCAGTGTTTCATGATCTGCACATGTACTCCCTGCATATTCGATACTATATAATCTATAGTGGTTGCAGTTTCTTATGTTATCCTCGTATAATCATTAACTTTCTGCGTATATCCATATTGCGCGAATAAGCTTCTTAACCTTCGTTTGTGCGTTGAATTTTTCTGAATGACTCGAAGAGGGAAAGCTGATAGAGAAAATTATGAGACAAAATGACTTATTATTAGTATTCTAGGACTTATTTTATCAAAATCATATTTGTTTTTTAATGATTTACATATTTTTTCTAGTTCGTCTAGTGTTATTAGACGGAATGTGAATCTACTTTCAACTGGACATATTTTATTCTTATATTCAACATCTTCAATTGAGTTAGTAATCTCATTTACACTTTTTATAAAATATTAATTGAACTTGTTGGCAATTTCTAGTCCATTATTAAATTCTGTTTCGTTAAAAATTACCTTTTTGATTGTATTTTGCTTTTGCTGTCTTAAGACTAAGTTTTTTATCTCCATTCACATTTCCTTCTGTCCACTTGCTCTTCTTATTTTGTTGTTAATGTATTGATTTTTGCATTTGTTATTTGAACTTTGTATATGTTTCTTGTTGTTTTATATTCTTGCAAGCATTCGCTACTATTTATCCATTTTGCTCTGTGATAAGTTTCCATTTTCTTCTTCTTTAAATGTTTAAGCTCATAGTTAAACCACTTCTTTGATTCGTTCTCTGTTCTGCTTTTTTTCTTAATTATAAATTTCATTGCTGTGTTTCTTAATACTGTGTCCAAAAAATAAGGCGACATTGTATTTATTTTGAAAATTCTTTATTTATTCTTCCAAATCAATTTCAACCCCTTCAAAGTAATCCCCTCCCGATGCAATGCACTTATGCCAACGGATTTTCCAATCTTTGAAACACTGTTTGTAGTCACCTTCCGGGATGGCCTTCAGTTCCGTCTTCGCTGCGGCTTGAATCTCCTCTATCGTATCAAAATGAGCTTGTTGAACAGCCAGAAGTCGCACGGCGCCATAGCAGGTGAATACGGTGGTTGCGGAACGATATGGGTTGAGTTTTTGGCGAAATGATCACGAATTACGAGTGCGGTATGGGATGGTGCATTATCGTGGTGTAAAAACCAAGAATTGTCTTTCCACAATTCCGGCCTTTTTAGGCGGATAGCGTTACGCAAACGACGCATAACGTTCAAATAATATTCCTTGTTGACTGTTTGGCCGCTTGGAAGGAATTCATAAAGCACAACACCACGATAATCGAAGAAAACAGTCAACATGACCTTGATTTTTGATCGACTTTGGCGCGGTTTTTTTGGTCTCGGCTCTCCTTTGGCACGATATTCGCTCGATTGATCGGTTGTTTCGGGGTCGTGAGCATAGATCCAAGTCTCATCGCCAGTTTTAATGCGTTTCATGACATCCTGGTAGTCGGAAAGCATTGTTTCACACACTTCAACGCGACGCCTTTTTTCCAAAAAATTCAATGTTTTCGGTACCAGTCGAGATTTGACGCGCTTGAGGCCCAAAGCAACCTTGAAATTGGTATTGACTGAGCCTTTCGATAAGCCAACTTCATCAGCAAGGTCTCTAATCGTTAATCGATGGTTTTTCAACACCAAATCTTTGATTTGATGGACGTGAGCTTCATCGGCTGAGGTTGATGGTCGCCCAGAACGCTCTTCGACTTCGACACGTTCACGGCCGGCTTGGAAATCACTATACCACTTGTAAACATTTTTTTTAGACATAGCCTCATCATCAAAGGTTTTCTGCACCATCCTCAACGTATCCGCAGCAGAAAATTGATTCCGCAAACAAAATTTAATGCAAATTCTTTGCTCAATAAATTTCAACATCACAAAAAACGAAAAACTCACTTTTAGCCGCTCACAAAACGACGCGTATCTCAAACACTATGAATATATTTTGACATGAAATTTCACATAGATGTCACTGACAGTACTACCAACCTAAAAAGAAAGAAAAATTTCCAAATCCTTCGACGCGCGCAGTTTAAATTCATATGTCACGTTATTTTTTGGACACAGTAGTATATCATCAATTTGTGTAGCAACTCTTTGCCTAAGCTCATTTTTGAAAATCTCTCTCTTGTAGGTAAACGTTTTTATCATGTTTTCTTCTATCTCTCTACTATTTTCAGTCTTTATTTCAATTTCAATATTTTCATGGTCTGATATTTTCAGTAGTACTCGCATATGCTGAAATATTCTGTATATTTGTTATTACATAATCTATTAATGTTTTTGATGTTGGCGTGGTTCTCGAATATTCTTCCATTTTTTGAACTAAACAGTTATCATTTAAAAATCGTTCGATTTCGCTCTTATATGTATCATTTTTGGTACAATCTATATTAAAATCTCCAGCTATCAAAATATTTTCTGCTTTTTCTGCCAGGCTTTCGATATTTTCTTTGAAGAACTCACAGAATTCCCATTCAGAGCTGTTAGGCGATCCGTAAACTGCACCTATATTTACATCTAAGTTCTTGTATTTGCATTTGCATGTTAATAGCCACATCTTAGAATCAATCGATTTTGTTATGACATTTGAAACACTCCATTTCTTTCTAATATACTATATATTGTTGATTGGTGAATCTCGTTGTTGTGATTTTTTATTTTATATTTATTTTTTTGTTTTACCATGCTTAATAAAAGCTTAATTAATATAAAGCGATTAAAATTAACAATTCATCTCCTACTTTACTTATTATATTTGTTGTTTAACCTTTTATTGCATGATTTTTAACTTCCCATCAGGAAGCCATCGGACCGATTACAAGGGTCTGATTTTTGAAATTCAAAATTTTTACATTTCTCCACGTTTCACGGTGTCAGTAGTTGGATTCCATTGTATTTGGAAAGATGTCTGTGTGGATGTGTGAACGTACGTACATTCCTACATCTGTGCTAATTTTTTCGTCAAGAATAACTAGAGAACAAATAAAGCTATCGATTCCAACTTAGTTTCGTTTGAAGCGTACGTGCACAATGAAGAGCTGAAGAGCTTTTGGTTAAATTTGACATGAAAGTTTAAATGTTATGGGGAAAAAACTGTCAAAAAAGGGACGATTTCAATTCTTCAATTAAAATCAATTTAGTTTTCCAATAAAAAAGTTCAAAATTATTAAAATTTATAGTTTTCAACTACCTTATCAGATAAAAAAAATATGCATAGCCGTTCAAAAGTTTCCGGACAAATTCTTTTAAATTTTTTTTTGTTCAATGTTGATTCCAGTATAAAGTTGAGCCCATTTCGTATTTTGTTGTTCCGCTTTCTCTTTATCTATACATTATCTGTATTGCAAAATAGCGTCGGTTTCCAATATGCTGATGATACGGCCATAATTGTGAGCCACAAGGATATTAACATTGCCACACAAGTAATGCAATCAGAGTTCGACAACATTCTACGATGGTGCCACGATAAAGGTCTAATTATTAACTCGAAGAAAACCAAGATAATGCATATCCGACCTTACCATATAATAAGAACTCCGATTAAAATAAAGTTCCATAATTTTGAGTGTCTGCATAGGGCTCATCAAACACCTGAGACAGATGACTGCGCAGACTATATTGATACAGTTAATGTATAGTATATCGATATCTCGGCGTGGAAGTAGACTGCAACTTTAAGTGGGACTATCACATAAAGTTCCTATGCAAACGACTTCGGCAGTCTACATATGCTCTTTACCATATGAGCAACTACACGTCGTTTGAAGTTCTGAAGCTGGCGTATTACTCCCTCGATACTTCAGTACGGAATAACGGCTTGGGGTAATGCAGCTCACTATCGAATTATGGAGCTCCAAAGAATCCAAAACAGAATATTCAAGATTCTCATGCATGCTAAGCATGGTAATGGTTGTGTAGAAAATTTGTTTAATCCTAGCGAAAACTTAAATTTATAAACAGTGCAAAAACTTTTTCTTTTCAATCTTATCAACGAGACTTATGAAGACCAACGTTTCAAATATCCGATTGACCATTGTGTCAATCCCAGGCAAAGGGCAAATAGACTACTGAAAATACCGAGGATCCACAACTCATATGGAAAACAACAACTCTCCTTTGTGGTACCAACGATTTTCAACCAACTTCCACGCTCCCTATGGAATATTCGGCCGGTACACTGTAGAGAACGTGAAATAAAAGAATACATTTTAAAGAAACAATGTGAAGTTCTAAATGAATTAAAAAAAAAAAGAAAAAAAACTGGAATATTAAGACTTACTAATAATTGAATGTTAATTCCATCTGTATAATCTTCTGCAGAAAAGCCTCAAGGCTTCGCAGATTTCCTATTGTCTTACATGTACTTTTAAATCGATTGTTTTATTTTTGGAACAAAAAATATTGTAATGCCAACAAACGTTTTACGTGGATTCTCCTCTACCGCTTCAAGGTTCTATCCAGCACTGAAGAGATAACTCCATGAAGACGTTGGAAGGCACAAAAGATTTGTGATGTAAATATATATATTGTTAAATTATTGAGACAATAAACTCAAACTCAAACTATTTCTTGATCCAAGTTTCCACGGCAGTGCTTGGAAAATTTTATCAGAAATATGAGTCCTATAAATCTTTTTCATTTTTCATGATTCCGAATGACGTCTTGAACATTGACACATGAAAATATTGCACTACTCGTATATTAAAAAGTGTACAACGAAGATCATAACATCCGAATATTTAGTTTGTTTGATACTGTTGTGGTTTTTTATCATAAACTTAAGTCTAGAGGTCTTTCAAGAAAATGACATAAGAATAAACAATCTGTCGAAATCGGCCAGAAAACAACTACCAAAATCTCCAAAGAAAACTTGACTGAATGTAATCCTCTTTTACCAGGAAAAAAGGGATCCGTTGCTGAACATTTTCCCAGCTCAGAAACTATGTATTTTTTATTAAACTTAAACGACATGAAGAAAATCGAAAAACATTGGACAAGGAATTGAAAAAAGCTGTCTTTCACAATGTTTAACTTTTTCTGATCTTAAAACAGCGTTCTTAACTTATTTTTACTAGAATAGTAATAATTTGTAAGTGACGTTCCAGTGTTAGCTCAGCACAAGTTTAACTTACCTGCATATACTTTCTTAATGCTGACTGTCCGTCCTTAACGAGTTAAAACACTTTGTTGGTGGAGTTGAAAAACAACTTCAACAAAAAACAACAAATTCAACTTCCAATGTAAAAGTTGTCGTAATCTAACTCCGAATTTCACACATCTTATCTCAACGTAGAACTCTAGTGCGATGCCTGTGTGCCACTATGTGCCTGCAGAAGACTGGCTAAGAAATTGAATCGTTGGGCCTATATTTTTTCTAACTCGATTGGTTATGAGTTGGACATTTTGGTCACAGACAAATCAATTTTTTAACAATCTGATTGCACAATTTCCATTCTTTTGGCAAGAAAAACTTCCGCACAAAGTTAATGGACTGTGGTCGCTTAGAAATAAGCATTAACAACAAATACAAGTTGGAACTAACGGGTTGTAAATGCCAGGAATATGCTGTAATTGCTTTGCTTGACGAATTTTCAAGTGTTCTAATTGGCTGTTTTAATCTCTTGCACAACATTCTTAAGCTGTACCAAAGTCAATGAAAGAGCATGCCAGGCGCGCGATCGAGGATGTTTAAAGATAAAGAAATATCATAGGACATTAGGTTCGAAAATTCTACTAACAGATAAAAACAATTTCTCAGGGTTACAGACCTCATACCGAATTCTGTAAAGTTCAAAATGGAAAAATAATAGTAGAATTACAGGCCATGCTGAGAACATGCGAGAATCACTTGTGCAGACTGTATTACGGCCACCAAGAATAAAATTCCGCTGGCAGGTAGCCTGAACCATTCGATGAAGACGACACAGGCCAACAGGGTCCACCCAGCCTAGACGAAGTAATGATAAGAGTAAAATACATTAGCTTAAATCTTATGAAGCTACTTTAGCTGTCGAACTTTTCAATGCGGCGGCAATGACACAATAAAGCATCAAAGATGAATGGAATCTCACTATTGTTTGCCCAAGCTTGAAAAAGGAGACCATCTAGGCTGTGCCAATTATATAGTGGTCAATCTTTTCAACATTGCCTATAACACCTTTCCCGCCGTATTATGTGAACGTTTGAAACCGTTCGCCAACAACCTGATTGGCCCATATCAACTTAATATTAACATTTCGATAGATCTTGAAAAAAACGCACGCACCACCTTTTCATCAATCTCAAGTTTGGTTTTGGTTTCTGTTTTATCTATGGAGTCGAGATGTATAAAGCCGTGCCTGAGTTTGGCATCCCTGCCAGGCTCGTCCTTTTGTGCAGGCTGACGATGGAGATCTCAAGCTGCCCATTTGATATCAAACAACGTTGTAGGCAAGTGGATGCTCTGTCATGCGGTTTCTTCAACATTATACTTGAAACAATAGTGCAAAAGTCCCGTGTGAACACCAGAGGTACTATCTTTTTAAAGGTCTGTTCATAACTCGCATTCGCCGAAGATATTGACATAATTAGGGAACGTAGCTTGAAGTCAACAGCGCGTTTCTGAGTGTTCAGACAAAACTCAAAGATGGGTAAGGCGGTATACTAGGGCAAAAAGAAACATATGCTGTCATCAAGAAAGGACACCCAAATCCGACGTCAGAACTTTGTCGTAGACAGCTATAACGTTATGGTAGTTAGGGACTCTGTCTGACTAAGCTTCGCTGCAAACACAGATAATAACACTAGCGCTGACATCAGACGAAGAATACCTGTGGCTAAGAAAGCAATTATGTTTAGAACTCTCTCGAAGAACTTAAGTGTCGCTCTAAAAGACCTCTGTCATCCCCGTCCTACTTTATGGTACAGAAGCATGGACACTTTCAAGAGCGGATGAAGGCGACTTAGGTAGTTTCGAGAGAAAAGTGTGAAAAACTAATGTTTAATTCGCTAATTTTATTTTAAATGATTCAAAACTGAAAATATATATATTTTATTTTTTTGATTGCAATGCATTTGTCTAGGGAGTAAGTGACGTTTACATAACCCAAATGGAATTTGATTGTGGCGGCATATAAAATAGCACCTACATTTTTAAAGGAAACGAGTAAAGTTTTTTGAGTGCGTTTTTTTTTCTTGCTTTTGTTCATTATATACAAAACGTTCAAATTTTGTGTTTTTTTTGAAAAAAAAATTCGAAATGGTAAAACGGCCGTTGCAGTTCCGTGAAAACAGGACCTCAAATCGCGGAGGTAAACAACTGACATCACAGCCCCTTCTTTGTTGATCTGAAACACAAATTCAAAGCGTATTATCAATATGTGACCCACTGGTTATGGAATGACGGATGAGTTTTTCGTTTAGTACAAATTTCGGAAAATGGCGGCAATTTAAAATAATCGAATTTTCGCGTTTTTTCGCATAAAAAGATAAATAATAAATGCAAATATGTATCTATCGATAAAACGATCGCTCATTCCTCAAAATTTTAGCTGGTAGTGTTAAAAACAGCGGTCAGGAGAATGTCAGCCATTTTTTAAAACGTGTTTTCGAGAAAAACGCGTTTAAAGTTACGTAATATGTTCACACAAATGTGTTAATAATCGGCATGCCTGGTCCATAGAGGCATCCCTCCTCTTCTTCTGGCTGCTCATGTTAAGCCGCTAACATATTCCGTTGCGTCGGTCACCTCCTATTGCAATCGACAGCGACCGATAACTCAGTGGTCAACTTGTTCAAATTAATGTTAGCTTTTACTAAATATGGTTTAAAATAGTCTGATGATGTCTCAACGAGTCGCTATTGGTTGTTTAAATAATGGAACATATCAATGCCGAAGTGTTGATTTCACTTGCGAAAGCCAGTTCTGTACTTCAGGACAAATTTCACGACAACTTCAGAGATAAAAATACTACGAAAGATGCTTGGTTTGAAGTTTGTGTAGCATTACACTCAGAATTTGATGTGCTGAATGGCAAGGTTAGTTGCTCTGAATCATTTGTGACTTCCCTGAGACCGGAGATACTTAATGTCCTACCTTCATTTTAACGTCCATTGAACCCAACGTCTGTTAATTTGTAATTGGCAACTTTAAAAGCCAACTCTACGATGCTGTTAAAGCTCTTATAATTAAAATATAAATCTCCATCCGTTTTGCTTGCCCGAAAGGCATTATGCTTGTCATCCAATGCTCCATCCAAAGCTGCTTTCTTTCATTCAGCTTGATTTTCATTTAAATATTTTGTGAACCGAGTGTGTGGGATTGTTTTCCATGCTCAATTTGGCCAAACCATTTCGATGGATATACGGTTTCCGGATCCACACCATTGTGAGGTTCGTAGAGTTCGCGATTGTACCTTCTCCTCCGTCTTTCCTCCTCGTAGATCATACCTATATCCGACGCAGAATTTTTCTTCTGGAGGTCACTAAAACGCGATCCTGCTTTTCATCCAAATTTTGCTCCATAAAGAAGAACTGGCAATAGAGTTTTGTAGAGGATGATGTCATATGTAATCGTTTGATATTTTCAACGGAAGTTTTGTCTTCCTTGCCGTCTAATACCTGTGAGCTGCGATTTGAAGACTCTCTCTTTGTTGGAGCATTATTTTTCATTCGGTCGATGTAATCGTCCTAGTGTAGTTATCTATCTTCTCCTACATTCACTCTCCTCGCATACGGGACCAAGTAAACCAAGATTTTTTCTCTCGAAAGTTCTAGCACGAGATTGAAAAAGTCCCATGATAGCGCATCTTCTTGCCGAAATCCGGCTCATGTTTAGAATAGTTCGGAGGAACTGGTTCCAAATTGCACATTGCACCGTGTGTTTTCCAGCGTCAGGCGGCACAGCTGGATAAATTTTGCCGGGGTCCCGAATTCGCCCATGGCCTTGTAGAGTTCAAGACGACGAATGCTATCATATGCGGCTTCGAATTCGGTGAAGAGATGGGTCTCCAATTGAAATTCGTTGGTGTTTTCCAGGATTTGCCGTAGTGTGAATATTTGGTCGATCGTCGATCTGCCAGCCGAAAGCACATTGGTACGTGCCGATAAGTATGTTGCAGAAATGATTTAGACGTTCACACAGTTCACACAAAGGATTGCCTTTCTTGAAGATGGGGCATATAGAGCTGATAGTTCAGTCATCGGGCATGGTTTCATCCGTCCATACTTGGCTGATAACTCGGTGCATGCACCCCACCAAGGATCGCCACCATGCTTAAAAAGCTCAGCTTGTTAGCAATCAAAGGCCTCGTTATTCTTCAGTTTTTTGATAGCCGAGCCATCCTCTTCCAAACGGAGGGGGGAATGGGTTCTATATTGACTTGATGCGGGTTCTGATGCAAATTAAGCAGCTGCTGGAAATGATGCTTGAATACATTTACTATTCCCTGTGCTTCGGTCGCTAGGTTTCTTTCTCTGTTTCGAAGAGCATGCGTCCCAGGTTTGAAGCCACCATGCTTGGCTTTTCTGAAAAGCATCCAGATGGTGTTCTTATCACGGGACTCTTCCATTTCATTGAGTTTGGAGGCTGCGTAGGCCATTTTCTTTTTTCGCAGGATTTTTTTTCCTTCTTTTATCTGGACTCTTCCCTCGCTGCTTTTGTTTTGCACTGCAGCGCTTGCAAGTATACATGTTCTGTCACATTTTCCCGCCCTACGCGTTCATCATCATACCAAGTCTAAGTCCTTGATTATATCCTTGATTATATCCTTGATTATATCGCGGTACTTGATCTACTAATTGTTGGCGTTTGTGGATGGTGAATGCACAGGGGAGAGTGTTACGCTCAGGTGCTCTCTATAGGGTCTGGCTACTCTAATTTTGCTAAGGCTTCTAACGTCGATTAAATTTTCTGGGTGGTTCACAGATTCTTTTCGTTGAATATTCGAGCTCTGAATTAGGCTGCAATAAGAAAATGGTCAGAGTTGACGGGCCCCCTGAACGTTTGTATGTTCAGGATAATTGACGCGCGCCCCGATCCTATGAGCACATGGTCGATTTGTTTGGCGGTTCGACCGTCCGGAGAACGGCAGGTTACTGTGTGGAATCGTTGCCTTGGAAACCTAGTGCCGAGATACTCGTTAATATGTTCTTTAACCACCGGTGTTTTTGCTGTCGATTGAAATATTTTAGTTGGTGTTTGTTCCTCATTTATTTAAAAACCAACTCTGTTGGCCTGTTCTTCAATCGCCGGAAATCGAAGCCAAGCCAGCAGAAGACGTTATTTGGATAAAATTATATTCCATCCATCGGAATGAGTCTTTTCAATAAGGGTTGTTCGTTGAAAAGTTTTGAACAGTGCTTTTGATAAACTTTTCAACATGAATCTGCTGATTGAGAACTGCGCAGAATCTTTTTCATGTCAGTTTTGCCTTACGGAGGAAGAGTTATACACAAACATAACCATACACGAAAGATGGCTACGAATACAATACTTTTTGTTTTAAATTGTTTAAATTGTTTGTTCTATTTTAATCTTTATGTAGTATGAACCTCATGGGGAGGTACATCTGCTGCAATCCATGTTTTTTCCCATTGTGACTAGCTCGTTTGCTCTACGAAATACTTAGCTAACTTAATGAGCTTTACATCCGGCAAGCTTTATGGCATGCTTTTCTAAGTCAAATTCACGGTAAAACTTTAAAATTACCTGAATGCTGTTTAACATCAAACGATTTCTGGCGATTTGTAATAAAATACCGACAGGATAAAGGAAAACGACCGTGTGGCCTAATGGATAAGGCGTCGGACTTCGAATCCGAAGATTGCAGGTTCGAGTCCTGTCACGGTCGAATAAAAGCTTAATTTTTTGTATTTGAAGTTGTAGAAGTTGTATGACAGGAAATGTCTAAGAATAATTCCAACATATGTTTCCTAATGTTTTGTTTTCTTACCCAAGATTTCTGCAACAATATGAAGATTGGTTGAGACATCCTGTTGAAATGCCTGAGTGTTCCAGTTCAATCTGTAACAAGAACCAGTTATGAATCAGCTGAAAGACCTGAAAGGCAAGCACAACCATTTGAAGACTACAACTGCAAAGTTAAAAAAAAGGAAAATTCAAAACCTTAATCGCTTCAAGAGTAATAATTTGCTTAGGTCGACGAAAATCCTATGACTGAACCCTCTTCGAGGGTGCTGACCGGGCAATAGGCATTAGAAAATAATTCTCGACTGTGGCAGGGATATCAGTCGGCGGTATGCGTGGCTGCGAACCCCCGGCGGGCACGGTGATGACTCATCCCTTAAGGATGTGCTGTGAGGGGAATCACAGTGGTTGTGCAGCTACAGCATTTAACGGTTCCTTCTTATTGAAGAGGGAGAAACCCCGTATAAAGGGAAGCGCCCCTGCAACCCGATTCGGGAAGTCGTCCAATCTCCACTCTGAGGGAGGACAACTCCAATGCAGTTAAGCCGGATCAAGCTGTTCTCGCCTCCACGTTAAAAATTGATGAGTAGCTTTGTAGAAACTACGATAAAGGAATGCCGCCCTAAACACCTCTGGCAAGCCTTCCAGATGAAATGAAAACGCAAAGGCTTTCAGTAAAAGAAGGATAGCTTTGCGAGATCAAGGTCAAATAAGGCAGATTCCTCCACCTGACCGGACGAAGAAGGACATTGCATCCCTGTCGTGGGCGGCGAAGAAATTTGCTGAACGCAATGTCGCTGCCCCATTTAGAGAAATAGCTAAGGAACTCCTGATGTGGGCAGTTATTGACCGCAGCGGTTGCGATGGCATCATCTCACACACAAACTGGAAGATGCTGAAATTGCATTACTGAGGGTTTTTAACAAGGTTAAGGCAATCCGCCAAAATGTCGAAATGATAGATCAACGCTTAGCGGATCTCTAGAAGCTAGCCAGGTTTGGCGGGGTGCCATGTTGTCGGTTGTCACAAACGACCAAATCACGAACAGACAGAGACCCAAGTCGTATATCCGGGAAGACCCATCCTCTCGGGGAGAAATCCTAGAATTTTTCCCAATACTAACATATAATAGGAGGGTGGTAAAGCAAAGATAACCCAAAAATTGCACTAGTGAGGCACTTTTCATACTTAATAATGAGTCGCTGTGCCCTCTTGCCAAATGAAACTGCGAGATAAGTTGTGTTTTCGGCTCTATCTCTATCCACATTTAAAAAGTGACAAGGGGTGCTCGTCAAACTGCAGTAGTGTGCCCCAGGAGTCAAATTTTTGCCAAACAGCTCCAGGCCGGGCCCTCTCGGACGAGTTAAAATATACACCTTCCGCCTCACATCCCTAGACATTAAACAAGATGAGAGTTTCCAAAAGGACGAGGACGAACTTTATATGTTCAACTCGGATGAGAATAATGACATCCTTATCAATCTATCCCCATGATGAATATTCCGCATGTCAACCTTCATCACTCCAAAACAGCTTCGTCCGCCCATCTCCTCCGCTTACAGGAAAAAGAAGATATCATTATGTTAGTCCAGGAACCATTGTTTTGCGATAACCGGGTCCTTGGACCTCAACAAGGTACAACACCTTCCGCATTCAGAACATAATCAATTGTTAGGACCTTGAAGGCATGGTTAGCTTGCAAACAGCTGCCCTAAATAAAGCGGCATTCATAGTTTGCAGAGCATCAAAGCCCAGAGGAAAAATCAAACCCCTTTGGTGGAACCTAAACATCGCAGAACTTCGTGTAGCATGTAAAAAAATGTCCAACATTGCCAAGAGTATAGGGGACTCGTCAGGTTATAAGGTATCACTCTGAAACTTCAAAAGCACTACCAGAAAGGCGAAGCGGCTTTATGGAAGGATTTCTGTGGAAAGGTTGAAATGAAATGGCAAGTCGACCTGGCAAGATACTAAGCACCGGCCCATCCACCGTCCTCTGATAAAGATCGTGGTCATTGAACCATTTCAAACGATGAAATTCTTATGGTTCTCCTTGATACCCACTTCCCAGAAAGAACGGTACCGACAACGAACCCTGCTCCGATAAATTTCGCTCTCCAGCAAGTACTCATTCCAAATACTAGTAATATCTAAATCATAGCGCGAAGTCAAGGTAATCCCAAAAGTGGTTAAACCAACCATGAGTCTCTTCGTTCCACTTTGATAAAGGCCCTTCTCAGCTTCCCTCTGACATACTAGTCAGACAACAAGCAAATCTTGAGCCGGTAAGGTTCAATGTAATCTCGTCTTGGTCATCTTCGGATTTGGCTGCTGTGAAATATCATTTCTGTAAAGGAAAAAATAATTTTCGTCGACAGCCAAACTGCCACAAAGTTCTTCCCTGATGTCAACACTACATCTTAGCTTGTCGACGAATGTCGGGTGTACCCTAACGAGAAAGCGGATTATTCAACGGTTCACCTCACCTGACTGCCAAGGCACAGTGACATTAACTTGCCCGTGCAGGTGCAATGCAACCCTAAGCCACGGTCAAACTAAGCATTAGAGATAAATATATCCACCTGGCAAATTACAATTGGGTTAATGAACCGAATTGCCACAGAACCAGACAAACCTTGTATCTTCTTAACAAACAGAGACCTCTTACCCTGAGTCGCAGTCCTTTTGGCGCACTCACGGGACACAGTCTCATTGCGAGACATGCGGAAAGGCTAGGCGAACATTCAAATGACTTCTGCAAAAGCTGTCACAGGAGACCGTTGATCATTTCCTATGCGAATGCCCGGATCCAGCTAAGTCAAGATATAGAGCTCTGGGTTCCCATTACTTCACATCTTTGCCCGAACATTCTTATGAAAAACAAAATCAGCAGGTTGGGGCCTCGTTAAAAAAGCTCACTTCTAAAAATAAACACAAATGCTAGTTGAATATTTAATATTGAGTTCATGATTCGTCAGCTTATGGAATATGTCTAGTGACAAAAACCATATGGTTTTCGTGTCAATTGGTCCACTGATGACCTTGTACCATATTTCATCGATAACAACTCTCTGTTTTTTTTTCTAGGCTACCTTTCGGACCGTTCAAGTAAAGAAGTATTGGGTGGCTCAGGTCTGAATATCAGCTAATAAATGCTAGTGTGCCACAAGGCTTGGTTTTGTTGCCAATTCTCTTTTAATATTTTGTTTGCAACGCTAAATCCATTCCACTCTTTCGCCAATGGCAGTACATTTAACTGAAGCTGGAAGACTTCTCGTTCTCGGGTAGTGTTTTCATAACAACTGTGGCTGGTGAAAAATGCTGCGAAATTTAAGTTTTTTTTTTTTTAAAGCGGTGCAAGAAACCATTCGTCCAAAAATGTAGTGTAAGTCCCATGTCCGGGCAGATGCTCGAAAGACCTGTTCGACAGAGTTCAAAATCAGAGAATAATAACTAAAACGAGGACAAACTAGGTACTTGCGTTTCTTACTCTTGCCGCTTTTCGAGTAGCACCCGCCTCGCCAGGAGCGCTAATCAGTTTACCTTCAAACCCAGTTGCTGGAATTCTCTCCACACACAGAGTATTTCCTACTCATTACTATCAGGTTGACAACTAAGAAATTTCTGATTTTTTTTTAGAAAATTAAAGTGTATTGCCCACTTTGAGCAGAGACCTTTTGCCATGTTTCAGGCAGCATCATAATTCGACGTTCATAAAACTTCTGGTTTTTATCAGCCAAAAACTGAACCAGTTACGATTCATCATCATTATTATTGAAATTTTTACCAATCAAGGAGTTTTGCAAAGATCGAAATAAAAAGAAATCAGATGTTGCAAGGTCAGGACTATATGGTGGATCTGGCAAAACATCCGAGTGGCCTTGCATTGTCATGATGGAATTAGAGATGGGCTTAGTCGTGAAGATACGTTCACAGTCATAACTTTGAATGCGATTTTTTATTCACTGTGAATGTTAACTGTGAATTCGCCATACTGCCAATAGATTCTAGTATGCGAATACCTAGATACGAACATAACATATGTATATTCTTTTATTTAAATTACTTGCCCATCAGAAGAACTTGAAGGACCTGGAACTAAATACAGTAGGATGCTTGATTTCAAATTCGTAGTGCTGGATCTGTAGGATATTTTCGTCTGTCACAAATTGCATTTCGCAAAACTTTCGTCCGCTTCAGTGAAAAAAAGTCTTCCTTCGACTTTTCTTTGGTGGCATCTTAAGGATATTTTGTATTTTGTTATTGAAACCGAAGAAACACAGATTCCAACCACAAAAGTAGAAACCGAAACGCAGCTAGCGAACTTACTGCTATAGCTCGCAATTCACATTTACCAAACTGCGTACCAAACTTTGCAACTTGTTATTTTGTTATGTTGCGCACGATCCCCCCCCCCGGTGGGGCAATAAGTTGCGCAGGCATCGCACATGTTCTTAGAGAAATTGAAAGGAGCGGTTCTCTAGATGACGTTTTTTGTATGAGACAACTTCCTATCACGATAATGTTTATGTATAGTTTCACACATCATTGTTCTCCACGTTGTTTTGTTTTATACCACTTTGCTTAATCTTATCTTGTGTGTATGTTCGAAATTCTGAATTTCAAAGAGGTATGTTCTGATTAACACTTTAACCACTGGAAGCAGTTAAAAGTTGTTTGTGAATTTTTGATCATCTCTAGATGGAATACAACACCTTTTCGATTTGTCAATTCGGGCCGTTTTTCTTCAACTGCATTGTTCAATTTTGTTAGTTGTTCAATGTAGACATCTGAATTGATCGTTCGGTTGGGTGGTAAAAGTTCAATTCCTTCGTAATCCCATAAAACTGATAACATAACTTTCTTTTGATGAATATCAGCTTTTGAAGTTGTTTGAGCTGGTTCAATTGGCTTGCTCCACGATCTTTTCCGATTGATATTGTAGTTAACAACCCATTTTTCATCACCAGTTATCAATTGTTTTAAAAATGAATCATTTTCATTACGTTTCTTTAACAAATCGCAGATGTTTATGCGTTGTGTTAAATGATTTTATTTCAGTTCATGAGGGACTCATGTATCGAGTTTTCGTATATAGCTAAGTTGTTTTAAGCGATTTTCAATGCATGTATGTGATACATGAAGCTTCTCTGCAATCTCACGTGTTGAACTGTGATGATCCGAATCGAATATTGCTTTGATTTGGTCGTCATCAACTTCAACTGGACGACCATAGCGTTATTCATCTTTGAGTGAAAAATCACCAGAACGAAATTGGCAAACCAACCACTACCGTTCTTTTAAAGCTTCGTCAACATAAACAGCATATAACTTTTTGTGAGCTAGCGATGCGTTTTTTCCTTTCCGGAAATAAAAAAGTAAAATATGACGTAAATGTTCGTTTTGATTTTGCATTTTTCAAAAGACGCCAAACAACAACAACACAACCGATCAACAAATTTTTTTTTAGCGATTGACAGTTGAAGTACCAACTATCAAATTACAACATGTGTTTCACATTTCGATTACGTCAGCAAGCCTAAAAATTCAACTAAAGCCATCAATAAGTGAAATCCGCGATTACTAAGTTGCCAACCCAATAAACGGTTTTGGATATCAATGAAATTCTTTATTCCTGTGAAAGTACGTTCGATGCCATTATGTACTCGATTTCTTTAGCTTGGCCACCACGGGCACGCTTGCAAAGGCCAGACGCTGAACCCAATTTTCGACGGTTTTCAAGCATAAATCGGCCGATACTGCTGCAATTTCACGTTCGATATTCGTACGAAGTTCATCAATCGTCGCTGGCTTGTTGGCATAGACCATAGACTTGACGTAGCCCCACAGGAAATAGTCTAACGCCGTCAAAACGCATGACCGAGGCGGCTAAGCGACTGGACCATTTCCGCCGTCCTGTTGGAACCACATGTCCTCCAAGTCCATATCATCCAATTGGGGCCAAAAATATTCGGTTATCATTGAACGGTAGCGATCCCTGTTGAAAATTAACTATTTAAGTCTATGTTCATATACATACGTATTCTCTTTATTATATTATTCACTTCATTCTTTCTCTCTTTAACGAAAAAACGTGCACATATTTGAAATCGTGAATACATGCACAAACCAATTTCTATAAAAAGACTTAATCATGCCATTTTGAGTTGCAGTTACAAAACCATATTAGCCTTGTGAAATACATTGAATTTTGTTACTCGGTTGTTTCATTTTTATTACAATCCCCATTCACAGTAACGTGCTGGTCTTGATCATCACGGAAGAAGTACGGCCCAATGACGCCGCCGGCCCATAAACCACACCAAACCGTAGTTGTTTCGGGATGCAATGATGACTCATGGAGTACGTTTGGATTGCTGCCTGACCAATACCGCATATTTTGTTTATTGACGGAGCCATTCAGCCAGAAATGAGCCTCATCGTTGAAGATGATTTTTCGATGAAAATCCGAATCATTTTCAAGTTGTTCCTCAGCCCAATTCACGAACATATGATGCTTCTGGTGATCAAGCGGCTTCAGTTCTTGCGTTAATTTAATCTTGTAAGGATGTAGGCCAAGATCTTTTCGCAAAATTCGCCACAACGACGTCACAGAGATGCCCAACGCTTGAGAACAACGTGTGAGAGACACATTTGGGCTTTCTGCAACTGAAGCCTCAGCGGCAGCAATATTCTCTACATTACGGGCACTTCTTTGTCTCACTGGCACGGGAACATTTTATACTGTGCCTGTGGATTCAAATTTTTCCACTAGACTCTCAATTGTTGATCTGCTATGACGATTATGACGAACATAAATTGGACGTAGCGCTCTTAACGTTGAGGTCACTGACTCCGTATTTCGGTAGTAAATTTTAATAATTTCGACTCGTTGTTGGCTCGTATATCTTTCCATCATGAAATGGCAAACCTTACTGAAGAGAAATGTCAAAAGAGCGGTAAGAAATATGGCGTCGTTTGCTGTCTCTGTCGCTCTACCTTTGTAGTGTCCCTGTTGAAAACCCCGTTGTAAATACAATTGCTGTCTGGTTAAGTAAAATACAAAGTCCTCTTTACAAAATACTATTTGCTTTATTAAAAAGGTAATAAAAGCTACATGACTGACTTAATTAAATACAAATAATTTGCAAAGAATTCACGGGAAAAAAAAACACCTTTATTTTTTCCTGAAAACTTCAACTGTCAACGGATGACAGAGTTCCTCTGGCACTTCTTGTCCCAAGACAATGGAAACGTCCCCCCGCGGGCATGTACTCAATGCGACCAATAGATTCATATCGGCAATAAATTCGATGTAGTCTCCTTTTTGTGCCGGACTCGGTTTGCAAAAGTATTTTTGAGTATCCTAAAAAAAATTCTTTTCAATTTAGCTTCAATTTGATGAGTTCAGTTCGAATAAATTACCCTTGTAAATCCTGTGCACATAAAAATGTTCCATGCATCGTGAACGTCTTCCTCAGCTAATCCCCTTTCCTGAATAGCTTTGGTTAGGTAACTATGACAACTTCCTAATCCATCCTTGCCTGTAATTAGTTTATAAGTATAATCATCACATCTTGTTCCCACCACATCATGCAACGATCCGCCGTCCTCATCGATGCCATATTTTGCAAGCGAATCGAAAACAAATGTTGCCATGGGTCTTAGATAAGGTAAACAACTCCATAAACGATCGTAGACTTTCAAATGAGTACTGTGCAATTGTCTTGTTTTGCCAGAGTAGAACCTCTCTTTGCTGTTTTCTAAATTCCAGAAATTCAAATCACCCACTTGTGATCCCTCAGATACAGTGATGCGACACAAGTCTCCCTCCTGCATGGTCCATGTTCTAGCCGATCGTTTCGGCACAACAATTGTCTTGATAACGTCACCGAGAATAGCTTCATGACGTTTGTTATCGTATTCAGATCTAGATACATTGGTAGATTCTGGCTGATCGAAGCAAATCACAGGTGTATGTTTCTCAAACACTCTCGGCTTGAAATTCCGACCGCACCAGGAAGTAGCCATTGTCTAATTGACAAGTAGCTTAATCTATGCAAATAAATACGAACTGAATTATGCAAAACACTGAGCATTCACTTTTAGAACTGAACAACCTCATACGAGCAACTAACTTTATCAACTATCTTGACACTTGACAGTACTGAATATTTGTACTTCACAAAACAAAAAGCTTTCAAAATAAAAATTAGACGCATGAGCTTAATAGTATTTGATGAAGCTTTGCCTGAAAATGGTTTAACAATAAGATAAGAGTGGCTGTGGCTTGATAGCAAAAATTATTACCGCCCCCGGGTGGGCTCGAACCACCAACCTTTCGGTTAACAGCCGAACGCGCTAGCCAATTGCGCCACGGAGGCCGTTGGCAACCCTTTTTTGCAAAATAAAATTGTGTAAATCTTTTTCCAAAGGCCTTAGTCATGTCGTTTCCGTTAAAAGCGTCTTTAACTTCATTGTTAAAAGAAAGTTTACAAGGGAAGGGGAAGTTCTTGCATCTGAGAACAAGCCTTGTGAAGGAAGGATTATGAATTTCTTTTGCTGAATAATTTTCCCGGCATATGTGAAAATGTACATACAGTGGTGTTCAAAATAATAGTAGCGCGCCTTGTTATATTGGGTTTTCAAGATTTGTCGATTGACAACAACTTATTTTTGAATTTCATCTACATACAAAGTTTTTATTCTTATACATAGATATAAAAGGTGTATTTTAACAAAAAAAATTCATTCTTAATTGACAATATTTATAGCTTAGAAATTAAAAATATAAAGCAACAAAAAACTACTAACTTAATTTTCCTGTTCAAAATAATAGTAGTGTTGACTGAAACTAAAAAAAAAAGAAAAAAATTGTTAGACATCAAACAAAAAATGGGTCTTAAACAAAAGATAACCTTAATACTTGGTCGTAAACCCCTTATTCTCAATGACTGATTTGCACCGACGTGGCATGGAGTCTACCAAATCCTGGCATCTCTTGGTTGTAATATTCTGCCATGCGCTTTGAACTACTTGCCAAAGTTCTTTATTATTGGTTGGCTCACACCACAAGTTTTCTATGGGGTTAAGGTCTGGTGACTGTGCGGGCCACACCATAACATTAACCCCATGGACGCGAAACCATTCCTTGGCTTTTTTGCTGGTATGTTTCGGGTCATTATCTTGCTGAAAGACCCAGATTAAAGGCATTTCGTATTCTGCGTAAGGCAACATTACCCTTGCAAGAATATCAACATATACAGTCTGGTCCATGATCCCAGAAATAAGATGGATAGGCCCAACACCTTGGTAGGAAAAACAGCCCCAAACCATTATTTTTGAACCGCCGTGTTTTATGGTCTTTACAGTGTATTGAGGGCGATATTCTGTGTTTGGAGGACGGCGAACATATTGACGGGACCCACATCCTCCAAAAAGAACAATTTTGCTCTCATCAGTCCATAATATATTGCGCCATTTTTCCACAGGCCAGGTCATGTGTTCTTTGGCAAAAGCTATCCGAGCTGCTTTGTGCTTTTTAGAGAGTAATGGTACCTTGCGGGGACTCCGAGCGTATAGCTTTTCATTTAACAGCCGCCTGCGGACTGTGACAGCACTAATACTTAGCCCCAACTCCTTTTGGATGACATTTGAAGGTGCAGAGGGGTGCGTCTTGCTGTATCTTACAATTCGCCTGTCCTCCAATGCTGATGTTTTTTTTTTACGTCCACGAAACTCGGGCTTAGGATGGTGCTTTATTGCGTTAGCAATCATTGGGGCTGTGCATCCTATGATTTCTTGAATTTCTTTATATGTTTTTCCATCTGCTCTTAATTTTAAAATTAATTTTCTCTCCTGCTCTGTGCAATGCTTTTGGCGACCCACTGTTTAATCAAAAGCTCAAGATTTTACTATAATATAAATTATAATTATTCATTTGTTCTTACTTTTTTGTTTCTACCTTTAAATTTAATTTTTTATCAAATTTTAAGTCAGTTAATTAGCACACTACTATTTTTTTGAACAGCTGTATTAGCACTTCGCCAAATCTTTAACGACTGATTGATACTACAACCGACATGCTGTGGAAAATATGATCAGTATTTGTTTTGTCAATTACCGTTACACGTTTCTGCAGGCTGCATTCAGGAAAAATATAATAAAATTTGCTAGCAATTGCTTGGGATATGCAAATTAAAAGTGCACTACTATTATTTTGAACACAGCTGTATACATATGTATACGCACACCCAAATGGTGAAGCTAGGCCTTGGTCCTCAAAACAGTTGTCGCGCAGCCAATTTTTTTTTGACTTGCTGAATACAAAATTGAAAGGAAATTACAGTAAACTATTATTAATGTACGGATAGATGAGGTAACAAAAAAATGTGGGTGTCTTAAAACCGCCCGCTTTAACCCACTGTGGAGATTGTGAAACAGTTTCTGATCTTCGCGAATGTAAGAACATCATAGAAGTGGCTTCTTAGTGCGTCGTTCTTTGACTCTGTAGGGCGTGAAGACGTTGTTTTTGTATATAGCGTGGTAGCGTCAAAGTGGATAGTCTGATTTAGTCTGATTCTCATATTCGTTAAAACAGCTTCTGCTGGTAGTTTTGCACATGGTTTGCATTTTGCGGTGCATAGTTCCAATGCACTGTGATTACGTAAGCATATCAGCATATTTTAAATACATGTTAACAAAGAATGCCTGATATGTTGTGCATGTCGTTTGACTTCAAACAGATATTGAAATAGAAGCTTAACTTAATTCCCTGCTTTTAAGACACTTTTGACAGATTCTGCCGGTCGAGTTTCCAAAAGGTTGCTTATTGTTAGAAGAATTTAATCTGTAATCAGAATAATAATTTTTTTTCGATTTATTGAAAAAGCTCAATCTTCGAGGGTTCCGATTTTCTCGTCGAGTTTTTTCCCATTTGAATTCAAGAGAGTGAGTGCCTGCATCTATTGGTAAGTTCGTCGGCTTCTGAGTGTAAGATCCGAGCTCAAATCAACGAAGCACAATTTAAAATTTTTTGATGGCCACACATCTCGCAATTGATTGACAGTTTTCCGAAAAGACAAAGATTCTTGGGTGGCTTCTTCATGGTAAGGCAAGGGCCGACTCTTAACAAAGAATATTTAATGTTCCGTACCTAAACAGGAATAAACGGAACCATTATAGGATCATCTCGTTGTTCGTCTGTCTGCGTGAGCAGCGCCGGCGGTCTATGATGATGATTTTAAGGATGATGGTGATGATTATGCTGTGGTGTATTTGACAATTCAACAATTTAACGGTGGATACTCGGACGAAAATGATGTTGATAATGCCTTTAAAACCGTTACAAGATATTTATGATCAGGCCATCACTTACTTATCGTATATTGAAGTTCACTCCCGATGAGTTACTCATTGTGACTTGCAAATCCGCAAATCCCACACGTCGAACGACACTTTTCTCTCTTACAATTTGTGCGAAAACATATTCTTTTTGACACCCTTTATTACCGCACCATTAAAGGCAAACTTTTTTTACCAAATTCTTTCGATGTGAAATTAATAAAAGTTCAGATTTACTTGGATTTTGTGGATGACCATAGTCCAGTGGTACAAGCAAGTTCAACAAAGTGCAAAACGTGAGGTTACAGATTCGCGATACGGGAATCCTGTCGTTACTCACGGCTCTTACCCATCGTGAGCTTTTACCAATCCTCCGACTGCATAATTGCCATTTGTGCGAAAAATATGACGTGGACACTTTATGTGTGGAATGAAGCTAGATCCTGATTTACAAAAAAGCTGTCTCGCCTAGAATTAGTATATGTACATATTCCTGCTCATGTTTAATTAACGAAACTTTGCGTGTAAGCCTACTCTTCAGTTCTCAGACGTATTTCCTTCCAAATGAAAAGTTAAGCCATTATTATTAATTAAGTCTCACAGACTATGGGGGAATCGAAAAAATAAACCCTGACCTAATTACCAATTGTTCTCTCATTAAATAAATAATGCGCTCCATAATCGATAAATTCGTAAGTAACCTTATAAAGTATAATTTGTTATTGGATTCGAACATATACAAGTGTGTATAGCCATTGAACGTTCTCCAGTTCCAAGTCTGGAAAATGGTAGAGATAATTATAGTTGTCCATAATTTGTCTTGAGAAAATTATACACATGAAAGAAACTCAACCCTTGTTCCTATTTACTCAAACATAAATACACTTATAGTACTTGCCAATGGGAATGGGTAAAATAATAATTTTTTGTGAGAAAAAAAGAACACGTTACTTGGTTCATGAGAAATTGTTCCTTAAGAGATTTATAACTAAAAATTTGAAATGATATGAATATATTTAGTCTAGAAATTAAAAGAAAACGTTTTTTTTATATTTTCAAAGTTTAAGGGGGGAAATCACAGTAAAATTCTCAATTTTTTGAAAAAAAATTTTTCGCTTAATAGGTGCTTTAGGGTCTTAAAAATAATATACCAAATGATGGAATACGAGTGACCAAATTTTTCACTCTTCGGTAACGCCTCTCCGGTATCCTCATATATTTTCATATGGTTTCTCTGTACTTAAAACTTTAAACGCCTTTTTCAGGAAACCACTTGTTTTGAGCTTGCCGAAGACATAACTCGAGCAAATCTTTATCGATCGACTTGAAATTTCGACAGAAGCTTCAAAATATCTTTCTCTAGGGAGCTGCTTAGGATTTTTTATTTTATATGGCTTAATTTTTTATTATCGACGATTTTATGGCGTTTTTTTTTTGTTAAAAATTTAACTTAATTTTCAAACATGCACCATTTTGTAAAAAATCAAAAAATCAAAAAATCCTACGTAGCTCGCTAGCCGTTGTTATATGAAAACTAAAAAATTTTGGTGTTTTCTGCCAAGTCAAAAATTAATGAGTCTACGTCTTCGGCCATCGACACGCTTTCAAAAATAGGCGCCTTTGGGCATATGCTGCGCAGCTGCCATTTTTAAATATTTTTTATTGAAAAAATTACATTTTGTTCTTTTTTAAGTATTGCTTTAAAACCTACTTTACATATTTACGATTGATGCTTTAATTCAGCCAAAATTAATTCCCGAAAATATGCCTATATTTTTGTGTGCTACTGTGATTTCCCCCTTAACTATTCAAGAATATATCTACAAGAGGACTTTTCAAATTTAAATTATTTTCGGATATATCGGTATTTTGCCGACTGGGTATCCAAACTGGTTCGACCAGTTGAATTCTAACCTTTAAACCTCTTTTAACTCTTTGATTTGGACTTTCGATCCAAAACATATTCATTTCGGACCTAAGATGATCGAGATAGCGACATTTATTGCTGTTTGTAGTTTTAATGAAGGCTTCATTCCTATTTTAAAAATGATGGAGCTCATGGGAATGAAAATTGGCCCGCAAGCTTATCCATTTGCTGTGAAACGAGACAATGCCCGGATTGGCCGCTCCGAGATACGAGCATCCAACGCATCAAAGGAGGCCAGAACTGCTCGAAATGAACAGAGAAACGCGGGAAATAGTTTTTTCGAAGTCGAGGAAGGTCCGTTGTAGATTAAATAAATGCAAGTCTACAATGTCATTACATGACTTAGACTGCAAAAAACTTTACGCGAAACTTTAAACGCGCTTTTCTCGAAACTGTCTTTTTCATAACAATACCCACGATTTCTCAGGTTCTACTGGACCGATTTACCTGAAATTTTTAAAGAGTCTTCTTTATAGACTTGTCTATGTCTGGAACTATCCCCATCCCCAAATTTTTATTCCTTTTTTTGAAAAAAATTCGAAACAGTCAAAAAAAGTGGTACGAAAATTGTTTTTTTGGGCATTCGCCATTTTGTGAAAAAAAAATCGTATCTTTTCCGTAGTTCCAGACATTGCAGACATTGGGTTGAAATCGTTGGTTGAATCGTTAATTGCTTTTTTATGACACTTCAAAAATTACATGAAATCCATGCTCTAGACTAGAATACCTCCTTAAGCTGAAAGGTTTCATTGATTTAAAAGGTTTCATTGATTTAAGCTTAGGGCGGATGTTCGGTTTTCTAATTTTGCGTTCGCAATTGTAATTCCTATTCAAAAGCGTCAATAACCCATTTGCACACTGGTATTCGTCGGTTTGGTTGTTGCAGACCGACATTTCTGCAAATAAATTTCTGCGAGCGCATAGGGCTCTGCGTTGGCCTAAGGACTTAAAATAATTACATTTTTTCAAAAAATAACATCTGTCTCTTTATTATTGTTTATATATAGTATACATATAACTTAACTTAACGCCGTGCGTGAGTAGCGCCGGCGGTCTATGATGATGATTTTAAGGATGAAAATGGTATAGCTTGAAAATGTTGTTGTTCATGAAGTTGCGTTTTGACTGTGAGAAATCACTTTGGCATATAGGAGAAAACACGAGCTTTATCTGATTGAACTTAACGTTGAAGCTGATGTGCCCTTACAAAATGGGTTCAATACTGAAAGCAACAATTCAGAACACTTGAGAATTTGTGACAAATGGTGTGGGAGTTTTGATAGCCAAATGAAAAAAATGGAAGTTGTACAATCAAATTGTAGCCGAATCGTCTTGTCTGTGTACAAAATGTCCATGGCTTGTGTTACAAGAAAGCATCTCCTGTTGTTGAAAACAAAAATATAGGACCAACGACCCAAAATCTTAGCCATTCTTCTTTACGCACATATTATCCAACTCTACGTGAAAATAAGATGTGTCAAAATAAAAGTAATATTACAACAACTCTTACATTGGAAGTTGAATTTGTTTCCTTAATTGACAGTGGTTTTTCAAAAGTTTGAGGACCAGTTGCACGGTGACACAAAATAGATTCCGAGCACGGTCAAAAGCTCGGTCGCCAATCAAAACTGGAAGTGGTTTGTTTTTGGAATTAAAGATTGTCAAAGCTAAAACCTGGTGGCGAGTGCTATAGAAATAAATATTAATATTCTAATAATAAGAATAATAATAATAATTTGTCTGATTTGGTTGAACTCTGCAATTTCCTTGCAAACTTTCCCTCCCTCACTGAAATATCACTTACAAATTATAACTATTCTAGTGCTATTCTAGTTAAAAAAAATTTCAAAAGTTGTTTTGAAATGAGTAAACGGGAAATTTGTGACAAAGCTTTGAATTGTTGCTTCGATATAAACATTGTGAAGGACCGCTTTTGTCAACTCCTTCTCCAATGTATTTTCAAAATTATTTCTACGGCCTTGCACGATGCACTTCCATCAAATTCGTAACATTGCTTTTCTTGGAAAGATATTAACTTCGGAATATAAAAGCCATCCACATGTGCGATTATCTTTATGTCCTTTTAGGAAGTGTTCGAGATTATATAGCTTTAGTCGAGAGGTACCTACAACCTTTTCCACACGAGCTGGGGAAATAGATGGCTTCAAGATGATCACATTCTATATAGTTTTCTTTGGAGATGTCCAGTGAGGAAGATACGCCTTCTTAGCCAAATTAAAGATTGACATTCACAACAGTCTTTCAAACAGAGTCCGCATTCGGTGGTTTTACTGGACCCTAGTTTGGTTAGATGACATCTCATGATGCAATGGCCTGAAAGGAAGCTCACGAGGGATTGATTAGTAATTTAGATTGTCGGAGTCCCAGTAGATTCCTCCAGTAGGCAATGCGTAGCTTGTTTTCCCATATATGGCACAGACCTGTGGCCGTAGTCCAAGCTTACGCCACAGAAAGGTTCCGGATCAGTGAAAGCGGTTTAAGAACCAGCCCTGGCTAATTCCTCCGCAATTTCATTGCCTGCGATTCCATGATGTCCTGGAATCCATCCTAACCTTACTTTGTTACGTCGGGCTAGGGATTGTAAGGCGTCGTAGCAGCTTTTGACACATTTGGATACCACTAGATTGGATGACAGTGCCTTTAGCGTTGCTTTGCTGTCTTAATTTATTAGAACTCTGGCCCCCTTATGGCCCTTTGCAAGGTTTTCTATGGCACAGGATTCGATGGCTTGTAGTTCAGTCTGGAAAACACTTGGATGTTTTCCTATGGGTATGGAGATTTTAGTGTTGGGTCCATAGACACCGGCACCTACTCCATTTGCCATTTTTGAGCCATCGGTATACCAGATTAAGTTTCTGGGGTCGGAGGCAGATGAGTTGCACGACCATTGATCACGGTAAGAAGTGTCTACCTCAAAGAGACGGCCAAAGCAGTATGTTGCCTTTATCCAATCTGGGATCGAGCAGAACATGTCTTTATCCGTGATGAAATCGATTATTTTCAAGTGTCCCGTTTCATTGCCAAATGCTTCTTAAGGGCATTTTTGGCGGTTGTTTTTCTTATGAAAATGTTAACAGGAGACAGCCCAATGACAGCTTCCAGTGCTGCCGTAGAGCAGATGCTCATAGCACCAGTGATGCCCAAACAAGCTAACGCTGGATTTTTTCGAGCTGTTTAGAAGTTTTGGGCCACCACGTTTTAGACCTATTATAACCTACCATCATGATGTACAGCCAGTAAAGTATCATAGGTTTGAGACTTCAAGTCCTACCGTAGAACCGCTTACAGGCCCACATGGCCTTTGTTGCGCGTTGTGTCATGGTCTTGATATGTGAAGTCCAGTTCAGTTTTTTATCCAAGATAACACCGAGATACTTGACTTCACTGGATTATACCAGAGAGACAGAGTCAGTTGTCTCGTCATTGTGAAGGGGACCAGAATTGTTTTTCTAAGATTCACAGAGAGTCTTTCACACTAACACCATTCTAAGAAGTGCATGAATGCTGAGTGCATAACGCTAGTGATTGTAGTGTCATATTTGCCTCCTATGACAATAGCCAGATCATCAGCATAGCCTATTGTGACGTGAATGAATGAGGTTGTCTATGACCAATGACCCGAGGAGAGTCGACAGAACACCTCCGTAAGGACAAACTCTCCTTGCAGTGATTGACTTTGACACACTTTCAAGCGAGGAAGTTATAACTCGATTTTCTAGCATGGATCTTATCCATCTGTAAGTCGAGCCCTTAATACCTTTACTCCGAATTGCGTTCGTAATGGAGTTGTTATTGATATTGTCAAAAGCACCGTTAATATCCAGGAAGTCGCAGGGAGGAATTTCCTAAGATTGAAATGCCTTTTCAACAAGGATGACCAGATGGTGAAGTTCCCTCTCATTTGAATTTCCCTTCCTGAATGCCAACTGGCGGTGGTGCAACGGAGAGTGAGTTCCCCTGATATGCAGTTCTAGGTCTTTCCATGGTCTACAGCTGAGCAGGTTTTGAACAAACAAACTGGTGTCTCCATAATTTTCTAAGGATTTTTTCATGTGTGAGTGTTTTAGGCGTCATTTGGAACCGTGAAAAATAAAAAAGACTTACAAGATTCACATTTCTGAAACAATTTTCCGAGCACTGCCGTGGAAATGTGGATCAAGAAATAGAGAAGGGGGAACATCAAAAAATTAAATGGCCTCAATATATTGTTTTAGTCTTTTTGTTAGTTCTTTTAGTTCAAAATTAACTAAATTTAGTCAATTGGCTAAATGAACAAAACGTTGATGCAACTTTTGGAATTAAAATTGAACAAACTAAATTGATTTTAATTGAATTAGTGAAATTGTCCCTTTTTTGGCAGTTTTTCGTTATAAAATTTAAGCCACCCTATCAAAATTAACAAAAATCTTTTCAGGAATTAATTATGTACAATACGCTTCGAACAGAACTAATTTGGATTTGATAGCTTCACTAATTCTCGAGTAAGGCTTACGCACACTCTCGCACAGACATCTTTCTAAAAACAATGAAGTCCGACTCCTGCGACCGCGCAACATGGAGATATGTTTAACTTTTGAATATCTCCATAACCGGCTGCAAGAACTGCCTGGAGAGTTAATAAGCGGCACGAATATAAATCCATATTTTAGAGGATATGACTTGAGATAAAAGCTACCGCCACAATTCCATAGAGGCCGATTCTCATAATACCTTTGAACATTTTCACGCACCCACGTTTATGAAACACAGTGGCTCTTTAAACCTAAAGTTTTTCCTGATATAAATCACTGTGAAAGGACGCAGAAAATTCTATTTTTTTACCGCAAGAATTAACTTTTTTCAGCTGTTAACGTTTCGCAATCTCGCATCTGACGCAACGTCGAGGAAGATGATAAGGACAACTGAGGCGCAATGGGTTAATCAACTGCCTTTCAATCAATTCAGATAATTTGTCCCAAGTTCGTAAACTAGAGTAAGTCTTGAATTTTTTCAACCTTTCGTGTAGTGAAGTCACTATCTGCAGTAGGGATCATATTTACGACCTCATTGGAGTGGTTGCCCACCGATAGTAGGCTGAACAAGAATGTGGTCTTGCTGTTGTGATAAGTGTTTCGCTTTGGCATGCGATTATGGTTTGTGAAGATGATCTTTCATTGGCTGTGCTATGAAGGCATAATACTGATAGCAAAACAAATAAACCTATCTAGTGAATCAGCTAAGGTCGAATAAAATTCTGCGAATTTAGCGAATGCTAATAAGTCGATGCCAAAGTCTCCGTCACATATTTCAGACTCCACCTATGGAGCAATCTTATTTTTTTTTAGGGTCCCGTACCCAAAGGGTGTCAACGGAATTCTATTACTATGTCTCCGGTGTCCGTCTGTCACAGGGGTGTATCTTCTGAATCAAAACAGGAAGACACTTTTCACATTTGCACATTTTCACAGAATGTGAACTTCTATGTCCGCTTTAACAACAAATAGTAAAAAAAGGGTTTCCCCGTACAAGAAACGTATTTCTTAAAATCGCAACTCAATTTAATGCCTAAAAGTAGGCAATGATCCCCTTTCATCGAGCAGTGGACACTTGGCATGTTGTCGTGCAACACGTGCTTATGCAAACTTATAATAAGAATTGTGATTCTATAATTCCGAATAGCCAAAAAAAGTCGGAATCATATGCTTCGTATTCATACAGTAAGTCTTCATCAAAAAGCCTCTTTATTTTGATACTATTAAATCGTAAACGATAGTTTGAAATGCCTTTTTTTATTGCTCTTATTGGAATTGTATTTTAAACGATTTCGAGTTTTCTTTATGTCCTTGTCTCGATTTAGATATCGCGACATTACGAATTGTCGATTGATTTACTCGTGTGGTTCCGTGAGAAATCTAAAATTAAGGATATAAAAAGTGTTGCATACTGTAGTGTGGTGCAGAACCCTTCGTCTAATTGTGTATAAGTTCATTAATTCATACTCAAAATATTTTTACGACTGTTAAAAGGCATTTGGCACAGTCTGCCATAAAAAAAACTTTGTCATAAGCTGATAAATTATTATAGAATACAATACTGAGTTTCTTATGCTTAACAGAGCTGTACTTAAAGAGTCGATTTTGGAGCCATAACTTTTCATATTGTCAAGTAACGTGTTTCCCCTTCTCTCGTTAAACTTCTCAGTTAAATCGCATGCTTCTGATGTTGCGCTACGGAACAGCTGTCCTTTAGTTTTTATTGACAATTGGGTATGCCATGTAAATGAGGACACAATTTTTTTCGAACAAATAGACTGTATTTAATTCCTGACAATCATATTTCATCATTTCATCATATTACCTTACCTTTGGCTGAATACATAATGAAAATTAATATTTATACTTCAACGAGCTGTGCAAATTAGGAAGAGATTTTTCAGTCTTAATAATGCACCAATTACAGCTGGTGTTTCCAAGTTTATGTGTGTGACATGTGTTACGCGAAAGATTCCAGTAGTACTAATATGAGGAAAAATTTTTCTCTTCTTACAAGATCCAACTGGTGTACACCTCGGACTTCTTTATCAAGCTTTATACGAGCTTATCACTTAAAACAAGAATTAGAAGCTTAAAAACTAATAACATTAATAGCTTACTTGAATTAATGATGCTAGACGGGGTGAAAGGGAGTGTTGCTTGGGGTTCCTAATAGAGTTTTTAAAGAAGATTTCTTTGAGTGGAAGTCTAGAGATCTACATTAGTTCAAAATAACTGTAGCTTGTACGCTGAGTGAAGAGCCTAAAGAAGGGCACCGACCTGGGGTAACGGGGGTTATTGTGTAGGAAAAATGATTCTTATCTAAAGCAATGGGTAACGTAAAAGAGAAACCAGACTTGACTGGCATATTTGAGGATTGGTCTAACATATGTTATATAAAGCGTCTTGGAAATTCTTTTGACCATCGTTTAATAAAGCCTAGGGTAGAACAAGCTTTACGTATGAGAATCAATGTGTGAACGAAAATTTGGAAAAAAATTTGAATATTTGTCAAGCTATTCGTAAAACTAGTACCAAAAGCATCGAAAATTGAATCATTGAAAATTGTTTTTACTCTATTCCTTTTCTTTCTTAAATCTAAATATAGTTCTTTTAGTTAATAATTTTAAGACACTAAGCTAAGAATGAAATTGTTTTCTATTAAGATAGTATGTATGCATTTTTAACCAATTTTTTATTATTGAAAAACTTATTTATGATCTCAACTTGCAAATATAAGTTCCCAATCAGGTAGTGTGCTTAGTAATTTTTACACACAATATGTACGTCGTCCAGAAAAAGACAAGCCAGATTCGAAGGATAAACGAGTATAAATATAGTATATCCAAATGTGGCAGCCATCTACCGCACCTCAGCACACAGTGCGATTGGTCCTGTATTGTACTTGTACACGAGAGATATTCCTTACGAAGACGTCGACACTTTAGCCACTTTTGCAGACCAATCGCCAATGTTGGGTACCGATAGTACAATGGAGTCAGCAACTGAAAAGTTACAGAATGACTTGGCGAATCGGTCTTAATGAGACGAAGTCAACTCAAGAGCTTTACTTTTATAATAAAATGTAAAGGTAGATGATCTTTTTTTATTAGATAGCTATAAATAAAGTACGCGAACAAAAGTAAGTGTCTAAGACTGACGGTTAATGCTAGAACAAATGGAAACGTGGATACAGAGAAATGGACTGGCTGCTCAGAAATCGTTCCTAAAAAACTCCTTTTATACAAGTAATTACTAAAGCCAATAAAAGCATACCTTAAGGTTATACAAATGTAAGACAATTAAGCCTGTGCTTTAAGATAAAATAAAAAAATTACTCGCAAGTTAAGTGTTTCTCTTCACGACCATTACATCAATGCATATTTCATAATGTTGGTGCCTTACTTTCAAAAGCATAAGCTTTCGATATTTTGGGTGTGCCTATGCTGGAAAGTTGCCTTTCCAAACACGAAATTATTTTGCAAAATGTTTGATTTTTTTATTTTAACTTAAGGGATTATAACTACACCTTCAATTAATTTTTACTTGCACTTGTGGGGAACTCCATAGTCCACTCATAAGGACAGAGAATTAACTATTAACATTTTTCTCTAAATTCGCATTATTTTATTCGCTACTGTATATTGATGATTAACAGAATTATTGATGGTTGGAAGATAGCTTCATCACTCTCGTGGTAATTTATGGTTCCATATAGACCTAATATAACGTCTTCACAAACCATAAATCGATATATTAATAAAAGTCGGGATGAAAATTCAGGACTGTCAAAAGGGTTTGAAGTTAGGCGCTATCAATTGATCTAATTGAGAGGCGGACAGGTTCAGGTGCTGTCGGTCATCATTCAACAAAAACAAGATTGTTGAACTTTATAAGAAGCCAACGCTAACGTTAAATAAAAACATTTTAGGACAAATCATTTCTGCAAGCTGATGTCAATCTGGGAGGCGGTTATTGCACACTAATACATTTCTGTCATGCTTTACTTTTTCGTAACTATCCATTGATTAAAAAAAAAATTAATCTAAATTTTTGGCGAAACTTTAAATTCTTTACGAAAATATTTTTACGCCTCCCTCTTCCAGACACTAATCTAACGTAAAACTTTCCATTAAAAATCGAACGTGTTTTCTGTGACATTTTTAGCTCCATAAAACTGATAGCGTCAAACAATATTCCAATACAACTAGCGAAACATAGTGTTCCATGATTTATCAACCTGACCATAAGGTCATCATCCCTTCACAATTGAATGACCAATAACTAGTTGCCTGCCACCCATCTTCAGCTGTTCTCTTTAACAGACCAGTGCCTTGTCGATTGCTAGAAAAAAACACACACTCGTCGACCGGCTCTCTTAAAAACAATGGGCTTGATTCTCTTCAACAACGACCCCCACAAAATTATTTCTAATGCCAGTACCATAGCCATTAGACAATGGACACACGTAAACCTACCCCCAATGTATAACCAACATGTGTGCACCTCCCTATCCCAATCCGTAGCTTGTTCCTCAAAAAAGATATTCACAAACCGATTAAGATCCACAATTATTATAATAATACCAACGCAGAACGTCAACAACACACCAGGCTAGACAGCCGCAGCCCCAACGAGCTTTTCATTTGAGTCTTCAGTATCGTTGCAAACTTTGAAACGTCGTGATCGTTCCAACATAAAAAAAGAGTAGTTCTATTTGTTCGCGCCATAAAACCTCTTGTGGATTAAACAAAACCAAAAAAAAAACAAGGATCGAGAATTTGAAAAATTTTTGTATTTTAAATTCAAAAAGGTACGTGATCGAAAGTGAATAGAACCCCCCCTCAAGATAAATTAATTAATTTAAATCTTTATTTGGCGTTGGCATCAATTGTTTTTTTGTGAAAATAAAAGAAATGCCAATTCGAAAAAAAATAAATGAAAAAATAACCCGCAAGTGATATGTGATGTATTTTTAGAGCACATAATTGAAGTTAAAAAAAAAACCAAACAAATATAAATCATGTTTTGCGATATTTTTTTAAAAGTGTTTTTTTGTTTCCGCCTATTGGCTTGATGATTGCAGCGTGGTAATTGATAAAAACAAAAAAACGATGAAATCAATACACAACGTCATAAATATTTTGAACTCTGAATTTTGAAAAACAAAACGTACGCGGCAAAGTCTTTGGTTATTTGTGTTGCGATTCGGGATTTTTAACCTCCGTCTGGGGGTGCTCGACTAACGTACAAACATATGTTGTATACGAGGTACATAACGAAGGGTGCCCTATGCTCTCGAACTTAAAATAGTTCAAGTAGAAATAGATGCAACAGTGTGTTATGTTTGAAGTACTATATGTGAGCATTAAAGGAACCTAAATTTTCGTCTTAAATCAATGCGTTGACACAAAAAGGGGTTGTTTTGTGTTATTTATATTATTTTGTTTACAAATAGCCAATCAATTGGAAAAGGTAAAAAGGCGATTGTATTCTAAAAAATGTATGTTTGTTATAGTGTTGTCAGGTGTATTACCAGAAAATTCCCTATTTTCAAACGAAAAAAATTCCTAAGGACATAAATGACATACTTGACTTGACATTGCATAAGGAAGAGAAAGGACCGCACATAAAATGGTATGTGAACATGTTCTCTGCGGTACATCCGTTTACTCATAGGAGCACCAGGAAGAAATACAGCTGGAGGCTAAGTTATCTACGGTCTTTATTCCAGTCGAGAGCAAAGTTATTTACCATATGTATTTTCTAAAATTTATTATTATTTATTATTTTTTTATTAATAAAATTCGAATATAATTATCCCGCTTTGTAGGGTTTCAATACTAAGCTTTATATCTTATTTATCACTATAAAAAAATTATTTTAAACTTTATTAATATGGGTAAAATCCTTAAGAAGGAAAGTGGAAATATAATAGTTGCATTATAAAAAAAAGCCAAAAATATATTAACAAAAAAATCAACTTTTGTTTAGAAGTGTTAAAAATGAAAATAGTACATGTTTTTTTTTTTCAAAAATCACAAGCACACTAAGTTATACCTAGTAACTGTTACTTACTCCTTTTGCAGGAACGTCCCTGCAAAGCGCCTTGGAACGGTAGCTATTAAATTTTCAATTTGCTCTTCTAAAATGACAGTCCAAACGATTGTAAAATTCGTCCAAGAGTCTAACGCTGATATGCCATTATTTTTTGGAATTTGAGATTTGACTAGATGCCAATAACATCCAGACTTTGTGAGGGCCATTGAAAAAGCTCTTGACCTTATTCAGACAGAAAGTTTTCGATTTTCCATGTGGTGTGTGTGGGGACATATTCTTCTTATATTATGTTGGTGTTCCACATAAATGTTGATTCTGTCACCAGTGCCGCATTATTTAATACTTCTACAAAACAGTGCTGTTTAAAATCAGATTGCATCATTTCGAGATTTCACTCAAAGAAGTCATAGTATTTTGATTAACTCCCTTAACCTCCAATTATCCATTAATTTTGAAATCATTGTATTACGAATTACTTGTAGTCATCAAAAGAATTGAAAGACTTCAAAAGAATTCACTGTTTTTATATTATTTGTATTAATTAAAGTCTTTAATTCATTGGATAATACTTTGCTGAAGCCTTTTGATTTAATTTCAATCTTAACGTTTTGAAGTCCTTGATTGTTTGAAATCTTTTTACTGCTTTGAAGTCTTATGACTATTTAAAAGCCTTGTGACTACTTTATTTTTTTGTTTACATAAGAATATTTTATTTCTTAAAAAAATATTGCTTAAAAGCTGAATAGTACTAAGTTAGTTACTTTATAGAATTCTACATATTCTTTAACAAAAAACTTTATGATTTCAGGTGTTTTTAGTTGTCCGTTCAAGAGCAACTGCTCCAAGGGAACTACTTTATATTCCTTTCGAGACTTATCATAACCATCAATACATACAATTTTTATTAGTATAAAAAAAGCGTTCTGTTTTGACCTTCCAGTTCTTTGTTCATGTTATCTCTAGACTTTTTTTCTTGTAGGTTTTAGCTTTTATTTCGTTCCAGTAGAAAAGCCTGTCATACGACCGGCATTCAATAATATGGGTCAAAGAGTATTCATATATAATGAACATTTTTTGGCTTGACAAAATTCACAGATTTCATTGAATGCACCATAGCCATGTTCTTTAATATTTTAAACTATATTAATAATATCTAACAAGAAATAATAAATAAATAATATATAAAAAATAAACAATCAATAAAGTTTGACTGAACTGCTCTGGAATATGCATTTCTATTGCGATTATTATCAAGTTCTATAGTTTTTCAGAACCGCTCAATATAAACACTTGCTAATTATTTTTCTTCAAAAAATATTCATTTTTATTCGTACGGATGTACACCAGCCGAACGAGTCTCTAATGTTATGTCTTAAATAATAGTTTGTGCAGATGATCTATAATTGATTGTGCTTTTAAGCCATAACATTGACAGCAGGGTGATGAGCCAATCTTCCAAGTGCTTCATTCCAACTCGGACTTAACCCATGGAGTTCTTCTCGCTTTGTGCAAAATGCATTTTAAGGATAGTCATTATCCCACGAGAACGAGCACATTTAAAAACAAAATCCTTAATGCGCCAAAGATCTAAGGAAATGAACATCACTCGCATAGGCTCCAGGGGAATTTTAAAAATTCGATCTCTATAGAGCTCAGATCATCTTCTCGTTATCACTATATCATCTCTTCAGGTTAGGAGCAGTTTCATCCCGGCGTCCAGAAGATTTTCGTAGTTAGGGCTCGAAAATCTGCACTGACATGATAACCGATTTTTTATGTCCAAAAATTGAAAACTTGGACTTGGGCGAGCTATCGTTCTATAAAGATGGGGCTTTGTTCCACACAAGATGTCCAACAGTGGAATTATTGAACTCTTAGTTCAATAACCGATTTCTCAGTCGATGTTATGAGAACAATCTAGAAGCGAGTTAACCACTCAAGTTTTACTTGAAATATGGTCGAAATAATCAAACTTTTTTTTTGAAAATTGGCCTGCCAGAATGGCCTTCTTCCAAAACAGCTGTGCCGTTCGTGTAAATGAAATATGTTAAGAAGAATGAGAAAAAAAATGCTTTATTTCAGTGAAGGAAAATTTTCATTGCACAACATTGCCTGAGGCACACAAAACCAGCCGAGTAAAACAAGTAAATTACGTATTTTGCTTCTCTTTCAGTTAACATTTGTTCAAAAGTATTTATATATTGTAGATCGTTGTGCATTAAACAGAGCTCATAATTCCGGTCGAAATTGCGATCTTTACTATAAACCGCAAGCCAGTTAGTTCCAGTAACATGAAACCGAAATTTTTTTTGCTTCAAAAACATCAAAGTTGATACATGTACCCGTGGCTCATCTGCGAGCTCTACGGCCTATAAGGTTTTTTTTTAAATGCATCTTATTTATTTCAAGGGACTACTTAGACACTAGAAAAAACGCTTAAACTAGCTTATATATGCATTTTAATTTTACTTAACTTAGCTAGCTTACTGGTCCTGGGCAGATGCTCTAAACTTAATCTAGTACTTATTTTATGTTGTTATTATTATTTATTATTATTATTATTTAATATATGTCTTAAACATAACAATTTTAAAATAGGAAACTGTTTGAAAAAAAATTAGTGAATGTTAGTTTTTTTTTTAAGTAATAAAGAGAACAACTTTTCCCCGTAAGGATATCAGAGTTCTCTGTCAATTTTCTAAGAGGCACCAAAATTAATGGTTCTGCTTTTGCGTATCTGCCTTATCGCGGGTTGATGCCGCCCTGCTGAAACGGAGAGACTCTTCGGAACTTAGTGCGATGTCTCGATCGTAGGTGAGTCGCCTGTCTTCGATGGAACTGGCGACTTGGTAGATTAGTGGCACCGCAAGACTACTCTGGATCAAACCTTTGGAGGGATAAAACCGTTAAGGCGCACACTCTCGTGGTACAACAAGTTGGGGTAAAAGGCCACAGAGATAAGGTTGTTGATTTAAATCATTGATCTTGCAACGTGCCTTCGGATAAGTTTTCTTAGGAAATTATCCACCCTCACCAGGTTTGCTCCATTATAAAGGACCTCATTGCGATAGAATTCTTTGTATTGGGACTCTGGAGTTCTATATAAATGAAGACAAGCTCTAAGACGTTGTCTTTCAAAAACCCGAATCTTTTCCATCGAATTTGCTGTCACGTTGAACCACACTTGACAGCCATAAGTAAGCACTGACAAGAGCCATGTAGCAGATGACTTTCACCCTGGAATCGAGTTGGCTGCTATAAAAAAGTCTCTTTGTCCTGACAAAAGTCGCTTTGGCTCTGGCTAGAGCTACATTTATGTTTGTTAAAATGTAGATATTGTTCTAGCCAGATTCCTAGGTACCTGACTAAACTTCTTTTCTCCAATGGTTGCCCGTGTTTTCCAATGATTAAGAATGTTCTCCAATTCTTCCTAGTATCCCAAGAAGCACTACACAATGGAGTCCTGAAAAGAATAGTCTAAAATTTTTGGAAGTTGATCTTCAACTTCCAGTCATCACAATAACGCTTAATCTCATCAAAGTCACACTGCAAGTTCAATCTGATATCTTCAATCTTCGTCGTCGTCTGCACACGCTATGGCATGGGAAAGAGAAACAAAAAGATCAGTCGGGGAAATACTGAAAAGCATCGGTTAATTAACCGCACTTTGTTCTAGACGTCTTAATAATTCGAAAATAAAATTCTATAAGTAAGCATATTATAAAGTTTGCTTACACCAAGCCTGTTTAACTTGTAAAAGAGCGTTTCTTACCATACGGTATCGCAAGCCTTCTCCAAATCAACAAGACAAGCACCCGTGTACTCTTTCTTAGATTTATTCCATTGTAAATCTGAAACCAGTTTAGACGCGGCATGTATGCAATCATGCCCCGCTCTGAAAACGAATTGATTGTCTTTAAGGTCTGCAAGGTAAAATGTTACAATAAAACCGCAATCCAGGCTTTTCATGAGATCAGTTTGCTCTCAGCAATCCCTAAGTCATATGTATTCTTATTGTTGAACCCCAAACCAGCCTGGATTTAGTGTCAATCATAGTTCAGCCGTTACATTTTCGTGTAAACTGCCAATAGATGCCTTAAAATCTTGGAAATTTCACAAGTTTTCAAATACTCGTAGCTGCTTATTTATGGGCGAAGAGTTCGACTTAAAAGCGCGAATTATGCCATCAATTTGCAAGCCGTCATTTTAAACCCATTTATATAATAAATGTACATGTATTCAGAAGAACCCCTTATTAATTCGTCATCATAAAATAAAAGCGCACCTGGAAAGGTAAGTTCTGGGGACGAATATAAATATAGATCCTTTCAAAATGTAAAATATTCATATATTAAAAAGCTTGAGATACTGGTGTACGCTATCCGTTTAACAGGCTTACTACCCAACAAAATCAGATCCTTAAGGATCGTTTTCTTCTTTTCAAGCCCTTTCAAATGATACCCATGTTAACACGGTTGAAATGAAAATATAATGTAGAGACGGCCATATTGATATGATTACAATATTGAGTATTGTATTGCCGCCAACAAGTAGTCGAAAATCAATGTGAATCAAATTAAACAACCGGCCAAAACTTATTAGTCACATCTTTTATTTATAATTTGTTCGTTCAAGGTATTTTGAATACTCTTATATTGCATTTTCAATATTTTGGTTACAATTGCTCCATGGATGGGATCCGAATTTGGACGGTGAATTTTACATCGACTCATTTGTAATCGCTTAATTCGCAGTATTTTTAGTTGAAATTAATTAATGCATTAGAAAGTTGTGTTTTTTGAAGATTTGGTCGTCATCCTGCTGTCAGTGTTATGGCAAATTATATAAACAAACCATTATACCCACTAAACGAACTTGGAACACTCCAGTTTAAGAATAAGACTTAACCTACGATTCAAGCGTGGGTCCCATAAACTATACCAAGAGAAAGACAAGCGCTTAACTGACTGCGCCACCAACCGACGACTACTCACATAACCCTGCACCTATGGATTTCACATGCTTCGGTACCTTCAAAATTTTTTGGGCGGAAAAACGAGATGAAGCTGTAAACAGTGGCGGATTTAACAGCTAGCTGAGTAGGCTTGAGCCTAGGGCGGCAAATTTGGGCAACAAAAACATTTTGGAAGACGGTTTTCTGATGTCTCACAGATAGAGGTCTGCAACAAATTTTGCTGTCGTATGACAATGCCTCAAATGTGTGTGTCATAGACAATGGTTTCATGGCTAAACTTCAAAGTCAAGCACCGTTTGCTTTTTTCGATCCTTGCTCTGCCGACTCTTTTAATTTAGTGGCAACTGCGACTGCTGTATCTTGTACAGAAGCTTGTTTTTTTTGTAAGTTCAACACAACGCTGGAAGATATTGATGACTGAAGTCGGAGAAGGCGAAACAGTCAAGAGATTGAGCCTCACACGTTGGTTAGTTCGAGAAGATGCATGCAGAAGTTTGATAGATTCGTGGCACGAAGTTATGAAAGCTTTGGAAATAATCAGGAATGAAAAGCCTATCGCACAAAGCGAAGCAACAGGAATTCTTTCAAAATTAAAAAAAAACTGAAAACGTTCTTAATGGTTTTTGTGTGGAATGTTTTTTTTGGGAAGAATAAACAAAGTAAATGTTGAAATTCAGGCTTCTTCCGTAGGTTTGATTACTGTAGCCAATCTTTATAAATCTCTTCACAAGTTCTTCATAGATCAATGAGAAAACTTTAAGTATTTTGAAGAAATAGCAATGGAATTAAGTGCGCCGAAGGAATACACAAAAGACCTGGGAAAAATACAACCAAAATGAAAAAAATATTGCTGATGAAACACTGATGAAGAAATGAGTATGACTGCGAGTGATACTTTCAGGGTTTCTTTCTCGTCATCATTGACAGACTAGTATCCGAATTAGAAAAAAGGAAGTAAGCGTATGTAAGTTTCAATGAAAAATAACATTTTAATTTCTGACCAAAATGAGCGAATTGTCACCATCAACCCTTACAAAATAGGCTCTGTCCCGAGAAGAAGTATTTCCTAATGATTTAGAGACTGAGTAAGTTCAAGAATGCATACATTTTCGCAGCGGCGTATCTTCGCAAAGCATTTTGGTTAAACCAGCTTCTTCATCATTAGAGAGTCTATATTCGTTTCTGCGAAAACAGAGTCTGCAGAACGTTTTTCCGATCTTGGACATATCCCTTCGTAGGGCCTTATATACACCAGCAACGAATTGTTCGGGTGGGAGAAGTTTCTCTTGTTATAAAAGAGTGAAAATTAACTGAGCCAAGAAAAAATCTAAAACATGATCTACCTGGAAATGAAATAAATTATAATTTACCACATACGAACAATCCTTTGAGTTTAAATGACAAAAACGAATACATGTATTTAGAAGAATCTAGATTTTTTCAAAACGACAAATCCACCTTTAAAAGAACGATACGAAATTAAAAAATTCCATGCCATAAGCCGTTTCTGCACCATAAATAGAAAACCATTTGACAGTGTTTTTTCCTAGACGTACAATAAATTCATAAACCTGATGTCAACAATTAGCTGTCAATTTGATTCTATTTTAAGATTTCCTAGGAGCACATTTTTAACAAAACATGTGATCCCTAACTTGACAGGTGTTTTCCACAAGTGTCAGTAGAATTAGTTTTTGACAGGGCTTAAGCTTAAATATCAATGCCTTTAACCGTAAATCAATCGTGTTGTCATCGAAGAGAGCACAAATCATTTGCTGCTGTTTTATCGATTTCCGTCCGCGCTTAAGTTGTCATTAATTTTTTTTAGAATGACGTTTGAATTGATAAGCACGATGTTGATTTTAGTTGAATGACGTGCTCAATGGAAACGTTTTTGTTAAAGTACTGCAATTCAAATATTTGAGACGTTAAGAATTAATTTTGGTAATGACATGTTTTTAAGCCAAACACGCAGTTTACAAAAATTATACAGTTTGCTGTAGTTCAAGGTGTATCGAGATCAGTCAGTTGATGACATTCGAGGATTTTGGTTAAAGTCCTCGGTTCAAAATATGCAGATTAAAAAAAATGTATAAATGGATGACCAGTACAACTTAAAATAAAAAGAGCTTAGTTGGTTGCTTCGTTAATCTTAATCATGATCCACCAACTTGATTATTCTATTGAAGCTGATTTGAAAGAATTTAAAGTCTTCTAAGAATGACTTCCTCGCCATTCTCTTCTGTCAGCGTCATCAAACCAAGAATACTGACACCGGTCTTTGAGGTTCAATGGATACATTATATATTTGTACTTCACGGACCAAGGGCTTGAAGCCGCGCTTAGACATTCAGTTTCTGAATTGTTTCGTGTGAATTCCAAAATAATTTTGGAATCAGATCTCCCACTGTATTTTAAGATAAACATCGACAGGATATATTAGAACGGTGTTCTTACTTTATGGTTAGAACCAAAAAGTCTGGAAGCATACTTTGTTCATACTTACTTTGAATAAAAATTTACTATTTTGTCCCAAACACATCAAACTTGTATTTATTGTCCCATTTAACTCTGGCGAAATGTCTTTTCATCCAGTCTTTATTTATTTTGGTCCATTCTAACCTAATATGCTGCGAAACATCCTCTCCCTCATATAGCCACTAACATTTTTGGTGCTGTCCATCAACATCTTTTTTGTCATGGACTGATACCGACCTACTGAACCGAAAATTCTCCTCTGAACTGCGAGCGGCTTCTCCATTGTAGGCAAGTCGCCTGTCCACACTCTTTTGGGCAACATGGAAGATTAATGGAATCGCATTTCTATCCTGAATCAAGCCGTTAATGTCAAAATATAGGAAAGCCTCTGGTGGAGTAAAGCCGTTAAGGCCCGGAGATCAGCTTATTGCTCGAAGTCATTGAACTTGCAACGTGTCTCCGAATGAGTTTGATAAGAAAGTAATCCACTCGGATAAGGTTGGCCTCGTTGTACAGGACCTCATTAGAATAGAATTTTTTGTACTGAGATTCTGGAGTTGTATATAAATGGAAACAAGCCCTTAGACATCGTCTCTCGAAAATCCGAATGTTTTCCATCAATCCTGCTGCTGTGAAACAGTCTCTCTGTCATGGCATTTGCCGCTTTGGCTCTGGTTAGAGCAGCATTTATATGTTTGTTAAAATAAAGATACTGATCAAGCCAGACCCCAAGATATCTGACTACACTCCGACCCGCCAGTGGCTGCCAGTTTCGTCCGACGATAGAGAACCTTCGCCAAATCTTTCTGGTATCCCAATAGGCTCCAGACAGCGGCCGGCGTCCTTCGTCTTCGTCGTCCGACTCAGAGGCTGTCAGCCAGACGAACGAGTTACTTTCACCGGTGTAGCGCCCTTCTCCACCATCGGAGACGCACGGGCAGTCCACACCGTCGACTGGGGCGTAACTTTTGTTGCGTTCTGTGTCTTCTGTTTTGACTACTGCTGTTGTTTTGGTCTTCGTTTCCGCTATAGCCGTTGATAGTGACGTTGTTGCCCGGTCCCCTACTTCAATTGGCAGCTTTTCAGTTGAAGCGGTCAAAAACGGGCGTTTCACCATGTCTGGGGTTGGCCTTGGTTTTCCTCTTCTTTTATTTGATTTTACAACCGATGATAAATGGTCCGGTGTTTGGTTCGTTGTTTCAACATTTGTTTCGGCGCAGTTGTCCATTGCCACCACCACCTAACCTAACGTCGGCTTACCGACTTCGAAATTTTTTAAATTTATTTGAAAAATAAAAATTTTTGACGACTCTTGTGGGACTCCTTGAATCCGAATGCCTCGGGTGACAGGTCGAGTTTTTATTAAATAGGTCGTGTGTTCTTCCACACACCCACGACTCGACTTGACTAACCGAATGCCGAATGGGTAAAGAAAGACTATAAACTGAACTTGGTCACTTGACAAAGGTCAGTGAACGACTGAGATGCCAACCTTTTTGATGTACCAATTCATGAACAAAATTCATCAAAAGTAAAACGATTGTAGTTTGTGGATTTTTGTACCTTCTCCATTCGTTCTCCTCGCATATAGGGCCGTATATCTGACGGTAAATCTTTTTTCCGAAGATCCTGAAAATCTTTTCTGCTGCCTTGCTTATCGTCTAATATTCAGCTTCATGCAAAAGAACTGGCAAAATTAATGTTTCGAATTTTGATTCCAATTGCTTGGAAAAACTTCCATTTCGGTAAGGCTTCGAAAAAGTCTTAAAGAAGGACAGTTTTTATGGCATTTCATGCTTATATACATACATAAGTCTAAGAGAGGCTCAGTTTTTTTTTATTTTCACAAACTCAATTTAATGCAACATTGAAAAAGCAAGAGAAACATAAATAAGCTTGCTTTGAGGAAATTTAAATCTAAATCTAGATCGCAGTTCATCTATTCTTATTCAATATTCCTTAATCATATACAGTATGTTCGCAGTTTAATTATACTGCGCCACAATAAAACAAATTCGTGACACGGAGTCGAAGCATAAGAAGCGCATTTTTTAAGTGTCACACGTAGGCTGCTAGATATATTTCTGGCCTAGGCAACACTAAGGGTTACCAGGTGCAATCGGACATTTTCATTGGAAAGTTTGTCATTTTTTAGCATAACATCACTCAGGACGTGTTGTCATTTAATCGTGAATTGTTTACAGAGACTTGAAAAATTCATTTCGGCAAAAAAATGGAATTAACTCGTGAGCACTTTCGTGCCATCATTTTTCACAACTTTCGACGTGGTAATCCCAACAAGAGTGCATTGATGAACTTAAATCTTTGTATTGCGATGAAGCACCATCACTGCACTGTGAAAAACTGGTTTAATGAATTTAGTCATGGCCGACGCTCGCTCAAAGACGAATTCCGTGAAGGTCGTCCAAAAACGGCCGTTGTGCCAGAGAACTGATAATGCAAGATCGTGAGATAGAGGCATCCTCCCGATATTGCATGACGAGCCAAATCCAACAAAAGTTGTTCGTGGAAGAAGCACTTTGAAGCAAAGGGTCGCCTGTTTCTTCGGCAAAACTGGTCATGTGGCAACTGTTCCGCTTGAGCAACGTAGGACGGTCAATTCTGAGTGGTATTCCACAATTTGTTTGCCTGAAGTCTTCGGAGAAATTCGAAAAACGAACAAGAGAAGACGAATCATTGTTCACCATGGCTCAAGCCAGGGCCTTTTTGACCGGCCAAAACCGTCGAATTGATGAGTCTTCCGCCTTACAGCCCTGACTTGGCACCCAATGACTTCTTTTTATTCCCGCACATCAAGAAAAAAATGCGTGGTCAACGATTTTCGTAGCCAGAACATGCTGTTGAAGCGTTCAAAAACCATGTTTTATAGGTGTCTCAATCGGAGTGGAAAAAAGTGTTTCGACAATTGGTTTGAGCTCATGCAAAATTGTATAAATCATGCTGGAGAATACTATGAAAAACAATAAAGCCACTTTTGATGATAAATATTCGCATTTTCATTATAAGACCAGAAATATATCTAGCAGCCTACTTAATGGCATCCCCTTTTGACTCGAAATACGTATCAAATGCGTTTTAACTTTTCGATACACATAAGCATGTTATTCGTTTTTTAGAAATTTTTAGGAAATTGCAGCTTCCATTACTAGATGTACCGAAGCTGTAAAGAGGCTTTGTTTAACTATAGAACAAAATAAACGTTGCAAAAAGACCTTGGGTCACCAAACTTTGCTTGCAATTCTCGAATTAATTTTATAAAAAATTACAATTGTTTTTTTGCTTACTGTATTTAATCATTAAACAAATAAGGAACAATCTATAAAGACCAAATTTGAGTATAAAAGTTAAAACATAAAAAATGCACACGTGGACATTATGACTCTGCGAAACGTGGTTAGTTATGATGTCAGACCCACTAGGCATGTAATTACATGACGCCCAGTCCAATAAACTGACGTGTTCCTGATTTCATCATAACAACCGTCATTAGATCTATATCACTTGGACAGGTGATCAAGTTCGAACTAAAACTTGTATACAAACCCTAAAACTAACCATTTCTAAAATTGGATTTCTAAATTTGGGCATTCTAATTGGCATGAGTGCTTGGATGCTCGCGTATTGAGTGCTAATTGTCATATGATTAACAACCTCAAATTGGTCAAATTGGTCGTTATTCCTTAATCACCGGACTTTGAGTGGAAATTTTCTCACAATTTGCGTTGGAGGATGATGATTTCGCACTTAACAAAAATATTAGGAAGTCGATCGTTTCATTAGTATGACAATAAAACCCAGTGATACATTTCTTTGTACTTCCAGCAACGCAAGCAATAATTTTATTTTGTCAGATTAATTTCCTTTTTATAAGCAAGTAAATAAATTAATACTCTTTCCATTTAGGGTGTGTTAAATACAAATCAAAGTCTGCGCATTCAATTTTGTTTTTTTTTTCAATTTTTTTCTGCGTATTTGGCGATTTTTGGCTTAAATTAAGCACAGCAACACGTTGACAGGCACTGTAAACATATTTTCCTAAAAACTAAGATACGTCATTTGAAGAAAGTAAGTCAACTTAGTTTCTGACGGCGGCAATGCTATTTATGTCGAAGCTTAATATGAGTGCTATTTTATGGACTCAATGAAGTATTAAAATATTCAAACAGTGGAATGCACGTAGAGAGTTGTGATTTGTTCCACTCTGAATTTAAATAAAATAAATGTAATTCGAAGTTAAATCTTTCGAAAAACAATTTCGGGCACTTTGCATGAATGAATTTAATACGGCTTCAATATTTTGTAGGCCAGAAAATAAAGGGTATTCTAGTCTAGAGGCATGAATTTCATGTTTTTTTTTTTAATTATTTGCGTGCTCTTCAAGAGGATATTAAGACTCTTATAATGCGTATAGCACAGAATGAGCAGAAGTAGGAGGAGAATGAAAGATTTTGTAGTGGTTTGAGAAACTCAGGTGTATTTGGTTTCAACTCTTCCATGGGTGGAGCCTCAAGCGGGACGGAGGATTTTGATATCGACCTATTAGCTTTCACCTAATTCTTAGGATTTTTTATTCAACATTAGGTTTGATATATGAACTTTGCAAGTTTGGAAGATTTAGCTAAACACCCCGCAATCAGGGTTATGCCTTCACAGCATAGCCATCTACACATAATCTACACAAACCCCTATTTTGAAAGTAAGAATAATGTTTTAAGCCGATACAACAACCACTACAACAACGCCACCCATTAGTCAGACTACTATCGCTGGTCAACCAATCCAGTGATAGTGCCATTAATTTGATCCCAATGGCAAATGGTGACAGGACCAGTTTCGAAAAACTAGGCCACTATATGAATCGAACCTGAGACCTATAAATTGAATCAATTGAAAGGCAGGGGCTCTACCAACTTCGCCACCCAGCTGTTGCAATTTTGTAATTTTTGAAATGTCATAAAAAAAAGGCAATTAATATTTTTAGTATCCATTTTTTATTATTTCTTATTTATTAACATAACAAGAATACAGAAAAATAAAACAAAAAATAAAAAAAATTCAAAATTTCAAAAATTAGCATTTGATGAAGTGGGGGTCTCAAAAAATTGCAATCCTAGCAATCTGAAAGCAAAAAAAAAGATTATTAATCTAAAATAATGTCGCAATGTCTGGAATTGCGGAAAAGTTGGACAGATTTTTTTTTTCACAAAATGGCGAATGCCTGAAAAAAAATTAATTTTTGTACCACTTTTTTTTGACTGTTTCGATTTTTTTTTCAAAAAAAAAAAAGGAATTGAAATTTGGGGATGGGGATAATTCCAGACATAGACAAGTCCAAAAAGAAGACTCTTTAAAAATTTCAGGTAAATCAGTCCAGTAGACCCTGAGAAATCGTGGGTATTGTTTTGAAAAAGATAGTTTCGAGAAAAACGCGTTTAAAGTTTCGCGCAAAGTTTTTCGCAGGCTAAGTCATGAAATGATATTGTAGACTAACATTTATTCAATCTGCCATTCCTGCTTCATACATTGGACCTTCCTCAACCTCGAAAAAAAACTATTTTCCGCGTTTCGCTCTTCATACCGAGCAGTTCTGGCCTCCTTTGATGCGTTGGATGCTCGTATATCGGAGCGGTCAATCCGGGCGTTGTCTCGTTTCACAGCAAGTGAATGAGCTTCCGGGCCGATTTTCATTCCCATAAGCTCCATCATTTTTAAAATAAGAATGAAGCCTTCATTAAAAATACAAACAGCAATAAATGTCGCTATCTCAATCACCTTAGGTTTTGGATCGAAAGTTCAAATCTGAGGGTTTAAAGCGGTTTGAAGGTTAGAATTCATCTGTTAGCAGCTGGACGTGAGTGAAATCTAATTATAAAAGATATAAGTCACCTTGGATTCTTGTATAACAAAATATACAAAGGAGAAAAGGTTTTACTGAGAAATATGGATTCAGGTAGACGGAGAATCCCTAATGTCTTTTGTTCGATAAGTTCCAGCCGAACCAGTTTGGATGCCGTGTCAGCAAAATAAAAATATATCCGAAAATAATTTGAATTTTGAAAAATCCTCTGTAGATATATTCTTGAATAGTTATACTTGGAAAATATTTCTAGACTAAAATACCCCCTTAATGAGGAGCAGGCGAACATGTCCACATTTCTCTTTTTCAAGGCGCCAATTAGTAATCTCTGTAGAAAAATTGTCTCGATGTTGGAGTCGAGTAGACTCATGCTTCGTTTGAGAATCGAAGGAATAGATAATTCGATCAAATAGATCAATTAATTCGAATGAACTTTGTACATTTTGACATTCGAATGAAAAATATTCATTCTAAAATTATTGCATTAAATGAACATATTATTTTTTGAATAACATAAGCAAACCGTTGGAAAACATATGACAAATGTTTTATTAATCCTCAACAGCAAGACGGCGAGGATCAGATGTTTACGTGAGTTAGCGAAGAACGAGTATAGTGGCTTCATCAATTTTTTTTAAATAATTTAAGCGCTCGTTGATAAAAAAATCAACAGGCAAGAATCGCTCGCATTTGGATTCTATCTATGATAGTAGATGCAAGGTGGTTCAGGGTGCAGCGGCCCAAATGTCAGCATTGCACTTCATTTCAGGCCGAATAAAAGTTCCAGAAATTGTAGATATGTCAGAAGTGGTAAACTATTTCTAGCACCGGTTAAGGAAACCTATCCAACCATTCTACCATTAGCTACAATTAACGAACTTACTGCGCTTTGAAACTTTTCTGTTTCATCGACGAAGTTTCATTCTTGGTCAATGGCTTCGTACGAGGGTTTCGCTTTAATGACATGAGACGGCTTAATTACTTTACTTTCTTAAAAATTTGTAAGTTATCCTTGAAAAGTAATGCCTGACGGTAGCCTTCCACTCTTATTGATCCCGGGCACGCTGCTTCCAGTTATCTAGACCAGTTCGGACCTGCTTGTCGTCTCGAATCTGAGGGCTATGATTCGAAGATCCTCTTTGCTGGAACATTATTGTCGACTCGCTTGATGAGGCTACGCAAGTTTCGTCATCATGTCTTTCTTTTTGGACTGCATTCACATCTTTATACAGCTCATAGAGTTCGAGGTTACATATTTTCCTCCATTCGTCCTCCTCGCACACAATATCGATGAAGAATTTTTCTTTCGAAAGTGCTCAAAATCTGCTCTGCCTATCTATTTATCGTCCAGTACTTGGCTCTACATAGTTCCGAGCTAGGAGTTTTGAACCCATTTGTCTCCACAATCAGAAGTAGCAGCGGTTTCGTATGATGAGTCTTCGTCGAATCCTCCCTAATGTGTCATGCGTGGAGTTGATATTTTCTCCGAGGAAGGTAAACTCATGCCTCGAAATTACTGTTGTCAACAGTGAGGTGTTGTCCTTTGCGATGGACAGATGTCTCTTTGTTTGTTGACAACATGAACTTGGTTTTGTCCTCGTTTACTTCACAGCTAACTCGTTTCGCCTGTTCTCCAATTGCCATATAAGACTCGACGGCGAGCTGGGAGCCACCGATGAAATCGATATCGTCTGCATTCGTATTTGTTGAAGATATTGCCTTTCGTGTTTACACCTGCCCCTGCGCAATATTTATTCCAGCACGAGATTGTAGAAGTTACAGTTCGGAAGAACTGTTTCCAAATGGCACCTTGTACCGTCACGTGACTTCTTCCAGTACGAAATTGAAGAAGTCACATGATATCGCATCTCCTTGCCGAAATCCGGTGCATGTTTGGAATAGTTCGGAAGAGCTGTTTCCATAATGCACATTGCACCGTGTGTTGTACAGAGTCACGCGGCACAGCTGGATTAATTTTGCCGGGATCCCGAATTTGGCTGTCGCTTTGGCTTTGAAGTCGGTGAAGAGAGAGTGAGTCCGACATGAGGGAGTGAATATGACTTCATGCCGCATCTAAACTGGTATCGGATATCCAATCGAACAAAGGCAAGAAACATTGCCCGGTTACCTTTCTGATTGACTTGGAGAAGGCCTTTGATACTGTATGGTTGCAGGGGCTCTTTTTCAAGCTTGACCAGCTTCGCATAAGCAAACCGCTGCTCTTCATAATCTTAGATATGCTCACCAGCAGACAGTTTATTGTGAAAAATGGCAGTGCAACGTCTGCTGGGTGTAGTTATTTCGCCAATTTTATTTACGATCTTCACAAGCAATCTTGTAGGATGTCTCCGCCACTCCATAGCGTACGCAGATGATTTGATCGTGTACAGGCAAGTCCGAAGATCGAGGTCATCGTTATTCTTTTGCAACGTGACTTCGAAAAGATTCATGAATATTGCGATGATTGGAAGTTAAAGATCAATTCGCAAAAGTGCGAGACCATTCTGTTCAGGACTCCGTCGTCTAGGGCCTCTACAAATACTTAAAAGAAGTGGCGAATGTTCTCTATCGGTGGACAAAACGGTCAGCCACTTGCGAATCGATGTGTTGTTAGATACCTTGAGATCTAGCTAGATCAGAATCTATATTTTAACAAACATATAGATACTGCTCTAGCCAGAGCCAAAGGGGCCTTTGCCTTGTATGAGAGACTGTTTCACAGCAGTCAAGTCGATGTCAAGGTTAAGGTGAACTGCTACACGGCCCTCATTCGGCCTGTCCTTGCATATGGATATCCCGTGTGGTTCAGCATGGGAGCAAGCTTGATGGAAAGGATTCGGGCTTTCGAAAGATGATGTCTAAGGGCTTGTCTCCATTTATCATATATAGAACTCCAGAGTCTCAGTACAAAAAATTCTTTTCTAACGATGTCCTGTACAACGGGCCAACCTAATTCGAATGGATACCTTTCTTATTAACCTCATTGCATGAGCAATGACCTCGAGCATTAACCTGATCTTACTTCCCTAACTTTAGGTATCAAGAGACAGTGCGCCTTAACGGCCTTACTCCACCAGAGGCTTTCCTCTATTTTGACATTAACGGCCTGATTCAGGACAGAAATGCAATTCCATTAATCTTCCATGTTGCCCGAAAGACTGTGGACAGGCGACTTGCCTACAATGGAGATGTCGCTCGCAGCTCAGAGGAGAATCTCCGCTTCTGTAGGGCGGTATCAGACCGCGACAAAGAGGATGTTTATAGACAGCTCTAACAATTTTGTTGGCTTAATGAGGGAAAGGATACTTCGTAGTTGTCTTCTTGGTCATTGATCTTACACTATAGCTGTTAAGAAATTGTTCTTTAATGCCGAGCCGGCTTACATAGATTTTAAGGATAGGATTAGGTTAATTATTAGGTCAGTTTTAAGAAAACAATAACAAAAATTTTGCACAGCATAAAAACACAAAAAAAAATTTGTACATATTTGTTATGTATCTAGGTAAATTTATTTTTAAGTTTATTTTAAATTAGTTGTAATTAGTTATAGACTTTTAAAAAAAGTAATCTACATATACCAAGTTTTTCTTTTTGTATACAATTTTTCTTGGTAAGATTAATTGAAGTATATTTAAACAATATTAATTTAAGTTCAAGCCGTCGAAAGACATACGTTAAGCATTAGGTTTAGCTTAGAGCGTCCGCATTGGGCCGGTAAGTACAATGTTAATGGTTATTAAAGCTAGTTTAAGTATTTTTATGTCTAGCATGTACATAAGTTAATATGAATTCGATAAAAAAAATTATTCATTAAAAAAACAAAATAATTCTTTCGAAAAATTGTTTCTTTAGTAAAAATACATTTTCCGTTTTTATATGATATATAATATACGTTAGCAATAGATTTTGTCGTTTTTAGGGTTCCGTACCTCGAAAGGATATTTTCAAAATCGCAACAACGCAAAACCTTACGGATACTTCCAGTCGATCTTGATCTTGAAATTTGGCACTAAGCAATGTTTTATAGCACATATAATTTTTAGTTACTCAATATATTTTTTATTTAATAATTATTAACAGTTTACCCTTTTCCTGATGCACGCGTAGAGCTATCAAGTTGAAACTCATACCAAATACTTTGGTCTTATTGCTTTTAAGCTGAGAAAACGAAACAAATTTCTAAATCTGCGCAAAAACGCAAAGGTACGACCATTTACACCGCACATTTTGAAAATCGCAAGGGAATCAAAACCTTAATATAAATTGTGGTTATAAACATAATTGTAGTTGCCGTAATGACAAAATTTGACAAACAGCTTGTCATATTATGTAATAATTTTGTCAAACAGTTAAGTTATATTTTAAAATAAAAGATGTGTTAATGTAAAATAAGGGATTAGTGAAACCATAAAGAGACCTTTGTCTTAAAAATACCATAACTTAGACTTGATTGTGTGATGGGTTAACTTTTATTTATATACCTACGGGTTTGTACGGAACCCTCGGTGCTTTAGTCCGACTAGCACTTGACTGTTTTTTTTTTTTTTTTAAATCAGAACAGTTTGATATTGTAGACAACGGCTGGATTAGTATGGTTGCAGTCGATTAAGCGAGCTGTAATCCCATAAGCTCGGGTCAGAAGCTCGTCTTAAAGGACGGAGGGTGACACTGTATCTTTTCGCAAATCTTTTACAAAAAAAACTTAAATCCCCTTGATGGCTGAACTTGACCTTCTCAAGCTACTTACGTTCGAGATAGTGGTCTTTGGCTAACAATAAAATCAATAACAAAAACGCAATATAATTGAATATGCCTAAACACACTATGATAATTCTGAACCTCATTTGTACAATTTTGATTACAATAACGATGATTAATATCGCGTGCCGACGTTGCGTACATTTCATAGCCAATGGGCCAACCGCATCGTATCGGAAGCAATTATAATGTCATGCATGACAAATACTCGTACAAAATGTGATTCGAATTTTTATTTACAAATAATTTTCTATTATTTATTATTCACAAAACCAAAGACAACGCGCCATGAATTCGAAACAGATGATTGATTATAATTAAAATTGAATAATATTTATATCTATTTATATAATAAATTAATCTTATGCTCTTTTAGGTGCACCATCGAAACGAGCGCTTGGGAAAAGTGTGAAGCGAAGCCATTTGTGAATAATGTCAACTGCACAGGAACGACGAACATCATTCGCCAGAAGAGCGGAAAGCCTTGTGGAGAGGGTGAGAATAATGAACACAATATACGAGGTATCGGATGACCAATTTTGAGATATATCTAATCCGGTTTTATTTATTTTTCTAACATATGTAGCTCGAAAAATGAAAAACCAAAAACACTGTTCTGCAGTAGTTTCATAAAAGGTCATATTATTTCTGAACCAATCCCTAAACACCTTAACCCCTTTGTTTTAGAGTGTTGTAAGTTTGCCTAAATAACCCTTACATTTTGAAAGCTTGTTTATTTAACAAGATTCTTCTTTAATTAGAACAAAAATGCCATACGAAGGTCAAGAACTCATCTAGTATATACAAGTGGCTACATAAATCCACTCTTATGCATCCAATTATTAATTAACCATAACCATACTTGAAGTCTTGGGGCTCGATGGTGCACACCCATCTTTTGACCTTGTTCGCCTCGTTCTTATGAATCAATTGACACATAATTTATTAAAGCCTTATGAACTTGCATCAGAATAGAATAGGATGAAATTTATGGCAGCAATCGTACAGAACTACTTCTTCCGATTAAGTGTGCTTAGTGAGTCGTAAAGAATATTGAACGCAGTACGTGCCACATATCTGCGGAACGGATGTCTGCTCATGGCGAGGGTCATTCGGTCTACGGTCGATGGGAGTGATTAACTTCAGAATGCAATCTATTTCGGTCGTACTCGTGTTTAGCTTGAGTTCGCAGTTTGTTGAATTGAATTAAGTTTTTTTTTTTTTTTTGCATGTTTCTTAAATATTATTTAAGATTTTACTGAATTGTTTATGAGCAGACATTAACTCAAAAGGTGGGCATAACGACGTACTTAATAATTTATTTTCGAAACATTTATACTGCAAATTAAGTTTTACGATGTTTTCACACGGTCTTAGTTTTAAAGTGTTCATATTTATGGACGGATTTTATTTAAAACATTATTATAATGATGAACAGCAAACCATCGAACTTAACACCTTAAAAAACATACATCAAAATTGATATCTTGGAAATGTACATAATTTTAACCATGAAGTGTTAAACCTTAAAATTCGAAGAATCGATAATTTTCAAAACCAAAAAAGACGCTATTTATTTGAAAACTAATTTCCGAGTTTACTTACATACCTAGGGGGAACGGGAGCACCCCCTAACACTTTTTGCTTCCAAGTCTCATAAAATCCTTGTTTTCTTTTAGAAATGGAATTAAGCTTAAGTTTAAATGCTTAATTCTATTCGTTTTATGAAGATTGAGGCTTTTCATTATTTATTGAATGAAGCCAAATGGGGGGCAGTTTTGAACAAGGCTGCGGCACTTTTGAATGACAGGAGTAAGAATTTACACGCTTTGTTTTTTGAAAAAAAAGTTAATAGGACTACCGGTTGAAAATGTCGTTTTTTTCTTAAATCAATGCTTTGTTGAGGAAAAATAGATAAAAATTCAATATTCAGAGTATTGCCCATCGCTAGCCACACATTTTTCCCATTTTTCTGGCAATTCATGAATACCAATTCTGAAAAATTCGACCGGCTTGGCCGCAATCCACGAATCGATCCATTTTTTGACATCATCATCATCACCAGGCCATGTTGCATCGATCGGAAGAGATAGTAATCGGATGGCGCAAGGTCTGGAATGTACGGCGGGTGGGGTAGGACATTCCATTTGAGCGTTTCAAGGTAAGTTTTGACGATATTTGCAACATGTGGCCGAGCATTTTCATGTTGCAAAATAACTTTATCGTGTCTTGCGACCGTTTCCGGCCGTTTTTCCTTCAGTGCTCGGCTCACATGCATCAATTGTCGTCAGTAGACCTCGCCTGTGATTGTTTCATTCGGCATGTCCGGGGTATCCATTCGTTGCCCGACGTTTTGGTTTATCGTAATGTACCCATTTTTCATCACCAGTGACGATTCGATGCAAAAAAGACTTCTTTTTGTGGCGTTCAAGCAGCATTTCGGACATGCAAAATCGGCGTTCGACGTCTCGTGGCTTCAATTCATACGGCACCCAATGTCCTACCTTTCGGATCATTCCCATTGCTTTCAAACGATCGGAAATGGTTTGCTGAGCGACGCCAAGTGATTTTGCAAGTTTTTCTTGCATTTGTGACGGATCTTGATGGAGCAATGCCTCCAATTCCACTTTTTCACCTGGCCGGAGCGTTCTTTGTCTTCGGTGTCGAAATCACCATCTTTGAACCGCTTAAACCACCGCTGACACATTCTAACGTCTTTAGTATAGCCCGGGTAAGCTTCGGAAAGCAATTGATGCGCTTCGGTTGCTTTTTTCTTAAAATGAAAGAAGCATATTAAAACTTCCCGCAAATGTTGTTTTGATGGCACGAATGTAGACATATTACGGCTTTATAAAAACTTGTTTGTTTCCACTAATGACCAATAACCTAGACTGAAATAATTAGACAATGACATGAAGTTTCTGATGTGACAGCTGTCATGGTCAAAATTCACCTCAGAGTAATAGTTATGAAGTTATCTGCAATAACGACATTTTCAACCGGTAGTCCTATTACATAATTTTAAGCAAGAACTGTTTAACCTTAAAATTCGAAGAATCGATAATTTTCAAAAATCAAAAAATTTTAAAACTAATATAAAACTCCTCGAAACATTTCGAGTTTACATTCATTCATACGTACTTATCTCTATTTCCTCCCTGATCCCTTCCACTCGCGTTATGTACCAACATTTTAAGGGTAGTCATAATCCCTTGTACCCGAGTGATCATTTAAAAAAAAAAAAACATGTCTAGGGAAGCACCTTTGAACACTTTTTGCTTCCAAATCTGATAAAATCCTTGTTTTCTGAACTGTTGATCTCTAACTGATTTTCCCTTTCAGAAATGGAATTAAGCTTAAGTTTAAATGCTTAATTCTATTCGCTGTTATGGTTCATGTGGGACTGATTTGAACAAGGCTGCGACACTTTTGAACGACAGTTTTATCATAAAATTTTCACCTGGAATAAAAATTAACACGCTTTGTTTTTTGAAAAAAAAAAAATAAATTAGTTTTATTTTTAAAAAAGCGATAAAAAACTTAACATAAATTAATAAGAATTCACAAATCACTTTTATAAGATAAGAACATATGACATAAACAAAAACAAAAAAAACTTACAGTAGGTACACAAACTAGAACACACAGGCAATATTATTTATGAAGGTATCTACGATAACGAAAAAAAATAGTTTTTACATAAACGAGGAGTAGCCTCATTAACCTAACTGAAATATAGAGAAGTCAAGACCAAAAGTCATCATCGCAGCTGTCCTCGATGTTCATGGAGAATGAATTGGCGGTGGCAGCCTAGCCCTTATTGCTCTGCCACAAACAGACCATTTGTCTTCTATGTCAGGATAGAAAAACTTATAGAAACCTAGTTTCTTCTTTAAAAAGCTGACATGTTGCCAACCTTTTATCTTATTTTTGTTTTGTTTGGTTTTATTGGAACATCTCACAAATATATATAGTCGCCTGGATTTAAATGGTGGCAACTTAAATCAGTACAGGCTTCATCTTCGTGCTCTGCTTCAATGATGATGAGTCATCAGCAAAGTTAAGATTTCGATGTGTGTCATCATTCACCGAATGGGAACAACTCTCTTCTGAGTCTGAACTCGATTCCTTTGGATTTATCGCTTTGATTAACTGTTTAGTGCTTTGATCTAGCTACTTAAAGAATGTATTGCTGATTTTGTCAAGCGCGCCTGACTTCTTTGTACAAGTCTCAAGTTCATTTTTATCAGATGTTTCTGTCAAAATCCGTGATTTTCCCTGTTTTCTTCCTCGATTTGAATTTTTCTTGAACCAGCTTTCTTTGAAAGTGTTATAATCTTACAAAGAAAAACGAAAAAAATTAGAAATGCAGCACAAAAACATTCATCCACGGCTACTTTCAAACGACTACTGAGAATGTGACCGAGAGCCGTTGACGTTTAAAGAAAACAGAATAGCCAAGGTAAAAATTTGGTATGCACTCTCAAATATTTTTATAATATTAGTGCTGTTCAAAGGTACCCCCTCTTCATTACATATTTACTTCTCATTTGTGAAAGGGTCGATTTTCGGAATTCTGACATACTATATCTCCTTATTTTGAGTTCCCAGAGTTAGATTCCGGCGTAATGGTAATGTTCTATTCAAACGCGATATGTATAAATACTGCCGTTTGTAAGTTTCCGGAAAATAGTCTGTATTTTATTTTATTGACACGGACGAAGTCTGCAACACTGACGCACCAAAAACATCCTTTAGCCATCCGCTTGCTCTTGCATTTTGACTTTTTGCTTGCTATTTTGACTACACATTTTGAGAACATCTTCATTGCTTCACACTTCGTTTTGAAGTTGTTATTAAAGCTTTCGTATTGCTTTTCCGCCGCGAAGGTCGGATAAATGTTATTTTTCATTCGTTGAATCACATTAGCAAAAAAAAAACTCATTGCGCAAAATGCACTAGTTCTTAATATTCTCTTATAATATTGCAAACGAAGCCTCGACGCAAAGCAAATTGATACCAAGTATGGACAAATCACCCGAAAATTAAGTAATTTCATCACTATTGTAGTTTCTTAAAATGAATTTAGTCCTTTACAGAAAAGAATAACAACCTGTCGAAATCCACCTGCAAGGAACTATAAATATCAAAATCGGACTAGAACTGATCCCCTCAAAAACCGAAATGTCACTTTTAACCAGAAAGAAAAAGCTCCGTGAACCCTTCTTTTATTGAAAAGCAAGACTTCCCCTCGGCTGAGGCTTAGTGCTTTTAAACCATTCTTGCAGGAAACTTTCATGAATATGGACCTTCGGGACAGTCTGGGATTACCCGATACTGCAATTAGATATCTCCCCGTTTCAGAGACTACCATTCATCGAGGCAATTGCTTCAAATCACACGTAAATTCAACCGTCTTGGGAATATATCGAAATGTCATAACAATTAATGTAAGTGAAAATGAAGACTTCAGCTATTCAGAAGCAAGGGATAAGATGGCAGTCTTAGAAGCAGGCAATACACTTAAGCCTTCTAAATTTAGATCTATTTAGAATTCACCCTAGACTCTACCATATAAAAAAATAACGGACATCTATCTGACATTTTCTAACCGAACGGTAATATTTTATTTTTTATTTTTTGTTGTTGGTGCGGACCGGCAATTCGTTCACAAACCAATTTTATAGCAAAAATCCGCCAACAAAATAGAGTTTCAATTGTTCTGTAACAACCAAATAAGTTTTCACATTAAAAAAACTTTCTCCGATCATTATAAATATCTTCATCAATATGATTTTTTGTGTCAAAGATTTCAGCCTGCAGTGTATTATGGAAGACTCGGACTCCTGTTGCCGATTCCATCTTTGATCAATAAGTACGAGTCAAGATCTGCGTATTGTGTGCGCTCATAAGAGCCCCGCCAGACGTACAGGCTTTCCTGCTTATTATAAAGATGAAATTGTTGCTCACTTACTTTTCGCAATGTTATGAAAAGGAACTGGGTTCTCTGTTTTTATCTTGATAAGGACCGCCTCAAACCTCTCGAGTATTGATGCTTCAAAAATATAATTCTTTAAAATCGATTGGCAATGAGTACAATGTGCTTTTTTTCATATTAGTTTCAAATGTAAAGGGTTTTTCAATAAGAGCACTACAAAAGTTTTTAAAATAAAACATAAACCGTTTTGGATATCAATGAATTTCTTTATTCCTGTGAAAGTACGTTTGTTGGCATAGACCATAGCGTTGACGTAGCCCCACAGGAAATAGTCAAATCACGCGACCGAGGCGGCCAAGCGACTGGACCATTTCGTGAGATAACACGTTCTCCAAACTTGGTTTCTAATAAATTGATTGTGACATTCTCTGTGTGGCTTGTGGCACCGTCCTCTTGGAACCACATGTCCTCCAAGTCCATATCATCCAATTGGGGCCAAAAATATTCGGTTATCTTCGATCCCTATTCACAGTAACGTGCTGGTCTTGAGCATCACGGAAGAAGTACGGTCCAATGACGCCGTCGGCCCATAATCCACACCAAACCGTAATTTTTTCGGGATGCAATGTTGACTCATGGAGTACGTGTGAATTGCTGCCTGGCCAATACAGCATATTTTGTTTATTGACGGAGCCATTCAGCCAGAAATGAGCCTCATCGCTGAAGATAATTTTTCAATGAAAATCCAAATCATTTTCAAGTTGTTGCTCAGCCCGACGACACTTCTGGTGGTCAAGCGGCTTTAGTTCTTGCGTCAATTTAATCTTGTAAGGATGTAGGCCAAGATCTTTTGGCGAAATTCGCCACAACGACGTCACATTTTGGCTTTCTGCAACTGAAGCCTCAGCGGCAGCAATATTCTCGACACTACGGGCACTTCTTTGTCTCACTGGCACGGAAACATTTTGTACTGTGCCTGTGGATTCAAGTTTTTCCACTAGACGCTCAATTGTTGATCTGCTAGGACGATTATGACGACTATAAATTGGACGTATCGCTTTTAACATTGCGGCCACTGACTCCGTATTTCGGTAGTAAATTTTAATAATTTCGACTCGTTGTTGGCTCGTATATCTTTCCATCATTAAATAGCAAACCTTACTGAAGAGAAATGTCAAAAGAGCGGCAAGAAATATGGCGTCGTTTGCTGTCCCTGTCGCTCTACTTTTGTAGCGTCCCTGTTGAAAAACCCTTTAAAATGCCGTCCAGATACTTGACCTCTTGGTTGAGTTTCAACAGGATTCCTCTAAGGTATGAGAGGTTGGAGCTCCCAATTTTCTGCCTGCTTGTAAAGGGATCAGGTTCCCTCTTTTTGGGTTTGGCACAAAGGCATAAAATACAATTAAAATCAAAAGAGTGAGAGAGGAGAAAGTTCTAAGAGAATTTCTGAGTTTTTCCATCGCTAGACACCTAAGTATATGTCCAAGTCTTATCTGAGACATAAACATATCCAGTGTCTGGCGGACTAGCAATCACGCTGGACTTCACAGGAAGTTACGAAGCAAGCCTCGAATAGTGTTTTGGTTTCAACTTGATGATAAAAAAAATTGGACGGCATCAATGTGGAAGCTACATTATTTTAGTACATGGAGAAGAGGAGTTGATTTCATCTCACACATGTCGAGAACTCTTAAAAATGTATGTACTTCAAATGCATTTCATTGACAAAGTATGTTCATAGATTCTGCCGAATTTTCTAAAAAACAAAGTCAAATTGAGGAGCGATAAACATACATGTTTTGTTCATAGACTTGCTGATGGTACCAACTATAATTGCAGTTGTAGCTTTGTTTGCGACAAACCGCAGATCAAAAAGATCTCAAACTCACGTCCTGCTATGGATTCTTGATGTCGTCATATGCAAATGTAATCACTTCCCTTTCTTTGACTTCAGCTTAAGTCATTTAACTCATGGAAAGTTCTCTTTGTTGCATTCTGATTTTTTTATTCATTGATTAATCATATTTTTAAAGCATACTGCCCGACGTGACATCACATTATTTCATCAAAAGTAAACAAATAATAAATTTTAAAAATAAAATAATAAACTTGTTGACGTCGTTGTTTATCTGACAGTTCCTTGTTTCTGAAATATGAAATATAAAAAAAAACACAAAACAAAAGGTCGACCGACATTCAGAGCACAGACACCTCATAATGCGTGTTGACTGTTTCTATTTATAGATTTGTTTGGTTCGCAAGAAGATACTCAAATGTGTCATCAATTGCGCTCATTGTTAGTTGGAAGAATTCAGACCAGTGCTGCCATCAATTAATCAAAAAGGAGTAATCTGATAATTTTTGGTGCTTTGTTATGGAAGTCTTGTCTTACTATTGCTTACGAGACAAAAGAATACTTGAATACTAAACTTGGTGATATTAATACAATACAAAAACTTAAATTTAACAGCCTTTCAAAACCAAGTAAGGGGTCTGTATTATCAAGTCAAAATATAGATTCGGCATTCTTATTCTTTCAAATCCTAAGAATAGAAGAAAAGGTTAAACCATTGTAAAGAGGGAGTTAAAGATGACATGTAAAACAGCTTCCATGATCAGATTGTGTTTTGGATACGTCCATAGATCATGTTTCTGTTTCATGAAAGAAATTCCTATTTAACATCGGTATTTTGTTATAAGCTTAATTTACTATTCTTCATGTCTAATTAAAATATAACAAAAACAAATCTTGGTGTGACTGGTCTTTAAGAGCAAAATCCTATATTGGATTGGACCTTAAATTTATTGACGGCTCCGAACTCTTCTACAAACTTTCTCATAACGATGATTCTATCAGAGAAAGAGACTTGTACAATCTTATTCGTACATTCATATTCCACTATCTCGTCAACGTATCATTAGTTTAGTTTTCAATGCTATTCAGCGATCATTGTGAGCTAAGAACATTCGGCTTGTCTTTGTCCCAGTTTATTGAAGGAGGTTTTGTTTTAAAGGAGATGCACCAGGCTGCCTTCAAACATGGAAACTGGAGAAATCAATCAAACCAATCTTCAATAAAGTCGTCCTATTCAAGCGAGTGTTTTTTAAAAGCTAATATTGGGTGATTCCGGCAAAAAGTGCAAATTCGAAGGGGATATTTTTGAGAACAAAAAAGGTCATGATATATTTCTCAAATATTTTTGTTTTGGTTCACGGCATTGAAAACAAGTTCCCCAGGAAGGCACAGAGCATTAAAAAAATTATATCTACTTCATTTTTTTACTCGAACGGAGGTTACGCTAATTTTCCTACAGCGGGGTTTTCCGATCGTATTTAGTGGAAGTTGAAGAGGTGATATTGGTGCTTCAAGCTCCAACCAATGGAGCGCGCGAGATAAATATTTTTGAATAATTATTAATTATTTATTTTCAATGCGTGGCTGCACCATAGCTACTTTGTTGAATGTTTTAATTCAACTGTCTTCAGAACTAAACGAATAGCCAAAGGAAACCTTCGAAGATCGTTAATTTTTACTGTGTCAACATACCCAAACAATATTAGTCGAGAGTATCTGACCTATTAACGATATTGTTTGCGTTGATGTTTTCAAGAGTTCAACCGAATGCATTGGGTTAATTTGTTGACCAAATGCATTGGTTTACTTCATTTGTTTACATTATTTGGTCACTATATATGAACTCTGGACGGAGTGGACAAAACGATAAGAACGAACTTCTTTTCAATAATTTTCGTTCTACGAACCTTACCGCTTATTTGCATGTTTATACGGTCAAAAGCAACTTAAAGGGCGCTCGGAAAACTGTCTCAAGCTTAAACTCTTCGGGAATTCGATTAAGACGATAAGGACGTGTAAGACTTGCAATTGAATTTTCGACAGCTTACCGGTGTCCCATTTCCCGATTTTTTTTCATTTGAACGCGCTTTCAATTTTTTTTCCATTCTTCATTGTTGAATGATTTCAGAAACCCCATAGATGGCGGCAGGAATCGCAAATCACAACCTTGCCGACACACTGATCGCATAGTTCGCGATTTTGTCATAAAATAGGAGTCAAAATTAAAACATGTGGAAAAGGTTATTCAATCATTCGAAAAGAATAACTGATTTTGCTAAATAACATGGGAATCCCTGGATTCAAATGAATGACCAGCAAATCATTGAATTTGCATTGGCGACAACGGACGGAATGGAAATTTGGGTCGAATTTTTACCTGAGTTTCTGAGTAAGTAATGCCTGTTCCAATTTTTCTGTATGGTGCAAATGAAGCTTGAGATGGTGACTTATCAGACGGTTGAAGGGAATTTTTAGAATCTAACAGACCAAAGCCATAGGCGACAGTCATTTGCGGTTTTCACCCATATCCGAACGCTAGCCAAGATCCAGATCGCACTTTTATTATCTTGTAGTTATAGTACATTATATGAGCTTTGAAAAGATCCTTAAAACAATATTTTTGAATATCGAAATTTATCGAGTTCATGCCAAACAGCTCAGCAACCTCACAAAAGTGGATTGATTAGTTCCTGCTCGACTGTTCCTGATCCCCTTTATAGTAAATTGAGAAGTGTCGTTCATCGATAATAACTGAGTTTTAAAAATTTCACCTAAGGCACAGTATATTATAATACATTTAGTTATGAAGGAATTAGATTGTGTTCTGTTATTTGTGTTGGAAATACGATTCGCAACACTTATCAAAATGTCCCGAAAGAAAATTTGTTATCCATTGAAGACGAGTTTCGTCGATACTTAGTATATGCATTTTCGGCTAATGACATAAAAAGTGGATGCAAATCTAAGAACAAATTTTGATAAAACTGAATGTATTTTCATCAATTTACTGAATGTACTGAATCAGTATTTATATGGTGAATCCTGAATTCGAAGCGATCGAATGCCATTTGGATTGAAGATCCTGCATATCGATTCTTAGCCATTAAAGAATAGATTCCCCTGTTCCCTAATCGGGCATTTTCAGCAGATATGCAAAAAATCAGTCCATCAAATCACAATTTCTATAACAGAAAGAAGGAATTTTTCCCATGGAGACTTACTTATAGTACGGCAGATCGGAGTCCACAATAAAACTGTTTACAAATTTCATCCTTTTTTTAATATTCTGTTATTGCTGCTATTTACAGTTCAAATGCAAACAGAGATTTACGTTAAGATTGTCATTCTTTACTTTGGTAGGTTTACTGATCCTCATGCACATAAAACAAAGCAATTACGATGAAATAAGTATAGCTATCGAGAAATCATTTGAATCTTTTTTTCTAATTACCAAAGTAACCCCGAAGGAGTTAGTTTTTAAGCTTAGGGTTGTTGTCTAGCGGTTCCTTTCATCCCTTCTGCCATAAGCTGCAAAAATTCAAAATTGCTATAAACAAATGCATTATTAGAAACATAAAAAAATTATAAAATTAAGTTAAAACAAAGAAAACGTATTAAAAACTTTGTGAATAACAGGAAACTCAACATTAGAAGACTTGTACTACGTTTTTCGTCAGAGTGGCAGCATTGATTCGGATCATTGTATGATATTTTTTTGTTGTAAATAAACCAAAGGTTTCCGCTGATTTGGATTTAATTCTTTTTTGAGTCAATTAATTGATAAAAATATTTTTTTCAAGCCTTAACTTGATGCATATTTTTTCTGATAATAGAATACGTCATATAGAATTGGTGGACGTTTACATTTTACTACACAATGGCTAAGAAATTAAAGACACGATGTTCGGTTTCACAAATCTATGGAAACATCTGTAAATTAGTGTCTGACCGAAACACGATTTTCCGAAACCGAAACCGAAATCAAACCTTTTTTAGACAAGTTGAAATTGATTATATATTTTAATTGTTCTTATATAAATTTAGTATATTTTTACACATACAGAAAGTTATCTCGTCCGAAGTCACCTGACACGTCACGCACGCACTTACTTAGCCATAGAAGCACGAGAAAATAAACAAATTGAAAAATACGGCTCACGGCAATCTCGCCATGCACCAGAGTTGATTTTGATCAGTCCTCAATCTTTGGAGTAGATTTCCCTTCCAACAGTTATAGACTATATACTCTCAAAAACTAATTTTTCGAAATCGGCCGGCTCCATCGCGATAACAACCGATCGGTCAGAACTCGAACATATGTTTAGTAACATTTCTGGAAATATTCACTTCGACCGACAGCCAAGCTGCAATAAAATCTATATCTAAGCTTGTCAAGGAACGCCGCATATCCCTTAAAGATATAGCGGACTTTTTTAAGGTTCACCTTTACCGGGTTTCAGTATATTCATTCAAAATTCACGGAAACTGCAGAGCACATAAGCTTGCCTGTGAAGGTACAATACACCACGGATGCATCCCACAATATATAGACATACCAATAGCTGCGGTCAAACTAAGCATAAAAAGTAAATACATTAACCATCTGGCAATATCACTAGACAAACCTGGAACCTCCTAAACAAACAGAGAACCAGAAAGCTACTAAATCTCCTCAATGAATGTCTGGTCATAGTAATATCAAGACATAGAAAGCTATGTTCCCATTTCTTCACAGCTTTGCCCCAACTTGCTAAATCAAACCCGAAAGACCTCGCTCAGTTCATTTGAGAAGCAAACTAGTTCTCTCAACCTTCTCCTTCTTCACCGTCCGGGAGGAAAACCACCCAATACTCACTTACTTCCCATTAAAGGTAAATACTTTAATCCATATAACCCACGCGGTATCACAATGGGCCAAATTGATGTGTGCCGATTTCCGAAGTTTCGGCCGAATTTTTTGGCCGAATCTGTCCGAAACCGAATGTTCGGTCGGTCAATACTGTAGATCAATCAATTGGCAAGCATTTGGAGAACATGTTGTCATAAATTAAAACGTGCACTGTAGAGAGCCAGTTCACGGACTCAAGCCCGGGAGATAACATCTGACCATTTCTCACGACCCTACCTTACGCGAGTGATTGCCATTCCCTAATGATAGATATTACTGTGAAGAGAAAACTTTGGGGTCCATTCGGATTTGGCAATAAACAAAAGGTCCAACACAGACGAATCAACAGTTTTTATACCATGAGCTTGAGTATCTTTTTAAACAAATGCTTTTCTTTCAATGCATTTAAAGAGGACCTAGGACTCTTAGATCCACCATACATATCGGGTTTGAGCATTTCCTCGATCTGGTTAGATGAAACATGAAGTTGGGTTGTCTCTGACTTGGCCGGTTTCCAACGTGTCGTACAATGAACCAAGACAATGCGGGCAGGATGTAAATAAGTAGAGAATAGAGAATCTAAGTTTATGGAGAATGTAAGTTGACTGTTTTTTTTACATTTTACATTTCAACGCATTTTTATTATTCAATTCGTTTACTTACATGCTAGACAAAAACGATTAAAGCTAGCTTAATTAACTTAACTAAGTATAAACTAACTAAGTGGCCCTCTGCGGGCGCTCTAAGTTAAACCAAAAAAATTAAAATAATGTCTTTCGACTTATTAATATTTATTATATTTAAATTATACTTACTTATTATAAACTAAAAACAAAAAAACTTAGTACATGGACTTTTTACATTTTACTTAAACTTAACTCAAAACTAGACTAAAAACTACTCTGAAACCTAAAAAACCTAATCTTTCTTTAAATTTCATTAAAACTACTTAGCAATACACTAATTATAATAACAATGTAATACTAACTTATTCTACCTTAACCATAAGCCGGCCAGGCTGACAGGACAATGCGAAATTCAAACTTGCCTAAATGGCGCCAGTGATTAAAAATGACGACTGCGTTTTACTCCCCGTCCAACCACCAATAGTATCTGTGTTGCCTTTCGACATCTGCTCTGTCGCGGTCTAATACCGTTTATTAACCGGAGTTCTATATAAATGGAGACAGCCCTGAGACATCGTCTCTCGAAAACCTGAATCTTTTCCATCAAGCTTGTTCCGCCGTTGAACCAAACGGGACATCCAAAGGCATGGATCCCAAGGTATCTGACAAGAATTCGGTTGGCCAGTGGCTGTCTGTTTTGTCCAACAATAGAGAACATTCGCCACTTTTTTCTAGTATTTCTAGAAGCCCCGGACAACGGAGTCCACAATAGAACAGTCTCGCACTTTTTTCAACTTCCGATCATCGCAATATCCCTGAATCTTTTCGAAGACACGTTGGAAAAGACTTACAATTACTTCGATCTTCGGACTTGACCTGTACACGATCAAGTCATCTGCGTACGCTATGGAGTGGCGGAGAGATCCTACAAGCTCGCTTGTGAAGATCGTAAATAAAATCGGGGATATAACTACACCCTGTTGTAGACCTTTGTTAATTTCAAAAGTCACCGCAGACGTCAAACTGCCATTTTTAACAATAAACTGTATGCTGGTGAGCATATCAAAGATTATGTACAGCAGCGGTTTGCTTATGCCGAGCTGGTCAAGCTTGAAAAAGAGCCCCTGCAACCATACAGTATCGAAGGCCTTCTTCAAGTCAACTAGACTAGCTTTGTACCATTGAGGTGTGAAGTATAAATATGTTAAACAAATGTGCAGTAAGACTTAAATTAAATTTAAATTTAAAATTAAAGCTTTAACTTAAATTAAAAATCAAAAATCAAAATTTAAATATAAATCTCAATTTATGAAACTTAAATTTTCAATTGTTATTATTTCTTACAATGTTATAATGATGATGAAAATAAATTACAAAATTACAAATTATATGAAATCATTTGCTTTAAAAGAAAGCAATACTACCAACTAGCTGACTTTGAGAATTTTGGATCCATTATGGATCTAAATCTGGGAATATACGCCGGTATACCGCCAATGGTACTTTGTTGATTTAAAAAATTAAATTTGCATTATTCGAGACGAACGTTTAGTCGAACAATGCTCACAGAAAAATAAAGCCAAAAAGTCTTGTTTTTTAAATAACCATCCTGTCATCGCTCTAAACGAAAAATATTGACAGTATGAATCCACGAGTATCTTCCAGAAGCTAGTTTAAATTCGGGTGGAACAATTGTTTGCAAACAATTTGCACACCAAATAATATAAAATAAAATAAGTCATAGAATGATCCTCATTATTCACTTTCACTACTTGATTTGAACAATCAAAAATAGTATGTTTTTTTTTTTTATCTTCAAGTGGAAAATGAACTTGGACGTATTAATCAATTTATATCTCGACTAGTCCAACATTAAATCTAAATAGCTTTGTTTAATAAATTTGTTTACGTTTTTGTGCTTTCCTTTGGAACGAACGGAAAAGCAACATCTGACGTCAAGCTCTTTGTTTATCCCAAAAAGCAACTTAATTAAGTAACACAAACAAATTATTTTCCAATTAAAATATTTTCAAACTGACATCTGCCGCATGGCTAAATACTCGTATCTTTTGTTATTTGAGTGGAAATTTTAGCAGTTGATATATTTTTTTTGTGGTATGTCCATCCGAAACGTGATCGGAATCATGTCTAATTCCAAATTTTACGGTAACACGATCACAATTAGTCACGTCGGACGTCTTTCCATTAAATAATGCATATTTTTGACACTTCACAAGCTCGAGCCAAACATCGATTATTTGGAAAATGCTTACGATACCCAAAACACAGACAAAAAAACTGCATAGATACAATTGAAATGTTTTAGATACAAATGTATTACTTTCAGTTTCTATTTTTGTGTGTTGGGTGAATTAGACGAGAACACGCATCATTTCTTGCGTGCAATTTAATGCAATGCAAACACAAACGTACTCGTATTACATACATGAGGGAATCGTCTGCTCGAAATAACACTTGATTATCCAATTAAATTAAATAATTTACTGTCCGAATGAGCTAAAAATAGGTTTTTAGTATTTTGAGTCGTTGTACAAATGTCCCTGAATTGGCGTGGCGAATGTTTGCAACTCGAATTAACTTTCTGCTAATATTAATGTTAATTAAGTTCACTTAAATCACATTGTGAGATGAATTACAAAAATAAATAACAAAATACGTTTGCGAATGTCGGACAATGCGGGAAAAGTATTCTTTTGTGAAATCAACACAAAATGTTGTTGAAATATTTTTATTGATATTACAGAGGAAGAACCGCGCAGCTTTTTTTTTGTCATGTAAATATTCTTTTGCAGACGAGACAATGAGCCGAGAATGAGACTTTACAGAAGTGCAGTGACACTTTAAGAATGCATCTGACATATTTTCATGCCATCATTAAACGAAAGAAAGGAATGTCGGCAATGTTATTTTGAAAATGAAAGTGCAGGGTGGTCAGAGAATATAATATTACAATTTAAGACTTTCTTTTGTACACTGTTTATCACATGTTTTATTAAATTGATAATGTAGCTGGCAAAGCAGACAGTACGAGCAAAGCCAAATTGACGTTGCTTGCGAAAATAAATATCAAAGCTTCACCTGTTTAACACTAGAACTACCAGCACCAGTCAAAATGACTGGTACCTTGCAATTTTCTTACCGTGGATAAATTCACTGGAATTGCAGATCAACAAATGGTTTTTTTAAAATTGTCATTTGAACTTTTCATTCATTACAGTACAAATATTCTATTTTAGGCAATAAAAAGGTTCGATTATTATATAAGGTAGCAAAAATGAAGGGTATTTTGTGTAAAGAGGGGTTTTTGGGGGGATTTCTTATTGTGTAAAGGATTAGCGTGGGTTGCTGGTAGACAGGTAGTTTTCGTTTTGTCGTAAAGAAAATATATAATGTAAGCAAATTGCACAAAAAGAAACAGATCAGCTTATCACACATCAGCTAATATCCACGTGTAAATAAAATATCTAAAATAATTAATATATAAATAAAATATATAAATTAATAAACCACAGATTATTTCGAGTGCATTTTTCTTAGCCCAGAAAATGATAAAACGATTGAACATCTTTGAAACATTAGAAAAACTCAACGATATAAGAAAGAAGAGGACGAAAACTACGAAAGTGAAAGTGCGGCTGAAGAAACTGAATACGATGTTTCCAGTAGTGGAGATGAAATTTATTTTCGACATGGGAGATAGTTCAGAAATTGATAGTGAACTTGAAAATAATTTGAATTTCCGTAGAAGATGATATACTCGATTGCTTTCAAATTCAGAAGATGAAGATAATGCGAATGAAATTGCTGGTGGTGGTCCTGAAAGATTACCAATTCACAGTATCTTCAAAGATGCTTCCGGTTCAACTTAGCGAAATATTATCTGAGGCGAGGTAAACAGTGCATTTTCTTTGGTAATCGAAGACCATATGCTTGAACATATAAGATCTTGCACGGAACTGGAAGCTTCTCGAGTTTTGGGTACAAAATGGATGCTTTCCAAACAAAAATTGAAAGCTTTTATTGGACATTAAAATGTTTCATATTAATGGAACCATAAATGGGGACCATCTTTCTTTGTAAACGCCATGAGTAGAAAGGATTTCACTGATATTTTGAGATTCATTCGATTTGATAAAAAAAAGTGAGAGAAGTCAACATCTACGAAGCGATAAGTTTGCTTTAGTGTCAACAGTATGGGAAAGATTTATTGAACATAGCCAGAATTGCTACATACCAGGACAAAATATAACAAGAGATGAACAACTTTTACCAAAAAAAGCGAGATGCAGGTTCACACAGTATTTACCAAATTAGCCCGATAAATTTGGTATACAATTCTGGCTAGCATGTGATGTTGAGACAAAATATATTGCAAATGGGTTTCCTTATTTAGGAAAAGATGAGACACGAGCAAAATCACAAACTCTAAGTGAACATGTTGTACTCAAACTTATCGAGCCATTTACTATGAAAGGAAGAAACGTATAAACGTGGCTACATTTTCATCAAAACTATACAAATCATCTGGGTATGTTCTTACGATTGACAAAAGTAAGCCGAAGAAAAGGGTTTTTATATTGAGTTCCAAACAAAAATCCGTCAATGTTCAGAAAAGTAAAAAGCGCTTGCCTGAAACTGTGGAATTTTTAAACAAAACTAGGTTTGGCTTTGACGTTGCAGACCAAATGGCAAAAAGGATCAAGAAGATGGCTACTGCAAGTCTGCGTGGATCTTATACAAAAACACAACAGGTAAAAAAAATATCCAGAAAGGAGTTTCTTTTTTAATTGGCTGATGAACTTGCCTCTGAAAATGTTAGACCACGAGCAGCTGAAATACCTACAACTTCAAAGACATTAGTTCCTACACGCAATTGGTGTCAAATTTGGCACTGCAACAATAATAAGACTAATATTATTTGCGATACATGTAAAAAATATGTACGCTGGAAATGTACTAAGAAGAAAAACAATATTTGTCGGGTTTGCGCCCCATTATAACTATTAATACTTTAAGAAAAACTTAATTTTATGATTATTTTTCCCTAATATTTTTATTTATTATTAATTGACATGCTTTAATATCTTTTGCTAGATGTTTTTTTTCAATAAATACAAAAAAAAATTGTACGGTTTTTTTTTGCGACCTGTCATTTTGACTGGTTTTGGTAGAACTAGCATCTTAAAAATGTATTTCTGCTTACGCGTTACAAGTCTGGTAGCTGGCAGTCAGTTGAGCCTACAACATAATAGGACAAAGCTCACTGACTTTTTTTTAAAGCTTGTATTTTTAAAGGATGGAGAGAACTTCTGTCACCACTGCGTTAGTTTTTTCGTTACCCGTGTGGTGTTACGGGTCCTTTTGTTCCACCTGCAGATCCGAAGATCGTTGTCCTTTTTTCGTTGCGCAGGTCTTTTACTCAAAAATCTACCTTATCCTGGGTTTGTTGTCCTATCATCATATTGTTTGCTCTTTGGTTGCTTCTTTCGACAAAAGAAGTTTTCATACTTTGGCCGTTTCAAAATTATAAATATTATTTTCAGAAAATGATATCGAAATTAATTTTTTCGCATTGAGGTTAATGCCGCCACAGAAGCAAAACACGTACATGAATGTGACACATATTTTTGCAACAAGTCTGCATCAGAAAACCTCTTCATTGTGATACTTCTCATACATAAATGATAGTTTGAAAAATGCCTTCGTTCAAATCTCTTATTGTGCCGGATAGGGTGCAGAAAATCACTAACAGGTGACGCGTCGCACCACAACATTACCAATCGTGAATTCTTTTAGTCGCACAAGCGTATAGGCGATGCTATGAGAAGTCTTAAATTAAGGAAATATGGAGCTTTTCATACTGCAGAGTGGTACGGAAACCTTCGTGTGAGAGTTAAACCTGATTCTAAGTAACCTTACCATATTCAAAAAAATCGTAGACATTTTTAACAGAAATTAAAATATGTAGATTTTTGGTTCAAGTCAACATCTCAAGTTGAAAAATTTGATGAATTTTGTCCTCAACAGTCATTCGCCTACATAAACTTTCCAAAACAATGGCAATTTTTGATTGAAGCAATTATATAAAATTTCATTACACAATGCATTTTCCACTGTTCTCATTTCATGTACGGACGGACCAAAATTTCTACGCGCTCCATTCACATTTTCACCCAAAATGACCGATAGTCCTTAATGAATTAAACATTAAACAGGAGATAATCGAAAGCTATGTTTCCACACTGAGATAGAGGTAGCGTTTTATCCCTTTCTTTTTCTTGTTCCAAGATTCAGCATTTTAATTTGAAACGCTGAATACGAAAATAAGCGGGCGTGTACTATTTTCCTTTTCGGACCAGTCCAATTCTGCAATATACGAAACAAAAACAAAACTATTTGGACAAGTTTCCCAAGGCCTTATATAATTTTTTCTCCCAAATTAGTAACACAGAAACTAAGGGTGATCCAAGAAAAAAAAGCGTTCATCATAAGTGTTGAAAAGAATTTTCGTATATTCTTCATTTTCTCGTCTTTTAAGAGAAATTTTATGTTCGAAAAGATTTATTTTCAACATTCATTAACTTAAACAATGCATTGAGTTTAAACAACAAAACAACAGCAAAAAAAGGAAACTAAATGTAGCAACAATTTTTTCCATGTTCTCGATAAATCTTTAGAAATTGTTTTCCTTTGCGGCAAGCTGCAAGGTCAGGGCAATAGAATAAACACTCAACGTAATATTTTCGAGCTAAACTTAGCCTTCACATTTTGTAGAACAAAAAAAAAACTAAGAAGAAAAGAGATACAAAAAGAAAAGATATGATGAGGAAAAAACGCAGCCTAGGCATTACTGTTTAAAATATAATGTTTTTTTGATGTGATCTTGTAGCATTTTCCCACACGACCAACGCTGACGTCACTTTACTTTAGCAGCCATCAATCACCATACCACTTGTGACGGAAAAACCACCACATGGTTATTCCTCCTTTTCCTCTCTAAAATAATTTTTTAAGTATCAATAAATGAATTGGTGGATAAGTCAATAGGATCAGGTTTTTCATTTAATCTCAACAGTTTTCATACTCATGATTCTAAAGATCGCAAACCTTGTCCATATTGTTTCAGTTTATTTGCACTCATACACTTTTTGAAAATGCTGAGCGAGACATCTTGTACCCCAATCCGGGAAATAACATCAGCTTTTTCCAAAAGTTTCAATTGATTCCAAGATCTTACGTTTTGAGTTTCTTTCCGCTAATTTGATTTAACGACAAAAAAGCAGGCCTTTCACGGTCGAGTAGTAATACCTAAACCCTTAATACAACTGCAAAACAAAAGATAACCCATGTATTACAAATTTACATGAGAAACCAAAATAAAAATATCTTTTATTTAAAAAAAAGAAAAGGACGCGAAACTAACGCCCAATGAAAAAATGAGCAAAAACTTGAGACCGGTCCCTGCTCGGGCGCCTGTTATGTTTTCCTCCCGGAGGAAATATAAAAAAATGGGATCATTTTAAAAAAATTTATCGCGACATTTCTAACATATTAGCATACTAAATTGATCCCCGAGAAAGGCACTTTAATTTCAATGGGATGATTTATAGCCCATTTTTAAACTGAAGGTCCACTGTAAATATTGGTGAATAAATTTCAACTCAGACGTACAAACCTCCAAAAGTAGATTAAATTGAAATTAAACGAAAAACCTTTTCGGCGGGTATTCACACTCACAAACAACGAGAACCATCGAATCCAAGTCAGGGGAAACACGGAAAAATATAAAAATTTCGACTAACGAACAGCAATCCGCCATCAATAATTCTCGGAAAAGAAATTGCTCTGATTTTGCTTTTAAGCTCATTCATCAATCATACAAAAAAAAAAACAAATCTAAATCTAAGTACGCCGGCAAACGCCTTAAAACGCTTTAAAATGCATCAATTACTTTGAATTAATTGACTTTGAAATGCTAGTTGATAAGTTAAGTCTTTGCCGTTCTACCGGGAATGTATTTACTGGAGATTACCAGAGACTTCTATTACTTATTAATAAATTGTCTATGTATATAGCTCGGTGTTATTATCACAGAAAAATGCTGTCATTTTCTCGCTAACCCCTCGTTATCAGGTTTATTATATACATAGTTAACAGTAATTAAATATTGCTTTTCCAACCTGGCAATACAATTGTTTTTTGTCAAAAAAGACACGAAGCCGTGGGAAAAGTCGTTCGTTAAGCAGCTGTCAGTATAAATAAGTTAAATACATACGAACGAGTCCGATAACAACGAAAACAGAGCAGACCAAGCATATTCGTTCAAAAATCGACTAAGCCACTACAAAAAGTAGTGGAAAATATTACCCCCCTACTCAATAGCATAATTACCAATTGAATTCAGTCAGCTATAAACTATTTAGTTAGTGAGAAGTATACACAGTAATCATACCTAAAGCAGGAAAACCAATACCCTCTTCCAAAAGGGTGACAGGATACATACACATACACATGCATATGAATAAGCCGACTGTGTTCTTATATAAAACGGGAACTTACCATCAACCTTAAAGGAAAACTAAATAAGTACGCCGGCCAACTCTTTTTGAGCTTTAACAAAACCGGACATTCCTCTATACCAAGGGAAATCGCAGAGAGAGTTCCCTAAAGAATTTAAATTTGAATTTGAAAACAGGCAACCGCGAAGTCAAGAGGCGCTCATACACTTTTCAAGACCTGACCCTTGGAATCTAGTTTGAGGAACATGTAATTCGGTTGTTAGCCCAGCTACTAGGTTGATGACCGATGTTGTGACTCCCAACACCGACGTCTCGGACAGAACGTCAAAGTAGACAGCTATAACTTTGAGGTAGTCAAAGACTTTGTCTACCTAGGCACCGCTATCAATTCAGACAACGACAGCAGCGCTGAAATCAGGCGCGGAGGCATGGACTTTGTCAAAAGCGGACGAAGCTGCTTTTGGCTGCTTCGAGAGGAAAATTCTTCGGGTGATCTTCGGTCCTGTCTGCATAGACGGTGAGTGGAGGAGAAGATACAATCACAAACTTTACGAGCTGTTCAGCGACATCGACCTAGCCAGAAGAGTGAAGATCCAACGATTGCGATGGCTACGTCATGTAGAGCGGATGGAAACCAATGTTCCGGCCCGGAAAGTCTTCGAATCCACCCCGAGGGACGGCGCAGCAGAGGAAGACCGGGACTCAGGTGGCGCGCGCAAGTGGAAAGGGACCTCAACCAACTTAGCGTGTGAAACTGGAGGCAGCTAGCAAAAGATCGAGCTGGCTGGAGACGTTTGTTGGTTGAGACCCAGGTCCACCCCGGACTGAACTTACTGCCACCTTAAGTAAGTTCCGTTGTATAGCATCGAAAACAATTGTGAAAATCCATCGAATTTGCTCATACGGCGAACCACATGGGTCACCCATAAGCGAGCCTTCGCCTGCCGAGGGCATCAAAAAGTGTTCATCATCATCTGCATTTATCGGATCTTTCCCTGTTGTCAGTGGCATTTGTTCGCTGTTTGTCGTTCTTAAGTTATTTAAGTGAAGTCAAAATCTACTTAGACCTATTTAGAGAAATTTTGACTTCTGTTTGCTATTAAATAGAAACTGGAAGCTTTAAACTACTGAAGTGAAAGAAAGTCTTGAACTATCTTTTGAAGGTTCATAAAATTTAAAGCTTCGGCTTCAACACTTCGATTGAAGTGTGATTTACATTTGCGTGGAGAATCATAGATTGTGGATCAAGTTCAATAATAAAAGTACAGTCTTAAAATTTTTTGCACCACCTCACTCATAATAAATCCTGCACTGATCATGAGCCCTTAGCTCAATTCGATATCAGCAGCAAACCAGAAAATAATCGTAATAAGTCCAGAACTGTCTTAACTCGCAAGTTTCCAAGAACTTAAAAATATATTGAAAAGGTTGATGTACTGAATGGACAAAGGGCCACTGACTTTATGGCTTCTGGACTAGGTTAGGATAAGTTTTAAAGGACATCCAATTACATTCTTCACAACTGGATTCCTGGTAAACGGCTAGTTAAACCACATCAGGTAACACAATGTTCCATCATGACACCGGTTTAGACGCATAGTTCAATTTTACTGAAAGTCTTGAAGTCTTTGTAGTCTTGGTTTGTTATGTGTCTCTGGAGCTCCATGCTCCATTTGTTCATATCTTTTTTTGTTCAGATCCTAAAGTTGATCACTTTTTGCGAGTTCATCTTCCCTGTCATTGCCCTCTGTGGTCGGTTACTTAGACGATGGTGCCCTGGTTGTATACAGTGCGAACGTTTAAAACCTTAACCCAGTAAGCTACGGCCTTTGATTCTTTTTAAAATCGCACAAAACGACTGTGCAATGCTCTCCAACCCTTAGTATTTCTTTCTTATGAGAGAACAGAGAAATTCAAAAACAATGTGCATCAAGACTTGCCTCTATTCGCATCCTGATCCTTTGTCACAGTATTATAAGGGTATTGAAACACCTTGAACGCCTATAATAAAGCACAAGCTTAAGACTTATCAAAGGGAAAACTTAAAATAAAAGGGTTTTAGGAGGAAGGAGGAAAGAAGATCGATTTGTAAATGAAGGTTTTAATGAAATGGAAATCAAGACTCATGGTTGCCATAGCTTGTACGGAGGTGAGTCACACGGAAGAGTGAGATTGAACTAAGGTTGCGTAGGCTGCAGTAATGACATACTATATGTATAAGAGAACGGTTAACAATTGCTTCAGTTAGAACGGCTACATCACGTCTTTTAACAAGGGTTTGTTAGTTGAATAATTTGTACTGGTTTTCGTAAGGAGGCAAGTTGTTACGTTCAGAAGGTTTTGAAAAGTAAGAAACCTGTGGGAATAGACTGAATTTCAAATATTGTTCTAAGACACCTCCTCCATCTTGGAGCGGCAGATATTTACACTTCCCTCTAAACACACTGCTGAATAATGCACTTATCCGGCTCATTGGAAGACTGAAGAAGTGCAACCTTTTACTAATATGAATAAAGGCACAGCTAATCCGGCGCATCTTCGGTCTAAAACCCTCCTTCCGAACATCAACAAATTAATCGAAAAATTGATTAATACAACCCTGATTGAGTGGGTTGAGGACAAAAAAATATCCCAGATTACCAATTCGGTTTCAGAGTGGGGCATTATAGTATACAAGGGGACTTCTTAACTTCCACAATTTTATTTACCATTATCACGAGGGATCTCTTAAATTCTCTGCACCAAGCTATAGCTTATGCAGATGACTTGATCGAAATTCTTTTGCAGCGTGACTTCGATAAGATTTAACGATATTACGACGATTAAGGCAAGTGAGTTATATCTGTGAACGTAACTTCACGACTTAGCCCATTTTTAATTCTATCATGACAATGCAAGGCCACACACATCTTTGGTCACTCGGCAAAAACTATTGGAGCTTGGTTGGAGCGTGGTTTTGCCACATTAACCATATAGTCCTGACCTTGCACAAATTGATAACTTTTTATTTCGGTCTCTGCAAAACTCCTTGAATGGTAAAAATAACAGTGATGATGTCAAATCGTCCCTGGTTCAGTTTTTTGCTTATAAAAATCACAAGTCTTATGAACGTGGAATTATGATGCTGCCTGAATGATGGCAAAAAGTCATTGCTCAAACTGGGCAATACATTTTAGAATAAAGTTATTTCGGTCCTTGAAAAATTGTCTTTTATTTTCTTAAAAAATCCGCGATTACTTAGTTGCCAACCTGATATAAAAGTTGCTCTCCTGTTCTGTAGTAAGTTCGTCGGTTTTTATTTCCTTGGAAAATTTAAGGAGAGTGCCTGAGTTGTCCAACCTTAATTGTCCATCAGCCACCTCGACATAAAGACTGAGTTTACTCATTCCACCATCGATTATGTAGGTGAACAGCATTGATGAAAATAAATAAACGACCATAGTTTTTACTTCGGTTTAAATTCATTCAATTCAATATACTTGCCCCGGAAACGATGAAATCTTAAGCAGTAATCATTGAAGATCAAAAGTTAGGAACACCAAAACCGACTCATCGTTATACCAAAAATTCAATTACTTCTATCTTTTAAAGAAAGCATTGTTAGGTCATCTTACTTCACATTTGCTCTGCCTTCTATTAAATTAACAAAAACCAAAACAAAAACAAAAAAATTTCGCCATGGTCGAGAGGTCATAAAGAATTTTAATCAAAAAAAAGTCAAGTTCACCAACCGTACCCGCGCCGACTGAAGAGAGTTTTATTAATTTTTTTCCCCAAAACGTACTCAACTAGGAATACCCACGTTCTGTGACGCGTAATTATGGCAATTCCATTGGACAACGTTGGTTCTTTTTTTTCCGCAAAGAAATTACTCTCCTTTGGGTTCGTTTTCATTCAATTAAATTAGCATAAATTTCACGATGTGCGACGTGTTTAACACCCAAAAACACACACACACACAATCGTACATTAATCTACATACTTATCTGTGAATGCCCTTTAATATCCACTTATTCTATTGTACGCCAAAATAGCGTGTTCTACTGTTTCAAATTTATAACCGCAATTTTTCTTGCGGGCGACCGTATTCACACACGCAATCGAAGGATGAAACTATCTTGTTTCCCATGAATTAATTAAAAGACAATCCATTTGGTAACCGGACTTTTCCATGGTGTCCATTGACATCATAAATTGAATGGAAAATCCGAAAAATTTCACCAAAAAGTGTCAAGCATGCCATACCCCCTTGGCCCCCTGACTACATATCTTTTCCGACAGGAAGATTTATGCTAAAGCTCAATTGCACAACACACCGAGCTTTATTGTTTATTGTCTTGTTATTTTCTTTTTTCACTCAAAAAAAAAAAAAGATGCGAAAATCCGTAGCAAAATAAATAAGAAAAAAATTTACGAAAATGCCTCATAAGATACGACAGCAAAAACAGTTGTCAAAGTTCTAAGGCTGGTCATAAAGTTTATGCGCAGTAGAGTGAATCTCCTGGGATTCCATTGCGAGTCTTTTGAATGAAATCGAACTTTTTTTTCTTTGTTTTTTGGGGTGGGATGGAGCTTTGCGTATTTGAGCTTGGAGCTGCCTGACACCGTACACTAATGGACAGACACACGCACCTAGGCGAGGGGGCCTACAGTGTTTGTTTGTATCTTTTTGTTTGGTTTAAGCGAAAAGTTTTCTTTTTGAACTTGAATCATAAACATTATTTAACTGAACACGCAAAAGTTAGACATAAATTGTCTACACATAGATACGGATATGGGGCTTGCTGACGAAAGATACAAAATTGCAATTAGCTGCTCAATTTTGGATAGGCAGTCATTAAATACGCAAATATAGCTGACATGATCGATGGGCTCTCTGAAGCTAATGCAGTTTTGTCCATAATGGTAATTAGTCACGTTCAGTTTCTGTTGTAATAGAAGCCCAAAGATACTATGGATGAGTGTAAGATTCTGATAGTTCTTAACTTTTTATGGAGGCACCACAGTTACGATGATGTAGCTACACAGGTACATGCTCATGTTTGCCTATCCATTAAGACATTCGACAGTCAATCGATAGCGAACATCAGTAATAAGAACCTTTTCGGACGCGAAGCACAATTGCGGATTCGAAATACGCTACGCTACGCAATCCCACTTATTTGGAAGATGTTTATCCAGGGTGAATTATATGGGCACGGATATGAGCCGATGTAACCGGGTTGTGCTAAAAAGCAGACTTGAAGGTTGTGTGCAACGTTACGACCTATTGCAATTGATTGTTTTAAATCAAAACATACACTGCCGTTCAGAACTTTACGTACAGTGCAATCTTATTAGATCCATTGCACTCCTGTCTTTACATAAACGAAATTGCAGGTTTTCCTGAGAATTGCTCTACTCTATTAACCTTTATGCAGATGATGTACAACGACGATTTACAAAAAATCTATTATTGGGGAAAATCCAATGGTCTTATACTTAATCCTCAAAAATCAAAATTCATTGTAATTTTCAAAAGAAAATCGCTAGATCTGTCCCACTTTCCGCCAATTCTGCTCGGTAGTGCTCCAATAGAATATGTTGACACTGTGAAGAATCTAGGTATCTTAACTTAACTTGGTATGACCACATAAATAAGATTGTTGCGAAAGTGAATGGCGCTCTCCGCACACTATGGGTCGCTAAGGACTACACCCCTTTCAAGATGCTTGCTTGCGATTCCAATTCTGATGTACGGCTGCGAGGTTTTTGCAGATTGCGATTCAACAGGCCGAAGGAAGCTTAATGTCGCACAGGAAATTTAAATGAGATTCCGTAAAAAACTGCAGTCCCTTCTTTCCGCCTCTTAGAAGAACAACAACATAAACTTAGCCAACATTTATAGTGTAACCTTTAACTTAACTTTCTTTTTAAAACTTTTAATTAAACTTTAACTTTATTTATTTTTTAACTTTTAATGCTCAATCTTTACTCAAATTTTTTTCCTTTTTCTTGTGTATTTGTCTTCTAATGTGTATCCTACATTAAGGTGTACATATATAAATGAGATATTGTATCTTCATGTTCATGTTAAGAACAAATAAATAAATAAATAAATAAAAATCAGTCAGAAAAATTCATATTAAATTTTTTTGTAGCCTTCATGTAACTTAGCAAAATTTTCCGTAAAAATGTAATTCGACAAAATTCACCTGCATGCCTCCTTAAATGTCGCTCTTGCTTTTCGATGCATATTTTGCAGGACAGTTGGTCTTTGTTCAGGCCCTCTTCATTTGAACAAAGTTGAATTGTTGGGCGGTGCATGTGCTCTTTCCTTGAAGACGTTTTTAATTAATTTCTACATTCCATCTATCAGATAAAGCCATAAAATAACAGCAGAATTTAATTAAAGAAATTCATAAAAAAAACAAGAACATCTCGTACTTGCAACACATTCCATCTACCCACCTATTGTCTTGTGTTGCAAAAAATCGTGACGTAACACAGCCATAATTTGACGCCACAAAAATGTTTCCACCCACGAATAATCACAAGATTTTGGTGGCCAGTTCAAATTTCAAAAGTAAATAAAGCTTGCAACAAATCCCAAACGAGGATAGAAAAAAAAAGTCGCCAAGTGAGAGTTGATTCCCACACGAAGGGTTCCGCACCTCCGTCGCACATAAATATGTCGGGATGGGAAATTAAGAAGTTAAAACAAAAAAACTATAATAAGATTAAAAGATAATTGGATGCAGACTTGCTGTAGAAATGATTCTGACATTTTTTTTGACAAACTCATGCGAAGAATTCATCTCAAAACGAGTGAAAAATCGTTCAGAACTCGTTGACGAACGTCAAAATGTAGTGGTGATACATTTCTCACCCTTACACGTTTCATTGTTATAATGGTATTTTTTTAAAAATAAATAATTAAAGGCAAGTGTTTCATGTGATTTTGGAGCCTGCTTTAGTTATAGTTTTCAACGTATTCAAGAAATTGCTCCAAAGAAGGGTTTGGAAAATATTGAAAATAATAGCAAATGTTTAGATTTGAGTTAACAACGGCTTTGGCTTCTGAACTATTCTGAACCTTCGATATGTAAAGATGTTTTATTGGAAGTATTCTTAGGCTTAGGAATAGTGACCAACTGTGAGCTAATCGCTTTTGCTTACAAATTATTCTTACTATATGTTTTTGAGCAAATATATATCTTCAGATGTGCTGTTATAAGTACTGCCCCAACTTGCAATGCTTGCAGTTGGACAACCCGTAATAAAACATAAGCACATCAACATCATTTTAATGGATACTGATTTCTTAAAAGATAAATTTCTTTCAGTCCTCTACGTGCACTTTCCAAGTCATGTCATTTTATCTATTAATACGCATAGATACTCAAAGCTATTAACAACCTCTTTTATCACTGGTATGAACAGATTTTGTGCAACAGCTCGAATGGAAGATGGCATTATAGTAAAGTGGATAGGCTACATATCATAATTCTGGTTTTATTACTTATAAGTTACTCAGGCCTACTGAACCATTGTAGTACTGAACCATTATGTAATTGGATTGCAGAGCTAAAAATTCTTTTAATGTTGTATGTTAAGGCCATACCATCAGTAAATGCTGTAACATGACTTTTAAGATTTAGGTAGAACAATGAATTGGCTGAAATTAAAAATTATAATGGTCCAAAAACACGTCCTTGAGGAACACCAATTTTTTTTTTCTAACTGATTGCTAAAAATGCCATTAAGCCTTACTCGTTGTGTTCTCTTCGACAAAAAGGACGAAAACCACTTATGAATTGTACCTCTAAATCCAGCCCTATACAATTCATTGAGAAGAATATCGAATGCTTTAGTCATGTCTATGAAGATAACTAGATTGTGATTATTATTTATTAAAACTATCAAAAATTTCACTACACATCTTAAGAATAGCATCATCAGTTGGTCGTCCTTCACAAAAGCAAAATTGTTCATTTCTAAAAGAAATAGTTTTTACCACAGTGAACACTTAAGTTGAATAAATAACCTAAAACATCAATTATATAAAAAGAAATACGTTTTAAGACACAGTTTGTTATACCATCGGAGGTGCAAGAGATCTTATTATCAAGTGACATGATTCACTTATGGATCTCAGCTATTGCGATTCGATCATTCATAAGACTTTCGACCGAAGCAATGATATCCAATCGCTGTGTCCTTCGCAACAATCTAGTTGCTGAACTTTGTGTTGGGACCTGAAGAGCGTGAAGACTTATTGAATCTAAAAGTTTACTTGAGGTTGTATCTGAAACTGCGAAAAGTTGAACTATGTACATACATCTGAGGCTGTAAGCAGTCGATTACTGTTGCTTATTTATCAAATAGCCTGACCTGCCTGATGTACAGTCATGCAGTGTCGACTTAAATTTATTAAACTTACTGGTGCACGCATAATGGGCTTCTTCATACTAAGTTACTTTTCAAACCTTGGAACTAGTTTTTGTGAGTCGAGAACCCGTACAGATCCTTTTCTTGAGTGCCTTAATTGTCGCAGGATTGTAAGCAGAGCAGTTTTGTTTTATGTAGCAGCTCAACGGCGTCAGATTGCAGATCCGCTGCGATCATCACACTATCAAAAAATAGATGACTATTGAACTTGCCTGTACATGCTATAGACTGTTATGCGGCTTCCGTAGAACATATTCCCAATTTGTTAGAATCACAGTTCGAACAATTAAAATCCTCAATTTATGGCCATAAACAATTGGTTACGACTCGATAGCGCTCTTCGTTGACTTTAACTTCACTTCCATTTTTGTCTTTGAAGTAAAATAGGCTTATAATGCTGCCGCTGTCAAACCTTCAGGATACATTTGTTTCCAAGCTTCAAATGTGGTAAAGTTATTTAATAGCCGCGGAGATGGTAATTAGTAATAAATAAAGGATATTTTGAGCAAAATTGATGAAAATTTCGAGCCCAAACAGAGAAGTAATTCTGAAGAAAATTTTCGCCACAAAATTATCCATCAGAAAACCAAACAAAGAAATGGGTTAGCCTATTCTATATAGCAACACCCTAACCAGTGCGACATGTTTCGATCTTAAACTGAACCATGAGAGACATTTTAGACAACTTATTTACAATTTTCGTTCGAAATAATTTTGATGACGTTGAGCGGCTATTTCTCTCAAGAACGTTTAAATTCACATATGGTAGTATTTTTTAGACCGTCTACAGTCTCCCCTTGTTTGTTCCTCGTTGGCTCTGAAGTTCAAAATCATAATTTCGAAAATATCTTCAATGCCACTTCTTAAGAGTCATAAAAACTTTTTATGAACGGCACACTCCTGGCCCTTCGATAGCCAAAAATCCGCCGGCATCTGACAATATCTAAAAAGAAAACATTTTGTATTTTGGCAACGGTAGCAGTTCGTAAATTCATGCGATTATGTAGCCTTGCTGTCGTCTTGCATTCCCCATTAGCGCTCAAAAGATTTGTTCATAAAATTCATGCCAAGAATCAGCTGTTTTGTGTCTAAAACGAATATATAGTATGTACGTAAATATCACTGTTGTTGAGCTTCTCGTTATGCATAAGGCAAAGGCATTTTTACACCGTTGACATACAAGGGGTGATTCAAAAGTTATGTTTGGCAAGTCGAGTCACTACATCATCTCCAACTCTTTTCGAGTGGCAATTTTTTTTTTTTTTTTCAATTTTAATGCATTTTTATTCATTCATTTAATAACCTTACATGCTAGACAGAAAAATGCTTAAAACTAGCTTAATTAACTTAACTATTTTATATACTAACTTACTGGCCCTATACGGGCGCTCTAAGCTAAAATTAACAATTAAACCTATGTCTTTCGACGAACTAATATTTACTATATTTAAATTAAAATTACTAATAATGAAACTAAGAAAAAAAAAAGATTTATTTTAAGAAAACTTAGTATCTGAATATTTATGTTTTATACTATAATTAAACTTAAATACTAAACTACAAACTAATCTAAGGCTAAAACGCTACTAAAATTAGACTTAAATACTAAGTTAAAAAACTAACTTAAACCTAACTTAACAATAACATTTAAAACTACTTACACTACATAAAACATAAATAAGCCGGCCAAGGCTGACAGGACATGCTATTTTTGCCATAAGGGCAGCCAAGATACCTAACGACGACGAAGTTCATTCTTCGCCCAGCCACCAATAATGTCGATGTTGTCTTACGACATCAGCTCTGTCGCGGTCTGATACCGCCCTACTGAACCTGAGGGTCTCCGGTGAGCTACTTGCGACGTCTTGTTCGTAAGTGACTCGCCCGTCCACAGCTTTTCGACCAACGTGGAAGATTAACGGTACCGCTAATCTATTCTGGACCAAACCTTTTCTATCTAAATAGAGAAAAGCTTCAGGGGGAATAAGGCCGTTGAGGCGCACTGTCTCATGATGCAAATCATTGGGGTAAAAAGCCCCGGAGATCAAGTTGTTGGTCGAAGTCATTGCTCTTGCAATGTGACTTCGAATAAGTTTTATCAGAAAGTTGTCCACTCTGATCAGGTTGGCCCCGTTGTACAGGACCTCATTACTATAGAATTTTTTGTACTCAGACTCTGGAGTTCTATATAAATGGAGACAAGCCCTAAGACATCGTCTCTCGAAAACCCTTATCTTTTCCATTAAGCTTGTTCCCACGTTAAACCAAACGGGACAGCCATAGGCAAGGACAGGCCGAATGAGGGCCGTGTAGCAGATCACCTTTACCTTGGCATCGAGTTGACTGCTGTGAAACAGTCTCTTTGTCAAGGCAAAGGCCGCTTTGGCTCTGGCCAGAGCAGCATCTATATGTTTGTTAAAATATAGATATTGATCTAGCCAGATCCCAAGGTATCTGACAACACTTCGATTCGCTAATGGCTGTCCGTTTTGTCCAACAATAGAGAACATTCGCCACTTCTTTCTAGTATTTCTAGAAGCCCCAGACAACGGAGTCCTGAACAGAATGGTCTCGCACTTTTGAAAATTGATTTTCAACTTCCAATCATCGCAATAACTCTGAACTTTTTCGAAGTCACGCTGCAAAAGACTTACAATGACCTCGATCTTCGGACTTGACCTGTACGCGATTAAGTCATCTGCGTTCGCTATGGATTGGCGGAGAGATCCTACAAGATCACTTGTGAAGATCGTGAATAAAATCGGCGAAATAACTACACCCTGTTGTAGACCGTTTTTAATTTCAAAAGTCCCAGCAGACACCACACTGCCATTTTTCACAATAAACTGTCTGCTGGTGAGCATATCTAAAATTATGTACAGCAGCGGTTTGCTTATGCCGAGCTGGTCAAGCTTGAAAAAGAGCCCCTGCAACCATACGGTGTCAAAGGCCTTTTCCAAGTCAATCAACAAGGCACCCGTGCATTGTTTCTTACCTTTGTTCCATTGGATATCCGATACCAGTTTAGACGCGGCATGTATACAATCATGCCCCGCTCTGAAACCGAATTGGTTATCCGGGATAATATTTTTGTCCTCAACCCACTCGGTCAGGGCTCTATTGATTACTTTTTCAAACACTTTGCTGATGTTGGGAAGGAGACTTATCGACCGGAGATTTGCCGGATTGGATGTGTCTTTGTTCCGTTTAGGAATTGGTTGCACCACCGCTGTCTTCCAATGAGCTGGATAATGTGCATTATTCAGCAAATTGTTAAACAGGGTGGTGTAAATGTTTACCGCTTCTAGAGGAAGGTGTTTGAGAACAATGTTTGGTATTTCGTCGATTCCCACAGATTTCTTACTTCTCAGTGAACCGAAAATGACCAGGAGATCTTCCTTTGATATGAATGGAGGGTGAATCCCTTCATTGGCGATGACATCATTTGCCAAATTATCGTCATTGAACATGGTGAAACCAGTGTTCTCCGATCGCCAGTGCTCAATGCCATATCGCAAGTAAAAGTTGTGCAATAGGACACGATTTTCCAAGATATGGTTCGGGCGAGTGCTAACATTCACCTTATACACATCCTGAAACGTCGCACCTATCACTTCAACTTTCTCCTGAGGATCTTCGATCACAAAAAAGTTGTCATCTTCGATCGCTTCTATTGGATTTATGCCTGCTGTCACAAGTACTTGTTCGTTGTCTGTAGTTCGGGGGAGCTTAAGACACGGAAGCTCATTCTGATTTTTTCTTCGAAAGATTTTATTAATTTCCGGGAACATACTAGGATTGCTAGCTTTAACAGCCCGAATTTTGGTATTCCAATGCGAATTAATTACAGCACGGTAATTTTGCTGAATTAATTGCTGTAGGTTTTTTAACTGTGATTTCAGTGTCCTAACCTCCGAGTTTTGTGGGTCAGTAAAACGTCTGTAGAGGAGTTTGAGTCTCGTCAGTAGCCTACTCTTTTGTCGGTGTAGAGCGTCAATCGTAGCATTGCGGTATATATTGACATTGTCAGTCAGTTGGTATTTGGGAATTGTTCTGTCCATTGTTAGTTTTATTGTGTCGTCCATCCGTTTGAGGTAAGTGTCGATCTCTTCGTTCGACAGATTCCTGTTGGATGGTGGGTTGAGCGAATCCGAAGAGAGTGCTCTTGTCATTGTTCGGGAGAAGCGTGTCCACCGCGTCCTACTATAATTGTAAGAATGCCTTTGAGCATACTCCTCCAACTCTGCAATTTCGTTGGGAATCGTTATTACGGCACTAAATCCGCAATGGTCACTGTCGTACACGAATGTGTGAAGACAGTTTATTGTCTGTCGGTCCATGTCAGTGAGCTGTATCCGTTCGTCAAACAGCATAAGATCTATGTAAGAGCCTGATCTGGGATAAGACGGACTATCCGTCGCTTTTAAATCGAGTCGATACTCGACACTATTCTGACCCCACCAATTGAATAGTAGGTTCCCTCTAGTGTTTGGTGATTGATTTCTCCAATTACTATGTTTGGCGTTTAGATCTCCAGCCATGAGGTAATAATTCTCCTCCGAACCCAGGCGTAAGTATTGAAAAAGTGTCTCGAGCTCTGAGATAAAACAGGTTTGTTGAGTAGCTTCAGTTGCATAGGCTGCGATCATATACAGCCTCTTCCCACTACGGAGGGGGATGCATATGATGCAAGCCTCTAGCACCTGGAATCTACGCACTTCACCGCTGTACATAACCTTAAAACGCAGATTTTTCCTAATAAAGATAGCGACGCCACCAGCTCCATTGGAGTTGGGTCTGTCTCTTCTTATGATATGATACTGACTGTGCCTCAACTTGTGCCTCTGAGAGAGCTTAGTTTCGCTAACCAGAAGAACATCGGGACTTTGGTCTTCTAACAACTTGAAGAGTACAGCTCTTCGTTCGATATTTATTAGCGAATTTACATTCACTGAAAGGATCTTTAAGGGTTTCTCCACCAGCGAACACATTACGACTGGAGGCGCGTTAGACTCGGCAACAGAGTGTAGATACGATCTACGCGTGTCGCCTGTTCCTGTATTTGCTGTTGCAGCTGACTAATTTGCCCCTGAATAGAAAGCAAAATAGCCAGCAGATCAGCATCACCACTAGGTGCTCCAGGTCGTGAGGCCTGAGGAGCAACCTTTGGTGCTTGTTGTACCGTACTCCTCTGACCGGCCGCCATTTGGGCGTAGGTCACATTGGGAGTTACGGCTGGTGTTTTGGGAACAGGTGGACGCTTGACCTCCACCTTCTGTTGGCGAGCCAGGTTAATTTTCCTAGCATATTGGTATCTGGGACAACCCCGATAGTTAGCGGTGTGTCCCGAGTTACCACAAAGAATACACTTCAGAGACGTGGTATCATCAATCCTATTCTTACCTAGAGGACATTCCTCTGCACTGTGGTTCAATGCACACTTAACGCACCGAAACTGCATTTGACAGTTCGCAGCGGCGTGCCCGAACCTCTGACAGCGAACACATTGTAAAATGTTATCGCTGCGATTTAATTTTTCCCAACTAATGCATTGATAGTCTAGGACTTTAATCTTCCTCAGACTATCTATTTTGCTGTTGGGAGTCAGCTGGACCAGGAAGAACGGTAATTTCCGATTCTCCCTTCGGGCCTTTGCTGTAGTGAAAGGCTTAACACTGACGAACTTAAGATCGTCACATTCCTTCGCTTGAAGCTCCTGAAGGAGCTCCTCGGGATCGGTGGACGAATCTAAACCACGAAGGAGCATTGTCTGCAAACGCTCACTTTTGGGAGTGAATGAGAAGAACTCCGTCGTCGTTTTCTCTAATAATTGCTTAACTAATTTATGATGCTCCACTGTGAAGCAGTGGATAGCATGCCTGTCTTTACTTAGTCGTTTAATAATGAAATTATCGCCTATGGCCGACTTACATATATTGATGGTGTCCTTAAGCTCCATCTTGTAGGTGTTGATTGGAGGCACCTTCGGCCTCGTTGTCGTCTGTTGTTGCTGTTTTTTCTGCTGCTGTTGTTGTTTCTGCTGCTGCTGTTCTTTCTGCTGCTGCTGTTGTTTTTGTTGCTGCTGTTGTTTTTGCTGTTGCTGTTTTTGCTGCTGCTGTTTTTGCTGCATCGGCACCTCTAAATGTTGCTGCTGCTTTGGCAACTCTTTTTGGTGCTGCTGCTTTGGCAGTTTTGGTTGTTGTTGTTGCTGCTTAGGCAGCTGTGTTTGTTGTTGCTGAGCTGGTGCCGTATTTCGGCTGGTATTTGCCAGCTGCTGTTGTTCTTGGCGCTCTTTTGCGCGCCGTGCCAACTGTTTTGCCTTCACGGCCTTTAATAATGCCTCTAGTTGGCAAATTTCGTCATCCTCGTCGTCGGTCTCCGATGCCGCCAGAGACACGAAACTGTTGCTGTCTCCCGTGTAGCGGCCTTCGCCACCGTCGGAGACGTACGGGAATTCTTCTGTCGCATGCTGTTCGACTGCGAACTTAATTGCTGCTGCTGATGTTGTTGCTGTAGCTGTTGTTGTTGTTGTTGTTACTGCTGCTGCTGCTGTTGTTGTTGGCGCCCGTTCCCCGGCTCCAGTCGGCAGCTTTTCAGCTGAAGCCGACAGGGACGGGCGCTTAACGAGGTTTGGAGTCGGTCGCACCCTCCTCCTCCTCTTTCCGGTCGCCGTTGAAGCCAATGGTGGTGGTGGCTGTGGGTCCGGCAATGCCCTCCCCGCTCCACTCCCGGGCTGGTGAGGCGACGACTGCCGCTCACTCATATTAGTGGTTTTGTTGTGATTAATTTAGCTTATACAAATTGATCACGAAAGAAATTAAATTAATGATTGCCCCTGCTGGGAATCGAACCCTAACGTGCGGATCAATGAGTCCGACACACAACTACTGCACCGGCTGGTTGATTATCAGCGCAGTAGCAAAGAGAACACTTGAAGATATACTTTCACTTGTTTCACTACCAAAGTCGAAACACTTGTTAATCCAATGAAGGTCTGTGAACGACTGTCTTTTCGAGTGGCCATCACATTTGTATTGTCCTTAAGTTCTTCCTCCTGAGAAGGGAGAAGAAAAGGAAGGAAGTCGTTGGGGGCCTCATCTGGAGAAAAGATAATCTTTTATGGCCAAAATATAGTATGTACAATTTAATTTTTCATTACAAAATAAAGTATGTACGAGAATTTGGCTTAAATACCTTACAACTTAAATATTTGTTTAAAACTAAATTAGACAAAACAGAAAAATAGTTTTGACGGACAAGCCACTAAAAAAACCTTCATTAGATTTAAGGGTGTTTTCTAATCTAGGGGCATGAATTTCATGTAATTTTTGAAGTGTCATAAAAAAGGTAATAAATATTTTTACCATCCATTCTTTTATTAGTTATTTATTAACATAACAAGAATACAGAAAAAAGTTGAACATTTCAAAAATTAGCATTTGATGAAGTGGGGGTCTAAAAAAAAATGGCGCGTAACAATACCCTCCTAGCCATCTGAAACCAAAAAAAAAGTTATTAATCTAGAATAATGTCGCAATGTCTGGAACTACGGAAAAGTTGGAAAGATTTTTTTCACAAAATGGCGACTGCCTGAAAAAAAACAATTTTGTACAACATTTTTTGACAGTTTCGAATTTAAAAAAAAAAGCAATAGGAATTTCTGGTAAATCGGTCCAGTGGAACCTGAGAAATCGCGGGTATTGTTTTGAAGAACATAGTTTCGAGAAAAACGCGTTTAAAGTTTCGCGTAAAGTTATTTTTGGCGTTCTCTCTTCATATCGTTTCTCTCCGGGCGTTGTCTGCCGCTGATCTCCTCGTAAAACTGGTGTCCTCCTGTGCCGTGAAATCCCCTTTTTGTCTGTCGATCTGGACGCGTAATCCTTTGCGCCGAGGACTTTTTATCCATTTTATTAAAAAAAAATATTTCACTATATTTTTATTTCACTCACTTATTTGGGCTCTTGCATTACAATATATACAAAGAACAAAAGGTTTTACTGAGAAATATGGATTCAGGTAGACGGAATATCCCTAATGTCTTTTATTCGATTAGTTCCGGCCGAACTAGTTTGGATCTCGGGTCAGCGAAATACCAATACCTCCGAAAATAATTTGAATTTTGAAAAATCCTCTCTTACATATATTCTTGAATAGTAAAACTTTGAAATTTATTTTTTTAAATTTCTAGACTAGAATACCCCCTTAAGTGGCACAGGGCAAGAGAGTATAGGTTTCAGATCAGTTGCTGCGAGATGTAGAACTTGATTTCAATCACAGATTTGGTAAATAAATAAATAAATATATAATATAGATCAATACATTGTTTAATTAAAAACATAAGTAAATAAATTGATTAACAAATTTATAAATAAAAAAAAACAAATATAAATAAATATGAATATTTCCTAATATAATAAAGCGCTTATATATGTAGGTACATATGTCACACTGATACCGAATGCGAAGGATATAGATTGAATTCCTTGGCGTAATCGGTTGATGCGTTTTCTTGCAATTTGCAAGCTTCGAATCTAGCTGCTGGCACTTCTTCTTTTTTTTATTTTTTTATTTTTTGACCGCAATACTCCTTTTTTTTGTCAAAACAAAACCTATGGCACTAAGCTTACTACGCAAGCATAATGGCAAAATTCGATCGTGAGACATTCTTCGAAAGCGATTGTTGATAGTGCCTTAAAAGAAACCTTCGTAAAAAAAAGGATCGGGGTAATATAAAGGTCTTTTTGACAGGATTTGTATCCCACGACTGTAAACGTCTAACTTTTACTGGGTAGAAATATCCTATTAAGAATTTCGTTGTCAGTGTCAACATTTTGGCAAAATTACTGATCTGAGTTTCTAACTGTAGACGGTGAATATATAGTATACCATGCATTCATATCATTCATTCAAGTTGTTTCGACTAGATCGGAGCTCTGAGGTTGTAAAAAAATGAAAGCTTCATATTACTGGTTGTAAAATTGAACTTCAGGCAACACCAGCATATTAGACTGGATATGTGCTTAATTTTTTGATAAATGTTTTTATTAGCTTTATCAGTTGGTATCAACATAACAATCTCAAGAAATTTAAGATGAAAACAAATCGACAAACAAATCGAACTTTACTAAGTTTTACGCAGATGGTTATTGGGCGTTTCGATGTGATTTGACCAAGTTCCATTAATTGATTCTCGAATCAGTGTGCCGGTACTTCCTATTTTCCTAAACCTGATGGTTATGATAGGAGCACAGTGTTATTTGGAGTATTTTTGTCCATCCGTTCGTTATGGCAGAGCTGGTATTATCCATGTTATTTGGTTTTTTGGAATATGATAGTTTAAATATACTATATAAGATCTCGCAGGGGACATTGAGTCCGTAATAGTTGTTACAAGTCCATGTATGGATCACCTTTTTTAAATGTGGTTCCTTTAAGCCATATCAGGTGCATGCACTTCTTCTTCTAGATTGTTAAACATTTAACCATACAGTTTTGTTTTTTTTTTTATTTCTTATGAATTTGACAAACAACTTCATCACCATTAACATTCCCAGTGTGCCAGCAGAAGGGTATGGAGAACAAATTAAATATTGATGGTGGTATTTTCGATTTCTATCCGGAGTACGATAGAAATTGCATTCGTTCAATTCACAGTACTTTACGTACGCAGACCAACCATTGTGTTTTGCTATGAGTGCAGGCATTTCTTATCTGAACATTTAAAATCATTTGAAGGAAACGTTTATAATTTGTACATATATATATGGAAAAGTATACCCTCCCTAATATATCTGGGACGTTTTAACTTATGATAAAAATTAGAGAGAAATAAATCTTTTATTCTTCTCAAAACACTATTTTTACAATAATATTTCTTGAGCTAAAGCGTATCAAAGTTTATGAATTCGAGTTTTTGTTTGACTTTTACAAATATAATTGCAAAAACTACAAATTTTAAACTTTAGATCGAGTTAGTTGCAAACAAATATTTATTTCAAAGAAAATGTAATGAGGAAGACTAAAGATAAAAATTAAATCTTAATTATTTTTCTCGTAAATCGTACTAGTCTTCAGATATTAATGGAAAATATGTTTCAATATATCTACACGTATGTGCTCGAAAATAGCGCAACTCATGCCAAGAAAAGAACAAGACTACAGTACCGATACTCTCTGAGAGCATTAAAGTTACTTCTTTATCAATGGTAGGTTAGACCAAACTTTTCGACATTCGCCATTGCTTGATCTCTTAACTTTTCTTGAAACTGGTTACTGGGATTCGAAGAAGCAATTAAGTGGAACAATGCTATCATTCGCATTGAGTGTCCGAGCCATTGTATATGATGGATTTATTGCATTTCGGAATATATCGGAATCCTGAATTAGATCTTCCTTTTATATACTCCTGAACTACGAATGCTGTGATATGTCGCCTTGCAGTCGTTGATTTGGTAGTTACTCTATATACTTGAAATATGCTTACCTCTGGCGTAAAACGAAAAAAAAAGCTCAACACACTGAATAGAATCTTGCCAGCAAGAATAAAACTCGATAGCTGTTGCAAGTCATAGGATTTCCTTTCCTAAAAGGTGATCTGATGCATACTCCTCTGCCATAGTTACAAATTGTCAGTTCGTTAATAATCTGAACCCGCAGCTTTTCTATTTGAAAGCTTTGTTATGGCCACACCATCTTCTTCTACAGTTGTTTTGGAAAACTACTTCATCGGCTGCAGTTGGGATGTCGTAATGTTTGCATATTTTGTAGCCTCTTACAATCCTTTTGTAGTTTATTCCTGCGTTAACTTCTTTCTTTTCTATCAGTAATTTATGCTCCCCTCCTTTAGCTATGCATGTATTCTTGCGTTGCTGTTTAGTTTTTTCTTTGCAATTTCTTCATATACTTGTTATCAGTTGACAAACGCTATCATACCACGTATTTCTTGTCGTAAGAAGCCTGTATACTTCGACATTGTGACGAAATTTTGTTGGCGTTTGTGATAGGCAAGATCTCATTTGAAATCCTTTCCCTAAAATGCTCACTTTGGGCTCTAAATAAACATTCTTCATCTTCTTTATTGTTGCCTGGTGCAGCTTTCTGGTATTGGACTCAATCAAGCTGCTACTCAAAAATTGTCTGAGTCGACTTACCATAAGTCCCTCTGAATGTGCGCCTTTTCAGTTCATTTTAAGATTTTCTTCAGTTCTTGAGTCCGCGATCGATTTGATTGGAAATGCGACCGGCTGTGGATAGCCAAGTTGCTGTGTGCATATTTTTTTTGAGGACAGAAACTCAAATTCGGTGGTGTAATACTAGGTGTAATACTAGGTTTTAGTAAATATTTCCTTATAAAAAAATTTTAAAATCCGCCGTTTTAATTATGGCCTCATCCTTGTGATTCGCAGTGTAAATACAGAATAAATTTTGTGGGTCACTGTTTGCCTCAGCTATACTCATTTTGGATTGAAAGTTTCAATCATTTCATTTTTCGATTTGTTGTCAATTTAGCTTTTGATTTATTTCAATTCTCGAATATGTCAGTGAAACTACCCCATTTGACAGCTTTCGAAAAGCTGCGCGTTCACATGCAACTTCCGAAAACAAAAGAAAAACTGGAGAAATGGAAAAGGGTGTGAAAAGCATCACTCCGAAAAAAGCTCAACATTGCAGTCCAATTGAAACTCCGTGTGTGGTACTGGGTATCATGGTCTATCATCACACCAGCCAGTTTAGGCCAAGTATCAAGACCGTTCAGAGGTTTACCATCGCTGCGAATTTATCTCTCTCTAACAAAATACGCAATAGTTGTGTCTTCAGGTGAAATAGTGTTTGTGTTTTTATTAGTATTGGTTCTTTTGCGCGCTCCTTTTGTCACTGGGTTTAATCCAATTTATACGCGTTTTCGTGCGGTAATTGTTTTGTGTTTTAGTGTGTTTTTGTTCGGGTCGCTCGAGGACATCGTTCATTCATGATGCTGTCAGTGGATAAACACCATGCTCACCACCATCCGGCTAACGACAAAATCAGTGTGAGTACCATATGTAGTTCATATCCTGTCTCTTCACCTGGATTATTTTCCCGTTAATTATTCAACATAGTTCCCCGTATGAAATCTCTCAGCCACTTGTTTTACCATCGAACCCTCATTCCACCCACTCAGACCATCCCCTGCGGCGTAGTATGCATTTTCACTTCGAACGAGGATAAAGGAATGCATGATACAATGATGCTGTTCAGTTGCATTGTGCGGGAGAAGTGAACGGGGCCAACCAACGGTCTACTGACGACGACGGACGGAAGCTTTGATTCCGAGATGGTGATAATGATGATGATGATGGTGGTTGAATCTCAACTCATTGACCTCAATCGTGGGGATTCTTTTATTTTTTTTTGCCCCACCCACAAGAGAGAACCCATTTGTGTTTTGTAAGATTGTGTGTGCATTCTTTCCTGTCGGATGCAGTCCATGAGTTATCCTTAATTTATGATGAATCATGAATGGGAAAGCTCCAAGCGTACCATTTAAAGAAGTAAAGTGGTACATGGGTACGTACTTACGTGGTCCTTGCACAGGCACTTCCCATACGTGCACAAAGTATTAAAAATGGAATTCAGAATGTGTCCTGGCAGATCAAACAGTAAGAACTTGGATCTACAACTAGATACTTCTTATGGTGTACTTGTGTACTTTGCGGAGTGACACACAACCCAAGGCGTACTTCGATAGTGTTTCATGGCGTCATTTAGGACTTCTACTGAGTGTGTGCTATTTACGTAATGCGAATGGAATGTGGTCATTTAAGTATGTGATGTACATACATACATGTGTAGGTCCACCACCATTAAATGAATGGATATTTTCTAAGTAATTGAAGAACTTAAGGCCGGCTTAGATTGGCGCACTTGCCACGTCCAAGTAAATTACACAAAAATAATCCCATCATATTGTCCTCTCAATTGTGAATTGAATCCTTCCTCCCTTCCCGCCTGCAGGCATCATCGAGAGTGGATTTTAATTATAACGCAGCTGGAATAGATTATTAAAGCGAAAAAGAGCAAGAAAAAAAATATATAAACTAAAATGGTCCTCAGAAGGCATTTATGTAAATTGTGGGATTCTAAGGAAATCCTTTTTGATTTTTTTTTTCTTGGGTCATAAAGACCAGAAGAGAAAGTACAAAGGATAACCCCATTTATTCCTATTATTTGGAAAATGTGGTTAAAGTTTGGGTGCGATTATCTTGGTCGTCAGGCTAAGTCAGGCGGAGGTCTTCCGTTCTTTGTTATTGTTGGAGATAAGGCCTGCTGATACTGAGGCAATAATTGACTTCACTGTGGATCCGGTGAAGCGATCATCCTTAATAAAATGAAAGTGAAAAGAATATTTTAAAGGTGGTTGACAGTACTTATGAGGTACGATAAATTTCGTTGAATTTGAGAGAATTTATTTTTGTTTGAATATTTTTTTTGAAACTTTTCAAACGTCTGAAAGGATGTCCAAAAAAATAGTGTTTTCTTGGCTTAAAAGTATACCCCTCTTGAATCCCTTTAAGTTTATGTGTTGAGCTCTTGAGTGAAAATAAAAATAGCACTTAACCCTTTTTTGGTTTAAATTTTTCCCAGGATTGGATCCCAGGAAAAACCGATTCTTAGAGGTCTTCCCAGAAGTGTTTCTATTGCTCAATTGCGAGAGTGTCAGTCATTTTTATTAAGTATTTTACTCGCATCGATTTAAAAAATTATTTACATACGGATATTGAGAAAATTCGAACAAGAGAAGTGACCCATTCTACAGTCTCATACTGTCCAAAATTTGACAAGTATCTAGAAAAAAAACCTTGAATGCTGAGTATTACTTATGTGATTCATAGAACCTTTTCGTTTTAAGAAGTATTTAAAGAAACAATTAAAAAGAAATGACTTATGAAAAAAACATAAAATTTTCTGTACCGGTTCTTTATGACCACAAACAAAGCTAATATTGAGGCTGCAAACTTCTGCCAATTTGGAGGTGACCTTAGATAACCGGGCGGCGTTCCAAAGTTTGTGGCTCAAAGCTGTTTACCATACCAAAGGAAAAAATTAAGAAGACGAAACTACTGTCCATTCTTGTTCGACTAGCTTGCGATAGCTATGCCGTAGATGCTCGGAAATATTACGTCGAGATGTAACCTTGATGCGTGAAGTATCTTACATCTAGTAGCATCAGACCACGATAAAGCTGGTGTCGAAGGGCAATACCGACATAATTAGTGGCCAGACGGATCTCTGTCGTTTGTATGTTTTTAACCCTGAGTGCCTTTAAGGCAAGCAAAATAGCATGTCCTGTTAGCTTTGGCCGGCTTACTTATATTCAAGGTAGAGTACTTAAAAATATTTTTCTTAGTTGTTCAATAAAATGAATAGAAGTAAGTCGAAAGACATATTTTCAAATTGTTAGGTTTAGCTTAGAGCGCCCGTATAGGGCCAGTTATTAAGTTTTAAAAATAGTTTAGTTTATTAAGCTGGATTTAATCATTTTTTGTCTAGCATGTTAGTAACTGAATTAATGAATAAAAATGCATTGAATTGGTTTTAATTGAATTGAACGTCTGTAGTAACAAAACTAGTCTCTTGAAATAGGAAAATCAATTTTGAAGTCTTATTTCGTTTCATAAGTTTGTGAGTGTGACAGCAAAAATATCGCAAACGAAAAGAATTGTCGTTATACGTTTATTATATATAAATTAATGTCATTTAATTCCATCCGTCCGAACATTATGGAATGTCGAAGCGAAGAAGAAACCTTAAACTAATGTCTCGTCTTTTGTCGCTTTAGATAAAAATCGTCTCTCGTCGATTCTAGAAGACTAGAACCCATCTCATTAATTTTAAATCGCTGTCAGCTGTCATCTTTGTATTTCCACTCTGAGTGCGAAAGCTTTATTTTTCACGAACTCTACGAATGCCCAACCGAACTGCGAAGACCACTAGGTCGGCTGCAGTCGGGTTATTTATTTATCCACATTTAATAGGTCCTAAGGATAACGCCGCTAGAAACAAAACCAACGCACACTTTGACTTAGATTAGGGATCAGAGCAGGCTGAAGCAAGAAGGCTAGAGTTTGAGGCATAGACGCGAACGTGTGATAATCTTGTAACTGCGGCTACCCTGAGTGGTACATTTCATCACCTCCTCATCGATTCAAAGGCTGCGTATGGCAGCATTCACAGAGACGAACTGTAGAGAATTATGCCACGTTTTGGCTTCCCTTTCAAGTAAGGGATATGTTTCATACAAAAATTAGATCGTAGTTCATTAGCAGAAATTCGAGGTAAAACGCCCGTTGTCATTTAAAAGACATTCGCCCAAATGGTTGCCAATAGCTTCTAGCATTTGAGGCTGAAGCCTATCGCCTGGCTTTTTCGATTTCTATTCAGGGACAATTAATCAACTGGAAACAAATGCAAGGACAAGCGCCAGGGGTTCTAAAGGGTGAATAGAACTTCGGGTTCAGCACTCTATCGAATTAGCTGTCAAACTTGGCAAGTGCCGTTGACACTTCTGTTCATTATGCTCCTTCAAACTACTGTGCGCCCAATTCATAGAGCTCATAGTCGACCATCTGAGGAGCTTTTAAGTTAAACTATTGCTTGTTCATTTTCGCCAAGGAAAATAACAAAAAAATATTGGACAGTCATTGAAATTGATCTAATGTAATGTCAAAAGTGTTAATTCGAAAGTTCTCTTTTGGGCTTAGTAGAACTTCGGGAGCATTTCCATCGTAAATTATTTATGCCTTGTACATCTTCATATAATTGTTAAACTGTAGTATTTTTTTGGAGCGCTTCTCAACTTTGTAAAATATCATTCAAAACAATTAATATTGAAGCAAATTCAATTTAATTTCCTAGATCACCTTCGTGTATCTCGTTTTAATTTTTTATCTTCATTCAAGTCGTTAAAAGTATTAATTAATTTATCAAATGATTAAATGACTGCTGAAGTAGTTACTGCATGATCTTCCCAAAGTGTATCAGAGCGATTTCAAAACATTATCATTTTGAAGAGGCGAACTTTTTAAGTTTTCCGCCTTCCAGATGGTGCAGAACAAAAATTATGCAATATTGTAATTTATATTGTATTGTATTATTGCATTTGGAATTTTCAAAAGTAATGCCCAAACTTATTCGGAGCATTATTGTAAGCTTGTCCTCCTCGCCGATGGTGAAGAGATGTCTCTTACGGCTGTGGTATAGGATTGTGTTGAGGCCTAAAGAATCATTTTTGACACCAAATTTGTGCGTTCGCTTACCTCTTCCAAGGCAGACACAAGTTGATGTACGAATTCTATTAAGAAACTTGCTGTTAATATTTTTCTAAGATTTGATCTAGAAATATGTACATATTATATACAAAAATTTGGAGAAGCTGGTGCAATTTTAAAGCAATAATTCGGAAAAACCGCTTGAACCAAAGGACAAATCATATTTAATTTTGCTAATCTTCTTTGCTAGCAATGCGTCCGATTTTCGGAAGTCAAAATTTTGACAGATCTCCACGTTTCGAGGTCTCAGGAACCGGATTCCATTTGTGTGTTTTTTCGTCTTGCCTATCTTAAGAATGAATAAAATCGGTGTTATTCGGAGAGAATTGTCAAAATTAACACCTGAAAAGATTTTGGTTAAATTGCTTTTGTTGGTTTCAATTTTATGAAAAAAAAAAATCTGTCAGAGAAAGGGACAATTTAACTTGATTTATTAAAATCAAATTAGTTTTAAAAAAATTGCACTGCTTTTCATAAACTTTCGGACAATGTATTCTGTCAGAGAATTTTATATAAAATTCTTTGCGTCTCTTGATTTTACTGTCACAAACAAACAGCTAAAACAATGTTATGTTAACTAAGCCAAATGACTAAATCAAGTTAACTTTAACAATTGGCTTCTTCAACCAAATTCAAACTCTTTATCGTCAAAATATTCGTCCATAGCTGCACCTGTGAGACCTTAAATAAGTTAAGTTCTTGATCCTATCGATTGAGCTCTAGGCTATCTGAGCGCTAGCTATTTGGGCACTCGTTTCGGCACTCTTGGGAAATAAGCTCGCAAAACAGATCTATTTTGCTGAAGGCTATGCATTTTACATTTAAAAGCTTTGCGAAAAATTTGAATCCTAAAAGTTCATTCTCTTCCTTGTTCACGATTCCATCGATAATGATGAGGTCTGCAGCACTGACACACCAAAACATCCTTACACAATTATGGAGTCACCATGTCTGTTTAAACAACAAAGCTATGGAGAATTTTTACTTCAGCAAGACTCCGAATTTAACTCGTGCCTATATCAGGCTTTCAACAAGTCTGCTGATATCCGCTGGTCTTCGTTTTGGAGATTAAGTTTCCTTCTCCACCGTGAATGGGTGAAAATTTATTTATTTATTCATTTTACCAAATAAGCGACAAGAAACTCATGGCACAATATCTTTGGGTCCACTGATTTTGTAAACGACGCCTGGTGTCAGAGCAAAATGAAAGCAAGTGACCCCATTCAATTTCCCAATTTCTCCACTGTTATTGTTTCTTATTATGAACTAAATCTTAGTGGTCTTTACAAAAAATGACTTAGATATCCCGATCACTGTCTCCCAAATACAAACAATCTTACGAAATCACCCTGGAGGGAGCTTAAAAAAATTTGCAAACGAAAACGAACGTGATACCCTCAAAGACCGAACTGCCAATTTTTGCCAGAAAGAAACGAAGCTGAATCCTTCTTTTTAATCCAACGCAAGAATTTCCACTTCTGAGTCTAAAAGACTAAGTGCTTTTAAGCTATCTTGACTCAAAACCTTCATGGAAATGGAGTGCTTTAATTCTTCTTTATATAATGCAGAAGAGAGGTTGATTAATACTTTTTGTGGACCTTCGGGAGAGTCTGCCAGTCTACTATATTGAATTACCATTGGGATATCACCTATGCTTGATTAAGTGCACTATGCTCTTTGAAATGCGTGTCGTAAATTGCAAACCGTATATGAATACAAAAAAGAATAGGAATATGAAAATGAGACTATTGAGCATTTCAGAGTAAAGCCAAATTAGTTCTTACGTTCTTCGAGTAGAAGATCTAACCTAACTGCAGTAATTTGTTTTTATAATGAAATTTAAATTTAATGGTGTGTGCAGGGCGAATCGCGGCATAATGATGCGTTCTTCGGTCCAAACCACGGACTGGTTGAATAAGGCAAGAGTTCAACAATCCCACAACTATGGTAGGTGAATTTATTTTATAAGAACTACTGCCATTCGATCCCTAATTCAGCAGAAAGCGAAGATATTCATATTTTTGAAGAACATTTTTACTTCATTTGACTGAAGATGCGATTCGATACTCGATAATGTTTTACTTACTTTCGAAATTCCTTCAAACTCAAATTTCTAAAGAAAATCAGCAATGAAAACCGATAAGGGGTTTATTTTGCAAGGAACGTCTTCTGATAAACAAAAACGTTCTCGTGTTTCTTGAAATCTGTTTACACCAAACGAACAAACATGCTGCCTATAGTACGACGCATACAAAACAAATCAAATAAATTTTCACTGGAACATCCCCCAAATTCATGAATGAATTCCAAATCAACCCCCAGAGCACGAATGATTTTACAAAAAAAAAGGATAGATTGATTCATGAACCTGTTTGCATGCTTTTGCCATCAATTTCCATATAGGATGTGGAATCCAAGATTGATGTGTCTGTGCCCCTTTCGAAAAAAAATTTGGTTAAACAGATCACATACCTACACTCTTATAATGCAAAGTATGCGTGAGAAAAGTTAAACGTGACAAAATATTAAATAAGCTTATTTACATGTTCCAAATACACTGAGCGTCAGAAATGATGATGCACATGAACTATTTAAAAGAGGGATGAACATGAAAGGATACAGTTTGTCACAAGAGATAGTTCACGTGGGTTACGTAACAAAAAGGATGAATTGAAAACTGCAAATTGTCTCTATTGATTTTTCAGTTGGCGAATTTGAAAAACAGAAAACAAAACAATCGTGAGATGAGCTCTGTTATAGTTTTCGAGAAGTATGAATCGCTCACAAGTTAGAACCAAAGAGCTACACTCAACGAAAAAGTATGCCTATTCTGAAATTTATTCTTAAAATTTTACAAAATGTAACTCAGTTTTAGTAATAAAATAAAAAAATTATAAAAATTACACCTCATTTTATATTTTTATTTAATAATGTTCAGAAATAAATGTGGTCACTAATCAAATCAACATTAAGTACTTCATGTTTGAGGATTTGCTGTTAATCATGTCTCGAAGATGTCATTGAATCGAGATAATCAATGATCGGATCTGATTAATGACGATTTTTAAAGGCCTTTTGAGATCTTTTACATTACGAAATTGACACCAATTTTTATCGTTCTCGATGGCATTCAAATCAGAGTTGCAGGCAGGCCAGTTCAAAAACGATTTGTTTCGGGTCTCAAGAAACTCTTGTGTAAACCTGGACGGGTGAATAGCAGTGTTTTCCTGTTGAACTATAAATTCGCTACCGAATTATTTTTCATCTCCAAGGTCTACTAGAACATCGCCTAAAAGTTCTGTATATTTTTGGCTATTCATTTTGGAAGAAATAAACCAAAAGCATTAACGTGCCTCCTCCATAATTGCGAGCATGCCTTTGCTGCCTTTCAGTTCTTTTATCGTGCCAATATTTCTGGGAACCGTCTAAGTCATCTAACTCAATTTTTTTTCATCAGAAATACCACTTTTCACCACTCCTCGTCGCAGAATTGAAACTTTTTAGCAAAAGTAAACTTTGTGACGCATTGTGAGTGTACGTCTCGGAATATTATCTGACTTCTAAATTTGTTGCACTCGCCTTGTTGACACATTTAGCTCCAAAATGTTCACAATTTCAGAGGGGCTAATTGATTTACTTACAACAATGCATAAATATTCCTAGGTGTTAACGTTCGTTTCCTACCTGTACTCCATACTTTTCCATCAGATTAAAAAAAATTCGTTAAACATTATTCCAAATATGCTTGAACTTTTTCAATTATTTTTAAATCTAGAGCACCTTTTAATAAGAAGGAGGCTGATGTGCATTGTGAAACATGTATTTGGCAATTTAAATCTTTTTGAAAATAAGCGGGCAAGTATGAGTTTTACTCACACGACGGGTTCCGCACTATCCTTCAGTATGCAACACTTTATGTTTATTTAATATGAATTAAATTTCTTAATTTCTCTAAAATGATGTCATGTGACGCGATATCTAGTGGTGATTTTCTTAATCCTATCCGACACCAAATAAAAGCACGGAATCGGTTTACATACAACAAATGACATAAATACAAAAAGGCATTTTTCAAACGAATGAATTTAAAATAAGTTATTAAGAGTATTAGAATTTAGAAAGTTGTTTATGCAGTCTTATTTGTTCCTTTCAATCAATTCGACAGATCTGAGATTCACTTCATTTATTCGACCAGACTATGATTTTCTTTTTTAAAACCGACTATTCTATTATGGTTGACAACAATTAAAAATTCAACGGCTGCTGATCTAAACAAAAAATAAATTTAAAGATAATGCATAGCATTGCCCTATTTTTTTGAAGACAAGGAAATATCTTTAAATAGGCGAACAACTTTCTCATATTAACGGTCATTAAGTGAAGACATTATGGAGCTATTATTTAGATGCCAAGTAAGATAAAAAAGTTCATAATCTTTATGAAATCAATTTGTACCTTCATTACCTTCCGTATCTCCAAAACATCAGTTAGACTTTTCGTAGAAAGAAGTTTTCAAAACTGTGCTTGTATCGACAACAACGTCTGCATTGTTCAGTTTTGAACCAAGTGTTAGACATATTTGAAATACTTCCTTTTGGCGCTCATCTTGTTTTTAGGCGGGATTTATGATTGGTCTTGACTTGAACGATTACCATTTTCCATTGGATGACTTCCTTCCGCGGCGGGCCTTAACTATTCATTTTCATCTGCAGAACTTCCCAGGAATCTTTCACCTTCTCCAGCAGTCGTTTCGTCATATTTTTTGTGAGATCCGATATTTTCAGATAAATTTTCCAACTCTATCACAAAACCAATCCGCAAAGAATTTTCCACGAATGAGAAATGTCAAAATTTGTGTGGAGAGATCCGATCCGCATGCTTTGACGCAAGTGAAAATTTCATCCACATTACTGAAAAGTGGATAACTCCTTCCTTCGAACGGATTGAACGATACCGAAGTTAAATTTCGACGGATCGTTTGGATTGAATGACAGGGGTGATTGTGTAAATCTATGATTCTGATGATTCTGGCGAATTCATGCATGACATTTATCTCAAAACGACTGCAAATTCATTCGGAATTCATTAATGAATGTCAGAATGTTGTGGTGTGATTGCGAATTCCAATTTCCTACCCTATACGCCTGTCACATCCGTATACGTGTTTTGCTATCGCACAACTGAGTTCTTCATCTCAACTAAAGATATTGATGATAATGGGATTTTCTTGAAAATTAATAATTAAAGAAGAGTGTTTTTAAGTCATAATTTTTAAAGTATTAAAGATACGGCTTTAAACAAGCGATTGGAAAATATTGAAAAAAAAATGTAAACATTCAATTTTCTTATGTGCCTTTAATGTTATTAAACACCCACAACGTCATTTAATGTTTTTTAATTTTTCAACACACATCAAAATCGCATGAAATAAATTGTTTAATAATTTATTTTAAAAAAAAATTATATTATAATTAATTGTTTCGCATTGAGAAAAATGCCGCAACGAAAGCAAAACACGAGCATGAATGTGATACTTCGTTTGGTTGGGTAGAAAACTAAATATAAATTCAACTCGTACTAACACTACGATCATTTCGTTTGCCAAATGTTTTTGTTTTTTTTTTCTCTTCTTGAAATTGCATTCAAAACGATTTCGAGCTTTAACTTTGGACTGGATAGGTTTTAAATTCAAAATAAGTGTCGCGTTACATGAAAACATTACCAATCGTAAGCCGCTCCATGCTGTAGATGGATCATTGCATACTTTTAGGTGTTTTTTGAGTTGCGATTTTGAGAAAAAAATTTTTTTTAAAGGGAGCCCTTTTATTTTTAACTTTACATCTTTTTTTGTTATTTGCTGTTATAGCCGATTAGAAGACGGACGGACATGGTGGACGGCTTAGAAATAGGGTTTCGGTGGCACCCTTTTTTACGGAATCCTTAGAACAATGGATCTATTTACTTATTTGAACATTCTAAAATGCAACCGAGTTATTCGTAGAGGGATCATGAGGGAAGTTGTTTATTTATATTTGTTCTAAACGATTCAATTTACGCCTTGGGCCAAGGGATCGCCATCTTAAGTGACCGATATTTATCAGAATGAAGCATAACTTCAACTACTGCAAGCATTACAAAAATGGTATTTTTCTTAAAGTTACGTTTTTCGTTGGAATAAAGGATATGAATAATATTTTAAACCCACTGTCAGACTGAGTACGTGGACTTTATTTCTCAAATTGGAGATTCATGGAGCACTACGTTAAAGTTATGATGCTTTAATCTCATTCATGTGAGCAGATTATTTTCAATACTATACAATAGATCACGAACTCTTCATGTGCCTTCCAGTTGTAGAGGAAAGTGGGACCTAGGAATAAAAATAAATCCAAAGCCCACTACAGGCAAGATTTTGAGGAAATATCTTCAACTCCGGTCGTACTGCAGCAGCAACTGAAACTTATTACGCTCGGTAAATAGTTCAGTAGTGGTCCGTGTCACTAACAATCCTCTTGACGAATAGTTTCAGTAGGGCGGCCCAACATGTCATACAGCGGGTGTAGACATTACTTTATTGGGACGAACATTTTGTGAACAAATCATGTTAAGAAATTGACCTGCCAAGTGGCCGACTAGGTTAGTAATTTGACTTTTTTTGGCAACTTTAATCCAACAGTCACTCCTGTAGGCTGAAAAAGGAGCTACAGGCATTTAGCACCAAACAATCGATGCATTATTGCCAAAATAATACCATTAACGAAAATGTAAATTTAACAATAAATTTACATTTAGTGTTTAAATTGTTGCTCGTTAAGAAAGTTGTCAAAATTATGGTGGAAATAAACAAGTTAAAAAAAAAAAACAATTCCAACTGGTATAGGAAGAGAGATACACAATTGTACCGATAGGGTGACCTTCAAGATAGATTCAGCCGCAGTGGACATTTGCCCGAAATTGATTTCAAACTGAAGGGCCAAAATATTGATCATTTCATTAAATTTAAAAAGTGCTTAAACAAGCACGGCTCTTAATTGAATTTTTAGAGCACATTGAATGGTTTTACCTTGTATTGTTGTATTGTTCTACTTTGTACCTTAAAAATATTTGTTTAGCACCAACACGGCATCCTTTCGTGTCTGCAACCGAACTTTTAACACTCGTTAATATCATACTTTTACGCAAGTTGCACCTGGAATTCACAAGCTTGTTTCATTCCTTTCTCTCCAAATTTTTCGATGATTTTTCTTTCCGTAAGTGTGTATGATCCTTGCCAATAATTTCATGGATGGATAGTCCAAGGATTACCGAGCCACCTTGCGTAAAATAACACAAAGAACAAAGCCTTTTCGTACCCAAGTAAATCAAAAGGCTTATGTTAAAGCTGGTATCCTTTTTTTTTCAAATATCCTATCCCAAGCTCAGTGGAAGCAAAATATTATGCAACGTCAAACATAAAAGCAATGAGAACAAAAAAAAAAATATATTCATTTGAAAACTCAGCATGTTCCTAAGCTATTCCCGAAGAACACAAATTGTTTCCCTGTATGAACACACATGTCCTGTTTTTTCTTTTGAATATTGTTTTAAGGTCCTTTTTACATCGGCGACGAGTTGGAGATTGAGATGAGGGTGGATTAGAAAATAAAATTTCTTCCTTACAAGGACACGTTTCTTTCATACTTAACAAAAAAATTATGTGAAATTTCATTTATCATAACGTTTTTGTGCCTAATTTTGACTTTAATTAAATGGAATTTACAAATGGCTTATTGCCTCAACTGTGAAAGATTAAAGGATAAGGATTCATGCAATTCCAAGTGGAACATTTCAGCTGTTTTGGTTTAAAAACTCTCGTACAAGCTGCCTTTGGTGTGGCGAATATGTAATTAGTACACAAGCACTACGCTTCCTTTTGAATGTTGATGTCATGTATGACAAGTCCTTAATTGCTAATGCGTATGCGAGTAATAATTAAAATTTGATTTTGTTATGTTTGATGCCCCTTTTTTTAAAGTTTATTTTAAAGATTTAAAAACAGGCTGAGGAAATACTGCACAAAAATAAACTGAAATAATTTCTTTTTTGTAATTTATATTATTAATTTTTTTCATTTCATTTGAAAGATTATTATTTAATGGTTTTTAAAAGAAATGGCCTCAAATGCGGCATTTTAATAGAAAGTTGAACATCACTATAGTGGCCGTAATTCATTCTAATATGCTGATTTGATTTTGTAATTTGCGAGATCCTCATAGAGACCTGGAAACCAACGAAATTTTGCTTCTTGAAATAATCTTGTCCAGGAATTTTCTTCGCTATTCAGTCAAAAAGAACATGGTGTCATGAGAATAACTTCATCTTCTTAAAAATCACACAGCTATAGAGAATTATCAATTGTCGTAATTCCGGGAGGAAAAGTCCATTTAAAACTTGAATAAATGGTCTCCGGTGACTACTTCAACGGTCACTGTCCCTTTTCTTCCGCAAATTATGATGGATGAAACAGCATCGCAAACTCATAGAGACTGTCACTCTGACAGTTAGAGTCAATCCTTGTTCGGCAATTTCGTTTGCTTACGTTTAAGTCGACAAGGACTTCGTCCTGCATAAAATAAAGCTAAAAATGGTTTTGTCTTCGAGTACCATTTGAAGTTTCAAGTAGTTATGCAAGTTTGCGGAGTTTTGTTTCCTTGTTATCTGAAAAGCAAAAAATCAAATCCTTGTGCAGAATATCTCTGCTGATACCCATTTGAGCGGCAAAAATTAGTTGTATAAACTTAGGGATCAGCAACAGGAACAACTTTTTTTTGTGTTGAAACTGTAGCCTTCTAGTGACTCTGCAAATCTCAGAAAAAAAATTAACAATATGTGCGCCAAAACAACCTTTGGAGCGGAATGTCCATTCAAACTCATGTTCCGTCATCCCAATTGCCCTTTTTCAATAAATCTCAAGACCGAAAAGTAACTGAATTAAGAACTCAGAAGAAAAGTTATTAATTTTTTTTTTGATGGCGCGCTTCATTTGTCACCCTGTATCAATAAAGATTTAAAAATGTATTTTTCATCAATCAAAAAGTCGACACTGGTTTAAAGTGAATTTGGTGATATGACTTTAACTGAATATACTGCCCAACGGCTAAGAAAGCATTCCTGATTCGAATGAAAATACATTCCGTTCCTCAAATCTCTGCTGATCTATCAATCAATTTTGATTCCGAAGTCGTTTCAGAGATGAAGGTGCGTTAAAATATTCGAAATTTATTATATCTAAGACTGCTGGTGAGTGTGCCTAAACAGTCTGTCTCCCATAATTATCTCATCAGATCACAATTTTGTATTTCAGCGTCTCAACGTTTTGTGATATTCAAAATAAGAAAACCATATCAGCAGCCTGTCATTCATGTTTTTGAACCAGAAGCTTCGATAATTGAAATATTGTTCCGTGTTGGAGCGAGATTCAAATAAATATATAAAAAATGAGTTCAATCTTATTGACGCACTTTTCTCCCACATCATTCAGTCAACCGGACAACTGACTACCCCTAAACGATTGAATGATCTTTTAATTAGATTCATAACTTGAAAAATTCGTACTTTTTGGAACAGATGAAAACCTAAGAACGAAAAAACCTAAAGGGGGTGATCTTAAATATCGAAACACACCTTATGCAGGGCAGCCAACATGACGGGTTATCGTGCAGCAGGACGACACCTTCAGTTCAATTTTCCTTTCTTTTTTCTATGATGGCTTTTTTTTATTACACTTATAATCTCTTAACAGGATTGCTTCTGAGTCCCAAAAGACTGTCGCCATAAGTTTTCCAACCCAAACAAATTTGCCATGCCTTCTTACCCGGAAAATGCTGTTTACAATTCGGCTGAACTTTCTTCATTTTCATTGCTATTTTATCATACCGATTTTTACTTACAGTACTCAATGGGTAAGCGTGGGTTTTTCCGGCGCGTTATGTATTTGACAAAATTTTATCACATCCTGAGATAAATGTATGGATTATAAATTAACCCTTTTTTATATGTTTTATCCAATTATTGCAGGAAGTAATTAAGCTGAAATATCCTTTTTTATACCTGCATGTGTGTGGGTTAGGTAAAAGTAACAGTTAATTATTAAAATGTTTGCATATAAAAAAATGCGAACATATGCTTAAATTAGTTTTAGTTTTAAAAACTTTCATCACTTTGGAGAGGTCTGAAAAGCAAAGGATTCAGCTTTCGGAAGATGGAAGATCACAGGAGAATCCTCTGTGAAAGGATAAGGTATATCCGGCAAATTAGGAATTGCCGTGAAACTGGATACCAAGTTATTTACATAGATAAGTCAGATAAACATAGCTCCCACACAAGAGGAATGTCTTGGACCGGTGGAAGTACGGAAGGATTAAAATAGCCTATTGGAAGAGGATCACGGCTTATTATTGCACATGCTAGTGGATGAAATGGATTTGTCGATGGCGCTCTTCTCGTATTCAAATCTCGATCGAAGTCTGGTGACTACCATAATGTGATGAACTTTGAAAATTTCTCCAAATAGATAAGAGAACAGGATCTGCAGCAGCTGGATGAACCATAGGTTATTGCAATGGACAATGCTTCATATCATAACAAATTAAAAGACCGTACGCCAACTTCATCAGCAACAAAATTTGAGTTAACTAATTGGCTGGTAGAAAATAATATTGCACACAGCTCTTCAATGCCTAAAGTTGAACTATATGATACAGTAAAACGAAATAAGACGGATCCGCAGCGTGAAATAGACGACTTAATAAGATCAGCAGGGCATGAAGTACTCAGGCTACCACCATACCATCCGGACTTGAATCCATCAAGAACTTCGAAATTAAGGTCGAGGAGTGGAAAAGTACCTGCAATACAGCCATAAGGCAGAAGACAATTATTTGGCATATGAACAGAGTTTGGATACCTTCACCGAAAAAATTGTCATAAGACCCGGCGAATAGTCATCAAATGAAATGGAAAGCTATGGCGAGAATGATTCATTTTGCATGAAAAAAAACATCTAATAAATAAATATTCATATTACGAAAATACACATGCTTTAATATTTTCAAATTTTCAATACCCATATTTTCAAGCAAAATTCATTCTGGCAAAACATTCATTCTTTCTCTTAACACAATAACTGAGAACTATAGATCTTTAACCATTCTTCGTTCAAATTGTCATTACCCACTTCACTAAGAGAATAATGAATGCATACTCCGCACATTCTATCTACACTCATTTTTCATATTTTTCACATTTGGCAACAGCAGCTTCTTATTTTCTGTATGCTTTATCCACCAATCGTATTCAAGTAATGATCAGTCAGCGTTGATAATTCACGCAGTAAACATTAAAGGGTGATTACATGCGATTTTTTGTTCTGTTTGGTGTGGAATGACTGGAAAAGAGAAAACATGCGCGAACTTACTGCATACTCAATAGAAACGATCTATAGTTAACAACCGTCAAGTCCCGCATACAAATCCGGGTTGGAACATCTTTCGTTTTTTCAAAGCTACCCCTCTCGCCAATATTTGACAAACCTAGGAGGAGAGCAGCTGTTACGCTAAGCCCTCGAGCGTCATAGCGTATAGCGTCAGCCATAAACTGTTGGTTAAAACCCCGGTCCGTGCGGAAAATATAACAAGAACACACAAATCCTGAAGCTAGTCACTGGTTCCAAATGTTCTGTAGTCAAAAAAATGTCTATTCTGCCTTTTTTCGTACTTGAACGATGTCAAATTCATCAATTCAAAGTGGATTCGTTTGTGATATCAAGCTGCTCGTTGAATTACGAAATATGGAATCAGGACACGCATCGTTCAAGCGACCTTGTTTAGTTAGAACAAGACAGATGTGCAAGAAATCTCAGCTTGTCCGGGTCGATTCGGCAGCCCATTAGAAATCATCGAGTTACAATCAAATATTCTCTCTAGGACCTTTTAGATAAAGAATGAAACACTAAAACTGTCCACTGGGAAGTAGGAAAACATTTATCGCAGGCCACACTGTGTGGATGATCTTAGCTAAGGGATCACATTATACTGAAATGAAATTATTAAGTTAATTTGTCTGGTTTTTTTGAAAATGTGGCTCGATGAAAGGTAGTGTTATGAGTCCCTATGAGACGAAAAAATATATTCAAAGAAACTGAGAATGTTCCCAAGCATTTTCCTTTCAGCACAAATCCTGCCACAAGATGATCACAAACATATGAACGTCCTTTATTTCCTCTAAATGTAGACATATTGTACTAAAGATTAATTTTTAAGGCTGTTTTAAGATAAATAACGATTTGGAGAATTACACGACGGTGGATTAAAATTGAGAAAAGATTCAATAAAATTCGTTTGCTCCTTTTACAAGGACACGTTTCCCTTCAATTAAACCAAAAGTAATAAAGACACTCAAAGTAGGTATCTGTTGTGCCTAATTTTGACTTTAATTACATGAGATTTACAAAGGGCTTATTGACTCAACTGTGAAAGATTAACAAAGAAACATAAAAACTTCTCTTGAATGAATTAAAAAATAAAACATAAGTTATCAGCATTCATGCGTTTCGGTACTCGGAATATTTAAGCAGCCTTAGTTTCGAAACTCTCTTATCAGGGCGCCTTGTTGTGGTGAATGCGTAATTAGAACACAAAGACTGTGTTTCATTTTGCTTAAGATGTCATGTATGACAAGTTTTTAATTGCTATGGTATATGCGAGTAACACTTTTAATTTCAGTCTGCTTTGTTGGAGGCGCCTTCCTTTACTTCAAACAGGCTATTAAAAAAGAGGACGTATTCTTGAGAGAGGAAAAGTTAAATTTAAAAATTTAAATTAAAGTTTATGTCAGTGTGCATTGGAAGTGCTTTTGAAAAGCGGATTCCAAAAAACGAAATAGATGTTCAAAAATCTTTCAGAAACATGTACCTTCAAAGTGGTTACATCAAAAGTTCTCGATAAAATCAAATCAAGGATTAAACAGTTTTGAAGATCATCGTTTTTGAACTCTGATTTCAAAATTGGATGTGATTCAAATCATTTCAAACCTTAAATCTGAATTTGCTAGTGAGCAGAGTTGTGAGAGAATAGAAGATAACTTTATTGAATTCAATTCAATGATTTAAAGTCTTTTTCCTTAAAGAAACAGGGATTTAAAAAAAACTTCAGTAACCTTTCTTTTGAAATCAGCAATTTATACACGAAATTTTAACATATCATTGAATTAAGTCAAAAAATTGAATTCCTTTTCACTTAATTACTGAATTAACTTGCTGATAACTGAAGTCTGCTGTGAATTCAAATAAAATTCGTTGAAGTCAATGAATTCAACAAAAAGATTTTGAATTCTTTTGAAAAGTAGGACAACAATGGAATGCAATAATTAAATAGCGCTCTGAAGATATCTTGAAGATAATGTGCCGAGCCTGGACTAATTGAGCCGGGATGAATTTCTAGGCAAAGTGAGTTATTTAAACAGTTGGGTGGCGAAGTTGGTAGAGCGCCTGCCTTTCAATTGATTCAATTGATAGGTCCCATGTTCGATTCCTAGAGTAGTGGTTTAGTTTTTCGAATCTGGTCCAGTCACCATTTGCCATTGGGATCAAGTTAATGGCACTCTCACTGATGTCGACCAGTGATAGGTGTCTGACTCATGGGTGGCGTTGTTGTAGTGGTTGTTGCATCGGCTTAGTACTTAATTCGTGTTTGTAAAATAGCAGTTTGTGTAGATTGTGTAGATTGTGCTCTGATGTGAAGGCATAACACTGACAGCGGGGTGTTTAAGCTAAATCTTCCAAACTTTCAAAGTTTGTAGATCATAACTAATGTCGAATTAAATCCTGTGAATTAGGTCAAAGCAAAAAGGTCGATATCAAAATCATCCGTCCCGTTTCGGGCTCCACCCACGGAAGTGAGTTGAAACCAATTACACCTGAGTTTGTCAAACCACTACACAATCTTTCATAACCACATTATGCTACACGCATAATAAGAGTCTTAACATCTTCTTGAAGAGCTTACAAATACTTAAAAAAAAAATGTGAATTTGATGCCTCGGTCTAATTTTCCGCCGAAAACGAAACTTATTTAGATATGTTGGAACTGGTATTGTATTAAAATTGGTATTCTATAAAGTTAGTGTTTTTTTACACATACAGAAAGTTATCTCCTCCGAATTGACCTGACAATCACCCCGTCCAGCTCATGACCCAGCTCCCCTAGAGGGTGCCTGAGGCGTAGTCGTAAGTGCGTCAGCTGCTGAGTGAGAACGCAGGTCCAAATTCGGGGAAGACCATCTGGCATTTTGTCACGGCACCACTATTCGCGAATGAGTGACAATCGTCCGATGAGTCCAAACCCGTCATTTACGAATAAAATAGCACGCCCTGGTTTTAAAAAGAGCTGTCGTGTCACGAAGTTTTTTTACTGCACCGTGAGCAGTGGTTTGCAAGTTTCACGATATCGGCCGGTTCCATCACGGAAGTGGAAGTCTATTTTTTCGAGTAATCTTATTCTAGAACTATCCTTCCGCGGTAAACTACGAAAGCAAAGTGGATGTTTTATAGTAGCATTTCTGCAAAGGATATACTCATTTTTGCCAACAGCCAAGTAGTCATAAAATCTCTGCCGGATATCCCTTAACGAGATAGCGGACATTTCCAAGGCTCACCATTATGGTGTGCCATGACAATCCCACGGAAACTGTAGAGCAGATGAGCTTGCCCGAGCAGGTACAATACTCCCTCACATTAAAAATAAATACATCAGCCTGGCAAATAACTTTTGGGTAAATGAACTATATTGCATCATCACCTGACAAACCTGGAACCTCCTCAACAGACAGAGAACCAGAAGGCAACTTAACTTGAGTCGCAACTAAGGAGACCGTAACCTATCTTTTATGTGCATGGCTATAGCAATATCAAGATTTGAAAATCTATGTTCCCATTTCTTCACAGCTTTGCCACAACTTGCTAAAGCAAACCCTAAAGACCTCGCCCGGTTCATTCACCACCCTGAAGGAAACCCTCTCAAAACCGTCTTCCTCCCCAATGTAGGTAGAAACGTTAGGATGCAACTCTTTACCTAAGCTTTAGCTGAACGATTCGCTACATTGCACGAAGCCGAAGTTTCGGCCAATTTTTTGTCGAAACGGAAACTGAATATTTTTACTTGAAGAAGTCGTTCTGATGAGAGCATCGCCACTATGACTGAATATAGCTCGGTCGACCAAAGGACGGACCACGCGTACGCCCATCGGGTTCCCCGAAAACATGCGATTCTCGTCAGTTATCAGAATTATGTTGCATCAGCACTACAAACAGTCGCTCAGATTTATCAAGTCACACCCACACTATCCAGAAGCTCTATCAGTACACTCACTTTGGCCTTGAAGTAATAAAACATAATAGCGAATAACTTCCCCTTCAATCAAACACAATCCGCCGTCATTTAAGTGAAATATACGCCCGCAATCCATCATTTTATTACTTCTTATCTTTTTTCCCTTCCGTCTCTTTTTTTCCCACAGCACAGCACCAAAAGAACTTAATGCCGCAATTCTCCTGCATCTATCATAATAAAAATTCAAGTCGTTTTCCTCAAATTGATTCTGGATAGAACAGCAACAACAAATGAACAGAGCCACGCACCTGAACTTTGCCTCCTAGGTGCTTTAACAACTGTGATTATGCAAGATTTGATGGCCTCATTATCTGCGGTCATTTGGTATACTCATTTCGGGGGTTGTCTTTCGTCTTCACAAATCAGACTTTGAGTAGTAAACGAATGGATATAATGGATTATGTTTTTTTTTCATAGGGGGATATGATTTCTCTGAGTAAACAATAAACAGAGATATGTCATTATGGAAAATATTTTCAAGATAAAATTCCAGAAAACTGGTCTTTATATGCTATTCTTCAAAAGAAGTATTGGGTTGACAACTAAGTAATAGCGGATTTCACTCATAGATGGCTTTAGTTGAATTTCAAATGTCAAACACATTTTGTTATTTGATAGTTGGTACTTCAACTGTCAATCAGTAAACAATTTTTTTAATCGGTTGTGTGGTTTTTGTTTGGCGTCTGTTGAAAAATGGAAAATCAAAACTAACATTTACGTCATATTTTGCTTTTTTATTTCCGGAAAATAAGCTTAAAAAGAACGGCAGTGTCAAAATTGGTTTGCCAAATTTCGTTCTGGTGATTTTTCACTCAAAGATGAAAAACGCTCTGGTCGTCCAGTTGAAGTTGTTGACGACCACATCAAAGCAATAATCGATTCGGATCGTTACAGTACAACAGCTGCATGTATCACATCCTTGCATTGAAAATCGCTCAAAACGACTTTGCTATGTACGAAAACTCGATATATGGGTTCCTCATGAACTGAATGAAAATCATTTAACACAACGCATCTACATCTGCGATTTGTTAAAGAAACGGTGCCAGATTATTCTCCACACTGAGTCCAAGGAGTTACCTTCTGAATTAAGGTAATGACTCAGACATGTCAAAGAAAATGCAAAATTTTGGTTTTATTTGATTTTCCAAACTTAAATCATCGTCAGAACTAACTGCTTTTTTAATAAAAAGTATTGCTTAGCTTAGAGAGTGATTTTAACGGGATGATTGTAAATTAACAAACAAATTAACCTTGTGGCGAGAAAAACAAAGATTTCGATGCAATATTTGGTTGAACAAAGCGAGATAAGAACGATAAATTGTAAGGCAGTTGAGTTGAGCTGCACCGTTTCTTAACATAAAAAAATCCAATTGGTTACTTTCAATAGATTTTATGCCACTTTAATGTGATATCGAAAAATGTTAACAATACAAATTTGATTCTGTTCGTTAATACTTACTTATATTCCGCCGAGTATGGATGATAGCCTGGCAACGCCGACATTGCTGGCAACTCTTCGCTGGTATTTCTTTCGACTGCCACTCTCTTGCCTTTCCTCTGTTGTGTTTTTGGGTCATTATCTTATTCCTCTTCGGAGAATAACATTTTGCAAGATGTCGACATAAACATGTTGGTCCATAATCCCAACGATTGGTATTTGGTGTTCTGAGGACATCTTATAAATTGCTGCGAAGCAGTCCTACCATACAAATAAATTTTCGACTCATCCATCCACAAAATATGATGCCATACGTCTCTCATTAGATATGCGCTGGAAATTCTGCATCCAGAGTCTTTTTCTGGCTCATATCACTTAGTTACAAAATTACCTCTTTTCGGATTTATAAAGCAGAATTTTATTGGACACAATTAGAATGATCGGTTCAATTTTTACCTCGATTATTATATTTGAGCAGAAATATTAATTATTATTATTAGTATTTCTGCTTAAAAATATTTATGATTAGAAACTCACTTGTTTGAATTTTATTTTCGAAAGACTTGTCCAACTTAGCCAAATGTTTACATAGCACTGCTATTTTTCGTGAATTTTTCAATTTTCATAAGACTTAGTTTATAAGCGTTCGAAAACGTAAAGGCAGGGAAAAAATACAATTTTTGAAATCGCTACCAGACCTTGGTTTAAATAAGCTTTGAATTTATCTCGAAACCAATAAACATGTAAAGGTACAAATGTGTAAACAAGTTTGAAGTTAAAAGCCGGTTAAATCGAGCTTTATTGCCTCAATAACATAGGCTGAAAAGTCCAGGGATTTTTGAATACTTGGCTCCACTAGAAAATGATCATTTCTCATTGCGTGAGATTCATCTATCATTAGTTTCCGTATCATGACATTTCTTCCATTGCATGGTTGCATTAATATTATGCCACATCTGCTCCTTCTGTGCTTACTCGTACAAGCACCGAAGACGTCGTCAAGCAAGTGCATCGAATCGTTTTGAGTGATCGAAAAGTGAATTTGCGTGAGTTACATGAGGCCGTGGGTATCTCAAAAGAAAGGGCAAGATATATTTTGCACATTGGAGATGAAAAAACTATCGGGGCGCCGGTGCCATCGACCAAAAACCAGCAGCGCGTTGAAAATTCAACGGGCGATTAAGCGTTTTTGCAGCGTAATCGAGCGGACTTGTTTTCGACTTTTCGTGACGATGGATGAAGCCTGGGTCCAACATCATTCGCCTGAGTCCAATAGGCAGTCTGCAGAATGGTTGTAAGGCCACGAAAATCGACCAAAGCGATCGAAAGACTAAAGTTCGGCCGGGAAGATGCTTGCCAAGTCAAATTATTATCGCTGACAAACCATTCCATTTGCTGAATAAGTAAGTACATAAGTGTGACTCTTTAAAAAAACAAAAACGATCATCTTATTTCTAAAAAAACCTGAGTTCTTAATCAACACATAAAACGGGTGACTAACTTAGTTCAAGTGATCACTGAGTTAAGTATTTGCCTTTTAATACAATCAATTGAGAGGCTCTGCTCTGCAAAATGTATTATTACTTTCCGTCCTTCGAAGTTGCGGGTAGTCTGCTACCAAACGATTTGACTAAACTTCCTGGCATTCGCCATTACTTGTTCTTTGAATTCGAAGACATTTTTAGTTGGGAATCATTTCGCTCAATGTGCTGTGCCATTTTAGACGACATAATTTAGGCCTCCGAATTGAATCTTTATTATTGTACAGCTCCTAGGGCTTTGGGTCGTAACTTTTCCTCCAATTTTCTTATTTCCTCAAAGTTTTTTTTCATCGATGAGGATTTTATTTCACTCCATCAATACAAGAGATTTAGAATTGAAAACATTAAAAAAGAAGTAACAGACTAACGTTGTCCGATTAAGTGTGTCGATGACTGTAAAGTTTATGGAAAATTCGAACATCGAAAATAGGTTTGATGGACTCAAGCCAACGTTTGGATAGGACAACGTTTGATGGGTCCGCCAGTACACATAAATATAATTCTTCTGTACGTTTGTTTGTCACTAAACTCCTCCTAATCCTCCGGCTTGATCGATTTTGATGCAATGTTTGAACGGGTTTCCTGATGGCTCAGATTCAATTTTCAATATTTTTTTCTTACTTTTTGACCAATAAAACTTTTTAAACATTAACCTTCTGTATAAGTCTACGCTGAAGTTGACGGTTCATTGTAAGATAAACTCAATGTCAAATGTCACTTATCGTTAGCAGTAGTAAAATTTGAATAAAGAAAAAACATTTGCTCTGATAGCAGTGTGATATTAAATAAAACTTTAGAGTTTATAAACGTGCAGGGCTCGGATATCACAATCCTCCGAATAACGAAATGAGTTCGTATGGGTAAAGAGTATTTGGAAAGAAAACCAATCATGAATATTTATTTACAATTCCAAGAATAATGGAAACGTGAGTTGAGTGTAAAGTTTTTCAAACAAATCGACCAATAATAAAAAAGCTTTGACGTTTAAATAAATCACGGAAAAGACGTTATTTATATCAAAAATATGAACAATGTACTTATTGCACGGATGAGAGCGTAGCTTTAATTCCGGTCCATTGATTAGTTCGAGCCTGCAAAAATTACGACAAATGATTTTGTTTTGTCACACTTGCCACTTGTTTATTTGCCAATTTGCGTTGGTCCCCAACGACACCAATTCAAAGTAATTGCATAAAAAAATTAATTTATTTTGTTTAAAAGTAGTTAACTAAACTTGAGTGTAATCGACTTTGTTTTTTAAATTTTTGGGGAGTCTTGTATTATTATTTATTATTATTTTTTTATTTGTATTATTTTATTGTATTTTTCATTCTTAAATTCGCCTGGCCATTTATAAAATTTTGGAAAGTCGCTAAGTCGTGCATATTTTTGTATCGAAGGATCGGTCTTCTTCTTCGTGCACCTAAAGCATTGTTAACATGAAATCGATTTGGTTAGAGTTCTGCACTTCGAACTACATCCTTTATTTGTGTTGCTCTTAAAGTCCGCAGCTATTCTCCTCCTGCATCCGATTTTTTTTTGCAGATAGGACCATGAATCCGACGAAGAATTTTTCTTTGGAAAGTCCCTGCATCCTGTTTACCTGTCTTGCTTATCATCGTGCAGAAGAACTGGCAGGATGATTGTTTTTTAGAGCATACTTTCTGCCCTGGTATTTTGATCCTAGTTGTTTGGTCAAACCGCATTACCCACGATTGCCTAGAATTATTCATTGTCGGAGCTTCACTTAGGTCCAGTTTAAGGAGTTGTTGATGTTTGTTCCCATATAGACAAAGGCTCCTAAGGCTTCCCCGATCCTAACTATTATTTTATTTAATTATTTATTTTATGATATATTTATTTATTTATAATTTTGTTCCTTTTTTATGTTTATTCAATTATTTAGTTATTTGTTTATTTATTTATTTATTTATCTCTTACTTATTTGTAAAATTCATTTTTTATTTATTGACTTGTTAAATTTGTTCAGATATAACACATTTATTTATTTATTTTTTAATGTTATAAACATAATTGTATTGATATATACATCACACATTTCCCAAACTGAAATCAAGTCTTGTCGCAGTCCTCATACTGAAGACTCTTCTCTCTTCCCTCAAGCTAAATTATGCACATGAATAATATGTATTGAAGGTTTTTAGTGAATTCTCTCCTTCAAAATATTGACTAAAGATAAAAATTTAAGTCATTTTAACAAATGTTACAATAGTAAGGCAACGAGGCCACATCTCTGTCAAATGTGCAATATTTGAAATTTTTTGTTATATTTTGTCCTTAATAAATAAATAAATATAAATTATGATTATCAGGTTTCGTAAGCTGATTTTTTTCTCACACTGCGAATGGCTTCAGAAGCTTTACCATTGCACTCTTGAGAGGAATGCCAATCACTCGAGATACATACTTCTTATGGATGTAGAACCCTGGCCTTCACGTTTAAATCTCCGAAGCATTACCCAGAAAGCCACAGACACTCATTCAATAAAGTAAGCACGGCTCCTTAAAAAAAATTTATACAACATTTCAGTTCCCACTTTGTTTGTCGAAACTTACCTTTGCTAGCACGTATTTTGTTATGCAGTGTAAGTTAATGACGCGTAGCCCTAAACAAGCAAATTAATTAAATTTCGCCGAAAAATTCTTCTCAAAAACATTCCAAAAGATAAAACAGTGGAGCGATGGCACACAACATCCACTATCCTTATCCATCTACACCAGCTCCGCATAAAAGTTTACCCTGAAAACACATCAGTGCTAGAAAATTTGCCTAGAAAAATATTAAAATGTCACAGGATACTTTTAAAGAGACACCAGATGGTATACTCAAACAGATATGTACATTTCATTTCGTAAAAGTTTTGTGATGAAACAAGAGCAACCGCAGGAATTTCCATTCAAAGGGGAATGAGGCGAAGGTACTCTCAATATTGGTCAAACTTAAGACTTCCAAGTTTTAATAAAAAAACATTCGTTTGTGAAATACGCAAAACAAAACAAAACAAATGTATTTTGTATCGCACATCTGACATGATAAAAAAATGCCTGTGTTGTTTTATTTTTCCCAAGAAAACAAAGCAAGTTGTACGACATCCGAAATATTGTTGTCTTTATCATGTTTAATTTCGTTGTAAAGTTAGGCAACCACACCACAGGCGTTCTGTAAAATGCGACGAAGGTTTAGAAGTTTGTGTTTTCTATCATATTTTTATCGATTCAGTACCCACGATACCTTTAATTCAAGGACACCAATTTTGTGATGGTGGGTAACCATTTCTAGTTAATAAACAAAATTCAATTCATTATTTAAATATTGACAACGCCGTAGCTACAATTTCAGCTTGTTCCTATTTTCGATTATCGATTCACGTTGAATATTGCGTCTGTACCTCATATCATGGAGAGCATTAACATCAACCCAATGTTCAGTCATCCGATTCTGATGATTCTCTTCAAATAAGGAACGCAATTATATTAAAACTCTTCTTAAGGATTGTTTTCCAACGAAACCAAATTGATTTTTGCTGGAAGTCATAGTATAGGAATGCTGTCCAGAAAAAAATGCAGGGCAGAAGTGACACTTGCGGTCATAAAAACTGTACCAACTACGAGTATCGTTTTTTATAATGGAATTAATCTATTTTTTGAGTACTTATACGCATTTGGATTGAAAAAAGATAAAGCTGACTACATTGAAATTATTTTTGTTTCGTATAACTAGGATGGGGACTTACTTTTTGCGGCCGTCTGAGTAAATATAAACTCAAAGAATGACAATTTAGCCGCGATTCGGCAAATACTTATCCTAGTGAATCGTGGCTGACTTGTTTCGATAGTTGATATTGATTTGCCAATCTTCGAGCCCAAAATTCTCGAATGCATTTGGTCGCCCATCCATTTAGAGGATAAAGCTATCGTGGATGCCAGACCGCTTTGGTCTAGAAAACTGAAACAACGCTAGGGACAGAAGAATGTAGAAGGCTGCAGTATTACATGCAGTGATTCCATAAGGTTCATTAAATTTACAACAATTCAATGCTTATGCTTATGTCTTGAGCTCATCTCTAGGTACAAAGGCGTTGGCCAATAATCGAGGTGGCCTGTTTTTCCTTGATCAGCCTAGCTGCAGAGGAATGCCCTTTCTTACCAGCTCCAAATGTAGCTTATTCAGTCCTATGGCCCTTGCGGCTTTATTATTTGATTGTGGATGGTTGTTATCAATTGGATCAATTGATTCAACTTTTAACCAGTAGTCATGGTTGATCGACCAGCCATAGTAGTCTGACTAAGTGGGTAATTGTGCTATTGCTATTACTCCATTGGCGTATTCCAAGATCGTGCTATCAGTGGTTTTGGACACGATGTCATTCTCTCTTGTGAATTCATAACAATGACAACAGACTGCTGACGTAATCTTTTAATATTGGCAAATAAAATACTGCGAATTGAGCGAATGAAAATAATAAGTTGGTACTACACTCTCTGTCCCTATTCTGACCCCATACATGATCAAATCAAAACCAAAATAAATCTCAGTTTTAAACCACTACAAAGTATTCCAATACTCGGGTCTGATAATCGGATCAACGAATCCCCTCCCCAAGGTACATAAAATATATTGGGCTTTTTATTAATCTCTTTTAACTATTTTATAGAAATTTTGGCGGAAGTTTGGAGTCAAAATGGTTCAAAAGTACATAGTTTTAGTCGAGAATTTTCCAGCACCTCTGAGCAGAGGAAATTTTAAGAATGGCATCTTTGTCTTTCCAGAAAAAAAGGGGCTTAAACTTCGGATGATGTGATCTGCCTTTGTTTTCTTTTGACGTTTTTTCTACGAAATCAATTACCTTATAAAGGTTCCCCTATCGTTTTGATTGCTACACCAGGCCCTCATGATGACTAAGATAATATACGGGCTCCACAATTGTCTAAAGGCATGTTCGTGTGTCAGTGTTGCAGAAGTCATTCAGAATTATGAAAAAGGAGAAGTGTAAATTGAAGGGATTCACATTTCTGATATAATTTTCTAAGCTCTGCCGTCTGAACATTGATCAAGAAATAGAAACGGAAATATATGTCGCCAATTAGTCCAGTTTGTTTCACTCCATAGCATTAGTTCCACAGTCTTTGCACTCGTGATTTCACCTAAATTCAGCTCAAGTCTTTGTCTTTTATTGAGCCACCGTTCGCATGTGAACGCATGTTTTGCGTCGTCTACTCGTGAGTTGCAGTACCTGCATCCGGGGCTCCCTACTTTTCCCATTCTGTGGAGATACGAGTTAAAATACCCAGGACCGGACAAAAACTGGGTGATGTAGTAATTGACTTCTCCATTTTTACGTTCCGTCCAATTAGCGACATTTTTACGTTCCGTGCAATTAGCGACATTTTGGATTAAGCTCGCAGTCCATCTCCCCCTTGTTTCAGTGTTCCATCGGTTCTGCCATTGCCGTTTGGTGTGCTCCTTCGCTTTAAGCGTTGCTGCTCCCAAGCCGATTTCCATTCTTTTGTCGAAGACGATCTTACTCTCAGTAGCTAGGAGGTCGGTAGGTGACGCCCGCATTTACGTGGACAACTGGTCCTGACACTGATCGATAGGAGCTTGCTACTCGAAGGGCTCCAGTTCTCTGCACTGCAGCCATTTGCTTCCTGTACTTCTCTTGTCTAAGTGAGTCCGCCCAAATCTCACATCCATAAGACATAAGAAGTCTTCGCTTGTTTGCTGTTGGGCCGACTATATTTGCCATAAGTCTACTCAGTGATGTGGTGACCTTCACCGCGCGCTCTGATGCCGATTTAATTTGCTGCGCATTTTCGAGTGCATTCAGAAAATTTGACCAACTCGCTGAGTTAAATGCGTTTTTGACGTCTAACGCTGCCAGTACAACGATCCTCCTAGAGTGATGGTTCCCTTGCTGAGCAGTTTGGACCGTTCTTATAACTTCTTGTACTATTATATTAATAATAATAATAATTATAATAATAGAAATAATAATAATAATAATAATACTAAAAATAATAATCATGGTAATAATAATAACCATAATAATAATCATAACAATAATTATAATAATAATTATAATACGTAGCACAATATTATTGTACGTACACACACACACAGACATCTTTTTGAAAACAATTTGATCCGACTCTTTGGACCTCCAAAATTGCAGAGGTATAAAAATTTTGAATTCGGAAAATCGGACCGAAGCCAGATGGGAAGCTAAAAATTACTTGATATACTCGTATTTTTATATTTCCAAGGAAAGCGAAAGTGATGCAAAATTGCCAATCGATGACCTGGGATGAATGCACCTTCGCACATAAGGAACCGCTTGCAGCCCTTGATTGAATCTTTTAGCTTATACCATTGTGAGTATCCACATACAAGGCAAACAAAGTTTCTCCCTTTTGTTTTCCAAAACCTTCTTCTTTTCTCGTCATCTTGGATCTGGACACAATACTTTCTAAGTATTCATTCGTCCTAAACTTATATCTCTTATAGTTCCAGGAATTTTTTTTCAAATAGATTCAACTGTCAAGAAGTTAAAAAAAACTCATAAATCATTTGGTTGTCTTTTCTTGGTCCAAAATATACAGCGACCTGGTTTAATCGTTGAACATCGTTCAAATTTAAATAGAATTCGATTTATTATCCTTATCTTTATCCTGCTTGTAAGTAGGGAACCTTTGAACCAATCTATCTTCCATGCCCTTTGCTGTTTGTTTTTCATGTCAACCTGTGTAGAATGCCTTCGTCGTGTTATTCAAAGCTCAGCAAGGATAATATCATTATCATACACAACACACGTTGAATGAACATTGATAAGTTGAACCGATTTAGAGGGATTGAAGAGAATCCCACTTACATATATTTTTTCATCCACTTGCAGAGGAGTGTTGTACGTTTGAGTAGGTAAGAGATTGCTTCTACCTTGGGGCACTATTATCGATTAGGACAACAAGGGCATTGAATTTCTTTTGAAAATAAAATCCAAGAACTGGGTCGCCAGATGGTTTTATTTATAGTACATAAAAAGTATTTCCTTTGAAGGGCCTATTCTTTTATAAGCTTTTTCTCAAACAGTTGGAAAGTTCATGGAAAGAAGTTGCTAGAACTTTTTTCCAAGACACAAGTCGTTTGAAAAGAACCCAACGAACAAAAGGAAAAAGAAGAATTTGTGCCTTTGGATATGCTAGAACTACTTTGATTCTAGGGATGCATTTCGGTTTCAATTGTCAAACAACGTACTCGTATCTACTCGTATTTACAAAAACTATGGACTGAATTTTATTATTATTTTTTTTTTATTATTGGACTATTTGCTAGTTGAGGTTTCTGAGGATATTTTTTACCGCCAGCAGTTCCATTTTGTCTTGTATTTTTGACAACAACAAGGGTAGCCAAAGATCTCATGGAACGTTATTTCCTTAAAATGGCCATGAATATTTTAAACTTTGTTTGATATAATGTAACATAGGTTCCTTGTCTGTGACCCAAGGTATATTGTAATAAGGTAGATGTTTTTGATAATCTATACCTGGCCCTGGATTCTACGTTCAAAAAGTCCTTTTACCTTTTTATGAGATTCTCTCTGCCGAAACGGGCAATAAGCAGGTGGACAACCTATCGGAATTGTAAATAATCGATGAGCATTTAGGGTTCCGTACCTCAAAAGGAAAAACGAAACTTTATAGGATCACTTCGTTGTCCGGTTGTCTGTCTGGCTGCCTGTTTGTCTGTATGCCTCTCTGGCTGCCTGCATGATTCTCAAGACCATTTTTCTCAGGAACGCTTTGAGGTATCAAGTTGATATTAATATCCAATACTTAAGAATGCGGAGCCTTAAAGCTGTATAAAGCTTCTAAATAGACGCAGTCGAAAGATCGGAAAGAAATGCATTTATCCGTAAGCCGTATATTCGGGGATCGAAAACTATAGTGTTATTCCCCTTTGACATAGAATCATGAACTTTGGCTGAAAACAATTTCGCATACATACTTAAAAGGAAAAATTCGAGCACCGTAATCTGCAGTTGTATGACCAAATTTTTTTTGCGCAACTCAGCTAAGAGGTAGGCTCTCTAAATCCTATTTCTGATCATACTATATGTCTTCACCATTTACCACATCACAAATAAATAACACATTTAGAATGTCTCTAAATAATAAAAAATCGTACGACCCTGATCTGATCTATAACTTCGTCCTAAGAAGATGTCCCTTTGCGTTAGATGTATGTCTTTTAAAAATCTTTAACCATTGCATTAACAATGGATACTTTCCAATATTGTGGAAAAAGTCGAAAATACTTCCTATAGCTAGAGAAGCTTTCAAAGGATGTTAAAGATTTCCGGTCCACTTCATTGCTGTCAAATATAGGCAAATTATTTGAGCGTGTCCTATGCGAAACATTGGATGATTTTTGCGAACAATTTGACATAATTCCAAACAAACAATTTGGTTTTAGAAAAGGCCACTCAACCGAACATGCATTGCGACTTTTGGGAAACAATATAATTCAAAACCTCAGGGTAAAAAAGTGAACTGTTGCTCTAGATATTGATTTCCAAGCAGTTTTTTTTATTCAATTTAGCACAAGGGCTTAGTATTTAAACTCATTGGACTTAATTTCCCTACACCATTCATTGAGATAACAATTAGCTTTTGAGTTCAAGAAACGCTTCAATTTGCATTGACTCCGAGTTTTCAGAAGAATTTCCAATACACTCAGGTATTGCCCAAGGAACGATTATGGGTCCAAAGTTGTATAATATAGCTCTCTATGATTTTCCTATAGGTGACCCTGCCTCGAACGAACCCGGCGCTATTCTATATGCTGACGATACAATAATCCAACAAGTGGGTAAGGCTCCGCTCTGCCCTTCAAAAATTAAAAAACTCGTTACCTTCACCGATTTCATACATTAGATCTTGGGGTTTACATATAAAATGTGAATCGAAATTCCTACGGAAAAGGTCATCGGCTTGCGGTCAAGGAAATCCAAACTCTCCCCTTAGAATTTCAAGACTCGACAATACCATTAAAACGAGAAACTAAATATCTAGGGATACTTATTGAAAATAAATTTTTGTTTAACAAGCATGGCAGGAAGATACTGAACAAAGCACAAATGGCTGCTTCTACTCTTAAGCAGCTATTGTCCTCTAAAGATGTGTCAATGAAGACGAAAATATGGATACACAAAACGCTTATTAGACCCATATTAACATACGGCTTTAGTTCTTGGTTCAGTATCTCACCTACTGTAGCAAAAGAGCTTCAACTATTATATAGACGCATCTTGAGATATTGTAGTGGAAAATTTTGAAGACCAAACAAAAAAATGGGTTTCTAATAAGACATTATATGAAGTCACAAAAGTAAAACCACTTTTAAATTACATGGTAGAGGCTTTAAAAAAAAGACTAATTGGTGCTGCCACGCACAATAACCCGCTCATCAAATCGCTTTGTGATTTAAATGCTGGTCAAAGCCTTTACGACCAGTATTACCTTTCACCATTCAATCTCATGAACGAAAGATCGTGGTCGGTAATTGAATGTGACTCAAATGGAAATGAATTACTACCGTTTTATGAAGAAGCTTCACTACCCAACCTAAGAGGATAGATTGTAGAATTTTAACTTGCTTGTTCCTATATAAGTTATGTCCTACTCATCAAATTTTACAATACTTCTCTAAGAATTAGATAGAAACTTAAAGTAATATATTCAAAACTGGTGTTTTAAATACTCGTATGTCTCTCTGCACATTTTTAGTCATTAGTATTAAGTGGCCTCTTTATATATATATTTTAAAACACAAAATGTTCCAAAATATAATTGTTAATATGTTAGAGAAATTTACCGAAACCTATTTTAGCTAGACATGCGTTTTGAAGTCTGCTACATAAACATCATTGTGAATTAAAAACAAAAAAAAATGTTCATTGTATATAATGTGCCTCAATAAATAAAATTGAATTGAATTGTAGGCTATGAGAAATTTAAGATTAGAAATATTTATTGTACATTGTACGGTAGTACGGAACCCTTCGTGAGCGTGTCCTACTCACATTTGATTCGAACTGAAAATGTTCAAGATAGTCGTCTTCTCCTGGAGACTCTTTGCACAACAGTACGCTTAGGTGTCTTAAAAGGGACTGATTCGTTTTTTATTGATTCACAAGTAGATAGATTGAATGGATCTTATTCTGCATTGAATAACGTGATTGATTTCATCTGGCCCTCGGTTTTTTAGGATTTTGTCTGAGGATTCCAGCGCCAGCGCTACCATCACCCAGTTTGAATCTATCAGTGAAACAGACATGCTTTGGTATTGTTAAACAATTTTTCCTCCAGTCTTGTTTCTCTTCAAGATAAGTCTGGATTTTTCAAATGAATTGTCTTCTTGAACTTTTTCAAAATTTCAATGTGTCCAGACACTGTTCGATGTGTGGTTATATATATTTTGAAGTCTGTCAGCACTAAAAATGGCCGCCTTTATTATTGAATTGTAGGTGGAAGACTGAGTATTACTGTAGCAGCCATTGAAACTCACAGAGGCCAGACTTTGAAGCATAGTTATTTTAGCGGTTTTTGCTTTGGCTCTTGACCAGTTCAATACTGGACTTGCCGACCCACGAGTATTTTCCATTATCATCATGGACAATCGGACAAGTTTAGTGTTGGTGCCCTGAACAGCCTTAAAATATATAAAAAAAAACAAGATTGTGCATTCAGAGCTCCTAAGCTTGCTTGCGAGCAGAACGCTTTGTGAATTTAAAGGGATAGAGAGAAAAATAGAAAAATTATGTAGTGGTTTGAAACTTAGATGTATTTACTTGGTGGTTGGAGTCCTGTCTGGGATGGCGGATTTGACTACAACTAATTTAAATTCGCTTAATTCACAGTAGCATAATTGAAATAAATTTACATACAAGAACCGCCTGAGACAAACATAATTTCATCCGCCCATACTTGTGCGTATCTGATTTACCTGTTGCCAAAATTTACGAACGTGATTTGTGTCACTGAACGTTCAAAGATATTCGAATGCTCGCTCTCATGAACTTCGGAAAAACCGATTTTCATCCTTTCTTCCTATTTTCGAAGAACTCGCAACAGTTCAGGCTACAGCAGAGAAAAGCTGGCGATATGAGATCTCCTGGCATGCATTGGGATACGCGATCGGCAAAGGTCTAAGCGGTCGCTGCAGTATGATTTTCAAGTGTCTAAGATTCACTTTAATTTTTATTCCAACAAACAATGACTTATCAGTATCGGCATGCGAACTAAGCTCAAGGATTCTTGTCTAACTCTGACTCTGATGAGAAAAGCACATCTAATTATCCTGTGCACTAATAACCATATTATATCCGCTTTATAGCCGTCACTTGCATGTGATCTGTTAACTTCACTTTTTTCGTGAGCGTGGCTGGCGGCTTTTCGAAGGAACTTCAGCTGGACCCGTATTGTTCATTCGCTCGATTTTTCGATTTTTGGCTTTCGGTTGTATGCTCATCATCGTCCTCACAAATTGGACAGTATATTCGAAGGAAAATTTTTCTTTCCAAATTCTCTTAACTCGGTTCCGTTGTTTTACTTATTGTCAAGCATTCGCGTTCTTAAAGCAGAACTTACAAAGTGAGCATTCCGTTGAGTTTATATTTTGTCCTTCGAGTAAAGAGTTTGTTTGGCATAAGGAAATATCTTTGATGGCATCTGATGAGTCTTTGACGGGCATCCATAAAGATATTTGTGGAGCTCATATTTGTCCCCTCCTATACCACATCAATGTTGTAGCTGTCGAACGTGATCTTGCGAAACTTTGTCAATTTGCCGCGCTGGAAGCCGCACTCGTATTCAATGATTTCTGTGTTTCAAAAACGATCCAGACGTTTACACATTTCACTGCACAGGATTCTGAAGATCCAAAAAATACAACTGATATTTCAGTGCACAGGCATGATTTCAACCAAATCCTACCCATTAAAAAATGAAATTGGCTTTACGATCATCGAAAGTTCATTAAGAAATAGTTTTCCAGTGGAAAATTCTTGCAAACGCTTGTACCCAGGGTGATGAAATGATAGAGACCCCTATTTGAAAATATAAAAAAAAAAGTTGCTTCCCTTCGGCCTCTAATTGTAATTTCTCTCTTATGTAATGCTGCTTTCGACTTTTGATTTAGTTGGGGGAATGACGAACGAATTCCTAGAAACAATCACTTGGGCTTATTGCTTTTCATTTTCGAAATGACAATAATCCTTGAAGGTTCGCTTTTTGCTTGAAAACAAACAAAACCCAACAAACGAGTCAGTAACGTGACCCCCATTATTCCCGCTCAATAATTTTACTCTTTTCATCGTTCAAACATATACATGCCTATACCTATGGTTGTGTTGTTGCGCCGTTACATAATCAATTTCCGCGTTTAACTTAAACCTTTGTCCTCACATTTTTAATTGAAAAATCTCAAACGATGAAAATATTATGCTGCGTCTACTATGCCGATGGTATTTCCAAGAAACTTATTTTTTTTTTAAAAAGAAATTTCCATCCCATCATCCAATTAAAGACTTTCCATCTGGAAGTATTCTCTAGCACATCTATTCCCGGTAAGGAAAATTTACCTCAATAAGAAAAGTCGTAAATACATTAATTGGGAAACTGATTTATCGATTTACGCTTTTAAGGAATCATTAGTTGCCTTAAAATGTAAGATTAAAAAACATCCTTCTATCTTTAGAAAACTTTTCGACAAAAACCTTTACGAACAAAAAAAAAAAATCACGATTAGTTCTTTAACAAATTGGCTCTCTTCAAAACCCATCTAGGGCAAGGGGAAACGGAACCCTGATTGCTTTTTGAAGGCAATTTATAGCGCACAAGTGATTTGCATTTTTCAAATAATAAAGGACGCTCGAAAAACACACGCACACCGAGAGGCGTGTTTGCTCACGGCCGGCAAATGTATCTTTGATTTTCAATTAAGCGCATACGACGCTGTCTTCAATTGAACTAAATTAAAATGAATGAGAATGTGATTTTACATCAATCAGCTGCTTCCACGGCCCACAGCTCGTCCACAATTTATTGAGACGTGAAATAAATGTAGCCGTACGGTTACGGTCACATGAATTCAGCCTAAAAAGTATCTGAGCTTAATAATTTGGATTTTTAGCTTTTGTTCTTCAGATACAATGATCTGCAGGTCCTTATTGTATTCAAAACGAGCCATGATTCGATTGTGAAAATATTTACAAGAAGATTAAGTAAAGGGAACGTGACCTATTGAATTTGTATAATTGCCCGCCAGAGGGGCTTTAACTTCATAAGGTTTAATGATGAAGCTTAACTCGGAGCATTCGTTTACAATTGTAGTGAATAAATAATATCTTACTTTGAAACTATTGATTCTTTATATCAAAATGGATGCGAAGAGAAAACCTCCCCGGGGATACAGTATCGGTTCGTTTATTGTCAATTTATTTGCAGTATCTGTATTTAATTAATTAAGATTTACGAGTCGGTTGTTGGTACACTTGAATGAATCAATTGCGATCAATTGACCTCTAAATACGTAATTTCGTACAGCGTTGTCTGTGCGACATGGCATATACTCGTACCTTCACTGTTGTGTAAGCAATGGTCTACCGGATAAATTTATCGAAATCTTGACGAGGGTTCAAATGTATCTGGAGTGGTTTGTAAACAAACAAGAGCGTACGAGTACGTATGCGGTAGCTTCTGTTGATGGTAAGACGAATAAAATATAAAGAGTAATTAGCTTTGATCTCACACGATCTAGATATACATTTCAATTAAATGTATTTCATTAGGTAAATGTGTCAATATTAGTTGTGTTACGGGGATTTATGTGGAAACAACCAAATTGAACATTAAATGATAAAAGGGAATGAAAACGTGTCTTCGTAAGCTAACTTTAATAATATACTTTTACACGTACCTAAAAAAGTTAATCTAACTAAAATTCTTACACATTCTGATAAAAAAATTAATGCAAAACTTCCTCGTCTATAATCAACATTAAATCCTGAGACTAACTCTAAATCATTCTGTGCAAAATCAAAAGGTGTACGATTAGTTTTCGCTTAAGAAATTAATAAGGCTACAATAGTAAAATAAATCACATATGTATATTCTATATAATAATAAAAATTTAATATAATATAATTATTAAATTAAAAAATAAAAGTTAATAAAATCAAAGCTAATCTTACTTCATAAGAAATAGTTTGAGCAACTAAACGTAATCCTTCTTATAAAGAATAATTACAATTTGAAGATCAACCAGCAATTATAACAGTATAAACCCTTAATCTTGTACAACATATAAAAAATAATAAACCTAAATTTAAAGAAAAGAATTTAATAAAAAAAGTATACATACTCATAATAATAATGAAAAAATTGGCCAAAAATAATATGAAATATAAATTTGATAATAAAGGATAGGTCTGTTCCATAGTTTTGTAAATAATTTAAGTGCAGCACCAAAAGGCTGAGGAATTCCTATTTTTTAGGACCTTTACGAATTTGCATATATCCTACAATTTTTCGTTCTAATAAAGTTAAAAAAGTAACTATAACTTATACACAAATAATGAATAAAATATTTAAATTAAATATAAAATAATTAAAAATAAAATAGTTTCTATATAAAACAAGTTCTATTTGTAATATAAAATTACATTCATAAATTCTAAATTTATTGCATTAATCTGCCAAAATATTTAATTTATTATGAAGGCTATCATAAGCCCCACGGAAAGGAGTCAAATCACATGATCTTTGTCTCCATAAAGTGGTGGTTTGACCCGCTGTTTGGCATTATGCGCTTTTCCGCTGAAGCTATTTGCAAAGGTATTCAAAAAGTCGCAAATTTTGTGCCTTTAGAGCATACACCAAAACGTAACTTTTTCGGAATATAAACGGGCCTCGAGTTCGAGAGTCCCGTGAGAATTGGACCTTTTTTTTTGAAATACCAGTCCCTGCCCAAGTGGCATTCGATCCTTCTGATGAAAATCAAAATATCTTTAGCATTGGATTGTTTAATGTCCAATGGGTAGCATATTTCTATGCCTTCTTAGCAATATTAGAGCTGGACATTCACAAAGAATATGTACAGCCGTTTCGTCGTCTTCCAAACGAGGTCGGCATTCGGTGGTTGTTCTGAGCCCTAGTTTGGTTAGATTTGATCTCAAGCGGCAGTTGCCTGAGAGGAAGCTGATTTTAAGGATTTCTCTGGATTTATTAGTTGTTTAGGTTGTCTGAGCCCAGGAAGATTTCTCCAGTGGGCAAGGCGTAGCTTGTTTTCCCACTTATTGGTCCGACCTGTCGCCGTAGTCCAGCTTACGCCACAGAATGGTTCAGGACCAGTGAAAGCGGTTAATAAACCAGCCCTGGCTAGTTCGTCCGCAATTTCATAGCCTGCGATTCCATGATGGCCTGGAACCCATTCTAACCTTACTTTGTTACGTCGGGCTAGGGATTGTAAGGCGTCGTAGCAGCTTTAGACATATTTTGATTCCATTAGAGTCGAGGACAGTGCCTTGAGCGCTGCTTGGCTCTCTGAATATATTAGAACTCTGGCCCCTTTATCGCTTTTTGCAAGGTTTACTGTGGCACAGGATTCAATCGCTTGAAGTTAAGCCTGGAAAACACTTGGATGTTTTCCCATGGGTATGCAGATTTTATTGTTGGGTCCATAGACATAGAGTAGGTGCCGTACTCCATTTGTCATTTTTGAGCCATCGGCATACCAGATTAAGTTTCTGGGGTCGGAGGCAGATGAGTTGCACGACCATTGGTCACGGTTAAAATGTCTACCTCAAAGAGACGCCCAAAGCAGTATGTTGCCTTCATACAATCTGCGATCGAGCAGAACATATCTTTATCCGTGATGACAGTTGATTATTTTCAAGTGTCCCGTTTGGTCACCTGGTTTGTATTTCATTGCCAGTTGTATCTTAAGAGCATTTCTGGCAGCTTTTTTCCTTATTAAAATGTTAAGTGGAGACAGTCCAATGACAGCTTCCAGTGCTGCCGAAGGGCAGGTGTTCACAGCACCAGTGATACCCAAACAAGCTATACGCTGGACTTTTTCGAGCTGTTTAGAAGTTTTGGACCGCCAAATAATGGCTGCGTAGGTATTAATAGATCTTACCATTATGATGTACAACCAGTAAAGCATCTAAGGTTTGAGATCTCAAGTCTTACCGTAGAATCGTTTACAGGCCTTGGTTACGCGTTCTGTGATTGACTTGATGGAGACAGGGTCAGTTGTTTCCTCATTGTGAAGGGGACCAAAACGGTTTTGCCAGGATTCACAGAGAGTCCTTCACACTTACACCATTCTGAAGCGTGCGTTAACGCTGTAGTGTCATATTTGCCTCTAATGACAATAGCCCGATCATCAGCATAGCCTATTGTGACATAGCCTATATCATTGAAGTTCACTATGAGGTTGTCTATGACCAATGACCACAGGAGAGGTGACAGAACACCTCCCTGAGGACAGCCTCTCGTTGCAGTGACTGAATATGACACGCTTCCAAGCGAGGAAGTTAGTTAGTCGAGTCTTTAATACCTTTACTCCGAAGTGCGTTCGTGATAGAGTTGTAACTGGTATTGTCAAAAGCACCCTCAATATTGATTGAAATGCCTTTTCAACAAGGGTGACCAGATGGTGAAGTACCCCATCAGTTGACTTTCCCTTCCTGTATGCATATTGGTTGAGGTGGAAGGAGGATAGACTAATAGGCCTATAAGATAAAGATAGCTCCGAAGAATTGTACCTACGTCGAACTGCAATTCTACTTGCCAAAAATAAGCCTTAACACTCTAGATGATGGTCCAACTATCGATTTATTTTCAGTCTATTCAGCAAGTAGGTAGGTAACTGTGATTATCACTGCTGAAACAGTTGTGACTCACTTAGATCCTGTTTGGATCCATTTTGTTATCACTGACAAGTGATTGAAAAACCGATTCCTTATTGGCCCGGGGGACTAATTGATACCTTAAAAATACCTCCAAGTGGTCTCTTCATCCCTGCAGCTCCTGCAAAAGTGGTTATAGGGGGCTTCCATTTTGAATGCGTGTGAGGCCATGATACAGTGACCTGTAAGTAAGAGACTAAATTTTCCTCAAAGTCCTGCAAGTGTCTAGTTCCACCCATGTCCGATTGGTAACATTGAAATCATCTGAATTTAGCATGGTGTTCTAGGTTGTCGGCTCTTTCATTGTCTGGAATACCACTATGCCTAGGGATCCAGCATAGGGCAAGATAGGCGGCAAAGTTTTACCATCTTAGATTTAATTGATGGTGTGCTCAGAGCTTTAATGGATGCCTGGCTGTCTATGTTTATGACGATGGATAACCTGTCTATCTGGTTCATTGACAGTTAGCGAGTCCTCTTGGATAGCTTAAACTTCTGCCTGGAACACACTGTAGTGGTTGGCAATCGAAGGGACAGAGAGAAGGAGATCTCCGGTGAAATCGCGGATAATCCGAGTCCGGTGCCATCGTTAGTTTTGGAACCGCCCGCGTAAACTTCTAGATTGGCAGATTTTCTAACTATATCTTTTATTCAGTCTTCCCTACCCGGGATCAGTATTTTGTATCCCAATTCGAAGTCTTAGATAGGTGCGATATAGTCTGTATGTCTCGGAATTCTCGCATTCTCGATTGTTTCCAGATGACCTGGGCTATGTGTTTTGCTCCAGTGGTTACACTTACTCAACCTGTCCATGTACATGCTGTAGCATTATTTCCATGGCGAGTAAAGGTACGAAGGAACGAAGTACCCCCGTGATGCAAATACACGCCGCTCTTTGGATTCTACCTATCTTTTTCAGATTACCTTTTTTATTCATTGCTGGCCACCATACGAGGATACCATATGTTAGGATTGGTCTGACAACTGCTGTGAATATCCAGTTCGTCAATCTCGTTTCGTTCTGGTTTTCTGTCTTCATTTGGGGCCGAGGACCCTCTTGCATATATACATAGCCATCGACGCCTACCTAATATAGTCTTGAATGTTTAGTTTCCAGCTTAGTTTGCTGTCTATTATTAGTTCCTTATTTTTCATTTTTGATGCGCTTATTTGAGGTATTTTCTGTCTTCATTTGAACAGTATGAGCCTTGTTTAATACGGGCTTACATCAAGACCTACTCTACTTTTCCACATTGTTAGCTTATTTAGCTAAGTTTCCATAATATTTGAAATTTGCCTTTTATGACAAGGACTATGTCGTTTGCATAGGCTATTGGCTTGCAGCCGATATGACAAAGTATCATAAGAAAATCGTTCACTACAAGTTTCGAGAGGAATGGGGACAGTACGCCTCGTTGTGGGGTTCCTCTTAGTGCTCTCCTGCTAATACTGTAGTGTCCTAGTTGGGAATGGATACTTCTGCAAGATAAGACGTTCTTATTCCAATATCTAATACTTTCTGTTACTTTAAGTCTGATTAGGGTATTCATTATTGTTTCGGACTTAACGTTATTAAAAGCATCCTCATGCAACCATTGATTTTTTTGTTATTATCATTTTTCAATGGTGCTGACTAAGGAGTGAAGTGCTGTTTCTGTTGCGTATCCTTTACGATAAGCGTGTTGAGTAGGTGATATATTCTATTTTATTCAGGTAGTACTTTGTTAACTATGATCCATTGCTTTCAATTGCAGCACAAGTTAAATCTTAACTTATCGCTGTACTGATACTTATCAGTGTAATAAATCAAAGGATATAAATGAAGCCGAAGAAGAAATAAACTATGCATTTTGACAGACATTTCGAGACTAAAACGAAAAAAGGGATCAAATTTTATAAATTTTCATGCATTATCAAACGCCTTAATATTTTCTTTTATAAGGACTTCTAACCTTGATGAATGACATAAAGTTTTAGATGTCAATGGGTATCGTATAAGTTCAAGCAATTTTTTAAATGAAAAATGCACAAAGAGTTTGAGAGATAAAACCGCTTCATATTAACATCGAAAGTCCGATTCAATAACCATCTCAATATGTTAACCGCGAGCAGCTCGGTTTTTTGTGCACGTAGAATTTGACCATGAAGCATGCAAAATCAATTAAAAGAATGTTTGCTAAGACAAAATATCTGAGTCTCCAAACTTATCACTGTCACTGTGTCCAAAATTCAACCAAAAAACAAAGAGACACGAAATGGTACTGTTCCGCCTTTTATTCAGGGGTGTTTGACACCTTTAACTAAACTTGATGATACTACCTAAACTTCACAATTCAGTCACGTAAATTCGGATCATCACGTGTCTCCTTACATTTTATCACTCTAACAGAGGTTAACGTCAAAATTATTCCGACTACCTGTCATCCTTACCAGCAGTATTGGGAATGCTCGTGAAATAAATCCTACAGTCTTCATAAAGCTATAAAATAGTTTGTTTTATGGATTATCATTTCATACCATTACTAACCATGTTCTTTGTAGCGTTTTCATTTAATGTTCTCATAATACACATATACAAAATTATGACCTTTAGTCGGGCGCCAATTAATTTTATACAGCCATTGAGTACTTAATATGCTATAAGGAAAGGTAACCATTTACATACAGAGACAATAACGAAAATGTGCTTGTTTAGTTTATTTAGGACACGACAAGGGTAGATGCTCTAATTTTTTTTTCAGCAGTCATCATTTACTGTGGTTATGTACCTGAATAAAAGAAACGAACACTCATCAATATGTATTTCATCGATTTGCTTTCATATTTCCCTTTTTTCTTTTTCTATTCAGTAGAATATTGATTGGCCAAAAGTTGGTGACTAGAGACACGACGTAAAGGATGCGCTTCGTTTGATTTAAGCCCTCTAAAGTCGACACATTTATAGAATAGCCTTTAACACTTTTTTCGATGGATAAAAGTCATTTGGCAAATGTAATCTTTTATAGAAGACATGATGTCGAAACATGTCATGCGTATTTCCCCCGAGAATAATCCTTCGCACTTCAATTTTCATTCCGGGTCCGCTTTTCGGGTTTTGCACACTCTTAAGCCTTAACAAATATTGAAGGGAAGTTCTTCGATTGGTATTCGGATAGTTTTTTCCGCTGGGAATTGTCGCGCAAGTTCCAGCCAAGAAACAAAGAGGTATTGGAAATGGAAATGGTTCGAAAACTTATTGCTTTTCACCTTATCGTTGACTGCAGATGATTTCAAGAAAGTTTAATCGACTATAATTAATCGGGGGTCGTTTCTTTGTTTTTTATGCGCTTCATTGAAAACGAAGGGCAACACGAAGACTAGACCGTCTGGAACGCGATTTGATTATTTATGATCTGATGAAACGCTATCAGCGCAAGGCTCAAATAATTTCGCAAAAGGACGTTATTTTCCTTTCGTTTTTTAGTCTTTCACATTATAGAGGTTTTATAGAAGGGAAGGTATATCGTACGGTAGTAAGACGAATGACGTTTCATCACTTCAACAATAAATCATCACCCATTAACAATCGAAATATAAAAGAAGAAGAAGAAGATGAAGATTTTCTTTAATGTAGGTACACTATTTATGACCCTTAGTAACATAGTAGCGTCCTTGGACTGTTGAAGTAAACGAAGGATTTCTATTTGTTGATGCATCCATTCAAATGAAAAAAGGTTTTATTAGTACAAAAAAAAAACAATCACGGAATTGAAGGCGGGTGTGGAGAGTTCCTACAAAATCGCCAACTGGTATAGATAGTCATGAAAATCATCGTGAAGAATTTGCCTCTCAATGCCGTGATGTTTTCAGAAGATTTCCTGCCGCAACATTTGCTTTTTTAACTTCCCATCAGGAAGTTCTTGTAATCGGTCCGGACTAAAACAGTATTATTAAGTTTAGGCCCTTTCATTTTTGGATGTGCACTGTTTTGCTCTTTTTCTTGATCCACGTTCCCAGGAGTATGAATCCTAGTTTAGAAAGTTCTGCCAACATAAAAAATAATTATCTCTTAATTACAATCCCACACCGAAGTTCAAAATATATTATCATGGTAGAATTGCAGTTATTACTGAGGATATGGAAGAATCACTTCTGCAGGCTAGATAACGGAGTTGATGAATCAAATTTCGCTGGTAGGCAACCTGAACCATTCGATAAGACGACGCAGGCCAACAAAAGACAAAGAAAAGAAAACAATTTCCAAGCTTAAGTCTAGAAAAAGCTACTACAGTGAATGTATTCACTACCGAAAATTTCAAAGCGGCGGCAATGACTTGGTTAGGAGAATTGATCAACTTATCTGCGACCTACCATATGACCAGAATAGAGCATGCCAGAATCTAGAAGAAAATAAAACATCCTTGCTTTCGTATTATGAGAACGTCTGAAGCAATTCATCAAATATTATCATCACAACAGATCTTGGAAAAAACCTAGAAGCACTCATCACATTTTCATCAATTTCAAGGTTGTCTTTGACAGCATCCACGACCCATATCGAGGTTTGGCATCCCTGCCAAGCTCGTCCTTTTGTGCAGGATGACGATGGAAATCTCAAGCTGCTCCATTAAATTCGGCATAGACGTCACCGACCCACTTGATGTCAAACAACGTTTTAGACAAGGTGATGCATAGTCATGCGATTTCTTCAACATGGTTCTTGGAAAAATTGTCCAAAATTGCCGCACTATCTTTTAAAGGTCTGACGGTAATCGCAGAACGCAGCTAGATGTCAACAGTGTGCTTATGAGTGTTCAGACAGAAACGGCAAAGATGAGTTGTGCTATATACGATATGCACAAAGAAGCATATGTTGTCATCAAGAAAGAACACCAAAATGCGCCTTCTTCGTCAATATGTAACCATGGACAGCTATAACTTTGAGGTTAGGTACTTTGTCTACCTAGGCTCCGCTAAAACTAGCGCTGAGATCGAACGAAGAATACTTCTTACTAATCGCTGTTTCTTTGGGCTAAGAAAACAATTGAGTAAAGTCTTCTTTCGAAGAACTAAAGTGTCGCTCTATAAGACCCTCAAAATCCCCATCCTGATACATGGTGCAGTGGCGGCAAATAAAATAACACCTACATTTGTTTTTTAACTTCCCATCAGGAAGTACGTTTGTGCGGATTCTTTCGTACAGCATAACTCGAGAGCAAATCAAGCTATCGAAGCCAAATTGGTTTCATTCGAAGCGTGTGTGCATAAAGATCACCTGAAAAGCTTTTGGTTGAATTTCACAGGGTGGTTTGAATTTTATGACGAAAAAACTGTCAAAAAAAGGGACAATTTGACTTCTTTAATTAAAATCAATTTAGTTTTCCAATAAAAAAAAGTTCAAAATTAATTAAATTTATTGTTTATAGCTACCTTATCAGATAAAACATATGCAAAAATATATACACTGCCGTTCATAAGTTTCTGGACAAATTCATATAAATTTTTTTTTGTGTTCAATTTTAATGCCAAAAGTTTCATCAATATTATGTTTATTTAGTCAATTGACTAAACTAAGTAAGTAACTAACTAAAGAGACTACCAAAAAGACTAAAGCAGTTTTTAGTTGAGGCCATTTCATATATAGTTTCATATAAGTCTTTCCCATTTTTCAAGACTCAGAGTGACGTCTGCAACATTGACACATGAAAACATCCTTAGAAAATTATGGAGCCACCAGTTTTTTTGTTCAAAACCTACTCGGCTGTAACTTGACGTTTTTTTATCGTTATAATATATTAGCAAAAAGAAGCTCATGGCTCAAATTACATGAGGCAATTGAAATTAAAGCAAAAGCATCGAGAGAAACCTAAATGACAAAGTAAAAATACATGGATAAAACTGCATTACTCGTATATTGCAAGGAAGACCATAACATCCGATTTAGTTTGTTTTCCACTATTGTGGTTTTAAATCATGAGCCCAATCCTAGAGGTCTTTCCAGAAAATGACACAGAGATAAAAAAATCTATCGGAATCGGCGTGGAAAATCCTATCGAAATCTGCAAAGAAAACTGGACTGAATGTGATCCTCTTTAAGCCATATATTTACCATACAGAAAAAGATCCTTTGCTGAGCCGTTACCAGCTCGAAAGGAAGAGGTGGTGGAAATCTCTGGATTGAAACTATGTACTTTTGAACCCTTTCAAAAAGGACATAAAGTTAATCCTTAATATTCCGAGCAGTGGTTAATATCTTCCAAAGAAAAGCAACCAAACAAATTTGATTGACTAAAAATAATTCCAAAAATACATAAAGTTGAGATAAGCATTTGCCCTCAAACTCCTTAAATATGAATCCCTATAAACAAAGTTCTTACAAAATGTAATACTTTTGAAACCAAGCTATATAATATTTGATAATTCTGGTTGTCTGATTTATAACACTTTATTGAAGAAGTTGAAAAACAACTGCCCAAAGCAAATACAAATTCAACTTCCAATGTTAAAGTTGTTGTTATGAAATCGATTTTCGCAACTCTAAATTTAAAATATCTTATCTTCACGTTGAGTTGGATACTCTTAGAGGGATGACTGACTTAGATTTTGGGTCGTTGGTCCTATACTACAGGCGAAAATGTTTTCATTGAGTCGTTTAATGCAAGCCATGGACAGCCAGCCAGCAAAAGCAATTATCTCAAGGTTAAACACCCCAAACCGAAGTCTGCAAAATTCGAAATGGAAATATCATAGTTAATTACAGTCAATGCTGAGGACATGGAAGAACCAACAATGCCTTAGTTGGGAGTATGCACCAAATTAACTGCAACACATGGTCAGAAGAAAGCATGCGAGATGAACGGAATCTCAGTATTGGTTGCCCAATCCTGAAGGAAGGAAGCCAATTATAGAGGTATGATGTGAACGTCTGAAGCAGTTCGTCAACATCCTGATAGGTCCATTTTAATGTGGTTTTCGACCAGAAAAGTCCACCATAAACCAAATATTAACATAAAGGCAGATCTTGGAAAAAACTCAGGAGCGCCAAGTCAGTACGCACCACCTTTTCATCAATTTCAAGGTTGGTTTTGGTGTTTGTTTCGTCCACAGAGACGAGATTTATGAAGTCATGTCAAGGTTTGGCATCCCTGCCAAGCTCGTCCTTTTGTACAGGATGGCGATGGAGGTCACCGCCATCCTGCACAAATTGAGATCGGAAAAGACGTCACCGACCCACTTGATGTCAAACATGACACCTAAACAAGGTGTCATGCGATTTCTTCAACGTCTTACTTGGGACAATGGTGCAAAAGAACCTTGTCAACACCAGAGCGCAAAAAGAAGCATATGCTGCCATCAAGAAAAACCAAATCCAACGCCTGGGTCAGAACGTTACCATAGACAGCTATAACTTTGTGGTAGTTTTGTCTATCTTGGCTCCGCTGTAAAAACAGATAATAACACCAGCGCTGAGATCAAATGAAGAATACCTCTGGTTAAGAAAGCTAAGTCCTATTTCGAAGAACTGAAGATTCGCTCTATAAGACCCATATCATCTCCTTCCTACTATATGGGCAAAAGCATGTACACTTTCAAAAGCGGATGAAGGCCCCTTAGGTTGTTCCGAGATAAAAGTGTATTCTTTTGTCCCATTTGCATTGACTGTGAGTGGAGGAGAAGATTCAACAACGAACTGTATGCTAGGAGTTATACAGCGACATCGACCAGCGACCACGCGGACTGTAACGCCACCTCAAGTTAGTAATTAAATAATTAATGACAAAAAAGTCCAACCAGCTATCATTATAAAAAAAACGGTAAAAATTATTTTAAATTATATTAAGTTATTTCTGCAGTAAAACTAAAAATCTAATTTTCTTTTAGTAGAAGTGTAACTCAGTCAGAAAAAAAGTATTTCCAAATTGAAATATGTTAATACATCAATGTTAAATACGCAATTCGTATTTTAAATGATTCAAAAATACGAAAACATATACGAGTATATGGTATTCCTCAAAGGCAGCTAAAAATATATGTATCTGATCTTTTGTTTGCAATACATTTGATTAGGGAATGAATGATGTTTTCATAACCCGAATTGAATTTCATGGTGGCGGCAAATAAAATAGCACCAAATTCTTTTGCATCTTGAGATGGGAAGTTCATGGTATGGGCAGGCCTACTCGCACCCAAACCAATTTTTATATCTTGAGATGGGAAGTTCATGGTATGGGCACCCAAACCAATTTTTTCTGAACGTATTGACCCATATAACAAAAGATTTCCGGACCAGGATAGGGCCAAACGGGGCAACATTGAAGCGATTTTAGAAGGCATCTGGTCGAAAACTAGTCTTCGACAAACGCAACGCTGTATGTAACGTATAACGACAACTGTCCTGGAAGGATACAAAACTTGAGAGCCACGCTTGTGGAATAAGACAACTCCCGCAGCTATAAGACCCTTAGTAAGTGTCCGCAGTTTAAAAAGGGAAGTTATGTCCATATCTATCCACATTTCCAAAATAGTCGCTCAAGCAGAAGTCTAATGTAGACTCCTATTTCGATATGACCAAGTTGTAATCCGATGGTTCAAAGTGGAATGTTGGAGCATATTCGCTTGCTAGCGTAGTGGACTAACATGTTGAAAAAATTTGTTTGTGTTTCCTGGAGTATCAGCAGCTTCGTAATTTATGTACATATACATGACCAGGAATCCAAATGGAGAGACTCGCTGTGAACGGGCGAGTCAACTGCGACCATGACGTCGCAAGTAGCTCACTGGAGACTTATCGGTTCAGTAGGCCGGTCGAGCTGATGTCATGAGGCCGGGAAAGAGCTGATGTCATGAGGCAACATAAATACTATTAGCACCTCATTGGTGCCCTTCAGGACAAATTTTGCTAACATATCCTGTCAGACTTGGCTGGCTTACATTATATTTTCATTTGTTTTTTTATGTAATTTTAAACTAATTTGATTTTTTGTTTAAGGTTTGATTTGTTGAAGCTTTTATCACTAAATATTATAAAACTAAGTGCTCCTGGCTGTCTGTCTGAACGCAATAAATTCAAAAACTACCGAACGGATTTTCATACAGTTTTCACCTAAGCACAGAGTGATTCAATAGGAAAGTTAAAGTACGTTCCTGCTTAAATTATCTTAGTCGAACCTTTTGCTTAAAGGCATACAATAGTAAGATTAATGCCGCTGTTTGAGAAAGCAGTCTTACGCTTAGTTCAAATATCCTTATTTAAATAAAAATGAGACCATCGTTTTCCGATCTTTATACACATATTCATTTTAATATTTTAAATGCGAAAGCAACTCTGTATTTCTGTGTCGTTTTTACACCTATGCCGCTGAGCCAATTTTGATGAATTTTGGTCACTGATCGATAAAAGGCACTGTTGTGTACTTTGCGCTTTTCAATATATGACAAGCTATAAATTTAGCATTAACAAAGAGGTGTGTATTAACTAGGGTAGGTAATGTTAGTTAAGGCTAAGCAGGTTTTTGAAGTGTAACTTCATAAGACGATCTCTGATGTGAAGCAATAGCCTAAACACTTTCTTCAAAACAATTTATATCCTTGCATTTTTCTCTAAGAGGCAGAATCCATACAAAGTACCCTGAACTATACTCAGCTGCATCATTTTTAGCTTAAGAATTTCACTTGTCTTTTTCCGGTCGAATGCACGCTGTCTTTAGTTGTGCTTGACCATTTTGGTTGGCTATTTTAATTGCCCTATCTAGCAGTGTTGCCTTTAGTACTAGCCGGAGTTCGATTTGCCCTATTTCTGGGCAATTCGTCCACTTCTTCATTTTCTTCGATTTTGGAGGGTCCGGCCATCCAATATAATTTCATCCGATTCGGCGTACATAATTCCTTAAGCTTTGTATGGTAGAATACCGATTTTACTTCACAGGATTCTTGTGCCCTAAGCGCAGCTTGACTACCGATGTATGATAGACGGCGATATCTCGGTCGGATACCGATTTCATTTCTAGAAGTTATGCAGTCGTTTCGCTGTACAACTGCATTCGCTTGCCATTCATCTCCTCCATGAAACGCTTTATCGTTTCGCGTATTAAAGTTACAGGAAGTGTTTTGTCTATTCCCTTTTAGGCTGCCTGTCAGATTTCGTTCAAAATTGAATTGAATATCGCAATGTCTGAAACTACGGAAAAGTTGGAAAGATTTTTTTTCACAAAATGGCGACTGCCTGGAAAAAAAACAATTTTGTTCCACTTTTTTTGACTGTTTCAAATTTTAAAAAAACAAAAAAAAGTAATAGAAATTTTGAGATGGGGATAGTTAGATAAATAAGACTCTCTAAAAATTTCAGGTAAATCGGTCCACCAACCTAAGAAATCGTGGGTATTGTTTTGAAAAATACAGTTTCGAGAAAAACGCGTAAAGTTTTTTGCAGTCTAAGTCATGAAATGATATTGTAGACTTACATTTATTCAATCTGCCATTCCTACTTCATACATCTGACTTTCCTCGACTTCGAAATAACTATTTTCCGCGTTTCTCTCTTCATATCGAGCAGTTCTGGCCTCCTTTGATGCGTTGGATACTCGTATCTCGGTGAGGTCAATCCGGTCGTTGTATCGTTTCACTGCAAATGAATGAGCTTCCGGGCCCTTTTGCCTTTTCCACAAGGCTTATTTTCATTACCGATCTCTTGTCCATCACATCTAAACATCACATCTTCGCAGATGACAGTACCCTCAGTTTCACACATGCGTCTAATGATTCAAGCCCGTTCTCTTCGGACGTGGGCATCGCGCGTATATTTATCTCATTACGTTCTGATATTGACAGTTTAATAAAATTGGGTCTAGTTATCAGAATTCAATGCTGTCTTATATCATTAAAGCGAAACCCTAACAACAATCCATTGTCTATGAATGGCACTTGCGTCGATGAAACCGAAAAACTTTCAATGCTCGGTATGCGTTAATTATGTAAATTTCGGCCAAAAATGGAGTACAACGCTCACATCTGAGCAAGTATACCCAAAACCAACTTGCACCTTCTAAATAGATAAATTGCCAAAGTGTAAGATGAAACTCATAGATGACAACATTTCGGAAGCAATAAACTCACTGGAACATCGAAGAAATGTTTCCCGCCTGCGGTTTTATTTATTTATTTTTTATTATTTAATTTATTATTTAATTTCTTTTAAATAAATGCTACAGTTTATCGACATGAAAATTTGCAAATTAAGCAAATTAAAATAGTAATAAATTTGACAGATAAAAAAAATAAAAATATAAAAATCCAAAATTCAAATCAAACAAAATAATTGTTAATAATACAAATAATTATTTACAACTTCGAATATAAAATTAAGACTTTTAATCACATTAACTTCCCTTAAAAAATAAATAATTTCCCTCTTGAAACTGCGTCTCTTGTTTATTCTCCTAATATATAAAGGGAGTGAGTTCCAAAGCCGTAGAGAGTAGACAAAGAATTGTGTGCGTGTTACTACATAGTTAAATATTTGTAAAATGCAAACCAGCCAGTTGTAGTCTGTGGAAAAAAGTAGTCGGGCATCTTCTTAGTTTGGAGATCTAACAAAAACCAAAGAACTTTAGGATCCCAATATTTTTTTAAAGGCATATTAAAAACTCTACAGGCACGTTCAGAGACGTGGTCAAATCTTAGCAGATTGTAAACGAATCGCACAGCATTATTAGGCGTAATTTGGTTAAAAATGAAACCAAGATTCTTAATTATATGGCAATAGGATACTTCAGCACCATCGATTTCAATTTTAGGAAAATACGCCGTGTCAATAATTTCACGAGAAATCACAATTACTTGACTTTTCTTTGAATTAAATTTTAAATGATTTCTATCTGACCACTGGGCGACAAGCGATAAATCTTCGTTTATTCGGGCTGTTGCATCTTCAACCAAACCCAGGCGGTTTGGATGAATCGCTACTTCTCTCGCCAATACTCCGAAGAAAAAGCCTATTGCATTTCGCCCCTTCAACAATTCACACGCAGCACACGCACACCATTGAATGCTCATCAGTTTACCCTTAAGCCTATTTTCGGGAGTACTGTGAAATTTAGGTAGTCTTTTATATGGCGAACATCGGGCATGTGGAATGCGTTGCCTCGTCTGTTTCTCAACTGCACTGCAACCAAAAGCAACTTAAGACCAATGTGTACCAGCACCTTCTTTCTTTCCCTTCTGCTCGTGCTGTGTAAACTCACAATAAGGGTAAACACAATCCCTTAAGTACGTGCACTGTTTAAAAAAAATCCAAATGTTTCAAAAGAGAAATTTGTCTTTGTCACACTTTAAGTTCTTACCCTCCTTAACGTGCTGTTTCGATTGAATGAGTTCTCCTTTCAATGGGAACAAGGCTTCACAAATAACACCTGCCAACCTGTCAATATGTGATGATAGTAAATTAATCAATTTCTGCAATCTTGACAAACAGGCGTAAGACCCATTTCACAGGAACCTTATGCAAATATGTGCTTTGATATAATTTATCAAAATGAATAATAGTTATCACAATCAGGTGTTAGAAGTATTAAGTATCAAGTGTGTTTATATCTCTGTATGTATATTCTCGATTGTGGATGTTATCAGATATGTGGGTCTACCCTTCTTATTGACCCTTGGCCATGTGCCACTGGTTTAAGCCGTATCAAGTAAAAGCTTATTGTTGCAGGCAAGTGTCAATAATAAGGAAAATTATAGGTCTACGACTGTAGTTGGAGCAATTTAAAGGGTCTTCCTCCTTTGAATAGGGCAAAAGATGCTGATATTTTATTTACTTTTAAGAGCATCAGAGAATTCAGAGCAACAGAGAATTCAGACAAGTATATCCCTTTTAAGACCCAAAATAAAATTAATTAAGAGCTGGTTTTAGAGCACTTAAAGTATGAATTTTGTGGACTGGGCAGGAAGTAATCCCAGTATAGCATATGATCTATTTTTGTAACAACACATTGAAAGATTTTTATCTTAAAATGAATGAAGAATTGAAGATGGAAACCAAATTATGTCCGGATATATACTTCGCAACTAAATTTCAAAATTATAAGGGCAATATTAAAAATGAATGGAAAGTGTTAAACGAAATCCTTCATGAAGTTAATGTCCCAAATAACATATCTAAAATTGAAGTTGAAGGTGTAATGATACCCGACCCAGTAGACATAGCCAATCAATTCAATTTGTTCTTTTCTTCTATTGCAACAAAATCGAAATCTTCGCCCTCCTGCAAATATAGCTGGAATTGTAATATGTTTCCAGATGTAGTTGAAGATGTTAAATTAAATAATAGTTTTTTCTTTCAGCCATTTACACCAGCTGAAATCCATAAGTGTATAATGTCACTTGACAATAAGAACTCTTGCACCTCCGATGACATAACTAACTGTCTCTTAAAACGTATTTCTTTTTATATAATTAATGTTTTAAGTCATTTGTTTAACTCGAGTTTTCAATGTGGTGATTTTGCCTCATTGAAAAATGCTGAAGTCATTACTCTATTTAAGAAAGGTAACAGAAATTTGCTAACCCAAAATCGACCAATTTCTATTCTTCCTACATTTTGTAAATTATTTGAAAAGCTGATGAAATCGTTTTTGAATAAAAACTAATTTTTTAGAAATGAACAATTAGGCTTTGGTGAAGGACGATCAACTGAAGATGCTATTCTTAAGCTGTGTAGTGAAATTATTGATAGTTTTAATAAAAAATAATCCCAATCTAGACTCTTCATTGACACGACTTAAGCATTTGTTATGGTTAACCACGATATTTTTCTCAATAAACTGTATAGGGCTGGGTTTAGAGGTATAATTCATAAGTGGGTTTCGTCTTATTTGTCCCACAGAACGCAACGAGTAAATCTTAATGGAATTTTTAGCAATCAGTTAGAAATAAACATTGTTGTCCCTCAAGGATCAGTTTTAGGACCATAAATAAAAAAATCATTATTATCTCATCAAAAAAAAAATATATTAATAATCCATAATCGATTGTATTGTACGGATGACAGGTTTGGAGTTATTATAGAAAACGTTAAAAATTGCACATTTTAAAATACTAATATTAATTACAAACATCAATCCCCATTAGATGTAATTCGAAAATTTAAAGTCAATTCAAAATTCCTGACAACATTCTAGAAGCCAATTAAACATTGCATGATGTCTTCTCACTGAAGCGATATTATTTTAACTCTTTATAATTGTATTAACTTAATTACATATATGTGTTTATTTATTTCATACGAAAATTACAATTTCAAAGGTCTGCAACCACAACAATTTATAATACAGAGATACGATAATACATCAATAAGTTATAAAAATCAATGAGTCATATGCTAGAGGGAAACTACGAGTAAAACCCTCCATTTAGAGAGTTAAAAAATAATTATAAAAAGTTTAAGTTAATAAAACAGTTTTATACTTAGTATCACAAATAAGAAAAAAAATAATGTAAATAAATTTATAAAAATAAATAAATATATGAATAAGTAAAAACAAAAAAATAAATAAGTAAATTTACAAATAGAAAATATATGTCTGTGTTACACGATAGTTTTAACATAACAAGAAATAAACATATTTAGTTATATGTTTTGACGCATTAAGTTATTTAATTAGAGGGTTTCCGGAAATTCTCATCTTTTAAGAAACGTTTCGTTGAGTTTCTGTTCTCTATTTGAGATCAATTCAACATTGGAACCGACGAACTTAGTAACTTATTTTTCGTTACCTGTAACTTCTTCATATAACATTTAGCACAATTACGCCATACCTTACAAACATACTAAAGAATTGCGTGAAATGTTCACATTTTGGAGATTATCAATTTATTTTCAGCTGATAAACACGATTTTCTGTTAATAAAAGGGTACATTAATTTGAAAACAACGTCATATATTGTAATTGTATTTGCAGTGTGTACGTTGATCTTTAATTTCGGTCCCACGGCAAACCCAAATATTTAACCTTAGATTCCCCTTTTACTAGATTTTCCGAGTGAAAATTTAGCTTGAGTTTTAATCTTCCAATTTTTAAAATAGTTTTGAATGATATTTGCCGCATGATTTAGATTCGTCCCAATTTTGAAACCGAATTTATGCGAGGTAATTATAAATAAAATTTGAGGCATTGTTATTGATATGCACTTTGAAACAACGATTGGACATAGAACTTTGGGCAATTTTACATAAAAATGGAGGAATGTTAAAAGATATCATTGTGAATATAAGGTCATCATGCTCTACTGAATCAAAAACCTTTTCGATGTCAAGTAATATCATACCCGTGTCATTTTCTAAGGTGCAATTACTTTTGACTCTATCGCAAAGTCTTCGAACTTGGTGGGATGTGCTGTGGTAGCGCCTAAAACCAAATTGCTCGTCAGAATTTATTTTTCCTCATCTATAACTTATAAAAGTTTTTATTTCACACTTCATTCTACAATTTTGCTTGTGCTATTAAGCTGCCTTATTGCACTATAACGGTTAGGGCTATTATGAGTTTTTCCCGACTTGATTCATAATAAAAGAAATCAATTTAATTCCCTTTTTGGGTAATTTTTTTTAATATATATTCAATATTTTATCAGGACCACCTTCTTAATTTAAACGTAAGTTTAAATTTTAATTTTTAAATTCTTCTGATTTTGTTAATTTATTTTTTGCTCCCTTTTTTCATAATTAAAGAGATATTAAAAGAGTAACCTTACTATTATTTTTTTAATTTTTTATTTAAAAGATTTATTCATTTTTTATTTAATATTACGAATTTGTTATTTTATTTATCTTCAATTCGTTATTTATATTTCATTTTCATGTAGACTTTATAAGCACTTGAATTTCTTTATTATGTTATTTATCATATTTTCTATTTATTTATCAAACACCATTTTTGTTGTTCTTTGAGGAATCTATTTATTAGTTGATTTTATTATTATAATTATAAATTGGCCATTAACTGTGAAATATTTTTTTGCATATTATGTGTAGTTTTTTTCGCCAAAAATTTAAGTTCTTTGTCGTTGTTTTTTCATAAGATTCCCTCAATGTAATGTTACATTATTTTCGAGCAGGAGGATTATCTTATCTCTGTACATCGAATTGTAACAATCTAAAATTAATAATAATTATTATTTATTAATTCGAAAGTAAGGAGCTTACATTGGAGGCCCTCCTCGATAAATATGGGGCATTTAACAATGTCAAAATTGAAGATATTAAGATTTTTTAAAACAGCAAAATCTTGAAGTCTTACCAAAGATTAGAAAATTCTTACTTTAGAAAGCCACCAATGTGTAGAAATTTCACCGCTGTTGCGGTTTCTCACTTTGTCATGTCTAAAAGCTTTCTACAAAAAGGTAGAAAATAAATAGAAGAAGAGAAAATGGTTATGCATCGCAGAATCAATTTCGACCACAAACTTGGAAGAGGAATGTATGAGAGAGATCGCAAAAGGATTCGATGCCTTACACGCTCCAAAAATGATTTTCCGAAAATGATTGGGACTCCACAGATAACTTTTATTATCCTTTCAACGATGGCATGATCGATCTCGATCTTCTCCTCGAACCTTTTGTTCGGCAATGTAGAAAGCCAAAATGAGCTGAAGTTACATGGGTAGAGAATATTGAGATTAATTCCTAATTTCTCATTCTTTCATGCAGTTTCTGCAAAGTTTATTTGAAAAAATGTCTTTCGAAGATGCTTACATGTAATATTGGGTAATAATGCTCTGCGTTCATTTGAGTAAAAACGTACACGCCCCTGACTTCCTCAGCTCAGAGGATCCGATCATATTCTCGTTTCAAACTTCTTCGAAAATCTTGCTCCTACAGCATGAAGTCAATTCATTCTATCTATGTTTATGTTTTGCTGTTAAGCTTTGAACCTGAGGATTCGGACAGGATGTTTTTCTATAGTTCTTAATAGTCAGCAAATACTTGAATCCTGACAAGCCACTTCGAGACGCTTTGATTTCACATTTCTGGTACAACTGGCACGCGATGAAATATCAAATTTAAGCTTTTAACCATTTCCGTATAAATTTTGCACTTGATTTCATCACATCGCCAAGTAGTATTTTTCTGAGAGCATTGTACTTAAAAATTAGGGCATTCAATAAAAATGTAATTGCATACGTATTTTTTACTACAAGATGTGGATAATAAAAAAAATGTCTATAAATAGCAGGCGAATGATTTTTTTTTTATGTGAGAAACATATTGCAGCAAAGTCGTCAAAAGGTTGTTGATCCCAAACGTTCAAATTTAATGCCCCAAGAATCCTCGTCATAATAATTTTGCTGTTCTACAAAAATATGTTGGTCAGTTTTATACTTGAGCTTGTGTGTCCATGTTGCGAACGATAATAGCCCAATAATACGAGCGAACTAGATAATGTGGCAATAGTTGACCCTCACAAATGCTCCATGCGGAACACTTGCTTCACGGAGTGGTGAGTGTATCCGCAGTATTCGTACGATTTATCCTTCACATCACACATCAATCAGAGCATCGACATGAGCATTTGCTGTAAGATAAATTTCATCAATAAAAGCCCACACAAATTAGAACCTATCAGTTTGATGTCAGAAACATATCTAACCTGCCAACAGCAGGACGACACCCTTTGTGGCAATGAATATACATAAATACCTACAAATTCCTTGAAACCCTCTTATGATAACAGCCTCGAACACGCGCGCTCAACTTATGGACTGAAGCGTTAAATTGAAACATATGCCCGGTTTTTGCTCCACGAAATTGCTTTTTAATGCAAAATTTCGTGTACACATCATAAATATCCCCCCGCTGATTGATGGATATTTAATATTTTGACACGATAACAAGGCAGATACTTTGTGGCACGGAAACTGCGCCGCACACAGCTACTTAGGAAAAAATTATTTCCAACACTCGTAAGACCCTCCACGGCTAACTTGAATGAAGGCTGATGAAACTTTTGCTGCCGGTAACGTGAGAGTGTCAAGTTCGTCGTGTACTTTTGAGTAGATATCGATTTATCGAAAACTTGCCAGCCTTTTTTGTTTAATTAAGGGAAATAATAAATGAGTTGAACATTTTTTAGCCTCATTATTGACGCCGTAAGTTTGCAGGATTACAAGGAAACTGCCGAGATACGATTTAGGATCAGGACATAATTGGTTGTGGAAATTAACACCACAAGATATATGGAAGTAACCAATCTTAACAAATTTTGATGTCGAAATGGGTGTCCTTTGACGCATGTGGGATTGACAACTTTATCCTTGGAAGAAATAGTATTTGCAATTAATTTCGGGCGTTTGATGACATAATTTTTTTGGTATTTTTCTCGCTCTCAAGAGATAAGGACTCTCCTTAGAATGCATGTTAGGAGGAGAATGGAAGGATTGTGTTGTGGTTTGAGACTCGGATGTATTATTGTTTCAATTACTTCTTGGGTGGAGTAGACTTATTTGCATTCGCTTGATTCGAAGTATTTTATTTTACATAAGCTGTTGCCAGTAAATTCGTCCGCATAGATTTAGTTAACGTGAAAAAGTTGTAGAAATCAAAAAGGTCTACTCGCGCTCCGCTAACACCAAGGCCAATTAATTATCTAAATAATGTTGTCTAAAAAGCAAAACAAATTTGAAAAAAATTAAATATGTAATTTCGAAAAGGGTACATCTCGTTTTTTTTGCAAATATGTTTTTATTATTCCAACATGTCCTTAATGCTTACTTGATCGTATTAACATTTAAATAATTCCGTGACTTTCGATTGCTTTTTGGCTTCAAAATGTAACTCAATTTTTTTTTTTAAATATCATGCTCTTCTTAAAAATATACTTATGTATTTATTTATTTTTTGTACCCTGAACAGTTTAAATACATGCACTTTTTTTAAATTGTGTATTCAATGGAGCATAAGGATTTTAAATATATTATTAAGTCATGAAAAATTGTAGAAACTCACGGAATATTCGATTATAAATATTTCCTCCTCCTTAACTCCTGTAATGTACCTTCAGGTGCAGCTTTTTGCCATTTACACCAACTCTCCGCACCAGGTGGGTAATATATTATATATTGCGGATTTTTATTCGTAGAACTGGTATGGTAATAAGTAGCCCAAACTGCATTTTTCACGTTATCAACAGAATCAGGGTGCCGGCGAATCGCCAAACCATAATATAAGGACAATTTTTTAATTACTTTATCAGTTAATTTTCCTTCACCTCTTCCACCAATCCCTCTATTATATCTTTTCGCTTTTCGTAACCTTGCACCTGTTCTTTTTTGGACCTGTCCTACGATTTTATTTTCTTTTGACAAATGGATGACCATCGTAAGGATCCGTATCGAGTATACCCTTGAATGGCTTAGTGTCACCATCTCCAATTTATTTTACATATTTCACTCCGTGTTTTTCACTCGATCTACAGAACATTTTGAAAATAGCGTCAACTTCCATTTTGCCTGCACTTCCTTTATGGTTTATTGTACATAATTCTTCATGAGCTTCATACCAATCGTTATACGCAGAAATATCAGAATTAATTTTAATTTTCCAAACATTACAGCCTTGACAGAAACTAGATTTGACAACAGTATCAACAACCTTCTTGCAATCTTTTGATATAAGTGTAGGTACTCCAAATAGAGAATTAAAACCTCCTTTTTTCCATGTCCCATCGCCAGAAACTGTAAAACCCGTTGGACAAGCATTAGGATCACTAGCCGAAATTAAAGCTTTTTCTTCATTTACAGCTTTGGAAATATTGGTAGTATTTACCGACAAATATCCATCACACTGCAGAAGATATTTATTCCTTCCCTGCCAACTCCCAAAAGCCGCATAGCAAATATAATTCTTCGGTTTACTTCAAAGTATTTGTCTACGAATGGACATGATGGTATATACTGTTCACTATCGCAACCGCATTGTATTGCAATTTTATAACCTAGTCCGCTGCCAGGTCAACAAAATACCGATATCTCCGAAAATAATTTGCATTTAAACTTGAATTTAAAGTTAAACTTTGAAAATATAAAAAAAAATCGATTTCTTTCAATTTCTAGACAAGAATTCCCCCTAAAGCCACATCTTTATTAAATAAGATCTTGGTCTTACCAGACACCTTAGTGTCTTTAGTCCAAATAGAATGGTTTTCTTTTTATAGTAGTGGATCTTTTAATTTAAGTCAACAAAAATTTCCTTAATCTCATCAAAATCCCGATCTGTATGCTATCAACTCAAGAAGAATAAAAACATAAAGTGAGAGCTAGTTTAGTAGTTTGAAATCTAGATGTTTTAAGATTTCCATTGCTCCGTGGTTGGGACCGTAGATTTTTATTTCGGATTATATGCATTCACCAAATTCGCAGTATTTTTTTCGACTCTAGAGTCAACAAATAAGAAATTGTCATTTTCTGTGTTTTGGAAGTCTGCCATTTCATAAAGCATGGTTTGCTTAAACCACATAAACCTAAAAAAACTCTTGAAAGGCAAATGCTCTGTTTCGCAGAAAAGTAAAATTATCTAAGACCGAAAGCTTTTAAAAGTTTACAGAGTGCATCAAACCAAAAACATCTAGCAAAAAGATATGGACTGACATAAAGCCCCCCACTGGCAACTTTTCACCTAACACCATTTAGTTAATCATAACTCCATCCGCACCTCTAACAGACTCAGACAAAATTTCAGATCGTTGTGCCAAATGCTGGTCCTTATATTCTTACAACTTCAATTTCTCCCCCTCATTCCGTGAATCCAAACTCTAAGCATGAGATTAAATCTATTCCCCACCATACCTTAGCCCATCTGCCAATGCTATTGAAATCCCTATTAATACCATAGAGTTCGAAAGCTATCTTAACATAATTCCCATTGCCAAACAAATTTTGTTTTTTTATCTCTCTTATCTTGCACTAGAAAATTATTAGAAAAAATCGTTTCGAAGAGGCTTCTTTGGTTTATTGAGAAAAAAATCTAATCACTTTCAATCAAGTCGCTTTTAAACATGGATGTAGTAAAATAGACTCATTACTCCATATTGATGAGTTCGTCTCTACAGCAATTTCTTCCAAAAATCACGTTTCAATATTATTCATTGATTTCGAGAAAGCATTAGACGAAAAAGTCATCCATTTTATCCTAAACAAATTTATTAAACTTATGGAAAATTGGACCTAAGATATTCGCTTTTGTCAAATCCTTTTTAACTAATCGTAAATTTAGAGTTAAAGTAAATAACACCTTTTCAGACATCTACGACATAAGTAAATTAATTATGCAATCTAAAAATATCGACCACACTCTTTATGCAGACGATCTCTACATACTTTCAACGTTTAAAGACAATTTTCGCGCAGAAACCTCCTTCAAAGAATGAGGTGAACGAATCAATTCTTGGTGCTCCACATATGGCGCTCAAATTTCTTTAAACAAAAGCAAAGTTTTACACATTTGTAGAAAATTTACATATACTTGTCCTGTTTTTAATATAAATAATATCCTTATTCCTTCTGTTAATAAGTTAAGCATCCTTGACATTGTATTTGTACGCAAATTTAGTTTTGAGGAACATTATTTAGCATTGAAAACAAATTTGGCTACCAGGCTTAACATTATAAGATATTTAGCTTCTTAAAATAGTTTGACGCATATCAACTCCTTGATCAACATTACAAAATCCATCATGTTATCTTAAATTGATTATGATCCAGCCGATTCAGTCATCCTATAACGCTGCAATCAGAGCCAGCCTTTAAGCTTTTAAAACCAGCCCAAAAAAAAAAACATTCGCGCAGAGAGAGGCTTCTCATCCATCAAGACTTTTAAGCAAAATATATGAATCATATACTTTCCCTATCATAGCCTACTCAATCAAAATCTTAAAGCGTTCCAAAACACGTTTGCGAAAAAAGTTGGCCTGGAACCAAAAATAAATCACTAGAATCTTTCAACACAGAACTCACTCGATTTAAAAAACATTCAACTTCGAATGTGAAATATCTTCAGCATTTTCATAAAAGTGCGAGGAAGGCACTGGGTTCGCAATCGTTGACTCTAACAACAATCGCGTTCCCGCAGAAAAACTACCGTCATATTTCTCAGTCTTTTCCGCCGAAGCCTTAGCCGTTTTGAGAGCCACGCAAATTGCTTTTAAATCTAAGAAAAAAACACTGTGATATGCACGGACAGTCTTTCATTTTTAGCAGCCATCGAAAATGTAAACAATTAGTCGAACTTCATTGGCAAAACCAGAGACAACGTCATCAAACTTAGACACCGACTTAAGATTCTCTGGGTATCAGGTCACATCGGTGTAACACGCAGATCCCGAAGCTAAAATAATCTCAAGGAACAGCAGCCACTTAAATAAATATAACTTAAAAAATCTCCTTTTGGTTCCTTCCGAACAAAACATACAAAACGTTTTCAAAATTTTATAAAAATTCATCCTAAGGGCGAAGGAAGTCGGAACTCCTGCTCTCCCTTCCTCTGACCGCGAATCATCAACATGTTTTTCTTTTAATACAAATTTATCATATTCAGCTTAAAGCCTGTAAGTATTACCCTGTACATTTATGTATAGTTTAATAAATAATAATAATAATAATAATAATAATAATAATAATAATAATAATAATAATAATAATAATAATAATAATAATAATAATAATAATAATAATAATAATAATAATAATAATAATAATAATAATAATAATAATAATAATAATAATAATAATTATAATAATAATAATAATAATAATAATAATAATAATAATAATAATAATAATAATAATAATAATAATAATAATAATAATAACAATAATAATAATAATAATAATAATAATAATAATAATAATAATAATAATAATAATAATAATAATAATAATAAAAATAATAATAATAATAATAATAATAATAATAATAAGAATAATAATAATAATAATAATAATAATAATAATAATAATAATAATAATAATAATAATAATAATAATAATAATAATAGAAATAATAATAATAATAATAATAATAATAATAAAAATAAAAATAATATTAATAACTTGGAACAGACCGGTTCAAACACCACACAGCTTTTTCAAATCAAGTATAGCTTAAAAAATCAGCTTCCAGAGGGAACACAACATTTGATATTCCATCGATTCGTGCAGACTTCTTTTTTTTTAATATGTGCAAGTAGCTTTAAAGTTTGATTTTATTATAAAGACAGAATTTTCTCACATTGTAGTTGATTGCCATTTTACTTAACACAGTGAAACCGACTTATGTTTAAGATTAGCTAAAAGCCGTCATCGATTCGTGTACTAGAGTGACTCTCTGTTTTGACGAGGCGGACATTTATAAGATATTATATCACCACTTCTCTTTAGTTTCGAAAGTAACCTTCAGAGCCAAGTTACAACTGTTTCCAACGCTAAGCTACTTGTTGGTTAATTTGAAAATCCCTTCGATCCATTGCAATACTAACAAGTCTTTTCAATTATAGTCAATACTTAGTATACAAAAAAAAATAACAAACTCGTAATATACCTCAATGCTTCACTTGCTGAGCGGACCCTTCCTTTATGCAACCATCTGAGTCACTAAATACGTAAATACAGAAAAAAAGGACATAAACAGCAATTAAGTTTGACGGCTTGCTGTCACATGATGGAACTGTTACGGATCTAATCGATTTTTATTGCGCGCCAATGTGCGAGTGCAAAACAACACTTTTATAGTTTCATTAAGTGGCTAACAGCCCCCAGCCGCAATAGTGCTTAATTGTGCTGAGAACGTCAACATTGCCGCCCATTCCCGCCTTCCGATCCTATGTCCACAGACGCTTCCTTCCATCCGGATTTAATTAGAAATAACCAAATTAATCAAGTATGTATATCTCATTTTGGTCATTTCATGCCATCTTATCTAGATGCTTTGATGTCCCCAAGCTTTTTACTTTTTTTTTGTTTTTGTCTGTTTGTCTGTCACCATTCGACGTCGTCGATCATAAATCTACTTCAACTAACGATAAATTGTTTGGATTCTCCACAGAAATATGTCGTGAATACAGATAAAAGCGGGGAGCTGACTGTAACAGTTCAGGCAAGTAGTTGATCGGCCTATGTCGCCTCTGGGCTCGTCATATATCAAAACATAAACAATGTTCATAATTTTGTATTGCAGGGTGATTTATCACAACAAGAAAAGCGGGCGGTTTTCATCACAGTACATGACCTGGGATGCAATCGTAAGTTCAGAACAATTACAAAAGTATTCTCGTATGTATGCAAAAGTATCTATTCGATTAGTGTTTCGAAATTGGATTTGAATTTTGGGGAAGCGAACGTGGACCCATAATGGACACAAGTCTCATTTCTTCTATTCATTGATGGTAAACGTGTTTTCCTATTTCCAGATAATTCCTTTCAGGAATTCGTGAATAGTCCTTGCATGACGGAAATTAAGGAGAGATCATGTTTTATTCACATTGATGTGCCTGGCCACGCTGACGGAGCTGACGCACTACCAGAATCGTAAGTTAAATTGGATTTGCCTTGATGTCACTTACAAGCTCAGTACACGTCTTCTTGCTGTAGTTTTCAGTTTCCATCACTACAAATTTTGGGCGAGGACCTTGTCACAGTGTTGGACTTTTTGCATGTAAAATATGTGATTGGATTGGGTGAGGGTGCCGGAGCAAATGTTTTGGCCAGATTCGGATTGGCACATCCTACTAGGCTGTTGGGTTTGATATTAATTAATTGTACGGGTAGTGCTGCCTCGGTGCTAGAATCATTCAGAACAAAGGTAAAAACAGGATTCCCTTTGTAAATTTTTAAACTAAATAAAGAAAATCTAATTTATTTCATGGTCCAGTTTATTACTTGGAAGAACGATGAAGTGGCACAATCCGCAGAGAGCTTCTTGATGTACCACAAATTTGGACACGTAAGTCATGCCAAAAAATTTTCATTCACTGAAATTTAATCTTGTATGTGGTTCTATGGTAATTATTTTGTAATGACTTGATGTATTGATGATATTTTTACCAGCCTGTAACTTGAACATATTTTTCTGCAAAACAGATTCTATTCTAATGCAGTTTTTTTTAAGCTGGAGGATTGATTGTTGGCTGCAAAAGGGTTTTTAATAAGATTTTTCGCGATAGCTGTGGCCATGAATATACTACTGTGTCCAAAAAATAAGGTGACATATGAATTTAAACTGCGCGCGTCGAAGGATTTGGAAATTTTTCTTTCTTTTTAGGTTGGTAGTACTGTCAGTGCCATCTGTGTGAAATTTCATGTCAAAATATATTCATAGTGTTTGAGATACGCGTCGTTTTGTGAGCTGCTAAAAGTGAGTTTTTCGTTTTTTGCGATGTCGAAATTTATTGAGCAAAGAATTTGCATTAAATTTTGTTTGCGGAATCAATTTTCTGCTGCGGATACGTTGAGGATGGTGCAGAAAGCCTTTAACAAGTGGTATAGTGATTTCCAAGCCGGCCGTGAACGTGTCGAAGACGAAGAGCGTTCTGGGCGACAATCAACCTCAACCGATGAAGCTCACGTCCAACAAATCAAAGATTTGGTGTTGAAAAACCATCGATTAACGATTAGAGACCTTGCTGATGAAGTTGACTTATCGAAAGGCTCAGTCAATACCATTTTGAAGGATGCTTTGGGCCTCAAGCGCGTCAAATCTCGACTGGTACCGAAAACAATGAATTTTTTGGAAAAAAGGCGTCACGTTGAAGTGTGTGAAACAATGCTTTCCGACTACCAGGATGTCATGAAACGCATTATAACTGGCGATGAGACTTGGATCTATGCTTACGACCCCGAAACAACCGATAAATCGAGCGAATATCGTGCCAAAGGAGAGCCGAGACCAAAAAAACCGCGCCAAAGTCGCTCAAAAATCAAGGTCATGTTGACTGTTTTCTTCGATTATCGTGGTGTTGTGCTTTATGAATTCCTTCCAACCGGCCTAACAGTCAACAAGGAATATTATTTGAACGTTATGCGTCGTTTGCGTAACGCTATCCGCCTAAAAAGGCCGGAATTGTGGAAAGACAATTCTTGGTTTTTACACCACGATAATGCACCATCCCATACCGCACTCGTAATTCGTGATCATTTCGCCAAAAACTCAAGCCATATCGTTCCGCAACCACCGTATTCACCTGATCTGGCGCCGTGCGACTTCTGGCTGTTCAACAAGCTCAAAAGACCGCTCCGGGGACACCGTTTTGATACGATAGAGGAGATTCAAGCCGCATCGAAGACGGAACTGAAGGCCATCCCGGAAAGTGACTACAACCAGTGTTTCAAAGATTGGAAAATCCGTTGGCATATTATTTTTTGGACACAGTAGTATATCAAAAATATATGGGAAGCCAGGTTCAAACAAAGAATCTAGATGTGCATGGAAAAGGATACAATACAAGTAAATGTTGGTTTTATTCAAAGAGTAGCAAGAGTTTTTTGTAATGGGTGTTACCTCCTGATCGCTGAATCACTTCAAGGAGCCTGCTGTATAGAGATTAATAGAGTGCTGTGAATAGTCTAGCGAAATTTCGGTCCAGGCTCGTTTTATGGCTTCAATAATTTCCTTCGTTTCATCATATTGCCTTCCTCTTTTGTAGACTTTTCTTAAAAGCCAACCCCACATGCTTTCCATGATGTTAAGCTCATGGATATTCACCTGATATGGCGGCCATGTAAAAAGGTATACATTTTGATTCCGAATCCAGGCTTTTTTTGGCCGTGCGGGATGCATCGGTGCATTGTCTTGTTGGAAAGTCCATCGTGGAAAAGTTGTTTCTAGTAGCGGTTTGTAAGTGTTTGCGTTATTTTTGGAGCTTTGGAAATCTAGCTACATAGTTCCGGGATAACTTATTGCTACCCATACTATTTCACCACCTCCTTTGCTGTGCCGGCATGGAAGATGTATTTCTTCTGTTCTCAAGCCACGGAAATAACAGCTGTATCCATCAGGCCCGTCCAAATTAGTATTTGTTTTTTCGCAAAAAAGGCGACGGTATGCCACCTTCGATTCCACCTGATGTGACTTGTTGCAAAATCAAGGCGCTTGACTTCACGTGTCGCATTAAATGGTGGTATCCTCTTCAGCGAGTATCGCTGGCTGCTATATCAAGCGATGAGCAGTCGATCTGGTGGCTGTAACTTCAGTATGTCCAGTTCAGAATTTGAAGCAGTTCTCAGTATCGGCCGCGTTTCCTGACATGTAGTTGCTGTGCAGACTCTTCCTTTGCGGCTTTTTCCATACTACTCTAGATCTTTAATAGAGCTGTGTAAAATGGTGGTGCCTCTTCCAATCTAGCTGGCTATGAAACTGATGGATTTTCTTTATTCACACGAAGGGTTCCGCGCCTCTTAAAAATATGCAAGAATAAGTTTCTTTAATTTTAGCTTCCTCATAGCATCGCCCGCAAATTTGCAATATATTCCAATAATTAAAGAACTTCTTGATGGGAAATTGAAAAGTTTAAACAAATATGGATTTAAAACGATCAGAAGATTTAAAGATTATTTGATGCAGACTTCCTGTAATGTGTGTTGCTATTATTCTGACATTGTTTTCAAAAATTCATTGAAGCAATTCGAATCAAACCGCCGTTGATGAACGTCAAATTGTAGTTGTGTTAGTGCCAATCTCAAAATCTCACCTTAACGCGTGTCGCGCCCGTGTACGTGTTTTGTTATCACAACTAAAGATATTGATTATTATGGTATTAACTTGAAAATTAATATTTAAACACAAGTGCATCATGATATTTTGGAGCGTGTTTGAGTTGTCAACGTATTCAGAAAATTGCTCTAAAGAAGAGATTGTGTGCCTTAAATGCGTAATCACCAAACACAACGTCATTAAATGTTTTCATTTTTTTCATTTTGAAACCTTCTGTTTTAAGTGAATTATTTATGAGACTTTCTTCTTTTAATAAGTTTTTTATAAAAAAAATTACATTTTTATTATTTTTTTCGGATTGAAAAAATTGCCGCCACGAAAGCAAAACGCGAATACGTGGAGTTTGGTTGGGTAGAAAAATTTTGTCATTCATTCCACAAGTCGCAAAATGTTTTTTTCATTTTATTGGAATTCGAACTTTTACATTGTGTTTTATGGAAGAAATGATTGCATACTTTAAAAAGTTGTTGGATTGTTCCATTAATCATATTGTCTACTGTTAGGCGGTAAGTTGATTTGCGATTTCTTTATATAATTTTTATTATTTGTTGTTGTAGGGGTAAAAGCAGTACAGATCCTGTGAACTTGCAAGTGTCTACCTATTACAATTCAGGAGATACAGCTCTGTGACAGCCAAACGGACGGACGGACAGCGGAGGCTTGGCAATAGGGTTCCTTTGGGAACAGAACTCTAACTTTCAACTCGCTCTCAGTAAAATGCGTTTTGAACATTATCGAAATCTCATGAGAGCGAACAAATTTTTTAAAATTAATCATACAAATGACTAACTGGACTGACTTTACTGGCCATTCTGTCACCCCAATTTGTCAATACTTTAAGCTCCTTTTTTACGAACAGCCTGACCAACTTTGCTCTTGAGCACCTGAATTATCTCTAAATTATTCTATTCATATTCATCAAAAGAATTGCAAAGTTGTCAAACCGCAACTCCATCGCGGACATCACAAACTGACTTATTACACGATTTTTGAATTGCTCTTGAAAAGCTGCAAATATCTCATGAGAAGTCTTTGTCAGTAACCCCCGCAGGCTTCGATATAAAAGGGCGACATGTTTTGAGACGTAATAGTTTAGTTCAACGCAAGGGTGAACGATGTCTTTGACCTGATAACGATTTCTATGCATATTTAAGAAGTGCTGTAAGGTGATGTGCGATGAGGGGAGTCCAACTGTCCCTCTATTGGGCAAAGTTTTTTAACCCATCAGTCCAACAGTTTAATGTGCTGTTAAACTGCTCTTTGATTGGCGACGATGTAATGCGTCGTAACCAAATGAAACGCTACGCAATTTGAAATATATTTATAGCCCCAACGCGGTATGACTAATTTTTGGACCCATAATTTTATAGGAGTAACTCTTTGGACCCATAATTTTATAACAGTAACTCTTTTTTAAAATCAGGGCCTAGCTTTACCATATATAGTATGTCTGTAACATTTTTTAGCAGAAAGGGCGAAGGTTTGACCTACAGTTTATTGCCGATTCCAAACCGCAATCTTCAGAGGATTAAAAATAACTCGTGTGTGATGGGATCTTGAAACTCACGGAACCAATTATTTTTCAATTCGATACAGGACCAACATTATTTAAGACCCAGAAATTCTTAAAATACTATTTTAAAAATGAGGACTTCGAAAATTAACTATCAAGGGCTCTATTTTTCAGAATGTTCTCTACGTAAAGAGATCGAAAGCGATTTTTTGGTTCTGCAGCTGTTGCTGATTTTGAATGACGATTGCATGATTTTCGACAAAAATAATGGCTGACAATTTATTATTTCCCTTCTTTCTTTCGCGCCAAATTCCAACCCTATTTTCAATACATCAGGCCATAAGGGTATTAAATAACAAGCTTAATAATGAATGTCCTTTGTTTATTGTCACTTGTGTTAAATATTTAAAATTGTTCGTTAAATGACAAAAAAAAAAAAAAAAACAAACAAATAACAATAACCCAACAAAATTTTGTAAACAACATGTTTTTCTTTTATTTTTAATCTTTTTCACGCTTAAACTAAAAACATTAAAACTCATTGCAAAAAACAAAAACAATTACACAAATACACAAAACAACAAATTTTCATAAATAATCAAGCAGTTTATTGAGGTATGGTTTTTACAAATTCTTTTATCTATCATTGGCAAGTTAAATGTTTAAATGTTTTTTGTTCACTTAACTTTTTGAAAAAAAAAACAAAAATTGCACAGTCTATGTTTATTATTTAGCTGATGTCAAAATTATAATTTCTGTCGGTGTCTGGTTGTTTAATTTTTTTTTCTAACTAAGATCTGTTTCAAAAATTATTACTATTGTTATTTTTTCATATATTTTTTTTTATTACACACACTTTAACACGAATACACATAAATTATTGAACATCTCATTTGACATTCATACAAACTATTGAACGTCGAATGGAATCAAACTATAGCAATTGGTTGGAGATAATCCGGACAAGGATAAAATTGTATCTGAATACCAAAAAAGACTTAGGTCTTCGTTGAATAGCAAGAATATTGGACTTTATGTGAAAGCATTTATGAGGTAAATCCTTAAAATTATCCTTAGATGCAAAAAAAAATAAAATTTTTTTTTTTAGCCGCAAGGATCTCTCGTTGAAAGGATGTAAGGTTGATATCATACTCATTACCGGCATGTTGAGCCCATATGCGCAGATGGTGGAGAAGCTTCATCGTGATGTCGAAAAAGAAAAGGTTACAATGTTGAAGATCGAACGCGCTGGTGATGTCCTCGCTGATGCGGTAAGAATATAATGTTTGCAGTTTTTATAAAATATACTTTTAAATAATATATTGTCTTCGGGTTTAGCACCAGTTTCTGTTTCAAAAATTATAAATATAACCTGCCATAGAAAACTAGTTCGCCTCTGGGGTTTCTCCTTCAAAAACTATCGACAGGCCGTTCAGATTCGGATCATTTGATCTTTGCTGTCATTCGAAAAATTATGTTGCATTGGGGCTAGTAGAATATTTTGTTGTTCAACGGTTTGGAATAAGGCACCTTTAAGCTAAAAAAAGTTTAAAACTTTAAATATTTCACATTTATAGAATTTATAAGAAAGATCGAAAGCAGAAGATGAAAGCCCATTATGCCACTCAGTTTGAAATGTTTTTGCCGGCTTCTAGTAGTACTTTGCAGGTGCATATTTGAAGATTAGCTTTCAGATGTTTTTTGATGCCGACCGTCTTGTGGTGTGCTCTTATTCCAAATTGGTCAGACGACAGATCGTAGATACTAACTGTCAAGATGACATTTTCTAAAGAGTTTTCCAAAAGATTTGCTTATTGTAGAGGGACTAATGAAACGATTGCTGGCATGCACTTTGTGGTATCTAAAAGCCAGTGGCGAGTGCATTAATTAACTTAAATATGATTTGTAGGGATTAAGTTCAGCTGTATGAAGTGAAAGTGTGAAGTGTAAGGCAGAGACAATGAGGGGTTAAAAATTAAGGAATATAAAATTTATAAGAAAAAGACTAAAGATTAAATCTTTAAAAATTCAAGAGACTCAAAATAAAGGGTTTTTCAATTATATAATATATATATATATATATATATATAATAAATAAAACAAAAAGGGTTTTGAATATCAATGAAATTCTTTATTTCTGTGAAAGTACGTTTGATGCCATTATGTATGGAACTCGATTTTTTTTTGCATGGCCACCACAGGCACGCTTGCAGAAGTCCAGACGCTGAACCCAATTTTCGACGGTTTTCAAGTAATTTCGCGTTCGATGTTCGTACGAAGTTCATCAATCGTCGCTGGCTTGTTGGCACAGACCATAGACTTGACGTAGCCCCACAGGAAATAGTCTAACGGCGTCAAATCGCACGACTGAGGCGGCAAAGTGACTGGACCATTTCGTGAGATAACACGTTCTCCAAACTTGGTTTCCAATAAATTGATCGTGACATTCGCTGTGTGGCTTGTGGCGCCGTCCTGTTAGAACCACATGTCCCCCAAGTCCATATCATCCAATTGGGGCCAAAAATATTCGGTTATCATTGAACGGTATCGATCCCTATTCACAGTAACGTGCTGGTCTTGATCATCACGAAAGAAGGAATGACCGCCGCCGGTCATTGGGCCCATAAACCACACCAAACCGTAATTTTTCGGGATGCAATGATGACTAATGGAGTACGTGTGGATTGCTGCCTAACCAATACCGCATATTTTGTTTATTAACGGAGCCATTCAGCCAGAAATGAGCCTCATCGCTGAAGATGATTTTTCGATGAAAATCCGAATCATTTTTAAGTTGTTGCTCAGCCCAATTCATATAGTACGACGATTCTGGTGATCAAGTGGGTTCAGTTCTTGCTTCAATTTAATCCTGTTAGGATGTAGGCCAAGATCTTTTCGCAAAATTCGCCACAACGACGTCACAGAGATGCCAAACGCTTGAGAACGACATGTGAGAGACACATTTGGGCTTTCTGCAACTGAAGCCTCAGCGGCAGCAATATTCTCGACACTACGGGCACTTCTTTGTCTCACTGCCACGGGAACATTTTGTACTGTGCCTGTGGATTCAAATTTTTCCACGTTGTTGATTGGTAATGAAAGCGCTGCCCCAACAAGAAACACAATACTCAAAACGAGCGTTTACGAGTTCATAGTAGGTTATATTAATCAGCATTAAAAGGTCAGATGGAACGAGTTTACGTAGGTGGAAAATCATGTTCATAGCTACGTACACTACTCTTTTAATGTCATCAATGTGAACTTTCCAATTCAAGTTACAATCCAGCATAATGCCCAAGTACCTAAATTCGGTGACAGATTCTAACACAATAGAATCGTTGCTGCAGGTGACATGATCACAACTAAAACAATGAAAACGAACACCGTTAATGACATCACGGTTTGAGAGGGAAAAGGACATGACTTTTGACTTGCTACAAAGCACCATTTGGTGATATTTAAACCAGTTACTAAGCACAGATAAGTCCATATTGACCGTCAGCGAAAAAAACAATACTTCCAAGTAAAGGCAACTTGAAAACAGAATTTATGTAAAATATAACAAAATACAGGTCCAAGAACAGATCCCTGAGGAACACAGACGCGTCGACTGGGTAATGATTCACTAAGGGTTGTGGTAATGCGAACATATTGTTTCCTATTTTGGAGAAAACCATTCCAGAATGTTGCTTCTGAAGCCACGACTTTCAAGTATTTTGAGAAGCAAATCATGGTTTACTAAGTCAAGCGCTTTCGTTAGATCCAGAAAAAGAGCAGCAGATTTTTTACTCTTGTCTAGATCAACTTGGATTTTTTCTTAGAAGGTCAGTATCGCATGCTCAGTTGACTTTCCTTTAACGAAACCGAATTAAAATTATGACAGCTGTTTTCAGGCATTCTGGGAATATGCCACTGTGAAAGCCTTTATTAATCAAAAACGTTAGTGGCTAAGTTATAAATGAACAGGACTTTCTGATCAGAAAACTGCTTATGCCATCTAATTCTTCTGTGTGTTTTGGTTAAAAGCTATATTTGATATTAAAAACGATTCTTCAGCTTCAGGGACAGTATCGAGAAAAACTTTCGAGAGAAAAACATCGTCCAGGAATGCACGCATTTTGTTTGAAATTTTTCGTAACTCTTTTAAAAAACAATCTAATCTTTTGCTCATTTCTAAGTCATTGGACACAATGACATCGGAATATTTCAAACTTTTCAGAATGTTGATTGTGTTTGATTTTCCCAGAAAATTGTTTACAATATTGCATTGCTGCTTTGGATTTGATTTGTGGTACCTAAATTTTCGGTTGAAGTAGTTTTCCTTTTCTCATCATGATTCTACCACAACGCAGCCAAAGAAATTTATAGTTGCCTTGTATCACTCGGCAGCCAGTCATTGATGAATGTCTTGCCTTTGCCAGAGGTGAAGATTTTGCCAGCGTTGATCGGTGATTTCATATCATAAGAAACAGCCAAGATTCGCTCCTTAACACTCTTGCTCCGAAGCTGTACAGTCAAGGCTCCAGATGGCTTTCCCTTGCTCTTCTTCCTGTAGCAAAAATCGATATCATCATTTTCTACTTAGACACCGATGTCCTGGTGTAGAATTTGAACGACAGTGTCTTGCAAGTTTTCCTTCTCAATAAGCGTTACTTCACGTAACTCAATGAAGTTCGAGTGAAACATTGATTCTGCTTTGCACAGCCTCACTTTGGTAACATTTCACTGTGACTTCAGCTGTTCGTTTTCTCTTTTCATTTCAGCTAGCATTTGTGTAGACTGCTCAAGAAGTTCAAGTTGTGCCTGCATTATCTGCATAGCCTGAACGGTTGAAGCAAGTGTTTCCTTCATTTCCACAAGTTGGAGGTGACACTAGCACTGCACGATAACACTGATAACCGCCGCGGGTTGTTTCTTTTCATTTGGATGCATTTGTCACAGCTCCAAGGTTTTTTCGATTTGATAATGAAATCAACATCCGCGGGTTTCAATTTACCACAGTCCGCATGCAAAAGACAATTGCAGTCAGTCTCTTTCTATTTTAATTTTGCAAATTTTCCAGCTTACATTATCACTAATTCACTCTTCACTTGTTCAGTCTACGGCGGTCAAACTATTGGCTTGAAACTATTGTGTAAACTTGGCCTTTTCCGGATTTCAATACAGGTCGCATATTTCCAACCCTAAAGAGAATTGATTGAATTGACGCATTTTTCAACCAGTTTCTGTGTCTGGGCTTATCGCTGTACCTCCATCAATTGTATGGTAATTGAAGATTCGCTGATCTAAAGCGTTGGATTTTGTGCGGTTAGATCACATTGCAAATCATCTTTAACACTCGTAATTTTCTCTTTGTTATCTTCAACTATTTTCCAGAAGGCCTATTGGCCTTTTCTAAGCCTCGTTGCTGTGCGTTTTTTATTTTATCTTCTTTAAACTTTGTGAAGCTAGAGTAAATCTTTCCTTTATGCTTAGACGTTATTTTCGAATGCAGAAGATAGCCGAGTTCCTTTAAGGTTCAATATTGTTCAACATATCCTGGGCAAAGAACTAGGGCTATGTTTTTTAAAAATTTGCGCATATTCCTCCTTATTCAGGACTCCATTCATAGTCATGAGGTCTCCAACAATGGCGAGAGAGAAACAATCCCTGACCATTATGGAAACACCGCCGTGCAGTTGACCACTAGTGCTATAATGGTCATTGTATCGGCTGGTGGATTTCTTTACATAAAAATGGTCTGACAACAGGGCGTTGATGCAATGTTCCATAATACAAACAAGGATCAACTTATGTCGAATTAAATCCCGCGAATCAGACGATAATTCGATTGCAAATTCGGCATCCAGAAATATTAGCGAAACCAGTTCAAAATCATTCTCCAAATACTTCTGCTCGCTCTGTACACCATGTATTTTAAGAATAGTCCTAACTTATTAAAAGCGAGTAAATTTTAAATAAAAAGAGGTGCAAAAACAAGTTTTAATTATTAAAATAAACGTGAACTTTTAAAGAAAAAAGGAATTTAAGTGACATTTTTTATATACAATTGTATTCACAAAAAAAGTGTTCATGCAACTTTAAAAAATATGAACATAATTCTACGGTACTTCAGTTGTCATATTTGAGGCTATAAACTGTCAGTGTAAGCTTACCTTTTGGTTTGGGAATGCAAGTGATCAAACATTCTAGTTTACACCAAACAAATTTGTAAAATTGTATATTATCATGGAAAATGCATTGAAAAGTAAAATAAAATAATTTTAAAATGACATGGCCATCATTGGTTCTAAAAATATTTTACATAATCAATTGACATTTCTAAAGATAGTTTAATATATAAATTGAATTTCATTGGTAATTGAATTTCACACTGCAATTTTTGTGAAAACACATATAGTATAGATCGTTTCAAATGAGTATGTAGAAAGTTCGCGCATGATTCCTCTTTTCTTGTCATTCCACACAAAACAGAAGAAAATAAGAAGCTGCTGTTGCCAAATGTGAAAAATATGAAAAATGATTGTAGAGAGAATGTGCGGAGTATGAATTCGTTTTTCTCTTAGTGAAGTGGGTAATGACAATTTTAGCGAAGAATGGTTAAAGATCTATAGTTCTCAGTTATTGTGTTAAGAGAAAGAATGAATGTTTTGCCAGAATGAATTTTGCTTGAAAATATGGGTATTGAAAATTTGAAAAAATTAAAATGTCTAATAACAATATGAATATTTATTTATTAGATTTTTTTTAATGCAATAGCACTTTATCCTCGCCGTAGCTTTCTATTTCTCTGTTTTCTATTCGCTGGGTCTTATGACAATTCTTTCGGTGAAGGCATCCCAACTCTGTTCATATGCCAAATAATGTCTTCTGTCCTTATGGCTTTACCGCAGGTACTTTTCCACTCTTCGATCGTAATTTTTGCGAATTCTTCTTCTGCTAATTTCTTGACGGCATCCAGATTGAACGTAGTATTTCTCACCGCCACTTTTGATTTTACAATATCCCATATATTCTCAATTGGGGTATGGTGGCAGCCTGAGTACTTCATGCCCTGCTGATCTTATCAAGACGTCTATTTCACGATGCGGATCCGTCTTGTTTCGTTTTACTGTATCATATAGTTCAACTTAAAGCATTGAAGAGCTGTGTTCAATATTATTTTCTGCAAGCCAATTAGTTAACTCAAATTTTGTTGCTGATGATGTTGGCGTACGGTTTTTTAATTTGTTGTGATATGAAGCATTGTCCATTACAATAACCGACGGTTCATCCAGGTGCTGCAGAACCTGTTCTCTTAACCATTTGGAGAAATTTTCAAAGTTCATCTCATTATGGTAGTCACCAGACATCGATCCAGATTTGAATATGAGAAGAGCGGAATCGACAAATCCATTTGATCCACCAGCATGTGCAATGAAAAGTCGTGATCTTTTTTCAATAGGCTTTTTTAATCCTTCCGTACTTCCATCGGTCCAAGACATTCCTCTTGTGTGGGAGCTATGTCTATATGACTTATCTATGTAAATAACTTGGTATCAACTTTCACGGAAATCCCTGATTTTCCGGTTATATCTTATCCTTTGAATTTTTATGTCCGTCCTTTCACAGAGGAACTCTCCAAAGTGATGTCTTGCTTATGCTCATTTTAAGTTCATTATAGATTTTTTGCTTAAGGCTCCTCAATACGAGTAGAATATCCTTCTTATGGCCTCCAAATCGAAATTGTCCAAATCAGTTCCATTGCCGATGAGGAATTTTCTTCTTGGGTGATTGTAGTGTTCCATTTTGATGTTCTTTGATTATTTTGTAGATAACCCTTTGTGAAAGTCCGACAAATTGTGATGTTTTTTTCACAGCTGCTCCTATAGGTGCGCTATTTTGTTGATTAATGGCGAAATCCAAATTTTGTTTGTAAATTTTCAGCATAAGCACTTTTGCTTGGCGTGTTAAAGGCTTTCTCTGCTTGAAGCAGTCCATTATATATTTATTTTTATTCATTTTTGCTTATGCTCGCTTAATCACGCCTACCCATTGAGTACTGTAAGTAAAAATCAGCCGAATTGTAAACATCATTTCCCAGGCAGAAAAGGTGTGCAAATATTTCCATGCTCTCTCTGCGCAGTTTTCCAATTGCATAGTGATTTGAAACGGTCTATAAATATTTTTTTGATACCTTGCTCTTAATCCAAATGGGTCAGACGACTTTTCGAATGCAGAAGACAGCGGAGAAACAATTCCAAGAATTAGATGTCATGTTCTCTCCTGTGAAGAAATAACACTGACAGCAGGGCGATGATGCAATGTTCCAAAATACAAATTTTAAATAAAAAGAGGTGCAAAAACAAGTTTTGATTATTAAAATAAACGTGAACTTTTAATGGAAAAAGGAATTCAAGTGAAATTTTTTGTATACAATTGTACTCACAAAAAATTGTTCATGCAACTTTAAAAAATATTAACATAATTTTTGAGTGATGCTCTTTTTGTGAATAATCTTAAAATGCCATGTAAGCCATCATTGCTTCTTAAAATGTTTGACATAATCAATTGGTATTTCTGAAAATAGTTGACTTTAGTTTAATATGTAAATTGAATTTCATTGGTAAATTTTCATTATTTTGAGAACAGTGCTATTTTTGTGAAAACAACTTTAGAAAAGGTATATTCTAGGTTCAGATAAATTTTTCTTTTAGTAATTCGTTATCATAATACAGACGTACGTAAAAAGATAAATTAAAAAATTTATAAGTGTAGCTCCGACCTCCGCCATTTAAGAAAAATGTAAAACACACATACAAATGTTGAAGCTAGGGTCTGGCACTCAAAGGACAGTTCTCTCCTTTGGAAAAACTCATAGCCGGACCAGCAAAATTTCAACAACCACATTGTTGTATCGTCATGTTTTCTACTCCTCGAGCCCTTCAATTTGATACCCATATTAAACGATTTGAATAAAAATTTTATCCGGCATTTTAGGTATTACACCTTTGTTGCAGACTGAGTAAGCTTTTTCTTTCAAAAAACTTTTCTCTCTATGCCTTAAGATTGTTAGACCTACCGCCAGCTTTGACGAATCATAATAATTTGCGACAGTACTGCCGCCATTTAAACGTGCTTGTGGCCTTCAAGTGTCGCCAATAAATTCTTTGCCCAAACTTTATCATTTCTTGGTTTCTTTTTGAATGCAAAAACTGCAACTGGTTCACGCAAATTTAGGTTGGTTTTGGCGAAGAGATGGCCAAACAAACAAACTGACTGTTTTTTGGCTCGACAAGTAAACACATATGAGAAGTCATACAAAAGCCACTAATTCTGAACGTGTGACTTTTTGGTATGGTTTTAGGAGTGGCGGCACAATTGCACCATTTTTTCACCACGATAACCTTTTCCCTATACTGAGAATTGGAGGATTTAGGCTAAGGATGTTGCCTGTCTACTATACCGCCTTTACACTTTTTTTGTGGAATGCCAAGCACACAATCTAGGGACGAATCAGGTACTAAAAAACATTATTGGTAAAGGAAGTATTTTAAACATGCGGCGAAACTATCAAAATTGTTTAAAAACTGGGTTGACAGGTTGGTCTACTGGTTAGACAAGGCAGTTATTTAAATAAAGTATTAATTTCAATATAAAACAGAAAATCACTCTTCGCATTTAGTTATTAATCTACTTTTAAAGCTGCCAGAAAAAAAACGAGGTCCTTCCATTTTCATATTTATTATTCCCAAACCTAAACAGTCTAAAAGTGATTTTAGTCTTGTGACTTTGGGATTTCTTAAAAGCCTTTGAACGAATCATTCTTCATGCGCTTAAAATAATTTGGATAGGGTACTGATATCATCCCTTTGCCATTTTCCCATATATGAACCCTCCAGCTGGTGATACACCTGAAGATCAAGCATGAATTGAAATTTATAAATTAATAAATAATTTAACTTTTTTTCAGCCTGCAAAAGTTGCCCAATCAATTTTGCTGTTCTGCAAGGGTCAGGGTCTACTTACGTCTGTCATTATGCCCGGCGTGGATCGATCCAGAGCATTTTCCACCAGCTCCGGAGGATCCACTGATGGCACAAATGGCAGCCGTAAGTTATCACGCGGTATCTCAATGGAGGAATACGACAAACCAAACATTCGACGTCTTAGCGTTACAGTTAACAATGAACTTCCACCAATTAAAAAATAAAACCACGATTTCAACATTAAAAAAAAATTAAGAACAATAAAAGAAAGAAAAGAACGTCGATTTCAATCGCAAACGATCGTTGCCAAATTTACAATTCGTAATTTAAAAAATACACAACGTTCATAAAAATTAAATGAAAACAAAAAAAAAAAAACACTATAAACGAAGAAAATATTCCAAATATTAGAAAAAACTCGTACCAATATTATGTAGAGACTTAAAAAGAAAATCAAGGATTCACACAGAACATCATGATATTTGTCTGGCAAAATTATTACCTCCGACTTAACTGGACTTCCCAATTTTTATCAGCAACTTTTTTACAAATCAACCAATCGAAACATCCCAAATCAAGAACCTTAAGTTAAAATACTATATATCTATAAACTTAAAAAATACAAGAATATTTTTACAAGATTTACATAGACCAAACATCTAAAGGATACGAAAGAAAATTGTTCATCAATGAAATTTTTAATAACGAAAGTTATAAAGTATTTTATACAATAAATCTATTTAATTAAGTAAATTCGTATGCTTAAAACAAAAAATTATCTATATTTACTAGTGAATGAATGCACAAACTATAGCACTAATATTATTGAAGGTGTCCTGTGCAAACGCATATATAAATATTTAAACGAATGTTTTATGTAGAAAAGAAAACAATATTTTCTATTTAGAAGAAATTTTTTAATAAATTGTCTAATTCATTATCATTGTTAAAATTTGAAAAAAAAAGAACACACGCAAAAAAAAAAAGATTAATCTATTGAAGAAAAAAAAAACATTATTTATATACACATTGTACATGTACATAAAATTTTGAATTAATTCTTATGTATATCGTGCTATGATTAGACCATTCAAGTATACATATATCATGGCTAAGTAGTATTGTTCTATATGAAGTAAATGAATGAAATGCAATAAAGAGTAAATATTCATAAACTTTTATTAATATCCTGGCGGGTCAAATAAATTACTTTGGATATGTGTGGTTCAGGATATCCTTACCTTTGCCGATGATGAGGCAGCAAGGCAAAGTCGTTAAATGGGTAATAAAGCTGAAATGGACCAAAGGTACGTACACACATGTGTTAATGGTGTTTAAAAGGATTCCTTTTTTTTACAAGGTGATAAGTGTATATGTCAGCGGTTAAGTTGAATCACTTTTTTTAACTGTGAGACGCACAGGGCATGTGATGTGATATCCATTTTCATTATTCAACATAAATTATTGCTACTTTTGGAAAATTTAACGCCTTAAGAGCTGTAATTTGCAGATCTATATTCAACAGGGTGGCTGAAAAATATTTGCACGATGTTGTTTTGAAATACACTCAATTCTCTTGCGGTAGATGCGTTCCAAAACTAACCACACAAAAAAAAAACGCATAAAAGAATTCACTTATGCAGTGAAAAAAAAAGAATGTGTTGCATTATTTTCAAAAACGCAAAAAATTGCTTCAAAAACTCAAGCTGTCTTTTTTACAAAAAAAAGCCTGTTTCTTACCAACCAACAGATTAACTATCAATAGCACACAGATGATTGAGTGGAAGTCTAGTGGTGAATTTCTTGGGGTGCACCTCGATAAACATCTGACATTTGGACATTATGTGCAGGAAACTTAAAATAAAGTGAACCTAACAATGCGGAGTTTGTATCCTTTTATAAACCGAAAATCAAAAATGAACAATGAAAATAAACTCACGATATTTAAAGCAATTTTTTATGCCATTATGTTTTACGGCTATCCTGTTTGGGGATCTTGTGCAAAAAGCCAAATCCTAAAATTGCAGCGGATTCAAAACAAGGTTCTCTGGCGAAGATAGAGGAAGTTGCTCCGAGGATAAATAAGCTAAATATAGATAGATAAATATAAATAGACAGATATAAGGCAAGGTGCAGTGCGTCGGATAATGTACTGGTCGTTCACTTAGCTATCTGAGCCTGGCCTAGTTTGATCCTATAAAGTAGCACTTTTTATTTACCTACTCAAAATAGTTACGCTTATTTATCTATCTATATATATATTTATTTCCTTATTTATTTTATATATACGCATATTTATAAACCATTATTTGTTTAAAATGTAATTATTTATTTATATTTATTTATTTATTTACTTATTTATTTATTAACTTATTTATATATTTACTTATTTATTTATATATTTATTTATTTACATATTCATATATATATTTATTATTTATGTATTTATTTTTCTATACATTTAGAATATTTGAATGTTAACACAACATTTTCGTAAACAATTATTTAAATGTTATTTGGATTCAAGGACTGATTTATGCTCCCTAATTTATTTATTTTTCTAAATATTTTTCCCTTCTTATTTTTTAAGGTAAATAAATACTAAATAATTAATAATAAATAATAATAGCAAACAATAAATAATAAATAACACATAATTAATAATGAATAATAAATAAGTAATAAGAAATAATAAGAAATAAATAATAATATAATAAATATAAAATAATAGTAAAATAAATAATAATAATAAATAATTAAAATAAAAAATAAATTATCAATATAAATATATTGTAAATAAATATTTTCTTTTATAGGTTACATTAGTATTTTATATTAGAATGTTAGTATAGTTAATATAAAGATAGTGATTTAAATTTATTTTGAAATAAGTGAGTTTTTGTTCATATTAGATTATACAGGTTTGAAATCAAATAGTTGTCAGATAGTAAACACTAGTTTATATCTCTGGAGCAAAGTTTAGCACTGCGTTCCGATACCATTTCAATTTCGGTAAGTGTTTGAAGTTCGTCTGTCGAAAAGAACCGTGGTAGATTCATCATCATTTTTAGGGTTTTATTTTGAATAATTTGAAGCCTACGCATATGGATTTTTGCACATTTTGCCCATATATTTCTATTTTCTTCAAATGAAAGGGTAAAGAGCCCTAGTTGTAACGTTTACCTTATTTATTATTTCCTGGACATGAATATTGAACGTTAAGCGTTTGTCCAAGTGCACTCCGAGAAAATGTGTTTCTAATTTTTTACTAAGTTGAAGACCTTCTCGAACTTTTTTTGCAATGAATGTTATCTTCTTCGTCACTGTTATTTTCTGGATCTTCGACTGAATCAAATAACATTTCAATAATATCATCATCACTTGGGGGCTCATCTACAAGCAACTCATATTGATGTCAATCTCGTTAATGCTATCAAAACCTTCGCCACCACTTTCGTGTGCCAAACCGTCATTGCTTGATTAGTAGCATTGTCCCTTGTAACGCATTCAAGCCAGATTGCTTTCCAGCAGGCATTTCAAATTTGTGGTCTTATTTTACTGATTGCAGAAGAAGAAGAATTTATGTAGTCTAAAATCGAAAATCGTGTTCTAAGAGATCGATTAATGAGCAAGTTTAAGTAGTCGATCACCTGATGCATTGCTACAGAGTAGGAATGTTACTCTGTCCTTTGCTGCTTTAAAATCACATGGTTTTTTTCGGTTTTTGAAATGTAAGTTCGGGAAAGCATTTTTTTGCAACAAAAATCTTGTTTCGTCTGCGTTGAAAACTTTCGGGGCAGTATCCACGATCTTCAATCATTTTAATCAACTTTTCAGGAAAACGTTTTGCAGCTTCTTCATCTGCTGATGCAACCTCGCCGGTAATCTTCCCGTTGTGAAAAGCATTTCTTTTTAGAAAACGAATCAGCCATCCTGTGCTCGCTGAAAATTCTGTACCAGACGGATTGCAAGAAATAGTAGATGGTTCCACTTGCTTTAGCTTCTCGTAAAAGCAAAGATCTTTTTTTTTATTAAATTAACGTAAAGCGACCTAAAAATGCATTCCTTAAACGTCGATTGCCAAGCGAGAAGTGTATGCGGTTGCATCGTCCTCATATAGTTCAGTCCACAATTCATCAATTTACGGAAAAGAAACCTTCAGGGAAAAAGGCACCATGGTTGAAATGGGACTTTGTGAATGATCGTGGACTCTCAGCGCCCTGAAAGCGCATATTTTGTTTGTGCGCTCATCGTGCATTGCGTTCGACTACGCCGTTAAACTTGAGCGAAGTTGATCGGAAATGACGTTCTGTAGACAATAGCTCATGGTATCTGAACAAGCATATATAGTCCAGTTTTTTTGACCCATTTGACGCTGGACCAAAATTGGAGTAACAGGAAACTTTCTAGCGTAGTTTGAAAGCTTCCTAACCAGTAGAACCTACATAATCAGAAAAGGCATGTTGATGTTGTGGCAGCATCAAGGCTATTGCCAATAGATTTTTTCTCTCATTGGCTTCACAAAATTATACAAAATAACTCAACTTAGACACAATGACGAGGAACAGTTCAACAGCAACGGAATGAACAAGATGCTAATCTCACAAATCTCACAAATTTACAACGGGGTAAACGTGGCAAACTCTTATAACGACAGAACTGACAAAAATTAAGGGCAACAGGCCGTAAATACCAGAAAACGTCAGCAAAGTACCTTAAAATGGTACTGGAACGAGTATGGATGACACAATATCGCAGTGAGCTAGTGAGATATATTAATACATACACTGCCGAACATAAGTTTTTGGACTATACATTCTGTTGGAGAAATTCATATAAAATTCTTTGTGTTTCTCAATTTGCGGTCAACATTTCTTGCAAACAGTTTTATCAAAATGATGTTTACTTAGCCGAATGACCAAAACAAATTAACCTTGTACGAAGACATCAAAATAATAGGGAACTTTAACAAAATTCAAAGTCTTAGTCGGCAACAAAGTTTCGGCCATACCTGCAGCAATTTGAGTAACAATCCAGACCTAAGATCAATCAAGTTCTTGATGTTTTCTTTTGATCTCTGGACTACTTGACGTTCATTTGTCGCTCGATCTTGGGCACTGTTTTCGGAACATTCGACAAACTGGCCCCCAAAACAGATCTTTTTAGTTAAGGGTGATCCATTTTATAATTTTAAGCGCTTTTTTTTCTAAAACTTGATCCACAGCAAGACTTTTCCTTGTTCATGATTTCATTGATAAGTTTGAGGTCTGGATCAGTCACGCACCAGAAAAATCCTTATACAATTATGGTGTTACATTGGCTTATGGGCCAAAAAACATGGAGTGCTTGAATTCTTCTCTACATAATGCAAAAGAAATGTTGACATAAGGGCCCAATACTTTTTATGGACCTTCAGGAGACTCTGCTTTGCAATGCGTTAAGTCACACGTTGGGGGAAAATGGCGAAGTGTCATAACAATATGAGTGAAGATCGAGTTAATTGACTTTGACATATCATAGTGAAAGAAGTAAAGGCTTAAATGGAAGTCTTACAAGCAGACTCTTAAGCCTTCGATTTTATATCTGTTTAAAGTCACCTAAGCTACCTAAGGTAGGTAGGTAGGTTGTTGTGGATTCCACAAGGCACACATAGGCCAGTGTGACACCACAAATCATATATGATGGCATGTATGGTTTATGATACAAAATTTGTTGTAACAGACGACCAAAACGCAACCACTTAGCTTTTTAATGCCATTGATGGTCCACTGCAAGGCAGAGTTTCAGCGCCCATACTTTTTAACATATTTATAGCTCAAATACTATAAATAAATATAAATAGAATGGTTCGATGACGAAAATTTTAGGTATACAAGGCAAACTCCACGAAAAGTACAATAAGCTCCAATCATTTTGCTCGGAATGGAAGCTCAAAATTAACAACGCAAAAGGCAAAGGCTTTTAGGCTAAAGGTTAGTTTTGTGTCAAGATTTATTCCTTAATATTTCACACAGTTGCTCCAATCAACTGCGTCTCCACAGATTTGTATGCTGCTATTCGAGAGGCAAGGACTTCTTTTTCTGGTAAAAAATATAGCTTGCATTTTAATACCTACTGTTCAGCTTAATTTTTTATTTGTTATAGTAGCTTTCTATAACTTTCATCGCATCCTTTAAGTTTGTCTCAACGTTTTGAGGAAACTTATGAGATGAAAATAAAGCGATATCATCTGCAAAAAAAAAAAACGCTTAACACTCATTCAGAAAGTCAGATGTGAACAGATTGTATGAAGAAGGTCCTAAAACCGAGCCTTGAGGAACTCCCAGTTTGAAATAAATAAGATTAGATAACGCACTTTTGACAAAGACTGTAAAGCAACAAACAGACAAAACACTTTGAACTATATTAAAAAGATACGGAGGAAAGTTAAGAATAATCATTTTATATAAAAGACCCTTTCATACCGAAGTCAGGCTGACGCGGACATGAAAATGCGAAGGACTTCAGACCAATCAGCCTCATATCCTTTGTCTTGAAGACACTTAAACGGATTCTCGGCAATTACATACGAAACTTTTTAGATGAAACATGTCTATCAAAATCCCAGCACATGTCTATCAAAATCCCTTAGAGGTAAGTCAAAAGAAACAGCACTACACGAGCTAGTGAGAACTTCCTAGATATAGAAGGGGCTTTTAATAACGTACTTATGGAAACATTTCATGCGTCCCTTACAAGTCTGAGCATAGATAATAACATCAGGCAATGGGTTACCACCATGCTCAGAACCAGAAATATACAGGCCACGTAAGGGACCTGTACTATATATAAAATAGCCAGCAGAGGAGCACCTCAAGGAGGCGTTATCTCACCTCTTCTCTGGCTTACTGTCATGAATAAAATACTCTTACAACTAGATAGGGAGAGGATTAAAGTAGTAGCTTACGCAGATGACTTGGTGATTCTTGTGTCTGGAAAATTTCCAACCGTGATCAACGAGATCATGGAACTTACTTTAAAAAAAGTTGACACCTGGGCTACAAGTACAAGCCTAAGTATTAACCCTATCAAAACGGAAATGATGCTTTTCACCAAGAAAATATTATACCAACCTTTACTCTCCCCCGCCTACACGGTCAACAACTGTCTCTAGCACCCAGGTCAAAGTACCTAGGAGTCTATCTTGATCCTTAACTCAGTTGGAAGATCAACCTTATTCAACGGGTCATAAAAGCATGCGCAGCTTTCTATACCTGTAACAAAACCTTTGGTAAAAAATGGTGCCTAAGGCATAAAATGGTTCAGTGGATGTACACTGCCGTAGTACGTCCAATCCTCACTTACGGATCATTAGTTTGGTGGCCGGCTCTTTAGAAAAAACACAATATTGCAAAACTCGTCAAGGTACAAAGAATGGCATGCATAGGGACCACAGGCGCTATGACAGTCGTGCTCCATCTGTTGCCTATAGACCTCCACATAAATAACATGCAGTTAGACTCAGCGAATCTAAGCTATGGACCTCAAAACCATATGGATACCGCTGTATCCTAGACTCAATACCGAGGGAATTAGCACCGAAATAAATTAAAATGAGTTCGGGTTTATATTAAATAGATAAGTTAGATGACGGAAATTACGACGCGTGGTCTATTCAGATGCGATCGGTGTTAGTCCACAGTGAACTATGGACATATGTGTCCGGTGTGACAACTCAACCGGAAACTGGTGACATTGCGATCGCCACATGGTCCTTGAAAGACGAAAAGGCTTTGGCCATGATTTTGCTTAGTGTGCAGTCATCCCAGCTTCTGCACATTAAGCAATGTGCGACTTCAGCCGGGATTGGCGAGGTTAAAATCAAAACGAAAAACTGTGCAATTAAACTAAGGAATGTGCTTTTTGTAAATTTAAAACTAATTTTATTTCGATCAGCAAAGCTACTCAGAATGGTAATCAAGTTACATTTAATAACGAACATGGTGCAATAAAGAATTCTGCGGGAGTTATGTTATTACAAGCAAAGAAAATAGGTGAATTGTTTGTGTTCCAAATGGAAAAGCAAAAACTATTGAACTTAAATGCTAACAGTAATTCATTTATCAAGTGGCATGAAAGGTTCGGGCATTTAAATGCAAAAAGTCTGAGTCTCTTACTCAAGAACAAAATGGTGGAAGGAGTAGGCAAAGAAAATAATGTCGCCGACTCTATACAGTGTGAAACGTGTACGAAGGGGAAAATGACATCTATACCTTTTCCAAAGTGTTCCACATACCGCAGCAGCAATGTTTTGGACTTGGTGCACAGTGACGTTTGTGGCCCGATGCGAAAGTGCTCTATTGGTGGTGCACGATACTTCGCATTGTTTATTGACGATTTTAGTAGGAAGTTGTTTGTATATTTTTTAAAACATAGAAACGAAGTGTTTAATGCATTTAGAAGTATTAAATATGCGGTTGAATTAGTGACTTCGCGAAAAATTAAAGCTATAAGAACAGACAACGGCAAGGAATTTAATAGCCGGGAATTTAATTGTTTTCTTGAGGATGCGGGAATTCATCGACAGCTGACTGCGGAGTATACACCTCAGCAAAACGGAGTAGCAGAGCGTGCCAACCGAACGGTTGTGGAAATGGCAAGATGTATGCTATTGCAATCAGATGCACCTGAATATCTTTGGGCAGAAGCAGTGAACATCGCTGTCTATATCAGGAATCGTTGTCCTACAAACAGTCTACAGGGCATTACAACCTACGAAGCCTGGCAAGGCGTTTATGCTTGACAAACGTCCTGGATAGTCTTAGTTTAAAACAAGAGCAACGAAGTGTATCATGGTGGGCTATTCTTCGGAATCGAAGGCATATCGCTTATAAGAGCCAATGACGAGGAAAATTTATAAAAGCCGCGATGTGAAGTTCTTCGAGGATGTTGGTAAGAGCTTTTCGAATAATGTTAATGATTTCGTTCTTTTAGACACAAAGACGAACAAATCACTCGATAAGGAGTTGTTGGAGTCCCGAGCGATCAAAACTGAACGTGAAATTAATTCGATTATAGATATTTCAAGAGATACCGAATTGTATGATGTCGAGACTAGTGAAGAGGAAACGTTTACGGATGCTGAAACTGGTACTGTTGCTGAAAATGTTGTCGATGTTGAAGGTGATCGAAATGATGGTACTATTGAAGATGCTACTGTTGCTGCTGTACAAGTTGGTGAAGATTCTAAAGGTGATCGGAAAGCTGACGTTGTTGTTGAAGACAACGCTGTCGAAGATGGAAGTCTTGAAGATCCACAGACTACAAATTTGAAATGGTCCCAACGTTTACACCCTCGTCAGAAGCAGTTTTTCTTGAACCAGAGTAAGCCGCTCGTGAATCCTACCACAGTTCGTGATGCTTTAAGTCGAGTGAACGAAAATAAGTGGTTCAACTCTATGAAGGCAGAGTATGAATCATTGTTATCCAATGCCAATGGAGCTTGTTGTTTTACCCAGTAATCGTAGGGCCATCAAGTCGAAGTGGGTGTTCAACATTAAGCGCGACAAAAATGGAAATGTGGAACGATGCAAAAGGATGCTCTCAAAAATTTGGCATCGATTACAACGAAACTTTTTCTCCTGTTGTACGCTACTCATCTATTCGTTTAATCCTGGCGTTATCGGCAGAATTTAAACTATTTGTGCATCAGCTAGACGTGACCTCGGCATATCTCAATGGCTTGCTCTAAGAAGAGGTATATATGGAGCAACCAGAAGGTTTTGTGGATGTGGATAATCCCCACATGGTTTGTAAATTGAAGAAAACCATATACGGCTTAAAACAATCTGGTCGTGAGTGGAACGTCGAATTAGACGGTGCCTTGAAAAGAATTGGATTTGTAAGATGCAATGGGGATTCATGCGTGTATTCTAAGACCAGAGGGAAAGATGTTAACATCTTTGCCGTGTATGTAGACGACATATTACTAGCGTGCTCGAGTCTGGATTAGCTTGAAAAAATCAAACACCAAATCAGTCTTCAATTCGAGGTCGTGGATAAGGGTCCGGCTGAATATTTTCTAGGAATGGAAATATGCAAGGAGGATGATGCGGTGAAAATTTCGTCAAGGCAGTTCATCAAGAATTTAATGGGGATGGAGCAATGCAGGGCATGTTCTACTCCATTAGACCCTGGAAGCAAGTTCAAAAATTGTGCTGACTGCACTTATTGTCAGAAAGTCGATGTTAAGCAGTACCAGTCAAACATAGGCTCACTGATGTATTTAAGTGTTTCTACTCGCCCAGACATAACGCATTCAGTTTGCAAATTTGCTCAATTCAATACTTATCCCCACTTAGAACACATGAACGCTGCAAAACACATACTAAGGTATTTGAATTCAACAATTAATTTAAAACTAACATATTTTCAGAGCGGTGAACAACTGAAAGTGTACGCAGATGCCGACTGGGCGGGCAGTTGCGATGACCGGAAATCCTTCACTGGGTATGGGTTTTTCTTGGCTGGAGCTGCTATCAACTGGGAAAGTAGAAAGCAGAAATCAGTTGCACTTAGCAGCACTGAGGCTGAATATGTCGCCTTATCATCTGCGGCGAATGAGGTTATCCATCTAAAAAACTTCCTGAAGGAACTGGGGTGTTCCAGCTTGGTGAGCGAACCCATCAACATTTATGGTGACAACATTAGCGCTCAGCACATAGTCAGGAACCCCGTGCACCACTCTCGAACATATATTGCATTGAAATTTTTATTTTTATTATTTGCTGATTGAATTTAATGTTTTCTCATGCAAATTAATTTATGAAATTGCAAATAAAAAGATATGCATAGTTTTGAGGGAAAGTGTTAATATATATGTTTGTCCAAGCCTTCATTCAAAACCTATACATATCTAAATAAAACTAAATCTAAAATGGAATTGAAACTTAATCTAAAATAAAATTGTAGCAATCAGTCGTAATAAATAACCCGAACAGAGCGGTCATAGTTTTTACTTATAATTTGAATCCCTAACAGGAATCTACACAGATGGTTCAAAGATGAATTGCGGAGTCGGGGCTGGTATTTTCTCAGAGGATCTGAATATATGTACAGCCTTGAGACTGCCGAACGACGCCAGTATCTTTCAGGCAGAAATCATCGCCATTAAGGAAGCGTGTCTTCAAATCAAATACACAGACTCGATACAAAGAATATTTATTCTCGTTGATAGCCAAGCAGCTATTAAAGCTATAGTATCGACCACCATATCATCGAAAATAGTTCAAGACTGCCGCGAACAGCTTGCTAGTATTGCAGAAAGATTCAGGATAACCATTATTTGGTCAAATCCCAGGTAATGAATGAGTCAAAGCTAAAATCGATACACATTTCCTGAAAATTGCTGGCTTTAGGTGGTCTCAACTTAACACTTGCGCAAAATCCAGGAAAACATGGCCGCTATATAATCTAGCACGGACTGAGGATCTCCTTAGTCGGACCCGCACTGACATCGCGAGAATAATAGCGGTCAGGGCACTGGCCGATAGGAGACCACGCAATCAGTCTTAACATCCCATACAACACACACTGTCGCAGCTGTAACGACACTTCAGAGAAGGAGACTTACTCATTTTATGTGCAGCTGCCCAGCACTGGCAAGAATCAGACAGCGAACATTAGGCAACGCCTTTTTCGAGTAATAGAACAAAGCAACTAATAAACTTTCTTAATGCAACACGATGGGTGTAAGAAAGCATTTATAAATTACACAATTATAAACAAAAAATAACTGTGGTATCAAAACGGCACATAGTGCTAATTGGGGTCTCCTTATACCGCCACTACACATACACACACATATAAAAGACCCTTATACCAAACAGAATCGAATGCCTTTTCAATGTCAAGGAAAATCATGCCTGACTCGATTTCCTTTGACGAATTTGCATTTTCGGAGCACTTGGTGGGATGAGCTGATTTGACCTAAAACCAAATTGTATAGCCGGGCAATTGTTTCTTTCTTCACTAATTTTCGTAGTCTTTTCTTTAATGATTTTTTTGCATAATTAACTTACACTACTTTGCACTTTAATGATACTTCTCCATTGAGACATTTAGAGCAAGGTCTTTCGGCTCTAAAGCTGTAGCGTCGGATGGAAAGTGTCTAGACAAAGCGCACAAAGTGACTGGTGGCAGTATTCAGGTTTGCGGGGGTCTCTAGTTTTCAGTCATGCACAAGAGAACTTGCTTTTCCTATGCAGACCTATTTTGAAAATACGTTCTCCGAAATCGCTTCAGTGTAACCGGAAGACAGTGAATACGTTCCGTGTCCGTCTGTTGGCCCTACAAGCTCTGATTGCCAACATCTGGAGTAGGTTTTTCTTAAACAATCTAAGAAAACTATTTACTTGGGTTGTAACCGTCGTTAAGTTAGGCAAATAATAAAACAAATTTCAGACGCACGAACGGAACGACTTTTGAGCGACTTTGCTGTTAGCCTGTAGTCCATTTCGTTTTTCTCTTTGGTCAATTCATTTCAGTTTTTTTTTTAACAAGAAATAAAACATCAACAAATGATTTTGCAATATTATATTTTTTTACATTGACAATCCAGAACTTTCAATCGTCTTGAAAATTTTCCATATTGACCAAATATAAGCAGCAGTTCGTAGGTCCAAGCAAAGCTCATATTTATTTGCAGTTTCCATAATGCCAATCGCAGATGATTCCATCACAAACTGTAAAGCAAAGTCAACGATTTCAGCTTCTGTATTACAGTCTCGCAAAATTTGTAACTCCTTATTGGGCTTGATTTTCTTTAATGGGAAAAAAATAAATATTTTCAATTTTTTTTTTTGGTTTTTTTTAAGGTATAAACTTCTTTCTACAACAAAACTCTTCCAAAAATATCGTTCCTATGCGACAGTTGAATAAATCAAATAGACCTTCACGGATACGATATCTTTTTAATTGTTATTCACATTTTTTACTCACAGCACATGTTCCAGATTCCTCCAATGACTCTGTTACGGATTCCAAAAGCTCATCAATCAGTCTCCGATCGCGTTTACTCGTCAACTTTCCAAACGAGACGTGGTTTATGTTCTTCAAATATTCAAAATAAGAAGCTAACAGGAAAATAAATTGGACATACGAATAAGTTCAAAACTATGGCTTTGATAGAAGTTTTAATTTAGGATTACAATTTTCTTTAATAAAAAGTAAATAAAAAAAAAAGTTGGAAAATGTTTTTTTTACTATCTCGACGTATTTTAAACATTTAATATGATTCCACTCGTATTTCGACCACTAGTCTCAGTCTTGTTTCGCATTATAACTGATATGAGATCAACAAAGTAATTAAATGTGGCCCAAAATGTATCACCCTATGTGAAAATGCAAAACAGATACAGAATGCACGTTGACAAACCATGGAATAAAATAACAATCAAGATCAATATGTCCTGGTTGTCCTGCGCCAACTAAGCAAATACTATTAACTTAATTTACGGACTTCCGACCGGCGAAGGGTCTCTGCCTGTGACACGGCAGCCTTTCACTCTTGTCGATCCCGTGCAAGCTGCTTCTAGTTATCTCGATTATGCACTCTGACGTTCGCGATCGCCTCTATAACAACGCGTTGGGGCCGACCGATGATGTCGATATCGTTTGCATATCCCAGCAGCTGGACGGATTGGTTGAAGATAGTACCGTATTTACAACTGTCCCTGCGCACTATCTGTTCCAGCACGAGATTGAAGAAGTCACATGATAGCGCATCTCCTTGCCGAAATACGGCGCATGTTTAGAATAGTTCGGAGAAACTGTTTCCAACATGCACATTGCACTCTGTGTTATGCAGCGTCACGCGGCACAGCAAGATCAGTTTTGCCGGGATCCTCAATTCGCCCACCACCTTGTAGAGTTCAAGACAATGAATGCTATTCTACGCGGCTATGAAGTCCATAAGGAGATAGTGAGTCTCGACTTTAAATTCGTTGCTCTTTTCCAGGATTTGCCTCAGTGTAAATATGTGGTAGATCATTGATCTGCTGGGCCAGAAGCCACACTGGTACGTGCCGATTAGTGTGCTGAAGAAAGGCTCCAGGCATTCATACAATACGTTGGATGGGATCTCACTAGCGACATTAAGCAGCGATTATTCTTACAAGACATAGGATTGACTTCTTCGAAGATAGGATAAATACAGCTGATATTCCAGTCATCGGGCATGGCTTCAAGACCCCGCTGGTAGCCCATCTGAACCGGCCAACTGCTGAGCTGAGCCAACCAACTTGGAGGGGGGATAGATCTGTATTGACTGGATGCGGTTCCTCTTCTTGCCCTATCACTCTCACTGCCTGATGCCCACTAAGCAGCTGCTGAAAATGCTGCTTTAATGCATCTACTACTCCCTGTGCTTCGGTGACTAGGTTTCTTTCACTGTTTCGAAGAGCCTGCGTCCCGGGCTTAATTTCAGCTGCCATCTGCTTGTTCCTATTGCGCGACTCTTCAATTTCCTTGAGATGGGTGGCAAGGTGGTTGCGTAAGCCCTTCTCTTTTACGCTGGATTTTCTTTTTCTCCGTTATTTTGGGTCGGTATTCTTCATTGATGATGTCGCTGCACTGCTTCCACAATTTGTTGGCAAAGCGCAGAGTCTCTCGCTCAAATACTTTCTGTAGGCTCTGGCTACTCCAGGTGTGCTAAGACTTCCAACGTTAAATTTATTTTTCTGGACGGTTCGCAAGCTTTTTCTCATTGAATAGTGGAGCTCTGAGTGGCTGTAACAAGAAAATGGTCAGATTCGACGTATGCCCTTCTGAACGTTAGTACGTTTAAAATGTTGGATGCGTGCCTCGCTTCTTCTAGAACATGGTCGATTTCGTTGGCGGTTTGACCGTCTGGAGAACACCTGGTTGCTGTGTGGATTCCTCATCTACTTATCAGCGTGTTGCGAGCTGCCGCAAAATCGATTAGCCGGAAGCCGTAATATGTTGTCTTGTCGTGCTGTCGAGGCTGTGCTTTCCGAATAATCCACCAAAATTATTGTCCTTACCGATTTCGGCATTGAAATGTCCGAGTATGATTTTGCCATCATACTCTGGACAGGTTACGTAGGTTCCGTTGAGGAGGTCATGAAACTTCTCCTTGACAGAGCCTTTATCTTCGTCGGGAAGGGCGTATGCTGATGTTTTGGAATGTTCCCTTTATGCGGATCAGAGTTAGGCGACCGTTGATCGATTTCCCACGACGAATCCGCATCTTAACATGTCCAATCTTTTGTGACAGCTGTAATTGACATCGCAATCCTGCCACTTTTGAAAACCTGTCCCATCCATCGTATCTCCAGATCGCGGTAACATATGCCTTGTACGGTGTGAGGACAGATTTAAGCTTTTGAGCAGCACCAGGAGTGTACATCGAAAATCTCAATTCGTAGTCATGATCTAAAGTGAGGGGTTCCATCTTTATCCGAGGCTTGTGTCCCTTTCATAATTTTTTTTTTGTTTTTACGTGGTAAGCAAGTTACCCTGACAACACAATCCCCAACCTGGAGTTCCATTTTTGATGCCAATCAGTGCCTACCTTGTTACTACAGCATCCAACTTATCAAATACTTTAATTCGCACGCATGAAAGAGACTATTTATGCACGTGACCACGTGATAGAAGAGGCGCTGGAACACCTGGCAATGCTTGTCCCAAGGAGGATATTGCCGCTGTAGCAGAAAATGTCACGACTGAGCCATCTTCAATTTGCAGCAGTAAAAACTTATCGATGATGCTTCTGTATTACTCACCAGTCACTGCAACCATGTTAGCTTTGACATCCTCGAATAGGACCGAAGACACCTCCGGCTATAATTACGTCCATGCAGTGATATTGAGTATGTGGGATTCTTGTGCCCCAGAAGCGAAACGGACCACGTCACTCATGATGAATTTACGCGGCATCGTTATGTTTTCTGGCAACACTTCTGTCACGTGTTGGACCACGCATCCAAAAGCCTAAGTGCTTGACCTGTGGGCGTAGGGCAGAAGGAAAATTTGCGCTGAAATTCAGCTTGCGCCTAATAAGTGACGAATTATTCCGGATAAATAAACCTTGATGAGAACAGCATTCCAAAAATGATAGCATCTTCTAATAGGTAAAAGCGTTCTGGGCGACTTAAACATTCTTTGAAGGGAAATAGTGACGAAAAAACGCATTGATTGGGCTTCTGATTGGCAACCAGAGGACTATCCGAAGCTATGGAGATGTCGGGGGCAGAATACAACCACAAAATACAAAGCACATCCCACGGACAAGACAACGGACAAGACGACGGTCGATTTTTTTTTTTTTTAAAGAGCACACGCGTACAAGGGGTTATGACTACCCTTAAAATGTAAATACATAACGCGAGTGGAAGGGATCAGGGAGGAAATAGGGATAAGTACTGATGCACATTGTTTTTGAATATCTGCAGATTGTAATGAGTGGGAAATACCGAGCGTGGTAGAGCGTTCCACATTCGTGTTGTACGGCTAATAAACGAGTCTCTATACTTGACTGTATGTCCGAAGTTGGGCTTGAGGGTGAACTGATGAGCATTCCTGGCGAGGCGGGTGTTACGGTGAAAGTGATAGGAGGGTGGAATGCAGCTGGCTAATTCGCTAGAGCACTGCTTATGATAGAAGCGATAAAACAGTGTTAGACAGGAGACGTTACGACGGTGGTGAAGAGAGTCAATTGACTTTGTAACATTTTTGTCCCCTATGAGTTTTATCGCTCGATTTTGAATTCTATCAAGCAGGCTCAAGATGGTCGTTGGAGCGCCTGCCCATAAATGGGAGTTGTATTCCAGTTTGGGGCGAATGTACGCTTTATATATGGCAGCCAGATCAGATGGGGTAAAGTATTTCTTGCACCGCTTCAGGAAACCTAAACATTTCGCAGCATTTTTGGCGATAACGGCTATGTAATCATTCCAACCGAGGTTCTTATTGATACACATACCAAGTACTGAAAGTTTTTCGGCTTCAGCAATGCATGCGCCATTCATGGATAATGGTCGAGGGTTTTCGTTTCGCTTTAGTGACCGAAGACAGCATTGAGTTTTGGAGGCATTAAATTCCACTCTGTTCGTAGAGCCCCATGATAGTATGCTGTTTATATCGGAATTTAATGAGTTAATCATACGCTGCCGTTCCATTTCCACGGCCGAAGATGAGGGACGTGAATTTGAAAACGAATATGAAAAACTGAGGGTACTATCATCAGCGAATGAGTGAATTGGATTAGATGTAGCAGACAGAAGATCGTTAATGAAGATTAAAAAGAGGGTCGGTGACAAAACGGAGCCCTGGGGAACACCAGCATTTATATGGTGGATATCAGACTTGGCACAACTTGAATTGAACGGCCCGAAAGAAAGTTTCTCATCCATTGAATAAGAGATTCGTCGATACCAAATGCACGCATTTTCGACAAAAGAGCCTGTTGCCAAACTCTGTCAAATGCTTTCGAAATATGAAGCGCAACAATCTTGCTTTGACCAGAAAGATGTAGAGTTGTTCCACTTTTCGGTGATTGTGGTAATTGGCCGTTTTTGGTTTGGGTGCTGTTAGACCTGCCCCAACATCAACTTCACTTTGGTTTATGGTAAAGATCATAAACAGTTCCTTATCCCCGTTTTTGCTATGGCCGAGTTAGTCAAAAAGATTGGATAAATCAAACAAAAACGTCTGCACACTGGCGTCACAATTGAGGGAGTGGTTAAGGCGTTTGATAATTGTCATCTTGTCGCAGGAGTGCAATCACATTGACAGACACATTATTGAGATTGTTAAAATGGCATAGATGAACTAACAAATGTCGTATCGGTATGAAGCTTAAACATATTACCTGTAACTCCGCCAGCATTAGCGAACATATCCGGAATCATTAGAATATTTTTCTCTCTTAGAATTTTATCGGCGGCCGGTGTCGTCGGACCATTTGCACCTTCGCCGATTATCTTAGTTTGCACTTTACTTGCATTTTCCGCAGTCAGCACCTTCTGGGTAGCGCAGGGAAAAAGTAAATCACATTTCTCGAGCAAAAGATCTTTTGTTGTTTCTTTCGCTTTTGGAAATCCTTTGATGGTATTCTTCATGGCCACATGCTCCAACAAAGCCTACATGAGATCAAAAAAACTAACTGAGAATTTTTTTAGTTGAATATACATATTTATAGTCTTACAGGAATATCGATACCCTTTTCATCGTATAAGGAACAATTCATTTCCTTTATACCAATAACTTTGCAGCCAGCTTCGTGGACGAATTTAGCAGTATAACTACCAACATTTCCGAATCCTTGTATAATAGCAGTTTTATTATTCCATCCGGTTTCCAAGCCAATCATATCCATCCAATCAGAGTTGTTCAGAAACATATCCGTTGCCTTCCATAATCCCCGCCCTGTAGCGCCACCCCGACCCCTGATGCCACCAGTATGTATAGGCTTGCCAGTCACAATAGCCATCGCATTAATGTCTGTATACCCGAAGGTCTTTTGATATTGATCGGCTATCCAGGACATTTCCCTTTCAGATGTACCATAGTCAGGTGCCGGGACATCTATACCCGGTCCGATCATCTGACGTTTCAATAACTCCGTAGTATATCTTCGCGTTATTGATTGAAGTTCCCGAGGCTTGTATTTCTTTGGGTCGAGTGTGACACCACCCTTAGCTCCACCAAAAGGCACATTAACACACGCAGTCTTAAAGGTCATTAAATAAGACAATGCTTTGACTTCATCTGCATCTACATCCATAGCGAATCTTATTCCTGAAACAAGGACGAGCAAAAGTAAATATCAAGTGTCAAACTCTTCAATCTAACCTCCTTTCAATGGCAACCGATGGTATGTATGATGAGCTCTGTAACCTTTAAGTATTTCATATCCGCCATCAGCCCGTACTATAGGAAAGGAAACCTCAATACAACAGCTTGCAGTACCAATCAGATCTAGGATAACATTAACTCGGTTTTCTTTATCCTTTGCCGACATTTGGGGATATTTGTCCAAATAGAGTAGTAAATCCTTTTCAATTATTTGAGCAGCCGCATGAAAGTAGTATTGCACCATGCCTGAAAATTGAGGATCTTTGGCTGTGGGTATACCTTGCAAATTTGCGGGTATTTTATGTGCACATCTTTTCGGCACCAAAAGCGAGTCGCGAATGAAGGCCGAATGAGTGAACCTTGATCTCAATGCAAGAAGGCGAAACATTATTAAAAAATATATATACGTATATATAAAGTTTTTTTCACAAAAATCTACAAAATCTCTATATTAAAATGAATAATTTTGTTTTTTGTCGACAACTTTGAGGAGGTTCCCTTCATTAAAATTAAAACAAAATCGTCAAGTGGATTGCGCAAAAAACAAAAACAGTGAAAACAATTTCGTCAATGTTTTGTTTTTGCCAGCGTTTTGAGACCTTTTTTTAAAGGCTTTTCAAATGGGGGACTTGACAACATTAAATTTTATTTTTGAACACACCATCTCACTAATCATCGAACTATCATTGTCAATATATTCAGTAAACTCAACATCTTTATTACGGTAAAGGACACGAACGACCAACGTCTGCAAATTATAAAAATTTTCTACCGAAATTTGAAGTCGGTGACCGCAGCCAATTTTCGGTCGTAATTTTCAAAAATCTGAGTCTACATATTCGTTGTGTGGTGCTGCCGTGTCAGTGAGAGTACGGGTTGGTCGAAGTGTCGAAAATATCGCTGCCATTCAAGCGTCCGTAGCAAACGATCGAAATCAGTCAATTCGACGGCGTTCTCAAGAATTGAGCATTGCTCAGACCACATTTTGGCGTATATTGCGATAGGATCTTGGTTAACACTCATACAAGATCAAGCTGACTCAAGAATTGAAGCCGAAGGAACATTTGAAGCGACACACGTTCTCCGATTGGGCTCTGGAGAAGATGCGCCAAGATGATGAATTTCATGGCAAAATTGTCTCCAGTGACGAAGCTCATTTTTCGCTCAATGGGCTCAATTGGTCGGATGAAAATCCAAATTGGTTTCATGGTGATTCATCATCTAAAAAAATAACTGTTTGGTGCGGTTTGCATACCGGTGGCATTATTGCGCCATATTTTTTCGTTGACGATAACGATCGTCACGTTACTGTGAATGGCCAGTGTTATCGCACCATGATTACCGTTTTTTTTTTTGGTCCGAATTAGAAGATATGGACTTGGAGGTCATGTGCTTTTGACAGGACGGTGCCACGAGCCAAATAGCACACCTTCAACAATAGTATTTGTCTCTCTGTCATTACGGAACAAATTATTTATCGTTATCGTTATAATTATTGTAGCAGCGAATATATACATTTTTTTTTTGTCCTTAAATATTATTGCACAATTTACAGAGATATGGTAGACTAACCATACAGTAGAACAATTAAATAATTTAAAACAAAAATGTATGGAAATAGGAAAAATTAATTAATAAATAAATATAGTAAAAATATGAATATACTACTGTGTCCAAAAAATAAGGTGACATTGTATTTATTTTGAAAATTCTTTATTTATTCTTCCAAATCAATTCCATCCCCTTCAAAGTAATCCCCTCCCGATGCAATGCACTTATGCCAACGGATTTTCCAATCTTTGAAACACTGGTTGTAGTCACTTTCCGGGATGGCCTTCAGTTCCGTCTTCGCTGCGGCTTGAATCTCCTCTATCGTATCACAACGGTGTCCCCGGAGCGGTCTTTTGAGCTTGTTGAACAGCCAGAAGTCGCACGGCGCCAGATCAGGTGAATACGGTGGTTGCGGAACGATATGGGTTGAGTTTTTTGCGAAATGATCACGAATTACGAGTGCGGTATGGGATGGTGCATTATCGTGGTGTAAAAACCAAGAATTGTCTTTCCACAATTCCGGTCTTTTTAGGCGGATAGTGTTACGCAAACGACGCATAACGTTCAAATAATATTCCTTGTTGACTGTTTGGCCGGTTGGAAGGAATTCATAAAGCACAACACCACGATAATCGAAGAAAACAGTCAACATGACCTTTATTTTTGAGCGACTTCGACGCGGTTTTTTTGGACTCGGCTCTCCTTTGGCACGATATTCGCCCGATTGATCGGTTGTTTCGGGGTCGTAAGCATAGATCCAAGTCTCATCGCCAGTTATAATGTGTTTCATGACATCCTGGTAGTCGGAAAGCATTGTTTCACACACTTCAACGCGACGCCTTTTTTCCAAAAAATTCAATGTTTTCGGTACCAGTCGAGATTTGACGCGCTTGAGGCCCAAAGCATCCTTCAAAATGGTATTGACTGAGCCTTTCGATAAGCCAACTTCATCAGCAAGGTCTCTTATCATTAATCGATGGTTTTTCAACACTAAATCATTGATTTGTTGGACGTGAGCTTCATCGGTTGAGGTTGATGGTCGCCCAGAACGCTCTTCGTCTTCGACACGTTCACGGCCGGCTTGGAAATCACTATATCACTTGTAAACATTTTTTTTAAGACATAGCCTCATCATCAAAGGCTTTCTGCACCACCCTCAACTTTTAGCAGCTCACAAAACGACGCGTATCTCAAACGCTATGAATATATTTTGACATGAAATTTCACATAGATGTCACTGACAGTACTACCAACCAGTTTAAATTCATATGTCCCCTTATTTTTTGGACACAGTAGTACATGAATATATGAATTAATCAAGAGAAAAAGAAAAAACATTTTGTACGCTAAATTTATATCGTACAACAATTGGGAGAAGTGAAGGCTGTAAATTACTCGATGCACGATTACTTTACAAAATTATATTCAATCGGAAATAAGGAGTGAACAATCAAAGAAGTAAATAAATAAATAAATACTAAAATAAATAAATGAAGAAATAGTAAAATAAATAAATAAACAAATAAATTGAATAGATATGAAAATAATTAACGTATATAATAAATAACAACAAATAAATAAATTTAAATTGATTAAATACTAATTTGCAAGTTAGAATGGAATAGTAATCTATTAGGGAAAAAGAAAAATATCACAAATCACAGAGTGTGTATATATCACATTTAAGTAAGTTTAGGGTGTAGCCAATTCAAAATATTTGAGATCCGACGTGAAGGTTGTATGTTACCAAGCATTCATTCGTCCAATTCTGACTTATGCCAGTGCAGTATGGTGGAACATAAGCCCATCATCCTATATGGAAAAATGTCGTCTTTTTGAAAGGAAATATATTCGAGCCTGCATGCGAATGTACAGGAGCGCACATTCAGACTTTCAGTATTACGTCTCTAACAAGAGACTATTGGATTCTTCCGGAGAATCCAATATCCTAGACCTTGTGAGGAACCATTTCGCGCGGTCAGCAGACGTTACTGAGAACGAACTCATTTCGGGGTTGTTTTATCAAAACCCGGGGTATTTTAGAAACTGTATGGGGAATGGTAATGTACCACCAGAATCATTCTTGTATTTAGATGCATACGGCTACATTTCAGAACTTTCAAACGTGCCTTTAATCTTCCATTTCGCTAGAAAGGCAAAAGACAAGCGACTTCTCTATGAAACTACTCACTTGAGGGATAGAAATGCTGACTTGAGATACGCCGTAGATGTACCGGAGAGAGATAAAAATAATACTGCGAGGTCTAAAAGAAAAAAATACTGGTGGCTCGAATGGATCGAGGCTAATGCTTAGGTTGAGGTATAATAAGTTAGGTTAAGTATATTTTATTGTAGTTTTAGGTTTATCTTAAGAATGACTATATTGAAATAGTAATGAGGTTTGGCACCACTAATTTCCCTCAAATACAAACCAAGAAACAGAAAAAAGAAATATTTAGTCTTTATATTAAATACGTTTAGTTCCTGTATATTTTAAGCAATAATCAATAAATAACATAAGTATTGAGATCCCTTCTTACATTTAGGGCATTTACAAATAAGAAGTCGATATTAGTGTAGTTTTAAGTTCATTTTTGTACAAAAAAGAAATTGTTTATATTATTGTGGTAAAAATAAACGAAAAGAAAAAGGTGTATCCAATTCTGCAATTGCATGAGCATGTACTTAAATACTTTTTCTGGTAGTTTTAATACTCTCACGGAGACTTTCTCATTATCTGCGATCACATGTAATTCGCCCGTTGAAAAGACCCAAGGAAAATTTAACATCATTTTAAGGAATTTGTTTTTTTTTCGATCTGCAATCTACGAATATGTGATGCCCCAAACAGGAGATCCGTTAAATATAATAGCCTGAAAAATCGCCTTAAATATCATTACCTTATCCTCGGTTGACATTTTTGATTTTCAGTTAATAAAACGGTAAAGAGTGTGTTTGATTATATTTATAGTATATTGTTAATTATTTGGCTTATATGAAAGCGTTTTGTCTAGAGGTACACCAAGGTAAAATGTTTTTCAACAGGGACGCTACAAAAGAAGAGCGACAGGGACAGCAAACGACACCATATTTCTTGCCGCTTTTTTGACATTTCTCTTCAGTAAGGTTTGCCATTTCATGATGAAAAGATATACGAGCCAACAACGAGTCGATATTATTAAAATTTACTGCCGAAATTCGGAGTCAGTGGCCTCAACGATAAGAGCGCTAGGTCCAATTTATGGTCGTCATAATCGTCCTAGCAGATCAACAATTGATCGTCTAGTGGAAAAATTTAAATCCACAGGCCCGTAGTGTCGAGAATATTGCTGCCGCTGAGGCTTCAGTTGCAGAAAGCCCAAATGTGTCTCTCACACGTCGTTCTCAAGCGTTGGGCATCTCTGTGACGTCATTGTGGCGAATTTTGCGAAAAGATCTTGGCCTCCAACCTTACAAGATTAAATTGACGCAAGAACTGAAGCCGCTTGGCCACCAGAAGCGTCGTATGTTCATGAAATAGGCTGAGCAACAACCTTTAAATGATTCGGATTTTCATCGAAAAATCATCTTCAGCGATGAGGTTCATTTCTGGCTGAATGGCTCCGTCAATAAACAAAATATGCGGTATTGGTCAGGCAGCAATCCACACGTACACCATGAGTCATCATTGCATCCCGAAAAAATTACGGTTTGGTGTGGTTTATGGACCGGCGGCGTCATTGGGCCGTTCTTCTTCCGTGATGATCAAGACCAGCACGTTACTGTGAATGGGGATTGCTACCGTTCAATAATAACCGAATATTTTTGGCCACAATTGGATGATATGGACTTGGAGGACATGTGGTTCACACAAGCCACACAACGAATGTCACAATCAATTAATTGGAAACCAAGTTTGGAGAACGTGTCATCATACGAAATGGTCCAGTCGCTTGGCCGCCTCGGCCGTGCGATTTGACACCGTTAGACTATTTCCTGTGGGGCTACGTCTTGTCTATGGTCTATGCCAACAAGCCAGCGACGATTGATGAACTTCGTACGAATATCGAACGTGAAATAGCTGCAGTATCGGCCGATTTAGTTCCATACATAATGGCATCAAACGTACTTTCACAGGAATAAAGAATTTCAGTGATATCTAAAACTGTTTTTGTGTTATTTAAAAAAACTTTTGTAGTGCTCTTATTGAAAAACCCTTTATTTCGCGTTTGACTTCCACTCGGTCTGAATTCCTCCAATAACTAACCAATAACGTGGCTTAAAACAGGCTTTTCTTTTTCTAGTGAAAAAGATAGTCTTAGTCTTAGCCGCATTGATTTTGATTTTCCAGTTTTGAAAATACATATGTTTGGATGATATGTACGTAGGCTTCTAGATATATTTCTGGCCGAGGCAACACTAAGTGTTGCCAGGTGCAATCTGACATTTCCATTGGAAAGTTTGTCATTTTTCAGCATAACATCACTCCGAACGTGTTGTCATTTAATCGTGATTTTTTTTATTTACAGAGACTTGAAAAATTCATCTCGGCAAAAAAATGCTCGTGAACACTTTCGTGCGATCATTTTTCACAACTTTCGACGTGGATTATCACAACAAGAGTGCATTGATGAACTTAAATCTTTGTATGGCGATGAAGCACCAACTTATAGCACTGTGAAAAACTGGTTTTATGATTTCTGTCATGGCCGACGCTCGCTCAAAGACGAATTCCGTGAAGGTCGTCCAAAAACGGCCGTGGTGCCAGAGAACATTGATGCCGTGCGTGAACTGATAATGCAAGATCGTCATGTGACATACCGTGAGATAGAGGCATCCCTGGGCATTTCTCCCACCAGCATACATTCGATATTGCATGAACACCTGGCCGTTGGATCCCTCACAATTTGACAATAGCTCAAAAAAAAGGCTCGTGTCGATTGGTGCAAAGAAATGTTAAAAAAATACAATCGCGGAGCTTCAAAAGACGTTTATAAGATTGTCACAGGTAACGAATCATGGTTCAATGCGTATGAGCCCGAAACAAAACAACAATCGACCGTGTGGGTCTTCGAAGACGAGCCAAATCCAACAAAATTTGTTCGTTCAAGAAGCGCTTCAAAGCAAATGGTCGCCTGTTTCTTCGGCAAAACTGGTCATGTGGCGACTGTTCCGCTTGAGCAACGTAGGACGGTCAATTCTGAGTGGTACACCACAATTTGTTTGCCTGAAGTCTTGGGAGAAATTCGAAAAACGAACAAGAAAAGACGAATCATTGTTCGCCATGACAGTGCGAGCTCTCACACATCTGCTCAAACCAGCGTCTTTTTGACCGGCCAAAACGTCGAATTGATGAGTCATCCGCCGTACAGCCCCGACTTGGCACCCAATGACTTCTTTTTATTCCCGCACATCAAGAAAAAATGCGTGGTCAACGATTTTCGCCGCCAGAACATGCTGTTGAAGCGTTCAAAAACCATGTTTTGGAGGTGTCTCAATTGGAGTGGAAAAAGTGTTTCGACAATTGGTTTGAGCGCATGCAAAAGTGTATAAATCATGCTGAAGAATACTTTGAAAAATAATAAAACCACTTTTGATCATAAAAATTCTCATTTTCATTATTAGGCCAGAAATATATCTAGCAGCCTACGTAAAGCAGATTGAAGATCGGTTTCAATTTGGAAACCAAACTTATCTGAAGAGAAAATAAATGTAAAGATTGCAGATTGGCAGTAAATCAGCCGAGGGAAGTCGTACGTGTATATATTATAAAGGAATGAACTAAAAACGCAACCTTGAGGTACATCAAAAGCGAGGTTCCTACTCTCAGAATTCCAACCGTTTATACAAACCTTGAATGGCCTTTCGAACGAATAATTTTAATCACAGTTAAGTCACAAGTTAAGGTGAAGCATTTTATGCAGGAGTCCATTATGCCAGACAGTATTGAATGCTTTTTCGATGTCGCGGAAAACCTACCTGTACCGTTTCCTATTACAAAATTTTCTTTAACGTGTTTAGTTATGCATTGAATTAAATTGACGGTATTATGCTGAGCTCTGAAACCAAATTGTTTCGAAAATAGAATAATTTTATGTTTGATCATCTTTTCAAAACATTTGTTCAATGAACTCAGCAAACTAAAAGGCCTGTAGTTGGAAGGATCATTGGCATTCTTTCCTGACTTTAAAATTGGTATGGCCTTTGCTAATTTCCAAGCCGCGGGAAAATATCATATTTTAAAGCAACTATTGTACAGAGCATGAAGTAATTTAAGACCTATCTTAGGAAGGCATTTAAGGTAAATCTTTTTTATCTCATCATAACCGGCTGCCTGAAAAGGTCTTAGAGAAGATATAACGTTCTTTAATTCATTCTTTTAAATAAATGTTTCAGCTTCGTTTGGTGAAAAGAACGTAATTTCGAATATAGAGCTGCAGACCGTAAATTCAATACTTGCGTTGGTAAGTAAGTTACTTTGAATTGATTGAGACGCGCAAAACGCTTTGGCAAGGGCATGCGACTTTAGAAAGCACTATCGATTTGTCTACTCGAAATACAGGGATAGATCTATGCTTTTTCTGAATGACTTTTATGAGGTTACAAAATGTTTTGCTCGCGTTTTCGAGTACTTGGAGCTTCCTGTTCCATTTACTGTTTCTTAGGTTATAAATTTGGTTTTGGTCCACCTGGATCTGTACCAATTTCTCAATTGTATAATTCGGAATATAGGAGGTGGAAGAGAGTTCGTATTTCAGTACTTTCCTGTGAACCGAAACGTTAGCACTCTCTAGTATACTGCTCGTAAGAAACTCTACGCATTGATCTATTTGGGTTTTCTAACACAGGGTCCTGATAAGCTCTTAACTTGGATTTTAGCACATTATTGAATATAAGCCAGTTGGTGTTATTTAAATCAAAATAAAGAACTCTATTTTCACTCGGTGACAACAGTGTAGTACAGTTCACAGGTAAACGATCAGAATTTAATTCAAAGTCAAATTCGAGCAGCATGAGAGGAGTTAAAAGCGAAAGGGAGAGAAAAAAAGGTTGCGAAACGGTCACGGTCATAGAAGAGTCAAGAAGTTGACATAGCTTTTTACGCCTGCACTAGAACCTTTGGCAAAAAATGGGGTCTCCAATCAAAGCTGATCCTATGGATGTATATGGCGGTGGTTCGCCCGATACTAACGTACGGATCACTAGTATGGTAGCCGGCCCTCATGAAAAAATTCAATGTCATCAAACTTAACAAGGTACAGAGAACTGCATGCATAGGCACCATAGGCGCTCTTCGATCGACTCCGTCGTATGCTCTGACGGTAATGCATCATCTCCTACCTTTGGACATGCACATTAAAAACACTACTGCTCACAGCGTCATTAGGCTCAGAGAGTCTGGATGCTGGACGTCAAAACCCTATGGTCATAGCGCTATACTTGATCTTATACCGAGAGATTTGGTATCTTCACCAACGGACTATACGGTCCCTAGATTTTATCTATCAAATAACTTCGACACTCTAATCCCAGAAAGAGCCGAATGGAATAGTGGACAGATATGTAAGGACTTTAACTGGACAATCTACACTGACGGCTCTAAGATGGGCGGCGGAGTCGATGCGGGTGTGTTCTCAGAATCTCTGAACATCTGTAAAGCCTATAGACTGCCCGACAATTCCAGCGTTTTCCAAGTCGAACTATTTGCAATCCGGGAAGCATGTCGTCAAATCAAATTACATTCAAATATCCTGCCAAGCCAGAAGGTTGCTACATGAATTGATAGTCAAGCAGGCATCAAAGCTATTGCCTCCTTTACTTCACATTCAAAATTAGTACAGGAATGCCGAGCTGAAATAGCTTCGTAAGAAGGTCAGCTCATTTCCCTTATATGGGTTCCCGGCCACAGTGCCATCCCAAGTAATGAGAAGGCCGATGAACTTGCTAGAAAGGGATCTGCCCTTCAGCGTTCGCTTGCAGGTCAGGTTTTCATCTCACTACAAGCAGTTAAGGCTAATATATCCTCATGCTTCCTTGAAGTAGCAAATCTAAGATGGGTCAGACTTACGAACTGTGCAACATCAAGGAAAATATGGCCGGAATACAAACAATCAAAAACAAAAGATCTCCTTCGGCGAGCCCATCATGATATTGCTAGATTAGTAGCGGTCTGCACAGGACACTGTCCGATTGGAGATCATGCCATTAAGCTAGGTATCCCACACAACTCACATTGTCGCAGCTGCACACAGCTGAGAGGGAGACCCTAACACACTTCTAAGGATATTAAGGAACTAATGTCCTCCTTAAATACCTCGGGATGGATTTAGAGATATCTCAAATACACCAAAATAACATCATAAATAAGGTAACAGAGCTGTGGTATTAAAACGGCACATAGAGCTAATTAGGTTCTCACTGAACCACCACTTTTACCTACCTACCTACCTGGTCGACAAAGTAGTTCCCCCACCAACTTAAGAAGAAGTCGGCGCAGCTATCAAAAAGCTGGAGAGCAGAACAGCTGCAGGCCGCTGGTTCAGACACACAGCCGTCTGAACTTTTTAAATGTAGTGGCAATGCTCTGGTTGGGATCATGTACCAGATCATTTGCAACTTTGGGAGGATGAACGCATGCCGAGCGACTGGAAGATCAGCTCTTTAAATCCCATCTACAATAAAGGCGATCCCATGCCCTGCAAAAACTACCGTGGCATAACCTTACTCAATGTCGGGAACAAGATCGTATCTAAAACTAAAAACTATGAAGAAATTTGTCTTGGAACACATAGTTCGACGAGCAGGTGTCGATAAAGAAGGTACTTTTTTTCACAAGACTACCCAGCTTCTGGAATACGCAGACGGAAGCACTCACGGCAGTTGAAGAACAGGGCATGGGTTGGTCGAAGAATCAATGTAGACAAAACAAAATATATACTGTCAACCAGAAATAGATCCGTCGAACACCATCTCGGTAGTAAAGGAGTCCATGTACGACGGGACTTATATAGATCCGATGGAGAATAAACCAAAGCACCTTTGCGATCCTTGGAAAGAAAAATCCTACGTCATATATTTAGTCTTGTCTGCGAGGACTGGGCGAATGGAAGAGAAGACATTACCGCGAACTCTACGAGCTGAACAAAGAAGTGGATATAGTCCGGAAGGCAAAACTTCACATGGCTACGAGAGCCCTTAAATCTAAGCCACCAGATACTAGAAGAACCGGAAGACCGAACCTCCGGTTCAGGCACCAAGCAATCGCGGACGTTCGAAAGCTTGGTCTAACCTCCTGGAAGCGACGTGCTCAGGACCGTCAGCGCTGAAGGACAGCTGATCGTTGGCCGTATGAAGTAAAAAAAAAGTAAGGTGACAACCGTCTCAACATTGTTTATTGCGCTGTCAATATCACCGTTGCATTGAAGAGATTTCAATTGGCTTGGTAAACTTAGGAGATTACTTTCAATATCAGCGGGAAATGTTCTCCAGTCAGTCCTCGGAAACTGATAGATAGGAAAGAAGTTGGACGTTTAGTCAATCTAATGCTCAGCTTCTAAGTGGTCGGAGTCGCTGAGATTCTCTTGACACGAGCTGCTGAGTTCCGCAGATGATGTCGACATCGTTGGTTTCTCCCAGCGCTCCGTTTTAGAGCTGGGGGAATAGGAAAAATGCCAGAACCGGGTAAAAATTGTCAGCGAAGAAATAAGCATCCGTCTTATTTCTGCTTATATCTATTGCCGAATCATCTTGGTTTTTCCATAGGCTCAGAAAAATTGGCAAGGCGCGGTCACCCCAAAAACAGTTTCGTTGCAGAATCTGAGGGTAACCTCGTTCCAACTCAACCCAACGTCACCGTGCTCCTTTTTTTTGGGAATACAACTTCCACCCCCAAAAAATTCCGCCTTGAAACAATGCCTTACTCTTGACTGAATACTATTTTTTTTTAGAAATCGACGGCACCTAAGACTACATTGTTTCATAACCATGGAACCCGCAGAATAACATTTAAGTTTTTCTTTATTTCAAAACTTTACAGTTTCTGCTGGACACCGTTTTCGTTTTCTCATCGGTGAAGATAATCTATTAAGGCTGAAAATTAATTAATTGTTGGACATTCTCAAAAAATTGTTTGTTACAAATACTTCAAACTTTTAATTTTATTTTTCTAAAACCTTCGCAGCACATAACAATGGGTCGTTTAAAGATTACTCATCATCCTCCGAGATGATGCCTAAGCTAGTATCGCCTTCGACTTCTTTAAAATCCCTTTCAAGAGTTGCTAGGTTCTCCCTAGCCTCAGCAAACTCATCGGCTTCCATACCTTCACTCGTGTACCAATGAACGAACGCCCTCTTTGCGAACATCAAGTCGAATTTGTGATCAAGCCTCCCAAAGGCTTCTGCGATGGATGTCGTTGAAGCTAACATCGATGCTCCCCGGCTGACAAAAGCCAGATCCCCACCCGGTACAACGCAAGGTGGTTTATAGTTTATTCCCACTTTAAACCCGGTCGGACACCAGTCAACAAATCGTATACTATTTTTCGCTTTCACTGTAGCTATGGCACTGTTTACATCCTTCGGTACTACGTCCCCACGGTAAAGGATACAACAAGCCATATATTTGCCCTCGTTTGGATTACATTTCACCATTTGGTTGTCGTACTCAAAAAGATCTGAAGTTAATTCGGCTACGCTGAGGCCCTCGTGATTTGACTTCTCGACAGGTAGAACTGGAGCATAAGATGCCAGGGGAAAATGTATCCTTGGATAGGGTACCAAATTCGTTTGGAACTCAGACATGTCAACGTTTAGCGCTCCATTGAAACGCAATGAAGCCGTTATACTCGAAACAACCTGGCTAACAAGTCGATTCAGATTTGAATAACTTGGACGGGAAATATTTAATCTGGAAACAAAAAAAAATAGAAGGTAAGAAAAGGACATCGGAAGAAGGTCCAATATAGTGATGCCTTACTTGCTCTTACAAATCTCGAAGATAGCCTGATTGTCTACCATAAAAGCACAGTCGGTAGTGTCCAATGTACAGTGGGTTGTCAGCACCGAGTTGTATGGTTCTACTACTGCTGTGGCAATTGTGGGTGCTGGATAAACAACGAACTCTAATTTGCATTTCCTTGGGAAGTTTTCACTCAGTTTGTCCATCAGTAGAGCCGAAAATCCCGACCCAGTTCCACCGCCAAAAGAGTGAAACAAAAAGAATCCTTGTAAACTGTTTGCCTGCTCGGCCATTTTTCGTATCCTGTCCGCAACTGGTTCAATCATTTCTTTACCAATTGTATTAAATCCACGGGCGAAATTATTGGCTGCATCTTCTTTGCCATTAATCAGCTGATCTGGATGGAAGAGGTCTTTATACTTTCCGTTGCGAACCTCATCTAAAATAAAATTGAGGTTATGTTTTTAATTATTTACAATTGTTTGAACTAAAATTTACCAATAACAGTTGGCTCCATGTCGATGAATATCGATCTAGGCACAACTTTTCCGCTCTTGGTTTGAATAAAGAAAGCCGTATAGCAGTCATCTGAGTCGCCTTGTTCACTATTTAGTGTTCCGTCAGGAGTGATACCGTGCTCCAGGCAATACAATTCCCATGTGGCATTACCAATTTGGACACCAGCTTGTCCGATATGTAAGGATATTGTTTCGCGATTAGAGAAAACCTAAAAGCACAGATGGTAAATTGTTTATAAAGAAACACTTATGAAGATTCCATTACCATTCTTTATCAATTTATTAGCTTAACAGCAAATTTAAGAAAATTTAGTTATCGAAAATATAAAACTTTATCAATTTGTAATGAAGCCTTTCGCTTCGAGTTTCTGGAATATAATAAAATTGTTTTCCTGAATACTTTTCCAAATGATAATATGTTTCTGAATTTTTTTTCCTAAACTAATTTTTGAAAGTGTTTAAGGCCAAGGTACATACTTAAAAAATGGCTTTGGGATCCGTTTCCTCAGAAACAAAGAAATGCATTTTTTGATTTCCTTACTTTTTTTGGATATCTGCATGTAAATAAAATATAGCTTGCGAAAATGCATTCACTTAAATTTGACCTGTTTATTTGAGTCAATCATTTGGCTTTAAGGAAAAAAAAACACGAACAGAAAATATGCGCTTTGCCGCTTCTTGGAGGTAGACTACATGCCGAAAAGCCACGGAATTTTTATCCTTTCAAGATAGCGGAATATAGTAAATATTATATTTAACGGAATATTACGTTAGTGATGTTGGCCCCAAATGTCCTGGTTGTCATGGATACCAAATTGTCAAACACTTAGACAACTCTCTCCTGGAAGAGACTGAAAAAACACGTGACTGAAGAGGCCTCCTAATGATTATTCCGACAAGAATATCGCCCCTGTGGCTGAAGATGTGAAGATAAGCCAGATGACCAGATGGCTTGCTACGTTATTGGCTATTATACAATAGCCAATATACAATAGTCTCTGCACAGCATTTTAATGAAAGAGTTGAAGATGTATCCTAACAGAGTACATCAGCTCCTGTACGCCGATCGTCAATCTCGTCTAAACTGCATGGTGAGCCATTAACGATGGAGATGTCATCGAACAGAAGCATGATCAACAAACTTTTACGATGAATTAGAACAGATACGTGATTCCAACGAGATAGCGCTGCCGCACAGTCTTTTGTAAGGTTTTTTTCAAAATGTCAATGGTCTATGAGAACAAGTCGCAAACTCAAAGCAACTGAAAATTCGGTTGAAAGAAAACGTCCCAATAAATTTTTTATATACAATACTTGGACAAGCAAAAGTGAGTTTTTTTGTAAAACCCTGTTAAAAGCCAAAGGGTAAAGGTGTTTTTATGTCAGGAAAAGGTATTTGTTCGGTATTTGATCAAATAAATAAATGAAGTCCAAGTGTGGATTACAACCGGACGTACTCAATGAACATTTTCTTGAGGTCGGTACCGAATCTGAACGATTTAATTTTTCATCTACACCAACTTCTGTACCAACAAGTTTCAATAGTTTTAATGTGGTAACCGAAATAGATGTTGTGGAGAGTGTGGCAGCCATCAAATCGAATGCCATTTGTGAAGATGGAGTACCAATTCGATTTATTAAACTTATATTGCCATCAATTATCTCACACTTAACTCATATCGTAAACCACTGCATCGCAACTTCAACCTTTCCGGATTCCTGGAAAATTGCCAGAGTACTTCCAATTGCCAAGAAGGCAATTGCGGCTTTTCTTAATGACTACAGGCCTATCAGCATTCTACCGTGCTTGTCAAAGGTCTTTGAAAAAATATTAGCAAAACAGATCCAGAACCATTTATGCGTAAATAAATTACTAAGCTCCTTTCAGTCTGGTTTTAAGCCCAACCACAGTTGCTCGACAGCTATGGTAAACATCATTGAGGACATAAGACGGGACTTTGACAAAGGATACATAACACTACTCTGCTTGCTGGATTTTTCAAAGGCGTTTGACAAGGTCAAGCATGACGTGCTTTGCTGGAAGCTCGAACACTATTTTGGTTTTGGTGGAAGTGCACTTAAACTTATAAGGAATTATCTGTCGAATAGCATGCAAAGAGTTGTGATTGGTGATAAATTCTCTGTACTGAAGCTTATCAAGCAGGGTGTACCACAGGGATCCATTTTGGGACCTCTCCTTTTCTGCATATTTATTAATGATTTAATTTCAACATGCACAAACTGTTCCATTCATCTTTATGCAGATGACGCCCAGTTGTACTTAGCTCGACCTATGGGAATGATCAAGGAACTTGTTTCACTAATGAATGATGATTTAGCTAAAATACATCACTGGACTCAAGTGAATGGATTGCTGATCAATTCTGACAAATCAAAGGTTATTCCATTGGCCCATAGAACAATCGATCTCAGCATTTTACCCGACGTGTGTCTTCCTGATGCTAGACTGGACTATGTTGAATCCGCAAAAACGCTTGGATATATTATAAATCGTAATCTTTCCGGTAACGATCAAACTAATAATGTAGTCGGCAGAATTTATGGATGTCTCAGGAGACTGTGGCTGACAGCCAACTTCACTCCAACGGCAACAAGGAGCAAGCTTGTAAAAGCACTTATTCTTCCCATTATATCATATGCAGAAGTTGTATATTGTAGTCTTGACTCTGCCTCTCAACAAAAACTGCATGTAGCCTTAAATAATGCCGTGCCATGTATCTGAACAGACTAGAAGACTATTAGGTTGAACCCTTACATTGCACACCAATGCTAGAAACTGCATTTTCTTGCACAACATAATAATGACGAAATCCCCACCTTATCTTTTTAAAAAATTACAATTTGCTCAATCGCAAAGAACCCATGCCCTAATTTTACCGAGTCACAAATATTTAAATTCCTGTAGACTGTTTTTTGTTTATGCTGTCAAGTTATGGCATTCCAATGCATATTAAGACAATAACTAACGCTAATCACTTTAAAAAAATGATTAGCTGCTACTTTTCAAACTATAACTAGTACTGGAAGTTAAAGAAGAATATGAAATCTCTTTATATCTCTCCCATTCTCCTTTAATCCTTTTCCACTCTTATCAACCCCTGAAATTTTATATCTGTTATTTGAATCTTTGATTGAACTTTTATTTTTTTGTATTACTCTATACTGCTTTATCTATTTCTACTTTATTCTTTTTAATTTTTAATGTTTTAATTTTTATTTTTTGTAAGTTCTTTTTTAAGAACATGTTAAACTTATATACTACTGAATTAATCTAAGCACTAAAAAAGACATTGTTTTACTGTGCACTGTTTAATAAATATATTGAATTGAATTGAATTGAATAAATAAATGAAGTCGACATGGAATACCATTTTAAGGGCTCCGTACCGAATAAGTGCCAACAAACCCTTTTACTTTGCCTCCACTGGTATAAGTATACACTTGTGATGGAATGTCTTTAACAAAAATAATCCCTATCAAAAACGTGTTTTTTTTAAATTCGGAACTCAATTTTACGCCAAAAAATAGGGTATGAAATTCAAAATTTATTTAAAAACCAACGGACAAGTTGGTGGAAGGATATTTATGTACGTTGGTGCGGAACTCTTTGTGTGCAAGTTCAACGAGACCTTGGTCGATTTTTTCTTCTAAAACCAAACATTTTTGTTCCTAAAACTGACTGGATTGCCTATATACAAATTTCCCATCAGGAAGTTTTGTATTCTCCACGTTTCGAGGTCCCAGTAGTCGGATGCCATTGTTTAAAGAAAGATTCCTGTGTATATACGTACGGCTTATTTCGTACAACCTAACTCGAAGCAAATCAATCTTTTGAATTCAAATTGGTTTCAATCGAAAGGTGTGTGAATAATGAAGAGCTGAAATTGACTAAACTAATTTAGTTATTCACAATAAAGACCCCTTTCTTTATTTATTGATCCACATTTCCATGGCAGTGCTTCGAAAATTGTTTCAGAAATGTGAATACTGAAAGTTTTTTCCATTATTCATGATTCAAAATGATGTCTTCAACACTGACATATGAAAACATCCTTAGAAAATAATGGAGCCACACATTTTTTTTGTTCAAAACCTGTGATAGGGAACTCAATTTTCGCGCGCACATGGATTTCATCATTAGCCGTGCCAACTGCGCTCTTGGCTACTTTAAGGGATGGTCCAAAGAGTTTTTTAATACCTAGGTCACCAAAGTACTTTACATTACTTTTGTTAGACCCCTCCTCGAATATGCTTTCCGAGTTTGGTCCTCTTATTATGAAACCCATATCCGGCGAATTGAAGCTGTTCAACGACGGTTTCTCCGCTTCGCACTACGTAGTCTACGTAGGCAGATAGCTTTAATCTCCACCATATACCCACCGCTTGCACTGATCAATCTATAGTCCTTTGCTCATCGCCGTGACATCGCAGATACTCTTTTCATTCACCAACTCTTAGCCGGTATCATCGACTGTCCTACGCTGCTCCGATCGATCCCTATATACACCAACCCCCGTAATCTGAGATCTGTGCCCCTTTTCCGTTTAGACCCACACCGCACCAATTACGGTTATCACGAACCTATGTCCAGAATGTTACGGAAGGCCAATGCCACGCAGGACATTTTTAATTTCCACCTCAACCGATACAAACTCAAAAGTCCGGGGTACACCCCGGCGAAAAATAAATAGTTGGTAAGTTAGGGAGAGCTATGTTAGCTCTTCACTTAGGCCTCTGGTTGGGCCCGTTGTGTGAGTTCATGATCTCACCGATCACACTTTCTTTGAGGTGCACAGGTTTTTGTATCGCAGTCTCGCTGTTGCTGAGCAGTGGAGGTGGAAGTGCTCCAGATCTTCCTAATCCCTGTCGCAGCTTTGGCATGTTGAAGCTATGGTTAATGTGCGCTGTTTCCAGTCCCACCATTAGCCTTAGCTTCCGTTTGCTAGAGTTCAGAGCTCGTTTCACTACCTTGTTAGTCGGTTTTCCTACTATCGATTGTGCTGTTCTTCACGTTGTAAGGTTGCCCCAGTGATTTTTAAATTTTCGGGTTGCCCATTCGTTAATATCTCTCTCATAAGCTGTCAGCGGGACTATTGAGTCGGGTTAAGCAAGCCATTGACAGCCAGCCAGCTTCAACGAGAGACTCGACAAGATAGAGTTCGTGCTTTCTCCAAAATGACGCAATTTCATAGAACGAGATCACAAACGTTTTAATCTCTTGCACAGCTTTCTCAAGCCGTTGGTCGCAACGTCTATGAAGGAGCATGAGAAGCTCTCGATCAAAAATAAATCTTCAGAGATTAAAAAAAATAAAGGAATGAGGTTCGAATTCCCAATATGAAGAAAGAAGACCATCTAAGCTGTGCCAATTATAATGTTTAATGTGACGTTGGTCAACAACCTGATAGGTGTGGCTTTCGACCAGAAAAGTCCACCATAGACTAAATGTTAACATAACGGAAGATCTTGGAAAAAACGTAGGAGCTCCAAATCGCACCACCTTTTCATCAATATCAAGGTTGGTTTTAATTTCTGTTTCGTCAACAGAGATGAGATGTATGAAGTTCGGCATCCCTGTCAAGCTCGTCCTCTAGAGCTCTAGAGCAAAGAAGTCTCCGACCCACTTGATGTCAAACAACCTTTTAGACAAGGTGATGCATTGCCATGCGATTTCTTCAACATAATACTTGGGATAATAGTGCAAAGGTATCGTGTCAACACCAGAGGCTAAAAGGTAAGGGCTTTGTCTATCAAGGCTCCGCTGTGAACGCAGAAAATAATACCAGCGCTGAGATCAAAGTAAGAATACCTCTGGCTAAGAAAGCTGAGCCCTCTCTCGAAGAACTTAAGTGTCACGCATTAAGACCCATATCATCCCCGTCCTATTGTATGGTCCAGAAGCATGGACATTTGCAAAAGCGGGCGAAGGCGCCTTAGTTTGTTTCGAGAGAAAAGTGTAATCTATTGTCCCAGTTGCATTGACGGTGAGTGGAGGTGAAGATTCAACAACGAACTGTACAGTACGAGTTGTACAGCACGTCTACTCAGCCAAAAGGATAAAATTCCAATACTATGCCGACAGTAGCGCCACCTCATGTTAGTCATTAAATAATTGATCGATTATGATTTCCTACGGATCATGCACACACTTGAACGTCAACACTTATACACATTAACATCTAATTTGCCTTAGTAAGTCAGTTGTTACTTGTCAATGAAACAAGACGATTAGCTCCATAAAGAGTGTTTTTTTTAAATCAAACTGGCTAATCGAATTTCAGTGAGAAAGAATATTATTTTTAAAATATCCCGGTTAATCGTCTCCCTACTGTATTAACTATTTCATGAAAAAAGTTTACTATTGTGACTCGTCAAGTTATTCTACCGTGACTCTGCACTTCACCACTTACACACTTCGCAGCTAGGTGGCGAATTTGCAATTTTTTTTATATATTTTGACAAACATAAACGTCATTTGTGAAAGATGGCTACGCCACCACCGACAAAACCTCCGCGCGGAGTTAAATACGGAAAAGATGAGGTAATACCCGAAATATAGTAAAATATTAATGCTTAAACAATACCTTAAATATGCACCAACAAGTGACGTTTAAAAAAATGTATTTTCAACTCGACTGAACATTTAATTCATCCTCAAAACATCGATTGAATTTTCACTAATCAACTCTTATTGACAAGTGTCAAAGTCGTATCTTGGAAGGCGTTTTTATTGAAATCATAAAATCTGAAAAAGATTATATCCTTTGACAACATATTTGATCAAAAAACAATTCGTTCTTCTTTTGTTCTAGGCCGGTTGTGGTTTTCTTGTCAACGTCATTAAATCCCTGGGTTTCAGTGAAACCAATGAAGAGCGACAAAAAGAAAAACAACGCATCGAAAAGGAGTTCAAAAAATCGGATCAACGTTTGAATGAACTCGTTTCGAAGCATGACAAGAATCTTACCAGAGTACTGCCATTATTTAGTCAAGTGTCATCAGAAATAACCGCCAGTAGAGAAAAAATTCACTCTGTGAAAGAGAATCTTATAGCATGTAAGCAGCTTCTACAGTGTCGACGCGAAGAGCTTAAGAAACTCTGGACTGATGCGGTTCAACACAAATTCCTGCTGGAAATGCTGGACCAAATGTAATTAATTTCAAGCATGTTTCTTTTCATGTTTTAACTGTGTTCTTCTTGTAGAACTGAACTACGCAAAGTGCCTCATAGGGCGACGGCTTTTTCAAGCAAAAGACAATACCTGCACGCTGCCAAAGCCCTTATCGGTGCGTGTGCAATTTGTGATGGAACGTTGAAAGATGTGGAAGGCTTAGCTGATCTACGTACCGATTTGCAAACGCGGAAAAATCAACTCTACCAAAAGCTACACGAAGAGCTAGTCCAACAGCTGTACAAACATTCCTCACGTGAAGTGTTGACACACTTCCAAAGACAAAACTCATCCCGAAATAGTGCATCGAATTTCACTAGAAACTTTGCGCGGCGATCCACCGATCGTATAGAGGCGAACGCTCGTGTCCGAAAGGCTCTCGTCGATATGGCGCAGGGTTTTGACTTTGAAAAAACAGAAATTATCGAAGATACAGATTTAATAGACGCCGACCTTAGTGTAACCTACTTCATTGCTATCACAGTCGAGTGCTTTGGAATGCTAGGACGTGTGCCGGAATCTATTGAGAAAATTCGTGTGCAAATCCAGTCGCATTTGTTAGACGTGGTGCGGAACACAACGAATCAAATGATTGCCTTAAACTTGGTGCCAACGGACCGGCATCCACTGTTGGCATTGCTCGAGGTTCTCTTCAAACAGTTCAAGTCTATCGCTCAGACACACGCTTTACTGTTGAAGAACTATCTGAATGTCATACAAAAGTACTCTGTGACAGCAAGTCCATATGATTTGACCGACTTTTGGGCACAGGCGCAGTCGGTGGTATGTTGACGTTCATAAACTTATTAACAAAAAAAATGTTATCTTGGTTTGTTTCCATGTCCACAGCTTCAACTGCTTCTAACTGATTACTTGGACATACAGAATGAATCCGTGGATGATATGACGCAAGCAAATTTTAACGAACCAGTGATAAATATCAATTCATACTTTGTGAGGAGGAAAGCTCAGAGGTAAGTGGTGATTATTTTTCAGTAATTTAACGTTGATTTCGAAGATAAGAAATCGTTCATGCTGATGCGAACCAGATCGGCGTTATAAAAAGGTGAATCATTGGGAGATTTTGTTTTGAATTATCTTTTTGGCGGTATAGTGACTCCCAGATATGAAGCACTTATATCTAATTGAGAGTTCTCGTAGGCCTACCCTACTTTATCCCTTCAAAGATGTCAAATGTTGGTCGTTATTATGCTTTCCGGTGATATTTCACTCATGACCCTGTCGGCTAGAATTGAACTATAGCTTATCGGAGAGCCATTTTCCATTTGCACACATATGTTTTTGACAATTCGCATTGTTTTGTACCTTAGCATATTCCAATCGAAATCATAAAGCAATACTGCATAATTTGAAATCAATGCTACTTCCCAAGCTGTTGGAAAATCTCGAAGGTGTATCCAATAATAAAACAAATAAGGAACCCTCGGCACTGCACGCTGTTACGATATTAGTTTCGGACATCAATTGAAACTTAAAGGCTTAAAGATATATACGTTTTGGATTGACGGTCTAATTTATTACTTAATCAAATATGAGTTTCCCCACCACCTTATAAACGTTATTATATCAATGATACGAGCGAAAAAAATTGTTGTAACGGACAGAGAATCCATGACGACCGCAGTCTTTAATGCCATCAATGGTCTGTTGCAAAGCACAGTGACGGCACCGATACAGATGTACAGAAAGATCTTCAACAAAAATTCGATAACCTACAGACATTCTGTCTCCGATTATCGGTTGTACTATGTTGAGTAGGCCCAACTTTGGGGCACCAGCCAAGATACGAAAGTAATTCTTTCTCGTTTGCGGCAAATCTAAGCTTTTCATTTTGCCCAGCTTCGGGGAACTCGCAGCATTTACACATACCGAGAGCGAAAATTATTTCATCGAAAGGGTGATTTTTTAAAAGCTATAGGAAAGTTTTTAAAAAAAAAAACACATAAAATTCAGAAAAATGCGTGAAATCTTTATTTGAATCAATAGAACGGTACATATTATTTAATGTTTGAAGATTATTTCATGCAAATGTTGACCTTGACTGCGCCTCAAATGGCCCATCCGCTTAGTCCAATTTTGGAATACTCTTTCCAACATTTCGGCCGGTATCTCACGAATAAATGCTTCAATGTTGTCTTCCAATGCGTCAATTGAAGCGGGCTTGTCTGTATAAACATGAGCTTTAACATAGCCCCTCAAAAAATAGTCTAAGGCGTTAAATCGTACGATCTAGGCGGCCAATTGACCGGTCCCGAACGTGAAATAAAATGTTCACCGAACTTGCCTCTCAATAAGTCCATTGTTGCGCGTTCTGTGTGGCATGTGGCACCGTCTTGTTGAAACCACATGTCATGCAAGTCAAGCTCTTGCATTTTGGGCAAAAAAAAACGTTGGATATAATCTCACGGTAGCGCCCACTATTCACAGTACGGTCCAATGATGTCTCCAGCCCATAAACCGCACCAAACTGTGACTTTTTCTGGATGCATTGGTAGCTCTTGCAATGCTTCTGGCTGATATTCACTCCAAAATCGACAATTCTGCTTATTTACGTACCCATTGAGCCAAAAATAAGCTTCGTCGCTGAACACAATTTTTCGGTAAAAAAGTGGATCTTTGGCCAACTTTCCAAAAACCCATTCACAAAAAAATTTACGTTGCGTTGTAAGACGATTCATGGTTAAATTATAGACCAAATTGAAGATGTTTGATAGTGAAAAAAAAACACGAAACGTGCATCAGCTGTTTAAATCAGTGTTGCCAAAAAGATAATAGCTAAAAAATCGCCCTTTACAGCAATGCAAGTGCCATTCATTGAGGATTTATATTTATATTTCGTTTAAATCACAGCATCCAGCATTTTGTGAATGGTTTAATTGTACACTGCACATAGGACGATTTGACTAATTTAGGCGGCCAAAAATATTGTAGGGTCTTTTTGGGTTCTAAGCTGTGTAAATAATAATTGCAGAAAACATTAATCATCGTCAATATTAATGGCAATATTAACTCGGTTTTCGGTACCTCTTCCAGTGAAAATGATTTCAAAGATATTTTTCTTCTCTTTCTCATACAAAGAGAAGTCAAAATTAATTTTTGGAAGAACTGTCGGAGCGAGCCGGAAGTATTTATTTTGAACTTCTGCAGCCTCTTCTGAGAGGTGTCCAATGGTCAGGAATGCATTTTGTGTATTTTAGCCACCGTGGATCAACATTTTATGCATGGCTGAAGTAAGGGTACCCATGATATTCAATTTCGCCGTATCGAGGGCGTATTTATCGAATTATTCGACTTTTACTGTATGCCCTTTTGAAAATATTTGCAATATGACTTTAAGTCTGTAAATTAAATCAAAGCTGATTCCTGTAATCTCAGAAATAAGTTGTAGATTATAAAAAAATTGCATACAAGTGGTGTTGCCGGCAACTAAAAGACATCTGAATCTTTTGTGAATATTCAATTTCTTTTATTTAAGAGCTTTTCTTCTTCAGTCCTTTCTTATCGATTTTTTTTAACTTGTAACTTATAGACCAATTTTAGGACACTTTCGAACATGTAATACTGAAAGTCCAAAGTCGAGAACAGCTAGGCTGATATCGTATTTCTTACTTAAATTATCGAAGTCTTTCGTTGTAGCTCCGCATATCTAACACTGACTTGTTGGTATCGTTGGATTGCAGACGATCCCGTCTATCATAGCCATATTTAAAATAATTATACTAAATATGGCCATTTAAATTTACCTCTGTTAGTATAAAATACTTTGCACTTACTCGTACATAACTTATTTCTTCTAAAGTTATATCCGTACTTTTTTCCATGAATCGAAATCTACTTTTACGTTAAAAACGTTGGTATGACGATGATTTTACCAAACAATTTTCTTCCTGCCTATTCCACAAAGAATTTGCAGCACCACGAATGAACTCAGAAATATATTTGCATCTGATTCCGCTTCAATTTCAAATCTTTGATTGAATTGAGCTTGTTGGCAATAATCTGCAATGAATTTATTTCATTGTCAGTAAGAGGTGCCAGGACGTCTTGCAGGTTAATCGATAAGCGTGTAACCGTATAGGCGTAGTAAATTATGAGTAATGATTCCTTCGGTGGGTAGCAATCTTGTTTGCCTCCAACAATAGGTCGTAACACAGGTAAAATGTTTTGTTTGTGGCTTGTACTATGTCATATTGCCGTCTGGTCAAATCTGCTTCGACAAACATCAATAGCGCTTGCCACAGGTTTAGGCACGCAACGTCTTCTTTTGTCTTAGAATATCTGCTTTCATATTCACTCGCAGATTTCGGGGGAATTTGTAATGTCCTTGATAAATTTTAAAGCTTTTCTGCTTCCGTTTGTAGTATCACTTGAGTCGCATGAATAATAACTTCTTTATCTACACTGGAACGATCTTTTTCAGTTTTTCTTCTTTTACTTCGCACACTTGACTCCCCGAACGCTTTGCAAGTTGTGATAGGGATTTCAAAATATTCTTCTAACCATGATTCATTGTTTCTCAGGAATAACTCTTGTATATTGTTTGCTCTTGACCATATTTGTTTCATTTGAGATTTCAAGTATGAAAAAGTATGCTTCAATAAGACGAGAGAAGATAAATTTCTAAATATTGAACATATTCATTTTATTATGTACACTTTTGCTTGTCCATCAGTTCGAAAAGATATCTACGAATCACCACTTTCCCACCCGAGAAACCAGATTAATCTTCAACATACAAATGAACGATTTTACTGAAAAATTGTTGTTTCATTTTGAAAAAAAAAATTTTGGTCATCTCATTTCATCAATTATTGTGGATCGTACCTTAATTACGGGGACGCTTCACAAATAGTTTCAGAGGCAGTTTGAAAAAAAAAAACTCTCCAAAAAGTTGTAAGCACTCCAAGCGTAGTGAACACACACGAATACTTTGAGCGACGATCAACTTCCGAGTTGGGAACGGGAGAAATGGGTACTGGGTTCCTGGAAGTGTCTACTTACTTACGGCCCGAAGGTTGTTTCTAATCCACTGAATAAGAGATTCATCGCATCTCTCAAAGATGCATACAGTGATTCAACTTTTCGACTATCGGATCCACAGCGTTTTTTTGTTACGAAACCCATACTGGCAATCGTTAATAAGCTTTCGCAATTCGAGGTTCTTTATTTGCTGAAGATTAATCAGCGTTAGCACGACATCTATAAAAGGTAAAAAAGGGCAATGGACTGTTAGTTGGAGGGAGAAATTCGTCTTTCTAGGAATGAGCTGGATAATTGCTGCAAGCGCAGAGAGATCAGAAGACTTTGTCAGACAACAAATCTTTCAGATCTTTACGCTGAAGAACACTTCTTGAAGAAGAATTGGGGAATAGCATCTGTACCAGCGGAATAGTAAATCTTTAAATCTTAGAGTATTCTTACGAGTTTGACAAAAAATCCATTCCGGGGAATATTTATCGCATTCAAGAACAGGAGAAGACAAAATATAGTCTGGATGTGTTGAGATTGTTTCAAAAAGGGATAGTTTGCTTTATCTGCAGAGTTAACAGCCAAAATGTCATTGTAAACGATAGTTGGAATCGATGTTGAAAAACAATTTTTGCATTTCTTCCTACACTTTGGACATTAAAGAATATTTTGTTTCGCTTTCTATTAGGATTTGCAAATTGTGTAACGGGTATTCTATGCAAAGACCTGCAAATGCATAGCTCCTTCCTTCTTTTATTTATTATGGAATCATGTCCACATTTCTCTCAGTTACAGCCTATCTCATTTGTTAGGCATTTTCTGTGCTTAAAATGAATTGGAAGTTATTCCAAAGAATACTTTTAGTTTAGTTACGGCATTTTTATAAATTTTTTCTTAATAATTATAATATTTTTCTATTCCTTTGTTTAACAAATATCTATTTGGATCAGACAATACAGAGGGTCAGTATATAACACTTGTAGTAGTTGTACCATAATCTTAGAGAACCCTAATTAGATACCAACACGTTGAATCCTTCTTTGACCGCTCTTAGCAGATAGATACTTAGTTTGTTTTATTTTATTTTTAATCGCTCATTTAACTTAACTTTTAATTTGCAGCGCCAAAAGGACCCTTTTCAAGTTCGACAAATCATCGCACATAGCGCAACAAAGCCAAACTGGCGGTTCATTTCGAGGACATCGAAGGAATCCATCCAATACATCGAATGATGATAACCTTGGCGAGGCCGAAAAAAGTCGTGAAAAAACCCTCATATGTGAGCCAGATCAATCCATAATAACCAGGGTTTATCTTCCACTTATGGGATACATTCAGGAGATAGAAATATTCATGAAATGTAAATCAGGGTGAGTACCATGTTTCATCATCCATTCCATTTGATTAACATTGTTATGCTTAGAGAACCGTGTAGCCTTCATGACTTCATCGCCAATTACGTAAAGGAGACATTCCTTGCCAAAGGCCACTTTAAGAATCTTCACTTAACCATCGAATCACTGTCCAAAAACCAAGATGCTTGGCGTGCTGTCGTTAGGCCCGAAGATGTAAGGTCGCTAAATATTTCACGACCTTTGCTGGAATCGACTGTGATGGTGGAGCGAAGAATATCGGAGACCAAGCAATTGATTCAAGATTTGCCATGCTTCTCAGAAGACCTACTAAAAATGGTGTGTTCATTGCTAAAGACATATAGGGAAACCTGCCAAGCTGCCTATCGTGGAATTGTGCAGCCCGATTCTGAAGACAAACGGATCTACAGTGTTGCTTGGCTGAAAGATGAGGACATTAGTAGATTTTTAAAGTATTTTCGTTGTAAAATCCTTTCCTACGAATGTTATAGATGTTTCGTTTTAGGACACTTCCAAATTGGACCGATTTGAAGAGTTCGAACCATCGTTCAAAGCATGGTAAGAAACTACAGAGAGGACACTTTGAACCTTCAGAAGAGGAGAGCCCCGTTCAGGTACAGCAACGCAACGTGCGGGAAGCTGAAATGTTGACAAGTAATCTAGGTGACGGAGGAATAACTCAACAGGAAATTCTATCCGACATTGGCGTCCTGAAAGAGCTTGCCATACTGCAGGAGAGCATGGAATGGTTTTCTTATCGAGTCTCGGAGTTTGCGAACGACTTGAGGCGTCCAATAATGAATGGTCTGAATTCGGCGATAAGTGCCGAATGTTCGTCGATTACAATAAAAGATGGCACGATAAAGGTTCTTGCCAACTTGGCGCTCGAATTCGACGAGTTGGCTAACACTTGCCTTCTAGTTCTACACTTAGAGGTAAAGCGTACACTAACAAGAAATTTATAAGACTCTTAATTAATCTTGATTCAGGTTCGAGTGCAATGCTTTCATTATTTGCGATCCAAGCCAACTGTGAAGCCAGATAATGCTACCTCCAAGGAAGAAGTTCTCGAGCCAGATCGGCAGGTGCAGAAACTAACGAAACTCCTGTCAGAAATGGATGAAGCTTTTAGCTCAACGTTGCATCCTAGGAAGCATAGGGTAAGTAAATGGGTAATTGAATTTGAGTTTTTTACACTTCAGCATTCCTTTTTCAGTACATCTTTGAAGGACTTGCACATTTGGCATCGAAAATCCTTATTCAAGCTTCCAACTACCTAGAAAGTATCGACCAAATCATCATCCAGCAAATGTGCCGCAACTCTATCGCACTGCAGCAAACTCTAAGCAATATCACCGCATCCCGAGAAGTTGCTCTAGATCAGGCCAAGAATTTCTATGATCTTCTGTGCATAGAACCAGATGTATGCCATGACTTTCTCTCAATTATAAAACCCATATCTTACGTATTCACTCAATCACTTACAGGACATCCTTACCAGCATAATCGAAAGAGGACCTCAGTTCAGTGAAATGCAGTATTTGAATGCACTGCAGTTATCATGCAAAGCACGTAACATTTCAGACTCCAACACTCTCGCTGGTTACCAACAAAAACTCTCCGATATCTTGGGTGCTAAACCGCCAACTGGCGTCGTTGTATAATAGTTTTTTTTTATAGAATCCTTTGCTAGAATTACATTTAAGATCAATTATTTACATATAACGCGATTTGGGCTAAGTATCTCGTTTATATTCACGCTAAGCGCATTAAGCCTGTTTCTGTCTGTTATCGATATCCATTATAGAGCGAATAAGTAGGTTTGTGTGTGTGTTTGGCTTCAATTGAAGTATATGCTGTTACTATATAACAAATTAAAGTTATGAAAAACAAAATATTTATGTATATTTATAACAATATATGAAAGCCGTTGCAGAGTTATTAAATATGTGAAAATATCGCTATTGAATGTAAATTTGAATTTTTATTTAAGTTGATGACAGGGTCATCAGGATGGATATCCACGAGGCTTATAAGCTTCAGGTTAAAGTATACAAACATTAAGCGTATCAGAAATAAAAGAACAGAATATTATTTATAATTTTATTATTAATTGCAGACTGCGGCAAGAATCAGTGGTATAAGCTCATCATAGAAGGCCAAGATGTTAATGACGATGCCCGCTCTGGACGCCACAGCATCCAGAAAAAAGTTAACTCAATTGTAAAGGTTTAAGTCGCTGTTTTCTTTAATGGGTATTCTCATGTGACCACTTCGAAAAACCGATTTCGATGGCAAAACCTATCTAAGATATGCTGTGAAAAATTCAGACCGAAATTCCTAGTATTAAATAAGTTACAACTCATAGTCGTTAGGGACCTTGTCTGCCGCACGCTAGGTCTACAGCTGCTTCATATCTATTGTTCGGTCTTTTATATCTGCGTACGGATTTCCTGACGGTCGACTTTAGTATATAACGTAACTGTGTGTATGTCTTCTCAGGAAATCAAATCGATTCTACATGACGGACCATGCGGACACTCTTGATACGCTGTTGAACGTTCACTTCCCAGGTTCGTCTACCACTGCGGGTGACTCACCAGTTGAAAGCTACCATAGGGCACGCTGTTCTAATAGGGTTAAAAGTCTATCCGTCAAAATTTTCAGTACTGACAATGTAAAATGGGCAATTGGCTCATTCAAACCCTTTATATCACCCGGTAGAGATGGCATCTTTCCTGCCCTTCTCTAAAAGGTCATGGACCTTATCCTTCCGGCTTTCATCACTTTGTTTAAAGCAAGCTACAATTGGGGATATATTCCCCTGATCTGGTGACAGATTAATGTAGTATTTCTACCTTAACCTGGAAACAGACCGCCAGAGCTTCCTTAATCATATAGGCCTATTTGCCTATCCTATCTATAAAGACCATGTTAAGACTTAAAGACCTGCATATCAGGGGACACTTGGAAACTCACTCTGCTGTGCGCCCCAACCAATATGCATACAGGAAGGGAAAGTCAACTGAGGGGTAAACGGTTCTACGGTAGGTCTTGGGGTCTCAAATCTAAGATGCTTTACTGGCTGTACATCATGATGGTAAGACCTGTTATAACCCACGCAGCCATAATTTGGAAACGCAAAACTTTAGAAATAACAACTGCTAAAAAGCTGGAAAAAGTCCAACGTTTAGCGTGTTTGGCATCACTGGTGCTAAGAGCACCTGCCCTACTGCAGCACTGGAAGCTGTCATTGGACTGTCTCCACTTAACATTTTCATAAGAAAAACAGCCGCCAGAAATGCCCTTAAGATGCAACAGGCAATGAAATACAAGCCAGGTGACCAAACGGGGCACTTGAAAGTAATCAATTACGTCACGGACAAAGACATGTTCTATTCGATCCCAGATTATATGAAAGCAACATACTGCTTTGGGCGTCTCTTTGAGGTAGAAACTTCTTACCGTGTTCAATGGTCGTGCAACTCACCTGCCTCCGACCACAGAAACTTAATCTGGTATACCGATGGCTCAAAAATGGCACATGGAGTAGGTGCCGGTGTCTATGCACCCAACACTAAAATCTTCATACCCATGGGAAAACATCCAAGTGTTTTTCAGGTTGAACTACAAGCCATCAAATCCTGTGCTTTGCAAATCGCCATAAAGGGGCCAGAATTCTAATATATTCAGACAGCCAAGCAGCGCTCAAGGCACTGTCATCCAATCTAGTGAATCCAAATGTGTCAAAAGCTAGTACAACGCCTTACAATCCCTGGCTCGACGTAACAAAGTTAGGTTAGGATGGGTTTCAGGTCATCATGGAATCGAAGCAATGAAATTGCGAACGAACTAGCCAGGCCTGGTTCTAAAGCCGCGTTCACTGATCCAGAACCATTCTGTGGCGTAAGCTGGACTACGCCCACAGGTCTGACCAATAAGTTGGAAAACAAGCTACGCCTTGCCCACTGGAGAAATCTACCGGGACTCAGACAATCTAAATTACTAATCAATCCCTACTCTTACAGAGAAATCTTTAATCTGAACAAGGAGAATATTAGAAAGCTCGTGAGCTTCCGCTCAGACCATTGCCGCTTGAGATCACATCTTACCAAACTAGGGCTCAGTAAAACCACCGAATGCCGACTCTGTTTGGAAGTCGACGAAACGGCTGGAAACATTCTTTGGGAATGTCCAGCTCTAATTTGGTTAAGAAGGCGTATCTTCATCAGAAGGGTGGAATGTCTGTTAGCCTAAACAAACTCCCCAAGATACAAAAGGTTTTTTCCTTCAGACCGCAGAAAAAAAAAATCCTAGAACAAATTTAGAAGTACACTTTTGATGCTCTGTGTGTCAAAATCAAACAGGATAAAAAATAAAAATGGATCGGAAAGGCGCGAGAAGCTCCAAAAGATATCCAGTGCAAAAAGAAAGAAAAAGGAGTTTTCGAGGGAATCAGTATACTGCTGAAACCGATACCGAGTTTGCGAGCACATTAGTTGAAAAGTTAAAAGAGAAGAGTGATTTTGGTGAACCGATTGAAGAAGGATTCAGCTACAGCATGCTGTGTTTCTCGCTAGTGTTTGCAGCCTTGCAATCAATTTTAAAGGGCAAGAGGACTAGAGGACTAGTGTTGTGTGTAAATGTTCGTTCCAAGAAACTGACATCACTTTTTCCCTTATGGTCAATAATACTTACGTAATCAATAGACGTTTTGTGTTTTTTATGCGACAACTTGGAGTCGGTCTGGCTGGAATAAATTTATTTTGCTCGCTTATGGTCTTGCGTTATGAAATTAGTAATAATACTCGACCAAATTTATATTGCTGTAAAGTCAGTTGATTGTAGTGTTTCCAAAAAACAGTATGCAGAAGAATGGATTGGCAGGGAAGAGTCAGACGAGTTTTTGGAGTGGCATGAAAATCACGTTGAGCATTGTGAAGCAAATCATTAAGGAAGTTCCGATAAAATGGAAGTTGACGGTGTGATCGAAATTTTTCAGCGGTGTGTCGAATAAAATATAGTAAATACATTGGTGACAGCAAAGCATTTAAAAATTTGCTGGATGTCCATCCTTAAAACGGAGATCCTGTGATAGAAAAAAAAGAGTACATCTTGCACGTCAAAAAAGGAATGTATAGACATGTGAAAGAAGCTAAAAGAATACAGAACCAGTTTTCAAAAAGCTAAAAAGGGATTGTAAGAAGCTGAAAAAAAGAAGACCAAAAATAATCAAGAAGATTGAGCAGGTAAAGATGCTGTCACAAAACGTACATCGGAAACAAAATCATCCACTAGTGCTGCAACAAAGAAGTCGAATGTTGCATTGACCAATGCCATGACGGTTAAGCTTAGTACATATTAAGGTTTGACTATATTGAGAAATCCAGATTCTCAAGAAGAAATGAAGAAAGCAGTGTGGGCTACATACTATCATTACATTTCAACCGATGAAAACCCAGAGCACTCGTGCTGTTCAATGGCATGGTGCAAGTATTTATAACATACGGCAGAAAAAACAGAAAAAATTGATGAAGAAACAGCAAGTATTTTAAGGCCAATTTACGAAGAACTATCATCTGATGATCTGATCCAAAGGTGCTTGGGAAAAAGCACTCAGAACAACAACAAGTCGTTTAATAGTTGCATCTGGAACATGGTTCCAAAGCATAATTTTAATGAAAAAAAATACGCTGGCTTCATGATTTTCACCCATTCTTAAAATAATGTTGATTTTTGTTAAGCAAATTGGCCTTAACGCCCACTCGTATGCTGAGGAGAACGATGAGCGGCGAATAACCCGTGCAGAATGATCCACGTCCGAGGCATCTAAAAAGGCAAGAACTTCCCTCAGGTCACAAAAACTGGCAGAAAATGATGCGTATGAAGACACCGGACGGTAAGTGTATGGTCCAGGCATAGCAGATAAGTGAAAGCATAAATTTTGCACGAAAATTCTGCTCATGAATCTTTAAGCTCATTTTTCTCGAAATATCAAACGGTCATGGTTCTAAATAGTTATCGTCCGCACCAATATTGCCTATATTCCAAAATATTTTCTTATTTTTTTCAACCGATTTTTAACAAGATAATAAAATTTTCGTAAGTTTTTGTCTACAGTACGCCATCTTTTTTATTTTTCAATGAAATGAATTCATTTTGGTAGGGCGACATACCTACTGAATAATAAACCATTCGACCTATTCATTTCAGACAACATGAACCGCCGCTAATACCATGACCAGTGACCTGTTTTTTTGTGTCCAATTTAATTCAAAAATATATATAATAAGTTTTTTATACAGTTTAAGATACAAATAAAAACATATAATACAGTAAAAATGATTGAATTGTATTGTCTTATAAAAACATTCCCTAAAAAGAAATAAAATTTATGCGTTCACATGAGGAACACCCCTTAAGCGGAGATTACTGATCGGGAACATTGAAGAAGAAAGAAAATGGCATAAAGACGACGACGAAACCGACTACTCGTTTTACAAGCGCCACGAGGCATTAAAACAAAAAATTAACAATTTTTGAAAAATTATGAAATATATTGCAATGCTTTTTGGTAAACAAAATTCTTTGGCGAGAAAACAGAATTTTCCAAATTTATATAGCACATTTCTAGAGATTATCCTTGCGACTCACATACCAAGGAGAAATGTCCGCAATACGTCAAAATCGTAATTGGGGACATAATTGCTTGAACCGTTTTAAAAGCAAGCTTAAAATACGATTATAATAAGCACAACATTACCATACATAAAGCTACACCAACAGGAGCTTAGTTAGACTCAGACTGCTAACCTTACTGCTAACCTAATCTATCAACAAGTTCTGATTGACGCAAGACTCTTATTGAGCATTCTATATTTTCAGAATAGCTAATGTGGGCTCTGAAAACACGCAGCCCAATTCGAGGTCAGACGAAAAGCAATAAAATGAGAGTTTGTCCTCCACTTTTCAGATTTAACGAGAATCAGCCAGGCCTTCGAACGTGTGACGTTCTTTTTTGTATATTGAATCTTTCCTCAATATAGATCAAAAAGTTTTAAGAGGTGAATTTGTTTATATTGATTGCAAATAAGACTGAATTCCATAATGGTAAGGTCTGAGTATTTTAACCAAAAGAACGAAAGAAAGTTGTTATTTTATTCCTTTCGTTTGCAATCTTATTCGATAATAGCGGTGTAGATGTTCGGTTTTTAGGCTTTTCGGGCATATTCTAAGCATTTATGCGTTGAAATAACACATGGGTCTGGGTATTCCAAAGTAACAAAGTTAGTAGCTTCGATTGTAATCCCTTGATGTTTCCTTCGTCGGATTTTGTGGCAGCGATTTAAGCTTGCAAACTTAGCTTCAATGAGAATTTTTATTATTTTTTATTTTTATTTTATTATTTTACTTACTAACTGAAGAGGAAGGATCAGAGCCTGAGACAGAGCTGCTCACCACCTCTGACGGTCCTGAGCACGCTTCTTACAATTGGTTAGACCTAGCTTTCTATCGTCTGTAATTGCTTAATACTTGAACCGGAGGTTCGGCCTTCCCGCTCTTCTTGAACCTGGTGGCTTGGATTCGAAGACTCTTGGCTGGGAGCATTAGGGTCCAGTATATGGTACCCGAAAACCCGATACGTTTTCCTGGCATTCCGAACTCAGCCATTGTGTAGTAAAACTGTGAGCGATTTTAACTTTTATATGCGGCTTTGAAGTCGATGAATAGATGATGGGCATCGACTTGAAACTCGAAAATTTAGTCTGTATTTGATTTGCCGGGCCGGTATTGTTTGATTTGTGTGGAGTCAAAATACTTTATACGTTCACACAGTACGCTGGATAGGATCTTGTAGGCGACATTGAGTAGGGCTTCGTCTCGATAGTAGTTTTCGCATTCATAGGATAGCCATTTTAAGGTTCCGTGCCTCAAAAGAAAAAACGGATCTATTATAGGATCACTTTGTTGTCGGTGTGCCTGTCAACATACTTTCTCTCACTAACACGTGGAGGTTCAAGTATACCAAATACTTAAATATATAAAAGTTATGAATATTTTTGTCGCATATTAAAATCATGAATTTGGGCAAAAAGCAATTTCTTATAGCACAAGTAAAGGGACAAGTCCGGCAACCGTTTATTTGTACTAACATCACAAGCTCAATTTAACGTATATTAACATACATTTAAGCTTGTACATTCGTTGCTCGAGTCCGTCTCGAACTTGGCCGATTTTTTGTAGATGGGTTTGATTGAGCTGGTATTCCAGTCATCGGATAAACGATCTGATCTAGTGCACGAACCCAACCAGAACATCGCCACCACAAAGTTCAAATGGCAATGTGTCTGAACCGACAGCCTTGTAGTTCTTAGCTTTTTGATAGCTGCGCCGACTTCTCCTAAGATGGATGGGGGGACTTCTTCATTAATCAGATTTGGGTTCGCTTCTTTTCCAATCACTCTTTCTTTGGCATACCAATTTAACAGCTGTTGGAAATGCTGCTTACATACAGCTTTTACTTGCTTTAGGAGTTAAGGTCTAGATCTATCCTTCGCTCAGTGAAGAACAGGGCCAATGACAAAGGATGTATAGGGTTTGATCGTTTGTTGGAATTTTATATTCCATCTTACAAAAGCTTTGATTTATCATCTTATGTGTAGATTTTAATAGAAAATCAAGTTAAGTACACAGTTCGAAACTCAAGTGTATTTTCTAACATGACTATTTGTATTATTCAAAAATGCGACAGGTGGCAGGTTTTTCTGTCAATGTTTCGTATTGTCGCGGTTCCAATTTTCAAATTTAAAGTAGATTAACAAAAGCACATTATCCGCAACTATTAATATTTTAGAAATAGACTTTTGCTGTTGGATTGGAACACAAAAAGGGCAGCAAAAGTAACTTTAACTCATCTCTGATTTAGGATATCTTTTTTTTCATTTTGAACAAATTGAAATGGATATCGCTTTAATGTTTGTGCACCACCGATAGCGATTGACAGCTAAAATCAACGAACTTACATACGTTTTTATCACGTTGTTTTCACAAAAGTGCGGTTGCTGGTTGCTCATTGGACTAAAAACAGTTTTTATTTATAAACATATTCATTTAACAAGAAATGGGGCTCGTCACTGAAAACAATTTGCGATAAAAATGCGTATTTGTACACTTTTCACAGAGCACAATTTTTTGGTTATAAATTTCAATAATTTATGAGCAAACTGTTAAAATAGAACACGGAAATCTTTATCTGAAATGTAATTCATATTTTCGAAAAATGATGAGAATATATGATCAAAAACATTGATCTTGTCTTCGGAATAAAAATCGAAATTGATCCATATCAAATAAATCAAGTTTTAGATCCAACGAAGATTGGTTAGACATAAGATTTTGAATAACATCGATTAGATTGGCTCTGAACGCGACCAGTGGACAATGATGATTTTTAAATTAATGCGCTTCCACTGCCATTTGAACACACCTCGACCAAACTTGGAACGAATTGTCAAATTCTGTCACCCTGACATTCTGAGAAAATCGGCCTGAGTGAAAACGATAGAAAAGCGTCGCGTAGAATAAACAAAGAATAAATGAAAATATAAATAAAATCAGTCTTCTCACGCAATCCAAAAGTTTGTCTTTGGTACATTCGATTGTTGTGTGTATATTTGTTGCATGTTCTAAAAACCACTTTTACTTAAAAGGTTCAATTGCAAATTTACTAATTAAAATACTATAAAACTTGGATTTGTTAAAATTTCAATCTGGCGACCATAAAAAGAAAACGCGGACGTCCTCGTCGCGTGGAATTGAGCGGGGACTTCGATATAAACCTCATAAGAGAATATGAAAAACGCGCAGATCTATACGACAGAAACTCGCCTCATTTCAGGGACAAGGCATACCTGGACGAACTCTGGGAAGATTTAGCTAATCATTTGGGATATAATTGTAAGTACATATTAATCTAAAGCTCTTAGTATTTATTTCCAACTTCTTTAGTGAATATTGTGAAGGATCGAATGTTACAGTTGAGGAACCGATACCACATTGAGAAGCGTCGGATTGAGAATCTACAAGCTGAATATTCCAAAGAGCCTGCTAATTCAAGGTGGCCATTGTATGAGCAGATGTCCTTTCTGTCTGATCACATGCCCGTTCGACGATCTTTTCGTACCATGAACTGCAGGCGACCAGGTGAATATGCAGTCAAAAATGAGGGCTCCGGTGAAGATTCGTAAGTGCAGAGTTTTGGGTATTTAAGAATTGAATTTTACATGTTGAACTTAACAGGGAAATGGAATATGGTCGGGGGAATGTGAGAAGAAGATATTATACGTAAGTAAACATTTTGCCTGATATTTATTTTCAAAGCCTTCCTACTTGTTTTTAACTTAAACTTTGATTCAAGGCTTTTAGTTTTGGCCTTGAAAGGTTTGTCAATACCCAAACAATTTTACGCTCTTCATCATATCCATTGAATCTAGACATTTGTTGCTTAAGTTCACGTCTAAGTTCTATCTTCTTTCACAAAGCAATAGATTTTTTCTGATCAGTGCTCTCCGGTACAAAAATGGCTAGACACCAATCCCTACCAACGTCAAGCCCAGCAGAAACAGAAAGTCTTGTTATACTTCTCCAGCGCATGGTGGCGGGTGCAGCTGCAGCTTAAAAGAAAACTAACACTATCGGCGAATCTTGAGAGGTGTGTCGAGAGAAGTGTTTGGTGCTAATTAGCCAAAAATGCCCACAAGAAAAACAGTGGACTTTATGACGAGTTCTAAATGCTGGAGGGAACAAGTATCGCCAATCTCGTTTCAAGATCTTCTTATTCACCAACCCTTAAAGTAAATGGCTTCGTTCTAGAAGAAATAATTGGAAATCAAGCTTCCTAACTGAAGCACATGGTACTCTAATCTTAACCGATAGTTCAAAGATGGAAGAAGGGACTGGTGATGGAGTCTTCTGTTATACGTTGCAAATGAATGTAGTGTCTTTCAGGCTGAAATCTTCGACTTTGAAAGAGCTGCGTCGACAGTACTTACAGGGAACTTCGCTCCTACCAGAGTAAGCCTCTTGGTGGACAGCACTATAACGGCAATAAAAGCACTAAACAAGGATACCATAAAATCGAAAGCAGTAGGCAGCTGCATTGCAATTCTCAATAATGTGAGCGAGCGACACAAAGGGTTTTTGGGTTCCTGGACAAAGTAACATAGACGGCATAGAAAAGGCTGATGAACCTGTCAAGAAAGGATCATTGCTGGAGCTGGAAAGGATGAAAAGATTTGCACCGATACCATTTTGTGAGCTAAAGAAAAAAATAGTCATAGAGACTTGAGAACGTAGTAATAGAGCATAGAACTCCAGGGACGATTGTCTCATATCTTTTAGTCTATGGCCAGAACTAAACACAAAGAGAGGCAAAGGTCTTCTCGCCTTCTATAAGAACGACTTACGCGTATTGTTGGGTGTCCTGATGGGGCATTGCAATGGCTGTCAGGATGGGCGTAATTTTCAACGATTTTTGTAAGAGCTTCCAAGATGAAAGCGGAAACGGTAACCACTGAGCACCTCCTGTGCTAATTTCCAACCTCGTGTCGAGACGACTTCGGTACACGGGGGACAGAACGCATAGGAAACGGGGGGCATTTGCGAGGATACCTCTCAAGGACCTAATGCGTTTCATCAGGAGCACCAAATGGTTTCAACAGGAGCCATAACGAATTTCTTAAAAGGATATTTTTTGTGATGGGGAATCATAATTGACATTTGACGATCGCAGCATCTTCACAGCGATCAAAAGATCGGAAACAGCAGACGCTCTATTCTTAACCTATTATCCTAGGGCCAACCTCTTCAAAGCTGTGTGGAGAATGGCTCCTTCGTTGACTGATCGTGGATTCTCTTACCCTGTCCCTCGTTCTTCCTAATGATTTTTTTTTTATAATTGGCTCGCTCTTCAAGAGGTTATGATGGCTCTTATAATGCGTGTTGCACGGAGCGAGCGGAAGAATTAGGAGAAGAATGAAATATTATACAGTGGTTTGAGAAACTCAGATGTATTTGGTTTCAACTCGCTTCCGTGGGTGGAGCCGGAAGCTTTGAAAATTTGGAAGATTAAGAAGCTGCTGCAGTCAGTCATTCAATTCTCCCTGCACTTCGGTGTCTATGGTGCCCTCACTATTTCGGGACAGCATTTCTTGCTTGAAATCATTCGGCTCTTGATTGGCACTCTTGAAAATAAAACCTTGAGCTGGGAGACTGTGTTGTCTATTTTTTTTACCCTGGATGTTCTCTTTTGCGCTTTCAGTCCTCGTTTTCCGGCGAACGCAATCGTTATCATTAATCCAAGGGGTCTATGTAGTTGGTATCCTCTGGTAGGCCCGGCTGCCTCTTTGATGTTTCTTTAACTTGTTCCACTTCCACTTGTTTTTTATTTTAAGTATGTTTGTTGTAACTAATTACAGTATACAAAAAAAAAAGTTCACATACCAAGTTTTTGTTATGTAAATTTAAGTATATTCATAAAAAATGCATTAAAAAAACATTTCTCTTGTTAACTTTTAATTTCAGACACAGCAGAAGAGGACCAATGCAAGTTCGAAGCTATGGTAGTCTTATTGCAGCCGAACCTGAGCATAACGGTTACTCGAACACTACAGCTCGCTCTGGCACACCTGCATACGGTTCACCACGTCATACACGATTCCAAAGACAAGAAAATACTTCTTGTAATCCACAAACAATTGATCACCTACCGAATCGAGCTGAAAAATTTTTAGCTTTTGGCAAATTCCTGACAGCATCGCTTCTTGAACTACCCGAAAATGATTCACTGCCGTTGGTTGAGCAATTCACCACACAACTTGTGTATGCTTATCTTAGACATCATGAGGATACTATCCCACCGGAGCCCAATGAGCCAATCAATCCATCTGTGGAAACCAATGGGCATGATAAAGGTTTCCAGGAAGAATAGCTGACTCAATGTGCATTTATAAGATATTTAATGTTCTCTCATCCTAGTTTCGTAGTTAGACATGTATGTGTACTTTAAAATTCATAAATGTGTTGTTTCTATGTGTAGATATACCATTTCATTTCAAAAGACTCAGAAATCACATCAAACAAATTTAAACTGTATTTTAGGAGTTTCCTTCTAAATGTCAATCGAATAAATATTCTCAAAGCAGAACAATCTGCATCGGCAGACATAAAGCTGTGTTTTATTGAAAACAAACAAAACAGAAATGAAATTTACTAATTCATTCATTCAATTATTATTGAATGGTGAATTAAATAGATAAACCTTTGTTTAAACTAAGTGGCATAAATTCAAAGATTACGTGAGATGTACATGCCTAAATGTAGATGCATATCCATTCCTTTTTTTACATTTTAAAAAAAGAGTTAAGCAGCCAACCTTGTAAATTGCCGTTTGCGTCTTTTTCATAGAAAGGTAATAAGGCTCCGTTGTTTCGGATTGATTTGATCGCGGAGTTGTCCTCCAGACTTTCGATTTTGTTTGAAGCCAATAAAGATTTAATGAGTGCATTCGGATGGTTTTCTATGCGTTGCAGTTTCTTCAGACTGAGATTTATTAGGTATGTCATAAGAGGAATCACTTTCCAAGATTTATATATGACTATTTGGGACCAATTTTTCGTTTGCTCTTCTGAATTTCTCACAGTAAAATAGTAGAACTTTCCGTTCAAAGTTTTCTAATTTTTTGGCAACTGTTGGTGAACCAGGAACAAAAACCATATGCTAAGATGGTCCTTATAAGCTTTTTGTATACGAGAAGCTTTGTAGCAGTTGACTTGACTGCAGTAAGGGTTTAAGTGGCGGTACCTGCGTTTGCCTTTCCTAAAATCTTTCTTGCATGCTCGTCAAATATTAATCTGTGATGAAAATAAATGCCTAAGTATTTCATTTGGTTACGCAGAATTATGCGCTGATCATGAATTTGGAGCGTTACGAATTTACTTTCCTTTACTGCTAGTCGATGGCCCTTTCTACTACGTGATGCCACATTTTCCTGCGTTGATTTTCAACCCCCACTTTGCAAAATAACTTGTAAGTACATGTAACTTCTCTTTAATTTTGTTTAAAGCATTTGGTGGTCTATTATCAGAAGCAAGTATAAGGGTATCATCTGCATATAGAATTGCTCGTGGCTCGGCTACCAAGGGGTTCTTAAATGGAAAATCGTGAAGGAATATGCTGAATAAGTCCGGACCTATAATGTCTGTTGTTACCGGAAAATATTCTGAGAACTCAGAACCGATACATAGAGCGGATTATCGATTCTCAAGGAAGCTACGTATTATATAAATAAGCCAGGCAGGAAAATTCAGTATGATCAATTTAAAGACAAGACCTTTATGCCAAAGTGAATCAAAGGCTCCCTCGAGATCTATATCCAAACAAACTGTGTACTTTTTAATTCTTAAATGTTGCATAATTGTATTACTTAAAAGTAAGGCCGCATTTTCAGCCGAATGGATGGAATTATGCATTTGTTAACCCTGCCTCCAGTAACAGCTGGGGTCGAAATAAATGCAGTGAGAAACTACGGAATAAACAATTTTATTTTTATTAAACAACATTTGTTTTAATTCACATGTGTGGTTAACAAGTATTTTCCCAAAAAGTCTTCACTGCCCCCCGGAGTTTTTTTTTATTCTTGGGATTTGGTGCTGCAACAACTTTTTAACATTTGTCCAGAGATTTAATATTGGATTAAGGTCACCGTCGCACAGTGCCATAATTATTCCTAATTTTTTGACGAAAAATACAACCATCAAATTCACCTGATTCGGCTCCTTGTGACTGTTCTGTTCAATGGACTTAAAAAACCGATACGGAGAACGCGTTTCAGCAGCCGAGAGTAAGTAATGGAAAAATCATAGGAAGCACCAAAAACCGAATATAAAAATTATTTCCTGGGTTGAATCAAAATTGCTTGTTTGATGCACTCGATGGGGATTACTTTGAAAGGGACAATATAGATTTAGATGAATAAACTTGTATTTTTAGTTTTCTGAATAAATTCCGGGAACTTTTTGATCAAGGTGGTACATTAATAATTTTGACTGCTTTTTATGGGGTGTAGTGCAGTACCCTTGCCCAAGATGACATCTCCATCTATTCTTCAAGACGCCACTGGTGCGTTCAGTAACGTTCCGACATTGTGAGTGAACAAGTTTGTCAAAAGCCACGGTTCCAATTAGTATCCCGCATCTCCTCTAAACAAAATGGAAAAAATGTAAAAAATGCAATAACATTTTTTAAAATAACTAGCGTTCGTCCTTTAATGCCAAGAGTTTCTTACTTCATGTAAATATGCCTCTTCAAAGTACAAGCGAAGATTGGTAACTTCCCATATAAAAGCATCATGGCATGCACCAAGATGGGAAGCATCTACGTACTGTAAAGTTAAATTATCATCGCATACCTGAAAACACTGTGCTTACTTATTAAAGTTATTAACCAACTTGAAACCAATGCATTTTTAAATCTACTAGCGAAATGTTTTAACTATGATATCCCTTTCTGTTGAAATATTGATGCTTATTTTCTGAGGGCGCCATTATTCTAATATTTGTGCCGTCAATGCATCCCACAACACAAGGAATATCATATTACGAATGTCATAGAACGCCTTACTATTGCTTCGTTTTTCCTGATCACTTTTGCATAGGTGTATCCATTGTGAACATAGCTCTTATTTGCATTTGCAACAACTTTGCAAAACCATGATGCTTCCCACCAGATTGAAAAGCCCCTCAGGAAAGAACCGCAAGCAAGCACTCAGTTTGACGATTGGTGGGACCGCAAAGCTCTTTCGTACTGCCTTGGAAGACGTTGAGTAAATGTTTAAACGCGCACTTTTTTACACGAAAATATTTTTGAAATCTGTCAAAATAGGGAAACATTAGCGCGCACAAGTCCTTGCCTTTGGATTCCTTTTGACATGATTCAAAAAAATTACACTCAATTCTCCTAAACCGGGTTCGAAGTAAAACATTTTTCACCGTTGATTCAAAATAGGAAAATTTAATTCTCGTGAAAAAAAATCTTCAGGAAAAGTTCCCCGGGAACTTTCATGATTAGCCTTAATCAACCGGAGTCATTATCTGATCAATCAGGAATCCCAATCAAAGGCTGTTTATGGCTTTTTTATGCTTTAACAACCAAAGTACACAAAAAATAAAATCCATCCATCAAACTGCAGATTCGCATAGAATTAGTTGACTTGCAACACTTGGAATTGGATGAACAATTATCCGGGTCAGAGATGTCGTCGTTTCATTCTTCAGCAATGCGAGACCCTGTGGTGTCCATAGAGTTTGAATTAACACCCTTGAGCAGGTATTTCGCCGGAAAAAAAATAAACTTTTGACTTCTTCAGACTCGGTAAAAGCTTAGCCCTCTATGGTTGACAATTTAAGGATTCTCCAGGAAGAACGAAGGTATTAGGTTCCTTCTTAATAGAACTTACACTTGCCTCCCATAATCCAACCGATCATTAATTTGGGAGCATTGGTTTTCAAAAAACTTCCATCTGCATAGCCCAACCTTGTCCAACCGAGGCTAGAAACCATCCCATATAGCTGCCCGGATTTTTTTGTATCCAAATTTAAATGTTGTATATTTAACAATGATTATTTGAATACGCGTGTAAAGCTTAATGTTGAGAAATAACGTGGAGAGCTTATAATCCAACTACTACAGGACCAAGTGACCCACTCTCCAAGATGGCCTTGTGTCCCCAATTTCTTTGGAACATATATCAAGAAAAATTATAATACAATTTATCCTACAGATCCTAAGAGCAATTGGATACGCAGACGACGTTCTATAGCCATCTCTGGCGAGCATAAAACTTACACCAAGATGAGTGAGGCCTCAGTGTCAACTCAAACAAGTTTTCTAAGCTCCCAAGGAAATACAAAATTTCTTATATTGACATTCCTTCGATAAAAATGTATCAGCTTATAATTCACATGAAGTGCAAAGTATTATTATGAGCTCAAGACAAGGAATTAGACTTTGTGATTTACTTTTTTTTATCAAGGCATTGATCCTCCGAGAATCTGATTTTTCTCGTCCTTCACGGTCTTGTGCCCGCTTCTTCCAGTTAGTTTGACGAAGCTTCCTGGCTTTGTAGTTGCCAGATTTTTACTCTCCGGTCTCGATGCGCATCATTGTACAGCTCGCGGTTAAACCATCTTACGGTGAATTGACCTGCCAAAGGGCCCTAAAATCTGTTCTGCTGTCTTCTCATGGTCGAATATTCGGCTCTATAGTTTTATACAAGAACTGGAGTGATGTTTGTTTTGTAGAGTATGATTTTTGTCCTACCTTTCGATTGGATATTTCGTCCCAGTAAGTGTTCAACGGATCGAGTTCATTTCAACAGTATTTAATTTGAAGATTAACTCTTCTGGTCGAAAGCCATACTCGTATTGGCTTCCATGTGTTTTAGATACGATCTTGTGAGGGATTTCACACAATTCTCCAATTTTTAGTGGATGAATTACATTACCCACGGACACGGTAAAGCACGGAATTCAGTGCTATTTAAGATACATGCTTTATTCTTTCCTATCTTTAAGCAGAGCTCGTTACATATTGCCTGAACAGCAATAGCGCGCTACTCTGCGATTCATGGCAAGCGGAACGATGAATACCACGAATTCTCGATAGGATTCAAATCTGGGCTCTTTGCAGGCCACTTGAGCGTTTGAAATAACTACTCCCCAAGCCGGATTTGAATGATTTTCGCGGCTTGCTGAAGGTCCCCGTTTTTTCGAAAATTATCTTGCCAATGGGGTTAGCGCACTCGTCAACAAATTCTGATAAATTGGTTCGCAGAACATCGAGGTTTTGTTCCTTTTTCATGTTCCCTTCAATTTTCACTTAAAGACCAATATTCGAGCACGTGAAACAACTTTACACCATCAACCTGCCTCCTCCGTGTTTCGTGGTCTCTTTGACATGGTGTTTTTGAAGGCTATCATTTGGTCAGTGGTTATCTGACCAAATTACTCGCTTCCAATCTTCAGATTTATGTTCTTTGCAGAACTTAACATTTCTGTCTGACAAGGCTGTTTTTTTTTTGGATAACTGCTGACACCAAACTTTTCCTGCGTAATCCTCTTCTGGCGGTCCATTCACTGTCATCTCTATTCATGCGTTTTGCAGCTGTCTTCGGTGGTGTGCAGTCTATATTTTTAATTAAATACTCCATTAAACGCGCGTCGCCATGTGACGGAAGTTTTGGTCGACCCGGAATTGTTAGCGGACGGTATATTTCTTCTCTTTTTCACTAGAAGGCCATTTCGTTGATAAGGTTGAGTTGAAGGCTTACTCTTTTTGCAATGAATCTCGAAGAAATTCTGCGGATTAAACATGTTAAAACATTCTTGCGCGCTGGGCTGGATCTGCATACGATCAAAATAATGTTCGGCATTCGAATGTTCGCAAGCGATTTTAGAGCTGGCGAATTTGGAAACCACATTTTAATAGGTGACTTTGGATACTTGTTCTCACGTTATTTGGCGATTGACATAGAAAAGGTGTTCGATTCAGTGTGGATCAATGGTTTGTTAAATAAACTAAAGAAACTGAATGTCCCCCTTACTACTGTTAAAATCATCCACAGTTTCCTCACGGATCGAAAATTCTACGTTCGTATAGGAACATCTTCTTCGCCACTCTTTGAAACTCAAGCAGGGCACAAAGCTTGGTCCGCCACTGTTCAATTTCCATACCAATGACCAACCCCAAAATCGTGATAAAACAACAACACTGCCGTTCGCGGATGCTTCGGTCACAAATTCTTCTTCAGGAATTCTCTCTGTAGCTCTCCGCAATATCAAGGAACATATTTTTAAACTCTGGGAGTACTATTAAAAATGGTGAATTAAAATAAAAACGATCAAAGCCGAACTTATTTGTTGAAGGACAGCACAGCACAATGGTTGAGCTAACAAGTGCAAGAACCTTTCGTTGACCATACCCGATAATTCTTTTATTCGACCAAATAAAAGGTCAAATACCTTGGAGTTCACTTCGAGGAAAGATTCAGGTTAAATTCCCATACGACAGCCACTCTTAAAAAGGCCAACTATGCGCTATCCCTTATCCTCCCATTGCTGAGAATCAGGAACGGTTTAGATACAAGAACTAAACTCTTGTAATACAAGCAAATTATCTGTCGCATTGTGACATATTGTTTCGCAATATGGTTCACGATAATTCCAAGCCTTATGAAGAAAATTCTAATCTTCGAGCGAAAAGGACTTCGGTATTGCACAGGTCTGCACAGAAACCCGTCAGTTCCATAGTAATGAACTACTATACAACTAAGCAACGGTATCTATGCGCACTGTCCTCAAAGATGCTACGCAAAATCCCTTCCCAGCCGAACAATATTATTCATATAATTACAGGTAGCCCATATATTGAAGACAGCTATCTCAATGTCCTTTCCATGATGAACCTATTATATAATATAGAATAGCTCATGAAGAAGGATTCAAAGAAGACTTCGACAAGAGTAAGCAGAATCAACCTATCTATCACCGGGGCTGACACTTAGAAACTAGAAGCATTCTAGCCATCATCAACAGCAAAATCATCATCATCATCATAGACCGCCGGATCTGCTCACGCACAGCGTTAAGTTATATATATTATATATATAAAATATATATATAAATATAAATATAAATATATATAATAATAAGAATATATACTATACATATATATATATCTTTAAAAAAAGGCATATATTTTTTTTTAGAAAAAATTTAATTATTTAATGTCTTTAGGCCAACGCAGAGCCCTACGCGGTCGCAGAAATATATTAACACTAGTTATTAATCAAAAATTATTGAAAAATTGTAAATAGTAAAAATTTATCCAAGCAATAAAGATTAAATTGTAAAAAATTGTTATTTGGCGATTCCATGGTTACAGCGAACAATGTTGAGTTTCGCATAAATCGGCGCATGCAATTCAAGGATTATTCGCAGTCGGAATGTAATGAAGCATCAATATTGTATGTGGAAACGCCGATTTCCAGGTTTGGCTTAAGGTATTTTTGCACGACGCAAAAAATAAATAGCAACACGTGCGATACTGCATAACATATGCACCGATGCTAATGGATTGCAGCCACCAGAGAACGCAGAAGATTAAAATCGTTTACGCCGAGTAATAGTCAAAGGACAAATCAGCGGTGAAATACTTGTATCTTTGTATCTGGGAAGCCAAGGAAATCGTAATGAATAATAAAAAATGCTATATTTCATTGTACTGTTTAAATTAAACCTGACATATGTATGTTCATCGAATTATAATTTTTTGCATCGCCATTTTCTGGCCTTGCTTCTTGTTTCATTTTAGCGGAAACCTACTAATATGAAAGCCAAACAATTATCTGACTTATAAACTGGACATACCATTAAAAAAAAAATTAATGATAAACTTCCAATGCAGTATCGCAATTTTTTGAATCCAACAACGAAACATCACAAAAAAATACGAATAACGAATTACACCAACATGACGTTTCAACTACTAACAGCTGGGTGGCGAAGTTGGTAGAGCCAGGCTGTGATAGGTCTCAGATTCGATTCCTAGAGTGGTCTTGTTTTTCAAATCTGGTCCAATTACCATATGCAATTGGGATCAAGTTAATGGCACTATCGCTGTATTGGTCGACCAACGATAGTAGTCTGGATAATGGGTGGCGTTGTTGTAGTGGTTGTTGTATCGGCTTTGTTCCTAATTCGAGTTATCAAAATAGTGATTTGTGTTGATTGTGTTTAGATGGCTCTGCTGTGAAGGCATAACACTGACAGCGGGGTGTTAAGCTTAATCTTCCAAACTTTCAATGTCCATACATCAAACTAATGTCGAATAAAATCCTGCGAATTAGGTGAAAGCAATAGGTCCATATAAAAAATCCTCTGCCCGTTTGAGGCTCCACCCACGGAAGTAAGTTGAAACCAATTACACCTGAGTTTCCCATTCTTTCATTCCTTTCTTAATTGTTCCGCTCGCTCTGTGCTACACACATTACAAGAATATTAATATCCTCTTGAAATAATAAAAAAAATTGATGTCAATATCGGTATTAGACCAGTTTAGACGCATCCAAGTACAACGTGAATAAATAGCACTATTATCTATGGTACCGAGTACCGAAGGTAGTACCTGGACCAACTAGACTTGGTATTTAGCCCACTTAGTATCTACTCATATAATGTGAAGAAATAAGCCTTAATCGAGTAGGTCGGCGAAATCAGCAAACGTGCGAAAATCTTCTTTATTTATTTTAAAAAGAAATTCATCTATTTGTTATAATATTTTAAGTAGATTTCAAAGGAACATATGTTTTCCACATCTATGTCATAGATTAACATAATACACAACAAATTCGGTTAACTAGACTATGATAGAAATTCGGTTGCTACTAAACCAAATTGCACACCAAAAGTTTCTTGTGGAGTTCAATACCTGTTGTTCTTCGTTTTTAAAACAAGTAAGCACTCATTGAGTGGAAATCAGGATTCAGGAAAAAAATCGGACTAAATATCAAGTTTTCCAATTAATTTGTGAACGCATCCTTTCACTAATCATCAGTAAACTCAACATTTTCACCATGGTAAAGTTCACGAGCGAGCAAACTTCTGCAAATTAGAAAAATTTTCTACCGAAATTCGGACTCAGTTACCGCAATTAACTCCTTAGTAGACAGACAATCACAAGTTTAGTGCAACATTTGAGTCTACATATTCGTTGTGTGATGTTGCCGTGTCAGTGAGACAACGTGCGGGCGTCCGTCAAGAAGAACGAAAAAGAATTGGGCATCGCCACATTATGGCGTTTTTGGGTAAGAATCTTGGCTTACACCAAGATCAAGCTGACTCAAGAATTCAAGCTGATGGACCATTTAAAGCGACACACGTTTTCCAATTGGGCTATGGGGAAGAAGCGCCAAGATGATGAATTTAATCGCAAAATCATATTCAGTGACGAAACTTATTTTTGGCTCAATGGGCTTGTCAATAAGCAAAGTATGCGTTATTGGTCGCGTGAAAATTCACATTTGCTTCATGAATCACTTCATCCACAATAAATAACTGTTTGGTGCGGTTTGCATATCGGTGGCATTATTTGGCCATATTTTTTCGTAGAAGGTTACGATCATCACATTACTATGAATAGCAAGCGTTATCGCGCCATGATTATCAACACAGCACGCATGTTGATGAGCGTGTTATCTTAATTAATGGGTCAGTGTATTGGTCGCCTCTTTCGTGCGATTTAACGCCTCTAGATTATTTTATTTGGGACTACGTTAAGTCATTGGTTTATGCCAACAAGCCGACGACGTTGGAAGAGCTCATAGCCAACATTGAATGCGAAATAGCGGTCGTTTCGGCCAAAATGTCATCAAAAATTGGGTCCAACGAATCAACCGGTGAAAAAGTGCTCGCGGTGGCCGTGTGAACGAAGTCGAGTTCCAATCATAAGTGGTTTGCGTTTTATTTAAAAACAGGTTGCCAAGTGCTTATTGGAAAACCCTTTACTAGTAGCTGGTTTTATTATCGTAGATTTGTTGTTGATGGTTGAATTCGTTTCGCGATGAGACTTTAGCTACCCGTCGCATTTCCTAACATATTATTGTTGTGCCATATCAAGAGCCGTACTAACATGCACCGTCTTGTTAAACAATTAAATTAGTCGCTCATGCCAACGGCCTGTTTTAAACTAATTACTACACTTCATTAGATGAAAACAATATCATAGATGCTTTATTATTTTCCTGAAAGCATCAAGGAATATTGTGTCTCGTCGGCATTCTATGTTGTTCTATTGTAATAGCACATAATTAGGTCAACCCATCGGGACATTTTGCGGCTGAGTGCATCAAAAGCTGTTTCCTTTTTAATGTAACTACATTTCGTAAGATAAACTTACAAAAAGCGCATTCTTTAATGGTGCTTATATTTAGAAGGAAATAAAATTGGAATCAAAACCTTTAAATACATAATTCTCAGCACACCAAATGTATTTAAGTACAAGGCATATATGATTTTAGAATTCATGCGAAGCACAAAAATTGCACTTTTTATCAATTCATGACGAATAAAATACTTCGAATTGAAAGAATGCGAAAAAGTCGATTGTCCATTCCTTCTTCTCCCAATCCATTTTCTTTTATGAAGGTCAAAAAAATGTTCTGTAGACACGAACGCGGTATTCCAGTCTATTCGATGCGGGAGACTTAACTCCTTAAAGTTTGACCAGTGTCAAAAGGAAGGATGGTTGGGAAATCTCAGTCAAATTCACTGAAAAATTATTCCGTTTAAACATAGCCACGAGTTTTCCCCGATCTTGAAAAGTGCGAGAGTGGAGATATCGAGCACCAACAAAGGCTAATTAAGTTGTGCACGAAGCCACCGAATTGATGAATTTTTGAGTTAAATTTTTATTTGGATCTGCGAAGGTCAATCGGACCTTATAGGCAAATAAATCGAAATTTTTATGCGGGAATAAAGAAGTGAGTACGTTAGCGCCAACAACTACAACTATAGTAGGCTACTTACGAGACTCAAAGTCCTGTAGTGACGCTTCACTGACCCACAAGACTCGGAAATTAGGAAACAGAAGTCCAAGCTCAAAATCTTAGAGCAGTTAATTCAGCAAAACTACCGAGCTACAATTAATTCGCATTGGAATGCTAAAATTCAGGCTGTTAAAGCTAGCAACCGTATATTCCCGAAAATTAAAACATTTTTGCGATGGAAAAACCAACACGAACTTCTGTGGCTTAAGCTCCCCCGAACTAGAAACAACGAACAAAAACTTGTAACAGCATGCATAGATCCAGAAGAGCAATCGTAGATGACAACTTTTTTACGACTAATGATCCTTAGGAGACCTTTGAGGATGTCTATAAGGTGAATGTGAGCACTCGCCTGAACCATGACTTAAAAAATCGCGTCTTAGTACACAACTCCGACAATACAGGTTTTACCTTGTTCAATGATGATGTTGCCGCTGGTGGAGGGGCACTTCCTCCATTTCTATCAAAGGAAAATCTCCTGGTTATTTTCGGTTCGCTGAGAATTTAGAAATCTGTGGGAATCGACGAAGTACCAAAGATTGTTCTTAAGCACTTTCCTTTAGAAACGGTAAAAATTAACACTACCCTGTTTAACAATTTGCTCAATAATGTATATTATCCATTTCATTGTAAGACAGCGGTAGTACAGCCCCCTTCCTAAACGGAATAAAGACATATCCAATTCGGCAAATCTTCGGTGAATAAGTCTCCTCCCGAATGACATTAAGGTATTTGAAGAGGTGTTCAATAAAGCCCTGACTAAGGGCTTAGGACAGATATATTATTCCGGATAAACAATTCGCCGCCTCTAAACTGATATCGAATATCCTATGGAACAAAGGCAAGAGACAATGCACTGGTGCCTTGCTGATTGACTTGGAAAAGGCCTTTGACAACGCATGGTTGCAGGGCCAGCTATGCATAAGCAAACCCTTGCTACACTTAATCTTTAATATGGTTACTCATCGGTAGAACGTTAATTGTGAAGAACTGCAATGTTACTTCTGCTCTAAACTTTGAATTAACAACGGTCTGCAACAGGCTGTAGAAAATTCGCTGATTTTGTTCACTTTCTTCACGAGCGATTCCGTTGGCTCTCTCCGCCACGCTGTATCATCGCGTACAGGTCAGGTCCTAAGATTGAGGGGATCGAAGTCCTTTGCAGCGTGACGTCGATAAGATTGAGCGATGTTGCGACCATTTGAAGTTGATGAATTTAAATAAAGATTTTGATTCCCTGGCGAGTAGTTGCGAGTTTGAAAATATGAGGCTTAAATTGCTTTTTCTTTTGATCGCGTTGACAAAGAAGTTTGATTTTGTTACAGCTCCAAGGGACAGTAGAGTTTTTGATTTAAATTCCAACTTGATACCTCCACGCGTTCCTGAGAAAAAGGATCTTGACAGGCATACGGACGGACAACAAAATGATCTCATAAGGGTTCCATTTTTTCCTTTCGAGGTACGGAACCCTAAGAACAACAAACAATAAAAAAATAAATATATGGCACATCACAAAAATACATTTCAATTTTTGTTATGTAAATAGCTAAAGTTATTTGTAAGTTTATTACGAGTTAGTCATAATAAATATAATCTTCTAAAAAAAGGTCCAAGTACCAAGTTTTTTAATATCAACATTTTCTTGGTAATAAAATTGTTATATGAATCTAAGCTTACATTTAAAAAACAATATTTTAGTTCGGATCGTCGAAAGACATAGGTTAATCATTAAAGTTAGCTTGGGGCCAGTTCGCATTGTGCCAGTAAATAAAATGAAAATACAGAGCTATTTAGGCTAGCTTAATCTTTTTTATGTCTACCATGCAAGAAGATATGAATTTGTATTAAAAAGATGCATTACAAAAAAAAACTTGACTACTTCCAATCAACTAAATAGTGTTCAAGTGAACAAGGGATTGGTAGTACCCTTAAAGAGGTTTTTTACGCAACACGAGCAGAAGCGGAAGACAGAGAGAGGAGGTTCTAGTGAGAAGGAAAAATAGAGCGAGCGAGGATGCAATCCACATGCGCATTGTGCGGCCTATAAAAGAATCTCTAAATTTCACAGTGTGCCTGAAAGTAGGCTTAAGGGTAAACTGATGAACATTCGATAATTTGCGGGTATTGCGAGTGAATTGCTGAAGGTGCGGAATGCAATTAGCTTTTTCTTCGTGTTCCAGCGAGCGAATTGCTTTCGATATGTTGTCATCGTCTATGAGTTTTAACGCTTGCTTATGAATTCCATCGATGAGTCTTGTGCTCCTACACAGATGTGAGCTTTGTCCTCCATTTTAGGCGGAATAAAAGCCTTATAAATTGTGGATAAATTAGAAGAAGTAAGGTACTTCTTGCACCGGCTAAGAAAACCTAAGCATTTCGCTTAGGTTAGAATTAACGCGCATACCGAAGAGCTTTCAATCTCTTCGGTTTCATCGACCCAAGTGCCATTCATGGACAATGGTAAAAGGGTTTCGCTTCAATGACAAAAGACAGCATTGTGTTTTGCACGCATTAAATTCGTCTATGTTGGCAAGTCCCCATTTAATTATGCTGTCAATATCAGCATCTACTGAGTTAAACAGACGTTGCCGTTCAAGATCTAAGTTCGATGAGCAGGGGCGTGAGTCAGTAAACGCATATGTGATACTGTGGGTGCTATCATCTGCGAAAGAAAATATTTGATAAGATGTGATAGGCAAGAGATCATAAATGAAGATCCAAAGGAGAGTAGGAGACAAAACCTGAGCCTTGGGGAACACCAGCATTTATATGAAACCGTCCAATATAACTTGTATTGTATGACTCGAAAGGTCGTTTCGCCTTTATTAGGGACAGAAACCAGAAAAGAAGGACAGATGAACAAAAGCTTACGTTTTGCCAGCGTGGAAGAATTATTGGGGAAATACCATCTGGATCAGCGGATTTGTGTATGTTTAGATCTTTTGGTACTCGAGTTGCGACTGTATGAGTGCGAAAATCTATTTGTCCCATAGATTGTTCAACGCTCTCGAGCACAGGTGTTGGTTAAGCGAAAAGGGTCATTCGAAATTAGGAATTCGATTCGTGTCAGAATCGATGATAATGTAGAGTCATAATTTTTGGCTTAATTTTAATCCATGGGATAACTTCATACGTCGTAGAAGAGCATTACAGACATTGCGGACTCGTCGAAACTTTTTCCGGTTCCCCTTTGTAGGGTTGGCTTTATAAGACCGAAAACTCATCTCTCTCAATCTGACATCCTCTTTCCAGATCGAGTCGAATCATGAATTCTCTTTTGGTCTAATTGTCTTCACCTTGTTTGGGATAAAATCATTTATGCCTTGGAGAATAATATTTGTGACATACTATATCAGCGGCGGCGTCACGTCACTATCGAAAAAACATAAGGACCAGTTAAAACTAATAAAAAAGTTTTTGAGGTCGTCCCAATTGGCTTTTCGATATTGCCGAAGGAGTCTTTTAGGAGTTCATTCCTAAACTGGGTGATTTGAAAAAAAGAAGTTGGGTGACATGACACAGTGGTCCGAAGAACCAAGAGGCGCCAATACATGAATTGGCGAGGGTGAGAAATGAGGAACAAGTCCAATGTTTTGGCTTTATGACATGCAATGTCCGGGATTCGTGTTCGCTCACTTTAAACTCAATTCTCACTAAGCAGAGTTGTAACGTAAACATCCCATTTCGAGTTTCCACTTAAAACAAGTCGACCGTATCGAATCCGCAAATTTGTTCTTATCGCACTTTGCCATTAAAACTGGAGTGATCCTCCTCGTCTTTTACATTAAGAGGATCATCTTCTTTTCAAAAACTATATGGAAGTTTTTAATATTGGCTTTTTGCATCAGCTGGTGCAGTTGATTCGCCATTCATTTATAGAAATATATTACCAACATTTTCGTTCAGACTTTGCAATATTAACTAAAGTTATTTAAGTGGAACTCGGTTCATTTCGTACTTCGAAAATTTCATACTGAGTTTCTGCAATTTTTTTGAGCGCATAAGAGCTGTCGTTTTAAAAATAACATATGATTAAAAATGAACCCACCAGATGGCCCACCCTATAATACATCACGCCAATGCAGTAATGTAATTAATTAATCAACTTCTGCCTCGTGTTTGGCTAAAATACGAGCATATTCATGTCTTAAAAGCCAACCGGAAGTGTTTTCAAGATTTATATCTTCCCCAAGTTGTCATTTATTTGGTTCTTAAGGAAGGAACTTTTAATCGATTCCATTTCACTTGTTCAGGAGTCGATAAAAATCATTTGACTCATGACAAATTTTCACGCATAGCGTAAGGGCTTGGAAGAAGTTTCGAAGTAGATATCCAATGAACTTTTCAAGTGCCACAATGAAACAATTCTGTTCAGCTACCATAAATCATTGATGTCGCATGCTCTTAGCCCTCCCTGTTGAGATGATAAAAAGAAACTACCCTCTCGAAAAACAAAAGACGCTTGACTTCACTCGCACTCCTTCTAAAAGACTAACCATGCTCGAATAGGGTTTGAGGAAACTCATGGCTTTTGTTTTAGTGGGTAATGTTGGAGTACCAGTAGGTATTTATTATATGCTTATTTCCAAGTATATGGCAGAGGATCTAAGTGGCATTCAGCTTCTCTAGCACTGGATACAATGCAAAGTCAAAGCAATCATCCTAAACGCAACCCGAATGGTGTAACCTGTGTATTGTGTGTGGTACTAGGTCAGACTTTGTCGTCGTCCTCGTCGGGTTGAATAGTCTCGCCGCTATACACATATCCGTATGTGCGAAAAATGCAAATGTCAGGAGCATCAGTTGGCACTTCATTTAAGCGAAACGTGCATGCATTTCGCTTGCATCTTCTTTATGATAAATGTAGTTGGCCAAGTGTCATAAACTGCAGGAGTGTTGGCTTGAAATTTGAAGAGTTCTTGTGTTCTAGTACTGAACCTGTGGAATGAGCAGTTTTTTTGTCTGAATAAGTAGATGAGTTTCTTTGTGGAGTTGTGCTTTGTGTAGTTCCTTTTGTTAGTGGATGCAAGTGAAGAACTCGAGTAAATTTGTTTACCAAGGCTTTATGCACTTTAATGCTATTTACTTATGCCCTGGATGGCTTCAGCACATTTACTCTTTTGTCTCGCATATCTTGAAAGCTTATATTGATTACGATCGACTCGTGGCAGTATAATAAATGTCCGAAAAGGTTTTCGTTAAATTTCGGTTTTGTTTTTATAAAGGAACCTGCAAAAAGTAGAGAGGCAATTAACATATAATAATAATAATAATACAAGGCAAAATTCAGAAGAATTTTTTTTCACCTGATTCTAGTCAAAGATTAAATAATTAAGACTTTAACCAAATGAGACTTCTTGGTAAGGTATCTGATGGTACATAAAAGGAATCTAACCAGGGAAACTTTGGAATAACTGACAGAGAACCATTTGTCAGATTGCAGGGAAATCGGTTACTATACGACAGTCTACAGCAGCAATGTGTCTGGAAGTTAGCAAAGAGGAATCGTCTACGTTGGGAAAGGATAAAGTACTGCAGGAAGGAAATTCTTCTTTCAAAGACGTTGTTCAAAACTCAACAAATGACTTCAATGACGTATATAAAAATGTAGTACTTGTTTCAAAATTAAGTTAATCCATTTTGCACACAAACGCAAAAGCGCACCAGCCAATTAGGAAGATCGATTTCTTTTTTAAGCCTTGAACTTTTTTTAACAACGGCATAATTGTTCCTAAAAACTAAATATAATAACTTAATTGTAGTTCGAATTGATATACGAAACTAACATTTATTTAAAGTTTTATTAATATGTTCAGTATAATATTTGTTATATAAAACATATATTTTGCTATCTATAATAAGAAGAAAAACATGCCTAAAATTGTCACCATTCTTAAATTATATGGTTGAACATCTGCAACATAGATAAGTCAGTTTGTTAAATACTTTGGTGCTAATTTTGCTTCACTATAAATAAAAATTAAAGTACATTAATTAATGTTCTTTGGTGAATTGTAAGCCATTTTAGAGCATCTCATTCCCATATTTTGTAGTTTTTCAGTCTTTATTAAAACTAATTTTTGCTTTGGAACACAATTGTTGAGCAGTTTTCAAAATGGGGTTGTATATTGATATATTATAGTTTTTTAGTACATATTTTTTTTTTAACAAATTTTACTTAAATGTTTATGAAATTTCAATTCTTTATCGATTATAACACCCAAATATTTAATTGCAATTACTCGCTCAGTTATAATTCTATCAAATATAATATGTTTGTTTGATTCTTCATTTATTATCAAATCTTTAGTTTTACGAGTATTAACTTTAAGTTTATTAATTTTTCAATAGTTCGAACCATTCGAACAACAGCTGGGTGGCGAAGTTGGTTGAGCCCCTGCCTTTCAATTGATTCAATTGATAGGTCCCAGGTTCGATTCCTAGAGAAGTGGTGTAGTTTTTCGAGTCTGGTCCAATGGTCACCATTTGCCATTGGGATCAAGTTAATGGCACTATCACTGGATTGGTCGACCAGTGATAATAGTCTGACTAATGGGTGGCGTTGTTGTAGTGGTTGTTATATCGGCTTAGTTCCCAATTCGTGTTTTCAAAAAAGCTGTTTGTGTGGATTGTGTGTAGATGGCTCTGCTGTGAAGGCATAACACTGACAGCGGGGTGTTTAAGCTAAATCTTCCATACTTTCAAAGTTCATAAATCATAACTAATGCGTATAAAATCCTGCGAATTAAGTTAAAGCCAATAGGTCGATATCAAAATCCTCCGTCCCGTTTCGGGCTCCACCCACGGAAGTAAGGTGAAACCCATTTCACCTGAGTTTCTCAAACTACTACACAATATTTCAATCTTCTCCTAATTCTTCCTCTTGCTCTGTGCTACACGCATTATAAGAGTCTTAATACCTTCTTGAAGAGCGAGCAAATAATTAAAAAAAAAATTCTTAATCTACATTTACTTGATTGATATATCCATTTAGAGGAATTCCGGATACAAAAATCAGTGCAACATCAGCGAAAAGGTTGATTTCGGAAACTGATGAACTTTCTGCATGTCATTGATGTATTCGATGAATAGAGAATAGAACTGCTTCTTCGGGTATTCAATTGCTTCTCGGAGCAATGGCGCAGTGCTTATTATCTGGATAAGCTTTCCGGGTGAGAGCTCCCCAACGATTTTCAATTGAGTTACAGTCAGGGGAATGTGCTGGCCATTCCATTTATATAATATTTTTTGTTTGAAAGCACTCCATACTTTGACGAATAACGTGAGATGGGACATTATCTTACTGCCGAGTCCGACAATATCGCCTCAAATACGGTACCAAATTATCTTGAAGCATCTGTGTGTAGGCTGTACTATTCAGCCTTGTAGTGGTAAAGGCGATGGTGACATAAAACCCCTCAAACCATACAACTGCCATCGGCGAAGTTCCTTTTGGCAAAAAATAGTTACATGCAATTCAAGGAGACAAGGCCAAAAACAGTGCAATGGTGATTCAACAGATATGATCGATTTGGACGAAGGCACGTTGGCCCACAAAAGGTCATTGGAGGCGGTGAACAGAACGTGAAAATTGAAACACTTCTTATCAGGCCCTGATTCATTTATCCATCAAATTTATGGTGGCATGTGAAGAAGCTCCGATTAAAGACTTACATGCGAGTTTTTTTTTTTAGCAACAAGATCAATATGCAGATGTATTTTCGAAGCAATTGTGAACATTGGTATTGGGAAAATCGCCTTAACATCTCGATGCAAGTCATCACATTGCTATCAGATTTCTGTGAGTTGACCGAATTGAAGGAGAAAGTGTTTCAAAAACGATAATTGGCTGAACGGAATAGCCTCATTGGTGGGCAAAACCAAAGATGGAAATTATCTCAACGCGTCCATTCAAAAAAGACAGAAAAATGTTGATATAATTAATATTGAAATCAATGAGCCAAAATTTTATTCTTTTTAAAAGTATTGATGGACTTTTAATGTTTCATATTTTTTTTTGGAGTTTTTAAAGGAGGTATGGTACATTTGAAAAGAAGGCTGGTCGGTAAAGGTAATATAAGATCATTACGAGAACTTCTTTTTAAGACATACAATAAAAATTCATAGTGAATTAAGTGTTTCTCGAAATTACTCCAATCAGTAAAGTTCAGCAGCAAAGACTCAGAAAATAGTTGTTAAACAAATTGAACCTTATACAATCAGGAGCATTAGGAACTTCCTCATTAGAAACTACCTTTAACAGCTGGGTGGCGGAGTTGATAGAGCGCTTGCCTTTCAATTGATTCAATTGATAGGTCCCAGGTTCGATTCCTAGAGTGGTCTAGTTTTTCGAATCTGGTCCAGTCACTATTATTAGCCATTGGGATAAAGTTAATGGCACCCTCACTGGATTGGTTGACCAGCAATAGTAGTCTAACTCAATGGCTGGCGTTGTTGTAGTGGTTCTTGTATCGACTTAATTCCTAGTTTGTGTTGTCAAAACAGTATTGTGCGTAGATGGCTCTGCTGTGAAGGCATAACACTGACAGCGGAGTTGTTTAGCTAAATCTTCCAAACTTTCAAAGTACATAATATATATCAAACTAATGTCGAATAAAATCCTCCGTCCAGTTTCGGGCTTCAGCCACGCAAGTGAGTTGAAACCAAATACATCTAAGTTTCTCAAACCCCTACATAATCTTTCATTCTTCTCCTAATACTTCCGCTCCAAATATTGATTTAATTCGAGTCACTTAGCACGTCCTTTTATTTAACTTTTTGATTTCGATTACTTAACCGGATTTCAAACCAGTTGTTAGTTCAACCACAAAAACCTCTAAATCAAACTTAAAGAAGTGACTGTTTTGCAATAACACGTTGAATGAAACGAGTTTGGATTTATTTATTCAAGGTTTTGAACTCCAAAAATCGGACCCACTACCAGAACTTCCAAATGGGCATTTAAAAACAAAATATTGTTTACATCCTTTATGTCCTTGCTTGTTAAAAATTGAATTTGCAATAAAACTATGAAAGGTCAAAATATATTTAAGAACCTGTGCACTGTAATTAAGTTTGAAAAGGCTAACTTACTATATATAAACTCGGTCGTCCTTGTTAGAAGACAAAAATAAAACACGGCTAAGCCACACATCAATGTCACGCAGGTGTTCTGAACTGACTCGATCAAAATCAAAAATACCACCTTTCGTGTATTTAGTGCCTTAGGGCTTAACACACTTTTCTCCTTGAAATTTTGACATTAAATATCTTATTTCCAAGAACTGACAAATTCAATCAAAAAATATTTATAAATGTTAAGGCAACGCGACGCTCGCGTACCATCTGCCACCGCTTAAACCCATTCCGCAATAGACACAAACAGGAACACGTTTTTGTTGCCTCGATTCAGTCCGACTTTTTTCGTTCGTAGGAGGATACACCTTCGCTTTTTTGTTTACCGTCATTAAGTAGTAAATTAATATTCTAATCAATTCCTGTACCATGAAACGCGATCCTTTTTTTATTGGAAACTAACACAGCAGCAGATGTTTTTCGTGGATCATAGTGGTGCATGGTGACCGGTTCCGGCTGAATAGCATGAACTCTTGAAACCATACGAAATTGTTGTAAACTCACGCACGCAACGACACAACTATGGGCCAAACGCGCGAACGGGTAACACATTAATCATAGGACAAGCCTGGCGGGGAATCGGAATTCCCCGACAAGGCTAATAATAGGACTATTCTGTGAGTCCAACGAATTCATTCTGAATGTAAAGGTGAAATAGTTTCGCTGTTTCATCTATAATAAGACCGGGAACGTTCAGATTCCTTTTGTGGTTGTTTTTGAAATACTATAAGTTTATTTTTAGTGTTGCTGGGACTTCCTCAATTGTCAGCCAAGCAGTACGCCTGAAGAATTTACATTTGCGCCTAATATCTGAATGATGAGGAGATTAATCTGTTGGAGGAGCGGACATTTATGTGCAACAGATACAGAAGAGAAGAGTGCAGTCGTGCGGCTCTTAAGATTGAGATATTGACATTGGAACATCGTTTGTATGCCAACATAAACTACAGATGTGGTTGGTTGGAAACGATCCACGGTTTTTCAATTTGCGTTTATTTTGACTTGATGGAAATTCGATTTTGGCGTGAACTCTTTTATTGAGTCGTCTTTTATCTAAATTAAATTATAAATTATGGAATTTTTTTAAGAACTTTTTTTCTTAAAATTTGACATGTCATTCCTTTTTGTTCATATCTCCAATCTTCCTTGACCGGTTTATGCTTAGGGTATCATAGCATTTGCTGACGATGTCATTCTGGATGTAAGCTGCTCGAAAATCGCCCATATCCAAAAAGAGCTCTAAGAAAAATTTAACAAATTGTAGATATTTTGTTCAGAATGGAAGCTTAAAATAAATTACACAAAATGTGAAACCATACTGTTCCGCACCCCAGTACGACGTGGTAATTCAGACTTGAGACGAAACTGGCGAAAACTGAATATAACGACTTCTAACGGCCTTCACTTTGAATCGATAACTGTTGTGAAGTATTTGGGTGTTCATTTACATAAATTCGTATCCTTTCATGATCATATTAACACACAACTCAAGAAAGCGAGAGCTGCTTTCATGTCGCTCAAAAACCGACTTGAAGGTTGTATGTTACCAAGCATTCATTCGTCCAATTCTGACTTATGCGAGTGCAGTATGGTGGAACATAAGCCCATCGTATATGGAAAAATATCGTCTTTTTGAAAGGAAATGTATACGAGCCTGCATGCGAATGTACAGAAGCGCACATTCTGACTTTCCGCATTACGACTCTAACAAGAGACTATTGGATGCTTCCGAAGTGTCAACTTTATCCTAGACCTTGTGAGGAACCATTTCGCGCGCCAGCAGACGTTACTGAGAACGAACTCATTTCGGGGTGGTTTTATCCAAACCCGGGGTATTTTAGAAACTGTATTGTGAAAGGTAATGTACCACCAGAAGCATTCTTGTATTTAGATGCATACGGCTACATTTCAGACCTTTCAAACGTGCCTTTAATCTAGCATTTCGCTAGAAGGGCAACAGACAAGCGACTTCTCTATGAACCTACTCACTTGAGGGATAGAAATGCTTACTTGAGACACTGCGTAGATGTTCCGGAGAGGGATAAAAATAATACTGCGAGGTCTAATAGAAAAAAATACTGGTGGCTCGAATGGATCGAGGCTAATGCTTAGGTTAAGGTATAACAAGTTAGGTTAAGAATGACTATAGTGAAATAGAAATGAGGTTTGGCACCACTAATTTCCCTCAAATACAAACCAAGAAACAGAAAAAAGAAATAATTAGTCTGAATATTAAGTACGTTTAGTTCCTGTATATTTTAAGCAATAATCAATAAATAACATAAGTATTGAGATCTCTCCTTACATTTAGGGCATTTACATATAAGAAGTCGATATTAGTGTAGTTTTAAGTTAATTTTTGTACAAAAAAGAAATTGTTAACATTACTGTGGAAAAAATAAACAAAAAGGACCACAAAAAACTCTTAAAGCCTTAGTGTTCTAAAGGCTAAAGAGTGTAAAATTTTGTAAAATGGGTGAAGTTTTTCATTAATGGGTTTCAAGGCATTTTGAAATATTCTTACTTAATCAAAAAAACGGTAAGCAGTCAAAAGGCACGATCGCACGCCAGTTTTTAAAAGTTTGTACTGTTCCCATTTCATCAAGCACCGTTATATCAGCGGCTTAAAAATTGAAGCGTTTTTCTTTCAACTAAGTGGCGTTTGTGAATCCAAAAATGTAGCAAAGCATTTTACCCTAGCTTCTTTATCGCAATGATTGGATCAAGTCTTCCTCATCGCAAGGAAATATGACTTAAGAATAACTGGTGTACTGTGGAGCTCATCACTTTTGTGTGAATGGAGAACTTTAATAAATTGCAAAAGACTTTCATGACGCATTCGGAAACTCTTCTTCAGGTAGGACATCTACTGTTAAGGTTGCTTTTTAATCTACTTACTTATACGGCTTACGACCCTGAAAGGATTAGAGTCTGAGACAGAGCTGCCCTCCAGCTTTCAGTCTTCCTGTTCTTCTTGGACCTGATGGCTTGAATTCGAAGACTCTCTTGGGCGAAGCATAAGTGTAGATTTCTTCGATTCGGCCGAGCCATAGTAGTCGAAGGGTTTTTACCTCCCGGACTATATCAACATCTTTGACTTCTTCTCCATTCGCCATCCGCGCAGATGGGGTCAAATATCCGACGAACGATTTTTCTTTCGATGGAACCCAATATTGGCTCAGCTGCTTTGCTTATCGTCCAGCTCAATAAAGCAGGTTTGATCAGATTTTTGTAGAGCATTATTTTTGGCCTACAAGTTTACAAGTTGAATCCTAGTTGTTCTGATAAGCCGAATTAGCAACTGTTTCATAGGTTTATTCTCCGACGGATCTCCACTGTGGTTTCGGAGGATATACGAGTAGAAGTCCCTAGCAAGATGAACGCCTTTCCTGTCTCAAAATTGAAGCTGACAATCGTTATGTTTTGGCCGAAATGGCGTTCGACGGATTTTTTTCTGGTTGACAGAATATATTTTGTTTTGTCTTCATTGGTCCCAAGACCAACCCGTTTGTTCCGTTCGGCGTGAATTCCTCAACTATGGCACGATGGGAACGAACGATGATGGCTATATCATCTGAACATCTGAGATGTTGTTGGAACTTGGCTAGGCTTGTTAAAGATGGTACGTTCCAGCTCGTCGTACTATCTGAGCCAAGACAAGATTGAAGAAGTCACATGACAGTGGTTCTCCTTGCCGAAATACTGTGCATTTTTAAAATAGTTTGTACGTAGGCTGCTAGATATATTTCTGGCCAAGGTAACACTAAGTGTTGCCAGGAGTAATCTGACATTTCCATTGGAAAGTTTGACATTTTTCAGCATAACATCACTCAGAACGTGTTGTCATTTTATCGTGAACTGTTTTATTTACAGAGACTTGAAAAATTCATCTCGGCAAAAAAATGGAATTTACTCTTGAACACTTTCGTGCGATCATTTTTTACAACATTCGACGTGGATTATCACGACAAGAGTGCATCGATGAACTTAAATCTTTGTATGGCGATGAAGCACCATCCTGAAGCACTGTAAAAAACTGGTTTAATGAATTCAGTCATGGCCGACGCTCGCTCAAAAACGAATTCCGCGAAGGTCGTCCAAAAACGGCCGTTGTGCCAGAGAACATTGATGCCGTGCGTGAACTGATAATGCAAAATCGTCATGTGACATACCGTGAGCTAGAGGCATCTCTGGGCATTTTTCCCACCAGCATACATTCGATATTGCATGAACACCTGGCCGTAATAAAGGTTTGTTCTCGTTGGATCCCTCACAATTTGACAATCGCTCAAAAAAAGGCTCGTGTCGATTGGTGCAAAGAAATGTTAAAAAAATACGATCGCGGTGCTTCAAAAGACGTTTATAAGATTGCCACAGGTGACGAATCATGGATCTATGCGTATGAGCCCGAAAAAAAACAACAATCCACCGTGTGGGTCTTCGAAGACGAGCCGAATCCAACAAAAGTTGTTCGTGGAAGAAGCACTTCGAAGCTAATGGTCGCCTGTTTCTTCGGCAAAACTGGTCATGTGGTGACTGTTCCGCTTGAGCAACATAAGACGGTCAATTCTGAGTAGTACACCATAATTGGTTTACCTGAAGTCTTCGGAGAAATTCGAAAAACGAACAAGAGAAAACGAATCATTGTTTAACATGAAAATGCGAGCTCTCACACATCGGTTCAAACCAGCGACCGGCCAAAACGTCGAATTAATGTGTCACCCGCCGTACAGCCCTGACTTGACACCCAATGACTTCTTTTTATTCCCGCACATCAAGAAAAAAATGAGTAGTCAACGATTTTCGTCGCCAGAGCATGCTGTTGAAGCGTTCAAAAATCATGTTTTGGAGGTGTCTCAATCGGAGTGGAAAAAGTGTTTCGACAATTGGTTTGAGCGCATGCAAAAGTGTATAAATCATGCTGGAGAATACCTTGAAAAACAATAAAACCACTTTTGATGAGAAATATTCGCATTTTCAATATTAGGCCAGAAATATGTCTAGCAGCCTACGTACGCTTTGAAATAATATTTACAGTGCAATTATGAAGACGTGAGATCACCAAGGAACTCTTCTCCCAAAACAAAATAAAACCAAATTTCTAGCATATCAAATAAAATACTGCGAATTAAACGAATGCAAATTGGTCGATAACGAATTCTTTGTCTCAAGTCGGACTTTGCCCAAAGACCAATCGAAACCAAAACTACCACTTTACAATCTTGAAAATATTGTTGCAGTGAGGCAGACCGACGCCGTTCCGAATTATTGATATTATTTGAATATTTCCAGTCTGTGATTTGGTTGAAGGAAGAAGGAAGTACCTCAAAGTGCATAAGTTGAGCAGATATGTGAAACAAAAAATATCAGCTAATACCTTTGTTAATGTTTTGGCCTTCCACTGAAAAGGTTTAAATTTCGTGACTTTTTTCCTGATTTCTTTTTACAAATTTATTGCCACTCCAAACATATTTATTTGAAAGCATTATAAAAAATTATCAACGTCTTCCCAATGTGATTTTTTGAGACAATTTTGGTAGACTACATTCAAACTTCATTATACGTGGTGCTCAGATAATAATTAAGCTCGTTTAAGGATAAATTTTAAAAATATCAAAGTCAATAACGAAAAGCTATAAAGCAACTGATTTAGAATACAATCACATTATTATATCTCTTGATCTGCAGTAAATCATCTCCATCTACCTATAAAAACCCTCCTTAAGTGACTTATTGATTTTCAATTCCAATCCCATAAACAACTTACTTCGAAGTTTTTTTTTTTTTTTTGATTCTAGGCACTTCTTGTCCTTTAACCCAAAATTATTCGTCTGTCATAAATTATTTACAGCTCTATTCTAAGACAAATATATAGGTTAACGATCATGAAGCTACATCATAAAAATGTGGCTATGTCGAACGAGAACATTGTACTTGGGTATATTGCTTTCAGGATTAAACTGGGAGAGTGTATAAAATTAGATACTTTAAAATTATATTGAAATTGATTTAGTTAACCTTTTTTCTTGGATTAAATTATTTTAAATTCTGGCAGACGATTGATACCAATTTTTATATCTTGTACAACCCTAAATAAAAAAAATACTCATTTTACAAGTCGTCAATTATTGATTTTATTACAATTGTTTTGATTTATTTAGTTTTAAAACACTTTTCTGAGAAGTGTAAGAACTATCCTGATAATTTTTGCTTCATATCATAAGTGATTTTGGTGTTCCTCTGGGGCGACAGGAAAAATGGGGTCTCCTCCTACCAATTGAATAATGTGATCTGGATATCTTTGGGAATAACTATGAATGGTGTGGAAACTGGAGACCGTTCATCAATTGATATGATTTCTAAACTGAGGCAAAAGGAATCACAATTATGACTTAGAAAATTCTGCACAAAAAATCAAAAACTATGTTTTTAAAAGCTTGAGCAACGTCTTTCCGGTATCGTTTTTTTGAACATTCATGATGTCCACGCCTCATAACTAAAATTCTTTCTAGTTCTTCATTTCACTCTTACTTTTTATGTACCCTTCCCAAGTGGCAGACACTGCAGGCTGAAAAAATAGACCTATTGTATCTTGGAATAAGTTTAGCCTTGCAGACATTCCATCCTTCCATTGAAGGTCAGAAAGTCTTTAGCATTGGATTGTCTAAAGTTCAATAGGGAGCATATCTCTTTGTGGGAGATATGCCTTCTTAGCTTTATTAGAGCTGGACATTCACAAAGAATGTGCACAGCCTTTTCGTCGTCTTCCAAACAAAGTCGGCATTCGGTGGTTCTACTGAGCCCAAGTTTGGTTGGATGTGATCACAAGCAGCAACGGCCTGAGAGGAAGCTCATGAGATTTCTAATATTCTACTTGCTGAGTTTAAGCGGGTATTCTAGTCTAGAAATTTAAAAAAATCTTTTTTTTTTATATTTTCAAAGTTAAACTATTTAAGAATAAATCTACGAGAGGATATTTCAAAATTCAAATTATTTTCGGAGATATCGGTATTTTGCTGACTGGTACGGCCGGAACTAATCGAACAAAAGACATTAAGGATTCTCCGTCTATCGTTTTTTTCGAAGTCGAGGAAGGTTCGATGTATGAAGCAGGAATGGCAGATTGAATAAATGTAAGTCTACAACATCATTTCATGTCTTAGACTGTGAAAAACTTTTCGTTTTTCTCGAAACTGTCATTTTCAAAAAAAATACCGACAATTTCTCAGGTTATACTGAACCGATTTATCTGAAATTTTTAGAGAGTCTTCTTTATAGACTTGCTTATGTCTGGAACTATTCCCATCCCCAAATTTCTATTACTTTTTTTTTAAATTCGAAACAGTCAAAAAAAGTGGTACAAAAATTGTATTTTTTTGTCAGGCAGTCGCCATTTTGTGAAAAAAAATCTTTCCAATTTTTCCGTAGTTCCAGACATTGCGACATTATTCTAGATTAATAATTTTTATTTTTTCTTGGTTTCAGATTGCTGGGAGGGTTGAAATCGTGGGTATGGTTACGCGCAAATTTTTTGAGATCCCCACTTCATCAACTGCTAATTTTTGAAATTTTCAATTTGTCTTATTTTTTCTTTTTTTTTCTGTAGTCTTGTTATGTAAACAAATACAAATAAAAATGGATAGTAAAAATATTAATTTCCGTTTTTAATGATACTTCAAAAATTACATGAAATTCATGCCTCTAGACTAGAATACCCCCTTAAGGATTTCTCTGTAAGAGAAAGGATTTATAAGTAATTAAGATTGTCTGAGTACCGGTAGATTTCTTCAGTGGGTAATGCGTTGCTTGTTTTCCCACTTATTGGCCAGACCTGTGGCCGAAGTCCAGCTTACGCCACAGAAAGGTTCCGGACCAGTGAGCTCGGTTTTGGAACCAGCCCTGGCTAGTTCGTCTCAATGACCTGGAACCCATCCTTACCTTACTTTTTTACTTCGGGCTAGGGATTGTAAGGCCTTGAGCGCTGCTTGGCTGTCTGAAATACTAGAATTCTGGCCTTTTTATGGTCTTTTGCAAGGTTTTCTACGGCACAGGATACGATAGCTAGTAAACAGGATGAAGATATTCCGCTGGTTTTTCATTGTAACAAAATTCTGTAAGCCCGTCATTGAACATTTTGACAGAGGTAGCCATTTTGCTATTGATTTTCAATGCCATAATGTGCCAGAGAATTTCAAAAGTACAAAGGTCCGCACATTACTGCGTTAGTCGAGTATGAAAATTCCTTTTTCGATCATCAATTCTTTAATCCGTGAAAAAAGTTATGTAATTATTGTTATTTTGTTGAGTATAATTTATAAAGGATTAAAAGCAGAAGTGCATAAGGAAAGTGGCTTACCGTTTTCGAACGAGGAGATGGAGAAGAGTTATTTTGAAAAATCATATCGCCGGTCTTTGAGATATGCCTTTCCATTGACGGTATCAAATGACTGATCGAAATATTTTTGCATAAGTCTCCTATTCCGTAGTAAAAAAAATATCTTCATATAATTTTTTTTTTCTTGTTTATTTCCACAATTTATATAAACATTTTTTTAGCACAGAAACGAGATAAACGCTTAAACACTGTTTTTTACATTATTGTAAATGGCCGAACTGATGTTGGCTCTCATTACTGAAGTTATGATATTATTTAATTTGCTTCATCGTTCGCTGAAAGCAATTTTTAGTGAAGCGCTCTCCGGTTCTTCGTTCTGGATTCCAACTGAATTTGCTCTCATCGGAGAATATGAAGTTTTCTCCAATCAATTTCTTTCCAATTTTGGTATTTTTTTGCCCAAGCTACCCGAGATTTAATCATCTTCGATGCCGAGACATAAGGCCGATGTCCCGAAGCCTTCGACGTACTGAATGTACACCAATTTCAAATCCGCTTGACTCAGATGTCTTTGGAATCCTTCTGCCCCTTTCTGCCGTTCAAATTTGCCCGTTAATTCTCTTTCTCTTCAGTCAAATGTGGGTGTGGGTGAATGGGTTCGCTACTGTATGTAAAATAAAAGACGAAAAAGGTAATTTTATTTTCATTCTTATTTTCGTGATTGCTAAATAAACTGAAAGATGTAAAATCTTATGAGGTTGTTTTAAGTTAATTTAACAAAATAGAGTTATAAATGCAAAATAATAGATATGACATAATTTAAAAAGAATTCCATTAACAATTACTAAAAATACATTTTACATGCCTTTTTAAAGCTTGTTGCTTTTTGTTTTTTGTTAATGTTCCGTGGCAAAGAATCCCGTGGCAAAGAATCCCAAAGACGGTCAGAATTGACAAGAAATTGACGCTCAGATGTTAAGAATATAAAGCGAGGGACAATTAATTGAGGTTACAGATATAAGATCTTGTCAATACAGAAGAGTATATCTTAAAGCAAAATCGAAGTTCGATATTCCAGACATTTTTCAATAGGTATACTCAAGAGGTTCCGAAGAGACATATTGAATCGTTGAATTAAATGCAACGTTTCGTTTACACTTGCTTATGTAATTTCAGTTACAGAAAATCTCGCAGCCATATATTAGGATAGGATTGACCATCGCCTTCGCAAGGAGCAAAGGGGTTTTTAACGGTGTAAAAGCCTGAGCTATCCGTAAGGAATCTTGCCGACGAGTCCATTGTTATCCTAGGTCCAAACATTGTTCTTAAGCACCTTCCTCTAGAAGCGGTAGACATTTTCACCATTATCCAGCTCATTGGAAGACAGCGGTGGTGCAAACCATTCCTAAACGGAACATCAGTAAGGTATTTAAGGGGAAATCAAAAGAGCCCTGACCGAGTGGGTTGAGGACAAAAATATTATTCCGGATAATCAATTTTGTTTCAAGGCGGTGCATGATACATACCATGTCTTTACTGGTATCAGATATCCAATGGAACAAAAGTAACAAACAATGCACTGGTGTCTGCCTGGCCGACTTGTAAAAGGCTCTCGATACCGTTTGGTTAGAAGGACTCTTTTACAAGCTCAGGAGTCTGGGCATCTGCAAATCACTGTAAAACATGCTTATTAATATGCTAGTCAATAGACGGGCAATGTAACTTCTAATGGGTTATTCAAATGAATAAATGGACTGCAACAGGTTCTTGCATCGTGACTTCGACGAGATTCAGCGTTATTGCGATGACTGGAAGTTGAAGATCAACCTCCGGAAATACGAAAGTGCATTGTTTAGGATGCCATTGTCTGGGGCCTCTAGGGATTCCATACAGAATTGGCGAAAGCTGTCAATTGTGGGACCGCACGGACAGCCACCTGCGAGTCGTAGTGTAGTCCGATGTGTCGGTATTTGGCTAGACCAGTGTCACCAGAGCCAAGGGTGCTTTTGCTCAAACAAAGAGACTGTTTTATAGGCCGCATCTCGATGCCATGGTTAAAGTAATCTGCTACATGGCCCTCATCCGGCCTATGCTCAGGAGCAAGCTTAATGGAAAGGAATCGGTTGTTTAAGAGGCGATGTCACAGGGCTTGCCCAGGTTTATACAGAACTCCAGAGTTTAAATACAAAAAAATCCATCCCGACGAGGTTTGATCCGCGGTGCCTACTATTTCATTGACAGGTATTACGAGCAGGTGCAGTTTTATCCCCCCAGAGGCTTTTCTATCTAGATTCAATAGATCTCATCGAGGATAGATGAGTGGTACCACTTATCTTCCACATTGCTCTTAGAGCTGTGGATAAGCGGCTTAACTATGAGCGAGACGTTTCAAATAGTTCTACGGAGCGCCTGAGGTTTAGTAGGGTGGTTACTGACCGCGATATAAAAGAAGCAGAACGCCAGCTCCGATATTTTTGGTGACTTAAAAATTAAATGGAAGGAACTCCATTGTCAATTCCTTCTTATGTCTTTCCAACCAACTTTCGCACGTACATATGTGCCTCTCTGATTATGGTACATATATAGTGACTATAAGTCAATGTAACTTGATTTTTTTTAAGCTCGGTTTTCTTAGTTTTAAGTTACCTATGATTTAAAATAAAGCAACCGCAAGTGTAAGTCGAAAGACAAACATATGTAGATTAAGCAAAAGGTTTTGCTTAGAGAGTCCGCAGAGGGTCAGTAAGTTATATGAGAATATTTCTCTACATTAAGCTGGTTTAAAGCAATTTTGTCTAGCACCAAAGTCAAACATTATAAAGAGTTTAATAAACTTTGCAAAAAAAAATATGGTTATCCCAGGTCAAAAAGCGGTTGAAAGTCACGCCGAGGTTTTTTGCGGTTTCAACGTATTCAACATGCGCATTGGTCAAAACAATAATTGGCAAATATGAGGGATCTAGAGATTTTCTAGATATGGCCAGAAATTTAGATTGCTTAGTCTTAGAAGAGACCACCTGACTCGGACCATTTTGCCATTCTCTGAATCTTCGTTGATACAATAGACACCATGTTCAATAAGGCCAAGAGGGCAACTGAAGTATAACTGTACGTCGTCCTCGGATGATATTGATAGAACAGTTGGAAGTTTTTTGACACACACCGAAAATAAAAGAGGCCCAAGGATGGACCCCTGAGGTATACCAGTGGCAGAAAATTAGACAGTCTGTCCCCAATTTGCACTGCTTGCCTTCTATAACCTAAGCAGGTATAGATTAATTTTATTGCACTAGTTGAAAAGTTGGAATTTAACTAAGCTGACGGTATCAGAGGCTTTTGAGAAGTCAAGTTGAACCAAAAATGACACCTCGTCTTTATTTGAGCTTGCCTTAGGTCATGGGTTACATTCAAGAGTGCCGTGATACAACTATGTTTCTAACGAAACCCGGAATGTTTTGGAGTAAGCATTGAATTGGCTGTGAAATAAACATTGATCTGCTTTTGAACTATCCTCTGCTATAGGCCTAAACTCATCTGGGAAGTGGTCAGATCCAAGCTACCTTCCAAATATCCGAGTACATTCCACATGGCAGTACGATTGGCAGAATCATATACAAAGAGGAGGGATAAATCCCATCAAGTTCGAAAGCCTTTGACTTAATAGATAGTAAACTTTCGATAGCGTAAGTACTATCTGCCGCAGAAAAACTAAAGCCAGAGAAAGGATCTCAACGATTCAGCTGATCGGTGTATGAGAGAGAACTATCGGCAATGTGCAAAAGGACCTGTCTTGTAGGGACAGAAATAAATGTTTTATTTAGGACATTTTCATCGATATCTTCAGCTGGTACGACCCTTGGCTTACCTACGCTAACGTTCTTAGGAATTTCTACAGTTGACGCCCGTTTAATTAAGTTGTTGTTCAGATTTGGTAGTACGTATTATGACACAGCTCATACCGTATACAAGCATTGTAAGCCTTATCTCATTGTTCCATAAATCGTCTGATATTACGGGTAAACTATAGCTTTTTATTTGATTTATTTATTTTTGTTTTAAAAGGAACAAGGGTTACTTATTATTATTAGGCCCTCGATCACTCTGCTCTTCATCCCTCGCGATCCGTGCACGCTGTTTCCAGTTGGATAGACCATGCGTTCGCGATTGTTTGACCCTTGAATCGGAGGTTCGGTCTTCCAAAGGTATGGAGGCGTTCATAAAATGTAAAGTGGTAAAGTGCTTGTAGCTTTCAATCAGGCGGAAGGCAGTTACGATCCCTGTTCTGTGGTCATTTAAAAGCTGACATACTGCCACTCTGAAATAATCCAACCAGATGTCGGTTTATCATTGAGTGAACACCCTAACCACGTTAAAACTGCCCTATTATGAGAGAGCAAGCTGCCACAGATAACAATAAGTAACAAAAATTATCCCTATGAATAGAAAAATAAACCCTTTATAATTGAATGGTATTAAAATAATTATTATGAAGTACAACAACTAATCAATAAGCCTCAAGCTTCTGTAACTATGGTCAAAATGTAACCAAACCTTGCTACACGAATTACGGTAAGTAAATAAAATACTTAAATCATGCCAACGGTTAGAAAATAAACCAAAACTTTATAAGTCATAAATACTAGTAATAATTCTTAGAGTTTTGAATTGACCCTAAATATTGTTACTCGTCATATAATTCGGGTAAAGCCCTTTATTTTCTACCCTTCGGGTAGGGTAGGTTATATGATGTCTATTATGTGTGCATAGTAGGTTTATTGAACTTTATTTTCAGCAACTCCGGGTTAAGTCATGTACAAGGGTTTGTGGATGAAGTAATAAAATAATTTCATTACGAGCATCCAAATGGTTGTGTAGTCAATTTGTTAGTTTGCACTTGAAGTTCATGGAGGGATACTACTTGGACTATTTGTGTATTTGGACAATGATGAGAAACAGACAAATTGGTTTCGAAAGGGTTGAAGAACTAAAAAGGAATCAACTGGTGCTTGAACCGGCTTTGATATTCCTTGATACATCTGATTTAATTGACATTTTCTGGGCTAAAACTTATAATAATTTTATATCTAGTTAAAATATTGTTAAGTGTGCATTTTGTATATTTCATCAATGGAATCAGACCCTCAAACAATTATTCTTTATTAAATATGAGTAGAAAATAAATTTTATATGCAAATGTATGTTGTATGTCTCTCTATTCCCGACAACAGTCGGGCTGTTTTTATTTTTGTACAATTCCTTAAGAAGGATATTTCTCATTCCAATCCAGGAGGTCTCAAGGTCTATTGTGATTCTCTACAATCGGGGATACTTGAAATCGGGACAGAGCTGCCCTCCAGCACTGACGGTCCTGAACACGCTGCTTCCAGTTAGTTAGACCAAGCTTTCTGACGTCGACAATTGCTAGATCTTTGAACCAGAGGTTCGGTCTTCCCATTCTCTCATTCTCTCGATGTGGCCGAACAAGTGTTATCATGGGATTTTTGCCATCCGGACTATATCAACATCTACAGGGTTTTCCAATAAGGACTTGACTACTTTTTTTTTTAATAAAACGCACACCATTTGAGATATTTAAAAAAAATTAAAACATTTATGAATGGATCTTGACTTCGTTCATAAGACCACCGTGGGCACGATTGCAGCGGTCGATTCGTTGGACCCAATTTTCGATGACTCGGCCACATATTTTGGCCGCTATTTCGCATTCTATTTTGGCTCTCAGCTCTTCCAACATCGTCGGCTTGTTGGCATAAACCAATGACTTAACGTAGCTCCAAAAAAAAATAATTTAGAGGCGTTAAATCAAACGCCGAGGCAGCCAATCGACTGGCCCATTTTATGTGATAACACGCTCGTCAAACTTACTCTTCAATTAATCGATTGTAAGGTGTGCTGTGTATCTTATGGCACCATCATGTTAAAACCACATGTCGTTCAAGTCCATGTCTTCCAATTTGGGGCCAAAAATAATCGGGAATCATGGTGCGATAACGCCGGTCATTCAAAGAAACGTGACGTTCGTTATCGTCGGCGAAAAAATGTGGCCCAATAACGCCGCCCGCATGTAAACCGCACCAAACAGTTATTTTTTGTGGATGCAATGGTGATTCATGAAGGAAATGTGGATTTTCAGCCGACCAATAACGCATATTTTGCGCATTGAGCCAAAAACAAGCTTCTTGACAAAAGATGATATTGCGATGAAATTCATCATCTTTGCGCATCTTCTCGAGAGCCCAATCGGAGATCGTATGTCGCTTCAAATGGTCCATGAGGTCCAAATCTAGAGTTAGCTTGATCCTCAACAGAATACGCCATAATGTGGTCTGAGCAATTGCCAATATTTGAGAATGCAGTGGAATCGTCTGATTTGGATCGTTTGCTACGGACGCCTGAACGGCAGCGAGATTTTCGATACTTCGACCAACCCGTTGTCATACTGACACGGCAACATCACACAACAAATATATAGACTCAAAGTTTTGCACTTAACTTGTTATTGTCTGCCTACCGGGCAAGAATAACGACCGAAAATTGGAGTTAATGCTCTTAAAATTGGAATCATCGACTCCGGATTTCGGTAGCAATTTTTTCTAATTTGCAGACGTTGCTCGTTCATGAACTTTACCATGATGAAAATGCTGAGTTTACTGAATAAATTGACAATGACAGTTTGATGATTTGTGAAAGGGTGCGTTCATAAATTATATTCAAAGTTATCAAGTCCCTATTGGAAACCCCTATATTTACAGCTCATAGAGTTTGCGGTTATGCCTTCTACCTCATTCGCCATGCTCGCAGATGGACCACAATATCCACCGAATGATTTTTCTTACGAAGAATTTTTCTTACGAAGAATCCCAATATATCCGCGATCCCGAATCCAGCCATCTCGTTGTGGATCTCGTAGCGATTTATGCTGTCATTTACGGCTTTGAAGTTGATGCATAGATGGTGAGTATCGATTTGAAACTCGTTGGCCTTTTCCAGGAATTGGCGTAGTATGAAAATTTTGTCTATCGTTGATTTGCCGGGCCACAATGCTATTGTCCGGTTTCTGTGGAGCAAAAATGTTTTAGACGTTCACACAGGGTCTTGTATGCGACATTGAGAAGTGCTATGGCTCGGTAGTTGTTGTAAGACATAGGATCGACTTTTCTGTAGACGAATACATCAACAATTCGATGAGCTTGAGTGCCAGTTTTTTCGCCTGCGAATAGATTTTTTTTTTGTTTTGTTTAAAAAAGCTTCTGCCAAGATGTCGATATTCAGACTCTTCTAGGAGTATGTCGTTGAACTGGAAGACTGCGAGGGCTCTTTTCTTTTTTCGCAACAGTTTTTCTCTCCTCTCCTTCTGGAACTATACTCCTAATATTCCTCATCTGTTTCCTTCTTTTACTGAGCGCTTTCGTCATTATAACATGGATTTCTTGTCGGGGATGTTAGGTAGCCCAAGTTGGTCTCGTTCAATTCCTGTAGTCTCTGGCTATAGATGTTGTGCTTAGGCGTCCAATGTTAAATTTTTTTTTTTGGCTGGTGCAGCTTTCTTATGTTGGACTTGGTCACAATCGACATTTGCCCATCTGAACGTTCGCACTTCCAGTATAGTTGACGAGTGGCTTGCGCCAGTCTGTGAGTCGGAAGCCGTTGTCTGTTGACAATTCGTACCTTCAGACCACACCGCCGACGATGTTTCTTTACCGATTTTGGCATTGAAATCCCCGAGTACGACTTTTACATCATGCTCCAAACAGGTTTCGTATGCTCTATTCAAGAGGTCGGAAATTCCTATTTGGCGGGATTATCAGCTTCATTGGTAGGGGCATGTGCAAGAATAAAGCTGTTGTTGAAGAATTTGTCTTTGACGAGGATAAGAGCCAGGCGATCATTTATCGCCTTAAAATCGATGTCTTCGATTATTTGGTTAACTGAAATGTGGGTCTTGTAATCGGTACAATCATTTCAGGCGATATGGAGAGACGCTTGTTGGTTCGTTACATTAATGTTCCCAAGTCTAATTAAGTTACTTCACAGATTCTTGTCTGGATTCTATCCAAACATTATCTGACTTTTTGATGTAAGCGAGGTGAACTGGGCCATTTGTTATCATTTTGCTCTGTCTCCAGGTTTCGCTAATGAAAGCGATTGATTCAAATGATTTAGTGTCATGAGATCCTTTTCGCTTATTTAAAAAAAAAAAAACGCTGAGCTACATGTTTTTTTATGATTTGTGAATACTCTTATAATCCGTATTGCACGGAGCGAGCAGAAGTATAACGTGAATAATCAATATCGATATTGTGTTGTGCTTTAAAACCCAAATATATTTTGGTTATAATTGTTCAATTGCTGGATTCCGAGATGGGACTGGGGAATTTTGATGTCGACCTATTAGCCCTTCGCTTTATTCGTAGGACTTTATTCGTTATAAATTGATATGCCAGAAAGTTGTGTTTCGAAAGATTGGTTCATCACCCTGCTGATAGTATTTTGCCTCCACAAAAGAGCAAATGACAGATCACCTTCATAATGTAGTATTTTTGACAATACGAACTAAGAATTACAGCAGTCAATACACTTACCACTACAGCACGACCTTCCACTAAGTCAGTCTAATCGCTGGTAGACCACTCGAGTGATAGATGCTTCCACAGTAGGGCTAATGACAGATCACCTTTACAATCCATTATTTTTGAAAACACGAACTAAGGATTCCAGCAGCCGATACACTTACCACTACAGCACGACCTTCCACTAAGTCAGACTACTATCGCTGGTAGACCACTCGATTGATGACTGCCTCCACAGTAGAGCCAATGACAGATCACCTTCACAAACCATTATTTTTGACAACATGAACTAAGAATTCCAGCAGCCGATACACTTACCACTACAGCACAATCTCCCACTAAGTCAGACTACTATCGCGGGTAGACCACTCGAGTGATAGATTGATCCCAACAGCAAATGGTTACCGGACCCGATTCGATTTTTTTGCAGGACTCGAACATATAACCTATCAATTGATCCAATTGAAAGGCAGGGGCTTCATCAACTGCGCAACCCAGCAGTCTTTGCCCAGCAAGCCTTCATTATCGAGTCCATCCTTTAAGGTCTTTGGAACACTGCTTCTAGATAGAGTTACGGTCTCTCTTTATTTCGCAAACCTGGTGGTTGGCAATCGAATACAATCCTAGTTGGTGCTTTGTCGTCCATTCGATTCATATCTGTCCAATTTTAATCGACGGATTTCCCCCTTGCCGACTACATTAACGTTTCTGCAGACAGAATTTTTTTTTCGGAGGTCCCCTAAATCTGTGCGGATGCTGAGCTTGTTCTATCCCCTACTACTCTGTTTGAAATTTAAAAATATTTTTCGGAAAACTTAAATGTTCCCATGACAAACGAAGAAAAGAAAATGAAACTTCAGGACTCTCTTATTCTTATTTCTTGCGGCACTTCTCAAATTCCGGGCCCATCTGCTGCGATTCTACACAAAAAAGATTTGATTGCAATCATCATTGCAAAGTGGTAACAAAATTTAATATCCGCAGGTATGTACACCACACCGCCGCCTACCGGCATTTGCATCGCTCAAAACACTTGTTCGATGCAACACTCCCACGTTTGATGCAACATGCCTGTTACAGGTGTCACATCGTAGCCAAGCAGGATTGCCGACGTTTTCCAAGTTGATGTACGACGCAACCCAACATCAAAATGCGGCTTGGCTCTTTGTCGTCTCTGAAGACGAACCAAACAAACACATCCCCTACAGGCACCATCCTCGCTTGTTGGAAATGAGAGCGGTGCTGTGTGTGGACTTGAGAACGGCGGCGCATGGAATGGAATGCGTTTAATTTCTCTTTGATTCTCTCTTCTTCCCGATGCCATAGCCTTCTTCCTTGTTTCGCTCTCATAGCCGTAAATATGCACTGACGGATTCATTCGTAAAGTAATCGCTGTTGAGGGTAGGTCGGCTGCCGGAATTTCGTCGGTCGGACTGAAAAAGATTCATATTGTGAGTGTCTGTGTATCTGTATCCCATTCCACAAATAAAAACAAATCTAGACGCCATCAAATAATCCTCAAACCTTAATAATGAGGAAGTGTTTTTGCTTAAAAACCAGTGTTATTCTAATTATACCATTCGTCCTTGCACATCGGTGTTGAATCTGGCTTAAGAGCCTTAAGCAGTGCGTTTGAATACCGGCAAAACTTAAACGCATCATATTCAATAAAAATAAATAAATAAATATACAATAAAGCTTCCATTGTGTGAATGAGTAAGCTTGTGTGGTGGTTATCGATTTTTGTGCAGAGTCTACGAGTCCTTCCAATCTCCCGTATACTCTGACAGCGGCATTTCTGTGGGGTGGCATTTCGGCAGTCGCCGAATCTACAACGACACTGTGTATAAAACTTGAAACTCTCGAATAAGGAAGAAGAAAACTACTGTCTATGGTTTTCCAAAGCAACCGGGTGGGTTGAATTGTACACACGATTGTATCTATGTAAGTATAGGCGGCATTCGTGCTATCTACCGCCAAAGATCGGATAGTCATAGTAGTCAACATCGTAGATACTTTGGCCATTGCAAAAGGGAGTTGGTAAAGGGTGGCAAGGAAGCGTACCACACTGTACGACGTCTGCTATTCCCCTGGGACTGACTCACTTCCCACCTGAGCTACGAAGCCAGCAGGATTCGGTTCTTTTTTTCGTTTTTTTTTTGGAAGTGTTTTCGTTCGTGGATAAAACATCGACTTCAAGCGGAGCGTGTGTGACTGACTTTTGACTGCTGTGCGGTGTAATTTTAGCTCGATAACCAGAAAGAGAAAGAGCAAAGTTGAGATACGAATGTGAATGCGTCCTGCGGATGCAGTGTCTTTGTCGTAGTGCGGTCAAAAAACCCAAACAACCATCATCATTAGGAGTGTCGCTAATAATGGATTATAATTAATTACGAAAACGGAATTCTACTAAATCGGTACTTATCTGCGCGTAGTACGGTTGCATTTGTGTTTTCTTTTTTTTTTGTTGCCATTCATTTTGTATCCTTCGGATTCGTGGGTGTGTAACGCTTGATGATGTGCTAATTTGTTATAATCAATAAAGAAGGGCGCATTCTAAATACTCGTACTCGTAATTGATGCAATATAAATATTTGTCGATTAGTTTTTTTTTTGCAGTTAAAGTTAAGCCCTAATTTGTGCTAGTGTGTGAATATCTACATATTTTGAGAGTTAAATTAATTAGAACTAAATGGATAAATGCAATTAACGAGGACATTATCGAATACTTTTGGTCAAGGTAAGTTTGTGTTCCTTTTTTTTATATGACTTAGAGAAGCCAGAGAAGTTTCCTGTTGCATTTTGGGCTTAGGGTTGCATTAAATGATTTAATTACCGGTTTGATGGGAGGGCGGATTATCAAAAAGAGTAAAAAAATCGATTAACCTTCATTGTCTTCTTAGTTGTAAAAGAAAAAAACAATCTTTAAGGAAGTACCTTATGATATAAGCAGGTGTCCACCAGAATGGGGCTTACAAAGGACTACTACTGTGAACCAAAAAAATAGTGTACAACCATGAACTGCAAATTTGAAACCTTTTTCAAGTATAATGCTAATACAATTTTTTACGGCGGTTTATTTTCAATGAATTGACACATACAGTGTTGGAATAAATAGAAAAAAGTTTGTTTTGAGCCTTTTAATAATATTTTTATTATTATTATTATTATTATATTATTATTATTATTACTATTATTATTATTATTATTATTATTAATATTATTATTATTATTATTAATTCTTTATTAACAAGTAATTAAATTACCTTAGTAATACAAAGGAGGAATAGCACTAGCTACCAGGGCTATCGGCTACAAAACTTTGTAATATAAAATAATTATGTAACGTGAAGGCAAACAAAAATGAAATATGTATAAACTCGTTCCTTAAATTATTGCAATACCAACGAATATAAACATTTTTTTAGTGAGTAACTAAAATTAAGTTAAAAATGGAAAAAATAATAGAAACAAAATAAAAATTCTTATTTCCTACTGCTCTGATAGTAAATTGAATCTTATTGCAGAGTTAAGACTAAAGTAAGGTTTTTTAACCTAGTGGACGCTGAAAATCCAGATCATTAATAGTCAATGCAGTGCACATCGCGTTCAATCGTTCAATAGTAACGCCATCTGCAGTGACAGCTGTTTTAATATCGAATGTGTTAATGAGTTTAAATACCTCGGTGTTACTATAGACCGAAATATGAAAAGGTCCGCACATACATATCTGCTCAATACTACTCGTTGCTTTTACAGGCTGCAAAAATATTGCTCTATAAATCTGTTAAAGACAGTTTATTATGGCATCTTTCAATCAAAGCTACTGGGGTGGTGCTCATTTAAATAGGCTCCAACCACTCTCAATCATCCAAAAATCCGTAATCAGAAAAATTTGTAAGACTTATCGATATGCTCATACAATAGATCTTTTTTGAAACTTAAAAATTCATCCACTGCGACATTTATATTACTTCACAGTCTTAAAAGTGTTCTTCATTAGAGGTGGTTATTTGCAGAGCCCTATTTCTTATGCAAGAAAACTTCGAAGTAACTCCTTCAACACAACAAGAGCTATAGAAACTTTTATAACATTGTCTCATGTAAACTTTTCAATTCACTTCCAATTGAATTTCGACGCATAATAAATCTGTGCACCTTCTTAAAAAAAAAAATTAAAACTTGGCTTCTCGGTTTCGATCACCTACAGTTAGAAAATCTGCTTCGCTATGTGATTTAACATTAAATAAAAGAAAACGAATATTTGAAATGAATTGTTAAGCTAGAGATATTTCTCCTAATCAGTTTTTTATATTTGAATTAGAATTTGTAAATTTAGTTCAGCTAATCTTAAGTAAAATAATTTGAATTTCTTTTAGTCTCTTTATAGTCTTTTTACATATACTTTATTTTATTTATTTTTTTTCCCCTTTTATCCTTCTGTATTCACCCCACAAATGAAATTACACTTTAATGTGGCATCATCTCAAGCAACAGCTAGCTATTCTCATCTAGTATATTATATGTTAAGCTATGAATTTCGTAATTGATATTTTAAGTGAGAATAAAGAAATAATTGAATTGAATTCAATTTTCATGTGAAGATAAGCTTTACATTGAAAGTTCTCAATCTGCTTTTAGTACTTAGTCGTAGCACCTTTGTTTTTTAGTACTGCCCCACATCTTCGCTTCATAGACTGAACTAATGAGGAACAGGTGCGTGCCATGCTTCCTGTATTTTGGACCACAATTTTTCTTTATCTGGTTTTACAAGTGTTCTATCGGATTTAGATCCGAGGACTATGAAGGCCATTCCATAACAGCAATTTTTTCCATTTGCAACCATTGCTTTGCTAGTTTCGAGGAGTGCTTGGGATCATTATCCTGCATAAACTCTCATTTTATCGGAATATTCTCTTCAGCAAAAGGCAGGATGCTTACTTAGTCCACAGCACACATCTTGCTCCTTATCCAGAAAATTGGTCCAACACCAGATGCTGAGAAGCAGCCCCAAAACAGAAGTTTACCTCCACCGTGCTTAACTCTCTTTTTTGTGTACTTTGGGCCGAATTCGGAATGGTCATTTTCACGTGCATTTTTCCATCAGATCCAAACAAGTTGATCTTTGTTTCATCCGACCAAAAGACATTGCTCCAGTTTTCACGGTTGAGGTGCGTGTTGGCTTAAGTAAGTCTTTGTTGCACATTTTTCTTATTTAGAAAAGGGACTCTTCTTGGGCTCCTTGCCATCAAACGTACTTCACTTTACCTGTTCCTAATTGTTCGACTCGTTACAGGTGCATTCAACTCATTTTTAAGTTCCTCCAAAGAAGAAAATTTAGGCTTAGTTTTGCAATGACGTACAAGAAGATGATCGAACCGAGATGTTGTTCTTCGTTTCCTGCCTCTCGTTTCTTGATGGATGGCAGTTAATAACTTTATTATCTGCGCTATCCTGTCCATTGTATAGTCGTCATTTCTTAAATTTTTAATTAATTTCCTTTCAGAATCAGTACAGTGGATTCCTCGACCAATTTTCCCAGAACTTTCGGTTTGACAACTTATTTTTTTTCGAATTACACTTAAATGAAAGATTGAACGTATTTTGAAATGCCATAAACCTTTGTTTCTATTATCTTTTCCAACACTGTACATTTAAGCAACAAAAAAAAATAAAAAAGGCCCTTCATTTCCATGGCGTCAAAAAAGTGTATACTTTTCAATTAAAGCATAAAACTTAACACTATCAGGTTGGCAACTTAGTAATTGCGAATTTTTTCGAAAATAAAAGACAATTTTTTCATGGAACGAAATAACTTTATTCTGTTATGTTCTTTCAGACAGCATCATAATTCCACGTTCATAAAACTTATGGTTTTTATCAGAAAAAAACTGAACCAGGTACGATTTGTCATCACCATTATTATTGAAAATTTTACCGTTCAAGGAGTTTTGCAAAGATCGAAATAAAAAGTAATCAGATGGTGCAAGGTCAGGACTATATGTTGGATGTGACAAAACATCCCAACCAAGCTCCAATAATTTTTGCCGAGTGACCAAGTGTGGCCTTGCATTGTCATGATGGAATACAAAACCTTTTCGATTTGTCAATTCGGGCCGCTTTTCTTCAACTGCATTGATCAATTTTGTTAGTTGTTCAATGTAAACATCTGAATTGATCGTTCGGTTGGGTAACAAAAGTTCAAAGTAGACAATTCCTTTGTAGTCCCACCAAACTTATAACATTATTTTCTTTTGATTTTGGTTTGGCTGGTAAACCTGGCTTACTCCACGATCTTTTCAGGTTGGCATTGTTGTAAACAACTCATTTTTCATCACCATTAACCCTTATATCAAGTTTTCGAGTTTTCGCACATAGCAAAGTTGTTTTAAACGATTTTCAATGAAGCTTCTCTGCAAGCTCAAGTGTTGTACTGTGACGATCCGAATCGATTATTGCTTTGATTTGGTCGTCATCAACTTCAACTGGACGACTAGAGCGTTTTTTTATCTTAGAGAGAAATTTGGCAAACCAATTTTGACACTGCCGTTCTTTTAAAGCTTCGTCATCATAAACAGCACAAACATTCTTTTAGTGAGCTTGCGATGCGTTTTTTCCCTTCCGGAAATAAAAAAAAAAATATGATGTAAATGTTCGTTTTGATTTTCTATTTTTCAACAGACGTCAAACAAATCGATCAGAAAAATTTGTTAACTGATTGACAGTTGACAGTACCAACTGTCAAATAACGAAATGTGTTTGACATTTCGATAACGTCAGCAAACCTAAAAATTCAACTAAAACCATCTATGAGTGAAATCCGGAATTACTTAGTTGCCAACCCAATAGTATTCCGCCTGGTTTCCTTTCGCCTTTGGGACAGCTTCTATGAGTTTTGTTAGTAACTCCACAAGCTTCCCTGTCAATTCAGCAAGGAATTTTTTGCAACTCTTCAACTTAAATTAACTACAGTGACTCTTTTCTTGAAATGTCCCTCTTTTGGATCTGTTTATCGAGATACTCCCACAAATGCTTATGGATTGCGGAGGGTGGTCCAATTGCTCAGGCGTACGATAAATGATTTTGACCAATTTCGATGTGTGCTTGGGGTCGTTGGCTAGTTGGAAGACCCAAGAATCACTTAACCCCAGTTTCGCAATATTACACGACAAATTTTCTCTCAAAATTTGAAGTTAATCTGTTTCAACGTACTGTCAATAAAGACGAGGTTCCCAACTCAAGATGACGGCATACACCCCCCAGACCATTACCGAACCATCTAATTTGTTTTCAACTCTGGAAAGATTCCCCCAGAATGAGAGTTCTCTTTTTTAATTTTCTTATCATCAAGAAGTCTTCGCTTTCGGTTGTCCATGTAGCCCATTACTTGGAAGGGTCCTGTGAACAGCGTTCGCGCAAGCGTTGATTTCAGAAGCTTTTTGCGAACTTCCCTTGAACGTTAATCATCTGCCGACAGTCTCTTTAGTCATGTGGAACGGGGTTGATCTCTGCGTCTTGTAATTTTTAGAAATGTTTTCACCGTGCATACAGAAGCAACTTAAAAAAAGATGTTACGCCTGTCTTCCCGATAAGCAGAGCCTGGAACAGTAGGTATGTGTGGCAAGCTGTATATTTTGAAATGAAAAATAATTTGTAATAATTTTGTTTTACATTTTATTACAAAATTGAAAATAAATAACCTTCAAAAATAACATACCTCTTTTAAAAGTAAATACTATCAAATTGTCATAAAGCTATTTGAAAAATACAATTTGCAAGTGTATACTTTTCTCAGTATGTAGAAATAAAAAAGACAACCAACAAAATCACAACCAATACGAAGAGTTGAAGTTTAATTTTTAACTTTCGAGTATTAACAATCGTAAATAAAAAAGAAACAAAATTATGTACCATCGTTGGTTGGTCCGTACTTTATGGCATCCGCAATGGCTTGGTCCTTGAAGCGGAGGTTCAGTTTCTATGTTTTCCTTGGTGGTTGGTTCATTAACTCAATGTCGCCAAACCTTAGAAGTCGACGAATTTTTGCCTTCCGGACTCATTCTATTATCTCTCTTTTGACTAACTTACCGTCCATAATTCGGCTCCATATTTTTTTTTTATTTTCTGTCACTCAAAAGATTTTGACTACCCTTATAACGCAGTTTGCACATAGCGAGCAGGAAGAATAGGAAAAAAATGGAAAGATTATTAAGTGGTGTGAAACTAAGATGTATTTTGGTAAGGACGAAAAATTTGATATCAAATTATTTGCATTCGCTTAGTTCGCAGATTTTTTTTTTGATATAAGTTGATATACTAGACCAGCGGTTGTCGAACTCATTAAGCTGCGGAACCCTTAACAAGGCCTAAATATATTTCGGAACCCCAACTCTTAAAGATATAAAACAACACATTTCAAAATCAACTTTTTTTATTTAAGAGATTTTTTACAGTTTTAATACCAACCCAAAATTCGTTCAATGAAACAGAATCAAATATATATTTTGATGAAGAAGAACTCTGCAGATAAATAAGAGACTAGTTTTCCGGAATACCTAGTGTCGAAGGCTGGGTTTTCATAATGGGGCTGGGCATCTTTGTCCAGTTGGAAAACTTTAAACTTATCACGAAATTCAAGTAATATAAATAAAGCTTATCTCATTTCCGTGTGCAGAAGAAGTGATTCGTACTGACTTCCCATATCTTTGCCACACTTTTTTGAATCTCGTTCGGAGAAGACGACTTTTTACGTCTTCTCCGAACGAGAAGCACAGCGGCAACATTTTTATTATACGAATGCTTCCCCTTCTGCGCTTTGGGGGAAAATTTGAAACAAGTCACAACTTTACAACAACACGAAGCAAACTCACAAAAAGTAAAAATCAAATATATTTTACATAACTTGGTACATATGGATAAATCTTCCCTTACGCTTTTTAATCAAAGAACAATCAGCAAAATGTTCTCTATATTCCATCATCAACCACAGTTTTTGATACTAAGACTTGTTGCGAAAGGCGTCCTGCCGTAAGCCAGTTGTCCAAAATAATTTAAGTTTTATGAGTCTGACGAAACGCTCATTAAAGCTTACAATTTACTAAAAAGAAAATATAAACGCAAAAAATGTTTGGAATCGCTACATACAAAAATTATTTTTGTGTTTTACTATTCTTAATTCAAAAAAGTTGCGGAACCCTCAAAATTCTTGCGCGGAACCCCAGGTTACCGAGGAACATAGTTTAAGAACCGAGGTACTACACGATTGGTTCATCGACCTGCTGTCAGTGTTGTGAGTAGAGCCACTAACAGATGATCTAGGAAAACCATTATTTGAGACAACACGATGTTAGAACTCCAGCTGTCGATACAGAACCACTCATCAAAAAACTATCGCTGGTCGACCACTCCAGTGATAGGCTTGTTAGTTTGATGCCAACCTCAATTGTTGATTGAACCATATTGGAAAACTATATAAAAGTTTAAAATCCACTAAAATCCAGGCCAAAATTCGTCGAAACTAGGACTGAACAGTTAATCCAATTGAAACGCAGGCACTTAACCAACTGGGCCATCCAGCCGTTGTATAGAAGAACTCACAAAGCAAGTAGCTCATAGTCAGGAGTTTTGATCCTAGTTATTTGGAAAAAAACATTTCTTGTTAACAGTATGAATTTTGATGTACCCTAATTAGTTTATAAAAAAAAGCTTTGAAGACAAAAAAAAACAAGCATTGATTAGCATTTATTTCGTTAATAAGTTACAATGTGTTATCGCACAATTTACACAAATAGGTATACAGAGATTTGATATTTCTGAAATCTTTCTACTGGAAATAAGTTTTAAATATTTTTAAATAATATTTAAGTCTCAGAGTAGAGAAATAAAAAACATATATTGAGGAAAATAACGAAAAAAAACTTCAAATTTAAAGACAAAAAAAATGTATATATATAGTACTATATACATACATTTATACATAAAATAGTATCTATGTTAATGAGCATATATAATTTCGTATTTATACGCATATACAGAGGTATTGCACAGCAGAATTAGATAGCTTAATTATTCTTATATTTAGTATTTTTATTTAACAAATTGCCAGGGCACATTAATTGTAATATTCAAATAGATTATTAAACAATAAATAAATAAATAAGTAAGTACATAAAAAAATATATAAATAAATAAATAATTAAATAAATAATAAATAAATAAATTAATAAATAAATATATAAATAATATATAAATAAATAAATTAATAAATAGATAAATAAATAAAAATATACAAATAAATATAAAAATAAATTTATTAATACATACATATATAAATAAATGAATAAATTCACATAGAAGTAGATAAACGTATAGCAAAAAAAAACTAAATTAATATTGCTTTATAAGAGGATTACCCGGAATTTCGCATCTGACCTTAAATGAATCGTTAAGTTTGCAGATTCTTGAGGAGATCAGTTCAACATTAGCTTTTGTATGAACGTCTAATGTGGAGTGATGCCAGGGGAGATTAAGCATCATTTAAAGTATTTTATTTTGAGACGTTTGTAACTTTTTAGTGTGACAATTTACTCCGGCCGAACTGAAAAAAAAACCAAGCAAAACAAAAGAAACACTTCTATAGAGATGCATTGACATTTTAGCTGTTGTTGGAGTTAACACTATTCTCATAAACCCATTGAAAGCCCTTTATTTTCCAAAAAGTCAGTTTTTATGAGGCTTGATTTTTTTTTTCAAATGTACCGAGTTCAAGAGTTCAAATAGTTTTGACAAATCGCCACAACATGCCTTACAGTGGGTCAAACCGTCAATTTAATGTGACAAAAATATCTGAAGATATCGACCTGCAAATTGGTCGTCTTAATTCTTTGAATGCCTTGAACTAGTAGTTTTGGGGATATGTCAAGTTAGTCATTAATTTTGATAAAGCAGCTACAGATCACGACTTAGAAGCCAACATTCGACTTTTGATTGGCGAAATAAGTTCGGCCATACTGGAAAAATGACGCGAAATGTATACAGTCAGTAAATTCGTCATTTCATTCATTTATCTGTGCTTTTTTTATAAAAAAATGTTATGCTGCTTTAAATAAATAAACACTCTTTCGTTACATAAGATTTCATTATTTACCTATTTCAATTGAGCATCAGCACATCGAAAACCAATACACTCAAAATGTTTATTGTAACAATATTGTAACATATTTTTTTTAAAAAAATATCCTTGAAAACTGCTGCTTCTTGCTTACTTTGCTGGAGAAAACAAGGTTGCAGCTCTTCTTCAGTGAAATCATTTCTTCCTTATAACTTTTTGTATTGAACATGAAATACGAAAAGGGCAAATAAAGTTCTCTTAACATTTCTAATGGTATTCTGGTCGCAACCAAGGAACGACTGCTTCTTTAGCCGACAACATTTTGATCCACAACCTTCCCCCTATTTCAACAACACGTTTAGCGGGATTTTTCTTCTTCCCATAAAAAGTTGAGCTGAAAAAAGCAACATGAGATTTTACCTAATCCGGTGGATTCTTTTCCGTTGAGATGTTTACATATTTTTGCAAATGAAGTAGCTTGCTTTCAGCCGAGGGTGTTTTTTTTTGCTTTGACATTGGCACGAGAATCTACAATAGGCCAACGAAATTATTTCTAGGCAGAACATCAAATATTTGAAAAGACATAAAAATCTGAAATATATAAAAGTAAACAAGGACTTACATACGCACTTGTTTAAACAAAAATGTAATACGGGTGATTTAATAAGGTTTCGTGAATATTTTTGGGAAATTGCTGTTTTAAAACATTTTTACACCATCTTAAATTTTACAATGTATTTGGTTTTGACAGATTAAGCAAATATTTTTCGCTCTCTTAGAAGAAAAATTGAGTATTTTTAAAAAGAAAGAAGGCCTTTCGTGGTTTATAAATGCAATATGCCATAAACACCCTGGAAAGATAAAGGACATCATTAACACTGTGCTTCAAATTTGTGGCTTTCGTTGTTTTAACTTGCAGCATCTTACAGTCGGATTTTAAATAGAATACTATTCTATGATAATGATGTGCATCGTTTGAAGCCAGTCTTGCATTCAAAGAGCATATTTTTATTTCTGTTTGTCTGTTTGTTCCCTATGTAGAAAAAACCCTCTCAATCGATTGCTAGGATGTGTGGGTATTCGGAAAGCAGACGACCCATTTACAATTCTTGACTTATATTTAAGGCGATTTGCACAGAAGATTATGTGTACAAGTTTATTCGAATCACAATAAGTGCTACCGACTTTGCTACAATTTTGTTGGCCTATTAATTACCCCTTGTAGATTTCAGGTTTTGGAAAACCTTACAACTTTTCCGGGTTCGATGTTGCATATGTCCTTTGGTTAAACTGATTCCCTGTCCATTTGGTTTGACTATTTGTTTGCCACAATTGTGCATTGTGTCGTCTCTTAAGAATTATTACAAATTCGTCAAGTAATATTTTTAGATATGCCTATCAATTTGAGGTGGAGTATTAAAGGACTATACCTCAGTTTAATCGGTAAAGATCCCTGCGACTCTTTTATTTGGATCGAGCGATAAAACTTTTTGCTCATGTGGCCATATGAGTTGATATGTCACTTGAAAAACCTGCCAAAGTTGTGTATTTGTTCCTCATAGAAATTCCGCAGAATGTTTGAGGATCGACAAAAGGCTGCTTTGCAAGTTAGTTTCATGTGTTCCTCCCCAAGTTGAGCTAACTTTCCTGAAATCCAGCATGATCAGCATCCAGTTTATGAAACGAGCAGATAAACTTTGTTTGAATATGCTTTTATTTAAATGCCTGTAGAGACGAAAAGATCCATACCGCTCTTGCAGCCTTTGCAGCTAGGCCCTGGCCCTCAAAAGAGAGTAGTGCAACGAATTAGATAGATAGATATCTTTATTTCGAAATCAATTTACAATATTGAAGTTACCACACATTTTACATTACAGATATTTATAATGATGAAATTGAATTGTAATATTAACAGAGTACATCACCAAGGAAAATTCGAAAAATAACCATCACTGAATAGTTGTACAGAAAAAAAAATATAATAATACAGATATAACAACTAGATACAGGAATGATATGAATAACAAAAATATTAAACAATTGTTGACATTGTTATTATAATACATTGATTAAATAAATAAATAAAAAGAAAATAAAATAAATTAATTAGTAAATAATTAATTAAGTAATAAATAAATGAATAAATAAATAATGTATAAAAATAAATAAATAAACAAATAATTAAATAAATTAATTAATACATATATACATAAATAAATAAAATAAAATAAATAAAAAAAATTTAAATTTATGAACAAGTTAATAGTATCTTAGGCATAAATATAGTTTTTTATAATATATAATAAACTAATAAAAAAGTAATAAGAGTGGCTGAATAAATAAATAACTTATTAATTAATCAAAAAAGGATATTACAGAATATTTAACAAAAAATTTGTTTAAGAGTATAAATTCGATATAAGAAAGAGTATTTTCTACAAAAGCACATTTATTTATGAATCTTTCTGTAAGTTTTTGTATTCTTATAGTTATCATTTCAACATTCGCTCCTTTATGCAGGCTTTACGTGGAGTTATGCCAGGGAAGTTTAAGCATCATTTTAAGTAATTTGTTTTTATGGCACTTGTAACGTGCAACGAATTAATATGAATTAATTATATTTGACAAAGTCTAACACCAGCACCAGTGGGAACCCATTTGTCAAAGCCTTTGCCACTTGACCGGAGTATTTGTGAACGCAAAATGCGTATAAAGAATCAATTTATCATTATATTATAATATTTGGTTATAAATAGGATTTTTAGCTCATTCCCCTTTTTTTCTGAGTTATTATTAAATAATCTGGACTTAGATTTATTTAGATTTATTGATCTTCATATTAACTCTGTACATAAATAAGTTTCACTCAACTTTTGGTTTTGCATTTGATTGCTTGAAAACTTAGTCAGTAACATGCATTTAGCATTTGAGTATTTAGCTGCTACTGAAATACTCAAATAGTTCTCTCTTAAGCCAATTCTCTGTCTTCACCTTACTTAAACTTAGAGGGACTAGATTCCATAGGTGAATTGCATGAACAAGGAACTGCCGGCTACTAAATAAATATATGAGTCTTGGTGTAATTAAGTTGAATGTCCTTTGAGATCCCTCAAATCTGAGTTTATAAAATAAATAGCTCGGTGTTTTGCTATTGATGATTTTAAATATCGCAAGAACCGTGTGAAATTTCAACAATGCGTTTAACATAGGCGGTGAAATGATCATAGCGACGTAGATTAAAGATATACCTGGCACAGTTGTTAAAAGCAACAATTAGTTTTCTTGCTGAATCTGAATCTAAGTTGGCAAAAAAGTATGAAAAAGGAATATCTACCGCACTTTGACTGACAGTCATAGCTTTGGTTTTCGATGAGTTAAGGCTTACACAAATTTGTTGCGACCAGACATAGATAACGGTCAGATCAAATTTCACAGGTTTTGACACATTCAGCGATCTCATAAACGATATGAGAAGTACAAATAAGAGTGGACAAAGAACCGAGCCTTGCGGCACACCCAATAAAACAGATAAGCTTGTTGAACTTTTACTTCCACAGAGAACAACCTGTGTACTGTTATGAAGGTAAGAGTCCGTTAGATGACATACGGAGCTCTCAAAAGCAAATTTCGTGGTTTACTGAGTCAAATACTTTTGAGAAATCTAGAAAAACAGCTAAAGTCAAAAAGCACATAACAAAACCACAGCGAATATCATCACTTTCAGCAAGGCTGTTATAAAATTATGCTTCAATCTAAAGCCTGATTGGAAGTCCGTAATGAGCTCTTAATCTTCAAGATAGGTTTTCATTTGATTTTTTTATAATCTTTTCGAAGGCTTTGCTCAGAAATGGAAGAATCGTCAACCAAATTTGAAAAATAAGTTTTTTTTCGTAATTCAACACCCGATCTTTGAAGTTGTCAATGGTAAAATAAAAATTCAATGAAAGAGATAGAGAGATTGGCGTTCTATGATTTTTTTTATTTTGTAAATGCTTTCAAAATATGTCTGGAAAGAAGAAAGGCTTACCACTCATTTAACGTTTCCCCAATTCTTGAAAAATTTCACAGTCTCTTTCATTTCTTTTAAACAGTTTTACATCAGCTTTCCTTTGAGTATCTTTGTAAACGTAGAAGTGCAATGTTTCTCATTTATTTTTGTCAAGTTTATTTTGCTTTCAAGTAAATTTGAGAGTCAAGTTTCTTTTTTGAAATAGGGACGCCAGGATTTTAAGTTTTAAAACGTATTCCAATGTTGCCGCTACTACGCCGTATACGATCAATTCGAAAGGACAACTTTTCTATTACTCGATATTACGATCGATATCTGTTCAATTCCACTAGCATCGTTAGGTCGGAGGTTCTGAATCGCCATTGGCTTATCGGCGAAGACAAATGAAAAAATCACACGATCTAGGCGGCCAGATGAGAGGTTCAAAACGTGAATTAACTTCAAACCAAAGTGATTTTTCCCTCAAGTCATTCTTTCGCCGAGTATGTGGCGTAGCCCTGTCTTGCCTAAACCAAATGTCGCCGACATTACGGGCTTAAATTTAAGGCAAACGAAAAGGTTTTTTTTTATCACGGTGCGGAAGTGTTCGTCATTTACAACCTGACCTCATTTTGAAAGTACTACCAATAATTCCATCAGCTCGTAAACCACATCAAACAGTGCAGTTTGAAGATGCATATGCGCGGGTTGCTCATCAGGCCAAATGCGGCTATGAAGTTTTTTCAGGTATCCATTGAGTCAGAAAAGTTCTTCAACACAGAACAACAAATCAATGAGCTTTTGCAGAAATCAAAATAAATTCTAAAATTCTCGAACGAGTTGTCGAACACCAAAAATCTTGAACCACACTCTCCAATATTACACAACATACTATTCTAAATAAAAAAAATAATATGGCAGCAGGACTGGGGTCATGCGTCATCCGTCAGAAAACAAAACCTATCGAAAAAAAAGAACTCTAAATGAATCACTCGAAATCGTCCACCACCATGCAACTGTTAAAGCAACGATGGAATCAATCGCTGACCTGCCTTGTCGTTCATTTTCAGAAACATTTGGCAAAGGATCTGTAAAATGGCTTGTGGATATCTAATTTGTTCATTTGTATTTACATTTTATTTTTTTAAGGGACACGACTAAAGCTTTTTGAATGGCGGCCATTGCAACTCCACGAAAGCAGGTCCTCAAATCGCGAGAGGTAAACGGCTGACATTGCTGTCCCCCCTGTGTTGATCTGATACACAAATTCAAAGCATATTATCAATCTGTGACCCTTTGGTCAGGGAATGACGCACAGGTTTTTCGTTAAGTACAAATTTCGAAAAATTGCGGAAATTCGCGTTTTTTTCGCATAAAAAGATAAATAAATAAATGCAAAAATGTATGTATATATAAAACGATCCTTAATTCCGTGAAGACATATCCAGTTCGATATGCTAATAACAGCCGTCAGGGGAATGTTTTCGAGGAAAACGCGTTTAAAGTTTTGTAAAGTGTTTACACAAATTTGTTTATTTTAACCGCTAATCGGCAATGCCTGGTCCAAAAATGCATTCCTCCCGGTCTTCTTGCTGCTCATGTTGTGCCGCTAACATCTCCCGCTGTAAGCCATTTTTAAAAACGTTTTTTCGAAAAAAACGCATTTGATGTTTTGTAATGTGTTTACACGCTAATCGGCAACGCCCGATCCATAGAGGCATTCCTCCCCTTCTTCTAACTGCTCATGTTGAGTTGCTAAAATCTCCCGCTGCTCAATCCGGTTGTTTTTGGAGCGTCAGTCACATGTGTGTCCAGTCTGGCAGCTTGTTTTTATCTCAAGTTCAAAACCTACCTATTACAAAAAGACACCCCCGTTTAAAAAAAATGCTTCAGATGCAGCTGGATTGAAATGAATTTGATTGAACATGAAAATAACCTTTGAAGCTGTTAACCACAGAAAGATAAAGGGCGATAATGATTTCTTTTACTTTGAAACGTTAAGACACTGTTTAATTGAATGTACAAAAATCGATTAAATTTGTTTTCTTAAAGAATCAATACTTTTTGAAATGTTTGGGTTCCTCATCCAACTTAACTTTAAAAACGACACTTCCTTAAGTCGGCTCATTAAAGCCAAAATTTGAAATTAATCCGACTTTCAAATAAAACTTTGTTAAACAATTATGATTTTATTAACAAAAAGATAATTGGAAAATAATTCAAATTTGATTCTTTCCACTTTTATGGCTAATTCCTTGCCGGCTGGTCTTGGTGATTCTTTAATTACTTAGCCATCATGAAAACATGGCGTGTTATTTTATGTGATACACAATACTCGTAAATCAATTATTTAGCATTACCTAACAGAATACACAGAAATAAATGAAAACCATACGAAACGAAGCGCAAAGGACAAAGGGAAAGAGAAAAGGAATGAAGAATGTAATTAAATGGAGAAACATTCATTGAAAAGGACGTTTAATTTACGGAACTGACTGGTTTTAATTCGTATCCGTTTCAAGAATCCTTCCATGGAAAGTAGTTAGTTACATCCTCATACTTTGTTTTTGTTTTTCTCTTCTGCATGAAAATGGACAGAAAATTCAGATAACTCTGTTGAAGTAATTTAAAAAAAAAACCCTCTGATGTATGGATATGGTACATAATTCAAACAGGGTGTTCAATTTGCTTTGCCAAAAAAAAGAAAAATAATTATTGTTATGCTATTTAAAGCAGAAAAGTGAACTACTGTGTCCAAAAAATAAGGTGACATATGAATTTAAACTGCGCGCGTCGAAGGATTTGGAAATTTTTCTTTCTTTTTAGGTTTGTAGTACTGTCAGTGACATCTATGTGAAATTTCATGTCAAAATATATTCATAGTGTTTGAGATACGCGTCGTTTTGTGAGCTGCTAAAAGTGAGTTTTTCGTTTTTTGCGATGTCGAAATTTATTGAGCAAAGAATTTGCATTAAATTTTGTTTGCGGAATCAATTTTCTGCTGCGGATACGTTGAGGATGGTGCAGAAAGCCTTTGATGATGAGGCTATGTCTTAAAAAAACGTTTACAAGTGGTATAGTGATTTCCAAGCCGGCCGTGAACGTGTCGAAGACGAAGAGCGTTCTGGGCGACCATCAACCTCAACCGATGAAGCTCACGTCCAACAAATCAAAGATTTGGTGTTGAAAAACCATCGATTAACGATAAGAGACCTTGCTGATGAAGTTGGCTTATCGAAAGGCTCAGTCAATACCATTTTGAAGGATGCTTTGGGCCTCAAGCGCGTCAAATCTCGACTGGTACCGAAAACATTGAATTTTTTGGAAAAAAGGCGTCGCGTTGAAGTGTGTGAAACAATGCTTTCCGACTACCAGGATGTTATGAAACGCATTATTACTGGCGAAGAGACTTGGATCTATGCTTACGACCCCGAAACAACCGATCAATCGAGCGAATATCGTGCCAAAGGAGAGCCGAGACCAAAAAAACCGCACCAAAGTCGCTCAAAAATCAAGGTCATGTTGACTGTTTTCTTCGATTATCGTGGTGTTGTGCTTTATGAATTCCTTCCAACCGGCCAAACAGTCAACAAGGAAAATTATTTGAACGTTATGCGTCGTTTGCGTAACGCTATCCGCCTAAAAAGGCCGGAATTGTGGAAAGACAAATCTTGGTTTTTACACCACGATAATGCACCATCCCATACCGCACTCGTGATTCGTGATCATTTCGCCAAAAACTCAACCCATATCGTTCCGCAACCAGCGTATTCACCTGATCTGGCGCCGTGCGACTTCTGGCTGTTCAACAAGCTCAAAAGACCGCTCCGGGGACACCGTTTTGATACGATAGAGGAGATTCAAGCCGCAGCGAAGACGGAACTGAAGGCCATCCCGGAAAGTGACTACAACCAGTGTTTCAAAGATTGGAAAATCCGTTGGCATAAATGCATTGCATCGGGAGGGGATTACTTTGAAGGGGATGAAATTGATTTGGAAGAATAAATAAAGAATTTTCAAAATAAATACAATGTAACCTTATTTTTTGGACTCAGTTGTATGTGTGTACGGTGGGCTTTGTCGCTTCTTTAGCAGGAAGTGCTGTCGTAGAACGAATACTGTGCTTAATTCCCTTACTATTGTACAGGTCTGTCGATTTTTATTCCCACTTAAATGAGCCTCTTGGAGTTAGGAGTTACATGATGAATGAATGAAATCAGAATGCAACCCAGCAATGATGCACTGGCTTAACACAGTGACAGCTCCATACTCACCTTTCAAACGCTGGTATGGTGAACTGACACCCTTAAGAAATATACAATTGTTTAATTATCCAGAAGTTCAGAGAACGTTCCTAAAGATGCCGTACGCACTTCGTCGCCGCCTTCGCTAAGAATGTTTAATACATTTCTCGTCAGTTGATCTGCAGAAAAGGTGTTAAACTTGGAAACAGTGTGCTCCTTAGCTAATTCTTTTAAGGTTATTTAAGTCATAAGGATTAAATCCTTTTTTTGTTTTGGGTTTTGATTATCCTTACGAAATAAATTTCGTCAAAGAGAAAGTGAGAGAGAAGTCAAACCTGTCTTCGGCAGTTAACACAAAGAAATAAACATATTACCGCAATCTTCTTAAATATTAAAATACGCTTGCTGTTTAAGTGAATAAAATACTGTGAATTGAGAGAATGCAAACAAGTTATCGGACAATTGTTGCTGGCTTTTCGGACGCTGCATTTGGAAGAAAAAAAAAACTACATAAACTTTCTAATCTACTCCTAATCATTACACATGTCCTGTTTAAAGGGCCATTTTGCTTCTACTTAACCTAAAAGAATGTGAAACTTTTCCTTCTCAGGCTACTTTTATTTTTTTTCCTTTTTTTAAATGGTGTACCTGCTCAAGCAAGGGATTGTATGTACCCTTATAGTGAGTTTACATAGCATGAGTAGAAGGAAATTTAGAAGGGAGAGAAAGATGGTACCGGTGCACATTGGTCCTTAATTGCTGTATGTTTTAGTGCAAAAGATGTTCGGCTTATAAAAAATTCGAAAGCAGGGTCAAGGGTAAACTAATGAGCTGGTGTATTGACTTTGTTTATAAGTTTATAAGTTTATAAGTTTTGTCGCATGCTTTGAATTCTATCTAGAAGGTATTAAGTGTTTTTTTGGTGCCCCTGCTCAGATGTGAGCGTCCATTTTTGGCCGAGTAAAACCATAAAAATTGTAGATAAGTCAAAAGGGGTAAAGTATTTCTTGCAACGGTGTAGGAAACCTAAACATTTCGCTGCATTCTTGGCAACATCAGATTTGTGGTCATTCTAGCGTAGGTAAAACTTGACGCGCATACCGAGCATTGAAAGCCTCTCGATTTCATCGACGCATGTGCCTTTCATGCGCAATGGCTGGCGTTTCGCTGTGATGATCGCTTATTCGATTGAGCATTAAATTCTACTCAGTAAGTTAAACCCCATTTGAAAATTGAAGTTGCCGTTCAGTTGCTACGTCCGAATGATAGGGGAGTGAGTCATTGAACGCATATGTGAAATTGAGGGTGCTCATCTACGAAGAAATATATTGGATAAGATGTGATAGAAAAGAGAACGTTAATGAAAATTTAAAAAAATGAGCCGTAGACAAAACTAAACAATAGTGAACACCAGCATTTATGTGTATGGTGAATTTAAGACTTAAAACCAAAACTACTTTTAATGTACGACTCGAAAGATAGTTTATAATATATTGAAGCAGAGACTCACCGATCCCAAAGAGCCGGATGTTAAACTCTTTCAAATGCCTTTGAAATATAAAGTGCTACTATGTATCTTTGATTCACCGAAATCTTGTGTAAGATTGAGGCGACTTTTCGATGAGAAAAGTCATCAAATCACCTGTGGAACAGTTGATACGAAAACCGTACTGCCGGTCATTCAGAAATGTTCGTGATTCAAAATATCTCATAAGCTCATCTTAGAAAGAAGGGTCATAAGTTCTATGGCTCTGTAAGTGATTGAGAAGAAGAATCGTATTTTTTAGGGACAGACTGGACAAATGCAGTATTCCATTTACTAGGAAAAAGACATGGGGAGTACGACACCTCTTCAGACCTACTGGGAAAATACAATCCGGTCCTAAAGGGAACGCGATATTCGTGCATGGGAGTCTAAAGTCTTATAGAGCCATGCTTCGCACCCATGCACAATTTAACCTCGTTCAGCAATTAATCCAAAACTTTATATAAATAGGTAGATAAAGCCCTTTCACATAAATGTTCCAGTGCTAAGAACCTCATCTTAACTTGACTCGATTAAGTAGAATCTATCGATAATTAAAATCTCATAAAATCTTAATTGTTAAAGGACGTGGTAAAATCGTCGACTTTAAGTCAAATGGTGACTATGAATATGTGATTTTGCGTAGTGGATATAGCTTCCGAAGTTAAAACTGTTTATAGTTTATATATAATTTGTTTATATATTATTTTTTATTATTATATATTATTTGTTTATATATTCCTTGAAATTCAGTTTCAATTCGGTTTCGAACTACTGAATTTGATGTCAAGAGAAGGAATCTCGAACATTTTTTCATCGCAAGGATTGCAAATCCTCGAAAGGCGTATTTAATAATGTAACAAGCACACAAAATGCTGAGGCTATGCTTTGTGCACATTTATATATTTTTGATAAAAAAAGAATAATAATTTTTTACACAAAAAAGATACAGAAATATATTTACTTCTGCAATACCCTGTTGTGCTTAAACTATCCGAAATGTTGCGGTAAGCAATTAAACACGCAAAATAATTTTAAGCTCTGAGGACCTGTATGTCCTTATCTATCATGATTGCACAGATACGAGTAGGATTGCAAATAACTCAAGAATTCTGTTGAGGCTCTTTTTGATTTAAATCTGGAACAAAATGTCGAAGAAAGCAGAGCAAATTTCAATATATTAAAATGGTATCATTTGAAAGGATATGGGGAAATAAATACTTAAATTCCTAAAAGTGAACGTAAAGTAAACGTGAATGATGGAAATGGTTGAATAAAATATTTAATAAACTTTCGAACTCAAATGCAGAGATGTTTTCGAAAGTAAATAGTTTCGCAATATAGGCTATGGTATGATGACCAATATGCTCGTGTGTCATGAAGTTGCCGGATTTTGCGCTTTTCTGAAACAAGCAATAATCAATTTCGATATACAGCAAAATCGTTGAAGCCTCTCTCCATAGTTCAGGTTCACAAGGTTCAGTTCTTGGTCCCCTACTTTTTATTCTGCTCATTATGCTGTTTTCGAAAATATGTGTTAAATCCAAACAGGAGGCACCAATTTGAGAAATGTGTCCGAATCGCAGTCGCGCAAAGTTAGAGATATTTTGTTTAGAGGTATTTGTTTTTTTTTCGTCGATAAACGGAGTTGAGTCTCTCGAGGTTAGCCTTTTTTGGATTGGTCCAGTCCTTTTTTCAGGTGAATTTCCTCGGCTTCTTTTATGAGTTATGATTTGGTGGTAAGAGGAGCACTTTTGGCCGAGCTGCACTGTCTGCATTTTCATTTCCCTGTATTCCAACATATATGCTATCGGAGCTTATGGTATTATTTATCGGGGAGAACATGAACAATATGTTTTAGTTGGAAGAATTATCTTTGCTGCTTCCACGAGGATATTATTATGTTTTATATTATATGTATGTCACTGAACTTCTCTTTAATGGCTGGATCGATTTTGATGTAATTTTTTGAGTGTGTTTGAGCGAGACCCTGGATGGTTCAGATTCAGACACCAATAGATTTTCACGAAAAACTGTAGCTAATAGTAGGCAAAAAGGAATGCCTTGCAGATTCTTAGTTTTTAAAGTTTTTCCTTGGGCGGCAAAGTGAAAATTATACACGAGCGTAGAACAGGAGTGTTAATAAGGGAGATTTATTAACATTTTGGATTACCAAAGTCTTCGATTTGTGCCATCATGAAAAAATAAACCAGCACTTATTAAGTGGTTTCCTAAGAAGCGCAATAACAACATTACAATGAGCAGGAGAATTCTTAAATTAAAAGCTGCAATTTTATGCAGGAGTATTTCGTGCCAGTCTTCACGAATGGAGCTGGTTGAGTCGTTCAAAAAACAATTAGCAGCAGATATAAGCGAGATCAAATGGGACTTCATCGGGAAATGTTACCGTATAAATATCCATTCAGGCCAAAACAGAGCACCAAGGCGAAAGTTGTTAAAAGTAAGGATGACGTTTTCGGCGTGCGCAAATGCATCGGGCGAAAACAAAATAAGACCCTTGGGCACTGGAAATGCAAAAAACCTCGGGCGCTTCGGAACAAGGTGCTACCGGTGGATTACTCCCACTCTAAGAGCATATGGATGAAGAGGATTGCTAGCGGAGGCGGTTCAAAAAAGCTTGGAAGGAACCAACAGGCAAACTTCTAATAAATCCAAACCATAATTTTTTTGTTTACTAAAAACTTATTAATTCATTTTTGTTTTCTTTTAGATAAGTACATAAATTTCATTAAGGAAAAAAAAGAAACAAAAGACGAACGAATAAAAAAAAAAAGAATATTTTGTTACAATAAAAGCATTATTATTTATTATTATTATTATTATTACACGTCCACTGTATTTACTTCCTTATTTAGTAATGTTATTGACAAACTAGTATTGTTATATGCATAATATTTTTCGCTAAGTGATATCGAATCTTGTCCCAGTCATCATACAGAAGACTCATCTCTCTTCCCTCAAGCTAAATTAGGCACATGAATCATATGTATTGAAGGTTTTAAGTGGATTTTCCTTCAAAATATTTACTTGAGATATTTATCCTTACTAATGATAAAATCTGTATTTTTTGTAGCGAAATATTAACATAACAATTTTAATTCTTAAATATATTGTGTATTTTAGACACACGGTACAGGTTACCGGTTACTATATTTATACAATTATTATCACAGAAGTATACTTTTTATTGAAGGAAAAGCTACAACAAAAAACCTTCGTTATAATAAAGAAAAAATATAACAAATTATTTATGTTTTACTCTATGACTTTAAGTCTGAGAGAAGGGGGTGAAGTCCATATACACTGACATTGCATCAATAATAAAAAATAATAAATATTGAATAATAAATAATATGTAATGAATGATAAATAATAAATTTATCTCTGATATTAATAATTAATTGTTTATAACAAATATTACAGTGGTAAGGCAACAAGGACATATCTCTGTGAAATATTCAATATTTTAAAACGTTTGCTCTATTTTGTCCACGATAAATAAATATAGTATATGTAAAAAAAAATATTTATTAAAGTGGCCCTAAAACAAGGTTATTAATTAAATGCCGATTCCAAAATCATATTAATACCTTAGATTTCAGTAAAATTGGTTACGCAAAGAATGTGTACCGCATTTAATGAAATGTTGTATCCTTACCAACTTGGATTTACCAAATGACGTTTTACATTCACAAATTTTTTGTGAAAAAATATCGAGGTAAATAGATTGATGAATTATAAATGAATATAAAATGCTTCCATTCCAACCTGCCCATAGGTTGTGCTAATTGACGGATGTAACCAAATCACTATCGTGTCATGTATCGTTTCCTCATCAAGGCGATTTGACAGCTGAAACAACAATTAGAGAGTAGCCGCAGAGTCATATTGATATCGCAGGGCAGTCATGTGGGACCAATTCATTTTGTATTTACAATTTATCTGCTGTACTTTAGCATGCTGACGACATCAAAATGGCACATGCTTAAGTAGATATAACCATCTTGAACTAAATTCAAGATCACGAATTTTTTTTCAGCCTCAATTATAAATTTGGCGATAATGTGTATAGGGTAAACGAAGTAAAAGATCTTGAAAGAAAGGTGCAAATTAACTATTGAGTATTGTTCTGAAGTTGGGTCACCTTTTTTGAGAATAGTAAATAAGTTCTCACCACAGTTTACCCGCAAAAGGAAGCACATAAATATCAGCAACTCTTTCAATTGCAGGACTTATCAATATTATAAACGACCGGACCTCCTGGTTGAAATGAAGTGGGTAATCACCACCCACTCTTCTTAAACGTTGTTGAATGTCGAACAAAATCCTGTGAATTAGGTTAAAGTTAATAGGTCGATATCAAAATCCTCCGTCCCGTTTCGGGCTCCACCCACGGAAGTGAGTTCAAACCAATTACACCTGAGTTTCTCAAACCACTACACATTCTTCTCCTAATTCTTCCGCTTACTCTGTGCTACACGCATTATAAGAGTCCTAATATCCTCTTGAAGAGCGAGCAAATAATTAAAAAAAAAAAAAAAAGTCGTCTTACCGAACGAGAATTAATTTTTTTTTGTTTTTAGAATCAAATCAATTTTAGAATCAAAATCTTGCTTGCTTAAGGATGTAAACATCTTTAAAAATTTATTATATTCTTCAATCGTATTGATTACCAAAATAACAAATAAAAAAAAATATAGTCTACTAAATCTGGACAAATGTATCTATTTATTTTATGGGCTGTTAATTCTTCACAGTCATATTATTTACAATATTATCTCAAGACATAAAGCCCTTAGCCGATAAAAGTAAATGGAATCTCTAACAAACGCCTACGTCTTACATCGTCAAAGTCAATTTTAGCCTATGTCTATAAATTTAAAGCTTGTTTAAGTCAATATATTGTCCAATGGCTGTTCTTCTGGTTTAAAGGTAGCCAAGGCAGATAAACGAATTACTTGACACCATTCGTTTATCGCATCAGTTCGCTTGGGTTTTATTTTACTTCTGTATTTACGTCACTAGGACATTTAAGGATAATATCTTGATTGTTTCTGTTTCGATACTCCGACCATGTTCGTGTTAATGAAGCTATTCATTGAAGTAAACATCAACGTGCCTGTAAATTGACTATAAATGTATATTATTAATACAAGGTTACATTCAAAGAAATTTATTGATACTCTTATTTGTTGAGGATAATCAGTGACAGATAAAGGCTAAAGACAAATAGATTATGTGCTGTTTGGAATGTAAATGTATGGAAAAAAGTCAAATCATGAAAGGTGATTGAGAGTTGAGAGCTCGAACTCGTCGTTGGACGACTTCGTTGCCAAACAAATCAACGTTATGAACTAAAAAAGAAGTAAAAATGTTCTAAATAATTGCAACCAAATTTTTCTGGAGTTCAGGGAAATCATGAGTGCAAAGAAAATTTTTTAATAACAAAAAAGTAAACCCCCTTCACATATACATATGTACAAACTTAAACTAAAATTTTAAAAATAAAGGCGCAAAATCTTAGTCGGATAAGGCCAACACTAGGTGAATTCACTCACCTACCAGCGTCATTTTAAGAATATAATGTCGGCTCTTAGCGATTGTGAGGTTTGATCCCTAAAATTTGTTTTGAGTTTCCTGCGAAAGCTAGAAATCTGATTGGTGTGAGGAATAAATTTATTTTTTGTTCAGTTAGCGTTTCGGTTTTGAAAAGAATATGTAACTTTAATGAAAGTGAGTATCAAACATAACCTTAGCCGATTACACCTTTGCGTCTTCCGACCACTTAGTGAGTATATTACGGAGATTTGAATATTTCAATCTGTCAAAATAAAAATGTTTCGGGAGTATCGAGAGGCGTCGAATCCATTCGAAGAGTTAAAGGAAGAAGAATTTTATTCGCGGTACAGGTTCGACAAAATTACACTTAGGCTTTTGAATGAAATGCTGGTTGTAGATGATCCGCAAGCGCATTGTGGATTGCAGATTCCAACAGATCAAAAAATTGATGGAAGCTTTGCATTTTTTTGAAAGAAATGTCCATCAGTGTGATATTAACAAGGAAACTTTACTTGAAAGTACTTCTGCACATTTGTACCTTCAGGAACCTTGCATGAAATTTCCCAATCAACTGTGGGCAGAATCATCCTCATTGGCTATCCACAGGTTATTGAAGCGTTAGATTGTACACATTTGCAAATCGAACGACCCGCTAAAATTGTTGGACCTGCAATAGCTGACCACTAAATTAATTTGTAAGGTTATTACTACCTTAATGTACAAATCATGCCTTATGCTGATGATATCGTTGCAAGGTTCCGTGGTTCGAAGCACGATACCAGCATATGGAACAATTGCGTACTGAATCTTAGCTGGAAGCAAATGTAAATGGTCATCAAGGTATTTTGCTTACGGCCGCAGGCTACCCTTCTTCTTTTACTAACGCCAATCAGAAATCCCTCGAATCGGAAAGAAGAATTGTACAACAATGCCCATACAGAGCTTAATAGAATGCCTAAACGGTCAATTGAAGTCTAAATTTCGTTCGATTTTAGAGAGATTACGCGTAGATTTAAACACTGCAAAGAACGTTATTGTTGCTGTGACAGTGCTGTACAACATTGTCAAGGAGGGAAACATTCCTTTTTGTCGGATGAAAAGAAGTACCCACTTCCAGTTGGAAGACCCTGTTGAAATAAGTGGAAGAGCGTTTAGAAATGGATTCATTTATTGACATTTATCACATTTATTCAAATTCTTTATATCACATTAAGTTGAACAAAATAAATAACATACATAATAAGAATATAACCAAAAGACACAAATATTTAATCGAAATATTTTTGCTCCTCAAGTTGCTTCATTCGCAAGGAGTGCAGTTGTTTGCGATGCTCCAATTCAAGGGAATGTAGCTCAGACGCTCGAGAAAGTTCCTTCTCAATTGGGCCCAATTTGTGAAACCTATGCCTTGGGGAATTGCCTTTATTTGGAAATAGTATTTAACTCGGCAATAGTAACTCTAACAGTAGCGTCCGAATTCCCAGCGTTTTTCGGACTAATAACTGAATACTTGGAAGCAATTGAAAAGCAACGATAGCAGGAGAAAATGAAAAGCGATTGATTCGACAGATGTCGACGAAAGATCGAGTGTGGTGTTGCTGTCCATGAGTATGGTATCATCTTCCAAGTCATACAAAATTACGTTTTTGGTTTGAACTTCAGAAATATTTGTGTCAAAAATCTACGCTAGTAACTTGGTCGATATCTTTAGCAGCAATTTGATTCCACTCTTCTCTGATGATTTCTTTCAGCATTAATTTACTCGTTATAGTGTGTTTCCTTATATTACTATTTGGATTCAAATCATGTAATTGTGGTGACGCTGGCAACAGCTTTGTAACATTATAAAGGAACCATAATCTGACAATTTTAGCCGTATGTTTTGGGTCGTTGTCTTGTTGAAAATAATATTCATTTTGCATCCCCAACTTTACAGTGCTTTGGTTTGGCTTACGTTTTAAAATGTCCACATATGGAAATCGGTCCTGATTTTCTCTACACAAATTTCCGTCCCTTGATGCAGAATTTACTTTCATCGGAGGATAAATCTCTAGAGGCATATTCACGTAATTATCTGCAATACAATACGTTTTTTTCGGCCGATCAGAGCAATAAACGGTTTCTTTCGAGCAACGACTTCTTCCAACGACTTTTGTTATTTGACGGTAATTTTGGCCTTGTTTGTCAAGTTTTACATTAAATTTCCTTTCACCTACGCCTATTTCTTTTCTTTTTGCCATAATTGTTAATAATTACGCTGCGATAATGAAGCTCAACAAAATTTTATATAATTAAATATATTTTCGCGAAAAAAAAAAATAAAAAGCGCTGGAAGGAGACGAACAATTGAAATGGAATGTGATGAGCGTACACTTTTGACGCACATAAATCTAGGCCGTAGTAATAAAAGTGCGGTTATCTCTGACTGTGCCGAAGTTCGCTCAAGGATTTGCGGCGCCATCATTTTTTCTTGGTATGGCATTTGATTAAATATGTAGTTGGAATTATTTTGTCAATGAGTTCTGAGAATATAATCACGAACATTCATATAATTTGAAAGGAGCGTAGACTTACGGCACTTAGTGTAAATAGATAAAAATCATTTTTTTGATTTGCTCGCTTTCAACGGACTATAACTATCCTTATACTGAATTTTAAGCAGAGTTGGTATAAGGATCGGAAGAAGAATTGAAAGATTGTGAAGTGGCTTGAAACTCAGATATATGTTGGTTACAATTGGGTGGAGTCTGATTAGGGATCGGAGAGTTTTATATCGACATTTTTGCATTCGTTCAATTCGCAGTAATTTATTGCTAATTATTTTGACGACAATTTCAGCCCTCTATTGTCAGTAATGCACGTTTTGTGTGCATATATGTAACATATGCCATCTTAACAAACCATTATTCAAACGGCGTGAATTAAGAATTCCAGTAAGATAATTTATAAAGACTATAAGACTAAGTCTTATAAAGTTGGCCACCAACTTTGTAAGACTACTATCGCTGGCGGACCACTGGAGTTAATTTTATACCTATGACAAATGGTTACAGGACCAGATTAGAAAAACTTACTATTTAATTCGATCCTCCGACCAGCCAGTTGATCCTACTGACTTGGGCATCAAATCATCAAAGTGATCAAAGTGATCTTATTCGTGAACGTATTTCAAAAGAAACTGAAGAATAATATTCTTTTCTAAATATAGATGGCTCAGCTGCAGTTATTTTATGAGAACCGACACCTGATGGGATTGTTGCCCGTATATATGTACGTCAGTGTTTGTCAGGTTAACAAGTTCACAGTTCAGTTAAAATAAACATTAAAGTTAGACGAAATTCGCAGAGATGATAATCGGTACAGGTGTTAACGATTGCTGATCCTCAAATTCCACCTCTATATTCTCTTTTTAAATTCGTTTCCTCTTCTTGTTAGATAATCATTGATATATTCTGGAGAAAAAAAATAGTCCGACCTTTCCACAATTTTCCTTTGGACAATAAACAGAAGCTCCAAACTATTTTACAATATTTTTCAAATCCATTTCAATGGCTGTTCAATCATTCGAAAAGAATACCTGATTTTGCTAGATAACATGGGAATCCCTGGATTCAAATGAAGGGCCAACAAATCCTAGAATTTGCGTTGGAGACATCGGACGGAGTGGAAACTTTGGTCGAATTTTGACCGTTTCTGAGTAGGAAATGCCTGTGTCAATCTTTCTGTATGGTGCCAATGAACCTTGGGATGGGCACTTAACTTTGAAGGGGGTTATGTTATACTCTCTAGAAAATAATTATTTTATTTTCATTTGCATTCAATAAGTATAAATATTCAATTGCTTGGCAAGGACCCACGCAGGATTTTGAAAGGAATTTGAGCATTAAGAAAAATGGTTTGTAAGTAAGCTCATGGTCATAGTTGTAAAACTGTTTTTCAGCCAAAATAAAATTCATATTCCTCGTTATATTTTTAGAATAATTGAAAAAAAAATTATCATCAGCTTGAATAATAAATAATTTTGGTTCCATAAATAAAGCAAGACAAGAAAACCCTTATTATTGTCACTCCAAACGACAGCTGTCACTGTAACTAAATAAAAACCCAACAGGACCTTATTTTATTTATGTCCTTTTGACGTAGATAAATTAATCTTAATCATCTCATAATGACCCTTAACGTGTACGCACAAAAAATTAACCTGGAAAAAAACTTTCTTACGACAAAAAAGGTAATTGTTGAACTTTCTGTACAAATTCAAGTTGTTCCCCAATAATTAGCCTACTTTCAGTTCAAACATAATAATTAACAGATAGGTGGAGGCCATTTCGAGACGATAAGTTAGTTTATGACGCCATTAATAGCCCCCCGTTGCATAAGAACCCCAAAAGGAACCATAAGGCTCCATTATTTTTATGAAATACTGGCGTTCGGAATTATTTTCGAAATTCTGGACACTTTCACTTGGGGTTTATTTTCATGCTTCATGGAATACCTTTCTCTTTCTTGTAGTACATATTTATTTTTTTTAAGTTGTTCCGACTAACAGTGACATTGGTTGGAGCGGTTGGGTTGCCTTCTAGACAGAGTCCCAGATCCCATACTAATTCTGGTGCGTTTTTCATATTCCACTTGGGGGGTGATTTCATGACGCCATAAAAAAAAACCAAACAAATTGAAGTAAAGCAGAAGGTCCCCATAAAGTAAACCCCGAAACGCAACTAAGGAAAAGTCCTTTTGAATTGAGGAAAATAATGCTCAGGTTCATGTGAGAGTATATAAATTGAGAATGTAAGAGTTTTTGTGTATTGTTTTCCTTTTTTTCCAATTTTTCAAGGACCCACTGCTAATTCCCTTAGCTTAAAATAGGTGTCGAGAACAATGTTCGTTTTTGGAATATTAATTTCGGTTGCCAACGGTGAACTTTATGTTTTCCCGTGATTGTGGATTAAAGGAATTATGATTTATGCCGTAAAGTGTGGAAAATTGTATTCCAGTTCGTTGAATTACTTTTAGAGCGCCCACTTCTGGCATAATGACTTGAATAGAAATTATGAGCCGAGGAACTTCTTTGAAGTTTGGCAGATTCTTGGTACTCTAAGATATGTTCGTAATGAAATAATTTAATTGAATTCGTTATTGTTAATCAGATTAGCAAAAACCTTCGCTAAGAAGACTTAAAAAGAACTTCGATACAAGCTTAACGCATGCGGATGTGAGCCAAGAGAACGTAGCAAAACAGTACTTTACGCCTACGAAAACGGTTGAGCAGATGTCTATTAGAGACTAGTTTAGGTGATTGACAGTGATTTGCCAGAAAATTTGGAGCGCTAAGGCTTATTTTGATACCATGGAGATGTTGGTTTTAGTCTCTTCTTTAATTTGATTCTGCGGCGACGACAAACTGATCCAAGTGACAATGAGCCTTGATAGCGGTGAGATCAGATTTCGCTTCTTTCCTCTCGTTATCCGGAACAATTCTACAGAAGATAAATCTTAAAATGAGAAAGTTCTTATCATTCTGTAAAATTGTTCTTGTGGAACTATGAAAGGAAGCTTAAATCTAGGCACGAATTATGTACCCTTATGCTGGTAATGCGTCTTGTGAAGAATCGGATTTTGGAACTAAACAAATAACATTCTGAATCAGATAAAGAATCTTTGGTGTGATGTGCTTAGCTTCGAAGTGATCGAAGTTACCTCAAAATCAAGACTTTCGAAGCTTCAACTTTCCACTTCTTCACACAAGATTTTATGAGTTTCACAAGTTTTTCCAAGCTTTCCGCAACCAAAAATGACGTACTTTTGAGAGTTCCATACCCAAAGGGTGCCAACATTATTACATTATTACTAAGCCTCCGTCCGTCAGTCTATCACCGTACTAGGTGATAAACTTAAACTTGCAATAACAAATCTAAAAATTAAGGGTGAACTCGTACAAAAAATGTGTTGTAAATGTCTACCCACCTTTTATTGTTCAGCAGCTCTGTGACAGACGGACGGACAGCGGAGGCTCAGTCGTATGGTTCTGTTGGCTCGCTTTAGGTACGGAAACCTTATAGTGTTAATAATTATATAGTGATACGGATTGCACTTGGCCATTTTTGTTTTTTCAATTTCTGTCTTTGTTTTTAAATACTGGTTTGGCTGCACTTGGAAGGCTCAAAATTATTACATCAGAATTCAAGACCTGGTTTTCATCAAATCTTCATTAGCGTAGTCTTTCCAAAATAAGAAAAATGTTTCATTGAAATATCGTTTAAAAGTTGGTGTTCTCAGATCCCATAGACTCGTTCACGCATTAGTTTCCTGACGAAGCATTTTGCAAGACAATTATACGTTTATTGAACTGTCTAGGAGTTAACTGAACAGTTCTCTTTCCCTTTCTCTGACCATAAATTCCATCCTTCTATAATTTTTCTTTTTTTGAACACAATTCTCCCAAAATCTGCGAGTCAGATACCTTTTTGAGAGAATTTTTTTTTACTTACTATAAAAGATGATAATGCTAGTTTGTTAAATTAACCTGCAAAGAGCAAAAGAGGACCCAAATTTTAAAACAAGGATAAAGGTGATGTTGACCTTTGTCAAGCTTACATGAAGCTTCTAATGACATCATCATAGGCTCGTTAGACCCGAAAGAGGATAGGAATTCCAAAATTACCATCACAACAGGAGGACCAGACCAGAATATTAACGAAAAAGAGTTCTTGAAAGCCTGCAGATCTACAAATGTGTAACGAGTTTAATCGTTTTACACTTAAATGAGAAATCAGTTACAATGACAAAAGGTTTGGATGTTGTCACTCCAGTTTTCAAGTGTCTGACTCACATTTTTAAGTGTTCGAGAGTGCGGCAGTCTTGCTTTGTGGTCGCATTATAATCTGGATATGGTGTTGGAGACCATATCTATATCAATACAATCATGTCTAAGAGAAGTATGAACTATGTTAGAAGAACACACCTCACGTGTTTCGTGATTAGTAAGCTTTCGATTCACATTAATGCAAGAAAATTATTCGAAAAATTTTTCTATGCTTCCGTGAACCAGGAAAATTGTTCCTATTTCTATACAGTAGAATTTCTTTGCGACGAACTTTTAAAAGAAGCTTTAAAGCAGTGTCTTTCAAAGGGGAAACTTCATGTAATCCAGAGATCAATAAAATGGGTAATCATTAAAAAGTTGATCGATTGAATATATATTGAATACACTTAGATCGCAACGATCTATTCCCCGCGGAACAGTTTGGTTTTAGACCATTTCATTCCACAATGCATCAAATACATCGCATAACCCAGCATATCAAAACCAACTTCGAAGAAGGACAAAGCACAGGTATGGTCCTTCTCGGCGTAAAGAAAGCTTTTGCTACTGTTTGGCACAAAAGTCTATTGCATAAGCTCTTCACCCCATGGATTCCCCATGTACTAAGTCAAGATTATTCAGTCTTTTATCTCAGACACATCCTTTAAGGTTTCCTTGGATTGAATATATCTTTTTTTTTGTGAACTGATGAGCTGCATTTTATCGCTTATTTGATTGACTATTGATCGACTTAATAAATTATCCGAACGCTTTGTTTGGTCATTTAGTGCTTCTCACAATCACTTGATTTCAGGTTTAATTTAAATTAATAAAAATTACCATAAACATATTTATTTATTGTGATTTATTCTTATTTGATTTCTAGTCCTATTTGTTAATTTATTTTTCATAACATTATTCTCACGTACATATTCATTTTCTGCTTATTTATTTATTTTATTTATTTAGTTATTAATTTATTTATTAACATATTTTTTTATTTATTCATTCATAAATTTATTTATTTTTATATGGTCGATCTATTTCTTTATATATTTATAAATTAGTTTATATATCTTTTTATTTATTTATTTATATCATATTATATTGATCACTTATTCAAATTTCAAATTTATCAAATTTATTCTTCTAAGTTATTTTAACGGAAAATTATCCAAAAAAAAATGTCAAAATTTTTCTAAGTTTTTCGCTTTATTGAGAAGGGTGAGCCTATGGAATTCGAATTACTGTCTCGGCCGATTTGCTAGTAGGCCAACAATTCAACCCCTTTTAAGAGAATGGGACCTACTTTTTTTGCCTGATCTAGCTCCGGAACTCCGCACCTTTCGGGCTACAGTGTATATGGTGTATATGACGAATATGTGGCTCAGTCAACACACATCATCCACTTCGAAAGTAGCTTTACAATATTTCCAGGCCATATTCAAGCTCTATTTCATTGATTTCATATTGCGAAAATATAATACTGAACTTTTTATGCGCGCATAAAACTTGTTAGTTCCGAAATAAAAAAATTCAACCATCAACATATATATCAGCTTATGGTGAATAAAAAAAAACTGTGAATTGAACGAATGCAAAAAAGTTCATATCAAAGTCTCCATCCTTATACGACCATCAACCATAGAGCAGCCGACATCTATTTACCCAAATTTCAAACCACTTCATAGTTTTCATTCTGTTTCTCCATGCTTGTCAAGTGCAAAGTGCACAACGGTAGCTTACTCGTTATTGAGTAAATTTAAAAAAAGAGTTTTCCTCAAAATAATGTCGGAAACGTGTTAACCAAGAAAAGGACTTTTTGGCTTTTAATATTTTGGTTTGAATGTATGTAGTTAAGTATCTTAAAAATCACACACACACTAGTAACTATACCAACGATCTATCGTGCTATCGACTTATGCTATTTTTAAGGCAGGTTGTAAAGGTGAATTTTTGGTAAAAGTGGTTTCCTTAGATGCTCTTGTGCGTAAGAAAAACTCAATTATGTAGATGTTCCCATTGATAAGGGAGGTGAAAAAAGGCTTTATGGTGGTTTTACGGATTAAGGAACTGTGGGTGGTAGGCAACGACTTGATATTATGGTTTTCACAAATGCTGATAAGATTAGCTGCGGTGGTTAAGGGTGTGGATTAAGTGGTTGCGGTTGTTGTGACACCACATTGCGTGCCATCATGCTCTTATTTCAATAAAGTTCTAGGCATTCAAAGAAAATTCAAATAAAATCCCAAACAGTCATACATATACATATAAATGGCAACATTCATAAACTGTCTTAAGGATTTTATTTATACTTTTTCCAAAAAAGCGAAACACCTTAAATATTTATGTAAACGCAATTTCGGTAGAATGGGGAATTGATTCCAGTTTTAAATTATGGAATTTAGTTGTCAGTTGTCAGTTGTCAGTAACGTGGACGACTAAGCATATTCCTTGGGGCGGGAATAGATTATTATTTCCCTCTCATTTAATTTCGTTTTTCAAATAATTTTGTGGTCTGATATGCTGACGCTGTCCCACCATTGAAAAATTAATCATTCATGATATTTTGTCTTCCTTGAAAACCTCACGCCGTTCTTTAAATCGGCATGTGTCCTTGGAAGTGTCCAATTATTTTAGAAGCGATTTCACTTACGTACATTTCTGTGGAATCTGTGACATTTTCGGTCTAGACGGTTTTTGTTTAGTTGTTTTTTGTTGTTTTTCCTTCAATCATTTCTTCATTGCTAGTCCATTAAGAACGTTCGTGGAAAGTATTTTCTTTAGGGGAGTCTAAAATATGAGGACTGGAATTATTGTTTTCCATCTTTCATAGTTTGAATTAAATTTAAGACAGGAAATATACAGATGTTTTTATTATTGTTTACTTCAGTAAGAGTTGCTCAGATTCAGCGAAATTATCAAGTTGAGTATCTGAACAACTCAGTTCTTTGAAGAAAATCGGTCAAAATTCAAGTGGATTCCGAAGTTGAAGTTGGACTTAGAGCTCTTCTTATGCTCAAATTTTATCCCGAATTTGACAATGATTTACAAAAAACCACCTGCAGCATATTATCACATATCACGCTTCACAGGTTTCGAACTGTCTGAAAAAAAAATTTTCAAAGAAAATCCGATATTTGTGAAAGCGAAACTTGATTGGTGTACAAAACAAAAGTATTATTTTTGATTTGAGAAACATAATAAAAGGATCTATGCAATGCTGCCATGATCCCTGCTGATTTTCGAGGCAGGGATCATGGATGGATTTTTGCTATTTTGAGTCCATTGCAGATGTGCTAAGCCGTGATAAAGCTGACTTTCCATCGTTCATGGTTTTTCATTATTTTTGAAAAAATCACAAAAAAAGGAGTTTGCCATCATTGTGGTATAAAATACAATCAAAATTTGCATGTACCCTCAACTATTCAACTAAAGCTGTACCGAAGATCCTTAAAGTCCTTACCAATAGGGACATAATTAGAGCCATTGCAAAAAAAACTTAGCACCGATTCTTTTTGGGGGTTTGATGAATCGAATCGAGTTTTCATGGTTTTGCTGTCGCCCAAAATTAAACCAGGGAGCAATATACGAACATGATTTTATTAAATTTGGAGACAAAATTTTCTTGTGCACATCAATTGCAAATAAATTACGAGTAGCATTTGAAATGAGTCCTTGATTTAAGTATTATTAATTTCTTTAATGAGTGAAAAGTGGTTAAGCTTAAGCCAATCAAATTTGCATCGAACCAAACTTTATACACAATTTCTGTACGAGTACCCACTTACTCATTAAGAAATCTTTCCTCGAAGGAGCCAAAACTGTCATTCTTCGCGGTTCCGGGAACGTGACTTTCAGTTGTTTAAACCAAACTTCTCGAAGTATTGGTGACTGGGTTTCGAAGATGTCACTGGAGCTTTGATGTCGACTCAAGTTTTTGGGTCAAGTCAATGTGTTTGACTCATTGCTACTTTTCGGGTATAGTCAAAATCTTTTTAGTTGTACCTTCTCCGCCATCATCGAAGGTGATGATAAGTGTCTTGTTGAACTTGATTTTTGTCCTTCCAATTAGGAATTTTGATCCTAGTTGTTTTGACAAACCGAAGTAACATGGATTGCCTAGGATGAGTCTTCCTCATTACTGGTCTACAATGGGCAAGTTGGGTGTGAGCGATATTAACAATATTGCCATCCTTCGCAGTAAGAATTATTAGTTTAATAAAACCGCCGGAATCTGGTGTAGGTCAGGTTCTTGGTCCCAAGCATATCCCTACTTAATCATGCATAAAAATCCCACCGAACGTACAGTGTGAATCTCTGAAGACTTTCTGGAACATACTAGACGGCAAATGTCAGTGTGGTTTCCGGCACAGCAAATCGGCGGTCAACCAAATTTTCCCCCCAAGGAACATCGTGGAGAAGATCAGTCGATTTTCAATCGAGGCTCTTCCAATACACATACAATACAATACACTTATGATAGCATTGAACTCTTAATCATTAAATTTCGAATCTTCAAATGTAAGTACGTACATCTCTAACAAAATTCAGGAGTCACCACCCAAAAATTAAAAGAAATATAACCAACACTGGCCAATTACATCATCCACAGGAAATAAATCTGCGATCCTATTTTAAAAACGCACCATTAAACCTATTGAAAGCAATTGCATTAAGAGACAATGACAATGACAACTCACCACTGAAACTGTGCTTAAGGTATGAGTGGAGGAAAAGTGTAGACGATGTGGAGATACCAGCGAAACCATCGAGCACATCATCTCAGGGTGCAGCGCACTTACTTTCCGTGATTACACTAATAGACACAATAACTTCGTTCGGTTGATTCACCAACAACTGGCGCTCAACAGTATACGCCCTATTAGAAATACCAACCCTTTCCAGTGCTACAAAAAAGCAGCTTCATTCTCAATTGGAATAGGTCAATAACCACAGACCAGCATATCCCAGCAAACAGATCAGACATCGTTCTATTCGACAAGGCAAAGAGTTATTAGTAATCTCAGCCACGGGTTTAGTTCACGAGAACCTCACACAAACACTTGGAAAAACACTACTTGGAAAGATTGCTCCCACAAATTCAAAGAGCTGTTTTGCGGGACATCTGCAATACGGTAAGAAAATTCCTCCAACAATAAAAAAAAACAATACACCAAAGGCTGTAGAACAACAGAGCCTAATCCTTTGGATGTTTATTCCCAGGATAGGTGCTTTTCCAGCGTATGAGCAACACTTACAATAACAATAATAATACTAATAATAATAATAATAATAATAATAATAATAATAATAATAATAATAATAATAATAATAATAATAATAATAATAATAATAATAATAATAATAATTGTCTGTGCTGCCACCTTAAAGTAAAAGAAAATCAAAACCAGTTAATTGTTGTCAACAAACAAAGAAGGATCGGTCGACATCAAAGGACGAAATGTCACGACGGAGTAATCTTCAACTCCATGAATGACACCTTGATGGAGCTTCGGCGAAGAATGCGAAATACTTACTTCATAAATCATTAGTCCTTCCAATTATACTTTACCAAGCCAATTGCTGCAACGGCGAGCTCTATAAATCCTATCTGGGTGTCCGATTTACCGTCACAGCCACATTGATAAGGTCTTTAAGCCTCCAGGTTCAACACAACAAGGAAGACCGAACCTGCATTTTCGAGATCAAGAATTTGAGACTCTTCACTGCTGGGGAATCCGTTGATTAAAAGTATGAATGAAAGTTTGCACCAACTGCAGACATTATGGCTTCTCCAGATCAATAAATAGATACTGCTAAATTTAGCTCTTAACTTTATCGATCTATGATATGAATGGCGTCATTCTGTGGCTCTCCGATATTTCTACTAAATATATTGATGTGACGCAAACTCTCAGTGCCAATGCCAGAAACTGTTGTCTTTATATAATGTCATACAGGTAAGATAAGAAGAGGAATATGTCTACAACTTGTGTAGTTTCTCATCTCTACAACAGTTTGCTATTTACGGTATAACTGGGACAAATTATGACAGCGTTTACATTGCAACTGAGAAGACACGTTATGAAATAAAATACCGATGGAGCTCACGTGTAAGTCAGCTAAGTTTATCCACGAAAATATCGCCCATGCAACAGAATGCAAACGACATACGTCTCATACACTCTGTATCCTTACAACATTACCGCTGTGAATGGCGTTTTTGATTCTATAAGGACACAGAAATGTCGCCGTTGCTAATGCACTCATACATCCCAACAGTGGGTAAATACGTGAAAGGATAATGAATTTCAATTGCTCCTCATTATTTTTACTCATCCCTGTGGTTAAGATCCTTTTTCCCACAAAAAAAAAAAAAAAACAAAATAAAACAAAAGATCAAATTATCTCTCATTTTTCTTTGGTTTCGTTTTTTTTTACCGCATACATACGCATCTCTCTCTGAATTCAAAAGTTTAGTCCTTGCCATCCCTTTATGAGTTTAATTTGAAGTCATCACTCAGTGACTCCTGCAGTTAATGTGTTCTCACGAAAAGTGAGTAAAAAAAAAAATTTCGCCGATTTCAGCTGTTATTTGAGTGGAATAAGTAATGTCGCCCCCACGTCAACTTGCGGTTAAGGATTTTGTGGTAAAAAAAAAAATGATACCAAATGGAAAAAGATAGGCAATGTCTTTCGAGGACAGAGAAAGCGCGCTTTCAATTTTGCCAAAATGTAGATAAAAATTTAAATTGAATTATTATGGAAATTGGGGAATTTTTTTTTCTTTTTTTGTGCGCTCTCTTTCTCTTTTTCGGGACACCATTTGGGGTGCACTTGACTTTTTGAATATATTTTGACAGGCAAACGAATGGAGTGGTTTGGGAAACGGGATACAAGTCGTGTAACATTGTAGATGGAGGACATATTTTTATGTCAAAGTATTTGAGATTCGTTTTTGTTAATGGATGGGAAAATGGATGAAAAATACAAAAGGAAAGCTGAGACTGACGAGCATAGAAGTTGGGCTTAGTGATTCTCAATTCATTCATCTAGATTAATATGTCAATCGTGATTGGCAGAGGGAACGTTTCGAACATAATTTTACCTGAACGATGTGATTTGTTGGTTTCATGTCAAGCTAGAAAATTGTTGAAGATGACACAAGAGTCTCCCAAAAAAGCAATCTACATATTTTAATAGACATGTACATAGGTGACTGACAGCTGAGTGGTGTTTTTAAAAGCGATTACATTTATTAAAAATCGAATGTTGCTTGAGTGCTTGCCATAAGCATGGCTTTTTAAGATACCCGTTTTTGTTATCGAACTTCAAAAACTCATAAAAATGTGTTAAAAAAGCAATTGATTGATTTTTCTTTAACTTGTTCCGATTTTTTGGAATTCCACATTTTGAAAAAGCTTACCAGTTATTCTAGGATTACATTTTCTGGGTACGGATTCACCTTCCTGCTTTCCTCTGATCTTGCTTGTTAAACTTTTTACGAATTATAATTTGGACCTTTTGACTTAAAATTCAAAGACTTTGCATAGTTTTGTTGGAATTTATTTTCTTCTTACTATTTTTGGAGTTACCAAAGTTACTGACAATGTCTGGAAAGCATTTAGCTTTAAAACTGTGTTTGCACTTTTAAGATTAATTTCTCCATTTCCTTCCCTTACGCGGAGCGCAGCCCAAAAGGACAAAAATAATCTGATTTAAATAAGCAGTTAATGAACAACATTATTATCTCGCTTGGCAAGGATCGTCGAGCCTTATCACAAGCAACGGCTTTGATGGCATTCTAATTAAAACCAAAAGCTGAGTTGTTTGATTGTGTATTTTTTGACCACACATAACATAGTGCTCAAGTGATCAAGGGATTGGAAGTACCCTTAAAGTGTATATTTTTTACACAGCACGAGCAGAAGTGGAAGGGAGAAAAAGGAGGTACCAGTGCACATTGGTTTAAAATTGTTGTAGGTTTGCAGTGCGAAGGAAAAATAGAGCGAGCGAGGACGCATTCCACATGCGCATTGTGCGGGTATAAAAGAATCTCTAAATTTCATAGTGCTCCCGAAAGTAGGCTTAATGGTAAACTGATGAGCATTCGATGAAGTGCGGGTGTTGCGAATGAAATGCTCAAGGGGCGGAAACGGTTTAGAAAACCTAATTTTTGAGCCATCGATATACCGGATTAAGTTTCTGGGTTCGGGGGCAAGTGTGTTGCTCGACCATTGTTCACGGTTAGAAATATCTACCTCAAAGACGCCCAAAGTAGTATGTTGCCTTCATCCAATCTGGGATCGAGCGAAACATGGATTTATCCGTGATGAAATTGATTATTTTCAAGTGTCCCGTTTGGTCACCCGGTTTGTATTTCATTACCAGTTACATCTGAAGGGCAGGTGCTCATAGCACCGATGATGCCCAAACAAGCTAAACGTTGGACTTTTTCCGGCTTTTTTGCATCTGATACTTCTAAAGTTTTGGTCCACCACATTATTGCTGCGTAGGTAATAATAGGTCTTACCATCATCATGTACAGCCAGTAAAGCATCTTAGGTTTGAGCCCCCAAGTCCTACTGTAGAACCGCTTACAGGCCCACATGGCCTTGGTTGCGCGTTCTGTGATGGACTTGATATGTTCAGTTTCATATCTAAAACAAAACCGAGATACTTGGATGCTATTCGAGACAGAGTCAGTTGTCTCCTCATTGTGAAGGGCACCAGGTTTTGCTAGGATTCACAGAGAGTCCTTCACGCTTACACCACTCTAAAACATGCATAAGTGCTGAATGCATAACGCTAGTGATTTAACTGTCAGATTTGCCTCTTATGACAATAACCAGATCATCAGAATAGCCTATTGTGTTATAGCCTATCTCATTGAGATTCACAAGGAGGTTGTCTATGACCAATGACCAGAGGAGAGGGACAGAACACCTCTATGGGGAAAACCTCTCGTTGCAGTGACTGACTTTGACGCGTTTCCAAGCAGGGAAGCTATAACTCGATTTTCTAGCATGGATCTTATCCATCTGTTAGTCGAGTCTTCAATATCTTTATTCCGAATTGCGTTCGGAGAAATCTACCAGTAACAAACTGGTATTGTCAAAAGCACCCTAAATATCCAGGAGGGCGCAGAGAGCGATTTCCTTAGATTGAAATGCCTTTCCAACAAGGGTGACCAGACGGTGAAGTGCCCCCTCAGTTGACTTTCCCTTGCTGTATGCATATTGGTTGGGGTGCATGGGAGAGTAAGTTTCCAAGTGTCCCCTGATATGCAGGTCTATAAGTCTTTCCACGGTCTTTAACAAGAAGGTAGCTCTGAATTTCTGTTTCCAGGTATAGGTATAAATACTACGTTAACCTGTCGCCAGATCAGGGGATGTGATAGATAGAAGATCGTTAATGAAGATTTAAAAGAGAGTCGGACACAAAAGTGAGCCTTTGGGGAACTCCAACATTTTTATGAAACCGTCCAATCTAACTTGTATTGTGCGACTCGAAAGGTAGTTTCGCCTTTCTTAGGGACCGGCTGGACAAATGCAGTTTTTTTATCTTCTCGGGACAGATGAAAAAGCTTACGCAATGGTTTTGACAGCGTGGAAGAACACCTCTTCAGAACTAGCATCAGGACCAACGGATTTGTGTATGTCTAGATCTTTTGGTACTCTTGCGACTGTGCGAGTATGAAAATATATTTGTCCCATAGAATGTTCAACGCTCTCGAGCACAGGTGGTGGTGAAGTTCAATCTGGAAGTGAAGAACTGGCCGCGAATTGTGTAGCAAGCAGATTGGCTTTGTCGAGATTATTAACCACAAGAGTGTTTTTCGAAATTAGTTAGTTTGTTTGTTGTAGCGAAAATATTAACATGGTTGACTCTTAACTATATTGTATATTAGAGATTTGGTATAAATTACCTTACTACTAACAATATTGCAATATTTTTACAATTTATATCAAAAAATGTATAAATAGACTTTGGGCTAAGGAGGAGCTATAGAAAAAATCTTCGTAATAATTGAAGCAGGGGCCTGATAGTGAGAAGAGGAGTGGCTTAAGTACAGACTAAAATAATAAAGAAAAAAAATATAGACAACAAATAAATAAGGAAGCATAAATCATCATAAATCAATACAAATGAAACATTTAAATAAATTTAAACCGTCATGTCAACTGTTGAAATCTACTATGCGTGTAAATAAATACATAAATAATAAATAAATAAATAATATAGAACTTAAGGTAACAAAGTATATATATATAAAAACGTAAATAAATAAATTAAATAAATTAATAAATATAAAAATAAATAATAAACAAATAATGCTAATATAAATAAGTATGTGTATAAATCTATCAGAAAAGAATAACAAATAAATACTTAAATATAAATAAAGAGGTTAATAAATATTTATTTAGGTATAAATAAAAGAGTAAGTGTTTTTGATTTAGTAATATATAGTGTTACTTAAAAGGAACGAGCAATGCAAGGTTTAAATAGCTAAGTTAGCGACCAATACATTTTCTGACACACTGCATCTTGTGTTATACCTGTCAAATAGCTTATTTATCCTCGGAGCGACTTCCTCTATCTTCGACATAAAATGGAGCTCGTGTGTCGAAAAGTGCGATGGAAGATTGAGGATCATTTTTGGAACCTTGTTTTGAATTCGCTGCAATCTATTGATGTGGCTTTTTGCACAAGTTCCCCAAACTGGACAGCCGTAAAATATAATGGGAAGAAAAATTGCCTTTAATATAATGAGTTTCTTTTCATTGCTCATATTCGATTTTCGCTTTAGGAAAGGATATAGACTTTTAATTGAAATGTCATCTATCTCTGCTACCATCTACTGCCTTAAATGCTGCTGCCTTATATGGTTTAAGATACTTAATCATTAATTAAATGTCATCAACTATTACAAATGTATTGTCATTATCGATCGTTAATGAGTTAATTTACCTTTCCATTTGAATTTGCAACTGTGGATTCGATGATATTGTTGCTTATAAGATTGTTTGTTGTCATATAGTAATGCAAATGTGTTGACATTCTCTTCATTTGTGGACGCAACAGAATCTCTTACTATTAGTGCCGGTATATGCGCTTTCTTCTTCCTTACCACCTTAACAATATTCCAGAATGGCATGGAACCTTAATCTAGTCTTTGTAATTTAAAATTCCATTGACAATTCCTTAACACATGTGTAAGATTTTTTATAGAAACAGTCAGCAATTTGTACATATAACGAAATTCTTGGCTTCCAGTCATTGTCCATAAGCTTCTGAATTTGTGCCTTTGTTTGTTTAAAGTTATTATGTAAGATGGAAGTTGGTTATCACTAAAAGTCTGCGTGACCTTTTTTGGCACGGTTTGGTCAATGCTGTCTATCACTGCTGCTTCAAACAATTGGACTTTATTGTCAACGAGTTGTTTGCTGACTGTTTCCGGAGTGACTGAATTGTTTAATCTTAACTTAATTTGCATAGATCTTTTAAACTGTCCCCAATTCGAAATTTGTGTCATAATCGATGATGAAGTAGAGTTCTTAATATTTTTGACGAATTACCAAAATTGTTTGGTTTCGTAAAAAGCGCAAGTCGCATTAACTTTGCAGAGAAAAACAAAATTTTTAACATTATAAACTAATTGATAAGTTGTTCGCATAAACTTAATAAATTTCATATTCAATTACTTAAGCTACCAAAAATGTAATGATTTTGAAATGCATTTAATTACTTATCAAATCACAATTTCTGTCTCTGCATAGGTTAAACACCAGTTCAAAATTAGATGTAAGCATCACGAGATATTTAATAAACTCAATGTTTACATCTATTTGAGCTCCTCCATTCTTTCCATCAAGCTAACAGAATCCTTCTGATGTTGACGGTGGTAATAATAACTTGGATAACGTGCAAAGAACCGGAAGGCACATAACTCATAACTGCTAGTCTAGTTCCATTCTCCTTTTTTATTCTACTTCCAACTCGTAACCACTCTGCGGCAACATGAGCCTTTTTTGCTATTTTCATTATGGATTTTTCTCTCTCTGCTTAAGGACAATTAAGTGTCAACCCCTGATATTATGCGATGCAAGTGGATTAAGCGGTTCATTCAAAAGAGGCTTACACAACACACCCAGTGTTCTCGTCGTGGCGCGCATAAGAGCCTTTCAGACACTAGTGTATTCAAATGCAGCAACAAGGATTGTCTTTGGCAGTGCAGTACGAGTGTTGGGATAAGTACAAGGCAACACCCTTCTTTGTTGCCTCATTCACTTCTGTTTTTTTTTCACGCAGGACATTGTGGGATGTTTATAATTAGCATTCACCTGGCTCATTTTAACCGCATATTCCTGCACAGCATAAATTTATTATAAGAAATTGTTCATTTAAATGTAAATTAGTGTCAGTGCTTTCTTGGCTCGGTCTTGACGCATACTCGCAAGTAATTAAACGCTCAAAGCCAAAGGACACTTTTCTATTTAACAGCAGAAAGAGAAAAACTTTCAACTACAGAAATTGCCCTTAACCACAGGAGGAGGAGGTGGAGGAGGATGGTTTATCTTCACGGCAGATGTCAATCATGAATGGAATGGGCGGAGTAGAAGATGCCAAGACCGAGTCTTTTAAAATCTCTTCCAGGCGGGAGTAGATACTTGTAAGATGCTTGAGTGGTTTCTTCGTTCTTCAGTGGGTTGATGTAATTGACGTGTATCGTAAATGACGACACAGCAGTAGTGGGGGGAGTGAAGCAATTCCAATTTTTTTTTACCAAGAATGTACCGACACCTTGGGGAGGGGAATTTCAAAACATTTTGGTCGGGAGTGACTCTCCCCAGACATCGTTGGCTTTTGTGCGGCCAGCGCTCGGTATTATCGTGTATTTCCGGAAATAAATTAGTATTGACGGTCATTGTGTCGGAGTCCTGTCGGGGTGAAACAGCTGTCGTTGTTATTTTTTCGTTAGCGCTAATCGATTTAGAAAGCATTCCGGATAAATTGTTTATTTTATAACGCAACGTCATGGTTGGAAATTGATTAAACCATGGGATTCTTGAGAGCGGTGTCAGTCTTTATCAGACCTTTACCGGAAGTCAGAGACTTCGGTGCGGATAGAATGTGGCCAAGTCAATTTGTACGTGTCATCATGTAAATGAAAAATGGTGCAAAACATTTGTTTAAATTGTTTTGCAATTGGAAAATTAAAAAGTGGTGTGTCAGCCATTGGCGGATTTACCAGCAGGCTGAGTAGGCCTTGGGCGCCAAATTTGGGGACCGAACTTTTTCTTGTTACCTTTTTGATGTCTCACAGATAAAAGTCTGCAACAAATTTATCTGTCGTTTGACAATGGTGAAAATATGTCTGTCATATATAAATACAAAGCTCTGCCCACTCTTTAAATTTAGTGACAACTGCGACTGCTGTATCTTGCACAGAAGCATGTAGATTCTTCATGTTGCTTCAAGAAATATACGTTTTTGTTTTTCAATTTCGACACAACGCTGGGAGATATTGATGCCTGAAGTCGGAGAAGGCGAAAGATGCATGCAGAAGTTGCAGAAGCATGCACACGAAACGAAGCAACAGGAAGTCGTTTTTTAAAAGAATAAACAAAGTAAATGTTGAAATCCAGGCTTCTACCGTAGATCTGATTACTGAAGCCGGTCTTTTTGAATCTCTTTGCAAGTAATCTTGGCACCGACTGAACTTCTTTGTCGCCGTAAATAGATGAAGCAAGTTGAACTATTCCACGGTAATCGTAGCTTCCGCGTCCAGCGGTTTTGAGTTCCTTTTCAGTTTGAAGAGGCGCTTTTCCGATCCGGTTGCTCCTTATAGTCCCTGTAACCCAGATACCCCTTTCTTTCAAGTAAATAATCAAATTAAGGGTTGTAAAATAACTATAAAAAAAAATTATAATTCTTGTTTTCGGAAATAGTCCTTTCAAGATGAGTGACAATATCAGAGCAAAAGCCCAAGTTGGAATTTCCCACTTTTGTGTTTTTGCCTTGGTATATTCCAAGTTCTTATACCATAACCTTGGAGCTGCACAAAAACAATATTTTATGGGCTTTTTGGGCATGTATTGTTTCAAAGAAGTTTTTCCGTTGAATGGAACCATCGACGCACTTTTCTTCCTTCAAAATTTCAGAAGTTCTTTTCAGAAATGTTACGAGTAATGGACGGACTTTGGGAAGTTCGTCATTCGCATTCTCGCCTATAGAAAATTTAAGGTTATAATGAATTGAATGGAATCGTGCTCGAGTTAGATTTTCGCCTACAGATGGAATTTCGGTGGCTTTGCTAACTAATCGAGGATAACCTAAAGTCTAGTTACATTGGTTTGATGCCTGAATAATTGTAACAATCTGGAGTTTTCCAAAGTTTTTTTTTCATATCGTTCAGAAAAGTCCGCTCCTGGAGTTTCCCAAGACGCTTTTGCCCTACGAAAATTCTCTGCTTTTCTAAATGCTCCTGGTTGCCGATAATTTCTCACTTCTCCACCCCCAATAGATGCTCTTCAATATCTTGAAGGATGAGCTTTTGCAGAATTCAAATAAGAAAAGACCGATTCTTTTTGAAATTCTCTTAGAGAGTTTCAAATATGTGAGATTCATCCTTATCACCATTTTCAATGTCAGAAATATCGGAATCATCAAAATTAAACAAAATATTTTCCACTTCGGATTTTTAATTTTTTTTTTAAACATGGTTAAATGAAAAAAAAACTTGAATCTTCTCAATAAAAATATAATGATGCCAATTAGCATCAATAATACCCAATAAAATAAAGGAATTATAGGTAACCTCAAAAAAATTTATGCTAAATGGCAACATGTAAAATAAAAAAAAAATCGCCCACAATAACAAGATTATCGTATGTATCTTTTTTTTATATTAAATACTATGTGCGTTCAACTACTTTTTAAACCGAAATAATGAGTGGCTTTCTCAAATAAATTTCTCTGCGAAAAAAGGGTCTTCATTCAAAAGCACTGGGCCCACTGAATCTGCGCTACGGATGTTTTTCAATTTTACTGTACTTCCAATGCATGTGCGCACAATTTAAAAGTTAAAAAAATTCATTAATCAAATCGTGAGTGGGAGAAATGAACCACGCAAAATCTATGATGCCATATGGACTCAAAATACTGAAAGGGTTAATGGATATCTGTCTGCTATTTGTTGAGCTGAAAAATCTTTCCTTGCTCCATTATCTTTATAAGATTCAGCTTCATTGGCGTTATCTTGTCTTAGACTTTTGATATCGTTTGAACAAGTTTTAATGCTAGGAGCAGTCAAGGTTTCTTAAGCAAAATCCTAATTGATTAATGTGGCACTTCCATAAGACATTATATTTCGATGGGATTTCTATCAGAAAAATAATTTTTCCTAATATGTTGTTAATCCACTTAATTTTCCCAAGAACGCTAAAATCTTTTACCATCACCGAGTCATGAATTATCTATTTCCTTTCCTTTTTACCGATTTAATTTTTCTTTTGCTGGTTTTGATTTCTTTCTTCATTATGTTAAAGGTCTTCAAGTTCTATTTTTTTTCCTAAAAGGGTTTTTTAAACCGAATCTTGTTCTCAGATTCCTATTAAAGGTCAAGTGGGCCGGTGAAAAACCAGTGATACTGTGAATCCAGACATTTATTAAAGGTGTGGTTTGGGTTGTTCGAACTCAAAGCTTTTTCTTAGATCAGCCTTTATTGTTTTGACGCTATTTTCAGCTTGTCCACTTGTTGCTGGATGACTTACAGGAAAAGTCAGGTGTACTTTTCCTTTGTCGTTTAAAAACTTCTTTAATTCAAATGATATGAACGACTTTCCGTTACCGGTGACGATTACCTTCGGTAACCCGAAATGTGCAAATACCGACCTCACCTGTTCGATCGTTTTCACGCTTGTAATGCTTTGGTTCGTGGGTATGCACTCCAGACATTTGCTGTGTACGTTAACAATTAATAAAAAAAAATGTTCCAAAAATTGGTCCCATAAAATCTAGATGAAGTCTTTCCCATGGTTTGTCTGGCCACCTCCAATTTATTAAGGGGGACTTAGGATGACCAATTTTTGAAAGGCAGACACTGCCCACACGAATTCGACACATCCTCTTGGTGTTTATCAATCGTAGGCCACCACAAATAAGCTAAGTTAGATTAATGTAATTCTTTAATGACGACTGCTCTTAAGCTATCGGAGATGATTACCCTATGTCCCCAAAAGATTGCATCAGATTCTATAGAAAATTAATTTTTTTTGTAAAATATGGCGTCAATGTGATCATCTAATTTTTGTCGCCGACCATTCTCGATAAACTTTGGCATCTTAATGAGTGTTGTGTCTTAAATGGTTTCAGAGTGCAGGGATGCCTTTCTTCTCATTAAAAATGGCAACCAAGGGCAACCGTTCAGAATCTGGACACACTGCTTCCAGTGATTTAGACCAAGCTTCATGGCATTCGCGATTATTCCACATTATTGTACAGTCTCGCAGTAATACCGCATATCCGACGGTGATTTTTTCTTTCAAAGGTGTTTTGCTGCCCTGCCGATCGCCTAACCTTGGGTGCCATTAAGCAGAACTATCAATATGAATATTTTGTTGAAGATGACTTTTTGTCCTTTCAGTTAGAAGTGTTGATCTTAGTTGTTGTACAGGATGCGTCCTCATTTGATCTCCACCGAGGTGTCGTTTGTGGTGCTGTAATGATGATCGATTGTGATGTTGTGTGCGAACGATGGTGTCAATATCGTCTGCATTTCCAATATCGTGTCAAACACCTGCCCGTCAAAATATCAGTTTATGAACTAGGCCGAAGAAATCACATCACAGCTCATCTCTTTGCCGGACTCCGGTGCACGTCGGGAACAAATCCTAGGCTCTTGGTGCAGCGACGTTTCCGTATCACTTTTCCTGAGATCCCGAATTTGGCCAATGCTTGTACAGTTCGATGACTGCTGTTATATGCAGCTTTAAAGTTGATATATATGTGATAAATGTTGTCTTGAAATTTGTCCTTTTTTTAGCGACTCGACTCGAAAAAAAAGGATTCAGATAGGATCTTGTATGCGATGTTGAGCAACGATATTCCCCACATTCCGCTTATACTATTTTACTGGCGAAAATTCAAAGGCAAAGTTGTTTTCTGTCAGGTTTACTCTTAAATTACTGTTGAAAAACTTAATTGATTTATATTGTCAGGCATGATAATTCATATCCTTACCCAAATCAATGCCATTCATTTTCCTCCACTACTCATTTGGGTGCAATTTGTAACGGTAACTCCATCCAAAATTCAATCTGGCAACATGAAATTATTAGAGGAAATAAATATCTGTCAGCCATATGAATTTGTCAACCGTAAAGGATTAGAATGAACTTTTCAGTGCAAAAAACCAAATGTCAAAGGATGTAATGCTTGTTGTTATTTTTTTACAATAAATTGCCTGATACGATATTTGAGATATTTACCATAGGACCCAAGGGATACAATTGGATATATGAAAATTTATTGCCACCCTTGTCCAATGGAATAAACGAATTTCGTTGGCGGCTCTGAGCATTCATTCATATCGGGATTATAGAGTGAAATATGCATAAAGTTGAATTTTTGAGTTTTGCAGGAAGTCCTAACGAGGCTATCGTTGCAAATATTTGCAATAGACTTTAAAGTTTTTGTTACTTTATGATTTGAATAATTTTCACATGAAACTGGTGAGGTTTGCTTTTGATTTTGCATTTTTTTCCCGACCGGATATCCACTGTGATGAATAAAATGTCATTTTAATTGAGTAACTATTTTAGCAACAATTTTCATCGGTGGATGGTTCTGTGTTTTATTTTGTGGCTTTTTTATGGTTTTGATTTTTACTGTATTTAAATGTGAGTTTTTTTTTTAATTTTTTTAAGGGGTACAGTGATTGTGTAATCGGGGGGGAATTATTTTTAAACGATCACATGTTATTACTTTGGAAATAATTTGTATAAATATTGGCATATGGTTCAAACGGCTTTCGTGTTTGTTTTGAGAGGTGTGAAGTATAAATAAGGCTGCTGTGGTTAATTGGCAGTTTACAAAACGAGAAAAATATATAAAATAATATAGTTGTCATCAATGAAGTATAAAGTTGTGATATCGTGGACATTCATAGATTGCGTTCACTTGTTTGAAAATGGACAAATTTGCACAAAATCACGGAATGGAGGAGACACGTTTGGTTGAGTGAAATTTATAATATTCTTCTACATTAATTTACGAGTAAATTGTGAGGTAAAGTAAATGATGAATGTATATGTTTGTAGCAATAAGGTCTGTTTGAGCGTCCAAGCTTGTACAAGTACTTCGTTTTTTCTAAAACAAAATATTATTTCTTTGTTTTAAAAATGTTTGGTATATTATCTTTCATTTGAGTTTTTGAAAGACTCGAGTAATCCTTAAACATACCATTATCTTCTTAAATATTTGGCAACATTGTGGTAAATTTACTTAAACAACAAATAGGAAAAACTTTTCACTCATTTAACGAAATGCCAGCACAAAGCATTTGAGGGTTCAGTGGTAAAAGTAAGTTTTGAAATTGGAAACGGCAATTTTCGAAAATATTTTAAGAGTACCGAAATCTTTGCGTGCCATTGCAAAGAACACGAGAGTGCCCTTCCACGATAAACATCAAGTTGCCAATGCCATTATTGATGACTTGACAGATATTGTCATTCATAGACCCGGGGTTTTTAAAAAGGTCTGGAGCGTTTAAAACGGTCAAATCGGTCCATCTTGTCGGTCAGTCCAAGTCGCTAAAATGGGACATTTAACGAACCAGAATGCATGCATTTTTAAATTCCCATTATTGCCAGAGTTTTGTTGGTGGTTGCACTGTGCGTGTTGTCGTACCTCTGAAGCCCTTGAACATATCTGATTTCGTTGAGTTTATGAGAAGTCCATTCTTAATCGACCAGTCATTGATGGCTGTCAAGTCTTCGTTAAGACAGGCTACCACCTCATTTACCTTATTCAGGTGACCGCACATGCTTACATACCAAATGTAGATCGTTAATGAATATGCAAAACAATATTGGCCCTAGGATTGAGCCCTGTGGCACACTCTGAGTGAGACGTTTTAGAGTCAAGCACTTACCATCAACAACGACTCTTTGCCACCTATCAGACAAAAAACTTTTTATAAGTTCTTTTACTGAAACCAAACAAATGCTTCAGTTTATAGCAAAGTATATGGTGGCTGACTTTGTCGAAGGCCTTTGAAAAGTCCAGAAGGCAAAGCAAGGTAAGGCATCCCCTATCAAAGTCCTTCCGAATATCATCCAAGATATTAACCATTGCGGACGAACAGCTATGACCTTTCCTAAAACCAGATTGAAATGGGCTTAATAAAGAATTGATAGTGAGATATATTGGCGTCAGAAGAAGCACTGCAAGGTCAGCAATGATGATCCTCGGCTAAGGTATCATTCTATGTGCGAGTTAATATCCTAATTAGATCGTACCTCGATAGCCTATATCAGTCCCTTGCTGAACAATTGGCTGTTAATGCTTGTATATGATCATTATGATGACCAGGTGAGAAGCCTACATCACTCAAACCTTTCGTGAGTTATATTGGGGAGCGTGGATGTGTCTTATCCATTTGAAATTTCCTTGAATCCTACGGGAACTGAAGCTGGCCTCTAAGTGCCTCTTATAAGCCATGTGGTATGGTATAACGTTATGATGTGCCTGTATGTTTTTTGGATAATATTGTCCCACTTCATTGGACTGAGAAATTACGACATGGCTTTAAATGTCAAGGTCCTACCTCAGGTGACTAACGTGAAATTGTGCCGCACATATAGTTGAACAGTATTCCCAGTTTTGTTCGAACTTCGCTGTTTGCACACGCATGTGGGCGTCAATCGATTCGGATATAATGGTTGCAACTTTTTTGTTGGTTTTGTTGCCCGGGACATACCCTGAATTCCTTATTGCAACTCAATACAAGTCAAAACTTAAATTGCAAAACTTCGAAAGTAACTTTAATCTAGGGGAATGGTTAAAAAGTGAGGGAATATTATTTGGAATAGATTTTTTTTGAGGAAGATTTGGCAAAGTGAAAATTCAGAGATCCATTTGGACATTGGCTCAAAGTAACCGCAGTTTGTAATTTGATAAGGAAGACTTAACAGAGAAGGTGGTCTGAAGTATGGGGAGCTGGAGTGTATATAGATCTCCTTTAGAAGAGAAAAAGAACCATTCGCACAAGAGAGAAGTTTTTGAATTAAAAAAAAAACGACATCATCCAAAGAAGGGCGAAACGCATAAACCAACGCTGGACTGCTTCGATTCTGTGGGAATGGGTATTTTTAAATAGAGACTAAACTTGACTAGCAATAGGCTGACATAGACCTTGCAAAAATTTTAGAATGAAATTTGGGTTCCAAAGAACACTTAAGTTAAGTTAAATCGAATCAAGTAAGAAAAGACGCTAACCTCAAAAGTTAACACAAATAAAAGCAAAAGTAAAAATTAATTTATTTTCAACAAGTTAAGCTAACAGCAAGGTTCAAACTTCTATCGTATTTTGAGAAAAATATATTTTGTGAAGCGCATTTGCATGCTCTGAAGCCTATTTGACTGGGCTTCGTTACAAAGACCCCAAATTATGTCCGGAGTCTAGGGTAAAATAATGGGAGAGAATCGTTTGAGGATAAGAGAACCCTCTAGAGCTCATTTTAATAAGTACCACCAGCGAATTTGTCTCCTCATTTAAGCACTCCTCATGAGGAACAAAGGTTATCCTTGAGTCAATAATAACACCAAAATCTTTTAATTGCCACTCTATCCAAAGGGCCTGATCAATGCAATATATTTGAAGCGAATTGATGAACAATTATGGGGACTTCATACAGATGAATTATTTTAGTCCAGCTACTTTTTATAGCAATTAAGCAATCACCAATTACATGTATTTTCGAGAACGATTTGAGAAAATCTGCATACAACAAACAATAATTTGTATTATAAAAGAAAGGAATGGCAGGGGACCTAAACGACTCCCTTGCGGAACACCAGACGTGCATAAAATGAGTCTAGAACAGCAGTTCTCTATCAAATTTTAATGGATTCTTCCAATTGAAAACGATGTCATCCATTTCAGGATTGCTGAAAGAAAACCAAACGTTTCCAACTTCCTTATCAGCAACACATGATTTAAAGAATCAAAAGCATTGCCAAAGTCTGTACAGATGGCTTCTACTTGGTACCCTTCGATTGCTTCAATTACAGAAGACGTGAAATGGGCTAAATTCGATTCCGTCGAACGACCTGCTAAAATGTTTTTTATCGGCTCAACAACAAGGGCCCGACTTATTTCTTTTGGTTACTATACAACATTTTTCACAAAAAAGTGTTTTATTTATTATTTTATTTAGCTAGTTGTAAACTAATTCATTTACAAAAAGGTATCTGCGAAGCCTAAAGAGGCTTTTCTTCAGAAGGTTCGTTACAAAATTATTTAGGTATTCTTCAAGGTTTTAATTAAATTAACAATGTAATATCTTTTTTTTGGGGACTATTATTGCAGTGCCATCGGCAAAAACAAAGCCAGTGCTATTTGCTAAAACAGTTAGTAATTGGCTTGCATATATTATGTAAAGCAATGGCCCTTAAATTGATCCTTGCGGTACCCCCTGTTTCAGATTCTTTTCTTGGCTTGTTGCATTCATTATCCTGTTTGAAAGATTGCTCTTAAATTTATCCAAGATAAAACCTTTCAAAGAGTTTTTTTCATGACTAAGCGTATCAAAGACTTTTTTAAAGTCTATGAATATAACAAGATTATGGTAGTTTTTGTTTAGGTTTTTGTTGATCAGATTGCTGAATTCTGTGTATTGGTTTTAATTTATGGTGTTTTATTTGTCAAGGTAGTTTCGAAGTCGGGTCGCCATTAGTTTCGCTAATATTTTGTCCATTATTGACAGGAGGGATACAGGTCTATACTTCCCTTTGTCGGTTTTCATACCAGCTTTATATATAGGACGTACTATAGTAAGTTTAAGTTCTTCTGGTACATATGACTGCTCAAGGCACAAGTTGACTATACGTTCTCCCGTTGGGGTAAGAGTTTCTGCATTTGCTTGAATGTCTTTTGCTCTTACTTATGACTTATGCAAATTTTATTTAAGTTAAATTTTAAAAATTTCTTCCCTTGTGACTGGTGCAATGTACATTGACTGACGTTCAGTGCTGTATGTTTTTATTTGGCATGTGTGCACAACCGTTTCAACTTCGTTTATAAAGCTTGAGGCAAATTTATTCGTGAGCGATATTGAGAGACTTCATCTAAGTTCATTTTATGCCTTCCAAGTATTGCATTTATTAAGTTCCAGGTTTGTTTGGGGTCTAACAATGGTTACTTAATCTAATAGCTGACTTTATACCAATTCCAAGCATTTTCAAAATTGTTTTTGAAGAATATTTTTAAAATTTAAATTTTAAAACTTATTACAGGGTCTTAACATCTGAAATACCTCGAATCTCTTGTCGATGATAGCTCGTATGCCGAGGTACCTCAGTGCTGGCTCTAAGGTATGCTTCTTATATTCCTGCTCTCTCAATTCGGATGGTTTTTTAACTAATTGAATATCCTCTTGGAAAGCTGTACATGCTTACATATCGTTTGCCGTCATACAAACATCTTCATACAGCTTCGTGTTGGTGAAGTATTTCAACTTGTCCGGCTTTCGCCAGACTTTTCTAAATGACCGCAAAAAGGATAAAATTTAAGGAGAATGATTCAATAAGAGATTTCATCAAAAGCTTTACCTTAGTCAGTTTTAAAAGCATCGACTTTTTTTGGTTCCTTTGATTCATTTATTTATAATAACTTATAAATGAAGATTATGTTAATCTTATGAATATTGTAAGACGTGAACGAACTTCAGAAACAAAATATATGCATAGTAGAGTTTAAATAACAAATAAAACAATAAATTATTTTTTTTAAATAATATTTTTTATTATTTTTATTACTTTATTAATTATTTCTTCTATTTCAATATTGACATATTAATTTTTTACGCATGGGATGGTCGCCACAAAAAAATAATAGTGTCATCTATATTTTTTTTATATGAAAAATAGAGGTAATGCCACTTCATGTCTATATCAACAAGTTCTTAATTTAAATAGAGAAATGGGTGGGGTGACTCTCAGAAATTGACTTAAACTATTTTAAATTCAAGTTTTTTTTTTTAAAAATGTAACACAGAAGAGTGAGAAAATAAAAAATAGACAAAGCAAAGTAAAACGTAAGCTTCAATGTCTCTAGTATCAAGGCAAAAAAAAAAAACAATTTTTGGGTTGCTTTATAAACGCATTATGATGTGTGAGTGCTCTGATCGAACTGGAAGAATCTTCAAATCTTTGAATAATGGAAAACTAGGATGTAAACGAAGCTTACGGCAATTTTTTTTATAATGTGATTTTGAAGCGACAGTAGTGGCTGAATTTTATTCCAATAAACTCCTCCTAAATAGGTGATACCGTATTCCAATCTAGAATGAAAAACTCCATAATAGATCTGTAGCAAAAGCTGTGTAGGGCAAATATTGCCCAGAAAATAAAAGTTCCTGAGTATACCACGAAAATAGTTTTTTAAAGCTCATCCTCGAGTCAATGACAAGCCCCAGATACTTAAATTCGTTAACATTTTCAATTTGAAAACAATTTTCGCTACAGCTGAGACAACTAACAAAAGTACGAGAATACAAACTTGTTTTGCAAGTGCAGGGACCTAGGTTACACCTTGGGCAGTCAGTTCCATAAAAGTAAACCTCTGCATTAAAACTGTTTTGCGCTACTAAATTGAAGAACATAACTTTAGTTTTTGAGCTTATAACTAAATTATGCTCAGTAAACTAGAGTCTTAATAAATTAAGATCAACAATGATGTTCGAAATAAGATTAAAAACACTGCTTGCACCATAGGCAAAACCAATCCTTCGAACGGTAAACTGAACAAGGAATTGATGTAAAATAAGAAGAAGAACTGACCAGACAGACACTCGAGCATTGTTTATTAACTTTATACCATTGAACATCTGAAACCAGTTTAGATGCGGTCTACGCTCTAAAACCTAATCAATTATCTGGAATTATATTTTTGTCCTCTACCAACTTAGTCAGGGCTCTATAGACAACTTTTGGCAATGTCGGAAGGAGACTTATTGACCGCAATTTCGCCAGATTGGAGTTATCTTTACCTCTTAGGGATTTTTCTAGAACAATGTCAATAATGTCATGGTAACGCCACGCGTATTCTTGCTCCCATTTTTTTTTTTTGCGAATAAAACTTCAGCTTTGACTTTTAATAAACTTTTTTCAAATCATTCTGAGTTAAAAAAATGGCTTCCAGAAGAAGATGAGTTTGAACCAAAAAAAAAAAAAAACAAAATTAAAATCAATTACATAACTCAGGCAAGTTAAATTTTCAAAATCTCACCTTTCGACATCCGACAGGTTACCCTCAATTTCCAGCTTGATTATGGCCATGTGTATTCAGCTGTGATAATTTTTTCGACAGTTTGTTGGACTTTCCCGAGGTCGTCCTGCCCCCCATTTTGAGTTTTCCATTCCCTAGCAGTATGAAGATTGGTGGGTATCATTTAAGAATTCGAAATATATGTACACATTTTCCTGCAGATCGCATCAGGAATATTTGATAGATGTTGGTCTCTCTTCGTTCGCTGGAAATCCCACCAATCATTATTATGTCGAGGAAGTTGTTCTAAGTATAAGTCCATCAGTTACGACATAAATGATAGCTTACACCATCTTCCCCCACAAGACTTGACCTCAAACTCCTGACAGTCTCCAAGTAACCGCCATCCAAATGTAAGGACTGTACGAAAAAAGAAAATGAAATACAATTTGTTACCCGAAAAATTTGAAGTTTCAGAAATAGCAGAACATTTGTCCGAATCAATAGGATAAATAGAATACGAAATGCGATTTTGAAGCAAGGAAATTTGTCGTCCAACGCGAAACCAATTCACTCAGCTTCTGCAGAGTTCAATAAATCATCATGAAATGAACGCCAAAAGACCATAACCCGCCCTCTCAAATCTATTTCCAACAAATGACAGAGTTCCAAATTAAACTCAACCAACGTTTAGAAGTCCGTTCATGGAGAAGCTGTGCTTCCTGCAGCTCGCCCGCTTAAGCTAGCCAATGCACTTTTGATGAAATCATTCAGCAGCCAAAGAAAAGTATCCTACGTGTCCTAGCATACATGCATTTGTATGTTCATATGTGAGCAATCCTTTTCCGCAATACAGCATTTTATTGCGATATTTGTGGGAGGGTGCATTGCACCTGTTTTAGTGTGTCAGCGCACTTAAACCGTAGAAAGGAAAACTCAATGGAAGCGTTTTCCTAAGATTTAAATGCTTTTACGTTCATAAGATCGTAAGGATGTGTCGCTTTTGAGGAATGGTCCTCCGCACGAGCGATGGCAGTTTAAACGAAGTGATTCCTCGCAAGTAAAAGGTTCTCGAGACGAAACAAAAGGAAAGAGAAAACGAAAATTCAGGACAAGTGTATAAGAAATAGAAGCAAATGGATGCTGATCTTATTGTGATTAATCTACACACTTTCCGTTCCATTAATTTTTGAGTGTTATTCCCCCTTGCCACGTTCAACAGTATTCTCGAGTAAGAACAAAAGCCCCTCTTTTGTCCACCCTCGTCCTTTTGCGACGATGCCTGCTGCAATGGCTTTAGGCCATATGGTGACGATGTCTGTTCCTTGTACGACGTTTATGGACACAGAAAGGCTGTAAACAGAATGTTCGTTCAATACTCTATCGAGTAGTGTGTTGCCATAGAAACACCCTTCGATATCCTTTCGATTTCAGGCGATGCACATTTTAAATAGACAGACCCTCACTTGACTATGCGCATAGAGCATGTCTTCTGCTCGATATCCGATTAAAGGGCTCATGCCAGTAACTAAACGTTAGAAATTATCCTTTCCCAAAAATGGCAGTTGTATATGTACATACATCTCCATCTGAGTGAGTGAAGTCCAATAAAGCCTGCGATGGAAATAATCAATCATCGGGAAATATCATTGCGTCTGGGAAGAAAAAAGAGCAAAAGGATACGAAGATAAATATGTACAAATATACAAACGGAATTGGTATGCCTGATGGAAAAGGACAACTTTCAGTCATAAATCAAATCGGAGAAATTTATTCGATTCCCTCAAATTGCCCCAAGGTAGACGACGACCATGATGGGAATTTTCATACCAAAGTATCTGAACGATTTCTGAACTAACTAAACTCGTATTCCAACATAGAAATTGAGAAACTTTTGTGAAAATTAATTGGAACGACAGTCTTGCAAACATTGTATGTTTACCATGTGGATTAAGTTACTTTTTGAGGACTAGACACGTTGTAGAAGGTACCCATGCATAGAAGTTGCGTAGTGTCGTTCAAAAGTTGAAGGAGCACAAGTTTTACTGAAGGCTCTTATGGCAATGCATAAGATATAACCCAACATACAGGTTGATTAGACGAGCCTTTGTGAATGCACTCGACGTAATTTGGAGTTAGTTAAGAATATTCCTAGTTTGGATGGAATTTTAATAGGGAATGACGTGCAGGGAAAATTGTTGCATTAGACGAACGATATGAAATCGAGATCAACCAAAATCTGGAAGAGTTAATAAAAACAGACTTAGCCTAATGGAGTCAGCAGAATACCAATTGGAAAAGTAAAAATTTGTCATTTGTAAGAAAGAACCCTTTAGAATTGCCATTTAGTTAGGTTAGGATTCGAAAGTCTAAAGGACATGATGAGGGGCTTAATTGAAGCAAAACTCTAGTTGAACAAGGCCTCGGTACCGAACTTTTCAGCCCCACCTGAGTCGCGGTCTTCCTCTGCTGCGCCATCCCTCGGGGTTGGATTGGAAGAATTTCCGGGCCGGAGTATAGGTTTCCATACGCTCTACATGACCTAGCCTTCTCAATCGTTGGATCTTCAATCTTCTGGCTAAGTTGATGTCGCTGAACAGCTCGTGTAGTTCGTGATTGTATCTTCTCCTCCACTCACCTCTCTTTTCATCACGAAGCAGCCAAGAGCAGTTTCGTCCGCTTTTGGCAAAGTCCATGCCTCCACGCCGTAGAGCAGGACTGGGACGATTAAGGTCTTATATAGTTTTATTTTGGTTGTTCGAGAGAGAGTTTTATTTATGAATTGCTTTCTCAAGCCCATAGAAGCAACGATTGGGAAGAGTGAATCTTCGTCTGATTCCAGCACTGGTGTCGTTGTCTGAATTGATAGCGGTGCCTGGGTAGACAAAGTCTTTGACTACCTCAAAGTTATAGCTGTTTAGTTTGACGTTCTGTCCTAGATTCGGTGTCCTGAGTACTTTCTCGTTGATAGCATATATTTTGTCTTGCCCTGATTTAACGTCTAACCTATTTTCGCGGCTTCCGTCGCTATACTCACAAAAGTGCCAACTCAAGCAGCATATTCCCGATCCTTAGGTAAAGCGATTCTCTTAACTAACGTACTCTGTCTCAGGCGCCTTGTAAACACCCTGATCTGTCCATTTCACTGCGGCTTATGGGGTATTCTAGTCTAGAGGCATGTATTTCATGTGATTTTTGAAGTGTCATTAAAAAAAGGCAATTATATTTTAAGCATCCATTTTTTTATTAGTTATTTATTAACATAACAAGAATACTGAAAAAATAAAAAAAGCTGAAAATTTCAAAAATTAGCACTTGAGAGGTGGGGTCTCAAAAAATTGACACGTAACCATACCCACGATTTCAGGCGACTGCCTGAAAAATATACAATTTTTGTACCACTTTTTTTGACTGTTTCGAATTCTTAAAAATAAGTAATAGAAATTTGGGGATGGGGACATAGACATAGTAAGACTTTAATAAAGACTCTCTAATTTCAGGTAAATCGGTTCGGTAGAACCTGAGGAATCGTGCGTATTGTTTTGAAAAAGACAGTTTCGAGAAAAACGCGTTTAAAGTTTCGCGTAAGGTTTTTCGCAGTCTAAGTCATTGTAGACTTACATTTATTCAATCTGCCATTCCGGCTTCATACATCGGACCTTCCTTTACTTCGAAAGAACTATTTTCCACGTTTCTCTCTTCATATCGAGCAGTTCTGGCCTCCTTTGATGCGTTGGATGCTCGTATCTCGCAGCAGTCAATCCGGGCGTTGTCTCGTTTCACAGCATATAAATGAGCTTCCGGACCAATTTTCATTCGCATAAGCTCCATCATTTTTAAAATAGGAATGAAGCCTTCATTAAAAATACAAACAGCAATAAATGTCGCTATCTCAATCATCTTTGGTCCGGAATGAATATGTTTTGGATCGAAAGTCCAAATCAAAGAGTTTAGAGAGGTTTGAAGGTAAGAATTCAACTTATCAACTGGACGCAAGTGAACACTAAATGTAAAAGGTACAAGTCTTCCTGGGTTCTTGTATTACAATATATACATAGGACAAAACCAAACAAATCCCTTTCCTCGAGAGATCCAATGACATATTCTCTACAGATGGAGAAAAAGCAAATGCTCTTGCTTTGAGTTTTGCTGCAAATCATGTTGTGTCCTCTGATTTGGGTGACGAAACGACAAATAATCTGGTTAATAGAAAGGTCCAAAGTTTAGATTCTCTTAACGTAGAACCGCCCTCAAGTGAAGAATTCATTCTACGAATAATAAAATTCAAAGTTACGTAAAGCAGGAGGCTTTGATTCCATCCGAAACTTATTTATAAAAGAATTACCCACAACAGCGAAGAAATATTTTACTTTTACCATGAACGCTTGTTTAAAGAACACCTACTTCCCCAGCGCATGGAAAATAGCTAAAGTTATATCTATACTCAAAGCGGGGAAACCACCTGATAAACCAGACAGTTACAGGCCCATTAGCTTACTCAGTAGCTTGAGCAAAACTTATGAAAAAGTGATTAATAAAAAACTATTAAGAATTGTAGAAGAATATGAACAATTTGATTTCAGAAAATTTCTTTGCACATCGCACCAAGTCCTAAGAATCTGTAATCACATTAAAAATTCCCGCTGCCAAAGAAAATCCACCGGTATGATACTTTTGGATATTGAGAAAGCAATCGACTCTGTATGGCATAATAGACTCATATATCAAATGATGAACTTAAATTTCCCTCTGTATATATGTAAAATAATCTAAAGTTTCTTGTCTTGTCGCAGTTTTAAAGTCCAAATTAATAAAAGTTGCTCTGATACATTTCAAGTTGTTATGGGTGCACCACAAGGCGCAGTCCTATTGCCAACACTTTATAATTTGCACACATCTGATTTTTGTTGTCTGTTGTTGTTGTTGTTCGTCTGATCTTTGCTGATGATACTTCAATATTTTTATCACATAAATTCGCTCTCGATATTGAGAGGAATCTAAACCATGCGATGGAAATATTAGAAACCTATTTTTTCAAGTGGAAAATAAAATTGAATGGTGAAAAAACACAAGCAATATTTTTCAGCCGAAAAAGGAAATCTTGTTTTCTCCCTAGTAGCCAAATCCAGGCTGCTGGAAAAAGTATTTAGTGGGAGAGCTCGGTGAGATATTAAGGTATCTATCTTGACACCAGATTAACGTTCAAGGAACATATTTCTAGATCGCTTTGAAAACTGAAAATAGCCGTTAATTAATTATATCCATTTATCAACAGAAAGTCAAAGCTAAGTATTGGTTATATGCAAATAATCCATAAAGTGATTTTTAAAGCTATTCTTATATACGGCTGCCCTGTTTGGGGGGACCGTGCAAAATCTCACATCAAACGCCTTCAAGTGTCCCAAAACAAAATTCTTCGAATGATGCTTAATCTTCCTTGGTACCACTCTACCCTTGACCTACATGAAAGAGCGAATGTTGAAATGATTTCAGAACGAATACAGAAGCTTAATAACAAATTTAACTTACGCTGAACTTTTGCTGGTAATCACTTAGTTAACGATCTATACATTTGATATCCCATGTTTTTATTACATTATTATTCACTTGAACTTTATTTATCTATCTACTTATATTAAGTCACATAGACATTTTGTCTATTTAACCAATTGTTTACTATATTACTGATCTAATTCAGTTATTTATTTATATATTTTCTTATTTATACACTTATTTATTTATTAATTTTTATATCAATATCTATTTATTTATTTCTATATACCTATTTATTCAGTCATTTATTTTTTTATTTATTTATTTATTTATTTCTACATTTATTTATTTATTCATTTATTTATTATTTTTTTAATTTTTAATTTATTGAATTCGTTATTCAAGTATTTATTTTTTTGTTACCTTCATAAAGTAATTAAGACACTTAAACTCTAGTCATTAAACTTTAAGCTTATATAAAATAATTCTTAAAAACATATATGCATAAAATGAATATTTACTTATCGTCACGTGTATCTATGTACATAAATGTATATCTATTTGCTGTTTTTTTTTTGTTTTTGTTTTATTCTCTCTAAAAAGGCTTTTTTTCGAATTTTCCTTTAAAACTTCCTTAGTTTATTGTAAAGTATAACTCATTTCGATTGAGATATCTTATCCTATTTCAGAAGTAATATACATCCATATAAAATCTCTGAACTGTAAAATGTGCGGTAACACAATAATTTGTAAATTTAATCTCGAAATAAATAAATCTATCTATCTATCTAGCAAACAGCAATAAATGTCGCTATCTAAATCATCTTTGTTCCGGAATGAATATGTTTTGAATTGAAAGTCCAAATCAAAGAGTTTAGAGACTCATTATTATTTTGAGATTCTGAACCTAAATATCGAGTCAATAATTCCTCTGATGATAAACTCTCGTAAATTGGCTTTATAATTTTCAAAACTTCATCACACAGAGGAGGATTTTCGTGGTCAAACTCCTGTTATGTACCTTCAGATGCAGCTTTTTGCCATTTACACCAACTCTTCGTACCAGGTGGGCCGTACATATGTTGCGGATGTTCATACGTACAACTGTTATGGTAATAATTGGCCCAAACTGCATTTTTCATAATATAAAGACAATTTATTAATTACTCTAACAGTTAATTTGCCTTCACCTTTTCCACCAATCCCTCTATTATCACTTTTCGCTTTTCGTAGCCTTGCGTTTTTTGAGAAATATGGATTCAGTTAGACGGATAATTCCTAATGTCAGCAAAATACCGATATCTCCGAAAATAATTTGAATTTTGAAAAATCCTCTTTTAGATATTTTCTTGAATAGTTAAACTTTGAAAATATAAAAAATTTATTTTTTTTAAATTGCTTGACTAGAAAACCCTTTTAATCGAATTTTTTGTAATACGCGCGAGGACAGTTTCTAGCTTTTGAGTTGCCTACAATGTATAGTCGAGATAGACGTTATTAACACCTTTGACTCCCTGAGTTTCGCATTGATAATAGAAGACTGTTTCAAAATCTATTAAAAGTAGATGACTTTCATGCATATTTTCCATTAGTTGACATTTTATTCTATAGACAAAAATAACAGACAAACTGTGAGAACTTAAAGCGAACAATGCGATTGTTATTCTAAAATCCCTGAGGCTGCAAATGAACTTTGAATACAACTCTGTGTTTATTCAATAATTCAATTAGATATAAGCCCTCGCTATTGTGGAGCTTTGCATCGACGGTAAATAAAAGTTTTAAGATTTTGAAATCTTGGTCAAATGTAAGCAATTTTTGTTTTTGCGCAAAATTGCAAGGCGTATCCTCTCGTATTCCTCTTATTACATTTCCTTGTTGAAACCCCAATCTCAAAGAGCCGATGGCAACAAATTTATGGAACGAAAATTGAATTTTCTTCTATAAATAGATTATTTGTTGTGCTCAGCGCAATCATCCCCAGAAATGACGAAAGATACTTCAAAAACAGAAAGCATAAACGAGCGTGTGCGTTAAAGTATAGGTACAGTACAAAAGAAACAGTTTTGCTTTTACATATTTGTTATCAAAGTCAAAGTAAAATGCATTTTGTGTGAACAGGATATGGACTTTTTCACAAAAAAAATACCCACACAAAACTAAATAAATTAAAGAAGTAGCCGCCTGTTACAACGAGACCACCACCTACTTAAAAAAAAGGAATTAATAAATAAATAAAGACTATTAAAGTAATTCAATAACTGTTTAATAATTCTTAAACGCAAAAAATAAATGATGCTATAGGAAAGGGATTTTCATCAATTATTGCGTAAAGAGTGTAAACCTTCTTCCGATTAATTATGGAATATTATTTCATTCAAATAGCTGACTTGGCTAGTTTAGCAGGAGGCCATCTCAGAAAATATAGATCAATTACACAAGTCAAATTCAATTACAAATTCTTATGATTTTGGGTGTGCTGCATCCGAAAATGACTCTCATTTTGTCATAGAATGTCACGTTTTCTGACAATGTGGATACCTATTTTAAAAAATTTTTCATCTTAAAATAAAAGATAAAGGACTTACAATTTTTTTTTAAATTTATAATTATAATTATATTATTTTTTTATGTAAAATAAATTAATTAGTAAGCACTAAACACATATCTTTTTCCCAGTGAGACTCCTTCTGTTACATTTTCGCATGTGGGAAGCGTATGGAATGTCTCTCTGAAGCGTCCAACAGTAATTTGCTCTCATTGAGACGCTCCATCTTCCCTGGTATCTCCTTAATATCTCGGTGAAATTTTTAAACGACGTCTTTGTTATTGCCTAAAAATTACTCTATGACGTCTTTAAAGGTAATCCACCCTTCTCTTTGAGGTTCCGTCATGGTTGTAATGAATTGTGGATCAACCATAAGTCGTCTAATATCTGGTCCAACAAAAACACCTTCCTTCAACTTTGCCTTTTAGAGGCTTCCATCTCTTGGAAGTGACTTTGCAAGTTGCTGCATTAATCCTAGCTTTATGTGAAGCGGTGATAGAAGAACTTTCTGAGGAGGCACCAAAGATTTATGCAGGACATTCTTTTCGCCAACTTTAAGCTCACTTGCAGGCAAACACTTTTTGGTCCAGTGATTTGCTCGGTCTCTACTATCTCATAGACACAAAAGGCAAGGGAATTTGCTAAACCCTGATTGTTGTCAGAGCAACATGCCTACGATTTTAAAATCACCACATTCTTACCAACCGTGGTTTTTATATTTTAATTTGCGAAGAACCAATTCGAAGTTCTTATAGGTTTCCTTAAGGTGTACGGAATGACCGACAGGAATGGAATCATAGAAACCGCCATTGTGAGGCAGAACTGCTTTAAGGCTTCTTTTTGAAGAATCTATGAAAATACGCCACTGTGAGATCTTTAATGTTTCCATCGAAACTTCAATATTGGTACTATAAACCAACTTGTCCTCTTGGGCAAACTAGGAAGAGAACTGCTTCTCACGATATCTAAACCAGGAAGATTGCACTCCGGGCAAAAGTAAGTTCCTGCTTTTGAGCCTGGGTCCAAGCAGCTCAGCAGGGTTTTTTGGGAAGATTTAAGTCTTTTACCAGATCATTTAGCTCCCTGGGAAAACAATTTCATCTTAAAATTCAAAACTTGTCTTGTCATCGGGTGCAGGTACAGCACCATCTTTCTCAGAATTTTGAATCACTTCCAAGGTAGCGGGGGTACTGGTATTTCGGTCCCATGATGGTCTTGCTGGCCCAATAGCTCAGTCAAGCTTAAATCTCAATTTATGGCCATAAGAAATCGGTACTGTAAAAGTCATTTCAGGATTTATCGGCTTCTCAATGACTACGTATGGGCTGTCTGAACCCAAAAATCGGCTGATATGATCGTTTATCAACCAAAGATAAAGCGCCTCTTTTGAAAAAATAATTTTTTTTAGCAAAATGGTCATCAATTTGAGCAAAGAAGCGATAACGCAGCGTGCGGTCATTTTGCTTCACTTTTAAATCCAATGGAGCTTGAAAGCGAAAAATCAAAGATCTTTTTTAAATTTTTCATTGAGATCATTCGACTGTCCAATGATTTGCGAAAAATAATCAATTCTACAGATATGTTCTTGGTAGGAGGAGACCTCAACTGTAGGCATAGGAACTGGGGTTGCCTCAGAGCAAACACCTGGGGTAATATCCTTGCCGACTTAATGTAGGTATAAAGTTGCTGCAGACTTTATTTAATAGTTGCCTAAGCATCGGATACTTTCCAAAGGCTTGGAAGTCCGCGAAAGTAATACCTGTATTAAAACCGGGTAAAATTCCAAGCTTGCCATGCAACTATAGGCCAATAAGTCTGCTCAGCTCGATTAGCAAATGCTTTGAAAAACTTATCAAAAACAAGTTGGTGGCTCATCTTGATGCTAATAACATCATTCCGGCTGAGCAGTTTGGTTTCAGATCAAACCATAACACGGTCAGTCAGATTCATCGTATAACTAAACACATAAAAAGTAATTTCGAAACAGGCAAAAGCACTGGCGTGATATTGCTTGATGTCGAAAAAGCATTTGATACCGTTTGGCACAATGGGCTCCTGCATAAACTCGTTACCCTGAACTTTCCAAACTATTTGATAAAAATTACTCAATCCTTTCTCAGTGGAAGAACGTTCAAGGTGACTGTTAATAACTCGCTCTCGGACGATTGTAATGCGATCGCTGGTGTACCCCAAGGAGCAGTAACAAGTCCTGTCCTATACAATATATACACGTCAGATTTTCCACGCCTCACGAACTGTGAATCTGCTATATTTGCCGATGACACCTGCATCTTCTCCTCAGATTCGGTTGGTTCCAACATTGAAATCAACCTGCAATCTGCTATCAACGCCATAGAATCATATTTTAATAATTGGAAAATTAAATTAAATGCATCAAAGACTCAGGCTATCCTTTTTACACGGAAAAGGAAGGCTTGTTTCTTGCCATGTAACACATTACAAATAAATGGTGAACAGATCAATTGGGGGTCAAAGGCTAAGTATCTTGGGGTACACCTCGACAAAACCCTTACTTACAATCTACACATTAGCGAAGTTATAAACAAAATCAATGTTACAATTAAAACGTTGTACCCATTTATGAATCGCAAGTCAAAAATGAGTGAGGAAAATAAATTAGTAATTTTTAAAGTGATCTTCCAAGCCATTATGTTCTACGGCTCTCCAGTCTGGGGAAACTGTGCTTACAGCCATATCCGCAGATTACAAGTTTCCCAAAATAAACTTCTCAAAATGATATTCAATCTTCCTTGGCATTTCTCAACCAACGAGCTACATACATTGGCAAATATTGAAACTGTCCAAATTAGACTGCAGAAATTATTCGAACGCTATAACTTGGCCTGCAGTACTTCTGAAAACCAATTGATATCAGATCTGGCTATTTAAATTATTTACATTATTATTAACTTATATGTTTATTTATTTATATAGTATACATATATGTTTATAAACATTGTCCTCATTTTATTAATTATTTTTTTATTTATTTATTTATCTGTTTATATATTTATATATTTTTTTATTTATTTATTTATTTATACTATTTATTTATTTATTTATTTATTTATATTATTTATTTATATTATTTATTTATTTATTTATTTATCTATTTATTTACTTATTTATTTATTTATTTATTTATTTATTTATTTATTTATTTATTTATTTATTTATTTATAAATTTATATATTTATTTATTTATTTATTTATTTATTTATTCAAATATTTATTTATTTATTTGTTTTTTTTTCTTGTTATTTATTTATTTGATTATTTATTCAACTTGTATTTCTCTATATGTTTATTTATTAACATTGTGTTTAATTATTTGTATATTCAAATGTTATTATTCCACATTTGTAAAGTCGGTCTGATTGTGTTAGTACTGCTACCTCCTCTTCTCTCTAATCAAAACCACTAGAAGAACAACTCATGAAGGTTTTTGCTAGTAGCTTTTCCTTCCATTCTTTATTCTTGAACTGTGATATTCTTATTAAAAATCTAAACTTTTTTCAGTTGTAAGGTAGCGTTATACCAAATCAATGTGCAATAATTTATAAAATACGACTGTATATATCTACTGCTACTATAAATAAAAAAGAAACTGCTAAATTCAACTGAAGTTCAGTTGCTGAGATTCCTTGCGCCTTCAGGTTCCGGACCAAGGTGCACAAACTTGCGTATACGTATTGCTGGGGCTCGTGTATTATTTAAATTTATTTTCAAAATTAGCACTTTTGGGACAACACAGCATCCACGTTGAAAGAAACTTTGTTTCCCGTTGTTTAAGCGTAACTGGATCAATGAATTGTTATATCATTTCTCAAGTCTCAGTGTATGTGAAAACGATGCCATTTGCAAATGCACTAAAATTCTCTTGAATGTTGTCAAGGAAAAGAAATAGGGAGAGGTAATTCAAAAAGGAAACAATTTGGGGCCTAGAACGCATCCTTGTGGAAGGCTATTCTTAGGCTCATAAGATTATGAAAACTTTCCGCCCGAGGTTCTTCCCGCCAAAACGATTGAAAATTAGACTAAAATCGGTCAAATTGAAATCAACAATTGCAGCATCCACTTGACTAATGCCATCTCAAAAAGTAGTTGAAAAACGAAAGGTCGAGATAATCATTAAAAAAAAAAATAAACGCAATTATGACGTTTTATTTTAACGATATAAAGGGGACTATGAAAACAATATTAATTTCCTGTTGAGACTATGAATAATGTTCCACTGAAGGGACTAATTCCTCTTTGAAGAAACTTTTAAACTTGTTGCCGAAGAATACAAATACTTTCTGTAAAGGTGGCACACTTCTTTGCCACATCACCTGCACCAACGAGTTGACTCTTTCGGCATCATTCAGTATCTTGAGACTAAAGCATATTTTTCTTTTAAATGCATTTTTATTTTCAATCTTATTCCTGGACAGAAAAATGTTTAAACTAGCCTAGTTACAAGTTACTTATTGGCTCATTTTAGGCACTCTTAGTCAAACCCAATGATTTTTTAATGGCTTTCGATTTATGTAGCTTTGTGTGCTGTGTATGTTTTTGTATTCATTAAATAAAAGGAACTGAATCGGTGAGGTCCTTTTTTTCTTTTTATGGATACCTTTCTAAACTTAAACACAACGCGGGAGGAAAAGAGAACAGATATGCAGTATGTAAGATATAATTCATAACGTTGCCTTTTTGGGGTCATCTTCAGAAAACCACACCAACGAAGCTTTCTTTCCTTCTTTTAACCGTCGAAACAGTTGATGCTACGTAATCTCATCCTCCTTGCAGCGGACTGATATGTTGAGATGCCGACCCGGCTTCACAAGAGAAAAACATTGCAAATCAACGTTTGAATGTATTATAAAGACTTCCGAAGATTGTGATTAATCGTCATTGCGAATGCTAGGCGAACCGCAAAATGGACACGCTAAATCAGTGTGATTATTGGAATCAGAACATACTCGCCTAAAACCTTTCCTTAAATTATCCTTGCTTGAATCACGCTTCTTCATAGTATGTCTGATTCCATTCGGGATCACTTTCTTTATACATTCTTTTTTTAAGACGTTGCGAACTGACAAAAGAGTTGAGGTCAATCCCAATGTCATTTGGAATATCTCCATTGCCAATATCTTATAAAATTAATGGTAAAACACTTTGCCCATTCGTCGGTTTGTAATGCGACTCGCATACTCGATGTTAAGTTGACAGGCCTCACGCTTCTCCATAAATTCGATGACTTCAAGCAGACAATAATATCGTCAGTAGCTATTGATCTTGGGATGACTGATTATTTTGCAATTCTGAAGTTCTTTGGCCATTCCTGACTATTTGTCGGCGTCGGTTACTAGAGTTTGTAAGCTGAGTTACAGTCTGAGCAAAAGTCTGTGAATGGGGTATTCGTGCTACTTCTGATAATGTGTCAGCGATTCCGGACGATGCCACGGCCACCACTATTAGGCTGAAATAAGGAACGTTCAGGAACATTAATTCTGCAAAGTATTTGGAAAAACAGCATTCCTTCGTAGCCGTCGTTAACTGTCGTACGCGATTTTCGGTTGTCGGTGAAATTTTTTTTTTTTTAATAAATTAGAAACGGTGGTTAAGTTATGTCTATTGTCGGGATAAAATCCAGCCTTAATCTTAACTCAGGATATAAGCTATCTTTTCTTCAAAAAGCTGAATCGATTCAGTTGTTGTGGTGTGAATGCGGTACAAATATCTTCTCTTTTTAAGATACTTTATTAACAGAATTATTCATGGACGATCGATTTACTGCGATGCCATAGTGGCTTTTCTGCAGAAGATTGAATTTAAAAAAAAATATTCTGGTTTAAGTAAACTTAACCTTTCAGTTCAATACTTTTTTTAGTTGGTAAATGAATGCCAAAAGTTACGGAACATCGAAAACCAATAAAATTCAGGAATTTATGATACATTAAAAGACTTAACATACGTACCCAAAAAGGAATTTTTCAAAATTATTTTTCTTTGAATAATATTAGAAACACGTTTTAAAGTTTTATTGAATTGGAACGCAATGAATAAGTTGTCTTGTACCAGAATTGTTATATAGTAATGGTACTTGAACCATACACCTTCTCGTTTTCTGTGCATGATCGATGTGACTTATGAGGAGAAAACCTCGCAGTACTCCAGTTAAGCTGTGATTTAAAATATCCTTTTAATTTCAAATATCTACTTTGAAATTTTGTTTTCCAAAATTGTTGAAATATGTTTCAGTTTTTGTTTAATTGCAGTTTGTTGAAGTCCTTGAAGTTTTGCGATGTGACAATCTGAAGCGTTTGACCATGCAAGTATTCCATAGTGCGGATAGTGCCCTCTTGAGATCTGATTAAAGTTTATCAATATGCTTGTCCCCTTTATAATGGCTTTCAATGGTACCTTCCAGTTTTTAAATTCTTTAATTATATCAGCAAAGTGTTAGACACACGTTTGTTTTGTTCTTTGGATGTACATCATTTTCGTTTTGATACCATTAATTATTAAACCATTTTAAGCAGTTAAGGGTAGTGTCTAGACATTTATGACGTACAATTATACTTCTGTCATCAGCATATGCGAAAGCTTTAACAAGTCTGAAGAGTCGGCTTAGTTTGTTAGTGAACAGTATAAACATGATTGAACCAAGTATCGATTCCTGTGGGACTCCGTACGAAACTTGCTGCAGAAGTTTTTGATTTTAACCCGCAATGGACTTGAACGGTTATAATCTGTCATCCATCGTCAAGTCGTTCTAAAGCGTCCATAAAAAAATCCATGTCTATGAACATGATGTGTTTTACTAAGACACACAAATTGTGTTGGCAAATTCACCGAGAAGCTTATCACTGCTTTAATTTTTCTGAAAACCGCTCTGTCTGTCATGTAACAAGGAGTGATGATATCTTCTAGACAGTTTTTAATTATTGGAAGAATTTATATAGGCCTACTGTTGCTAAGTTGTTTTTGACCTCACCTTTGAATGTCGGGCGAAACACAGATTTTTTTAGCATTTTAGGGATTCTAGACTGCTTCAGACTGAGGTGTATTTGTTTGGTTTAAACCAGAGCAAGCAAAACCGAATAATGTTTAATATCATAACCCTTTCACTATCTGCCAAAGGAGGTTTAATATGTAAAAGGGACTTAATTATAATCCCCACTTCAGTCGAAGTCGTATCTTTACCATACATAATATAGAGTTAGATACCACAACCATTTGTGGGAAAGTTCCAGATAGTCACACATTTTTAATATTCCTTACATTGAACAAAAACAAATGCCCATCGAAATGGTCCTCTTAATTGTCAAAATTAAAACTTTCCATTTTGCAATGCAGTTGCAAGCTCTAAAAATGTTTGCAACCTGTACTCGTACACATACGCTTCCGTGGACAAAGCAAACAAAAATAAAGCAAATAAATAACTTACATTAGCGAGTATTCCAATCGCAATCAATCTACCTGTACCGAATTAAACCGTCCACCGACCAACCGACATGAAACATACACAAACGACAGGTGGTATGGTTAGGTAGCCCAAGGTAAATCAGGTAAATGTACGTTACCTTTTGCACCTGCTGTTAAATCACAAACAAAGCCCAAGAAAACGCTCTTCGAACGTGATGGAAAGACATAAAAGAGTACAAAAAAAAGGGAACCCGATTTCAAACGACATGTGTTCTGCACGTCCATCTCGGTCGGGACTGTACTGATGAGGTAGACTGGCAAAAAGAGCCTAAGCCCTTGCCGATGTACGAGTATTGAACCTACACAACCGGGTAGGTTTGCTAGGCGACCAGCATCAAATTTCGCGAAGATTTACCAAATTTATTGCTTGTTCATCATCGTCATCGTCATTCCGCCAACTTCATCCTTTGAAGCTTCAAAATTGAAACCTCTCTTCGTCTATCTGGATTCTATGAAATGAAAATATTGAATTTCACTCTCAAGTGTGCACGAGTGTGTGGCGTGCTAACATATTGTTTTTTTTTTTCTTCTTTTGGAACATCATCAACGCTAGAGTAGAGAACCACTCAATTGGATTTATAAGCCGAAGCATGTGATGTATTTACAAGGACGTAAGTGCGCAGCTGGATATTTTCGAACGCACAAATATCTAAATATACAAGATTAAGATACAATGAGTTGTTATGCAGGTATATGCAGCGATACGATAGCTAGACAAACAAAATGGAAAGTGGAATATTGCAGGAATATTTGAAGTGGTATTCAAGGATACATTGTCTGTCCATTATGAAGCAGTTCTTAACTTTATTGGTCCATAAAAGGAGTTTAACGGTTTTGAATTGTGAGTGATGCAATAAAAGGTGTTTTACATTCGAAATACATTGTCTGTAAATTGTAAGAGATATAAAACTTGTGAATTGTAGAAGATGCTATGTATTCTGGCGCTGCTCCGTTGAGGAGTGATTTCTGGAAATATAACGAGGTTTCGCGAACATTGTCTTTCTTTTACATCCCCTATGATAAGGAGAGTTTTGAGATTTTTTAGGGTTTGTGACTACACTTTTATGAGTTAGAGCAACGCGAGCAGATTAGAAGGGATATAGGACAGATACTGTTGCATTTAAGCTTAAAACTGCTGAGGGCTTTTATATCAAGGATCAACACCAGCAGGAAGTCTCTTTCACATTCTTGTTGTTGTACTAAGATCTCCAAATAAACGGATTTGGGCTTGGCGTAAATTGGCGAACATAACATCGAGTTCGGGTATGCAGTTGAATTCTTTAAGGAGCAGCTTCCTTTTCACTGGATCTCGCAATGTAAAGAAAAAGACAGGAGACATCGCAAACTATTTTCCAATAATTCTGATTACTTCACCAGATGCGACTGCTTTCAATATTGAAACCAATCTACAATCTCCTTTGAATACGATTATATCGTACTTCAATGACTGGAAAATAAAAAAAACGCTTCAAAAACTCAGGCTGTCTCTTTTACTAAAAGAAGAAAAACCTGTTTCTTACCAAGCTTTAGATTATCTATCAATGGCACACAGATTAAGTGAAAGTCTAGTGGTAATTACCTTCTGACATTTGGACACCATGGCAGGAAATTTTAAATAAAGTAAACCTTTCAATAAAAAGTCTATATCCTTTCTTAAACCGAAAATCGGAAATGAGCAATGAAAATAATCTCATTATCTTTAAGGCAATTTTTCATGCCATTATATTTTACGGGTGTCCAGTTTGGGGAACTTGTACAAAAAGCCACATCCACAGATTGCAGCGAATTCAAAACAAGGTTCTAAAAATGATCCTAAGTTTTCCATGACATTTTTCGAAGATAGTGGGAGTCGCTCTGAGGATAACTAAGTTAATTGACAGGTATAACGTAAGACGCAGTGCGTTGGAAAATGTATTGGTCGCTAACTTAGCTATTTAAACCTTGCGTTGCATATTCCTATCAATTAACACTACATATTGTTCAATCAAAAATATTTTCTCTTTTATTTATACCTATTTATATATTTATTCACCTGTTTATTTTTATTTAAGTATTCATTTGTTATTTTTTTCTTATTGTGTATACACATATTTATTTAGCACTATTTGTTAATTATTTATTTTTATATTTATTTATTTATTTTGTAGTTATTTATTTACTTATTAACTTCCCATCAGGAAGTTCTTGTTTATTTATTTATTTAATTTATTTATTTACGTTTTTCTATATATTTATTTTGTTACCTTAAGTTCTATATTATTTATTTATTATTTATGTATTTATCTATACGTATAGTGTAATTCGGTAGTTAACATCACAGTTTAAAAAATATTTATTGTCTATATTTTTTTCTTTATACGGGTTCTAAGTTCGCGTGGTCAAAATCAATTTTTTTGAACATCATGTCATTGTCACTGACAAAAGAGAGATGAAGCAATCGTCTTAAAAAACAAAACAGGTTGTATTTCATCAAACGTGATTAGGTCGATATCGAATTCTTTATATGTTAGTGCACATCATCCATTGAACACTCGAAACCAAAATGTAACTGAGTTTCGAGCCTAAGCCAGCACGCTCTGTTTAAATGCATTGTTATGAGTCATAATCCCCTGGATCGAGTTAATTATAAACATAAACGTATTTCTTCAGTACTCTTGTTTTTATTTGTATTTATTTTATAATTAACAATTGTAATTAAAATATATATTCTTTTTTTAATATTTGTTAAACTTTGTATTTGTGTATGGTGTTAGGCTTTATTTGTTTATGTTTACTAACAACTAACACCACGCTAAATGATGACTGTGACAAGATGGGTATTACTCTCTGAGTAATACTGTCACTTACAATGCTTGTTTTATAAGCAGTACTGATAGCGTTTAGCGTTTATAATTTAGCATAAGGCTTTTAAAGCAATAAATAGTGCTCTGTTTCAAATACCCTTTTTGATACGCTGTTCGCCACCATTCCATATTAGCATTCGAAGACGGGACATTTTTTTGAAGCGAAAATGAGAAAGTTATGTCGTCGTCGAAATAAAAGGTTCGTTATAAACTGAACGCTGTGCACATCAGCATTTATGACTATGTGGGATATCCGACTTCATAGACCTTGATCTATAAATAGTTCCACATGTACTGAAATTTTTAATGAAGGAGTTTTTCTTTTGGGACTTTCGCGGTCCCAAATTAAGTCTCTGGCCAGACACTTGTTAAATTCTGAGAATTTCATGTTCAAACATTTAATTCTTGACCCAGCGATGCTTCATTTTATATAAGCCATGTCTTACCATTCTGACATCCTGGAGATGTCTTAAATAAAGAACGATTTGTATGCTTTCAGTGCTTCAACTGTGACAACATCATTTTATTTTACAAAAAGGGGTAAAATTGATTTTATCAATTGAGAGTGAATCAGCTGTTTCTGTGACACAATTACGTTTACGCCTTTTCTTTGTCTTTTACCAATTTGACCATTTTTTTCATTTTCAAATTTTATTTTTAATCCGCCATGTTTGCTGATGATACAGCAATATTCTCTTCGCATGAATTTTCTCACAAAAATGAAAGAAATTTTAACTATGCGATAGAGATACTCTGCGGATATTATAAAAAATGGAAAATAAATGTTAATTCAGAATAAATACAAGCCATTTTTTTCAGATGAAAAAAAGGTCTTGTTACCTTCCGAATAATAAACTAGAGATCAACGATGCTGAACTTAAATGGGCATCATCAATTAAATGAGGATAAGAAACTGACCTTCAATGAACATATTTCAAAAACATTACGTAAAATAAACATTGCTACTGATATGCTATACCGATTTATAAATCCATAAAGTAATATTCCAAGCTATGCTTCTTAATGGTTGTCCAGTTTGGTGGAACTGTGCCAAAACGCATATCCAAAGTGTCACAAAACAAGCTGCTTAAAATGATGCTCATTCTAGCCTGTTATCACTCTATATCTGATTATCATCATAAAGGGAATGTTGAATTGATCTTCGAAAGAATCCCTACATTAATAAATAATACTTTGGTTTACCAATTAACTTGTTAAAAAAAAAGATTTGACGATATTCTTGTAAATTGTAATCTGAATATTAATAAGTTATTTATTTAATTAAACAGCTGGGTGGCGAAGTTGGTAGAGCGCCTGCCTTTCAATTGATTCAATTGATAGGTCCCAGGTTCGATTCCTAGAGAAGTGGTCTAGTTTTTCGAATCTGGTCCAGTCACCATTTGCCATTGGGATCAAGTTAATAGCACTATCACTGGGTTGGCCGACCAGTGATGGTAGTCTGACTAATGGGTGGCGTTGTTGTAGTGGTTGTTGTATCGGCTTAGTTCCCAATTCGTGTTTTCAAAATAGCGGTTTGTGTAGATTGTGTGTAGATGGCTCTGCTGTGAAGGCATTAAAGTAATTCTGATACTTTATTTTGATTATTTAATTAAAAACACAACAACTCCGTTTAACATCAACAAATATATTTATTAAACAATGAGTCTTTAAGACGTGTTGTCCCTGGTAAGTGAGTTCAAAGAATATTAAATAAAACGAATGAATTAAAATATAAAGATACATGTTTAAGCATGTGTGTGAGTGAATTCATTTATGATGAGATGAATTTCGTTTCTCTTATTCACCTTAAGGTGGCGTGTAGTGACAGCTTACAAAACCGCCACAGCATAACACAGACAACGGGGTGTTTAAGCTAAATCTTCCAAACGTTCAAAGTTCATATTAAATTAGTCTATTTATCTATCAAATTTAATTTATAAAAGTCCGTTTCTGAATTTTATTCATAGGACTACCTGTTGAAATCGTCGTTTTTATTTTTTCAAAAATCAATGCTTTATTGAGGAGAAATCGATATAAATTCAATATTCAAAGTATTGCCCATCGCTAGCCACACCTTTTTCTCATTTTTCTGGCAATTCATGGATACCCGTTCTGAAAAATTCGACCGGTTTGGCCGCAATCCACGAATCGATCCATTTTTTGACATCATCGAAATGACGGAAGTGCTGGTCAGCCAGGCCATGTTGCATCGATCGGAAGAGATAGTAATCGGATGGCGCAAGGTCTGGACTATACGGCGGGTGGGGTAGGACATCCCATTTGAGCGTTTTAAGGTAAGTTTTGACAACATTTACAACATGTGGCCGACCATTGTCATGTTGCAAAATAACTTTATCGTGTCTTGACCTCGCCTGTGATTGTTTCATTCGGTTTTAGCAGCTCATAATACACAACACCCTTCTGGTCCCACCAAATGCACAGCATAACCTTCAGGCCATGAATATTCTAAACGGCCATCGATGTTTAGGCATGTCCGGGGTATCCATACGTTGCCTGACGTTTTGGATTATCGTAATGTACCCATTTTTCATCACCAGTGATGATTCGATGCAAAAAAAGACTTCTTTTTGTGGCGTTCAAGCAGCATTTCGGACATGCAAAATCGGCGTTCGACGTCTCGTGGCGACGACGGCACCCAATGTCCTACCTTTCGGATCATTTCCATTGCTTTCAAACGATCGGAAATGGTTTGCTGAGCGACGCCAAGTGATTTTGCAAGCTCTTCTTGCGTTTGTGACGGATATTGATCGAGCAATGCCTCCAATTCATGGTCTTCAAACTATTTCACCTGGCCGGGGCGTTGTTTGTCTTCGGTGTCGAAATCACCATCTTTGAACCGCTTAACGTCTGTAGTATAGCCCGGGTAAGCTTCGGTAAGCAATTGATGCGCTTCGGTTGCTTTTTTCTTTAAATGAAAGAAGCATATTAAAACTTCCCGCAAATGTAATAATAATTATTTGATTGCACGAATGTAGACATTTTAAGGCTTTACGAAAACTTGTGTGTTTTCACAAATGACCAGTAACCTAGGCTGAAATTATTAGACAATGACACGAAGTTTCTGATGTGACAGCTGTCATTGCCAAAATTCACCTCAGAGTAATAGATATGAAGTTGTCTGCAATAACGATATTTTCAACCGGTAGTCCTATTAAATAAATAACTAAATAAGTCAATAAAAAAAAATAATGTTTTGGTTAACCAATTAACTTGTTTAAAAAAAAAAGATTTGAAGATATTCTTGTAAATTGTTCTCTGAATATTAATTAGTTATTTATTTAACTATGCTTATATTCTAATTTGTTTATTTACACTATTATTTAATCTTTTCCATATTTATTTATTTATTAATTCATCTTTTCATTTATTTATAATGAATTTATTTATTTATTTAATAATTCATTTATTTATAATTAATTTTATGGTTTTATTTATATATTCATTTATTTATATTTTCTTTTTTACTGATCTTACTAGACGTATGATATTTCTGATTTTTCATGCAATTGTGTAACAAATTTACTGCAGAAAGTTTTTTTTATCTTTTTTCATTCAATTGAGGGTTTTCTGGTCTCTGTGTAAAATGTGCGATAGCCAATCAGTTTTTGTAAAATTGTCGATGCCAAATTAATTTTATCTGTCTATCCATTAAATTGAATTTATAAGAGTCCGTTTCTGAATTTAATACATAATACTATTGCTATTTATCTTATAACACTTTTAAGGTAAATTATGGTAAATATAGTAAAGCCGGCTTAGCAAAATGAGTCATTGTCGAATAGAACAACTACGAATATTTTCAATTACAAAAGGATAGGGCAATACAATAAAACAGGAAGCATACAGCCCGACGACTACCTGGCGATGCAGTTTTTTGAAAGTTTTGAAAAATTATCGATTTAAGTGCAACTCAGTAAATCACATCCTGTCTCGGCAAAAATGTTTTGTTCAACGTTTCCGGACCATCGTTCATACAACACACTTGCAGCTGAACTACTATTTAATGATTTTCAAAACTTTGCAATTGATTTTTGAAGTGGAATATTCGTAAGGACAACTTGATTAATAACATTTTCTCGACGGATTAAATGCAATCCTATAAACAGATGTCGTTTTACAACGCATTTTGCATGAACGCATTGTCAAGTGTTATTCCAGACACATTAATTGATCCCTATAGACTTCTTTGTTACTGAATTCTGTAACCTTTGTACTTGTATGATTTGTATGGCCTGGCCTAAAGAACTTCAAAAACATATCAACATCATTGTGCACAAATTCACTTCAGTCTGGAGGAACTGTTTAGAGTTATCCTAGTACGACACGTGTGTAATTTCAAACACGTCCAACCACTGATAGTAACGTGCCCTTAAATCACAAGCCTCATTAGCGCAAAAGGGTCTTAATTTCCAAAACACCTAAAATAAAATGTCCTTTAAAACCCAGCTTAAAAGTGAGTCGCGAAAAAACACAGCTTGCCTTCGTTACCCAAATTGCGTTTAGTATTTAAAATAAATCCCCATTGATAAAGAGCACCGCCAAAAGGATTGTTAAATATACAACCACTCGTTCCCTCCAATTATAACGGCCGACAAAGGATACAAATAAAAAATGAAAGCCCAGAAAAATTCCGCCTGTTTTTAAAGACAAACATTCTTTGGCTGTTCAAAAAGCCATAAACATTGTATTATACCTCTTCTCGTGATTGCCTTCCACAGTACAATCAGGACCTTAACTCAATTATTTCATTAATTAGCGAACGCTCCTGTGCAAGTGTCAAATGAAATTTAAAACCTTTAATTAAACGAAAGGAAAACAACATTGTGGTGCCACAGTTGTGGTTCCCTGGGAACATAACGATCCAATCTCAGCCACGAAGACACAAGGCCCTCCAGCAACATACCGCATTTAATGGAACACACATTTTTATCTAATATCTAACATCGATCTATTGTAAGGGAGCTCTGTGCTAGGCAGCAACGACAACAACGACAACAACGAACACGACCAACGACACCACTGGGCCATTAAAGAATATGGTATGAGTCATCTCTCGATGCTGGAAATATTTCCTTAGACTATAACAGCAAACATATTTTATAGCTAAGGCTGATGCCTTTGATTTTCCGGAGCGAATGATTGTACAACTCTACAGACATCCTGGCAAACTTCCTTCGTTCGGCGAAGGAAACATTTTTCTCACAGTAATGCTCCTTAAATTGCATTTTATCGATCGCAGCGTGTATGACTCGAATCAAGTATCTACCCGCAGACCCTTCCCAGCTGTGGAACTGTGGACAAGATTCGCCATTATTTGCCACCCCCCTCCGATAATCAAATGCCAAGTTCAGGGTGTATGCCTTGGCATGCAATCAAAAAATCAACCGCAATCATGAGCCGCGCCGTTCTGCTCGCTTTTATTTGCTGTTGTTATCGTGTTGCGCTGCTCTCGTTCCTTCCTACAACATTTCTTCCATTTTGAAGGTTGGAGAGGATGTGATGGGGCTGGATTCGTGAGAAAAATAAAATGTAAAAAACATAACAGAGAGACAGGGGGAGGGGTATTTTGTGTGCTTTTGACATTTTAGCCATTTTAGTTGATTTGATTGGAAGTATACTAAGTGCCAGTCAATGGAAGCTTTTGCACTCGAATACGGAACGAAAAATGACTACAATCCGAAAATCGGCACGGTTTCTTGTTTCCGCATTAATTGACAGTTTGTGAGATTGAATCTTTCGTTAAAGATTTTATGGACGTAATATTTTTTTTTTTATAAATGACATTGAAAGCCATTGAAAATTTGCAATCAAATGGTTTGAGTGAATGGTACTTGAAAAACTGATGTACTTTTGGCTTGTTGAGGATTTAGTCAAGGAAATTTGTTTTTTCCAGATTATTTTATTGGTGCTGTGAATTTACATTCTGTAAGATTTATTTTATTTTAATTAATAACGCTTTAAAATAAGTAACTTCTTACAGTAGAAAAAAAAATCAACAGAAAAGCTATTGTCTCTGTAAGATAAAACAAGTTTACAGTTTAAATATTGTTAAAGAAGATTAAGAAAATCTTAATGTTTTATTGACCTCCGCAACACCTGAGGCCTAGTTTCTTTTTGTATACAAGGTGACAATAAAATGCCGATGGCTAAAATTGAATGACAGTCAAAACAATCATCAAAGGGTTCATTTAACTTGTTCTACCCAAAATCGAATAAGTTTTCTAACAGAAAAAGATTATAATGCATTTAACCTACACAAAGAGCCTGTCGCTCATACGTTTCTTGACAAAACATTTTGTCGGAGATATTCTTTGTCAAAATTTTTTGCACGTTTTGTATTTGTATTTTTATTTTGTATATATTTATCATTAATATTACATATAAATTAAGCTATTTTTTACATAATTATAAAAATAAAAATAATTTTTTAATAAATATATTATAATTTGTTTCTAATTTTACGTTTTCTGGCAAATAATTTAAAATTTGAAAGGCATTATATTGTTACATAATGCTCAGTACAAGCCCTAGCTCCTAATTAATATTTTGTTTATTGAACATTTAACTGAGCGCAATACGATTTTCGCTCAGATTGTTTTTTCCGGTCTAGTTTCGCTTAGCACTTGTTTTTTCCGGTTGAAAACAAGTGCGTAAGCTTCCCGCCTTTTTTTTGCCCAAGCTCCAACTTCGTCTTCCTAAAAGACGAAGCTGGAGAATTGAGTGCAGTCTGTTTTTGGTCGTCCGTCAAACCCGCAGGTTCATAGTTAATAGCTTGTAAGCAATTTAAAAATAAGTGTTAGTTAATAAGAAAACACTAAAAAAGAAAATAAACCAACTTAAAAAAAGAGAGAAAATAAGTGTTTTATTGTTAGACTATTAACACATAAAACTATATATTACACTATTTTGTGTTATTGTATTTCTACGAGTTGTTTACGTCTCTTAATTGATATGATTGGACTTCACCTACATACCTGATTAAACTATAAAAGTAACTAGGCAAATCTCCCATTCTCATTTTTTGGAGACACAAAAGAACATCGCTAACCTGTTAACACGGCTTAACATATTCAAAATACTTGTATAGCGATCTGATTCTTCGAAAAAAATTGCACTTTTTTTGATATCTTTTTAACAACATAGTCTGGATGTTTATCAAACTTTATATGTAGATCTATTATCACACCTAAGTACTTAATATTATCTACTTGTTCTATGTTTTCATTGTCTATTCTAAGGTTAATTCTGCACTGCTTTTTAAATATCATCGACTTCGTCTTTTGAACATTCGTCTTTGGTTTATTCGCCTTGAACCATATACTTATGCTTTCGGGATCTTCTTGCAGTTGTTGATTCAAAGTTGATATATCTTTGCTCACGATGTACACAAGGGCATCATCAGCAAACATGACAATCTTGCAATGCTTCAAAATTTTGCATACGTCATTCATGTACAGGAGAAACACGAAACAATACACGCCTAAGTATTGAGCCCTGAGGCACTCCCAAAAATGTTTTGTGTTATCTCCGACCGTTCACCATTCACAGATGTTCTCCGAGTTCTCAAATCAAGATATGATATGAACCATTGTAGCTCTTCGTCTCGAAAACCACACTGCTTCAAATTTTGTATTAAAATTCCTCTATCGATAGTTACAAATGCTCGCTTAAGGTCAACGAAAACTGCAATAATGGTGGATCCCTGGGCCAGATCTTCTATCCAGTTCATTAGAACATAATTCAAAGCAGTTTCGCAGGAATAGTGTATCTGAATGCTCCTTAACTGGCATTGCCCGATATCATTAATGAACGTATCTCTGTCGAACTTCATGCATTTTACCGTTTTTTGGGGCAATTTATCAACTTTCTTTACTTTTGATTTAATTTCACTATTATCGTTTCATGATCAGTAATTTTAAAGTTAACACGAATTTGTGACAACGTAATCTATTTAGGTTTTAGAGTTTGAGGTTATTCGCGTAATGCTGTTTATAATTTGTTCATCTGTATTTTCTGAGATAATTCATTGAATTTCTTTTTGATATGTAAAGTTTTTATCTAGCCGACAATTATAAAGTCTTTCGCGTTCTCAATAAGTTCTTCGAGCAAATCTGCAAACAGATCACAAAACACCCGGTACGATGCACTTGGTGAGTTATATAAGACTACGGTTGTTATTGGGTATCCATTCATATTACACTTAAAACGGATTTACCTCAGTCTATTTATTGTTCTGTATCTTAACTTTCGCTATTATTAAAGTTTCATTTATTAATTTAAATAAAATCAATTAAAATTTGTTTTTAAAAATAATTGGAGACTCAAAAAAAATTTGAGTTATTTGTTATTTGAAAAAAAACCACCGATGCCTGCACCAATCTGGACGTCAATCGAGATTTTGAATCAGCCTTATTCTTGATGTTTCCTTTCAAGCTCGAAACTGGCTGAAGGATCTTCTAAAATTTATCTGTCGATATTAGCACAGTTTTTGCAAAATTCGGCCAGTACACCGCTAAAACAGGTCTATTTAGTTAGGCACATTCCATTTTGTATTTTTATATGCCCTTTTTTCAGCTCTTGATCCACATTTCCAGCTTTTGTAAGGCGAAGCCTCGAGACGAGCGAAATTGATAGCAAGGGATCGCGTTCAAAGTTAAAGCACTCACGAGGATCGGTCTTGTGGGAGAAGGAATTCCTGACGTCTAAATACAATACTTATTTAATGGAAGGATGTTCATGTTTGCTGTTTGTCCTTTGAAATGATCATCGCATTTGTTCATGATGTAAAGTCTTAAGCCGAATTTTAACCCGGCGTATAGCCCTATTGGCATCATAAAAACCGAATATAAAGTTATTTCTTATAATCCTCCAAATCATAGAGGTCTTCACACAAAAAGTAAGCAATCTGCCGCGTGGCAGGCTGGCAAAGACCCTCAAAGATTGACACTTTTTACCAGAAGAAGATCACATCCGTTGCTCGAAAGCAAAGCTTTCCATTTCTCGACTGGAGCTAAATGTTTTTATATCATCTAGACTCAAACCTTTCAAGGAAATGTAGTGTTTTAAATTAATTGATTTTTACATAAAGTGGAAAAGTGGTTGATAAGAGGGCCCAATACATTTTACGGACCTTCGGGAGAGTCTGCGACACTACAATTTTTCTAAGATGAAAAACGTGCAATCGAAAAGAAAGCAAGAGTAATCCATAAAAGTTATCATCCATTTTCAGACATAACCATGCTGCAAGGCAATTCATATTCATTAATATTTTGTATTAAATTTATTTATTTATATTTATTAGTTTATTTATCTATTAAATTACTATATGGTATTATGTTGATCATATTTTATTTAAATTCTGTGATAAATGATGTTGTAAGAAAGTATTGTTTGTCACCGTTGCCTCTCTCCTCTCGAGTCAACATTTGTATGAAGGTTTTTTAAGTAACATTTCATTTCAAAGTTAATTAAGATCTGTGATATTTTATTATGTAAAGAATTTAAAAAAAAATTCACTGTAAACTGTGCAATAGTTAAATCTTTTGTAAAAGAATGTATGTTTTCGTTACAATAAAGATTTATCTAACTAACAAAAAAAAAAAATAAAATGGGAATATTTGTGGTGTGGGCTGTGATGTGGGCTGCCAAAATGCGAAAGATCTCATAAACCACTAAGTTTGCTTCAAAAATAAATGAGTAATGGCGAACGAATAAAGGTCATCCTGTAAAGCGCTGCAGTCGGCATGATTTTGTAAATCCTTAAAGTTTTGAATAACATTTGAACAAATACTTCAGTACCCTTTCCACATCGTGGACTGATTTTATGAATAGAATGGGTCCCAGGTGATATTCCTGACGTACTCCTGATGCAGCATTATTTTTTTTTTTTGGAATGTGATAAATAATATTAGCTTTATTTATCTGTAAAGATACTTAACGATCCACATCATAAAAATCATGTTTTAAAAATAATAAACGTCTGAAAATGTTTATCAAAGGCCTTAAAGGTCAGTTTAGAAATTGTTTTCTTAACAACATTGTTATATAAATTGTGATGTCTGAAGACTCTGATAAAAATAATTCATTACATAAGAAGCTTTGATTGAGCTACGTCTAAGTTAATACAACTATGTCGTATACGGAAGCACATGTCAATCAAAAAACTTTTTTTGATTTTGAATAAAATCCACTTAGTCAAACCCCTTTGTCGTATAGGCCCTCATTACTCATTAACCATACGTCGTTCATTGATGGGTCAGTCGGATGTTACTATTTTGAAGATTGCTGATGAAACTCTTACTCCTTGTTGATACATAATCCAGCTCTTGTCTTGGAGTTGAAATAATTTCTTGAACTTATACGAAAAAGCCTTTATTAATTAAGGAACTAGCATTCTTACCAAATCTTTAGGAAATTTATAATTTATTAAACTTTTTGATGAGGCTCTTAGTTCAAACGTTGTCAAGGAGTTTTTCGATTTTCTGTAGATATGAACCAGGAAACTTTGTTTAGTTTTTTCAGCAATGGGAAGCACGACGATTGTTTTATTCGGGAACCATATTTGTATTTTGAAGAAGGGAAGTTACTTTGGTATAAGCAAAGACGTTATTTCAGATGTTTCAATTGAGAATTTATCTCTCCTCTGAGTTTTAGAGACTGCCTGTATTTTGGAATTAAATGTTTATCCACCCCGATCAACTATGGGGACAAAATGCACAAACACAAATGTTTTCAAGAATTTTTATTCTTCTGTTTATTTGCATGAAGAAAAGTTGGTTCATTCAACATGAACTCGAAAACTGCCAAGAACTGCAATTTTAAGTACATTTAAAAACAAGATATTCCTGGACAAAAGGGAATATTTTTTTTTTTTTTTTTCAAAATAATTATAAATTTATTGATGTGTTCAAATTTTTAATATTAATCGAAATTTTTATATATTTTTTGCAGATAATGGAAGGATGTTCCTTTTGATCTTAAATATTACAACAAAATTAGAAATTTTGCTTGGACATAATTATGTAAGTTTAGCTGCACACAAATTGTTCTTATTTTCAGATAATCGTGTGGAATATTAATTAAAAGGTTTTGAAGCACCTTTTCAAAAAAAAAAAATAATTTATCTTTTAATCTAATCTAATGCATTTAAAAATGTTTCGGAACAAATATGAATAAATCATGAAAATGGAGTTCAAGGTACAAAATTATATACATTTTTTTAATATCTGCCCCTGCCCAAGTGGCGGCCAAAGAGGTCTGCAAAAATAACCCTTTTGTATCTTGTGGAGTTTGCTTAGGCTAACAGACATTCCATCCTTCTGGTGAAAGTCAGAATGTCTTTAGCATTGGATTGTCTAATGTCTAATGGGGAGCATATCGCTTTAAGAAAGATAAGCCTACAAAGAACACAAAGAATGTGCAAAGAAAGCCGCTTCGTCGTCTTCCAAATAGAGTCGGCATTCGGTGGTTGTACTGAGCCCTGGTTTGGTTAGATGTAATCTCAAGCGGCAAGGGCCTGAGTTCTCCTTGTTGAGTTTAAGGATTTCTCTGTTAGCAAATGGCACAGGATTCGATGGCTTGTAGTTCAGCCTGGAAAACACTTGGATGCTTTCCCATGGTTATGGAGATTTTAGTATTGGATCCATAGACACCGAAACCTACTCCATTGCCATTTTTGAGCCATCTGTATACGAGATTAAGTTTCGGGGTTCGGGGGCAGGTGTTTTGCTCGACCATTGATCACGGTAAGGAATGTCTACCTCAAAAAGACACCCATACAATCTGGAATCGAGCAGAACATGCCTTTATCCGTGATGAAATTGACATTCCTGGCATTCCTGGCGGCTATTTCCTTAAAGGGCATTCCTGGCGGCTATTTTCTTAATGTTAAGAGGAGACAGCCCAATGATAGCTTCCAGTGCTGCCGTAGGGCAGGTGCTCGAAGCACCGGTGATGCCCAAACAAGCTAAACGTTGGACTTTTTCCAGCTTTTAAGAAGTTTTTAGATCTATAGTTTAAGGCCGTAAGCTGCTTTACTTAAAAAAAAACTGTGCGTCAAGTTGAGATAAAGAGGCTGTAAAATAGTTTGTTTTTTTTTGGTTTTGTAAAACTTACACTAACAAACACCCTCATCGAATGATATCGAATAAATGTTTATTTATTATTTTTCCTCTTTTTGAAGATTGGATTATTTTAAACCGTGCTGACGGCAACTTCGGGCGACAAAGTCTCGGACCCGCACCTGACGAATACGTTATTTGAGGTTCTCCAAAGCCTGCGTTCGATGAACGAGTAATGTCCAGTTGCAAAGTACGTCATTGACGGCTCATCCTTGACATCTTGAGTCGGAGCGGCGATATATAAATCGAAAAGAGCCTCTTTAAAGAGAGCCACTTAGCGCCATAGTACGAGTATTTGAAGGAAGGCCATTGTGTCAAAATCAAAGGCGAATTATTAGAAAGGAAAGATTTTGATTTAAAGCAACAGCATATCAAAATGTAAATAAGTGCAAATGACAATTTGGGATCTTTTCCATTTAGGATATACCACCCTGGGTTGCTGAATCTATGCGATCCATCAAAGTTTAACTTAAAATAAAATCCTGAGGTTATCTATGCTCCAAGTTTATTAAAAAGACCTACTTAAACCCAAATTAGGACTGTTTTACAATTGTTGATCTATTACTTTTGCCCTTGAGATACTTTTATTTTATCTCGAAGTTAAATTCTGAATTGCTAAAATGATTGCATTCAACTTTACAATAACGTTCTAGATACCCAGTGACTCATGCAAAATCGCAGTAAGTCTGTGCACATTGCACCTCCATCTGCTGCCAATGTCTTAAAGTTGTAAGTTTCTTTTACCTTTCTGCTAGTTGATTTAAGTGAAACAAACTTTTTTGCTTGTCTTGCTGTGTAACCCAAGTCGACGAATATCCGCACAGCACTACGCCTTCTTAGGGGAGCAATATCCTCTACTATGATGAATCAAGAGATGACTATCTCGTATATTGTTTTTTTATTGCAGATACTTTCTATTGTTATCGTGTGCGTTATGGAAGTTATATCTTTCTTTTTTTTTTGCTTTTGCTCGGTACATTTAATATGCAAACATTTTTCGGTCGACTTGTGTTACCGACTAAAGACAGCATACAAAAGAGCTAGCATGCTAAACTTTAGTCATCTGCTGCAACAAGCTTAAGTTTTAATATATATCTTTTTACTCTCGGTAAAATAAATATAACCGAAGCTGAGATCTGTAAGTGTATTCAGCTGTATGTCACGTGCGGTAATCCGAAATGCATGCTCCTCTGTTAAAAGATACTTTGTTCAGAATGTAACCGCTTAAAATTTAAAACACAAAAAAAAAAATTATGAAGACAAAAAGTTGCGCTGACCCCTGAGGGCGCTGTGATTGCGACATCCAAGGTAGCTTAGATACACAGGACATGTGACCGTTGTTCAACAAAAGTTTTTACACAGTTGTGGCTGGTTTCATGGTAAGTGAGGCGGTCCTAGTCTAACTTCGGCAAATTAAAAGATGAAAAACACTCGTGGAGACATGTTTTTGTGGTTCTACTGCACAGGATGGTGGCGGCTAGCTTTATTTTATTTTTTAGTCTCCCCATGTTCCAGCAGACGGGCACAAAGTTTCAAAAGGGGTTGGTTGGTCACATACTTGAACCAAGCTCATTCCCTTTGGTGAATTTGTGGGGTGTACCTCGGAGATAAAACACACTCGACCGTAAATGTGATGCACTTTGGAATTGTTTGATAGCCATGTGGGGCATTTTTCCACTTGAAGGACTTTTTTTTTCGTTTTCATTTTGTTGAGATAAACCGCTTGAGGGATTTTCCAACTCAGGTAGTTTGAAGTAAGGCAATAGAAAGGAGGAAATGCATTGGTAATCTATTAAGAATTACTTTTTTTCTTTTTTTGTGAAAATATTTATGTTTTGTGTTGCTTGAGAAGGTAATTGATATAAGTTTGTTTGAAGTTGTTTTCAATTGAAAAGATGAAACAATCCGGCTGTGGCATTCAATGTTTTACTCCAAGTTTATTTTCGAACACGTTGGATTATGATCAAAAGAGTTGCACTTCAATCAAATTAATGTACAAGTACTTTTGATCAGAGCGGAGTTAGTATAGATATGCAAGTGAAAAATAAGTGTTCTGCATTGTTTTGTTAAAGCAGTATATAATTGAATATCGAGATTGGGCAAGTAAAATTCTCGGTTTTATATACGCCCTTGACATTAATTTCTTGGCAGATTTAACGCTTGTTATAAAACTATAAAATATTTAAATGCAATATCGAAAATGCTGAATTTTAACAGTCAAGGAAAAGAACAAGGAAAAGACTACGAAATAGTCTGTTTTTACACGGAAATAAAATTTCGAACCTAGGGTACTCTTGCATATTTAGATTAAAGTGCATTAATTTAGTTTTATTGCTGACAACAAGTTTGTGCTCTGAAAACCACAATTCCAGAAGGTTAACATCATGATTTATATCCGCACTTAAGTAAAGGGGGCTATTGGAGTCGAATGTAATGCCAAGATTATCTGCGAAAGCTGTTACTTTCCCCATAAGTGGTTGGCTAAGTAAGGAGTTAATGTAAATAAGAAACAATATGGGATCATGGACTGATCTCTGAGGCACACCTAAGTTTATAGTTTTTGGTCTGCTAGCAAAGTTACCTATTATGACTTTTTGAATTCTATCCTTGAAGTAAATCTCAAACCAGCTGTGCATAAAACCACGAAATCCTGCCAAGTATAATTTGTTTAGTAAAACTCTCTGGAAAACCATGTCAAAAGCTTTGGTTATGCCTACAAAAAGCCCAGCGCAACATTTTTTATCATCCAGACTCTTATGAATGCAGGAGCAAAACTCCAAGAGAGCATCCTCTGTAGCAAGCTCTTCCGTAAAATCAAACTGAGCATCCTGCTCCGGTTATGGTTTCAACTCAAAAGAATGCAGTACTTTCAGACTGTTTGAATTCTTTAAAGTCTTTTGAAATCATTGATTAATAATGTGGTGAAGTTTTTTGAATTAATTTCAGCTTTGATATTTCGAAGTGAATCAAATGCTTTGAAATCTTTTCATTGCCTTTAGTCTTTTGACTGCTTTGAAGTCTTATGATAATTTTTAAGTCTTTTGATGACATTATTTTTGACTTTTTAAAGAATATAGAATTTAATAAAGTCACTTACTTAGTAATATTGTAACGTTGCAACGTTATAAAAAGATTAAAGTCATCAAAAGATTGCAAATAGTCATAAGAATTCAAAACGTTTAAACCGAAATGAAATCAAAAGACTTCTCCACAATATTAATTAATGATTTTAAAAGACTTCAAAGAATTCAAACAGTCTGAGAGTATTGCAGTCTTTTGACTTGAAACCTTTTGATTACTAAGTACAATAATTAAAAAATTAATGGGGTATTTATGTGGAAGTTAAAGTATTTAGTTGAAGGCTTTAAACTTAAGTAAACGAATTTAATCAAAATACTGTGACTCCGCAGAATTCAATCTCGAAATACAACTCTGACCACAAGCTTGCAGAAGTGTATTTTCGAAAAATTAGATTGTGTGCAAGTTATATTCAGTGAATCAAACCGAACCGATTAAATATCCAATGGGCCACCATATATCTAAGCACTTGCTTGCATTAAATAAGTTTATGATGAAAACTGAACTTGAAACGATTTCCAAACAGCTAGTAAAATTGTAAACATCTACATTCAAAGTTTGCGCGAACCGATACCAAATTGACATAAAAAAAATTGCCCTATCGTCCGCAAACGTGACTTTATGTGCTCTCTTCTACAACAGGTAATACCATATACCGGACCAAGTACGCTTCCTTGTGGAACTCCGCTGCGGCAATATCTTTAAACGACCTGATTAAGGATAAATGATGTCCAAATAGCGGCCGAACAACTCTTGCGCGGCAGTTAAACGGGCATACGATGGCTTGAGAAAACAAAACTTTGTCTGTACAATTTTGTACGACTGTACGGCCGGCCATACAGCGGCTAAATTAAAGAAATCCGATGGAATCCGATGGCCGTTTATACGGGTGAACCACGTCCAAATTTTGTCAACGTCAACCGAAAAGGGTGTAGTCAGTTTGTGCTGAGCTGCCGTCGAAGACGTATGAAAAATATGTAAAGCCATACGTATGTCCGACAAACGGACCTCACACAGCTTCCGTACGGTCGGGGAACTTGAACAACTAGCGGCTTTCGTTCGGCCGCAGTTCATCCGTACGAATAAATGTTTTTACTTTCTAGATAGGATGCTTGAAATCTACACAATATGGCGTCAGAAAAATTTGCAGTAGCTTATACTTCAAGCCTCTGTTCCACACTTGCTTGAATGTTTTTCTTGTATGATCGATTAAAGACGCCTCCGAACAAGTATTTCCCATATATGGCGAACATGGGAATATGGGTCTGCATGACTTTTTATCGTATGGTGATATCCCTGGTCTTAGATTAATAATCAATTCGGTTTTCTCACTGGACTGACACGTTTACTGCAGCTTTCTTTTACAACTCCTTGAGTTACCGAACATTCGGTTTCGGTTTCGGCCAGATTCGTTCAAAAAATTTGTTTCGGCCACAGTTTCGGTTTCGGCAAAAAATCGACCGAAATTCAGTCTTCTTCTTCTTCTTTTCTTTATTTACAAATAATAAGTTAAACTAACAAAACATAACTATAGATTTTGCCATAGTTGTTATAGAATTTGGCAGTTCTGTATGTGCCTTCTGCCTTCCGTCGCGTACTATAATTATGGTCGATTATAGTTCTGAAGCTGCTGTCGTCGTAGAATTCGTTGATCAGAGTGGACTTGAATATTCCTTCGACGTCAAGAAGCTCAAGTTGGTTCCTTAGCCAGAATTTTCAGTAAATATTTTTGACTTGTTTGAGTTTGCTGCAATAGGTTGATGTGCCCCATGGTGTTTTTCCTTGATGGATATATGATTAACCTAGTGCAAGGTATGCCTGCCTCAAAACGTCATAGTTACAAGAGTAGCTTAAGTGTTGTAACATGTATGAGGTCCTGCGGAGTTTTCGTTGGAGTTGTTCGACGTGCTGGTGCCATTTGAGATTGTGGTCAACTATGACACCAGGGTACTTATAGGTGTTACAACTTCGATGAGGGTGTCGCGTTTGTTATTTGGTATACTGCTGTTTGTGCTGTTGGCATGAAGACATTGAGTGTTATGAAATTTTATTCGGATGGCATGGTACAAAATGTGGAGTGGCTTTATATGCATAATTTTTGTCTTGTTCGCGTTGATTGTTAGTCAATTGTCGTGTGACCATCTTGCAATAATGTCCAGTTCCTTTTGCATAATTTTTATTGCAGAATTTATGTCTCTATATGACACAACTATTGCCGTCTCATCTGCATATGCGAAGACTGTGCCTTTTTCCAGCGCTTTAAGCATTTCGTTGGCATATATAATGTATAAAAGGGGGCCCAATTTTGAGCCTTGAGGCACGCCATGCGTTGTTTTAATTTCTTCACTCAAGTCGTCACCGATTTTAAACCAATATGTTCGGAGTTTCAGATAGGTTTCTATCGATTTTAAACATTCTCCACGAATTCCAGCCTTTTTCAAAGAGCTGTGATAGTTTGTTGAAGGCTTTACTAAAATCAATAAATAAGACTAGGGTATGCTGACTTTTACTTCAACTTTTGTTAAGCATATTTGCAAAATTACCGAGAAGTTGATTAATATTTTTCCCTCTCTAAAACTCTCTCTCTCTCTATTAATCGATGAATTGCTTAAACTTCCTAGCCACGATTTCTTCCAAAATTTTTTCGACAACCGGTAAGAATGCTATCGGCCGATAGTTGTTTACTTCAGACTTTACTCCGCTTTTCTAGATTGGTCGAACTATAGCTAACTTTAGTTCTTTAGGGATTGTTATTTCATCAAAGCTAGTGTTTATTAATTTTGTAACAACGGGTGCTAACAATGAAGCGTTGTTTTGCAAATCCTTTGGGCGAATCCCATCCTATCCTGGTCCTTTCTTTACATCCAGTCCCTTGATTATGTTAAAAACTTCTATTTCGCTAGTTCGTTTTAGGAATAAGGAGTTTTGGATAGCATATTCTTTATTTTTTGAGGTTTGTATGTGGCAGTCATGTTTTGTCTTCTTAATTCCTTGAAACGTGCTCTCGAATTTATTTGTTAGGGTAGATGATTCTTCATTTTTAAAGTTTTTCATAATGGTTTGGTCAAGATTTGCTGATTTCTTTCCAATTATTTCTTTTATTGTTTGCCAAGTTTTTTTAATACTGTTTCTGTTCTCAAAAAAATTATTTTTAAAAAACATATTTTTGGCATATTTTAGTTTTTTGTTGACTATATTTCCATAAGACACACAGCAATTTGGGCCATTGTGATACCGCGAGGGTTATGTGGATTAACATATCTACCTATGTTGGGGTGTAAGTGAGTATTGAGAGATTTTCCTCCCGGACGGTGAAGGAGGAGAAAGAGGAGAGAACTATTTTTTTTTCTCAAATGAACTGAGCGAGGTCTTTTGGGTTTGCAAAGCTGTGAATAAGTGGGAACATAGCTTCCTATGTCTTGATATTGCTTTGACCGGACATTCATTGAGGAGATTTAGTATCTTTCTCCTTCTCTGTTTGTTGAGGAGGTTCCAGGTTTGTCTGCTGATGTTGCAAGATGGTTGATGTATTTATTTTTTATGCACAGATTGATCGCAGCTAATGGTAAGTCAATATATAGTGCATCTGTGAAGGTGCATTGTACCTTCACAGGCAAGTTCATCTGCGCTGCAGGTTCCTATCTCCTGGAACCCCGTAAAGGTGAACCTTATTAAAGTCCTCTCCTCTCCATCTCCTTAAGGGATACGCGGCGTTCCTTGACATGCTTGGATGTAGATTTCAAAAATGTTACTATACATCAGCAATTTCGCGGTCGTGGTGAAATATGAAAGGAAAATTCTAGACTAAGATTACTCAAAAAGATAAACTTCCACTTTTCGTTCGAGTTCTGACCCATCGGTTGTTATCGTGATGGAGCCGGCCGATATTGGAAAATTTGTTTTAGAGAGTATATAGTCTTTTACTGTTGGAAGGGAAATCTACTCCAAAGATTGATCAAAATCAACTTTGGTGCATGCCGAGGTTGCATTGAGTCTTACCAATACAAACTTTGTTGTTTGACAAGCACGGTTAACTTCGCCCGAGTTCTTGGTCCGTGAGCCGTATTTTTTAATTTGTTTATTTCTTTTTCGGTTATTTCTTCTGGGTGTGTAAAAATATACTAAATTTACATAATAACAATTCAAATACATAATCAATTTTAACTTGTCTAAAAAATGTTCGGTTTCGGCCAAAAATCATGTTTCGGTCGGACACTACCAACCGGTACCTGATTTTTAATTTTTTATCTCGTTTCACAAAATTCGGTCTTGGTCACAGATTTCATTCAAAAGTTTTCACACAAATATGCTTTGAAGCCGATTGGCCAAAAAAAGCCGTCAATGTCAATTTGTCGCTGAAAAAATAATATAAAATGACAAAGTTAGAGTGTGACCAACAACAAAAAATTAAGTGACGTACATTAATTTGTGGCGTCACATTGTCAATCAAATACAATGCCCGCCTTTCCGTACCTGTAAAACTGAAGCTGAAACCTTACAAGAGTTTAAATAATTTTAAAAATTTTCGAAATTATGCAAAGCCAAACATTTTCCGAAACACTTTAAATTTTGTTCCCGACATTTTCATAAACTTTTACTGAACATGTGTCAATATTTCCCAACTTAACTTCAATTTCAGTTCCATTTCATTTCAATCGAATTTCAGAATAACAATAATTCTCTTTCCTGCAAAAAAACACAATTGGGGGAATTTTAAGTTAAAACCCATCAGCTTTCATATTCAATTGAACGTATTATTATTCCATTCCAAAAGCAGATGGGTGAGGTAAAAGTTGGCGTTTTCAGAAAACAAACTTAACAATTAAGACCTTCTCATTATTCTGACTCAAAACTTCCAAGAAATTTCTTAATTCCCTTTAATTGGTATACACATGTAACTGATATTCAAGTTTTTTAGATAAAATCAAAAGGAAACTTTTCAGAAGAAGTAGATTGAAGAAGCTCAGAACACGGTTACAATTATGTGCAGACTGTGTGTAGTTCATTAACAACGCAATATAATATTACAAAAGCTATGTTATAAACCATCCTGACAGCTCTTATCTTAAAATCATTGTTTTTTTTTTAAACTTCTTTTAGACACTCGCATAAACATTGGTGAAAACTTTACCCGACCTTCTGAGCTGTCGAGTCTTGAATTGACTCAAACACCAGTGGGAGCACCACACAACCAATCCACAGAAGAACTTTTTATTTGTTTTCGTACACACACCTGCATGAATTTCCATCTAGATGGAAAACGAACAGAAACAGGGATATCAACCCCAGTAAACAATGGCAATAGCAACCCCCCGACCCAAAGGGCGACGCATTACAGCAACTCTGCGGTTTGTCGTTTACTATACACGGTTCAATGTTCACGTTCACCCTCTCTCGTTTGTAACCACCGTTTCCGATTTCTATGTCAAAAGTTTGTGTTGAAATTTATGGCCAACTTGCACGCAATAGTGTCGAAAACTCTCCTTCATATTGACGCCGTTGAATGGAGGTTGTGTGGAACAGAGCCCATATTGCATGAACAGTTTCCAATGGATTCGCCCACCTGCTGCCTAATGCCAAACTGGCCCAACAAACTATCAGGAAACCCATAATAATCCCGAATAAAAAATAACTTTATGGAGCGAACACATAAGCTGGGTCCCCTTGCCATTCTTCAAAGTCGTTGGGTTATCTGGTCTAAGCCAAACCGAACGGAGCCGTTATCAATTAATTGAATTAGGAAATTAGGACACGTTCTGATGCATTCCATTGAACTGAAAAGTTTACCTATTTCGATGGCCAAAACCACAAAAACATCGAATTGGATTTATGTAGGGAAACAACGACATCGCCATTAGTCATTCTTTTCAATTCTTCCAGTCCTTTGAGTCCAAGGAAGTGATGGGTTTGGGGGGAGCCCATAAACAAGCAACTTCACAAATTCTACAACAAATATTGATCGAATCTGTGAAGTGCATGAATTGTTTTCCAAACTACAACTGCCGAACTCGACACTGCGTGACAAGTTAGCTCGGCTATAAGCCTCCTCCATCCATCCGCCACCTTGATGTAAGCAAATATACACTTCAGAGAGCTTCGGCAGAAGGACGAAGAAAGAAGGATTCAAACAGTTCAATGCTCGTGGAGGAGTACCTACTTTCAAAAACAACTTCGATTGATATTTTCTACAAAAAAAAGTGTCAAATAGGAAGAGAAGAAAAAAGAAGAATTTTTCTACGCCAGTTAAAAAGGGATAATATCCTGTTGCGAAAGGGATTCTGTCAATAAAATTGGCGACCCGTCGTGTAAGTGCTCTAGTATGACTGGGTCCATGCCAGCGTGAGTCTGAAACGCTTAAATTGCGTTTATCAGTCTAAAGAAAGGGGTTTTATGACACTATCGTTCCGTGGCAGATTAGCAACATTAATTCGGTCTTGGTTCTATGTGGCCAGCATCTTGGGGCAATTATTTCTTGGCGGGTTAGCACGCTTAAACGGAGGATTATGGCATTGTTGAGGGGATTTCTAAAGCAAGTCGATTCGCCATTGGGGTGTAAAAAGGAATGTGATACGCACAATTTTGTTTTTTTTTTGGACTCACAGATCTACACAATTTGTGTTACTCAAGGTTTGTGTTGCTGTTGTTTGGGTGTTAATAGGGGTTATTTGTTTTGTATTACATTTTCGTACTAATTTGGACGAAAAGCTCAAAGGAGTTTACTATTACGAGTCGACCAATAAAAGGCTCGTTTTTATTATGCACATGCTCTCAGTTTTCTAGGACTTTCCTTGTGGTGTCGATTCAGAGTGCAAATGGAAAATCTGTGCTAAGCTCACATTGGTTTTTAAAAATGTTGCTTACTTGAGTAAGAAAAATAAATTTCCTTATCCCAGAGGTGAAAAGAAATAGTAAATGACAGCGCAAAACCATGTCAGAGACAGAAGGAATACAAAACAAATTCCACTGAGTAGTTTTGAAGTAAAACAAATGAAAAAAAAAGGAAAAGCAAACTTCCTCTTCCTGAATCTGAATATTTTCCCGTAGCATTTTTTTTAATTTCTTCGTGTAAGAACAAGCCACAGCTATGAGTTTTATCTGCGATGCAAGTCCTTCGATGATTATTCTAATTAACACCCGGAAACGAGTTTTTCCCCCTTAGAGATGCTTTTTTACAGTTCTACTTATTTTTTTAAACCGCTAATTCCTTGTGGGTGTAAAACTGAATAAAGTTTGGAAATAAAAAAAAAGAAAACTTTTAGTTCTGGTGATATGAAAATGCATAGATTAAGGCCATTATTATTTGGTTATGTGTTGAAGAGAGGACCTCAATACATACATAAGTATTTTTTCGAGCAGTGGTTATGGAATGGTTGCGCAGCCTGTAAGATTGAACGTCTCCTACGAGCCTGAAAGCGTGTTGAGTCACCGAAGAGCTGCAAGCATAGACCTTATAGGTGTTTTCCTATTGCAACCTAGGATACTCCACAAATCTTTGTTTTGAAGTCTTTGAAGCCTCATAATCTGACCCTTGCTATAAATATTAAATTGTTAAACAGAACTCAAAATGAGGCTCAATGATTGTGCTGCAAACGTTCAAAACTGTCATATAGTCCAAAATCAAACATATTTGTAAAAACAATTATTATCATAACATCTTTAGTGACGCCCATGCAAACTCTTAAAGGGAATGGGAACTAGTTAAAGTTATAAAAAGAACATCTCCAGAGCATAAAAAATTCCCTTATATCGGGTTTTTCAATAAGAGCGCTAAATAAAACAAAAAAGGTTTCGGATATCAATGAAATTCTTTATTCCTCTATGTATGGAACCCGATTTCTTTTGCATGGCCGCCACAGGCACGGTTGCAGAAGTCCAGACGCTGAACCAAATTTTCGACGGTTTTCAAGCATAAATCGGCCGATAATGCTGCAATTTCACGTTCGATATTCGTACAAACTTCATCAATCGTCGCTGGCTTATTGGCATAGACCATAGACTTGACGTAGCCCCACAGGAAATGGTCTAACGGCGTCAAATCGCACGACCGAGGCGCCCAAGCGACTGGACCATTTCGTGAGATAACACGTTCTTCAAACTTGGTTTGCAATAAATTGATTGTGACATTTTCTGTGTGGCTTGCGGCGCCGTCCTGTTGGAACCACATGTCCTCCAAACCAATATCATCCAATTGGGGCCAAAAATATACGGTTATCATTGAACGGTAGCGATCCCCATTCACAGTAACGTGCTGGTCTTGATCATCACGGAAGAAGTACAGCCCAATGACGCCGCCGGCCCATAAACCACACCAAACCATAATTTTCTCGGGATGCAATGATGACTCATGGAATACGTGTGGATTGCTGCCTGACCAATACCGCATATTTTGTTTATTGATTGAGCCATTCAGCCAGAAATGAGCCTCATCGCAGAAGATGATTTTCAAGTTGTTGCTCAGTCCAATTCACGAACATACGACTCTTCAGGCGGTCAAGCGGCTTCAGTTCTTGCGTCAATTAAATCTTGTAAGGATGTAGGCCAAGATCTTTTCGCAAAATTCGCCACAACGACGTCACAAAGATGCCCAAGGCTTGAGAACGACGTGTGAGAGACACATTTGGGCTTTCTGCAACTGAAGCCTCAGCGGCAGCAATATTCTCGACACTACGGGCACTTCTTTGTCTCCCTGGCACGGGAATATTTTGTACTGTGGATTCAAATTTTTCCACTAGACGCTCAATTGTTGATCTGCTAGGACGATTATGACGACCATAAATTGGACGTAGCGCTCTTAACGTTGAGACTCGTTGTTGGCTCGTATATCTTTCCATCATGAAATGGCAAACCTAACTGAAGAGAAATGTCAAAAGAGCGGCAAGAAATATGGCGTCGTTTGCTGTCCCTGTTAGTAGAGATATTTAATAAGTTCTTTTTCAAAGGTAGTGCACGATTTTACTGATTCGTTCTCTAGTTGTAACTGCTAAGCTCAGGAAGCATGATGTTCTAAGAGATTTTTTTTTTTGAACCTATAACTTCTTACGAAGTACATAAAATAAGTATGTATATAAGTATAAATTCCATCAGAGTTTTTGTTTTCGAGGATTAAAGAGAATCCTCGAAAACAAAAACTCTGATGGAATTTCAAACAACTGCGTTTAAAAAAAAGCTTTATCTTTTGTTTAACAGAGTGCAACCGTTGTTTAAGAAAGGCGATAAAACCCTAAAAGAACAACTAAATGCCTATTTCGGTATTTGCGGTTTTCTGGAAAATTTTCGACAAAGCTGGTTAGGTCAGTGAGTGTCAGTTTGGCTTTCATTCTGGTATCTAGCGGATAGATTTGCTGTTTTGCAGTGTGTCGTCTAATGTGCATTTTTCAGCGCATTTTTAAACTAAACAGTCTAATTATCAATACTTTCAGAGCAGGGGTTTCGGAGCACAGCGCAAGAAGCTACGCCCATTCCTGATGATTTATTTCTTCTCGTGATTCGAAGCTCGCCTGAAGTTTGGCTTTCAAAATGAACGGACCACGTTCGTTCCTTTAAGCAACCGACGACAGTTTGTGCCTTATCTTATTTAATCTGGTGGTGCCTATATCCTTAAAAACCCCAGATGCTGATACAGATTAATTAATTTTTATTAATGAGATCTACCCCGAGGTGTCGGATACCACTGCTTCATAGTCCAAATTAAATTGATTAATATAAGTTATAAAATATAAGCCAAACCGTGAATTCATGGGGATGCATCAGATTGGCAAACGTATGACGATGGGAGTAGTCCCTGGCTTTCCATTTCAACACTTACTTAATTTTGTTAACCTGGATATTCGATTTTATGTGGTCAGCTTCTGGGACTGAATTACAGAACGACTGGAGATATTTTGACTTTGAGAGCAATAAAAAGATATATCGACTGACGCGACAAGATCTCACGTCGGATATAACTTTAAAGAGATAGGACCTGCCAAAGTATATAATAGCAAAAAAGCAAAGACTAAAAGTTTTTTTTTATCCTAGACGTCACAATCAACCCACTTTTTTAAGATCCCATACCCAAAGAATATCAACGGAACCCTATTGCTAAGGCTCCGCTCACCCTCTGACTGTCTCGGGGATGTATCTCCTGAACCTTGAAATATGGACTCTAAAAACAAATAACAAAATTATTATAATGTTAAAAATAATGAGCTTAAGTTAAAAATAAAAACACATTCGTAATCTTGATATTAAAAATTAATTTCGAAATCGCGGAACCCTTTGCGCGCGTGACCAACTCGCAGTTTGTCTCTTTTTAATAAAAGTTGTGCCGCCGAGTATTTGTTCATAACTTAATGAAATATTTTCTTTAATTTTACATTTCAATTTGATCCAACTTTCTGAACCACGAGAGTGTCCAAATTTTGTCCTAAAGCGTATACTCTGAGATAATCACACGTTTAATTAGGTCTCACTTAAACCAGCGGATTTCATCTGTCCAGATAAGAATTTATAACTTTTTTGTTGACACCAACATCTTAACCACCTCACCTTATCACAGATACAACCTGGATCGACCCACTTAAGGATTGTTCACCCGTGCCATAGCCTCAGATAAATTGTCTTAGATATGAATTTAATCCAACTCCAGATGACGGACATGATAGAATCCTTTGGCTTTTGCTACCCAGAAATCGATAGCCCGCCCCCTTGACTCCTGAAATACTTGCTCTTATAATCTTCAATAATAAAAGGTTAAGATTATAAGCTTACAAGTGACCTGTCTCTTGTGTGACATGAAAGTTACTCAGCATTTGGACATGTCTTCATATATTTAAGCGGCAATCTCCCCGGGGAATCGCACGGATGTGGCACAATGGCCAGTAAATTGTATCCCTATCAATCAAATGAATCGCCAAGCGAAGAACAGTGGTTTGTGATTCACTCCTGGCAAAAGTGGACGGCTTGGCATAAATTCAGTCACGTATACGTTTTATTCGTTTCGTGTCCTGTTAACCTTTAATGCTGTAGAAATTAGGAATGTTTGTGAGAGGGTTGAACAACTGCAGGTGTAATTATAATTCTAGAGAGGGTTTCTGAAATGAGTAGAAAGGGACCTTAAATTATTTTCATAAATTGTGGTTGGAAAAAAAAATTACAAGGACGTTGTTGTAACCATTTGCGATGTGCGTCTACGAGTGTAATCCGGTAAGGTTGCAAATGTAAACTGTGAACATGTACTAAACTTAAACATCGGAAAATTTTACCCTGGGTGTAAAATTGATTGGATGAGATCAGGCAGTGTGACAATCTCACAATTTACAAAAGGTACCTGTGAAGCGCTTTGAATGCGGATATAGAGGAAGCAACTACAGCTACAGGTTGAGACCTAGTTGGAGATTCACAAAAAACAGCTTGGAACCAGTGGTTTGTTGGTTTCCATGTCGGGTTGATTATTGATTCCAGTTTCTAGTTGCTCGAAATGAGCGAACAATAAACCAACCAGTGGTTGAAAAACATCCTATTTTGTACAATTATCACTTTCCCGGCTATTCCAAGCAAAATGAAGCTTCCTCATGCTGGTGTTTTGCTTCTGGATTGAAGGGGATACCACTTTCACAATTACCAATTATGTTTCTTAAGTCATTCTGTAGAATGCTAAAAATTTTGAATCAGAAAGTTCTGCCCGTTAAGCAGCAGCAAAAAAACAGTTCTGTGTAGGCTACACCTTCTTACTATTCTTCTCTTTCTTCTGACATTTCACGTCCAGGTTCCATGACGACATTGAACGAAATACAGATTTTGATTTGTGATTAGTTTCCTCGTGTGTGGAGACAAGTCGCCGATGAGTCCGCAACTGTGTTGCAGTTCGAGTCGTGTAAGGGTAAAATTTCCATTTAAATTGACAATTTTTGTTTCAGTTAAACGGAGTTTTCACTTAAGGGGGAATTTGTCCTTGAAATTTTCAAAAATCAATTTTTTTTATTACAGATTCTTAATCTACATGTAAGTAGAAACGTTTCCCGGATTTCGAATTTTTTCGATATTTTAAACACGTTTGAAATTGACACCGTCAGCGCGCTGTGACCATTCACGGGACTGAGTAAGGATTGAACGCGTAGAGAGGCAGGTGACCGACGCAGCAAAAAAACCCGGATTGAGCAGCGGGAGATTTTACGGAGCTCAACATGAGCAGCTAGAAGAAGAAGAGGGATGCCTCTATGGATCGGGCGTTGCCGATTAGCAGTTGCAGTAAACACATTACAAAACTTTAAGCGCGTTTTTCTCGAAAACACGTTTTTAAAACTGGCTATAGCGGGAGATGTTAGCGGCTCAACATGAGCAGTCAGAAGAAGGGGAAGAATGCAACTATGGACCGGACATTGCCGATTAGCGGTTATTATAAAACGCAAAAAAAACCGCACTCAAAAAGCTTTACAAGTTCCTTTAAAAAAATATAATGTGAACACCTGAAATATGGCACTCCAAGGACAAAGTCTCCCTTAAGCAGAGTTCAGTTATCCGAAGTAGTTCGCGTGAAAAATGCGCAAAAACCGCATTGACAAATTGCTTGTTTTAGACAATCGATTTTCACATTCAAGCCAAGTATAAAGACGTGAAGACGACTGTAAATGTCTAAAAATATGCGATTATTGTTCCTTTCGAATCAACGTTCGTAAACATCGCGATAGCAGAAGACTGCTCTTTGTACAAAAAAAAATCACTTCCAAACTAATGACACATTTTTCTTAAAATTGAATTTTCCAAGGCGAATCATTTAATGAGAAGGGCGAAAGAACTTTGTCCTCATTTCATAAATCAAATGTGTGAAATCTGTTCCTCTTAAATTACAAACAAACAGAAAGCTTAAGGCGTTCCATTATAGTTCACGAAACTTCGAAACTCCCATCCCTTCTGTAAATTAATTATTAAAATATTTTCTTATCTACATCCTTCGACAGCTTGGTATCGCATATTTTCCCTCGATTTCCATGAAATACAGGCTCTTACGCCGGTCTTGTTTGTTTCCCTTGGTAGTGTGATTAGCCATTCTGGTCTGCCTTCTTCCGAAAACACCACACAAACATGGCTTGGCTTTAATTAAAATGAAGGAGCAGAAAAAAAAATTTAAAGGATATCATTAATTTTCTTTTATTTTTAATGAGCTTCAAATACCTGCAGCTCTATCATCGAGCATAATGATAGAATTCCTTCGTCCTATGACCGGATATACAATACCCAAGTGTTGTGTCATAAGCTGACTGTATTCAAAAACGGATCAAAATGCTTGGAGAAAGAATGGATCCCCTTTTGGAATACTTAATGAAGGAAACGCCATCAGCTAATAATGGCAAACACAGCTCTCAACATATCGCACATGATTCTGTGTTTAGAATTGTGTTGATTGAAATTTCAAATTTGTTTGTACGAGTATCTCTCCGTCGAAACCTCTGCAATGTGTATAATATACTCGTAGTTCGCCTTTAGAATGAAATTTTTATATTTTGGCAAGGTCCTTTTGCTGTTTGTGTATTCGCCTTTTCTGTATTATTTCTATTTTAATTTTTTTTTTTTTCGTTTATTTATTTTGCACTCGGAGCATTTCGACATTTGTGACAAGAAAACGTGCCAGGACTAGCGAAATTTGTACTCTTTCACAGAAACACATTCACTTTATTTTCGACAGCATAAAGCTATTTTGCCAAACAGAAGACAAAATAAAATGAAATGCCAGAATGTTGGCTTTATTCAAAAATGAAATGAACGAGGATAGACGACTAGAACGTGTACGTGTCGTTTTGGGGGATAGTCTAGGATATCCGTCCTTATCACATATTCCTCCATGTGGAGATATGTGAGAGATTTATGGTGCTGTTGTCGCAATGACATTTGCATCCATTTCATGAATTATGTGATTATAATTTATTTAGTAAGATTACAGTAATGGGTGTCTTTTTTTTTTTGTCCGCCCGAAGGTGATATCTTTCGGGAAATAAATATGCAGATCCGGGTTGCTACTGCTTGACAACATTTTTGTATCTAAAAAAAGGCGAGAGCAAAACAAATGAAACGAGTGATGAGGGTCATTTTCATATAGCACAATATAGCATCTGACAAGTTGACACAAGCATAAGGAAGGTCATCTCGGAAAGGCGGCATGATTAACCCATTCGGGGACATCAATCCAAACAGTCGAAAAAATAGTTTCAATATAAAAAGTTTAAAAATCCTTGTGTTACAGTTGACGAATCCGTAGGAAAACAAAAACAAAAAATTTGTTTAATTTTTAAGGTGGACAATTTCAGTTAAAGGAGAATGTACTTAAGGCCCTTGGGTTTCCTCCATCATTCATCTCCTGGTTAAAATCTTATCTAAAAAAATCGGAAGTATATTGTGGTTTTCAGACCCTTAGTATCGGAGCCTCTAGTTCCTACCTCTGGTGTACCTCAAGGGAGTCATTTTGGACCCATCATCTTTCGATTTTTTTTTTAACATTTATTAGAAACTTTGAATCTCTTACATAAGACTGTAACAATCTTTATACTTTCAAAAGTGTAGTCAGAATACATTATTATTACAAATGAAGTTGAAAAAAAAGAGAGGTTATTAACATATATACATAATTAATTACTAACTAAGACAATGATGTATTTTGAAAAGCTAAACAAATTCATGTAGCAATTTTAATATTTTAGCTTAATTCATGTTGCTTTTATTAGTCTACAAACTAGCTAGATAGAGAAATAAATTTTTATTAAATCGATTAGTGTTGTGCAGTCTTCTGATGCATTCCAGAGACGTGTGTCATGAATAAAAAATTGGCGTTCAGTAGTAAGACATGAAAATTCATGTTGAATAATGGAGGGTAACCGAGATGACCGGAATAAATGAAACTTTTCATGTAGATATAGTGGCTGTCTACTAATTATGATTTTATGCAAATAAATTATGACTGAGTAATCCAAGTACGCTTCCAAAGTACAGCCGAGAATTTTGTTGCGAAAAGGGGAAACGTGGCCATATCTCTTGATTTGATAAATATACCGAACAATATTATTAAAGACAACCAAAAGTTTTCTTTTCTTTGCGGCGCTCGGACTACAGAATATTTCAGACCCATAAGTGATTATCGGAAGAATTAATGTCTAAGCCAGCATCAATCTTTTATCGTGTGATAAATTCGTTAAACAACCATTCACTTTACTTATAATTGTCTTAATGTGATCATCCCAACTGAGAGTTCGGGTAAACCATATGCCTAAGTTTTTTTTTACTTTGTCAACGTACTCGAACGAAATTTTGAGCTTCTGGGAAACTGAAAACGCAAATTCACTCAAAGTCACTGCATGGTGCACCTTGTACGCTGGAGGTGTCTTCATTTGTTCAAGGATATCGTGGACAATACGATTGCTGTGAATGGTGAGCGATACAAAACTATCACTACCTTGGGATATGGCTAGATCAGTATCTTTATTTTAACAAACATATAGAGCCACAGCGGCTTGGCCTTGGCAAAGAGACTGTTTCACAGCAGTCAACTCGATGCCAAGGTAAAGGTGATCTGCTTGTCCTTGCCTTTGGATGTCCCGTTTGGTTCAATTTCGGAACAAGCTTAATGGAAAAAATTTGGGTATTCGAGAGACGATGTCTTAGGGCTTGTCTCCATTTATATAGAACTCCAGATTCTGAGTACAAAAACTTCTATAGTTTAATGTGATCATGTACAACGGGCTAACCTGATCAGAGTGGATAACTTTCTGATAAAACTGATTTGAGGTCACAACAATCAACCAACTACTTGATCTCCGGGGCTTTTTACTCCAAATATATGCACCATGAGAGAGTGCGCCTAAACGGCCTAATTCCCCCTGAAGCTTTTCTTTATCTCGATAGAAAAGTTCTGCTCTAGGATAGATAAGCTGTGCCGTCAATCATCCACGTTGGTCTAAAAGCTGTGGACGGGCGAGTCAACTACGATCAAGACGTCACAAATAGCTCATCGGGGACTCTTCGGTTCAGTAGGGCGCTGTCAGACTGCGACAGAGTGGATGTCGAAAGGCAATACCAACACTATTGGCGGCTATGCGGAGAATGAACTTCGTCGTCGTTATGTATCGTGGGTGCCTTTACAGCAAATATATCTAGTATGTCCTGTCAGCCTTGGCCGGCTTATTTATGTTTAACGTAGTGCAAATAGTTTTTAATACTATTGTAAGTTAGATTTAGATTTTTAGTTTAAGATTAGTTTGTGGTTTAGTATTTAAGTCTAATTTAATTAAAAACATAAAAAAAATCCATATACTAAGTTTTATTATTAGTTTCTTAAATTTGAATATAATAAATATTAGTTAGTCGAAAGACATAGATTAATTTGTTAGGTTTAGCTAAGAGCGCCCGTATAAGGCCAGTAAGTTAGTTAGTAAATAGTTAAGGTAATTAAACTAGAGCTAAGCATTTTTGTCTAGGATGTAAGGTTAAAAAATAAATTTATAAAAATGCATAAATCAAACACTCAAGTCTACTGTCCCTTGGAGCTGTGAAAAAATCCAACTTCTAAGCCAACGCAATCAAAATATTTGATTGATATTTGATAAGCTGTTTATGCCGCAAATTTTTGACACTCGCAAGGGAATCAAAACACACAGGGTACTTCCCGCGAAACCAGAATTTTGAAATTCGGTACGATGCAACGTTTAATAGCACACATAAAGGAAAAATTGCGAAAATTGTTAAATAGATAGATATTTAATTTGATATCACAAAACTTTACTTAATTTTTACTGTTAATTTTATTTTATAAAGAAAAGCGATTTATTATATTACATAACATTTAGATTCTGAAGGAAAATAACAAGAAAAACCGCCAATTTAAACAGCAAAACAAAAAAAAAAGACGACTAAATTGAAGTCAATAAGTAAAGAAATTTTTTTTAAACTAAAGATTAATGAATAAATAAATGAAAAATAAATATAGAAATATGTAAATAAATAAATTAAAATTCAAATAAATATATAAATAATAAATAAGTGGGTAAATAAATAAATATATAAATTTATAATTTTGTAATAACTATGTAAATAAATAACAATAATTCTGAGTTGGTTATTGGGAATAAAATAAGGTTTCTTTTTTCGTGTGAAAAAAAATTGATTGCATTTTATTTGGATTAACCTTAATTCTCCACTTGTGATAATATTCAGCAAGTATCTCTATCGCATCTCAATTTCGAGAGAAAACTGATGTGATGAGAAAATTGCTGTATCATTGGCTTACATAGCGATTTGACAGCCCGGCAATTGTGGGAAATCAAAGTGTATATGTTATAAAGGACTGGGCTAATAACTGCTGCCTGTGGTACACCTGAGATTGGACAGAATGAACTGGACATAATTTTGTTCACGAAGACTTGAAAACTTCGGTTTGACAGAAAACTTTGAACAATTTTACATAAATGTATTGGAAAATATAGGTTTATCATTTTATAAATAAGACCATCATGCCTGAGGGTATCGAATGCCTTCTCGATATCCAGAAGTGTCAGTTCTGTCGATTTGCCAACATTTCTGTTTTGTTTTATGTGGTCGCGAATTCGCAACACTTGATGGGATGTACTGTGAAAGCGTCGGAAACCGAACTGCTCGTTGGGGTATATGAACGTTCCGATCTTCTATAAATTTTTGTTGCTTTTCTTTCAAAATTTTTTCAAAGATTTTACTAACAGAGCTTAATAAGCTTATAGGCCTATAGCTTGAAACATTGTCTAATGGGTTTTCGGCTTTCAATATAGGGACGACCTTGGCAGTCTTCCAGATGTTTGGGAAATACTGCATTTTAAGGCAAGCGTTGGCTATGTAAGTAAGAACCTGTATTCCCGCTTTAGGAAGAGCTTTCAGGTATATATTTTTTATACCATCAAGCACGAAAGCTCCGGCGAGACTGCTTGCGAAAATTGTTTAAATTTAGTAACTTCAAATAATAATAATAAAAATATCAAATATTATTATTATTATAATACCAAATACTTAAGTTGTGAAAATATACCAAATTTACAACCATTTACACAGCACATTTATACAGCACATTTTGGGAATCAAAACCTAAAATTAAATTGTGATCTTAAACATAATTGTAGTTACCCCAATGACTTCGACTTATCTCTATGCATGGGGAGGGTACAACATTTTTCAAACAGCCTGTCATATTATTATTATAATTATTTTATTATTATAATTAAAATATTGTCAAAAATATTATGAGACAGCTTGCTTGTATTGTTCCTATAATATTTAATATTGCAAGGCTGCTGCAAGGCTAGTGTAAGCATTTCAGTTATATCATAAAATAAATGACATGTGTAAATATAAAATAATGTATTACTGAAAAGATAAATAGCCCTTTGTCTTAAGAAATACCATAACTATGACTGGATTGTCGTGATGGGTGAACTTTTTACTCATATACCTACAGGTTTGTACGGGACCCTCGGTGCGCTAGTCCGATTCGCACTTATTTTTCGCCAGTTTTTTTATTCGTTTCTGCTTTTTCCTTAATTTTAGAAATAAGGGAGACGACAACTTAAATTTAAAATCATTGGGGAAAACATTTTCGATTTACTAAGGATTTTTTTTCGGTTTTGTAGCATCCTTTAACACACCCAAGAGAATAAAAAAAAAATTGGTAGCGTCTTATGGCTCTCGGTGTCAGGATGATTTAGAGCCATGAATCGGTTTTTCGTTTGCTATTCAAATGTGATTGATTCATAGGTTCCTAGAGTAAGACTTGAACTTAAATTTTATTTTGGAATCTGTTCAAGTCACCATTGATTTGAGATCGAATTAACATGGATTTCGCTGGAGTATGTTGGCCCTACTAGCGATAGTTGTAGTGATTCCTGTATGTTCATCAAGCTGAAATTTCAAGTTCGAGTCGTCATCGGTTCTGCTGTCATGGAATTATACTAACAGCAGAGTGATGCCGAAAAATTCCAAAACAAAAAATATCAGTTAAAGGTATACCAACTAATATCGAATATTCCTCCGTTTTTTTCCTTTGAAAAATTATCCCTTTAATTAAAAACTTTTCCATTCAAAAAAAGCCAATTAACTTGGTACAGTCTGGCAAAACTACACCGATGGAGAGCCTTAATTGTCCAATTCAAAAAGGCCGCATAAGACTTTACAAAGGGTTGTGTCTTTTCATAAGCTCAAGACATTTATTGCTCTTCTGTAAAATAACTAAATCCTATCGACACGGAACATTTTTAACAAAACTAAAAAAACATTTAAGATTTCATTAAAAGTTATTTACATAAACCAGCAGTTTGGTTTCACCAACTTATCTCACGACTGGCTTTAATGACTTAAAGTGCATTTGTATACAATGTAATAACTGCTGGCGTGTGCTGGTGGTGGAACAAAGCTCCTTTAAATGAAATCAGTTCCATTAAATGAGATGTTCTGGTAACGAGTCCTTTTACATTGTCTTTCCGGTATCCCCATCGTGCTTTTTCCCAGTGGAATACAATTCATTTATACTCGTACATATTTATAAGAATTCCTTTTAACTCTTAACTCCGCCACGGGAATCACCATCTATCCTTTGTTCTCTCTTTCAGATACTCGAGGATATTCAACGAAATTCCTGTGACATCCGGCAGTAACATTGACAAACAGAACGTAAGTCTCTATTTGCATAGAATCTCAGTCATAACAAGTTATAAAACAATACAAGAACAAAGCCATTCGAGTCCTGATTGTGCATGAGTCGGGAACATTGAAAGCTGACACTCCCTTCATAGGATCCAAAAGCAATTATCCCCCGTGACAAAAGCTTTAATTTTGCGTGTAACTATTTCATATTACCCAGGAGTGGTGTGTCTCTGCAATGTTTGCTTATGACTACATATTTGATTCAGTATTACCATCAAATCGGTGGCATTAAGCCGTCAACTGCTTTCTATTTGCTCAATTTACGCTGTACACAAAAATCGCGCAAATTGCGTGAAACTTATTTTGATTAACATTTAAGCGAGAATTTAAATTAGTTTCTGATGTTTGATTAAATGAGGCTTTGTTTACATAGCTTTTGTGTTAATGAAGAGGACTTGGAAAAAATAACAAAAGTAATAATTACGCTACAATTTTGCGCAAGTAATTAATTAAACAAACGCTTTGTAAGGTGTTCACCGTAAATTTTATTATGGCGCAACAAGTTAAGGGCGTGAGATACATTTTTCGTGTTTCACACATTTATTTTTAGCAAGTGTCGCATGTCAGGGATCTAGTGCTTGTTTGTTAATTAAAATGATTTAATCAGTTGTACAAAAATGTGATTCGATTTTGACATAAATGGTCGACAAGTATGAGTTGATCTTGTCACGAATTTGCAGGGAATACACAATTCCCAAAAGTATTTGTAGCAGCTGCTAAAAAACCAGCCTACGAAGTAGTTCTTATAACCAATTTAAAAGATGTTGTAGTCGCAAAAAAAACAAAACTTAAAGCAAAGGTTTTAGGCAAGGCCACGGAACTCCACATCAGGTCTTGAGAATCCGCAACATAGTGAAAAACAACCGAGCACATGGTAGATCCACCGATATGATATTATTCGACATTGAAAAGGCTTTTGATTCTGTGTAGCATAAGGGTCTCGTTTATAAAATATTTATGTTAAATTTCCCACCGTTTCTTTGTAAAATTATTCAAAGTTTTGTGTCTAATAGTCGTTTTTAAGTTTACGTCGATGGTGCGCATCAGATATAGTACATTTTTATGCAGGTGTACCCCAAGGATCTGTTCTTGGACCAGTATTGTATAATTTGTACACATCTGATTTTCCCATCTGATTCCCACGATGTGAGGCAGCAATATATGCTGATGACACGGCAATTATTCCATGGCATGAGATCAGTCTCGACATTGAGACGAATTAAAAAAAATGCGTTTGGAGTACTTCAGAACTACTACACAAAGTGGAAAATCAAGTTAAATGCCGAAAAAATACAAGAAAGTCCTCTTATATTCCGGCTAACCAGTTATTAATAAGTGGATATTCAATAACGTTATGTGAAATATTTGGGCGTACACCTTGACTCAAAATTAACGTTTAAAGAACATATAACGCCAACGCTTCACAAAATAAATGTAGTGATAAAAATGTTATACCCTTTTATTAATAGGAAGTCAATACATTCCCTTGAAAGCGAAGTCATAATCTTTCAAGCTATTCTGTTGTACGGATGTCAGGTATGGGGTGATTGTGCAACTTGTCACACTAAAAAGTTACAAACGTCACAAAATAAAATACTTAAAATGATGCTTAATCTCCCCTGGCATCACTCCATATTAGACATACGTACATACAAAAGCTAATGTTGAATTGATCTCCTCAAGAATCTGCAAACTAAACGATTTATTTAAGGTCAGATGCGAAATTCTGGATAATCCCCTAATAAACCAATTAAATACTGTTTGAGGTCCACATACTAAAGCAATATTAATTTAGTTTTTTTTCTTTTTATTTTTTCTACTTCTATGTGAATTTATTCATTTATTTATTTATTTATATATGTATTAATAAATTTATTTATATATTTTTTAATTTATTTATTTATTATGTATATATTTATTTTATACATTTATTTATACATTTTTAATTATTTACTTATTTATTTATATATTTATTTATTTATTTATTTATGTGATATACTTTTCTCTTAATTTATTTATTTATTTTTTGTTTAATTATCTATTTATGTATTCATTCACTTATTTGCATATTACAATTAATGTGCCCTGGAAATTTGTTGGATAAAAATGCTAAATATAAGAATAATTAATCTATCTAATTCTGCTGTGCAATACCTCTGTATATGCGTATAAATACGAAAGTATATATGCTCATAAACATAGATACTATTTTATGTATATATGTGTGTATATAGTATTTATAATTTTTTTTTGTCTTTAAATTTGAAGTTTTTTAACTTCCCATCAGGAAGTTCATCAGTCCGATTTTCGAAATTCAAAATTTTTACATTTCTCCACGTTTGGCGGTCCCAGTAGTCCATTGTTTTTAGAAAGATGTATGTGTGTGTGTGTGTGTACGTAATATAATATATAAAGATAAATAAAGATAAAAAAATATGCATATATATATACACTGCCGTTCATAAGTTTCCGGACAAATTCATATGAAAATTTTTTGATCAATTTTAACGCCAAAAGTTTCATCAATATCATGTTTATTTAGCCAATTGACTAAACTAAGTAGGTTACTAACTATAGAGACTACAAAAAAGACCAACGCAGTATTTAGTTGAGGCCATTTCATACATTGATGTGCCCCTTTCTCTATTCACTGATCCAAATTTCTACGGAAGTTCTTGAAAAATTGTTTCAGAAATGTGAATCCTGTAAGTCTTTCCCATTTTTCAAGACTCAAAGTGACGTCTGCAACACTGACACATGAAAACATCCTCAGATAATTATGGAGCCACCAATTTTTTTTTTCCAAACCTGCTCGCCTGAAGCTTGATCCTTTTTTATCGTTATAATATATTAGCAAAAAGAAGCTCATGGCACAATTTACATGAGGCAATTTAATTCAAAGAAAAAGCATCAAGAAAGCTAAATGACAAGGTTAAAACACATGGCTAAAACTGCATGATTCGTATATTGCAAGGAAGATCATAACAACCGATTTAGTTTGTTTTCCCCTGTTGTGGTTTCTTATCTCTCGAAATCGGCCTGGAAACAACTATCAAAATCTGCAAAGAAAACTGAACTGAATGTGATCTTCATAAAGCCATATATTAACCAGAAGAAAAAGATCCTATGCTGAGCAGTTCCCGGCTCGGAAGGAAGAGGCGGTCGAAATCTCGGGACTGAAACTATGCACTTTTGAACTTAATCGACATAAAGATAATCACACTTTAATAGTCCGAGCACCACAAGTGCATCGTAAAAGCTCGTAGAAATAAATGCATTGAACCTGGAGTTGACACAAGCGATCTTTCATTATGTTATTATCGAAACAACGATTTAAATTCCGCAATTAAGAGCCAAACTTTGGTCACATATTTAACTTTTTCTCATCTTCTCATTTCTAATTTTTTTTTACTAGAATAGTAATAATTTGTAAGTGACGTTTCCTTGTTAGCTCAGATCAATTTGAACTTATTTCTGGATATCTGTCCCTAACAAGTTTAAACACTTATTTGGTGAAGTTGAAAAACAACTTCAATAACAAATTCATCTTTCAATGTAAAAGTTGTCACATCTTATCTTAACATAGAGTTCTATGCTCTTAAAGCGATGCCTGTGTACCACTTTGTGCCTACAGAAGACTTGCTAAGAATTTGTATCGTTGGTCCTATATTTTTTCTAACTAGATTCGTTATAAGTTGGTTATTTTGGTCACCGACAAAACAATTTCAGTAACAATCTGATTGCACAATTTCCATTCTTTTGGCAAACAAAACTCCGACACAAAGTGGTCACTTAGAAAATAAGCATTAAATGAAATATAGAAACTACCCTCTCTTGTTTTCTATTGACCAGAACGATAAATGCAATCGGCCGTAAATTGGAACAAACGGATTGTAAAACAGCTAAATGCAAGAAATATGCTGTAATTGCCATGCGTGGCAAATTTTCAAGTGTTCTCACTGGTAGTTTTAATTTCGTGCACAATATTCTCAAGTATGAGAAAAGCGCGATCAACGATGTTGACATATAAAGAAACAGGAAAGAGGTTCGAAAAAACAATTATCTCAGAATTACAGACAGAAGTGGAAAAATCACAGTCGAATTGCAGTCAATGCTGAGGACTGTATTAGACGACGCAGGCCAACAGCGTCTAACCGACCTAGACGAAATTCATAGCAATAACATATAAGCTAAAATCTTATAAAGCAACTTAAGCTGTCGAACTTTTCAATGCGACGGCAATGAAATAACAAGAACTTCCTGATGGGAAGTTAATAAAGCATCAAAGATGAAAATGGAATCTCAGTATTGTTTGCCCGCTCTTAAAGAAAGGAGACCATCTTAACTGTGCCAATTGTAGAGTCCACCATAGACTTAATATAAATATATCTGCGGATGGTTACTGATTCGTCCGCAGAGACGAGATTTATGAAGCCATGTCTAGGTTTAGCATCCCATCCAAGCTCGTCCTTCTGTATAATAGGGCAAAAAGAAATATATGCTGTCATCAAGAAAGGACACCCAAATGCGACATGTGGTTCAGAACGTTAACATTGACAGCTATAACTTTGTGGTAGTTACGGACTTTGCTTAGGCTTCGCTGCAAACACAGATAATAACACCAGCGTTGAGGTCAAACCGAGAATACCCGTGGCTAAGAAAGCAATTATGTAAAGCCCTTTTTGAAGAACCTAAGTATCAGTCTACCATCCCCGTCCTACACTGATATATGATGCAGAAATTAATATAGAAATAATAAGATAATAGAAAATTAATATTAAATTCGTAAGTTTTTTTTAAATGATTCAAAGCTGAATAAAATATGTACTATATGTATTTAATTTTTTCTATTGCAATGCATTTTTCTAGGAAATTAATGATGTTTTCATAACCCAAATGGATTTTGATGGTGGCGGTAAATAAAACAGCACCTAATTTAGTTCATGGTATGGGCAGACCTACTCGCACCCAAACCAATTTTTATTTTTCGTTATTTTCCTCAATATATGTTTTTTATTTCTCTACTCTGAGACTTAAATTTTATTTAAACATAAGTAATACTGATTCTCAGTAGAATGATTTAAGAAATATTAAATCTCTGTATACCTATTTGTGCAAATTGTGCGATAACACATTGTAACCTATTAATGAAATAAATGCAATTCAATTAAATTCTGGCAGGGCACATGCAACAGGTAATCTTTCAGGTTTTGGACGCCGAGTGCATGCCTGACGACAAGAATAACAGCTCTATTTGTTGTATCTAAAAAAAAAAAGCCATATTGGTCTTGCAAAACGTGTCGAGGTAGATCTGGCTTAACGTCGCTTATGAGATTGAAACAAGTTTATTGTGATAACGTCTGAAGTATTTTTGCAACACTTAAATCCGTGTTAACGACTGAGGCTGCTCCAAATCCCCAACGAACTTCAAGTCGAAATCCATGATCTGCAAAACACTAAAATTTATGGTTCTTGTATATGGAGCCGAACATTGGTCGATTAGAAAGACAGTTGAGAAGATTTAAGAGTCTTTCGAAAAATTATTTCATAAACGACGTCAACCAATTTAAAAGATTAAACTTATATGCTAGTAATATCTTTATGACAACGGGTGACTAGATAGAAATTATTACAATGCTTGAAACATTCTACTCATATGAAATATATGTGACGGTACGAATTCGAGCAATGAAGTGTCACATGTTGACCCAAATCACATGCTGTATGCTAGCACACGGCATGCGAAAAAGTCACATGTTTACATGCGACAAAGGCGGCGTAGCATGGATTCACATGTACATGCTTGACTATATACGACTGTAACAAATATGGGTAGTACACGACATGCAAACTCCATGCAAGTATTGTGAAAGATTTTAACGTCAGATGTCGGGTACTACGGACTGTAACGGGTTTTTCAATAAGAGCGCTACAAAAGTTTTTTTTAAATAAAACAAAAACAGTTGATGAAATTCATTATTTTTGTGAAAGTACGTTTGATGCCATTATGTATGAAACTCGATTTCTTTTGCATGGCCACCACGGGCACGCTTGCAGAAGTCCAGATGCTGAACCCAATTTTCGACGGTTTTCAAGCATAAATCGGCCGATACCTCTGCAATTTCACGTTCGATATTCGTACGAAGTTCATCAATCGTCGCTGGCTTGTTGGCATAGACCATAGACTTGACATAAATCCACAGGAAATTGTCTAACGGCGTCAAATCGCACGACCGAGGCGGCCAAGCGACTGGATTATTTCGTGAGACAACACGTTCTCCAAACTTGGTTTCCAATAAATTGATTGTGACATTCGCTGTGTCGCTTGTGGCGCCGTCCTGTTAAAACCACATGTCCTCTTAGTCCATATCATCCAATTGGGGCCAAATATATTCGGTTATCATTGAACGGTAGCGATCCCCATTCACAGTAACGTGCTGGTCTTGATCATCACGGAAGAAGTACGGCCCAATGACGCCGCCGGCCCATAAACCACACCAAACCGTAATTTTTTCGGGACGCAATGATGACTCATGGAGTACGTGTGGATTGCTGCCTAACCAATACCGCATATTTTGTTTATTGACGGAGCCATTCAGCCAGAAATGAGCCTCAACGCTGAAGATGATTTTTCGATGAAAATCCGAATCATTTTCAAGTTGTTGCTCAGCCCAATTGACGAACATACGACGCTTCTTGTGGTTAAGCGGCTTCAGTTCTTGCGTCAAATTAATCTTGTAAGGATGTAGGCCAAGATCTTTTCGCAAAATTCGGCAAAACGACGTCACAGAGATGCCCAACGCTTGAGAACAACGTGTGAGAGACACATTTGGGTTTTCTGCAACTGAAGCCTCAGCTGGCACGGGAACATTTTGTATTGTGCCTGTGAATTCAAATTTTTCCACTAGACGCTCAATTCTTGATCTGCTAGGTCGATTATGATGACCATAAATTGAACGTAGCGCTCTTAACGTTGAGGACACTGACTCCGAATTTCGGTAGTAAATTTTAATAATTTCGACTCGTTGTTGGCTCGTATATCTTTCCATCACGAAATGGTAAACCTTACTAAAGAGAAATGTTAAAAGAGCGGCAAGATATATGGCGTCGTTTGCTGTCCCTGTCACTCTACTTTTGTAGCGTCTCTGTTGAAAAACCCGTTACAAGTAAACCGATCTCGAGCTTTTACTCCTATATATAGTAAATCAAAAAAACATGGTTTTGCATACTTTAAGAAGGCACGGAACCCTTCATGTGAGTCAGCTCTCTGTTTAATGATAAACAGTATTCAAATACTTAAAAAAAAGGCTTTCAAAGTCAGAAGAATTAGCAGACTTATGATTTACGATATCCGAATATTGTGTCAGTGACTGTTCATCTTATCGAAAATTCGAACACCGAAAAAACGTTTGCTGAACTCAAGAAAACACAGGACAAGGTGTGTTGGGTCCGCTACGTAAGCATAAAATTTAATTATATCTTCTTAAGCCGGCTTTTATGTTCATTTTCACGAAATAAAATCAAAATTTTGCACAGTTTCTTTTCTCAAAGTAAACACAAGACTCTATCTATTTATTTATAATGCCATATTTGCATTACCCTGGGCGCCATTATTTTCGCATTGCACTCAGAATTATTTTCTAAAAATTGATGTCTTTCTTTTTAGAAAAATATTGGAAAGCAACAAAAGAGAAACCCAAAACCTTATAAGTCCCACACACCTTTCATCGAAGCAACAACCGTTTACTCTAAGAAAAACAAAGTCTCAAGTATCATCCAGGAAAGCTGTGCGTTACTTTTCTAATAATCCAACCATAATCCTGCGTCCGTCGAACCCAAACTGATCCCATCTGAGTACAGAACATGTCCCCTGGTGATTTCAGAATCTTTTAAGAGAGATTAAAGTGCCAATATCCATTGAACTTTTTCCAAACCAAAAATACTACAATTCCAATCTGTCCCTTCCCCATCGAAATGGCTCGAAAACGGTGTTCTAAGTCTTCCTTACGGTAACATCTCTATGAAAATCCATTTTACGAGTATATCTCTGCTAGAAAAACAAACAAGTCTATCTAAAGGATAATTACCTGTAAACATGGATTTCCATTACGGTCAATTTGAACCCTTCGATATGTACGGGGAGCATTACAACTCTTATTTGTGTTAAAGAGAAAAAACGGGAGGACTGAAAATAACTGCTAAGGGTTGTAAAAGTTGGGTAGATGGAAAAGAAAGTTACGTTTACTGGTGTGGGGTGCTAAAGGACACTAAGTCTGATTGAGCTTTTCTTAACGATATTCGTTGAGTAATTACTTTTTATACAAGCTTCGGGATTCATTACTATTTAGTGGGTTGTAAATTGTTGTTTTAATGGCGAATGCGTAGAGATTGTGCAAAGACACTGTTGTTTAGAGTGTTTAAGATAAACAGTTTACATTTACTCCAAATGTGGAAATAAAATGTTGGTTCAAGGCGATGAAACCGCGCTTCCTGCAGATTTTCTTTTAATTGTTGTTTTTTTTCGAAAGAATATTGCTTGGGAGCCAGCGTGCTATCGTCGTACTTCCACCATACCAGAAGATGCTTTAATTTTGGCAATTGATAATTTTTGGTACCAATTTGCGGCCATCATTTGCCAGCTCGTCGTTTAGATTGTAGCAAGCCGTGACAGGAGATGCTTCGAAAGGCTTCGCAGTGCTCGTTCCGAAGACAATATCGCCACTGTGTCTCAAGTTTTCATCAACGTCAGAATAGGACACAGACTCTAAAATGAATACGAGAATTTATCGCCCAAACTTCTTACCGCTTGACCGATATCGCATTTAAAAAAAAAAACCTGTGTGATCAGTGAGATCATGGAGGGCGCACTGGGTAAAGTTTGCAGCTGGGCTTAAAAATGCGGTCTTGGTATCAACTCAAGCAAAATGGAACTGATGCTCTTAACCACAAAAACCAAGATACCCAGCTTCCCACTCCACAGTCTGAACGATCAACCGCCTTTTCTGTCTACCAGAGCTAAGTACCTAGGCGTTACCTTAGACCCTAAACTCAGCTGGAAACTAAACGTTTATCAGCGAGTTAAGAAGGCGAGACCTTTGGCAAAAAATGAGGTCTCCAATAAAAGTTGATCGCATTGATGTACACGTCGGTGGTTCACTAGTATGGTGGCTGGCTGGAAAAAATACAACGTTATTAAACTTGACAAGGTCCTCTGCGATCGACTCCATCAGATGCTCTGACGGTAATGCTGCATCTTTTACCTTTAAACCTACACATTAAAAACACTACGGCACACAGCGCCATCAAGCTGAGAGAGTCTGGATGCTGGACTTCAAAACCCTATGGTCATAGCACTATACTTGATCTTATACCAAGAGATTTGGTATCACCACCAACGGACTATAGGGTCCCTAGAATTTATCCATCAAATAACTTTGACATTCTAATACCAGAAAGAGCGGAATGGAATAGTGGGCAGATATGCAAGGATTTTAACTGGACAATCTACACTGACGACTCTAAGATAAGCGGTGGAGTCGGTGCGGGTGTGTTCTCAGAATCCCTGAACATCAGTAAAACCTATAGACTGCCCGACTATTCCAGCGTTTTCCAACCGGAAATATTTGCAATCTGGAGAGCATATCTACAAATCAAAATACATCAGCAGCTATCAAAGCTATTGCCTCCTTTACTTCACATTCAAAATTAGTACAGGAATGCTGAAATAGCTTCGTTATGTCATCCCAGGTAATGAGATGAAATTGCTAAGCAGTAGGGATCTGCCCTTCAGTGCTCGCCTGAAGAGGAGGTTTTCGTCTCACTACATGCAGTTAAGGCTACTATATCCCCATACTTCCTTGAAGCAGCAAACATTAAATGGGCCAGTCTGATGAACTGTACAACATCGAGGAAGATATGGCCTGAACACAAACAATCAAAAACAAAAGATGTCCTTCGGCAAACCCGTCATGATATCCCTTGACTAGTGGCGGTCTGCACGGGACACTGGCCAATTGGAGATCATGCCGCTAAGATAGGCATCCTACACAATACCTTTTCTTCAATTCAGAAAGATATTAAGTGTCTAAATTCGCAAAGTCAGCGCTCGCAAAAAATACTTTCGTCAAGAAAGTCCCTTTTATTTTAACGTGCAGCCCTTGTTCGTCCTGGAGGTCCATTGTTAAAATTTTATCCAAACGATGTGCGTCACTGGTGAAGTTAAGCGGTCTGGAGAGCATGCAAATATTGGACGATTGGTGCAAAAATTTAACAGCAGGAAGAGAGTGAGATTACCGGGAGAATCGTGTAGGGACTAGTGAGAATGGGATACATTGTTTTTTTTACCAGATTTGAATTTTAGAAAAGGAACAATTGCTTTACCAATAACATAGCAATAGCAGTGGAAGTATAGTGACAAAAAAAATATATTTTATCACATTTTTCGAATTTTGAAATCGGAGGAGTAGTTTCGAAGATTACATACAAACTTACAAACATAACTTCTTTATAATATTAGTACAGAAGAAAGTCCCATGTGTAACATAAAAAGGTTTAAACAAACACCTTTTTTACAGTTGTCAATGATCAATAATTGATATACGTTAAAATTTATCAATCAATCAAAAATTTGGTATTATGATTGTCAATTGATAAATATTAAATTCCATTGTGAACACTGATGCAAATTCTATGGGTATTTCATTTGACGTCTGACGTTTTAAAGTTTTTGTATTTGGTTTTGTTTTCATAAAATAAAATCTTTGTAATTTTGAAATTTTTCACTCAGTATTTAACACACATATTATGCAAGACTGCACATACATTCAATATTCATATCGCTTTGCATGTAATTGTGTAATGTAATTCTGCCTTTCAACACTCAGTGTCCACCATAGACCAAATGTTAACATCACGACATTTTTGGAAAAAAACCTAGAAGCTTCAAATCGGCTCCCACCACCTTTTCATCAATTTCAAGATTATCTTTGACAGCATCCACGAGCCATATCTAGGTTTGGCATCCCTGTCGTGCTCGTCTTTTTGTGCAGGATGACGATGGAAAACTCAAGCTGCTCCATTAAGTCAGCGATCCATTTCATGTCAAACAACGTTTTAGACAAGGTGATGCACTTTCATGCAATTTCTTCAACATCATACTTGGAACAATAATGCAAAAGTCCCGCTTCAACACCAGAGTGTTTTTCAGGTCTTTTTCTTGAAAGGCTGGTCATGTACACTACATCAAAAAATTGCACGAACAGCTAACCCTTCAGAAGAAACATTAAAGTATTTCGGAAAAAAAAGACGTTTGCCTTTTTTTTCTCTTTTCCATTGCTTTTTATACAAGTACTAACAACAAAACACAATTCAATAAAATAAACTTCATGAAAGGAAATAATAAAAAGGAAAATTAACAAGCCAGAAAAATAAACAGCAAAAAATTCCACGTACACTGATTTTTTGGTATCCTTTCGCTCTTATTACATCCTTTAAACGATTCTTCATTGAAAGGTCTGGTTTCGATTTAACATCCGGTGATATTTTGTTCCATTCGTCTAAGACAACGGGCTTGAGGTGGTTTTTGCTGGTTATCTGCGATTCTCGGACCTTTTTTTAAACGTTAAATCTACTTTCGTCAACGATTAGCAAATTTTTTAAAAAATCATCTGGTCTTGTGACGTACATATGTGCATAGCTTATACGCTTTTCAACGTTATGCTTGGAAATATAAGGTTTCTTTCTTGCCACACATTGCATGCATGCAAATTGCGGATTGTTGGGGGGTAAACGGATAATCCATGATTTGAATTGATGTCAGCACTTATCTTTGGAGCACTTAACTTAGTATCAGCCTTTACCATCGTTCTATTTCCCTTTCCATATGCGCGTTTTACAATTTTCTTCGACCTCTTCCTGGAGCCACGTCAAAGCTTTTATTTTTTGCATAATTTTGAATTACATTTTGAACTGTCGATCGTGATATTCGAGATCTCAGCATTACTTTTTCCATTTTTTTTTTAAGTTTGTTTCAGCTCAACGGGAACTTTGTTACATGAAGTAGCTATTCGTAAAAAAAAAATGTGGTAAAACGTATAAATGAAACCTTTAAATACATAAAAATCCAGCAAACGACTGAGTTGGAAGTTCTCAAAATCAAAATGTTCACATTTCATGATGAAACAAGCACCGTTATTTATTGATCAACGTGCATTTTTTTGACAATTACAGAAAGTTTTCAGCTTCAATATTTTTAAATTCCCAAAATAAAACCTTAAAATTTTGTAAAATAGTTCATTTGCTTGCTAGTGTTAATAATTATAAATTAAAAAATGTCGATAAACTACCGGGCTAAGGCATTATTTCATAAATAAGCAGATATGCCCATAATTTCAACTCCTGTACGTGCAATTTTTTAATGTAGTGTACGCAGACTTTTAACACTAGCTGTAGGTTGTTTCGAAAGAAAAGTTTTATCTATTAATGTTAAATTCGCAAATCTTTTTTTTAAATCCTTTGAAAATGTGAAAACAAAAATTTTCCTACAATCATGTTTTCATAACCCAAATTAAATTTGATAGTGGCGGCAAATAAAATGGCACTTACATTTTTTTTATATCTTGAGATGGTATGTGCTGGCCTACTCGTACCGCAACCATTTTTTTAAACTCTTTATGCTAAGGCCTTAAATGGTTCTACGACACTACGTACCTACTACATACCTAGACATACAAAGGATTTTTTTCACCTTCATATCGAACAGGCTCTCTGAGTCTCATAATCCCCACTTGCCTTCGGCAAAAAAAAACAACTTTATTAACTCGCAGCTGCAGAAGTTTTATCAATACCTTCATTTTCTTGTTCTTTTCTTTGACTCCTCTTTGTTGTCCAAGTTGTCTTTTGTTTGAAAATTATAAAGCGCCCATTATACTGTCATACAGAGGCTTAACGCTCTACCACTTTGCCACCACTAAAAGTTTCCTTCCACAAAGATTACCATTCTGGCAGAATTCACTCTGAAAGTATCTTACACAATAAATTTCTGCTCTGTCGTGATGGTATTTAAATTCCAAACACACCCAAAACCATCTCAAAGTTTTCAAAACTAATAAAAAGGATATTCCATCGTATAATCATCCTTTGATGCATCATCAACCTGATCCTGATCCATCAGTATGCAAGCATCCTTGTTTGTTTATTACCCCTATACACTCGTATGAACTTGTATTATATTGCGCCATGGACGGGTGATTTAAATCCTATAAAACAGCAAACTTTGATACACAAATGTATACCGTGCCTATAAGGGTAGCAGGGGGTTGCGCAGCAGATTTCTTATTTCGCTTTGTTTGTCTATTCCAAATGTCGCCACACCCAAAGCGGCACACAAATTTGCTTGCGCTGTCATCGTTTCGACTCCTGTTTTCTTTAATATTTATTTTGTTCCTTCCGCATCTGTCCCAAGAAGAGCAGTTCTCAACATATTCGATTGGTGGATATTGATTTTCTACATTGCCAACCCTCGTCGTCAGGCTATGCGTCCTCAAAGTTATGAAGGGGATGCAGTCCCGTTTTCATCCATCGCAATTTACGTAAAAAAATCGTTCGACACATTACGCAGCATCCGCACCACGGCCTTGGTTTATTTGGTCATTTTCAACCCTCAGACGTGCAAGCTTTACATATTAATGGAATTCGTTAAGCAGAAGAGTTTATTAAAGCTCCCCGCACGTCGCGAAACCAGACATTTGTATGCAACTCAAAGGAGGGTGAGCCTCGATGATAATCTAGCATGGCATCTACCCTATCGGCTGAATTTAGCCAGCCGTAAAAAAGGAATTGCACGCGGAAGCAATTAATTGCCGATGTTCTTGTAGATACATCCTAAAATGGCCGCTCAAAGCGTCTACAATTGTTGATTTGTTGCCGACAGAGCTTATTGCAAATTGTTTATTAATCGCTTTTCCCGATGAGTGCTTCTAAGAAAGAGGGTTAATGCATCCAAGAAGGGGTTGTGTTTGGTGAGGTAATGTGCGCCAAAGCGATTAGGGACGCTACTTGTGAGGCGTTTTTAAGTCTCTGGAAAGCATTTGAAAGTCGACATTTTTAATAGTCTTATTGCGGTTGCAGTACAACCTCGATTACAGGATATTTATGTTTTTTTTCATGAGGTATCTAAGTGAACTGCAACGAGAGGTTTTCCCCAGGAAGGTGTTCTGTCACCTCTTCTCTGGTCATTGGTCATAGACAACTTCTTAGTGAACCTCAATGAGATAGGCTGTATCACAATAGGCTTTGCTGATGATCTGGCTATTGTCATAAGAAGCAAATTTGATACTACTTTGAAGGACTCTCTGTAAATCCAACAAAACCGTTCTGCTTCCCTTCACAATGAGGAGACAACTGACTCTGTCTCCAATTTTTACTGAGGTAACCTCTCTGGTATACTCCAGTGAAGTCAAATATCTCGGTCTTATCTTAGATATGAAACTGAACTGGACTTCAACATATCAAGTCCATTATAGAACGCGCAACCAAGGGTCTGTAAGCTGTTATACGGTAGGGCTTGGTGTCTCAAACCTAAGATGCTTTACTGGCTGAACATCATTATAGTAAGACCTATTATAACCTACGCAGCCATAATTTGGTGGAAGTAACAACTGCTAAAAAGCTGAAAAAAGTCCAACGTTTAGCTTGTTTGGGCATCACAGGTGCTATGAGCACCCGCCCTACGGCATCACTGGAAGCTGTAATTGGTCTGTTTACTCTTGATATTTTCATAAGGAAAATAGCCGCCAGAAATGCCCTTTAGATGCAACTGGGAATGAAAAACAAACCAGGTGACCAAACGGGACACTTGAAAATAATCAATTTCATCATGGATAAAGACATGTTCTGCTCGATCCCAGATTGTAAGAAGGTAACATACTGCTTTTGGCGTCTCTTTGAGGTAGACACTTCTGAGCGTGATCAATGGTCGTGCAACTCACCTGCCTCCGACCCCAGAAACTTAATCAGATATACCGATGGCTCAAAAATGCCAAATGGAGTAGGTGCCGGTGTCTATGGACCCAACACTGAAATCTCTATACCCATGGGAAAATATCCAATTGTTTTCCAGGCTGAACTACAAGCCATTGAATTCTAAGCCATAGAAAACCTTGCAAAATGCCATAAAGGGGCCGGAATTCTTATATATTCAGAGAGCTAAGCAGCGCCCAAGGCACTGTCATCCAATCTAATGGAATCCAAATGTGTCAAAAGCTGCTACGACGCCTTACAATCCCTAGTCCGACGTAACAAAGTAAGGTAAGGATGGGTTCTAGGTCATCATGGAATCGAAGCAATGAAATTGCGAATGAACTAGCTAGGGCTGGTTCTAAAACCGCGTTCACTGGTCCGGAACTTTTCTGTGGCATAAGCTGGACTACGGCCTAATAAGTGGGAAAACAAGCTACGCATTGCCCACTGGAGAAATCTACCGGGACTCAGAAAATCTAAATTACTAATCCATACCTTCTCTTACAGAGAAATCCTTTAACTCAACAAGGAGAACATAAGAAAGCTCGTGAGCGTCTTCTCAGGCCATTGCCGCTTGAATTCACATCTAACCAAACTAGGGCTCAGTACAATCAGCGAATACCGACTCCATTTGGAAGACGACGAAACGGCTATACAAATTCTTTGTGAATGTCCAGCTCTTATTTGGTTAAGAAGGCGTATCTTCCTCAAAGAGATATGCTCCCCATTGGACATTAGACAATCCAATGCTAAAGACATTCTGACTTTCATCAGAAGGATGGAAAAAATTGTCAGGATCCAAGGCGTCCCTATTGGCGTTAAGTTGCTTTGTTTGTGGAGCATTTTGTTTGTTCTTTCAATATGTTCCAGCAGTCAACAAGACTGCCATATTTCCATTTTTGAATGTAGGTATTGCTTTTGATAAGCCTCTTTTTCATTGCCTTTAACCCCTCATGTCCTGTTACATAGGCGATGGAGTCGAGGCATTCCCAAACCAGGTTTTACCCAACATAATACAAGTTTAAGTGATATTTGAGTACCATTAGCTCGTCCTTATTTCCCCATTGTTATGGCTTCTTTGAAAATTCAGTTCGAGGACCCAAGCTCTTGATGCTTTTATAAACTATGAAATAAAACCAAGCAATCAAATTTTTTTGGAAGAGTGGATGAGTGCTTAGAACGTTGTCTTACCACAGTTAATAGACCATGTTTGGGACGTTTGCATTAACCTTGATATTTTGAAGCCCATTGCAGTAATTAAAATATCTTCCGAATATCCTTGTATCCTTAAACCCTTGAAACCCATTTATTTGGCAGCCCTACTTGACTAATACGTAAGGTTCGTTATTCGGAGATGTGATTTGATTTGTTCTTCTTGTCCTTTTTCACTTTAGGTTACCTTGTCAAAATAACGATGAAAATCCGTGGCACATGTTTAAGTTTGTTTCTTTTAAGAATTCTATAATTTTCAAATTTATTTAAATGAGATCACGGAACTCCGCGGTATTAAATATCGGAATTTCGTTTAGCTCAACGCTGAACATAAACCCTCCTCCTTATCTGTCCACAATATTTTCAGATTGCTTTCATTAATAAAGCATTTGACTTTGTACCAAGGCCATAGCCCAGGTCATAAGGAAATAATAAAGAATGCCAGAATTCCGAGACATACAGACTGTATCACACCTATCCTAGACTTCGAATCGGGATACAAAATACTGACCCCAGATAGGGATGACTGGAGGATGACTCTGTCCCTTCGATTGCCCAACCACTGGAGTGTATTCAAGGCAGAAGTTGAAGCTATCCAAGACGGGTTATCTATTGTCATATACATAGACAGCCAGGAGGCCATCAAGGCTCTGGACAAACCATCAATTTAATCCAGGATGGTAAAACTTTGCCGCCTATCTCTCAGAGAGATAGCGGTCAGACGTAATCTTACCCTGGGCTGGGTCCCTGGGCATAGTGGTATTCCAGCAATGATAGAGCCGACGAGCTAGCTAGAATAGGGGTGAGCTTGCCACTGGCAATAAATCACAAGACCCATCAATACAAGCAATAAACACCATGCTAAATACAGATGCCATTAATATTACCAATCGGAAATGGGTCGAACTTGACACCTGTAGGACTTCGATGGGGAATCGGTGTATAAATCACCGGATTCAAACAGGATTTAAGTGTTTCAGATGTGACAATCACACCTACCTACCTACCTACTTAGCTTAGAAATAGACTTATATTATGCAGCATTATTTTATTCGAAGTTCAGTGTTTTCAGAGTTTAAACTGAGGCCGTATAAATGTGCACTGCTTCTTTCAAAATCTATTGGACTAGATCGTAAAAGTTCGGAAGGTTTAAGGATTGACCCAAGTTGAACCAATGAATTTTATTTTAGAAACTTCCCACGACTTGCCACGTTCTACAGACAATTTGTATGAAGGACTTTGCTTGCTGCCAGAAACCAAGCCTACAAAATTAAGCCGCTAAAGAAAGTTTAAAATACGTTGGTTATTTCTAGGATTCGCCGAAGTTCAGCTTTTTGCCATGGCTGAATCCATTCACACTTTGTTTATTGTTTGATTCATAAAACCTCTTGCTTTTGATATTTCGCTTCTGATATTTATGTCATCTGTCACGTCCAGAGACGTTTTCTTTTATTAACAATAAGTCAAAATTCACAATATGATTTTATAATTTCCATGTTTGTTAAGTTACCACCATATTTGATAAGCCCACTGCAGACCTTCAGCGTTGGAATCCTTATAGAGTGTTCAGTCTAAACAGGTAATGTCAAGTGATGTAAAGACACATAGATTATAAAGAAAGTAAGTTGGCCAAGTTTGGCGTTTCTAATTACGTGCACGGCACTATAATTGGCGTTTTAACTTGTATGTGAAATTAAAAATAAGGAAAACATGTTGCATATTTCGATCCTCACAAGGGAATCAAAACATGAAGGGCACTACACATACAAACAAAACCGGAAAAAAACTCTTCGAAAATCTTCTTCCTTGATGGCCAAACCATTTAAAAATTTACAAGTTTGTACGGAATCTTCGTAACGCAAGTCCGACTCGCACTTGTTTTTTGTTTTTGTGTGAATGATTTCTTTCTCGTTTAAATCTTTTATAACCTCTCGCTCCTGTTGTGGGTCTCTTTTTCTGATTTTTTTTCAAATTGCTGACCATGTCTACATATGAAAACTGTTACTGTTAAATGCAACATATTCATCAAAGATATCGTTGCCTCACGCATGATGAATATTCATCATCATGATGAATAAAATCGAAACCACAACAAGAGGTTTCCAAACATTCTCAGCTAAATTCAAAATTCAAACCTCGACAAGACTTGATTCCAGCAATGCTAACTTCCAATTAAACCCTTGCATATCTTAGTAGCAAACCGCATTTGAAGATTTTAACGCTCTCGCAATCCTGTTCATAATCTTTCACCATTTCCACCGCAATTGGCTTGAATAATTGTGCCTGCTGAGCAATCCGTTGGGGGACTTAATTAATGACACTCATCTCAGCAAGCCAAGTAAAACATATTTCGCACAGATGGTAGAGAATTGAGAATCAATATTGATTGCAACCACACCTACACAGTACATTTATTATTCAGGATCCATATCTGTCTGACTTCGTCCTTTGGATTGCGAGTACATGCAACCAAAGCCATCGTTGCATCGTTTTCCCGATTTAATTGCTTCGACATTCGAAATAATGGAATGTTTGTACAGCGAGCCAAGTAGACACTAAAGAAGCAAAATTTATGGAAGAAGAAAACACAGATGCCATCTGAAGGCGGAACATTATTATAAGGATGTAATATTTTGGGTACAATAAAGGCAAACAAACATGTTGGGTGCTGGAAACATAGATATCCTAGGACTCAGTACCCCATTTCTTTTTTTGAAAAATTATTTCGTTTCTCAGCGCGGAACGTTACACATGATATGCTCTTAAAGCGTGGTAACGAGAAATACAATCAGTATTTACACACATGTCATGTATTAGAGCATGGAGCGCCTACTCCTTCTTGTAACAGATCCTTTACACATTTGGAAACTGACAGCAAACGGCAAAACGAGATTGTTATGGCTGTGTTACATTTCGGCAGCTGTGCTTATGGCGTGTGTCAAAATATAAATTTATCAAACACATTTTTTGGGGAGTTCCTCCCACGGCTCACAACATCACACGCGTAGAGTAATAGCATAAAAGTATTATTACGGTTCGTTTTGATGATTAATATGCGTACATACTTGTTTTGGATGGAAGGATAGAAAGGAGGGATAGAAATGTAAGTACAAATATTTTACTAGACCCCCGAAATTTGAAGAGTGCAAAAAAGATCCAGAATCATTTCACTCATGAGAGGTGTTGTTAACTTCCCATCAGGAAGTTCTTGTTTTTATGTGGAATGTTTGAAACAAAAGTAACTTTGAAAAATCGTTTTTTTGTTTTGTTTAGGAAGTCTAATCTCCTTGATGCTTTTCAAAAATAACTACTAAAATATTTGTTTTTTTTTTTGCCCTAATGTTATAAATTAACATCCGCATCAAATTCAAGTTTTAATTTATCAACTTTCTAGCAATATTTTTTTTTCTTTTTTAAAAACACTTTAAAATAAAAACTTTAAATGATTGTTGACTCATTAAAACCGAATAATGAACAATTTTTAACATATATAAAATGGGATCGGCGCCTTTTTCACAAAAAGCATGACCCGTACTGTTCTTGAATGCCTGGATAAACAGCTAGCGTAAAAAGTCTGCGTACATTACCACGCTTTTAAGAAAAAGACATGCAAAACTTATATTCTCATAAAATTGTTAAATATTTTGATATAGGAATAATCACAAGATCTCCGCTTCATCGAATCATAACTGTTATTTCATTCCTCACATTCGGGAACCCGACTGACTTGCTCAATTCTTGGAAAGCACCATGGAAACTACCGCACAAAAATTCTGCGTACAATTCTACGCAGCCTTTTTTGCGAGAATTTCCATTTCCGGTACTTTTGCCCCTTCAACTTATTTTTGCATTTACCTTTTCATTCAGTCTATCAATTGGAGTATTCGCGAAAACGTATTATAATTATGTTCTTCACTTTTGAGTTGTTTTAAACTATAACAATGAGGGAATGATCTGTGGATATTCGAAAATAGGTAGTAAAACCACGTTCGGAGGGTTAAACTCTTAGAGGAATTGGCCAATTAATTGAGAAAGCACATTCTTTCGTACAAAGAGTATTAGGAAATTACGCAAAAACTGGGAATTTCACTTGTATATATAGGTCTGGACGCCCAACACTACTTACAGCCAGAGAAAAACCAGCCGAAGGAAGCGTGAAGCATATTGACAAGCCGGAAAGTTTTTGGAATAGTGAATAGTGTTTTCAGACGAAAGCAGATTTAGCATATTTGGATTGAACGGACGCGGTATTGTTTGGAGAAAACCAGCAACTGAATGGAATAAAGAAAACGTATTCCACACAGTGATACATGGTGGTGGAGGGTAAGTACGGAAAGTACAATGGATAAATTCCAGTATTGAAAAGTCATCAAAAAAAATATCCGCGAAAGTGTCAACAAACTCAGCTTGGGTGATCATTTTATATTTCAGCAAGATAATGATCCCAAGCATATTGCTCACATTGTAAAACTTTGGCTATTGTTTAATGTCCCAAAGCAGTTTCGTACAACCCCGCAATGCCCATACTTTAATTCCATTGAATATTTAAGGGAGTTGTTGGAACACCGCATTCGTCAACATAGCATACCGTCCAAAAATATGCTCAAAGAAATGCTGCTGAGGAATGAAACAAAATATCTCAAGAAGCTTGGTTGATTCAATGGGACGACCATTGAAAGAAGTCATATTCAGACCAGGGTGTTTTCGTTTAGTTTTATGTAATATACGCATACTTTTTATGTTTTTTAATTTTACGAAAATTACGTTAGTTATTTTTTTCTTTTTGTTTGAACTCAATAAAAAAAAAAAAACTTGTTTGGTCAAATCGCCCGTTTTTTATACAATTAAAATGTGTTGTTTGTCTTGTATGAAGACTTTTTACACTAACTGTTACTAATTTAATTCCTTTGAATTTTGCAATCCTTTTACAGTCAATCACTAGAGTAAGTATAGTGTTAATTATGAAAATGAGTACCAATTGGATTATTTTTATTTTCTTTTATTTTTTATTTTTTCATTTTCGAAACTTCTAAAAGGATTAAGAACAAATATTACAATCAAGCTGATTTTAGGGCACTCTACTTGAAGAGCTTTTCTTAAATCATCTTTGATTTCATTTCGCGTTTCTTGGTGGCGTTCTTAACTGGTTTCGAACTGTGCTAAGAGTCTATATCTTGTTGAAAGACAAACGACCCCTCTAAACCCAATTTTCTAGCATTGTCATGTGGATTGCTCTATAAAATGTTTAGAGTCTACTGTCTCACTTTTTATCTTAGACATTGAACTTTTGGACACTCATCTTTTGATTTTGTTTGATTTAACCAACAACGATACGTTTTTCTTATTCCGTAAACTTGCATGGACGACTAGACCGATGATTATTGTGATTGATGGTGTTGCCTTGACCTCTGAACTTTTGAATTATTTTTTGAATATTTGCTGGACTCTTATCAACAATTTTAGCTATTTTCCGAATTGATTTGTCTTCCTGAAAGTATTTAATGATTAAAGATTTAATCTTCTTGGAGAGTTCTCATGTTAAATTTTGCAATGGATTCTTTTGCAAAATATCGACTCACTTTCCTAAGCTCATCTTTACAAAAATTCTTTGGGTACCCTAAAATTTATTATCGTTTACTTTAAAATAGTGTTTTTTTCGAGGCACAGAATTTAAGATATGAGCTATCGTAAAAGCATAATTCCGGCTGAAATATTATGTGCGTATGGTAATTAAAATCTATACAAATTTTTGTTTATAAAAAAAGCGTTAAATTTTTTTCAAATTTTCAAATGTCATATTGGATAGAGAGGTTTCCTTTTCGTCTTCTTCCTGCAATTGGGTAGCATTCTGCGATGTCTTCTCTCTGGTTCTTGATTTCAAAAACGCGATCATAGGTCAAGCTATTATTTTCGTGGCCCAATTCTACCTGTTTTGGATGCCACTAGCTCTGGGGTAACCGTTGCTGAATTACGAAACGCTGAATTGTTTTGTTTGCATGCTGAAAAGGAGATTAATGTTTCTGTTGGATTTAGATGCAGAGTGACCATTTTGTTGGTATTACGGTATCCAAATCCACCAGCCTTCAGACGATGAAATAATCGTCAATTTTCGTAATTGATTGATCGTGAGTCGCAATTTTCGAATTGCGAAAAGTTCGGCTTGCTTGAACATGCGTGCAGTCGATTGCGTCAATTACATTCGGAAATTTGTCAAATTGATAGAAAGCCTTGCTCATCTGCGGTGCTTGGCATTTTGTTGATTTGCGGAAGCAAACGCGTAGCAACTTTGGGCATAATCAGGCATATAGTTGAACGACAACATAAAATCGTTAAGCTATTAACAACCGATTGAGCGGCGGGATCTATCGACAATGAGTGAAGAGGTGAAGCTCGAACGGCCAAGTGATTAAGACTGATACCTTTCGTTATCGAAAAAAAAATACATTTCCACGATCTGCATTTCATAATCGTTGGCTGTTAAATTGTTGAATGTGATGACAAACACAAATCTGTTAAAACATATCTTAAACAGGACTGTGTTTTAAAGCGTAACGATGTTACAAAATTCGTAACTAATTTATACAGAAGGCCGTGTACAAACTGTTTTAGCCACACATCAATTACAAATGAGAGTTACTAATTTATAACTTGGCGGACAAACCGGGCATGACGTAAATCGTTTCAGAATGCAGAACGCCATACAAGACTTGTCAATTGGCAGTTAAGGTCGTGTGAAGTGAATCCTTCCGTATATTAAGATACTTATATGTCTTGATGAAGTTGGGCTAAGACGCCATCATTCGGCGCGTAATCATAGAAAAAATTGTACGAAATTGGACTTCTAGGAAGGCCTTCAGAAATCGCAGTTGCGGCGGCCAAAGGTCCGAAACTATTTTTGAACACTGAATTCTATACGAATTTTGGAGCATAAAAGAATAAAGCCAAAATATATTCATTTCCATATTAACTTAAAAAAAATATACATTCACAACTCTTATACAAAAATACGGCCAAAGGCGAGTCGGACTCGAGTATCGAAGATTCCGTGAAGGTATGTAAAAAGTTCGCCCATCACCTGAATCAAGTCCCGAAGAGTTCTTCCGCTTTTGTCGAATGTAGGTTTTGATTCCCTTGAGAGTATCTATTAAAAATTTGCGCCATAAAATGCGTTATTTTTTGACTGCGTCCATTTTTATTTTTTTTTTACAATTTTAAAGGACATCTATCATAATAATTTGTTTATATTTTAAACGCAAACTTCCACGCGTTCCTGAGCAAAATGGTGGTGATAGACGGACTGCGAAGTGATCCTATAAGGGTTACGTTTTTCCTTTTGAGCTACGGAACCTTTTAAACAGGGTTGCCATACACTTATTTGAATATTTATGAACAAAGTCTGATGTCTCGAATAAGAGCTCTGATAGTTTCTTGGAGTACGTGAAAGTCCCGAACACACTAAATTGCCAAAAGAAAATATCTCAAATAAGCTGAACTCGGCGAGAAATTACAATTTTATGAAATTCGTCAAGCAGAAGAGCCATTATTTCCCCGGGTATTTGACATATGGCAAAAACGTAGCCCAAGTCTATCGCATCAGTTTCTGGCAAACAGAAGTCAGTCAACATCCACATTTACTTAGACTGTCTTACCAGCATAATTTTAAAAAAGATATCGTTCAATCACACCGTCGGTTTTAAAATCGCGTTAAGGTGTCAGAATAAGTATAGTAGACATTTGGAAAAATAATTTTGTGGTTTGCTGGGTTAAATACTGACATCGTGTCTTAAGGGACATACTTCTGTTCTAAATCGCACTCTCAACTAAAGCGGCGATATTTAAAGTAAATATTGCCTGACAAAAGGACTTGGACCACTTCATATTGCAAACCTATCAGAGTCTTTCAAGTTTATCGACTTATGTCACTAAAGCTGTATGATAACGTGCTTGTTGGTGACCAAGACCAGTGGTGAATGAAATTTCCACTTTTCCAATATGCGTGAGTACGTATCGATCCATTGATATAACCTCTTCATTTTTTCAGACCAAGAGTTATCGCAATGATAATGGGATGTTGACAGTTCAACATTTGCGTGCAGATTTGAAGTTCGACTGTCATCATTATACACTCAAGTTTACACAATGGTGTATTTTGCATAATCCCGACGACCAACAACACATTTGATTTGCATTATGAACTTTCAAAAGAAATGGCGCACTCAGCGCCCACGGGTGTAGGGTGAAAGAACGAGTCAACCCAGGAACTTTAGTAATCCTTGACATTTAGTTTAGTTGCTTTTATTTCCTAGTATTGATTTTTGTGCGGCACAAAAACCCAACTAAAAGGACATATCCCCTTCGGGCTGTTTCTGTTCATTCAGTTTTCAAAAGCAAGACATTAAAAAATAAAAAAATAAAAAATTGCTTGCGTTTCGTTGTTGTCAAGAGTGCCGCATCTGATGCAGATAATAGTTTGTGCTCTAATGGAAAAAGTTTAAGGATCTCTGGCAGTTCAGTTGATAACATCCGGACGACGTTCTGTCGTTTTATTTCTCTCTCCTTTGTTCCCCCAGACAATTCCGATTCGAATCTGAATTCTTAAAGCATGTTTTGGGTATTGTGGACTGGTTGGATGATACTTTGTAGTGCATTTTTGAATATCTGTTGGATTAATTGAAATTTTCAATAATCATTGAATGTTGATCTGCTCAAGATTAATTGCATTTCTCAATTTAAAGTGGGTCAAGAGGATTTTGCTGTTTGTTTTTGAGGAAAATCTTGTAAGTGTGGCACTTTGAGTTGAGAAAAATTAATTTCGAATGATTTTTTGAAAAGTTTTCGACGAATGAATACGGCCAACTTCTGCTTGATTCGGGCGTGAAATTGTTTTTAAAACAAAAAGTTTTGTTTCTTCATAAAAGTTCTTAATTAATTTTGAAGAGCAGAGATAAAACATGCAAATAGTTTGTATCAGGCTTCAAGTGCAACGTGTTCGAAAAATATTATAAGTTGAGCTGTACTTGCTGCACGACTTTCGAAATGCGAGTGTCTTTTTGAAATTGTTTGCATAAATACACGTTCGTGTAAATTCTCATAGTTTAGCTTAATTCTTGTGTCTTCTTGACATCTGTGTGTATATACACAGGCCGACAAAATTCATCGTACGATAGACATAGTTTTATCAAAGAGTTTACATCTTTGCAAAAAAAAGTGATCATGTCATTTGAACAACGGAGAAAAGAAACGACCCAAGATTTCCGGCAAGCGGTTGTAAAGGAAGGAAGTGTTATGACTTGGGAGAGCATGGCTTAGTCCGGCGTAGTTGAAGGAAACATGGATCAGCACATGAATCTTGACAAATCTAAGTCCATCAGTTGAGAAATTGGATTTTGGTTGGTTGGATATTTCAGCAAGATATCGACCCTAAATACACCGCTCGAAAAGTTAAGGAATGATTGTTAAACTATGCTCCAAGACAATTGAATTCGTCACCGCAGAGTCCGGACTTAAACCCAATACAGCATTTTTGGGACTACTTTGAAAAAAACTTCATAAACACCGAATGTCGTCAAAGGCGATTCTGAAGGAAGCTTTCCAAATAAAATGGGATTTGGTCTCTTCTATGCCACGTCGACTACAAGCTGTCCCTCAATCTGGTGGAGGCCCAACAAGATACTGGCAGGCCGATTTCATCACGATGTTAATGTCAAAACTTACTGTACGATGAATTTTGTCGTTAAAATGAAATTAATTATTCCTTATTGATGAACTTATAAAATATGTTAAAAGAATTTCAATTTAATCTTATATCTAAAAAAAACTTTCATTTTTATTCTGATTCTTTTATTTTTGTCCTTTTTTGGGTATTTCAAATATTATAACTTAGTTATCAGGCTTTCGATCCTCGGAACAACTGAGTCTATTTCTCTCATCACCATCATGCTTTCCATCCTTCAGGGTCGCAGTCACCTTACCTCCAGAGCGTCAAACTTAGCGTCCTTTCATTCGCGATTTAGTCCTTGAGCTGGAAGTTCGGTCTTCCTTTTTTTGCGGGCTGGGATTCGAAAACTATATGAACTGAAAATTGTTGTCCATTTAATGTTGTAGTCGACGGTTTCTGTCTTTGGGACTAGAACCACATTATTGTTCTGCTCGTAGAGCTCGTGGTAGGAACATCTGCTCCATTCGCCGAACTCACAAACAGAACCGAGTGCTCCGCTCTTTCTCGTCTAACATCCGGCTCCATACTGAAGAACTGACATTATGAGCGTTTTGTAGAGCTAGATTTTGCTCCTTCAGGTTTCGAATTTTTATCTAAGTGTTTTGAAAAACAATTTTCTTTTCTTTTTACAATTTTCACAATTTAATCTTTATTGCTCAAATATATTTCATAATTTACAATTTTTTATTAAATTTTGACTTATAACTAGTATAAATAAATTTCTGCGACTATGCGCTCTGCGTTGGCTTGAAGTGTTAAAATAATTACATTTTTTGTAAAAATAACATTTGCCGTTTTTTTTATATATTTATACTGTCTTTACTTAACGCAGTGCGTGAGCAGCGCCGGCGGTCTATGATGATGAAGATGATGATGATGATGGCTAGAATGCTTCTAATTTTCTTAGTTGGGGTGATTCTGCTTATACTTGCCGAAGTCGTCAATATCTCGGGTCCATCATGGAAAGGACATTGATATAGAGGTCTTCAACATATGGGCTACCTGTAATTATATTAATAATATTGTTGGGGTGAGCAGGGGTCTAACGTAGCATCCTTGAGGACAGTGCGCAGGAGTACTTTTCTAAGAGTGGCATGTTTGCCGTGCTGTATAGTATTTCATTACTTTAGTAGTGATGAGTGAAGAGCTTTTTGCTCGAAGATTTAAATTTTCTTCGTATGGCTTGGACTTATCTTAAACCATATTGGGGAACAATAGATACATAGATAGTTTTTATTTAGCTTGATAAAGCAATTTTTTACAACATGGAGTTATAATATTATTAATTATTTATTTTCCGATCGATTTTTCTTTCAAAATGTATGTTTTAACACAAACAAGATTAGTGAACAATAAAGTAAGCAATTACTTTACAATTCAATTTATATTATTATATAATCTTTTAGGTTTCTTTTAAATGAATGCAAATTTGATTCGTTTATTAAATTATTTGGTGAATCATTGTATTTCTGAAAACATAAATAATTAAAAGTTCCCTGTACCCTAGTAGACCTCGTTCTCTGAGCTCTGAGATCTGCCGTACTTCTGAGATAGTATGAGGCTTAAATAAGCTGGATATCTACCATGCTTTACTTTATACACGATTGTCATGGCATTCAAAAAATATCTTACGTTCACACTAAGACATCTGAGCGTGTTAAGCATTTTATTTATTGGTGTGTACCGATTGCACTTTAAGATAATACGCATAGCCTTATTTTGAAGAGCTTGAAGTCTGTTTTTAGATCTGTGGGCATATGAATAACAATAACTTTCACAATATTCAAAGTGTGGTTTAATTATCACATTAAATATTTTTATTGCACTATTTAGGGACAAATATTTTCTTATTTTCCTTAATACACAAATTTTCTTTGCTATTTTCCAGCAAATGTTATTAACATTGACTTTCAATACTAGTTTGTCATCAACAATAATACCAAGATATTTAACATCACGTGCCACGTCGATTTCAACATTGTCAACGATTATTTTTGAGGGTTTATTATACTGCATTTTGTCTTCGACGTGCTTAAAATTAATTGATTCATTCTAAGCCACTGACTTATTGCATTGATATCATCATTGATGTTGATGTAAACAGCAGCTCCATGGATTTTGGTGTGGCTGTTCGCAATGCAGCAAGGTCTCCTTTTTCTCGTGAAAAAGATGAGCTTATTTTTCCATTGGCTATAATATTTTGCTAATACTTTCATCGCATTATTAAGGTTAGTCTCGATGTCGAGAGTAAACTCATGACATGAAAGTATAGCAGTGTCATCGGCAAAAATAACTGCTGCACAGTTAGCCAGGCTTGGAAAGTCGGACGTTAATAAGTTGTATAGGGGGGCCCCAGGACAGAGCCTTGTGGGACTCCTAACGCAAAATAAATAAGGTCAGAACCAACACAATTGACAAGTACTTTAAAGGAACGACCGGACAAAACACTTTGGATTATCTTATCTTATTTTGTAAAGAAGACCATTATGCCAGACGGTATCGAAAGCCTTCTCAATGTCCACGAGTATCATCCCTGTGGATTTACCTTTTCGTTTATGACTAATTTAGACCGCATTCCTAAGGGAAGTATTCTTCATCGAAACAAGACTGACAGTTGCCACCATTTGCCAAAGTTATAGCATCTTCTGTTTTAATGACACATTTAAATATGTTTGTAACTTTTTCTTGTGACTTGTCAAAAAAATTTCAATCAAGTTTCCAACGAAAAGAATATAGTTTCAAAGTTCTGTTGAAAATGTCAAAATTTATTTTACGTTTCAACGTCACTCCTTCACAAGTCAAGCTTTCAAAAGTATCTGCCTCTCGTCCTCGAAATCTTTCATTGTTTCATTATTTGAAATTAAATTACTCATATTTGTACAATCAAACTACCATATTTCGAAAAACGAATCGCATCTGGCTCCTTCAACAAACCAACTTTGCATAATGAATGGCATTATTTTTATAATTGTATAAAATGCGTGACGTGATTCAAAGTCGAATGCCAAAAAATTCTCATTTTGTGCTCACACGAACTCACTAACTCGCTAACAGGATAACCGCAGTCAATCCCTTTCATTATAAGGATACGTACCTACTTCTCAGCACACTCTTTCACTCTCGTTATCCTTCGAGAACGGCACGAAAGTTCGTTGCGGTAGTTGTGTGTCACAAACTTCTCGCTAGTTGTTCCATTATTCTAGATTTATAGCAATCCAAAAAGTTTCCGCTACTTTTGGTTGAACCTAGTCTTTCCAAATGTGTAAGCTCCTTGTTGACTTCTATATACCTCTGTATAGATAGATTTCTTACATTACAAGATACAATTCCATGTAGAGAGTCAAAAAAAAGTTTTCTAATTACAACAAGGACGTCTTGGCAGTTGTAGTCTTGCACCTTTTCCTTTTCTTGTTCACTGTTGTGATTAATTAATAGACTTTTGTGCTTTGGAAATCAAAAAGAAACGAATTGGCAGTGAGTCGATATTGTAGTAGGTATACCTATAGATTTCCTGCTGCCATAAAATTGGAAGAAAAGTCTCTTTGGAGTCTGCGATGAGTTACATAGACATACTTACTTGATTGCATGTCTTTTGCTCATTTAGCAAGCTTGAGATGGAATTGCTATTTGATCGAGATTGCATGTTTTAGTGCAACATTGATGTTACTGCCTTTAGATTCATCTAACAGTTAATTAAGGCTTCGACGTTGTTTCTCTATTTGTCCTCTTAGATAAAATATCAAAACAATGAGTCTTCAAATGAATCTGGACATCAGACAATAGGTTTTCCAGTTGGACAGAGTACTTTTTGCTGTTTGCTATTCTTCTTGATTCGTGATCCGTGTACATGACTACTTCCTGCTGTATCTGTACCATAATCACCACAATGGAGTAAAAAAAAGTCACGTGCATTGCTGGGAGTTGGCACGTTTGACCTACATTTCAACTAAAACAAATACCTCATGACTATTGTGTTTGAAGCTTTAAAAAATTGAGAAATGATTAAAAAGTTTTCAAAAAGAATCTCCAATGACACATTAATACGAATTGCTAAAAAATTACGATTTAGGAAGCCTCGGCTCACACATGTGTTGGATCACTCTTTTAAATGAAAGCGAATTGTTTCTTGCCTGATGCCAAACATCAATTTACTGATGAGAAAGTCTGCCTTGTCGTAAAAATGTTTTGTCATAAATCATATTTATTCCAAAATGTTAACAAATTTACAGAAAAAGATTTACTCCTGTGAGCGAAGACGTGCATGTGCGCGTATTTTATTTGTTTTTTTCGTGTTTTACAAGTACTTTTTTAAAAAAAAAAGTTTTTGAAATGAGTGTGCTCAGACAGAAATTAATCATAAAAATATATGCATACATACACTACGGTTCACTTGAATATAGGCAACAATTTTATTTAACTAGAAAGAGAGTAATTTCTCGTTGATTTCGTACACGACATAAGTTCTTTAACAGAAATGGAATGGAAGTTTCCGAGCCTCTCAAGATACTACACCTGAAAAAACACCTTTATCTTTATCTTTCTTTATTGCAGCTAAATATATACATACATAGTAAATTTTGAATTCTTAAATATATTGCACAAGTAAGAGATGTGGTACGCAGTACTTTATTTTTAAAAAATGTTACTATTTACAATCAAATATTATTATCACAGAATCATATTTAGTTTGAAGGAAAAGCTACAAGAAAAACCTTCTTGATTAAAATAAAAGAGAAAAAAAATATACTATATGTATATTGTTATTGTTTTAATTTAATTTAAACAACAGGGTTGAGAGAACGAAGGAATTCAGGATCACCTGACTCGAGACATTTCTGGAACATAGAGTTTTCCTTATCACATTAAAGATTGCTGACCGCCTGGTTAATGAATACATAATAATATCAATCAGTGAAAAGATATTTACATATAAAAGTTAGTTAATCAATAAATAAAAAATATATAAATAAATTAATTAATTAATAAATAAATAAATAAATAAATATAGGAATGAATAAACTAATAAGCTAATTTATAAATAACTAAGGATAAAAAAATAATGAATAAATTAATAAATTAATAAATAAATAAATTTATAGGTATATAAATAAAAAGTATAAAAAAATAAATAGACAAATAAATAATTGAATAGATTGATAGTTAATTAACAGTAATAACTAATATGTCAGGAAATCGAAAACTATCATCACAGGTTTTGTTAGATTGCTAGGTCTGAAGCTAATTCATTGTCAGTCAGCCTACATCTTGAGTTATATCCTTCAAATAGTTTATTTATTCACGATGATATTTTTTCTATATTTACTAATTCAAGAAGCTCATTGGTCGAGAAATACCATGGTAGTTTCAGAATCATTTTGAGTACTTTATTTTGAGCTCTCTGTAGTCTTATGATGTGGGAATTTGCACATTTTCCCCACACAGGTGAACCGTATAAAAGTATAACCTGAAAAATTGCTTTAAAAGTCATTATTTTATTTTCATTGCTCAATCTAGACATCCGATTTATTGTAAGGTTAACTTTCTGGATTGCTTCCTGATCATGAAGACCAAATGTCAGTCGTTTGTCAAGGTGCACACCAAGGTATTTGCCACTTGACTTCCACTCAATATGCGAGTTATGCAAAGAAATGCTATTTTTAAAAATTGGTAGAGTCGGAAAAATTAGCAAACAGGTGAATAAGGACAGTTTTTTGTTTTTTTGTTTATTGTAGCGAAAATAATTACATTATTTCTCTTAACTATATTGCACATTAGAGATTTGGTATAAATTACCTTACTTCTAACAATATTCCAATATTTTTACAATTAATATCAAAGAATTTATAAATAATTGATAGAGAGAAGAGGAGTGGCATAAGTATAGACTTAAAATATTAAATAAAAAATATAGACAATAAATAAATAAGGAAACATAAATCTTTATAAATCAATATAAATGAACCAATTGAATAATTATTTATAAAACTTTAATGTTAACTACCGAAATATACTATACATTTAGATAAATACATAAATAATAAATAAATAGATAAATGAGTAAAGAAATAAATTAAATAAATAAGTCAATAAATTAACTAATAAATAAATAAATAAAAAATTATAATTATATAAATAAACAGACAAATAAATATAAATATTAAACCATTAGCGCTAAATAAATACGTGCATTAGTCAATAAGATATAAATAACAATTTAATAATTAAATAAAAATAAACAGATCAATAAATATGTATATGGATATAAATAAAAGAGTAAATAATTTTGATTGAACAATATATAGTGTTACTTACTAGGAACGAGCAACGCAAGGTTTAAATAGCTAAGTTAGCGACCAATACATTTTCCGACGCACTGCATCTTGCGTTAAACTGTCAATTAAGTTAATTATCCTCGGTCCGACTTTCTCTATATCCACAGTTTTGAAATTAAATGCATACATGAATATTTGTTAATGAGTAAAGGAAAAAGTGTAGGTACAGCCGAGAAAGCAACTAAAGACGTTTACCACTCGGAAGGATAGTAAGCCCGTAACATTACAAAAATGCAATGGGCAAAGTGCAACTTCTGAAGCGATTTAACATTGATTTCATCAGCTGATAGACGTGGAATCATTCTCGCCTCCAATTCCACACATTCCATGTAAATTAAAATTGGTAATTCAACATCTCTCTTGACCAGGGCCTAGCATCACCATTTGTGTGTGTGTCTTACACACACCATTTACAAATGGTGGTGGTTGGACCTACAGGCACCAGAATTTTTTTCTTAACAATTTGTATTCATGGGTGATTGTCAGTCACTTGCGAGAAGTGGGGTCTTGAAAAAAATACCAGATGCCGAGTCTCCCTGCTCAGGAGCAGACAGACTTACCACTATACCACGGCACTCATCATTCCATATCAAAAATAAAACTCGGAATAGAATGTGATATTTGGTGCTGAAAACCTGATGTGGTTAAAGCAATGACTGACGAATGGTTGTATTCACGGTATAGATAGATTGAATGGCTATAAATTTTGTTTTCAAGATTTACTTAAAGAACAACGAGAGGCAGAGTAATGGTCTATGGCGCGATCAACTATCATGAAGCACTTGAACGATATGTTCAGAACACTTAAATGACAGAAATCCTTTTCAAATGAGTCACATTTTTCTAAGTTGTACGAGTTCTATTGTGTAACAGCAAAATACAACAATTCATACTGCGCGAGCAGTAATGTGGTTTTTTGCAAGCCAAAAAAGGAAAACAAGGATTATTTGAAGATGATTTATATGAAACATGAGTTTAATAATTAATAACATACATTTCTTTATTCATTTTAAATAATAAAATATAATATGTATAATAATTAAGTTTATTAAAATATGTTTTTATTATTATAAGCTTTTTTATTTATAATAATAATTCCTGTTGTCCAATTAATATAGTTGTTGATTCTTTCGACTCTTTCGATTACGTCTTCCAATTGGTTTGTTCCCTTCTAGTTGTATTCGTTATCCTTGGGAGTCTCGGAATTCTTAGCGTTGATCGTTTCAGAGCTCTTGAAATTTTTTGGCCGCTTCTGCATTTGATTTCTATGTTGATTTGTTGTCCAACTTTTGGGCACACTTTGTTGGGGTATTGCTTTTAGTTTAGTGTGTGATGCTCCCATAAGCGTAAAAACGTCGTCGACGAATTTCAAATTGTGAAACTTTTCTCCATCAATCTTGATTGCCTTGCTATTCACGTTTAATCATTTAAAGCATAATCGTAAAACAGCATCAAATAGGAGAGAGTGGATCTCCCTTGCGGACCCCATGCATTTATTGGAAAGGGCGGCCAAGTCATTCAAATTTTATTCTTGCAGTGCATACCTTGTTCATTAAGTGATTCAAAAATCATTCTGTGCTCTGTGGTATCAAACGCGAAATCTACAAATCCTAAATATAATTTTTGCTGGTTTTCTGAGAATTTTTCGATGAATAGATTTAGGACTTGTAATCCTGTTCACGAGGTTGGCTTTTATTCATAATTTTACCGATGCTTCTTTAAACACACTTTGCGATTGTCGATATAATACTCATTGATTTGAAGTTATTTATTTTGCCTCAGTTTCTTTTTTGTGAATTGTCGATCATTGTTGCGGTATTGTTTTAGTTGTAAGAACTTCAGTTGTAAGAACTGTTGTAAGAACAGTTTCCAGTCTTTGGAATTACCTATTTGATTTCGTAACTTCCCGCGCTTTTTTTACTTTTCGGGTTTCGTTCCCAAAAAGTGCCAAAGGAACTCTATTACTAAGTCTCTGCTATTTGTCCGTCTTCTAAAGCGTAACAGAAAGAGACGAGAAATTTTTTGTAATTTTCACAGAATGAGTACTACTATGGCCGCTTTATCGCGATTTGTTTTTTTACGATTTGAAGTTGAAAATAACGGAGGGTCTTCATACAAAAAACTTGTTTCTAAAAGTCGAAACTCTATTTAACACCTTGAAGTAGGCAATGATCCTGTCTTATTGGCAAGCAGACACGCAGAAAGGCTAGACATAGAGTCAAATGATGGAGGAAGAGGAGGAAACCCTTTCTTATCTCCTCTGCAAATGCCCGACCGTAGCAAGTCGAGGTAAAGGAATCTGGGTTCCCATTCTTTCACGTCTTAAACAGAACCTGCTATTTGTCCTCTTCACCTTCCCCTACTCCCAAAACCTAGAAGGAATCCATCTCAAAGTCCTTCCTCTCTCCCTTCACAATATTCACAGATAGATAATCCATGCACCCCATCGTGGTATCACAATGGACCAAATCACGGGCATTACTCTACCTTATACTCTATTACCTAACCTTACTTTACCAATCATATGACGCGAAGCTGAGTTAATTTTTTGACTTGATTGGTTTATTTTAACTTCGTGGCACGAGAGAAAAATACCTACTCGGATGTGACACGATTGGTTAAGTATAGCATAGGAAAGTGTAACTCGTCTTATTCGCACTAACACCATTTTATTTTGACAAGTAGCAAACCAATTTCGAACGAATTTGCAGTCACTTTGAGATGTATATCTCGAAGAAATTTCCCCAAAAAAAAGTCGGAATCATAGATTCAAACATTTTAACAAAAAGTCTGCATAAAAGCCTTTAAATTGTGGTACTTTTAATTCACCATTTGTGTGTGCATGTTATATTTTCACAAATGCCGGAGATTGGACCTACAGTTTTTTCCAACTCCGAACGGCCACAGAAGATTTTTCTTGACCGTTTAATTTATCGAAGTGATTGTCAGTCACACGCGAGAGGTGAAACCATGAAAAAATTCAGGTTATGTGGGATAGGTTTCATGAATTCACTTCCAGGCGTCTCACGAGAAAGTTACCAATCGCCAATGAAAAATGTTAAATTAAAGAAATATCAAGTGTTGCATACTGCATGATGGTACCGAGCCCTTCGTGTGAGAGTCAAACTCGTCAATAGACTTTTCGATTTCTCTATTCAGGAATGTTTTCAAATTAAAAATTATTTGTATGTGATAAAATAACAAAGATACATTTCTTTCTACTATATTAAGTACTTTTTTTATAAGTTTTTTCATAAGACTTGTTGTTGATGCTTTTTAGATTTAATAAATTAAAAAGAGTTGATTTTTTTAGTCCAAAGTTCTTACTTGATGACATTGACTTATTTTGCAGTCTTATGACTTCACTGAAACACTTCAACTTTTAAAATACATTAACGTTAATTTTTGAACTAAATGAATCATTTGAAGACGTCAAAAGGTTGACGACTTATTTGTAATATTATAAAACTGCTTCCATTCTTTGAAATATATTTGAAGTCATTAGTTATTGAGTCTGAACCTTTTAACAACATTGAAGTCTTTCGACAATTTCGATGTCTTTCAATTGGTTAACATATTTGTTTTAGTACGCTGGAATATTTCATATATTTCATATATAATGTTTTTTAACTGTGGAAGCCCTAAGTTCGATATTCCGGTATGAAGCAGGGCTTAGCTGAGTCAGGACAGTGCATCACTGAATTTGACACTGAAGGAAATCTCTGTGATACAAGTCATCCACATTCGCGGCTTCTTCTAATCCATTGCATGCTTTTAAGTATTGAAGAGAATGTCACTTCATAGTAATCAATTACGAAATAATATAGCTTAGCTATGTGATCACCAAATCTCTGGACTTTTGTAGCACATTGTGAAGTATCCCACTGCGCCTCGAGAATTTATATTTATATAAAAGCTTCATAGCCCAGAATGATAAACAAACAAAAGAAAAAATTCTTGGCCGTCAGCTCTTTTGGGAAACTTGTAATCATTTACAAAGAAAGAAATTTTTCTTAAATTTGTTTGTTGAATTCTACGCATGTAACCTAAAACAAAAAAAAAGAGGGTTCCAGAAAAAATCATATCTTTCGTATATTTACAAAAGTTTTTCATTTTTCCTTTTTCTCACTGTTTTCTTTCCCAAAAAAAAAACTTGCTAAACAACAGACGAAGTTTTCCCGACAAAGTCATTCGGTCGGATAAAGAAAACACAAGAACTACGAATGTGCACCACAAAAGAGGCTAAAATTACCCACAAATCAGTTTTGTGTGCCACACAGTCACTTGGTTAATGCAATTTCTGTTTCCATCGGTATGCGCCCTTTATTCCCCATTACTCTTCGGATTTGCCACGCTCCAATTCGTCCCTTGTGGTGCAAAAAGGAAGAATCGCAAAAAAAAAACTATGTATGTATACCCCGCTGTACATCCACATAACATACTGGAATTTCTCAATCAAAAAAACAAGGCTAAAACTAAAATCAACGAGAATTCCATTCCAATGAGTCTCCCATGCCTTATATTTTATTTATTTTTTAATAAAAAAAAACCAAAAACTTTCCCATGCCACTTCACAATTAGTGAAATCCAAATCCGGTCGATACAAGACGAGCCACCAATCTCCCTTTGGATACGAAATATCAATTAAGTTCGACATTTACGTGATGACGGCTCTAGATGTAGCTGCGGCCGATCAAAAACAAACATCTCCTTGGTATACTCATTTTGATTTATATCTGGAATCTCAACTGCCATTCGCAAAAAGCACAAAAAAAAAACATTCGCCATTTAAATACATTTTTAAAGTTCAACCCAAGCAGCAGCAAGTTCCACGAGGCCAAGATACACTTGGCAGATACTCGTACCAACAACGGACGATTGATCGATGGGAAGCGATATAAATAAATAAATAAATAAAAGGCCGTCATCGTGCCTTTTCCAGGACGAAAGACAGGTTGCAGGCATTCATATTATTGAATAAGTTTCGGGCAGAGGAAGTATCTGATTTTTTTTTTTTTTTAGATTAAGATTTATTTTTATTTAGTCTAATATTTACAATTTTGACTTAAAACTAGACTTATAACTACAATTTTATATATTGTTGGCTCAACAATAAGGGCCCAACGTATTTCGTTTGTGATTTTATACAATACTAAATTTTCTTTACAAAATTTGTGGACATGAAATGCTTAATCTATAACTGATTTTATATACAATTTTCCAAACATTGTGAAAATTGACTCTGAGGGAGTTGTTTTAAGGACGAAAAATAATTAACATATTATACAGGGTATTAACCTCTGTAGTAATTTCTGTTGGCTTTCGTGTAGAACGAGGTCCAGTCGATGATCTCTTGAAGGTGTTCATCGATGATTGTCCGTGTGCTGAGGTACCTGTGGGCTGGCTCAACTTCTTGTCTGCTGATGTTCCTGATTTCTTCGTTAGGGTGGCTTCCTAACCCTTCGATGATTTTTCTTGACAGCTGCAGCATGTAATCCTTGATTGGTGTGATCCCTGCGCTTTCGTACAACGTTGAGTTGCTGACGTATTTCAGCGTGCTGTGATTTCTCCACAGTCCAGTGCATGATCTGAGGATTTTCCTTTCCAAGATCTCAATTTTCTTCATTGCAGTTGGCGACACCGTGAACCAAATTGGGAAGGCGTAAGTAATTACTGGTCTTATAAGTTGCTTATAGACCAGTAATTTGGTGTTTTTATGCAGACCACTCCTCCTTTTTAGGAGAGGGTGTACAAGATGAAGGGCGAAATTGGCTTTCTGAATAGCCTTTTCAGCGTGTTGCCGGAACTGGAATCGCTCGCTGAAGGTTATCCCCAGGTACTTCGTTTGGAGCTGTGGAGCAATCTCCTTACCATCTGGCATCGTTATCCTCGTTTCGTGGCATCTCGTCGCGAAAGCTTTCCTGCTTCTTGTTGCTGTGGTTGGTGGTCGGAAGCAAATGAGCTCTGTCTTGCTGCTGTTGATCTTCAGTCCCCATTTTTGGTAGTAGTCCCATAGCTTCGCTAGGTGTTGTTCTACCCTAACGGCTGCTATTTCCGGGGCTAAAGACGAAGCGTATGTGATGGAGTCATCTGCGTAGAGGAGTGTCTTTGTTCGGGCGTCGTTGGCTGGCTGGTCCGCTGTTAAGATGTTGAAAAGGATGGGAGAGACCTTTCCTCCTTGTTGAACTCCTCCGAGAAGTCTTCTTAAAGTTGATAGATGATCCTGTATTTGGACGAAAAAGAATCTTTCTGTTAGTGAATTGAACAGGATTTTTACCAGATGTTGAGGAAATCCCATTGTCTTCATTTTATAGATGAGGCCCTTAATCCAGACGCTGTCAAATGCCTTTTCAATGTCCAGCAGGCAAGCCACTACGATTTCCTTCTTATTCAGACTTCTGGTGACATCGTGATGCAGCTTCAGCAGTGGATGGATCGTTGAGTGCTTCGCCCGGAAACCATATTGATGGTTTGGGAGAATTCCCTTCTCCGAGCAAATTGCCATGATTTGGCGCAGCAATACTGACTCCAGCACCTTCCCAACACAGCAGAGAAGCGCTATCGGCCTATACCCGTCAATGCTGGATCGATTCGTTTTTTTCGGGACTGGAACAACTTTAGCTATTTTCCAGGAGTTGGGAAAATAGCTATTGTTGATGCAGTTATTGAAGATCACAGTCAGAAGTAGTATAGCAACATTTGGCAACTTTTTTAGTAAAAAGTTGGAAATGCGGTCTGGACCTGTGGACTTTTTTGAGTTTCCACTCAAAATTAGGTCCTCTACTTCTTCGGCATTTGTGAAAACGCCAATACCTGGGGCTGGGTTTGTTGCGGGATTTTCTCTGCTGAAGTTCGTCACAGTGCTGGTGTCAAGTTGAATTCCGTTGATCACATCGTCAACTTCTTCCAAAAACTCTGGTAGGTGCATTGGTGGCCTCTCGGTGAAATTTCTTTCGAAGTGCGCGGCGAAGGCTTCAGCCTTATCTGCTGGCGTTGTAACCACTCCTTGTCCGCTGTTCAAGCTTGCTGGAATCGTGTTGGATTTGCCAACTATCGCATTGATTTGTTTGAATGCGTCCGGTCCAGGCTTGATTTTCTCCAGACGTCTTGTGAATTGCTCCTCAGTGTGGTGTTTCACGGCTCTTCGGAACATCACGTTGATGCAGTTCAGTTCCGCTTGTACGCTCCTGTACTCGTCGTTGATCGTGTTCCATGTTCTGTGCCAAATCCTTTGAAGCTTCTTCCGGAGACGCTGTCGGTGAGCGTATATGGCTTGGATGTTGAGTGGCAAGTGGGCATATCGATCCTTGCTGCTCTTCGGTTTTTTTTGGGCATCGATAGCATTAAGGACCACATCCTTTAGTTCTTGTATCGTGCTGTCAATTTCGGCGTTGGTGAGATTCCTTTCCTGTGGCAGTATGTTGATGTTGCTCTCGACGTCGTAAGCAAATTTCCTCCAGTCCACTTTTTTGTGATCCAGGTACGTGTCTGGTGTACGATGAATGGTCATGATTGGCATACTCGGTTTGACCCTCAGCTCAACTGCCAGATGATCCGAGTCACTTAGGTGGGCTTCGCAGGTGAAATTCCGGAACTCTGGAAGTATATTTATGAAATTTGATGTAACTAGGAAGAAGTCAAGTGATGAGGGAGTCCTCGGGAACGTCTTTTGTGGTTGCGAAGCTACTACCCATGATTGAACATGGGCGTTTTCGTCCAACCATTCGACAATTACGCATCCTTGGGGTGAGCAATTGTCGTCATGCCAGAGTGTATGTCTGGCGTTGAAATCCCCCCCAATTACACTGTAAGTGTACAGGTTGGAGATGTTGTTGATGATGCTGAGGTCTTTCTTGATGTTTTCCTTACTTGCATTACAGTGGTTGTATAATGCAAGCACAAGAAGGGTTTCTCCATCGTTGCATCTGATTACGGCTGCTGTGACTTCCATGCAGCTTAGTCCTTGTATTTCCAGCTTCGTAGAATTTAAGTTATCCCTAATGAAAAGGGCTGTGCCTCTTCTTCCGTCATTTTTGTCCTCCCGATAAATGTTGTAACCATCCTTCTGGTACCGATTCCTGGGTGTGAGGTTGGTTTCCTGTAAACATAAAATATCGGGCTTCTTTGCCTTGAGAAACATGGCCAAGGAAGCCCTTTTTTCTAATGAATAAATTGAATTAACATTGTATGTAATGATACTTAGCCATTTTCTTAGATGCATAGTTCGCAAATAAGTTTACCCAATACCATTGTTTTTGCCTTATCATCCAGACTTCCGTAGTTGCTTGGTACAACCTTCCTTGCCTTCTGAACGAGGGTTAGTAAGTCTGTACCAAACAAGCGTTCGGTATCGTCAAAGATATTGTGTGAAGGCGACGGCGATGGTGCTGCCTTCCTGGTTGCTGGTGCAGTGGTGGTTCCTACGGCAGTTTTTGTGGCCGTTTTTGGGGGCTGTGATGGTTTGATAGGGTTGTTGATTTTCCTTATACCCTGGGCAGCAACATTTGCAAAGCTGAGTCCAGCTTCTATCTTTTTGGAGACGGACTCCTTGGCAAATTTCTGCTGTTCCTTCTTCTTCAGAGCCATTTTGTCCTTTGCGGCGACCCTCTCCTTGTACTTTGGGCATCCACGGTAGTTTGCCGGATGTCCATTTTTTTGGCAATTGATGCAGTACACATCTTCATCCTTGCTGGTCCTTGGGCAGGTTCCGGGTGCGTGGCTGTTGCTGCATTTGACGCATCTGTACGCCATTCCGCAGTTACTAGCAACATGACCGAACTTTTGGCAGTTCTTGCATTGTGTGATTCCCTGCGTCTGAAGTTTCTCCCAGTGAACCTTTTGGTTCATTAGGAGAGTTTTCCTATATATTGAGGGGATGTCTGCTCCCTTTTCCACCTCGACAACAAAGTTGTTAAACTTTTTGTCGGCTCGGCTCTTGCAGAGGCTCACTTTGATGGCAGGAATTCCCTCTGACTTCAGCTCCTCTGCGATTTCCTCTGGCTCATAGCTATGGTGAATGCCTTTGAGCACCAAGAGGTTTTTCCGGTCTTCTTTCGGAGTGAAAGTGTTGAATTGGAATTTCCTCGTCTTCAGGTAATTCCTTATTCGCTCGTGTCCTTCCCTCGTTGTGGTTGTGATGACTGATTTGTTGGAGTTTATGTTGTGCACTTTGTAGACCACATCCAATCCTTTGGTGTGTCTGCTTAGTTCTGCAACATTGAGGCCAAAACAAATAATTGGGGGCATTACGGAAGCTCTCTTCATAGGTTCCACGCTGGGGTTGCTCGTTGCCTTTTTGGTTGATGTTGTTGGTGTGTTGCGGTTGTTGTCGGCTGTTGCTGATGTGGATGCGGTTGTTGTCGTGGTGAAATCTATTGGACTGGGAGAGTCCGACTTTTTCCTCTTTTTTGCTTTGACCAAGGTGAAGGTTTCTTCTTCGGCCGACTCTTCACTCTCGGTTGCCTCTGCTTGCTCAACAATCGTTGAATTCAGCTCTTCCTCTTCCTCGGATGAGGAGCCTTCACAGTCGGATGGGTCTTCTTCCTCCATCCTTAATTCTTCCTCATCTTCGCCGTCGTCTGAGGAGTATGCAGGCATACTCTCATAGAGGGCGTCGATGTCCGAGAGTTTTTCATGTATAGAAACCATGAACTCCCTCCCGTGGTTGGCTGCTCCGTCCTTGATTTTTTTGATGATTTCATCGAAGGTAGCGTTCACGCTATCCTTCCTTTTCTCCTTCCTGCCCATTTGGGTTGGGTTTCCCGTTATCCTTCTGGGATGTTTGTTTATTATTTTTTTTTTTTTTTTTTGTTTGCAGGTAGCCGGCAAAGCAGGTAGGTAATGTTTTGAAAAAAACTTTTACCTGACCTGAAAAAATTATACTGAAAAAAATGTTTGTCAAAAAATTTTTTTTTAAAAGGATTTTATTAATAATTCCTGTTGCCTGTGTGTATGCTTCCGCTGTCAACACTGAACTGAGGAAGTATCTGAGGAATGCTTACCTCTTGACATAGGAATGCAGGAATCTATTGAACACGTTCATTCGTTCTCTGGTCCCGTTCGCCATTCTATTGACCCGTTTTCAACGAATTTATTATTGATTCCATTTTATTTATCTTTCCGATTGTCATTGCTCTTCATCATCATCGGATACGACTGACTATCTTTAGATATTTGTCGAATGTTTAGTTGGATTGTTCACCGAAAGATGTAATAATGTTTTGGCGCGAAAAAAAAAACAACCCAACTACTTACTTCTGCACCATCAAGTCGTGATTTAAGGTCTTTAATTGAGGGTACACCATTCCATTGGATACAGCTGGAGATAGTCGTCGCAAGGAAATCATTATTGTTAAGAACGATTTTCCGCTCGTTATCACTTTAATGGATGCGCAGATGATGCTCATTGATGGGCGCGGTTAAAGTTTCTTAACAGATCTATGTCGACCTGCTCGGTGGGCATTAAGCTTCATCCTTCTCAATGGTCTAAGAATGAGATATTTTTTTTATTATTATTCTTTTCATTTCCTGACATTTGCACTTTCTCAGCTAAATTTCCGCGATTAAAAAAAATAAAACGAACCTGTTGACAAATGAAGAAAGAAATCAGGGCACAAGAATAAGAGCTGGAGAACCTGGGTACCTAGCCTGAAGGCAGCGACGACGGCAGAGAACTTACAATACACCGACAATGAGGATGACAATGTGATTTAACACGGGAACAGGATAGCGAAGGCTTCGCTTTCTATTTGGCTTTGTAATTGAGCGCTATTCGTGTGCTTCTGACCATTTTTTAGGTCCTCCATAGTTGTTGTTTTCACTTTTTATTTTGTTATGTTCTCATTCTCGTTATGGGGGATTTTTAAATGAGCCTAAGGCGGATGATGGTTCTTTATATTTCAAGGATCTCATGCGGATTAGGTAAATTAATGCGGAATGTGAAGCATGACTTTTGTATTCAAAAGGTGAATTTATTATACATTTTGTTTTACTGTTAAGTGTTCCTGATGTCTTTGGTTGTGTTCTAGGAATTTTTTAAATAATTCCAGAGAAAAGGAAATTATTCGTGTAACAAGCGAAAGAAATTTAATAAGGGTACGGCAATGTCAAGGATATCGTTATGCAATTGGTTTATTTAGAATGACTGATACACGAGCAGGAGATAATTCCAAAAAAAAAAATTTCAATGATAAGCTATCGATCATAGATGGTAATAGTACTTGTTATTTAAAGAACGCAAATTCTTTGGGGTAACGAATGGAGAGTATATGAAGACTATGGTTTTTAATGTCACTGAAGGTCTGTTGCAAGGCACAGTATCGGCACCAATACTCTTTAACATTCACGTTTCTGAAATGATTAGGGACTAGGATGTCATCCTTTATGCTCATGGCTTTAACATAACAAACATACCGAACGATCTCCAAATTTAGTTCGATCATCTTCAGGTATTCTGTCGAGACTGGAAACTTAAAATAAACAGCTCCAAGTGTGAAACTATACTGTTCCGCACCCCAGTAGGACAGGGTAATTCAGATTTACGACGCAATTGGTAATTAAATCTTCAAATGGACTTCGCATCGAGTCAAAGACTGTTGTGAAGTATTTAGGTGTTCATTTTTGACAATTTTTTGCACTACAATGAACACGTTAATACTCAGTTTATAGTATGTCGCTGAAAAGACGTTTTTACTCCAACTATCTAAGACCCGATGTGAAGGTTATTTTCTACCAAGCCTTTGTGCGTCTAAATCTTATGCGAGTCCAGTATGGTGGAATATAAGTCCATCTTATGTGGAAAAGTTTAGAATATTCGAACGAAAGTGCCTGCGAACTGTGCACACGGTTGTACAGAAGCGCACATTCCGACTTTCGGCATTACGTCTCTAACAAAAGACTATTCGATTGGATGTTTCAGGCGTGTCTAGGATTGACAACGTTATCCTGGACCTTGTGATGAATCATTTTGCGCGTTCGGCGGATGTAACTGAGAATGATCTCATATCGGGTTTGTTTTATCCTATTTATCCTATTCATTAAAAAACGAACATTTACCACCTTCTTATCGGACTCGAACAATGTTCCTATTGTATACCATGCTGCGGGAAAGGCAACAGACAAAAAGGGTTCACAGTGTGCCAATGCACTCGGGGGATGGATCTGCTGACTGGAGGTACTGCATGAGCTTGCCTCAAAGAGATTTAAGAAACATAAATGGATTAAACAGAACAATATTTTGGTGGCTTGACTGGGTTGAAGCTAACGCCTAGGTTTAGTTAGGTTAAGCTAGGTTAAATTAGGTTAATTTTTTTAAGGATAATAACAATAAAAGGAGAAGTTTTTTTTTAACTCCACTTTTCTTTCTAGAGTTCAAGATTATTATAAATAAAAAAAAATATATTATTAATCTAATTCTTGTTACATATAATTATCAATTTATAAATTTAATGTGTTGCGATCCGATCTTCGGTCTTATACGGTATTTTATTAGTTAGTGAATTTCTCATTTGTTAATTGTGGAAAATAAATGAGCCTAAAAAAACAAATTCTTTGAGACTTCCCATTTCTTTTACAACGCGTGACAGAATTAAGTTGAAATTATTATCAGAAACAAGAACTTCCTGATAGGAAGTTAAAAATTACTGCGGTTCCATAAAACTTTGAAAAAAATTAAGCTTTCAAATTGATTCAGTCAAAGGATACGGCTGATTATGCCGCATATTTTGATAGTCACTATGGAACGAAAACCAATAGGGTACTTCCGGTTAACCTAGAATTTTTGAAAAACAAGTAGCACAAGTTCACTAAAAATCCAAAAACCGTGAACTGTTTAATAATTTTTTAAATCGCAACTCAATTCTACATCATGAAAAGTATGTAGTACATTGAACAGTGGTACGGGACCCCTCAAGTTCGTATTTTTATGTACATTTTTTATTTTTAATTGTTTCAAAGTTAAGACAGCTCTATCTGAAAGTTTATTTTTTATATTAATAGTACATCTATTTAATTGTATTTAATTCCCTTAATGAACAAATAATTATACTACTGTGTCCAAAAAATAAGGTGACACATGAATTTAAACTGCGCGCGTCGAAGGATTTGGAAATTTTTCTTTCTTTTTAGGTTGGTAGTACTGTCAGTTACATCTATGTGAAATTTCATGTCAAAATATATTCATAGTGTTTGAGATACGCGTCGTTTTGTGAGCTGCTAAAAGTGAGTTTTTCGTTTTTTGCAATGTCGAAATTTATTGAGCAAAGAATTTGCATTAAATTTTGTTTGCGGAATCAATTTTCTGCTGCGGATACGTTGAGGATGGTGCAGAAAGCCTTTGATGATGGGGCTATGTCTAAAAAAATGTTTACAAGTGGTATAGTGATTTCCAAGCCGGCCGTGAACGTGCCGAAGACGAAGAGCGTTCTGGGCGACCATCAACCTCAACCGATGAAGCTCACTTCCAACAAATCAAAGATTTGGTGTTGAAAAACCATTGATTAACGATTAAAGACCTTGCTGATGAAGTTGGCTTATCGAAAGGCTCAGTCAATACCATTTTGAAGGATGCTTTGGGCCTCAAGCGCGTCAAATCTCGACTGGTACCGAAAACATTGAATTTTTTTGGAAAAAAAGGCATCGCGTTGAAGTGTGTGAAACAATGCTTTCCGACTACCAGGATGTCATGAAACGCATTATAACTGGCGATGAGACTTGGATCTATGCTTACGACCCCGAAACAACCGATCAATCGAGCGAATATCGTGCCAAAGGAGAGCCGAGACCAAAAAAACCGCCCCAAAAGTCGCTCAAAAATCAAGGTCCTGTTGACTGTTTTCTTCGATTATCGTGGTGTTGTGCTTTGTGAATTCCTTCCAACCGGCCAAGCAGTCAACAAGGAATATTATTTGAACGTTATGCGTCGTTTGCGTAACGCTATCCGCCTAAAAAGGCCGGAATTGTGGAAAGACAATTCTTGGTTTTTACACCACGATAATGCACCATCCCATACCGCACTCGTAATTCGTGATCATTTCGCCAAAAACTCAACCCATATCGTTCCGCAACCACCGTATTCACCTGATCTGGCGCCGTGCGACTTCTGGCTGTTCAACAAGCTCAAAAGACCGCTCCGGGGACACCGTTTTGATACGATAGAGGAGATTCAAGCCGCAGCGAAGACGGAACTGAAGGCCATCCCGGAAAGTGACTTCAACCAGTGTTTCAAAGATTGGAAAATCCGTTGGCATAAGTGCATTGCATCGGGAGGGGATTACTTTGAAGGGGATGAAATTGATTTGGAAGAATAAATAAAGAATTTTCAAAATAAATACAATGTCACCTTATTTTTTGGACACAGTAGTATATGGGCGATTCCGGCGAAAACCGCAAATGACTGTCGCCTTTGGCTTTGCTCTATTAGATTCTAAAAACCCCTTCAAAATTATACCGTGTGGTAAGTGACCATCCTAAGGTTCATTGGCACTATACAGAAAGATTGCAACAGGCATTTCTTTCTCAGAAACGGTCAATAATTCGATCAAAATTTCCACTCCGTCCGATGTCGCCAATGAAAATTCTGGAATTTGCTGGTCCTTCATTTGAATCCAGGGATTCCCATGTTATCTAGCAAAATCAGGTTTTCTTTTTGAATGATTGAACACGCATTTCCCTCTTCCCCATAGCCAATATACACAGAATATTCCGTATCTACATGTTTTAATTTTGACTCCTATTTTATGACAAAATCGCGAACTATGCGATCAGTATGTCGGCAAAGTTGTGATTACCGATTTCTGCCGCCATCTATGAGGTTTCTGAGATCATTGAACATTGTAGAATGTGCGTTCAAATGAAGCAAAACCGGGAAATGAAACACCGGTAAACTGTCCAAAATTCAATTGCAAGTCTTACATATCATTGCCGTCTTGATCGAATTCACGAAGAGTTTAAGCTTGGGAGAGTTTTTCGAGCGTATTGAAAAGAGGTATTAGTTCTTTAACATCTTTAGCAGAAATCTCATCATTTGAATTGAAGACAATGTGAGTTGTGTGGGATACCTAACTAAACAGCATGATCTAAGATTTGCTGCTTCAAGGAAGTATGAGGATATATAAGCCTGAACTGCATGCTGAGGGATAGATCCCTGCCTAGCAAGTTCACTGTACTTAACCTAACTTTTTGAAGGTGTTCCTCGAAGCGCACCTGAAATTTACTTTAGGATGATGTATGAGTTTCTCTAAATACACCCGTAATTTTATCAATATAGTATTTAAGTTTTTATGTATGTTCTGCTTAAGCCTACTTTAAATACGAACACATTAATTATAATTTACACAGATAGGTTTGTTAAAAAAAAAATGTAAAGTGTGATAAGTTGTTAAAAATAAAAAAATACAATAAATTTGTTATCGAATAAAAATTTTATTCCCAATTTTGAAAACAAAATTCGACGCTTTGTTCGCTATAATACCTTTTTTTTACTTTTGACAGCTTCAATGATAATACTTTAACAAAGTCCGTCTTCAATGAAATTTATCGGATCCATCCCTTTTTTATTATTATTATTTTCGTCCATACAATAATACCTTTCTCAATTATTTACATTTTGCTGGTGAGTGATAACAAACAGTTAATGAAAGTAATGGCATCCAATTGTCAGAATTCCATTATCTTGCCCAATGTATACATATTTCAAAGGGCAAACAAAAAGGATACGTGTAATGTGAATCCATTCGTAGTCCAATTTTAAATTATTTCACAGCCATTTCGCAGACAAACAAACCATATCGTTAGATTCAAATCCCGCAGAGGACGGGATCCATTTTTCTAAAGAATAAGGTATCAAACGTAACACAACGATAAAGGGCAAACACTGGCCACTGGTCCTATTTTTTTGCGATAAATGTGAGCATTTCACACTCACGACTCACATCCTGCGAATTTTTGGGATAAATGAAAAAAAGGGGGGAAACAACGAATGCCATCTGTTCTTGCGTCTTTTTGTTATTCACTAGCAGGCAACAAGGATTTTCATATTCCCACTGGAACCTTTTGGTGTGTCCTTTTCATAAATTCGCTCTCTCCTTCGAAGGCCGGAATGAAAGCCAACAAACATTTATGCCAACATTCAGCAGTTTTTGTCTGTTCTTCGGTCTTTGTTACACATACGTGGGATACATTGATTCATCTGATTTGCAAACGACCAACCTGGAGTGTTGTAAATACACTGTAGAGTGGATGAGATGGTAATCCGTTTTGTATGTCGTGACGCGGAGTGAGAAGCTATCTGCTTTTGCAGTCGTATATTATCGGCCAGAAGCGTCAATCTAGCAAAAAAGCGATATTTCCGGCACCTTTAGTTATAAAATCAGATTCGTACCACAATTTAGCCGACAAGGTAGTCTTTTGGCCCTTTTCTCTTTGCCAAAGGACACATGTTTTCGGGACATGAAATATGCACATACAAACGCACATCATAGCTCGAATGAACACACTGAGCAAACATGAAATGTTCATCTGTGTGAATGGTAGAAGGAAATGGATCCCGTGGAAATGGTTGAACAGCAGGACGCTAATCGGATTCATGGGGGAGAAAATTTATACTGACGAGTACTCATTCATTTTGTACTGAGTTAAGCATTGTCCTGTGGTGTGATAGCAATAAAGGAAAGCATGTCATTCTTTTTGCTTAGGGAAAGAATGCGATGTCTATCGGCTCTAGCAGTCCATTTAACTTCTCAGATGGCACTACACAGTGTTATGGATTAGCATCCTTCGTTTAGCTTTCGAATAGTTTTGTTCAATCAATTTAAGTCAAAGAGATAAGCTTTACTTATTTTTAATCCTAGTGACAGTGCTTCCGGTTTATAAAACAATTCCGTAAAGTACTGAAGGATTATGTCCGTCTTGATAGAAATTTAAGCGAATAAAAACGCGTTATTATGATATTAATTGGTCGCTGGATTACTTGTGTCCAATATTAAGCCAAGGCGGACGATGGTCTGCAGTTACCTAATAAGAAAGATTTTTGTCAAAAAAGTCGAGCGATTCAAACCAGGAGAACGCTCAATTATTGTTAGCTCTTATTTGAACAATTTGCGGTCTGCTGTTTTCGCGCAGCACAGTCATCTTCTTGCACCATGAGCGCGCAAACTGCGCCCACTAAATTGATGTCGCAAATGTCGCCGTCAAAGATTGATGTTGCATAACATCCATCCAACTATACTTTTCTCTGTTTGGCATTTTTCCAGAAATATTCTTTTATAGTATTCTTTTGCTTTACTTTTTCTTTTAACACCTGCTCCTTGTCTGTCAATAACTATCAGGTTGGCAACTAAGTAATCGCGGATTTTTTTAGAAAATAAAAGACAATTTCTTCATGGAATGAAATAACTTTATTCTGCAAGTATTGCCCATTTTGAACAATGACCTTTTGCCATCTTTCGGGCAGCATTATAATTCCACGTTCATAAAACTTCTGGTTTTTATCACCAAAAAACTGAACCAGGTACGATATTGAAACTTTTACCATTCCAGGAGTTTTCCAAAGATCGAAATAAAAAGTAATCAGATGCTACAAGAACAGGACTATATGGTGCATGTGTCAAAACATCCCAACCAAGCTCCAATAATTTTTGTCGAGTGACCAAAGATGTGTGTGGCCTTGCATTGTTAATGCGTTGTGTTAAATGATTTTTTCAGTTCATGAGGAACCCATATATCGAGTTTTCGTGCATAGCAAAGTTGTTTTAAGCGTTTTTTAATGCATGTATGTGATACATGAAGCTTCTCTGCAATCTCACGTGTTGGACTGTGACGATCCGAATCGATTATTGCTATGATTTGGTCGTCATCAACTGCAACTGGTCGACAAGAGCGTTTCTCATCTTTGATTGAAAAATCATCAGAACGAAATTTGACAAACCAATTCTGACAGTGCCGTTCTTTTAAAGCTTCGTCACCAAAACCAGCACATAACTTTTTGTGAGCTTGCGATGCATTTTTTTCCTTCCGCTAAAAAAGCAAAATATGACGTAAATGTCAATATGAATATTAAATTCAGAGTTCTCAATTGGTTCCATCACTCATATTTCACTATTTGTTTTCTTGAATTGTGAATTGTCATAAAAAAAGGCAATTTATATTTTCTGTATCCATTTTTTTATTAGTTATTTATTAACATATATTAACAAGAATACAGAAAAAAAATCAATAAATAAAAAAAGTTGAAAATTTCAAAAATTAGCAGTTGATGAAGTGGGGGTCTCAAAAAATTGGCGCGTAACCATACCCACGATTTCAACCCTCCTAGCAATCTGAAACCAAAAAAAAAAAAAAAGATTATTAATCTAGAATAATGTCGCAATGTCTGGAACTCTGGAACTACGGAAAAGTTGGAAAGATTTTTTTTTCACAAAATGGCAAATGCCTAAAAAAAAAACAATTTTTGTACCACATTTTTTGACTGATTCGAATTAAAAAAAAAAAAAGTAATACAAATTTGAGGATGGGGATAGTTCCAGGCATAGACAAGTCCAGAAAGAAGACTCTCTAAAAATTTCAGATAAATCGGTCCAGTAGAACCTGAGAAATCGTGGCTATTGTTTTGTGAAATGATATTGTAGACTTACATTTATTCAATCTGCCATTCCTGCTTCATACATCGGACCTTCCTCGGCTTCGAAAAAACTATTTTCCGCATTTCGAGCAGTTCTGGCCTCCTTTGATGCGTTGAATGCTCGTATCTCGGAGCCGTCAATCAGGGCGTTGTCTCGTTTCACAGCAAATGAATGAACTTCCAGGCCAATTTTCATTCCCATAAGCTCCATCATTTTCAAAAGAAGCCTTCATTAAAAATGCAAACAGTAATAAATGTCGCTATCTCAATCATCTTAGGCCCGGAATGAATATGTTTTGGACCGAAAGTCCAAATCAAAGAGTTTAGAGACTCATTATTATTTTGAGTTTCTGAACCAAAACATCGAGTCAATAATTCCTCTTATGATAAACTCTCGTAAATTGGCTTTATAATTTTCAAAACTTCGGGACAAAAGGTTTTATTGAGAAATATGGATTCAGGTAATACCATTTGTTCGATTAGTTCCGTTCGTACCAGTTTGGATGCCGGGTCAGCAAAATACCGATATCTCCGAAAATAATTTGAATTTTGAAAAATTGTAGATATATTCAATAAAAATCGATATTTTTAAATTTCTAGACTAGAATAGACTTTGTATATTCAAGTACATATAGTTGAAATTAGTTTTTAAACACACTGCAATCTATATTAAAGGCATTGTAATCTTAGTTGTACTGTTCATTTGCCTTTAAACAATTAATACACTTTGCCAGTGAGAGCATGCTGTTTTTGCAGAACATTTTGCAGCTTCATGATTAAAGCCAAGACACTTATAACAAATTTTAAGATTGTACCCCACAAATACACGGCATTTCTTCCCTCAAATCTTATCTGACCATCTGTCAGATAAGATGAATAAGGAAAGTCATATTCTCTTGAGAGGGAAAGTCTTTTAAACATTGCCAAACTACGAGGTAGACTATTGTAACTAGATATAGCGAAATGTTTAACATGCATTTATGAGTCTGTCAAACCGACAATACCATCATATAAATACGAGAGTGCAGGACCAAGAAACAGGATACTACGTTTCGTGAAATACAGCTCGCGAGGAACGTGTATGATTTAAAATCTACTAAGTTCAAAAACAGAAGAGGTTCAAGTAAGGAGCCGTGAGAAGCACCATTTTTTTTAAATATGGGGCTACGTTTTAACCTTGAACCTCTAAGTCCAGTATTCAGAAATAATTTATGGTAACTGTATCAAAATCTTTAAGGAATAAAACCCTTGTTGATTGTTACCATTAAGATGGCCATTTAATTGCCTGAATACTGTCAGTCATCTTTTTAAATTTAAAAGTACTGCCTAAACGCCATGCAAGTCCGTTTATTTTCGAAACAGGTCCGCATTGAACAGAAGAAGTGCAAATCGCAAGTCTATAAATCTTAAACGCAAGTGTAGGATTGAAATTGAGACTGACGGTCCTATAACGAGACCAAAATCAAATGTGATGTCGAATATCTTTCTTCAGCTTGCTTTGCTCCAGGGTTCAAAACTGTATGTTCTCCAGAAATGTAAATGGAGTCAATTTTTTTATTTCAAATTTTGGCCGTTGCCATCCATAAGTCTCCCGAGACTAACTTTTGTTGGAGAAATAGCAAAATTCTTTGTCTTCTCGTTTTAATAAATTAAGTTTATTGCATACAGCTTCACAAATAACAAAAAATAAGTGCAAGTCGGACTTACGCAACGAAGGTTCCGTACAAACTTGTAGGTGTGTAAATTATTCGTCATAGGTGTGCAAATCGAGTCTCGAAGAGTTTTCTCGCTTTTGTTTTTTTTTTTTGTATCATAGTTAAGGTATATTTTGTCGTTGTTAATTTTGGAGTTCCAATTACTGGCAGCAGGAGAATATGCAACCTTTGGGAAACTTTCGTAGAAAAATCAAAGTAGTTCTATTTTTTTAGGGTTTTATCGACAGTAAATGAAGCTTGCAGTTCCCCAAAAATTTCTTCCTCTGAGTCATACAAAGATCAATAGAGAAATTGTTGATCCGGAATTTTATAAATCACAATGAAATGAAACGTAAATCCTTGCATACCTGACCTTCTATTTACAATCATACGCATAAGGAAGCTGAGCCGGGCTTATATATTAATCTGACATTCTCCAGCTAACCAAACACAATACTTCATGGATTTTAAAGTTTATTACACTGCATGTAAAGACTTTATGCAATTATTACTCCCTTGCCAATTAAACTTTGCGAATAGTGCATTCTGATAAACTCGTACCCTTCTTTCTGCATTTAGCTTTCGCTAACGAAGCAGACGGCTTACATTGGAGCGGCGCGGTTAGTCAGTGTGGACAGTAGGCAGATAATGTCCATAAATACGACGCTAATTGACGCAGGACTAACGAGTCTTATCCTCATCAGTATCCGCTTGTGTTTCCAAGCAACGACAACATTTTATCTTCTTTCATGTACTTCTCATATAATTACCAGATATCTTTACCCAGATGCATTTCTCATTTGAGTCATTTTTCTCCCATGGAAGAATTTCCGCACGAAAGCGCACCCTGGGGCGCTCTTCCTCATGTCCTGCCTCTTCTGTCTGCGCACAGATGGGGAAAGATTATGAATTAAAAGGCTTTTGGATGTAAACGGATTTTTTAATTAAAGCTTACACAACAGGGTGGGTATGAGAATAGAATAGAGAATCTTGTAAGTTGTGTGTTGTTCTTTTGAATTGTTGGGCCAACACAAACACAAGTTAAGTCATTTAGTACATCTGTTAAATGGTAGCTCGGCAATTAGGCTATAAATGCAAAACCATGTCCTTGTGCTCCTTAGGGGCTATGGTGTCCAAGCTATTTTTATGTTAATTATAACCGGTTTAAACAATTTAAGCACCTAGGCGACGAGAGCGCAAGAAGAACATTTTTTTTCCAATGAATTTGTACATTTTAATTGTTGCTGTTATTTTGTGTTTATACGGGACGCTCTTATGCTGAATCTTTGAGTCCATCATCTGTAGTGATGTCGCCTACCAAATTGTCCCTGTTCCAATCCGGAATTTAATTTTATGTGGCTTAAGCTCATCGTTCGTAGGCAAATTATTCACTACCCAAGCTCCAACTTAAACAGTAATTCTTCCTTCAACGAGTTTGATGCGCTGTCTTACTCCATCTTAAGAATTGTTTCCCGTTATTGACGTACTGAAATCGTTATTATGGGCGATTTCAATATTCACAATTGTGTTTGGTTTCGACATTTGGTGGACAGACAACACCCGAAGGAAGTTACGTCGAGATCTTCGCTGCGGTTAATAATTTAATCCAGCTTCTAAACGAGCCCACACGGATTCCAGACATTGATGGTCATCCCGCCAACACACTCGACTTGTTTCTTACCTCCCATCCTGATAAATATACCTTAGACGTATTGTCGCCTCTAGGCTCGTCGGACTACTGTGCCATGTCGGCTGATTTCTCGTACCATAGCCCTACAGTTAAAGAACCAGTTCCTAAAAGAGTAGTTTGTTAATACGAGAAAGCCAATTGGGACGGCCTTAACGATTTCTTTAGGAACTTTAACTGGTCGCTATGCTTCCTCAATAGCGACATAGATGCCGTCGCCGATATGGTCACCAACACTATTCTCCTTGCTATGAGAAACTTCATCCCTCACAGGTTGAAAGAAATCAAGTCAAAAAAGCTTTCAGGTTGAGGAAGTAAAGTTTTCGGAATTACAAAACCAATCCATCTGAGGAAACCCGAAAAAGGTACAAACAAGCTCCAAATGACTGCTATGCCATAATCCGTTGTGCAAAAATTACCCATGAACGAAATCTGAGACAAAAAGTGCCGAGGGTAGCAAGAACTTTTGATCGTTCGTGAAGAATATAAAAATGTGTGTCTCATCTTCCATCCCAACACTTGTTTACAATGGCATTCAATCTGTTAGCTCTGTGGACAAAGCAAATCTTCTCGCGGCCCATTTTGCCGCCAGCTCAACAACTTCTCCATGGGACTGTTCTTTTTCTGCACTCATACAGTAGCAGGAGTGTCAAAGATCTTGACATCCATAAATCCGCTGGTCCAGATGGTATTCTCCCATTCTTCTGAAGAGGTGTTCTTCCACGTTGGCACAACCATTGCGTAAGCTTTTTCATATAACCTACCCTAGAAACTTTCTAATACAAGTAGTATTTGACGGAGCCAAGTCTGATAACCACCATATCAATGCAGGTGTTCCCCAGGGCTCCATTTTGTCACCGACTCTCTTTATAATTTTCATTAACGATCTTTTGTCTGATACATCTAATCCAATGCACTCATTCGGTGATGAGAGTGCTCTCAGTTTTTCATATGCGTTTCCAAATTCACGTCCCTCATCTTTGGCCATGGAAATGGAATGGCAGCGCATGATTAACTCATTAAATTCCGGTATTAACAGCACACTATCATGGGGCTCTATGAAAAGAGTGGAATTTAATGCCTCCAAAACTCAATGTTGTCTTTTGTCACTAAAGCGAAACGAAAACCCTCGAACATTATCCATGAATGGCACTTGCATTGCTGAAGACGAAAAACTTTCATAATATGATATGTGTATAAACAGTAACCTCGGTTGGAACGATCACATAACCACAGCCAAAAATGCTTCGATTTGTCTAGGTTTCCTGAACCGATACAAGAAATACTTTACCCCATCTGATCTGATTGTCATATCTAAAGCGTACAATCGCCCCGAACTGGAATACAACTCCCATTTATGGGCAGGTACTCCAAAGACCATCTTGAGCCTGATTGATAGAATTAAAAATCGAGCGATGAGTTTCATAGGTGACAAAAATATTACAAAGTCAATTGACTCTCTTCACCACCGTTGTAACGTCTTCTGTCTAATCATATTTTATCCTTTCTACCACAAGTGAAGTGAAAGCTGTATTCCACCCCCTCATCACTTTCACCGTAACGCCCGTCTCGCCAGGAATGCTCATCAGTTCACCCTCAGGCCCAACTTCGGACGTACAGTCAAGTATAGAAATTCGTTTATTAGCCGCACAGCACTCATTAAAATTTGCAGAAATTCAAAAACAAAGTACATCAGTACTTATCCCTATTTCCTCCCTGATCTATTCCACTCGCGTTATGAACCAACATTTTAAGGGTAGTCATAATCCCTTGAACGCGCGTGTTCGTTTTAAAAAAAAATCATAGTTAGTGAAAAAAATTGAGAGTTTAACTCTCAATCAAAGGGTTCCGCATCATCTCACAGTATGCAACACTTTATTTATCTTCAATTTAAGATTTTTTTGAGCAAGGCACACCTTGTACGACTAAACCGATGTTTAATGGTGGTGCAACAAGTCTTTTGAAGGCCAGGATAGCTTCACCTTTTGTGTGTGCGTCTTACATTTTTTCGCAAATGGCGGGCGTTGGACCTACCAAAAGCATGTGCAATAACTGTATAAAATTCTTTTATATTACCACACTAATCAAACTGTTGAGACACGTTTTTTACAAAAATTACAAATCACAACTATGCAAGCAATCCTTAAGGCTAGTTTTTTTCACACTAACCAATTAAGGCTTATAATTTTAACCAAAAACTTATTGTAAGAGTATTATTGTTTGTATTTAAACTTTAAATGCATTTAAGTTTTTAAATGAACTATTAAAATAATAAAAACTTAAAACTATCGTTCAGAGTGAGAAAAAATTAATTGAAATTTATTGTAGTGGTTTTAAACTCAGATTTTGATGGATGGAATCCGAATAGGGATGGAATAATTTATGTCGAATTATTTGCATTTGCTGCATGGGTGCCGTGCTGATCGACATCGGAAAAGGCCTTTGACACCGCATGGTTGAAGAGGCTCTTTTTCAAGTTAGATCAGCTGGGCATAAGCTGTACATACTCTTTAATATGCTCACCGGTAGAATGTTTATTGTAAGGAATGGTTATGTAACTTCAGCTGGAAACTTTGAAATTAACAACGGTCTACAACAGGGTTTGGTTAATTCGCCGATTTTATTCACTATCTTCGCGAGCGATCTTGTAGGCTCTCTTCACCACGCTATAGCATACGCGGATGACTAAATCGCGTACAGATCAAGTCCGAAGATCGAGGTCATCGTAAGTCTTTTGCAACGTGATTTCGATAAGATTAAGCTATATTGCGACGATTGGAAGCTGACGATCAATTTCCAAAAGTGCGAGACCATTCTGTTCAGGACTCCATTGTCTAGGGCCTCTAGAAATACTAAAAAGAAGTGGCGAAAGTTCTCTATCGTTAGACAAAACGGGCAGCCATTGGCGAGTCGGAGTGTAGTCAGATATCTTGGGGTCTGATTCGATCAGTGTGTTTATTTTAACAAACATATAGAAATTGTTGTTTCACAGCATTCAACTCGATGCCACGGTAAAGGTGATCTGCTACTCTTTCGGCCTGTGTTTGTAGGTGGGGTTCCGTGTTGATCAACGTGGAGCAAGCTTAATGAAAAAGATTCGAGTTTTCGAGAAACGATGTCTAAGGGCTTGTCGCCATTCATATAAAACTCCAGCGTCTAAGTAAAAAAAATCTATTCTAATAAGGTCCTGTACAACGGGACCAACATAATCCGAGTGGATAGTTTCATAATTTTACTTACTCGGAGACACGTTGCAAGAGCATTGAACTTAATCAATAACCTGATCTTCAGGGCTTATTACCCCAACTTCGTGTGCCACAACAAGGCTTTTCTTATTTTGATCTTGACGGCCTGACTCAGGATAGAAATGTGATTCCGTTAATTTTCCATGTCGCCCGAAAGAGTGTTAACAGGCGACTTGCCTACAATGGAGATGCCGTACGAAGCTCTGAGGAGAATCTCCGGTTCAGTAGGCACTTACAATTTTGATGGTTAAAGGTGGAAGAGAATGCTTAGTTGTTGTCTCCTTTGTCATTAAATGTCTTAACTTATGTCTTAAAATAGTGTTCATAATGCCTGGCTGGCTTACTTAGTTTTTAACATTTGGTAGTTCTTAGGATAGATTTAGGTCAGTAATAAGGTAAATTTTAAGAAAAAAAAAAAAAAAAAGCTAATAAAACTTATGGCACAGCACAAAAACTAAAAAAAATACATATTGTTTATGTATCTAGAAATAGTTATTTTTAAGTTTTTATGTTTAAAGTAGTTTTAGTTTGTCGTAAGTAACAAACTCTAAAAATGTTCATATTCCAAGTCTTAGGTTAAAGATTTTCTTGGTTTCCAATTCACTTATAATATAAATTTAGTATATTAAAAATGTTATAATAATGATTATTCTAATATTATATTCTTATTATTCGGTTTAGTTTAGAGCGCCCCCATAGGGCCAGTAAGTAAATTGTAAATAGTTATTAAGGCTAGCTTAAGCATTTTTATGGCTAGCATGTAAATTATCATGAATTCAATTAAATAAAATATCTTATCTCTAAACCCAATGAAATCTTAAGCGCTCTGCATTTATAAAAGAAGACTCGACACGTCTTACTTCCCACCAATCAAAGTCGATCAAGAAACCTTAGAGGTCGTCTGTACAGCCAGAAACTTAGGTATGGTTTTTAATGACACTCTTACATGGACCGATCATGTAGTGGCTACCGTAGGGAAATTATACAGTAGCCTCCGTTTATTATGGACAACTCAATATTTGATACCTACAAATGTAAAAATGTTGCTGGTGAGGTCGTTGCTGTTACCCATTCTACCATACGGATGCGAAGTCTTTAGTAAATTGGTCTATGATATAAATAGAAAATTAAATCTCATTTACAACAATTTTGCGAGATATATTTTTAATATCCGTTACCATGACCATATATCAGCTCACTCTAAGCAGATCGCGGGCCTTACATTAAGCAAACTTCTTGAGTTCCGTTCACTGATCCTGCTGAACAAAATTATTCAAACGGGTCAGCCCGTTTATACAACAGACTTAATTTTGGAACTTCTCAAAGATCGTTTGCTTTAATTCAGCCAAGGTATAATTGTTTAGTTTCTGAAAGAACTTTTTTTGCCCACGTCGCTCAACTATGGAACTCACTGCCCAAAGCAGTTAGAAGAATCAGAAGCGCAAACAGTTTTAAGACCCTCCTCTTCGAACATTTGGCCAATGATATAGTAAATAGAACAAAAATTATCCTATTCCTATTCTATTTTCTTTCTCCTTATGCAATTAGTTTTCGCTAAACTTTTTCTTTTAAACTTGTGATCATAAATTGAATTGAATAATGTAATCTGTTTTAAATATCTATTAATTATAACTTAGACTATTGATTATTACCTTAAAGCCTTCACTTCTTATAAAATTTTAATCTTAATGTGCAAATATTCATTTTTAAATAAATACAAATACAAATACAAAATGCATTAAAAAAAATTATTTGCATTTGTTCACTTCGCAGTATTTAATTCGCAATAATATGATATACTATCAATTGAAAAATGTGGTCTATTTCTCAATTAGTCAGGCTAAGCATTCAATTACTAGAAACCAGTGAGACGCTTCAGTTCATCCAGCTGAAAGAAACGCCATAAAGCATCTTAGCCAACCGTCGTCCGCCACTTTGTGCTCTATGACTACCTTTACAGTCTTCTCTTGGCTTAATGTCCTTTCAGATCTCCACTCTTAAATAGAAGATTTATATTGTTTTTTGAACTATTCCTTATGAGGTTGTAAAAATCAGTCCCGAAAGCATCTTCTTATTCCTCTTTTCATATTCATATAAGGAGCTCCGGCAACAACATTTTACACCTCAACCTTTCAGCTCGGCTATTAACGAATACTTCACGACTAGACACCAATGTGGAGTTGAACTAACTTTTAACAATTTCATTAGCACATTGATGCTTCCTCTTTAAACCATGGTGAAAAGTTTCCCGCATTTCTCACCGGCATCAAATCCAGACCACTCCTCGGAATGAAAATACTTTTTACTTTTTACTTTTAACTACCTACTGACGGCAGGCACATTAACTCCTATGAGCCCATTTCTCGCTCAACCGCTTAGACAGGGAAACATTTTAAAATAATGACAGTACATTCCTTGTGCAAAGTTAACTTCCCTCTACGAACTGCGAAAAGTCAAACTGCTCCTTTACTCTTTTTTTTTGTAAATTTAACTACCAAACTTTTATATTGCAATGATGGTATTGAAAAAAAAAAATGGCTTAATGTCTGGAAATAATATTTCCTCTACGAAAGTACGAGTAGTTTTCAAATTGCTTTTAATTCCTTTTTTTCTTTTTGCCTTTTTGCCTCTTTTAAAGTAATTTAGATACTCTTGCTAATGGAGAATTATTTTTTATTTTGCAGAGATTTACTTGGAAGCCCAGCAAATGCACCAAAGGAATATGCAGCATATCATGCAAATGAACATAATCATAGAAGTATAGACATCTAAGTGGAATCATATCTAAGACAGTACAAAAATAGTGTTCTTCCGATGTACAACAACGCCAGCGTAACCAAATAGAAGGCTTAAACCATAGAAAAGACTGCGGCATAATGTCAATAACTGGGTCCCTGGTCGGTTATGAGAACAACAACGAAGTTGGCGGCAACAAGAAGTCTTCATCAGCGTCAGCTCGCTCAATATTAAACACATCAGCCGGCTCAATGGGCAAGACGTGTCCCAGTCTAAATTCCAGTATTAGCAATTCAGTCATTACGACGGCCAGCAGCAACCTCAGCCATCATAATGCAAAGTATCCAAATTCGAAGAGAAAACCAACCAAATATCTACAACATCAGCAGCCGCCGTACGGCAAGGATCACAAGAATTATCTGCATTTGAATTCGTTGTGGTCGATTTGGTATGGGGTATTGCTGACACTGTTTCAGGGATACTTGGCTGTGCATGGTGCCTATCGATTTTTGGGTAAGTTCTTGTTGCTGAAGCCTTTTTTTTTCATTTTCCTTTTTTGTGGTGTATTCGATGTGACTGCTGGGAAAGTGGGTTTTTATGTATGGAATTTGTGTGAAATCGGATTTTGCATGCTTCATGCATTTATCATTTTATGCTTTTGAATGCAACTGTTAAGTGCACTGTCGAAATGACACATTGTATCACCATTCCAGTGTATAAGGATACGAGTTCCGTTCGATTATGGAGTGTGCAAGAGCTCTGGATGGGGGATATTTGTTTTTAGGATAGAAATTTGGTTAAAGTGGATTTTCAGATATTTATTGGATGCGGTTTCATACTCAAAATTAACTTTTCATAACGCAGAGGAAGAATGGAATACTATGTGAATCGAAAAGAATTCGAAATGCACAGCTTTGTTTCTGTACGTAAGGTGAAGTTTAAGAATTTTTTACTTCCACTTCACCTGAGGTTTTAGTTTTGAAGAGATGGTTGGAAGGAAAAAAAAATGTAAGCAGACGTATGGGTTTCCGTGATAGCGTTAAGCATTCAGAAAAAAGTTGAAAACAGATTATACGATGAAGTTGACATACCCTCTTTTAAACACATGCAATCTTCTGGAATGTATGCCTGTAGCTTGAATGGACAAATTACATTTAAGTTAAAAACCAAAGTCTTTCATCGCACATTTAGTGATATGTAGTAGTAATGCCGTCCGCAGTTTTCCGGACGAACCATTTATTTTCACAATAAAACGTTGAGTGATTTAACAATATTCGCAAAATATACAAAAAGGACAGTCGATGAAGATCAGATGGCTTGGCAGCCTTTCTACAAAAAGAGTTGCATTCTGAATTTTGAAAAAACAGTGTCCGGTTGTGCTCAATCATCTCAAAACTTATGAGAAGCGATCCAATTTAAAATTAGAAAAATCTATAAAGCTGATGTTACACAGCGTGAAGATCGTTGAGCGGTTTTTAGATCGCCCAGTAATAATACAGTTATATGATGAAAATTAAGGGTTGGTGATGTGTAAATTAACCACCGATGCAATCCAAAGCATAAAGCTCGTAGTACTCGACATGGAAATCGTTGCATGTACATGCGGGCCAGACGGCATTCTGACATTCAAATCTTTCACAATACTTGCATTGAATTTACATGTCGTGTACTACCCACATTTGTGACAGTCGCATATAGTCTCGCATGTACAATCCATGCTACGCCTTTTCGCATGCAAACATGTGACTTTTAAGCATGCCGTGTACTAGTTCAATGCCATGAAAACATAACATGCGAGTGCACGTATTCGTACCGTCACATTTGTATCACATGAGTAGAATGTTTCAAGCATTATGGATTCATTTTGTTAAAATTTTATTCATCTTTCGTTTTTAACGACTTAAATACTTTTTTAACTGATTCTTGAGTCCGAAAAAGGGTAAGACAAGCCAGATGCGGTGGTGTGGCCTCGAACGCTTTGTATTTATGGTTGGTGGATCTTTGTTTGTTTCTTTATTAAGTGTATTAAAATAATCTTTCGGTTACAAAATTTATAATTAAAAGGGATCAGCGGCGGCCCTACACAGATCGTCCGAGTGGCCCTCCGCAATGGAAGCAATTCGGCACATGGAAAAAAAGTAACATGTTTTGACTATTCAGGATGATGAAAATTGAATTTTTGTTTTCAAAAGCCCACAAAAAACAGAGCAGAAATCTTCAAAAAAGGATGCTAAAACAAATCCATTGTGCCTCCATCCTTATGTACAAAGCCCAACCCAATCGCGTTCTCACAAGACAGTCAGAAAAACAATATCAACTCGTTCGCACAATGGCATCCGATTTTTGGATTACCTGGCAAGTAATCGAAGTGGTCCGCTCAGCCCTTTCACCCAAATACACCTCCTTTTAAGTTTGGGCTTCATAACTACTTACTTTACTTTTTTGGCATTTTTAATTTGATTTGTTCCCCAAATAGCAATCTTTTCCAGTTCTTTTTCTACATTTAAAAATTGTACAAAATAACAAACTGAAACACACTTCAAGTGTACTCATGACAGCGAAAAAATATATTCACATGGACACATGTTGTGTACAAATATTTATGCTGTTTTTTTTTTGTTCCTAGAACGCTACGCATGCGAACCGTCTTGCATGTCGTGTACTAACGCAACATGTGCGCACGTCGCCTGCAACGAATATTTAACCCGAATGCGCTCCAAGTACAAGCAACGATTTCCATGTCGCGTACTTCCTGCTTAAGAATCAAAATTTAAAATCTTCGTTATTCCTTAAAGGACTTTTTTGACAAACTTCGTTGGTTACATTTGAAAAAGCATTGAAAACTCATCCGCTTAGAAAACTACAAGTTTGGGATAGCCACGTGCAGATGATAATGAACATCAATGAGGGGACAAAGACAAGTGTGTGGTGCAACTCGCGGCTTTTCACTGTTATCCTTGAGAATGTGGAGGGAAAAAAATGCAGCGTCAGTAATTCTTTGCTGACTATGAAGTAATCATCATAAGTGGTCGTACTTCCCTCCACGTGGCCCCGAGAAAAATGGTGATGATAGACAGAAGGACATCGAAGTGATCCTATAAAGGTTTCGTTGTTTTTCTTTTGATGTGTGGAACCTTAAAAACGGCGACTTAGAACGTGTTGGGTACGCATACGCATTCAGATTTTCGGAATTTAAAATTTTGAAATATCTCCATGTGGTAAGATCGAAGGCGACGGATGTCTGTGTGTGTGTGCAAGTGTACATACTTATGTTCGTGTGGATTTTTTCGTCTCGCATATTTCGAGAACATATCGAATCGAAACTGGTTTCAATCAAAATGCAGTTGCACCCTGAAAACCTGAAAAGGTTTTGCTTACATTTGATTAAGTGGCTTTAGTTTTTAAAAAATAGACAATTTAACTTGTTATATTGAAATTAATACAGTTTTCTTATGACGAAAGTTTAAATTCAAAATATTTTCCAACATACAAATATACACACATACAGTGTTGTGCAAAACATACGCAACAAATTTAGTTCGCCCATATAAATGGAAGTATTTTAGTTTTAAAAAACTTAAAGTGCACATCTATGTAATAAAAAGACAGAAACATGCATTTTCAAAAGCAATAACAACTCATTGACAAGAAATTTATAACAAAAACAAAAATATGTAAGTGCAACGTAAGCCAAATACAGAGCTGAAACCTAAAAATATTAGAAAAAGAGCAAAGCATAGTAGGGTTGCATAGCATATAATGGCGTTGGTAATCTGGATTTATTGAAGGAAACTTGACAGCTCTTGGCTATATCGACTTATTGCTATATCATTTTCCTCAGAGCGTTCAAAAATTAGGCATTCATGAGTCATTCCCAGGACAATGCCCCCAAGCATTCAGCTAGAGTAACAAAAGAATGGTTGTCACCCCAATCGCCAGACATAAACCCAATCAAAAACTTATTGAATATTTTGGACAGTCAAACAAGGAAAAGAATAATTTCAGAAAAAAAAAATTACCTAAGAACAGCACTGTAATAGGAGTGGCGTAATATTAGTCCCGATATCATTCACAATCTTATAGATTCTATGCCAAGGAGACTACAGGCCATTATTAAGCAAACGGGATGCACACAAAATATTGAAATTTTTGAAATAACAACTTTTTTCAAAAAATTGAATGTGCAAATACTTTTTTGACCATTAATTTTGTTTTTTGATTTTTAAATGAATTGCGTATTTTTTGGAATAGAAATATGACACCACATTTTCTGATATACTATAATATAGTATATACCAAAAAATAAGGTGACATATGAATTTAAACTGCGCGCGTCGAAGGATTTGGAAATTTTTCTTTCTTTTGAGGTTGGTAGTACTGTCAGTGACATCTATGTGAAATTTCATGTCAAAATATATTCATAGTACAGAGATACGCGTCGTTTTGTGAGCTGCTAAAAGTGAGTTTTTCGTTTTTTGCGATGTCGAAATTTATTGAGCAAAGAATTTGCATTAAATTTTGTTTGCGGAATCAATTTTCTGCTGCGGATACGTTGAGGTTGGTGCAGAAAGCTTTTGATGATGAGGCTATGTCTAAAAAAAATTTTTACATGTGGTACAGTGATTTCCAAGCCGGCCGTGAACGTGTCGAAGACGAAGAGCGTTCTGGGCGACCATCAACCTCAACCGATGAAGCTCACGTCCAACAAATCAAAGATTTGGTGTTGAAAAACCATCGATTAACGATTAGAGACCTTGCTGATGAAGTTGGCTTATCGAAAGGCTCAGTCAATACCATTTTGAAGGATGCTTTGGGCCTCAAGCGCGTCAAATCTCGACTGGTGCCGAAAACATTGAATTTTTTGGAAAAAAGGCGTCGCGTTGAAGTGTATGAAACAATGCTTTCCGACTACCAGGATGTCATGAAATGCATTATAACTGGCGATGAGACTTGAATCTATGCTTACGACCCCGAAACAACCGATCAATCGAGCGAATATCGTGCCAAAGGAGAGCCGAGACCAAAAAACCGCGCCAAAGTCGCTCAAAAATCAAGGTCATGTTGACTGTTTTCTTCGATTATCGTGGTGTTGTGCTTTATGAATTCCTTCCAACCGGCCAAACAGTCAACAAGGAATATTATTTGAACGTTATGCGTCGTTTGCGTAACGCTATCCGCCTAAAAAGGCCGGAATTGTGGAAAGACAATTCTTGGTTTTTACACCACGATAATGCACCATCCCATACCGCACTCGTAATTCGTGATCATTACGCCAAAAACTCAACCCATATCGTTCCGCAACCACCGTATTCACCTGATCTGGCGCCGTGCGACTTCTGGCTGTTCAACAAGCTCAAAAGACCGCTCCGGGGACACCGTTTTGATACGATAGAGGAGATTCAAGCCGCAGCGAAGACGGAACTGAAGGCCATCCCGGAAAGTGACTACAACCAGTGTTTCAAAGATTGGAAAATCCGTTGGCATAAGTGCATTGCATCGGGAGGGGATAACTTTGAAGGGGATGAAATTGATTTGGAAGAATAAATAAAGAATTTTCAAAAAAAATACAATGTCACCTTATTTTTTGGACACAGTAGTATATATAGTATTTATAATATAGTATAATAAGTTTCTGTATCTTCAAAGGAAAATATTAAAATGTCAAAAAACCATTGACGGACCCTGTGACAGACGGATGGACGTTCCGTTGACACCCTTTGCTCAGTTTGTACCTCAAGTGTATTTGGTTTCAATATTAGCTTCGTGTGTGAAGTCCGATTAGACGCGATGATTTACTTTCAATTTGATTACATTGATTGATATTCTTATTGATTTGGTAAGTATTCATCTTTTTTTCCTCTTCTTCCTTTGAAACAAGTTCTTGATTCAAAGGGATCATAATACTCCCCCTCTGTTGCTTCCAAGTTGAAAAAGCAATCTCTTGTCTTTGCAATTTATTCAACAGACTCCAACCATAACTGCCTTAACCTCTGATTCAGGTTAGTAACTACATTATTTTTTTTTTGAAAAGACAGTGTCTGGATCTTTATGTATCAACACCCCAAGGACAAAAACCAAAAGACAAAAGCACCGTGCACTCATCAAATCATTCTGCCTCATTAAGCAAATCATTTTTTGAGGATGCTACGTTTTCTGTAGCACTCCAACAGGCAATTCTCTGAAGAGCTACTCGTACAATCCCCTTAGGCGGCAGTTTTAAGTGCAGGATGATGAGGAAATTTCATCGAGTCGGGGAATAGTCACACTCACTAATAGTTTTTCATCATGAAAATTGTGAATGAAATTTTCCCTCGTTAATTCAAGTGATGTACCGTCTGTCTTTCAAAAGTATTTCAAAAACGTGAATGGAAATTTTAACTGAAAATCCATAAGTATGATATTTGCGCGTCGAATCGAGATGCAAAGACAGGCACGAGTACGATAACTTGGGCGCCAAAAATTGATAACGGTTTTTTGTAGAGGGGTCAAAAACAAGCATTTTTTACTATGGGAGGGGGGGTCTATCTCGCACCGTTTAGGAGGTAGGGGCAATTTAAAAAAAAATGACTTCAAATGAAAAAAAATAAAAACAACAACAACGGCAACACTTACAATAAAGTACTTTACCGGCTTTGAAAGCCAGAAACATGTTCTTTAATCCTGGGCTTAAATTAAATAGTAAACTCTAACAATTTTTGAAAAACTCGCATGCAAACTCAAATTTTTGATCAAAAAATTAAAAAAACAAGTTTAGATCAATTTTTTTCAAAATTGTGAAATGAAGCGCTAAATTTTCTTTTTGTAGTCAATAATTGTATCAATTCTGAATAGAACACAAAAAACCGAATGGTTTTATGTCTTACAGTTTTTGAGAAAATTGAAAATTACTATTAGGAAACTTTAATAATTTTTGAAAAATTCGCATGCAAACTCAAATTTTTGATAAAAAAAATCAAAAAAAAATGTTAAGATCAATTTTTTTCAAAATTGTGAAATGAAGTGCTAAATTTGCTTTTTGTAGTCAATGCTTGTATCAATTCTGAATAGAACACGAAAAACCGAATTGTTTTATGTCTTACAGTTTTTGAGAAAATTGAAAATTATTATTTTTGTCTTGTAACATTTAAGTGGTCTTCCTTTAAAGTAACCGTATGAATAATCGATTAAATGTCCGGCATGCGTCTTCATCAAAAGTTTTTTTTTATATCAACAGTACATGGGTGGCCCGCTTCGCGGGTTAAAGGAATTCAACTTTCTTTCCGTAGTCAGTCCACGCTCACGCGACTTCGTCGCTCCGCTCAGGGTACCTGCTTTTTGCCTGGCAGGCGCAAAATACTCTTCATCTAATTTGTATGTACTTATGTAATATGGAATGCACTTAATAATGATGCATTGCAAATATAACCGATCAAACTTTTAATTTTGTACCGTTGGTTTTTTTATGCACATGTGGTAAAGCTCATTCTGTGTTCAATCTTAGTTCGAATCGAGTGTTATTTTTTGTGAATTAGCAATGGCGACTAAGCATCCTCTTATCCATCCTAAACTAAATAACTTTTCGGTATTTTGTTCGTTCGGGGACTTGGTATCGACCAACGAAAAGAGCATCGCTTTTTAGAAGAAATTAGTCTGATTCTCCTCCGACCTCCACGTGGTGCATTCTGGATAACGCTAAATGATTTGCTAAACTTTACTAACAAAGATGAACCTATCATTAACATTTATACTAAAAGGATCACCGTAAATCCAAAAAAAAACAAAAAATAGTTTTAGTAGATCTCAATTTTCTCAAAAACTATAAGACATAAAACCACTCTGTTTTTTGTGTTCTTTTCAAAATTGATACAAGCATTGACTACAAAAAGCAAATTTAGCACTTCATTTCACAATTTTGAAAAAAATTGATCTAAACTTGTTTTTTTGATTTTTTTTATCAAAAATTTGAGTTTGTATGCGAATTTTTCAAAAACTATTAAAGCTTTCTTTATAATTTAAACCCAGTATTAAAGAACATGTTTCTGGCTTTCAAAGCCGGTAAAGTACTTTATTATAAGTGCTGCCGTTGTTGTTTTTTCTTCTTTTTTTTCATTTTAAGTCATTTTTTTTTAAATTGCCCCTACCTCCTAAACGGTGCGGTATAGACCCCCCCTCCCGTAGTAAATAATGCTTGTTTTTGACCCCTCTACAAGAAATCGTTATCAATTTTCGGCGCCCAAGTTATCGTACTCTCCCCCAAAGATATGTCAATGTGAAAGTGCCGTAAGTGGCTTCCATTGTATTCTTGACAATTACAATAACTACAGACAAATATAACAATCAACAAACCTCTTCAACATTAATTAAGAGCCTTGTTGTTCGGGTCATACCAACTTCTATAAAGTTTCGGTAAGGCTTCCGGTTGAAGCACGCTCGTTCTTTAAGGCTCAACTTACAAAGGGCGACAAAATTCATCATAAGATGGACAAAGTTCTAATAAATTTATGTAGAGCTAGTGTAAAAAGTCTGCGTTCATTACCAGCCTTTTAAGAAAAGGATCAGAAAACTTTATATTCTCATAAGATATTTAAATATTTTGATGTAGGAATAATCTGAAGATCTCCGCCTCATCGAATCATAACTGTTATTTCATTCCTCACAATCCTCAATTCTTGGAAGGCACCATGGAAACTACCCCGCAAAAACTCTGCGTGCACAGCCTTTTTTCCGAGAATTTCCATTTCCGGTACTTTTTTCCCTTCAACTTATTTTTGCATTTACCTCTTTCATTCAGTTTATCAATTGGAGTATCCGCGAAAACATGTTATGATCACTTTTGAGATTTTTTTTAAACTATAACAATGAACAAGGAATTATCAGTGGATATTCGAAAACTGGTAGTAAAACTACGTTCGGAGGGTAAAACTTAAAAGGGAATTGGCCAAATAATAGAGAAACTACATTCTTCCGTACAAAGAGTATTGAAAAATTACTCAAAAACTGGGAATTTTGCTTCTAAATATAGATCTGGACGTCCAACACTACTTACAGCAAGAGAAAAACGGTCAGTTTTGGCTGAAGTAAAGCAAATCCACTACAAAGTTTACCCAACAAAGAGAAGATAATTGAAGCACAGCTTAACAACACAGTTAGCTGTTCCACTGTTAGAAATATCCTTAGAGAAGAAGGTTTTCATGGACGATCTGGAAGGAAAAAAACTTATATTTCAAAAACCAACCGAAGGAAGCGTGAAGCATATTGACAAACCGGAAAGTTTTTGGAATAGTGTATTGTTTTCAGACGGAAACAGATTTTGCATATTTGGATTGAATGGACGCGGTATTGCTTGGAGAAAACCAGCAACTGAATGGACTAAAAGAAAACCTATTCCACACAGTGATACATGGTGGTGGAGGGTCATGGTTTGGGGGTGTATGGCTGCAAATGGGGTTGGGCACTTAGAATTTATTGGAAGCACAATGGATAAATTCCTGTATTTAAACGTCATTAAAAAAAAATCCATGAAAGTGCCAACAAACTCAGCGTGAGTGATCATTTTATAATTCAGCAAGATAGGCATACTGCTCATATATTAAAGCTTTGGCTACTGTTTTGTGTGCTGTTTATTTGTCTTGCGTTACTTAAATTCATTTTTTACGAAAATTATGTAAGCTATTTTGTTTTTTGTTCCACAATTAGTTGATAAATATTGTCTTAACTGAACTCAATAAAAAAAAATAATTTCTTAATCAAATCGCCCGTATTATATTCAACTAAAATATGTTTTAAGTCTTGTACGCAGACTTTTTACACTAACTGTATATGGATAGGACCTACCTCTTTAAATTTTTTTTTATATCTTATGGCTAATGATCTTTTTATTACCTATTACATTACCTCAATTACAATTTAAGCAAAAATTCTGACATTTTGTATTCAGTGTTCTGTGAGTTTACATCTTTGCAAAAAATAAAAAGTGATCATGTCAGTTGAACAACGGAGAAAAGAAACGACCCAAGATTTCCGCCAAGTGGTTGTAAATTTGTTTACCAAGGAACGCAAATCTTTAGGCGAACTTTCCATTTCAAATGATGGACCTATGTTGCGTTTATGGTCATAGGCTGTCGACACTTCTTCGAGGATACTTATGCTACCAAATGGGAAGATCAATCGTCGGTCAGTCAAAACAAGCTCCTCTGACATTTTTCCCGCCCTGGGTGGACGTCTTTCGCAATGATTTTCTGTAGATATTCTACACAGCGAAACGCAAATTTTAAAATAATGTAGCAACAGAGTGTCCCGAAGTTTCCACCAAGACATTTTTCTTCAGAAAGAGTTGAGAGAGAGACTTTATGAAGGACACTTCTTAATAAAAGCTGCCTTGATGAGGAAAAAACGACTTCTGCGAAGTAAGGTTTATAATGCTCGGGCTCATCTCGTTAAATGTTGGCCAATCTAGTTGTTGCTTGGTTACAAGCGAACGGGGTTCTATTCGTGTTTGACAGTCTGGCAAATTGTACGAATAATATTCCTTGATTTTGTTGGAAAATAACTTGACATAATTTCCCCCATTCAAAGGGTCCTTGAATCGTTTTTTTAATTTTGTCCGCTTTCAAGTTGCGTCCACTTATTTGCACAGTGCGAGTAGAAGGATTGCACAAAACTCTATCATGAAAACACCCACGTTATTTGAGCTGGAAATTTATTATCGTGTAATGTAATTGACTTGACTTTAAACATGGCATTTAAAATGGTAAATTTATTTCAGGCTGCTCGCTCATCCAGTGGAAAATAGAACCAGTGGCTGAACTCAATTTACAGATTGTCCTCTGCGGTGTGGTCTTCATACTCCTGCCGCTGTTCTTCACATCAGCAGTTTTCAAAGTAAGTACAAAATTTATTTATTTATCTTTACAGTTGCCTGCCAACTTCAAGCCGACTCTCTACACAACGCAACGTTTCGTTTGCCTTCATAATCGATTTAATTATGTTTGTGCACACCGGACACTCGGCTATCTGTTGATGCCAACAATAGCCTCCGCTGAAAGGTTAGTCGGGTGGTCGGGTGATATGCTGGGATGACTGCACCCAGGCAATATGCAATTATGTGCAATTTTGATAAAAAGCCTTTAAAACAAAAAAAAAACACAGTTTTCCAATGTGGGGCTGAAACCTATTGTTGCACATCCTCCTTGCGATATAGGCACACTGACAAACTCCTACACCCGGCGGACACAATTGATGCAATTGTTATTTATATCCATTTTGGGGTCAGCTTGATCGGGATTCCCGGGCTTAGTTTGCTCTTTCCAGCTCTGTTTTGTCTTATTTTCAAAGCTCTTTTATCATTTCAGGTCGGCAACTTGGCCAACGATGGCAACAAATTGGCTAGTCTGACGGAAAGGAGATGTTCTCTATCGCCGCACGATGGACTGGTCGAAGAGGCACGAGGTGGAACTTTACGGGCGCTCTGGACACATGGTGGCCCAACGGCGGCATTCATTCACATATTGATTGCTATGTGTCTTCTGTTGCCCCGGCTCCTATTAGAGGCAAGAATAATTGAAAACGGACTCCTGCCACGAGGTAATTAATCCGAAACTATATGACAACATGTGTGCGCAATGAAAACAAAGTAAAAAGTATCCATAAGGGAACTGCGATTATTTAAATCAGGCTTTCAGAGTGGGTGGCTCAGATTTCACCTCGCCATGATTGGTATTTGTCAAATAGAGTAGTTCTGTGCAAATACTGAGGTGGTGGGGCATCCGAACTACTACAGGGAGTATTTGTGCAAATCCTTTGCATGGAAAGTTCAATCAATTGATTACGGGAATCGTGGTGGTGGTTTAAATGAATTTTCGCGCCGTTCAGTTTTATTTGATGAGGGAAATTCTTTGCAAGCAATTTTTTTTTTTTTGCTCTCTGTATATCCAAATATGGTTGCTCCTGCCGATGCAGACTCGTAGACTGGAAGCCAAAAATCAAATAGTATTCCATGGACAATCACTGACCAATCAATTGCTCGTTTGAAAGTGCATTTTCAATTCGATTCGCTTAAACACGCTCCAATTAATGAAAGTGAAGCGTCTATTTGATGGTTAAATGGGTAAACTGAGGGAAATTTTTTTGATTTCAGTTTCTGAGGACTCCATGGAGAAGCAGTACAAAGATACAATTTGGAAGTTTGTTCCTTTGGTTACATATTGTGGAAGCTGTCGTTTTCATATATTTTCATCACTTTTAGGGAATGGTTTCTGCATAGAAAGGTATGTCAAAATACCTTTTGGGATGTAAGACGATGGCAGGGTCTTTCAGACCAAAATCACAGCTCTCCCCCTTTTGTATAGGAGGATGCGCATTTTGGACCTCTATACTTTATATAGACTTTTAAATATACTTTTCTCTTTACATGAAAAAAGAAAGCATTGCATGCGACTTCTAAAAAAAAAATTGAAAAAAACACAAAATGGCGGCCAATACAGCTCCGCGAAAACAGGTCCTCAAATCGTTGGAGGTAAACGGCTGACATCACTGCCCTCACCCTCTTTGTTAATCGGAAACAAAAATTCAAAGCTTATTAACTTTCTATGACCCTTCGACCCTCTGCTCATGGAATGACGGTTGGGTTTTTCGTTTGGTACAAATTTCGGAAAATGGCGGCAATTAAAAAGATAAAAGTCGAATATTCGCATTTTTTTTTTTCTCATAAAAAGGTAAATAATAAATGCAAAAATGTATCTATCGAAAAAACGATCCGTCATTCCGTGAAGACATATTTTCTGAGTATGGTCTCAAAACTTCAGGTCGATATGTTAATTACAGTCAGGAGCATGTCATCCATTTTAAAAAACGTGTTTTCGAGAAAAACGCGTATTAAGTTTTGTAATGTGTTTACACAAATGTGTTTATAATTACCGCTAATCAGTAATGCTCGATCCATAGAGACATTCCTCTTCTTCTTCTAGCTGCTCATGTTGAGTCGTTTAACTCTCCCGCTGCGCAATCCGAGCCTTTTTTGCTGCATCGGTCACCTGCCCCTCCGCGCGCTCTATCCCTGCTCTGTCCCGTGAATGTTCAGAGTGCGCTGACGGTGTCAATTTCAAGCGTGTTTAAAATATCGTAAACGTTCGAAATCGCTTATTTCTACTTACATGTAGATTAAGAATCCGTAATGAAAAAAAATTGTTTGTTTGAAAATTTCAAGGACAAAGTCCCCCTCAAAGTCAATTCGCCTTTCGCCGACATTGAAGTGTACTTTTTGTCCAAACAATGCTGTGTTAGAGATAATTTTAACTTACAAACATTTTCCCCGACGATAAGCAAAAATTACTATGATAAGAATAGTATGTTGCGTACCTAAATTTTTTCAAAGATAATAACATTCTGCCCTCGGAACAATTTGGTTTCGGAACTCATCATAATTCCGCCAATCAAATTCAACGCATAAAAACGTACTTAAAAGTAGAAGTAAACTCATCTTTTATATCTAGGAAACAGTACAAATATAGTTTTCCTAGACGTCAAAAAAGCATTCGATACTGCATGATGGACTTTTGCATTAAATGCTTCAACTTGACTTTCATATTTCATATCCAGCCGTTTTTAAAAACGAGGTCTTTCAAGGTTTTTATTAACGGTTGAGATTCTGAGGGTTGGTATCTTATTTTTGATGCACCTTATATATGCGTGCTTGGTCCACTACTATACCATTTTGCAGATAATAACTGCATTTAGTGTTCCGATAGCTTCGGTTTCTAAATTAAACCTGCTGTTCCTCATGTCATCTAAAGATATTTTCAAAAATGATGAAAAATAAAATCAATGCGGCTAAGTCTCAGAACATCTTTTTAACTAGAAAAAGAAAAGCCTAGTTAAATAGTTTAAAATACGTTATGGTCTAGTTTGATGAGGAATTCAGACTAAGTGGATGTTCAAACGAGAAATATCTTGGCGTGCATCTAGGCGCTTTTGCCAAATCACACATTCGTAAATCGCAATTCGCAATTTACTAAGGTACGTTCCTTAGTTCTTTTCCACGGACGAATTCCATGTATTTCTCTCAGAATATTAAAACAAGGTCGTTGGTTTATATCCGGCTCGAAGGACCAAATGTAAAGTTCCAATTCCTTGGAAAATTGTACTTTCTCCTTCTACTTTCGACTGATTAATAGCAGTGAGTGAAATAATTTATTAAGGTTCTTTTTATACAAAAATAAGTGCTTAATTCAACAGAAAAGCGGAGGTGGCAAAAAATTACAAAAAGGTGCAAAATTTCAGAAAAAGCTTACGTGAACAAAATATGCAAAATATGAAAAGTGCCAACTTGCAATAAATTTTATCAATGAAAATAAAATTTAATACAAATAAAAATAAAATTTAAATTAATAATTTTATCAACAATTTGAAACTCACTTAAATGCAAGATATATTTTTTACCCTTGTTGATTATTTATTTATTCATTTATATATTTATTTATTATTTAAATCAAATTATTTTTTCAATTCTTTATTGATATTTATATAATATAATTAATTTATACACATATTTTTGTTTGTTTATTAATTTATTTATAAATTAATTTATTTATTTGTCTTTTAAGTATTTTTCTTGTTTATTTTTGTAAATCTTTGTCTGTTCACTCCGCATTTTGATAAATAGTCTGATTTTAAAAGTTATTGTAAGCTTCCACTTCTCCCTATTGTTAAATGATTTAATTTCACATAATTGCATAAAATTATCACTCACATGTTTAGTGAACAAAATTATTATTCCTGTACTCATAGATATTAACCTATATTTATATATATGCATTATATTTGTTTTGCAAGATTATGAAGGTTTTATTTGTAGCTTTCCTGCACATTTAATTTGAAAACTTTTTTTAAGAAAACGCACTAGCTCATCCGTTTTTTCATTGACTTTAGTTACATATTTAAACAGGATTATATGTTGCATTTCTTCGTCCGGAAGGACTGTAGCAAATATTGGTGAAATTTTTTTTTTAAATCGGATGAGTTATAGAAGATTGCCTCATTGATACAAACTTAAAAAATATTACCTCTTTATTAATATAACACTAGATCAAAAATTGCAATTTTAAAGGTGTAAATATTTATTAAAGATCAGTAATATATTATTTAATGGAGAAAATCGGTCAGTCTCTAGGATGGTGATGTACAGACAATGTTTGATGTATATTTCTGAATAATCTTTGCGGAAAATTGAAATTGAAACGAGAATCTATGTTGCCATCAAAAAGTCTGCTTATGAAAGAAAAACACAGATACAAATCTATAAGTTTTAACGTCTACTTGTATTGCAAGTCTTGTCATCCAAGTTCTCTTAACGCAAATCTCTTTTGAACTCCTTCAATCCTATCGCTTTAACCACATAACATTAATAGTGAGGAGAAATTTTATGATCAATTGTTTGCCAACATAAGGGTCATCGAATTGTTTAGACGCTCTTTATCCAACCAAGCATTAAATTCGCTTTATTGGAAATTGTATTTATTCGCTTTTTGAAGTCGAGTTTCTGGCTCAACACAACTCGCAAAATAGAAATATTATCAGCATTGCTCATTGTCGAACAATTTGAATTACATGCGAAAGATATAGGTGAAATTTTTCGTTAAATTTTAATTACATTTTACTTATTGAAATTTAAAAACTAACAGTTATTAGTACACCACAAACTACATATAAACCGCATCACGATCTCGCTGCAGATCATGACAGTCACCAATGTTTTGTATCATCTAAGAAATAGTAATATCGTCAGCAGACATTGTGAGCTCTTGATAATAGAAGGCAAATCATGTTTAAACAAAGTGAGCAATAACGGACCCAAGTGGCTACCTTATGGTAACCCAATTTTGTTAAACCTTTAAACTTTACTAAACTATGTTTATTAGAGACAATTAAAGATTTAACATAAAAATATTAACAGCCTCACGCTCGGACGATTGTCTTGAATGTCATCTTTACGACCTTTCTTAAATATTAAATAAGACAATATATAAGACAAAATGACAACTTCAAGGCAACAGGAAATTAGCAATCAGACAAAGACTGATTGAACAAAATAGAAAACAAACTTCACAAATTATCAGCAATTTTTTTTAAGACAATAGATGGAACACCATCTGGACCTGATGATATGCTGTCATCAAAGTTCGATATAGACGTTGGTCAAGTGGTTACAAGATTTCTAATTACCAAATAGTTAGTAATTTTTGTCCAGATTATCGCAGCTAGGAGTATCAAAGTTTTCTTAAGCAGATTTAAAAATGTCAAAAAAACAGAGAAGTTATAACTTAAGAGTTATGACTAGAGATAGAATAATAATTAAGACGGATAGTTGACACGTTCTTTCTTTGTATCCATAGAATTGAAGATAAATATAAGATGTACATCACTCCAGTGACTTAATTTAGATAATTAACTACCAATGACGCATCGCGATGCTACGTTCAAAAACTGGAAGAACTACCGTGCGGATGAGTTTTTGAAAATTAGAGCAAATAAGTCTTCCTGTTTCAGTCGTAAGCGAGATATGTCTGCACCACCCAAATACCTTTGGAGACATCTTCGTCAAAATGGCTTAGGCAAACAAAATCCAAAAATGTCTGACAACATTGACTATCATCGACATTTTGAATTCACCACAGTTTCAAGAACCACACCCGGCCGAGTCTATATCATCCTTAATAGCGCTGAAAGTAACAGTAGTAGTATATTCTGTTTTAATAGGGTGTGCGAGGAAGATTTTGTGAAAGCATGTTCGTTAATCAAATGAAATGCCACGAGCCTCGAAAATATCTGCCCAAAATTTATAAAGCAGTTGCTGCCATTCATACTGCCTTACATAACCCACATTTTTTCACCACATCTTTAGTACCTCAGTGTTCTTTACTTATTGGAAAAATGTAATTCTTCCTAAAAATGGGAAGGGAAATTTCCCTGAATACATGCTAATAGCTATTCTCTCCTTTTTGTTGAAAGTTTTTGAAAATATGGTAGCGCTACAAATGCATAGTTATTTTATAGAAAAACAGCTTCTATGCTCTAATCAATCAGGTTTCGACTGAAGAGAAGCTGCTAAACTGTTCTATTATATGTACATTGTGGATGAATTTCAAAAAACCATAAACTGTGATCACTCTTATTTGCTGACGTTCTTAGTTTTTCCGACGGCTTTCGAAACGGTCAATCATTCCGTTTTGTATAGAAAGCTAAGTCATGTGTTTAATTTCTCCGCATCCTTAACGAAACTTCTCTCCTCATATTTAAATGATAAACAACTGTTTGTGGTAGCGGGAACAAACTACTCGCAGCTCATTGACATTCATTGTGGAGTGCCCCAAAGAACAATCCTTAATACGAATCTAACAAAGAGTACCCTGCATAACAAGACCAATCTTAAGATATCGTTCAAGTGGCTTGAAAATTAATATCATTTTAAAATAGTTAGTATGTGATCGATAGAATTCATAGCTCGACCGCCAAATTGGTCTAAGTACGAGTTGTAACTATATTTGATTACACCCGGTCCTTTGGATTTATTAAGTTTAATCAACTTAGATATATTTCGATGAAGATATTTCCAAAAAATTTTATTTTATTAAAACCCATCTGTGAGCCATGGAGCTAGTGCTGTTAGTTTGTAAGATTAACTTGTACATTTTATGTTCTGGCAAATAAATAATAATAATAATATATTATTATATTATATTAATAATAATATTTTATTAAAAAAAATGTGCGAACAGAATTTGCTGTTCAAAAACTTTTGGACAACACTGTAATCCTAAAAATATCGACAAATTTCCTCTTTCTTCGACTTCAGCAAACATTTAACCGTATTTCCCGTAAAAAAACACGAATCTGACCTAGCAACAAGAAATAATAAAAAAAAAGAAGTTCGAAATCGAGCTCTACACACACGCTCCTCATACACGGGGTATCTATTTACTCATAGCCCTAATATTTAACCAAATAACAATTAGTTACATCCTTTGATCCGATAATAATCACAATCGATTGAAACAATATTCCACAGGATCCTATTTGAGGAAAACACACACTTAATTAATCATGTGGAAAACACAAGTCCTCCTCTCCCCAAGAACACAATAAAGGGCCAAAAAGGAACATGACTCCTCCGACAAATCGATATAATCACCGTCTTCATTCATTTCACCTTGTCACGGATGAATCCACAATGGACATGTGACACCAGGCAAATATCTATCATACTACTTCTGGCTCACAAGGATTGCCTCAACTTAAACCCCATAAACACTTAGGAATGCGTTACACAAATTTGTAATTTACAATTTTACGAGTTCGCATAAAACCGGACTGGATCGTTAAATTCGAACTCAAGGTGGTGCTTTATAGGCTCGCCCCTCTCTATTATACTTATCTGTTTGGCGTACACCCTCTTCTTCATCTTATGGTCCAGAAGTTATTAGCTGCGACCAATCTATAAAATTACACAGTCTTCACCGACAGGATTCATTCCTACTTCCTTCCGACACCGTCTTCGGGCCCTTTACTTTAGATTTAGCTTTGGCTCATTGTAAATGCTGCTGTTGGAAATTTTCATTTCATAAAGACCTAAGCAAGTAACAACAGCAACACAGTAGCAACTTCTAACGCACGGTTGGTTATTCTGGAAAAGGCACGATATTATTCAGGACGTCGACCCAAAGAAAAACAAGACCTAGATTACACCCCGGTTTTCTTCCTTCCTTCCTTGGTTGTCTATCCTTTGTTCTTTTTCTTTTTTTCCTTTCTTTGGCCACGTTCATAGAGAACCCCCTAGCAGGGGCAGAGAGGACTCCTCTCCTCTGCAAAGGACATCCCTCTCACTCTCAAGGGAAATTCTGTTAGCGCATAAAGTTTATTTATTTTTTGTTCGTTGTTTCGTTTCATTGATGGGGCTTAGTGGGGCAAGTAAGCAAACCAGCAACGGGAAAGGACGATACACCTCGTCATCAGGATCATGTACGAGATAGATAGATACTCTTGCGGTGGTACGAACTGCATTGCGCCTTTGTCCTCATGTCGTTATCTACCATGGAAGATTAATTTTAATGGGGATATATTAGTTGAGGGGGAAAAAAAAAAGCAGGCCCTTCTGGTGCTCTAAATACTCGTTGATTCTTTGTTTTTATAACCAACGCTGTGAGAAAGTGTTTAACTGCACATCCTTGTCTAGATGTTCACAGTTTACTAGTTTTTGAGGCAATAAATAATTCACCAACAAAAAAAAAATCCGCCGAGATAAATGTATCTGATTGATGAATCTGCTTCTAGTTGTTTTGGTCGTTATTTCTAAACCAACACGATACGGAAGGATGCGTTGAAATAGTACCCACCCAGAAACGATGTCATTTAGACCGGCATTAGATCGAAATTGGGAATTATCTGTTGGTGTCCTTTTAAAGATTTACCGAGGCTCTTTGAGCTTTATTATGTTTTTTAATGATGATGATATCGAAGGTTAGGATTGGCAAACTTTGCCGGTTAATTTTACGAATATTTCCATCCTCATTAAAGATGCTGAAAGCAGTTCGTTCTTCGACGGTAAGAGTTGATTCGAAGTTGTTCGAAAGTGGTGGAGACTCTTAGTTTCTAATTGCAGTCATATGGTGCTTTATGGGTGGTTAACCGTGAGTAAGATTTAATGACATCCGGTTTCATGAGCTTTTAGTTTGTGTTTCTAGATATATTTATCTAGATAGACATTTAACCATTGATTATTTCATCTCTTATAATCTGAAAAAAGAATATTTCGAAACGCATGGATAGCCTACTGTGCGTTGTTATTAATTTTTGACATGGCATGTGAATGTGTACTCACGTTCTTTTACTCATGGTGGATATGAAATCGTTTCTATTCGACATGAGAAATGATTAAGCGTTTTTGCTAACAGCAGGCACTCAATCAACGTTTGGTTCATTATCGAAATGGACCAGCTGACAGAAAATGGACTTTATGTTCCTTTGTTCATAAAAAAAAGGTCCATAACATTTTTCTACTGATTTATTAAAATATTTTCTGCACTAGAATGTGCGGGCGATAAATCTCGTACACCAAATTTTATTTTTAAAATAGCTTTTGGCAGTAAGGCTCTACTGGTCCATGGTGATACTAAGTCAAAATACCAAATGTAATTTTTTTAAAGGTTTCCATTAAAACAATCCTTCCATTTTCATGATGAATTTTACCAAGCCCATAACTGGTCATTCTATATCTCTGAAAAAAATTCTCATTTCCAAGTACGGTCCGTTTAAAGCTATGGCACTCGATGCGAATTGTAAGGAGATTTTCAGGTCTTGTTTCGTTTAACTCCGGCCACCATTTGCGAGACATAATACAGTCCTCTCTGGGAGATGCCAGACTACGTTCATGTATTCTTGTGTAATTGTACTGATTTTGTTTTTCAAACTTTGGGAAGTGCGATGTGCAGAAAGCTTGGACTTAACCTAATCTGGCCAGTTCATCTTTTGTATCGCCACCTTCGATATTTCTATAAAATACCATCTAGGTCCTATAATTTTCCTCGCTTTTTTTTGTATTGTGCAGTAATTATATTGAAATGTTAAAGGTGCGCTTTCATTAGTTTTGATATAGTTACAAAATTAATTATGACTTCCATTGAGTCTGAAAACAATATATCCAGAATTTTCGAAAAAAAAAATGTTTCAAACTTTATATAGTAGAAATAGAAATTTCTTAATGGAAGAATCTCAGGATCCATACCTTCGAAAGGATTATTCAAAAGCAAAATTGAACTTTGTCATTTGTTATTGATTGACTGTATAACGAATTTATAAAAAATAGCAACAATGAAGGACCCAATACAGAGCCCTTAGGAACACCTACATTCATGAGTAATTCTGACCTAAAATAATTTTTAATTTATATAATTTGTCTGCGATTTTTAGGATGGGTGTAGAAATGTTGTCTTAATCTCTTGGGAACTTTTTCGATTTTCGAAGCGAATTTCTCAAAAATGTGTCGTGGCAAATTCAACATAATTTTATACAATTCCTTCTGTGGTGCTTGTACCTTATGCAGATAACTTTTTGTGCGTAGTAATTAATGTAAAATAAGCTTGTATTTCCAGTTAATAAAAGAATTGAGAGTTTTAAAAATTTTGTTAACTAACTTGACAGATTTTTATAAATGCAGACCAAATTTAAAATCTTCAAATCCGTCTCAAAACCTTTTATTTTTCGGTTGGTTACACGGTAAAGTGGCGACTTACAATCCGAATATGCACTTGTAAATTGTGTTGATTTTTTTTAAATATTTGCTGAATCAACTAATGAATATGGTCTATTTCAAATATGGCTTCAAGACGTTTTCGAAAACTCCATTTCATTATTAAGACTGTAAGATTAAGCATTTTCATCTAACAGTTGTCTTCACAGTCTGGACTCTGAGACTAATCTTCAAAATGCAATTGAAATATTGAATCAATATTACAAGTGGAAAGTAAAACTGAAGGCTGAAATGAATCTTTTATTAGACAAAGAAAAAGTTGCCACCTAAATGGTGTGAATTTGAACTGAGGCAAGATCACAAAATATTTAGAAATGCACATAGACGAAAAAATTACTTTCAGCCACCATATAACGAACGTCCATTCATAAATCGAAAATCGGTGTAAAGCGTAGAAAATTAAATATTTATTTACCAAGTCGTATATCAAGACGCCTAAAGAAGTTAAAAGTTAGGCAAAACAGGATATTAAAAATGATGCTTCACCTACCGTCGTATTATTCCACGCGTGACTTACACAAGTTGAATTGGTTTCACGAAGAATACATGAGCTAAGATTTTTAAGCACCTGTGATATATCAGATAATCCCCTATTAAATCAACTTACTGGTTAACCAATTTTTTTTTTTGCTCTAAGGGGGTATTCTAGTCTAGACGCATGAATTTCATGTAATTTTTAAAGTGTCATAAAAAAAGGCAATTAATATTTTAAGTATCCATTTTTTTATTAGTTATACATATAAAAGAAACAAGTCACCTTGGGTTCTAATATTACAATATATACAAAGGATAAAAGATTTTACTCAGAAATATGGATTCAGGTAGACGGAGAATCCCTTGTTCGATTAGTTCGGGCCGAACCAGTTTGGACGTCGGGTCTCAGCAAAATACCGATATCTCCGAAAATAATTTGATTTTTGAAAAATCCTCTTGTAGATATATTCTTGAATAGTTAAACTTTGAAAATATAATTTTTTTTTTAATTTCTAGACTAGAATACCCCCTTAACTTGATTGTGTACTGATATATTTTTGTGCATTTGGCCCCGATTCATATTAATTTAATTAATTAATTTTTTTATCAATACAATTTTAATTGTTTATTATTAAATTAACTTATTTATATATTTTTTTCATTTGTCTTTTTTATAAATTATCAATTATTGATTATTTTATTTGCTTCAACCATACACAAGGTTTTTTTTATTTTCTTCTGAAATACAAATTTATTTGACTACCAAAAATTTCTTAAAATTGAAATGTATTAATTTTCAGTACAAAGATTTAATATTTCTTGTATTTTTTCGTATTTGTATTTATTTTATTATTCATTTAGTATGTTCAATCTGTCGAAACAAGAGGGGGACCACGCAAAATATTTAGGAATAACTCTTGATAGAAAATTAAGCTGAAACTCGAACACATAGGAAAGGATTAATATAAACATAATGTCCTTTTTATTTGTAATAGAACAGTGGTAAAAACTTGGGAACTCAAACCAGCAATCATGCACTGGCTTTACCTTATGATAGTCAGACCCATACTAACGCATGGAGTGCTTGTCTGGGGGAAAGCAACACCCAAGGCAACGACATTGAGCAAATCAGCAGCTGAACAGAGGACAGCCAGTGTGGCCACAACAGGTGCGCTACGTGCTACCCCAATGGCAGCACTGGACCTATTCCTACATATGCTGCGCTTAGGCTTACAAACATAGTGCTTTTCAGAAATAGTAGTGTTAAAGCATGTTAAAGAATTTACCACGGGCAATTCAATTTTAAACGAAATTCTTACTTAAGGCAATGGACGAAATCCTTCCTGAACTAGATTTCGATTCGCAAAACAGTATTACAGCAAAACAGCAGTATTCTCTTAGGAAACATGCAAGGAGACTGGGTCTCTCGGTCATGGACAAATGCAGATACTGCGGTGATTTGAGTGTCGAAGAGAATATTACTCTTTTATTATGTGAATGTCAGGGTATAGCTAGAGGCCGTAGAAAACGTTCGGGTACCTACTCATTTTAAACCCAAGAGGATGTAGATCGCATTAACTATAAAAAATTTTGAAATTTTGTAGTGTTTAGGCTGTTGCTCCGTATCAGGAATCGCAATGGGCCTAGTGCCTTATGAAACACTTCATAACCCTGTACAACCTTACCTTGCCTAACCTATTATTCATTCAATACAATTCACAGTATAAATTTTATAATACACAATTCAGGTTTTAGAATCCAAACATTTATTAATGAAAATAAATTTAATGTACAACGCAAGTGTTTTTCAAAGTTTAAATATCGGATCTCCGTTTGAATTGTGTGGATAACCTCCAATGTAATTTAAAGACGAAAATTAAACTCATCATATATATTGAACAGTTGTCCTACCATGATCGAATTTATTATGTTGCCAGAATTCCATCACGCATAATATTCTACAATGTTCATCTATTAAAAAGACAGACTTGCATTTAAGGATGAAGGATAAAATAACAATTATTTTTATTTTGTTCCATTTTATTTTTCCCTTTTTGTTTTGAACATAAATATTATTTTCATGTTTTTTATATGATAACATTTTATATATACATTAAATGCAGAATATATAATATTAATTTAAAAACCATTTGAGTCTTGCAATGTTAAAATGATGAATAAATACAATTACAAAAAAAAAGAGAAAAAGGATCTATTGTAAGTAAGGCTCAAGACTATTTGCACTCACAGGCATCATAAAGTTGTCCTACCAAATACCGTACTAATTAGGCAAATTTTTAAGGTACTGTGCAGACGTTGCACATCCAGTACTTAAAAGTAGACTCGGCAAGAGTAATTGTCGAATCAAACCAATAAGAAAAAAAGCTTTTTCAGGTAAACGACGCTGCAAGATTAGCTCCTTTAAGAAGACTTACAAAGAAAAGGCTTGAACCAAAAAAAAAATAAAACAAAATTGTTAAAGCTTGATTTCCCCAAATGATGAAGGTACACTCATAAAAGCCTCGAATTTTTATTAACGAGCTTTACGAGTATGATGCACAATTTTCGCGCCCATAAAATTTATCTCGCTCTTTCCATTCCATTGTTATCGTTACAAATATACATACACATATCAACAGGCCACTTAAAATGTCTGAAGCGTCCATAAATGGTTCATGCAGTCCTTGCAAACAGCAGAGTCCTACGACCCATTAGCCTGACAGAATGATTATGCCATTTTATACGACTGCAAAGCGGTCTATCGTTGCCAATATGACCACGCACATTTAATGTGAAAACTATGTTTCCAGGATGACTTTTTCGATTTTCATTGTGTAATCCTGCTCTTAGCGTTTTTCGATTTGCTCATTTCGTTTTTCTTCTTTTGTTTTACTTGCAGAGAACATCTGGCAGACCGAGTTGGATTTTATCGCAGTGAATCGGAGGAATCTGGTTGTTCTCTCCGTTATATCATCTCCATATCAAAACATATCAGAGGAAGAAGTATTTAATGACACTCTCTTCTCGGCAAACAACAATAAGCTATCCGAAACCAATGAGGAACAATACAGGATATCCTATCCAAAGTCTTCGTTCTTTGAGGTGCCTGACCTACTCGGCGCGAACAATAGCAACGAGAGCAATGATGAGGACTCCACCAAGTTGCACTATACAAAGGCAATGACTGCAGCTACAATGACGACTACGAGTGGGATTTCCAGCAAACAATCAAGTTATGGGACAACGCCACCGCATTCGTCAACAACGACGACTACGACGACAACGGCGACAACAACGACAACAACGATGACTACAACGCTCATCAGTCCGGTCACCACAAGGGGATCAGCAACCATCAAACCACCATCGGTTGTGGGCCACGGCAAACCAATGCGCAACGAGCACAGGCGAAATGGCAATCGACAACACAGAAATAGGTCACATCGAAAGCATTCCTCAAAGTCCGAGGAGTCGCGGACGTCTCGTTCGGGTGAGACCGACAGGGAAGTTGAGTTGCGCCACTCAAAGGCTATTGACTTCAATCGCATGGAGGATCTAGAAATGGCAAGCATGTTTGAGAACAACTCTCCGCAGGGCAAACCAATGACCACGACACCTCAGCGCCAGAATAGTGTTGAAGATGAACTCGAGTACAGCAGGAGGCAAAGCACGACTAGCACCACAACTGCAGCTCAACGGGATAGCAACATTCATATTGTAAAACCTGAAAAACTGCCTGAAATCATTCCGGCCACCCCGCTGGCGTCAAACTCCAAAATAATCGAAATCAAAACAAAGTCCAAGAAAGTCAAACGCATGGCAGATGATGAATTGCAGGTGGAGATCGAGCCCGAGTATCTCATTGGTGAGCCACCGCTAAATGAGTCCACCGATATCGTTGGCGTGGGCATTGGTATGGGTGATGGCGATACCAATGGAACACCTGGCCTTGTCCGACTGGATGGATTCTCGGGAATGTTACAGACTTTCTTTGGCATCGAGAAGGAGATCGATGTCATGGTCTTCGCTCATCCACCCAGTGCAGAGTTTGTGAATCTGGTTGTGGCATTGTTGGTCTGGTCGGTTCGTTATCCCGCTGTATTTTGGTCGACAACGAAACCCTTTGCCGCGATATTTAGTTTTCAAATGGTCGTGTCCTCTTTGGAGATCATATTCAGTTACATTGGCGTAGCGAACCTGTATAAATTACAAATCTACAGCGAGGCAATGCCCGTGCATACTCCCGGCCTGATTCTGAATGCGGTTGTGACGCTATCGCTGTTTATATTGGCTACCATTCTTGTGTTGGCCTCCTCGATGATCATGTACTTGTATGGACATGGTAGATTGGCGGCAAAGATGCGAGATCGGTCGTTAATCACGATGAAAACTAGTGAGACTTGGATATACTTTGCACATTGCGCTTCGCTGTGCTTTGTGCTGGCTCTGGCTGTGGTTAAGGCACCACTTTTGAATGACTTGAGCGCTACCTACAGGAATAATTTGCATTGTCCAACTTTTAATTCGGGTAAGTTGAATGTAGTGGTAGAAAGTATTTTGAAATTTTATTTATTTTGTGATTTTTTTTTGGTAATGAGCGGGTTGAATAAATATTACTGTTGATGCTGGAATTAAAATTTCAAACAAAAAAATAAACTCGAAATCGTTTTTCGATAATTTTGGTCAAAACAATAAAGTAAAAAAAAATAACATGTTTTTCAGGTAATAACAAGTAAAATGATCGCTCTTAGCTTTCGGACACTATAAGTGTTTCAGGGGATCGGGTTTGTTGAACCGCTCATGTCCTACCTCAAATGTAGTTCTTAATGCTTTGAGATACTGTATGTGTAGATGGAAAAAGTTAACGCTGCGAATATGATGGGTGCGAAAGCAATTCGCAGTAAGACTCATGTCATCACAGTGGAGGTGTGAGCCTTGGCATTTAACGTTGTTAATGAGTTGCCTTAATCGTATAAAACTTTGCTTGAAATGTGCTAGTACCGGGGTGGGAACTCTCTCATTTGACATGCATTGTTTAAAGTTTTCTTCACCATCAAAATCAATCCTCTTCCTGTGTTGGAAAAGTGGAGTTAACCGTGCTAGTCAAACAACTAAGTTTGTATTGGTAAGACTCAATGAAATCTCGACATGCACCAGAGTGCCTCAATCTTTGAAGTAGATTTCCTTCCAACAGTTATAGACTATGTACTCTCAAAAACAAATTTTCCGATATCGACTGGCTCCATCACGAGAACAACCGATGGGTCAGAGCTCGAACGAAAATTGGAAGTTTTTTTTTTATGAGTAATCTTAGTGTAGAACTCTCCTTCCATGTTTTACCACGACCGCGAAATCGCTGTTGCATAGCAATATTTCTGGAAATATTCGCTTCGACCGACAACCAAGCTGCCATAAAATCTATATCTAAGCTTGTCAAAGAACGCTGCGTATCTCTTAAGGAGAAAGGGGACATTTTTAAGGTTCACCTTTACGGGGTTCCTGGACTTAGGGAAATCCACGGAAACTGCAGAGCAGATGCACCTCACAATATATTGACATACCATTAGCTGCCGTCAAACAAAGCATAAAAAAAATACATCAACCATCTTGTAACATCACCAGACAAACCTGGAACCTCCTTAACAAACAGAGAACCAGGAAGCTACTTAATCTCCTCAATGAATGTCTGGTCATAGCAATATCAAAACATAGGAAGCTATGTTCCCATTTCTTCACAGCTTTGCCAAAAGACCTCGCTCAGTTCATTTGAGAAGCAAACTAGTTCTCTCCACCTTCTCCTTCTTCACCGTCCGGTAGTAAAACCTCTCAGTACTCACTTACTTCTCAATATAGGTAGATTCATTAATCCACATTACCCTCGCGGTATCACAATGGGCCAAATTGCTGTGTGCCTTGTGGAAGACTGAGTTTCGGCGCCGCAGAAGTTTCGGCCGATTTTTTACCGAAACCGAAACTGTGGCCGAAATCAATTATTTGGCCGAATCTGGCCGAAACCGAATGTTCAGTCGGTCACTAATGGTCTGTGATCGCAACCCAGCGCGCCCTTCGAAATCGCTTCAGTGTAGCCTTGTGCCGCCGGGAAGTCAATTATTAAATAGGTCACCACATGCAGAGAGCCTAAAGTCTCTGGGCCTATCAGCTTACCTGCGACCATTTGGGCAGTCAGCACTTCAATCTTGCAATCCCATTTGAAGGCATTTTACGCGCAAACGTCCGTCAACCCTGGTCAAAACAATAATATGTTGGAATCTTTTTGTGTTTTTTGAACAATAGAGGCCAATTTGGATGTTTTTCTGCTTGGGATGCGTTTAAGCCTTTTACATATGATGCAACATGGCGAGATACTTATAAAAAAGATAATTCTTTCGATTCCAAAAAATTGGTTGCACAGTTGTGAACAAAAGTAAACAGTATTCGGTAAATATTTGTCATTTAAAACAAAGATATATTACTCTGTTCCTTATCTAAAGAAAGCTAAACATTTCGAAACAAGGTTTTTTCTTATTTTTATCAAAATAATATTAACAATTTCTTTTTTGTACAACAATGAACTTAAAACTACACTCATATCGACTTCTTGTATGTAAATGCCCTAAATGCAAGAAGGGATCTCAATACTAATGCTATTAATTGATTTTTGCTTAAAATATCCAGAAACTAAACGTACTTAATATTTAGACTTAATATTTCTTTTCTCTGTTTGTAGTTGAGGGAAATTAGTGGTGCCAAACCTCATTACTATTTCACTATAGTCATTCTTAAGATAAACCTAAAACTACAATAAAATATACTTAATCTAACTTATTATACCCTAACCTAAGCATTAGCCTCGATCCATTCGAGTCACCAGTATTTTTATACCTCTCCGGTACATCTACGTAGTATCTCAAGTTAGCACTTCTATTCCTCAAGTGAGTAGGTTCATAGAGAAGTCGTTGTTTGTTGCCCTTCTAGCGAAATGATAGATTAAAGGCACTGGTGGTACATTACCATTCACCATACAGTTTATAAAATAACCCGGTTTTGGATAAAACAACCCCGAAATGAGTTCGTTCTCAGTACCGTCTGCTGACCGCGCGAAATGGTTCCTCACAAGGTCTAGGATAAAGTTGTCAATCATAGACACTCCGGAAGCATCCCATAGTCTATTGTTAGAGACGTTATGCTGAATTTCCCTTCAAAAAGGCGATATTTGTTCATATAGGATGGGCTTATGTTCCACCATACTGCACTTGCGTAAGTCAGAATTGGGCGAATGAATGCTTGGTAACAAACAACCTTCACGTCGCATCTCAAATATTTTGGATAAAAAAGGTATTTGAGCGACATGAAAGCAGCTCTCGCTTTCTTGAGTTGTGTGTTAATATGATCATGAAAGTATAAGAACTTATCTTAATGAACACCCAAATACTTCACATCAGTTTTCGATTCGACGTGAAGGCCGTTAGAAGTCGTTATATTCAGTTTTCGACAGTTTCGTCTCAAGTCTGAATTACCGCGGCGTACTGGGGTGCGGAACAGTATGGTTTCACATTTTGTGTAATTTATTTTAAGCTTCCATTCTGAACAATTTCGAAACAAGGTCAGTGGCAAAATAAGTCAATACTTTGGAAACCCAAAAATTTTTGGCCAAAACATTGCGTCCTAAATTAAATGAGTCCAAACGATTTCTAAACTACTGACATTCAACAACGTTCCTTTGATATTAGCCATCGAAAGTCTTAGATACCTATGTATATGTAAGCACAAGAACCCCGTAGACTACATTCATTTGAATACGAATAGTCAGAGCCGACATAAAGTATTTCCTCCTAAAAATAATATTTACCAAAGACATACAACGGCGGCTTATTGTTAGTAAAAAAATTGCGGAAGTCTTCTCCTCACATTCTTAGTAGAACAGATGAGCATCGTGAAGGACGGCTAACCAGGTTCCACAGAACCTCAGACATTCAGAGGTTGCTTCACAGCGATTTATAACCATGGTCGAAATAAGCGTCTCTCACATATTCCTGAGACGAAACAGAAATCTATGATCTGGAAAAGACCATCTTGACCTACACCAAAGATATTCAAAGTCACAAGATCGATGCAAAAGGTAATGGTGATCGTATTTTGGAGTGCCGATGGAATAGTAATGGTAAAGTTAGAAAATTGCGGAAAGCTATCAACAAAAAGATGGGGAACAAGCTTACAATTAGAGCTAAGGTGCCGTTTCCGAAATTTTCATGCGACGAGCGGAATTCAAATCGCTTGAAAAGCCATACCATTCTCCAGATTTGGCCTCAAAGGTTTCTATCTCTTTCCCCGGCTGTATTATGAACCAGCTAAGGGGTAAGACAATAGTGAGGTGATGGCCGATGTTAATGCGAAAAGTCAGGGATGTGAGCGAGTATGCGTGGCAGATGATTTCCAACGCACATTTAGTTAACAAAAAAACAGAAAACATATATCTACGGAAACAAATCTTAGAACAGACAACAATTTATTCTGATGTAGCATTGCGTGAGCACATCTTGGACATTCCCACCAAAGGCATTTAAGCATTTGAACTTTCTCTTAAGAACAAAGAGATACTCCTGCTCCTACTCCTTTACAAAGCACTATTTTTTATTAAGACATGATTCGTTCTGCAACCAATTAGACTCGACACTTGTTATATTCGCGGTTTCAAAAAGAATTTCTTTGCTGTGTACGCCCACACACAGCAATTAAGACCAGCTGTTTTGGCACTTTTCGAAACACAGGTTTGCGAAAACTCTGGTTTTGACCTACCTGGATATAGTTTAGTGCCATTATTCTTCTCACATCGTGGTATCATCGTATATATACGTAATGATATTGCTTATCAACTTCAGCCACAATACGTTCAATGTTCTAATCCGGAATTCAATTTCATGTGGTTTAAATTCTACGTCCATAAGCAAACAATTCATTACTGTTTGGTCTTTTTCCTCACTTCTCACCCTGACAATTACTCCATTGATGTATTGGCGCCCTAGGGTTCATCGGACCATTGTGTCTTATCAGCCAACTCCTCTTCTTCAAGCCACCCAGTTAAGGAAAAAAGTCCTGAAAGATTTCTTTGGCAATATGAAAAAGCCGATTGGGGCGGCTTTAATAACTCCGCCGCCGGACGCCGCCGCTGATATGATCACAAATATTATTCTCCGAGGCATGAAAGACTTCATCCCAAGCAAGGTGATGACAATTAGACCAAAAGAGAATTCATGGTTCGACTTGAGCTGTAAAGAGGCTGTCAGGTTGAGAGAGATGAGTTTTCGGTCTTATAAAGCCAACCCTACAGAGGAACACCGGAAAAAGTTTCGACGAGTCCGTAATGACTGTAATGCTCTTCTACGACGTACGAAGTTCTCCCATGGACAAAAATTAAGGCAAAAAATACTAAGTTGTCCCAGTGGTAGTTAACAATTTTGGTCCTTCGTCAAAAATATTAAGAACTCTATTGCGTCTTCGATTCCGACGCTGATTTCGAATGATACTCCTGTCTTAAATAATCTTGACAAAGCCATTTTACTTGCTGCACAATTCTTGGCCAGTTCCACAATTCCAGATTGCACTTTACCACCACCTGCGCTCGAGAGCGTGGAACATTCTATGGAACAAATATATTTTCGCACTCGCACAGTCGCAAGAGGACTGAAAGATTTAGAGATATACAAATCCGCTGGTCCAGATGGTATTTCCCCTATACTTCTGAAGAGGTGTTCTTCTACGCTGGCAAAACCACTGCGTAAGCTTTTTCATCTTTCCTGCTCCTCAGGTCTCTTTCCGTGCAGATGGAAAACACTTGTCAAGCCTGTCCCTAAAATGGGGCGATTCTTCTTCTCCCTCCAATTACAGACCCCTAGCACTTACGTCCCTTCTTTCTTAGGACATGAAAACGCTGATAAATCGTCGGCTTATGAAATAACTTGAATCACGACAACTTCTTAATGACCGGCAGTACGGTTTTCGTAGCAACAGGTCCACTGGTAATTTGATGACTTGTCTCACTGAAAAGTGGAACTTCGGTGAAACAAAGATAGTTGCACTCGATATTTCAAAGACATTTGACAGAGTCTGGCATCCGGCTCTTTTGTCGAAAATACGTGCATATGGGATCGGTGAGTCTCTTCTTCGATGGATTAGAAACTACTTTTCGAATCGTACAATACAAGTTGTATTGGACGGTTTCAAGTCTGAAAAATGACCATATAAGTGCCGGTGTTCCCCAAGGCTCAGTTTTGTCTCCGACTCTCTTCTTTATTTTCATAAACGATCTTCTGCCTGCTACATCTAATCCAATATATTCCTTCGCAGATGACAGTACTCTTAGTTTCTCATAGGCGTTTAATGATTCACACCCCTGTTCTTCGGACGTAGACATTGAACGGCAACGTATGTTTAACTTATTAAATTCTGATATTGACAGCATAATCAAATGGGGTCTAGCTAACGAGTAGAATTTAATGCTTCCAAAACACAAAGCTGCCTTATGTTATCAAAGCGAAATCCTTATACCCAACCATTGTTCATGAACGGCACTTGCGTCGATGAAACCAAAAAACTTTTAATACTCGGTATGCGCGTCAATTCTAACTTACACTGGAATGACCACATATTCGATGTCGCCAAGAAAACGTGCGGTAAAACTTATAAACGACAGCAACATTGAAAAATCAATACACACGCTGGAACATCGAAAAAATATTTCCTGCCTGTCGGTCTTTTATCGCTACTTTTACCACCAATGCTCCGAAGAAATAGCTAATTGCATTCCGCCCCTCCAACAATTCACTCGCAACACCCGCAAATCATTGAATGCTCATCAGTTTACCCTTAAGCCTATTTTCGGGCGTACTGTGAAATTTAGAGAGTCTTTTATAGGCCGAACATCGCGCATGAGGAATGCGTTACCTCGCTTTACTTTTCCTCGGCGCTGCAACCTACAGCAATTTAAGACCAATGTGCACCGCTACCTTCTTTCTCCCCCTTCGAACTTTCCTTCTGCTCGTGTTGTGTAAACTCACTATAAGGGTCCAGCCAATCCCTTGAGCTCGTACATTATTTAAAAAAAAAAATAACCACTAAGAAACGACAATTAATCAGAAACGAGCGGTCCCCCAAAAAAAGATCCCGCGCATTCATTCAATCTCCAATCCTGAAAACGACGTAGAATGGAAATGTAAGCTTAGTAAGCTGTTGTTGCTGAATTCGATGCACCTCTTTTGCACCTTTGGATGTCAAATTAGTGTACAATAATATCTGCAATACACAAATAATATTTTTCACAGAAATGTAACATTGGTAACTTCTCTTAAGACAAACAACGAATAGAATACAAGATTGTAATAAATAGTCTAATACATAATATACAACTAGTATATACAACACTGAATACATATTGACACATAAAACATAGGTTTCATGACTGGAGAGCTAGATCGATAGGTCTTCTTCGTTTTAATCTTCGTTTTCTTAGGGTTTCTGTGTCAGATAACCACTCTATTGTTTTGACCAATGTGTCTTGAAGTTGGGATATTGTAGATTGAAGATGGTTTCCGGAATTATGGAGAACACTGCCATCTGCAAAAGTTGCCACCATTATTGTTTCTTTGCTGCGGTGAGGGATATCTACTGTAAATAGAAGATAAATGAGTGGTTCAAGGATGCTTCCCTGAGGCACTCCGCATTTACAGGCTATATTTGGGAACATTTGTCAACATACCTGACATAGAAGTACCGTTCTTCTAGATAACTCTTAAGTAATAAGAGATAATCCTTAGGGATGAGTTTGCTGAGTTTGTACAGAAGTCCTTTATGCCAAACCAAGTCAAAAGGTTTTGCTGCGCAGAAATTTTGTTCATCAATGAATGATGAAATTTTGTTTGCCACTCCATATTTCTGTTCGAGAGTCAATTGATGTCGTCTGAAGCCGAATTGGTGGCATGCGATAGCCCCGGTCTGTTTCAGTATAGGTTCAAGCCTTTTTCGTTGGAGTTTTTCAAAAAAATTTAGATATAAGTGGTAGCGGGCTGATTGGTTTGAATTTCGTAGCGTCCTTTCCTGGCTTAAGAATGACGATAACTTCCGCGACTTTCCAAAGTTTGGGAAAATATTGAAGGTATAGGTATAGAAAGGCATTCCTGGGTAGTTCTTTTAATATTTTACCATCATCGTTCAAAATGCGTAACTCGATTTCTTTTGCTGTCATCTTGGTAATGCTTCTGTTGTCTGTAATATCGTTGAAGTCCAAGATTGTTGGGTCGTTCACGGCTTCACTGTTAGTAAAGTATGCAAGGACTGTTGCCTCGTCAAGTTTATCTCTTGCCCATGAATTGTCTGGTTTTCTACTTGGTGGTAAATGTTTTGTATCGTTTTCTATATGCTTCGTGGCCTTGCAAAGTGAGTAGTTATTTTCGTAAGTTGGAGTCAGATTTTTTAAGTAGTTTGCCAGATTGGTTTGTTGAATAATTTTAAGTCTATTTTTCAATTTCTTTGTTATCCTGTTTAGTTTGCTTTTATCTTCTGGTGATCGAGTTATTTTCCACATTTTTCTTAATTTCCTCTTGGTGAGTATAAGTTTTTTAGAAGAATGCGTCAATAAAGATTTTTTGTTCTTTTTTTGTATCGCACGCGTTGATTTGTATGCTGCTGCGTTTATGGTATCGTTTATGTAAATTATGGCTCTTTCTATGTCGCTTTGCGTTTTGAGGGGGACAGAATTTGGTAGGTTTATGCAAATGTGTTGACGAAAGCTGTCCCAATCAGTAAGCTTTAGAGCTGCCTCGATTTGCTTACTCTTTCTAGGTACGTTGAGTATTCTATCACTACTGGTGAATGATCCGATGAGAGGTATGTTGTTTTTATCTATGTTCTTAACGATACAAAAGTCAATATAATCGGGTATTTTTGTCGAATCAGAAGGCCAGAAGGTAGGTTCTCCGGAACTAATGTGCAAACAATTGTTTGTCTTAATTGATTTCAGGAGATTTTTAACTTTTTTGGTTGTTAATCTCGAACGCAATTTTGTGTGCTTGGCATTGAAATCGCCTGCCACTACGAATCGATTTCCTAGGGACCTAAAGTAGCAATCATGTTCGGAAACAGTACTCGTATGCTTCGGAGGACAGTAGATAGATGAAACTATGAGAGATCCGTGTGTTTGATCCAATTTAACAGAAGCAGATTGGATATAGTCAGTTTGAAAGCTGTTCAAGTCAGTACATTTTATTTGTTTATTTATTATGATTGCTGAACCTCCATGCGCAGTTCCATCTGGATTATTTGTTTTGTATATGTCGTATCCAGGAAAGTTAATTTGTCTTTTTGAAGTTAAATGTGTTTCGGAGACTAGCATAATGGCAACTTGGTTATCTACTAACTACTACTTGTGTCGTCCGTCTGCATTCCATTCGACGATTTTAAGTTGGTTATTGTTTGTCATTGTCATATTTTTTAAGTCGAAAGGTAAAAAAACTGAGCAATATGCTGAAATGTTGTTTCATCATATCTTAAAGTTCTTTCATGTCAGATGATTGATAGGAGTCGGTAATTTGATTTTGAGGTGGAGGCAGAGGTTATGCGGGTTTGTCTGAGCGTTGTTTTTACTTGTTGTTGGTGTTGGTTTGGTTGGAAGAGACTTTCTCACAGCATCAGCGTAGGTCAAAGAAGCTATCGCAGTTGATTCCGAATTTGTGTTCGAAGAAGCTTTGCCTGAGTTATCTTTATGCGCTATTTCTCTTTGGCGTAGTGGAGAGAAACGTTGGACTTTGAGGGCTTTATAGATCTCACAGCCTTTATAATTGGCTGTGTGATTGTCTCCACATAGTGCACATTTAGCACTGCACCTCTACAAAAAAATTAATTAAAAATTACAGAAAAAGTGAATTCAGGAATAATACAAAATTCACCCATCCTTATTTTACGGTACCTCACATCTCGCAAGTTTGGCTGCAATTTAAAAAAGCACGTACACACAATAAATGAAGTTTAACTCAAGAAAAAAGGTGTCGTACATTTTTGTATATTTTATCGTAGTGAAATACTTAAGAACAAAATGGGTTCCCCAACCAACTTTTATGCTAAACAATAAGCCTCATTATCTGCAGCCACTAGTTATAAAACAAAACTTTCCCACAAATCAATTTTTATTACTTCCCTAAAAGTTTTTATTCGACATCCTGTTCCTATTAGCGATTGACGATGACAAAATAAAAAACAAAACAAAAAAATAAAAATTAACTTTTTCATCCAACTTGAACTAAAATATCGATTTTTGCTTTTCCCAACAACCAGCCCTGATGTCTGTCGCCCACATCCTACTCTGGATAGTCGTTTGGCTTGGATTAACAGCGAAGCGTCGCTGGAGTTTCAAACTACCACCCATCGAGCACTATGGCATCACTAAAGGTGCAACACAACCACTTCTAATTTCAACCAGGAACAGCAACATCAGCACCGGAGGAATGGAACAAAAGGGTGGTGCAATTAGTACAACGTCCAGTACGGACGGTGTCGAGGACATTTATTGGCCAAAATTGACACCCAGTTCGCCGAAACTTAAAGTTACATTCAATGAAGTTACGAGTACGTGTGATGATGTCCTACTTATTGGGGACGAACAAGATGGCAAGCGGTAAAAAAAATGTTTCCCAAAAAGAAAAAGAAAATTCAAAAAAGCAACATTTTTTGTGTATTTTTGTTGTTGTGTGTTAATAATTTTTTTTTTTGTTTATTGCACGAGTTAAATTTTGTTTTTGTTGAGTACAAGTCCTTTTGTTGCACAATCATCCTTAATGGAGTTATTGTTTTTTTTTGTAAACCAATTGATCCTCTGTGTGAGAAAAGCTTTTTTTGTTCCGCTTGTCGCCTGTTTTTCGTTTCATTTTTATTTCAATTTATTTAAAAAAAGAATTTTTCAATTTAAATGTTTTTTTTTGTTTTTAATTATAACAAAAGAAGAGTGCCCCATGTTGCACACAAGTTTTAATGAATGCACATTTTTAACGAAAGAAACTTTTTCTGTTTGACATTTAAATTTGAACAGCCATTCGCCCCGTGGAGCCACGTTATGTATTGCCGGTGTTGCGGGGGAAATTGATGACGGAGACTATGCCACATTAAGAGGTGGAACGACACTGGCCGGTGGCAGTGTTAAAATACTCCACTTAAGTGAATACGATGAGCTTCCTCCACCGCCACCGTTGCTGATGCCACCGCCACCACCGCCGCATGGCGAGTACTTGGATGATAATACCTCGGAGGAGGGTAAATTGCTGGCCTGTGTTCGTGATGATAGTGTTACGTATGCATCAACAAGAGATTTGGAGCCACCACAACCACCACCGCCACCGCCACCGCTTTCGAATGCCACCTCGCCCACTGGAATTGCACCGCAAGCTCAACCTGAAAATATGCAACTTGCTTCGTCACCGGAACATTTGATCAGTCCTTTGGCACCGGTAACTGTGACTGTGCACACCAATGAGGCACACGTAAGTAACCAAAAATCCTTATGCATGTGTATGTATGTAACTATTGATGTACTCTTTGAACTTTGAAGTGATGTCTAGCAATATTTGGATGGTTGTTGATTTTGACAACCGTTAAAGAAAGCTTTGATGCTGTCAATGCCAATGTTTGGTCAAATGCTAACGTAAATGTTAGACACATTAAGTCGTTTTCACTTCGGATGCTGGAGAAGGATTAAAATTCGTTCCTCATTTTCAAATAAACATTAAAACAACGTTTCCCATGTACAAATATACAGTCCATGGCAGAACTTCAACAAGGGGCTTAAAACACATTAATTTGGATGAAATCCATGAACAAGAAAGTGGTAAAATTATTTTTACACTAGCCGTGTCCTGCGACTTCGTCCGCGTAGTTTTCGTGTATGTAGGTTTAATCATTGGCTGTTCAAAAAATTAAGCAAAATTCCCTGCCTTCTTAACGCAGATCGAAATTGATTTTAGATAAATTTTTAAGTCCTAGTTAAGTGTACAACCCTTGACAGTCCTTAAACTTTTTTTTAGAAAGCAGAACAATGTCTCCTGCAGTTACAGCATCATTCGCACAAAACACTGCTATTTTTTAAAACAACTTTACGATAATAATTTGTCTCCACGAAAGACACTTATGAGATGAGATAGCTAATGTTATCTCGAAAGTCCATTCTAAGTAGTGGTGGAAGAATATTCGAAATAGGGTGGATTGTGTCGAAGATAAAACCACCTAGATACAAGCTTACAAACTTTAACTCTTTATAAAATTGTGAAGTAACCTTAACATATCGAGATGTGTCGTGGCGGACTTTTTTGTATAACTTTTTGTCTGCTAAAACTTGCCTAAAGACAACAATGAAACATCTATTACCGTTAAAGCAACGTTCGCAAAAAAACGCTTTCGCTCAACCGTTTTTTAGTAACATAATTGGTTGCCACAAAAGACCCTTAAATTTAAATGAGATAATTGATAGCCTATGTTCATTCTGAAGGTCGTTTTTAGTTAATGCTACTTTTTCCGTAATGCTTTTTTATTTATTATTCAGAACAATTGCTAGACAAAAATGCTTAAAACTGGCTAGCCCTATACTGGAGCTCTAAGCTTAACCTTATTTTTATGCATTGTCTTTCGACGTAATCGAACTTTCTGTGTTATTGAAAATATTAGCCGTAAAATATATAACGTACAAAACTAAGGAAGAAAAGTTAGTAAATACTTGTGAAAAAAAAAAAACTAAATAAAAACTACCTAAATATAAACCTATGCGCTAACCTAACTTGATATATCTCTAAACCTTTTCTACTACTTTAATTTTTTTTGTGCTATGCTTTTCATATAAAAGTACATTTCCTTAACTAAGAGCTTAACATACCTAAAAAAAAATATCTTTGAAACTTCCTTAAAAACTATGTAAGCCGGATAGGCTCAAAATTATTGTCGGACAGTAGATCAGTCTTAAAAGCAATCAGCAATACAAATAACAACTCCCACTTTATTTCCGAAATAAGAAATAAAATAGCTTTGATGCCAAAAAGATTAGAGCTGATGTTGGTCCCAAGCCATGTCATAACACGACGTAGACAGCGTAATAAGCTGATGGCTCAGTCAAAAACGCACCGGTGTTCATCTTTAACGTTTTTACAAAAAAAAGACCTCAAATCAAATATTCAAAAATATCTGAGAGCCAAACAGCCATCACCACCATCATTACAAAAAAGTTAATGCCGATAAATCTCACCCACGTTATTCTTTTAATATATCGAAAACAAAGATTTCAAACTTCGTTCGATTAAGGCTTGGGCATACCGAAGCTACCCACCAACATCTGCTTAGCAAAGCAAACTTTCCAATTTGTCCCACTTGCAACGTTACTTTGGATATAACTCATATGTTACAAAATTGTACAGTCTCAAAGCTTTTATTTGAATACTTATTTAAAAATGAATCCATTTATGATATACTAAGAAACCCTTATAACAAAAACATTGTTAATATTGACAATTTGCTTTCCGCCACAAAAATAAGTCTTTAGTTTCTTTTTACTGTATATAAAACAGAGCCAATAGTCTCCTCAGCTAGGCTCCTTTATTCATTTTTATATTATCATGTTATTTTAATTACTTGCTTATAAACGATAATAATAATAATAACAATAAACTCATTGTAAAAATGCTTTAAGGCACCTTGACCTTGGTAAAAAAAGAAAAAAATCTTAGATGAATGGATTTAAAAATGACGGCGTTTCCTCTCCTTCGTTAAGACACCAAAAGTGTTTGTGCTGTCTTGAAACATCCTCCTTGTCGTGGACTGATACCGCCCTACTGAACCGGAGACTCTGCAAAGCTACAAACGACGTCTCCATTATATACTAGTCGTCTATCCACACTTTTCCGGGCAAAGTGGGAGTTTCCGATTCCGCATTTTTATTCTTATTCCGACCGTTAAGGTCAAAATAGAGGAAAGCCTCTGGTGGAATAAAGCCGTTAAGGCGGAATGTCTCGTCGTTCATGAAGTTGGGGTAGTAAGCCCAAGAGATCAGGTCGCATACCGGCGGCGTTATTGGGCCATATTTTTTCATCGATGATAACGATCGTCACCTTACTGTGAATGGCCAGCGTTATCGCGCCATGATATCCGATTATAGAGTTTTTGAAAGTAATTTAAGTGAAAAATCATTTTTTGTTGTGCACCAAAACATACGTAGTTTGCGACGCAATTTCGATTTATTAGTTGGAAATCTGGAAGCTTTTGTAGAGTTACCCGAAATTATATTTGTATCTGAAATATGGATTTACACTTGCGAAATTGAGGATTACAAGATACTAATGATTCATATTCTGCTGGTGGAGTGGGAGTTTTTGTAAGAGATTCGATTGAGTGCGATGTTATACGTTTAAGTCTTATGAGTGCTGATATCTTGAAACTTTCATGCAACATTTGCAATCAAAGATTCTCTTTTATTTGTGTTTATAGGCTACACTCACAGCCCGCAAATTTGTTTTTCAATGAATTTTCCGTTTTTCTGAGAAATGAGAGAATGGAAAACCTAGTAATTTTAGGTGATTTCAACATAGATACTCTAGTTTCAAACGCAACGGTTGATTCTTATAGCACTCTCTTATCCGAGCATGGTCTTACTTCGTTTATAAACGAACCAACTAGACTCGTTTCTAGTACTTGTCTTGACCATGTGCATGGTCGTTTCACGTACATACCGCCGAATTCCGTAGCCGCTGTTAATTTTGATCTTCAAATAACAGATCATTGTATGACTGGACTTTTGTTAAAAAAGCTAAAAATTAAGTATACGAGGAAACTGTCTCCTCCCAAGTTGTCCAGAATCAATTTTGACGAACTAAACTTCAAATTGCGCCTCGAAAATTGGGAGAAAGTTCATGCTGAATTAGATGCCTCTAAAGCTTATGAAATCTTTATTAAAATCATGAAGAACCATATATGCTCATCAACCTGCATCCTTACTATGAGAAAATCAGAAACTAGATTGAAGCCTTGGATTAACAGAAATCTTCTCAAGAAAATAAAACTGAAACACAAGTTGCAAAAAAAATGCTTCAAACATCCCTTAAATACAAACTTGAAAAGTCGTTTTGTCCATATGAGTAAAAAAATCAACAAGTTAATTCGTAACTCACGAGATGGTTTTTATACAAGCAAGTTGCAGGAGGCGAGAGGGAATCTCAAAATGGAATGGAAAGTAGTCAATAATATTGTCAATCGTAATGTTAGCAATTCTGCCGAGCCGATCATGTTGAAAAACGGAAATATAAATATTTCGGATTCTACAGCTATAGCCAATATTTTTTGTCAATACTTTTCTTCAATAGGACAATCATCCTTTTCGGGTATCGTTGCCTCATCTTTTAATTGCCGCACTGAAACTGGGAATGGGCTTTATGAAAACACTAACACCACGAACAGTTTCTTTTTCGAGCCAATAAGAGGGTTTGAACTTCTAAAAATAATAAATTCTCTAAAGAATTCGGGTTCATGTGGCATAGATGGGATCACTAATTTTATTCTTAAGAAAACTGCGCTTAACATTGTAGATATTTTATCACATCTGTTCAATTTGAGCATTGAATCCGGCAACTTTCCTGAGGAGTTAAAATCTGCACTTGTCATTCCTTTGTTCAAAAAGGGTAACAAGAAGGATAAAACAAACTACAGACCAATTTCCTTACTGTCTTCAATCTCAAAGGTGTTCGAGAAAGCAGTTAAAACTAGAATTCTATCCTTTCTTAATAGAATACGCTTTTTTAGTCCTTTGCAGTTTGGGTTTAGGACAGGCCTTTCTACTGAAGATGCTCTACTAGATTTTTGTTCATATATTCATATATTCATGGCAAAAAGTCTTGTGCTGGTCTCTTTGTTGATATAACAAAAGCCTTCGACATGGTAAACCATACCATTCTTTTGGATAAATTGGAAAAAGTAGGTTTTCGTGGGTTTATCCTCAAATGGTTTGAGTCGTATCTAAAAGATAGAACGCAAAGAGTTAAAATTGGAGAAAATACCAGTAACTTGAAAGTGACCAATCTTGATGTACCCCAAGGATCTGTGCTTGGCCCAATTTTGTTCCTTATTTATATAAACTCTTTATTCGAGCAATCATTCATAGGCAAAATTAGCGCTTTTGCAGATGATCTTGGTATTGCCTTTAGCTCAGTAAGCCCCTTGAATTTGATTGCCGATATAAATCATGATGTGCACATCTTAAGACGTTGGTTTGCGAAACACAAACTGATCGTTAGTAACAAAACTAAGCTAATGTTTTTTAGCCTAAGTTTTGCAAGAACCCCCGGACTTAGACATTATATTGCATGCATCAGATTGTATTAAGCAAAGTTTATCTGACTGTAAGTGTAGGAAAATTAATGACGATAATAACTATAGTAATGAAGTAAATTGTAGTGGAGATTGCTTTAAAATTGATATTGTGGAGGATTTTAAATACCTTGGTGTCATCATCGACCAAAATATGAGCTGGTCCAAACACATCTTGTGTTTAAAGCAATATCTACTATCATCCATTCGTTGTTTTTACCGGCTCATGAAGTGCTGTTCCATACGTACCTTAAAAATTTTTTATAATGGCATATTCCATTCAAAAATGCAATATGGTATTAGCTGTTGGGGTGGTGCGTATCGCAATAAACTCCAACAATTAACTGTCCTTCAAAAATGTGCCATAAGGAAAGTTTGTAAAACTAATCGTTTTTCTCACAGTATGCATCTATTTAAGGCCTTGAATATTTTGCCTGTGAAACATTTGTTTTATTATAAAGTAATGAAAGTTTTCTTTGCGAGAGGTGGTTACATGCAAAGCCCAATCTTCGACCGGCAGAACTTACGTAGTAGTACAAACTACGTTGTTTGTATTCCCGCGTTTCGAACCACTAGCTACAGAAACTTCTACTCAATCATTTCATGCAGATTGTTTAACAAGCTTCCTAAAGAAATAAAAATAACTAGGAATCTTACCGCGTTTTTGAAGAAATTAAAGTTGTTGTAAACTTTGACCATAATCAAATCGAAATTCTGTTGCGCTTCCATATTTAAATATCTGAATTATTAAATATCGGAATTATTATATAGTATTCCCAAGATCATTATTTGCTTCCGCACGCTTAAATTGTATATGTTTTTTGTTTTTTTTTTATTGTTATTGAACATAGATGTCATCAATATATATTTAACTAACATTTGCTTTGTACACCCCACACTGAATTACAATAGATTGAAGTGGCATTTATTTCTATTTTCTATTATATATAAAATGTCACTAACTATTCTCATAAAATAGTTCTATAATTATAGCTAGATTAGATTAAATATTTAATGTTTAAGAAAGATGTAAACTCTATGAGAATAATGAACAATAAATAAATAAAATAAATAATAAATTATTTTTGGCCCGAATTGCAAGGTATGGACTTGGACTTGAACATTCATAAATGTTTTGATTGTACTTCAAACCGATAATAAAGTTGTTAAAAAAAAAGCTGTCAAGCCCTTATTGGAAAACCCTGTATTTTGTGTACTTTTCGATTTGACTTGATGCCATACATTTTCAATAATATTCAAATCCGACATTGTGAATTTCATTTCAAAACTTCCTAGCGTAATTTTGGCAAGCAGTTTTTTGTGTTCCAAGTGGTATGCATGGGTGCATTTTTACGTGATTACTCTTATATGAATTTATTTCACAATCCGATAAGCATTGATCCTTCCACCAGTACAAAATTACTACGTATCGCAAAATAATGGGACTGTAAAGAGTGCTTTCACACTTGTTTTCCCAATTTTTGTTTACAAATTTGAAGACATTTTTTAAGGATCGAATATGGCTCCTTTTTATTTGTTTTGACACTTCTCGGCTTCTTCGGGACTCAATTTTTTAAATTTTCAAATGTTTTTTTCCGTTTTAGCTTCTCTTCCATTTTAAAATCATTGGAGACCAACTCATCTGGCTATCTCTTTCAAAAAGCTTCAATTGGGTCTCTTGCCGGAAGCTACGCTGATATTTGCCAATTTCACATAATACACTGGATAGGATCTTGTTGCTAGACATAGGATCGCTTCTTTTTCTGATGGGCCAGATGGAGTTGATTTTGCATGGGTCGATTATACTTTTGTGATTACAAAACTTTCAGATGATCTGGAGCGATATTTTTTAAAAGTTCGGCATGTTATTCTTATAGCCAAGCTGCCGTCTTCTATAATTTGCAGGGCAACTACTTTGACAGCTGAAGTAAATTTTCTTAATGTCCTACAATTTTCTCTTGTTCACAATCACAATTTCGGAGCGGCTGGTCGCCTCCTTTGTAGCCTGTGGCAAACCTTTTGTTTTTGTTTACGTGTCACTTTTGTTTTCACAGACTTTTCTCTAAGCTAAGCTTAGAGACTGCGGAGTTTTTCGCAATAATTTTTCTTCTTTTCGTCTTATCCGGAGTTTCTGGTAGCAATAAGAGGACTCGTCTATTTCCCGAATAATATTTAGGCATTGTGACAATATACTGTTTACGGTCGGTAGGTCACTAAGAGCTCGCTGTAATTTGCGAATATTTCGCAGTGGACTTAGGCGTTAAATTTTGCACGTCTTGTGGTGGCGCTTCCTTGCATTGAGCAGTTGGGCTCGTAGTCGAGTCGCAACTAAATAGTGTTCAGAAGTGAAATCAACACCTCAGAACGCAAGCACATGCAGAATGTTTGACCATAAAGCTAAGTGATCAATTTGGGAAGCAGCTGGACCATCTGTCATATTTTTATAAGGAATTTATTGGCTTCTTATCGCAGGCTTATCTAACTGATGCAAAAGTCGAAAAAATTCATCACTAAGTCGTTTTGTCATGAACCGAGAACAAATCAAGCTATCGATTTGGTTTCATTCGCAGAGTATTTTCAAAATGAGCACCTGAAACGGTTTTAGTTGAAATCCATTCTATGGAGGACTAGAGAATATATCACTTGTTTTAAAATCAATTAAACATTCTTTTAGAGAAATTCATATAAAATTAATTGTTTTTGTCTTCGTTAAAATCCAAAAATTTAGTAATGTTGTGGTTTCCTATCATGCTTGAAATCATGCACATGCTTTCAGTAAAAGACCTAAAGATAGTTGGATGACTAATAACTTCTGATCACTGGTTAATTTTATAACAGGAACTATAAAAATCTGCAAACAAAAACGGTCTAGATATGATCCCCACGTAAACCAAACTACCAATTTTTACCAGAAAGAAAAATATTCCATACTGAACCTCTCGACTGTGGCCTAGTGCTTTTAAACCATTTTGACGTAAAACTTTCATGGAAAAGGATTGTTTTAAATTAATTCATTTATATATTAAGTAGAAAAGTGGTTGACAAAAGGGCCCAAAACTCTTTTCGGATCTTTGGGAGAGTCAGGGATGATCCGACACTGCAATTTTTCATAGACGAAAATCATGCGAAATCAAAATGGTAGCAAGAGTTTTCCAGAAAAATGAATCTTACTTTTTCCGAGGTTTCAATGCTGATAGACAATTACTTCAAAATCAAATGTTGTGGGGAAATGTCGAAATGTCGTAACAATATGAGTGCAGTTGTAGTCAATTGACTTAAGCTATTTAGGCAAAGCAGTGGCTAAACTTTTTTTTTATTAGTCTTGATGATGGTATCGGTCAACTAGACGCCGTTGTTGATTGCGATGACGTTCTGTCTTACCGCGTTTTCAATCTTTTTGACAAAAACTTCGCATGATATGTCCTCGCAATCTTGGCCGGAAGTCTTTTTCAGGGTCTCCCTTGGCTACACAAAACCTTTAAGAAGAAATCGGGAGATATCCAGTGCGAGTCATCAGAACAATACATTATTCGACAAGGTAACGTTTCCTCAAACTTTCCATTTTCGCTCGAGCTGTGTATGCGATTTCACCGTCTTGAGATCATTTGTCCTCGTATCCAATTTTTTTCAATTTGCGGAAGTTCGTTTATCATGGCTTTCTATTGCTCCCAATCACGGTAACCCTTTTACTCACAACGTCCCCGGAAAAGGCCCGATGACGACGTAAATGGCGCACCATTTCAATTTTTTCAATTTAAATGCATTTTTATTATTTAATTTTTTAACCTTACATGCTAGACAAAAAAACGCTTAAAACTAGCTTAATTAACTTAACTATGTATATACTAACTTACTGGCCCTGTGCGGGCGCTCTAAGCTAAAACTAACAATTAAATCTATGTCTTTCGACGAACTAATATTTACGTTAATTTAATTTAAAAAACTAATAATAAGACTAAGAAAAATAATTAATTATGTGAAAAATTTAGTATATGTACTTTTTTATGTTTAAACTAAAACTAGGCTTAAATACTAACCTACAAACTAATCTTAAAAACAAAATCTTAACCTAACTAACAATAATATTAAAACTACTTAAACTACATTAAACATAAATAAGCCGGCCACGGCTGACACGACATGCTATATTTGCCATAAGGGCACACAAGATACAAAACAACGACGAAGTTCATCCTCCGTCCAGCCACCAAAAGTGTCGATATTGCCTTACGACATCAGCCCTGTCGCGGTTAGATACCGCCATACTAAACCTGAGGGTCTCCGGTGAGCTACTTGCGACGTCTTGTTCGTAAGTGACTCGCCCGTCCACAGCTTTTCGACCAACGTGGAAGATTAACGGTACCGCTAATCTATTCTGGACCAGACCTTTTCTATCTAAATAGAGAAAAGCTTCAGGGGGAATAAGGCCGTTAAGGCGCACTGTCTCATGATGCATGTCATTGGGGTAAAAAGCCCCGGAGATCAAGTTGTTGATCGAAGTCATTGCTCTTGCAATGTGACTTCGAATAAGTTTTATCAGAAAGTTGTCCACTCTGATCAGGTTGGCCCCGTTGTACAGGACCTCATTACTATAGAATTTTTTGTACTCAGATTCTGGAGTTCTATATAAATGGAGACAAGCCCTAAGGCATCGTCTCTCGAAAACCCGTATCTTTTCCATTAAGCTTGTTCCCACGTTAAACCAAACGGGACAGCCATAAGCAAGGACAGGCCGAATAAGGGCCGTGTAGCAGATCACCTTCACCTTGGCATTGAGTTGACTGCTGTGAAACAGCCTCTTTGTCAAGGCAAAGGCCGCTTTGGCTCTGGCCAGAGCAGCATCTATATGTTTGTTAAAATATAGATATTGATCTAGCCAGATCCCAAGGTATCTGACAACACTTCGATTCGCTAATGGCTGTCCGTTTTGTCCAACAATAGAGAACATTCGCCATTTCTTTCTAGTATTTCTAGAAGCCCCAGACAACGGAGTCCTGAACAGAATGGTCTCGCACTTTTGAAAATTAATTTTCAACTTCCAATCATCGCAATAACCCTGAACTTTTTCGAAGTCACGCTGCAAAAGACTTACAATGACCTCGATCTTCGGACTTGACCTGTACGCGATCAAGTCATCTGCGTACGCTATGGATTGGCGGAGAGATCCTACAAGATCACTTGTGAAGATCGTAAATAATATCGGCGAAATAACTACACCCTGTTGTAGACCGTTTTTAATTTCAAAAGACCCAGCAGACACCACACTGCCATTTTTCACAATAAACTGTCTGCTGGTGAGCAATGGCGCACCATGTTGTGCCTTTGCGTGGATCAAATGTCGATCGCAAAATCGCAATAATTGGGCCTCGTCAGGCATGAACAGTTCCATGAGCTTCCCATAGGATGATGTGTTTTGGGCCGCCTTGCATGAAAAAAATTGCGTATACGCCATCGTTTCGACTAACAGTTTTATCCTGCATTGAACATATGGATTGATAGGATGGCCAATGACTTTGCCAGCCAAGGCATTCATTTAAATGAATAATTAATGGGAAGACTTATACTTATCGATCCATTAACAATCGAATTGTAATAAAAAACAATATAGAAGGCTCAAAAGGCAGTTTAAAATTTCGAATCAAAAAACAAAAAAAAAAAACCACAAAAGTTGAGCATGAAAATGCATTCGGGTAATTTCAAGCAAGCAGAATTGATTTTTAAAGTTGACGTCTAACTGAGAAACTGTCAAAAGTTAGAGTAATTAAAACTATCACGAAGAAGTAAGTTGTTCTTCCAGACATCGGAATGCCCAATAATTTACATCTCAAAAGAATTTTCAAATTTTTACATTAAATATTTATAAATTCATAATTAAACTGTCACACAGCTAACGGCCACCCATGATGAAGGATTCCTGCATCCTCCACAGTATCAAAGCTAAATGACATGGCAGTAGATAGACACGAATCGCTACATGACCATTCAAAAGATTTCATTTACTTGTCTGGTACTGAAATGGTACCTCATTTTGCATATCTATAGTATATTTCCACACATGCCATTGATATTAACAAAGCTAATCATACGTACAATTTTAATTGTTTCCAGATTGCATCCAGCTCTACACCACGATGTCTCAGACGCGCCGATTCCGGTGTACCAAACGAAGCATTAACACCACGTAGCGATACAACTTCGACAACCGAAAGCACAACATCTCCACCAGAACGTGCACCATCTGAGTCCTCCAGTGGCGTACATTCCGGTGAAGAACGAGAAGAAGTTGCTATCCGTCCACGTGCTATATGCAAGCCACCACCAAAACCGCCACAACCAGCTATACAAGAAGAACCCTACGGACGCTCCACCAACATGCGTATGTCTAGTTTCATTAATGACACCAACGGCAGCAACACCAGCATCAGTAACAGCAGTAAATCCAACAGCGCAACCCTGCCATTGACAAGGACTATGCCTGAACAAAAAATCGATTACTCTCACTGCAGTACAATGCCCCTGCCATTGGGTTGCCATAGCCAAGCATCGTTACAATATAAACCCCAAGGCTACTCACCCCAATCGGTTACGTCCTCAATTGGAATGGTAGCGACAAAACAACATGTTATCACACACACCACCCTACCAAATGGTGTACGCTATTCAAATCCACACTTCCTTCGACGTATTCCACACATCGCCAAGGCGGAGTCTCCGTACGGGCACTTGGGTCTCGGCGCCGGTCATCATACATTCTCAAAGCTACTCCAAGATCCGATGCAAATTCACAGTCTTGCAAACACATCAATTCCAGAAGACAGGGACTCAGCTAACTACTCAATGTCCTCCGATCAGGATTGTCTCTATGCAACGACGACGGCGGCAGTAGCGCATCACCATCATCATCATCATCACCAGCATCAGCACGCAAACTGAGGGTTACTCATAATGAATATTAGTTAAAGTTTTATTTATAAATGACCCCGAACCACACACTAAAACACCCATCGTACACTCAGTCACTGTTTAATTAAGTTGCTATAACTATTTTTATTTTTTTGTTTATGTAAACCAATTAGCGCCTTAAGTTTATATTTAGTTCTATTATTCTAACCAATGTTGTCCCCTAAAGAATGTGATTACAAGTAATTGATTAGCACAAAGCCTAGAACCCTACGGAAGCAATAGTTAAGAAGACGCTTACAGACGGTAAGTGGAAACGAATCATATCATAATTATAAATATAAATATAAATAGAACTTTATTTTAATTTACGTTTAATTATTTAAGTTTTAATGTCGCACCTTGCCTACTAGTTGTAGTCTAAGGGGATAGAATAGAAGAAGGAAAGCTAGAATAAGTTATACACAAGAGTGAAATAGAAAAGGCTCAGATTTAGCATGAGAAGCGATTTTACTTTAATATTTATACCTTCAAATTTATCAGATTAAAAATCGAAGGTTTTTTACTTTTGGATGTTAAAAATGATTTCCACATTTTCATAAATGCCTACAATTGAAACAGCTTTTTGGATTGAACTGAAGCTATTTAAAACATTGGAGCACACTGAAATAAAGTTTAAGGCTTAAATTTAAAAGTGTTTAAGCTTATTGCTATTTGATAAAAAACTATGGCTATGCTCGTTGTACTTTTCCATCGCTTAAACCGGAAGACTTTTCGTCTTCGGAGTGTGTAATGGAATATAATTGGAACGAAAACATAACCGATGTCGATATCAATACTCTACCCAATCAAGCCTGTTTGTAATAATTAAAGCTTAAAAATTTGGGCATCTCCTCCAAGAGACCGTCCTTAAACCTGCACCAGAGCTAAGAAAAATTAAGCGATACAAATCATACGAGGCAAACATTTTACAAAAACAATCGGCTAGTTGCATCACAGGCGTAACTTTTCCTTACTTTCTCTTTTTAAAGTTTTTAAGGTTCGATACCTCAAGAGAAAAAACGGATCTTTTATATGATCACTTCGGAGAACAAACTTTGTCTGTCACCACCCAGGGACGTGTGGAGGTATTAACTTCAAATTAATACTATATGCTTATGACTGCGGTCCCTAAAAGCTTTAAAGCGATCCTTATTTTACAGCATATTTAGATACTCCCAAGCTTCCCTACAAGCAATGTCTTATGGCACAAGTAAAAGGAAATATCCAAAAACCGTTCATTTGTATTTCCATGAGAGCAAAAAAAAACATTTTTAAAAAATCCCAGCTCAAGTTTTTACGCCATGATGGACGAATTATTAACATACCAACAAATTTGTACGAAACCTTCATTGCGCGAGAGAACCTTCTAACTTGCCAGGTTTTTTTTATGCTCAGTGGTTACAGTGAAGTATAAAGATTGACTTGGACCCATAACTTATTTAAAAGAAGTTCAAAAACAACAAAATCAAAACTTGCCTATATTTTATCCCTAATTCCTTCGACCAGCAGTATTTGCTTAGGGAAATTGATTTCTATTTCAAAAGGTTAATATTTCATATATATGTATATAAAAAAAGGCGCTTCAGTATAATTGCGCCACAGCAAACGGATCCATTTGCTTCTTAGGTTCCTACCTCCAATTGGTATTTTTCAAAGTGTTTGCGAGACCTATACCGTGTGCTATCTCTGTTGTACTCTTCGCACCGGACCACTGATGTATACCGAGATCCTTCTCTTTTGAGTCGCCTTGAATAGGACAGGTGAAAAGTTAATTTTTTATCAGCAAGTAAGCAAAATTTTGAGCTGGCCTTTTGTATACATTTTTCAAGACTGATGCTTAAAAAATAGTAAGATCATCACCTTGTTTTTAAAACTTTGTAACCATTGCATTCCATTATTGCCTACACCATCGTATGAGTTCGGCAGTGATTTTAAGACCTTGCCTGGTATGGTTCGTAGCTTCAGAAGCTGTCAATTACGTTCTTTAAAATCGATGAAGAGATGAGTATCGAGTTGAAACTCCTGCTGTCAAACCTGATGAATATGGTTAAGAATTTGAGCTGAGTTTGTCATACAAAAGCAGCAAAATCTTATGGGCCACCCGAAGTCTTCTCATTGAACGGGATCTCTTTTTTAAAACTGCGCTAATGACGTTGAGGTTTAATTCATCCCTCACAGACTTTGGAATTAATTTGGTGGATGAACTTGTTCAGATTTTCCCCGGTACCGTCGAAAAGCTCTGCAGGAAGACGCCACACTGTGGAGTCACGTCAGCAAAAATATGAATTGGAATAAAATAAGAGGCACACTCAAAAACTTTACTGGCATTCTTAAACAGACTTTCTTCCACAGATCCTCTTCAAATTGCTATGCTAATGTTTTGCATATAAAGGATATCTAAAAATTTTCGAATACAAAATTTTGTCCTCATTTACTTTTTGATTTGATTTGATTTTCAAATCTGACCAGGCTGCTAATATTCTCATGAGATTATGAGTACGAGCCTTTATTTAATGGCCTAACAAAAGATTTTAAGCTGCTCTGATACAAGCCAGGATCATTTGTTGTCATATTGCCCCGTCGAATTCAACTTTTTTAAAGTTAAACTCGATTTCTGCTACCAATGGTATAAGACTGCCCTTTTGCTTTAAACTTGATTTGTGTTTGTGATTTTAAAGCCCTATAACTAACAAGGCCTTCACAAACACCTCGCAAACCTATAATTTCTTTAAATATTTCTCGGAACTAGGTTTCATAAAACAGGTGTTTTTCTTAGAGGTGAAGAGCTATTATAAAAAACGCACAGAAAATTAGTTACTCACTTATCGATCATCCACTGAGCCAGAGCTTAAGTTGCTTTCCGTCCTTCACAGTTCCAAGTACGTTTTAGTTAGGTCCTGTCTTCTCTTTGCTGGTGAGCCTGGTGGTTTGGATACGAAGACACTCTTGCCTGCAGCATTGTTCTATTGCTGTCTTCTGAAGCCCATTTTCTGGAATTTAATTTTTTTTCTTCTTCTCTTAGTCGTCAACTGTAGCTGGCTTATCAGCATACAAGAGGGACCTCACATGCGTACCTGGAAGCTCAAAGCAGTCACATGACATGGCGGATAATCGACGTGTCTTGCGGTGGATGGTTTGTTCCCCTGAATGGCCGTCTTGCTGATAGTGCGGTCAATTAAGACATCGAGCCTTGCAAAAATTCACAGAAAGCTGAAAACTTGCATTGATGTTAGGGACACCATTGTTATAAAATTGTTAAAAGTTCCAATCGATCCCACGTCTGCAACAAATTTTATTCAAAATGAAAGGTTGAAAGAATGGGAATTGGCTAAATATTCCAGCGAAACTGTTAGTTTTATGATAAAAATTGTAGATCATGCAACTGTCTACAAATATTGTCCAATCTCATTTTTCTAATAACACTAACCTTTTGTGAAAAAAAAACAATTACAAAATTTTCTTATGCGTTTTTTTAATGTGGTTTCCCCGGTTTGCCAATTCCACGGTCTATTCCAGTAAAATTTTATCGATGTCTGATAACGTTGGCTGCTAGATACATTTCTGGCCTAATAATGAAAATGCGAATATTTATCATAAAAAGTGGTTTTATTGCTTTGCAAAGTATTCTCCAGCATGATTTATACACTTTTGCATGCGCTCAAACCAATAGTCGAAACACTTTTTCCACTACGATTGAGACACCTCTAAAACATGGTTTTTGAACGCTTCAACAGCATGTTCTGGCGACGAAAATCGTTTACCAGGCATTTTTTTCTTGATGTGCGGGAAGTCAGGGCTGTACGGCGGATGACTCATCAATTAGACGTTTTGGCCGGTCAAAAAGGCGCTGGTTTGAGCCGATGTGTGAGAGTTCGCATTGTCATGGTGAACAATGATTCGTCTTCTCTTGTTCGTTTTTCGAATTAATCCGAAGACTTCAGGCAAACAAATTGTGGTGTACCACTCAGAATTGACCGTCCTACGTTGCTCAAGCGGAACAGTCGCCACATGACCAGTTTTGCCGTAGAAATAGGCGACCATTTGCTTCGAAGTGCTTCTTCAACGAACAACTTTTGTTGAATTTGACTCGTTTTCGAAGACCCACACAATCGACTGTTGTTTTGTTTCGGGCTCATACGCATGATTCGCCACCTGTAAAAATCTTATAAACGTCTTTTGAAGCACCGCGATCGTATTTTTTTAACATTTCTTTGCACCAATCGACACAAGGCTTTTTTTGAGCGATTTTCAAATTGTGAGGGATCCAACGAGAACAAATCTTTTTTACGGCCAGGTGTTCATGCAATATCGAATGTATGCTGGTGGGAGAAATGCCCAGGGATGCCTCTATCTTACGGTATGTCACATGACGATCTTGCATTATCAGTTCATGCGCGGCATCAATGTTCTCTGGCACAACGGCCGTTTTTGGACGACCTTCACGGAATTCGTCTTTGAGCGAGCGTCGGCCATGACTGAATTCATTAAACCAGTTTTTCACAGTGCTATAGGATGGTGCTTCATCGTGTTGCCTAGGCCAGAAATATATCTAGCAGCCTACGTAGCATGCATACTATAAACCCATTAGTTGATGACAATCTCTTAAGTACGTCTGTCTGTCTTCATAAATTGCATCACTGACTGTTCTATCACCATATCCGTTGAAGTCCCACAACCTAACTTATCAGAACGTCTAAGCGTTAAAAATCCTTCAGTGAAACGTTGGTAAACACTACCATCCATATACTTTTCTTATTTTAACATTTTTTTGCAGACATAAGTGCGCGTAAAAAAATCTCCTGATGCGTGGAAATCATGAAGCGTAGAAAAATTTTGTAATTGTAATTGTAAATGAGAAAATGTGTTTGGAAAATTTTGGTAGATAATTACATGATCTAAAATTGTTGTCCGACAATTTTTTTGTCATAAAACTAACCGTTTCGCTGAAAAATTCAAAAAAAACATTTTTGAAACCTTTCACCTTGAATAAAATTTGTTGCAGACTTGGGATCGATGGAGACTTTTTACAATTTTATAACAATGGTGTTCCTAACATCAATGCAAGTTTTCAGCTTTCTGGGAATGTTTGAAAGGGTACCCTATTTTTGCAAGAGATTAGCAATGGTTCCGGCGGCACGCACAGTATAGGCTCATCTTTTATGAATATCACCCATAAAACTGGACCTAAATGAAACCAAAGTATAGCGTAAAAGCTGCTCAGAGTGCCAACTAGAAAAAATTCTAGACGCTAGAATATACTACACCTTCATGAAAAAGAGACATGCCCAGTCTCACAGTTGAGTTGATAGAAGTTCAGTTCCTGCAAAAACAATTTTAATTTTTCATTACATGTATAAGTTTCGAAGTTTAAAAACAAATGCTTCGTCTGTTACTTTTGGTGTTACATAGTTTTAAAATGTCCTTATTTTCTGCTTCCTTTCTTCAATATTAATCCAACAAAGGAAAGTGATGTCACTGAAGAACTCATTGTCTCTTCTGCCCTCCAACGTATCTTCTTCAATTTACCTTGTCCAACTCATTTATCATTTACCAACAATCTAAAACAAAAATACGAAAGTTGGAAAAAACGAATAAGGACATTTCAGGATACAAAGAGCTCTGTAATAAATTAAAGGATTTGAGATTCATTCTTTTGCATTTTACCTTTCGTGAAAGTTTCATATTTTGAATGCCAATCGCCGAGCCAGTCCAGCATGAGCGGGAAGCAAGAGAAAAGATGAATAATCGCTCCTGTCAACAGATTGCATTTTAAAATCTAACCAAAAGGATTATCCCCAGATATTGGATGTCCTTTTTGTATAGCCATAGACAGAGAGCTGACAAGAAAATAAAAAAGAAGCTATACAAGAGGAAAGTTTGCCAATAGTTTGTGTGACAAAGGACAGGTAGAAGTGGGTGGGTCGGTCCAGTAAATGGTCAGTTTGCTGACCTCTGTTGTCTGTACAGGTAGATACGTAGATATATCACCGTCAGGACATCTTGATAGATGGATTTTTTCTTTAGTGGTCTTATTTTTACATTCGATGTTGATGAATTGTCAAATGCCAACAAGACTGATTCGTAGTTTTTTCTTAATAAATGACACCCAAAAGGCTTCGTCACAGATAAGGCAGTCTAATATTGTCAATAGTGTCTCTAAAAAGGTTTTTACATATCATGGGGTATTAATTAGCGAATATGTTATTCAGTCGATGTAATATCGTGTATTTTTGGTGGCAATACATCATCGATAATTCAAGGTGCCTTGGAATGAATAATAAAATTTTGCCGAAGGCCATGCCAGCTCAGCGATTTCGTTATGTTCCGAATAGGAAAAATTCTGTCAGTAGAATGACACCATATCCTTTTTTCAATGTGAGTCAACAAATATCACTGAATAAGGAAATATAAACCCAAATAAGGATGCCAACGGCAATTCAAAGCAAAGCCAGCAACCAATTAAAAGAAGACCAGGCAGATGATAAATGAGAAAAAAAAACTACACGTTTTTCAAGCCAACGGATGTGGCAAATCATTTTCGAACACTCTTGAGTAAGTTTAGCCCTACTAACATACAATTGAATCGAATTCTATTTTTCTTTAGGAAGTCAATAAGGAAGGTGTGTTAGCAGTCTAGTAGGTATTAAAGGTAGATAGAGATCAGAGCTGTAAAAAGTGCAATCTTTTGAGTGTTTTTATTCAATTGAATTCGATGACTTATTTTGCAGTCTTAGGACTTCACAAAAATATTTCTATTTAAAACATTATTCATTGTAAATTTTGAAGTCATTGTACTTAGGATCACTTGAAGTAGTCAGAAGGCTTCAAGTCAAAAGAATGCAATACTTTTAGACTGTTTGAATTCTTTGAAGTCTTTTGAAATCATTGATTAATACTGTGATGAGGTTTTTTTGAATTAATTTTAGTTTTGATTTTCGAAGTCTTTTGATTGCTTTGAAGTGTTTTGATGACTTTATTCTTTTGATCACGTTACAATGGACAACATACATTTTCTTGTTAAAGAGTAGAATTTTATAAAGTCACTTACTAAGTACTATTGTCACGTTGAAACGTTATAAAAAGATTAAAGTCATAAAAAGACTGCAAATAGTCATAAGAATTCAAAACGTTTAAACCGAAATGAAATCAAAAGACTTCACAACAGTATTGATCAATGATTTCAAAAGACTTCAAAGAATTCAAACAGTCTGAAAGTATTGCACTCTTTTGACTTGAAACGTTTTGATTACTTCAAGTAATTCTTAATACCATGATTTCAAACTTAATGGGTTATTTATGTGGGAGTTCAAGTATTTAGTTGAAGGCTTTAAACTTAAGTTAAAGAATTTAATCAAAATAATGTGACTTGGCAGGATTCAATCTCGGAATAATGCATTCCTTAGCAGCTCTGATAGACATTAGATCTTGAAGTTTCTAGAAAAACAGCGACTTATTTCCACCTCTAGCACCTTCGGGGAATCCTCTAAGCCAACACTTATTTGAAGTCTAACTACTTAAGTGATTCTGTTTAATCTCAACGTAATAGCCAAAACGTCTTCATTTTTCTATTCACTTTCGAAAAGAGAATAAATTATAGTAGATCATGTCCAACGAGAAGTGTGATTATGTCCACGATTGGTTTGGCTATTACCAAGTAGGTTTTCATTTGATTGCTTCAAGCAATCAGTGCATAACTTCCAGGTGGAATTTTTCATTGTCTGTACAACCATGTGTCAAGAGAGCATTATAGAATTGAAGTATTCATACGTCCTTAAAATCAGAGAAAGTGAGAAGAATATTCACCTTGGAACGTACTTGTCGATATTATTTTTTCGGTTTTGGCTCCCACGCAAATTTAATTGGTAAGAATTGAACTCGATTTCGACGTCATTCCCATAAACAAATTTTTCCTCTTAAGAATGTGTCAAGAAGTTCAAATCTTCGTTGATTTCATTCAGGAGATCCTACGTGACATTGATCTTGTTCGAAATTCGGAAATTTCGAAACAAGCTTTGCTGTTACACGTTTCATGCCCAAGACTGTCTTTGCAGGATCCAAAATGGATCGATATCCTCGAAAAACCTTTCTGATACTAATACTGATTCAGTGAATTTTTCAATTGTCATCTCTCTGACTTGCAACACAGTTTGAACAACAGCGGCAAAAAAGAAACAACTCATTTGTCCTCAAAAAAGCTTTGTTCACTAGTTTAAAGAATCAGATTTAATAAGAAAGACTGATTGATTTAATCTCAAAAACAATGCAGCATGCTTCCGACTTAGTTAGAGGGCTATTTTTTTGCAGACAATGCAGAAATGGCACAATAGGCCAAAGCATATATTTCGATTGTGTAGAAAGAGGGCTAACAATTTTATAACTTTCATATTTTTAACGATTTTCGAAGAAATTTGAAGAAATATAAAAAAAATTTAGAGTTCGAATCTTTTTACTCCTAAAAGATTGCTTGTAAATGCTTCGACCAGAAGTCCCATCTCCATTTAAAGTAATAATACAAGCTTATAATAATAATACAAGTTACTTACGTACTTCACGATCTCAGGCACACTGCTTCCAGTTGGTTGGACCAAACTTCCTAGCTGCATTTATTGCCTGATCTTTCAACAAGAGGTTCGGCAATTTTTTCATGAGCCTGGTTGGCGATTCCAAAAGACCATCGTAGATGGAATAATTATGTCCATTTGCTCGATGTATCCAAGTCACTGAAGACGATACATTATTGCCTTCCGGACTCGATCCCTATCATTTAACAATACGTAAAGTTCGGGATTGATTTTTCTCCTCCATTCGGTCTCCTTTTCGACACGACCGTATAAGCGACGGAGAATTTTGCTTTCAAAAGTGCCTAAAATCTGTTCTGCTGTCTTGTTTTGCGTCCAACATTCGGTTCCATGAAGGGGAACTGGGAACGAATTAGGAGTTTTGATCCTAGATGATCGATGAATCGACTTCATGTCGATAGACCTGTTCTCATTGATTTCTAAACCAATTCTAATGGACTTCTCTGCAGTCTCCGTGAAAGCTTTAATGATGTCTTTGAATTCAAAGAGATGCACTAACCTAAAAAATGTAATGCCCATCAAGTTCGTAGGGATCCCGAATTCGTTCACCGCTTTTATAATCCAGTGCGAAGAACGTTGCCATATCCAGCTTTGAAATCCGTAAATAGGTTTGATTGGGAGTGCGGTTGATTTAGGGATTTGAAGTATGTCCGTAAAGGGGCTGACCAGTTTTTGTGATCGAGAAGAGCTTATGGCGCAAATTCATGGATTCAAAAAAAAAACGGGCTATCTTTGATAGCTTCTTGAGATATTCGAATATTAATCCTTCACCGGACATCCCGTACTTGAGTAGACGACCGAAAATGAACTTGAAGGTGATGCAAGCTTTATGATTTGTGAGGACGAACAATGTATGTTCGGTCATAAAGTGACCTCGCAATACTTCTGTGTCCTAGCCTTCCTATAATAAGCTGTCAATGTCGAAATTTATTGACAAAATAAGGGAAGAGAAAAAGCAAACAAATGTTATGAACTGAGGGTAATGATTTCAGAATATGAATGGTTTCATGAATTAGATAGATTAAACACGAGATTCTAAATGAAAATTAGAAACAAAATGGGAAACAAAACGAAGTACTGTGGTAAACCAACATTTACATGACGAATTGCAGACTTGAAACTGTTCAGTGCAAGTTAAATTGAAAGAGCTAAAAAAAAGTTTCTGTTCACTTGTTGCAAAGCTATCTTCTCAGTTTTGTAGTTATTTAAGGCTTTTCGAATTAAGAAGCCGGAAAATTCTCACTCACTTTTCTACATTATTGTTGTCTAGCCAACAGTCAGAAATATTTTAATTTAATTTGGCCAATCTTCTACTTTTCTAATGCTCTGGCGAAGATTAAAAATGTCATTACTGAAATTTTTTGCGGAATTTTGAATTAATTTTTGCTTATCTTATAAAGTTAAGTTTTGTCCTCCATAAAAAATCACAGTGTCGTCTGCAGGCTTACAAGAGAATGTTTGACATTTCGTTCGTGTGCTAATAAACCATAACGACTTATTTTGGTTTTTTCGTTCCAGGAACGGCATGTGGACTTATTTTTTCAATAATTTTTTCTCTTAACTTCTCAAATAATCGTATTAAAAAAAAAATCAGGCTTTTAAGAGTAAGGTTCATTTAAAGGATTTTTAAATGTTTTCCAAATCACAAGCCTGTATCTGACGTTGTTTCTTAAATTTCTATACAAATTGTGATCAACTTGGTAGCATGCTGACAAGCTGAGTAAATACTCGACACAAATTCCCGGTTTCGTCGATGGGATCAGTGGACGTCGCTGGTTCTTAGAAAGTGACGTCATTTTTAGACATCAAAATTTAATCACAATAAAGCAATCTTCAAAAAGGCCAAACTAATCTTTCTGTTATAGTGACTTATCGAGAAAAAAGTACTGCAAATTGAACACATCTCAAAAATCTTCATCCCTACTCGGGCGCCACTAAAATAAAAAAATAAAAACTAAATACTAGTAAAAAACGTTCCCTTCCTTTCCTTATTATTCTGATTGCCTTATTGAACTACCATGCAAATGGATCCTTGAGAGCTGGCAAAAAAAATATATCTGCTGCAAAATTTTGTGAACACAAGTGTTATGCTTTCTATTGAAGGTAAACTGCGCAAGAATAAAAAAGTCGATTGCTGGCAGAGACAGACAATTTGTTTACCAAAATTATCTTGAACCCGACCCCTTTTTTTTATTATATCTTTAAGGTTTGGTGTCAAACAAACCAAGTTTAGGTATTAGTATTCGCACATATTTTGCTTAATATCGCGACTCGAACTGTTTATTAAGTATTTTGTGAACAAGTTTGTCATGGTTAAAGAAATTGTAAAATTCAACCAAGTCCTGCCATTCACTTACCTATTTTTTATTTAAAAAGATTCACAGTAACATGCTTAAAGAAAATTAGTTCCTAGCTAAAATGTTGTATAAAGCAGACTTGATATGGTCTTAAATTTTGTTCTTCTTAGTCGTTTAAGCTTTTTTCATATGTTTTCTAACACAATATTTTTTTCCACATAATACAATGCAATTAATACATTACAGTTCTTTTCAAAGCATTTCTATACATTTTTAAAATCATTTTACACAAAAACACGAATCTATTTATGAGTCAAATTGAAACGTAAAAATTAATTTCTTTTTAGTTAAAATCAAATAATCATGCTTTATAGCTTCTTGCTCTCAAATACTATACAAGATCATTCGCTTCAGCAATGTTTATAAAGTAACAATCTAACTACATTTCCATTAAAAAGAAATCTATAAATAAATTTAAACCAAAAGCAAGAAACCAATATACATATTCAAGAGAACGTATTTGATACTATCGATTAAATGCAGAACTGTTTAACCTCGGAAACGCTACAAATTTTTTAACATGCAGAACAAATGGGAGAAGAAAAATACATAATGAAAAAACCCTAAAAGATAATAATATGAGTAAACTTTACCACAAATCTAAAATATCATTAGAATATGTTAAAATAAATTAAGGATATTTATATATAAAAAATATACATATTACGAATGAGGTAAACTTGTGTAATTTTATATGTGTCTATATACAAATAATACATTTTAAATGAGTGAATATTAAATTTGCTAACTAGAGGAGGTAATATGGGATAATTTAAATTTCGTTTTTATTAAATATTTATTTACATAAAAATTTCAAAAAGAGTACTCATACTTCTCTTTAAAAGACGATTTTTTTTTCGATGGCAAAAGACTAAATAAAATCATTGCAAAACTGAAAACGGGACAATATACATTTAAATTCATTTACACGAAACCATATTTAAAATTTGAAATAGAATCCAAATACATTGTTTTTGGGCATGTGAACTCCAATCCAACAATTTTAAGTACAGTGATATTACTATGATGGAAAGGGATACTATTAAAGTTAAATAATATCTTAATTTAAAAAAAATATTATATTCTGGAAAGAAAATAAAGGGAAATGTCCTCATCATAATAGAATAATATCATTTAATATGGTCGTAATGGGGTAGTTTTTATGTGCCGTTTAAGTGCGATTTTTTTTTCAATTTTACAATAGTGATAGTTATAATTTTTATACCTTGTTTCCTCAATAAGCACCTGTTAATATGAGATTGGTTTTGTACGAGCAAGAGTGAATAATCATCCTCACCAAACTATATACTTGGTTACTTAAAATCTTTAAGGTTTACAAATGATATTTTTTTAATTTGCTCAGGTATTATTCCGAATCTGGGACAGTCACCATTTGTCATTGTCGCCAAATTATTAGCGACAAATTAAGTCGAACAGCGACAAAAGTCGGATTAACTCAGTGGTCTTCTCTGTAGTGGGGACTGTATCAGCTTTTCGAAAAGTTTGCTTGAGTAGATTGGCTTCACATTGGCTCTGCTGTGAAGGCATAACACTGTGAGCAGGGTGATGAGTCAGTCTTTCAATACCACAACTTTGTAGTATAAAAACTAGTTTCGAATTAAACCTTGCAAATTCACCGCAAAGAATTTTGTTAAAGACATTCTTAATGCCTCACATTCGCTAATATGAATAGAGAGTGTGAAGCGCCTATAATCGTACCATAATCGCAATTTTAAATACGACAGGCTGCTGAGCGTGACGTAGCAAATTTCATTTCAGCAAAAAAAGTCTGGCATTCTTTTATCGGTCACTTCTCTCACGGGTGATAGGTAATTTTTCGGAAAGTAAAACTTCTTTGAAAAATCTTCTGGGGCCAGTCAGAATCGGCGAAAAAAACTGTCAACGGTCAAATGTAATGCAGAAGACCCACTTTTTCAAAAAGATTAAAGTTTATATATCTTTTAAAAAATAATCGAAACTTTTGGCTCCACGAAACTGAACTGCTCACAAAAAAAAGAAAACGTTTAATGAGCGATATTAAACAATTCGAACACTTCCTGGAGAATGCTTCTCACAAGATCGAACAAAGATACTAACCAATCGGCACGCTCTGTTGACCCTGCGTTACAGAACTGATAAGCAGTCATCACCTAAAATTAATGGCCAATTTCAAAAACTAAGCATTCATCTGTCGACAGAAGAATTTACTTAAACAGAAGTTATGAAAAGCTTCGGATAATGTTGACTTGAATATACGAGAATTAAAACGTACGAGCTGTATCTTTTAAAGAATACTCCTATGCAATCAAGGATATCTGATTTTTATTTTGCTCTTTCCAACATAATAGCACTGGTCGCTAGTTTTCTAAAATCAGTTCCTCCACGGCTCTAAGATCAAATATCTCCATTTCCCTTAGCCAAAGCTACTTATCCATCCTTTTAAAACCATCCCTTTAACCATTATTATCTTAATTCACTATCTAATTTTTACTACAAACACATTTTAAGTTATCTTTTGTAAAAAGACTGATTAGCATACTTGAACATTTTTCTGTTATTATAATATTTCTACATTTAAATAAAACAATTTTCAAAAATTTAAATCTATAAACAAAATATCCTATCATAAATAAAAAAAATGTATTGCAGTACTTGTAATTATAAGTTTAAGATAAAAATAAAAAAAAGAATACGAAAATCATTTTTATTTAAGTTCTTGACTTATTGTTCATCTTATTCAAATAAACTATACATTTAAATAATAAATAATTTTAACATGAACCAATTTGATATTGATAACCACCACATGAAGCAAATTCATTAGTACATTAATAAATGCACCACCTGTTAAAAATATAATTTTTAAATTTAGTTTTATAATCACCTAATTTTATTTTTTTTTAAATATTCATTGAAAAAGCAGTTAAATAAATTCTGCAACTATTACATGTAAATTGGATTATTCAAACCCTATTTAATAAGAAATTAATATTATAAGAAAAAAAAAGTATTATATTACTTATATTTTGTACAGTTAAACTTAAATAATAAAATTTAAACGCGTACGTCATATGTTCCTTTAAAACAAAAAAAAAATATTTAAAAAACCTTGTGTTGGGTATTAGACTTGTTTTTAATATTAACATTACGATATTTGTAAAGAAAATGAATGTAGTTTATTTGAAAAAATTGATTTAAATAAGTTCTATATGATTAAATGTATATTTATATATTTGCTTATTTCTTTTATTTATTTAGTAAATTTATTTCACATGAAAGGTTTTAATAGTATTTAAGAAATTCATAATTGAAGTAAGCTATAAATATATATACTATGTACTTACTTATAATAAAATGATTATATTGTAAACGATAGAATACCATTTAAAAAAGGATAAATAAAAACCACCGCTTTACGTACTGGGAGCTGATGTTTTTTTTTTTTAATTATATTTTGGTTTCAAGGGGAATTTTGTGCTCTAGTTCACACATAGAGTTCGTGATGCCTGGTAAGTATGAACACCTCATGTGCGTGTATTCAATCCCAGTGATTCCTTGCTTCAGGATTCGGTCCCTTATTGAAAAAATAGAGTCACAACTGTTACATATACAATACAATGAACAATTCTTGAAATCATTTCCCAATCACCCATGATTTTTCTCAATTCCCCATTATAACTAGCTCTCCGGATAATAATGATAAATCATGTATAGGGGAATACGTTGACGCCATCCAGACCCAATTCTACTCTAGATGGAACGCGCATCGCATTTACTCCTACAAAAGAATAAGAACCTTTGTTTCATAATTGCAAAGGCTTTAGTACCATTAAGTTATTAGCGATGTTCGATGCTAATTGCAAATTCGCCCTCATGGATTTGGGCTGCAACAGTCACAAAAGCGATTGTGGTGGGCTCATGCTCTCCGGTCAAACTGGATTTTTCTTAACCGAGGAGAAACAGTGTTCTCAAAACAGAGTTATTTTTTGCCTTGTGTCAGCATTGCAGACAATGCATTCTCTAGTATGGATAATTTTAATGACACCCTTTTCCACGCAAAATTAAATTATTTATTTTAATGTTCCTCAAAATATCGAACGGGCTTTCGGAGTCGCAGCAAACAGGTTGCAAATCCTTCGAAACGGAATTAAATGAGTACCTGATTCAATTGAATTCAAACTTTTATTTCGAAGTCTAAATTACTTTACTACAATACTTCTATACTTCTAAAAACAACTATTAATTTTGAAGTCATGAAATTAAACAAAATGTCATATTTTTAGAGTGCTTAAATTCTTTGAAGTGTTTTTGAATACACTAATAGTAGAGTTGGAGTCTCGATCTCATTTTAATCTTAATGTTTTGAATTCATTTGATTACTGAAAGTCTGAAAGACTTGTGACCGTTTTGGAGTATTTTAACTGATTTTAATACGTTTGATTATATAAGAACATTTTTATTGCTCTCAAATCGTTCAATGAAATTTTACCTACTTTAATAAAACAACTTATGATTTAAAATGTTGTATTTACAAGGTCATCAGAAGTTCAAGTGCTCAAACAGAACTATATTTGTGAGCTGCAGACGCCTTATTCAGCATTATTCAACATCGTATTGTGATAAGATTTTCGTGGAATTATGACTTAAAGGAAAGTGATTCTCAAAAAAACATTAAGACATTTTGTAGTTTTTAAGCAAAACGAGCTGAGGTTAAATATCAATATCGCTGGTAGACGTTTGATTTAATGTCGTAAGGGATTTTTTTTTCTACTTTGGCCTTGCGAAGAGCTTAGAAACACTTAAAAATCGTTTAATCAAAAGTCCATATACTTTTGGGCTAAAGTTCTCAATTAATAAAGCGAAATCAACAACCTCTCGACGACTATGAGGAAAGCAATGCCCAGCGATTGAACGTGATACGAATTGTGTTAAATAAATAGTAACCAGAAACTTTTTACAGCAAACAAAAAATATTAACATTGCACAGATGATTTGATTTCGTGTTGTAAAGAAAAAAACTGGAGATTTGCTGCCCACAACAAACACAAAAAATATAATCTGCAACATAACAGTTTGTAGGTTTGCAGCACGTCTTAAAATACCTAAATAAACATTTTATAAAATTGCTTATTACCAAAGTATTAAACAAAAGATATTAAAGTGGAACATTGGTTTGCTCATAGACGATTTCCAGATGATAAACCATATCAACTTTTTCTGTAACTGAAATTAAACAAGCAATTGAAGAAGATCACACTTTGATTTCCTTAACTTTTTAAATCATAAAGCCTCAGAAAGCCTCAATTTCCATAGACAGCAAACCGGTGAATCTACTTGAATATAAATAGTTATAATAGACAAACAGACCTTACACACGTTGTCATGTCATGATGTTGATTAGCCTGTCAGAAATTATTCACTTATCAGAGAGCTTAATTGTTCACAAACCATCAAAATCGGTCCAGCCGTTTGTGCGGAATAAGGTGATACACTCACGTACAGAAGATTTTAATAAAAACATATAAAAATTATCGAAATAAATATCATCAAAAAAATATTTAGTCAAATAAAATCAAACAACTATTTATAGTAATTAAATAAATAAACGTAAAAAAAAATTTAAAACAAGCTTGTATTAGATATAAGTATTAATTAATAAAAATAAAAGCACGTTAAACCGTCTTTTTCGCTCTTGCTGCTTAAAACATACGCTTTTATTTATATCAATCCATAATTATTTTTAACTTTCAAGTTTAATTAAATAAAATTTGTATTTATCATTTATTCTTTACATTTAATAATAGTCGACCAACTAAATCATCACACCATAGAACTAGAGAATGTGACAAAATCTTCCGCTGTTAACTTTTGGTAAGTAAAGGGGTTTAAAAAACATATGTTATCCGCAAATTGTAGATGCAACCGTTTCGAAATTACAAATCATATTACCGTTTTCCACCCGTTTTATCATATCCTGCTCTTCAATCTCTTTCATTAAAAAACCCATTTACACATTTGTAAAATGAGTGTAGACTTTTATATCATAAATAGGTTCGAAACAATTATCAAATGTTATCAAGATATTGGAGTGGTCCAAGATCTCAAAATTATCCAAACACGTCTAAAAATTCAAAACATTACAACACAATAATAAATTATTCCAAAAAAATAAGCACACTCAATACATTGCATTCTTGGACTGGTGATTCATAATACAATGACTTCAAAATAAATGGGGAATGTATGTGGTAGATAAAATATTAAATTTAAGTCGTTTTTTTTAAATAAACAGAATCAACCAATCGTAGAATCCTAGAATGAAATATTTATTTACATATGAACATCCCAAATCGCAAATAAGTTAAGTGTCTTTAAATTTACTCTTTTTCATTAAACTTTTTAAGAAGAATATTATTTTATTATTTTATATTATTTCAATCAATGAAACTGTATGTTCGTAGAATTTTAAATTAAAAATCAATCGCCTAATGCAGCCCTACATTAGGTTAAAGGGTAAAGGCTTGTTTCGATTGAGTTTCAGTAGTGAACATAAATCCAGGGTTTTCCAGTAAGGACTTCACAACTTCCTTTGTTTTATCGGCTTGGAGTACAATCAAAGCATTTATGAATAGAACTCGATCTCGTTCATGTGGCAACCGGGGGCACGGTCGGTTCGTTCGAACCAATTTTTAATGACTCGGCCGCTTTTTTGCGTTGAATGTTTGCTCTGACCTCTTCCAATGTCGTCAGCTTGTTGGTATAAACCAATGTCTTAGCGTAGCCCCAAAAAAAATAATCAAGAGGCGTCAAATCGTACGAACGAGGCGGCCAATCGACTGGCCCTTGTCTTGAGATAACACGCTAATCAAATTGACTCTTCAATTAATCGATTGTAAGGTGTTCTTTGTGGCTTGTGGCAACATCCTATTGAAACCACTCGTTGTCCAAGTTCATATCCGGGCCAAAACTAATCGGTAATCATAACGCTGGCCATTCACAGTAACGTGACGATCGATATCGTCGACGAAAAAATTTGGCCCAATAACGCCGCCGGCATGCAAACCGCACCAAAGAGTTTTTTTTTTATGGACGACGTGGTGACTCATGAAGCTAATGTCAAATTTCACGAGACCCATTACGCATATTTTGCTTATTGACGCACCAATTCAGCCAAAAATGAGCTTCGTCACTGAATCGGAGAACGTACATCAGCAATTGGTCCATTGGCTTCAATTCTTGAGTCAGCTTGATCTCGTATGGGTGTAAACCGAGATCCTTACCAAAAATACGCCATAATGTGGTCTGAGCGATGCGCAATTCTTGAGAACGCCGTGGAATTGACTGATTTGGATCGTTTGCTAGCGATGTTGTCGATACTTCGAACAATCCGTTGTCTCACTGATATGGCAACATCACACAACGAATATGTAGACTCAAATTTACGCACTAAACTTGTTATTAACTGTCTACTAGGGCGAGAATTACGACACAAAATGAGAGTTAAGGCTCTTCAAATTGCGGTCGCCGACTTCGAACTTTGGTAGAAAATTTTTATAATTTGCAGACGGTCCTTGTTCGTGTACTTTACCATGATGAAAATTTTCAGTTCAATGAATGGATTGACAATGACAGTTCGATGATTAGTGTAAGGGTGCGTTCACAAATTAAATTCAAAGTTGTCAAGACCCTTTTGGAAAACCCGATAGTTATTAGGCTTTTATTCATACAACAAAATATGCTACTCTAACAGAGAAGTGAAAGTTAAAACGGACAAGTATGCAAAAATAAATAAGCTTACACAGCAAAACAAAATTTATTTTGGACTTGCAATAATTTTAACAAACACTTGAAAAAAACATTTAATAATTTTTCTTTTTATTGGGTATATAAATGGAAAGAAGCGCATTGTTACTAACTTCATATCTATTCACACGCGCTATATTTTTAACAGTGACAGCTATTGTATGTTAAAGAGCGTCGAAAAATCTAGTAAATTGCGGGAATTTTTGATTCACTACTTTCCTTTGAAGAAAATTGCAACAGATGCGCAACGTTTACTCATTGAAGCTTACCCTGACTATTCTCTAAGTGTCAGAATATGTCAGGAATGGTTTGCACGGTTAAGAAGTGGTAATTTCGAAACAGAAGATAAAGAGCGACCAAAGGCAAGAAAAACTTTCAGAATCATCGCGAGTCACTCAACCAGCCATTTCACAACGTCTTAAAGCAGCTGGATACATTCAAATGCAAGGAAATTGGGTGTCACAGGAATTGAAGGAAAGAGACGTCTTAAGATGATTTTGCGTGCCTGAAATGCTGCTTGAACGCTACAAAAAGAAGTCGTTTTTGCACCGAATGGTGATGAAAAATGGATTCATTACAACAACCCAAAACGCAAGAAAGCATGTATCAAGCGCGGCCAACCAGGACCATCCCAGCCAAAGCAAGATATTCACGGCGCCATAGAAAAGCTCTATATTTGGTGGGATCAGAAGGGCGTATTGTATTATGAACTGTTGAAACCGGGTGAAACAATCACGGGGAACCTGCATCGAACACAATTTATCAGTTTAAAGAGAGCCATAGCCGAGAAACGACCGGAATATGCGACTTTACACGAAGCCATAATTTTTCAACATGACAACGCTCGGCCACATGTCGCAAGACCGGTTAAAAACTATTTGGATGGGAAGTTTTACCTCACCCATCTTGTAGCCAAGATCTGGCCACTTCCAATTACCACTTATTCCGATCAATGCAGTTTTTTTGGAATGGAATCCACAAATTACCAGAAAGATGGGAAAAAGTAGTGGCTACTTTGAATGTCATGTATTTTCATAGATTAATCCATGTTGTGCTATCTGCTATATTTGCCGATGACATCTGTATCGTTTCCTCAGATTCGGTTGGTTTCAATATTGAAATCAATCTGCAATAGCAGAACGTCATTGAAACATATTTTAATGACTAAATGCATCAAACACTCTTTTTACACTGAAAAGAAGGGCCTATCTCCTGCCAAGCAACAGACTTCAAATTAATGGCGTACAGATCGACTGGGGGTCAAAGGCTAAGTATCTTGGGTTACACCTAGACATAACGCTTACATTCTCTTTACATATTAACGAAGTCATCCACAAAATGAACATTACAATCAAAACGATGTTCCCATTCATCAAAGCGATCTTCCAAGCCATAATGTTCTATGGTTCCACAGTTTGGGGAAATTGTCCGCAAATTGCAGGTGTCCGAAAACAAACTGCTCAAAATGATGTATAATCTTCCTTGGCATTTCTCAACTAACGAGCTATTCACCTTGGCAAATATAGAGACAGTTCCAATAAGACTACAAAAACAATTTGAACTCTATAACTTGACATGCAGTATTTCTGAAAACCAGTTAATATCAGATCTGGCTATTTAAACTCCTATCTTGGTTTGAAACAAATTAAATTATTTATTTAAATATTTATTTATTTATTTATTTACATCGTAATTTTTTATTTACTTATTTATATATATATACTAGTAGTAAATATATAGTATATATATATATATATTTATATGTTTATGTATTTTTATAGTTATATATTAAATTTGTATAATTATTTTTTGTTATTTATATATTTATTTATTTTTGTAAATATACATTTACCTTATATATATTTGCTTATTTATTTAGCTATTCAATAACTTATTTATTTATTTATTTATTTATGTATTTATTTATTTATTACTTTATTCATTTAATTATTTATTAAACATTTATTTATAATAATTGAATGTATTTATTTCGAAGGTTTTTGCTGATAGCTTTTCCTTTCTTCTTCTATTCTTTAACTGTGATATATTCATTAAAACTAAAAACTATTTTTTCAGTTGTAAGGTAGCGTTAAACCACATCAATGTGCAATAAAATTTTTTTAATGAGACTGTGAATTTATGTAATGCTACTATAAATAATGAACGAGTTTTAACCAAACCATGTTTTGTATATTAAATTCAAAAATAACAATTAATGTGTCGCATGCAACTCACAACATCTCTATGTCCGTCCTAGTCCTTCCCGTGCACCGCACATATCGCATCGACTATGCGCCTACGCCATGCATGAGTGACAAAGAAACATGACTGCAAAGGAGAAGATGAATATGAATATGACTCTGATTTAAACTCTTACAATGACAGTATCAGAGGGAGGCCGGTGCCCTGTTAATAAAAGCGGAACTGCTGACATTACATTTTTTTGCTGAGGCGAGCCAAAAGCTGCAACTTCTTGACAGGTCGCCTGAAATCAAGATTTCGTTTCTTAAAAATAACACACCTTTGACATCGTAAGCGGCAGTTGAACGCCTACTTTCGTTGGCCACGATGAAAAATTTACCGATAAGCCACAATCTGTCTTGAAGTGTTCGAAAAACGAGTCGTGGTAAAATAAAATCTGAATTGATTTAAATAATTTAACTCCGTAATCTTATCCGTTTATGTTTATTATTAACAACAAAATTGTGAAAAATATATAGATATTTTTTACATATCAAAGTTATCACAATTAATTTATTGGGAATCTTTAATTGTTAATTTTTCCTTACACTGGTAGATAAATAGCACTGGATAGTTTACATTTTAAACTTAATTGATTGAGATTTAATTATTGTGTTCATGCATCCTTTACATTCAATTAAAATTTCCCTCACTCTTGATATTGAAAAACTCTTCCTCTTGCACGATAGATTGCAAACACTTTTCCGTGAACATGTTGCGATCTCACGCGCAAACCAAAGCACTAAAACCGTCTTTCATTCAAAAATTTGCATAAATTATGTACTGCATGCCCATAGCCGTATCAGAACTACCATCAGCCAGCACTCAACTCGTTTAGTTTCCAATCAAGCTTGAAATCTCGTGCTCATGAATCGATTGCATAAATTAAACGAGCAATGATTATGATCCGCCACCGGGGCAAATTTTCCTGGATGCAGTGCTTTTATCACAATTGAAACTGAGGCAGATGAAGCAGACATGGGATCAAGTAAGGTACATATTAATATTGGATATTTTACAGTTTAAATAGAATGCTCGTTAATGTTTATCTGAGAGTGGAAATTTCGCGTGACTCCACTTTTGGATACGACTAATTTTAAGTGTAGGGCAGGAAGATTGCATCCTTACCGCAAGTTTGTGATGCCTCATTCAAAATTCAATTCGAGGATGAAACGCAACTGACATGAGATTTTACAGCGCAACAATATGATACCGAGTGGGTTGCATTTATATTTAACGTTCTCGAAATAAATCTGTAAATTAAAATCCAGAAAACGTGACTATTACAACACACTTGTAGTCGGTAAAAGAAAAAAAAAGACTGAAAAGTAATATTTGGAAAAACTGACGGCTGATGCAACACATTTCATGCGCTAATTTGTTCGACTGTTGGATGAAAGTAAGGATGATATACATATGTGTCTCAACGCAACGCGCAACGAAGTAACTGTATTCATTTTTGGTATGATTAATTGATGTCAATTTAAACGTTGTGCAGTCATCCTATAAAAGTACCTTAGATGGAGCTAAAATGAGCTGGGACCGGGTTCTGAAATTCGAATCCCGACACATTATCTTATCTTAGCCGTGAAAAATAAATTTAATAAAACTTCTCGAATAAAACGCACCAACTTACTCACAAGCTCCGCTGAAAAATGTGAAAACACTGATGAACGGTTGGGTGGCGCATCTGGTTAAAGCGCCTGCCTTTCAACTGCTTCAATTGATAGGTCCCACTTTCGAATCCTAAAGTGATCTAGCTTTTCGAAATTTATCCAGTCGCCATTTGAATCAAATTAATGGTCCTATCACTAAATTTGTCGACCAGCTGACTAATGGTAGGCGTTGTTGTAGCGGTTGTTGTATTTGCTGCTGGAATTCGTGTTGTCAAAAATATCGGTTTGTGTGTATGGTGTCTATACTTCTGCTGTGAAGGCACACTGACACAAAGTGTTGAGCTAATCTTCCAAAACTTTCAAAGTATATCAAACTTAAGTCGAAGTAAATCCTCTCAACAAGGCGAAAGCATAATTGTCGATAAAAAAAATCTCCGTCCCATTTCGTTCTCCACCCACGTGACTTCTGCTTGTGCTTCCGTTTTCTCAGTTCCGCATATGGTTCTGATAATTTCGAACCCGATGCAAAAGAATTCGCTCACCTACAAGACTTTTGCCACAGGTCATTGGATCAAATATCAACAACTCCTAGTGACATGGAATACCATCTTACTCGACTTTGAACTGACACCACCTGCGGACCTGATGGGGTACCTCCGATAAACTTAAAGTACTGCTGTAGCTCTCTTGCAGCTCCCTTGGCTTTTTTATTTCACGCCTATATTTACCAAAAGATTTTCTAAAATTTTGGGAATGGTTTTATAATTCCGGTGCACAAAAAGGGCTTCCGGGGGGATAAAAAATTTCATGTCCATGAATCACAAATACCCTGTACACTACACTTGTCAGGCCACAGCTTAAGTACGCATCCAATGTATGGTCACCCTTTAACATAACACATATTGACCGATGAGTCTGTCCAACGCAAATTTTTTCGTTTCGCACTTCGACATTTATCATGGACTGGTCCTCTTCGTCTTCGACCTTATAAGGACCGTCTTTTACTTATCGGCCTTGATTCTTTGCAAAAACGTGGGGAAGTCTGTGATACAGTACTTTTACATCAGCTTATTGCTGGTTATATTGAAGCGCCAACACTTCTTAACCAAGTAAATTTTAGTGTTAAGTCTTTCAATTTTAGAAACTCAAACATTTTTGACATAAAATACCACCGTACGAATTACGGATGCAAAGAACCTGTTAATCGGATCTCAATAGAATCGAATGCAAGCTTCTACTCTAAGTGGAAGGGCTGTCCAAATAACCATAACTGGGAAATTTTCTGCCGAGCCCGTAATTTTGTAACTTCGATAACGAGACTTGCAAAGAAAGGGTATTTTTCATCCAAGCTGGGGTCAGACCAGAATGCTAAGAAGCTTTAGACTCTAAAGTTCTACTGAGCGTAAGTAAGCTCTAAAGTTCAGAGCTTCTATCTGCCAAGTTTAGAGCTTACAAACGCTCAGTAGGTGTTGGTAAGAAACACGTTGTAAATCTTATACCTGATCTCGATGATCTTAACAATACTTTCCTCTTCAATTCTACAGATAAAACACCCTCTTTAGCTAACTATCCACACTCTTCTGATCGGCAAGGAGTTTTCGAATTTGAGGTTGTTTCGGAAGTTGATGTTTTTGATACCATCTGCTGTATTAAGTCAAATGCTGTTAGCGTGGACGGAATCCCTATGCAGTTTGTCAAAATGATCTTAACCCACATAATTAATTCCTACATAACGTCTTCGACTTTTCCGTCTGACTGGAAGCTGGCTAAAGTCATTCCTGTCCTCAAAAAGCCCCAGGCATCTTTGGTTGCCCCATAAGTATTTTACCTTGCCTTTCAAAAGTTTTGGAAAAGGTCCTCGCTAAGCAAATTACGCATCACCTTGATCTGCATAGTTTACTTGCACCGGTCCAATCCGGTTTTCGAGCTAACCACAGTTTTCCATGGCTAATGTTAAAATCCTCGATGACATTAGGATTAGCTATGACTTGGACTTTATCACAGTACTTCGCCTCCTTGATTTTTCCAAAGCTTTCCGAGAAGCTAAGAAGTTATTTTGGCTTTAGTGAAAGGTCGGTGCGTCTCATTAGCAACTACTAATCACTTTCAAAGGGTTGTTTTTGGTAATAGAACCTCTCAGGTGAAAAGTTTACTGGTAGGAGTGCCTCAGGGCTCAATATTAGGTCCTCTCTTATTCTGCATGTTTATATACGACCTGCCATTAGTCTGTTCCAATGTCAGTTTACATTTGTATGCTGATAATGTACAACTGTATCTGTCTGGACCTATTGGCCTTGTTGAAGATCTTGTTTGCAGGCTAAATGAAGATTTATCTGAAATCCATCACTGGGCGGTGCGCAATTGCCTGACCCTCAACCCAGCGAAGTCCCAACTGATTCTCCTATCGAAAAAGCTTTACAAAACCGAACTTGTGCCGCCAATTTACCTTTATAATACGCAATTGCAGTTTGTTGACTTGGTTACCAACCTGGGGTTTTCAAATTAATCGCTCTCTTTCCCCGGTAAGCCACATCAACTGCACTGTGGGGCGAATATACGTTGGCCTACGCAAACTTTGGCTCCTTTCCAGCTTTGCTCCGGTTGATACGAGACTGAGACTAGTTAAAACCCTGATCGTTCCCTACACGTAAATTAACTGTTGCTTTAATGATATGGAATCCAATTACCACAAAAATGTCTCAGGATGTACGCTTCGGCAGTTCTTGAACATTATGTGCTGTGTTTTCTTGCACAAAATTATATAAAACAGATCGCCGCCATACCTGTTTGAACAACTTCAATTCGCTCGCTCTGCTAGAACATTTCGCCTTATAAATCCTTCCTCTAAATACTTTAGCTCTTCGCTTATTTTTTTTTTATCTTTGCCACCAAACTCTGGGGCTCTCTCCCTACGGCAACAAAGCAAATAATTGGAGCCACGCAATTAAAAAATGCTGCTTTGGCGTACTTCTCCTGCTACCCCTTTCACTCCTTTCCTCTCCCCTCCATGAATTCTTAATTGCTTATCATTTATTATAATAATTAATTTTTATTATGTATAGGTTATCTATTTTTAAGTGTAAATCTTTTCGTATCTGTAAGTCGTCGTCATCAACTTCAAGTGGACTACCAGAGCGGTTTTCATCTTTGAGTGAAAAATCACCAGAACGCAATTTAGCAAACCAATTCCGACACTGCCGTTCTTTTAAAGCTTCGTCACCATAAACAGCACAAAATTTTTTATGAGATTGCGATGCGTTTTTTCTTTTCCGGAAATAAAAAAGCAAATTATGACGTTAATGTTCTTTTTTATTTTCCATTTTTCAAAATTTTTTTACTTATTGACAGTTGACAGTACCAACAATCAAAAAACAAAATGTGTTTGAAATTTCGATTAGGTCAGCAAACCTAAAAATTCAACTAAAGCCATCTATGAGTGAAATCCGCAATTACTTATTTTTAATTTTTTTTTGAAGATTATGAAGGTTATACTTGTAGCTTTCCTTCAAAATTAATTTTCCTATTTCCATTCAATTTGTTTAAAGTTAAATTCACCTGTAAGTTGAATCCACCATATTTCTGTAAATTGTGCAATAATATTTAAGGACAAAAAAAAATGTATATATTCGCTGCTACAATAAATATAACGATAGCGATAACTGGCGTTAATTCGTATTCGATATTCTTCGTTTGATATCAGCGTTAGTGTTTTTATCTGTGTTTGCAGCGAAGCCCAGGCAGAACAAGTCTCTAACTACCTCAAAGTTATAACTGTCTATGTTAACGTTCTGATCCAGACGTCGGATTTGGGTGTCCTTTCTTGATGACAGCATATGTTTCTTTTTGCTGTCGTACACAACCAAACCCATCTTTTAGTTTTGTCTGAACACTCATCAACGCACTGTTGACATCAAGCTACGTTCCCTAATTATATCAATATCTTCGGCTTATGCGAGTTTTTGAACAGACGTTTAACAAAAGCGGAACTTTTGAAGTATTGTTCCAAGTATGATGTTGAAGAAATCGCATGACAATGCATCACCTTGTCTTAAACGTTATTTGACATTAAGTGGGTCGGCGATGTTTTTCCGACCTTAATGGAGCAGCCTGAGTTTTCTGTCGCCATCCTGCACAAGAGGACGAACTTGTATGGGAAGCCAAACCTAGACATGGCTTCATACAACTCGTTTCTGTGGACGAAACAAAAACCAAAACCAACCTTGAAATTGAAGAAAAGATGGTGTGTGCCGATTTTTTCCTTCTTTTGTTTTATACTATAATTAGCTCGCTCTCAAGAGGTAATGAATACCTTTTAAATGCGAGTAGCACAGAGCGAAAATGAGGAGAAGAACAAAAAACTTTTTGTAGTGGTTTGGTCTCAATTCAACTCCATGGATAGACCACGAAACGGGACGGATGATTTGATATCAACTTATTGAAAGTTTGAAAGATTTTAATATAACACCCCTTTTGTCAGTCTTATGCCTTTAAATCAGTGCCATTTACACATAAATCTTCACAGACCACAACACGAACTCAGATCTCTAGCCGATACAACAACCACTACAACAACTCCAACCATTAGTCAGACTACTATCGCTGTTCGACCAATCCAGTGATAGTGCCATTAATTTTATCCAAGATATGCCTTTCTGTAAATATTTGATCGATGGTGATGCAACTATCAGGCTGTTGATGAACGTCTTTAGACTTTCACATAATACGGCGGGGAAGGTGTTATAGGCAATGTTGAAGAGATTGATGCCTTTATAATTGACGCAGCTTAGAGAGTCTCCTTTCTTGAAGACTGGGCAAACAATACTGAGATTCCATTCATCTTTGATGCTTTATTGTTTCATTGCCCCTGCATTGAAAAGTTCAACAGCTAAAGTGGCTTTATTAGATTTAAGCTTATTATTGCTATCTTTACTTCGTCTAGCTCGGTAGATGCTGTTGGCTTGCGTCGTCTTCATCATGGTTCATGCTGCCTGCCAGCGGAAAATTATTCTTCATTGCCATAATACAGTCTGCACAAGTGGTTCTTCCATGTCCTCAGCATTGACTGCAATTCTACTATGATTTTTTCATTTTGAACCTTGGTTTCGGGTCTGTTTATCTGTTGGTAGAATTTTCAAACCTCTCTCGTCTTTCCTAATCTCTCAACATCCTTGATCGCGCGCTTCTTACGCTCTTTCATAGAAGTTGGTACAGCTTGAGAATGTTGTGCACGAGATTAAATCAGCCAATTAGAACATTTGAAAATTTGTCACGCACGGCAATACACCATATTTCTCGCATTTCAACCCGTTTGTTCCAACTTACGGCCGATTGAATTTAATGTTCTGGTCAATAGAAAACAAGAGAGGGTAGTTTCTGAATTCCATTTAATGCTTATTTTCTAAGTGACCACATTGCCTTAAGTTTATGCGGGAGTTTTGTTTGCAATCAGAATGTTACTGAAATTGTTTTGTCTGTGACTAAAATGTCCAACTTAGTACCAATCGAGTTAGAAAAAATATAGGACCAACGACCCAAATTCTAGGCCAGTCTTCTGTAGGCACATAGTGGCATCGCTGTAAGAGCGTAGAACTCTACGTTTAGATAAGATGTGTCAAATTTGGAGTTATATTACCACAAGTCTTACATTGAAAGTTGAATTTGTTGTGTTTTGTTAATGTTTTTTTTTCAACTTCACCAATAAAGTGTTTAACTCGTTAGGGACAGACAGCCAGAATTAAGAAATAATATGCAGGAAAGTTAAACTTGTGCTGAGCTAACACAGAAACGTCACTTACAAATTTTTACTATTCTAGTACGAAAAAGTTTAGAAAGTTGTTTTGAAATGAGAACAAGCTAAATTAATGACCAGAGTTTGGTCTTTGATTGCTGAAATTTAAACGTTGTTTCGATATAAAATTGTGAAAGACTGCTTATGTCAACTCCTTGTCCAATGTATTTTCGAAATTATTTCAACGACCTTGTACGATGCACTTTTTGTGTTCGGAATATTAAAACGTGATTATCTTTATGTCGTTTAAGTTCAAAAAATAAATAATTTCAGTCGAGAGATTTCCACCATCTCTTCATTCCGAGCTGAGGAAATGTTCAGCATCGGATCTCTTTCTTTCTGGTAAAAAGATGGCTCCAAGAGGATAACATTCAGGCCAGTTTTCTTTGGAGATTTTGATAGTTGTTTCCAGGCCGATTTCGAGAGATTGCCTTTCTCTGTGTCATTTTCTGGATAGACCTCTGGAATTGCGTTCACGATAAGAAACCAAACTAACCAAACTAAATCTTCGGATGTTATGATCTTCCTTGTAATGCTTTTAAATATACGAGTAATGCAAATTTATCCGTGTTTTCATGTGTCAGTGTTGTAGACGCCATTCGGAATCATGAAAAATGAAAAAAATTTGTAGGACTCACATATCTCTGAAATAATTTCGGAAGCACTGCCGTGGAAACGTGGATAAAGAAAAAGAGCAAACGGAACATCAAAATATGAAATGGGCTCAACTTGATACTGTTTAATTCTTAAAATTAGTCTTTCTAGTTCGGAGCTAACTTAATTTAGTCAATTGTTGATAAATTACATAATTTTGATGACATTTTTGGAATTAAAATTGAACAAAAAATAAATCATATAAAAATAGATTATAAGGTATACTTATTATGAACATGTTTACACAGTAAGAAATATATTAGTTCAGTTAAAATTCTACAAAATAAAATTCACAATTATTACTTGAAATGAGGATAGGTTTAGCAATGGTTAGCTGCTGTAAAGGTAAAGTTGCGTATTGAACATTTATTTTAATTCAACATTTCGGTAAATACTTACTTTCGAATGTATTATTTCAAGTGATCAGGACAACAATTTGGAAATAGTCCAATTTGGAAAAATTTCAACAACTTTTACATTTGGCAGTTGTTTTTCAACTTCTTCAATGCGGTGTTATGAATCAGTCTGTCAGAAATATCAAATATTATATAGCCTTGTTTCAAAAGTATTACATTCGTATTCTAAAATTTTGAGGACCAGTTGCATGGTGACACAAACAAAATTTCGAGCATGATCAAAAGCTCTTTCGCCAACAATAACTGGAACTGTATTTCTTTTTTGGGAATTAAAATTTGTCTGATTCGGTTGAACTCTGCAATTTCTTTGCAAAGTTTCCCTTCCTCAGAAAACTTTTTTATTAAACCTTGTGCTGAGTTATCACTAAAACATCACTTACAAATAATTACTATTACTAATGCTATTATAGGGAAAAGAATTTTAAAAAGTTGTTTTGAAACAAGCTAAGGCGAATTTGTGTGTTTTTTGTTTTCAGAATTTAAATTGTTTCGATATAAACATTGTGAAAGGCCGTTTATCTCAACTTCATGTATTTTCAGAATTATTTCTAATCAATCAGATTTGTTAGATTGCTTTTCATTAACCATTGCTTGATAATCTTAATGTCCTTTCAAAGGGTTCAAAAGTACATAATTTTCGCCTCTTCCTTCCGAGCTGGGAACTGCTCAGCATAGGATCTTTTTCTTTTGGTTAATATAAGGCTTTAAGAGGATCACATTTTTTTATCCATGTGTCATTTTCTGGAAAGACCTCTAGGATTGGCTTCATGATAAGAAACCAGTACAGGGGAAAACAAACTAAATCGTATGTTATGATCTTCCTTGCAATATACGAGTAATGCACTTTTAGTCATGTTTTTTTAATTTTCTCTCGATGCCTTTTCTTTGAATTCAATTGCCTCACGTAAGTTGCGCCATAAGCTTCTTTTTGCTAATATGATATATTAGAATGATAAAAAAGCGTCAAGCTACAACCGAGCAGGTTTTGAACAAAAAAACTGGTGGCTCCATAATTTTCTAAGGATGTTTTCATGTGTTAGTGTTGCCGACGTCAGTCTGAGTCTTGAAAAATGGAGAACACTTACAGGATTCACATTTCTGAAACAATTTTCCAAGAACTATCGTGGAAATTTGGATCAGGAAATAGAGAAAGGGGCACATCAATGTATGAAATGGCCTCAACTAAATACTGTTTTAGTATTTTTGGTAGTCTCTATAGTTAGTTACTTACTTAGTTTAGTCAATTGGCTAAATAAACATAATTTTAATGAAACTTTTGGCACTAAAATTGAACAAAAAAAAATGTTATGTGAATTTGTTCGGAAACTTATGAACGGCAATGTATATATTTATGCATATCTTTTTATCTGATAACGTAGCTGTAAACTATAAAAATAATTAATTTTGAACTTTTTTTATTGGAAAACTTAATTGATTTTGATTGAAAAATTTTAATTGTCCCTTTTTTTGACAGTTTTTTCGTCATAAAATTCATTATGCACATACGCCTCGAACGAAACAGTTGGATTTACACACACACACAGACATCTTTCCTCCAAACGTTGATCCATGTAAACATTTTGAATTCCAAACTCGGACAGATTACATTAGCTTCCTGATACGAAGTCAAAAAAATAAAAAAGTTTGCTGAGCTGGTGTGTTACATAAGCAATAAGTTATGAATACCTGTTTTTTTTTTGTCAATTTTATTAAACTCTATATAATGTTTTACTAAAGTACTAAACAACATTGCTTAAAACTAGCTTAATGTATGGAAATATTCTTATATAACTTACTGACCCTATGCGGGCTCTCTAAGCTAAACCTATTGCTTAATCTATATATTTTTGCCCTTCGACTTTACTTGCGGTTGCTTTAATTTTAATCAAATATAGCTTAAAACTAAGAAAATCGAGTTTAACAATTTAAAAAACTTAGTAACAGAGACTTATCCTAACTTAAAATAACTTAACTCTAACTTAAATAACTTATTTTTACCTTAATATTACGGCATATATACATGCAAAGCAGGTAGAGGCACATGTATATTTATGTAGAAAAACTTAACCTAATCGACCATACTACCGTAAGTCGACCACCCGTGCGAAAAACGTTCGAGTCGAAGTCGGCCAACTTTACCTCAAGGGCTACTAATCATAAGAAAGAATTGAGGATTGAGTTCCTTCCATTTACTTTTTTAAGCCACAAAAAATGTCGGTGCTGGCATTCGGCTTCTTTTATATTGCGGCCAGAAACCGCTCTATTAAACCTCAGATGTTCCGTGGAACTATTTGCAACTCCTGGCTCATATTAAAGCCGCTTATCCGCAGCTCTTCGGACAATGCCAAAAATTAGCGCTACCGCTTATCTATCCTGAATGAGACCTATCGTATCTAGATAGAGAAAAGCCTCTGGGGGGATATAACCGTTAAGACGCACCTGCTCGTAATACCTGTCATTGAAATAGTAGGCATCGCGGATAAGATTGTTGACAGAATTCATTGCTCTAGCAAGAGCTGAGTGGCGAAGTTGGTAGAGCGCCTGCCTTTCAATTGATTCAATTGATAGGTCCCAGGTTCGATTCCTAGAGTAGTGGTCTAGTTTTTCGAATCTGGTTCAGTCACCATTTACCATTGGGATCAAGTTAATGGCACTTTCACAGTGCCATGTCGAACAGTGATAGTAGTCAGACTAATGGGTGGCGTTGTTGCAGTGGTTGTTGTATCGGCTTAGTTCCTAATTCGTGTTTTCAAAATAGCGGTTTGTGTAGATTGTGTGTAGATGGCTCTACTGTGAAGGCATAACACTGACAGCGGGGTGTTTAAGGTAAATCGTCGCTTTCAAAGTTCATAGACCATAACTAATGTCGAATAAAAAAATCCTGCGAATTAGGTTAAAGGAAATAGGTATGAAAATCCTCCGTCCCATTTCGGGTTCCACCCACGGAAGTGAGTTGAAACCAATTACACCTGAGTTTCTCAAACCACTACACAATCTTTCATTCTTCTCCTAATTCTTCTGCTCGCTCTGTGCTACACGCCAATAATTAAAAACAAAAAAAACCTAATTTCCTGTCACCTGGCTATAAAACAGTCTCTTTGCTTGGGCAAAAGCACCCCTAACTCTGGTGAAAGCAGCGTCTACATTTTTCTTGAAATATAGATCCGATAGAGATATCGGACTACCTGTTATAGCATAACCTTTTCTTGAAAATGGTTATAACTGTTTTGTCCCTGAATTTTACTTCTTTACTTAATTATTAACCGGTAAAAGAGGATTGAATGTCAAGAGCAAAACAAGTGCACCTCCTTTCTGTTGATTATTTATATATATGGAATAAGTATATCTTTAATACTCCCAAATAGTAAACATTGTACCAGCAATAGAAATGTGTTAAAAGCTTATATAAAACAAGCGGCAATTTAACAAGTAACTACTCCCACTTTCAGACCACACTGTGTGATACATCATCTCCATTCACAATTTTCTTCAATGAAAATGTTGTCAATACAAAACCAACAAAAATAGCAGCGAAAAAAAATGCTTCGATATTTCCTCAGGATGTTTTCGACTGTACCCAAAGTTGGTATTGATTTTTATTTTTTCTGTTTGTTAGTTCGTTTAGTGTTGGGATAGAAAAAAAAAGTCTAAAGCCAAAGGATTTACCAAGAAGAGAGTCCACAAGGATGTTTACTCATTGTGAATGCTGTACACGATTTCGAAAAAAAAAATTATATCCAAATGCACAAGATAAATGGAATGTTGTGGGTAGGAGTATGAAAGCATAACATCAGCAGCAAGCAGCCGGGCGCGCACACCCCCAGAATTTCCTTGCGCAAAATTGGATATATAAAACTATGTATGGACGTATATTTGAAACACACCTAAGCAGAGACACACATCGGCAATATTTGGAGTCCAATTTTATTCAGACGGTCTGCCGGGAGCGATGACATGATACGCTTGAGGTGTACCGGGCGCGGGTGCTTATGACCGGTGTTGCTTGGTGAGCTTGCGTGTGGGTGGATTCCGCCTTAGATTTTGGTCGATTTTGTCATTTTCCGCACCATTTGGTTAACAAATTTATTTGGGGGCCTTTGACGTTGAATGCCGAGACACGTGAAGTCGCACGATTACTCCTGTGTTATAGCAACGCTTTAGCATCGTAGCACCGAGGAACACACAAACCAAATTAAGGAATCATTGCAGTCGTCTGTAGGAAGCTGAAGTTTGAATTCCAGGTATTTCCGGCGCAGCTAGCAGGGTGTCATTTTTTGATGGCAACGGTGGGCTCAACTCAGGATTGGGTGCGTTTATGGACATTTAATGCGTACCTGAATACCAATCAGATCGTGACGGGGAATTTAATTTTATTTCCAGGTAAATTGAAATTCTTCTCGGTTTCCGTAAAGGATTTCTTATTAGGTCCGGAAAACCGTACTATCGATTCGCACTAGGGCATAGGGGCATGCATAAATAAGGCAAGGAATCGTTAATGAAGAGGCTGCTCGAGAAGGATGAAATAATCAATGAGGAAAGTATTGTCGAGTAGTAACACTCGGGACTAATTTATGCACCGGCATCCTAGGTCAAAGGGATGAATAACTCAGATATAGAGTGCTGAACTTTCGCGTTCTCTTGAACATCATTTATTGATGAATAATGAGACCTTTTTGGGGAATCTTTGAAAATGTTTTTTTTTTTTCTTTTATATATTTCACGGAATATGATGCCAAAAGTCAACATGCTGTTACTTTAATATGACACTCCACGTTCATTGCTCTCGGATTTTATGAGACCAAGTTTACGCTTTAGTGGATATGATTTGATTAAAGTCATGTGTACATCTGATTCGTGCTGAGGGTGCTTCAGACATGCTGTATAACTTATCTTCCTTTTATTTCCTTAGTGTGAGTCGAAACAATTTGACGTGACATGAATGCATCCGAGGTGTATGTTCTTATCTACTTTCCAATGTTGCTCGTATTCTGTGTTTTTATGAAATGGAAATTGGAACTTGTAGTGAGTCACGTATAGTGACATTCATGTGAGTATGAATAAACATTATCAAAGGTCAGGGAACCATAATCGTATACGTTGATCTCTTTCGGATAAACTTTTAAAGCTTTAAGAAAACAATTTGTTCATCGTTTGGTTTGACGACGGACTTAAAGGATTTCTTGAGATAAATTTGCTTAATTTAAGCGATGATATTCACAACTATAATTGGTAACTTCTTTCAGTGGAAAGAGAAAATCTTTTTTCCTCCCTGGTAGCCAAATCTAAGCTGTTTGGAAAAAGTATTGAGTGGGAGAGCTCGGTGAGATATTAAGGTATATATCATGACGCCAAGATGACATGTCTAGATCGCTTGGAAAACTGAAAATAGCGGTTAATTTATTATATTCTTTTGTGAATACAAAGTCAAAGCAAGATGATTTTTCAAGCTATTCTTCTATACGGCTGCCCTGTTTGGGGGAACAGTGCAAAATCTCACATCAAACGCCTACAAGTGTCCTTAAACAAACTTTCCCGAACGATGCTTAATATATTAGTACCACTCAACCATAGACCTACATTTATAAGCGAATTTTGAAATGATTTCAGAATGAATACAGAAGCTTAATAACAAATTTAGCTTAGGCTGTACTTTTGGTGATAACCAATTACTTAACGAACTATACATTTGATATCCCATGTTTATATTACATTAGTTTTTATTTGAACTTTATGTACTAATGTATTTTTATTCATTTATTCATTTACTAATATATTCATATATTTCTTTCCTTATATATTTATAAATTTATTTACTTATATTTTATTTTATTTTATTTTTACATATATTATATATTTTTATTTATTTATTGATTTATTAATTTATTTATTTATTAATTTATTTATTTATTAATTTTTTTATTTATTTATTTATTGAATTCGTTATTTATATAATTACTTTTTTTCTTTCTTGATTCCTTATATAAAGTAATGAAGACATTTAGACACTAGTCATTTAAGTTTTAGCCCTTATGAAATAATTGTTAAAAAACATATTCATAATATGAGCATTTACTTAAATGTCAATTACATAAATATATATCTTTTTGCTTGTTTTTCTCTCGAAATTTCCTTAAAAATGCTAAATTGTTGCAAAAGTATAACTCATTTCGATTGTGATAACTAATCTTATTTCAGAAGTACAATAAATTCATATAAATTCTCTGAACTGTTAAATGATCGGCAACACCATTATTTGATTGATTGTTTTATTATAAAAAAAAAAACTTTTTTATTTTGTCATCAAAGATCCGGGGAAATTACCTCAATCTGTCTGTCCCTGTTTCAACACTGTTTTTGTTTCTTTTCTTTTTCAAAGTTTGTTTCGCGTTAATGATAGAAGAACCACGATGGATTGTTTTTGAAATTCTGAAAAATCAACTTTCTGATCCTGATAGCTTCTTTACAGCTCAAGTCGCACCACCAATTAACCTTTCATATGATGCATTTCACCCTGTGAGGATTGAAGTTTCTCTTACTAAAGAGAACAGCCTTAAAAAAATTTATAATTTATTTTTAGGGGTCCTTACAAGTGCAAGGGAACTTTATTTCTATGCTTCGGATGTGCTTTGATTTTTAAAAGAAACACAATCTCGTAAAAGTTTTTTTATGTCATATACTACTGTGTCCAAAAAATAAGGTGACATATGAATTTAAACTGCGCGCGTCGAAGGATTTTGAATTTTTTCTTTCTTTTTAGGTTGGTAGTACTGTCAGTGACATCTATGTGAAATTTCATGTCAAAATATATTCATAGTGTTTGAGATACGCGTCGTTTTGTGAGCTGCTAAAAGTGAGTTTTTCGTTTTTTGCGATGTCGAAATTTATTGAGCAAAGAATTTGCATTAAATTTTGTTTTCGGAATCAATTTTCTGCTGCGGATACGTTGAGGATGGTGCAGAAAGCCTTTGATGATGAGGCTATGTCTAAAAAAAATTTTTACAAGTGGTACAGTGATTTCCAAGCCGGCCGTGAACGTGTCGAAGACGAAGAGCGTTCTGGGCGACCATCAACCTCAACCGATGAAGCTCACATCCAACAAATCAAAGATTTGGTGTTGAAAAACCATCGATTAACGATTAGAGACCTTGCTGATGAAGTTGGCTTATCGAAAGGCTCAGTCAATACCATTTTGAAGGATGCTTTGGGCCTCAAGCGCGTCAAATCTCGACTGGTGCCGAAAACATTGAATTTTTTGGAAAAAAGGCGTCGCGTTGAAGTGTATGAAACAATGCTTTCCGACTACCAGGATGTCATGAAACGCATTATAACTGGCGATGAGACTTGAATCTATGCTTACGACCCCGAAACAACCGATCAATCGAGCGAATATCGTGCCAAAGGAGAGCCGAGACCAAAAAAACCGCGCCAAAGTCGCTCAAAAATCAAGGTCACGTTGACTGTTTTCTTCGATTATCGGCCAAACAGTCAACAAGGAATATTATTTGAACGTTATGCGTCGTTTGCGTAACGCTATCCGCCTAAAAAGGCCGGAATTGTGGAAAGACAATTCTTGGTTTTTACACCACGATAATGCACCATCCCATACCGCACTCGTATTTCGTGATCATTTCGCCAAAAACTCAACCCATATCGTTCCGCAACCACCGTATTCACCTGATCTGGCGCCGTGCGACTTCTGGCTGTTCAACAAGCTCAAAAGACCGCTCCGGGGACACCGTTTTGATACGATAGAGGAGATTCAAGCCGCAGCGAAGACGGAACTGAAGGCCATCCCGGAAAGTGACTACAACCAGTGTTTCAAAGATTGGAAAATCCGTTGGCATAAGTGCATTGCACCGGGAGGGGATTACTTTGAAGGAGATGAAATTGATTTGGAAGAATAAATAAAGAATTTTCAAAATAAATACAATGTCACCTTATTTTTTGGACACAGTAGTATACTACTATAAGGCAGAATGTCCTGAGAACATAAATGAGTGATGCATTTCATCAATATTTTCCGAGTCTGAGTGAGTGTGAGGCGGTTATTTTTGCAGATGATATCGCTTTATTTTCATCTCATAGGCTTCCTCAAAACGTTGAGACAAATTTAAAGGATGCGATGAAAATTATCGAAAGCTACTACAATATATAGAAAATTAAGATGAACGGTATTAAAATGCAAGCCATCTTTTGTACCAAAAAAAGAAGACCTTGCCTCCTCCCGAAAAGCAGCATACAAATCTGTGGAGACGCCATAGAGTGGATCAACTGTGTGAAATATTTAGGAATAAATCTAGACACACAACTAACCTTTAGTGAACATATCTCTAAGACCCGTCACAAAGTTAGAATAGCAACAAAAAAGTTATACCCATTTGTTAACAGGAAATCTGCGCTAACAAATGAAAACAAAATCATATTACATAAAGCCGTTTAAAATCGATACTTCTTCACGGTTGCCAAGTATGGGGTAGTTGTGCACAGTGTCTCATCAAAAAATTACAAGTGTCACAAGGAAAATTACCTAAAATAATGCTTAAACTTCCTTGGCATCACTCCACGTTATGCCCGCATAAAGGAGGGAATGTTGAAATGATATCTGTAAGAATACAAAAAGATTCATAACTAAATGTGCTTTTGTAGAAAATACCCTCATATCGAATATACCTATGCTCTTAACCAATTTTTTGTTTAATATTTTGTAAAATCCATGATTATCTATTTAGTATTTCTTATTTTACTTTCTTGATTTTCTTTTTTTAATATTTATTAATTTTATTTATTTATTTATTCAATTATTTATTAAATTATTTATTTATTTATTTATATAATCATTGTATTATAATATCGATGTCAACAATTGCTTAATATTTTTGTGATTCAGATTATTTCATATTATTTCTATATTTTTCTTTTACAACTATTCAGTGAAGGGTTTTTTCGAATTTTCCTTCGTGATATACTCTATTGTTAATATCAAAATTCAATTTCCTCAATACAAATTAATGTAACAGTACCAAGATAGCTTAATATCGAATCTCTGTAATGTAAAATGTGTGGTAACCCTAATATTATAAATTAGTTTCGAAATAAATACTATATATCTATCTATCTTTATCTATCAACGCAATTGAAATATTCTTGGCAGCCTGAAAATATTGCATTATTTTAGCTTGGAGCTTTGTGATTGTTTCAAAGATTTCGTAGAACAAGTATAACGAAATAAAAAAAAGACTCCACAGACTTCCTTTATAGCTAAGACACCAATTAGGAAACTAAGCATTGACTTTAAAAAGAATTAAAAAGAATTATTATTTTCGTTGACAAATTGTTCTACATAAAAATTGTAAATGGGGTTGCTCAAGCCGAACTAACTTGTGCAGAAAAGCGGAAGAATATTAAGAGATCTATAAAAATCTTTACACTAAACACACACTTGTCGAAACTTATAAGCTCAATAAAAAGATTTATCACACAAAGCGCAAAGTAATTTATTAAGAGCACACAGAAACTTTAACTTAAAAACTAGTTCAACCTCAAATCACTGCTGAAAATCACATAAAACAAATTAATTACCCACAATGGCCGACTACCGCTTAGTAATCTCTATTATCTTACTGTATGTATGTTCGCCCTCTCGCTGCAGATAATAGCGATAACTCCATTAAAATATGGTCTACTACCACTAAATTTAACAAGCTGCGCCAGCACCACAGGGCAGCTCCTGCCGCTGCTGACTCTAATGCAACTCTTTGACCATAAATTTCCCATCGTGGGATCTATAAATTCTCGAAAATGGACCGCCACTAGAAAAAAAACCGCAGGGATTTTAAATTTTCTCCACAACCTAACATTTTCGGATGCATGCAGGGCAGAAAGAGCTGCATTTCTGTCATAATGCGTTATGAGCATCCCAGTGCGTTTCTGATCCACGAAAAACATGCCTGACAATTGATTGCCCACCAAAGAGAAGGACTCTTCGCATACGTTGATGCCAAACACGTCACATGTACCATGTATGTTTATAAATAAAAGGAACTATGATACATTCAAGATATTTGTATCTCATCAAGTAGCTGCTGTAAAGTATTTCGAGCACTACAAGCTCTCTGATTTCCAAGCCCATTAGCACTTCACTCGATCATATTTCAACTCAAAGGATTGCGACTCTCATATAAATCACATTCGATTGTGAACAACTTAGCAGGTGCATAACAATAATTATTCCCTCAATTGCATTGGCAACATTTCGAACTGATTTACCGACCGGGTACAACAATTTTAGTGCAAAATTATTAATCACTGATGAATGAATTTATTGCTGCCTCTGATGTTAAGGCTTACAGCCTGAGCGCTCATAGAATGTGCAGATATCATAAAGCATGAAATTGTGCATATTTTGTAATTAATGGATTTTTGGCAAATTCTATTTTGGGCAGCGTGAATAGATTCGAATGTAATAACCCGCAGCGATGGCATTTAATTAGAAAACTGTGCCATGTGTAATCAAGCGCATTACAATATTGACCACCGAACTTGGGTGATAATTGAGTTTTGTTGCTATTCGTTGGGCTGTGTGCATGGGGCTATAAGCTGGTTTTAATGACACCTCTTCGTGTGTAATTTTAATTAAGTGTTTTGCATGAAAATCAATCAAAACACATTCAAATAAAAACACTTAATAAAGGCAAGAAATAAAGAAATAAGATATCCCGATTTTTAAGGTTCCATTTCAAAAAACGGAACCATTATAGGACCACTTCTTTGTCCATTTGTCTGTCACCGTCTTTTTTATCATGGATGCATGGAGGTGTCAAAATAAATCAAGCTTCTTAATCAATGCAGTCAAAATTTGACTTCAGCAAGGAGGTACTACATATCAACAAAAGCGGGAAAACTCTTCGAGACTCGAAATCTACAAATTCGTACGAATCCTTTATTGCGCGAGTCCGACTCGCTACTACTATTCTCATGTTACGTCTTGAAACGAGCGAGCACATGGATTACGAACTGAAAGATTTTGGCTGGTTGGTTGGTTGGTTGATTGGTTTGTTAGGCCTCTGGTTGGGCCCGTTGTGTTCCCCTATTTCCTGTGTGGAGAAGATTTTGGTATTGAATGGTGGATTGTTTTGATTTGTATGGTCGGGAAATTTTTTTGTTCGTTTTGCCAACTTCATGATCTAACCGATCCCAATTTCTTTGAGGTGCGCAAAATCCAGTATAAGTGCTGACCCCAGTTTTTTGTTTCGCAGTCTCGCTGTAGCTGGGCAGTAGAAAAAGAAGTGCTCCAGATCTTCTTCTTCCTCTTCGCAGCTGTGGCAAGTTGAGGTTTCTGCTAGTGCGAGTCTACGTAAGTGGAGGTTAAGCTTAATGTGCCCTGTTACCAGTCCCACCCAGCCTAAGATTCCGTTTGTTGGAGTTTAGAGATCGTTTCTCCACCTTGTTAGTCGGTTTTCCTTTTATCGATTTTGCTGTTCTGCACGTTGTAGATTGCCGCAGTGATTTTAAAATTCCCGGGTTGCTCATACGCGTATTAGCTCTTTTAATACCCTTTTTACAGGGTTTCGGTTTGTTGAATTCGGCTTGAGCTTTTCTACTCCAGTTAGTATTGCGAAAACTTCCGCTTGACCCGTGACGAATGGTTCAAGATGTTTTGAGATTTTTATCGGTGAGTTCGAATAGAAGATCCTGACCTCTGCTTCAGACGCTATGAAAGAACCGTCCGTCCTCTTGTCGTGTTTCCGTTTGTCCAAGAAGTTCTGGTTTTAAAAATTGTCTTGAAATTGTTTTTGAAATGGTTTTCTCGTCTAGGTAACTTTGTCGATCTAGTAGTGGTGTCATCGCCCTTACAATGTTCACAATTTTCCTATCCACGGTGTTCTCCCCGCCATCAAAGTAAGCCATGCCTTGAGTCTTGTGGCCGATAGTTCCCTCTTGGCTTTAGTAGTACGTTCCTCCAGTTGAGTTTCTTATCGATTATCAACCCTAAGTACTTCACGCTGTCTTTGATATCAAGTTTAGTGTCTCCAATCTCAGGGATGTGTCACTTATTTTGCTCTTTTCAGTAAAGAGGACCAAAACCGTTCTGCTAGGGCTAACGCTTAGTTCGTTTTCAATTGCCCATTTTGTAACGATGTTGAGAATGTCCTGCATGATTGCCCCTATTATACTTAGATGTTTTCCTTCAACTATGATTGCTGGGTCGTCTGTATATGCTTTGCATTTGGCGCAAGTTACTTCTAGTTTTTTTAATGAGCTTATCCCTCACTAATGCCGACAAAAGAGGTGATATAATTCCTCCTTGTGGTGTCCCTTCTAGGATTTTACCTTTCCAAGATTTTGGCTTCTATACCACCATGAGCGGAATTTGAATAGAGACGGAGGATTTGACATCGTTTGAAAGGTCTGTTAATGCCATTTTGTGTGGAACATATCATCGTTCAAATGACCAATTTTCCATGACTCTGGCGCATAAATCAGGCCGCATTTGGCCGATGGCATGGGTTATGTTGTTATTCGCATAGCCCTGCGACTCCAGAAAACCCCAAAAGAAAAAGTCTATCGGCGTCGAATCGCACGATCTCGATGGCCAGTTCACAACACCTCCACATGAGATTACCATGCCCTCGAATCGCTCGTACAGAATTTCCAATGTGACGTGCGCTGTGTGGCACGTAGCGCCTTCTTGTTGAAACCACATGTCGTTGGTGTCCATACGATCCAATTCAGGAGGCCAAAATAAATAAAGCGATAAAAGACAGCAGGTTTTAAACAAAAGAATTTGTGGATCCATGATATATTAGTGTTGTTGACGTCATTCGGAATCATGAAAATGAAAAAGATTTATAGGATACACATAACACCGTGGAAACATGGATCAACAAATACAGAAAGAGGCACATCAAAATTTGAAATGGACTCAACTGTGTCTTTAAATAAGTCTTAATAGCTCATATTTAACTCAATTAAGTCAATTTCTTTTGGAATTAAAATTGAACAAAAAATTTTATATGAATATGAATGGAAACTTATAAACAGCAGTGTATATATTTATGCATATTTTTTTCATCTGATAAGGTTTTGAACTTTTTTCATTGGAAAACCAAATTCATTTTAATTGAATAAGTGAAATTGTCCCTTTTTTGACAGGTTTTTTGTCATAAAATTTAGACCAGACTGCTAAATTAAACCAAAAGCTTTTCAGCTTTTCATTATGCACATACGTTTCGAACGAAACTAAGTTGGTATAGCTTGATATCTTGATTTGTTCTTGAGTTATGCTTCAAAAAAAAATACACACAATTGTACGTACGTACACACATGGACATCTTTCATAAAAAACAATAGAATCCGACCTCAAAACGTGGAGATATGTAAAAATTTTAAATTTCGAAAATCGGACCGATTATAATGTAATTGTACATATATCCCCTCAATTCGTAAGCCGGCATAGGTTTACTTTTTACCAGAAAGAGATCTGACTTCGAAGGATGTCATGAGCAGAGTTATCTACAAATTTTCTAAGAGCCACAAAAATTGCTGGTTATACTTTCGCGCATCTGCCAAATCGCGGGTCGATACCGCCTTGCTGAAACGAAGAGACTCCTCGGACCTGAGTGCGATGGCTCGATCGTAGGTGAGTCGCTCATTTACACTGGGACGGGCAACGTGGTTGATTAGCCGCAACGCCATACTATTTTGGATAAAATCTTTGGAATCAAGTTGAGGAACACTTCTGAAGATATAAATTTGGTCCTCTACCCATTTGCATACCTTACTGATTGTCGGAAGGAGACTTATTGTCCGCCGGATTGGAGTTATCTTCGTCGCGTTTGGGAATGGGCTGCAATATTTCTGTTTTTTGATATTCTTTACTTGCTAGACAGAAACGCTTAAATCTGGCCTAATTTACTCAATGATTTTAAATGTGTCTGTCCATGAAACTAGGTCTTAAACTAAACTAACATCTAAGTTAAAAACTAAATCAAAGTCTAAAACAAAAAAAAAAACTTATCTAACTTAAACTACCTTAAAAATTTGTAAGCCGGCCAAGGCTGACAGTACATGCTATCAAATTTACCTGAAGTGCACCAATGATAAATAATGATGACCAACCACCAATAGGATTTGTATTGCCTTACGACATCAGCTCTGTCGCGGTCTGATACCGCGCTACTAAACCTGAGAGTCTCCGGTGATCAGACATTTTCTGTCAAGAGAGAGAAACGCTTCAGGGGATATAATGTCATTAAGGCGCACTGTCTCATGGTGTATATCATTGCTGTAAAAAGCTCCGGAAATCAAGTTGTTGTTTGAATAAGTTTTATCAGAAAGCTATTCACTCTGATCAGGTTTGCCCCGTTGAACAGGACTTCATTACTATAGAATGAGGGCTGTGAAACAGTCGCTTTGTCAAGGCAAATGTCGCTTTGGGTCTGGTTAGAGCAGTATATATATGTTTGTTTAAATATAGATACTGATCTAGCCAGATCCCAAGGCATCTAACAACACTTCGATTCGTCAGTGGCTGCCCGTTTTGTTCAACGATAAAGAAGATTGGCCACTTTTTTCTAGTATTTTTAGAATCCAGCGGAGTTCTGAACAGAATGGTCTCGCACTTTTGGAAATTGATCTTCAACTTCCAATCATCGCAATATATAATAAAAGACTTACAATAACCTCGATCTTCGGACTTGACCGGAACGCGATCAAGTCATCTGCGGTGAGAGGAATGAGACCCCAGATAATGCACTTTTTTTATTAAAATTGAGTGGTTCACCCTGTCAATTGGCTTTGGAGAAATCTGTGAATATTACGTCAACCTGCTTTCTTCTCTCCATATTATTTACATAATAGTTCGTAAATAGTGTCAAATTTGTAGATGTGGATCTCCCTTCTACAAATCAATGCTGATATACGGAAATATGGTTTCTTATCTCATCGTAGATTTTATTTTTGACAAGAGATTCAAAAAATTTCGGAATCAATTGCAATTTGGCAATCGGTCTATAGTTCTCTAAAGAGTGCTTTGAACCCCCGATTTGTGAATTGGTGTTATAAACGAATGTTTCCAACAGTCGAGAAATATTCCAGAACTATAAGTTAGAGGCTTGAACATCGCCGGGATAAAATTCTTCTCATTTAATAGCTGTTAACCGATATTTTGTACTATCATTCGATGCCTCGCTAGATCTTTTTACACTGGTCCTTTTCTTCACTCTAGGCCCACATCGCACTAAATATATTAATGTTGAGGTAGGCCATGCAGAAAATTCCATAAAAATTACCATCTTGTTTTGCTTGTATGAAGCAAAGCCCAAGACAGATTCCGTTCCTCGGGTATGCTATTCTACAGACCCTTTTCAAGCCAGAAAGAAAATTATACAATTTTTTCCGATTTGCCACCCGTCCATCTTACCAAAAAAGAACCTCATACAATCAGCATATTCGGAATAAGCTAACAAATAGTGTTGAGGCATAATCTATGACTTTTAAATTGCCAACAGTGTTCATGTCAACGGATAAATATAGAGTTAGTTAATTCTGGCTTGCAATTACGAATCGGTACAAAATTGGTCTGCAAATGTGACCCATACATACATAGGCATTCTCCGACGGACCCAAATAGTCAAACACGATGTTCGCAACCCTCATAACACATTCACTTTCCTATGAAAATAGACACCAAAGGCACAACCACACTCTTGACCAAAATCAATCATCGTGCTTATAGCCCTTTGCATGGTTAATCTAATGTGATCCCTTTGATCCTAAAATATCACAATTGAATTGATCGCTCGCTAAAAGCTCATCACCATCGCGTATCGATTACGTTGATGATCCTCAGTCAATAATATAAATAGAGGAACCACAACCCATTGAGTCCTCAGTTCGCCGTGTGTTCCTTTAGAGCTAAGTTTGATTGCAAATATTCCTAGACATGGATCGTTGGATTGGTAAGGTGGCAGTGGTCACTGGTGCCACAAGTGGAGTGGGTGCGGCAATTGTGATTGAGCTCGTCAAGGCTGGAATGATCGTTTGTGGATTAGCTCGGCGAAAGGATAAAGTTGAGGTCCGTTGGTGCTTTGATTCTCCTTAAATTGTGATCGGAAAAAATAATAAATTCTATTTGAAGGCTCTTCGCGTAAGTGTGGTCGGTGCGAAAGGACAACTCAATGCCGTCGAATGTGACATCACATCCGAGGTCTCTGTAGGTACTGCATTTACATGGATCGAGAAAACGTTTGGCGGCATCGATTTACTGGTCAACAATGCCGGAATAACAAGCAAATTCCTGCTGCTAGACAAAAACAATATCAAAGATTTTCGCACCATGATGGACACAAACATAATAGGACTAATAATTTGCACGAAACAAGCTTTGAGCATGATGAAGGCTCGCGATGTATCCGGCGTTGTAGTTAACATCAATAGGTCCGTCTGTTGTTTCATTAGATTATCCTACTGGGAATATTGCCGGAATGGAGTTTTATTTAAAAATTCAAATTTCCATTGCAGCATTCTGGGACACAAGCTGAACACTTGTGTGCCGGGCACGAAGCCCGTCAACGGAATGTATCCAGCATGTAAATACGCCATGACTGCTATAACCGAATGCCTCCGACAGGAAGTGATGTACATGGAAATTGCAGCTAAAATTATGGTAAGAGAATTAGGCCACTGTCCAGGCGTTAGTTTAAATGGGCAATCTGTCAATTAAATTGGATTCCATGTGTACAGAATATTAGTCCCGGCTTGGTGGAGAATGACATAGTTACTACTAATTCGGATAATGATTTGGTAACACTAATGCCACGGTTAGCCCCAGCTGAGGTTGCAAAGGCGTTGATTTTTGCCATTTGCACTCCGGATAACGTATTGGTATGAATTCGAATTTAAACTATTTGCGTGCGGATAATATTCAAATTGTGTGATTTACAGATTCAGGACATCATAATCAAACCTGGCGGAGAGTTCTTGTGAATACTAAGGGACATTCACACTTTGTGCACAACAAAAAACTGACATCGCGAATTACCGTTATACGTGTTATGAAAACTGTTACTAAACTTTTGTGGTTATTAAAGTAGAACGTTAAAAATTAGTGTGTTTGTTTTGTTTTGTTTATCGAAATTTTGGCTTATTTTTCATTTAAGCTTTTCAGCATACATATATACAAAATATTTGTATATGTGGATGTCCCCTTCTTAGACATACTCTATACTAAACTTAACAAAAGGACCTTAACCTAATTAAGTCAGCCACTACTCCTACGACAACAAAAAATAAAATTATGTAACATAGAGACGGCGGCCAACTTTGCCTTTGTGGGCTACTCGTCGATGTGAGGATGCGACGAAAGTGTCTTCCCTGCGCTCCGTGAGCCACCAGAATTGTCGGTGCTGGCGCCGAAGTAGTTCTTTCATATCGCGGTCTGAAACCGCCCTACTGAACCGATGTCTCTCCGTGGCGTCGTCTCGTTCGTATCTGAATCGCTTATTCGGAACCGCTAATCTATTCTAGATCAGACCTATCGAGTCTAGGTAGAGGAAGGCCTCTGGTTGGACAAAGTCGTTAAGGCGCACACTTTCATGATTCAGGTCATTTGGGTGGAAAGCCCCGGAGATCATATTGTTCATTGCTCTTGCAACGCAACGTGATTTCGTATTAGCTTTATAAAAAGATGATCCACTCTTAAGATGTCTGCCCTATTGTATAGGACCTCGTTGGGATAGAATTTTCTATACTCAGACTCTGGAGTACTGTATAAGCGTTAGCAAGTCCTTAGACATTGCCATTCAAACAACCGAATCTTTTCCATTAAGCTTGCTCCCACGATGAACAACACGGGACATCCATAGACGAGCATCGGGCGGATAAGGGCCATGTAGCAAATTATTTTTACCCTAGCATCGAGTTGCTGGGTATAAAACAGTTTCTTTGTTAGGGCAAATGCAGCTTTGGCTCTGGCAAGGGCCGCATCTATATTTTTGTTGAAGTACAGATACTGGTCCAGCCAAATCCCAAGATATCGTTCTACACTTCGACTCGTCAATGGCTGCCCGTGCGATCCCATAATTAAGAGCTTTCGGCAATTCTTGATGGTATCCCTCGAGGCCCCAGACAACGGCGATCTAAACAATTTAGTTTCGCATTTCCGAAAGTTAATCTTCTGGATCTCATCGAAGTCACGCTGCCAGAGATTTCTAATGCCTTCGATCTTCGGATCTGATCTGTACGCAATTAAGTTGTCTGTGTACGCTATGGCAGGGGGAATGTATCTTACAAGGTCACTGGTGAATTGATAATAATGAACACATTCAAAGGTCTTCGTTGAATTAAATTTTGCTGCGTAGATTTTTTTACACAAAAAAACTTGACATGTTCTGTAGTCTTCATCGCCATTCTGTAATCTTTATCGCCATGTTAACAAAATTATATAACATAGTAAATTAAAAGATGTTTTCGGTTGTACCTCTAGAAAATAGTCAAATGTTTTTGTCCAATAGTTCTTTCAAAATCTTCGTAAAAAGCTGTGTTTCCAATTCTAATTCCATATCAGCATGCGCCCCTTAGGGTGCAGTCCCATCATACATACGTCATGAAACGAGCTAAAACCTATGTTGAACAGACTGTCTTGATACATAAGTGATTTTATTTTGGCGTCATAATATTTTTGGTTGAGTGAAAATGTCTGATTTTCTGCCAGAAATTCTTAATTTTCCTGTGCTGATTTTCTTTTTTCATTCGAAGAAAACGGCGGCTAAAGTGCATCGTCAGCTCCAAAAAGTTTACGGGGATGCTGAAACAACATGCCGCGAATATGATATCCTTTGAAGAAGCTTAATTAGAGGCATTGCTCGATAAGGATCGGTACCAAACGCAAGAAGAGCATTAGAAGGCATCCACCTAACCACTTCCAAGCGATTGCATGCTTTGGGAATTATTGAAAAACAAGGAACTTATGATTTGATATCAAGGGACGTTGAGCATTGAGGCAAAAAATTAAGGGTTTTCTTCATCGAATCGTGCCGGATGATGTAAAATGGATTCATCGGTCATGCTTCTTCGTCGTCGGCTCGCTAGAATATTCACGCTGCGAAGGTTATGCTGTGTATTTGGTGGGACCAGGTCGGTATTATTTATTATGAACTATTGAAACCTAACGAAACCATCAATGGGCAACGTTTGTTGCGATTGAACCGAGCACTGCGCGAAAAACAGCCACAATACGAGCAGAGACACGAAAAATTGATTGTACAGCATGACAACGATCAGTCCCGTGTTGCCTACCGCTGGAAACGCTCAAATTAGGAGTCACACCCACCCGCCATATTACCCAGATATTGCGCTATCCGATTATTGCTTTACCGTTTGATGCCAATGGCTGATAAGTGGTTCCGCTCATGTGATGACATCAAAAAATGACTTGTAACGTGGATAGCCTCATAAGATGAACACTTTTACCGTATCGGTATTTAAGCTCTGCTAGAGAGATGGGAAAAAGTTGTAGCTTATCACTGTCGTCATAAAATAGTTTCCCAGTATACAATGAAAGCCAAATTTATGACAGCGAGCCCATGTTATCTATGTGACTACACGACCGAACACCAACTATCTCTTTCTGGCTACTCATATCAGCCTGCTTTTACGCTGTAGCGCCGTGAGAGTTTTTTAATTTTTCGAAAACAACGCAATGCGATAGGACGTGTTTCATACATTAGCATTGATTGAATTTTTTTTTTTGACAACTCGTGCTAGACTTGTCTTGTTCTCACGCTGCATTGTGAATCGGACATCAATGTTTCATTAGTTACCATTTTTCACAATAAAATTGCATTTTCATCATAAGAAAACAAGTTCGACTAAGTTGCACACCTTATAATACTGCTTTCCAAATTTAACTTCACCAGTTATGCTGATGATATACGTACTGCAGTATTCTCATCATATGCGGTTTCTCTCAATACAACAATTCAGGAAATAGAAAAACAAAGTTGACATGGATATTACGCAAGCCATCATTTTCACACGAACGAGAAGTTCTTGTAATTTTCCTAATACGCAAATTCAAATGAACGGTTTTGAAATTGCTAGGGAGCCCTCCGTAAAATATCTAATCGTACATCTTGACATGAGATAATCATTAACATAGGAAATCTTTCTTTGCATAACGAACTTCACAGAGGTAATTCTCAGGATATTTGAGTTTTGCGTACCTAAAGTTATTAAAAGAAATGTTTCGATGAAAATTCTTGAATACATTCGGATCAGAAATGCATACAAAAGACAATGGCGACACTTTCGCATTCCAAGATATCGATATCTTTTGAGATCACTTAATAACATTATCGCCATCGGTATCCAAGAACACCGAAACAAAGAATGGAATGTTAAACTTAGGAACAAAGATGAAAATGCAAAACCATTTTGGAATATCGTACGCATTTTAAAAAATAAACACAAACATGTTCCCCCCTTAAACAGCACTGAGGGGATCTTGATTTCGAACAGTGATAAGGCGAAAACGTTTGCCTCAACGTTTATGTCCAACCACTTTGTTTCTCAATTGAAAGATTTGTAAAAGATGCAATTGACAGCCTAGCTCGGGAAGATACAGAAACTTGCCAAAATGATTATAACTTACTAGCCGACATTGAAAACATTATGAGAAAGCTGAAAGTTTGTAAGGCTTCCGGACTTGACGGAATACGCAATTTATTTATCAAACAATTACCAAATTCTGGGAAGCTCTTTCTTACTTTCATATTAAACGCATGCTTAAAAATGCAATACTTTCCAGAAGCTTGGAAAATTGCGAAAGTTATTTCCATAATGATATTGGGAAAACCTTCACAAAGTCCAAGCAGATGTTTCCAATAAGTTTGCTCAGTGCTCTAAACAACATTTTTGAGCAAATACTTAAGAAGAAACTTCTAAGATTCATTAAGGATGAAAACGATTTCACAGACCAACAATTTGGATTCACCAAGCATATTAAAGAAACCGTTCCATAGGCAAGTCAACCGGGGTATTACTTCTTGACATTGAAAAAGCATTTGATTCAATGTGGCATAAGGGTTAAATTTACAAAATAATTGTCTTTGGCTTTTTCGCTACTTCATAAAACTTATTCAGAGTTTTCTAAGCAAACGATGCTTCAAAGTATATGTTGGTCCTTCCGCCTGTGATTTACAATACTATAACGCAGGTGCACCTCAAGGCGCAAAAAAAGTAATCAAATTGTCTTAAACGGTCTAAATTTGAACTAGGACAAGACCGCAAAATATTAAGTAATGCACCTTGACGAAAAATTAACTTTCAGGAACCACATAAACAACGTTCAAATAAAAATTAATATAGCGATAAAACAACTATGTCCATTCATAAATAGAAGATCTCTGTTAAGTATAGATAATTAAATAATGTTTTACAAAGTTGTATTTCAAGCAATACTTCTTTATGGATGCCAAGTATGGGGAAATTGGGCAATATTGCACCTAAAGAAATTACAAGTGACGCAAAAGAGAATATTGAAAATGATGCTTATTCCTTATACTATTCCACAAAAATAGCACAAAATTGGATATCCAAAAGAAAAATAAGTAAAATTCAAAATATTATTTCAAATGTTTCTGTTTCACCTTTTACCTTTGGAGTAATTTGTACTAAAGCCAGAATTTTCAATTAATGCCAAACATCCACGACCCATACTTTCAACAAGGGGATAGAATACCAAGCTTCTGTTATGCCATTTCAAAGTTCTTCCTTATTTTAAAAATTTTGCTGGCCAATTTTTATTAGTTTTAAGGTCGGGACTCTGCGGTGTCCAATCCAAAACACGGATGTTTTCTTGCGAAAACCAATCTTTCACTATTTTGACGGTGTGCTAAAGGGTCATTATCCTTCATGAATATCCAATTAACTGGCATAAACTCGAAAGTATAGGGCTCCATCATATTTTTTAATATATCCAAATAAAGAAATTTGTTAATTTTTCCTTCTATTTAAACAATAGGCCCTACTCCATGCCAGGAAAAAGGACCCCAGACCATAATACTGCAGCCACCATGTTTAATCGTCTTCTGAGTGTATTTGGGATTCAGAGCTTGGCCTTTTGAACGGTGTACAATTGTTCTGCCATCTGGTCCAATTCTATTCACTTTGGTTTCATCACTCCACATTACCCGTTTCTTGAATTGTAGGTCCTTATTCTGGTGGTCTCTTGCGAAACTCGGGCGTTTTTGAATATATTTTTTTTTGACAGGAGTGGCTTCTTCCTACTTACACGTCCAAATAGCTGGGCCTCGTTTATTCTCCTTCGGACTAATCGGCTCGATACGTCAACATCATCTTTTATTTCATTTCCAATTTGCCGAGATGACTTAAAAGGATCCTTCTTGCATTTTCAGACAATGGCTCTATCAACTGAAGCGGTTTGGGTTTTCGTTTCGTTTTCGTTGGTTTGGGTTTCCTTTTTTTGTTTTCATTTAAATAATACACGTCTTTCTCCACCAATTTAATGGCGTTATAGAACTGCCTTTTATTTAAGCGATTTCAGCTGGCTTTCTACCGTCTTTGTACAACTTGTATATAATTTTTCTTTTTCCTAGAGTACAATATATAGTACACCTCATCCCATTTCAGTAATGAACTGACGAAATAATTATCACAAGTTAATATAGTTTTATAGAAACAAATGAAACACTTAAATAATTAGCGGAGAAATTGTTAATACGACGATTTATAAGTCCAACCCATATGATCACTTCGCACACTGAGCTCTGCACAATCTAAAAGATCGTATTGATAACGGTTCCTTTGTGTACCAGATAAGTGCAGCAGGATAAAGGTTAGTTGCATCATCAATAAAAAAGGATGCATATCCATTGTAAGATAAGATATATGCGCATTCACTTTTTATCTTTGTTCGTGCTATTTATGTATATATATTTATTTGTTAATTTATTTATTTATTAATATATTTATTTATAATTCTTCTTATTTATTTATTTACTAATCTATTTATTTATATATTGATTTATTTTTATAAATATTTTTTTATTCATTTATTTATTTATTTAATTTTTTTTAATAACCATACAGAAGGTATTTTTCGTTATTTCCTTCTTAAGCAAAAAAATATTATTTGACAACCATATACCTATTTAAATTAAAATGAAATAATTTTCAGTAGAAAGATTTAGTTTAAATATCGAATCTCTGTGTGAATTGTGCGAACAACCTCCATTGTAATTTATAGACTTTAATAAAGTATCTATCTATCTACATACTATAACTATCCCTAAAGTAATATGGATGTCAAATTTCACATCAAAAAATTGCAAGTGTAGCAAAACGTAGGTACTTCTGAAAACGACACTAGATCTTCCAAGTCACCATTTTACCTTTGATCTCCATAAAAAAAGGAATGTTGAATGTTTTTCATTCCCTGTGCATTACTGACAATGTTTTAATAAACCCAAAAAAATGGTGTCAACCAAATTGGTTGTGCATATATACTGTGACTTCTATTTTTGTTGAATAGATTATTTATTCGTATATTCATTTATTCTATTAGCTTATTGTAGATTTATTTAATATTTATGAATTTAATCTTTAAATTTTTTTATTTTTAATTATAGAAATATTTTTGTATTTATATATATATCAAATGTATCATTATGTTCATGTTTTCAATAGATTTGCGATTAATTTCCTTCTCTGTTTGTAGAACGTTCGATTACTGACCATTTGTATATTTTGTATGCCAAATAAAAGAAAATTGGTTTGGGTGCGGATAGGTCTGCCCATGAACATCTCGAGATAAAAAAAAAAATAAAGGTGCTATTTTATTTGGTGCAACCATCAAATTCCATTCATTCATTTCCTAGTCAAAAAATAAAAAACATTCTTTTCAACTTTGAACCATTTAAAAGAAACATTTGCGAATCGGGGGATACGGTAGTTCCCCCGCCAAGTCGAGCGCGAAGCAGTACCATCATTTACTGGAACCATTTCGCCGCATTTTCAGGCCCCTATTTGAGAACCTCTTGATAAGACCAGAACCCAGAAATTTTCGTCATCCAGTAAGCTATAACCACATACTTAAAATCCAATTTCAAGCCTGTAGGTCATTTAGTTCCGAAGTTAAGCGAAAGCAAAGTTTCACATTTGGTTCAGAGTTAGGGTTGAATAGCCACATAAAGGGAAAACTATAAAAACTATGATAATCGAAGATCTGGAGTACCTGGTGATCCTGATTAGAAAACACAAGAGCCCAACTAAACTATTAGAGATCGACATACCGCCTTTATAAAAAATATTCACCTTGGTGGGCCGCTTTATTTTATGTCAAAAATCGAAGGTCTGAAGTATCTGATGAAGAACTCTCAGCTGGTCTCAGCTGCAATAGAGATATGGTAACGCCCCCTTCTACTATAGGTACATAAAAAAATCAACTGTCATTGCAAAAATCCAGCGTTGTGGGATACATCTTCTAATCTTATTTAATCTAGCCTATTGCGTCCCACTGCCGGGCGAATGCCTACCCTTCTACTTTTAATACGCATAAAAATAAAATTAAAGGAAAACTCTGAATAAGACTCGACTGGCTTTTATACTTATGCTTACAAGTTTACAAGAAGAAATACTCGAACGAGGGTCGATAGGCGTTGTACAAAAAGTAAGGTGGGCTCCGGAAGACCAAACAAAGCTTAAGGAATTGGTAGTAGAATTCGCTAATATATTTGCTTCACGAATTATTGTGTGGCATATGCCCTTACAATTCACAAGAGCCAAGGTCTAAGTCTAAAAAATGCCCTCATGGACATTGGCACTACGTGGCGCTTTCACGAGTAACCAATCTTCATGGGATGCACCTCATAAATGTTGACTTCAAGAGTATAAAAGCTCAAGCTTCAGCGATCACCGAATACAACCGGCTTAGGCGTAAATACCGCGCTGATCTTTCAGAAATTAACCCGTCTAAGCCGTCTAAAAGAATAAATAATTAACGAAAAATGGGCAAAACAAAAAACTGTTGCCACTGTACAAGAATCAGAACCGGAAAAAAAGAAAAGAAAGATTTATAATAATTAAAAACTTGGGTGCGAGTAGGCCTGCCCATACCATGAACTTCCCATCTCAAGATAAAAAAAAATGTAGGTGCTGTTTTATTTGCCGCCACCATCAAATTCCATTTGGGTTATGAAAACATCATTCATTTCCTAGAAAAATGCATTGCAATAGGAAAAATTAAATACATACATATTTTATTCAGCTTTGAATCATTTAAAAAAAACTTACGAATTTAATACTTTAATTTTTCACACTTTTCTCTCGAAACTACATAATTAGCCTTCATCTGCTTTTGAAAGTTTCCATGGACGGGGATGTTAGGCCGATACTTAGGCTCTTCGAGAAAGGGCTTTACATAATTGCTTTCTTAGCCACGGGTATTCTCGGTTTGACCTCAAGCCTGGTGTTATTATCTGTGTTTGCAGCGAAGCCTAAGCAAAGTCCCTAACTAGCACAAAGTTATAGCAGTCTATGTTAACATTCTGAACCAGACGTCGCATTTGGGTGTCCTTTCTTGATGACAGCATATATTTGTTTTTGCCCTATTTTACAAAAGGACGAGCTTTGATGGGATACCAAACCTAGACATGGTTTCATAAGTCTCGTCTCTGTGGACGACACAGAAACCATCTGCTGATATATTTATATTTAGTCTATGGTGGACTCTTCAATTGGCACAGTTAAGATGGTCTCCTTTCTTTAAGAGCGGCAAACAATACTGATTTTCCATTTTCATCTTTGATGCTTTATTGTTTTATTACCGTCGCATTGAAAAGATCGACAGCTAAAGTTGCTTTATTAGATTTTAGCTTATATGTTATTGCTATGTGTTTCGTCTAGGTCAGGTAGACGCTGTTGGCCTGCGTCGTCTAATATAGTCCTCAGCATTGACTGCAATTCGACTACGATTTTTCACTTTGAACTTTGCAGGCTTTGGCTTGGGGTCTGTAACCCTGAGATAATTGTTTTTTCGAACCTCTTTCCTGTTTCTTTATATGTCAACATCGACGATCGCGCGTTTCTCATGCTTGAGAATGTTGCGCACGAAATTAAGAATGCCAATTAGAACACTTGAAAATTTGTCACGCATGGCAATTACAGCATATTTCTCGCATTTAGCTGTTTTATAGTCCGTTTGTTCCAACTTACGGCCGTTTGCATTTATTGTTCTGGTCAATAGAAAACAAGAGAGGGTAGTTTCAAACTTTCATTTCATGCTTATTTTCTTAGTGACCACTTTGTGTAGGAGTTTTGTTTGCCAAAAGAATGGAAATTGTGCAATCAGATTGTTACTGAATTTTTTTTGTCTGTGGCCAAAATAACCAACTTATTACGAATCGAGTTAGAAAAAATATAGGAGCAACGGCACAAATTCTTAGCAAGTCTTCTGTAGGCACATAGTGGCACACAGGCATCGCTTTAAGAGCATAGAACTCTACGTTAAGACAACATACGTCAAATTTGGAGTTAAATTACGACAACTTTTACATTGAAAGTTGAATTTGTTATTGAAGTTGTTTTTTAACTTCACCAAATAAGTGTTTAAACTTGATAGGGACAGACATCCAGAAGCAAGTTAAAATTGATCTGAGCTAACAAGGAAACGTCACTTACAAATTATTACTATTCTAGTAAAAAAGTTTATTTGCATTTATTTCGTTAATAAGTTACAATGTGTTATCGCACAATTTACACAAATAGGTATACAGAAATTTGATATTTATTAAATCTTTCTACTGGGAATTAGTTTAACATATTTTTAAATAAAATTTAAGTCTCAGAGTAGTGAAATAAAAAACATATATTGAGGAAAATAACGAAAAAAAACTTCAAATTTAAAGACAAAAAAAATGTTTATATACTATATACATACATTTATACATAAAATAGTATCTATGTTAATGAGCATATATAATTTCGTATTTATACGCATATACAAAGGTATTGCACAGCAGAATTAGATAGCTTAATTATTCTTATATTTAGTATTTTTATTTAACAAATTGCCAGGGCACATTAATTGTAATATGCAAATAGATTATTGAACAATAAATAAATATATAAATAAATAAATAAATCAATAGAAAAGTATTTCAAATATAAATATAAATAAAAAAATATAGAAATAAATATAAAAATAAATAAATAAATTAATAAATAAAAAAAAATAAATAGAAATATAGAAATAATTATAAAAATAAATAAATATATTAATAATAAAAAAATAAATAAATTAATAAATAAATAAATAAATAAATATAAAAATACATTCATTAATACATACATACATATATAAATAAATAAATAAATGAATAAAATCACATGGAAGAAGAAAAAATATATAGAGAAAAAAAAACAAAAAGAAAACTAAATTAATATTGCTTTATAAGGTGGACCTCAAACAGTATTTAATTGGTTTATTAGGGGATTATCCGGAATTTCGCATCTGACCTTAAATAAATCCTTAAGTTTGCCGATTCTTGAGGAGATCAATTCAACATTAGCTTTTGTATGTACGTCTAATGTGGAGTGATGCCAGGGGAGATTAAGCATCATTTTAAGTATTTTATTTTGTGACGTTTGTAACTTTTTAATGTGACAAGTTGCACAATCACCCCCTATCTGACATCCATACAACAGAATAGCTTGGAAGATTGTTTTGTGGATAATCACTTTGTTTTCAAGGGAAAGTATTGACTTCCTATTTATAAAAGGGTATTACATTTTTATCACTACATTTATTTTGTGAAGCGTTTGCGAATATGCTCTTTAAACGTTAATTTTGAGTCAGGGTGTATGCCCAAATACTTAACGGAACGTTTCCAAGTTATTGAATGTCCACTTATTAATACTTGGTTAGCCGGAATATAACAGGACTTTCTTTTTCGCGTAAAAAAGATAGCTTGTATTTTTTCGGCATTTAATTTGATTTTCCACTTTGTGTAGTAGTTTTGAAGTATTTCAAACGCATTTTTTAAGTTCGTCTCAATGTCGAGACTGAACTCATGCGATGAAATAATTGCCGTGTCATCAGCATATATTGCTGCCTCACATCGTGGGAGGATGGGGAAATCAGATGTGTACAGATTATACAACACTGGTCCAAGAACAGATCCTTGGGATACACCTGCATAAAAATGTATTATATCTGATGCGCTGTAAAAAAGTTTAGAAATGAGAAGATGAGAAAAAGTTAAATTTGAGACCAAAGTTTGGATTTTGATTGCGGAATTTAAATCGTTGTTTCAATATTAACATTGTGAAAGATCGCTTATGTCAACTCCTTATTCAATGCATTTTAGAAAATATTTCTACGACCTTGTACGATGCACTTGTTGTGCTCGGACTATTAAAGCGGGATTATTTTCATGTAGATTAAGTCCAAAAGCGCATAGTTTCAGTCCCGAGATTTCGACAGCCTCTTCCTTCCGAGCTGGGAACTGCTCAGCATAGGATCTTTTTCTCCTGGTTAATATATGGCTTTAAGAGGAACACATTCAGTTCAGTTTTCTTTGCAGATTTTGATAGTTTTTTCAAAGGCCGATTTCGAGAGATTTTTTATCTCATTTAGGATTGGGTTCATGATAAGAAACCACAACAGGGAAAAACAAACTAAATCGGTTGTTATGATCTTCCTTGCAATATACGAGTCATGCAGTTTTAGCCATGTATTTGAACCTTGTCATTTAGTTTTCTCACGATGCTAAGGATGTTTTCATGTGTTAGTGTTGAATACGTCATTCTCAGTCATGTAATATGGGCAAGACTTACAAGATTCACATTTCTGAAACAATTTTTCAAAAACTTCCATGGAAATAGAGAAAGGGTCACATCAATGTATGAAATGGCCTCAACTAAATGCTGTTTTAGTCTTTTTGGTAGTCTCTATAGTTAGTAACTTACTAAATAAGTCAAGTGGCTAAATAAACTTAATAGTGATGAAACTTTTGGCATTTAAATTGCACAACAAAAAAATTTATATGAATTTGTCCGGAAACTTATGAACGGCAGTGTATATATTTATGCATATTTTTTTATCTGATAACGTAGCTGTAAACTATAAATTTAATTAATTTTGAACTTTTTTTATTGGAAAAACTAAATTGGTTTTAATTGACAGTTTTTTCGTCATAAAATTCAAACCACCCTGTGAAATTTAACCAAAAGCTTTTCAGGTGATCTTTATGAACACACTCTTCCAATTTGGCTTCGATAGCATGATTTGTTCTCGAGTTAGGCTGTATGAAAGAATCCGCACAAACGTTCGTACTACTGTGTCCAAAAAATAAGGTGACATTGTATTTATTTTGAAAATTCTTTATTTATTCTTCCAAATCAATTTCATCCCCTTCAAAGTAATCCCCTCCCGATGCAATGCACTTATGCCAACGGATTTTCCAATCTTTGAAACACTGGTTCTAGTCACTTTCCGGGATGGCCTTCAGTTCCGTCTTCGCTGCGGCTTGAATCTCCTCTATCGTATCAAAACGGTGTCCCCGGAGCGGTCTTTTGAGCTTGTTGAACAGCCAGAAGTCGCACGGCGCCAGATCAGGTGAATACGGTGGTTGCGGAACGATATGGGTTGAGTTTTTGGCGAAATGATCACGAAATACGAGTGCGGTATGGAATGGTGCATTATCGTGGTGTAAAAACCAAGAATTGTCTTTCCACAATTCCGGCCTTTTTAGGCGGATAGCGTTACGCAAACGACGCATAACGTTCAAATAATATTCCTTGTTGACTGTTTGGCTGGTTGGAAGGAATTCATGAAGCACAACACCACGATAATCGAAGAAAACAGACAACATGACCTTGATTTTTGAGCGACTTTGGCGCGGTTTTTTTGGTCTCGGCTCTCTTTTGGCATGATATTCGCTCGATTGATCGGTTGTTTCGGGGTCGTAAGCATAGATCCAAGTCTCATCGCCAGTTATAATGCGTTTCATGACATCCTGGTAGTCGGAAAGCATTGTTTCACACACTTCACCGCGACGCCTTTTTTCCAAAAAATTCAATGTTTTCGGTACCAGTCGAGATTTGACGCGCTTGAGGCCCAAAGCACCCTTCAAAATGGTATTGACTGAGCCTTTCGATAAGCCAACTTCATCAGCAAGGTCTCTAATCGTTAATGGATGGACGTGAGCTTGATCGGTTGAGGTTGATAGTCGCCCAGAACGCTCTTCGTCTGCGACACGTTCATGGCCGGCTTGGAAATCACTATACCACTTGTAAAAATTTTTTTAGACATAGACTCATCATCAAAGGCTTTCTGCACCATCCTCAACGTATCCGCAGCAGAAAATTGATTCCGAAAACAAAATTTAATGCAAATTCTTTGCTCAATAAATTTCGACATCGCAAAAAACGAAAAACTCACTTTTAGCAGCTCACAAAACGACGCGTATCTCAAACACTATGAATATATTTTGACATGAAATTTCACATAGATGTCACTGGCAGTACTACCAACCTGAAAAGAAAGAAAAATTTCCAAATCTCTCGACGCGCGCAGTTTAAATTCATATGTCACCTTATTTTTTGGACGTACGTAGGTACACACACACACACACACAGACATCTTTCTAAAAATTATGGAATCCGACTACTGGGACCGCCAAACGTGGAGAAATGTAAAAATTTTGAATTTCGAAAATCGGACCGATTACAAGAACTTCCTTGGTGGGAAATTAAAAAAAAAAAAAAGTGAAATACCACTTCACACGTGGCCAAGTCACACAACATTAACTATAACAATAAAGAAATCGCAGTAAGGAGCCTTAGACTTGGCACACCTTTTTCCAGATTTCATTACTTTTTAGAGATAAACAAGCAGCTCCATCGAGACTTGGCTAGTGCTTTATAGAATGTTTTTGGTGTGATTTAAAATTCATTTTTCACTACTAAGTCGCCTCCATCCGCTTTTGAAAATGTCCATGCTTCTGCAGCTCTCACCTTGTTTAAAGTACATCATCAAACCATAATTTATTGAAATTGGTTATTTTACCATCAGTGATGATGTTGGTACGAGGCCGAGCTCGTCCAAACCATTTTTATTTTTTCAGTTTAAACTGAAAGAGACTTTAAGTGAAGCGCTATGAATTTTTGATGGAAAAAGAGCTTGGAGTGGGCTTATAGGTCACACGAATCAGATATTAATGATTAAGTCCTTGCAATTTTAATTTAAGCTCACACATGTCATCATCTTTAAAAGAACATTGTTATCTGAAAAAATATTCCCGGAAGTCAAAAGAAACAAATAAAAAAACAAACAAAAAAGAACTCCCCAATTGGCAGCTTTAAATTAAAATTTGAGCCAAAAGAATGAATGCGCACATCCCTGTGAAGGCACAAACAAACATGGGGTTATTGTTCCGATTCCGTAGATTATTGAAAATTCCAGATTGCAGAGTGGAGCGCCGAGCAACGCCACGCCACGCGCGCCGGATGTTCTAGTAGGGGCAAAAGGACCATGGCAATACTTTGCCCATCCACAATCTATGTAGGCCACAATATTTCCACTGATGAAAATCTTTACTTGCGGGAAAAAACACTGTTATTATTATTATTATGGCAGCAAGTACATTGTATGCGGTTAATAGTCAAAATGGGTGATTGCTTCAGATTCCGGACGATGCGCCGCTATTGAAACCAGTCAGAATGAAAACGCTTTTAAATTCCTTCTTCCTCATGTCTGGTTCGAACAAAGTGGGCGAAGGGAAACATGTTCAGTACCTACAAAAGGATGAAACATCCTCTTTTTTGTTTTTTTTTTGTTTTTTGTATTCAAGGAGGATAAATTTATTTTCTTTCTGCCACCTATAACCTTTCAATACCCATTTCAAGAATCCACTCGGTCTGTGTTTCAGTTGAAGTTTTGTCGGAGACCGTATTTAACTGTACGATATATGGTCTGGGGGGTCTTCGAGAGGAGTCATATGAAATAAATCGTCGCTGCGGCTCAAAAGAAAGGGTGAACTCCCTTGAGATTTTAAAGTCCCTTAGACTTACAATGCTGGTGACATAATGTACGAATACAATCAGGACGTATGGGATTCAGGAGCGAGTAAAAGCAAAAAGAATTCGTTCGAGAACGGAACATGGGATTATGTTGCTTAAAACTATCCCGATGACGTCATGTAGGTATGGGACTTATGGGATAGGTAAACGATGTTGGTTATTGTATCTTGGGTAGGATGTTTTGTTACGTAACATTGTGACATGCAAACTTTTTGCTTAAAGTTTATACTAAAGGACCTAGGAGCAGTAGGCTGAATTAACATCGATTGACATACAGTGAATTAATAAAAAACAAGGGTACTATACCCTCTAACGTTTTATAGCGCTCAAGTGGTTCAAAATATAACAAAAGTTATTTTCTTACAGCTTTATTACATCTTTATTCAGCACAATTGTTGATGTTCTGTGTAATTATTTTTACTTTATTACAGTAGAACCTCGATTATCCGAACTAATTGTTACCGAGACTAGTTCGGGTAATCGAAGTGTGGGTACTTTGGGATAAGATCAAACAAAAACAACATCTTTTCACATAAAAACAGTACAGTCTATTAAAATTTGACATTCATATTAACGTTGTAATATAAAACACCTAAAAAAGATAAAATATTATTTTGTTTAATAAAATCGTCAATTCTTAATTGACGAACGGCTGCAACGCGTTTTCGAGCGGCCAAGTCTCGCAGCCGTTTGAGAAGAAGAAGTTGCGTCGGGCAACATTCTTCTTGTCTTTCGAACCATTCGAGACCCGTCTCAAAAGCGGCAAATGCCTCCGCATGCGAAGGTTTGTTCGGTGCATCATCATCTTGATTTTTTATTGATGAAATTATTTCATCGTCGTCCAAATTTTGATACCCAGGATCATTAGAGTCGTGGTTTAACCAATCCACAGCATCGTCTTCATCGCAGTCCTTGAATCCTGGAATACTGCCGAATAAGTCAACGAATTCGTCAAGATCGTTTTTTTCCGAGGTAACACTCGAATCTTCAACTTCCGGCTCTTGAGGAAAAGTCCACAAGTTCTTCCAAGCATTTCGTAGATTCTCTTCGGTTCAAGAATCCCAAGCATCGGCTATCACATAACAGCAGTGCTCCAGGTTTAGCGCCTTCGAATTGCTTCCGGTACATTCTTTTCAGTTTTTCGATGACACCCTGGTCCATGGGTTGGATTAAAGATGTGACGTTTGGGGTAAGATACATCACTTGAAAGTCCGGATCGAGCGAATATAGAGTTTCCGCGGGTGGCTGTGATGGTGCATTATCTAAGAGAAGCAGCACTTTACCAGTTTTGTTATGATCTTGTCGCCACTTTTTTACAGTTTTGATAAAAGCGCTTGTGTACCATTCGACGAATAAAGTCGCGTCCATCCAAGCGTTCTTTTGCGCTTTATAGGTCACAGGTAAGATCGTGATGTTCCTGAAACACCGTGGTTTCTAGGATTTCCCGATAAGCAGTAATGGCAATCTATGAGTTCCAGCGGCATTAGCACACGTCATAGCTGTCACCCTTTCTTTGGACACCTTGAATCCTCGTGCGGCAGATTCTTGGCGAGATGCAAGCGACTTGCTTGGCAGTGATTGCCAGTTAAGACCGGTCTCATCTGCATTGTAGACATCATCGCGAGTAAGCCCTTCTTTTTCCAAAAACGACTGAAATGTCTTCTTGAATTGTTCAGCCGCACTTGGAATTCGCTGATATTGTTTCACCTTGAATTTGTTGTTCACGTATTCCATGCCGCAACTTGAAATTGTGAAGCCAACCAGCGCTAGCTTGGAAATTCTCTGATCCACCGAGTTTTTCATTCAACTCAAGAGATTTCTCACACAAGAGTGGGCCAGAAATTGGTTCTCCCAAGTTATGCCGTTGTATGAGCCACGTTGAAACAGCATTATCTAGTTTTTGATCTTTCGCATTTTTCATCACTTTTCTTTACTCCGTCACCACTATACATATCAGTGATTGTTGCCTTTCCAACGCCATAAAGAAGAGCTAGAGATGCGTTACTTACACCCTTATCTAATTTCGTCAAGATTTCAGGATTTTTTTTCCACCGTAAGAACGTTGCGTTTCCGCTTGGAAGTTGAAGGACTCGACGTTGAAGCTATGACTGCATAGTATTGCTTGGCCTAAATGCTTAGCTTTAGATCTATTCATTTAAAGGTTACCACCATTGAGGTATGTAACTCGAGCAACAAATTCGCGCCAACGTTCGGATTATTAAGCGTTCGGATAAACTAAGTCAGCGTTCGGATAATTGAGGGTTTGGATAATCAAGGTTCGGATAATCGAGGTTCTACTGTACTTTAGCTCTTTTTTGTAACTTTGATTTCATTTTATTTTTTTATATAATTTTCGTAATCTTTATTCGCATATCATCTATCAGTACCTTCTGGCTGGTACCGGAGTACCGGTTGAAAATGTCGTTATTGCAGACAACTTCATATCTATAGTATTACTCTGAGGTGAATTTTGACCATGACAGCTGTCACAACAGAAACTTCGTGTCATTGTCTAATTATTTCAGTCTAGGTTATTGGTCATTAGTGAAAACAGACAAGTTTTTGAAAAGCCGTAAAATGTCTTCATGCGTGCCATCAAAACAACATTTGCGGGAAGTTTTAATATGCTTCTTTCATTTAAAGAAAAAAGCAACCGAAGCGCATCAATTGCTTACCGAAGCTTACCCGGGCTATACTATATACGTTAGAATGTGTCAGCCGTGGTTTAAGCGGTTCAAAGATGGTGATTTCGACACCGAAGACAAATAAAGCCCCGGCCAGGTGAAAAAGTTTGAAGACCATGAATTGGAGGCATTGCTCGATCAAGAACCGTCACAAACGCAAGAAGAACTTGCAAAATCACTTGGCATCGCTCAGGAAACCATTTCTGATCGTTTAAAAGCAATGGGAATGATCCGAAAGGTAGGACATTGGGTGCCGTCGTCGCCACGAGACGTCGAACGCCGATTTTGAATGTCTGAAATGCTGCTTGAACGCCACAAAAAGAAGTCTTTTTTGCATCGAATCGTCACTGGTGATGAAAAATGGGTACATTACGATAATCCAAAACGTGGGGCAACGTATGGATACCCCGGACATGCCTTTACATCGACGGCCGTTCAGAATATTCATGGCCTGAAGGTTATGCTGTGCATTTGGTGGGACCAGAAGGGTGTTGTGTATTATGAGCTGCTAAAACCGAATGAAACAATCACAGGCGAGGTCTACCGACGACAATTGATGCCTATTTGAGCCGAGCACTGAAGGAAAAACGGCCGGAAACGGTCGCAAGACACGATAAAGTTATTTTGCAACATGACAATGCTCGGCCACATGTTTCAAATATCGCCAAAACTTACCTTGAAACGCTCAAATGGGATGTCCTATCCCACCCGCCGTATAGTCCAGAATTGCGCCATCCGATTACTATCTCTTCCGATCGATGCAACATGGCCTGGTTGACCAGCACTTCCGTCATTTCGATGATGTCAAAAAATGGATCGATTCGTGGATTGCGGTCAAACCGGTCGAATTTTTCAAAACGGGTATCCATGAATTGCCAGAAAAATGGGAAAAATGTGTGGCTAGCGATGGGCAATACTTTGAATATCTATTTTTCTCAATACAGCATTGATTTTTGAAAAAAACGACATTTTCAACCGGTAGTCCTATTATATAAATTAATTGAAATTGAACTTAAGCTTAGTTAAATGCATCAATCTCAGTAACACGGTTTAAATATTAAAGCTCGAGATTAAAGCTTCGAATGGAATATAACTAACAATCTTACAAATTCATATCTACATATGTTTGCAGTTTAATTTCCCCTGCGGTTATTATTTCTTGTGCTTGTTTCTCATATTTTCAACAAGATGTGCAAACACTGTCATCCTAATCAAAATAATGCGATATATTGTTTAACCATTCCATACAGAAAGGCACAACACACATGCTATGCAGCCAATTTTAAACTCTCATATCCTTGCTGCCTGAAATTGAATCGTACTCCTTTTTGGTCTAAAAGTGTACAAAATGTATGCATATCCATATCTCATTTTCTGCTTGGATATATTTTCCCTTTTACTGAAGTTGTATAAAATTCAACACCAACACCCGCAAATGTCCTTCAGGCCTTCTTCCATCTACTGTTAATCCTGAACTATGTGTTCTATGTTATCACATCGAAATTACCTTGCCCTCACTCCGAACACTCGCACTCCTACTACTAGGCTCCCAAATTACACGAACCATAGCTTCCTAACTGCTGAAAATATCCTATTTCCAACTCGCCCACACATCATTATTATCCTGGTAAGAAGGAATTTGCATAGATGTTTCTTAATCTTGCCTTAAGGTTAGACAGAAAAAAAAAATACTTGGTGCTTGGTGCGGCTTGAGGAATTTAAATTCACACCAACTTCGAAGCCGAAAAACTTCAAGAATGTCACCTTAGTAGGTGTGTTCCGCTTTTGAAATTAATTCAACAGCGAGGAAGTCATTAAGGATATGCGCACACATTGTTAAAGCGCTCCGCATAAGCGATGCGAAACGAAAAATCGAAAGAAAAACCTTTTTCCTGTGTACCAGGAGCACTCGTTCGTGTTCCTATATGCAGACGCCTCGAGTAGGGATTATGTAAATTGATCGGAATAAGTGCAATAAACAGGCGAGCAGAGGGGATTTCAAATCTCTTTAAACAAAAAACGACAACGTGTCGCAGCAAAGCTTTTAGTTTGGCATGAAAACCCACCAGCCACGCCACAGGATAACAATCAAACTTTTTCAAACTGTTTCAATCTAATCACTTTGGTCGTACATGCTTTTGCAATATGGGATAATCCTTTGACATTCTAATATCAAGAGAATCCTCGAGAGCTCCTTAATCCAGATGCACTTAGTTTGGAACTGGAAGAAAACTTTTCAAATGGCAAACAGTAGAAGTAAAATTGAAACTGCACTTCATTGGATCTCTGTGTCTCCTATTCTACTTACCTACTTGAGTTTTCTTTTCCAAAGTCTAATAAATGGGTTTGCTGGAGGATCAGCCCCAGGGATGAGGGCAAACAAATGGGGCTTCTCCCACAGGAATATGAGCGAAACAAATTCCATGTGATGTATCTATCGCTTAATCTAAGCCGTTCGTTTTGCTGTTCAAGGATTTTTCATGATTTCCTGAAGGATATGTGGTATGTTATTAGACAGGGATGATCCCAGGATATTGCATCCCATCGATTCACAGTCATAGTTGGGGTTGACTTAGAAGTTGTGTAGAAGACGAATGAACACAAATTTTGTTTAGGAAAATATTGCATTGCTCTGGACTCACAGGAGAGGCTGCCACAGATTTATTCGGATTCGTTTGCAATTACGTAGAACTCAACGTGTATTGGCAATTTGAGATCAGTGCTCTAATTGGGATTTACTTTCATTTCAAATTTTATTTAGAAATCATGTTCTTTCATTTTGCTGAGTATTTATTACGATTCCTTTCGTGCTGGAATTGAACAAGAACAATTACGATGACCTTGAAACTGGGGTAGAATTTCCGATTATCGCAAACTTAAGTGGTGGCTTTCTGCTAGATAAGCAGATTAAGATACATCATAACAGAAATAACCTTATGATACTCCAAAGTAATAGGTGCCAACATCGTTACGGTGGTAGCCCAGAAACAAACGATCTATTGACTTTGGTCTGTAAGCATCTAAAAAATCGGTCACCAAAATGTGATACAATACTCTCTATGGGAGTCTGGCCTTGCATTTTCACAAAATCAAATTTTGGACGGAGTTTAAGGGGGAATTCTAGTCTAGAGGCATGAATTTCATGTAATTTTTGAAGTGTCATAAAATAAGAGCAAATTTTTACTATCCATTTTTTTATTAGTTATTTATTAACAAGAATACAGAAAAAAATAAAAAAGTTGAAAATTTCAAAAATTAGCAGTTGATGAAGTGGGGGTCTCAACAAATTGGCGCGTAACTATACATACGATTTCAAGCCTCCTAGCAATCTGAAACCAAAAAAAAAGATTATTAATCTAGAATAATGTCGCTACGCTAATGGAACTACGGAAAAGTTAGAAAGATTTTTTTGTTCACAAAATGGTGACAGCCTGAAAAAAACAATTTTTGTACCACTTTTTTGACTGTTTCGAATTTAAAAAAAAAGGAAGAGAAATTTGGGGATGGGGATAGTTTCAGACATAGACAAATCTATAAAGAAGACTCTCTAAAAATTTCAGGTAAATCGGTCCAGTAGAACCTGAGAAATCGTGGGTATTGTTTTGAAAAAGACAGTTTCGAGGAAAACGCGTTTAAAGTTTCGCGTAAAGTTTTTCGCATTCTAAATCATGAAATGATATTGTAGACTTACATTTATTCAATCTGCCATTCCTGCTTCATACATTGGACCCTCCTCGACTTCGAAAAAACTATTTCCCGCGTTTCTCTCTTCATATCGAACAGTTCTGGCTTCTTTTGATGCGTTGATTGCTCGTGTCTCGGAGCGGTCAATCCGGGAGTTGTCTCGTTTCACAGCAAATAAATGAGCTTCCGGGCCAATTTTCATCACCATAAGCTCCATCATTTTTGAAATAGGAATGAAGCCTTCATTAGAAATACAAACAGCAATAAATGTCGCTATCGCAATCATCTTAGGTCCGGAATGAATATGTTTTGGATCGAAAGACAAAATCAATGAGTTTAGAGACTCAGTATTATTTTGAGTTTTTGAACCTTGACATCGAGTCAATAATCCCTCTGATGATATTCTCTCGCTGATGATGCACTCGTAAAACTGGTGTCTTCCGGTTCAGTGAATATGAGAAATATGGATTCATGGATTCAGGTAGACGGAGAAGCCCTAATATCTTTTGTTCGATTAGTTCCGGTCGAAACAGTTTGGACGCCGGGTCAGCAAAATACCGATATCTCGGAAAATAATTTGAATTTTGAAAAATCCTCTTGTAGATATATTCTTGGATAGTTAAACCTTGAAAATTTAAAAAAAATTACTTATTACAATAATGAAAAACAGCTTAAAAGTAAAGATAACAATTATGTTAAGATAATAGTATTTAAGATATAAGTTTATCTTAGTAGCCATTGAGGTTTGAAATAGAGAGATAGAAAAAGGTAGAAAGAGAAAGATGTATAGCAAAAGAAATAGGGTAAAAAGGTTCCACTAATAATTATCTGCTAAAAATGTAAAGGCTTTCCGTCTGAAGGTACTTGTGTTGCTCGTTCGTTTTACATCAATGGGAAGCAAGTTCCAGAGATGAACTGCATGAACAAAAAACTGATGTTGCTAAGTATTTATGTCTGGGTAATATATGAAAATGTTTTTTAACAATTATTTCATATAAGCTTAAAGTTAAATGACAAGAGTTTAAATGTCTTCATGACTTTATATAAGGAAACAAGAAAGTAAAAAAATTAATATATTAATAACGAATTCAATAAATTAAAAAGAAATGAATAAATAAATAAATAAATATAGTAATAAATAAAATAAAAAAGTAAATACATATAAAAATATATATCAGTTTGGCAACTAAGCAATTGCGGACTTTTTAAGAAAAAAAAATACAATTTTCGAACGTAATAACTTTGTTGTGCAATGTATTGCCCATTTTGAGCAATGACCTTTTGCCACCTTTCAGGCAACATCATAATTCCACGTTCATAAAACTGGATTTTAACAGCAAAAAACTGATCCAGGTACGAATTGACATCATCATTATTATTGAAATTTTAACCATTCAAGGAGTTTAGCAAAGATCAAAATAAAAAGTAATCAGATGGTGCAAGGTAAGGACTATATGGTGGATGTAGCAAAACATTTAAACCAAGCTCCAATAATATTTGCCGAGTGACCAAAGATGTGTGTGGCCTTCCATTGTCATGATGGAATACAACACCTTTTCGATTTGTCAATTCGGGCCGCTTTTCTTCAACTACATTGTTTAATCTTGTTAGTTGTTCGGTTGGTTGGTAAAAGTTCAAAGTAGACAATTCCTTTGTAATCCCACCAAACTGATAACATAACTTTCTTTTGATGAATTTCAGCTTCTGATATTGTTTGAGCTGGTTCACCTGGCTTGCTTCACGAACTCCTCCGGTTGACAATGTTGTAAACAACCAATTTTTCATCACCAGTTATCAATCGTTTTTAAAAAGGATCATTTTCAGTAAGTTTCTTTGAAAAATCGCAGTTGTTAATGCGTTGTGTTAAATGATTTTCTTTCAGTTCATGAGGAACCCATATATCAAGCTTTCGTACATAGCAATGTTGTTTTAAGCGATTTTCAATGAAGCTTCTCTGCAATCTCACATGCTGTACTGTTACGATCCGAGTCGATTATTGCTTTGTTTTGTTCGTCATCAACTTCAACTGGACGACCAGAGCGTTTTTCATCTTTTAGTGTAATTTTGACACTGCCGTTCCTCTGAAGCTTCGTCACCATAAACAGCACATTACTTTTTGTGGGCAAAGTATGACATAAATGTTCATTTTGATTTTCCATTTTTCAACAGACGCCAAACAAAAACTACACAACCGATCAAACATTTTTTTTACTGATTGACAGTTGAAGTACCAACTATCAAATAACAAAATGTGTTTGACATTTCGATTACATCAGCAAACCTAAAAATTCAACTAAATCGCAATTACTTAGTTGCCAACCCAACAAATAAGTGAACAAAAAATAGTAGATGAATAAATAAATAAGCACGTGAATAAATAAATAAGTAAATAAATAAATAATTAAATTAATAAATAAATAAATTAATTGATTTATTAATTAATAAAAATGAATAAATAAATAAATAAATAAATAAATTAATTAATTCATGTATAAATAATATATTAATTAATATAAATTTAATTATTGATATTAGACAGATAATTGATAATTTAAAATATTATCGGCGAATGCAAAATCTTTAAGTTTTTGGATTTCTTGTGGAGATGAGAGGTTGAATGATGCTAGGGAAGGTTAAGCATCATCTTCAATAGTTTATTTTGCGCTACTTCTAATCTCCGAATGTGAGATTTTGCACACCCACCCCACGCTTGACACCCCCAGATTTGAAATATAACTTTAAGTATGATTATTTTATTGTCTTTCGACAACATGGATTTTACATTTATGAAGAGATTTTGTTATATGCCCGTTAAATGTTAGCCTACTATCGAGATGCATGCCAAGGTATTTAATGGATGGTTCCCGGGTGAGCAAAACACCGTTTATACAAATCTGGTTAACAGGAATATAGCATTGCTTTCTTTTTCGCGTGAAAAAATTGCTTGCATCTTTTCCACATTAACCTTAATTTTCCATTTGCTTTAATATTTTAAAACTGTTTCAACCGCATTACGAAGATTCTTCACAATATTGAGACAAAATGTGTGCGATGAGAAAACTGTTATATTATCAGCTTGTATGGCGATTTCACACTCGGGTAATTGGGGAACGTCAGCTGTAAAGATGTTGTATAAAATTGGGCTAAGAACTGCACCCTGGAGGGCACCGTAAGGGTTACAAAAATCACTTAACGCACATTGTTTACGAGGACTCTGGAACGGCGATCGGACAAAAAATTTTGAACTATTTTACACAGATATAACGATAAATGGAAATCTATCATATTATAAATGAGGCCATTGTGCCACATGGAATCACAGGCATTTTCGATATCGAGAAGAATCATACCAGTAGATTTGTCGGCAGTTCGGTTGAGTACACAGCATTTGATGTACTGTGCTGTGATACCGCGGAAAACCAAATTGTTCATCTGGAAAAATGTGACAGTCTTCAAAATATGTCTACGTCAATAGTTTCAAACGTCTCAAATTTAAAAATACCGCTATACCCGAGTTAACACTAACCACCTCTTTCTTCCAGTCCAAGATTACTCAATTTATTGCTGACTCACAGCAGTGGCGCCCTCTGAACCCAGATTGTTCAACAGATACCAACTTCTTGCTTTCAAAGAAATCTTGCAGTTGGTCAGCAACGTAACGTTCCATCATATTCTCGAAGAATTTTAACATATTTATATGACGAAACTATTCCCAGTTAATCGCATTCCTAGCCTTTTCTAACGGTATAACAATAGATTATTGGGGAACGTTCCAGACTGGAGGAAGGGGTTTATGATTTTTATTAAAACAGGACCAATTATCTCAATTGAGTTAAGTATCATATCTCTATTTATTCCATTGATGTCTTTTTTATTACTGCTCTGTTTTAGTGTCACAGGTAGTTCTAGGAGTATTAAAATTTAAACGTTTACGGGGCATTTATGTTTTGTGGGCTATTTTGCACAAATTAAGAATTTTACTTATTAGCTATTCGTCTCGAATTACCCTCAGAGTTTTCTCCAAGCTTTAATTCTTTTATTATTCGTAACAATTGATTTAAGCACTCTCTAGTCTCTTTTTATCGGCACTGGACATTTAAATTTGGAATAGTAAATATTGCCTTATAGTAGTTCTCCTGTTTTTAATCTCTCTGGGTGATCTGACGGCGGACATTCCGTAGATGTGAACAAAAACAAACGCTTACAATTCCACAATTTTCCATTGAAAATTAATGCTAGTTAAAATTTTTCAAAATTTCAACTGTATAACAGAAATAAATCCACTCTTTTTTGATCATCTAGTACAAAATTATAGCAGAGCTCGGCGAAATTCTTGTTTTTGTTTTTTCGCCCTATCACAAACTGTCAAACAATTCAAGTTTTCGCTGTCATGTTGGCTTGACACATTCCATTGGAAGACGTTTATTTTTATCCTTATTTTCGCGTTAATTTATTGTTTTTGTTTGGTTTAAATTAATTTAATTTGTTATTTACCTTCCGCCCATGCGGTAGAACAACATAAGCATACCTTACCCCTCTCTACTTGGCCAGAGAAAAATGCAAATGAAACCTTACATGGTCAAGTGGCCCATATTGTCGCAAACAGCAGCAACAACTTGCCCCTGAACTGAAAGTGAAACGAATTTTTTGTCTTACCGCCTCTGTTGCAATTTTTTTTTAGAGAATTCAGAATAAAGATTTGAGTTTGTTTCTAAGGAAGTGCAAATAATGCATCACCACCACCATCAGCATCGGCGTCGCAAGAAACGCCCAAACTATGGTTCGCGCACCGTCGAAGTGAGTCGTGGTTACAATGGCTTTGGTTTCACAATATCGGGCCAACAGCCGTGCATACTTTCGTGTATTGTAGCTAATTCTCCAGCTGACCAAGCTGGACTACGCGCTGGAGACTTTCTTATTTCGGTAAATAATTTAAATGTCTCGAAATTACCACATGAAACCGTGGTTCAGTTGATTGGCAACTCGTTTGGGAGCATTAAGATGCAAATCGCGGAAAACTACTTCTCCGATAGCTCCGACGAAGAGAATGCCATTCAGCACATGAATCGAGGAAAGCCAAGTTATCTGCATCACAAGTCAAAAATGAATCGATTGAGAAACTCGCCGCAGAAACATCGTGAAATGGGTGGGGCTGGAAGCACAGGTTCTAGGGACCATGCCCTTCGACCTGTGATAGAAGATATTCCACTGCCTGCGTCGCTGGCCTCGGCCCACAATATCATTCCTTCTGCCAGCGCGAGCACATCAAATGACATATCGAATGTGAGCGCAATGGTCCGTGTGAATATGGAACATGAGAATGGAAATGGAGGGATTTCGCTCGAGTACAGGGCCATCGTTGGTTACTTGGGAACAATTGAAATGCCGAAGCAAATAGCCATAAGCTCCAAACTACAAACAGTCCGCAGTTGTATCCGAAAACTCCGTCAAGAGAAGCGCAATCCGACCACAGTGCTCATGACAATACTGCCCAACTGCTTGACGCTGCAAAGTTCGAACGCCACGATACTGGCCACTTATCCATCATCACGGTTGAATTACGTCAGCTCATCGTCAGAGAGTGAGAATCGTTTCTTTGGACTTGTGACGAGTGCAATCTACTCGCCGAACGCCGACGATGACGAACAAGACCCGATTGGGGTGCAACGCGACGTCTCCATCTCAAACAGTTGTCATGTGTTTGTGGTTGATACGAAAATCTGCGAACATGATGTGCACGAACAGAAGGCGAATGAATTCCGAATCGCATGCACCAAGGATCCCATTTCCAATCTGTGCTTGGAGTTTCCAAACAACTCTGAGTACGTTGTGAATCTCATAAGGAGCATGTACACGATGAGAATCCTTCCGCCAGCTGCCAGAAATCCCGGACGCAATGTAGACGTCAACCGACAGCCGCATGACGTACAGGCGCATTCCCCACAGCCCAGCAATCACAGCGAAGTTACGACGACATCTTCGAACTCAGACTCAGGCATTGGGTTCCACAATGACTGCACCAACATATCCGACCGTATTCTAGTTGTAGACTTCCCTGGCATTCAGATGATCGGAAATCGTGCTGCAATACCCGCTTGCGCACGTCCGATTGGAATTTTCAACAACATCGAACAAAGTATTCCTCCTGTTGTGGACACCCGGCTAACAGTACGAGCAATGCCAGATCCAAAGTCCACGCCACCTCCACCTCTGCCCAAGACAACTCCACCTCCGCATGCCGCACCGAATTTACTCGCAAGCTTTAACTTGATCAAGAGTCCAATTTCCAGTTTGGTAGCAACTAGATCTTGCGATGACGTTCTCTCTCTGATGGACAGGAACAACACTCATGTAAATCGTAGATCGCTGCAAATGTCAATGGACGACATCGCCATACATTCCACAAGTCATCAGCAATACGAAAATGTGTCTGGACGATCGCCAACCAAGGATCACGTGTTCATACCTCCCCTGCCCACTGGAGCACATCAACCTAAAAAATCAAAGCAACAAAAAAGTGTCAACCATGAGGATGGACACTGTATTCTGAAGGACTCTCGAGTAGTCGACTGCAGTCAGCAAATCAATAAATTAAGTCCAAAGGTATACGGAATCATGCAAGCAAGGAGGAATTCCGCCAGCGTGGAGAATCTTGTGCCCGACAGAGGACGCGCTTCGTTGGGATACTCCAAAAACGATCGTAATCCAGATAATGGGGTGAATGCAGATGATTTTGAAACCTGGGGCAGCCTTCAGAATATACATAAAGCGGATAACTATCGAGTTACACCGCAGAAGAGTGCCATCTTGGAGGCAACTTACAGCGAACCTGATTTGGGGGTAAGTGGCGATGATCTTTTCTCAAACTGTTTTTGTTTTTTTACATTTACAATATAATCTAAAATAATTTTGGGAGTTGACAAGATTTTATATTTCCTGAAAGTTCCCCTAAAAGTTTCGATATTTTGAAGTCCAGTTCTGTAGTAGACGTTTTATCTCAGTTTGGCAACAGAGACGCGTTCATATCTAAGTTGGGAGCGATTTCATTTCTCCAAATTCCACCTGATCTAAAAAAAAAACGTGGCTATTATGGTTGAAATTGAAAAGACTTGGGTCTATCATTCGGTCAGGCAGAAGCTCGGTTGGTTTTTTTTTTCCTTTTTGTGAATGTTACAAAAAAAAAGAAATTAAACTTTTAGAGTCGTTAATTTGTTTCATGCTGTTGGCAGCATCGATTTAGAGATCAATGAAGAAGGAAGAAGGAATGAAGATAGAATAGAACTGCAGCATCTAGGTAGGTAAAAGTGGTGGTTCAGTGAGAACCTAATTAGCACTAAGTGCCGTTTTAATACCACAGCTCTGTTACCTTATTTATGATGTTATTTTGGTGTATTTGAGATATCTCTAAATCCAGCCCGAGGTATTTAAGAAGGACATTAGTTCCTTAATATCCTTAGCAGAAATCTCATTAATTGAGTTGAAGAAGGGTCTACCAAGCGCCCGTTGTCTGGCTCTAGCAAGAGCCGGACAGTCGCAAAAGAAGTGTGTTAGGGTCTCCCTCTCAGCTGTGTTTTTGCAGCTGCGACAATGTGCGTTGTGTGGGATACCTAGCTTAATGGCATGATCTCCAATCGGCCAGTGTCCTGTGCAGACCGCCACTAATCTAGCAATATCATGACGGGCTCGTCGAAGGAGATCTTTTGTTTTTGATTGTTTGTATTCCGGCCATATTTTCCTTGATGTTGCACAGTTCGTAAGTCTGACCCATCTTAGATTTGCTACTTCAAGGAAGTATGAGGATATATTAGTCTTAACTGCTTGTAGTGAGATGAAAACCTCACCTGCAAGCGAGCGCTGAAGGGCAGATCCCTTTCTAGCAAGTTCATCGGCCTTCTCATTGCCTGGGATGGCACTGTGGCCGGGAACCCATATAAGGGAAATGAGCTTACCTTCTAACGACGCTATTTCATCTCGGCATTCCTGTACTAATTTTGAATGTGAAGTAAAGGAGGCAATAGCTTTGATGGCTGCTTGACTATCAATGCATATGGCAACCTTCTGGCTTGGCAGGATGTTTGGATGTAATTTGATTTGACGACATGCTTCGCGGATTGCAAATAGTTCGGCTTGGAAAACACTGGAATTGTCGGGCAGTCTATAGGCTTTACAGATGTTCAGAGATCCTGAGAACACACCCGCGCCGACTCCGCCGCCCATCTTAGAGCCGTCAGTGTAGATTGTCCAGTTAAAGTCCTTACATATCTGACCACTATTCCATTCCGCTCTTTCTGGGATTAGAGTGTCAAAGTTATGTGATGTATAAATTCTAGGGACCGTATAGTCCGTAGGTGAAGATACCAGATCCCTTGGTATAAGATCGAGTATAGCGCTATGACCATAGGGTTTTGACGTCCAGCATCCAGACTCTCAGAGCCTAATGCAGCATCTAACAAATAGCGCAAAGGAACTTTCGGTTGGCTTAGATAAGGTTTAACCACGTTCTTCAAATAATGCAGCCAAAAGTCGTCATTTCATAGCGCCTTACTGACTGACAACTGGATCAATGCATACCGACGCATGGCATGTGTCGCAAGAATGGGCAGGGCATAAATACGTCATTTGGAACAAGTTCTTGCGAAATTGCCAGCAAGCAGAGAAATTTTAATTCTATTGATGTGGGTCGTTTGAATGTGGATGTTCATCGTGACAAGAAGCATATTACATGGCTTCTCCAGATGAGCTAAAGTCGAAACTCTTTCGCTATAGAGAGATTTCTGGTTCACGCGCGAAATTTGCGATGCAATAAGCGAGCGGGATGAGGCTTTTAAACGGTGGAAGCGATTCAGGCTTCAGGAGTAAAGCTGTAGTGGTTTAAATCCTGTGATGATTCTCAAAGCTGAAAGTCACGTTTATTGTCGCCGACTTGACTCAAATCTGCAAGCTAAAAAACTGTGGAGCAATATTCGTTGGCAGGGTAACGGAAGGCAAAGAAATGAATGCGTTGCGGATGTAAAGTTCTTTTCCTTTGGTGTGAAAAATCGCAAAAGTGATGCCTTTTCTGAAAAAGCCTGCTTCACGCAAATCGCCAGCAGACTACTGACCCATATCTGTTTTGCCGTTTATTTTGACGTTTCTCGAAAAGCTTCTTCCCTGCCAAATACTGGATTTTCTTTATGGGAAGAAACTTTTGTGCGACTATCAGTCAGGACTTAGAGAGAAACACGGCTGTAAATGTATCGGATGACCTTCGAAACTCTATGGATCATGACTTATTTTTGTCTCCTAGTTTTTTCGAAGGCGTTTGATACAGTCAATCAAGCAATTCTTATCCAAACACTTAAAATATATTTTAATTTTTCTGATACCGCCGCTAAGCTTGTATTTACTTACCTCACTGGAAGCTCCCAGGAAATTGTTGCAGAAAAAGATGTGTCGCGCTTCCTAGATCTTAAATCCGGTGTATCACAAGTATCTATGTTAGGCCCGCTTTTGTTTATTATGTTCATAAATAATCTGCCAAATGTTTAACAATATTACCAAATGTTTAAAAATTTCTATGCTAATGTTTTCCAAATTCACTTGAGCTGCAAGCTTGGAATGATCGAGGATGGGATGTTGAGACTAAAAAGGGATCTTGAAAATATTAGACTATTGTCGGAAAGCAGTAACCTCATTCTAAACCCAAAAAAAATCTCTTCTCTCGTCTCCGATTGGCTTCCGTTCATGGGATTCAGTTGCTTTGCTTTTGCACTCATAAACCCTATGATCGCCTAGACAATTGAAACATAAGTGGTTGGTTTTTACTAGTTCACGGCGTGTTTGTGTAGTGGCTCATTTGCGCACATTTCATAGTGGCTCATTTGCGCACATTTCATAGTTATATGGTTGCCCTTGCATAGCGTACATTTTATCTCTGGTAAAGTGACCAAGCTAGTTTTATGAAGCTTCCTTGGAGCTTCGTTGGATATGGCTTCTAACGACCTAAATCTCTTCGATAGAAACTCGGAGAAATCATTCCAGGACGGCAATTCTGGTTTTGTTCCCAAAGAAAGCTCCCATTCCTTTCTTGCCTCCAGGTCCAGTTTTTGTGAGGCCATATACACAATCATCGGGTCCCAAGACCTTGTATCCACATCGAGTGCTGAGATTCCGATTAGTGTCTCGTTTGTTACATGTAACAGTTTTTTGTAGTTACTGGCAGATTCCTGTTTTATACCGTTATGTTGAGAAATGCTTGCAGGTGTGTTGAAAGCAGTATTCTCTTGTTGTTATATCGGTCGAATAACAATTTCCATGCTTTCTGGTAGTTGCTGCCGGACACTCCAAGATTCTCGATTAGGCGTCTAGCTTCTCCTCCAGTCGACGTTATTAGATATTGCATTTTTTGAATATCCTGTATCTGAGTGTTTTCATGCAACAACAACAAGAACATCTCATAGAACGTGGTCCATTTCAAGTAGTCTCCTTCAAACTTAGGTAGTTTCACCCGTTCGAGACGCAGGAATTCTTCGTTTGTTGGTGCTTGGGATTTTTGGGTAGTTTGTTCCGGCTTCGGCAGCGGCTGCTGGGCTGGGTATTCATCGATGGCTCGCTTAAACGTTGTGTGGAGTCTCATCGCTTTTTCTTCTGCTTCTGTATATGCAGCCATGTAATCGTCCTCTAACGGTTTGTTATGGAGCTTGGGGTGTAACTCTTCACAACTTCTCCTGACCGTTTTTAGCTTCTCCAAACGTACCTCGAAGTATTGCAGACTATGCCTGTCCTTCGAATCCTTTTTGAAATTGGCATGCAGGCGCTCGATGTTGCCAAAATTCAACTTCTTGACGGTTTCTGCTGAAGGTTCGGTCATCTTGATGATTACTGGCGTAGCGTTGTCTTATCGTTTGGTTATATATCTTGTATGAATCCTTAAGGGGCAGGATCCGGCTCGAAGGACCAATGTTTGATTTCACAATTTGTGGAGTCACGAGTAAAAATCCTTGGGATAGTTACTAAAATTAATGTTGTTTAATTGCAGAAAAATGCTTGGGATAGTTCTGCGCTGTGGAAAAAGAAAGATTATGATTGCAACTAGCCAAAGCCTTAAGTATGCCGAGTTCAGATGCAAAACAAAGATTAAATGTAGCTTTTAATAAAATCGTCATATTTGTGTACAATCTAAAACGATTTGATCAAACTTTGCCTGTGAATTTGCGTGCTGAAATTGATGCGTCGGCAATTTGGGTGGGAAAGGTATGTGGATATTCGAAGTATTAATGGGAAAATTAATGTAATGGGATCTGTGGGCAAATCTATCATATATGAGAAATTTCTTACAATGTATGAGGTTGAATGCTTTGGCTTAAACACCTTAGGGTATTGTATACTTTGGCTTAAACAGAGATGGTGTTTAATGAACTATTTAATAATAATGAAAAAATGTCCATCATTTTATGAAAAAATCGGTTTCTCTACTTCATCTCGCGCACATGTTCTAATTTCACCAATATTTACTTGTACAGCCCGTAGTAAATGACATGGAAATCGTTGCATGTACATGCGAGCCTGACCTCACTGAAAAATCCTGCATATGGGTTAATTTTGTTGCAGGCAACTTGTGATGGAATGACGTTGCATGCAAAAAATATCGGTAGTACACGGTATGTAGAATTTGTCTCAAAACGTCGCATGTTTCTACGCTATGGTGGCCCTCGCATGGATATTATTCGCATGTTTTTTTTGCATGCGTCCCGGGCACATGCTGCGTTAGTACACGACATGCAAGGCGATTTACATGCGAAGCATTCTTGGAACAAAAAAGCAGCATAATCATTGATTTCGTAGTACACAACATGTATCCATGCGTTTTTGTTTTTTTTTTCCTGTCATGAGTACATTTGAAGTTGGTTTGAGTGTTCTATTTTCTAGAATTGCAAAATGTCGAAAAGCAACTAATCATATTAAAAATGCCAAAAAGCTGAGTACAGTGAGCATTATAAAGCCTAAACTTAAAAGGAGGTCTATTTGAGTGAAAGAGCTGAGCGGATTAATTCGATTACTGATGTTCCCATATGGGAACAAGTTGATATTATGCTTCTGATCGTCTTGCGCAGACAGAACGCTCTTTTTTGTGGGCTTCAGTCAAAAGTTTGTTTTAAAGGTCGATAATTTCGAAATTTTCGTCATACAGATTTGTCAAACCATGTCTGTTTTTTTTCCATGAGCCAAATTGCTTCCATTGCGGATGATGATCCCTCGAACGATCTGAGTTTGGCCGTCACTAATCCCTTTTAATTATAAATTTTGTAACCGAAAGTATTTATATTTTAATACTCTTTATAAAGAAACAAACAAAGTTCCACCAACTAAAAAAACCAAGAGTTCGAGGCAACACAACCGTTTCTGGCTGAAGTAACTGGGGGAGGATGAACCTTGAGTATTTATGATTTCGGTATTATTCCTTTGGTTTTCATATGTTTATGAAATCAATGTTGTGTGGATCATGGCGCAAAATTGTTTGTTGTTCTATGAAAAATTCACGTAGAAAACTTCGTACTCGGAATAATCCGTCAGATACAGATTTTAACTGAAATTCGTTGGCATTTGTATAGGGTCAATCGTGAAAATATGAATATAAAATTTTGCCAATCTGTAATTGAAAGTATCGTTCTTTGAATAAAATCTTAACAAAAAACGTTTTAATTGTTTTACCCGTTTTGGGATCAAGTTTATTTCGAAAAAGTATTGAAGTTGTCAAAAACACAACCTGAATAATATTTCAACGAAATAAATCTATTGTTCCCACGCCCTAATGCTTGAAACATTCTACTCATGTAAAGTACATGCGACGGTACGAATACGTGCACTCACATATGATGTTTCCATGGCATTTAGCGATGAAGTGACGCATGTGTCCCAAATAACATGCTGCTTGCTAGAACACGTCAAGCGAAAAAGTCGTAGCACGGACTCATATGGGTAATATACGACATGCTAACTCCATGCAAGCATTGTGAAAAATTTTGTCGTCAGAATAACGTCAGGCCCGCATGTAAATGCAGCGATTTCATGTACTACGGGCTTAATGATATCACTTTCAATGCCAAAACGTTGAGCCTATCTTCTAACATGGATGTTCGAAGCCTGCTTTTGATCAGCTTCAATTTTGAAAATGACCTTTCGCAACCGCTGTTTGTGACCACAAGTGACAAGTTGATTCTAAGAGCGATCTTGATATTAGCAATTTGCTGTTTTTTTCCAGGAGGAGTTTAACATCCAGCTCTTCAGACTAATCACTTGTTCATATTCCTTACGTTTTTGAAATGGTCGTCTAGATCATTGTTATATATTTGTACTCAGTTTTGAGCTGCTGCAACTATATATAGATTAGTAAGTGTATCCAATTTGTTGAGAAACCAAATACGAGTATCCATTAGTTTGTATGCCTCTTCCTCAATGAAGATTCAAATTGATCAATGACAGGTTGTAAACTCTGAGTTCGAAATTTTTCTAATGCAGTCAGCTCAACTTCTGGTGCTTGTGTACAGTACGGAGATATCAAACACACGTTTATTTTGCGCTTCCGGTGTGCTTCGTTCTCGTACTCCAAGTTAGTTAACTCAGCAGCTTAAACCTCATATACTTCAAAACTCTCCCGTTTCGTTCCTATTAAGCTTTTTAACGATGTCAGTGCTGAGGCGGCGGTTTTCACCTTCAATCTAGAGTTGTGGAAAGCTTCGCTAGTTTAATTGACCTGTCCCAAGATATCAAATCAAACTACTGTGTACGGCCGTCTTTCCATATTTGACATTTCATTACGTAAACTTAACGCAGTAAAGCATGACTTTAATGAGCTTCTTTGTCCTCTGAAATTTCAAAAAATGCATTTTTAATCTCTTTTTATCCTTGCAAGAAGGTTTTTATAGCATCCAGTCGGCATGACCAACGTGTTGTTGTAGTCCCTTTTTGACACGAGAATCGGTTAGAACTTTATATATTTGACTTTGAATAACTTTTTATGCGGCGATATTTTGTTCTTAATTTTTGGTGTATTTTAAGGCACCAAAATAAACCGATTTAGAAGATTAAATGAAGGATATACGTTTTTAGATAATAGAGCCTTATTTCGCCGCCTTTACTTTACGAAATGTTGTTCTGCGGGCCCCTTTGTGGTGCGGGTACATAGGCTGCAGCCTACCGCAGGCAAGGGTAAATGCGGTCCTGAATACAATGATGAAATTATAAGGTATGCTTTCCTTCCTTAAAACTACAACTCTCGATTTTTGCTGACAGAAAAGTCAGCAGACAGAAAAGTCAGCTTGCGCTCTGTCGTCTCCGAATATTTTACAGTCATTTCCGTAATTCTCGTTTTCACCTCGCGTACAATTCGTGATGTAACGCTTGATGGAGCAAAGCATTGCTAACAAGTTTGGCATGAAAATCGCCAAATCAGCATTGAAAACTTTTACCTTGATCAAGGAGTGGTGATGAATGTTTATCCGAACGCCAAGCCTACCGGAATGCAAAAGGCATTTTTTGAAGCCCGCTTTGAAAATCCATTAAAGTCGAAATTTTAACGTCTGTGAGTGAACTAGATATCCTCAGTTGCTAAGCGTGAGCTTACTAAAACCTCTCATAATAAAGATTCTGGGGTCCATCGAAGACGGTTGTAAACTACAAGTCGAATCTCAGTAACACGAACACAAGATGGAGCTTGGCAAAAGCTTCCACAAGGACTGTTGTTTGTACTACTGAACTCTGGATCTCACACCGTCGCCGTTTGAGTCTTTAATGACACGGACAAAAACAACAAAGTACTCGCCTTTATCATGACCCGCTTTCTGTCCGATTCGAAGCTGCTGGCAGTTCCACATTTGCCTTTCAGTCCTGACCTGAATCATAAAGTCTCATTTCCGACCTTGAAAACTATTTAGTTCACCAAATCAAATAGGCTTCCACCATGGCACTAAAACACTCTACCGAAGCTCGGAAATCCCACTGGAAGCATGAGGAGACTATTTTGAAACATTTTAACGTGTTGTACCTATCAAATCAATTTTTTAACTTTTCTATCTGTAAAGTCCTTCATAAACATGCAACAATCTATAGAATAAAAAACGTAGATTCGGTCCCACACAATCACTCACCCTTCGAGAGCGCCCTTTCTTTTTTGAGGAAATCACAATTAGTATTAATTATTTCCATTGCAACACACAACGAGAATTTCACTTGGCCGATATTCAAGTGCTAGTGCATCCGTAAGTTGCTTCAATGCCCTTCGTTATGAAAATACACTATCAAAGAGGGCGACAGTCCATTCGCCAAATCGAAACAAAAACGAAAAAAACTTCAACAAGTAACAAAGCTCCCTTATCTGTATGAACTGATAAGCGAAAATTCCAAACCCCCAATAGCATGGTATTATTTCTTTTTTTTTTGACGAGGCCCACATAAACAAAACGTGCTTCATTCTAACCAGTTCATGTTCACTAAAAACACTGACTGCAACACCAATTCGTCATTTGTCGTCAGTCTCGTCAAGCCCTCAAAACGGAAATCGGGCGTGGAAGTCGGTGTGTAACTCTTTTAGTTTGTAACTCGTGCGCTAATTGCTTCGCAACTCAGTCTGAGGTCATCTTGTGTGAATTTGTCAAACAAAGCTATCTCCGGAAATAGATGGCATCACCACCACGAGCTCGAGCTTATGCCCGTAACATACCCCATTATTGTTTCCACTCCACAGCAGCCACCCCTTTGAGCAGCGAGTTGCCTCGACTGCGGCATCATTTAACTCACTTAATTTGTGCCAATTAATTGTGAATAAATGTATCTAATGGGAAATTAAAACACAAGACCAAATTGTAGGTCGCTGCTCGCATGTAATAATTCCCCGAACCTACTCCATGACTTGTGCGTTAGTTGTGTCAATCATCTTCGTGAACGAGCACTGGACTCGGTACGGATTTTTATCTTTAATCGAAATTACGTCTTATGAGTTAAGCGGGCTAAAAAGAACCATTCGGCGTCGTGGAAACCAAGTGAGTACTGAAATTAATATCTTATCATCCAACTCGGTTTCCCCTGGTACGAATTGTTGTTGATAATTGCATTAAGAGTCGGTAAGTGACTAAGGTCAACCGAACCGTTTCCAGTGACTCGTGTTGAAATAAAAATTTCTTGCGTTGGTTTTTTAGTAGTGAAATTTTGCGTTTTGGGTCGTTGTGCGCAGAGTCACTTTAAATTCCTTAGGGGATTTCTTACAGTGCTTGCGGGGGTGTACTTGTCGTATAGTACGGAAGTGGTTGGTTATTTGTGGTTTCCATGTGGGATGTCATTTAACAATATGCTGGAGCTCGTTTGTGGATTACACTCTGAGGACAATAATTCGGTGAGCAGTTTAAAATATTTTTAAAAATAACATAGGTATTCAAAAATGGTTTACAGCTCGAGCTCAGTTGCACTTCGAACAGAATTGATTATTCGGATGAATATTCGCACGATCCTTAAATAACCCTCAATTTGAAAAAATTTTTGTCGATCGTTCAATGACAAATCATTGTTCCACCTTCTTCAAGAATTTGCCAGTAGTTGTATGTAGCCTTAAAGAGCCTTCTCACCTGATCCGAATGATCTGTCCGTCATAGTTCTAAAAGAATGCGTATACGCATAGAAGCACGCACATACTTAAGTTTTTTTTTTACAATTTAATCTTTATTGCTCAGATATATTTTATAATTTAAAATTATTCAATAATTTTTTACTAGCATAAATAAATTTCTGCAAGCGCATGGGACTCTGCGTTGACCTAAAGACTTAAAATAATCTCTGCCAAGACGAGCCAAGCAACGCGCAAGGGCACTACCTAACTGACCGACCGAACTAGTTTGCTTATCAAATGAACTGAGCGAGGTCTTTTGGGTTTGCTTTAGCTAATTGGGGCAAAGCTGTGAAGAAATGGGAACATAGCTTTCTATGTCTTGATATTGCTTTGACCGGTCATTCATTGAGGAGATTTAGTATTGTTAAGGAGGTTCAATTCAATTCAATTTCAATTTATTATAATGTTTAAATCAAGTACATGTAAGACTCAGTCTTTTAAGAGTACCAACAAAGTTATTGTATTTTAAAGTGGAATGATAAAAATAGTTTTTTATCTTACTTAGTATAAACTTAAGTTTAAGATAATGATCGAAAAAAATAAATAAATATTAAACATTAAGTAAATTCAAAACATCAAAGAAAAATGGAAATCTTATAAACTACTGCTGTTAAGAATCTCCTCGCGGCCACCACTCGCTTTATATCTCCAGGCAAAGAATTCCATAGCCTAATAGCGCAGTTAAAGAAAAGAAGCAAAGAGTTTACATATTTGAACGGTGGTGCCTTCAAATTAGTCAACCTGGCTGATTGTAAAAATTCTAGATTTTCATAAAGATAAACCGGTGTTTTCGTGTGTATTATCTTATGCATAAAAAAACATACTTTATTTTGACATCAAGGTACCTTGGGAGCATACAACCTAGAATTTTTTTTTGGTAAACAGATACATGATGATGGATGGAGACCATAAACAAATCGTATCATATCGTTAAATGCTACCTGCAACTTATTTCGCGATACGGAATTAAGTTTGCAGTATACTACCTCTGAATACGTAATTATGGGAATGATTAAAGTTCTTACAAGTTTAAGCTTCGTATCACGAGGAACAAAACAAGCACATAACCACAGCTTACGGAGGCAAGCATAAATACGACATATTGTGTGATTAACATGATCACTGCAGAAAAGATTGCGATTTATCTTTAAACCAAGACTTGTAAGTGTATCTAAAAACTTAATTTTTGTGTCCGATAGGAATACTGGAGGTAGACAGTGCGTATCTTAGCTTGTTTTCGATATAAAAATCGCTTGCGTCTTGGATGCGTTCAGGGTTATTTAAAAATAGCAGCGAGATCCTCATTCACCCTTTGGATGAGATCTTCTGACAGCCCAAGTGGCCTAGGAAGGATGACTTAAATGTCATCTGCATAGAGTTGGAAAAAAACATTTTTGCTCTCTAAAACAATATCATTATGAACCTTGCGGAACACCTTCTCTCATATATTTCGAAAATGAGAAACGCTTACCATCAAAAACTCTTTGGGAGCGATTTTTCAAATAATTCTCGACAAGTCGAACTGCTCTGTTGCTGAAACCAAAGTAGTGAGCTAGCTTCATACACAAAATCTTATGATTTACCCTGTCAAAAGCCTTCGAGAAGTCTAGTAAGCAAAGTAGGGTCACAGTCATATTGTTGTCTTATATCATCTAGGATTTTGACCACAGCCGTAGCACAGCTGTGACCCGGTCTAAAACCTAACTGATAAGGAGATAATAAAGAGTTTCAAGTAATATAATCCACTATTTGCTTAGCCAGGATTTTCTCAAAGACTTTAGACAGGACTGATAATATACTTATAAACCGGTAATCAGTTGGAAGCGTCGGTTGAGGCTTCTTTGCGACTGGTTCTATTTTGGCAGCTTTCCAGCTTTCGGGGAAAGTAGATGATGTGATTGCAAAAATGTATTATATGAGTCAACGAGCCAAGAATAAAGGGTAAAATAATTTTAACGAATCGTAAAGGAATGCCATCCTCACCAATAGCATTTGATTTTGAGCTTGCAAAGCTTTCAAGAACGTCATTCTCATTTACTACTTCAAAGTCCTGGTTGTAATTCCTAAGAAGCTCAGGTTTCAAGGAAAACCGTGGCGTGCTTCCTGGATTCGACAGGAAGGAATCATTCAGCATATTAGGATCTAATAAACATTCAGTATTTCCTTTACAACCGAGGCCGATGTTACGCAGATTACTCAACAACTTTTAAGTGTCTAAAGAATAATTAAACTTTGAAGAAAAATAATTACATTTTGCTCTTTGAATCACAGTGGTACAAGCATTACGTTCCAATTCCCTACAGAAGAGTTGTCTCTCCAACTGCGGTAAAGTTTTCTTCGTTCATTTATTGCACTCAGGACTTCGCTGGTAAACCATGGACATTTTCTGTTTCTTATTTTCACTGTCCGAAGAGGAACAGATTTATCGTAGAGTTTGTCTTTGTATTGAAATCGCATCAATATTCAGTTGTTGGAAGTCAATAGCTTTACAGTCTCTGAATGTATACTCCTGTGGAATAGGTTCATGAGAGAAATCTATATTACATGCACAGAACAACAAATCATGATCGGACATTCCATCCAGAGAAAGTTGATCTAAAAGAAGTACATTCAATATATCAGAAACTAACAGAAGATCTATAAGGCTAGGATTGGAAGATGGTGCATACAATGCATTTAATTGAACCATCTGATATCTCTAGCATGAGGTATTCAACTCCAGGACCTGCCGACACACCAATTTTCCTACACTTCAAGCTCGATTTGCAGTAAATCGCGATCCCTCCCCCAGTCATGTCTGTAACGCGGTCACAACGATCCAGTTCATAACCAGCAATATCATAAATATAATCATTGATATCTGGCTTAAACCAAGTCTCGCTCACACAAATGACATCAATTTCTGAACCTTCGAAAATATTTTTAAGGTAATCTAATTTAACGTTATTTAGACTTGGTGCATTCCAATGGCATACTAAGAAACCAGAAGAACTCTTATCATATTGCGCGAATTTTCTTTACCTACACTACCGACAATGGATGCTGTTGGGTTAACCATTATCAAAACCCGCGGCCCAAGAGTTACTCATCAGGAACGATAAAATATTGACAGTAATTAAATCTAAACAGCAGAGTTGCACATCATAATTATCTAATAGGTTCCAGGTTTGTCTGTTGATGTTGCAAGATGGTTGATGTATTTAATTTTTATGCTTAATTTGACCGCAGCTAAGGGTATGTCAATATATTGTGAGATGCATTGTACCTTCACAGGAAAGCTCATCTGCTCTGCAGTTTCCGTGGATTTCCCTATGTCCTGGAACCCCGTAAAGGTGAACCTTAAAAAGTCTGCTATCTCCTTAAGGGATACCCGCCGTTACTTGACAAGCTTAGATGTAGATTTTATAGCAGCTTGGCTATCGGTCGAAGTGAATATTTCCAGAAATGTTACTATACAACAGCGATTTCGCGGTCGTGGTAAAACATGGAAGGAGAGTTCTAATCTAAGATTACTCAAAAAGATAAACTTCCATTTTTCGTTCGAGTTCTGACCCATTGGTTGTTATCGTGATGGAACCGGCCGATATCGGAAAATTTGTTTTTGATAGTATATAGTCTATAACTGTTGGAAGGGAAATCTACTTCAAAGATTGAGGACAGACCAAAATGAACTCTGGTGCATGACGAGATTGCATTAGGTCATACCAATGGTTCGGTTTCGGCCGAAACTTAGACCGTGGCCGAATGTTCTGTTACGGTTACGGTTTCGGCTGAATATAATGTTTCGGTCGGACACTAATAATCTTAGATATGCTCACTAGCAAACATTTTATTGTGAAAAATGGGTGTAGGGTGTATTTATTTCGGCGATTTTATTTACGATCTTCACAAGTGATCTTGTAGTAATCTCTCCGCCACTCCATAGCGTACGCAGATGACTTGATCGCGTACAGGTCAAGTCCGAAGATCGAGGTCATCGGAAGTCTTTTGCAAGGTGACTTCGAAAAGATTCAGCAATATTGCGATGATTGGAAGTTGAAGAAAAGAATGGAAAAGATTCGGGTTTTCGAGAGCCGATGCCTTAGGGCTTGTCTTCATCTATATCGACCTCCAGAGTCTGAGTACAAAAATTTCTATAGTAATAAAGTCCTGTACAACGGAGCCAACCTGATCAAAGTGGATAACGTTCTGATAAAACTTAGATGAAGTCATATTGCAAAAGCAATGAGTTCGAAAATCAACTTGATATCCTGAAGCGTTGCTCTGTTTAGATAATAAAAGTTCTGGTCCAGGATAGATTGGCGATGCCGTTAATTTTCCACGTTTGTCGAAAAGCTGTGGACGGGCGAGTCAACTACGATCAAGACGTCGCAAGTAGCTCACCGGGGACTCTTTTGTTCAGTAGGGCGGTGTCAGACCGCGACAGAGTGGACATCGAAAAGCATTACCGACACTATTGGTGGCTGAACGGAGATTGAACTCTGTCGTATGTTAAATTGAAGTCTTGAGTGCCCTTAAAGCAAAAGTGATAGCATTTTCTGTTAGCCTTGGCCGGCTTACGTATGTCGTGTAAGTTGTTATTATTTTATTATGACGGTAAGTTTTAGTGTTATTTTTAGCAAGGTTAAGATATTATGTTTCAGATTAGTTTTAAGTTTAGTTATAGGTTTAGTTTAAGTAAAATACAACCCGTCCATTCACTAAGTTTTTTAATTAATATATAAAAATAAATATTTTTCTCAGTTTTGTTATTAGTTAATTTAATTTGAATATATAATATTTGATACTATTAATTCGAAAGGCCTTTTTTTTATTTGTTAGGCTTAGCTTAGAGCGCCCGCTGAGGGTCAAAAAGTTGAGTTAATTAAGCTAGATTAAAGCCTTTCTGTCTAGCATTTAAGGAACATGAATTATGAAAAAAAAATGCATTAAATCGAAAAAAAAATAAAAATAAAAAATTGCCCTTGACAGCGAGTGCGTCGATTGTCGATTGTCTTTGATATACATCCACGTTCTCTTGTGTGCCGGCTTATGAAGCACTCTCTAGAGTGACTAATTTGCAACGTGTTCACCTTATAAATATTGACTTTAGTATTATTAATGCACAACAGTCAGCTGTAGTCGAATATAATAGCCTAAGAGCCAAGTATCGCCCTGATCTAGAAGACCTAACTGCACAAACTCTACACCTTAGTCAAAATATGTGGCTTAGTCACTCCGAACGGGACGATATTGTATTGTCAAATGTCAGTTTACTCGAAAAAGATAAATTATTACTTCTTAGTTCATAAAAACAGCGGTGGGCAAGAAAGATCCCCGTGCGAGTTCTGTGATCGTGTCATTATTTGAATTTACTGTGTATCTTAGGAAGGAAGAATCCTTGATTGTTTATCGAAATTTTGACCCATGCGTCCATGTTGTGTTTCCATTTTTTGCTGACAGTCCGCGGCTCAGTAGTCAAAGCACCGGACAAGCGAATAAGGGAGTTAACATCGGGAATTACCTTACGTCCCGTCGAGAGTGGCTTACAACCCTCCGAAAAGTACAACTGTAATGATAACGCTTCTGTGGCCTTTCGAAGTTGTCAATAGATTGCCATTCAAATCCCGCCGTTAATTTGAAAAGCATATCACACACACACAAGTAGTGAAGCTCGGCCCTACCTCCCAAAAGAGCTGTCACTCCAAGAAGTTTTATTTGTATATAATTGGTTCTAAATAACAGTAGACCCATTATTGTCGATCCGTGTAACCAGGCTTGCCACCTGCATCGGCTCGAAAAAATTATGCTCACCCCAAATTTTAAGCTTCAAAATTTAGGGCGATTTACCGAACATTTTTCGCAAACAGTGTTTCAGCTAGATCTTTTATGGGTGTTATCCAAGATATTTGCTCAAAATCTACAGATTCCGTGTTGCTGAGAACGGTGTGGAATTTGAGCGCCTCTAAAGAGACGAATGCTTCTTCGGTAAATACAGTATTTGCTCGTGCTGTATGAAAGAGTGTACTTAGGCATAAATTGATCCAAATCTGAGCTTAGATGCACTATTACGAGCACCTTGGCGTTAGTTAGGTACACGCGAACTAATGAAACTAAATTCACCTCCTTGAATAGGTTGTAAAGTACTCAGTTTTGCTCTGTCCTCCAATTCGAATATTTCTTTCGAAGGCTCTTAAGATCTATTCCAACATTCTGCTCCAGAAAGGAAAACTAGCAATGTGAGTATTTTGTAAGAATTGATTTTTGTGCATCGAGTGAATGAGCGAATGAGCCTTCATCGCAGTGCCACAATAGTTTTTTTTATATTCAAAGCTTACTGAACATGTAAATACTACATGGGCTGAAAAGTGTCGGTCTTTTTTATGAAAACAAACGCTTTTAAGGCATAGCTATATTTATTCCTCCACAAAGTTGCCTTCAAAAGCAATACACTTCGTATACCGAATTTCCAACTGTTCAATGCCCTTTTTGTCCAAAAACGCTGCATACATAAAACTCTCCTGTGACTGTTCTTCCCTTCTGGACGTAGAGATAGAGATTGTGCCATGTGAATCTCAAAAAACGACGCTCAAATCCTTCCCGGGCTTTTGGTCGCTTTGGTCGGTTTTTGTTGCTTTCCAGCCGCACTACATACTACCTATTGGACTCAAACGTATGGTATTGGACCCATTTTTAATCCATCGTCACAAAACGTCGAAAAAAACACCACGCGATTACGCTGCCACAACTCTAAACCGGCCGTTGAATCACCCATGCGCTGCTGTTTTTGGTCTACGGCCAACAAACGCTGCGTCCATGACGCCGATAGCTTCTTCATCTCCAAGACATTGTACAAAATGTATCGATTCCATGCAGTTGTCTGACGATTTGCGCATTCGTAACCTCTTTTGGCCTTCCAGAGCGAGATGCGTCTTCGGTGCTTTTAAGACACATTTTAAATTCACTAAACCAGGGAAAAACTGTTCTCGAAGGAGCCGATGTGAGTTAAAATTTCTGCAACCATTGCAATGAAGTTTTGAGTTGCGATTATTTTTTACTAAAGTTAAAGTAGCGTCACTCAAAGGACTATTGCTCAAAAACGAATGGACGAAATGTCATTAAACTCATACATAAACTGTTGACCGATGAGCCTTTCGCAATTTTCTAGTGGCGCCACCTATTAAAAAATCCTGTGACTTTTAAGCTCATGTAAGCATGTTTTGACAGTTCGGAAGTTCAATACCTCTGTAAATTTAAAAACATATCCTGTTCCTTTCACCCTCAGTGAATACTTAACTTATTTATAATATTTAATCTTGCATAAAGTATCAACAAAAATCTATTAAAATAATATTTACGTATTTAGTAAGATAAGTGTCAACAAAATGTAAGCTTGATGTTAATTAATCTTGCCAACAAGTAGGTTAAACTGATAACGCGAGAACGCGTCAACACAACCAATGCGGAAGTCACCATGAACTTCATTCACTTGAACCCTTTATTGTTAAGCGCCTTAATATTATTATCAGTATAGAATGAATAAGCGTTGACGTGCTATGAAGTCTCGCTATCAGTTCACGTCCAACATGTGATGGTTTTGACGTTCCTCCTAACATCCGATTCTTCAGACCGAGCACTAACTCTTCCTTTTGAATTTCCAATTACAAATCGAAAGTACATACGCATCATTTTGTTTGTTTTTTACGAGCCTTGTTTACTGCTCAATCGAATTGTAGGATCTGTTATTTCGGAATTATTTAGCGTCGTTAAACTTGCCAATGACGTATCAGTCGTAATTTTATTTATAATCGAATAAATTTACTTCGACAAACGCAGTAATGAATTTATTTATAAAATTGTTTGTTTTTTAAATAACGCGTTGCGCAAATTCCGGATAAGGGTTTAAATAAACAGACAACTTTCTACGCCGGGAAAGTTGTAATTAATTTAAACGCTATGCCATAAATTATTTCTTTTTGGCTCTTTACATATCAACAAAATTCATTCATTAGAAAGAATCTAGCGTACACAGAATGTTAATCGATTCTGGCGCACTTCAGGAACCGACTTGGACAACAAACATGTGTGCCTAATTTACCAGATGCTAAGCCAATGAAATAGTGTTGATTTGATGTCTGGTGTCTTATTTAAATGATCGTTTCTCTTTATAGAAGGCTTCTTTGGATCGATGATTTTTTGCAAAGGTTGTCATAAAAACATGAATTAAGTAAACATAAACAGATGTGTTTAGGAAAGCAAACATTTGATGATCCACAGCAATCTTCATCATCATATCATATCATGGAATCTCTATTCAAATACCATTCATTTATAAATAAAAGAATGAAGAGGACATGAGGTTCTCATTGTTTTGACAAAAGCTTGCTCACCTAGTGCGGGCGGTTAGCTTAATTTGCAGCTACCTAAGTGACAGGCAGCAGAGGGTGGTAGTTGGCAATAAATATTCCAAAAAGTACCACAGGGCTCGATTCTTGGCCCATTACTATTTTGCATTTTTATCAATGACCTACCATTGTCATGTAAATGTTTACTTGTATTCTGAAACTTAATTGGAGGATTTGTCATCTATTTACGAATAGACTCTTGCAAATGGGCTTGTCTTAAACCCAGCTAAGTCACAAATCATTCCAATATCTAATAAAACTTTACACTTCAATATTCTGCCGGACATTTTTAATTCATCCTCAAAAATTGAATATGTTGAGTCAACTTCAAGTTTTGGTTTTCGATTAAATACAAAGATTATCATGCATGGACCATGTCAATGGTGTTATTGGACGTATCTACGGGTGTCTAAGAAAACTATAGTAGACTGCAAGCTTTTCGCCTATGGAGACTTCGCTTAGATTGGTTAAAGCCTTGGTCATCCCCATTATAAAATAAGCTGAGATAGTCTATAGCAATTTGGATTCTCTATCCCAGCACACACTTGAAGTTGCATTTAATGACTGAAGTGAGGCATGTTAACGGTGAAGAAGGTATGATCATACTCGACAGGCTACAAGCAGTTCTTAAGAGCGCGTAATTGCATTCATCCGGAATAAAACACCACTTGTTGGTTAGACCTAGCTTCTTGACATCTGAGATTGCTTCTTCCGTTCTCTTGTGGCTGCGATTCGAAGGCACTTTAAGCAGAGAATTGTTTTCTGCTCGTTCTATACAACAGTCATTTTAATCCCATCTCGCATTCAAAATTTTATCCTCCTTAATTTGTAAAACCAACTCTTCTGCTATCTTCTTCAATCACCGGAAAAGCTTGAATGGCAGTACGTTGCGTGTGATCGTTGAATTTCTATCGCTCGAACTACCAAGAAAGCATATATGAAAACTTGAGAAGCGGAAAGTATGGCAGGCACTAAAAACGTACCAATCACGAAACCAGCATTAACCAAATTCGCTCTGTTTATTCGATTTAGGACGAGTATTGCCGTCATTGACTTGACCTTCTATACAGACTAAGGGAATATCTGAGGCTGTACAACCTGGTTGAGTTGTTGAGGATGGTTCGATGATGGTGCTTTTTGTTGCTGTTGTTGTCGTAGTTCCGGGCTTAATATTAATCTGTGGTGCTGTGTGGCTTGTAAGACCATCCTCTTCAAATTCGGGCCAAAAATAATCGATAATCATGCCCCGATAACACTGGCCATTCACAGTAACGTGATGATCGTTATCGTTGACGAAAAAATATTTTTAAATAGATCTCACGACCGATACAGACCGGGCTCTAATTCATTTGAAGAGTTAGAGAATGAAGAATTTTATTCACGGTACAGGTTCGACAAAATTACACTAAGGTTTTTGAATGAAATGCTGGATATGGAAGAACCGCAAACGCATCGTGGATTGCCGATTCCAACAGATCTGCAATTGCTGGTAGCTTTGCATTTTTTTCGAAGAAATGTCCATCAGTGTGACTTTAAGGTCCCGCTTAAGTTGTGGGACCTGCAATAGCTGGCCATTACATTAATCGGAGAGATTATTACTCCCTAACCAAATGTAAATGGTCATCAAGTTATTTTGCTCGGGAACGCAGGCTACCCTTCTTCAAATATTTTCCTACGCCAATCAGGAATCTCTCGAATTGGAAAGAAGTACTGCACAATAATGCCCATACATCGATAAGGAGCAAAATTGAATGCCTAAACGGGAAATTGAAGTCTAAATTTCGATTCATTTAAGAGAGATTGTTGCTGTGGGAGTGCTGCACAACATTGCTAAGGAGCGAAACGTTCCTTTTGTCGAATGTGAAGAAGTACCCACTTCCAGCCAAAAGCAATCAAATTCCGCTCAAAACTTAAACGACTCTGTTGAAATAAGTGGAAGAGCATTTAGAAATGGACTCATTTATGGACATTTATCACATTTATTCAAATGCTATAAATCACATTGAGTTGAACAAAATATCAGGTTTTTCAATAAGAGCGTGAGATAACACGTTCTCCAAACTTGGTTTCCAATAAATTGATTGCGAAATTCGCTGTGTGGCTTGTGGCGCCGTCCTGTTGGAACCACATGTCCTCCAAGTCCAAATCATCCAATTGGGGCCAAAAATATTCGCTTATCATTGAACGGTAGCGATCCCCATTCACAGTAACGTGCTGGTCTTGATCATCACGGTAGAAGTACGGCCCAATGACGCCGCCGGCCCATAAACCACACCAAACCGTAATTTTTTCGGGATGCAATGATGACTCATGGAGTACGTGTGGATTGCTGCTTGACCAATACCGCATATTTTTTTATTGACGGAACCATTCGCCCAGAAATGAGCCTAATCGCTGAAGATGATTTTTCGATTAACGTTGAGGCCACTGACTCCGAATTTCGGTAGTAAATTTTAATAATTTCGACCCATTGTTGGCTCGTATATCTTTCCATCATGAAATGGCTAACCTTACTCAAGAGAAATGTCAAAAGAGCGGCAAGAAATATGGCGTCGTTTGCTGTCCCTGAATATAAACAAAAGACACAAATATTTAATAGAAACACATTACAAAATAATATCCCTTTTTTGAGTTTTTGCATGAATGTATCATAAAATTCCTGCGGCTGTGTTATTTCCTCCTCAAATTGCTTCATTCGCAAGGAATGCAGTTGTTTACGATGCTCCAATTCTAGAGAATGAAGCTCAGACGCTCGAGAACGTTCCACTTCAATTTGATCTTGCCGCGAAGCCATTACATCATATTTGGAAAATTTTGCTATGGGCAATTGCCTTAAATTTGAAATAGCACTTTGCCTGAATCTTGATGTGCTTAATTCGGCAGTGGTAACTCTAACAGCAGCGTCCAAATTCTCAGCATTTTTGGGACGAATAGCTGTGACAGTCTGTTAAATATTTGGAAGTGATTCAAAGGCAATGACAGCAGAGCAAAAAGCGATTAAATCGGCAGATCCAGTATTGTGTTGCTGTCCATGAGGATGGTATCATCTTCCAAGTCATCAGCTATCATAGCTTGGACAAGGGCATCAGAAGAGTTGACAACTGGAACCGTAACGTGATTTCCCGTAGCCTTTACTGCTCTTTTTACAGCGGTAGCGGACTCTTTTGCGACCATTTTCATACGCACCCATTGCTGCTTCAATTTATCGACACTCCTTTGGCAACCAGCCGCACGCATACTCTCGGAAATTGAGTTCCAGGCAAGTCTTTTTCTCCGAATCATATTGATATCATTGCCTTTATTCTCGACCACTTCCAAATGCTGTTCCACAAATTGCCACAGAATTTCCCTTTCCAAAGGTTCCCAGTTGTGCTCTCTCACTCTCTCGTCTTATCTGAAATTAAACACAGCTAATTCTTATATATTTTTAAAAGAAATACCCACATTACCTTCAATTCTTTGTTTGAATCCATTTTTTTTCTGAATATTTGAAAATTCAAACAAAAAATCGCTTTTCAATAATACTCTTAAGTCGATACTAGATATACAATGGCAAGAATGTGTCAATGAATAACGAAAAGTAAGATCCGGCTTTTTGATTTAGAACTGGCTTATAACTTAAATCGACTACGAGCACTAATAATGGGCTGTCTGTGAATTTGCGCCATTGTTTTCCTAGATCTTTTCAACATCGATCAGATGACGTGCCAAGCAATTGACCATGACACGTTCGCTTCAGCGCATTTTAGTTGATGATGTTTCTTTACAAAATGCAGACAATACATCAGCTCCTGCGTTCAGATCGTCAATCGCGCTTAAACACGCTGTCCTGAACCTCAATGACCCCTCATGGGTCCAGCTTAACATGCCACCTAAAACGAGGTTTGAAATTGTAATTAAGACGTAATTTTAAATTCGTGCGTTCTCTAGACATCTATCTAAACGAAGAGTTTATAACAGATACACAGATCACAAAATTTCATTGTGAATCCTCAATTTAATTGGTAACAGCTGCAATTTATCTCAATATTATTATTATTCAATCAATCTATCAATAATTTCGAGGAATATTCTTCTTCTGATGGATCTGTTCCCATTCATTAGTTCGCCTCATTTGATTCGAAGAATGAATTAGACATTAATCGCGTCATTCATCGAGCAAATAATATTTATCATTTGAAGCGAGTGCGTGGAAACAAAGCAGCGGCGCCAACGGAAGTACGCCTTCCTTTGCTCGATGTGTCATGAATTTTTCAAACGAACTTTCCCGCGTGATCTCAGAAGTAACCCTTCCAAGTAAGCTCATGTTTGGAATTTTGTGCATTGCCAGTGGACATTCACCATTTCCAGATAAAGCGTGTTATCATTGTGCCGGGGTCGTTGTCGTCAACTTAATTGTTTGTTTTGATTGAAAGGTAAACACTGTAATCGGTACGGCAAATGGGAAATCAATTACCTTTCGGAAAATGAATAACCATAAATTACAATCATGGGAAGACAAATGAATCGTTTTTTAATGCACTACCGCTTTGTGTGGTAACCACAAAACTGAATGCACCCTCTTTTGTTTCTCATTACAGGGAACTGCATTCATCTACAGGTATTTTCTGCAACCTGCAAGATAGATTGAATAGGTACACAAGGAAACACTAAGAATCGGGCACTAAAAACAGGTCATGTGTTTAATGACCATGGCAGGTTGCCGAAGACAGGTGCATAGAGTTGAAGTCGTATCTTTTTGCTCAAGAAAACTGTTCTAGGGGGTTTCCTTAACTTCTGTGGAAATTTTTTGTTGTTGTTTTTTTCATCAGAGCCGAAATGGTCATGGGAAGTGAGCGCGTGTATGTTTTTACTGGCAGTTGACGTTCGAGTTAAAATGCGGAACGTTGTAGTTTAAGGTTCACTCTTGATGAATGCAACCAATAAAGTTCAATGTTTAAAAAAAATATGCATAACCGTTTTTATGGAAAGGAGTTTTCTCTGCGGCAGTTAAGAGTTTCTAAGGAAAGCAAAAAAAAAAAAACAAACATATTTCCTAGCTTATCGAAACAAGTTAGTATTTAAGGCAATATAGGAGCAAAGAGTTTTAAAAAAGAGAGTTTTTCAAATTTTGTTTTTGAGGCAAGGTAACATTGAAAAGCAGGTGTATGATTTTTTTTCCACGATGCCAAGTGGGTCCTTGATTATTCAATGTAGTACTTTCAGCTTGAATTTTTAAAGATCTGACTTGTTTCGTCTATCTGTAGAGCATTTTGAATTGTCCATAAGCGACAAAGTTGGTCAAAACAGTTCTAGGCATGACTCCTCATGCTATTCGATTGCACCCAGTTGAATCACGACTGTAAAAAGCATAATGCCGGTTGCTTATATGATTTTTGTCTTGATTTTGGAGTGTACACTTCGGTTCCAGAAAATTATCTCGACAACCTCTGTCCCTGAATCAGGAATAGATCTCTGTCTTTATGATCTGTACCTGATGGCAGACAAGGCTCTGTGGTATTTTCACGATCAGGCAATATGAATTGTGAAATTCGCGCCGGCTTCTGAAATTGATTTCATTTAACCTTCCTGGATTAATGCTTAAATATGTTCTTCGTCAGCTCAACATTTCTCGAAAGCAGAAGAGTTTAAGATTGAGATTTATCGAATTTTGATGTAAACTCCAAACAGGTCACTATTGAAGCTTTTCAAACTTACCTCCACAAAAAAAAAAAGTGTGAAGATCTGCAGAGACAAACTTGTGGATATATTTTATTTCGTACCTTTAGTCTCGTTACTAAATGTTTTAAATTTCCGATGTATATCTAGCTACGTCTGACTTCTTACAATAAGATATTAAAGATCCGTTTCCACTTTTGTGTACTAACTAAGGTAAGCTCCTGCTTTACCGTGGTGTCCCTCTAGTGTATATAGAGTCTCCTCGGGGCCGATTCTTGATGTCCATCAGCATGTCCTTACTACCTAAACCGTTGGATAAAAGAATTTCAATGTACAGACCGTAAAGCTCTTCTTAGAACCTTCTTCATCAAACAAAATAAACCAAGAGCATTCTCCTCCGTCTTTGATAAAGTTTCTGCTTGTGAGCCATTACAGTACATACAAACGATTTTTCATCCTACTTTTTTCTGGATCGTTTTATCTTTTCTCTCGCACGGCAGAAACTCCGGAAGTTGTTCGGCTGAGCATGGCCTCTAAGAGGAAAAGAAATTTACCAGCCCCAGAAAAAGGTTTCATGTTTTCAGGTTTCATGTTGCGACTACAGTTGATAGGATTTGGATTCAGGTAAAGAGGAAGGAGTCTGTTAGACCACCACTTAGAAAGGGAGTGGCCCACGAACAACCTTGTCGTACTGCTCGTTCAAGTCTTTGAAATCATTCTCTCTGGCAGCAAGGTTTTCCTGCGCTGGACGTTTCGACTTTCATTTTTATTTTACTTGCAATGTCCAATAGTGTAATAATTCTTAACTTCACTTGAGTTTACTGTAGCGACGTCCGCTCTTCCCAGTGGAGTTGCTTCCTTTTCGAACCAAGTCTATAGCATCAAGCTTCTTCATCGCGGATGTACCCGAATAAATGACAAAAGTTCTTTCACGACGTGGGCGCGATTTCGTATGCAATGCGCCACCTTCAATTGAAGAATGCAATTGATTGATGTGGTCTTACTTGCTTACTTCAAGGTAGTTTTTTGCAACCTTTATGTGTGACAAGAAAAACTTTAATGAGGATTCAGTGTGTAGTTCAAATTGTTTCAATATAAAAGGTGTTGAAAGTTATAAATATTTAGGCGTTTTAATAGACAAAAACCTTAATTGGAAAGCACACGTTGATGAGTTGAAAAAATATATGTTATCTGTAACCCGTAAAATGTTTCTCCTTAAACCACATTGCTCAAAAAAATATTTATTATTGTTCTATTATGGACTTGTTGACTCTAAGTTACAATACGGTGATGCTAGTTGGGGTGGAACTTAAAATACTACAATTGAAACACTGAACATTGCCCAAAAACACATTATGCGAATTATTTGTAACGCTAATAGATTGACCAGTAGTTGGCCTTTGTTTTTTAGTCTTCGAGTCCTGCCAATAAAACATCTTTATTTCTTTTAAGTTCTTAAAGTTTTCTTTATGCGGAGCGGTTACAGCGCTTCTCTCAGAAGTTCAAATATATACTCACTAAGAGCAAATAGTATGTCAGTTGTAAATACTCTTCTATCTAAGAAAACGCACTTTTCAAACTTTTATACTGCGAAAACACTTAGGCTTTTCAATAAATTGCCACTTGTATTGAGGTCAATATTGCAACCTTCCTTATTTTTAAGCGAAGTAAAAAAATTTGGCATGGATAGTTCAGCGGTCAAAGTATACTTAAGCTCGGATTTATAATTTGTAATCTCTCTTTTAAATGTTTCAAATTGTAATAATTTTGATTGAAATTTAAGCATCTTTGTTTTCTCTTACTTATTTATTTATTCTTGTTTGTTTAAGCATTTGAATTTTTCATTCATGATTTTTTGTTATTTATTTATTTATTTTTGTATTGTTAAACATGAATTTACCCCACACCTGCTGAATATGTAAAATCAAATGGAAGGATCATTCGCCTCTAGTTACTTGTATATGTGCTACAGAATGATGCTTAATTATTTATTTTGAAAAATGTTAGATATGTGCTTGCATTTTAAATATTTAAAGCAAAGAATTGTAAAGTCACTAGCATTCTACTAATAAATAAAAATTAAAAAAAAAGCCCGCCTTATCAGCGCTATTCGTGCTGTGGCTGAGGTGTAACTGTCTTCTTCAATGTTCGAGCAGGAGCGGACATCTTTTTCTTATTGTACATATCGCAGTCCAAGGATCTGGGGTTCAGCTCTCTGTTTACATTCCACATCCAATACCGGTAAACATCGTTCTATGAGATGTAGGTACTCTATTTATACGTATTTAAATCACCTTAATACTGTTTACAGGTGCAGTTCTGTGAACAAATATTTTTTTAAATTCTCATAACTCTATTTTCCCATGCTTTACGGCGCATAACAATAATTCTAATTGTCATTCAAGCGTATCGCTTGTCTTGTTACCGGAAAACCACTAAACCGCATCAACAGCCCTTTGTTGACGAGAAATATTAAGAATGCGCTAAGTTGTCAATCACAAAGTATCAATTAGTCATTTGATACCAAAACGTATCCACAAGATAACCGTGTGCAAGCTTACACCAGCTTCCACGCAACAGTTTCAACACAGAAAACAAGCTCCATTGAAAACTGACTTTTATTTGACACTTCCATAAAACGCTTCTACTCGTTCGATCTGCTTTCATGTAGATCACTAGCACACATACCTTCCTACCTACCTTTTCCCCAATTTAAACAGCACGCCTGATAGTTATAAAAATCCATTAACACCGAACACGTCTGTCTGTTCCGTAAGAAAACAAAAAGTAGGTATCGTAAGCCCCGCTACATGAGCCTTAAATAACAAGATATAAAAATCGAAATAATAACTGAAGCCAGCTGATGCGTGAGCCGCCAAAATGCACTTGTCGCTGTTCTGTCTCTCCATTCGTACAAAAAAAAACTCCGTCTTCCAAAGAGTCAGTCAACCGATCGTCAATTACAAACTGTCTATTACCCCCTCGTTACAAATTGTATACATTCTATGCACACATCATAACACTACTTCGGCGCAACTGTCTAGTAACAGGGGAAAGAATTTCCTGGGCCGATTATTCATCGACGTCAAGAAAATACCAAATGCCGGCACACACATACAAGATACCCATTACCCACCAACAACAACAACAACGGTCACTGGAACCCACCTGTATGTATCGCAGCACGGGCTACAACGCTACTACCACTTGTGGTGGGTCATCATGACATCTTGGCAGTCGTAATCGTACGTAACCACCTTGAGCCAGCGACAAACCGACAACAGCAACCACGCACAGGTTCCAGCCGCACGAATCCAACCGACCACATTCAGTTTAGTTTAAAATTTCCTACGAAAAGGCAACCTACCCAGTGGGAATAAAATTGATCGCGAGGAGAGTTTATTTGTTTATAATCAATCGATCGACTAGATACCTTCATTTGAGTACCTATCGTTCATTGTCAAGCTTTAACCGTCCGAGGCGCCGCGCCCTGCCTTTCCTTGTTTTAATCTCTTCGCGTTTCCTGGTAAACGAATTGAATTCACACCTGGTGTCCATCGTAATAACCAAATTCCATCGAATATTGAAAATTTCGCGAATGCACACACGCCTTTCGTGGAATATAAGCCTCAATGATGATGCCATGATTCTTGGCACGGAGAGCCCTCACCGAAACCAATTTTCAACAAGACGACCGACACGTTAGTGTAAACAAACAAATCCGGAACGTCATAGTGAATCACTCAGTGTCAGTGCGCGGATTGTTGTACGAGTAGGAACTCGACGAGTGGAACGTTCTTTTTTTGTTTAGACAAATCTCTTCATTTTCGAACAATTCTGGTGTAAATATTGAACAATTGGAATTTTGCAATTGTTTATAATTCAATTATAGTTAAGTGTGATAATTTTCGTGGCAGGAGGAATTCCAGGAATCTCAGCAACGATGATCATTTGTAAGTAAAGTCGGCCAAGTGTGGGCTTTTTAAACAATGAATTTTCACGACTTGCTGTTTATTGAACTGAGAATCGGATGCAATTGGGATTTCCCTTCTGGAAATCCGGTGTGGCTATAATTGTGGCATTCATAATTTAAGTGGAACAATTGCTCGTATCTCTGATCTTATACTTTCACTCCAAGGAAAACTTCATGACGTATTTCTAAATTTGCTTTTTCCAATTTCTAATTACCGAGCACGTCCGCTTATTGGCGAGGAAAAGGCCAATTCCATACAGGTGATGTTTTTTACAGTGTTTGTTTCGCCTGTTTGTGTTTTGCATAAATTAATGACTAATCGATGAGAAACTTTTTTTTTCAGTAGAAACATCGATCTTTATGCAATATGTGTTAAACTTGTTGATTTTACTGATGAATGTCGGCCTCGATAGTATTTTACGACAAAATTTTGATTTGTTGATGTTCCAATACATCCGGAATGATCAGCAATATCTCTGCATTGCACATTTGTATCAAAGAGTGATTCAGCTTTTTTTTAAAAAAAAGTGTCATAGTTTATTTTAATGGCCAGATTTATATTTCCAACCGGATGGTCGGCAGTTTGATGCTTGTTTTTAGTACCAACTTAAAAAGGTGTGTCATAAATTTGTATATTGCAAATAATTTTATGGACTATTGCAAAATTTACTGCTTTTGACCGGACACTTGATAGTGAACAGTCTCATAAAGTGAGCCTACAAAAAGAAACCCCCTACCGATCACTGATGATTTTCAATCCTGAAAGAATTCATTTGCTTCCATTTATTACAGTCAAACTCGGATAACACACAGGGTTACCAACCGTAGAATATTTTCCCCGCGAAGTCTAGTTAAGAAACCCCTAAAATCCCCAAAAATTGTTTTTAAAATTAAAATGAAACTAAAAAATATTAAGGTTTTAGCCGATAGCCCTGGTAGCTTGTGCTTTTGCTTTATATTACTTAGGTAATTTAATAACTTATTAATAAAGAATTAATAATTATAATAATATATTAAGGTTTTATTTTGCTACTATAAAGTACTTAAATAACATTCATTAATTATCAAAATAGTTTTTATTGGAAATTGAGCAATATTACAAAATAGCCATTTAATACTTCAAGTATTGCTTCTGCTTCCTACATTTTTTGCCCTCATCTCGCGGAACCAAATAATCAAGGTATCGTCAATTTGCTCGTGGATTCCTTAAAGCATGTTTGCTGTAAGAAATTGTAAAAAAGACTTCAAATTTCTTACCTTTGCGCATTCGTTTTCGTAAAATGTTTCTATTTTTATTGGCCACTTCTCGTATATATTTTTATTTTTGTACAATTTTTACAATTGTTGCAATATCATATTACAATTGATTGGCGATTTCTTTTCTTGTTTTCCCAATTTTGTAAATGTTCCAGGACTTCTAGGTTTTTTTCAGTACAAATTATAAAAAAAAACAAATGGCTGGTTTTAATTGAGACTTAAAGCGACTTGTTCCAATAAGCGATGTGTTAATCGACGGGTTTGACTGTATTTGCTTATTTGATAAGTCGGTAAGATCTTAGTTCGAAGATTCAAAACATTCGTCTGTCTATAATTTTACATGACTCGCTTAAGTATTTAGGTGAATGAGATTGGAGAAATTAACTATCTACGGAAAAGAGCAGAATATGAGGGTAGGAAGGAAGTTTTGTAACATCCTGACGCATATCTCTCTCGCTCTCAGCTGACATATTCATATTCATATTCACTAGAGATTTGATCGAAATAAAAATCCACCTTCAAAGTTTACATTTTCAATAACAAGTCTGTTTTTAACTATCATGATTCCAAATAAAAGATATTCAATGCAGGCTTATAGTCGTGATTGTCATATTAGCGAATAGTTCCCAATAATAATGCTAAAGTTAATTTCATCTCGCTAAGCTAAAGCATTAATCTTTACTTTGTTTCTCTTACTTGAGCCTGTTAGTACGTACTCAAAACGCTGATGTAAAGATATCTTCCTGAAAGTATTTCTTAAAGCAATTGGTGTTGTGCAAATGCATCAACTGAGGTTATAATTATTGAAAGCCTGTCTATAAATTCGCACCGCATTCGACTGCCATAGATAACAAATATGATGCAACAAAATGTGTACAGCAAGTTTTTTCTCTTTCATGATTTCATTCATTCATTTTCTTCCAAAAAATGGCCAATAAAAGTACTGCGAATTGGGTGAATGCAAATAAATTCATTGACACCTTTCTTCGGATCTCCAAACCGCTACACGATTCTCCTCGTTCCGTACAAAGTGCTTTATTAAATTATAAGGGAAGTCATAATCGCTTGAGTGTTAGCGAATTATTAAAAAATTAATAAATGCCAAATATTGATAAAACTATGTAAATAACAGAGGAAAGTGTCTTGAATAACATCAATACTGAAGCGATTCCAAAAGCTTTCATCGTGTTTTGTTAAGGGAGACTTTGTCCTCGGAGTGCCATTTTTCAGGTGTTTATATTTTATTTTTTAAAGGTTTTGTTCATATAGAAAGTTAAAATTTGTTTGAAAAAAAAAATATGGCTGCCGTTGCAGCTCTGCGAAAACAGGTCCTCAAATCGCGGGATGTAAACGACTGACATCACTGCCCCCTCTTTGTTGATCCGAAACACAAATTCAAAGCATATTATCAATCGGTGATCCTCTGGCCATGGAATGACGGATGTACAGATTTCAGAAAATGGCAGCAATGAAAAAAAATCTAATTTCGCGTTCTTTTTTCGCATAAAAAGATAAAAAGTGAATGCAAAAATGTGTCTATCGAAAAAACGATCCGTCGTTCCGTGAAGACATATTTTCTGACTATCAAAATTTCAGATCGATTTGTTAATTACAGCGGCCAGAAGAGTGTCAGCCATTTTTGAAAACGTGTTTTCGAGAAAAACGCGTTTAAACTTTTGTAACGTGTTAACACAAATGTGTTTATTATAATCGCTTATCGGCAATACCTGGTCCATAGAGGCATCCCTCCTCTTCATCAAGCTGCTCATCTGGCTGCTCAATCCGGGGCTTTTTTGCTGCTCGGTCACCTGTCTCTCCGCGCGCTCTCGATTGTGGCTTTGTCCCGTGAATGGTCAGACCGCGCTGACGGTGTCAATTTCAAACGCGTTTAATATATCGTAAGCGTTCGAAATCCAGTAATCCCTCCTACAGATTTATTTCTACTTACATGTAGATTAAGAATCTGTAATAAAAAAAATGATTTTTTGAAGATTTCCAGGACAAAGTCTCCTTTAAGAAGATTTACGTAATTTGCAGTTGGATAATGTCAAGTCAAACTAATATATCAGTATGGAATGGAACGCCGCAGCTTATAAATTGTTTCGTGGTCTACTGGCTTGTTTTGCAGTGGACATGCTTTTCGCCCAGCCGACCTTTACTGTGTGAACTCGATTTACTCGAGCTACTACTTCCGTTCCGATTAATTTTGGAAAAGTATCTATTTCACTCAAATTACTGGCTCCGCTGGCTTGGCAAAAAGTCATCCGGTCAACCCTTTTTTCATTTAAAGCTTAATTAATATTGTTCCTGAGCGCCTCAAACGTCTGTTCGATTGGCATCTATCTTTTGAGATACTACAAAAAAGTTGAGCTGCGTCAAATCACATCTTCGTGGTGTCCAGCAACATCACCAAAACGATTGATTACGAGTTTATTGAACTAAGCAAATAAACCGATCGTGGACGCCTTGTTTCGCACGTAGGCCTATCTTGCTGAAAATAATAAATCGTCAATTTCTGGCCATTAAAATGTGAAATGTAATCAGTGACGTCAATTTCAAACTGTCAAAATCTAAAATAGGGAATCGTTAAAGGGTGGTGGTCATTTGGCTACAATTCCTAAGTCAGTTGGACCTTGAAAGCGACTCATCCGAGATCTTTCTGCAAAATTAGTGATCGTCATGCTTAAAACTTTCAGCAAAGCCTGCAATATTGCTCGTTCAGTTTACAGGTCGAACACGCGTTTATTTTGGGAAATCAACCAGCAAACCAGTGTTTCGAACTTTTTTCACAAACTTAGTACTGTTGAAACATTGATCGGGAGGAGTTGTTTGATATTTCCCTTCGTTGGTCGTAAATTGATCTATTTTTCACAGGGTAAATAATTTAGTAATCCTGATTTTCTGTCAATTTTTGCCCGTATAATTCGTTCGAAACAATAGTATTCCTTTACGAGGTTCACTTTCTTTTGAAGTGAATGCTCCCAATTCCAAATTGACCAATCATGATGTATTTTACATACGTTAGCTCAAATTTTCATCAGGAAGTTTAGCTATCTGATTCCAATGTTTGTATTAAACCTGACAATTTTATTCAAAACAAACTACTCGTATGACTACTAAATCCTTGAACTTGAAGTATTTGGCAAGTAGGCAACTAGACTTACGTCTAAAAATGCAAAGACCGCTATAAAAGACACCTGTTTGGTTAGAAAATCAATTTCATTTTTGTATTTAATTACCTCACCATACGTCTATGCAAACGAATATAATAAAATTCAATGCTTCGTGATCACAGATATTCATGAAGCACGAGTGATGAATACTCGAAATAATCTTAACATCCTGAATTCAAACAAAAATAGTTCTCAACAATTGCGGAGAGGATTATGAGCTCTTCATCCAAAAATGTAAATAAGAAGCATCTCGATTAGAATCCGATATTTGTTTCCTGGTGCTTTGAATTGTGAGTAATTAAATATTCATTCGACTGTTAACTGTACGAAAATACGTCATACGGGCATACATCATATGTTGACTTATGTGCTGCTGTGTGTTTCTTGTTTTTTTAGATGCCCATGTTTATTGATAAAACGATATGAACCCAATTCTACATTTATGCATACATTCCAACGAAAACTCAGTATTTGGATTTTGAACGATTTTGGTTGTAAATGCAAATAAAGTTCAAAAAGTTTTTGAAAAAATATACAAAATATAAACACATTTGCATTTTGCATGACTCTGATTTCATCCACATTTTAACTGAGAAGTGAGGAGAGCGATGATCTTATAAAAGTCCTCCGTACTCAACAGCATTTCTAAATGTGAATTTTAGGTAAAACTGACGCGTACATAGGGTAGCGCTTTTGTATTTTCAAACAGTTTTATTTGGAGGAAATGTTGCTTAAAAAGCGGCCAAGTGCAGGTCAGACTCACGCCACGAAGGTTCCGCACAAACTTGTAGGCATGTACATGTGAATGTAAACAGTTCGTCCATAAAGGGAATTTTTTTCCGTTTTTAGTGTCCGCCCGAAGCAGAATTTCCAGCCGAAACCTTAAGCATCGGTCTAAGTTTCGGCCGAAACCTAAAACGAAACTTATTTGAGCATTTTGAATTTGGTATTTGGTGTAAGCAATAAACTGTAGGTCCAACCCCCGCAACAAAAAAAAAGCACGCCCTGGTTTTAAAAAAAAAGTTGTCTCACCGATTTTTTTTATAACTTCGTAAGCAGTGTGACGCATATTGGCCGACTCCGTTACGATATCAACCGATGGTCAAAACTGGAACAAAAAGTGTGATTTTATCTTTTCGAGGTATTTAAGTCTAGAACTCTCCTTCCACGATATATCACTATTGCAAAGCGACTGCTGCGAAGAAGCATTTCTGCAAAGAAAATATTCATTTACGCCGATGGCCAAACTGCCATAAGATCTCTTCCTGGACTAAGCGATACGCCGGGTATCTCTAAAGATATAGCGGACTTTTCCAAGGTTCTCCTTTACGGGGTGCCAGGATATGGGGATATCCATCCATGAAAACTGCAGAGCAGATGAGCTTACCCGTGCAGGTACAGTGCACCCTCAAAGATGCGCTTCGCAATTTACACCCCGTTAGCTACGGTGAAACTATGCCTTAAAAATTTATGGGTAAATGAACAATCTTGCAACATCACCAGGCAATCCTGGACTATTTAAAGAACTGAACCAGAGAGCTACTAACCATGAGTCGGAACCGCTTAGGCGTTCTCATATCTGCTCTCAAGAGACACTGTGTTATTGACAGAACTGCGGAAAGGCGTGCAGTCAAATGATTTTTGCAGAAACTGCCTGAGGAGACCATCACCCATCTCCTCTGTGAATGCCCGGGCCTAACAATATCAAGATATAGGAATCATTGTTTCCATTTCTTCAAAGCTTTGCCCCAACTTGATAAAACAAACCTAAAAGACCACGACCGGATCATTAGAGAAACAAACTAGTTCTCTCCACCTTCGCCTTCTTCACCAGCCAGAAGGAAACCCTCTCAAAACCACCTTCTTCTCCAACATTGATAGATACGTTAATCCACATAACCCTCGTGTATCGTAATGGGCCAAACCGCAATGGGCTTTGTGGAAGCCACTGTTTCTTACCCCAACCTGATGGCTCTAAGACCATAGAGAGAACAGGCTCTGGAATCTTCTGCGCAAACCTTAGAGTCTCTTAAAGACTACCAGATGAATGCAGCATTGTTCAGGCAGAGGTTCTCGCAGTACTTAAGGCTGCAGAACTTCTAGAAATGAAATCGGTATCCGGCCGGGATATCGCTATCAACATCTACAGTCAAGCTGCGCTTAAGGCACCAGAATCGTTTGAAACGAAATCGGAAATAGTCAGAAACTGCCGCACAATGCTAAAAGTGAAACTATATTGGTTGCCAGGACACTCCTAAATCGAGGGAAACGAAAAAGCGGACGAATAAGCCAGAAATGGGGGTAAACTACCTCCGCCCAATAGGGTTCCTATTAAACCTCCTGCGTATGCCGTTAAGGCAACACTGCTAGATAAGGCAATGAAAATAGCCGACCAAAGTTGGTCAAACTCGAAGACAAACAGGGTGTCAAAAGCTTTAGGGCCAACATTTGACCGCAAAAAGAAAAACGAAATTCTTGATCTGAGCAGGAAGCAACTGAGGATAGTGGTGGACGTACTATCGGGGCACTGCTTCTTAGGGAATCATGCAAGGAGACTGGGTCTCTCGGTCACAGACGAATGCGGATACTGCGGTGATTTGAGTGTCGAAGAGGATATTACTCATTTATTATGTGAATGCCAGGGTATAGCTAGAAGCCGAAGAAAACGTTTGGGCAACTACTTTTTTGAAACCCTAGAAGTAGAACCCATCAACTACAAAGAAATTTTGAAATTTTGTTGGGAAATAAACTGTCTCACAGTATAACCTTACCTAACCTAACCTAGCCTAAGCTGACCTTTAGCCGAACGACGAGCTATATTGCGCAAAGACTGCGTTTCGGCCGATTTTTTGCCGAAACCGAAACTGTGGCCGAAACCAATTTTGTTGGCCGTAACTGACCATACTTGAAACCGAATCTTCGTTCTGTTACTACCCGCTTTTGTTTGTACCTTTATGTTTTGATTCCCCTTGCGAGTATCAAAGTATGAAGTGTAAACAGTCGTATCTTTTGACTAAGTCGAATAAGAAGCTTGATACAGCTTAAAGGGACCGCAGTCGTAAAAATAAGTGATTAATTTCAACTTGATTAATTTCCTTAAAGGGTTCTGTTTTCCCTTTTGAGGTACGGAACCTCAAAAACAAAAAAAAAACAACTTGCTTTGTTCAGAACTCGAACTTTTAAATGACGCACTTAATCAGCGGCTGAGCGCAGGAAGCCGGATTCAAACATCTGGCATATTTGTGCAAATCATTTAACACATAACAAACACACAAATGGTGAACCTATGGCATACCGCCGAAAAGAGCTGTCACGCCTTCACTTACCTTGAGTCCCTTCTTTGCCGTTTCGTCTTCGATACTCGCAATTGAATACGCAACGTCTTCCAAAAAGTTCTTACTTCCCGTATGAGTGCGAGTTGCGAGTGATTCTGTCGAGAAAGAAGTTAAAAAAAATACGTTATACGAAATCGCATCGCCTCGGCACAAAATGTACGGGTGACATCTTTACCGGCCTAAACGCATTCTTCATCGCAATCCGCCGAGCTAAGCAAGGAAGCCTTAACTAAATACGGCTCTTTGCAGCTCGATTTGTTTAATACTGTCATATGTGGCTTTAAAATTGGTGAAAATTTCATCGATTTGGGGCTGCTGCATTTTACCAAGATACACCGTTTTGTGATGATTTGATCGTATGTTATATTTGCTGACCTGAACAAGTATTGCAGGAAGGACATTTTATGTTACTCTATGAAAACTTATCCGTCTGCTGTTGGGGCATTTAAGCGCCTTCTTTCTTAAGGAAGCAAGCTATGCTAAGGTTCTATTTATCGCTCATACTTTGATTCGAACAAGCTTCATCTTCATTTACTTTCAAAAGATCGGCATGAAGTTGCTCAAGATCCAATGTGAGTCTACTTCAATGTTTCCATCTCTATCACTACACGATCTTACGTTCTTAACGCGTCTTAAACCATGGCATGGTCGTTTTGCTTGTTGGGAAATTTTACGAAAGCCGTTCCTTTTTACTTCTGTGAAGCTGATGTTTACATTTTGTCTTATCCAAAGAACAGCCTCGTCTTTCTTTGCAGAACCGCTTTGTATGGCTCTTGTTTTGTGACGTGAGGTTGAGAGCAAGCATATCAGAGGTAGCGTCCCTTATTGCTCTCTGGCAGTATTAATGGAATATGGTCGCTGGAGAGGGGAGTATATCAAAGCTCTTGGATATCCAAAGAGCATCTTGAGCTGATATCAACCTGATCAATTAGATTGATGATGACCGATATAACTTCAGGATATTGAGGTGTTGGAAATGTGTTCTTGCTATGTGCTTTATTCCGTTTTTTACCGAACACGTTTTTATCGCTGAAGACTATTTCAACTTCTTGAAGCTAGCCCTCGAGTTAGACTAATTAATTGGCATCAAACATCCCTCACAAGCGGAAAACTCAAGACATCCCGTCTTGTTCTGCCTCTTATCACGAATCCATATTCAAATGCGCACGGTTTTGGTCCGTGCAGTAGTCCACTTTAAGACGTCAGAAAAATGTATCCTCTATTGCCCGAACCATTCAATCGCATTTTTTGTTTGAAGGTTAGCCTCCTCCGTAAACCTTTGCCAAAATATTTGAACAAGGAGAAAAACATTTGGCCTAATAGATTGCACAATTTTCGCAAGAACCCATGTTCTAATTGTCATGCGGCTCAGTCCCTACATATGACAAGTTTTATCATTTCATTGATTTCCAATTTCACATCTCGTTGGCGTTGAGAGGCCGGCGATCTGTCACAATCAGTGACAGACCCCTTTAAATGCGTCAGCATCTAATCCAACACACGTACAAGTGTGTACAATGTCTTACGTCAATCATAACATGCTAAAATTTGGTTTCTAGTTCATTAAACTATTCTAGGTGATAACTAAATGAAACAGACAAGTTGTGAAATTTGTCTCAATTTGTCATTGTTTCGTCATGTGTTGTGAGCTTCTTTGGAAATACTTGCAGGACGCATCGCGCGTTGTTTTGGTGACCTGAATTTAAGGTATTGGTGGTTAAAATAAAAAAGGTCAACAGTAATTAATTGGAAACTTTTTCAGCTTGAAACAGTTCAAAATTACCACTCGAATAGTAATTTGCCACGTTCTTACTGAAGTGTCATATTTTTTCGGACTGAATAATTACCTCGTGGGCACATTTGGGTCAGTGCCTGCCTGCCTTCCACGCCAGATAGTTGTCATTGTGTCACATTGATATATGTTTATGGAAGGCCACAAAAACGTTACAGAACATAATTATCTACTGTCATAAAAACACTTAGTAATTAGAACAATGAGCTGTAATAAGTCATGCTTACGTGACACACGAGTAGTAAGTTTTGATCGTCAATCGATACTGTTCAAACTCATTAGTCCATTGAAAAGTTACATTGGACCTTGCGTTTTTCAGAGGACGCAATTTTATTGTTGGGACGTGTAGGGGGGGTCACTAGAAGCTTAACTTCAAGTTTGTGGGGTTGCAACCCTTGTCCCGCGGCCGCCATATTGGAAAAAGTGGTGCAAACGCCTTTTTCTCTATAACTCGCGAACCATACATCCCACAAAAAATTTGCTAGGACATAATTTGTTGCAAATCGTTTCGTCTACAATTTTGTTTATATAACTTTTTTCAATACATTTAAAAATAAAGAAGTTATGAACCAAAATATCAAAAAATTTCGCAAACAATATTCTTTTTTGTTATATAACTCCTTTATTTATGATTTCAGGACAAAATATGCTCAGACCAATATTATAGAGCATCTCTTAACGAACATCTTTACCTACAATTTTTTTAGATTCAAATATTTTATGAGGGTTTTAGAGCGCTTTTAAGTCGACCAGCTTCTTACTACTCGCAAGAATCCGGTGACAACAATACGTCCACCTTATTTTGCATTTATTTTCTTATTTTTAACATAGATTTTATTTTTTTTTGGTAACATTCAGATATTATTCCATAGCTATAACTGACCTTTTTTCCCTACATTTATTAGGTAGCGTCTGTAGGCGCGTTTTTTTATGCAGTATCCCCGGTAGGCCTTATCATAACTTTTAGGTGAGATAATCTCGGAGATAAGCAACTATTCCATTAGCAATACATATTAGCTTAGGGCGATCTACGGTAAAATCATGAGATGAGAGCCAATGATCAATTTTTTCGAGGTCTTCGTTGCTGTTCTAAACTATCCATCGAAATGTTACAGTATTGTGTTATGTGCTCGCAAACATCTTGTAAGCGTATCATTCCAAGAGACCATGATGCCTCCGTACTTTCAGTAATACCACAGCCGTGAGTTAACCCTCCAGATGATTTAAATGTTCTCATGAGTTTGTTCAATAGTTTGGTCAGACATAATTCCGCTGCAGAATATATCGATTCGTCGAATTGTAAAACAATATTTAGTAGTAAACGAGTGATATTCATCTGGAGTCATTATTTTATCAATATTCAACATATCTTGCAGGTAAAGTTGACTCGATTTAGCATGCAATAAATGTCCGCTTGCATGGAAAATTGGAAGTGTTTTTTCCACAAATTATTAGGGGTGGAAAAACCAAATTTAGGTCTTAGAACTTATTCCAAAAATAAAAAATATATTCTTCTGACCACGTTATAAAATTTTATTTATTTGACAATTGACTTTTAAGGTTTCAACTTGTTTTAACTGCTGGTAATTGCAAGTGTCCGTATTCTTTTCTACCTCTGATCATGAAACCTCGGTATATAGGTCAGCTGTTCAGATGCAACCATTTACCCCGATATACCTAGGTCAATGATCCTTGGTTTACATAATTTTTCTCTCTCTCTTTATTAAATATATATTGTTTAGAATTAATTTCCCCATTTTACGATAGTATATGTAACAATTATTATTAATGCCCCTTATTGGGGCACACAAGAAGGAGCGGGAACAATATTGCATTAAATTATTAAATTATGCTTTCTCTTTAAGAAACATTTAGTTTTATGAAGGAGAGAGCGGGACAACTGTGATGACGTTGACATTTGGGCAGTTTGAATTAATCTATTCTGGCGTTAACAGCACGTCGCGTGTGCGCGTTTTATTGTTTTAATTAAATGTTGATAAAGTTAATTTAATGAAAGAATGTGTTGTGATGTGATTGTTTAAGGGTTGATGCATCCACATAAGCTGCTGCTTGCGTTTTTTTTGTCTAGTTATTGGCGCTTCAGCAGTTAATCCGATGCATCGCCCATATCAACGTGCCCAAATGTCAACGTGATCAATAATTCATTCAATTCAATTCAATTAACAATTTGATTCAATTTTAATGATTTGTTGGGAACCAACAGGAAGCATTGGAAGTGGAGTGACCAATTTCCAGAACAGAACATTCTGCTACGAGAAAATATTTGAAGAGAGCGACTAATCTGTGGTATTGTACCCATAGAGTTGCTGTTGGTCCTTTACTATCCAGCATGATCAAAGTTCCTTCAAATTTGGTTGATACTTGTTTGAATAAAGGACTTTTTCTTCTTCTGTGAATTCAATGGAGTCCATAATAATTCTAATGATTGATAAATGCACAACAAATGAGCGCGCACACCCCTACCATACGCATGTCCAGATATTATGTGCTAAACACAGTTTTCTGCATAAAGGTTTTTCAGAAGCTACTTCAATCATGAAGCTGTTCCATTCGCCACATCAAGTCACATGGGCGAGGAACAATCTTCTGGGCCGGTGATGTCATATTTTCAATTAATGAAACATTTATTGTACCCAATCCGATTGTTTTGCCTTTCGAATAAGAAAAAGGAACTAACCCTATAGTAGATTTAGCTGAAGCTGGTATTCTTTTGGATAATACGTCTACACGTGTGGAGAAATTGAAAAATTCTACTGAAAAATTAAATTGAAGAGGAAGAAACAGCTCAGAATTCAAGGGCAAACAATAATAATAACAGTAACAGCACGCAGATGTTCATTTGTCCCCAAACGGTTACTTTTCTATCCGCCAAGAATTCTTGTGAATGTTGAGTCACATTAGAAATTATTGTGAAAAACCTAAATATTTTAAGTTATATAATAAGATTAAAGGTCAGTATAACTTAGTAATAATATATGAATGTTACCAAAAAAAAATAAAATCTATGTTAAAAATAAGAAAATAAATGCAAAATAAGGTGCACGTATTGTTGTCACCGGATTCTTGCGAGTAGTAAGAAGCTGGTCGACTTAAAAGCGCTCTAAAACCCTCATAAAATATTTGAATCTAAAAAAATTGTAGGTAAAGATGTTCGTTAAGAGATGCTCTATAATATTGGTCTGAGCATATTTTGTCCTGAAATCATAAATAAAGGAGTTATATAACAAAAAAGAATATTGTTTGCGAAATTTTTTGATATTTTGGTTCATAACTTCTTTATTTTTAAATGTATTGAAAAAAGTTATATAAACAAAATTGTAGACGAAACGATTTGCAACAAATTATGTCCTAGCAAATTTTTTGTGGGATGTATGGTTCGCGAGTTATAGAGAAAAAGGCGTTTGCACCACTTTTTCCAATATGGCGGCCGCGGGACAAGGGTTGCAACCCCACAAACTTGAAGTTAAGCTTCTAGTGACCCCCCCTACACGTCCCAATAATAAAATTGCGTCCTCTGAAAAACGCAAGGTTAAGCCAAAAAAATGTAACATTTCAATGGACTACATAACACAACTTAGAACTGATCGCATTTGGACAGTGTCGGCGGCATGTTGAGTAAAAACCCGTACTAATTATATATTCTTTTTGTCTGTGACTCTAGCCTTGTTTAAGAATAAATTCACCATAGAATTCAACGCGATAAAGCAACGAATTAAACTGAAGAAGAACGTTTAAACTGACTAAACAAGCCTAAAAAAATAAAGATATTTAGATTGTCATTATATTTGCAAGTTTCTTATAGAAACACGTTCAGTATGCATTGGCATCACTGTGGGTTTTCCGAGCTTGTTTTTTGCTTGTTTGCGTAGCCTCATCTGCAAGGATTGATTTTAGGCCTAAACAGAGTAGCTTTAGAGAAGCGGGTGATTATTGTGCTTCAATTTCTCAGTCGATTGGTTGCCGTCAGCCAGGATATTACGGCTCATTTTAGGTTTCTAAGGTTTGACTTAGGCGCTCAGTGTCGGCAACAGGGGCAAGGTTGAGTGCACAGGACGAACAAGACAAAATGTTCAATGATCTATCAGCTAATCAGTTTCAAAAACTTGCTTACACAAGCCTCAATCGAATAATTATTTCGACCTAAATTTATTTCCAAAAATCGCACCGTTTCGGCAGCACAGGATCCACCTTGGAAGCGACTTTGCAATATTTTTCAACGTCAATTAGGAAATTTCGTTTTAATGTATACAAAAAAGTGTTCCGTTTATATCTTATAAAAATTAAAAAAAAAAATGTTGACGTTTACTTGGTAACCAGAACAAGACGTTTTTGTAATTCAATAATAAAGTTTATCATATAGTCAAACGAAATCTCGTTCCGTGCATTCCCGCAAGGTGTCCTTCATAAATTTTTCAAACGCTGCTGCTTATAAAACGTAAGCTGCATTGTAAGTGACAGTGTTACTCATAGAGTAATACCCATCTTGTCACAGTCATCATTTAGCCTGGTGTAAGTTGTTATTTAACATAAACAAATACAGCCGAGGTAGGTAGGTAGGTAGGTGTGATTGTCATATCTGAAACAGTTGTGACCCACTTAGATCCTGTTTGGATCCATTGTTTTATCACTTACCGGTAATTTATACACCGATTCCTCATTGGTCAGAGGACTAACTGATACCTTAGAAATACCTGATTGGTATCCAAGTGGTCTCTGTAGAGATTGTCCACTTTATTACCGGTTATAACCAGTTTGTTTTCTTAATGAATTTTGCAATGTTCTGAATCTTTATGTCTGGCATATCTTCTAGGTTGCCGAATGGGCGAGACAGGTGCTAAGGTAGTGTTGTACGCTTTCCACTTCTTCCTCGACCCTGCAGCTCCTGCAAAAGTCGTTATGGGGGGCTCCCATTCTTAATGCGTGTGTGAGCCCATGATGCAGTGACCTGTGATAATTCCTACGACCTTACTCATTATGTTTCTGTTAGGCAAAGGAGTGTACTTGTCTTTTTTGGATTAATGAGAGGCCAAATTAGCCTCCTACAGGTGTCTAGTTCCACCCATCTCTGATTGGTGATATTGATGGCATCTGTATTTAGCATAGTGTTAACTGCTTGAATTGAGGCGTAAAGGGTCTCCTGATTTATTGCCAGTGGCAAGCTCACCCTTATTCTAGCAAGCTCGTCGGCTCTATCATTGCCTGGAATACCACCATGCCCAGGGACCCAGCATAGGGTAAAGATACATCTTACCGCTATCTCCCTGAGATATAGGCGGCAAAGCTTAACCATCTTGGATTTAGTCGATGGTGTGTCCAGAGCCTTGATGGCCGCCTGGCTGTCTATGTATACGACGATAGATAACCCGTCTATCGGATTCATTGACAGTAAGCGGGCAGCCTCTTGGATAGCTTTAACTTCTGCCTGGAATACACTGCAGTGGTTGGGCAATCGAAGGGACAGTGAGAAGGAGATCTCCGGCGAGATCGCAGATAATCTGAGTCCGGTGTCTTCGTTCGTTTTGGAACTGTCCGTGTAAACTTCCAGATTGGCAGATTTTCTTACTATATCTTTCGACCAGTCATCCCTATCTAGGATCAGTATTTTGTTTCCCGATTCGAAGTCTAGGATAGGTGTGATATAGTCTGTATGTCTCGGAATTCTCGCATTCTTTATTATTTCCGTATGACCTGGGCTATGTGTTCAGCTTCAGTGTTTAAACTCAGTCAACCTAACCGCTGCCAGTTTACTGGAAACAATACCGAAAATTTGACAGTTTGCATTCGCTTCTATTGACATCCGATTAACAGGTTTCTTGCATCCATAATTCGTACGATGGTATTTAATGTCAAAAAATGTTGATTTTTTAAAATTAGAAGACTTGACACTAAATGAGTAGAAGACGGTCCTTATAAGGTGGAAGACGAAGACGATCAGTCCATGACAAATGTCGGAGTGCGAAACGAACAAACTTGCGTTGAACAGACTCGATATGTGTTAAGTAAAAGGGTGACCATACATTGGATGCGTACTCAAGCTGTGGCCTGACACATGTAGTGTACAGAGTATTTGTGATCAATGGACATAAAAATTCTTTACACCACTCCATTCTTGAGCTCGATTAACAACATCGTTAATGGCTTGAATGAATAAAAGAGGACCAAGGTTATTAATAATTGATCCCCTAAACAAAATTTGTTACATTCTTCTGTCAAGATGCGGACATATCCACTCAACGAAAGGTAAAGGGAAACCAAGGGATTTCATTTTAAAAGCAATAAGGCTATCAAAGGCCTTACTTGTCCTGATGATGCCAACAATTTTTCGATGGTGTTTATATCGGAGACTCATGGCAAAATTGCACCTTTTCTGAGTGAGACCATTTTTCATATTGTTATTAATGTTAAAACAATTGTAAAATTAGATTTTTCGAGGCTTCCTAAGTCTTTCATTAGTTTAAAAAATATGTGATGAAATATTTGAGTTTTTAAAAACACATATTTGTTTTAATCTGCCTCCTCAATTTAGGATGGGAAAATCTTGGAATCAATGTTTCAGTGCAGAAAATAACGAAGAAAAAACGCTGTCTAATGTTATTTATCATATAAGATACTTTTTATGAGTTTTTGAAAGTTATGAAATTGCACAACCATTTTAAATGGTCAAAAAACAAACATTTTATACAGGTTTCTATTTCCCTCAATTATTATGAAATAACTTCAAATCGATTGTGCCATAGTTGGTGATTACTTCGCACATCACCACATTTTATGTATGTCTCTGATGTCTTGACAATATAAGCTCTCTTTTCTTAAATCGTGGATATTAAAGTTGTTAACATCAAGATTTATTTTTCTTTTCGATGGAAATGAAAACGTGTTTCCATTCTGCCATAAGCGAAATTTATTCAAAGCTTCTTGGGTGCTGTCTTCAGAACGTTTCTTCTTCATTTTCTGAATAGTGTCACTTGCTCTTTACTATCCTTCTGGTTATGATGGCTTTTACCGGTCTTTTGGCGATAATTTTTGTCGCAAATTTTTTCCTTACAACAGTCTTATTTCTTTTCAGCCTTCTTGCTATTTTCAACCTGATTCCCAAATCCCTGAAAGCATTTATCTTTCCTTTTTTTTTTTTTAATTACTTAAACTTAAAGAAGAAAGCATTATTTTTAAGTAATAATTTATTTGAAAAAAAATCCCAGAGGTGAACTTTTTTAATGCAATATTCGCAATGGCTTTATCCATGTGGGCAATATTTTCATTACTTTTTTCAGGAGTTGATTTTCCTAATTTGAAAATAAATTAATTGACTTTCCGAATTAGATGTCATTCTTTTAGCAAATCCGTGTCTAATCACAGATATTTGCCTCATCTTAGTGATTCGCAGTGTACATATATTTTATGTTCTAATTCCAGCTCTGATTTTTCTCTTACCCCATGCAAGCTTCCTGTCTATTCAAAAACTAGGGTTTGCTTTAATGTCCCTACGAATGTCACCGGATTGACGGTTACAAAATATAGATCCAAGACAGTTTCCAACCAGATCGTAACCAAATACCTTTGGGAACTACCAACTGATTTGTAAATAATAATCAGACTTGCATCAACAAATTATGTTCTCCAATTTCAAAGCGTTTTGTCATCAATTTGCATACGAAACAATAATTGAAGCAGTATCTAAATATTTATCTACCCCGCCCAGTTGAGCGTTCTGTGCCGCTGCTCAGGTACGCGCGAAATTTCTTCAAATAAAAATAAAATATAAAAAGTTTTAATGTCACATGAATGACAATTGTATTACTCGTCATAGGCGGGTTTCTATCTCATTCAAAAGTAAAAAGGTATCTATGAACGATGAATTATTATAAATTCATCTCGGAGACGCGCGAACCTGTGATGAGACTCATCGTCACATGAGTAACCCGTCAATCATCATACGTAAACGCACGTGTTCGATGTGCTTGCCCCATTGCGCACCTTCTTCTTTACACTTGAATCGAATTCAATTTTTGTTTGGATGTGTGAAGTTGTAAAGTGCGCGAGCTGCTCACTCACTCTCACCCCTTTTTTGTGGGGTGTTCCGCTTTAGGAAAATCTTGATATATATATAGACATCCTCATTGAGAATTAACGCTCAAAATAATATCTGCACTCGCGCAAGTCGGAGGCATAGAAACTAAATATTTTCCATTGAAAAATTTTCTTCTCAGTCAGTACACAGCAGTCGTGAACGTGAAGTTAACGTTTAATTAGAAAAAAATAAATTAAATAATTTTTTGTATTTAATTGTTAAAGGATGGTCAAGACCAATCAGTCAAGAGTACCGCCAGTGAGGTCAAAACAAACCAAAGGATTAAACGCTCCAAAACAAAACTGTGATACAAAATCTGTAGCAATTATGGTCGAAAGATTCGTTCAGTCGATAGCAAATGTCAACGATTCTGGTACTTTCGACACCAGTTTCGAAGTGAAAACTATACAGCCAAAGCCGTATCTCCGCCACCGATGTGTCACCGAGCTGGATCGTGAAAGTATTATGAGATTTGTAAAATCCTTCGAAGACAAGCATGCGGCCAATCGAAGATCGCCAATATTTTCACAAAAGGAAGAACAAATGGATATAGCCGCTCTGATGGAATCAACGCCAGTGAAAAAGTCCCCATCAACGGTCTCGTCGATCCCAGTGCTTCGAAAAGAATCGGCAATATCGACTGATTCGGATATCGGTTCCAGTGACGGACACGAAGATGATTTGATGAAGACACCTCAAGCGATTTATATCAACAAAAATGACAATTTAAAAATTCCCTCAGTCCACGGATCTGCTGGTAAATCTGCATCAAGAGTTCTGCAATTCTTCTCATCGGCAAAAAAGAAGGTTCAGACGCTTCGCTCATCATCGCGTGGTAGCAGTGCAGCAGCATCACCTGTCATGATGAGGGCGCACCTAGGATGCAAGCCTTTACACAATTATCAAGACACCGATGCCGATGAAGAGGATAATGATGATGGAATCTCATTGACCGGATCTCGTAGCGCAAGCCGTAATACATCGCCAGACACCTCATTCGAAATGCAGCCACCGCTAGTGCCGACTTTCAAAATTACCCCGCCACCAAAAAGCCATCAACGGAATCCAGCCTACGAATTAGCGAGAATCATCAGGGGATCCTTTCATGCTAAACGTGCGTCAGTTGCCAAACTTCGGAGATCGTTAAGCGATCCTGATCGTCATCAAATCAATGTGGATACAGCTGCTTCTGCCTCTAAAAAACGTGAACAAGAAAACAAATTTGTGACCGCAACGAGAGTGGATCAGAGAAGTAAAGTGGGCGATGCCGCCGTCAAGAGTTTGGATGTTATTCGTGTGAGTCATTTCTAATTCTTTTAAGTGCCCAACTATGATAAATTACATTTAAATGTTTGTTTGATCGGTTTAAGCTCGCATCCAAATAAGTAGATTTTATTTTAATTGATTCATTAGTATTTTGTTCGCTTGCCATGATTTTGGATCTTATAAGGAAGTGTTTAGATAAAAAATAAAAGATCTCACTACAGAGTGATATATTTCTGATTTAAAAAAAAAAAAAAAAACAAATTACGAGTTTTCCTTTATTTATTTCAAAAAATGTTTTACTCCTTTTCGCATTGATTTTATCAGCTGTAATCCTACAGGCTTTGATTTCAAGCTTTATCGCTTTTCAGCAGTAAAAAAAATTTTAAGGCGATTAAGTTCGATGGTGCTGAGAACTTCAACCTGAGGGAAGAGCAAATTCAATTGAAAATTTCCATCGTTCCTTATCGCACCGAAGGAACCAAAAAATTGCTGAGTGATCTGGATTGCCAACCAGCATTTTGCGTGATGAATATTTTCATGTATGAATTTTTTTCTTTTGAGCTTGACTTTTACACCTCTGGAGTAAAATATTACAGGAGGAATTTTGACTCTTGCAAAACTTCAGGCGCCATATTATGACAACAATTTAGCCAGAAAAAAGCACCTTTCGTGTAGACATCCCCGCAGAACTAAAAGACGACCATTCGATCCTTCAAAAATTTTGGTTGTGAGCAGAATATGGAATACAACATCATTCTCATTGCCTGGATTCACTTTCTGAACATTGCAAATTCTTTTGCTAATTTTGACTTGTAAACTGAACATGTTGATTCGACTACATTTATAGGTACACCACCTACACCACTTTTTTCGAATTCTTAGATCTTATATAGAGAAATTTTTGTTTTGAAAACAAACAACACATTCGAACTCCAATGAATATTTACTTAAGGAAACGGTGATCGATTAATGTGACGCAGGTCGAATAACGAGACGGATATGTCGTCTCCTTATAAGAGTTGTTTTTATACATCTTCGACGTTTAAGTAGTATTTTTAATGCACGAATTGTTTTGCAAATTCAATGTCGAGTCATACGAAATCCCTACATTTTCAAATACGTTTTATTGTAATAGACAATAGCGGTTTAAGTATTTTTTTAAAACCCACCAGGCCTGCAACGTCACAAAATTGTTAGAACTGGAAGACTCTCAAAAATGTCTTGTTAGGTATATTAGAAAAAATGTAGTTCAAAATTATAAATAATTTCCTTAAAGTATGATTTTCATTTATGTTCTTGAAACAAAATTTAATGAATCTATTCTCATTAACATCGAACTTTGAGAAATGAAAATAAGTATTCTGATTCCTTGTAATTAAGTTATTCCTGTTTTGAAAAATAAATATCCCTGAACAGATTAAATTACAAAAAAAAACGTATTTCCGAACATCATTTAGTTCATTTTCATCTTCCAATAGTCCCGACAACGCTGAATCTTAACGAAGTTATATCGCAAAAGGCTTACAAAGGCTACGCTTTTCAGACAGACTTGGTCTGTACAAGATCAAGTAATCTCGTGAAAATTGTTAAAAGAATCGATGGAAAGGTGTTCTTTTATTGTGTCCAGCAACTTTAAAAAGAAGGCTTGAACCATATTGTGTCAAGGACTTCTCCAAATCAACGAAGCAAGCACCCGTATTTCATGTTTGTATTCCTTTGGATATCCAATCACCATGAGCCGCTCAGCCTCACATAGGTAGTATATTTAAGGCACATTTGGTGACTTATTTTATACAATGCTGATTCTCGGAAGTATATACACAGCTGATCAAAATAATAGGGAAAGAGAAAAACCAAACAAATTTCAAGGATTGTAGAAAATATTTGAAACTTAATAGCTTATATTTAGTATTCATTAATTTTAGCACGTCATTTCGTCCTTATATCGCTTAATTTTTTTTTTTAAATTTCCTATTCTCAGATTTAAATCCGTTCCAATTGCACTGGTCAAAATAATAGAGAAATTTAAAGTAAACATTCGCTTTTCCAAAAATAAGTGATACAAAATCAAAATTTTTATTAACAAAAATTATCAATGGCTGGGTGGCGGAGTTGGTAGAGCGCCTGCCTTTCAATTGATTCAATTGATAGGTCCCAGGTTCGATTCCTAGAGTAGTGGTCTAGTTTTTCGAATCTGGTCCAGTCACCATTTGCCATTGGGATCAAGTTAATGGCACTATCACTGGATTGGTCGACCAGTGATAGAAGTCTGACTAATGGGTGGCTTTGTTGTTGTGGTTGTTGTATCGGCTTAGTTCCTAATTCGTGTTTTCAAAATAGCTCTGTTTGTGTAGATTGTGTGTAGATGGCTCTGCTGTGAAGGCATAACACTAACAGCGGGGGTGTCTAAGCTAAATCTTCAAACTTTCAAAGTTGTTGAATGTCGAACAAAATCCTGTGAATTAGGTTAAAGTTAATAGGTCGATATCAAAATCCTCCGTCCCGTTTCGGGCTCCACCCACGGAAGTGAGTTGAAACCAATTACACCTGAGTTTCTCAAACCACTACACATTCTTCTCCTAATTCTTCCGCTCGCTCTGTGCTACACGCATTATAAGAGTCCTAATATCCTCTTGAAGAGCGAGCATAATTAAAAAAAAAAAAAAAAACTTTTTTATCTCTATTACATTAAAAATATTTTTTCATTACACTAATGTCCAGAATGACCGCCTTTGTTCTTAAGGACAACACTTATTCGACCTGGCATAGAATCTATAAGTTTTTGACACGTCCTCACAGGAATGGCCTTCCAAAAGCTTTCAATTGCGGTCCACAGCTGAGTTTTGTTCTGGAAGGTCTGTCTCGCTAAACATCTTTTCAGTTCCGCCCACAAATTCTCAATGGGATTGAGATCGGGGGACTGAGAAGGCCATGGTAACACCGACACTTGATGGTCCCTCAACCAAGCACTTATTAACTTCGATGAGTGCTTGGGATCATTGTCCTGTTGGAAGTGCCATCTCAACGGCATATTGTCCTCAGCATATGGTAACATCACGTCCTTTAAGATATCACGATAAATCTCTATTCATTATATCTTTTATTTGTACAATAGGTCCAACACCGAACCAAGAAAAGCAGCCCCACACCATGACACTGCCGCCTCCATGTTTAACAGTTTTTTTTGTATACCTGAAGTGGAACTCAGGTGGAACCCTGAGGTCGCCAAATATTTCTACCACTGTCAGAACCAAATAAATTAATCTTAGTTTCGTCACTCCAGAGAATGTTACGAAACATCTCCTTGGAATGGTTTCTTAAACTTAAAGCGAAATCTTTTCTCGCTCTGATATTTTTTCTACTAAGTAGTGGAACTTTGCGAGCGATCCTTCCAGGCAACTGATTTTGCAGCAATCTTCTTCGGACTGTTGGGGCACTGACTATGTTATCAAGTTCAGCTGCAATTGCTCTTGATGACAAAAAGGAATTTTTTTTCGCTAGCAAAACAATGTGGGAGTCATCAGTGGGAGTTGTTTTCCTTGGTCTACCTCGTGTTTCTTGTGATTTTTGATTCTTGTGATTTCTTGAAAGTGCATTGAAAACTAAATTGATTGACCTTCCCATAGTGTTGGCAATAAACTTTAGAGTCTTTCCCTCGTTTCTCAGTTTTTTGATAACGCGATCTTCTTCCTCACAACAATGCCTTTTACGCCCCATGTCTAATAAATCGACAAAGGTATTTTTGCAATAACGTACAATTCTTTATTTCTAGAATGAAAAAACAATCACCTTTTTACTGTTTTCAATTAACTAAGTATTGTTTTTGAATAGAAATATTAAAGAGAAAAGAAAATTCCCTATTATTTTGAACACTCTTGAAAACACTTTTTTTGAACTTTACACCACAGCACCATTCACATGATTGATTAACTAATAATTATCCCGGCATAGGAAAGACAATGCAGCTGTGCAAACAACTGCACTAATTGCTGTGCCGAAAGGGAAAAGGAAATGTGGAAACAAACAAAAGTACTGTTTATAAGTGATATTCCCTATTATTTTGAACAGATCTGTAATTCGACCGAAAATGTAACTGATTAACTTGATTATTTTTAGGAAAGACTTGTATCACCGCTCAATCTCAATCTGTAAATTTTGACAAATCTATAATAATTATGACAAAATCAAAATCATAATTCCAAAAAGAATTAACAAACAACACTTAACGGTATTTTTTTTACAAAGTTGATAGCTGAACATTTTTAAAATTTTGTATATAAAAATATTTAATGAAATTTGTTAAAAGGTCAAAAAAATTAACACTATACTTTGGCTTAATAATTGTGACAAATAAATTTGACTTAAAAAAAATGGCGCTGTGCGAGTCGGACTCTCGTAATGAAGGGTCCATTCAAACTTGAATAGGTCGTCTATCACGGAAATTCGAGTCTCGACGATTCTTCCCGCTTTTGTTTGTACGTCCATACGTGGACAATTTTTGATAAAAACCCCCAAATCTTCTAACTGCGTCGATTTAGAAGCTTAATTTACAACTTTAAAGGACCGAAGTCATAAGTGTTTGCTATTAATTTCAACTGGTTACCTTCCGGCGTTCCTGAGAAAAAAAGTGTTGATACCGAAGTGATCCTATAACGGTTCCGTTTTTTCTTTTCAGGAACGGAACCTTATAAACACATAATTTCAAACATAGAATGGACAAAATTATAATTATTTCTAAAAAAAGGTCTTCTTTAGCTTCAAAAACTTTTTGCAATCGTCTCAGAAACAATTCGACAAGTTTTTGCAGCATTTTTGCAGGAACTTCATCCCAGAATTTTTTTTTTTTTTCGAAAATGGTATTCTCTTTGCTCCGAGTCAGACTTCTACAGCCACTCAGGGTTTGGGAGTGACCAGTTGAGCGTTTAAGTTCAATGTCACGCAAAACTTGCATCTCCATTTGCCTTTTGTGATAGGGGAGCATTATTCTGTTGGAGAAAATATAAAAATGAGAATAAATGACTGCCTAACGACAGATGGATATACGCGATTGTTTAAAGTACTCAAACTTTTATATTGTTTTAATGTTTCATTGATTTGAACTTTATCTCCACAACAGTTCGAAGAGATACAACAGGGGAACATAACGAACCTGCCACCATGTTAAATGGTTTCAACGATTGATGCGTATTTATTCTCGGCATCCGAACAAACTTTATTTTTTGTGAACCATGAAACTCAATTCAACTCTCGTCCATCATTCGAACTTGTTTCCAGAAGTTTATTGCTTTATTTTAATTCTCTTATACGAGTGGCAGTTTTATTTTGTTTCCGGGGTCACGGAATTGTCCTGCAGATTTTCATAATATTTTTTCATTTCAAGGTCGAGATTTGTTGAAGTCCTGGATTTTTAATGAACTTCCGAAAATTCGGCTACCGTCTTTGATAGTAATTTTTCGTTTTCTTGCCATCCGAAGTTATTTTTTCTTTTTTTTTTCTTTTGTGTTTATTGATTTGGTTATATACTTGTACACTTTGTACTTTGCGACGAGAGCCCCTGGAATTTCCATATTAAGATACCTCTGTCATTTTTCCCATTTTTATGTCAAATTTGAATTGAAACGATAAGAATATTTTCCGCCGACCACTTGGCCACTCAAAATGTCAAATGATGCGTCTCAAATGATCTCATTTACACACGCTTTCATGGAACACTCCATTGGCAACAACTTAAATAAAACAGACAGCAGACTATCCGCAGCCCTTAGAAATAATTCACTTTGCAGAGTGCCTTGTATTCCTATCAAAATAATTTTATGCGAAAGTCTGTTATGAGTATGGAGCTGTCCTTAAAATAATGATTGGTCTTCTGCTCGACTATCTTATCCATTAACTCTTTCGCTGATAATTGTACCCAGTTTTCTTCTCCAAAACAATGCTACCAACTGTCAGCGAAATAAAAATCCACGAAAAAATGTTCGTCCTTGGAATGTATATTAATGACAATATCAGTTGGATTAGCCACCACATAACCAATTTCGTTAAAAATTACAACTACGTTTCCTGAACCGGTGCAAGACCCTGTCTTATCTTCTTGCAATGTAAAGACACTGGCGCGGAAACTTTGCCACTCCTGATTTTTGATGTAACTCGTCCAAAAAATATTTTTTTTTTTTCAATCATTTGATTGCGGTTAGGTTAAATATGCATATTACTCGTGAGTTCAATTTGCATGGCCTCTAGCAAATCGATGCCAACAACTGAGCAGCTTTGGACCGCAAGCTGGCTTACAAGCTTTTAAATTCGCTTCTTCGATGCGTCTTCTTATTGAACGCTCGCTTATGTTGACATCTGTTGTGACTTCAAGGCGCTGGATGACCTCAACAGTGGTGAGGAAATGTTCCTTAAAATTTCTTGTATAATAAATCAGTCATTCACGTTGTGTCAGTTCTTGTCTGAAGGCATTTTCAACGTTCATAAAAACGCTTAAGCCTTTGATAAAAACCAGGACAACACTAAATTAAATGATGCACTTTACAGAATATAATATTCCAATTTGAATATGGTTGCATGAAAACCCCTTTTCGACTAAATTCCTGGAATAACAATTTATGTGGCTTAAGCGTTTTGAATAATGGACTTGAAAAACAATTGATAAACACTTTCCTGACCTACCTTAACAAAACATTTACCATCGGATGAAAATAGCTTGGCCAAGATACCGTGCCGCTGATTGTATAAGATAAAATTCTTCAGTACTTGCACATAGTAAGATGACCGCATAAATACGAAAAAACGTTTCTCCGAAACGACAGAGTCACATACCAGTAACAGCCCTATTTTCCAATCAAATTCACATACTCAATGAACTTACTTAGAATCCATGAGTATTGTTCCCATTTTCACAATAAGACTGCTTGCAACACGTACAAAATAAAATTCCCATTTCATACTTGTAGCACGCTCATTTACATACACTGTCACACATATCTAATCACAATTGCAGAAAACCTTTGAAAGGACTTCCTTTACGCAATCCTTAATAGTTTTCATATAGTCGTATGCACACCTACTCCTACAAACCGATTTTCTCGTCGTTCGCCGGAACACCCTCACTTCCGGCTTCCCGATTGATGTATCCTGTGAGAATATCCTTTCTTAGTCGTCTAACAATTTTGTTGTTGTTTTTATTATTTTATTTATTTTTTTTCCTCCTTCCTAACAATCTTGTTTTCTTCCATTATACTTACTTTTTATTGGCGAGGAAAGCGGGTAAACCTTTTCTTTTCAGCACAACCAGATCACAATGCGAACCCGAACAATGGAATTTGAATCATTTCTACGAGTGCTCCTTTTTTTTCTCTATCGCATTTTTATATTTTCACCGCCATTATCATGGAGCTCGGTTGCCGAACATCATAAAAGGCTGCGCTCAATTGTGGTAGTCTATTGTTGCGAGTGTTTTTTACTTACTATTTTTTTAGACTGAGTTAAAAAACACAGCTACTACCCTCATAATTGTTTCTATTTGCATTAAGAGTTTGGCGTCTTTCCGAATGTTTTCTGTTGTCATCAGGAGACAATGGTCAGTGTATGGAGGACCCGCTTTGTTCGGATGAGGCAATAAAAACTAACAGAGTTCACTCTTACTCTGTAGCCTATCGTATAGGGTATGTAATTTGATGTTTATTCGTTCGTGACGTGACTAAAAGATAGACATTGCCTCCCGCGTTGCTGACGGTTATTTCAGAAAAAAATGGTGTTCTCTAACATGTTTTAAATATTGTCCTTTAATTTCATTACTTTTTTTAAAAAATGTTTACTTGGATCTGTACATTTTTTCCATGACCTTTTGAAGGTGATATCGGGCGATTAGGTGGCGTCAAATTTATCAGAGTTCTTTTAACATAAGATAAAGATAGTTTGTTAAATAAACTTTTGAAAATAATTTCGAAAAAAGTTATAAGTGCTCAAAGCAGCACATTTATTGAGAGTGAAGTTTTCGGACTTTAAAAGACAACCGAAAAAAAGTGTACGAAAAAGTCAAAAATTCTATATGAGCTAATATTGATTATGCAAATACATTTTTGAGATTTTATTTATTTTCATATAATTATATATTTAATGTCTTTTTTTTACTCAATTTTATTTTTTCAACTTATTCCTTATGAACAAAAATAAAAATCTGAAAATTCAGCTAGACATTCATTTATACGCACTTAAATAAATAAGATAAAAATTTTGCACCAAAATTGTTTAAAATTTTTAAATATTTAGTGTAAACCCCTTTATTCTGAATAACAGAGTTAAAGCTATTGAGTATTTATTCAATCAACTTGTGTAAGGTTTCGGAGCCGATTTCAAGCCAAACACGTTGAAATTAATTTTTCAGCTCAAGAATACGATTGTATTGCTTCCAACTTGAGTAAACCTTAGCAGCCAGTATACCCCAGAGATTTTCGATGGGGTTACAATCAGGTCTACATGTTGGCCAATGCAATAGCTCAATATTTTTCGCCAAAAATCATTCCCACGATTGCATAGATACGTGAATTGGTCTTACTGGAAAATGTATTTTTTTTTTCGTCCTCCTAAATACCATTACAGATCCACCCCCGAAATTGCGTTTCGATAGGATCAGACTTGTGTTGCTTAAATTATGCCACTTACAACTTTAACAGTCCTGCACATCGAAAATACATTACGCCATTCGTCGGTCCAGGACATGTACCTACCGGCGAACTCTATTCTCTTGATTTTGTGGCTCTTGGTCAACCGTGGCTTTGCTTTGAGTTTCACCCATCTGATGTTGGAGGTAGCGTTTAAAACGCGTGTAACTTGCCGAGAACTGAGAGGGAGATCTAATACGGTTCTTAGTTGCCTCGTAGCGAATATGACCCTTCTGACGCAATGTAATTTTTGTGTTTCCTTTTGTTGGAGCGTGGACACCGTATTTTTCGCCTTTTTTCAGGAAATTTTTTTTGACGCCTTCGCTTCTGCCAACGGAAAAAGTCCTGTCAAAAAAATGTATTGATGCTTAAAAAATTGCGTTACGTCTGCCGCTGTAGTTGCGCCTAAACTTCGATCCTTCCGACATTCCAGCGGTTAGTTATCCGGACAAAGCAAACACTTCCCTATAATGCCTCAACCTGTACCTGAGCCCGTCAGATACTCCATGGAACGGATACACTTTCATGCTTCAACAGTAGAAGGAATAGGTACTCAAAGGTCTTAACATTAAGACATCCGTTAGTCCAGATGGCATATCCCCTGTTCTTCTGAAGAGGTGACATATCGTTCATGTATCTTTTTGTCTCCTTTCGAATAGTTGAAAAACAACGTTTGTTACCTTGTCCTTAAAAAAAAAACAAAGTCTTCTTCTTACAACGATCGACCTATTGCGCTAAATATATTTAATAATACGAAAGCTTCTTAATTACGCCCATTGGATTAACCACCATGGGTTTCAGAGCTAAATTGCTGAGTTGATGGCATATTTCACCGAAAAATGAAATCAATCTCTTCTCACTTATTCGGCTTGATTTTCCGAAAGCATTTGTCAGAGTTGGTCAATAACCTCTTGTCCAAAAGACGTTAATTGGGAATCGATGAATTCAATGTGGTGTGCCTATAGACTCGACTCCGCTTTATCTTCGATCTCTTGTCTGCTAAATCTGCTTCAATTCACTTGCCAATGACAGTTCACTCAGTTTTTCATAGTGTTTTGAAGATTGACCTGCCTTATCTTTGGCAATGGAACTGCATATAATGGCTGCGATTTTAAAGCTCTATTGATTCTGATATTAAAAAACGTTTAACAATGTTGTGCAGTCCTAAAAATTAAGTGGAATTTAATAGTTACGAAATCCAGCCCTATCTCTTTAGTGAAGTATAAGTCTTCAGTCATTACGAGTACATAAAGAATTTCCAAAACTTCCAAACTTCAGTTGAAATGATCTCATTACCGTGCAAAGCGCACATTCGCCGAAAGCTGAAATACAGTATCCTTATCGGCTAAGGTGCTCCAAGACTTCAAGTGGTCAAGTGAAATGTAATAAAAGAAAAATAGAATTCCATAGGGTACTGCACCTTTCTTTCAAACCAACAGTAACTGTTCTATTTGTTTTCGATTGGTAGTTTTTGACAAACAAAAGACTTCAAATATACATTTCCAAGGCTTAAGGCTATATTCAAAATGTTGTTCTAGCAATTTTGATTATTGGATCCGCGAAATGGATAAATGTTTTCCGGTAGCCTTTTGTTGGGTGATTTGATGACTTCTGTGTTTTTTTATTACATTCAAAGGTGAATTTGCATAGAAAATGGTTTAGTTGTCAATTATGGGAACAAGAGACAATTCTGAATTGGGAAAGAAAGTCTGGTTTATTGTACATATATTATTTGTTTATTTATTTTTCCCACAATTGTTATATTATTTATCTTTGTCCGAAGTCTCACGCATTTTGTAAAAGGTTTCGCAACAAAATTTTTTACGCCACTAATAAAGACAAGAAATGAAGAAAATATTTATGACAAATTTAGTGCATTGTTTTGTCACTCTTTGGTAAATAAAATACTACTTATTTTGATCTTAAAGTTCCAGGAATTTATTCAAAAATTAATAATACAAATATTCTCGTCATACTCGCAATTGACTAATTCAGTCAGTTTCAGTTCTTATCCCAGCGCTTGATCCAAACTTCGAAACATTTTCACTGGCTATTTGAAGGTATCTTTGTAATAATTTAATTGGTATTCTCTGTCTTTTTGGTGTCAAAAACTCACGAATAAGGAAGGCCGTGTGCGTCTGTGCTTTATCGTGGTTCAAGCAAATTGCATAACGCAAACTTCTCCTTGCACCGAACTAATAAACCTTTTTGACTGTCTGATCTTGTGTCCAGCATTCATGATGCACAACACCGCTGTGATCTATGAAAACCATGAACATCGCCTTCGTATGTAAATGTTTTTTCGGTCTTTCGGACTGGCTTTCGTTTCGTACTCATAAGTCCATTCCGCGTCTTGCGCTGTTCGTGCGATGCCAGCCTCTCGGCGCAGGCTTTGCCGGCAGAGAAACTCAAGCCCAAATCTATAACCTAAATATCCTGAACGGATCCATAAGCAATGTTCAAGTCCTCTGTCAGTAACCTCATTGTTGTTATTTATTTGAAGTAGTTGAGTGAGTCCTTTTTAAAGTTTGCCAATCCTCTTATTTGTTTAATGTTGGAAGGCAGCGAGTTCCAGAATCTGGTAGCAGAAACAAAATAAAGTCTCGACAAATTCAGGTTTTAAGTGGTTGGAGTTATAATGTTATAATGTTTAGTGTTAAGTTATAATGGGGGTTTGGTTTGGATAATTCAATTCATGAATATGCAGGACCTCCTGAAAAATTATTGTTGCGATGTACAATCTAAAATCGTTTTATTATATTGCGAGATATGATCTTATCTGCAAAGACGATAAACGTACCTCACCATGCCGTTAAAAGCTACGAGTAGCTTGTGTTGAGATTGTGAATCAGAATTGCAATACATAACAACCGCGTAGTCAATATGTGGCATGAATAGAGCTTAAGTTGGTGTGAAGCTTGACATTAACCATAGATTACGTAGCCTACCGTTGATTCGTCCAACAATTCCCCCGTTCCAGCACGTCGTAGCGCAGATCCGCTACGCGAAAAATGTACTGAGATGACAGTTCTTCCCGTAGCGAAGGGTAGCAAGTCAATATGGGGAAATTAGAGGGATATTTGAGGGAAATTTAGCAAAGATTTCTTCGCTACGCAAGGAATGCTGTCAAACCCCATTTGATTTGCTGGTAAACGTGGCGTCATATTTTCTGTTGCTTCAAATGTGTTCCAGAGAAATTTCCCCGTAGCGGGGAAGTATACCAGTTTATCAAAGGCGTGCTTGAACGTGGTCATTCTGATTAATATTTATGATCAGAGACTGAGAGCGATCGATTAATTTTAAAACCAAGATTCGATACTGCATCCGTAAATTTAAGCCGAAAGTTTGACAGGAACAGTGGTGGTAAACTGTCAGTGTCATTCATCGTTTTGGATATTAGGATCAAGTCAGAATGAAGCTTACTGAAAGAAAATAAAGAAGAGTTTTCCTTTAAATTTGTTCAGCTACAGATGACATCGGCGGTGGATGAACGGGTGGAAGTTATCACATGCATGTCACTTTCAAAAGCGCATCGTTTTTTAAATCAATTTTCGTTTCAGCATCATCCTTGCCTTTTTTCATGTACACAATGCCAATTTTTGTACAATAATCCCTCTATTAGAACTATTTTCGGGTGTCAAGCTATCAAGAATCAGCAGCAAGTGTTTTGTTCTCTAGTTGACAAAGAGTAAGCCCATTGTTAGCGCACGAAAAGCAGATAAAAAGCTCTTTGCTCGACATGGGATGAGAGTCGAATCAATAACACTGGCTTGCTGCTGGATCTTATGCCTCATAGACGGAACGCATCAAAGTGAGGAGAAATTTGATGACATAATTTAATGGCTATAATCTTCGCTATTCCGATGGCATTTTCATTTGGATGGAATGGAATACCCTAAACAACCACATCACTGAGACGCTGCTGCCGCTGAATGTCAGCTATTTAAGTTTTAAATTTTTTATTGTTTTCTTAAAGCTCTGAGATTTCTCTCTAACACTGTAGCAAACGATTGCTCGAATCAGACAAAGTTTAACTAGTAAATTATCTATCCCATAGTGCATAGTTAATTGTCACTTGTCTTCTATGTCAAGTCAGTTTTGCGTACTAATCTTTGAATTTTGTACTTTGAGATGAAAAAACCATTTGGCATTTAAATGAGATCGAGTAACTTGCAATGCCTCAAACAACTGCATCAATGAAACAATGGTTTACCGAAAAACTTGGCGTATTCAGCCTTATCTGCCGACCAAACATTAAACATTCATTGGCCATAAACTTACCGCCGTGCCGTTCGGTTCAGGGTATAGTTTAAAAAAGTTTGTCGTGCAGCTTAAAATACATACGAAGCTTATTTTCCATTCCCGACAGCAACATTCTATAAACTACATATTTGTACTCACAATCAGTATAAAATTTGCATACACCGAATATAAACATGCATTTGCGTTAACAGATTTAAAGTCTCAAACTTTGACAGCTCAGGAATGTGAAGATCTAAAATTCATTAGTTCACTCAGCCAATCACAGAACTCATTTAAATAAATAATGGAATTAAATTGCCATTTCAAAAATGAGAAATGAATACCTGTCAATCAATTAGGGAACGCATTTGCAACGTCAGCAAAGTTGCCACTCTTATAGATTTGCTGCATTCACATCCGCCAGTCGTTCATTCACTGCACTGTTTACTCGAAATCTATCCAGAAATTCACAAGTATTTGTATTATCTACGTGCAGCAGGCCACCATCATCCTGGCGTATGATTCTCATAAATAAACATCTAACTGCCAGTGGACTCGACGTCGTCGTTAAACGCTGACCCCCAAAACACCCGTCCCATCAAACGCGGCAGTAGATACTATCTGTCAGATATCCTATTGCTGCTGCAGCAGCCCGATTCGTAGCATTAAATCAATGAACAATGGGCATCTATCAGGCCCGCATCAAATCGTATAAAAATAGTATTTAGCCGGAAATTCAATTAAATATGATTTCTCCCATACCCTGCGACTAAATAGAGGGGTAATATTCAGAGGCCCCATATCCGTCCAATCATCAGCGCCAATAGATAGTCAATTTATTTCTGTGCACCGACGATTGCTCATGGATAACTACGGGTAGTCGTGTTCGTTGGCTTGATTTTTGAGTGGGCTTTCGAATCAACCAATTATTGTAAAATGTATTCGAAAGTGATAACAATTTGATTTGAGTCGAAGTTACCGTAAAAAACTGCAGAAATGTTTTTATTGAGAGAATTGTACCCTATTTCATACAAAGCCACTAATAACAGCAGGTAAACATGAAAGCTTTCGCTTTCGGGTAAGTAGGTAGGTGTCTAGTCTAAAATTTTCAGAATTCCGATTTTTTTCATTTTCCAACGTCTTGAGATGTAGTGTCAATAATCACCTCTCGAAAATTGGAGACGTTATTCGCTTTAGATAAAAAGTTACAGCGTTTTGTGTAGGAACTTGTGGGAATCCCTACTCCGAAAATGACGGTTTCCTTTGTATACGGTCTTTTTATACACAGTCGGTTCAATTTTGGCCCTCTACACATCGTGTCCGTGTGTATGTTAACCAGTCGGAAAACAAAATTAAAGTTAAATTTACACCAAGACATATTTCTTAAGAAATTGGAAAACAAGCTTACTAGAAAGCCGCTTAAGAGTTGTTGGACAGTTCTTGGGAAGTGCAATAATATCTTGGTACTAGAATTCTTACGTCAAATAAATTGCACGTCAATCATAAATGGAAAATAACAAACGGACTTTTTACTAAGAAAATAGTCACCGCTGATTTTTAAGGCTATAGTCATTAGAATCGAGATTTCCTTAAGAAGCTACAACTTTTCAATGGTTCTCTCTTGCGATGTAGACTTTAGGGACTAGATACTTGCAAATTTTTGAAAGAATTAAATTGATGTTTTTGCTATTAACAAATCTAATTTAATGCCAGCTGATTGATGACACAAAATCGTACATCGTATATACAGCTGGATGGCGAAGTTGGTAGAGCGCCTGCCTTTCAATTGATTCAATTGATAAGGTCCCAAGTTCGATTCTTCCAATCTGGTCGAGTCACCATTTGCCATTGGCATCAAGTAAATGCCACTATCACTGAATTGGTCGACCAGCGATAGTAGTCTGAATTAATTGGTGGCGTTGTTGCAGTGGTTGTTGTATCGGCTTAATACCTAATTCTTGTTTTTAAAATAGTGGTTTGTTGTAGATTGTGTATAGATGGCTTTGCTGTGAATGCATAACACTGACTGAAGGCATAACGCTGAGAAAATTTCAAAGGTCACATGTCAATCTAATGTCGAATCATATCCAGCAATTTAGGTGCAAGCTGCTAATAGGTAGAAATGAAAATCCTCCGCCCTGTTTCGGACTCCACTCACGAATGTCAGTTGAAACCAAATACACTTGAGTTTCTCAAAACCATTACATAATCTTTCATTCTCCTCCTAATTCTTCCGCTCGCTCTGTGCTACACGAATTATAAGAGAATTAATATCCTCTTGAAGAATACGGCTAAATTCATATACAGTCGACTGCAATCCGTACATTTCGATCCAATTTTTGAGCCTTAAAGCACCGACAACGTCAAGATTCAAAAAGATACCAACAGAAAAACTACCCCATAACCACGCAAGCAAAACAAATGGCAGAAAGGCAAGTAACAAAAAAAATTGTAAATTTGAAAACCTTTTTTTTTTTATCCTTAACTTTGTCACGCTTAACACCCTCGGCCTTGTCCGATTCGCAGCCAACTCACTAGTACTGACCAAAGGGACCAAACATGCGTGTTTAAATTAATGTCTTTTAATATACTTCTTGTATTTTCCAGCAAATATTTTACCATTGTTGTAGTGAACTTGAAAAAATGTATTTTTCTCTGGAAGCCCCAGCATAAAAATATTCCTCTGCATTAAATGATGGCTCATTTTGACCCCAGCAACGTGCTTCTTGCCTGTTGTGTCAATTACGCCTAGAATTGATAGTCCACTCCGAATTCCTGCAGAAGTATTCACGTCACTGCATTTCTTTGGAAATATAGCGAAAGTATTGGTCCCAAAAAAATAAAATTGAAAACATGTTATTTCCCGGGCTTGAACCTTGGGCCTTTGGCTCAGCAGTCGTACCTTAATGCTTGTGCTTAAAGCATACTCAGTTGCTTTGTTATGGGACCTAACTGACATTACACTTTATTTCAACTACTAAGAAGCATCTTTCAAGAATATGTTTTTGAATCCAATCCAACTTAAAAACTTACTGCAACTAAACAAACCGTGGCAGAGTTTAAACGAGCGAACGAACGAAAGTTCAATCTGCAAAAACAAACATCTCAATAGGTGACTGTGATATATTTTTGAAGCATGCCTGAAAAGCAAGAAAAAGAACGTAAAACATTTAAATGTTAAGCCACTTGGTACATCCTACGATCTACACTCGAAAAAGAGTAACAACAAAATATTGTAAGGTTTGGGTTGCGGATGTAAACACTTACAAATTCGAAAAGATAAAACACAATAGAGTAGAGTTTTGCTATTCGTTTTCGTTTTCCTTCCGTGCTGTGCTGCGAATCCACGAATACAATAGCCGCACCCTATTAAATAAGCACATACTCGCACTAATGAAACTCCCCCTCCATTGGCAGCAAGTGCTTGACATTTAATTGGATTCGCATTGAACACCACAACAGGGAAAACGTTTACAAATTAAGTCTAATTAATAAGCTATGCTGATTGTTAATCAACCGAACAACTAGTCGTCTCTCAGTCTGAAAGAGAACTAAACAATGTGAAACCAAAGATACGAGTATATGTACCCATCTTTGGCATTCCTAAGTGCTTGTTTTGCATTTACATGCCATTGGCATTTTCTAAAGCTAGTTGCCACTTCAGTTATAAACTCACAGACCTTCTACCTACCTGCAACTCTCTTACAGAAATTCACACACTTTCACCCTAGCTGTAGACGCAGGAAAGTCTATCTACTGTTGTTTCTGTCATTCAGATAGTTTTCCCTTTGAATTAGCATTCAAACAGACGAATAGATACGAGTGTATAGACAACAGCTGATTTAGATACGTAAGAAACACAAATGAACTGTTTGCCTCAAATTTGGCGAAAGATCGTGTGAAAGCGTTTTTTTTTTACAGAGACTCAGAGTTTATTGACAATCTTGCGAGTTGTATCAAACTAATCAAGAAAGACAAACGTCAGATTAAGCTGTCAAGGAAGTCAACTCTTATCTTAATTACATGGTATGCTCCTCTAAATATGTGTTTCAAAAAAGCATTGAAACGTCGGCCTATTTCTGTCATAACATAAATACAGGCCTGCATTTTATTGTTTCAATTCCTGAGAAAAATTAAGTGACTGGAATGCCACAAACAATGGAGTAAGAAATTACAGTCATCACTTTTGAAGCACACGACCAGAAACGACCAGACAATGTCCTCCATTAAGTTCAATAAAAAACCATCACCAAAATTACGGTAGCTCACTCAAAATAAAACTCAAATAACACGTATGAACGTTTTGTACACTCAATTACCCTCATCGTTGACATATATTTTTTTATTTGTTTATTTTTACTGCAAATGTCAATTGATTTTAATTTTTCATTACAAATGAAACCGAACGGGAGAATCTTTGGGGTGCTTTATTTCTTTTTTAAATCCATTCCATATTTAACTTAAAAACTTTCCAGTGATGCCAAAATGAAAGGTAATATTGCGGACGAAATATTTTATGGAGTGGTTTTTTAAGGCCCCGTTTCCAGTACAGTTCCAGGGTAGCAAGTCGCGACAGGGAAATTTAAGGGATATTTGAGGGAAATTTAGCAAAGATTTCTTCGCTTGTTAAACCCCATTTGATTTGCTTGTAAACGTGACGTCATTTTTTCTGTTGCTCCAAATGCGTTCCAGAGAAATTTTCCCGTATCGGAGCAGTATATTCGTTAGGAAATGCATCCGGCACGTCGTAACGCAGATCCGCTACGCGAAAAAAGTACGAGGATGACAGTTCTACGGGTAACGTCGCTACGGGGATATTTGAGGGAAATTTAGCAAAGATTCCTTCGGTACGTAAGGAAATTTGACAAACCGCATTTGATTTGCTACTTCAAAGTTTTTTGCGTCAAAATAACGAATTTGAATGTCTGCGATGCGGGTGAAGGCGGTATTTTCTAGGTTATAAACTGTTGTTTCGTCCTAGGATCCAAGTGATGGATCCATGTCTCGTTTTTGCTTATAAATCGTCTCGTTTTTCTATTGTGCGGCGATTTATACTTACGGTTATCCAACTCGCCGGCATCCTGTTCATGTGAGTCTCGTTATGACGGGAAATCCCCTGTATGCTTCTGTATAAGGTCCCTCTGATATTACATAAATGTCTGATGGTCAATCTTTGTTCAGCAAACACAAGGAGTTCGATTTTTGCTGGGACGTGGCTGTTCGTCAATAAAAAATAAAAAAGAAGCAGAGTCTCCCATACTCCTGTCAAGTCGGCGTTTATGTTTTTGGTTTAAATTTTTTCATTTATTGATATTTGATGACGGCTCTAACAAATTTTCTCTCCATTTTCATGTTTTTACTCTGACTATAACTCGTAATTAGTGAGGATATAAAGAAAGATTTTAAGACCCCATGGAATATCCGATTTAAATATCACAAGCAAATTTTAAATATATAAAAATATGAATTGTTGCACCATTTGTGTGTGCGAGAGTTGAACTAACAGTACAGGACATTCATGTTTAAAGTTACAATTTTCTTTTCAACGTTTTCCTCACATCTTTTGATGCAGTGTTGGCTGCCTGATGTTGTTGGGGTTTACCAAACTTTTTAATGAGATGCACGTCAATCTAATTTACCCTATTTTTGCTTATTTTGAAATCGTCAGCAGACTTCGGCAATCCTATTTGCACATCTTGAGTACCCCAAAAGCACTATAATTCGTATACACACAAAAAATGTCAAATGCTATTGGTCCAATCCATCACTGAAATCAATCATACTGATGTCGATCCAATTTCATGGTTCAGGAGTTTTTTCTGCGGAGGCTCATAGGATCGCGTTTTATTATAAGCGACATTATCAATTCAGATTTTCATGGTCCATTTAAACTGAAACATGTTTTTTGGTTTGAAGGCTTCCTTAATCTCCAAAAGACTCGTAATGTCTTCAGATAAGGTTAAAAACAAACTAGAGCAATCGTTTTTACTCAAGCTCACTGTAACTCCATTATTTTGGGCCAAACGTCCAAAAACAAACCTGCTGAGCTTAAATACAACATTCCTAAAGACAGTTAATTGACGGATAATTTTGTTTACGGTTTTCCCGAATTACAAATGCTCTTTTCCGGACCAGACCAAGCCTTAAGCACGGGAGGCAAAGGGGTCTTCTTAATTTTTTTTCAGGTTGAAATGTCCACTTGAGCCGAAGTAAAAAAAAAATTTCTTTAACGAATTTGAACTCGAGCAAAGCACAACAAAATTATATACATACCTCATACCTCGCCTGAGTCCAAGAAAGGCTTTCAAGGACTGCATCAAAAATTTACCAAACATGGTTGAGATGAAGACTCAGATTTAACGTTTCTTTTGTTGAAAACTATTTGATGGCGTCCTGTCAAAAATTGGTGTTGCCTTGACTGTCCGAAAACTACATAACGCAAAACAATTTCGGTTCATTTTCTGTGTGCTTAGGAACAACGGTTCTTCGATGCATACGTAACAGGTTAAGATTTTGGGAAATATGGGTACATAAAGATAAACAAATATTTATGTATGTTTGAAGAAACAAACGTCCGTAATATTTCTAAAAAATAAAACATTCTTTTAAATTTAATATGAACTAAAACACATTTTCGATTTTTTTTTTTTTTTCAAATTAACTTTGGTATGATTACAAATCTCGCCTGGTGAAATTATTCGCTTATTCGTGAAATTTGTATGAGTCCCAATGTTGACAATATTAAATTGATTTGTGGCATGTCCATGCCCAAGCATGACTCATCTGCGTTCGATTATTTGATGCCTTTTTTCGGCCGTCCTTTACAAACTGCACTTGAAAACTATTCTAGAACAAAGTCTTGGATTGGTTTCCTCAAAAGGAAAAATGTAGTCATTATGGGATCACTAGGTTTTTCCGTCTGTCCGACGTCTGTTGGAGGCACCAAGTTTAAATGAAAGTTCAAATACAAATGACCGCGGAACCTTATAGCCGCAAAAAAATCAAGCTTCTGAATCGAAGCAGTCAAAAGACACCACTGTTTATGCCACATATTTTGATACTCGCAAGAAGATTCAAAATGTATGGGGTACTTCCCGTTGACCTAGAATCATGAAATTTAGCAAGAAGCAATGTCTTACGGCACAAGTACAGAGAAAATATGAAAACCTTTAATTTGTTACATCGCAAGAATTTTTTTTGTAAAAATAGCAACTGAGAAATTTAAACTCTTTTAGACTACATTTCCATGATGGAAGAACTAGTTACATACCTTCTAGTTGTACGGAACCTTCGTGGCGCGAGTCCGATTCTTGCTTGATGTCATCATTCTCTTAAAATTAATTACTAGTGCATTAAATTGTAGGCAATCATAGAATTGAAATCATTTTTGGAAATCAATTAAACTCATGTGAGCTATGCTGGAGTCAGCAGTCAGAAAGAGGGATCACAACATGCTTCATCCCGACTAGTCCGTCTGTTAAGTTCGCCGGCATATACGATGAAGATATAAAGATCGTAAGCGTTATTCCTTGTGAAACATTAAGAAGTCATTTCCCAAGGGTATCTATTTATTTGATTTATTGCAAGAAAAGGGACATCAAACCATATCGTAATTCTGATCGAAATACTATATGTTCATTGTTCTACTAGATTATTGAATTCGCAATACACCACCGTAAACTTTTTGGCAATAAATTAAATTCAATTGGCTCCCCTTACCAAGAAATTCTTCTCGGCTAGTCCGAGCTGCGTTCATTGTGCTCGCACATCGCTCATCATTATCATCAGCTAACTAAAAAATAATTGCCTTACATTATTCCAAACTTATTCAAATAGTTTCTTTCGACTTCAGTGACTTCAGTTGATTTGATATGAATAAATGCAATCATTTGATTTAATTCTATGACTGGTTTCAATTGAATGCATCAAATCATTCTGGATGAATTCAATAGAATTATCTTATATAGTTGCAAGTGCATTCTGGAAGTACCTACTCAAATTCAGAAACTTGACCTGTGTTCCCCGTACAAATATGTGTGCTTAAGTTAAACAAAATTTTACAATCTCGCTTCTCATTACGGCATAACTTCGTGTCCACTTGCTTGTGTTCCCCCATGCACATCAAGCAAATCCGTGAACACAGACAAAACTACTTGTAAAGGGAATCTATGAAATTGTTTGAATTACTTTCTCATAAAACAAAGAAACGAAACGCTAAACCCACCCAACGATAACGAAGAATTAATCTTAAGAACACAGTCAACGACTCAAGTGCGCTCCGTATCTAGTATCTCTTCATTCACAAACAACCCAAACCCAACCCCAACAACTCGACTCACTTGTGGTGCCGCATACAGTCCTATACTCCTCCATGACCATCTTCGGTCTTTCAGCAAACTCCGAACCCAAGAGACTCAGCCCCAATCGCTGACGATTCATGCCACTGACTGTGGCCACCAGTCATCACCACGGCCCGCACAAACGAACTCGCCATCATTCAGCGCTTTTCAAGTCTTCGTTTTAACGCGAACGCAAACTCAGCATAAAGATCGTCTGATCAGTAGAATACGTTTCGTCGCGTTGAGCTGAACGTTGTAGTTGTCGCTGCTCCTACCGCTTAAGCTAGCCGTTTAAAGGAGTAGTAACTGCACCAGTCATTGGATTTCAGTCGTTGTCGGTTCGTTGATGCAGCGTCAACCAAATGCTTCTGGATACCAATACGTTCCCAAGTTGATCGTTCGTTACACATCGCTAAAACCAATCCAATCGGAGACCGACCAATTTCCTGCCCGTTTCGTCCAAATGAAATAGAAATGTAATTTATTTTTCCGCCAAAAATGTGTTTTGTATCTTAAATCGGTTCCATTCGATTTACGATGACAGTGTCCAATAAACGTGTCGTTCTGATGTGCTCACCGATAGATTTTGTGTTCAAATTAGTCCGAAGGTGAATTCAATTGGATGTGACCGTATTCGTACGTCCAGATCTATAGTGTGTGCTTTTGCAATGAAATCAAGAGTGTTTTTGTGTTTGAAATCATGCTCGTTGGACGAGTATCTATCGCACATGGAATATCATATTATTCACCAGACGATTGCATATCGTATTCTCTACTGTATTTGAAGTGAAGCGAAAATTTATCTCTTTTTCCGTCTGTTTTTCTGCATATTTGCGGTTATTGATGAATACAGCAAATGCTGAAATTACACAAGCTCGAAAGAAACAAATAAAACAAAACAACTCAGCTATAATAAAAACCAAGCGAAGGAACAATAACCTGTGTGAATAGAAAACAAAGTAAGAGTACTCACTACACTCGACCGCCATAGTTAAGTGTAGAGGTATACAAGTACATTGGGTAACAAAATTTTTCTTTAGGGTTTATTTTTTTGACAACATGTTTTTGTGAACATATGAATGAACCAAAAGGAATAGCCAATTAGTATTAATTAAGTTGTTAGTTTAAAATTGTAGAATGTTTTATTAATTAGAGTCTTAGTCTGTGTTTGAGCAGGTGTTGCATCATTCGTCTAGCCTTAACCACTCACCGGCTTTGTATACAAATAATTGGGCTTTGCTTGTGATACTTTGATAATTTTGAAAGGCAATTCCACACTCCGAACATGTAATTAATTGTTTGAAAGAATTAAATTGTATCTGGTCCACAGTCTGCCGAAAAAAAAAGTCAAAGTCTATTTGAATGCTCTTGAAGAGACTTTACCGTCCTAAACTATCGATGTTAGAACGTGAATGGTCGCTTCATGTGTTTTGAACGTTTTTCTCTACTCTTGAGGCTATGATCTGAGGAAAAGGGAGCACTTATTTCAACATCAAAATGTCAATAGCAAAAGTCTCAAAATTTCATTTCTGTGAATAATTCTTATGTAGACCAACATCGTGGAACCTATCGAATGAGAAAATAAAAATCTACCTATTTTTCTTCTATTATTGATAATATGCACATAAGTTCTGTAGCCGTGAATGAGTTATGTCTCTAAAAGAGTCTTCCTTTCAGTTAAATACTCTTCAAAATCGTTCCAAGTTTTCGCAGTGGAACGTCGGCAAGAAGGCAATCAATTTATGCTGGACACTCAATTAGCACAATTTATTCATCGTGTCATGTAGTCTGAGAGTTCGCAGAAAGCAAACAGAGGTTCAAAGCGTTTCAAGTGTGGCAAGATTTTTGACAATAAATACAATTCGATAGTTCAAACTAATTGTTTTAACCGAAATTTGAATATTCTGTGATACAAACAGCACATATTTATTAATCATAGGTCTATAAGTCCATAACATTTTGGATACTAATTTCGACCATCTTTTTGGAACCTTAATTTTGGATTATTCTCCAACCTAAAGAAAATTTCAATCATTGCCGGATATTGAATACCATCCACCATCCACACTTGCAGAAACCTCTACGTTGTTTTTGAATGAGAAGTGATGAATCCATGGTAGTGACCCTTTAACTCGTCTTTATTTCTATCCAACCTTGGCAAACACTTGATTGAAATATCCTTGCGACGCTGTAAGTGTGTGTCAGTTCAGATGCATATCTATAATGTTCGAAGGAAAAACTAAAGGTCACGTTTTAAATTGTAACATCTGTGTCATGTGGCAGTTTTGAATATTTTAAAAGGCAAATATTTTTTAGTTGATTTGTTTCTTCCAATGTCCACTGTTTTGTCATGTTGCCTCGACAGCTCCTGGCAAATAACGAGCTGTGTTGGAGCTTATTTCCGAAAGTAGAAACATTTGTCCACTTGCGAGTGAATCTCATAAACATTGAATGTCGAGAGCGAAAAGCCAATTCTCCGAGCTAGTCTCAAGGTCTCAAGGCTCGAGAACAGCGTGAGAGCGAATCACATTTCTTTTACTTTTAAATGCACAACCATGTTGAGAATAAAATGGTGGTTACATCAAAATTCACAATTAAGCTTTATAAGGTTGTTGTATCCCACATACCACAGCAATTCTTTTCAAACAACAAGCGCCATGTATACATCAGATCGGGTACGAATAATTTAAAGACAATTGAATGGTCCAAATATTCCGCTGTGAATCACTGTACTTGAGAATTTCGAATTCATTCACTCGGAACGACCATATAACGATGTTGTTGTTTTACTTTCTTGCGTTATTCACACGAATGTCACGCCCAGCTATTGTGGCGCACATCACAACAATAGTACCCATGCGTCATTTTTTCAAATCGGATTATGAATTTTTATTCAAATTGAAATGTACTTTGGCAGCCAGTCTCTACTCATCCAAAGATATCTGTTCACGCGATATAACAAGAAATCATAAAAATTACTTATATCTATGTACGTGGTTTAATGCGTCGTTCTGCATCTGTTAAGATCTAAATTACTTACTTCCTCATTTCTTCGGTTTTTAGTGTGTCGAATTTATATCATCATAGCCTCTGTTTGTGTTCCATGTCTATCTAGCCGTTCTCAGATTGACCTAAATTGCTTTCTTTTTCCGTTCTTTTCGTTCCAAAACGCAAAGTGATACTACTCCCCTTCTAGTGGCTGAACTTGGATTCAATTCATTCGAGACAATAACACCGCGAATAGAAATTACGACTTCATGAGGACACAGGTCTCTATACAAACAACTTTGACTTGGCGATTGCAACATTCGAAACTAGAATGTGCTCCAGTTGTAAAGTGGTCTACACTACAATTATTGGGTTGCACACTTCCCCAAACTGTGGGAAAGCAACTTACGATTTTGAGCTTCCGTTCGAGATGGGTTTCGGGCTATGTACGTGAAAATCTTGGGGCATTTTATTTTTCATTGTTTTGAATTCGAAGAAATAAGGTCTTAAACTCATTCTGAGAGATTTAATCGCGAATTGGTGCTTAACACCAAATGCAAATTGGGCAGCGAGGCAGCTTCAAGGTTACCCTACACGTTTACAATTATATGGAATGTATATCCATGTGTGAGGGTTTATTATCATTTTAAATTATTACCTACCTGGGCGTGTTGTGTTAATTTTTAATTTACATATGACTAGGCCAGTTATTTATTTGTTGACACTTCTGAATATTAATATTTAAAATAAAAACAAGATCAAGCTATAAAATGCGTCTCCACTACTTTTCGCAATAATAATACATATTTAAGATCATTATCGCTTTTGGAATTTATGTAGCCGTTAAAAGATTTATATTGACAGATATTTTTATGTATAAAGTTTGGGCTAATTTACTAGCTCGAATTAGTCGATATATTTGCCTCAAGTCTTAGCATTTTTTTTAACTCAGTGGAACCGCAATCAGACCTAATTTGCTTGAATTTTTAATCAGATAAATCTAAGATGGCCGAACAATTGGTGAACACAAAATTTCAAATTATTTGAATCGCAGTCCTTACGCAACAGTCTTAGCAATAAACTCTGAAATCAATTATGCCTTTCAATTGAAAAGTCTCATGCTCGCATCCTTAAATAAGCATTGAATTCATATATAGGTCTCGGATCTGGTCCATTTACCATTTGCCGTTGGGATCCAAATAACGGCGATGATACTTGATTGGTCGACCAAGTAAAGTAATCTGATCTGGTGGGTGGTCTTGCCGTAGTAATTTCTATATCTGTCATTGGCTCTGTTGTGAAGGCAATACGCTGACAGCAGGAAGATAAACCAATCTTCCAAACACAACTTTCTACTGTGAATTGAGCGAATGCAAATAAGTCGATAAAAAATTCTACGTCGCAATTCGGACTACACCCATCCCGAAAACGTAACCAAAATAATTTATATCTGAGTTTTAAACCAAAACACAGTATTTTAAATGTTTCTCCTTATCCTTCTCCACCAACTATCTTTCCCATGAACTTTATGTCTAGAACGCTGCGTTAAGCCAGCCAGCCAAATCCGCTTTAAAAAATTTGGTTTCCACGCACTTTCATAGCCAACCAACCCCATGTTTTAACTCTTCAGGCAGCTATGAGCGATGAAAGTGACCTCCCGTTTGTGCGGGAGTGGGAAGCAATTAGTTGTTGTGTACAGCCTGAGTTAGTCTGACGTCAGAATGTCGTTAAGAAGAGGCCCAACCTTGGGCGACACTGGCTCACCTTGACCACCGGCGTTGGAAATGCTAGTTTTCATAATTTTAATACTATATAAGTCTATGGATCCAGACAGTTTCGGAGGCTTCACGTCAAGGAGATTTAAACTCGGTCTTCTAGAATTTAGCTTACCTGCTACTGAAGTAATATAAGTTTATATACTTCTTCATTATGAAGTTATTTATCTTATCCGAACCACTGATTTTTTTTTGTAAATGGTTGCTGAACTTTTTCCATTTGTTCAGAAATCAACAAAGGATGTCGGATGCTGGATTTTCGGAGTTATATTCTCGGCATTTGTATTTTCTGTCCTATTGTATTGCTAGACTGCAGTCCAAAACTTGAAATTATTACATCTTAGTTAATATTTTTAGCCTCTTAACAATAAAATACCCTCAACAGTCTCTTCATTATCCACTGCTTGTAGTAGTTCATGCTCTGGATTGCTAAGACAAGGTTAGAATATATTTCGTTGACTGAGAAGACCTTTTTCGGTTATCAAGGACGATTTGTGCTGTTCGCTGAAGTTCATTTAATGATGCTGCTGGACGGGTGTGTATCCATGTAACCATTCATTTGCCACATTCCCTGCTGGGTTTTTGGTGTCGAGTTGAGTGAACTTTTTTCTGAATGTAGATACCGAGGATTAATTTGTGTCTGTATGATTTTCTTACCTGTTACTTATAATTTATTTAAAGAGTATATAATAAGAGTCAAATGGCATTCATTTATAATCCAAAGTTTTTGACTTGACAAAATTCACAGATTTCATTGAATTTTATTGAAATTTTCAATAAAGGCTTACTGAGCTGCGTGCTTTTGCTCGTTAGAGTGCATTGCTCTGATATTTGCAATGCTGGAATTCAGGCAGCTCTTAAATCTGCAACTAATTCTTGAGTCATTTCTCTGTTTTAACCAATCTGTTCTTGTGAACGCTGTGCCATCATATTTGCAATTCTATTGCGATTGCTTTTAAGCTCAGTTTCTCTGGAACACTTATTACAATCACTTGTAAATTATTTTTCTTAGAAAATGTTTTTAAATATTACACGCAGTACAGCAAAAATTTAAAATAAATTACAGCACAAACACTCGTCCATTCAGCACGTTCACTTTTGGAATATGACAAATCTGACAATTTTGTCATTTCTTTGTTATTTTTTATTAAACATTTGATTTTTGGTAATTGCAGAAAGGCACACGTTTGTCTGTTTGTAACAATCCAATCATTGTTTTACACACAGGGTAAAAAAAACATGGGTTCCTTTTATAAATAGGCTTGGGCGTTTTCTTACCTAGTTATCATGACCCTCGAGCTTGGTGTTACCCTTTCATAGATCTTTAGGTTTTACTGTCATCGCCGAATGTCTAGTATTTTGTTGTCGCTCCTCTTTTTCGGGTCCCTGCCATAATGTACATTTCGATTCTACGACGATGGATTCATGAAAAAAAAATAAATACCAGCCAGATTCGAACACAGGACGTGGGTTTGTCAACGAATCCGATAAGTTTAAACTAGTGACCGACCGAACATTCGGTTTGGGTTTCGGCCACAGTTTCGGTTTCGGCAAAAAATCGGCCGAAACATCGGCGGCGCCGAAACTCAGTCTTCCACAAGGCACACAGCAATTTAGCCCATTGTGATACCGCGAGTGTCGTGTGGATTCACGTATTGATACCTATATTGGGGAGTAAGTGAATATTTAGGGGTTTTCCTCCCCGACGGTGAAGAAGGAGAAGGTGGGGAGAACTATCATAGTTTGCTTCTCAAATGAACTGAGCGAGGTCTTTTGGGTTTGCTTTAGCAAGTTGGGGAAAATCTGTGATGAAATGGGAACATAGATTTCTATGTCTTGATTTTGCTATGACTGGACATTGTTAAAAAGGTTCCACGTTTATCTGGTGAAGTTGCAAGATGGTTGATGTATTAAATTTGTATGCTTAGTTTGACCGCAGCTAATGATATGTCAATATATTGTGAGGTGCATCTGTGAGGGTGCATTGTACCTTCACAGGCAAGTTCGTCTGCTCTGCAGTTTCCGTGAACTTCACTATGTCCAGGAATCCCGTAAGGGTGAACCTTAAATAAGTCGGCGGCGTTGCTTGACAAGCTTAAATGTAGATTTTATGGCAGCTTGGCTATCGGTCAAAGTGAATATATCCAGAAATGTTGCTATACAACAGCGATTTCGCGGTCGTGGTAAAACATGAAAGGAGAGTTCTAGTTCTGAGTTCTGACTCATCGGTTGTTATCGTGATCGAGCCAGCCGATATCGGAAAATTTGTTTTTGAGATTACCAAAAGTAATATCATACTCTAAATATGTCACCATTTCTGCAAATGTCGTCAAATATTCAAAAGCCCTGTGATCAACCGTGTTTGCGATTTGAACTTGCTAGCCTGATTCCTACATCTGATGGGGCTAGACTTCTTTTTACCACGACAAACCAAAAAATTCCTAACATTTGACATAATAATTTTACTTGTGTCCCACCCTGTACAAATTAAGTACGCCTTTATCTTCTCATGAATCTCTTTGATTATGTTCTTTTTCAAGAAGTTAAACAAAAAATATCACGCATTCATTGCGATAGTCAATTATAAGAGAAAATCGTCAAACTCTCATTTCGAACATGAAAAGGTCTTAACTTCAAAGTGACATCATGCCTAAATACTTTCACTGTAAAAAAAAATATGCAAATAAATGTTAAAAAAAATAGAAACGTTGATAGAAGCAATGATTTATTTTCTTTTATTTTTCCATTGGATTCCCTCAAGCGTGCAACGGCGATTGCGATTTACATTCTTTCTCAATCCACAGTGGATTAAGGTCGATTTCATTTGGTCTTTAAAGTCATTTTATTCTATGGTCGCGTTATATTTGTTTTAATGCCAGAGCTGTTTCTGTCGTTTGAATCTCTATTGTATGAATTGTGTTTTTTTACGATTACAACTGCCAACAAATCATCTGTACAATCATTACAGCCAATGAAGACTAATAATACCGAGAATTTCTTCGTGTAACTCAGGCAAATTATTCTTAAACAAAAGTCTTAAGGCCTCTTTGACTATGACTTTTATTATTATTAAGATCTACAGTTCTTGACAAGTCTGAGCTAAAGATAGCTTATGACTTCCAGTTGGCTTGATTAAGTTTTAAGAGTCTCCTTACTTTGCGAAGTTGGTGACTGAACACCGAAGATGTATTAACTTTAAACATTTGGAATTTCTGAGATTGTTTAGATTTATGTCTTTACCGCTCCTGATTCTGTGGTGAATTTTAAATTTAAGATCAGGCAATTGTTTTTTGGCGTCGGCCAGTCGATTTGTCTGTTCTTCAATCGATGCAAACACATTTTAATCATTTCGGTGAAGAAGAACGTGAAGGTGATATCTTATGCTCATCCAAACTGTTAAGGTTATTTTATGGATAACTTCTTTGGTGACACCTTCCTTCAGAATCTAGTGCTTGAAATTGTTCGGAGTTTCCATTTGCAACCTATCCTTAACCAAATCCGTCAAAGCAAGATTTTCTTGTGATACAACAATAGTCAGACCACCTTCCATGTCAATATTCAAATAAATAAATACGTTTCCTCATTAAAAGCCACAATATGCTATATATGGTCAGCCTCAGATACATCTAGGAAAACCTGATCCAAGACTGACTTGTCAGAACCAGGGGACAGTTTCACCATTCTATTATCCTCATTACGCTTTTGTCGAAAATGCAAATGGAAACGAAATTTTTTTCTCCTTTTCGACGATAGTTAAGCTATCTTTTACTGCGTGAATTATGATTTTTATGCAAATCTATTTGCATGAAATAAACTTAGAGATTTAATTTTTTTTTCTATTTTATTATTTTTTTTTTCTTTTACAATTTTAATTTTTCGATCAATACTGATCGGCTGCTACTTGAAGAATGCCCAGCTCATTGTTCTGTTTTAGCTCTCCCATGTCTTTGGCGCCAACAAATGAGAAAACAGGTATTTTGGCGCCTTGTGTTATCAGCTGGCAAAATAAGCTGATAAGCTTTTTCTTTCCCACGGTCCACGGTTAAAATGGTGGGCCTTAGAGCCGCAAATGCTAGAGATGGGCAACACTCATCGATATTTTTATATAATGGTGATGAACACATAACTCGTGCACTCGATAAACCTATTGAGCTGGTTCTACTCCATATATTAAGTGCAGGTGTTAAAAATGTTTAATCTCTTTGTACAACAGAACATATTTTCACAGCACGTAATTCGAAAAGATATGTTTCCAGAGAACTCTAGACTTTACGATTTCGATAAGATTCTTTCTCTGAAATCTCTGGACCTTTAAAATAGAGCCTTCGATCCCATTTTCTGATCATTTATTTCTGTGTTGTGTTGTTTGAGGTCTTCACAAATGATGCTTAGGCCTAATCGATATTTGTCGTTTGGCTGTGAATAGCAATTTGTAAGGAAGTTAGAATTCTGAAAACTGTTTTATAACAATAACGTGATATTTTTTGTTTGCTAGCGCTTTTCCGTTTGACAACAAAGAGGGCTTATATATAAAACCTATGCAATAAGAATGGACACTCCAAAAATGTTCATAATTTAAAAAAAAAAATATCACCAAGTAAGGTGATCATTTTATTTATCAAAGTTTTTCAATACTTTGTTCGCCTTCCTTGGGCACTGATTACCGCTTTGATGCAGTAGCATAGCATATTCTCTTAAGTAATGCTCAATATTTTTTGATAGTCTTAACTTCGGTATACCTAGCTGGGCACAGCAAAAATTTAATTTCTTTCCGTTCCATTGTCATACCAACAAGGCGAGTTCTCCTACTGGAACGTAATCGGCTCAGGTCGTCTAGGTTCAAATATTTTTTACATGTCGACTCTAGGCTCGGTTTCCATACCAAAATGTACATTGCTGTTATAAGTCATCGGACATTTTTAGTCTCAAAAGATTATGACCGCCCTTATAATGAATTTCGCGTAGAGTGAGCAGCAGCATGGCTTGAAATACAAATTATTTAGATTAGAAAGCTAAATCTCCGCGGGTGGAGTCCAAGCAGGAACGGAGAGTTTGATTTTTTTTTACTTATTTTCATTCCTTCAATTCGCCATTAGTTGATATATTAGACTTAGACTGTTAAATCTTCTCCAAGGATGCTCTTTCGTCAGCATGCTTTACACTCTGGATCATAATCTTCACTAGTCCTCCTCGTAAAATTCGTCCCGGGAGTCTCGAAAATCTGAGTTTTATGCATACATTAGTTCGTCCCGCGTGTTTGTGGTATCAAAATGACATGCTGGCGCCGATTGGCCTCTGTGAGCCCTATTTTTCTAGATCGAATATCCAATAGAGGTCTCCTTTCTAGTACGATTCCGATGATGTCATCTTATATTGATTAATAGCTCATTTTTTTTACATTTTAAATGACCGGAAAAAGCAAATATTCATTTCGAATGCTTGATAAACCCCTTCCAAATGCTGTGACTAATAATAACATACATATTCAACTGTCAACTAAAAAAAAAACCTTTAGGTTATCAGCAGTGTCTCCCTTTCTGGCCGTGATAATGAGAAACCCCACTCATTAAAATCTTCATATACTCGTATTTGAAAAATGTAAAATTAATTCCCATACAAGTTGCCGTCTTATCTTCGAAAACAAAAAAACAATGTAAAATCCATGTCTAGAAACTCACTATAGCTTTTGTAATGTGTTAAATTTAATTGAAATTCCCTCTTTTCAACGTTCCACAGATGCAAGACAGGGAGGCATAAAGATCGCCGCCTTGTTCACATTATTGCCTCCAGACTTCCGATCTCAGAATGTGCATTATGCATGCGATTCTAAGTACTACTCGTTCTATTGCTTCATTTCGTCCAATTGACGGCAGTATCTCTATCTGGGCACACTCGTGCATACTTATACATCCCAACAGCCATTTAGTATTGTTGTAACGAGCGATCTTAACATAAGACCCGAGGACGTGTTGTGTTGAAGTAAATAAAGTGAAAAGACTTCAAAATAAAATTGCTTTCTTAAATGTATTACACAAGAAAAACAGAAACTCTCTCTCAACTAGATTAACCCAAAGTCATGTACAAAAAGATGAAGCAAAGTGAAAAGTGATTCGGAATTTGAATCCAAAAACCGAGCCTGCGTCCGAATCCGAGCAGTGCCTCCAGTTGGCTGGAATTAAAGTAATGAAATCATCAAAATGAATAATAATTGTTATTGTTGTGTGTTTATTCATGTTATCAAGAAGAAAACCCTCATCGCCTACACTCCATTCTATACAATGACAATGTCATATCGCTTCTGTCCCTAAATAGGAGTCCCAACTGTGTGGAGCAGCTATGTATAACCCAACTTATCTCTTGACCTCAAAACAAAACGAGTTCAAATTGATATGTCATTGCATGCGGGATGAATGTACAAACTATATTGATGCCTATTTCCAGCTGTATCTAATTTGAAGCGGAAACAAATTCTGAGATACATATCTCCGGTTGCCTTCCTCAAAGTCAAAAACAAGAAAAAGTTTCCCCCAAAAATCTATACAACGAGAGATCAATTCCCAGTTCCCTGATAATAAAAATAGCTAAAATGGAATGTTTAGTGGTTAAGAATAATTGACGTAGAAAACTGCAACTGTGGGGGTAGGTTTAAGTGTTTTATTCTCATACCGAGTGGGTGATAAATAAACAAAACTTAAATAAAATTATATATAGACAAATGTTTTATAGTTTTGGAATTCTAAAAAAAATCGGGTGGTTTCACTTAGATTTGTTTATTACACCGCACTTAACAAGTGTTATTTATAAATTTTGAATAGCTCTTTTGTAGTTTTTTTAAACGGTGGTTCACTTTTTAAATTGTTATTGAAGTGCTTAACAGGGCTCAATATTTTTTAACGATTGTAAGAGAATGCCATATTGCCTTCTCCCTGGATTGTTCCAGAATGGCCAAGCAATATCACCAAAACAATTGATTACAACAGTATTGAAAAAGTCTCGAAGCACTCTCGATTGATACTGAAAATAAACTCATATTGCTGAATTAGTCACTACTTTTTCGACTACAGTCGACTTGAGTTCAACTTATTGTTATTGTATGTCCCCAATTATTGCATTTAATCCAATTTTAATTGATCATCAAAATAAAACAATTTTAAAAAGTTGTGATTTCACTTTCTGTTATTTGCTAAATTATTTCGACATTGCCTCATTAGCATTCCTTAAGTACAAATGAGCCACACCACCGATAACTAAACGAAAAAGTTCTTTCGCAACCGATATCCCCGTCTCACATAACTGATATGCCCTCTTTAATCTAAATGTGCAAGTTCGTTATCAGAACATGGTTAGTGATAACTCGATAGCACCGCGATACCCAGTCATTGTTAATTATAACTTATTGTCTGTAACGTATTTTGACCGTGTGTATAAACCCACTTCATACTTTAACAATAAAATATATTTAATATTTTCTAATTGTTTTCTTTCATTTACAGTCCAGAGCTTTGCCGTCAGACGCATCACCTTTCCGTCGTTGGGCGCAGTCATCATTCCGTGCACCGAGAAATATAGATCCTCAGGTATCATTGGCACGACGACCATCCTCTTTGACCGCGTCCGACAACGATGTTTACACAAAATCAATGGATACATATATAGGAGATTTCAAAGCAGCAGCATCAGCAGCCCGATGCCAATTAGTTGACATCAAAACTATAGTAAACGGTGGCACACAGCAGGATACAACGCCTGCAGGCGTGACTGCCTGGGGAAGCTCATTTGAGAAGCTACTCGAAGATCCAGCTGGTCTGCACACATTTGCTGAGTTTCTGAAAAAGGAATTCTCAGCTGAGAATATTTACTTTTGGACAGCGTGTGAGCGATATCGACATATTGAGGCGGCCAACGAACGTGCCACACATGCCATGGAAATATTTTCAAAGCATTTGGCTAATGGGGCAATTGAACCGGTTAATGTTGATTCCCAAGCTCGCATTACAGCTGAGGAAAATTTAAGAACAGCCGAAAAGGATTTATTTAGTCAGGCACAAAAGCAAATATTCAATTTGATGAAGTTCGACAGCTATCAGCGATTCATAAGATCGGATTTGTATAAAAAGTGTATTGAAGCAGAGGAGAAGAATCAACCCTTACCGTATTCAGCGGAGGGTCTAGATGAACTATTGAAGACAAATTTTCACCAAGTTGCCCAATCGAAGGTAAGCATTGTTTAATTTTGTTTATGTTTTTATTTCAATAAAGTGAAAATTATAACTGTAGAAGATGTAAAAACAAAGAGGTCCTTTGGCTAAACGAAATAAGAGCAGTGCGATATAGCAACTAAAGTAGAAAGTCAAAGATAAACATGGCTTTATTCGATCTTGTTTTTAAGCCGATCACCGACTCCTTTTTAGCGTTGGATTCAACGGTCAGTTGATTTAAAGAACACCCAAGAAAAGATTTATGCATTTTCATAACCCGCCTCTTAGGGCCCAGTTTTTCAGTGCTGAGTTAAATCAGAATTAACTAACTCTGGTTTAAAATTTATCTAGAGTTTCGATAAATCTGAATCTGAATAAAGCGAGAATACATTCATCTTTTTAAATAAATTAAATGTTCACACAATTAGAAATATAATCAGCTTTTTTCAAACGTAGTATTTTTTATGACATGTCGAATTCTTAACCTTGGGAATGATAGACGAAAAAGGTATCCCGAACAAGATCGATACAGCAAAAACTACAACCGGGCTGTTGAGTAATATCTGAAAGTGATTACTCACACTTTGATTAGAAAATAGATAAAACAAGATCTTCCCTCATTAAAAAAAAATCGGTAGGTGCTTTTTTCGATGAGTGGGGTGATGAGGGATAAAATCGACCTTGTCACTTCTCTTCTGTGACTGGCATGATTTTAGATCTTCAAATCAATAAATTGACACAAAAGTTCATTATCTGAACCATTTACAATTTTGTGCCAAAAATGTTCTTCACGTCGTCATTTCGAATTGTTCACGAATATTTCAAATTGTGAATATTATAAATTAAGTTTAATATTTTCAATTTAATGATCTGCCATGTTTTCTAACAAAACGGTCTATTTAAAACTCTATTAGTGAAAACCCATAATCTCTGTGCATTCGTAGAATATTCTTAAACAAATATTATTTTTGAAAACTTTTCAAAGATTGATTTTGTTTTTTGGTTCTAATAGCTTCATAGTCTCCAACATCAGAAGACAGGCTTTGGGAGATCTTTCCAGTTGTATTGGGATCAATAACAGTGGAAAACATCTAGAAAACAAACACAAACAAATGGCCGAAAATAACCTTCGTCTGGTTTGTGGACTTAAGTTACAGGCTTCTAAGAATTAGTTCGTGGTAAATGTCAGACACTCGACAATAGTAAAGTATCTTTGACTAACTTGCATAATTCGAAATACCAGTCAAAACTATCTGTAACCATAGGGATCTTTGCACAGCGTTTGCTTTCATATAAATACATTATTTTTAGAGCTTATGGTAATGTCTGTGAAAGTGTCTTTATTTAATAGATTATTTTATGCCATTACTGTTAAAAACCGCGACTAGCTCAAATTAAGCGCAATGGTGAAGTCCAATTTTCAACCGTTTAATCGAGCAACTGGGCCCGTAGATCAGTAATAACACGGCGAATGTTGACTTCCAAATCATCTCTGGTTTATTGGACTAGTGACTTTACATACCCGAAAAGAAAATTATCTAAAAGTGTGAGATCACAGGATCGCGATGGCCAGTTCACAGGTCCATTACAATATATGCGTTCAGCAAATGTTTCCAAAAGCTCTGTCACGTCAATGCCATTTAGCTGATGAACGAAGAAGTCGGAAATCGTGTTTCTATAGCACTCTCCATTGACGGTAACCTTTTGGTTTTTGATTTAGAAGCTTTCGAAAGGATGTGGCGACTATTTCCTAATCCTTGTTGTCTTCCAACTCTGCAACGCTTCTGAGTCGAGTCTATTTCAATATAAAGTTTTTTAATTCTAGATATTCCGACACTTAAGGCAAAAAGTTCCATCGTACTAACTATAGTTGCAACGAGATGCTTACATATGTGTCAATAGAAGCTAATGTAAGTCTTGGAATATTCGATTTCCTGTAGTAAACTGACAATTTTTGCACGTTCTGTTTGTAATAATTATAATTCAAGATATAGATCTGGTCTCAGACTGTTTACTTACATAATTTTATGTTTTATTGAATAACAACTAACACTGCCCTGAACTGTCTTGTAATTTTGTCACTTACAAAGCTTACTTTATAAGCATTACAGGAAGCATTCTCCAGTAACCTGGGGCATGTTTGTTGTACTAAAACTAGTTGAAGTGTGTTACTCTTTCGCACAGGTGATCAAAATCTCTGACTATCTATGTTTTAAGTGCGCAAGGAGTCAGTATTTTTTTTTTTCTAGTCTTTATCCTGATAGCGCAGCACTTTATGCCGTTAAATTTCCATCGTATGTCTTCAAAAGCTTTTCTCGCCGAATTTCCAGATTTTTGAGCGACATTTCTTGTATACAACGCGTTCCAAATTCAGTTTCAATTTGTGGTTACAACTTACAACAACAGAATCTTTTATTGTTCTCAATTTGTATCTTTTACCAATATCAAACCACTTATTGAACTCTCTCTTATCTTTTAGCTTAAAAAATCAGCTAGTAATGCCGAAGACCGCCGTCGGAAGAGCCTTCTTCCATGGCATAGAAAAACCCGCTGTAAATCCCGTGATCGTGACGAATCTGACTTCCAGAATGGAGACAACAAAAAATCATCCAGTAGATCAGGAAAATCTCAATTGTCGGGAAACTCGCTAAAAATTGCCAACACAGCAAACTCAGCAAGCGATATACACAGTTCACGCAGCTCTCTCTCTAGTTTCGACACATTGCCGCAATGCACGCTAACCAATACATCAGATGACGTAAAAGCATGTTGCTTATGTCGCGTCATATTGAGCGACGGCGCAACAACAATTGTACAGATAAGGCCCGGTGAAACAGTTCGTCAATTGGTCGACAGATTGCTGGAAAAACGAGGGATCACGTATCAATTGTTTGATATTATCCTGAATGCAACCAACAAATCGGTTGATTTGAATGCCTCCTCACAGATTCTGTCTGGGGTGGAGGTACTTATCGAGCAAAGGGTGGCATTCAAGTTAGACCTGCCAGACCCGAAAGTAATCTTTGTAAAAAGTAAACCGAAGAAAGCTCTCTGCGAAGTAATCAAGCCAATTCTACAAAAATACAACTATTGCATGGAGAATGTCCAAGTCTTGAAACGTGGTACCCACGAACTCGTCGATTTATCACAACCAGTTACAATTGCTGATGGCCAGCGCCTTCAAGTGGTGTTGTTAAAAGTAGACACATGTGATTTCCCACCCAATCCAGCCAAGCTCAAAGCTCTGCCAAAAAGTGTCACCTTTCCAGCGATAAAGCCCCATAGAAATGGCGTTATACCAAATACACAACAAAGTACACTCCATGAAATAACAAATAAAGTCTTTAGTGAACTGCTTCAGGGCAAGATTGAATCTCATGAAGGGAATCATAAGGCAGCTGATTTGTGCTCCTTGAAGGTCAGTTTGTTCAATTCTTCACATTAAATGCAATAAAATTCAATGTCTGCTTTTACTTACAGTCAGAAGATTGTGCCTCAGAGACATCATCAATATTCGATCGCATTCGTAGGCGAGACTCAAACATTCCAGGTTTAAAAGCTCTGAGACCTAAGAAAATTAATAAAACTTCAATAAGCCAGTCAGACGATACACTCAGCACTTCGACCGAAGTTACTGGTGGCAGTGACCCCACTGCAATGGCAACCTCCGTTAAGAAACCAATAATAGCAAAATGGAAAGCTGGTGTTAAGGTCCAAGTTCCCGAACGAGCTGAGTATCAAGGTTTGTATATAGGAAAATCCTTCTTCAATTGCAGCAAATATGCTCATGAATCAGTAACTAATTTCAGATGAATTTCTAGAAGGACTAAAGCGTGCTCAATGCGCCCGACTGGAGGATCAACGCGGCACCGAAATAAATTTTGAACTGCCAGACTTCCTGAAGAACAAAGAAAATCTCAGTGCTGCCAATAAATTAAGAAAAATCCGTGCGAATCTTAGCCCCGTAAGTAAAACAGCTCCGATGCCATTAGACGGACAGCAGTTAGATCGTCCACAGCCACAACCAGCTCCAAGATTATCAATCACCAAGAAACAATCGATATCTCCAATGAAAATCGATGAAGAGGAAACAACACAATTATCTTCCGCCGATTTATCAACAGATGGAGATTCATCATCGACAAAGGGTCCGCCACCACTACCACCTAAGCCCAAAGTACTTCCAATAAAGCCTTCCAATTGGGGCCAATGCAACAGTGGTAGTCCAAAGCCAGTTGCCTCCGGCACTTCTCCTACTACATCAATTCCACTTCCTAGTAAAATTCCTATTGACATTTCACGAAAGCATCTTGGATCCGAACAAACTGGTCGGACAGCCTACCTAGATGAACCAAGCAGTAGTTTTGTGTAATTTTGAGCATGACTGATTAACAATTTGAGGTCAAAAACCAGCTATACGTAGATTTAAAAGATTATAAAACTAGTAATAAGGACAATGTGTGACACAGAACGTTGAACGGCGTTTTGGTAGGATTATATATGTAAATAAAGAATGTACACGTACATAAATTATTATTTAAAAAAAAAATAAACAATATAATTTGATAGAAATACAAATAAGAGGGTTCTTTTTTTGTCCTTTTTTCATTCACACGAAAGCGTTGCAGTTTGTTTAAAGTTGGAACCGCAGTTATAATTATAAGCCACCAATCTTCGACAATTCCTAGAAAAAACAACAATCAACCATTTTTAAACGTGAGACTATGCAAAGCTTCCATAAGAAGGAGACCTCAGTGATATGGACAAAAGATGAATCGATGAGGCTATGTTTAGAGAGATCATTCCACTTCTGTCCGCACGACATATAGAAGCTTTTGCCTCAGTTTCATTCAAACGATAGTGGTAAAAACTAGGTGCGGGTTTTCTGTCTTTTTGAACTAACACGATACGATAAAGAGCCCATCGAAAAAGCGGTTTTGTGAACTTTTTTGTTTTTGAAAATAGTGCACATGCTCAAGGGATTGTGCGTAACCTTCTAGTGAGTTTACACAGAAAGAAGGTACCGGCGCACATTGGTCTTGTTGTAGAACAATAGAGCGTGGTAACAGATTCTACATGCGCGATGTTCGGCCTTTAGAAAACTCTCTCAATTTCACAGTACGCCCAAAAAGAACCTTAAAGCACAGACAATAGTATACAGATAAAGCAAGCCCTTCCAAAAAAATGACACAAATTTTTCTCTTAAGCGACAAATAGGTTTCAGAAAATGAAAGCTCAGCAAGTTAATCTTTATTTCTTCTTTCTTCTCGCACCACATCATTGACAAATAGTACATAAAATATGTTCCAAAAGAAGGGTTGTTTTGGATGTAGGCATGTCTCAAGTGCTGCCGTTCACTTTTCGTTTGAATTTATGCAATAGGAGCAATCGATCTTTGAATGGGAGTTCTGTGAACAAGAAACGGAGCGAGAATTGATCATATCCTTGCATTCTGTGATGAAAATGGAAGTGAATACGGCTTGATAAAATAATAAGTGCATGATTTTGTAATTGTTTACTTTATCAAATCGAATCAGTCTGTTTCTTGATCTTAATTGGCGTTACTTCAGTTTCAAAGGCATAAAAAAACTTCTTGCAAATATTAAAATTGAATTTACAATTTTATTCTGAGCTAGGTTTTAACGCGTCAGTTGGAAAATCAGGAAATTTGATTGTATCAGCTGCATAGTTTTTCTTACACCCAAATATAAATATTTACTTAACATTATTCTAATTGTCGGGTTAATTTAATATCTGCAAATTACAGACGCATACACAAAAATTCTAACAGATCATGTACTCGCAAAAAAAAAAATCCATTCTATTTCTTACGATTTTCCAGATGGAAATTATTTGATTTTCAAAAAAAAAAAATACTTCAAGATATCACGAATGGTTAGCTTCGGCAGAGAATCTCGGGACATTTTTTAAAGACCTTAATATGCAGCAAACATTTTAAACAATTTGCAGCATTGGAAAAAACTATTAAAATCAAAATGCTTATACGTCTCTCTATCAGAAACTAACGGACTGGCGGACGATATCATTAATTTTGATCCTATCAACGTTTTACTAACGTATGAAAAACTCCATTGCAATAAGTGCACTTAATTTCAAAAACGTTATCGAGAACAAGATTCAATATTGCTCAATTGAATTGCGCAAACTGTGAGTCTCAGCAACAAAAGCTATCTTGTAATATAAAGAAAATAAACAAACTTAAAAAAATCAAATACTGGGTTGAAAAAAAAACATTAAAGGAAAAGGAAAATAAAAAAACATCTGTCCAACAAAATTTTTCCTTTAAAGGCTCATTTTGTAATCATTGATTGGGAATTCATCTTAATGAATCTTTTGTGTTTTCAGTTAAGTCACTGGAGTCTGTTTGATCGTGTTGGCTTGAAATATTTCAATTTACATTTGCAAAAAAATATATAGCACAGTACATGAAAATAAATTAAAAACCAGAATTTATATATGTATGTATTTATCATTTTGTTTATATTTCATGAACAAACACATTATGAAATATAAACATAAACATTCGCTAAAATATATCACAGAGCGATGAAAAATCAGAAAAAAATAATTAGACAAAATAAGTTTACGTAAATTACTTACTGTCGCACACAGCCCTTTCGTTGTCCAATTTAGCTGACGACTTAACTTTATTTAAGACTATTTCTAACATCAATGATTGTTACGCCTTACAGTGTGATTAAAATTTATATGACATGATACTTGAGTTATAATTAAAATGGTTAGTCATTGTCTTATGTTCAAAACCTTTCTGTTCTGGGCGTTCTACTAGATCGCAGAGAGGTTAAGAATTAATTAAATAGTTTACTTAGCGGTAATTGTATTCGACGCGTAGCAGAAAAGACATTCTCCTACTCCTTCCTATCAAAAAATTTTCAAATATTACATTTTTTATGTTATTAGTATTGTTTATGATAGTCAAACGGTTTGTGATCATTGTTTGCGCGTCAGCTATGAGTCAGCCTTTCGTAATTAGTATCGTAGATTGTTTAGCAAAACCTTTGCATCATTTTTCACATTTCTTTAAAATTTTAAACATATTTTAAAATTGTTTGTCCCATTAACCCATGGAATCACCTAATGCTTCAAACTTCTTTGGAGAAAGCGAATATCAGTAACCTCCCCAGAACATCTTGCCTCATCTGCAGTATTAAAGCTTATTTTCATTCGCAAGGTAAGATTTATGAAAAAAAAAAAAACACCTCTTATGGCTAAAAACGTTTACAATAAAGGAATAAAAGAATTCTGAAAAACTGAGTAGTAATACTAATATTTCATTTTACATTTTCAATCGTCGCATGGGCTTGAAATACATTGAAAGCAAACAAAAAATTTATTTTGCTTATTTGCTCGCGATTCGGTATACATTTATTTAAAATTTAAATAAGGAAATTCATTCTATTTATGAAATATAAACAATATTATAAATCGGAATTATTTCTTGTTTCATGGTTAATTTTTTACTTTTATCACGTTTTCAAATAACGTATAACAAAATTTATTTCAAGTGTTGATGTTCTTTGCTTATTTAAAATGTACATAATTGGATTCAAAAGACTTCAAAATGACTTTCATGATTTCAAAATGAATTCAATGGTTTTGTGACTTAAAAATGACTTCGACAAGACTTCAGTGGCTTGTCCGAAAACACAGAAGAATGCAATCTTTTAATTCACTTTAATTAAATCACAATCAATGACCTCAAAATGAATGGTGATTTAAAATTGAAATTTGATATTGAATTCGAGGATTGAAATGAATGCGAAACAAATAGATAAATAAGAAAAGAATTTCTTTGTTTAAAGCTGACTAAGCAAGCACAATACTACCCCAACTCACAGAGTATTGGGTATTACGTGTATGCAAAAAAGTGATTGGTCGTGTTTCTTACATCTATAGCCTAGATCTGATTCGTCGACTTCGTAAGGGACGCAATGCCTCGACTCAGATGAAAATATTCGTAGTAAAAGTTTGCTAAAAAGGAAGAAGGTTGTTAGTGTTTTGATAGGCCCGCGTTTTTCTCTAAAATGACAGTTTTATGTTGTTTCTATCTGTTTTCTTGGCATAGGGTTAGTGTTGGCAGTGAGAAGTAAGTGTGTGACTAAAAAAGTTTATATAAGTTATATAATATGAATTAATGCCGAAAAAAACTGTTTTTATTTAAGTCGACATAAGATTTTCTGTTTTATTGCCACTGATATATTACCTATAGGGACCCGGAAATCTGTTTCTTCCTGTGACATTATAAGGACACTTTTAGACACTTCTATTAATGATAGACCTGCACACGTAAGATTTATTTATCCGGGGAAACCGAGATTCGTGGAAAAGGATTTGAAGTGTGCAGCATGAAACGGACTAAAATCTCTAAGCACAATTTTTAACGGTTTGAGATCTGACTGAAAAATTAACAAAGTGGAAGGAGCTGTATGAATACAATTGATTTACCCACAATAATTAAATCCGTGTGTGCTTGATGTAATGTATGCAACCTGATTTTCCCCAGGTTGCATTCATCTTGTATGTGCGGGTCCAATTAACCACAAAATATTCCTACAAAAGTGGTTTGCAATGTTACCATCACGACAACATCGTGTTCAAGAGGTGTCATTATAGTGTCCTTTTGACAGCCGCGTTCCAGCACACGGTAATGCAGATTCGCTACGCGAAAAATGTACTGAGATGACAGTTCCTCGCGTAGCCAAAAGTAGCGAAGTAGGAAGCGAGTCTCTACGGGTAATTTTTATATGATATTTGAGGAAAATGTTGGCCCCGTTCCAGCACGCCTTTGCTAAAGTGGCATACTGCTGGAAATTTATCTGGAGCGCATAGAAAATATGAAGAAGAATGTACGCGAAAGCTTTCAGTATAAAAATGTTACACGTATATCCAACTGTCCAAAAAAGTTCTACTCGATTTATAAAAATCTAAATCAAACAGTTCTCTAGTTTGAGAAGCGCTATAGTTTGACCAATCGGTGAAATGTCAAAGTTACCACACCGCTCGGCAGAAGTGTAAATTATTTTCACAGACCGGAGCGGATTTATTGCATTTTTGGTGTTCATTTTTTCAATTAAAACATAAAACTTTGCAAAGCAAAATGGAAATCATAGGCCCAGCAAGAAGCTGCATTAAATTTATGCAGGTACCATGCCATAAGCTCACATCTTAATGTTTTTTTATGCAATCGAATACTATCCACTTTTAGGTTCTTCAGCCTCGACTCCTCGTTCCTGGTTTACAAGGTCTACTGAATGCCCAACAAGTGCGACATCGTCAAACTAAGCACTGGAATCCTAAATTCAAGCGACTTCGTAAACAAAAGTTCGTCAAAATCGACATTCCCGACCTCCAGGAAAAATTCGAAGACTTGCCACCAGAAGAGGTACGTAGTCGTATGAAAGAACGCGGAGTTCTTCCTCCCAGACCGTGGCTAGAGAGACCGTTTCACATAAGTTGTACCGGGGGTATGTTCGAACCTTACGTCCCACCAGAGGGCGATGGCAAGAAATCCATTATATCGGGAACTGGTGCTAAGCAAAAGTTCGAGTTCATTGGAATGAAAGGAAAGAGCATAATGGCAGTGCGAAAAATCAAAACTTATGAGGAGGATTTCGATAAGGATGACTTTGCAACCATAGCTCAAGACATTTATGTAGCTGCACATAAATTGATGGCGGAAAAAAAGAAACATGAGCTGCGTCAACACGTGACAGAGCGATGTTATCCCGAAATTATACACAACACAAGGGATAAAACCATTCACTGGAAGTTTCTTAAGTCTTTGGAACCTCCAAAGGTCGTTCATGCCCGGTGTACAGATGTCATAACAAAGGAGAACATATTCGCTCAAGTTACTGTCCGATTTCATACACAGCAATTGTTGGCTATCTACGACCGCTTTGGTCGATTGATGCATGGAAGTGAGATTCTGGCAAAGGACGTACTTGAGTACGTGGTCTTTGAGAAGCATATTTCAAATGAGTATGGCCAATGGAGAATGCATGATAAGATAATACCTGATTGGTTGCCAACTAGGCAACCAGCACCGATTACATTCAGGGTGATTGAGGAAGCAGAAGAGGAACCGAAACAAATAGCTGAATCCGTACAGAAGGATGAAAAGGTGGAACAAATCCAAGCGGGCTCTTCAGAAGAAGGATCGTCCAAAGAAAAACTAATCCCAGCATAATAAAGCTTTTCGTTTCGGCATTTTTAAAGAGAATAATAATAAAGTTCTTTCTGTTTTAGTTCAAAAACGAATTTTTTAAAAAGTTTAGCAAAGATCGTTGAATAGTTTATGCTGGACTGTTTTGGTTCTCCATTTCGATCTTAAGCTTGATGAAGATTTGATTGTTTTGGCAGTCGTTTGCTACTGCGCACATTTTCACGCTACCTTGTGGACGCATATATTTGCACACGAATTTGATGGTTGGATGCTGCAGTAACAGGACAGGCACTGATGGACATCAACCTGACAATGCCCAATGTCGTTAACTATACATCAATTGTGTTTATTTTTCCTGAAGTGGTGTTCATCCGTACCCTGCTAAACTTTTAGCGCCAGTGTTGGACATGAGAAAATGGAGCGCTATAAAGCAGAATACACTCTATCTGGGCTACTTCGACATATTTGAAACTCAGGCCGATAGAGATTTTCCAAGAATAAGCCAGATTTTTAGAAAAGAGTATGCATCTGAAACGTAAGTACGATGTATACTCCTGGTGCTGCTCAAAAACTTGAATCTGTCTTAATGCGGTACAAGGCAGGTAGTATCGCTATCCAGGAAATACGGTCGATAGGATCAGGCTTACAAAACGGAAAGATTGCGATATAAGGATGGGGATTCGTCTTGGAAATCGGTTTCGCTCAATGGTATATGACTTATAGCCGATCAGCGATCGCTGTCTATGATCTGCACCAAAGCAACATTCCAAAACATCAGCATAATATGGACACACGCCTCCGCCGATGAAGCTTCTTGGACGCAACCTACGGAGCCTGTCCAGAGTATGGTGTCAAAATCATACTCGGAGATTTCAATGATAAAAACCGGCTTTCGACTCTTCGATTTTGCGGCAGCTCGTAACACGGTGAAAAGTAGCACTAGGTTTGCAAGAATTCGAATCCACACGGCAACCTGGCGTTCTCCACACGGTCGAACCGCCAAACACATCGACCATGTGATAATAAATGCGAGTCACGCATCCAATATCCTGAACGTGCAAACGTTGAGAGGGACAAACGTCGACTCTGAATATTTTATTGTTGCACTCAAATTCAATGCTCGACTATCCAACGAAAAGCTGCAAACCGCCCAGAAAAATAAATTCCTTAACATACCTGGAGTAGCCAGAGCCTACACAGAGCGCATGAACGAGAGACTCTACTGTGCATTCACCATCCACAAACGTCAACAATTTGTGGAACCTCCATCTTCAAGGCGATCCTATGTCTTGTAAGAACTATGAAAGCAAGTCCCTGCTTAGTGTAGCATATAAGATAATTTCCAACGTACTGTGTCAACGTGTGAAGCCTTGAAAGATCGGCGATTGGCCCAATGTTCACACTAAGACAAATCCTCAAAAAGACCAACGAGTTTCAAGTCGAGAGTAACGATCTCTTCATAGACTTCAAAGCAGGTTAATTTGATCGAGCTGTTCCGCTGTATCCTATATGGGGACGAGTGCTATGTGAGAAAAATTCGTTGTCGAAAATTTAGTCCCGTATCCGGGGAGGGCGAATGGAGGCGAAGTTATGACCGCGAACTGTATCAAGATGTGGATGACAATAATGTGGATTGTATGTTCGAAAGTTATTTGGTGGTGTTCTGCCTTTCTGCGTTCTTGTTTTCAGGTGAATTGAATGCACTTGCCTTTTAATTTGTGAATTAAATTCACTTACTATTATGTTGCGGATGTAGATTATAGCTGTTTTCATTAAGAGTAGTTATTATAATGTAAAATAGCAAAGTGTAATTTTGCATTAGATTTGACTTATATTCCAAAGGTCGGGCACACAAATCAAATAAAAATTAAATTGAATAAAAAAGATCAATGTGAATAATGTACCTTTTTAATTAAAGTAAGCACAATGAACGAACTTTTTTCTTTTATTGTATATATTTTAAAATCAAAATGATGGCCATATTTATAACTGTACAAATTTTCCCCAATTGCATACTCTGAAGGGAACGTTAAAGAATTCAGCAGATTTAACTTTCTGATAGTTAAGGGTATTCAGCAAACATCTTATTCGTGTTTATAGATAAAATTTCGAGCAACTGAAGGCTTTCTGTTAAAATTACACAAATTACAGACTTCTAGTTGGCTAGGACAATTGGTCCCAGGATGCAGCCTGCATCTCCACCTCGTTCTCCGTTTTCCAATTTTTCAATGAAACACTTGGGGCATAACTAATTTGTCAAAATAAAGCTTTCCCTAGGGCGATTTTCAGAAATAGCTCTCAAAAGCATTTTGTGGATAATAATTTTAGCATTAATGCCTTAATTCCCTTTCCTAATATAAAAAGGTTGAAGTTTTGAAGATTTTTAAATGTGCAGAACCGTAACCTTTTTCCTCTATTGGTATGCCCTGCCCCGTGCGGCTTAATGCACTTTGTGAATAATGCCTTTCACGCTTTATAGACCTTCCAAGCCCAATGTCAAAATCTAAGCCCACCTTTGGTACCTTCCTACAGCCAGATTTATAGTAGGTTTCATCTCTGAATTCCCGCAAATTTTAAACACATATTCTTCTGCGCATACAAATACTGTTTTTAAAATTAAAGTGAATCATATGCTTAATCCAGCTCCAACAAAATGCGTTTAGTTTAAGCCATCGTTCACCTCCGTTTAAACTATAGTTTAAGCTTAAAACAGCACTGAAAATAACCATTGCGTTTTGAATGTTAGCTTGAACGTTGACTGGTGTTAAACGAAGTTTAAACCTGCATTCTTAAACAATATGGTTGTAAATTGGTATGTACAAAATAGCTTGCGACAAGCTAAATTTTAATCATTAAATCACTTAATTTTCGTTATGTGACAAAACCAACATTTTAGTCTCGATCGATGTTTAGTGTCCACTTGGTGCCATTTTTACTCTTAGGCCAAGTTTTTCAGTGCTGAGTTAACTCAGGTTTAGCTAAATCCGGAATAAAATTAATCCCGAGTTAACCCATTTAGCAGTTTTTCAGTGCAGGGTTAACTCCATGTTATCGATTAAGTTGTCAAAAAACTATCGATATCTATCTATTCTGACAGATCAATTGTTACTTGACAAACAGGAAAATTCAAGAATAAAATAAAAACGAATTAATTCATTCATAACTTTTAATGTTCATACAATTCCCATAGTAATAATAATGAACCCAAAATTGTACACCTGCTATTCAGTGAAAAAAAAAACATGTAACCATTCAGCACAAAAGATATATGTTTGCAAGTTTTATGGCAAACACAGACCGCAAATTTACGCAACCAAGGGCGGATACACACAGCCCAAGTTCATTTGTTGCACCAATTGTCACAAAAAATGTAAACAAGCATTATCAATTGTCATTTATATCAAACAATTCCGCATCGCTCTGATCCGAATCAGAGTCTGAATTCAGAGCAAATATATGCAATTCCTTTTTTATGTTCACACAAAAAGGAATGAAATCAATCTCTTCGCTTGCTTTTTCAGTATCTGTCAAAAAACATCTGTTCATATAATCCGGAGTTAACTCGCCAAATAAGCTGAGTAAACTCGGAGTTAACTCGGATTAACTCTTTTCTGAAAAACACGTTTCTGGGGTTAACTCGGGTTAAACCCCGAGTAAAATTAACTCAGCACTAAAAAACTTGGCCTTAATAAATAAGAACTTACTCGTTCAACAAAATACTTCCGCTACTGTATATCGGTTCGAAAGTTTTAAAATCAGTGAGCACTGTGATGAGTGCGAACAGGCCCCAGGTTGGACATTGTCAGTCATTATTTCATTCTTCAATCATTCGTAGGTTTCCCTTATTCCAATCATTCCAGTTTGCTCTCTTCCACAGTACACGGCCATTTCGAAATCGTATAAAAATCACATTTCCCGTTCTACTTCTACGTGGTGTACCAATCGTGGTCAGTGTTTTACTAAATTCGGGGTCGAGCTACTATTTTTTTGTTTTAATTGTAAGTATTAATTAACATAACTTATTTTAGTTAGTCTTTATTCATTTATTTAATTTAAAATTCCTCGAATTTTGTCAATCGCTTTCGAATTTCGATAGCATGTTCGAGTCATTAAAGAAATGGCTGTTGCGGATGACGCATTCTCCATTCGTTCGCTTGTAAAGCGAATCTCCAGTAAATTTTCAGTCAACTCTTTATGCATATACATTAAGTATAAAATTTTTGGCGAAACTTTTGATATTCTGCAATTTATTTTTCTGTTCTTGGCCAAAATTGCAAAAAATAGAAAACTTACATATAATGGCCGACATTTTGTTAACAACGTAAAGGAATGTGAAAAGGTAAAAGTTGGTAAAGAAAAAAAAAAAGAAGATCGTCTTGGTGTGGAAAAGACTGAAGAACGAAGAACCTCTTCCCCCATGTGAGCTACTTTTCTCTCTCACTAATACAAGTATGACGATAACGCCCTCGTCAGTGGACGTTTCCTTTTGTTCGGCGACCGCCACATTTCTCGTGGAAGCGTCACGTCACTTGTTTAAAGTTTAATTCGATTCCGTATCCGTGTGTACTTGTCAGTTGTCACTTTCTTGGCTGTGCAGTTCTTTTTTTTTATTTTTTAAATTTCACTGCTAGGTTATTCACGTTGGAAACACGCGCTGTTTTATTTAATTATTTTTTTAATTTATATATCGTTTTGAGTCAAAAGTGTGTGTGATTTTTTTTTTTTAATAACCGAATCAAAGTACAAATGTTTCAACATATTTGCTAAAGGCACAAGAGTAAAAGGAAAAAAATTAGAGACTTCAAACAAAGGAGGAATCAGTCATTTAATTTAATAAAGAATATTTGCCTTATAATTTGAGTCCAAGGATACATATATAAGTACAAGTGAAATCTGAAAATAATTCAATTGTTCCATTCTTAGCAGGTTCGGATTTGTATTTCACGAAAGAAAAGTAAAAGTGAGTAGATTGCCATAGCGATTTTCTTTAGCTTACATATATAATTCAAAACGATTTCTCCGAAATATACAATTATACCTTCTATACTCCACTTTCGAAAATTTCTCTAGTTCTTTAACGCGAAGAGTGGGGGTTCAATGTTCTTTTTGTATTTACATATATATATCAATATTAAAAATGAAGTACAAATGTTGCCACATGGACATACATACATAATTTGACAAACGTCCATTTTAAATTCGACATTTTTTTTTACAAAGAACATTCTAAAGGTCATTGATTTGCACAATGCTTGTCAGAATAAAAATAAAAATTTCAATTTGCATTGATTTCAACTTGAAGTAAGTTCAACAAGTAGTTTGCCTCGCGCCTAAATATCAATGCCAACGTTCTTGAGGTATTACAGCTTTCAATTTACTTCATTAACGGTTTTAAAGTAATGTTGATGTAGATAACTGTCACAAATTGTCATAAATATTTAAGAATTAAAAAAAAAGAAACGTTATGTGTCCAAAGGTGTCACAAGAAGACAATGAAGCTTATTTTAGACGTTTTATGGTTATAAATAGATTGTCCAGCTTATTTGGGTCATGTAAAAGTTCACGGAATTTTCTTCAGATAACGGAGCAAATAACAACTATTTTTAGTAGATTTTTTTTATTGAATATTATGAAGTAAAATTACATATAATCGTATATTTTATGAAATCAACATTCTTCGTAATTCTTCGAGAAAGCAAAAACAATATAATTTTTTTTTTCAAAGAAACAAAAATTAATCATTTAAAGTTTAAACTAGGTGCAACAAGGCAAAATACTCGAATTATTTTTTATTTACTTAGTTATATGACTCAAGATTTTTTTTTTATAAAAACTGGACTAAGCTTTACGAAAAATTTAAAAAAAAGGAAATAAACATATTTGACAGACTCCGTCAATCCGAATTAATAGTCATATAAACGCAAATCGGATTCACGTAGGATTATTAGATTCCATCTCAAAATTTTTGTGGGATCGGATTCAGTTTTTGCATATAAACATGGTCGAGTTTTAGAGAGATAGGAGAGAGTCAATGAGATTTCTCGTCATCAGCAGAAAATGGCAAGTAGAAATATTCCAAAGAAGAAGGGACAAAACGTCACTCCTTGCGAGAGATGAACTGTCAAACTGAATCCTCCTTCGATCTTTCAACCGGTACAACATGTACCCGGATTGTATCCTTATCCTAATCCTCTTTGGAATCGATCCCTCGATTTAGTTATATAAACGGGGTAACAATAAAATTAGCGAGACACAATTTTTTCACATACGAAATGAATGTTTATTTCATATAATTTTAGCAACAAAAAAAATAGGAGACAGATAAAAATTTATATGAGTTAAAGTATGTGCATATGTGCCAACAATTTCTCCATTCGTGTAGTTCAACATTTACTATTTGGTTTAAACAGAGCCTTTCATGAATTTTGCAAATTTCAGCAATGTTTGGATTGCATGTAAACCAACTTGAAATCCCTGTGCAAATTCCAGAATTTAAATTTCTTCTCCGTTGCCAATTATCGCAGTTGGAACTATAAATATTAGTTCAACCGTTTCTTAACTAATTTTATCAGTTAACTTTTAATGTTGACCGTATTATTAAAAATCGAAATAATAAATCTATTCAAAAGTGGTAAAATTATATTAAACGTGGGAAATACATTCAGCCTGTATTCTCGGCGAATCACATGCGTGTCCTTTGGGTCGGTTAATATTTCAAATCTTATATGGAAAATCCATACTTGGTTCTGGCGCAAAAAAAAAAGAATAGTTGGAACTGGTACAGAACTAAATAAGTTCAGAAAGCGCAAAAAATTGTTGGTAAGGAGTAAATTCGTGAATAGCTAACAATGAATCAAGACCCACATATCTTTTGAAATGTGAAATACAACCTCCCTCAATATTTTGCCAAAAAGACAACTAAGCCAACAATTAATACTTCTTATTTTAAGGGGGTCCGTGTATCAGCAGTTAGTTCGTAGGGTGCCTGAACGTCACAGATTAAAATTTTGGAAAAAAGATCGTGTATTTGTTGTAACCCGAACTTCTGCAGGTATGCCAATAGTCTGAAGAGTCTCACTGTGATGGAAATGTTTCCAAGTCGGCGGTAAACTGTTGGTTCTTAGTCCATTTGAATGATGCGTTTACTCGTACACCCTCGCCATATGTCATTTGTTGTCCCAAGAATGTATTTTTTTCATTCAAAATTTATTTTTATTTACCATGGGCACTGCTTTCAATTCAGAATTGTCTACATATTTTTATCAAAAAGTATGATATCACGTGTCTGAATTTGAATTTGTTATGAAAGTGTAGCAATGCACAAACAATTTAATGGTGAAAATACAATCTATACGATTCAAAGGCTTTTCTGCATCAATTGCTATTGACAGCAGGAGTAATTGTTGCACTTCTTCTACAGTAGTTTATCAAACTTTACTTATTCATCGGCTGAAAGTTAAAATCTCTTCCTAATTTATCTTGGTTACGATATCTTTGGCATGATTAGCGTACGATATCCAGATTGTGGATTAGCTGAGCAGCGGGGCTGATTTCAATCCCGATCTTGTTATGAGAGCTATAATTACACCTAAACAGATTTGTTAATAAACAAAGTTTGCGAATTTGAGAAACCAAAGAACAGTCCACCACTTAGTCTGCACATATAAGTAGTTATGGTTTTTGGTGGTGAAAGTGCATAAAGATAGTGGCGAAGAAATATTGCGGGAGGACAGAAAACTGAATTTTTAAAGGCTTAGTTTTGTTTTCACTTTATTAAAGTCTAGCATCGAAAATTTCAATCAAAAACAAAAATAATGAGTTAATTATATATCACAACAATCATATTAATTATTAAAGTTTATCTTAAAGTGAGTTGTTAAATTCATATTAAACTAATCAAATAATTTTGTTTTTTTTTTTTTTTTTGCAGCAATTTGTTGTATGAGTCAAAAAACTGAAAGACCAGTACTATCAGGTCAGCGCATCAAGACCAGAAAAAGAGGTGAGAAAAAAATTTTAACTAGAAAATTAAATAAATTAACATTAATTTAAAATAATATTAGATGAAAAAGAGAAATTCGACCCCACGGGATTCCGTGACGCGGTCATTGCTGGTCTCGATAAAACTGAAGGCGACTTGGAACAAATCTCTAAATATCTAGATCTTGCCGGTAACAAACTTGACTATCGCCGTTACGGCGAAGTACTTTTTGATATTCTAATTGCTGGTGGTCTACTGGGTAATTATATTGTTTGATTTTTATTGAATCAGTAATCATGTTATTTCTTGTTCTCAGTTCCTGGTGGATCAATCTCTCAGGATGGCGAGAAACCTCGGACAAATTACTGTATTTTCGAGGCACCCGAAGATATGGAGGCTATGCGAAACCACGAGCAGGTAATTCATTTGTAACAAATAATAGAATCCAAATGAAGAGTACTTAAACTTTTTACTCCAGCTAGCTAAATTTAACATCTTCGGCTAGTCAGATAAATATCGCGTTCCATAACGTAATTGGTTTATGAAATGTCAAAAATAAAGATCATATCAATCAATTCGTTGAATATAAACTAATTTCAAATGAATACAAGTCACACTTGGTTCACACGAATTATAAAAAAAATAGGCATACAATTAGAACTTGTTATCTGCAACACTTTTTTGGTGTGAATTTACGATAACAGGTGTCGGAGTTATGCAATAGTAAATTGACAAAAAACTTGTTTCCTTATTTAATAAAAAATAAATTCGGAAATTTCTATTTTTGCCACAATCGATCATTATATATTTAATCAAATCTTCAAGTTTACCATAAAAGAAATAATACATATACACATCTATGTGAGGGCATTGACCTGACGAAGATCTTCTGTGTTTTAACCGACAATCATTATGTTTAAATGTTCTTAGTTCTCTACTTATCAAAAGCGATTTTCAATAAAATTTACCTTAAAAAAATCAGTTGTGAAATCTTGACAGAAAACGGTTGAAAGCGTTTGGAAAATTTAAAAGTCTCTCGCTCGGCAGGGAACACATTTTCGTTAAGAAATTAAATAAATTTGTCAAGGAAAGACTAAACCCCAGGTTTCCCGATTCCACTCTACTCCAGGAATTCAAAAGTTTAAAACAATACTCCACCGAACTTTGCGTTAAATGTTTCAAAGTCCAGCTGATAAAAGAACGTTAGTCTGTTGACCAAATGTTATTTTCAAGCGACTTGTTTTGAGAGGAAAATACTCGTGTTTCGATAGTTAAAATTACGGTATAAATGATTTTCAGCAACATAGGGACCCGAAGTATGTTATTTTTTTTTTTTTTTTGTAACATTTCTGTGAACTTGTTCTAGACATTATTTTTGAGACGAAATTCGATCCCCAATTCTTAGACCATAAATATGAAGCTTTCAGGCATTTGCTTAATTTCGCTCATTCAGCAAAAAAAAAAAAGCTGAAAAGCTTGGAAATATATTATAAGAATTCATCTTTTTTTTTTTAATGACCGCGCTCCTGAATCGGTACATAAATTTAGATGTACAAGCATACCGGCAATCAAAATCACTGCTCACATTATCAAGCATAATATTTAGTTTTTCGAATGCATTTAGTTCTGAAAAATTTTAGAATAGTAAGATGGCAACAGACAGCACTTTTCTTTCTAGTTTTCATTAAGTTAAAATAATTTTCTTTCTCTCTGTTGAAGTGATTATTTTTTTCCTCATTAATCTTATTATTGATAAACGGCCGTCATTTGCTTTGATGCCGTTGTTTTCGTTTTGTAAATTAATAAAAGCAATAAATTCTCATTACTTATTATTAATATTCATAAACCAAACCGTGATTTTCGTTAAAAAAAACGGACCCAATAACATGGAAGAAAATTCATAATATATGAAATAAACATCTGCACCCTTATCCTTAAAAAATATTTTATTTTCGAAGAGTAATATAAGCACGTTAGAATTTCAATGCATAAAATAGAAAAGCCTTCAATTTTCCAGGATCTGTAAATCTCTAGTTTAAAGTAAAAGTTAAGAGCATACAATTAGAACCAGTTATTTGGAGCACTTTTTTGGTGTAATATACGATAACCGGTGTCGGAGTTATGCAAGAATAACAAACTGACAAATTACTTGTTTCCTTATTGAATGTATATAAATCTGGAAATTTCTATTTTTGTCACATGGTCGATGAAAAGTATTTTAATTTTTAATTTTCTGTAGTTTATGATTTAACTATCTGCCATTGATAAGGCAATCGAGTCACCTCTAACCAAGTTTTGCGACGAAATTCATGTCATTTTCACCCGATATCTCCATCCTCCTCTAGATTTTATGTGGTTTCTCGTCTGATTCCAAAACGGTTAAAAACTTTAGTAGTAAGGAACAGAGTACAGCTGGAAATGTTAATTTGAAAGTATCACTGCACTATCGGGCTCTAGACGAAACTTGACTTGTGCAAGCTTAAAATGCTTCCCAACTGATTTGTTCGATTTTGATTCATTTTAGGTATTCATCAAGCTCATGCGTAGATATAAGTACTTGGAGAAGATGTTCGAGGAGGAAATGAAGAAAGTCTTGCTTTTCACGAAAGGCTTTACTCCCAGCGAACGCACCAAGTTGGCTCGTATGACGGCACTTTGGATGAGTAAGTATATTTTATATTTCTCATATAACGTATCCAACTTTTTAATTATGCTGATTTAGTCCATTCATTAGACATTTACTTTGAATGTTCTAAATCAGGTTGGGAGATAAAAGTCATTTGGTGTACTGATTCTTGGCATATATCACGTTCCAGGAGCCACAAAACCATGTACAATATCTTTATTCGTTTTACTAGCTCTATCTATGTATTTTAACATGAAACATTAATGAACTTGATCTCTTTTGTTATAGTTAACGGAGCAATACCTCCAACTGTTTTGTTGGTATTAAACAACGAGCACCTTATTAAAGATGGCATTGCGCTTGATTTTCTCGTGGAACTGTTTGTAACATTCAAGCAGGAGAAAGGAATGACATATCTTGTACAAGCTCTTAAAAAAGGTGGACTAGAAAGCAAGTAAGTAAATATTTCCTTGTTTTTAAATATAAAAATATGTCAATCTCATACAATCTTCAGGGGAGTTTCAGGATGAATTTAACGTATTTTCAGTTGAATTCTTTAATTAACTCTCCAAGAAAAATGTCGAGAATATTGATGAAATTCGCAAATGAAACTGTTTTATTTGAGTATCATTAAATCCTTACAAAAAAAATGTTAAATTTGTTTCAATATTATATCAGGAGCTTTTTAAAAACAACCTTAATTAATCGTTTTTAAAATCTTAAGAATCCAATTCAGAAAAGTTAGTTTCCAGCGGAAACAATATAGTAAAGAGATTGTTCGTATGAGCATATGTTCAGTCCAAAAGAGACAGCACAGCCATCATCGTTAATCGATAGAGAAAGTTGCGGCGCTCCACATTATTGAACTCTGATTCAAAAAATCAATAGCAATATAATAAATAATAAATGGGAATATATTTTTTTAATTAATTTTAGTCTTGAATATTTCCTGCTAGAAACTCTAGTTCACATAAAAAGAAAACAACTACAGCTCAATCAATCATAAATAAGTTCAAATCTTTTATTCCATTTTCTTTCATGATCAACAATCATTCACAAAGTTAGTTCTTTTACCATATTGCCTGTGAAGCCACAATACAATCATTCACAAGTTATCGCAGAATCGCAAAAGTTAAACGTTCACTGGCGCATCTTTTTGGGTTGTTTATTTCTAAACTATGTGATAATGTGAAGTAAACCAAAAGTTTAATAAGAAATATAAACAGCAATGTTAAAAAAAAATTGGACGCTCCCAGAATCTTCAGATACGACAGATCCTCATTCGGTTTTTGTCCCATACTTTGAAAGCAGTATTAGAAGACTTTTACAGAGTAGATTCGTCAACACGTATCTTTTTGTCAATGAAGGTTACATACCTTTTAGACTTAACTTTGTATACAAGTCCCATAGTTTTTATTTGCTAATGGCGAATTAAATACGAGCCCCCAATGACGAGAGTTCTTCTCGTACGTCCCCTCTTTTGTAACGCAATTATATTCACACCGCTAAAATAAGTTAAGCAAGTTTAATTTAAAAAAAAAAATCCTTGTCATGACTTTTATTACACAGAATTTCTTTTGTTTCAGGTTAATGGAATTTTTCCCACCAAACAAACGTACTGAAGAATATTTAAAACAAGTTTTTCTCGATAAAGGACTTGCTGAAGTTATAAAACTACATAAAGCACAGGCTAGTCAAGAAGCAAAACGCGAATTACAAATGGTAAGTATCAAGTTTATTTGTTTTATTTTCTTCATATGAGATTGCATTTTATCGAAGACAAATGTGGCCCAGTAATGGAATGCTTTATTATGTTTTTTTAAAAATGCTATATTAAATCGAGCTTTTGCTTGCCATGAAAGCCTTACTGAATGGGTTTTGCGGCCAATAAAGTCTCAAACAAAATTTAAATTTAAACAAATTATTAATTCAAGATAAGTTTAAATTTATATTCAGCATGAATGTTGATTTGTCTTTGGTACACTGAATAGTTGGGATATAAGACCTCGAGCCCGTCTATCAATGGTGTCTTTGAATGTAGAAACCGAAAATACGCGACAACAAAAGGAAGAGATATTCGTTGAAAATACCTTTATTTCTCTACATTGTATCTACATATTTTTCTCTTAGCAATAGCTTCTAAACTCTGTCTTTGTTGAACTCACAAAAATTGTCATCAGGAGACTACTGACGTCTTTATTTTTGGCAGATCTTCTACCACCGAGCCATTTTTTATATCCAGAAACAAATACTATGGCGATGGATAAATATCAATTCGAACTTTAAACGTTGTTTTTTGTTGTTTTTGACGACCCAAATGGAAACGTTCTTTTACCTTGGTTTATTCATTCAAACGATCTTATTAGGGCGTATAATGCAAATCCCAAAAAACGAGGTCTCATGTCTAGCTTTCATGGGTGCTGATTCTCCCTTTTCAGCCATTGTTTTGACTTTTCCCTCGTGTCAGGTGTAAAATGTAGGGCCCATGTTAAATTCATGATTATGAATCGATGCAAAAACTCGGCTTTATTGTTATGATTGCGCACAGCTTTTAAAGTGCTAAAGCCCAAGATAGACCTGCTATCATCAAAAACGTCTGTTTAAACCTGTCTCCTAAATTTAAACCGTTGCGGGCGACGCCTGTGACTTTTCTTTAACCGTAAATGTTTAATGTGTTTGCACGCACGTATCCAGTGCGCCCGGATTCAATTAGAACATAACCTAAGCCAGCCAGGTATTTACCTACCTGCCACCAATTCCATACACCAACTTTCGGCCTGGAGTCTGGATGTCAAACCTAGCCAACTGACTCGTTTAAGTCATGGTTAACGCCTGATAGCTTTTTTTAAGTAATCTCTTACCATACATTTTAGTAAATATATTGATGCGTCCTTGTGAACATATTTAGCCTATGCTATATATTGTTGTACACGATGCTAGAGAAACATTAAATTATTGTTTGCTTGCGGAACGACTATTTGCATGGTCACTGCGGCCAACGAAATTCTTACAAATTATACGAATAAAAGTTAATTTATTTAAAAAGCTCTGAAATTATTTATGTTAATTTTTCTTCTTCTTTTTAAGACTCTTGTTGATGATATTAACGACGAGAAACCACATACAGAAATAGCTGCTGACATCAAAGAATGTGCACTCAAATCAAACATTCCCGAACACGAAATCATAAGCATTGTAAGATTATCAATCATCTCGTAAAATGATTTCCAAAATTTCATAAACATTTTTCTCTTAGATTTGGTCTACAGTTATGTCGCTCGGCGAATGGAACAAGAAAGAAGAGCTAGTGACTGATCAAGCCGTAAAACATTTAAGGGGCTATTGCCCATTGTTGAAATCATTCGTAACTGCTACTCGCTCCGAATTATCACTGATGCTGAAGGTACAAGAATTTTGCTACGAAAATATGAATTTCATGAAAGCGTTCCAGAAAATTGTATTATTGTTCTACAAAAGTAAGTTTAAATTGTAGTCCACTAAATACTTGGATTATATTTTAATATAATTTCGCTTTAACAGCTGAGGTGCTATCAGAGGAAACAATTCTAAAATGGTATAAAGACGCCCATTCACCAAAAGGAAAAATGCATTTCCTTGAACAAATGAAAAAACTAGTCGAATGGCTACAAAACGCTGAAGAAGGTTTGTGCAAAAACGTTACTAAATAAAAATCCATTTAATGTTTTCGATTTTTTTTTTAGAAACTGAATCTGAAGAAGAACAAGAAGAAAATGCAGAAGAAAACGTAGAGGAAAACACAAATAAATAAGCTCCATGTTTAAAAATCTGAATTTATTTACAAAAAATAAAAAAAACAACTACAACCAATAAAAATTACTTGAAGAGAACAACAGAAACGTTGGATATAATAAATACTATGTAATAACAACAAACAAACAAATTATTGGTAGTTACAAAAATGATTTGTGTAACACACTTTACCAGCAAGTGCTAAATTGATTTTTATACCCATAATGATAATATATTTGATTGCCAAACCAATATACACAATGCGAAAACTAAATGTGTCAGTTTTGACTGCAATCCATGCATGCAACATACATCAACCCAACTGTTTATAAGTCGAACTATATCATTCAGAAAAATATGAAACAAACAAATATAGATTTAAAGAAATTCAAAAGACCAGAACTTTTAACGTATTAAAGAATGAAAAAAAGATCTTAAAATAAAGAAAAAAAAATGGAAAGATAATAAAATATGTCTTTAAACAATACATCAATGCTTCTCTTATTTTCAAATAATATTTCTTTCAGGGAAGAAGTTCTGACATAACGACCATTTTGGTACCAATCTCGATTTCAAGAAAGGTTTAATTCGTGCGAAAAAAGGCATGCTTTTGTGAATTTTTGGTGACGACACAGTTTAAATCTCTATTAAAACCAATACATTAAAGTGTGACCTTTGAAGAATATTGTATATTTACGAAGAAGCATTAAAAAACACGGCAATGGCAGCAATTCGGATGTTTTTCGGGAAAAAGTAGAATTCCGTTGACCCTCATAATTTGGCGCTGGGTCATCTGAAATCAAAAAATCTAAGTTCATTCGTTATATAATATTATTCCTCAGGTAATGCTGTGGGAGAGTTTTTCGAAATTTTAATTTTTATATTTTTTGGAACACTGAAGGGAAAAACGCGACTTCTTGCGAACAAATCGGCCAATTTGTAATTGTAGAATAAATATGAAAAAAAACTAGCGTTACCCACTAGCGTAAATTATGTACAGAAATAGTGTTCCAAATCTCACGAGGATCGGCGCAGTAGTTTTGAAGTAATGAGGGACACCGGCTTTGAAAACATGAGATATGGGGAAAACGCTTTAATGTTTTGAACACTAAAAAATCTGGTTTAAAACGTTCATCCGACAGCTATAAAAATTTTCGTAACTTCGTCAATTTTGCTCCAATCTTGACTTGAAATTTTGACACAATATAAATACGCGCAAACTTTGTTGTTTTTCATTAGGAAAAAGTTTTCTTCAATATTTTTTTCTCATCTAGATTTACACTTAAGATTCTACTTAATTGTTGAACAGATTTTGATACTGCAGGTGTGACCATGGAAAACGATGAAATCTGTCAGCTGTTGATACGCAGACGAAATGATACCGATCACACTCATAGTCACGGAGACTTGGAGTTGGTCTTCAAATGAATGAGGGCGCCTGTTTGTGAACCCGAGTCGAGTGATTATAAATTATTTCTTTATGAATAAGTTATTAAATTGAATTAATAATATAAAAGAGAATAGCACAAGCTACCAGGGCTATCGGCTCGTTTTCGAAAATCGCTTAAATAAATTTATTCATTTTAAGAATTGTTTATATTTGATTTGATTTATTTATTTCTAATAACTTAGAAATGAAGATTATGTTAATCTTATGCATAGTAAAGTTTAAATAACATATAAAAACAAATAAAATAAGAATGATAATGTAAATAGATAAATAATAATATAAATATAAAAAAATATACATATGTTATTAAAGTGAAGAGAAACTAATCAGAGGCCAAGTGTTGATGAAGACATCTTCTGAAATTTTTCGTATTCGTATTCGCCATTCTTCTGAGGGTTGCTGGCAACGAGTTTCAGAGTCGCAAAATGATTCCTCGAAAGCCTTTGGACACAGTAAATCACGCGATCTAGTGCAACAAGCTTAGAACACAGCTTAAGTTTTCAAACTTTCGCAACAAAGCTCATTTCCTCATATTTGAGTGGTAGACAACAATGTGTAATCGCAGGAGAAAAATCCTCCGGTTCTCTAGAAGTCCAAAGTGGAGTGCCAAGAGGATCAATCCTTGGACCTCTACTCTTTTTGATATATGTGAACGAATTACATAACGTTATTAAATACTGTTCAATACACATGTACGCAGACGATATACAACTTTACTTAAGCTGTCCTCTCGAAAAGATAAAGAAACCGTTAGATTGCTTAACGAAGACTTCGCAAGTATATCTGAATGGTTCACCGCACATGATCTAAACCTTTATGCTAATAAATCAAAAGTGCTTCCAATGCACCGCAGTCAAACTAGCGCTAACGCCTATAGAGTGGGTTGATACCGCCAGAAACCTTGGCCTAGTTTTTAACCGTACTCTTACATGGGATACCCATATTTACAGCACGATCGGTAAGGTTTATGCTGGGCTCCGTACTCTATGGACCACTCAACACTTCATTCCTTTAAAAACTAAAACTCTCCTGATACCAGCTCTTTTGTACGGTTGTTTATTTTATATAAGTTTGAGTTGCCGTTATTAATTAATAAGACAAGCAAGTCGTTGATCTTCTGGCATTCAAGCAAATGTTGGTTGGAGAATACGGTGTAACTGTTGCAAATATAACATGTTGGAGGGTCGCTTCTGGATAGTAGATGAATGTGCGCTGGGTTTGTGTGGCCCATGCGAAGTCGTAGATAAAAATTTATCATTAATGGTTCCATTCCACGTATCCCGTCCTTTATTAAACCATGCTGTTTTAATTTTTGCCTGGAGGTCCTTTAAATGTGTTTGTAGAAAGTGATGTGTTCCTGTCGTTGCAGCCTTATCAGCTTGTCCTGGGTGTCAGGAACCTGTATAATTTTAAGCCTGCTTTTGTTTGTGATTTTTTTTTTGTCTGATTCTGTCGAGTGATTTTATGTGACAACAGAGATACGTTATTTGTGAACACATATCACATCATTAAGCAATTTATGATTTCGAGTGAGAACCACTCTTTTCATATGAAAAAAAGCTCACTAATGAAAGAGCATTCGAGTTGTTGATAAATACGAACCAACGTACGTAAGAGGCATCATAATGTTAATGAAAAATGTCGAATTTTTAATAAATATTTTTATTTGTTTCTCATTTCGAATTAAAGTGACAAGGCAGTTTGAAATTTTGGTTGGTTGAAACCGCGCCTTCATAAGTTTAAAGCTTTCCTTTTGAATTCACAAATCTGCTTCTCTGTTCCCTTCCTCCGCGGATGTATAAGGAGTTATTCAGCCTGAGTTGAAGACGTTATCCTTAATTTCCTGATTAGATTCATCCATATCACCGCTAGTCTCCGAATCACTGTTATGAAAAATATCTGTTCTTATAATTTTAAAATTAACTTATTTATGAATTTATCTTTAACGCTCAAATGTTGGTCAAGAAGTTATTTATTCGAATCGTTGTTTAGCGAAGCTAGTTGCAGTTGTTTGCATTCAACCAAGATCTTAAAATTCAACAACGTTCTTATGAATTCATTAATAACAATTCTCATTCGACTCGACAATGAGCTCACTTTCAGCATGTGATATGACTCGGATTTACAAACAGGCTCCGAGGATACGTAGTAGAAAAGAAGTTATCTCGTATAACGGAACGTTCTTAATGTCCGTTCAATACAAGTTGTGTCGGAAAAATCTGTTTTCGGGTGAATTGAATTCGCTTTCTTCTTGCCTTGTGATTTGAATTCGCTTTTGTGTTGCGGATTTACCTAGATAACCGCTGCTTAAACTTTAATTAATATTAGTAAGTGAAATTTGATTTCCATTATTTTATTAAAAGAATGAATATTGTTTATAAAAGTTCAGCACAGTGAACTAAGTACATTAATATATATTACAATTAAAAAGGAAAATACTATTTTTTTAACCTCTCGCCAATAATTTCTCTGATTGTGGATCAAAATCTTTACCCACTTAGCTTTGGTAGTTTCCTTTAGCCAGGAATCGGAATGTAGCTCAAGTTGGTGGTTTGGATCTCTGAATCCACTTTCCTTAAAACAACAGTCAATTCTGAAAATTCGAAAAAGTGTTCGTAGTGGAATCATCAGTGGAAAATAATTTTCAGTGAAATTAAAATTCGGTTGCATTCCACTCTTACGTGAAATACACAACATTATGAATAAGAGCTCTCATGACAGGGCTCCTAAACCGAAAAACATTATGTCCTCGGAGCTTTCATTTATAATAACCTCGGTTGGAATGATCACATAACCGATGTCGCCAAAAACGCTGCGGGAGATTAATTAAAGCATTGCAGAGTCAATCGTCATCATCACTGACGTAATATCACATGCATTTCACTGTTTTATCGTCTTTTTCATAAGAATTGCTTCAGCGAATAAGCCAGATATTTGCCTTCCCCTGTTCACTTTCACCTGGCCGTACTTAGAAGCTCATCAGTTCACCCCGATTCGTTTATAAGCCGCACATCTGGAATGTGGAACACTTTCCAACACTCGGCATTTCCTACTCATTAAAATTTATATAACTTTCATATCTATTTCTTCCCTGATTCCTTCTTACCGTGTTATGTGCTTACATTATAAGGGTATTCATAACACCTTGAACGCGTGTATATTACAAAAAAAAACAACTTGCTTAAAATGTTACCTCAACAAACGACACCTTTGTGAAGATCCGCCCAAAACACATCATAGGCAATACACTCATCGTACCAGCTCTTCGTATTCCATTTCCAGCTTCATATCGGTTTTAGCGTGAACATACGTCGTAACGTCTGTAATCATATCGTTGAAAATTTCCTTGTCATCATTCGATTAAGGCAAATGGGCTAGTCTACACGTATTGATGTCCTTTTTTCTGCACCCTATTGCGTGGCTGAACTCGGTAGACTGATCTGGTTGGTGGTAAATGATTTTCGGTAATGTTTTTTTATATCATATAACAATGAAATAGTATATTTACCCAAAAATCTGGATAAAATGCCAAAATTACCGGCTGATACTGAAAACCAGATTGTTTCGGTATCTGAAAATGGATACTCGTCACGCCGAATTGCTAAAAAAGTAAATGTGGGTCATCGCTCAGTGCTAATAGCAAGAAAAATTAAAGATCAGATCGTTCGAAGCAAAGGAGGTCACCCAAAGGCTTAACAGATGGAGATGCTTGCCTAATGGAGCGGCTTATGAAAATTAAAGACGCCAAAACACCCAAGGCATCAGCAAGTCGCTTGTATAAAGAAGCGATTGAATGGACTGCTAGAAGAGAAGAGCACTTCGTAGGATTGAGGTGGTATCTGCAGTAAAGCAAAAAAGCCAGCTTTATCTGAAAAAAATATTAAGACTAGGTTTAAGTTCTGCAAAAAAGATTAGAAATTGTCTGCGGATAACTGAAAACGTGTCATATGTTCTGTGAAACATGGTGGAAGCTGGAGGAAGCTTAATGGCGTTGGATTGGCTCACTTGGTGGCATGTCGGCCCAATGGTACTGTAGCGGAAGGCGTTGCAAACATTCATTGAACGCCGAATTGACAATTCAGTCATTTCCTTTTCTTCCCTTTTTAACTTCTCTATTCTGCGTCCAGCCAAGCTTCGCGTTTTTGTATATATAAGTGTAAAACAGAGTTCCGGTTTAAAAAGTAGAAAATTAAGTATTCTACCAGATTAACTAGACGGTTTTCGTGAGCAAGTTCTACCTTTACCTCCTTGGCATCATGAGGAAAGAGGATTACATCCGTGTCTTGCAGACAAATTTTCCCGAGTTTGTTTGAGAAGATGAGGACCCCAAACACAGCCAAAATAATAAAAAACTGGCTGGAAACTAAAAGCTTTCAGACAATGAAATGACCAGTATTAAGTTGAGATCAAAATTTGATAGAAAATTTGTGGGTAAAGCTAGGCGAGTTTGAAAGGGCGTCGAAAAACTTGGTGGAGTTATGGATCAGAGTAAAGATTGAATGACAAAAAATACCTCGTGGAAAGGACGTCTTTAAAAACATGCAAAACTGGGTATTCATAGGCAGTGAGAGAAATACACAGCTACTGAAATAATTAATTTAGGGAATAAATATGAAAGTTTCATTTAAATCCGCCTTAAGAAAGTTATTTTATGGATTAAAAACCACAAAATCGCGAATTATGTATCCAGTATTACTCGCCACTTTGTGACATATTCGCCTAACACTCAAAGTGGAAGCGAGGTAGTTGGATTCTGTGTGCAGGTTGCGGAAAGACTCTTTGGTCGTCGTCATTAGTCCTTGTGAATAAGAAAGATGGTTTTAAAATCTGAATTTGAGGACCGGGTATTAACAAGTGCTGATCCATCCGAAAGACAGTGAAAATCCAGCATTTTACAGAGAATTTATGAAAAACTGAATTGAATGAGAAAGGGAAATCTTTAAATTGTCCATTGTCCACTTAAGCGACAGCTTTACGAAAATGAGAATATCCCGTTTAGATATAACTCACTCGGAGCTGTGCTACCTCAGATAAGGCATGGTTCAGAAAATTTAATTGTCTCTGAAACAGACAATTAAAGAGATTAAAGAGCTGCTACTTACCTACAAGATTTCAAGCTCTATATTTTAAAGCAAAGCTTTTCTCTTAACATGTACGTCTTTAGATACCATGGTCCTTGTGGATCATGCATCTTTTGCATGGTTATTTAATTTTAGAGTCCCAAGGCCAAGTAGTTAGATGAATTGAAGATTTTGACGTACATCAACGTAGAGCTAAGATTCAAACGTTGCTGCTCTTTCACGTGGACCATGTTATAAGGATTGTAATCACTATTCGTGAGATTCATAATATCCCAAAGGATGACAAAGTTCCTTGCATGAAAAGTGGATATTTCTTGGCGTTGTCCTGTAAAAAGGCGACTTGAAGACAAAAAAAATTACTTGGCAGATGGAAAGTCCTATATGGCGTGCCACGGTTTCAAATGAGAGAATGGAAAAAGAGAAAATGCACAATGGAGTATTATCTTTGCATAATAGAGTCACGTGGGAAGAAACAATATTCATATTTGTTACTTTAAGATGCAACATCATCATAGTAAGCCCCACTTAAATACTGAAGCATAATCGCTTCAGTTCAGTGTTGAGGACCGTAAGAAGGATTCGCAAAAATCAATGCATTTTTTTACATGAAAGGTGGAATATCACCAGGTCGCGTTTAGTGTAATCACATAAGAACTCATTGTTTCTACTGAGTCTGTCAAAGCGCGAGCGCGAGATCGCCGCATTGTGTTTCTACTTTGAATCCTGTTTGAACAAATGCGTTGCTTCGAATTTGTCAACGCAATGCAGTCAAAGCGAAATTGTGAATAGCGCATGATTCCTTTGCAAGCGCAGCGCCCCCTGTAGGCAAACAAAGAGTTCGAACCAACATAAATAACACAAGAAACTTGACAGTGGGCGACAGCTGTTGTAGTTTTGTTTACATCAGTCTGCTGGATTTGAAAGTATATAAAATAAACATTCATCAAATAGCAATTTAAGATTTTTAATTTTAGCATGTTGGAAGTTTGTGTTGATTCGATTGCATCTGCCGTCGCTGCATCTAAGGGCGGCGCATCACGAATCGAGTTATGCTCAGCTTTGAGCGAAGGAGGACTTACACCAACTGTCGGCACTTTGAAAACACTTAAATCACTCAACCTTCCTATTCCAATATTTTGCATGCTACGCCCAAGAAGGGGAAATGATTTCTTTTACTCTGAATCTGAAATGGATGCTATCCTGTATGACGTTGCACTATTGAAATCGCACGGCTGTGGTGGATTTGTCTTTGGTGCTTTGGACGAGAACAGAGATATTGCAGAGTGGCAGTGTAAGCAGGTAGTACAGATGTCTGCGGGCTTACCTGTAACATTTCACCGCGCGTTCGATTTGACCGCGCCTTGTAAAATGCACGAAACTGTTAATACTATAAAATCCTTGGGTTTTACTAGAATTCTTACAAGCGGCTTTAAACATTCCTGTCTTCAGGGCATTTACAACCTCAGGGACCTCTGCAATCAACACAATGATATTATAATAATGCCTGGCGCTGGTATATCGTCCGATAATTTAAAAGAAATTCTTTTAGAAACAAAATGCAGGGAGTTTCATGCATCAGCTAGAAAAAGGGTCGAGGCTCCGACTAGTACTACTACAAATATATCAATGGGAGGAGGTGAAGCAGATTTAGAACCACTATTTATTACGGACGAAAAGATAGTCAGAGAATTGGTTGACATAGCTGAGCACAATAAAGCTTTTTTTTCTAATAAATAAAGGACAACGAAAATGAAAAAAAAAATACAGCGTTGGTGTTAAAATCGATATTTATATGAGTAGGTTATTCTTTGGCGACGAATATTCTGCGAAAGATACGATGAATAAGAAAGCTTAACTGGAAAGCTACACTGTGAGCAAATTATTCAGAGCTGCTGTTAGTTCTTTCCTTATGGGATGGATAGCAATGTTCATACACTTAAGGCCAGCGATCAATGATGGGTCTGTTTCCAAGACCAAGTCCTCTTGCATCCGAAGTTACTTGTTATTTATACCGGGTGTCTGGCTTTCCTCTTGAACCAAGAGGCTCGGATTCGAAGACTCTCTTAGCTGGAGCGTTGGTGTCCACCCGCTCGATGTGGCCGAGCCAATGTACTCGTCGGATGTTTGCCTTGTGGGCTATGTCCACATCGTTGTACAGCTCGTCGAAAACGCAGTAATGTCTTCTCCTCCATTCGGTTTCCTTGCAGACAGGCCTGAATATCCGAAACAGAATTTTTCTTTCGAAGGATCAGGTTGGCCGTCCTTCTTTGGCTCTATAATGCATGACTGGCAGGAAAAGGATATTGTGGAGCATGATTTTGATTTTTCGACCCAAGTCATTTCCACATACCTAAATAGCAATGGTTTTCAAGGGTTATACTAGGCCGGATCTCCACTGTGGTGTCCTTTGTGGAGTTCGCTTTTGCCCCCAGGTAGGCAAACTCCTTTACGAATGTAACTTTTTGCCCTAGGTGGTGGGTGATGGATTGGTTTTTGCTCGACAGCATATACTTTGTCTTGTCCCTCTCAGGCCAGCCTTTCGGTATGTGCTGCAACCCTTGGTGGGTTGTGGTAGCTTTCCGAAATTGGAAAGTCGGGCTCTGAATCGTGCTTCAAGTAAAAAGTGGTCAGAGTCGACACTTGCCCCCTGATTGTTTGCACATCCAGGATGTTTGACGAATGTGAATGAGCACGTGATCGATTGGGTTAGCGGTTCGACCAACCAGAGACCGCCACGTTGTCTGCTGCAGAGAGGCTCGACAGGCACCATCCGAGAGGTCATAGAAGTCCTCGTTGATGGGGTCTTCTGCCTCGTCAATAAGGGCATGTGTCGACCGCTAATCGGCTAAAAGTCGATTACTTTTGAACGCCTACAAATTCGCATCCCAGCAGGTTATCGTTTCTAGCATCCCGCCAAGTTGAGAGCAATCAGCAGCCTTGGCCTGTATGCATAGGCCCATGCCCATATTACCAACATAGCTTTCTATTTTTATTGCATACTTTCTTGCTCATGTATTTGTAGTCTCATGAACTGCGTTCCGTTTTCACATTGGCGCTGAATGCGTGATGGACATTTCACTAGTGCAGGAATGTTGTTCAAGTCACTCTGCTAGCAGTTTTCTTGGAATTGGGAACGAAGGAATGTGAATTTATTTCAAGAATCGGAAATGGAGATGTCCTCATTAATAAACCTCTACAGATAGGCTATTCGGCATTTATTTGTTTTTATCATGTTAATCGGATGAAATATTTTAGTCCTTGTTCATTCTTCAAGTTGGGTATAATATTGTGCGATCATTTTCCTCGAGAGACGCTCCTCCTTTTTCCCCGATGCAAGGTTGTTAGCTGCTGTTGACGTGGACAAAACATCACAATCGACAGTTATAAAATTGAGGTACTAAAGGAGTTCATCTTTTCGGGACAAATATCAGTTCCACAAGCGATACCTTGGTGAAAATCCGAGGAAGACATCCTAAGCAATCGATACTTTGTACTTCGTTTAGCCCACACTGCTATGATCGAAACTCCTAACTCGAAGGAGAAAAATATGATCTACAAAATGGTCATCTTGCAATTTATTTTTTTATGTTAGACGATACACTGGGATACAACCGGAGGTAATTGGGTATCTGATGTAGACTTTGCTTGGCAATCATAATGTTGGTTCAAATACTATCTCAAATAACGAGAAGCAATTCGAACTAATTGGCGAAACAGATTGAGCAAAAACCGACAAGAATCAAAGTCAGTGTTGGAAATATTGAAAGATCATGGCGATATAATCCGAATTCCGCTGTCAGGCGGAATCTTCCATCCTACTCAGGCGATGATAGACAAGAATTCCGTCCTCCCGACCTCAATGAAGTCTCGGCCGTAATAACCAATCTAAAGTCCAACAAGGCTGCTGGCGTTAGACTCGAACTTTCCAAAATGAAAGGATGAATTATCTGTAAAGTTTGGTCAGATGTGAATATTTTCAACATCGCATATAACACCTTCTCTCCCGTCTTGTGTAATCGCATAAAACCCTTCATAAACATATTGTTTGGTCAATATCAGTGGCCCACTGACCAGATATTCATAAAATTCAAGGCCGCGTATGACAGTTTTTATAGAGAAGAGCTGTACAGCGCACTGTCTAGTTTTGGCATCCTTGCTAAATTTGTCCACCTTGCTTGCTTGCTTGCTCCTTCAAACTCGGTAAAGATCTCACCGAGATTCTTAGTGTCACAAAAAGGATCTAGACAAGGCAATGCACTGTCATGCGACTTTTTCAATTTAATTCTCGAGAGGATCAGGCGTTAACACAAGAGGCACGATCCTCCATAGGTCTATGCAACTGCGCCGCTGGAAAGAGACCTCAATCTCTGGATGTAAGAAAGTGGGTGAGTCAGCTCAAGACCATGCTAGTTGGATAGGCATGTTGACTTAGGCCCACGTCCACCCGGACTGTAGCGCCCTCTAAAGAAGAAAAAGGTGGCAACAATCAATCAAAGATGTCACCTCTGATGGGCTTTAGTTCGTTTCAAATCCATATGGACAAGACCCGCGCATTTTCTCCTTTCTATGTACATATTTACCGACTACTGTCAACGTTTTCTGATGCATTTCTATTTATAAGTCCAATTTTTTTACTGGTCACAATGAGGGTTTTTATTTATTTTGGACTGAGGCGTTGTCCGTTGCAATAAACGACAGCTCATTCGATAGTCCTGTACAGATTTGAAAATTGGAAGAGTACCTTTGACAAAACCTCTAATAAACAAGCGAGGGTAATTCTAAGGTCCAATAGACTATTTATGATCCTCCCGTACTTCCTTTAGTCCAGGACATTCCATTCCACTTAAGTGCGCCTATACTTACGGGATTCTCGTTGCGCAATCCAAAAATTGGCTATCATACATAAAGATATGTATTATTTACATGGCGCCTCGCCTTTACCATCCTCCATGCCATATTTTTGCACGGCTTGGAAACAAACTGAATGGCCCATGTCATTGCGATTTAAACCCAGAAAAGACCATCGATCAACTATTAAAGAAATCAACAGGTCATTTATATAGAAACATACTAATTGTAAGTTTTGCCATAACTGTCAAATTCGTCCTATTGTGCAGGAGGGCATTGGAGAGTGTTCTTTATTTTTTAGGAACGGTAACGATCCTACGCAGGACAAAAAAAAAACTTTTTAGATGGGAGAAAACGCATTCTCATTTTTTAAAAATCATAACTAAGAGAATCATTCGAAACTCACACGCCAGTAGAAAGGCTACGGTGTTTTAGAAACCTGTCCGAAATATGTATGATAAGCTGGACATAATCAGTGGTCAATGAGCCGTTTAAAAGCAGCGAAACCAAAGCGGAAACAATTGTATTCAATTTGAGTGAAAGCAAAACGTATATACTCAACTAAAAAGGAAATTTTACAACGACGCATAAGACAGCAAGTCACAGAAAACAAAAGTTAGTCACACTGAAGGTTAATACTTAATTCGGACAGCGTACGGGATCCTTATATTCCCGAGAGAGATACGCGGCGCAGTGGCACGGAACCTATCATAATCCTATTTCTCCTTCATCCAAAAGACTATGGAAATACAATTAGACCTGCATATCAGGGGACACTTGGAAACTCACTCTCCACTGCACTGCAACCAATATTCACACAGCAAGGAAAAGTCAACTATATGTATAACTGAAATAAATAAATAAATTTAAAAAAAATGAAAATGAAAGTAATTTCGACTAAATTAAGTTAAGTCTTACTGGTCAAAATTAACAATTAATTCAGTTAAATTAACAAATAGATTTCAGTATAGATAAAAAAAATGAAAAATTAAATAAAAATTACGAAAAGGCTACAAAGATTAAATCCAAGACTGCTTGGAAGAGTATTTGAGAATGGCATTTTTAAAATTAAATCTTAGGGTTGTTACCTTATTAACGTATTGAATTTGTGCTTTTGATTGAAAAACAGAGGGTTCATGGATTTTCTGAGAAATGAAATAAAATGTAATTTAACCGGATTAAGCGTAAGACCATTTTCATCCGACGAATTATGTATCTAAGTCTTCATTGAGTCTAAAAAAGAGTTCTTTAAGATCACAACGCCTTGACATGTTAACTTAGACGTCATCTGCATAAGGGTGTAGATTAACATTGCTACAGCCATGAACATCTTGCTATAAGCTAAGTTGTGTGTTTGACCAAGTTTCCCTGTCTGACCACCAACACATCAGGTTCGACATTATCTGCAACCATGCTCCAATTCCCAACAGATACAACCCCGAATCCATGGATTGAAATCTCTAACGGAGCCAAGTCCTCTCTAAAGTTTACACGCTACCTCCGGCCATGGTGGGATGTTAAACTCACTGTGCTCAGGAGGAAAGCGAGAAAACTCTTAAATAGTGCCAAGATAACCAAAAAGTAGGACGAATATAGATCTGCTCTCGCGGAGTACAACTCTGAGTTGAAAAGATTCAACAGTGCTGCATGGAAAAAGTGTTGCAATGACATTGCTGACATGCCAACTGCAGCACGAATCAACAAAACCATCAGGAAGAATCATGTAAATAATGAAAGACTAATAAGGAAATCTTATGGACTATACACGACGAACCATGCGGATACTCTTGAATAGGTGTTGAGCGTTCCCTTTCCAGGTTGGTCTACCACTGCGAATGACTCACCAGTTGAAAGCTACCATAGGGCACGCTGTTCTTACAGAGTTAAAAGTCTATCCGGAAAAATTTTCACTAGAAATAGGCTTAAATGAGCAAGTGGCTATTTCAAACCCTTCAAGGAACCCGGTGGAGATGGCATCTTCCCTGCTCTTCTCCAGTAGGTAATGGACTCCTTCTGGTTCTCATTGCTGTGTTTAAGGCTAGCTTCAATTGGGGATATATGACATTACCCTGATCTGGAAACAGACGATGTATCAATAGGCCTATCAGTCTTTACTCCTTCCAAAAGACCATGGAAAGACGTAAAGAACTGCATATCAGGGAACACTTGGAAACTCACTCTCCACTGCATTGCAACCAATACTCACACGGATAAAGATATGTTCTGCTCGATCCCAGATAGTATGAAGGCAACATACATCAACTTTAACTCGTATACTGATGGCTCAAAAACGGCAAATGAATTAAATGCCAGTGAATATGAGCCCAACACTAAAATTTCTATAACCATGAGAGAGCAACCAAGTGTTTTCGAGGCTGAGCTACAAACCATCGAATCCTGCGCCATAACTTCCTCAAAGAAATATGCTCCCCGTATCTTCCTCAAAGACATACGTTCCCCGTTGGACATTAGACAATCCAATGCTTAAGACATTCTGACCTTCATCAGAAGGATGGAATGTCTGTTAGCCATAATTACTCCCCAAGAAACAAAAGGTCTATTCTTTCAGACCGCAGTGTCCCTAATCCAGGTTGTTTCTGATGTCGTCTAGAATTTTAAACATTGCTGGTTTGAAGCCAGATTAAAATGGGGTCAGACGGGGGTTCTCTTCTATATTACCAACAATCTTCTTCGCAAATATCTTTGATGTTTGGTAAGATGCATATTGGATGGTAATCTGCAACTTCAGTAGGGTACTGCTTTTTTGCTATCGGTATCACCATAATAGACTTTCAATGGTCAGGAAACGTCGATGAAGTTATTAATTATTATTATTTGTGAGTGCCCTTTAAATAAAAGCTTGAATTATTTTAATAAGTCGTAGTGGAATACAATCTTTATTAAAAGCATTGGACTGTAAGCCAGCTTTTCTGTCAAGCACATCGCTTTCACTAACAACCTTAGTCTTTTCAAGATCTCTTCAAACTTGTGCTCCTTTTTTGATTAGATAGAAAAGCGGTATTAAGGGTGTTAGGATCAATTTCACATCCCGTTTTTTCTTTCTGAACAATACCACAACTTTTCAAGGTGCTCCAAAGTTTTGATGAAAGGAGCGTACCAAATATGTTATAGTGACTTCTTTTGTTTGATGTCGAACAAAAAATCTCCCAATTTCGCGACATTGGACTACATTTCCATTTACTGTAGTACCTTCTATGATCAATTATAGCATTTAAAACTTCCAATGTGAACCATGGACATATTTTTTATTACTTACGTGCAATGTACGTTATGGAACATGGTTAGAAAAAAGATCATAGATTCTCATTTGGAGGAACTTTTGCACTCCCACTTGCTATAAATAAGAAGTTATTCCATTGTTCAAAACTTGCTTCTCTCTCTAATAAACTCATATCAATTGAAAAACCGGCAAAAATTATCATAAGCCTAACAATTTAAGTCCAACAGTGATGAGTATTCAATGCCTCTGCGCTTGGATTGCCATAATATCAAAATTTATGTTTTAAGGGATGATTTAGAGTAGGTCATGTAGCTTTATACATAGAAAAGCTCCCCTTATGGAATTTTCGGGTAATAAAAAAATAAAACGCCCCATTAATTGAATGATTAAATCAGATCTTGCGATTTTACACCAAAGCAATGTTCTAACTATTGGTATTCAAGTGTGAAATTTAACGCTGATATTGAAAATAAACCTCATTTTTGGCCTTTACTTCAATCATTTTCGTCATCACTCTTATAAGTGGAAATAGGAATTACGATTAAAACTCTGTTATTGATTATTTATTGGCTATCATAATGTACAGTATATTCCACTTTATTGGTTTCACACTTAGTATTATTATATTTACAATATTTAATAAACAGCAGGAATTTATTTTTTCAAACCAACGTATTTTTCAAAAAAACTTGTATGATAAATTTCTTAATATATAATATAATAACAATATGACTGCAACAAATTTAATTTAACACCTGAAATGGCATTCTATACATCGATTCTGTTTAACACCGAACGTATACTACACCGTTTCCCTTAATTGCAGTTTATCCAAACATGATGTTGTCGATGTTGCATAAAAATGCTTTCGAAATTCACTGAAAACCTCTCAAGTAAATTTCGCAAGTTAGTAGATAGTTTATGCGTCTATTTGTTGATACACCTCAGAAGAAGTCGAGAAAAAGCCCAAAGATGAAGAAGATATACATCATACATATATATATTTTGAACACATAGAGTATACATGCCATAATTATGTAAAAACACTTAAGAAACGAGAAAGTATGTGCCGGGGGCGTTTAAAATAAAACTCATGCATGTGAAATTGTACAAGAAACAAAACCAAATTGGATTATTTCAATTTAATTTGTTTTTTTTTTTTTTTTGCCATAAAACACAAAAATACATAATTTTGACTAATACATGAAATACTGATTTATTTTCAATTGAATGTTGATTCCGTTTTGACATTAAAAAATAAAATTATAAAATTTATTTTGCTTAAGTCGATGTTTAAATATTTATTTGTAATTTTTATTAAAGCACGAAAAACAAGTTATGACAAAATGATATACCAAAACAAAAACGATTTATAATAATTACACAAATATGTAGTATCGTGAACTGTTGAATTTTTGTCGCTTGTAATTAGTTGTGTTGTTGATTTTTCGTATGAGAAAGATTTCATATGCTTAATGCTTAAGGGAGGAGGAGGACTGAATTATTTTGGGCTGTAAGGTCTGATATCAAATAATGATCACACACACACACTCGATTAACAAATTAAACCATCAAACAGAGAGAGAGAGAGAGAATTTTACGCACGCTATTTTTCCGCGCATTAACAATTATTTTATGCTTGCATTCAGAAGAAGATCCTTGCTAGTCAAAGTACATTTTAAACAGTGGAATTGCGAACTCGATGTTGTAAGTTCAGTGTTAAATGTAAAAGAATTCCAGTGGCTAAAGCATACTGATGCTGATTTAACTAGCAAGATCTAACTTCATAAAGGCAATTCCAATTGATTCCTTTTACCCTCATATTTAAGCCACACTATTTAGCTTTTGAAACATCGACTCAACAATTCACGATAGTGGGGAAAAAATCAATAACACTTCTTAACAATAAACAACAAAAGGACGATCGAACGGGAATATATATAAAAATAATAACAAATGTAAAGCGGTAACATCCGAGCATGAATCATAGTTAAACAATTGAATCGTTTTTTTTTTGTTTCTTTTTAGAGAAATTCAAAATTTCTTTTTACTTTAAAAGGAATGTTTTGATATTTAGTATATATTTAACTAGGAAAAAAAATTAACAAAAATTATAAACACGAACTTGACTGCGCTTTTGTTTATATTAACTATTCATGTGTTTGTATAGGTATTGAATGTTATGCTAACTGTAATTCTTTTGTTTAACATAGTTTTGCTACATAATATATATAATTAAATCGGTTAACAAACCAACTGTGTTTTCCTTTTTTTTTAACTCGTTTACTATTTCTACGCTGAAAGTTTATGTATGTTTATTTATATATATATATGCAGTTATGTTTTTGAATTTAAACTGAACCTTGTGTTGCTGTTGTATTATTTAAAATATAACTTTTTTTTTTAACTTTATGTATATAGACTAAACAAAAACAAACAAAAAGAAAAAGAAAAATGTAGAAGTAGTTTAATCAGTGAATTTACGGTTGGGATTTGTACCAAACAGTGCATTACGAATTTCTGGGACGAGTTGTTGTGAAATCAATTCCAACCTAGACTCCAGAGTGTTTGGTACCTATTTGAAGAAATGTAATTAATATGATATGATTTTTCACAGCACCAACTATGACAAACCTTAACACGACCATTCAAAGCGATCAATTCAACACCTCCACAAGTATCCGGTGGCAAAAAGTTATCAGTGTCCACGACAATAGACACATCCTTTCCAATATTGGTCTTGTACTGATCGACGGATGCTTTCATAACTTCTTGTACTAAACTTTGATCCACTTGACGGCAGCGTAGGATGACATTAGGTTCCATTGTCTGGTAAAGAGCCTGCACAATGAGTTTTTGAAGGACGATTTTGTATTCGGTTGGATTTTTTGTGACTTCACCCAAGCGACGTCGTGCCTCATCCAATACACTGCGGACATGGTCCTCTCGTACTTTGAGGACCTAAAAAAATAAAAATTAAAAATCGAATATAAATTTAAGTGCGAAGAGATTTGCAGAGGTCAAGGAATTAAATTACGAATCTCCAGCCATTTATTTATATAATTTATGTTTAAAAAGCCTATACCATTTTTAAGTAAGAAGCAGATTTAAAACTTAGAACAAGTACAATTGAGACCGAAAACAAATTGAGAAGGAAATAAAATCCAAAAACAATTACAATAAGTTCTTCTTCCATCTGCCTTTGATTTATAGAGGCGAACGACGGATTTCCCAACTCTCGAGTGGGGAAGAAATAGGCTTTCTTTCTGATCTATGGATATTGTGCAATGGTTAATGTAGTGTATATCAGGAAAAATTTCGTTTTGAAAATCTTGAGCGAAAACAGTTTCTTTCATAACCAAGATGCCTAATGAAAAAAATTTGTAAAACAAAAAGGACGCAAATTATTGAAAGTTATGATCAAACTTCAGCCCGGAACATCACTCACTGCAATCCAAGGCCAACACGGTAATCCGCTTAAAAAAAAAAAACTTAAAAAAAATACAGTTTTGCGGGTCCGTTTTATATTTTTTTAGTTTTTAAACGGAAGAAAATGCTCTCTACTTTTTTTTTTAGCAATTAACACCTACGCTTGTTAATTTACGCGATACCGATACCAAAACTAACTTTCGTCAACATTTCTTCATATCCGAAAGGCTAAAATGATTTCGATGTGGAATTATGGTCAATGATTAAGTAAATTTTTTCATCGGTTACACTTTGGGTTCCCCTTGGAAAAAACACATATTTTTTAACACGCTAAAAACGTTGAATGTTTGTCGCAATTTTTTTTTAAACTATCTTTTCGGCTATCCTTCCATGATAAAGCGTACATTTTTACTATTGTAATCCAACAAAACACCTAGCTACATAATTAAAAAAAAAAAAAATTAGCTTGACCAACAAAGGCGAATTGTTTGCTTTTGCAGTCATGATTCTGTTTATCAATAAACTCGTATATATCCGAACAGTGTGAAATATTTTTACACATTTATCAGGTCCTCACTTACCTTTAGACGAGCTTGATTCAACATATTGGATGATTGAATCTTCTTCTGAAGTTCAACTTGTTTCTCCTTCTTCTCGTAGTACTCCATAATCTTTAGACGTTGTTGTTGCACAAGACGTCCCTTTTCGATGTTGAATTCTTCCTCAGCTTTAGCATCAATTTCCTCGGCTTTTTCATTGGCTTCTTGCTCAATGAAAGCCATCATATGATTGATCTAGAAATGTAAGCGGGGAAAATATTATTAGAAACATCAATAAATATGAATTCGTTTAAATTATAAACTTTAAAATTGCACTGTCATCCAAACATTTCCATACTTTCCTTGGAACTTTAAAGCAAAAAACGTAAAAAAAAGTATTTTTACATAAATAACACAAAGAACCAAATGAAATAAACAAATAGGAGATTGAACATGAAATATGTGAACAAATATTCGAAACTATACTGACCACACTATGATACAAAGATAAGAAGTAAATAAAGAATATAAAAATAAATAAATAAAAGGACAGTAAATAATGAGAGTTAGTTTTAAGATAATAATTGCAAACTTAAGATTAACAATTTAAAAAGAAATGATTCAATAACAAAAAAACAAAAAAAAATGTATTAAATGCCGCCGTGCAAGGTGTTACAAGGAATATTTTTTAAAGCGCCCAGTATTTACGATCCCTTTTATGTATGGTGGCAGGTAATTCCACATTGAACAAAAAACGATAGGAAACAGTTAAAGAATTCATTTAAAAGTAAATATATTGATGTTGAGACCGCGAGAAGGACAATTTTAGTTTTAGTTATGGTGGTGTTCTATTCCGGATAGTTACGCGCTTTTAAGAACTGCTTCACAGAGTAGCACAATACAAAGAAGCCTATAAAGAAATATAATAATAGCTCCTTAGTCCGTAAATATATCTCGCTGACTCATTGAATGCAACTTCAAGTTTATGCTGGGATAGAGTCCAAATTACTACAGACTACTACCTCAGCGTATGTGATAATGGGGATAACCAAGGGTTTAACTAATCTACGAATAGTCCCCATAGGCGTAAAGCGCGCAGTCAAATATAGTTTCCTTAGACACCCGTACTTAAGTCCAATAATAGCATTGACATGGTCAAAACATGATAATTTTGTGCTTAATCGAGAACCAAGTCTTGTAGTTGAATCAACATATTTAATTTTTGAGTACGAAATGAGAATGTCCGGCAGAAGTCCAAAGTTTTAATGGATATTGGAATAACTTGTGACTTAGCTGAGTTCAAGACAAGCCTATTTGCAAGAGTATATATATAAAAAATTGAAAAATCCCCATTAAATTTACGCTGCAGATCAGTTAAGTTGCATTGCATTCAGAGAAATTTACATAGCTGATTTTTTTTTCATTGCACTAAAAAAAGTAGCAATTTTGATATTTTAGGCTCTTCTGGAATGCCGCCCACAGTATCCCCAAAAAACCCAAAAACAAAAATTTTTTTTATACACAACCTATTTTTGTAGTAATACGAATCGGTACTATCACAACTTGTTGAAAGCGTAAGCAAAACGTTAAAATAAAAGTGCTTAATGATTTAAAGTAATTATAAAATGAGCTTTAGTATAGTATTCCCAAGTTGACGCCAATCAGTGCTGTAATATGCAGATGATCTCGACATCATCGGTCGCCCCAGAGTGCCGTCTTACAGGCTTTTACGGCAATTGGATATCAGGCGAAACGAGTTGACTTGAATTAAAAGACGATAAATCCAAATCATAAACAAAACATCTGTCCACCGTTAAGGACTATAAGTCGCTGTTATCAACAGTAATTTCGAGTTGGCTACGGAGTTAACCTAGCTCTGAGTAAACATCAACTCCACGAATGACAGCTAAGTGGATATTTGGCGAAGACTCATCCTTGGAAACCGCTGCTACTTCGGTTTGGCGAAACAATTGACCTCAAAACTCGTTACTTCAGAGCTGCCCGCAAAGCAGATTTTGAACACTTTCGAGAGAAAATTCTTTGTTGAATATTTGGCCTCGTATGGGAAGGGCGAATGGAGAAGATATAACCGCGAACTCTATGAGTTGTGTCAAAATGTGGATGTAGTCCAAAAATGTAAAATTTGACTACTACACTGGCTCGGCTACAATCAAGCGATTGGGCAATAATGCGCCAGCAAAGAGGATCTTCACACACAGGATCACAGCTTCCAGATTCGAGACGACAAGGAAAACTGAATTTCCGTTTTAAGGATCAAGAGAACGCAGAAGCCAGAACGCTTGGTTTGGATAATTGAAAGCGGCGTGCTCGGGGTCGAAAAGAGTGGATGGCTGTCGGATCTCAGGCAGAGACGCTTCACAGGTCGGGAGCCCGTTAAGTGATTGTATAGTGTTTTTGTGTGTTTACTGTCTGCCTCTTTGGAAAACATGTAAGGAGATTGAGTTTGGACAAAATCTGATACTTCAATGCTTTCAATTTCAAATGTAATTTACTGTTTTTTTTAAACATTAGATTTCTGGAAGACTTGTTTTGAAAAAGCTCAATATCAAAGACGTTTCTGTTAAGAGAAATGGTTTATGTCGCTCATTTCTACAATCTTCCCTTAAAATTTTAAAAGAATTAAAAAATTTAAACGTTGTCCGTTTCATTTCAACAGTTCAGTGAGCTGTAGTGGTAATTTTACTCTAAATATCTTAATATATGCATTTGTAACACGATTTGTTAAAAAAGAAACTATTATTCAAGTATACGACAAAAGATTACCCTAACTCGTGTTTTTTTTCTTATTATATATGTGCGCTGAATAAAGATGGACAAATATTCCTCGTATTCCAACGGTTAAGCACTTTTATTAAAATATTGAAAAAGATTTCTCATAAAACGGTCGGCTGCGGGGGAGCAATGGCAGACTACCTGTCTCTATATAGGCACACATAATACATAATAACCTTCGGGTCACATGACCACTGAATTTGACATACAAAACTCAATTTCTCAGTTTATATTGCAATTAAAAATCTTATAAGCTGAAAACATTATTAAATATTAAAAGCAATCTTTAATATTGAAATCAATCAAGTAAAACAAAGTTAAATTAAGCGGCAAAAGAACATGTAAGAAATTTTTAATACAATTCGATTTTTTTTTCTCATTCACATGACAGATAATCTTATGACTTCACAAGGTATGATATGCAAGTCAATGAAAAAACCCATTTCCATCATATTTTCAATTAGAAATGATTAAAGATTTACGAATGATTTTCTTTTAAATAATACGTTTTTAGATTAAATAAAACATTACCTGTTTTTGTACATCTGCGTCGCTTAGAGCCATTTTGATGGTTTTCTTTTTTTTTCTTTGAACAGATAAAATTCAGACCCTGCTGAACTGAGAAATAGCTTACAAACGTAAATCTGCAAAATGTTTAGAATATTTTCAATTTATTTACTCGGCTAAACACGTATTAAATATAAAAGATGTGAAAAAGTTATTTATTTAAAAAAAAAGAAAAGTCAACGTACAGGAGTAATATGATAAAATATGTGCGCCTACTCCAAGCTACGTCCCGTCGTGATGAAAAATTTTGCCAGGCAGAATATATTTCTTTCGATCATATGATTAGGGAATTTTCTTTCGTCGAAGTCGTGTTCGAATATTCGAACTTTGAAAAATGTCACAAAAAAGCTTTCGCATAGGACATTTTTGCTTGCTTGAATGTTATTTTTTTAGATAAAAACAATTTACTTGTTGGAATTAAATGTAATACGGCTTACTTTGAACAAATAATTTAAATTGTTTCGTTTGAAATAAACACTCACAGCGTAAAATGATTTAACAAAAGATGTGTTATGGCAACTGTGCTTCCACCTGTTGGGAGTAGCAAAATAATATAAATCTTTTTAAGCTGAATGCAGTCAGAGCTCTTCACATAACCAAATGTTAAAAAACCCTCCCATTTAAATCTTAATTTGATTTTTTTGATTTCCAATTCATTACATCCTTTCAATTACATTAAAAACTGCCTAACTTTAGCTTACACTTTACTTTGCATCAAGTCAGAATATTACTCGAACCTTAGTTCTTGCGCATTTATCTTCAACATTGTCGTGTAGTTCAGGATGGGCGTTTCCAACGACTTCTGAAAAATATTCTGAAAGCCTGAAACTATTAAACATTTGGAAACAGTATGTATGAATAACTTGGGACACTTTAACTTAAGGATTTGGCTAGCTTCATAAAGATTTCCCCCAAAAATATATGAAGGGGAATCGCAATTGACATTCTACCGCAAATTAATTTATATAAATTTTAATGAAAAAAATAAACAACAACATCTTTATTGATGTCAGGAGCTAGCTTCTCAATTTGTTTGTAATTTTTGTATCTTGTAAATGGCGGGGGTTGGACCTACCGCAGAAGTTTTTCCTTGATAGGAGTACATTACCATCGCGAGTAGTGGGGCCACGAAAAATGCCAGATGTTATTTTCCGGATTTGAACCCGCTGATCCACTGGCACCCCTCAAAAAATTTATTACAAAAAAAGTTTGTTTATTAAGTTACATCGTTTTTTATTAGAGTATGCGGTTTGATACTGGTTTAACTGTGAGTCTCAGAAAAACAGCGAGTGTTGAGCTCAACTTCGAAACTACTCGTAAGTGCCTTTATCTGGTAAATGGAGTCCTGTTCTAAGAGTTTAGAATCCTGTAAATAACACATATTTTTAGCAAACATTTAATTAATCTTTGCAATCAATGGTGGCGATAGAAAGAACAGAATATTTTTCAAAATACGGGTAGTGTACTGATTAAATCCGTCTGCAGTCATTTTATCTTGAACGTGTGGTTTTTGGAGTGGCGGCATTATAAGACAACAACGAAGAAGTAGCATTTCATGATTGAAAGGCAGTGACTTAGGGCTTGTTTCCGTTTATATAGAAATCCAAAGTCCCAGTACAAAAAAGGTTTGATCCACAGCAGTCTGGCGGTGACGATAATCTTTGCCCCTTCAAATGTAGATGTAGAGGCATCGCAAGCGGTTCCGCAATATGTCCCCGTTTCAGAAGGGCGGTGTTCAAAAACAAATAACAATTTTGGTAGCTATTAGAACAACTTTCTCGCCGATTTCTTTCCAAGTAATGTTTCCTTCCGGGGACAAGTTTCTCTGGTTTTGTTTCTTTTGTTTCGCAAATCGTCTTGGCCGGCTTGCATGGACTGAATTTGTTTAAGTAATTATGTATAATTATATATGTATATATATAGTTTATATATATTTTCGTACATTTTAAGATAAAGTTAAGTATTTTAAGTTATTCGTATATAGTTTTAAGCTTAAATTATAAAACAAAACAAAAAACGGGGGAGAGTTCGATAACTTGGGCGCCAAAAATTGATAATGGCTTTTTGTAGAGGGATCAAAAACAAGCATTTTTTACCATGGCAGGAGGGGGTCTATCTCGCACCGTTTAGGAGGTAGGGGCAATTTAAAAAAAAAATGACTTAAAATGAAAACAAATTAAAACAACATCAACGGCAACACTTACAATAAAGTACTATACCGGCTTTGAAAGCCAGAAACATGTTCTTTATTCCTAAGCCTAAATTAAATAGTATACTTTAATAGTTTTTGAAAAATTGATAAAATTTTGATAAAAAAAAACAAAAAAACAAGTTTAGATCAATTTTTTTCAAAATTGTGAAATGAAGTGCTGAATTTGCTTATTTTAGTCAATGCTTGTATTAATTCTGAATAGAACACAAAAAACCGATTGGCTTTATGTCTTCTAGTTTTTGAGAAAATTGAAAATTACTATTTTTTTTTGTGACGTTTAAGTGGTATTCCTTTAAGGTAACCAAATGAATAAGTGTAAGTCGAAAGACTTTGAGTTACTACTAGGCTTAGCTTAGAGTGCTCGCATATGGCCAGTAAGTAGGTAGTAGGAGTAAGCTAGCTTAAGCGTTTTTATCTAGGTACTAACTATTCAGATAAATGAATAAAAAAAAACAAAATCATTAAAAACTAAAACTAAACTGCTAAATGACAATATGTGATAATTTTTGTAGCCTAATCCTTTTTTGTTGTTCAAGTGTTCATATAAAAAATGAAAAAAAAATAATCAAGCGTTGAATAAATAACTTAGGTTTGAGTTTTAAAAATAAAAACTTTCTCCACTGAACACACACCTTGCATCAGTGCCATCTTTTTGTGAGTCGGCTAGTTTTAATGCAATCGCAATTTAAGACAAAACGCAGCCACTTTAAATTATTTATTTCTATTTTAATCGATACTGTATTTCTCTGTACGTATTTCATACGGTTTTATTTATTTAGTTTAATGAATTTTACTGAGCTTTCGGGACAATTTCATTGTCTAGTCGCCATTTTCGAATTACGAAAAAAAAGCTTAAAATGGCTGTCACATTTCCACTTGTATTTGTAGCCACACACACATCCCAAGAATTCATCATTTCCATTCCAATACGAAAACTGGCCAATTTTCACAAGTGTGCGTGTGGCTATGAGCTCTAATTTTGCGGAAGAGTAGTGTATAATTTTTCTCCGATTACAAAAAAAAATCCAATAAAATACATTCGATTACAAGTAAAAAAAAAATCGCTCCACAAAGTACTCAAGTTCGGTTTTACTGAAAACAAAATCAAATTGATCGCACCACCAGTCTAGTGTGTGATAAGAAAAAAAAAAATACAAAAATTGTGAGTTTCCTTCTACAAAAAAAAAAAATTTGAAACAAAGAGAGAGCGAAGAAAAAAAAAACGAACCAATACCACAAGGAGAATGAGAAGAAGAAGCTAGTGATGTGCGGAGTTTTAGTACTATGCGTAGCTGTATCCAATAGGACCGGGAAATGTCAATTTAATTTCAATGATATTTTTTGCCGCATCTTGTGAATTAATTTAATTGTTTTCTCCATGTGGAGCATCTTCAAGCATTCATCATCACTCGTTGATAAATGCTGTGTAGATTAAATGCATCTTTGGCCATATTCCTGTGTACTCCGTCTGTCATTTTGACGCACATCACTAGTCAAAAGCAAAAGCAGCAAATTTCCCTTTATGTGTTTGATGAAGGGAAAGAACTTGAGGCGCAAAGGCTTTCTTCATCTCTACACTTCTGAATAGTGTGTGTAATAAAAATTTACATATCTCGTTTTCCTTTAAAATGATACAAAAACCAAAACCTTTCTGTCTGAAACTGCAAATATAAAGAACTAATTTGGAAAACAAAAATAAAATAGAAAAATTAAATTTGGCGAATTGCACGCATCTTTGCACATCGACTGTTTTCTGCTTTCGGTAAAAGTTGCAACAATAAACAAGAGAAAAAAAATTGCTACTGCATTAATATCAAGTGTTTTTTTTTTCGTTTGTTTGTCCACAGTGGTTTATTATTAATTAATTCAGATGATATACAATTAAAAATTCCAGATAAAATAATATCGAAAACAACATCTAAATAGAACACAGAATTGTACATAGAAGAAGAGAAAGGAAAATTGTGTAAAGGATCGTTCGCAGCTGAACGCGTATCCGAAAATCCTCGACGAGTTGGAATGTTAAATGCGGTGTCCGCTTACTCAACAGTGAATGGTTGTCGTCGATTGAAAATAAACAAATTAGGTAAGTTGAAGATGTGTTTTTGAACCTGCACTGAAACAATTAGACAATCAGTTTGTGTTTACGCGGAATGGTACAAACAATTACATCTTCCAATTCGATACATTTGTTTCATATTAAAATGTGAACATGATTTGTGGTTCAAATGTTTGCACCTGCTCATTCTCATTTTTGTTTAAAAGGCTCCTTTGAAGGCTAAAAGTTTGAGGACAATCTGCGGTTAAGAGCTTTGACAAACTTCAAGATTTGCTTGAGTATTTCTTTATTTATTTAATTGATTTCATGTCTTGTAAATGATTTGGGGCACACTTGTCCGTTTTTGTACGAAATGATCTGTTTTTCCGATGTTCACAAAACCTAACGACTCAATCTGGACACTCACACAGATTGGTTGTTGAATTGAATTTTCGATAGCTCATCTTCGTTATTTACCTCGTACAATAATCTGCGAAGATTAAGGCTAGTATTGCTAGTCATTGCGCTTATGGCGCTGCGTTCAATTGGACCAAATAATCTGGCGCGTATGGAGCACTGCTGGAGATATATTGCGCTTAGCTTTACAAAGTTGGATGATAACTAGAACAAAATATTTGCAGAATGTTTGTGTTGTACCCATACTTCACGATTTTGTATCTTAAAAACGCTCAATGCAATAATTGCAGCTCTTGTTTATTTAAAAAGATGCTCAAGATGATAAAACCACATATAGAAAAATGTCCCAAACTAACCAAAATACGGTTCAAAAGATTTGGAAATTGGTGTTTAAAGTGTTGATTAAAGTTTACCACTGGGTTCGATTAAGGGAACGTTTCGCTTTCTGTTGTACATAGGAGATATGATGAATCCTCAGGCAGATGATGCATAAATAAACACATTTAGAAGATATAGCATAGAAAAGATTGCATGTGACTATGGCATAGAGATTTGAATTGCAACAACGATTGAAAATTTGAAGGAAGAAAAAGATTTATTTTTAACCTTAAATTCGTCGGAGATTGGTTTTACAGAACAGTTTGGTTTAGTAAAATAAAGAAGGAGCTTATATTTACCGATAAACTTTGTTGCCATCAAGACTAACACACTGTATAATGGCTTCCAGATCACAAGGCACATTCCCGATGTAACGAAACTCTGCGAAATGTCTATGTTTTGACAAATGGCTCGAGAAATACGCTTCTCTGTCTGGCATTTATTAAAAGTATGATCGACGTCAAGCAGCTTGCGAGACCATATTTGATTCAAGCAAAAATATCAATATCCATATCATTTAAATATCTATGCAACGTCCGTGCCTTTCTTTTTTTAAATTGGGCTTTTGTGAACAGAACACTTCTGATTTACACATATAGATTTTGATCGTGATGGAAGCATTGAACATCGGTTTAGTCTCAACTTGAATTTCTTGTGAACAATGAAGTGATGACATTCTTTTTTAAGCTGCTTAACACGCTTTTCCTGATTTCATTTTTATAACTCAAAGTTCAAAAGCCATCTTCATTTTAATTCATAAATTAACTTTAAGGTCAGTAAAGTTACTGTTATAACTTTTTCTAATTTTACCTTCGGCTGTTCTACAGTGACTACGGTGGTTCGTTATTATTTCGTTCTTGTAAAATTAAGTTACTCTTAGCTGAGCTTTAGCTGCTTTCCATCCAATACGCACGCTTCCAGTTGGCTAGACCAATCTTCCTGTCATCTGCGATAGCCTGATTTCCGTGTACTTGGTGATTGGGATTCGAAGAAATTCATAGCTGAAGCATTTATGTCCATTCGCTCAAAGTGGCCGCGTCAGTCAGCGGATGTTTACTTTCCGAACTAGGTTCGCATCATTTTTTATTGATGAAGTTACAGATGAAGAGTTTAGAACAAGGAATATGAGGGGTTCCCTACAGCGGTGTTGCTTTAATATGATCAAAAAGCTTGTGAGTTAATTGGCCGCAGTTCAGGTGAAGATGTTTCGAATGACAACAAAAGAAAAAACACAATTTCAAAAAAGAAGTTCAAAGATTCAAGGAAACCTTCACGGAAAAGACTAGTTTAGATGCAGTTGAGTGAAAGTGTGGAAGGAAATTAAATCGATCAGTGTTCTGATCAGTATTGATTCTAGTGCTCGAGTGAAATTCGTATTCATCGATTCAGTAACTCCTATATAGCCAAGTTTTTGGATTTGTAAGACAACTTCAATATAGAATTCACGAATGAATGCCGACTTCGGAAAGGATCTGTTTTTGTTTCTAACTTCGTAGTGTTGTTCTGACAACAGTATTGATCAGTCGTTACATGCTTTTTAATATGATCAGTCAAAGGATAATTGTTTCGTTATCCTTAGCAGACTGTTTCCAAGAATCTTAAGGGTAGACTGATTTGATTGATTGACGTTTCCTTGTGCTCATTCAACATCGGTTACGATAACGGGGGCTTTGAAAGACACGAACGATATTTTATAGTCTGGTAATATCAGCTTCGGACTTCATTCCATCCTGGTTTTATCCTTTGATTAGTTGTCTGAGTAATTGAGGTTGGTCTTCATTCTGTTGACTGCAAGATCATACATAATTGCAAGTATCGAAACTGAATCGGAAAACACAAAATTTAAGGTTATTGAAGGCAAAACGAAGTGCTGAATGCTGTCGACGGAAAAAAAAAATCAGGAGAGGATTCAACGATAAACAACACGAGTTCTACAGCGATACGGTTTTAGCTGGAAGGGTGGAAGTGCAAGGATTCAGGTGGTTAGGACATGGTTGTCATAAACTCCTTAAGCCGAGATATCTTCGTATCAGCACCACAGGGGTATCGCAGTAAAGGAAAACCTAACCATCGTAAGCGATTGAAGAGAACAAGTGTTGGACTGAGCTAGCTGGACAGACTTGTAAAGTTAGGATCAAGCTTGAGATCGAGCTTGCAAATGTCTTTGAACACCGTCAATAAACCTGAACATTACACAGATGTTCTTGTGCATTGTTTGTAGTATTAAAACATGAGTGTGTCGACACAGAAAGGATTATTATTATTATTATTGATTTTATTCACATGTTATGAATAACAATACTAACGTGTAATTTATTTTAGCACTAGCTACCAGGACTATCGTTTATCTTAATAGTTAAGACTTAAATCCTATATGCTACTGGAAATATTTAATTTAAGTAAATAATCTTTTTTTTGTTAAAACTTCAACTGCTGTATATTTAATTTTTATACAGTAAAGGATAAACGGGAGATAGGCGGTTCATTCGTTGTCATGTGTTGATTATGAGTAATATGCGAGTGTCCTAAGAAGAGATTTAGGAACAATTTGGCGAATACATAGACGCCTCAATCTCTGGATTGCGTTTTGGTTACAAAGGTTGCATTCTTCTTACTTTTTTTTGTCCCTCTAGAAGTGCAAAATTTTCCTCCTTGGGCATTTATTGCCTTGTTTGTTGCAGGCTAATACACGCTCTTTTATGGTGGATTTTGCAATTTTGTCCGTGGCTTCAATTCCTTTTATTCCTACGTGTCCTTGTTTCCACATTAATTTCAAATTGCGATCGCGGCTAATGAGATTGTCTCGGATAGTTTTCACTATTGGCATTCGGTTGTCGATATTGTTTGTGGTTTCTCTTTTCTGTAGACTCTATGGATTTTAATGCCTGAGACTGAGATTGATGATAAGTCTATGGGCAGTCCTGTGGAGACAGGTTTTCCGTCCTCGTCGAAAGCTGCGAAGACTGTAAAAACGAATTCATAACTTTGCTGCGGTTCACATGGTTTCTAGAAACCGTTGGTTATATTCTTCGTCTGTTGTTAGTTTTTTTTTAGAAGTTGTTTAGGTCTGTGTTCATGTAATCAGTCTTGATACTCCATTGAGGGTGAGTTGGGTTCTGGTCTGATTTAGTTGGGATAGATATTCAAATGCAGCTGCCTAAAGAATACTTATATTTACTCAAACTTTGTAAACGATAAAGTATAAGAATCAGAAAAGGATAAGGAGCATAACATTCTATGCAAAAGCGTCAGATACTCGTAGCGTCGGATTGGTTCTGATAATAAAAAACATAATGTACCATACAACCGTATACATTTGTAAACAAATTCGGTAATGGTTATGTTCTTTTGGTTTGTGTTTTGTACTTACGTTTGCTTCGAACTATATTCCATGTCGTTTAGGCGGAGGTCGATTATAGTATCCTGCAGCCAATGCATACGAGTACGCACATATTATACATAAGCTTACAATGTACAAACTCAAAAAAAAGCTTAACCAAGCGAAACTTTTTGAAACGACTTGCGCAAAGAATTCACTGCTGAAAGATGCTAATAAATACCACGTGCTATGCGGATAAGATTTTGTTTCTATCTTGATGGAAAGGAAAAGTGCTGCATTTAATCAACCTTCAGAAATATCCGATGAACGATATATACCTTTCTTCTGCGATTCACAAAGGAAAGAACGATTCTCTAGTTATAAGAAGACCCATCTAGATGTATGTAAGATGTATCCGATTTTTATTTACAGATATCGTGCGAATGTGTTTTTGCTCTTAATCAATATTACGCTTATGTGTGTACATATATTAATTAAGCGCGAACTCGTTCCCTTATCTGATGGAGCATACTTTTTTTGACGATTGATTTCTATTGCTTATATTGTTGATACATTAAATTATGAAACTAGACTTTGAAATTGGAGTAAATAGAAGGAAGGATTAAGGGATTAGATAAGAATGGATAGTTTAGAGACATACAAGTTTATTTAAGTTATTTAGTTAATCAAACTAACAAAAATTACCCACGCTTTGTTTTTGCAATGCCAACGAATAATTTTGAGAACTTTTGATTTTCTGTTTCATATTCAAATGTTTATTCTAGTACATAAATGTACACCTCTTCATAAACGTATTTCAATACACTGAGAAATAAAGAAGAGGGTTCTGTTTATTGGTAAAAAAGTTATCAAAAAGGCAGCTTTTTATAGTGATATAGTTAAAGAGGTGGAATGCAAGTTGTAATGAATCGATTGACTTCTTATCGATTTTGAGCATCGTGGAACGGGTATATGGCTAGATGCGGGAGTTATATTTGAGACTTGCAGACTTAAAACCATAAGAGAGTTTATTATCTATTGAAAAAGAGAGTTATCTATATCCAACGCACGCAAATTCTCAAATCACGCAATGAAATGCTTTAACACTTTCATTCACTTTTTAGAGTCAGAAAGTGAGATTGTGTAACTAACAGCAAAACGAACCCAATTCTGATTTGCCTACTTTAAAGAACTAACGAGTGGAAACTCGATATAAACGATTGTTGGAATGCAGGCTGAGGAACCGTTTTAATTTTTGTTTTTTATAAACGAACGAAAATGTTTGCTTAGCTCAGAACATAGAATCACTTTTGATTACATTACAATATACTACGTTTTTTTAGACATGTTGCAAATAAAGGAATTTCTATTTAAGATTTATTTCTGGTGGGTAAAACCGCATAATCAAGACCTCATTGTTCGAGCTGTCTTTAAAGCAAACAAACGTATAACCAGAAACCTCGAAGCGTTTTCCAAAGAACGTACGGATTTCCTCGTTTGTTCAATTATAATTTTTTTTTCAGTTGGTAAGATAAATTCGTTTCTGCAAACTAGTTATAAAACTTAACTATGTGATCCTCGATAGCGCTACAGTTCAAGGTGTATCTGGGCCCGACGGATTTGCGTGAACGAACGTCAGGTCTAACTAATAAGCGCTCTTTCTCGGGTGTAAGTTTCTTAGTAATATACTTTTCGACACACGTGCGTCGCCATATTTAAAGTTCGCGTGTTTAAACATTTGATTGAACGTATCTGCTTTAAATCCACGCCGATATGAAAAAAGGTATTAACTTGAACAGCTTAAGAAGTCCCTCGGCTAGACGGCTTTGTAGATAATCGCGAAAGTCGAATAAGCGGTATGTGCTTTGTCATTGCTGATAAACAGTTTGTAGGATAGATTTTACGAGTAGAAGAATGGAGACTAAATCTCTTCTGATGGGGTACGCGGATTCATGACGATTTTCGCAGCTCGTTGCAACTAATTAATAAATTTTACTGGCCATTTTTTGTTGACACATAAATACCATTTGTAAATGTTGAGATGTGGGGATCGTGGGCTAGTTTAACTATCTATGTATATGCTTTTGATGTTTTGGGGGATATTTTCTAGAAGATTTACTCGTAATGTGTTGAAAATTGTAACAATGAAGGTGTACCATTTAGTTGAATATAAAGTTGGGAAAACTGTAAATAAGTTCTCAATGCCTCAGAACTATAGATATTTCAATAAAAAAAGAGAAAAATACTGGTAGTATCGACAGCTATCGCGATTCTATCATCTTAAATAAGCTAAAAAGAATTTTTTATTATAATTTAATTATTCTTGAACTAAATCTGTGAATTTTTAAATAGGAAATAGTTTATTAGAGATTAACAATGGACCAAAATATTATTTAAAATCTTCCATTGTATATCAATAAGTAACTAGAAAACCCCAACATCTGCCTCAAATGTTATATTTATTTTTTGCTTTAATCTTACTTAATACCATCTTTACTACCAGCATAATAGTGTCATTGAAAATGAATAAACGGAAATAGTAAAGAAAGAGAAATTAGCAAGATATGTCAATCAAGCGATAAGAAAGTATATTTCGCGACCTAAATACTTTGTTTAGTACAATTATAATTCACTTAGTTTAATCGGCCCTAAGCGTTTGTGTGCGAGGTTTTGCAACAAACGTATTTAATCTGGGTGTACACTTGACCTTCCATAGAAAAGTTTGTAGTTTCTGTATCTGGTGGCATGTGTATGGGAACATTTTCAGCTTATGTGTTTAAGGTGAAAAGTAATATACAATATTTGAGCCTATAGACGACATTAACAATTGTTATCTCAGATGTTTCGGCAGACTGCACATCTGCAATAAAGCAGATGGACCTTGATAAGCTATCTTGTTTAGGATTATAATTCTTTGAAGCGAAGTTAGTTGAGTTTTTATTAACGTAGATATAGCTTTAAATAATAGGTTTCCTATACATATATATACATGTACATGAGGAAGTTTGCTTCTGAAATCTTTATCTCAATGAATGAAGAAGTACTGTCATTTATAGGGAACAATTGAGGCATTTTTGTGCTATAATAAATACGACTATGACTAATTCTGGAAAACGTTAACGAATGTGAGTCGATACTCATGATTTATTCATCGTATTGGATGAACGTAATCAGGATCCTGTGATAATTGATACGGCTATTTCGCACAACACTCGGAAACACGCAATATACTACTGTGTCCAAAAAATAAGGTGACATATGAATTTAAACTGCGCGCGTCGAAGGATTTGGAAATTTTTCTTTCTTTTTACGTTGGTAGTACTGTCAGTGACATCTATGTGAAATTTCATGTCAAAATATATTCAAAGTGTTTGAGATACGCGTTGTTTTGTGAGATACGCGTCGTTCCGCAACCACCGTATTCACCTGATCTGGCGCCGTGCGATTTCTGGCTATTCAACAAGCTCAAAAGACCGTTCCGTTTTGATACGATAGAGGAGATTCAAGCCGCAGCGAAGACGGAACTGAAGGCCATCCCGGAAAGTGACTACAACCAGTGTTTCAAAGATTGAAAAATCCGTTGGCATAAGTGCATTGCATCGGGAGGGATGAAATTGAAGGGGATGAAATTGATTTGGAAGAATAAATAAAGAATTTTCAAAATAAATACAATGTCACCTTATTTTTTGGACACAGTAGTATATATATATAAATAAACATATATGTATCGATGGTCTGCTACGTAATGAATATCATAAAAGAATCTGTAATCGAATCATATTTCGGCTACCGGTATCTCCCTTCTCTAAGCAGGTAGTTCAACTTTCTGGAAGCTGATTTGGCAAGGTTTGAGGTTGTGGTGCCGTAGACATGCTTCCAGTTGCCAAATTCGCTCGACCTTATTTGTAACTTCACTCTTATTTTCTGAAATAATTTACTGTTCCTGGATTTCTTCATTAAAAACACATTGATAAGCCGAAAAAAGCTCAAACAAAGAATTATCGTCAAATATTTAATGCTTGTATCAATTACATATGCAAAGTAACCATGATAACCTTTTATTTATACGCAATAACACCTGAAACACAAGCGCATAGCTAATGTATCTCCAAATACCGATAAGAGTACGTACAGATGAAGCAAACACGGAATTTAATGTTCTGTTTGCATACAAATGCTAATTGTAATTATTTTACGTACGCCGAAGATAAAGAACTCATATTGCATTGCAAAACAGTTGGAAATCTGATTTTGAGTTTAACTTATGATGAAAGACTGCAGTCGATATGACATCATGAAAGATATATTTCGAAAAGAAGACTTCGTTTCTGCGTCTGGTTCAAAAAACTTATTTCGCGAAATAAATTGTTAAAATGAGTAATCAGAGTGTATGAGGAACCAATTTCTTCAGCGCCTATATAACATCGAACCAAAAAAAAATTTCCACCCACACATTCTTTATGACTAAGAACTACTTGACCGCCGACTGGTCTTCTTGATTTTTGTTTCGTATTCAACGCGATCTAGGTTTTTCTGGTGAGCAATTAGTGAATTGAAAAAATGAGCTATATATATTTTTTCAAACAGCGAGTGGTCCAACATTATTTCTTGAAATAACAAAAAATCAAGGCGAAGTGATCAAGCAATAACAGAAATCGCGTTTATTTTGACGGAGGATATTGGAGCATTTTCGACAGGTAGGAGCTATTCTTACAACATACCATTGACAATTGAGACCAAAACGCTTCACTTAAACTGCGGTGGCCTGATTTATTTCAAGGCTTCCTGCTGTTATTCGAAGAATCTTCATCTCAGCAACTATAAATTTACCCTCATCCTTTTTGTACAATGTCCATTACTGTGAACCCTATGCAAAAGCGTTTCAGCTAATAGAGCAAACTTGAATTGCTTAAGATTAGATGCTGTTCAACGATTTATTTTTTCCGAGGAAATTAAATGTATTTGTTTGAGTTGAACTCGGAAACACTCATGCCTCGGTATAATGTGTGTTTTCAAGAAGAAGCTGTTAATGTGCAAATAATCTCTTTGCTACATATTAGCAGATACCTTAACTTCTTGGAAATTAATTTTTCAAGGTTTTAAATAATTTGATGTCCATATGATAGAAATGGCCGATGAACAATCTTCCTTAAACCAACGCTTTGTTCCTCCGACTTGCGAACCGTACCAAGCAGTGTTTTTTCGGGATATAATGGGGTCCCGTGAGGCGACTTTGCTTATTACCCATTAAGTCAGAGAAGAGCCTCAGAAATTGATAATTAAAATTGAGTTTAACTTCCAGTTGATTTTCAAATCATTCATCGAACGTGCGGCTCAAACGATGGTTCATTCATTTTAATACGGGTGAAGGTCAAGACCTTTTTTCAAAATCTTCCACAAAGTGAATGGGCAGATACCGAAAACGATGTCTAATGCAATTGTTAATAGATTTCTTGTGCATGCATATGTTTCCATGCATGAGAAGGGTTATTTGGTCAACGATTGCATATATACTCCGAAAAGTTGCATACAAAATTTGTTGCAGTGAAATTGGGCCTTAATCGACAGCATCTTCCGCGAACTTGATTCTTAGAAAACGTTCATTGACAATTGCTTAGACTTAGGTGAATGACGATTCTTTATACTTCTGGCGAAGTGTTGATTCTATCGGCTTAACATGTTTGAGCAACTTAAAAAATAATGTTCCCGTTTTCTGCAGTAAAAAAGTGATTTAAGTTAACTGGATGCTAGGAAAGCATCTGGATTATTTGAAGTTGTGTCCAATGCGTTGTTGTTGAAAACATATGCTTAGTTTTCTTCTTTTACACTCTTGCTTCGATTATTTCACATATGTACAACATTTTCTGATCGTTTCGTTTTCCAATACTGTTTCGCTTGAGTTTGCTTGATTATTTTGGATAATGCTGCCGATTCCAGTTACATCAATGGTATCGGTAAGAGCATTGCTACCACAACGAAGGATCAAGTTTTACCCATTGAGCTATTTAATTTATCTCTAGAAATAGTGTATGACATCATTTCTTTTCATGTTAAAGTTAATAAAAAAATATAAAAAAAACCTGAGGGAAGAACACCCAAGAAAATATCAGCAATGCCGATGTTTTTTATATTATTGAAAATTTTAAGCTAATTTTATAGCAATTTTATTGAATTGAACTGTTTATTAACTTATATCTAATAAAATGTTTTAATTGTTTTTAGGTTATGGCGAATTTAAACTTTCAGCAGCCCCCGAGAAGCATAGCGAACGCATCAATCGGTCGAAGTACAGGCGGTTTCGGTGGTAGTTCATTATCTGGTCACGTGACGCCAACATCGGGGTTATTTCCATCGGGTACTTTCATCACCAAGTTTAGCACCTAAAATAGTTTTATAAATTAATATTCTTTTTCCAAAGGCCTACAACTACCCATTGGTGGAGCAAACTATGGCCAATCGCAACAACCTCAACTTTCACCAAACCGAAATGCCCAGCTGTCCGTTGGTGGTCCACTGATATCGAGCGGTGGTCGGCCGAATATTTTTGGTCAAAGACAGTTTGTGGAAAGGCGCGCAATGCAAGGATTGAGTGGTGGTCCAATGGTTGTACACCAAAATTTGTTTCCCTCTAAGAAATTTTAAACTAAATTTGATTCTTTTTCTCAAATTTGCAGTCAAACATGGGATCATTCATGCAGTCAACCCGCGGCTATGGTACTGGTGGCACCGGCAATCCTCTAAATAATTTCCATAATGTTTTTGGTGGAAGTGGTGATACAGCGACACCGCCACTGCTTGATCTCTCAGAATTTCCCTCATTGACGAATGCTCGTGGCCAGAACGATCAATCACTGCCTCAGACAAATCCCCTCCAGCCACCTGGAAGTAAACCTTATGGTAATTTTTTTTCTTGTGAGTTTTTCAACGATACCTTTTATATATATATATATATATGCATTTTTTAAGCCTTAGTAATATATTTTGTTATTGTGTGTTTTTAATTTTCACTCATGCTTTTCGTGTGGTTTTATTCATATTTTGGGTTGGTTTTTTTATTTTTGTAGCTTTCCTATTCATTTAATATTGCCTTGAAAAAATATCCTGTACTAATAGGGTAATTTTCATATTTTATTTGCTGAAATTATTGATTTAAACAATTGTTCTTTTTTGGTTTTGGTTAATTATTATTGGTTCTTAAATTATTTTTCATACATTCATTCATACGTTTATTCTGACATTGACACACATTGATGTTTTTTTTATTTTTTCATTTAATGAATAGTTTGATAAAGGTCAACGCAAATATAATTGCTTGAAACTATAAGAATTGTTGTGTGTCAACTCATTCTAGAGACAGGGCCAAAATGCACAATTTTTATTGGCGGTTTATCCTTCAAGGAATTGTTGACTCTGAAATGCCGCAGACCATTTTGTGGCAGTTATACACTTTGGAGTGTTGCTCATCACTCGCTAGTGGTGCGGCTGCGAAAAAAATGTTTCCTCTGCTAAGTTACGTTGAGAAAACAACATAAGCAGTAAAAAGAGTTTTTTTTTTTTGTAAAATGTCGTTTACTACAGAATAAAAACAAAATAAACAGCCAACTGACTTTTTGCTATGTAAGGTCAGACATAATTGTGGTTCTCTCAGATTTCTTCCTAGTTTGCTGAGGTTTGCATTGTTCAAATATAACAAAACCTATTTACGGAATTCGTTAGTTTTAAGAGCTGTTCTCAAAACAAATCAGTTTTATAGTTCGTGCAAATTCGTTTAAAACTATTTGACTTCTGCATTTTAACAAACCCCATTTATTGAAAATATCTTCATCAATATTGCGAACATTTTAGCTTTAGTTTAGTTTATTTTTCTTTTCTAAAAACATTATGAAATTAACTAAGTTACCTGCAAAGCAAACTACTTATCTGCAGGTGGTTGTTTACACATTAATTTTTATAGAAACATATATGATGGCATTGATCAGCTTCTTACACCTTTATAATTTTAATTTTTTCTCTAGGTCTCTTTAAAGGATCACCCATAGTTTGTCTTTCTTGGACACTCTTTTCGAATTCTCAAAGAAGTTCCATTGGGTTAAGATTGTGTGATTTAACCTGCATTGTTCCTTTTTGCTCTCGTTGATCCATGTTTTTTATGACAAAGCTTGAAATTATGCATTTTAATATTATCTTTCATTGATTGACCCATTAATCTGTACGACTGTACGACTGTAATATTCTTCAGTCTACTTAGCTGGTGAGCTTCCTTTCTACTGCGTGTATGCCACACAACGTTAAGTCTTCCTCGAGAGCGCAGTCCTACTGGTATAAATTTGAGGGGTCTCGGTACGGAGCGTTGATTTCCATCAGTTTAACTGAGTTGTGATCATAAAAATTGTTGTTATCTTAAAACAAGTAACAATAAACAAAAAATTGGCAGTGTAAAATTTCAATAAAATCGATGTAGTCGATTTTGAGCTTAAAATTTCAAAAGTTTAGTGTGAGAAAATGCGTTCAAATATTTTAAATAAATTTAGTACACAAAATGTAAAAAATGTTAAATCATTAGACGAATTTTTTTTCATTAAGTTACTCAAAATCATCGATGCCAGTCCCATAAAGTGTTTTGAGCTAAGGTGTTTAGAGCATCAATTTGCTCTTGCTTACCCTGGATTATGCTGTCTAAATTTTATTTCTCATCTTTTTACTCCACTCTGCTTATGTGGAATGCGGCGTGAAAACTTGTCCGTTTTATTGTTCATACCTTGAATAAAAGCCAGCAGAGCAAAACAGTCTTCATTGAGGCCACATTATCAGCGATCTCAACCATATTTCAGAAAGTATTTACAATTTTTTTAGTTAATTTCTAAAATTATTGGTATAGACTTTCATTGCTTTGAGTTCACCTACAACACATCGCACCAGAAGTGCGTCCTTATCAAATCCTCATATAGAGGTTTCATGGCTTTTATATTATTACTTGGAAGCGCAAGATAAATGTGTTTGAATTACAATAGGACTTAAACATTCAGCAATTTACGCAATGAATTTTACGATGCTCAGACATTTTTGATGCTGTGAATTCTCGTCTGTCGAACTGTAGTAGTTAAATTTGCAGCGATCTACTCTTGAGGTATGTTACCAATAATAAATGCAAAATTACATCAAAAACCAAGATGCACGTGTATTACTGTATAACTTTATTTCGTAAACTGAAACAGGATCGGAGGAGCGGTGACTTATAACCCCATATCACGGTTAGTGTTACTCCAATCGATTTTTTTAATCACAATAATCTTTACATGTTTCACAATCACATATACATATGAGAACATTTAAAAAACGCCCTCCTTAATCAAAGGATTTTTTTAACTCCTGCATATCTCTGAAACAGAAACTTTTTTTTGACAGAGAAAATGTCGTTAAGCTATTATGTATTACCATGTGAATAAATGAAGCGTCAGAAAGTCTTTTTTTTTTCATTTCTATAATGACCAAAGAAATATTAATATCATAATTGTTTAACCAGATAATAAGAAGCACTCTGTTTCAAAAGAAACTTTGTTATATTTGAAGGGGAAAAAAGGTTTAAATATATTTTGTTGACTGAGATCTTAAGAATTAGCAAACGTGAATTTTTTGGAGTGTTTCAATAACCTTTCTTTTTCTAGACAAAACATAGTCTGAGATCTTCACTTAACATTCATTGCGCCATCTGTTCGTCTAGTCATGATTGTTTTTTCTCAGATTGAAATTGACTGAACGGAAAAACAATAGGCTTGCGTTAGGTTAACAAAAAATAAATATTATCGTTCGTTAAAAAAGAGAAATACTAAAAAGCTCGAAGCATAAAAGAATTCATATTTTTTTTTATTACATTTATTTGCCAATTGTCTTAAATGTCTTACTTTATATCACATTTTTTTATTTTGTTTTGTTTCATATTGGTTTATGGAAAACGTTATGCTTTGTTTATAGCTAGCGAAATTTGTTACATATTTGTTAATGTCCTTACCATCTACCAATATGGTAGATATAAACATGCAACAATCAAATTATTTCAAATCAATTGCAGTTGGGATGGTGAAACAGCCAACTTCTGAACAATCAGAGTTTACAATGTCAAATGAAGATTTTCCTGCGCTCCCTGGCACTCAGAATTCCGACGGTTCAACGAACACTGGATTATCGGAAAACAACCTCGATGGTACGGAAAAATCTATGAACTCAATTGTGGGCAGTGGTTTGTCTGTCGGAAGCGGTGGTATGGAACACCAAAACGACAATTCCAGCAATGACAAAATTGTGAAAAGAGGAGTACAAACGTCGCCTGATGGTAAGCAATAAATTGCAAAGTTGGTAAAAAATAAATCACCAACATATTGATTAATATTTATAGGTAAAGTCACAAACATCCCAGCGACTATGGTGAATAACCAATTTGGAATGGTGGGCTTACTGACATTTATACGGGCGGCAGAATCCGATCCGAATTTAGTGAGTTTAGCCATGGGACAGGATTTAACTGGACTGGGGTTGAATTTAAATTCACAAGAGAACTTGCATCCAACATTCGCCGGACCTTTTGCGGATCAGCCCTGCAGGTATGTTTATAATGCAATTTTCTTTTTTTTATAAACTGGGTTGACGTGCCCAGTCTGTTTTTCTTATATTTCGAAAACTCCAAAAGATATTTGTCTCTCCAGTGGTATGCGAAGAATTTTGTAGAAGGTTCTCTTTAGGCCGTTTCCATTTATCCCGCTGTGCCCTACGGCGGACCATATTTTTATTTTTCGACTCGCTCTGAGATGTTTTGATCACGGATGGATTTTATGATGGCTTTAAAAAAATCTATGCTTGTTGAAGTGATTTAGGCTAACTTAAACTGCCCACTGCCAAATCTGTTGAATTTCCTTGAAACGATTGCATTTTTTTTAATTGATGCGAATGTTGCTGATTTCAAACACGCAATGGCTTATCAAAGAATAGTAAATTTGTTTTTTCACGCATTCGAACAGAGCAAATGAAAGAGATGCATGAATTATGAAAAAAATTGGCAAGTAGTTAGAAACTCAGGTGTGTTTCGTTTCAATTTTTGTGCGCTCACAGCAGAGAAAATCAGTTTATTTCGAAGCAGTCGACGGCGAGAATTACGGTAGCCATAGTCATAATCATTAAACCACAATAATATTTGCGCTGTGGTTTCCCTCGAACCCGAACCATGTGCGTACGAGAGTTTTTTTTAAAGTAGCACAATCGTTAAACTGTACAGCAATCCTTTATTTTATGTCCAAATTGTTCAGGAATTATGTATGTCACACAGTATTGTATGGTCTTGACAGATTTATTTTAGCAGTGCTCTAGGTCTTCTTTAAGTTTAGCCAATATGATTTTAATTTCTCGGTAGAAGAGACAAGAAGCAAAACTTATACTTTTACTACACCATCCCATAATGTTGAACCTTACATGGAACAATTAATCGCATATAAAAATAAATCAAGCCAGCTCTTGTTTTAAAATATAGTGCATTATCAGCAAATGCTGTGTTTTTGTCTTTGAAGGGTTGTATAAACAATGATTTAGCTAAAAAATAAAAACAAAAACAATAATAGTCCACAAGAGTACTATTTTGTTTCTCTTTTTTTCGTTAAGAATTTGTTGAGAATTTTCCTCACAATATCAGTGTTTTTCTCTTTGCTCTAAAAGAACATTATTCCCGACGAACGCATTGTACCGCATTTTAAGCTATATTCCTTAAGCGGCTGCAATGTTTATCATGGATTATCAGTGGTGATGCAGATGGAGCAATGTAATTTTAATTTTTATTTCTACGAAAAGTAACGCATTTATCGCAGACAAACATTTTGTTGTTTTTTCCTTAAAGAGCTTAAAGATTTTTTTTTAGATTAAGAGTTTCTTTTATTTGTCCATAATATAAACAATTTGTCTTAAAATTAGACTTATAAATAAGGTTGCATATTGTCGGCTCAACAAAAGGGGCCCGACGGTTTTCCATTGTTAAATTTACAATATAATTCCTTAAACAAAATTATTATAATGGTGACTTAATCTAATTTTTGACTCTAATCAAATATTTTGAAAATTGTAATTGATGGTGTAAATTATGAAAATTATATTAAAACTAGTTACATGGAATTACCTTCTGTAATATCGGTTGTCTGCTTTTTCGTAGAATTGTGTCTCCTCACAATTGATCACGTTATCGAATCTTTGGTCGATGATCTCCCGGGGGCTGAGATATCTGTGTGATGGTTCGAACGTTAGCTGATTGAGTTCTTGAATCTCCGCATTCGGATGGTTTTGAAGTTCTTGTCTTTTTTTGTTTAGCTGTAACATATACCTCTCTATTGGGACTATCCCTGCGTTTTCATATAAGATGGTGTTATGGAAATACTTCCGTGAAGTTGGGTGTCGCCACAATCCTGCGCATGAACGAAATATTCTTCTCTCGAACTTTGAGATCTTTCTTATTGCGCTTGGAGAGATACTGAACCAAACTGGGCAACCGTATGTTATAACTGGCCTGATGAGTTGCTTGTAAACTAATAGTTTCGTGCTTTTGGTACGACCATGTTTTTTCCTCAGCAGCGGATAAAGAGATGCAGTGCGTACCTGTTATTCCATTATGCTGTTATTTCCTTGCGAATGTCTTAGCTGCTTTTGGGCTCGAGCATGATCAGTGACTCTTTTGCTATAGAGTTTGCAGCTTCGCCTGCCATCTCATTGTCCTTGATCTCCGTATGTCCTTATATTGAATTGCTGACAAAAAGGACAGATTGTCAGTGCAAATCAGTGTTCTTTTGTGCTTTAATTTTTTAAGCTTGTAGGATTACAGTGGCTTCCGCTGAGAAGATCGACGAGCACTGAGGAAGTTTGGCTTTTACAAGAGTCAAATTGTTGTCATTTAACCACTGCAAAGGAGGTGCAGTACTCCAATTTTGATTCGTCGGTGAAGATTAGTTTCCAGTTTGTTTGCTTCATCCTCTCTTTTATGTCGTCTAACATTGTTTTATACACTTTGGAAATCGGATTTTCCTCTAGTTAACATGATAGGTGTGTTGTTGTCTTGTGTGGATGCATGTCTGCAGGGAAATGGACAATGAAGGGGAAAGAGTTTTTTTGCGTTTAACGTTATTGGCGACGTCGCTGAGGTTAAGAGTTTCGGAACGAGCAGTGATTTTATAATTCAGCCTTTGCTCAATCGATTGAAGGCCGAAATCTGTCAAATATTTTTTTCATTCAAACAAAGAGACAACACTTCGACTCACAGATATCTTAAAAAAGCTTAAGAAAGTTTTAAGTGCTTTATTTTACTTATAGACTAATGATGGCTCCGGGCCACTAATCTTTCGTCATAAGACATATGACCGAGTGGCTAATATCTAGCCAACAGCCCAATGATATGATGCCTCGCCGATTTGGGTGTGGTATTTAGTCTATCTTTAACGTTTTTGAGTAGGGACTATCACTCTTCGTTCTTTTCGGTTACACGAGATAATTGGGATTAAACATTTTTTGCTTGTTTTGAATCGAATGAGAGTCTTATTACATTTTATTTATTAATTTTTGTTTTTAATTTAGAGCACAAGATGTGGATTATAGTGTGCCGCCTGAATACTTGATAAACTTTGCGATAAGAGACAAACTGTCACATCCTGTTCTGAAAAAACTGCAAGAAGATCTGTTATTCTTTTTATTCTACACTAATATTGGTGATGTGATGCAATTAATGGCCGCAGCTGAATTGTAAGTTTGCATTGTAATTTTTCTTACGTACACAATTAGTTGAATTGTTTTTCCTTCTGTTCGCTTTCAGACATAATCGTGAATGGAGATATCACATAGAAGAGAAAATTTGGATAACTCGAATCCCGGGCATTCATCAATATGAAAAAAATGGTACAAAAGAACGAGGAACCTTTTATTACTTCGATGCACAGACTTGGAGACGAGTGTCCAAGGTTTTCCAAATCGATGCCGAGAAATTAGATAAATGTCCCAATATAAGTGCGTTTATGAACTTAAATGGACAGTCTGTATAATAAAAAAAAACACAAATCGAAAACAAAAACAAATCTTTTTTTGAAAGTAAAAAAAAAGCAAAAAAGCATGAAAAAATAAAAACAAAAACTATTTAAATATTTTAGATGCAGGAATTTCATTTTGCTTAAAGGGTAACCATAAATCCAAAGTTTTAAAATAATTATAAAAAACATATTTACAATATTATTTATTTGTTATATTAGCATTAAATGCACATCTCAGTTCTCGCTGTGCCAGTGCTGGTCAATGTTGAGCTTTTGCATGACGTTGTTGTGTGAGATTGTCTGATTTTGTGCCAAATAATCGTTATTTGCTGGAAGTGTAGAAATCGATGGCTGAAGCGCATCGGGAGCTCTAAAAAGATTACGGAGATGCTGCTCTTAGTGAAACAATGTGCCGTGATTGGTTCCGTCGTATTAAGGACGGCGATTTCGATGTTGACGACCGTCAGCGTGAAGGAGAGACAAAATCCTTATAAGATGCTGAATTGGAGGCATTGCTCGGTGAGCATCCGTGCCAAACGCAAGAACAGATTGCTTGTACGTTGTGAGTTACCCGTCAAACCATTTCCATGTAATTGAATGCGTTGTGAATGAGTAAAAAACAAGGAACTTGGGTTCCCGATGATTCGAAGCCAAGTGACGTTGAGCGTCGTTTTTTCGCCTGTGAACAACAGCTCCAGCGGTAATAAGTGAATGGTTTTCTTCATCGCATCGTGACGGGTGATGAAAAAAAGATTCATAACAGCAACCCAAAAAAAACGAATATTGACGCTGCGAAGGTTATGCTGTGTTGGTGCAACCAGGTCTATGTCATTTATTATGAAATGTTAAAACCCAACGACACCATCACTGGGCAACGGTATCGACTTCAATTGATGCGATTGAACCGAGCACTGTGAGAAAATCGGCCACAATTCGAGCAGAGGGAAGTCTTACTGCACCCGCCATATTCCCCAGATATTGCTTCATCCGGTTATTACTTGTTCCGTTTATATAAAAACCTCAAAAAATGGCTTGATTCGTGGATAGCCTCAAAAGATGGTAAGAACCAGCAGAACACAAGCAGGGCAAAAACTTAATGAAACTTTTTTGAACAATTCAATGTAACTTCAAAGCCGTTGATATTAAGTCGAAACATTTCGGAGTGTGGCAACATTTTTGTAACTAACATTATTCTCGCCCTGGAATCGATTAAATTGAAAATTGGGTGGTCGAACATTATTAATCTAAGGATCCATTTATATTAAATAATATTTTTCGTTTTTCCTTTAAAGTGAATTCTATATAAAACAAAAAAGAGCAGTTTTTCGCTTAAGCAAACCTCTTAAATCTATTTCTCTTAAAGCAAACCTCGATTCGCTAATATTATTAACTTTTTTAACTTTTTATTTATAACTCGGAAATCTAATAATTCGGTAATTTACACACGACATAACACAAAAAAAAACGTTCTATTATGTATAACAACTAAGGGACAGTAAAATACTCTAAATAAGTCGATATCGAACTCTCTCGGCATTCGGACTCAACCCATGGAGCATAAGAAATCAAAATAAATCTGATTCAAAGCAACACAATCTTTCAATTCTGCTTATAATCCTTCTCTGTGCTATGAGCAAAAGAAATTGCACAACAATAATCCCTTGAGAGGATAAATATAACACAATCCAATAGATGATTTTTTTTTGCATTTTTATTTTAGAAATTCCGAATCTTCTTATATGCTAGGCAAAAATGCTTAAACTAGCTTAAAGATACTTAACTATAAAGTGATAATATACCTTACTGGCCCCGTTCGAGCACTCTAAGCTAAAACGAATTTTACAACTATTTCTTTCGACGAAAGTTCTTAAAATAATTTATTCAAAACATGAATTAATTAAAAACTAAGAAAAGGATTGATATTTCTATCAATTATCAAATCTTAGTGAACGAACGCATTTAAATTGAATATTTCTTAAAAATAATCTTATATCTAAACTTAAAGCTACCTTAAATTAAATTCATACACAATATTAACTACATACAAGATATATATATACTATATATATATATATATATATATATATATATATATTATTTTTTTTTTTCATTAACCTAAAAAAAAAACCTTTATGTACCTTAACCCTTAAATTATAAACTAAACTAAAAACTATGCAAGCCGGCCAGGCTAGATTAACATTACTACATTAATGGTAGTACGAAGCTGTCCCGAACGGAGAATACTACGGCTAAGTCGCTTCTCCTTGTAACCACCAGAACTGGAGGTGTTGCATTAACACATCTTTTTTGTCGCGGAGCGAAACCGCCCTATTGAACCGGAGATTTTCCCCAGAGCTGCTTGCGATGTCTTTGTTCTAGATAAGTCGCTTATCCACACTTTTCCGGGCAACGTGGAAAATTAACGGTACTGCATTTCTATCCTGGATCAGACCGTTAAGGTCCAAATTGAAGAATACCTCCGGAGGAATGAAGCCATTAATGCGAACAGTATTGTGATACTCGTAGTTGGACTAGTAAGCCCCGAAGATCAGGTTATTGCTCGAGGAGATTGATCTTGCAACGTGTCTCCGAATAAGTTTGATAAGAAAATTAACCACTCGGATTAGGTTGGCCCAGTTGTACGGTACCTCATTATGATAGAATTTTTTGTACTGAGACCCTGGAGTTCTATATATAGTATATGGAGACAAGCCCTAAGACATCGCCTCTCGAAAACAAAAGATGATTATTTGTATGTAAGAATGTGATTAAGTAACGAAACTGAAATAGATGCGAATCTGTGGAATAAACGAATGCACGACTCAAAAAAAAGTCAGCTGAGATGTTTCACCCTTGATTTCTCGTTAGAGTACCGGGTAGACCTGAGCTTCAACCTACAAATCTCTCCAACTAATTCAATCCATATCTTACTGTCCCTAATCGCGTTCACTCAGTTGGCTGCTTTTAATTTATATCTTTTGTGACGTTTTATCCTTTGAGGCTGTGTGTCTTTCTATCGATAGCAAATAGTCTTCCCATGTTTTCATTTCATTGAAAACAGGGGTTTTCTGAAAGGGGGCCAATATGTTGGCTAAAAGTACTGGAGATAATTAAGTTGCTATGAGTGCAATGAGCTGTCAAATGTCATGTCGGTGTGAAAGCTTGTTTATATCTTCTCCTCGATCCGTCCTCCACGCATACGGGACCATATATTTAAAGAAGAATTTTTTCTCTCGAAAGTGCTCAAAAACTGATCTGCCTTTCTGCTTATCGTCCACTACTATCCAGCACTCGGATCTCGATTTCGACATTTCGTATTCCGAGTTAGGAGTTTTGAACCCATTTATATCGCCAAACCGAAGTAGCAGCGGTTTCCTAGGGCGAGTCTTCGCCGAATCTCCACTAAGGTGTCATTCGTGGAGTTGATATTTAGTCCGAGGTAGGTAAACTCCTTAACCACCCCGAAATTACTGTGTTTTCCGACTAATACGCCAAAAATGCTTTCCTTACTGATTTTGGCATTGAAGTCTCCGAGTGTGATGATACAGGTTTGGTCCAAGAGGTCTCTCATAACTGTTTTTTGTTTACGTGGTTATGAAGTTACACAGACGGCACAACCCTCAACCTGAAGGTTGTTCTTCTTAAGCCCCTAGAACGAGGGGCCAGTTAAAACAGAAGTCAGTAATCCTCTTCGGAGATGTGAGCACTGCCGTTGATCCAAATAAGGCTCATCGGCCCTCGTCTCTTTTTCAAAAACATGGCTTACTTTTTTGAAAAACATCATCGGAGTGAGCTCCAAGTATGTCCAAGTACCCAGATAAAGTGTATTCTGCGTTCACCTGCAGCTTTGACGTCATCCCTGGCTCCATCAAGAGAGTTCGTCTTGTTCACGATTCGAGCTTATAAATTTAGCAGGCCTGGTCCGAATGGACACCAACCAGTACCCGCTGGCCACTATAGGGGAAAAGAATAAGCGCAATTTATGTATTGGAAACAGTAGCAACACCGGTTGACGCCAGTCATTTTGTATCTTGTTACTTCAGCATCCAACCAATAGACAAAACATGTCCACATAGTTGGGTGGGATTCACAAATTTTTTTTTCAGAACAGCAATAATCAAGAAATCTGAAGCAATCCACATGGTAAGGCCCAACTAGAGCTAATTGTTGGAATGTGACCAATGTCGACGCATCCTTATCCAATCGCAGATTCGACATATAGGTAGCGCTGCCAACTAGTTGACGTTTCAAATATCTGACGTTTCAAAAAAACAACAACTGAAATTCCATTCCAAGCATTGTTGTGTTTTTGTTTGTTGTTAACTCGGGACGCAATTTTGTATTTCTTGTGTTTCCTCTTCTATAATAATTTTTATGTAAACTAATTCAAATAAAGTGCCTTAAATCACATCTGTTATTTCACAGATTAAAAAAGTGCATGTCGAAATGAACAAAAAAAATATAGAGCGCTTATAGTAGATTTTTTTGTTGTTTATTATTTTATCTGAACAGTCTTTCGGTGTTTAATTTCCTGAACAACAATGAACACTCCCGGCTTCAGTATTTTTCAAGGCGGCGAAAGTATAAAACTCGATAGTAGCATCAATCGCGCCGAAGAGGAAGAAGCGCTAGAGGACCAAAGGCGTAGAGAAAAAGAGGTTGTGCATGTCCTTAAAAAAATTTCGATCTAATCTAATTAATATGTTTTTGCTGACTAGCTAAATAAAGATTTACAACACGCATTTGACGACCTGATTGACGATGAAGATAACACAGTCGATAGCTCGAATTTTCAATCAGATATACTAGGATCAACAAGTGGGAAATATCAAGTTAATAATGGCAACTTGTGCATGGAAAAGCCAGCCGAAATTGATCGACATCCGCCAAGCTATCCAACAGCAAATGCGAATCTCTATGCAGAAGAAATTCAGAAATTGAAAATGCTCCTAGATTCGAGGACACGGTAAGTTATCCTGATGAAGAATTCATTCATTACTTACACGGACGCACTTATGTATTTATTACAGATGTAAAAGGCTAGACAGAAATATTTGAAAAAAGTTGCTAATAGTGAAGAATAACCATGGCTTGTTTTCATATCTAGTTTGTGTAAAAGCAATAATTTTTAAGAAGAAAAACACATTCAATGACTTTTGTTCAAGGTTAAACACAGGGTTCTCCCGACATCTCATTTCAGGAAGTCAAGCTTGCTGATTGCATTTACGTACACTTTCAAACTTACCAGCGATACCTTACTGTGCTTTTCTAGTCGTTTCAATAACGTCTTCATATGCAAGCCTCTGAAGGGGATTTCTAAATGATTGTTACATATTGGCGTCTTAGCGCTGCACGACTCTTTCGGGTACGAAATGTTTAAAATTCACATCAGTTCATCGTCCTGTGCAATAATCTCTAACGACCAATATGAAGCTTCGAACATTTTTTGGGAGTTAGAAATCATGTTGTATGACGCAACTTGAAAAAAATAGTAGATGTTTTCGATTTGGAATTTGAATTATTATGTTGCGAACAATGATTAGTTTAGTTTACTTTATTTAGGAATTTTCACATTTTAACTAAATTATTATATCTACTTATGAATATTTAGTCCTGATAAATCTAATCACATTTTACCTAAATCTACATAGATTATTTTCATATTTAAGTTACATCAACATATATTTTGAAGATTGATTATTAAATGTGGAAGCCTTAATAATCAATCTATTTCTTACATTGTGATTATGCACGTCCCCTGTATACATCAATTTATTTCATAAATAGCTTGGCAACTGCTTTTCTCATTTTGAACACAAAAATTCATAAATTCATTTTAAATCGTCGGTTAACACTTTCCATTTAAGTTCATCTAACAAAATATCAATACGTCTATAGTATATCTTCTCATCGCTTTATTCTATAGCTTCTGCAATCTATCATAGATTTATTTCTCATATAGATAACAGAAGAGCAATATTCAAAATGGGGTTTAATTAATCGCATAAGTCATAGACATTTTTTTTTCTTTTCCTCGCGAAAAACTTATTTACTTATTTTTTTTTAGCTATGTAGCTAATGTGTTCATTGAACTTAAATTTTTGTTCTATCATAACTCACAAGTATTTTATTTCATCAACTACATCCATCTTCACATTATTAATTGAAATGGGTTTTGTCTTACTCCGTTAATAAGCATGCGTTTAGTCTTCCCTATGTTCAAACTAAGCATATTACCGCTAAACCACACACTTAGGTTTTTAAATTAATGTTAATTTTCTCAATACATTCATTAATATTATTACGGGAAATGTAAAGAATGCCATCGTCCGCAAATAATCTCACTCACTACGAAAAGTAAGGCGCCCGGAACTGATCCTTGTGGGACCCAAAGACTGACTTTCTCTATTTCCGATAGTGGTACATCAATTTTAGTCCTCTGTCTACATGATTGCGACCAATCATGGTGTTGAGGGGTGGCTTAAAGTTATCACATTCTAGGCAGAAATGATGTAAAAAGGCGACGCTACGAAGACTATGTCTTTTGTATTTCGCGCAGTCGAAAGATTCTCATTTCTTCTCATTCATCGAATAATCCTTAATGATTTGAAGTATGAACTTTGTGTTACCAGTACACTCATTGATTAATTTAAGTGCGACGCAAGCTACTTGTTAATGTGCTTGGAGCCACGATAATTATACAGAATAGATATTCTCAAATATTAATGGTAAACATAAGTTATAAGTGCAATGGATGCATACCGACAGCATATCCTACGCGTGTAAACACAATAATCTGCACACACAAAAACTTAAATTAAATTAATAAATTCTCATGATAAGATTATCGCTTAGGAATACCGGTGACAATTTCCTTAATTACGGCAAATCACCTATATAAACCGTTAAATGTAAGCTCATTATCATGAAGACGCTCATAAATATATGCTAGTAAATGCCGGGCTACCTTCTATTGAAGAATATAAATCACGAGACGAATTAAATCAATTGAGATCGAATAGCATTTCGAAAAAAACAGCCTACCTCCTTGAAATTTTTTCTTATCAAATTCACACCTTGGGAATGAGGCAAGAATAGTATATTTAGGATCTGACATGCTACGAAGAATCAAATAAGTCAAAAGAAGTTATTCGAACCCAATCTCTTCACTCATCGTCCGTTCTCAAAGCGGAAGTATGGATTTTTGTCTTTATAGATTGATCTAAAACCAGTAACAGAAAATCTTTCCCCTCCAGCAGTGATTTCGGTTTATAGATTATTTTAGGAACACTTCCATCATAAGCAACCATGTTCTCAGTGGTTTCCTTTGTCCTCTATAAATCTGCAGTAATTTATTAAAAAGAATAAGGATTAAATAATAAGAAGCTAACAGTTTTGTGGTTTAAACATTCCTATTTAAACTGTTGGTTGTTATGGTGTACGTGATGTTATTCCTTTCTTATTTCCCTTCAAATGAATGTCTTTGTAGTCTTTATTGGGATGTTACGGACTTATCACGTCGTCCGAACTACTTTTTGACATTTTGCTTGGACAAAGGTTTTTCTTATCTTATCTTATCATTCGTTTTGTTGGGGGCTGCATATATATCTCGACTATATGCGACTGATGATAGATTGACAGTTGTAACAGTCTTGGTTCCAATATATCTAGATTAACAATATAATATTATTATTACTATCTGGGGCTACGGTAGTGCCCCCACCAAGGCGAGCCAAGCGAAGCGCAAAGGCACTACCTACATTTTCTCAAAACGCTTCGTCGTTTTTTTGAACCCGTATAACTTAGGTATGGATTATGTCAGATCAACAAAATTTTCGGGATATGTTGTCAATAGCAGACTTATTAAACATATAAAGTTTAAGTATAGCATAGCTCCTTTAGATTTTATTGATATCTAAAAAACCCTGATTTCGTCACTGACTCACTGATGATCATCAAAATTCTTAGGATATTGTTTAATGTCCTGGAAAGCTGAAATTTCGTATGTAAGCTTGTATAAGTACGCCAAAAAATAATAAAACTTGTTACTTTTATTCCCCTTTCCCTTAAACTAGGGGATGGAGTTTGTATAAGGCATGCAATTTTGATGCTAGAGGTCTGATCCGATCTTTTTATGTATAAATAGGTACTCCTTGTTATTAATTTTTATAAATAAAGAAAAAATAATGTTATAAAAAAAGGAAAAAAAATCTTATCTTAATCGACACATATCAACCAATATTCTTCATACTTAATCGACATATTTCGAGACATATACTTCATATCATACTTCAAATCATATAAATATAAATAGTAGTGCCCGAATGTCTCCTGCCTCTTACGTTCACGCAGTAGGAAAAATAAAAATAATTGTTCTTGACAGCGAGTACGTCGATTGTCCATTGTCGATTGTCTTAGATATATGTACATCTTATATACTTAGATGTAGTAGGCCAAGGGCTGAGTTGAAATAATATTCTCATTGATATTGGGTCATCCATGTTCTCTTGTGGGCAGGATTATGTAGCACTCTCTAGATTGACAAATATGCAATCTATAAAAATTGACTTTAGAAGTATTAAAGCACAACAGTCAGCTACAGTCGAATATAATCGCCTAATGGCCTAGTATAGCCCTGATCTATCACTTATTATAAACAGTAAACCAACAAAGAAAAAAGGCGCCTCTGATGTGCAAGAAATACACAAAAAAAAAACTTTTTCATTTAAAATGTTGCCAAGGCGAGACCATATGACACTGTCAAAAAGTTATAAGATCTCATGTAGAGCCAAGCTTCTAACTCAACACGCCTTAACTCTAGAAAGCCTTACTTCACAAATTCTACAACTTAGTCAAAATTGGTGGGATAACTTTTACAATAATTAATATGGTCATACTTCCAAAAGTGATTTCTTTATAAGTTAATCTTATTTCGGAGAATTCTCTCTTTGGAAAAATTTAAATTTAATATTGGTACATTTAAATCCTCTAGACATCCTTTTCGATTAAACATTTTATTATTAATTTCTATTTTACAATTTTTAAATTTGATTAACTAGTTTCCTTCGATTTAATATTGAATATCGTTACAATTGTGTTTTAATATTGTAAATAATGAATTCTCCTCTTTCTTAATTATTATTATTATTTATTAACAAGAAATTATAAATTAGTTTAAAGTAAAATAAAGAGCACTAGCTACAAGGGCTTACGGCTCGGAGGTTATTGTTAGTAAGGAGGAAATTATTTAAATTTAATATATTTTCAATGTTTATATTATTCAAAAAAGAGTTAATTGATTGATGGTTTTTTAGGATGGTGTTAATTTTTTTTTTTGATTCCGTGCAGGTTGACAGACTTGCTAAATGTGAAATGTTGATTGTGTTGTTGCAGGTTGAGCACAAAGGTGGGTTTTCCTTTCTTAGGATATCTTGATGTGTGCGGATGGTGTGACCCAGACGTAGACGAATGAAATTAGAAACAGATTTTCTAGAGATTGAAGATGGATAGATGGGGGCGTTGCGGTTTGTGTTTATTCTGCAGTAGTGGGAGTCATCCCTCATCCAATTTGAGATTTTGTTGGTTTTAATAATGTGGCTTATTTTTCTTTGAAGATCAGTTTTTGAAAATACATCAAAGGCGAAAACTGTTTTTTTGTTGCAAAGTTTTGCTGCTTCATCTGCAAATTCATTTCCTGGTATACCGATGTATAATACTAATAACTTTGGTGTTGTGGTTTGGGTTTCGTACTGAATTTATAACTGATAGGCTATCAGAGCAAATCACTGATTCGGTTTTATTATGGACCAATATTTTGGCGGCTTCGAAGACAACAAGCGCTTCGGACGTAAAAATGGAAGCATGCTCGCATATGATTCCAGTTCTTAACAAAGTCCCATTTTCATAAGTTACAGCGAATGAAGAGTTGTATTTTGTTAGAGTAACAATAAGGGATGAATGTTCAATATTCCAAGGAGGACGTATTGGGGTGTTGTGTTTGACGCGTTTAACAGGTAGGCCCATTTGTTCGGCAGTTGAAAAAGCTTTTGTGGTAGAAGAAGGAAGTCGAATGGCTCAATTTGCAACATTTGTAGAGTCAATGTCTTTGTCAATAACGTCAGTCATAAGAAAATACATAAAAAAATGGGATGTGGAAAGAGGGCTTACAAGGGATAATACATTTACATATTCATTCAAAGTTAACACACCTATACTCGTATAGCTGGGCTTTATATAACTTTGTTGTTCTATAGCCAGGTATTCTTTAAGAATTTTTTTGGAATTTTGTTGTGTTTCTGATTACCCTAGCGTTAAATGGCAGCGAGTTCCAGAGTCGGGTGACATTGACAAGAACTGTCGTTCGGAGGTCAAACATTTGTACTTTGGCTGTACCACCATGTAAAATCTGCTAGATTCTAGAAACTTAAGCTTTTGATAAAGGTAATCTGACTGACCGGTTTGCATCACTTCATAGAGGAAACAAAGGCAACGGTATCTCACAAGGTTCACAATAGAGCAGCCATTCATTTTTTTGGCGTCGTCAGAAACATGGTCGTATCGTTTCAAACTATGTATAAACTATAGCGTGCATCATTGTTATAAGCAACGTTAAGCTTTTTTCACTTTCACAATCTAAGTTGCTGAAAATCTCGGCAAGAGAAGAGATTTTGCCAAGAGTAGTTTAGTTTTTGTTAGGAGAAAACTGTGTGTTTGCCATAGAGTACGGAGTCCTCCATAGGCTTGTCTAACAGTGATATTGAGATGTGTATTCCACGTTAAAGTTCTATTAAAGGTCATGCCTAAGTTTTTCGCTGTCTCGACGTACTCTATGGTGCTTTCTCCATGTTAGTATTCATAGTGTTCCAGTCCTACTTGTTAATATTACGTCTTCTACTATCTCTAGTGGGTGCTTCACTTCATTGAAATGATTAAGAAAATCTTCGCTTCTTATTACACCTGTTACTTCAGTATATTTTCAATTTTCTTAACGAAAATATTTACTTTACCTTTTCAGAGAACTCGAACATATCAGTAAAATTGCTCAAGATGAAAGAAAAAAACGTGAAGAAACCGAAAAGCGTTTGGCCATTTCAGAAGCAGAAAGAGAGCGTGCAAATCTATCAAAAAAATCTTCGCATGAACTATTGGTTGAAAGCAAGGAGAAATGTTCCAACCTAGAAAGCGTAATTCAAAAGCTTAAATCGGACATCAAATCGATGGAAGCAGAGAATAATGAGATTATAGGAAAGCTAGAAACATCTCAAGCTATGCTCGCTGATGTTCAGCACAAGTACCACATGGTTGAAAAGAACATCAACACAAATAACGATCGTAATGCTGAGCTGAAGCGAAAGCACACAGACGAAAGACATCGTGCTGAAATTGAAATGATGCAGCAACAATTGGACAGCATGAATAATAAGTTAGACAAAAAATCAACTGAACTGGATAACATGAACACAAGATATAAAGCGTTACAACATAGTCATGAACTCATGCTCATCGATAAATCATCAAAAATAAATGAAATGTCCAAGGCTCTGGCGGAAGCCCAACAACAATGCCAGGAACTTATGTGTAAGCATGACTACTCGCAGGAAAATGTTCGTCTTCAGCGATTGGTAGCAGATTTACAAATGCAAATCCAAAGCATGGAGAGAACAATAGGGACTCTCAAATCTCGCTTGGAACAAACAACAGCGGACTTAGATGCAATGGACAGTGTTCTTCAACAAAACAACGATGAAAGCATAAGGCGTCTTAGCCAAACCCATGGCAGAGTGGTGGGCAGCACTCCAATGTCAACGTCGGACAGGGTAAGTCATTTAAAAGATGAACTGTACCGAGCCATGGCAAATCTGAGACAGAAACGTGAAGAGATCCGTACGATGCAGCAGACGCTAGATCTTAAAAACCAGGAGATCAAGAATCTTAAGGAGGAGGAAAATAAGGCACTGGTTGAAATCAGCACGTGCAAGGAGGAGAATGCAAGACTGAAGAATAAACTGAATTTGATAGAAGAGGAAGTGGATGAACTGCGCTCAAAGAATTCTGCTGAAGATTTTGAGACGAAACAATCAGAGCTACTGGATGAAATCAAGCGATTGAAAGACGATCAAAAGTTATTGCAGAATAAACTGGAAGATAATAAAAAACTGCAACAAAGTAAGCAAGAAGCAGAGAAGGCGAAGTCTAGCCTAATGGTGGAGCTGAAAGCTCTCGATTCGAAAGTTAAAAATTTGCAGATTGATCTGGAAGAAGTAAAACAGGAGCGTGACAGTTTAAAACTAAACTATGAACAACTTTTACAAGAGAAAGGTGACCATCAACGGGTACAAATTGAAGTTGAGAAGTTGAAATTTCTTCTTAAGGATGCTCAAAAGGAGTGCGACCGCTTAAAGAATTTGTACATAGAAATTTCTAATGAAAAAGAAGCCTTGGCATTAGAACTTTCACATATTCGTAAAAGTGATTTTTTCAAAGAGCTTCAAGAACAAAAAGAGAAATCTGCAAGTTTGAATAGAGCATTGGAGTTAGCTGAAGTGAAATGTTCCGAACTGGCCAAGATCCTTCAAACTCAGAGGATTTCTTATGAAAAGGATCTCCAACATCTGCGAGAAAAATTAGGAAAAGGTTTGTGCACTTTTTTTTTAGCTTGAAATTAGTTTTTATTCTCTATTCTTTTTTTCTCATATAGAAAAAGCTGATAGCTTTAATACTGCATCGAAGAATTCATCAAATAGCTGTTCGAAATGTCTTGAACACGTTTCTGAAAGTACTAAGGTGGGCATTTTATATATTTCAATTCGATTTAAATTAAAAAATGATATTATTATAAGAAAATTACGAAATTGCATAATGCAGAGGTTTTGGCATTGTTTTCGAATCTGGTTCAATCACCATTTGCCGATACCTATCGGCTTTTAATGTTCGAGTTTCAAGTTCGTAATCGTCAAATACAATAACTTGTGAAGAAGATGCCGTTTGTTCTGTTTTGAGGGCAAGCAATTGAAATAAATAAGAATTCTTATAATACATTTGCGCTCTCTATAGAAATGATGAAAAAGTGTAGTCAAATATAACAAAATTATGTTTACGAGCTCTATTTCCTTTGGGGAATATTTGTCTGGCGCAAATATAAAATTATCGTCTCTTACTTCTAAGATTTTTGTTTTTTGTTTTCAGTTGGAGATCCAAAATCTGAAGCTAACAAACCAGTGCTCAATCTATCAAAAGGAAATCGACGATCTTAATTCTGAACTTAAGGAGGCAAAACACCACATTGCCGATTTATCAGACAAGATCGTGCTAATCGATGAGAGAGAAAAACTAATTGTTGAACTTAAAGCAAAAGCTCAACAATTTGAAGAATATATTAAAACTCAAAGCAGTTCCGGGGCTTCATCCCTTAAACAGACTGGGTTTGAAGACAAAAGTGTTGAAACTTCCCCCGAACTTGAATCAAAATTTAATCGACGGCAAGTAGAAGCAAAAATTCGTGATGAAATGGCAAAGATATTTGCGAATGAAATAAAAAACAATGAAAAGCGCTATAGAGTGAAGACCACTCAACTGGAAGAAGAAATTCTAGGGCTTCGACGTGATTTACAAAAAATCAACATGGAACTTAACCAAAGGCAAAACGAAGTGCAATTGTTGAAACATGTCGTTCTTACAGAACGTGAGAAAACTGAAGAACTAATGAAGAACAAGGACACAGAGTGCAATGAGATATTTCAAAAACAAAATCTAATTTTGCACAAGTGTCGGGATGAGTTGAAGTTGAAAACACAGCGGATCAGTGAATTGATTCGAGAACTCGATGAGCGAAACTCGCAAATAGAAGCTGAGAGAAAATCGATGAAAGCCGTTATGACTCAATGGGAGGAACAGCGAAGAAAGAGTGACAACGTTGCAGAAGAATGGGAACACAAAATAGACGAAATGAAGAAACTTCACGAGGCGGCGATTGCTTCTTGGCAAACTAAGTATAATTCAGCCAAAAAGACTGCTGCTAATTATAAGGTAAGTTTCATTTTACAATCCATGAGGAGGCAAATAACAGTCCTATTTTATTTCTAGCGTTATGCAGAGGATAAGGAGAAACATATGATTCAGGAATACAATCGTATTAAATCCGAGTATGACGCTTCACTTACAAAGATTGAAATTCGTATGAAGGAAATCTTTGAAAAAAAGAACAAAGAGGTAAAAAATGTTCACAACTCCCTTTTTTTTAGTGTAAAATTTTAAATATTTTTTCGGTAGATGAAAGACCTGGTAGCCGAAATGGAAAAAAAGGCCACAGACAGCAATAGACAACATTCCGAAGCCGTGACAGAAAATAGAATTCCTTGTGGATAACTAACATGAGGATTCTTTTAATATTATTTAAGCGATTTGGCTATAACATATTGTATTTTCGTTTTGAATGCGCACATTGTTCTGATTTCACACTTATTCCAGTTTATTTAATTGTAGAGAACTCCACTTAAAAAGCGGAAAATGGCCATATAGTGTCATATTATTTTTTATAATAAAGTGACTGAATAAAATATATATATCAAATAATCAAAGGAGCCTTTATATCTTGGTTTCGATTGAAAACGGATTATTTGTCGTTTTTATAGTATTTTACAATATGCCAACATGCGCTGGTTGCCGCAGTTGGTAGAGCGCCTGCCCTTCAATTGTTTCGATTGACGAATCCTTTATTCAACTTCTAGTCCAGTCCCCATTGGCCATTGGGATCAAATTAATGGCACTATCACTGGATTGGTCGAACAACTATAGTTCTGGGTGGCGTTATTGTATCGGTTAGAGTTCTTTGTTCGGGTTGTGGTTTGTGTAGATGGCTCAGCTGTGAAGGCGTAACACCGACAGCAGGGTCTTGAGTTAAAACTAAAGTCCATATCAAAATCCTTCGTCCCATTGGAATAACGGAATTGAATTGAAACCAAATACATCTGAGTTTTTCAAACCACTACATAATCTTTCGTTCTTCTCCTAATTCTTCGCCTCGTTATGTGCTACACGCATTTTAAGAGAATTTACATCCTCTTGAGAGCAAAATTTAGATTTGCCACTAAAAATATGAAAACAGTGGATGGTATTACCTTTGCCCAAAACAAAAGTAGTATTAAAATTATTTTCATATAAAATATGTACATAATCTCATCTAATAACGATAAAATAAGCTACGTGGGCCTTCAACAGTCTAATAAAAATTTAAAGTCTTCCATAGATCACACAGCTGAAAGAGATAAATAAAACAGAACATTTTTTAGCATTTTGTCGTGTTGTGAAATGGAATACTGATGTTTTTTTATTATAAAACAGAAGTCCAATTACGATTTAATTTTTTTTTATCTAAGTAAGTAGAAAAAGGGATACATCAGAGGCACAACAAGTATGCGTTCTAGTGGCTATGTGGCGTGGAACTTTTTTTTATAAGATATATGATAGATGGATAAACTTTCGTGTCAGAATCTAGTCTTAATTTATTTCTTCCTTGTGGCGGCATTTCTTTTGATTCTCACATGTCCAAGAATTCAAAACAGTTGACGGCGCTTTTGTGCGCAACAAATTAATTATTACTATAATAATAGGGGGCAGAACAGTTTCCTAAAATATGTGTTCAATCCAAAGTGGAGTTACTGGAGGCCAAATTCGGCGTCGTAGTTAGAGATTATTTGTTTAGGCGTGTTATGGCTGGGGGTAAACGTTGAGTCTTTCAGGGTTAACTTTTTTTTGTGATGGTGATATTGGTTCCAGTTACTCTTTAAGTAAATCTTCTCGGTTACTGTAATGGGTGCTATCAGATCTAGTTTTCTGTAGATATTGAATCTATATACATGAGTGTCTTTCGCCGAGTTAGCTGCACTGTCTGCGTTTTTGTTTCCCTGTATCCCAACATGTTCTGGAGTTCATATTAATTTAATAGTATTTGGCGGCTTAGTGTTGTGGTTAGGATTTTTGGTAGCTTTAAGTACAGATATGCAGATACAGATTTACTGTCTTGGTGGCTGCATTGCTCGTTTTTGTTTTATTTTTTTATGGCAGGCTAGAGTTTATGTTATAGATTCAATGAAAAAACACAAATAATAGCGACGAATATGGACCGTTCAAGACATTTGAGAAAATTTTCGAAGCGGTAGTAAAGCATGGAATATCTGGAACACAATAATATTTTATCGATCTATCAAACAGCCTCTACGAAAACACACTCACGTGAAACAGCAAGGAGGAAGAAAGAAGAAATTTATGGTGTTGTTTCTAGATTTTAAAAGAGCATTTGAAACGATAGCTAAGGAAATACTTTTAAAAAAATACATAGATATATCATTCAAGGAAAGGAGCTTAAACGGTTTCAGTCATTCCCAACGAATTTGTTGAAGTGGAAAAGAAGACGTATCTAAATAACTAGTACCTTCGATTATTTGTATATACAAAACAAATCTTCATTTGGATGTCTAGCAGCTGTATACATTTGCATTGAGCAAAACTTATGCAGAAAAAATACAAAAAATAGAAGCGGTCCAAAAATGATTCCTTGTGGAACTCCACTCATTGCAGGAAGAGCTATCGACATTATTCCGTTTGTTACTACTCTTTGCTGTCGTCCGTTCATGGTTTTAAATTTTCACACAGAATTTGGTGATTCACGTTATCGAACGCTTATGAAAAATCCAGAAGTGATAGATACGAGAATTGATTAATGCCAATTGCTTCGCTGATTTCGTGTACAACTAATAACTGCTTTGCACCTTCTCTTTGCTCGAAAGTCCGACTGGTGACTGATAGAAGTTTCTGATTTTCCTGGTGCTCATACATTTGCTTCACTATACTTTTTTCAAAGACATTAGATAAAAGTGATACAATACAAATTGTTCTATTTAAGGTTTCATTCGAATTGGTTTATTTTGGGATGGAAATTATTTCAACAACTTTCTATACTGTTGTGAAATTTGAGGTGGTCAGTTAAGAGTGGCAGTATTATTTTCACAAACTTCGGATTAATTGCATCCAAACATTAGACTTAACAGATAGTAGTGCCTGTAAAATGTCTTCATCGCGGTGTCTACAGAATATGAACATCCCCTCATCACCCTTTTTTTCAACTGCTGCAGTAGGCTGATCACTGGATGTGGATGTTGCCGTGACAATTTTCCAATTTTATTTATTGCAATCAATGTCTTGAGGGCTTGTAGAGATCTGTTTTCCGATTCCAATTTGTCGCAAATGATTTCTCATATTTTGCCGGATACCTATTCTAGTTTATTTTGAAAAAATCGAAAATCGAAAAAACACCAGCATTTTTAACTCAAGAGGTCTTACATGTACATGAAGCACAACCTGACCTCCTATGAAATACAAACAATCTACGCTGAAAAATTGGCAAAAATCGTCATCGGGTCAGAAAAATTTAATTAATAAGGGGTTAAGCCTTAATTTGTAACCAAATGATGGCAAAAATGAAAACAATGTTATGTTATACAAAAGAAAATGTACAGAATTTGTTAAACTTAAAAGCTGAATGAAATGTTAGATACTGAATTTTTTGCAAAATTAAATGTGAATTCCAACTACTTCTACTGCATCAACTGTTTCGAGCCATGCATTAAACGTTACTTGCAACCGTGATCTACATGAAGCGTCACGAGCTTTTAAAAATATTTTTTATTCAACATTAAGCTTTCAATATTAAGCTTTATTTTTGGTTCCTGTGCGCATGCGCCCATTCAATCTGAGAAAAACAAAATTATTTTCCCATTTGGCTTTCTATTTTCAGGTCATTGAACTAGTACCAGATTCTGATTCCAGTCCTACCATAAAACAGACCCTCACAACTGGTATTCATCACTCAACTATCCTTAACTTAACCGATCCCACATACTTTACCCATATTCTTCGACACGCACTTTAAAAGCTCACCATAATTCTTCTTCCTCGTCTTCTTTCTTTGTGGGTTGCAATAATATTTATCTGAAAAATTTCTCTTGGTGCCAAAATATAAGTATTTGATATCTTGCACGCGAGGATACTTATCAAGTTTTAAAAATATAGCATTCGACCACATGGGATATCTTTTCTAATGATTGTGCTTTACTAACAAAAAAATCATTTAAGAACTCAATGGAAATTTATTCCAGCATTCATTTAATTTGTTCATAAAAACATCAATTTCACTTTTGTTAAGTCCAAGAGCTGCAGCAACGGTAATGTAAGGAACTTCAGAACTGGAATGGTGACTGCCCCATGCTTAAAGCAATTTTAAAATTGAACAACTGCATCCTTTTTATGTTTATGTTGTTTAAACTTACCACGGAAATTATAGTTATCGATGCATTTGGATTCAGATGAAGTAACGACTCTTATTCCTGAAACACCTCTTGTAAATAACATTGAGCCAAGTTTTGTTAAATTGGCAGAATTTGCCAAAGTTTTCAATGACAAGGCCATTGAGATTGGATTTCCCTTCGACAGTAACAATGTCTCATCGTGTGCATCTGCGAATTCCAACATTTTCGAGCGTAAATACTCAAAGCATTCCTTGCGCTTGGTCATGTGTTCCATGTAACCCGATTTTCCAAGAAATAAGAGCGTCATCAGGACGTCCAAACATTGACTTGACGATGCTCGGCCTGCAAAACTATAAAGTAAATAAAACTTTGAACAGATGTATTATTTGAAAGCTTCATACCTGCATAAGTTTTTGCAACATCTCGCACAGTTTCTTCATCAAAGCCAGAAACAATAGCCCCACCAACAGGAACCATAAGATTCTTGTCTGTACTTTGAATGAATAAATCGATTCTTCCTGATCTTGAAGCTTGTTCTAATTGGTGGGTTAGATAAGTGCTTTGAAGCCCATAGGCGTTATTCACCAAGTGTGGAATATTTGCGCTCTTGGCCAACTGGGAGAGAGAAAGCAAATCGTCGCAGTTACGCGGAGCAAAGCAACTAGTTGTTGAGAAGATGCATAATATATTTTCAGCACCGAGTTCCTTAATTTTGAGTTTAAACATTTCTATATCTGTTTGAAGGCCATTCGCACCTTTTATTACATCAATAATAATTGGCTGAAGGCCTGTGCTTGTGATGCACTTGAAGCATGCCTTTTGGTCTATTCGCGACCAGAGGACATATCTTCTCGTTGGACCTTGTTTCTTCAATGCGAGTAAACATAAGTTGAGAGTCATTCCTGTTGCCATGGGACAGAGAAAGCAAAATTTAGCACTTCTAATGCCCACAAAGCGAATAAGGTCTAGAAGCAAAGCATTGGTAAGGTTGAACATAAGTGTAGAGCCCGCTGCCTTGGGCTGTGATTCGAGTAGATCTCCCGATCGACCAATTCCATGCCCGAAGTTGTAATGACGTTTTGCAACTAGATCTAAATCGAAATTCAAATAATTTTCTAATTTAAGCGAAGAATGTGTAGAAAACTTACTACAAGCAATGCGTGCTTCGCGTTCGCCCAGGCCGGATCTGTGGCTAAAGTTATTGCTGTCTAGCGACGACAAATAATGGAGAAACTGTTCGATAGCCACTTCGCTCCATCCATTTTCCGGCAATTTGCGCTGCCAATATTTTACACTCAAACCAAAACTAAACACAGATAGAAGAAATACTAACAGTTTCGATGAGAACACGCCAGGATTGTTTTTCAGATTTGTTTGCAGCAATCGCAAGATCAAGATAGTTTTGAGGGACAAGTTTGTCTATATTCTTAAGGCCAGCCAAGTCCATGTTCATGTTTTCAAAAAATATGTTTTCACCTGTTTGTTCTGCAAAATTATCCGTTGACAGATATGTCATCAAGTGTTCAGTAAACTGTTGATGTCAAAAAATTGACATTCATCAGCCTGACAAAAGCCTAGACCATGAGCTCCAAAAGTTAGACCTAAATGGGCCTAAATATAGATCGCTAACCTTATTCTGCGTTTTTTTTTTGGTTTGCAAGTAAACTCACATAATGTGCCAAGATTAACAATTTTGACCAAACAGGAGCGCTGCAAGATTTAAATGTTCAAATGCTGTGATAACCTGTTGATAACTGCGGTTTGAACGACATATTACTTAATATTTCTACACTGATTGTTTATAAAAATTCAATATAGTAAATAATTTTAAATATTCACCCTTATTGTCGTCGTCGTCTGTCGAGTCGAGGGGTTTAGACACCCACGTTCAACATCAGTGTCAGTGATCCTATAAAACTCGCCGCAACATAAAGGTTTTTAGAAGATGGTACTTACCAAAAAAGTGTTGGGAACGATTTTAATCTTGGGTAAGCCCAACCCACATTTTGTATTATACTAAAAGAAGCACTAGATCAAATGGAAACATACATTTGTCCGCAATGGATAACATTTGAGATGATGGAAGAAGAAAATTTTTTTTTTTTTTTTTTTTTTTTTTTTTTTTTTTTTTTTTTTTTTTTTTTTTCAATTCAATTCAATTTATTATTATTAATACAAAAGTACAAATAAGACTTGTGTCTTCTTTAGTACATAAAAATCGGCTTATACAGGCGTAAACATAAAAGTGAAAAATTAAAATTAAACTTAACACAATTTTGTATATTATACATTATAAGGGCAGCAGTTAATAATGTAGCAAATTTAAAGAATAGGGAAAGAAGGGAAACAGGAATAAGGAATAAGGAAGAAAAGAGAAATAAAAAACATATATACTAAAATGTGTAGGAATCAACAACTTTTTTTTTTTTAATTCGGTTCACCAAAATATTTGGTGATTGCGGTTTTAAATCTATTTGCTCCAGCTATTTGCTTTACTTCCAAGGGAAGAGAGTTCCAGAGCCTGGCGACGTGGACGAAGAAAAGACGTGACGAGTTTAAATATCTTGAGGCAGGAGTTATCAAGTTACATGTTCGGGACGACTGAGCAAATTTAAGTTTTTCGGTGAGGTACCCAGGCAATTGGTTGTGAATGGCCTTGTACATGAAGATGCAGCATCTTATATCAATATATTCACCAAAAGTGCACCCAAGAATTAGCCGATGATATTCAGAGACATGATCATACCTCCGCAGTCCGAATACGTATCTTGCGGCGTCATTAAAAGCGACAAGTAACTTTTGCTGGGACTGGGAATCGGGTTTGCAATAAACTACCGCAGCATAAGAGATAATTGGTAAAATTAGGGTTTTGACCATCCTTAATTTTGTCACTAATGGAGTGAAAGCCGCAGACAGCCAAAGTTTGCGGAGAGTTGCATAAGTGCGTCCCACCGTATAGTTCACATGATCTGTGGCGGAAAGGCTTCTGTTTATCTTAAACCCGAGACTGGTCACTCTGTCTACATACTTGAGTTGTACGTTCGCTAAGAATACTGGCGGTAGCAAGTCTGTGTCATAAAATTTATTAGAAATAACTATAGCCTGTGATTTATTAGGGTTAAGTATAAGACCATTACACACAGACCAGTTATGTATTTCCAACAAGTCTTCATTAAGCCTGCAAACGAGATCCTCAACCAGTCCAATGGGCCTAGATAAGTGTACTTGTACATCATCGGCATAAAGATGTAAGAACACATTTTTACATACTTTTGGTAGGTCATTTATATACAGACAGAACAGAATAGGTCCCAGAATAGACCCCTGCGGGACTCCTGCCAATAAGTCCAAATAATTAGAGGCACAGTCACCCACACACACCCTTTGCATTCTGTTTGATATATAGCTGCTAATAAGCTGTACAGAACTTTCACTAAATCCAAAATACAACCGAAGTTTTTTACATAAAGTTGCATGATTTACTCTATCAAAGGCTTTAGAAAAATCAAGCAAACATAGCACAGTGATATGCTCCCGATCGAATTGCATCCTTATATCGTCTAGTACCTTAACTGTGGCGGTTGAGCAACAGTGGTGCTTTCGAAAACCAGACTGCAGAGGAGACAATAAATCATGGGAGTCTAGATGACTTGAGATTTGCTTACTAAGAGCTTTTTCTAGAACCTTTGATAGGCATGGAAGAATGCTTATTGGGCGGAAGTCAGATGCAGATGCAGAGTTAGGCTTTTTCGGCACAGGAATTACCTTTGCAATCTTCCAGCTATCAGGAAAAGTGGAAGAGTAAATACAAAAATTTATAATATGTGTGAAAGAACGGAGTAAATAAGGAAGAATAAGTTTGACGAATTGAAAGGGAATTCCATCTTCACCAACAGCATTTGACTTGAGCGAACGAATACAGTCCAAAACTTCAATTTCGGTAACAACCTTGAAATTAAAAACATTTAAGGAATCTGAAACGATACTAGGGTTGGGCACAAAGCCTTCGCCAACACCACCAGTAGCCAGAAATTCCTTGTTTAGTTCATTTAAGTCAGGCATACTGCATGAATTAACATTTTTACCCACACAAAAGGACCGTAAGTTATTCCAGAGCTTCTTAGGCGGTAAATTAGAGCTTAATTTAGAGTAATAATACCTTTGCTTAGCTTTTCGGGTAACAGTGGATGAGCGATTTCGAGCCCTGCAAAAAAGTTCCCAGTTCACCGGTGTTGGACTACTCTTCCACTTCTGGTAGAGTTTTCGACGAACCTTTATTGAGCTGTGAACCTCAGATGTGAACCAAGGGCAATTCTTGTTCCGAACTATGACACTTTTCAAAGGGACATGCTTGTTAAATAGGTCAAGTATTAATGTCTGAAAGTAGTTTACTTTTTCATTAGCGCTGGAAAAGGAATAGACATGGTGCCATGGTAAAAGACTCGCATCGTGTTGCAAAGCATACTGATTCACTGAGGAGAAATCTCTAAACTGAAACATTAATGGGTGGAGGGAGCGGGAAAAATCTAAGTTATAGGTACAAAAAATCAGATCATGGTCCGATAGACCATCTAACGATAATTGATCCTGGAGTATAACATTCGAGCAGTCAGATACGATTAAAAGGTCCAGGAGGCTAGGGGTGGAATTACGAGCGAAGCGGGTAGCATAGGAATTAACAACAGACAGCCCTGTTGCGGCGATGCAGTCTAAAAGTTGGAGTGCTCTGGAATCTGTTTTGAGAAGGTCAGCATTAAAGTCTCCAGTTATGATGATATTTTCATAACAAGCAGAGAAAATTTGAATTGCCGAAAACAGTGGTTGGGGCGAAAAGCTCCGATTAGGGTTATAGGCAGTACCTACGATACATTTCAGATTGCCATCACTAACTTCAACGAGAAGATATTCAATACCGCTACCTGCGGATTTTTCAACGACTTTGCATCTAAGAGAATCGATGCAGTAGATAGCAACCCCACCTCCAACAGTACTTGTTATTCGATCGTTTCGAATCAAATTAAACCCCGCGATATTATATAAGTTATCCGGTGTGCTAGGATTGAACCATGTTTCAGAAATACAAACAACATCCACGCCCGAATTAATTAAGACATGTCTGAGGTAATCAAGCTTCGCAATATTTAAGCTTCGTGCATTAATATGGCATACTTTAAATCCATCTTGAGCACCGGATAAGATCTTTACCAAAGAACGTAACGAGCGACCAGCCACACCGCCTGACGAAAGAACATTATGCGAACTCAAGGAAGTCAATCAAAACAAACAATTGGAACAAAATATTCATTGGCAGCTGATGATTTATATACACATTTTTGCAGTAGGAAAAGGAAAAGGGATGGCGAGATGAGGAGTGGGATATATTGAAAACAGATGGTTTCATATTGTAAATTAAGCAAAATTGAAAAGTAGATATATGAAATTAAGAAGATGAAAAATACAATGTAAGAAGTGATGAATTAAAGAATTAAAGAATTGCTCCAGTTGACATTGATGATTGATGAAATCGGGCAGTTGATTAAGTAAAAGCGGACACAGAGTTAGAAGAGATTAAAAGTTGAAATTCTAAGCGAAAAAGCATTGTTTCCAGTGTGCTGGAATACCAGGTGTAGTTTGTTGTGTTGATGGTACACAAATTAAAATTGTGGCACCACTCAAGGAAGAACAGCATTTGTGCTACAATCGAAAGGGATTTTTCAGCGTGTATACAAAATTTTCGGCCAAACTTTTTGCCGTTTCTCTCTGCTTCTGGTCCAAGACAAATCAAAGATAAGGGTATGTCTATTTGCCATTAACAACTGTTTGTTAAGCCCATTGTCAATGATTTTGCCAGAGGAATATTTTTCTCCATTTCACTCACTAAATGTTGCAATTGTCTTTTATAAGTGATCTTCATTCTGAAAAATACTATAATTGACATTTTCTTTCATTTCGTTAATTAAATGTACATAATTTTCTTTTACCCTTTATCAAAGTCGTCGGCAAAATTATCAGCGACAAAAATGAACCATTTCCATGAAAAACGTCGTCACAAAACGTCTCACACAATACCAACGATCTTCGTCTAAAAATTCAAATCCACTTTTTTTGACATTTTAAACGAGCTTTGTCGATCGCCGCTGCGACAGAAGTCATGTTGTATTTTTATGGCGTTTAATATTGCATTACGGTAATGCCAAAAAAAACAGTTTCGTACTCCGACCGACGTTTGCCTCTTTCAGGATATTATTTTAATATTTTTTTTCCGAAAACTTGCGTCGATCAAAGCGATGTTCTTTGATTTACCAAACCGTGATGCAGTGTTATAACAAAACTGGCAACAATTCGAATGACTAACGAAGTTGTTACCTGTTGTGGGATGTGATCAGTAATTAGTAATTATCACGTTTTAACTTTGATTTGATATGATTTATTGTTTTTTGATTTGATTTGATATGATTTATTGTAAATATTAAAATTCATCAGTTATTTTGTTTACTGTTTTTTGTACATAAAAAAGGGTGTAAATCTATTGCTGGGCGGTGTGGTTGGTAGAGCACGTTTCAATTGTTTCCACTGATAAGCCTGGGTTTGATTCCTTATTCAGTCACCATTTGCCATTGGGATAAAATTAATGAAACTGTCACTGGATTGGTCGACCAGAGGTTTTTGTCCGACTGACGGTGCAGATGGCTCTGCTGTGAAGGCAGAACACTGACAACAGGGTGTCAAGCTTTATCTTCCAAACTTTCAAAGTTAATCACACTTATGTGGAATAAAATCCTGCGAGTAAAGTGAAAGCTAATAAGTCTTTATCATATCTGTATAAATATGCAACGAAATTTGTTATAGCATACGTAACAAAATGTTTTAAAAAACAGGAGAACTGCCCACTTTGTAGGTTGGTTGGGTAGTTAGTATGGGTATTTCTAGACTCAATTAAAGCACATTGAGTCCACTGTGCCCAATTTTGTGAGATATAAATGGAAGAAACTATAATTGATGGCAACACGTTGAACCATCCAGATAAAAGCATGAATCTCAAAATAAGTCTGGGTTCACCATTACACATTTCATCCAGTCCATTAAGATTTCTTTGACGCACCTGCAGCTTTCAGTCGTTATGTGGTATACCGAGTCGCTCCTATGGTACAATGGCCTATTTTTTTTGCTTGAGACGAGTCATATATACTTTCGATTAAAGTAATTGAGATCTCTGGATTATAAGCGCCGATGACTGTTAACAAGAGCCTGGCTATTGCGCATGTTTCAGTTTGACTCCAGCGTCTTTAAGACCTGTCTTTTGCTTCCGAGTTTATAGGCTTGTGGAGAGCGCCAATTGGCGTTTTTACAAAGGGTAGATTTTGATTAATTTCCAGTTCAGATCCCAGTTTGGCAAGTTCGTCTACCCTCTCATTCTCTATTATATCCCGGTGACCTGGCACACAACACAGGTTAACCGAATTGACCGCTGATATAATGTTTAGCTGATTTTCGTACATCTAAACAAACTTGGATTTTATCTGTGTCGAGTTCAAAGCTTTAATTGTCGCCTGACTGTCAACATAGATGGTCTTGACCTTGCCGACTAAGTTATCTCCAATTATCATTTCCGGGACTTGTAGTATGACTGTAACCTCTGTCTGGAAAACGCTGCAACTATCTCCTGTACAGAAGGGCATAGGGCAGCTTTGGACCCATTAGTATAGCTCAGTTTCAGAACAGAAAGCATTATTTTCCCACTCCCGCCCTACAAGGAATTTCAATACAAAATTTCCTGTTAAGAGTCTGTTGTGGGGATGATGTGTCCGTTTCAATGTTCCCTCTTAGGACTTGTCTACCCATTCACTTTATCTGACCGCTTAAACGTTCATATTGCTATATTTATTTTAATATATCAATTAAATAATTATTTTATAAGATTTAAATTTCAAATTTACAAAATGTCTTTAAATTTTGTGTGTTCCTCACTCTTTGGCAGAATGAGGACTCTTACTTCTGAATCGACGCGAGCTCGTTTGTCAACTAACCGTACCAACGTTATCATGCGATCTTATTCTATCTACTTTTCCTTACACAAACATCAGATCGGAATTGCATTAAGCACCAATAGAGAATTCGAGGTAAAGTTCGTGTGAACAGTCTGTTAAGCAAAAATGGTATAATAAAATTATATTAATCACTAAATGTCCAGCTGCTCTATTGCTGCAGTTAAGGTCCAGTGGAAGCAGATTTAGCACTGTTTTTTTTTTTTTTAATGCATTTTTATTTGTTAATTCATATACTAACATGCTAGACAAAAAAATGCTTAAATCTAGCTTAATTAACTTAACTATTCATAACTAACTTACTGGCCCTCCGCGGGCGCTCTAAGCTAAACCTAACAAATCAGAGATATGTCTTTCGACTTAAGATTACTTTAATATTTAAATTTACGCAACTATAATTTAAAAATTAAGAAAAATAACGATTGAAAACTTAATAAATGGACAAAAAAAACATATTTTTGTTTGTTTTTAAAACTATACCTAAAAGCTAAACTAAGAACGAAATTAAAAGCTAATCTAAAACCTAAAAAGCTTAATCTAACTTAAAATTACAAACTTACTAGCTAATTACTATCTACTTAAAATACCTTAAACCTACATATACAAGCCGGCCAAGGCTGATGCCCTTCTGGCAATTAATATAGCATGTCATATTAATTGCCAGAAGGGCATCAAAGATTACTAATAGACGACAGAGTGTCTACCCCTCGTCCAACCACCAAAACTGTTTATATTGCCTTACGACATCAGCTCTGTCGCGGTCTGACACCGCCCTACTAAACCTTAGAGTCTCCATTGAGCTAATTGCGACGTCTTGGTCATAGTTGACCACCGCACCGGCACCGCTAATCTATCCTGGACCAGACCTTTTCTATCTAAATAGAGAAACGCTTCAGGGGGAATAAGGCTGTTAAGGCGCACAACCTCATGGTACATATCATTGAGGTTAAAAGCCCCGGAAATCAAGTTGTTGGTCGAAGTCATTGCTCTTGCAATGTGACTTCGAATAAGCTTAATCAGAAAGTTATCCACTCTGATCAGGTTGGCCTCGTTGTACAGGACCTCATTACTATAGAATTTTTTGTACTCAGACTCTGGAGTTCTATATAAATGGAGACAAGCCCTAAGACATCGTCTCTCGAAAACCCGAATCTTTTCCATTAAGCATGTTCCCACGTTGAACCAAACGGGGCATCCATAGGCAAGGACAGGCCGAATGAGGGCCGTGTAGCAGATCACCTTTACCTTGGCATCGAGTTGACTGCTGTGAAACGCTCTCTTTGTCAAGGCAAAGGCCGCTTTGGCTCTGGCCAGAGCAGTATCTATATGTTTGTTAAAATATAGATACTGATCTAGCCAGATCCCAAGGTATCTGACAACACTTCGATTCGCCAGTGGCAGCCCGTTTTGCCCTACGATGGAGAACATTCGCCACTTCTTTTTAGTATTTGAAGAGACCCTAGACAACGGAGTCCTGAACAGAATGGTTGATCTTCAACTTCCAATCGTCGCAATATTCCTGAATCTTTTCGAAGTCACACTGCAAAAGACTTACAATGACCTCGATCTTCGGACTTGACCAGTACGCGATCAAGTCATCTGCGTACGCTATGGAGTGGCGGAGAGATCCTACAAGATCGCTTGTGAAGATCGTAAATAAAATCGGCGAAATAACTGCACCCTGTTGTAGACCGTTATTAATTTCAAAAGTCCCAGCAGACACCACACTGCCATTTTTCACAATAAACCGTCTGCTGGTGAGCATATCTAAGATTATGTACAGCAGCGGTTTGCTTATGCCGAGCTGATCAAGCTTGAAAAAGAGCCCCTGCAACCATACAGTGTCAAAGGCCTTTTCCAAGTCAATCAACAAGGCACCCGTGCATTGTTTCTTAAATATCCGATATCAGTTTAGACGCGGCATGTATGCAATCATGCCCCGCTCTGAAACCGAATTGGTTTTCCGGAATAATATTTTTGTCCTCAACCCACTTGGTCAGGGCTCTGTTAATCTTTGCTGATGTTAGGAAGGAGACTTATCGACCGGAGATTTGCCGGATTGGAAGTGTCTTTATTCCGTTTAGGAATGGGTTGCACCACCGCTGTCTTCCAATGAGCTGGATAATGTGCATTATTCAGCAAATTGTTAAACAGGATGGTGTAAATGTTAACCGCTTCTAGAGGAGGGTGTTTAAGAACAATGTTTGGTATTTCGTCGATTCCCACAGATTTTTTACTTCTCAGTGAACCGAAAATAACCAGGAGATCTTCTTTAGATATGTATGGGGGATGTGTCCCTTCGTCGGCAATGACATCATTTGCCAAATTATCGTCATTGAACATGGTAAAACCAATGTTCTCCGATCGCCAGTGCTCAATATCATTTTGAAGGTCGGAGTTTTGTACTAGGACGCGATTTTCCAAGACGTGGTTCGGGCGAGTGCTAACATTCACCTTATACACATCCTGAAACGCCGCACCTATTACTTCAACTTTCTCCTGAGGATTTTCGATCACAAAAAAGTTATCATCTTCAGTCGCTTCTACTGGATCTATGCCTGCTGTAAGAAGTATTTGTTCGTTGTTGGTAGTTCGGGGGAGCTTAAGACACGGAAGCTCATTTTGATTTTTCCTTCGAAAGAATTTATTAATTTTCGGGAACATACTAGGGTTGCTAACTTTAACAGCCCGAATTTTGTTATTCCAATGCGAATTAATTGCAGCTCGGTAATTCTGCTGAATTAATTGCTGTAGGTTTTTAAGTTGTGACTTCAGTGTCCTAACCTCCGAGTTTTGTGGGTCAGTGAAACGTCTGTACAGTAGTTTAAGTCTTGTCAGAAGCCTACTCTTTTGTCGGTGTAGAGCGTCGATCGTAGCGTTGCGGAAAATGTTAACATTGTCAGTTAGTTGGTACTTAGGAATTGTCCTGTCCATTGTTTGTTTTATGGTGTCGTCCATCCTTTTAAGGTAAGTGTCGATCTCCTCGTTCGACATATTTCTATTGGATGGTGGGTTGAGCGAGTTCGAAGAGAGTGCTCTTGTCATCGTTCGGGAGAAGCGTGTCCACCGCGTCCTACTGTAATTGTAAGAATGCGTTTGAACATACTCCTCCAGTTCCGCAATTTCGTTGGGAATTGTTACTACGGCACTAAATCCGCAATGGTCACTATCGTACACGAATGTGTGAAGACAGTTTATTGTTCGTCGGTCCATGTCAGTCAGCTGTATCCGTTCGTCGAACAGCATAAGATCTATATAGGAGCCTGATCTGGGATAAGACGCACAGATTTAGCACTGTCTCCAGGGCAGCAATTAGTGTCGATCTCATAGATACGGTCACCCCTGAGCAACCAAGTCTTTGAACCCTTGTGACACGATTTCTTGTAGAGGGGTCAAAAACAAGCATTTTTTACTATGGGAGGGGGGGGGGTCTTTCTCGCACCGTTTAGGAGGTAGGTGCAATTTAAAAAAAAATGACTCAAAATTAAAAAAAATAAAAACAACAACAACGGCAACACTTACAATAAAGTACTATACCGGCTTTGAAAGCCAGAAACGTGTTCTTTAATCCTGGGTAAATTAAATAGTAAACATTTATAGTTTTTGAAAAATTCGCATGCAAACCCAATTTTTGAAAAAAAAAAATCAAAAAAACAAGTTTAGACCATTTTTTTTTCAAAATTGTGAATTGAAGTGCTAAATTTGCTTATTTTAGTCAATGCTTGTATCAGTTCTGAATGGAACACAAGAAACCGAATGGCTTTATGTCTTCTAGTTTTTGAGAAAATTGAGATCTACTAAAACTATTTTTTAGTACCCATGAGTTTCATTCAGATGTGGTCCCCATCCATACGTAGCAATACTCTTTGATGGAATTATCGGCAACTGCTTTTCAAAATTTATCCTTGAAACGGTTTGCAACTCCACGCAGCACAGAGAAACAAGCACATGGAACAATTTTTCATATCAGTTGAACGAAGACAAAACCCGTGCAACTCCGGCTCATTGTTTTTCTTACATCTCTCTCGAAATCGTTCCTTCTCTCTCTGGCTCATTGTTGCAGGATCCAAGTTGCACACTAATTGCTACGTATGTATGGATGGGGACAAAGTGCTACCAAACCGAACAAAGGATGATTTAAAATTGCTTTCGTCGGGTTTAATGTTTTCGGGAGCACTAGAAAATTTATTGCGAAAACTTGGTATCATGGATTTTGTTCGGCGCGAATGCAGTTTTGCGGGTTGGCAACTACTTGACATATCGTATACTGTTGGAACTACAGTTGAAGTCCTCTTCAAAACCTGCCATTACGTTCAAGTAACGATGTTCGGCAACACATTCATGATTTGTCATATCATTGATTTGATTTGGGTGGTCCTTTGGAGCTTTCAAAAAGTTCACTGGCTAGCCGGCTTTACATTGGATCCAATCCGGCAAATCCTGCGAAGAGAGGCGTCAACGTTGTTGCCAGTCTGAATAAAGAAGGTTCTGGAAAGAAAGAAAATTCGTTAATTCCAATACTATTGCATTTGATTTTATCACCTTTTCAAACAAAATGTATTTGAATTTGAATAACAAAATTGCAAGAGTCACAGCCCCATTCTCCCTTCTGTGTACCGCGTAAATGGATGGAACATCTAGTCAAGCTTTGTCCATAGCTAGCATGTGTAGGTAGATCTTTTAAACCATTTTGGAATTTGTGTTTTGTTGAATTTGTTGATGTTGCTTTGGTGCTTTCAAGTTCCTCTTGTCGGTGTTGATTGAGCTGTTCTCAATTTTGACATGGTTGTAAAATTTACAGATGCCTTCGGAATAAACATGCTGGTTTCTCGGCAAATACTTGATAATCTGTTTTTTGTTGAGTTGGTTTCCACCACGTTTTCTTTTTGTACGAGAGACTTTCGTAGCTTGCTGGATGCTTCCAGTCCAGCTTTATCCTTGCATATGTGCTCTTGCATTACGAGTTTAAGTTTTCCTTAATAAACAGAAGCTACTTTTGGACTTTTTACGGTCTTAAATGTTTGGTTTCCAGCTTAGTTTGCTGTCTAATATAATGCTTAGTATTACTACCATTATTCAGAGGAGTACGCCTCCTTGCGTAATTCGTCTGAGTGTTCTCCTTATAATATTGTAGTGTCCTAGCTCGGAGTAGATACTTCTACAGGATAAGACTTTTTTAAAACCTTGATTAGGGCATTGATTATTGCTTCGGACTTAAAATTATTTAAAACACCCTCTATGTCGAGGAATGTAACCATTGTATAGTATATTCTTTGTTATCAAAGCATTTTTCAATGGTGCTGACTAAGGAGTGAGGTGCTGTTTCTGTTGAGCATCCCTTACGATAAGCATGTTGAGAAGGTGATATAAATTTGAAGCTGATGCCTTCCCTAATATGTAGATCCACCAGCCTTTCCACTGTTTCAGAAGAAATAAGGAGAGGGTGATGGTGAGCTGAAATCCTTTGGTGAGTTGTGTGTGGCTTTCCCACTCTTTGGTATGAATACCACTTTAGCTTTTCTCCATAGTTTTGGAGTGAAGCTATATTTTTAACAACTGCTGAAAATAGCTCTAAGCCATGGTGATATTATCTCAAGACCTTGCTGTAGTTCAGCCGGCCTGGATATTTGAAGGGCTCAAAGCTGTTAACCGCCCAATCCAGCTTATATTTCCTTAAGAGACCAGCTGGAACAGTACTATGATACCGTTGATCGATTGGTTGGTCTGTGCAGTCAGTGTTTATGAGATCCTTATTCCCAGGGAAGTGAGTGTCGATCAGGGGTTTGAGGGTTTCCTCCGCGGATTCCGTCCAGACTACATCCGACGTTTGAATAAACGTTGGCATGGTCGGTGTCTTTGAAAGTAAAAGTCTTAACCGACCACAATCTTTGGTGCTTTCTACTTTACCACAAAAAGTTTTCCAGGTTTCTTCTTGCGCCGACTTGACCTCCTTTTTATAGGTCTTGAGACTTTGCTTATACAGATCCCAGTCCGCTTTCTCTGGACAGTGCACGGTTGAAACATCTTCTGGTTTCTTTGCGTAAAGCTGAAAAGTTAGAGTTCTTGTAATGTACGCTTTTGAAAAAGCAGATAAACGGAGTAAACTTTACCTTTAATTTACTAAACGGTGCGTTGTCGCAAGAGTTCCAAAGCGGGTCAACCTGAAAGCGTTCGATCAATAACTAGCTAGACAAGTTATGCCAAGGATGCTACACTCAGTTAAAAGCTCGCATGAGTTGAATTTCACAAAACTCTGTAAAAGACTCCCTTAACACGCTAACTTAAGACTCCTTTCAGATCTCTTTCAAAAGCTCCATTCGTTTTTAAGTTTTTTAAGTTGTTCATTGAACTGAACTCAAAAAAAAATGTCCGGGTTGCACATCGGGTCAAAATGAAAGAGTAGAAATATTATACGTAAAAAACGTTTAGTATTACAATATTGGATGAAAAACGGGTCCATCACTTCACACGGGTGTAAAAGAACGTCAAATCCCCGTTTGGTTAATATTTTGCTTTTGAGCTTGAAGAAATGGCTTGGTGGAAAAAATTTGCAAACAATGCGGAGGTAGAGTTCGGCTATTTAAAAATGCTCGATGATTCTCGTTGTTGGAAATATTGAACATCCTTGTGAAATGTGTAACGAATTAAAACGGAGCTATGAAGAGAAGTGAAAGTATTTTTTAAAATTTTTTGTGCTTTCTTTCTTGGGAACGGTTTTTCTGCCAAAAACAAATCGAAAAAACAAATAGTTGCTTTGAAGGGTCCAGCTTCGAAGGTTATCTTAACTCTTGCTTACAATGAAATATGTGACTTCGATGCTCTCGTAAGGACTATCGGAATGCGAGTTGGAAATAAGCATAAGCAGCAAGTCCACCAGGTCCAGCTACGCAACAATTTCTAGTGAAACAATTATGGGAGTCCAATCTAAATACTAGCGAGGAATACTGATACATCCATGCTAAACTGATTCTAGTGTCTTAGCGCAATACACGAGGTGGAAAGCTGTTGGAAAAAGTAAAATGTGCGTCAAGTAAAGGGCCAACATTTAAATCAAGATACAAAATGAAGTACAACGTTGAAGCATCATTCGCAAGAATCACTGTGGTTATTGCCAGACCACATATGCTATGCTGCTTCCACAATCAGGAGGGATGGAAGAACGCTTTAATAGGAAGAGACTAACAATAAGATCAACACATTCCCCTATTTTCGATGCAATAGCGCAATGCTGTTCATTCCACTGCAGAGGAAACTATGATACATTGAACATTTTATAAGGGCGACATCTACGGCCTCCAAGTGAAGTGAAGTACCGATCCTTGAATTTAGATCAAGATGAAGCACGGGCTTATGATAACCATTAAGCGCGACAAGGCGAAAGCTTTGGCAATAAAAGAAGAAACGGGGTCAGGCAATACCATCTTCATCGAGAGGTATTGAAAAAACTTTTTACCATTTAACAAATTTCTTTTAAGAATTAATGTTTAATTCAAATTTGTCCAGCTATTGCGATATACAGAATAAATCACTCTCAACTTACGTGCATTATATGAACATGCTGACGAAACATCACACACGAAATGTTTTAATACTATTGGTATCGATTTATTTCAGCTAGAATCCTTACTCGAATCATAAAAAGTATGCTCTACAAAACAGTTATCTTGCAAGTTCTAATAAAGGGTGACTTTTTAACTATTATCTTTTTGGCAACACTGGTTTAAACAGCTGACGCGCGTTTCGTGTTTTGTTTCACTGTCAAGCATCTTCAGTTTGGTCTATAATTTAACCATGAATCGTCTTACAAACGAACAACGCTTGCAAATTATTGAATTTTATTATCAAAATGCGTGCTGTGTCAAGAAAGTTCATCGCGCGCTTCTTCCATTTTATGGTCAGTTTAATCGACCCACTGAAGCGGCTGTTCGGGCTATTGTGACTAAATTTGCACCAAATTTACATTTTTGGACATTAAACCACCAACACGAAACTAAAGAAACTAAAGAAAATATCGCAGCTGTATCGGCCAGTGTTAATGATGACCATCAATTATCGATTCGTCGCCTTTCGCAGCAATTGGGCCTCTGTTACTCAACAACGTGGAAAATTTTGCGGAAGGATTTAGGTGTGATGCACTTCAAAATACAGCTGTGCAAGAATTGAAGCCGAACGACCTACCGCAACGTAAAATTTTTGGTGAATGGGCTCTTGGAAAGTTGGCCGAAGATCCACTTTTTTGCCGAAAAATTGTGTTCAGCGACGAAGCCTATTTTTGGCTCAATGGGTACGTAAATAAGCAGAATTGTCGATTTTGGAGTGAATATCAGCCGGAAGCATTGCAAGAGCTACCAATGCATCCAGAAAAAGTCACAGTTTGGTGCGGTTTATGGGCTGGTGGCATCATTGGACCGTACTGCTTCAAAGATGATGCGAATCGTAACGTAACTGTGAATGGTGAGCGCTACCGTGAGATGATATCCAACTTTTTTTTGCCCAAAATGCAAGAGCTTGACTTGCATGACATGTGGTTTCAACGACGGTGCCACATGCCACACAGCACGCGCAACAATGGACTTATTGAGAGGCGAGTTCGGTGAACATTTTATTTCACGTTCGGGACCGGTCAATTGGCCGGCTAGATCGTGCGATTTAACGCCTTTAGACAATTTTTCGTGGGGCTATGTTAAAGCTCATGTCTATACAGACAAGCCCGCTTCAATTGACGCATTGGAAGACAACATTGAAACATTTATTCGTGAGATACCGGCCGAAATGTTGGAAAGCGTATGCCAAAATTGGACTAAGCGAATCAAGGCGCAGTCAAGGTCAACATTTGCATGAAATAATCTTCAAACATAAAATTATATTTCATGCATATTTCTGAATTTTAGGTGTTTTTTTTTTAAAACTTTCCTATAGCTTTTAAAAAATCACCCTTTATATGCAGCGGAATCTAGAACGATAAGAAAGGCAGCACAACAGGTATACGGGGCCTTAAAAAACAGATTGTCTTTCGGAAATACGGTCCTGTCTGCGAGTATGCCGAGTTTGAGAGAAGGAACAACCGCGACCTCAACGAGACAACGACTACAATGGTGCGACCACATTGAGCAAAGGACGACAGTGCCACAGCTAAGAGTGTCTTCGAATCTCAACCAATACGTGAAGTGAAGACCGAACCTCCGGTCCAAGAATCAAGCAATGCACATGACATGGAGCTTAGTCTAACCAACTGGAAACAATGTGCTAGGGACCATAAAGCTTCGGTTCAAGCTTTGCAATAAGATCAAAATGTTCCGACAATACAATTACAGGCAGGGAACACAACGGTCCCGATTTGAAATCCTCTGCTTTCGTTTGTTTTGAATCCTTTTAAAGCAGACGGCAGGCGGCACCGATCCACTTTTCATATTTCTATCCTGATTATTGGATCACGATCTTTTTCAGAACCAGAATACTCGTTCGTATAACATGGAAATTTGAGTTCAGAATACGGCCTTTGTATTTCTAACGAGTCCCCTAGAATAATTAAATGTAAATAGATATAATTTTGCAACTCTTCTGAACAAGTTTATATTCACATGCAGATTTGAATATCGTGTAAACATGCGTACATATGTGTGTATCCATTCATGAGGTTGAGCTTTTTTTTCCAAAGGACAAGAACAAGAAGTCCTGATCCTTTTGTTCATAATTCTGCAGATGTTCCAACATAAATTGTCTTTCTTTTGGCGAATGCTTGTCTTTGTTGGCATGTGTATTCGAATGAAAACAAGTTCTTCTGATATTCACAATTATTGTGCTCGTAAGACCACCTGGTCGCCAATTTTAAGAGGAATGACACTCAATTCTTCTGCTGGTGTCCCCTTCCGGATAAGGACATTTATTATTTTGCAACATTATCTATTCATAGATTTGTTACGGATTGGAAAGAAAAGGAAACGAACTGCTTGAAGGGAAAGTCTTGCGTCTGCCTATATCCAAACAGGTTAAGGATATTTTTTTAAATAATGCGCCTATGCAAAAAATACTTAAATCTAGCTTAATTAACTCAACTATTTATAACTTACCTACTGGCGCTCTAAGCTAAACCTAACAAATGAAAGATATGTCTTTGGACTGAGTATTCTACAGTTTTGGTGTGTTAAGATGGACACTTTGTGACTGAGATACTTAACGAAAGGCTTATGATTAGGGCATTCCAGACATTGCTGATCGCATCATGGTGATGACGTTCTTATTTTATTAATTGTTAATCTATACCCGCGGTTATAAGCTAATAAGCCAGACTACAATCACTGGAGCACCAACATTCCTTTTTGTCTAGATAAAAATATGTAAGGAACAACCTTGTCGATAGTTTCCATTACCAGATATCCTTTGGAGCAAATTTATCTGCTTTATTTTTTATTTTTTTTTGTTTACAAAATAAGATGGCCGACTTGCATATTATTTTATCAGTTTCAAGGTGAACAACTGATTAGTAAGGTGTATTTTAAACTATGTTTGAATATACTTTAAGATTTTAAGCATATGTATATATGTAGTTAAAGATAAGATTAGTTCAATTTTTTTGTAGCCTCAACGACACTTCTGTACCAGATTTAAAAAAATGCCGCTTAAAAACGTGCTAAATATTTTTTGTTCAATCAAATTTGTGTAGCACTACTGTTATTTAAGGTACGCGATACAAATAAGGCCTACCTAATTTGAAAGACCCATATCTTGAAAAATTATTCGAAAAAGGTGATAATATAACTTAAAGAAATTAAGAAAACATATTGTAATCTTTTATCAAAAAATCACTTAAAAGAAGGCCTTAAGCCTATTCAAAACATAGTGATTGAACAAATCTATTTTAATATCAACCCTTATCCTATCCTTATATTCAAGAAATATTGTTATACAAAAATATATATTTCTAAGCCTCTTATCAAGTGTTTCCATGAGATCCTTGAACAACTTTCTTACTTACTGTATAAGATTTTATGCTTAAATTGCTAGTCAGACTTGAAGTCGCTTATTACAAAGAAATTAAGAATAATATTAAGAAAAAACATATCCAAATAAACAAAAATAAGAAAATTAACATGTCTTCCCAAAAATATTATAAAATATTGAAAAATAAAGTTATTTTAATTAACGAGGTAATTAAATAAGGCCTTGGAACTAAATTGGTACCAAAATATGCTTAGAGGTAACTATAAAATTAATTTTCCTGACAATTAGGACATAAAAATGCGTCTGGATCACTTTTTGTCAAGCCGACAAAAAATAGTGTCCACCAGCCTTTCCCTGCAAGACCTGTTTCTTTTCAGCAAATTTTACTATACGGCTGACGAAACCTTTTTTTTTGCTCTTCCTAAGCTCTAAAATACCACTTTTTAGATGATTTCTGATGGTTCTTCTCGGAATGTCATATTACGCTTTGTTAGTTTTGTAAGTCGACAATCGCCCACAACACACTTCATTAACTGCCGCTATCAAGCTTTCTTCGGGCCACGTAGCCCGTTTTCGTCTTTGAGGAGGCATACTGAGATAATCAATCTGTAAATAAACATAATAAAGTTAAAATTCAACAGAATTCCTATTAAGGCCTAGAGTCAGCAAATAAGACCTATTTTAAAAGTAGGCTTTATTTAGTACATTGTATTTCATAAATGTTTTAAGCACTATTTAATTCGCATATTCTTAAAATTGCAATTTAAAGTCATAGTTTCCTTTTTGATGAGTTATATTGTGATCCGTATACATTACTTGAAGCAAAACTTAAAAGAATAACATATTAAAATTCAATAGAAATTATGACAAAACTCACAATGAAAACGCCCGTCCGTCACAAACGACCGGCCACTAGTGTCGCTGCGAGTCGTGGGGCTGGTTTCTATGCGTGTGTGAATAATGTAAAAACATTTCAACCGACTTTTCCACACTACAGGCTTTATTACAGCAAAGGCCTTATTTGTATCAGCTACCTTATTATTTGATTACTTAGTTTAGAGTAAAATTCACAGATAGCGCATTCTAATGATTACCGTGGCTTAACTTCCAAACAAAGTGGTGAAAAAAGGAACAACGCAAGACTAAATTTTATTTATTTAATTCATTTCCTACATAACTCATTACTATTCGTACAAATTGCTTACAAATGAAATGTTCTTTAATAAGCAGCTAACAACAAATTTGAACCTGCTGTTCTATGAAAAACGTTCGTATCCATCGAACCAAATTGTGGGATATCTTTCGAAATTGAATTCCCAATTGTAAACTGTCCGCCGACAAGGAAGTTATTAGAAAAATTAATCCTGATTTTCCGTTCAATATATGGCTGATATGGATGGAATTAACGTATCAAATGTCATATGGAAGGACAACAAGGCTATAACGCTCGTGCCATCTTTTGCTGATGAATTACCCAGGGCCCAAGTCAGACGCTACGATATGGCCAAAAAGAAATACATTAATATTGATCATTATAGTGTTGGAGAAGCTAAAAGCCCTGGTAGCTACTAGCTTTTAAGTATTACCCTGTATATTTATGTAAAGTTTAATAAATAATATTAATAATAATAATAATAATAATAAAACCGAAACTTGGGGGCGTAGAATTGATTGCTTGCGTAATCGGAAAGTATAAAATTACTATACGAAGCAAAAGATGGATACCGAAGAGCAGGGAAGGCAAAAAACTTTAAAGACAAGCAAATATCTTCAACCGATTTTCGACTTAACCTGAAGCCTTATATTGAAGATCCTTCTTATGTCAACTTTTTATCAAAAATATAACCATTTATAAGATCTTGAGGTACAAAGGTTCGATTAATTTAACAAAAAAATCAATTCAACTAATTTAACAATAAATTAATCTTACATAAGTTTCCAAAACGAAAATTTGGAAAAAGTCTTCCATGGATACTCGAATCTGAAGAAGATTATTTTACGATTTTCAGATTACTTCAAAGTGGTATATTCCGGATAGTGTATTACCAATTGAGTCATCTTTGGGCAGAGTACAAATAAATTCGGTAAAACCTAAAAAAATACAAGTAGTTTCCTGGAGAAAAAAAAATATATAACACGCAATCGGAAGATTGAATCGGAAGTAAAAAACGATTGTGTTGAATACTGGTCAAATCAATACGGCAATCAATAGAAAAAAAGGAGCAAGAACTACTGACAGAAAAATCTCTGTCCTGAACAGAAAAATCAAATATAAGTTAAGAACAAACTTGTAGTACCAGATTTTTTGTTCCCACGCAAACAACGAACAACACTCGAATGTGACCAAATGTGCTGATGCTGCTTCTACTAGATCCAATTGCTAGAGCACCGAATGCCAGTCATCGAAACTTATCGCTGCACGCAACCAATTTTCTTGCTATTTCCCATATGCTACTGTGGGCGACGATTAGTATTGAAGGTATTGTAATTTTTTAGATAAGAAAGTCTTAAGTAAAGTGTAAGGGCAACCTCTGCCCATTTCTATATCGATAAAATAATGTTTTTTTTTTTTTTTTTTAAAACAAACAATAACATAATTATTTAACTGGCGCCCGAGCAGGGACAGGTTTTTTGAGTGTGAGTGAATCTTAAATGACTTTAGATGCCAAATCGCCTTAAGAAGCCGAAGTGCTCTAACGGTAAAATTTCACATGGGTTCACGAAGAACAGTTCCAATCGCCTCAAGAAGCCGATGTGCTCTAACGATTAAATTTCTCGTGGGCTCCCAAAGAACAGTGCCAATCGCCTCAAGATGCCGAAGTGCACGCAGTGTATCCGCGAAACGTGTCCTCGGAAGTACCTGTTCCACGCGACATGTTGTGGTGAAACAAACAGAACAAAAAATCTGTAAGGGCCCCTTAGTAACCTAAGAAGGACGAAAAGGAAGCTTATCCGAGCTAATCACACCACCCGACGAAACGATTGCTCTTACAACGAATACTCTTTTAAACCCAAACACCAATCCTGCGTCAACAGACCCGAACAGTTCTTATCAATAGAGATCCTAAATGGTTGAAGCCACGAATGTAGGCACCACTGCTGAGTTGGAATCGTTAATCTCGTCCATAGTTTGTCATGTCATTTACCAACAAGGACACAATATAATCCATAAGCTCTTAAATCCGAAAGCAGATCGGTCCCCAGCCGTCGATCAGGCAATAAATCCCGAACATAGGGATGACCTGAGGGATTTGGACAAATTCCCGCGTTATCTTCGCGATTTCTCAGGAAATCCGGCCGAATTTTGCTTATGGAAGAAGAGCGTAGATCGCATCTTGCAGATCTATGAGTCTCTAAAAGGATCTTCTAAGTATTATGGCATACTTAGTGGCGTACGTGGAAAGATCATTGATAACTCCAACTAGAATCTTACAACACTACATTGGACTGGACATTCATATTTAAATTGTTAAACATGCATTAAGCAGATAAGCACGAGCTAGGTACTCTTGAGTACCAAATGTTCTCCTTGGTCCAAGGGATTGAAAGGTGACTTGCCAAGATTACTCGAAATACGGGAGCCTGTAGACCTGCCTCAGGCATAACACCTTTGTCTGAAGCTAGATAACCAGAACTTTATCTCGAATCATGCTTATGAAAACCAAAACCTAGTGAGAAAACCTAAACCTGCACCACCTCAATTTCAACCCCGAAGAACCATTCCTTTTATACAGCACAATGTGAGTCGACAAGCCACATTTTTTCCACACCCTCAAATACACCCCATGCATCCAAACCAAGGCTTTGAACGAAGAACAATGCAGTCCCAAGACTTCTCCTCCCCTGGGCAAACGTAGAACAATTATAACCAGAACCGCGCACCCTACCAAAACTTTCCCAATGCCCAAATAAAACATGAACCAATAGGTAACGCAAATAGCGGTCAAACAAGACCTGTCAACTCACAAAAAAAGCCCCAGGCTACTCGTTTTGGACAAAACAAAATGGTTCAGGGATCACAGCAGTTCACTGCCAATAAAATGCAGCAGAACCAACAGCCAGCATATTGCAGAAGTATAGAAAGTCATTCCCGGCACGTTATTGCTAAATAAATTCAATGGATCCGTGCAAATCGGCAGCGACATATTAAATCTTACTGGAACATTCTGAATCAATATAAGCAAGTCTTAAGTAAAGTGTTAGGGCATCCTCTGCCCATTTTGATATCGAGAAAATATTTTTCTTTAACACAAACAATAATATTATTATTAAACTTAAAGCCTTCTTCTTCCTCAGAGATGAAGCTTTTGAATTAGATGAGCCTTTGTTTAAACTCAGTCGGCGACTGCTTAATTGCAAAATCTCGTCACCGTCTAAAAGGAGCTATAACCTTCTTTTTCACAATCCCAAAAAAATTTCGCCCCATCAACGGAATCGACAAACGAACTACACTGAAAATGTGGTGTGCTATTACTTTTGTGATTGACTGTATATACCAAGGAGCCTTGATTTCTCATTGACTTTGAATTAATTTATAAATCAAGCCAGCTGTCTCAATACTCTTCAAGGTTATTTATTTATTTAATTTTTTTTTCTCAATCAAATATATGCCTAATTAATTATTACTATGCAGAGCCTATTATTATTCCTAACAAAGTGATCCAAGTAAAAAAAAAAACATCCTTACAATTGAAAGGATCACGCAGAGAGATCTCCAAAGTACGTGATTCATCTTTCCACAACAGCCAGGTGACGAGAAATTTCATGACCGTATTTCTCATTCACTGGCATCGATAAGTCATTCGTTGTTTAGCGTATCTACACTGGTTGAACGTTGTCCTTTTTCTATAACTGGTAAGAAGCAAGAAGCCCAGGAGTCCTCAGCCAACAGCAGCCAGTTATAATAAAACCAAAAAAAATCGTTTTGTTGTTACCTAAAATTATTCAGCAGATGTTTGAATTTCGCGTTCCTTCTTTTGTGTGCGTGTATTTGTTACGATCGCTTTAAGATCCTTGGAATCCTCGATTCATTGAAAGAAAAGAGGAATAAAGACACGAAACGTAAGGACATGGAATTCGTTACGTACATACATACATACATAAATAAATATTCCTTGGAACGACAAAGCCGTATATTGAAAACACCTTTTGTCCGAAGGGTGCACCTTGAGGATTTTTAACTCGGTTGATTGCTTGTTCAACTGTACGAGTACGTTGTTTAAAGAGGCATGGAATGGAATGGATGGCTGTGCAGGATACTGTTGCTGTTGGCACGTGCGAATGTCCATCTGGAGTGAAATTTCGCCTTCAACTGGGACCTACACACATGAAATTAAAGTCTTGTGTTATGGGGGACTGCATCAGAGTGGACGGCACTTTATATTTTAAGAAAAAAAATCTTTTATTTAAACTTATGTATGTCCTTAGAATTTATATTCTGTTACATTTTTTTCACCCTCAAATAGGATTTCAATGATGTTTACCTTTATTATAAGAAGGAACACTTCAACTGTACCATTTAATGTTGCATGGAATCACATCAGGAGTCGTTTGTATTATTTTTCGTTCAATTTGAATGGGACCAACGACAACGAGATCATTCCAATACTGGACTAGATTCTGGTAATCCTTTATTCTCTTCGGCTACGCGTATGTAGACAAGGGGTCAAGCTTATCTAAAGGCTGAGGACTTGTAAGAAATGAAATCAGTATCGATCAGTTATGCATACGGCCGTTTGTGCTCAAACTCAAAAAAAAAATTAAATTTAAAGCTTTTACTTTCTATATGCTACTCAAAAGTGAAAGCCTCCTGTTGGTTGGGTGGCTAGAGTGGTAAAAGGGGGCGATGTCAAAGGGATTTCTATGGAGTGGGTTGATTTGTATCGTCGGGAAATCGTTTCGTTCGTTTTGTGAAATACTTGATCTCACCAGGGCGGTGACAGAAGAAGTGCTCCAGATCTTCCTCTTCCTCCTCACAATGGAGGTTTCTGCTTTACAGCCCGATACCCATGTAAAACTTACGTCAGTTATTGTTGCTAATTTGTTAAGTTTGTGTTTACACTTCCTTTCCAGTATGGTTACGGATAAAGGGTTTGTTTGATAGCTTTGAGAGCTGCAGTTCTGTCGGAGCAGATAACTATATTCTTCTCTCGGTGGGCGTTTCTACTACAGTTAATATTGCGAAAACTTCTGCTTGAAATATCGATCGATGGTTTGGACAGTGCATCCCTGCCTCCGATTCAGACGATTATTGAAAACCGTCTGTGGATAAAGTGATTTCAACGGGGTCTCTTGTCGTGTTTCCACTCACCCAAGAAGATCTGGTTAGAAAAATTGTCTTAAGTTGTTTTTGAAGGCGAAAGTATTCTCTACTAGGTCGCTTTGTCGATCTAGAAGTGGTGTCATCGCCCTAACAACGTTCACAATCTTTCTATGCGCGGTTTTTTCCTGTCATGAAAGTGACACAGGGCCTTGAGTCTTATGGCCAAGCGTCCTGTCTGTCATTTCACTTCCAAGTGTACTGGTGTTATGTTTAGAATTGCTTATATGGCTGCGGTCGACGTGGAGTTTTGTGCGCCTGTTATTCCCAAACGTCACACTTTCTTATCTATCGTATTCCACAATACTGTAATGCCGAAAGTATTTAAAATCTGCTCTGCGTTCCTGCGTTCGCCAAACCGAAGTAACAGCGGTTCTCCACCAAGGTGTTATTCGTGGAGTTGATATTTGCTCCGAGGTAGGTTAACTCCTTAACAACCTCAAAATGAATGTTTCCAACGGTGTCGTTTTGTCCAATGCTACGGTAGATAGATGTTTTTTTGTTTGTTGGCACAATGTGCTTGGTTTTGTTTTCGTAAACTTCAAGGCCAACTCGTTTCCCCTGCTCTCTATTTGCCGTAAAAGCCTCTTGGACGTCGCGCTGGAAGCGACCGATGATGTCGATATCATCTGTATATCTAAGTAGCTGGACAGAATTGTTGACAATTGTTCATTCATTGTTTACACCTGTCCTGCATACTGTCCAGCACGAGATTGAAGAAGTCACATGATAGCGCATCTCCTTGCCAGCGTCACGCAGCACAGCTGAATTAATTTTGTTGCCGGAATCCGGATTCGGCCATCATCTTATTGAGATCAAGAAGTTTGATTGTTATCATATGCGTCTTTGATGTCTATGAAGAGATGGTGAGGCTCGACTTGAAAATCGTTGATCTTTTCCAGGTTTGCTTAGTGTTAATATTTAGTCTATAGTCGATCTACCGGCTCGGAAGCCACACTGGTACTAATCGGCACTAGTGTGTTGCAGAATGGCTCAAGACGTTCACACAGTACGATGGATAGGATCTTGTATGCGACATAAGCAGGGATATGCCTCGATAGTTCTTACAAGACTTACAGGATTGCCTTTCTTGAAGATGAGGCATATAGAGCTGATAGTCCAGCCATTGGGCATGGCTTCATACTTGGCTGAAAATTTGGTGCATTCACCATACCAAAGCATGGCCACCATGCTTAAAAAGCTCCGCTGGTAGATTATTGGAGCCGGCGGCCTTGTTGTTCTTCAGCTGCGAGGGGAATGAGTTCTGTCTAGATTGGATGCAGGTTCTCTTCTTGCCGTATCACTCTCTCTTCTTGATGCCCATTTAGCAGCTGCTGGATATGCTGATTTAATACATCTACTATTCCCTGTGCTGCGGTGGCAAAGTTTCATTCACTGTTTCAAAGAACATGCATTCCGGGATTGAAACCAGCTGCCTGCAGCTGCAGGTGCTTGGCTTTCCTAAAAAACATCCGAGTGTTGTGCCTATCGCGGGACTCTTTGATTTCCTTGAGCTGGGAGGCTGCGTCTTAGTTTTAATAAAAATTTTCTTTGTTTGATATACGTGAATATGAGATTAATTTATTAAGAAATTAATAATTACTTTTTCTTTTAAGTAAAGCTTAGGAAATTCGTTAACAAGATAAAATTAAACAACAAAAGTTAGCTTCAATGTAGCTAACAATTTAATTACTGATGAAAAAGACATTGTAAATGAGTTTAACAATTAGTTTGCTGGTGTAAGAAAAATATTAGCTGATAAATTCCAAAACGCAGTTCAAACTTAATTTTGATCTCGAATATGATAAAGCAAACTCGTTTATTTTAACCCACACGACCACAACTGAAGTTATGTCAATCATCAAGGACCTAAAGAATACAAATTCTAAAGGATATGATGATATAGCAATGTCTATCCTCAAGAATAGCTCGGCTTATATATCTCCTTTACTCGCAGACATAATATATAAATCGTTTGATGAAGGAACTTTTCCTTTTTTTTGTAAATTCATATATATTCCAGAATTAACACTATAAAATTTTAAAATACAAATGAAAAATACTTAATGCACTAACTATTAAAATACCGTATTAGAGCGAAAATCGATTCGCAACACATAAAATTTATAAATTGATACTTTTATGTAACCAGTATTTAATTAATAATATTTTTTTTTTATTTATAATAATCTTGAACTCTAGAAAGAAAAGTGGAGTTAAAAAAAACTTTCTTCTTTTATTGTTATTTTCCTTACAAAAAAACTAACCTAATTTAACCTAACTTAACCTAATTTAACCTAACTAAACCGTATTTAACCTAACTTAACTTAATTTAACCTAGCTTAACCTAACTAAACCTAAGCGTTAGCTTCAACCCAGTCAAGCCACCTATATTTTGCTCTATTTAATCTATTTATGTTACTTAAATCTCTTTCAGACACGCTCATGCAGTACCTCCAGTTAGTAGATCCATCCCCCGACTGCATTGGCACACCGTGAATCTTTTTGTCTGTTGCCCTTCTAGCAGCATGGTGTATAATAGGAACATTGTTCAAGTCCGATAAGTAGCCATGTGCGTTCAGATACAGGAATGCTTCAGGTGGTAAATGTCCGTTTTCGACCCAAACCGATATGAGATCATTCTCAGTAACAACCGCCGACCGCGCAAAATGATTCTTCACAAGGTCACGTTGTCAATCCTAGACACGCCGGAAAAATCCAATAGTCTTTTGTTAGAGACGTAATGCCGAAAGTCGGAATGTGCGCTTCTGTACAACCGTGTGTAAGCTTGCAGACACTTTCGTTCGAATATTCTAAACTTTTCCATATAAGATGGACTTATGTTCCACCATACTGGACTCGCATAAGTCAGAATTGGACGCACAAAGGCTTGTTTGCAAATAACCTTCTCATCGGATCTTAGATAGTTGGAGTAAAAAAGTCTTTTGAGCAACATAAATGCTGCTTTCGCTTTTTTTAACTGAGTATAAACGTGTTCATTGTAGTACAAAAAATTGTCTAAATGAACACCTAAATAATTCACAACAGTCTTTGACTCGATGCGAAGTCCATTTGAAGATTTTATTACCATTTTTTTTTCCAATTGCGTCGTTAATCTGAACTATCCTGTCCTACTGGGGTGCGGTGGGTCATATACTCTCCATTTGTTACCACAAATTTCTTCTCGCGAATCATTGGTATAACGACGTTCATTGGGTTACAAGGAAACTCATGTGATTAGTTTATAAATAAGCTCGTCAATCCAGACCATGCCGAAGGCTTTCTCGATGTCCATCAGACAGGCAACTGTACTTGTTTTGGCGTGTAGGTTCAAATTGATATCGGAAACCAGTTTTGTAACTGCGTGAACTGCCGAATGGTTTCTTTTGAATCCAAATTGATTCCGCGGTAAGATCTTCTTATTTTCGCACTCGGACAAGATTGACTTGCTTATAACTACCTCAAAAACATTTCCAATATAAGGCAGGAGACTTATTGGCCTATAATTTGAAGGATTTAAAGGATCCTTTTTTTTACTATTAGAAACACCTTCGAAATTTTCCAACAGCTTGGGAAGTAGCGGTTATTAAGGAAGTTGTTAAACATTACGCAGTATTGTCTTATGATTTCGATCGGGATATGTTTAAGCACGATATAAGGAATGCCATCTAAACCGGAAGTCTTTTTGGTATTCAGAGTACTGAATACGTACGTTATTTCGTCGAATGTTGTGTTATGGTTGTTTGCCTGCTCTGTTGTAAGTTCATCGGTTTTTACTCTCTCAGAAAATTGTATGTGAGTGTTTGAGTCGCTATTTTAGTTGCTGAACCTTAGCAGTTCTTCAGCCACCTCAACAGATTTGGGACTTGGATGTTGTGTCGCATGGATTGACTTTAAATCAGAACCAATAAGATTAACTTTGCTCGTCCCTCCATCGATCACATAATGGTTACCGGTTTTTGAACAATGATTGCGATCAATCCCTGCGCGAGTGAGGAGGCGATCAGAAACGATTGGTACTTTCAGGCTCGGAATTTTGACAACACTACGAGGCTTGAAAATCTGTTTTATGTGACGAAACATATTCCTTGAATCAGATTTTATCACCTTTTCGGCTCTATGCCTCCAATAGTCATTGATAGAATCCCGAAACTGTTGTTTCAACAGTGATCTCACATTCTTTAGGAGTGATTTTAATCTTATCAGCTCCATGTTGGTCGAGTTGTCCTGAACTTGTCGGCGTATCCGATTTATCTGAGAAAGAAGAAAAATTGTGTGTGTCTGTAATGTCCGTACGTCTCGGTTGAGATAACATTCAATGCTATTTTTGTTCTTGATTCTCAGAACTGACGACTCCATTGCTTCCAGTATCACGGTATTAAGTTTCTCAATATAACACTCATCGTTCGTGAGGTTCCTGTCATTAGGAACTTTGGAAGATGAGTGTGACTTAAATATTTTCTCGTGGCACAAAGAGAGAACTTACTCCAGTCAGTGTTCCTTAAATTGAATTAAGGAAACTCGTTCTGCGTTGGAAAAGTAAACGTGGCTTTTTTTAACTGAGTATAAACGTGTTCATTGTAGTACAAAAAATTGTCTAAATGAACACCTAAATAATTCACAACAGTCTTTGACTCGATGCGAAGTCCATTTGAAGATTTTATTACCATTTTTTTTTCCAATTGCGTCGTTAATCTGAACTATCCTGTCCTACTGGGGTGCGGTGGGTCATATACTCTCCATTTGTTACCACAAATTTCTTCTCGCGAATCATTGGTATAACGACGTTCATTGGGTTACAAGGAAACTCATGTGATTAGTTTATAAATAAGCTCGTCAATCCAGACCATGCCGAAGGCTTTCTCGATGTCCATCAGACAGGCAACTGTACTTGTTTTGGCGTGTAGGTTCAAATTGATATCGGAAACCAGTTTTGTAACTGCGTGAACTGCCGAATGGTTTCTTTTGAATCCAAATTGATTCCGCGGTAAGATCTTCTTATTTTCGCACTCGGACAAGATTGACTTGCTTATAACTACCTCAAAAACATTTCCAATATAAGGCAGGAGACTTATTGGCCTATAATTTGAAGGATTTAAAGGATCCTTTTTTTTACTATTAGAAACACCTTCGAAATTTTCCAACAGCTTGGGAAGTAGCGGTTATTAAGGAAGTTGTTAAACATTACGCAGTATTGTCTTATGATTTCGATCGGGATATGTTTAAGCACGATATAAGGAATGCCATCTAAACCGGAAGTCTTTTTGGTATTCAGAGTACTGAATACGTACGTTATTTCGTCGAATGTTGTGTTATGGTTGTTTGCCTGCTCTGTTGTAAGTTCATCGGTTTTTACTCTCTCAGAAAATTGTATGTGAGTGTTTGAGTCGCTATTTTAGTTGCTGAACCTTAGCAGTTCTTCAGCCACCTCAACAGATTTGGGACTTGGATGTTGTGTCGCATGGATTGACTTTAAATCAGAACCAATAAGATTAACTTTGCTCGTCCCTCCATCGATCACATAATGGTTACCGGTTTTTGAACAATGATTGCGATCAATCCCTGCGCGAGTGAGGAGGCGATCAGAAACGATTGGTACTTTCAGGCTCGGAATTTTGACAACACTACGAGGCTTGAAAATCTGTTTTATGTGACGAAACATATTCCTTGAATCAGATTTTATCACCTTTTCGGCTCTATGCCTCCAATAGTCATTGATAGAATCCCGAAACTGTTGTTTCAACAGTGATCTCACATTCTTTAGGAGTGATTTTAATCTTATCAGCTCCATGTTGGTCGAGTTGTCCTGAACTTGTCGGCGTATCCGATTTATCTGAGAAAGAAGAAAAATTGTGTGTGTCTGTAATGTCCGTACGTCTCGGTTGAGATAACATTCAATGCTATTTTTGTTCTTGATTCTCAGAACTGACGACTCCATTGCTTCCAGTATCACGGTATTAAGTTTCTCAATATAACACTCATCGTTCGTGAGGTTCCTGTCATTAGGAACTTTGGAAGATGAGTGTGACTTAAATATTTTCTCGTGGCACAAAGAGAGAACTTACTCCAGTCAGTGTTCCTTAAATTGAATTAAGGAAACTCGTTCTGCGTTGGAAAAGTAAACGTGGAGTCGTCAATAAATTTCAAGCTGATGGCGTTATGGTCGCTATTATAAGGAACTTTTCTGATCATCTAAAAATAAAAAAAATAATTCCAATACATAAGAAGGGATCGAAAACAGACAAAGCTAACTACTGGCCTATTGCTATAGCTTCAACATTCAAAAACATCTACAAGGTAACAAAATATCATGCTATTTGATGAACAATATGGTTTCCGACAACAATCCAACACATCCATTGCCCTTTATGATCTTTGCACATATGGAACGGAAAAGAAAAGTTTCCGCAATCTTCATAGACTTAGAAATAGCCTTTGACTCTGTGGACACGTGAACATTAATGAACAACTTGAGACTAAATGGCTTTGAAGCTAAAGCATTCAATTGGTGTTAATCATTTTTAGGTAAAAGAAAGCAATATTTAAGCGTCAATAACGCTAATTTGGATATGGAAGAGCCGATTTGTGGAGTTCCCTAGGGCAGCATTTTGGGACCATTATTTTTCCTCATGATTTATCAATGATCTTGAGCGAATATCAATACATGGACGTTTTTTTCCTTTTTGCCGACGACATCATCTTAAGTTTTTGAAGCATCATCTGAAAGAGATTTGGAAGGAAAAATGCAAAAAGACCTTATAAGAATATGCAATTGGCTAGAAAAGAACAAAATTTGTCTTAATATTAAGAAAACAAAATATCTGGTATTTTATCCTAATCTAAACATTAATATATATTTCAATAACAGCCTTATTAAAAGAGTTGGTGAATTGTTTTAACTTATATTGATCAAGGTCTGAAGTTGAAAATGCACGCAATTTTTCTGGAGCAGAGATCAATGGTTGCTGGAGTATTTCGGAGAATTCCAAAATACTTAGATGACACTTCCAAAAGAATGGTTTTCTTCTTACTATTCCATAGCATTACAACCCCAAGTCTAGGGTTCAGTTAATAGAATTAAAATGGCGGAACTGCAAGTTCTTCAAAATAAAAATCTTTTTCGACATCCGATAAGAGTAAGGACATAGCACATCCATGAAGTTCACAACAAATTTTCAACCGAATTTGTATTCAACAGAGATGTCCATCAATACAACACCGGAATGCATTTAAACTGACGATTTCCTTGAATCTTCCCATCAATCTTTTCAACCACACCTTGGCTCCAGGTTTTCACAAATATATCTTCCGCGATTCCTTCGAAACTATTTTCGAGCTTCATTTCGGCGATAGTTTTTTCTATGAAATGTTGCATCGAGATATTGAAAAACGCAAAATAAATCATGTTTAACATAACAAACGTTTCATACATAAAAGTGTCTATTGAGATCTTTGAAGACCAATTAAACGCGTCTGCATGGCTAACGATGTGTCACAGTCATTAGGAATATGATCTCATATCTCAAGTCGTAAAAACCACTTTTATGGATTCTATTTCCCTGTGAATGGGATAATAATTTCTGGTAACGATCATTTTATTATCCTGAATGACATGATCACAAACACGTGTTCCATACCATTTGAACTTCTTATAATCTCGTCCCGTCAAACTGGAACAATATATTCCGAAGAAGGTCCCCTTTTCAAACGACTTGTTTAGAACATGATCCGACACGGTAAGAAAACAATAACAAGAAAATAGGATACAACACCTAGTGAAAAAGGACACCCTTTGCAAAATGTAACAAGGTTACAATTGAATGGAATAATTCATTCCAACATTCATTCCGAATTCCTGTCAAAAAAAAGACGCGCACTGGAACAACCCTCTGTTGATTGTACTGCGTTTTTCGAAACTCTATAGACTCATCCGTATCCGCGAAGCGCGAATATACGTTCTGATGTTTCATCCTGTTGCTGGCTTTTCTCTCCCCATTTTCAATACTTTCCAGGTTAAGGGTGATTATCCTTTAGAAGAACAAGAAAGGAGAAAAAATCTTCTCAAGAATCATAGCACCAAGGACTGATATCACTGCAACCCTTCACAGAGCTCAAGGTTACGCAATTCTATGTCCTTTGAGGCGTAAATAAGACGCAAAATAAGGGAAAACAACAAAAGGGGGATATTCCTTTTTAAGCAAAGGTTGATATTTATAAAACCGTAATAACGCACACTGCAGGACACCACTACATATATTCGTGTAGAGAGCCAAAGGCAATGCTAAATTACGCATCAAAATTTCTCACGCTGTTCAGTTTCAATGTGGCACTGGATCAAGTTATGAATTCTCTGTTTTTTATGCCACCGCACATTGGGTTAGACTTTGTACTTCGTGCACCAGTTTTATTGCGACTCAGGTTCATCCTTTTTTGAAAATCAAAAGAAATTAATTATAAATGTTTGTTGTAGTTGTTCCAACGCACTCTTCTGGTTAAGGTAACTGCGTTGCTTTGAAAGCATTTTGTTGAGCTTAATTTCTCAACAAAAAAAAAAGGAATAAATGGTTTTCATTGGGGTAGGGTTTCAATGCTTGCTTTACACTACCATTCATTACTTTTTTCATTTCATTTCATATCAATTTTTATTTATCATTCCATTCACTTACTTGCTAGACAAAAACGCTTAAAGCTAGCTTAATTAAATTAACTGTATGTAACCTAACTTACTGGCCCTCTGCGGGCGCTCTAAGCTAAACCTAACAATTTAACTAATGTCTTTCGACGAATGTTTTTTTTGTAAACTGTTAAAAACAAAAAACTTAGTGTAAGGACTTGTGTTTTATTTTTTTATAATTAAACCTTAAAATAAACTTAATTCCAATCTAAAACCTTAAATCTTAACCTTACTCAAAATAACAATAAAAACTACTTACTTACTAATTTCTTGCTACTCAAATATAAGTAAGCCGGCCAAGGCTGACAGGACATGCTATATATTTGCCTTTGGGACACCCAAGATACATAAAGACGACGAAGTTCTTTCTCCGCCCAGCCACCAATAGTGGCGGTTTTGCCTTACGACATCAGCTTTGTCGCGGTCTGTTACCTCCCTACTGTACCGAAGAGTCCCCGGTGAGCTACTTGCGACGTCTTGGTCTTAGTTGACTCGCCGTCCACAGCTTTTCGGCATACGTGGAATAATATCAGGACCGCTAATCTATCCTGAACCAAACCCTTTCTATCGAGATAGAGAAATGGTTAAGGGAGAATAAGGCCGTTAAGGCGCACTGTCTCATGGTGCATATCATTGGGGTAAAAAGCCCCGGAGACCAAGTTGTTGGTCGAAGTCATTGCTCTTACAATGTGACTTCAAATAAGCTGATCCACTCTGATCAGGTTGGCCCTGTTATACAGGAATTCACTACTATAGAATTTTTTGTACCCAGACTCTGGAGTTCTATATAAGTCGAGACAAGCCAAAGACATCGTCTCTCGAAAACTTGAATCATTTCCATTAAGCTTGTTCCGACGTTAAACCAAACGGGACATCCATAGGCAAAGACAGGCCGAATGAGGGCCGTGTAGCAGATCACCTTTACCATGGCATCGAGTTGAGAACTGTGAAACGGTCTCTTTGTCCAGGCAAAGGTCGCTTTGGCTCTGGACAGAGCAGTATCTATATGTTTGCTAAATTTTGATACTGATCTAGCCAGATCCCAAAGTATCGATTCGCCAATGACTGTCCGTTTTTGTCCAACAATAGAGAACACTCGTCTCTTCTTTCTAGAACACTCGTCTCTTCTTTCAACGGAGTCCTGAACAGAATGATCTCGCACTTTTGGAAATTGATCTTCAACGTCCAACCGTCGCAATATCTCTGAATCTTTTCGAAGTCACGTTGCAAAAGACTTACGATGACCTCGGTCTTCGGACTTGACCTGTACGCGATCAAGTCATCTACGTATGCTTTGGAGTGGTGGACAGAGCCTACAAGATCGCTCGTGAAGATCGTTAATGAAATCGGCGGCATAACTACACCCTGTTGTAGACCGTTGTTAATTTCAAAAGTTCCAGCAGACGTTACACTGCCATTTGTCACAATAAACTGCCTGTTGGTGAGCATATCTTAGATTATGTACAGCAGCGGTTTGCTTGAAAAAGAGTCCCTGTAACCATACAGTGCCAAAGGTCGATTCAAACAGATTTCTTACCTCTCAGGGAACCGAAAATAACTAAAAAATCTTCCAAATTATCTTCATTGGACATTATTGTGTACGAGGACGCGATCTTCCAAGATATGGTTCGGGCGATGGCTTACATTCACCTTATACACATCCTGAAACCTCGCGCCTATAACTTCAAATTTCACTTATCATCTTCGATCGCTTCTAATGGATCTATGCCTTCTGTAACAAGTACTTGTTCGTTGTCTGTAGTTCGTGGGAGTTTAAGACAGCTCATTCTGATTTTTTCTTCGAAAGAATTTATTTATTTTGCGGAACATACTACGGTTGCTGGCTTTAACAGCCCGAATTTTGTAATTCCAGTGAGAATTTATTGAGGCTCAGTAATTCTGTTGAACAAAATGATGCTAATTTTAAGCTGTGACTGTGTGTGTGAGTTTTGTGGATCAGTAAAACGTTTGTACAGTAATTTGAGGCTGGTGTCGTACATTCGTTTGAGGTAATTATCGATCTCCGCGTTCGGCAAATTCTTTTTGGGCGGAGGAATGCATTCGTGCTTATCATTTTAAAAAAGTTAAAGAACTTCCTGATGGGAAGTTAATAAGCGCAGATGGTTCAAAGATCTATGGCATGCTAAGAAATTTAGTAAGCCGACCACGGTCAGGTTGAACAGAGACTTCCCAACTTTTTTTCAAGGATCATATTCGCCCAAGGAGAACAAAATTGTACTTCCATGCCTGCAGTGTGCGCCCCTATCATTTAAACATTGAACAGATAGTAGGCTGGGTGGCGAAGTTGGTAGAGCGCTTGCCTTTCAATTGATTCAATTGATAGGTCCCAGGGTCGATTCGTAGCGTGGTCTAGAATTTCGAATCTGATCCAGTCACCATTTGCCATTGGGATCAAGTTAATGGCTCTATCACTGGATTGGTCGACCAGCTATAGTAGTCTGACTATTGGGTGGCGTTGTTGTAGTGGTTGTTGTATAGGCTAAATTACTAATTCATGTTTTCAAAATATTGGTTTGTGTAGACTGTGAAGGCATAACACGAAGTGTTTGGCTTAGTCCTCAAAACTTTCAAAAGTTTATGTATCAAACTAAAATCCCATTTCGGGCACCTCCTACGGAAGTGAGTTGAAACCAAATACATCTGAGTTTCTCAAACCACTACAATAATCTTTCATTCTCCTCGTTACTCTTCCGCTCGCTCTGTGCTACACGCATTATAAGAGTCTTTAATATCCTCTTGAAGAGCGAGCAATTAATATGAAAAAAAGTCTTTTGCAACAAGCAGGTGGAGACCTGCTGCCGACTCCATTCAAGGAATCGAATTTCGCAATAGCACCTATTTCATCACATTAGTAAAATAAACAAGTCACAACTGTGAATGTTAATGAATAGGAAAATAATGCCTCCTTCTGGTGTTTATCGTTGCCGATTTCCAAGAGTAACGCCGACCAACATCATAACCGATGTTCGATGACGACCTAGTTGTGTGACCAAAGAGGCAAATATTGATTCCCTAGACACCTTATCAACCCTCTTGAAGATCGCCTAGCAGCCAGGTGGTCTGATAAGAACGAATAATTTCTATTTCCTTAATCTTCGATTCTAAATGAAACGACATAAGCCTTCGTGTTTGTAAAGTGAAGGCCTCCACCCACGCTTATAGGCTTAAGGAACATTCAAGTTACTATCAAAACAGACAAAGTTGAAGAATGTTGTTCTACCCAAATGTCGTGCATAGGTTTCATGAATGGAATGCGCTAAATCAAATTATGGGTCGTGTACCGATAAGATTTAGTCGACACCTACAAAGGCGCGCGCTTATCATCTGGACATGCATATGTTCTGCGATAGTATCCGGCTGAAGTGCCCCATGAATGGAAAGCATTGTCCCCAGTAGATACCGTGTCTCCATAAAAGTAAATACCCCCTTCCTCATCGATGCTACCGCGAATAAGTTATAATTTATGTAGGGAAGTGTCTATCGGACTAGTTTAAGAGCCAGATGCGAACTGGTCATGATGTAAGTGCAGCACCAAATGCTCCTGCCATTACACAGTTCTTATGCGAGATGTTTAGTCCACGGACAGCGGCGGCCGGTGGCGGCATCAATTCCAAGTCGTGCCTACATTGTGATTATATTGAACATTCGGCATTAAGCTGGCATTGGGGCGACTCAAGAGCAAGCAGAACTTTAGTCAGATGACTGAGGGCCGGACAAGAGAGTCGCGGAGCCGAGGTGAATTGCATAAGATCTACCAGTCTTGAGCATAAATCATTTAGACTACTGAATGAGATTCACAAGTGAGATTGCCACTGATTATGCCTTGGAAACTGTAAGCGATTGGTTGCCATTCCTGCTTTCTGCAGATGCAGTTCAACCAGAAGGTGCTGATTTGAAGTGGATCAAGACAAGGCAAAGAAAATTTGTATGCGAGTTTTCCTGTTTGTGTTTTCCTTTGAATGTTGTTCTAGAAGGGCATCCTTAACCTGATGTGTGGATAGAAAGTCGAAAGAAACGATCTGTGGCAGTCACGGGTGTTATTATAATAGTTGCATTGGACGACTGCTGTTGGCCATAAACTGGACCGCACTCTTAATCAATTTTGGATGACAAGTTTGGATCGAATCTGGCTGGCTCTGGCAGACCAAACGGACATACCAGTGATTTGTCTTCAGTTAATTTAATTTATTTTTTCGCATTACAAATGGTGCGGCTGGAAATTGCATCATAATTGGCGGGTATTAATAAAGAGTGTGAATTGGAGATGATATCATGGAATTGAATCGCATTTTGTTGTCGAGTAATTGAATGCTTAATGATCCTATAAATTGCGTAGATCCTTAGGGTATGTTGATTAAAAAACTTGACTTGAGGTGTTGATCGTATTCCGTAACGTCGAGGTGGCACGAATTCAAACAATTAAAATTTTGATTAAGAAATAATCAATTATAGCAAATGGAATAATTGATTTACGGTGCAAAGAAAAATATCATTCGTACCCACAACACACAGGAGAATTAAAGGACATTAACTAAGCCCCATTTCTTCCTATTGGTCATAGAAAATTTAGACGTTAATGAATGAATTTAATGAATCTTTTAGGCTCCGTGTACATCTGTATCATTTCATTTTAAACGAAACGCTTGTCGTTTGCAAAATTTCTACGAATTGTGATTTAACACTCGAAGGACGTAAGGTATTTTGTGAGTCCCTGCAGTTGAAGAAACTTGAAACCACTCAGTTTAACCATCTAGCTTGTGAGCCACTTCCTGATCTACCTTGCTCAGCGTAACTCTGGTTGTCTTGTCACTTTATCCTTTGCTTCTTTCGCTTGGATATTGTTTGTCTAGATACCGAAATTGGATACACACCATGTTTACCCATATTGTTGAGACATTTCGACAATTTACCACTGCTTATGATTTTACTACGTGGGCTGAAATGGCCCGGGATTTTTAGTCAAAACAAGATGAATTATAACGTGTTACTGTTTTTGGTCGACGGTCAGGAAAAACGGCACCAATCGTGCCGATAGATTTTTTATCTTCAATTCCAATCTTCAAACCACTCATACTATATGTGCTGTGAGTCAAATAAAAATATTGTGAAACTTTTTTTTTTTAATATAATGGCTTAGTAGGGCGGTATCAGACCGCGACAGTGCTGATGTCGCAAGACAACATCGACACTATTGGTGGCTGGATGAAAGGTAGAACTCTGTCTTCCATCATATATCTCGGGTGCCCTTAAGGCAAAAAAAATCTAATAGCATGTCCTGTCAGCCTTGGCCGGCTTACATATTTTTAAGGTAAGGTAAGGTAGTTAGTAATTGGTAAGCAAGTAGTTTTAATTTAATTTTAAGCTAGGTTAAGATTTAAGGGATGAGATAAGTTTGTAATTTAGTATTTAGATCTAGATTAAGTTCAAACATAATAGTACTTTCACTAATTTTTTTCAAAATAATATGTATTTTCTTAGTTTTTCTTATTATTAGTCACATATTTTTCATATAAATAAATGTCCAGTAGTCGAAAGACATATTTTTAATTGTTATGATTAGCTTAGAGCGCCCGCAGAGGGCCAGTAAGTTAGTTTGTAAATAGTTAAATTAATTTAGCTAGCTTAAAGCGTTTTTTGTCTAGCATAAAAGAAAATGAATTAAGAAAAATAAATATGCGCTTATCAAAAAATAAAATAAAATGGAGATCAGAACTGCTCGATATGAAGAGAGAAACGCGGAATATAGAATTTTCGAAGTCGAGGAAGGTCCGATTTAAGAAGCAAGAATGGCAGGTTGAATAAATGTAAGTCTACAATATCATTTCATGACTTAGACTGCGAAAAACTTTACCCAAAAATTTAAACGCGTTTTTCCCGAAAATGTCTTTTTCAAAACAATACCCACGATTTCTACTACTACTGGTTCTACTGGACCGATTTACCTGAAATTTTTAGAGAACATTCTTTTTAGACTACTTTTCGAAACAGTCAAAAAAAGTCGTACAAAAATTGTTTAATTTTCAGGCAGTCGCCTTTTTGTGAAAAAAATCTTTCCAACTTTTCCGTAGTTCCAGACATTGTGACATTATTCTAGATTAATAATATTTTTTTTTTTTGTTTTGGTTTCAGATTGCTAGGAGGGTTGAAATCGTGGGTATGGTTACGCGCCAATTTTTTGTGACCCCCACTTCATCAACTGCAAATTTTTGAAATTTTCTACTTTTTTATATTTTGATTTTTTTCTGTATACTTGTTATATTAATAAATAACTAATAAAAAAATGAAAACTAAAAATATTAAAAAATTGAATTGCCTTTTTTTTATGACACTTTAAAAATTCCATGAAATTCATGCCTCTAGACTAGAATATCCCCTTAAGAAATCGAGGAAAATCTATCCCACCGGTTTTTTTCTTCACTTCACTTTTTCTTCAATCAAAACGATTCAATGCACTTACTTGCATTTTTCCGCAGTCGTAGTCTGATTTGGATTTCCGAGGTGAGGTGCCTCTTCAGGCATTGTACATCTCATTTTAAATTTAATAAGCTTCAATGCACTGTTGCTCTCGGAGCAGTTCTGGGGTATTATTAAAGCAACCATTGCCATGATTACTCAGAAAATTTTCCCATAAAAAAAATGTTTGAAAATTAGGGGCACTGCTTATATATTTCAAAATTTCTTGAAAAATTACCATTTTGAAATTTAAGGCTATAAGGTCCATAAAATCTGGCTAAATAGCTTGATTTTTTAATTTCAATATTTTTGCCATTTAACTGTTTTTATAATTAAATTTTGCTTACGTGCGTTCAGTAACTGCTGTTTGTGAATAAAAGTGGCTTGATTATGTATTAAAAAATTTGTAAAAATAGCTTGATTTTTGAAGTTCCAAATTTTCGCCTGTAACTGTTTTTTTGAATAATTTTTTTTTGAATAAATTTTTTTGAATATATATTCAGTCATCGCTGTTTGCGATTATTATAGGCTCTGCCAACGATTTAAGAAGTTTTATGAAACCGTTTTTGAATCCAAAGCTAAAGTCCACAAAATTTGGGAAAATACTTGGTTTTTGAATTTTAAAATTTTTCGCCTTTATCTGTTTTTTTGAATATCTATTCGGTCACCGCTGTATGCGATTATTAAAGGCTCGACCAAAGTTTTATGAAGTTTCATGGAACCATTTTTAAATCCAATACAATAGTCCGAAAAATTTGGAAAAATAGCTTGGTTTTTGAAGTTCCATATTTTTCGCCTTATTTTTTTTTGTTTTTTTATTTTAATGTCCTAACCTAAACAAACCTAACTTATACTAAGACTTAGTCCTGTCATGTAATTCTGAGTTCGAAAATTAAATGAGCTTGACAAAATATTATAATTATCTTATTATGATCATTGTTCAAGAGGCTGAGATATTACATGTCAGAGTTCAGCCCGTCACTAATCGTTAGCCACAACCCAATCCAGCCATCAATATTTTTCTTTATTAAGCCTCTCGTTATATACCTTATCCTTTTCAGGCACACTTACGCAGTAGCTGAGGTTTGCATGTCAATCCCCTGAGTTAAAAGGCTCATAGAGAATACGCTTGTCTGTCGCCCTTCTAGAAAAATGATTTATTATAGGTAGTTCGTGAGGTCCGATAAATAGCCCTTAGCATCCAGGTACAAGAATGCCTCCGGCGGAATATGTCCACTTACCATACAACTTCTGAAATACCCAGGATTAGGATAAAACAAGCCTGAAATATGTTCGTTTTCGACAACGTTTGCTGATCGCGCGTAATGGTTTCTCTAAAGATCAAGAACAGCATTGTTAATTCTTGAAAGGCCAGAGGCATCCAATAAAATTATGTTCGCAACATAGTGACGAAAATCTGAATGAGCGCTTCTATACATATGCAAGCAGGCTCGGAGACATTTTCTTTCAAATGTACGAAGCATTTCCATGTAGGACGGGCTAATGTTCCACCATACTGAACTCGCGTAAGTCAAGATTGGACGGAAAAATGCTTGGTAGCATACGACTTTCACATCGGACCTCAAACTGCTGGAGTAGAAAAGAGCCTTAAGGGACATAAATGCCGCTTTAACTTTACGTAACTGAGTATTTATGTGTACATAAAAACTCAGAAATTTATCAAGATACCTAAATAGTTTACAACACTTTTTTATTCTATGTGAAGGCCGTTAGTACTCTATATACTAAGTTTTTTCCAGTTCCGTCTTAAATCTGAGTTTCCGCATCTTATTGGGGTGCAGAACTGCATGGTTTCACATTTTGCGTGGTTAATTTTTAGCTTCCATTCCGAGCAAAATGATTTGAGTTTATTGTACTTTTCCAAAATTTTCGAGCCACTTATGTACGTAGAAGATAATATCGTCAGCAAACGCTATCGAATCGTCCAATTCCCAAAGTATTTTAGCTATATACTATATATGCTAAAAAGTATGGGCGCTAAAACTGTGCCTTGCACGAGACCATTTATGGTATTAAAAATCTTAGTGGTTGTGTTTTGGCCGTCTGTTATTACAATTTTTTTTTATCAAAAACCATACATGCTATCATATTCAGCAGATGAATTGGAAATTCGTATCTAATTAGTTTGTATAATAATCCGTTGATCCAAACCGTGTCGAAGGCTTTTTCGACATCCACTAGACATGCAGCTGTTAATCTTTTTCCATTAAGATTCCATTCGATATCCGAAATAAATTTAGTAACAGCATGCACTTTCACACGTAAAAAAAATGGAGTTATTAATTCCTATTTCAAATAAAGTTTTCGCCTTCAACTGTTTTTTGAATAAATTTTTTGAATATCTATTCAGACAACGCTGTATCCGATTATTAAAGGCTCTGTCAACGTTTTTAGAAGTTTCATGAAATCGTTTTTAAATCCAATGCAAAAGTCTTTAAAAAATTTGCCAAAATAGCTTGATTTTTGAAATGCAAAATTTTTGATATTTAAATGTTTTTTTGATTAAATTTTAGAGTACTGCTGTTTGTGAATATTAGGGGCTCTGATTATGTATTTAAATGTGGCTATATTCCACAGAGGCTACGTAGCCACGGCGACGTCAGCCCACATTTCCTCTCATCCTATCACTTTAGCGTTTTAAAAAAAAAAAAAATTGGTGGCATAAATGCGTCTAGCTTCACCTTTTTTTAGTGTGTCTTAAATTTTTCGCAAATGGCGGGGGTTAGACCTACAGTTAATTGCCGACTCCGAACGGTCCCAGAAGCTTTTTCTTGCCAGATTGTACTCATCGGAGTGATTGTCAGTTACTCGCGAGAGGTGGAGCCGTGAAAAATGACAGATGTTCTTACCCGGATTTGAGCCCGGGTCCCCTCGCTTACCCATCCACCCACTTAAGCGTTTTTTTGTCTAATAAATGTATTGAAATGGCAATATATATCTAAATAAATTTCCTTGGCTAATCGCCATAATAATTTATTCTTTTAAAGGGACGATCACCAGCTTCAGGATGCAATTTAGAACAGGGCAAATCTAGCATATTTTGACATATGGTATATGATTTTTCACATCAATTTCTGAAGAAAATAAATATACATTTTTATTTCGTGAAATGTTTTTATTATAAAGACATTTGCCTATTCAATTGCATACTTCTCACTGAAATCACACCTGACAAATTAAAATTGGTTTTAAATGTATTAACTAGTCCTATTTAACCTGAACATAAAGGTATCACAAACAAGTGGATTGACCTTTTTAAGTTTTACAAACTTTCCAATATAAAGCAATTTAATTTATCTTCTCGTTAAAGCATCGTTCGTATAAAACTCATTCTTTCGACCGTTTTTCCATCGACTTGGGTTACAGAATTAATCGCCGCAAATACTCGTATTCTATGTGCACTCTTAAGGTCCATTCTGAATATTGGTGAAAGGGTTTTTGAAAACGGTTGAGCAGTTTCGAAGATTTCCTCCTACATAGAAGCTTACAAACTTTGCCTCTATTAGTATACATTATGTTTTGAAAAAACACTTGAAAAGTGTAGGTTATACGATTTTTTAACATTTTTTAATTATTTGTTAGGCATTTTTGCAAACAAAAGACAAAAAATCAGCACGCACATCCTTCCAACTCTTGGACCCTTAATGCGCGATTCACAATGTCGCTTTGACTGCATTGCTTTGAGTTGACAAATGTAATGACTCGTAATAGCTAGCTTTGACATTTTGAGGTGGACAGTGATAGAGGCACAATTGCCCATTAAAATAAAATTCGAAAAGAACATTAATATTAGTAAACATAAGCACCAAAAACAGTCTGTAAAAAAAAACCCAGTTTCGATGGAGCTGCTTGTTTACCTCTAAAAAGTAATGAACCAAGTCGTGCCAAGTCTAAGGTTCCTTACTACGATTTCTTTATTATTATAGTTAATGTTGTGTGACTTGGCCATTATAGGGTACACAAGGGTACAAAACCAGATGCTCCATGACACCATGTCTGTTGCCAGAACCGCAACCCATTGGCGATGGAAAATTGCCAATTGGAAAACGTTGATTCAATAACCAGTCAATTGTAGGCTTGATAAAGCTGCGTATTTCAATAATACTTATGTACAGGCGAACCTGAAACAAACAGTACAACATTTTTTTCCAGTACAGACGGACTTCTAATTATTGATAGAAGTCCGTCTGTACGTCTATTTTATGTTAGATCGGTGGTCGATTTGACGCTCCAGAAAGAAGAGAGCCGAAGTCAGCATTGTCAATGCTGAATGCATGTGTTGCACAATCAACAACAGCCTAAAATGAGACACTGGCGTCCAATTACCAATACCAGTACCAGTATGGGCTATTATCTCGCTTAACAAACATAGGTAGTTATAACAGATTTATCATTACGTGTAAACAAAATTGACTTGTACCCACTAACGTATAAAGAATGTTAAACGGCCAAGTCACACAACATTAACTATAATAATAAAGAAATCGCAGTAAGGAACCTTAGACTTGGCACGACTTTGTCTAGACTTCATTACCTTTTAGAGATAAACAAGCAGCTCCTTCGAGACTTGGCTAGTTTTTTACAGAATGTTATTGGTGGGATTTCAATTCTTTTTGTAGAAACGTGGGCATATTGATTTATTTTATTAGATTTTCTTATTTGAAACAGTTTTTTTCTTTTAAGGAGTGTTTTTTTTTTTATTATTACAATTCTTTCTTTTCATTTTTCCGGTTCTGATTCTTGTACAGTAGCAAAAGTTTTTCGTACTGCCCATTCGCGTTCATTATTTATTCTTTTAGACGGTTTAATTTCTGAAAGATCAGCGCGGTATTTACGCCTTAGCCGATTGTATTCGGTGATCGCTGAAACTTTAGCTTTTATACTCTTGAAGTCAACATTTATGAGGTGCACCCCATGAAGATTGGTTACTCGTGAAAGCGCCACGTAGGTTTGGCCATAACACAATATGGAGGTGCCAATGTCCATGAGGGCATTTTTTAGACTTTTTTTTCTGTACACGTACGCCCGGGTTATGATCTCAAATTTTAACTTAATAGGCAATAATTCGTGAAGCAAATTATTTGCGAATTCTATTATTGTATTTCCGGGTCCCACCTGGCTTTTTGTACAACGCCTATCGATCCATTCACTAAACCTAAACTAACATCAATGTTTTTCCTAAGCATTACTTTAACTTCCTCTTTAATGATTATAGTTTCTTCCAGTCCAGCAGTCATCGACGCATCATCAACCAAACAGTAAACTAAAAAGTTCAGTCCATAAGTTTGGAATACTTAAGGAGCCTATAAGTTTATTAATTTCTGAAGGGGTTAGTTTTTCAAATGGCGACTTTTCTCTAACGGGTGGAAGTTGCAAAAGATCCCCAAGCACTAAAATATGTTTTTTTTTTTCAAAACCAACCATCTTCTACATCAGAAGTATCAAACACTTCGCATAAACGAAGATTTATGTAAGCTAAAGTAACATTAGACATCATAGACACTTCATCTATAATAAATTCGCCCAGCAGTGGGACGCTATAGGCTAGATTATATTAGATTAGAAGATGTGTCCCACTACGCTGGATTTTTGCAATGATAGTCGATTTTTTTATGTACCAATAGTAGAAGGGGGCGTTACCATATCTCTAATACAGATGAGGGTTCTTCATCAGATAGTTCAGACCTTCGACATCAAATGAAGCCACCCAAAAAGTTGAATATGTTTTGTAAAGGCGGTATGTCGATCTCTGATAGTTTGGTTGGGCTCTTGTGTTTTCTAATCAGGGTCACCAGGTACTCCAGATCTTCGATTATCCTAGTTTTTATAGTTTTCCCTTTATGTGGCCATTAAACCCTAACTCTGTACCAAATTTCAGCTCTCTGAGTTTATGGGAAATACAAGTTCTATTCTGATGATCATGAGTGAGTGAGTGTCATAAATGCGAAACTCTGCCTTCGCTTAGCTTCGGAACTAAATGGCCTACAGACTTAAATTTTTGGATTATAGCTTATCCAGAGGTGGTTCCAGTAAAGGATGGTACGGCAGTGTTTGCTTCGCGCTCGACTTGGCGGCCGATTATTTATTACTTATTACAAAGATCCTTTTCAGAGTCAATCGTTTGAAGAAAATTAATTGCTCTTGTGCTGCAGGATGTTAGAAACTATAAAAATATTGTGAAAAGGACTTTACGGTGGCAAATAATTGCCTATATATTGAATAGACCAGGTAATTGAAATTGTTATTGCATATTTATTTTTGTATGTGTACATAAATAGCCTTCGTATACAGAAAAGTAAAAGGAAAAACTAGTCCCTAGTCTCTGGAACATGCTTTCCATTGATGTAAAACGAACGAGCAGCACAAGTACCTTCAGAGGGAAAGCCTTCACATTTTTAGCAGATAATTATTAGTGGAACCTTCTTACTCTATTTCTTTTGCTATCTATCTTTCTATTTTTCCTTTTTCTATCTCTACATTTCAAACCTCAATTGCTACTAAGATATACTTATATCTTTAATACTATTATCTTTATATACTTATTATAATTTTAATTGTTTTCTTTACTCTAAAGCAGTTTTTCATTATTGTAATAATTTATTTTTTTACTCAAGCATGTACAAATTAAAAAGTCTTATCATCATCATCATCATTTATATGTATCATGGATCCGAATAAGTAAATTAGTGAATTCGGAAGCCGAAATAAAGAAGGAATATATTTTTGATCTAAATAAAGCTAACTGGGACCGTTTTCGATCAGTGGTGAAAAGTAAATTTCGAAACACTTCCCACGATCTGGAAAATTTAACCAATGTTCAAGATGTTGATAAAATTGTCGAATTTTTTATTAAATCTGTTTTAAGTGCTGTCGATGTTAGTGTTAAGAAAAAAAATTGTAAGAAACTTCCGCCTTTTCTCTTAGAGTTAATAAAGGTAAGAAATATCCAAAGATGAAATTGGCAAAGGTATCAAAATCCTGCATTCAAGCGATAATTGTCCTACATGAATAGATTGGTTGCTCATCAAATTCAACAGTTGCGTAGTTAAAACAGGAATAAAAAACTAAGCGAACTAGAAAAGGGAGACAAACCTTTCTGGAACATAGTAAAAATTATAAATAAACAAAAACTGTCTTGTTCTAAGCTATAGGCCCATTAGTTTACTTAGCTCTTTCATCAACATTTTTGAAATAATTTTTGAGGAACGTTTACTTAAAGTAATTGAAGATGAAAAAATTTATCCAAATGAGCAATTCGGTTTCCGTCGCTTCCACAATACATCCCACCAAGTGCTAAGAATTTTCGAGCATGTAAAGCAAAATCGTATTGACGGGAATTCTACAGGAATGATTCCATTGGATATTGAGAAAGCATTCTATACCCTATGGCACGGTGGTATTATCTATAAAATGGTTGTACTCAATTTCCGTTACATCTGTGTAAAATTATCCAAAGTTTTTTGTCAAATTGTAGCTTCATAGTCTTTGTTAATAATTGTTCTTCGCATCAATTTTATCCAGCATCCGGTGCACCCCAAGGTGCTGTTGTTAGTCCCGTCTTATACTACTTTTATACGTCTAAATCTAAATAATGCGATTGAAACACTCTTACAGTATTAAAAAAAATGGAAAATAAAAGTTAATTCGGAAAAAATACCAGCCATTTGTTTCACACGAAAAAAAAATCTTGTTATCTTCCGAGTAATAAACTTATGATTAATGGTGCTGAACTCACATGAAAGTCATCTATAAAATATCTGGGCATACATGTAGATAAGAAACTGACTTTCAGCGAACATATTTCGAAAACATTAAATAAAGTTAACATTGCCACAAGAATGCTATACCCTTTCATAAACTGAGAGTCCACATTATCCAATGAGAATAAAATCATGATATTCCAGTCGATTTTACTTTATGGTTGTCTAGTATGGGGGAGCTGTGCAAAAACACACATCCAATGATTGCAAGTGTCACAAAACAAATTGCTTAAAATGATGCTCAATCTACCATGGCATTACTCTACATTAGATCTTCATCAAAAAGGGAATGTTGAATTGATCTTTGAAAGAATACAAAAGCTTAAACATACATTTATGGTACGCTGTGCATTCGCAGATAATATTTTGGTCAACCAATTATCTAGCGAAAGAAAAACAACAAGATCTTAATTTTAATTTATAAATTAATTACTTTTTTTTATAACTTTTTTATATATTACTTATTTATTTATTAATTCAATTATTTATATATTTATTGATTTAATTATTTATTTATTTATTTTTTATTTGTATTTATTAATTTAATAATTGCTTTATTTATATATTTATTGATTAAATTATTTATTTATATTTATTTAACGTATTTCTCTTATTTTGTTTATTTTTGTGTCGTTTGTTATCTTTTTATATTTTAAGGTCTTTATCTATAAATTTACAGTAAAAGTTTTTTTTTTGTTAATCCTTCAAATTGAAGGTTTTCTGGTAGTTTATTTCAAATTCAAAATGTTATATATGTAATTGTTTATTTAAATCGACAAAAATCATATTTCAGAAAGATATTAATTACTAATTATCATATCTCTGTGTAAAATGTGCGATAGCCAATCAGTTTATAAAATTTCAATACCAAATAAAATATATCTATCTATCTATCTAAATATATTTTAAGATAATCTTTTATCGTACCGTGTGCAATAACACATCTATTATTTTTTTTCAAACAGAAGCCGAAGATGGAATTGTGGATGATTTCAACAAGAAATTTATCTTAATTAAAAAGTACAATTTCGTATTAGGAATAATTTTAATTTTTACTTTTTGTTGGAATATTTTTACGATTCGTGACCTGAACTACAAAATTAGCTGACTATCAAAATATATGTCAAAGCACCTGAAGCGCGTTGCGTAAGAGTTGTCAACGCGACGCAATCAAAGAGACGCTGTGAACCGGGCTAATTAGGCGGTAAATGGAGCGTAAACGGTCTACCCTGATATATTAAATACACGTGTTTTTTTAGGACAGGGAACGGGAGATGACTAGAGATAATAGTGGCAAGTATGTATGCATAAGTAAAATTATGATAAAGCGATTGTTTTAGTCCTTTTGACAAGGTGCGGGAATTGTTATCCAAAAAATATATATTATGAAGAGCATTCTGGTTTAAGCATATACAATTGCTTAGAACGTTCGTTGAGGCAAATAAGACGATTGCATGTGCAGCAATAATATCGAATTTTAAGTTACTTTTTTTTAAAGAAGAAGTGCAAAAATAACATGATAAACGTGTGGAGGCTCCCTCAGCATATGACCGTGGATGAGCTGCGGGTGATGTCTAAAAAACGTTTGTTTATTTTCATATACTTTTGAGTAGTCTTACAATGACACTGGAAAGATTCATTGCTTGTGAAATGCTACAAATGCCACATTTCGATCCATCATCATGAAAAGAAGTTGTCAACGTAAACTCTTCACCCGCTTGCCATATTTCTCTATCTCCATTTCATTGGCCACCTGGTGGTGGGATAATTTGAAACGGAATCGTAAAAACACCAAACTTTAATTCCATATTTCGCGGGCTTACTCGAAATATATTGAGAAATCCTAATTCGTGGGCGATTGGAAAATTACTGCCTATCGACGATCACTTGGCAGCTATCTCTAAGCATGCGCCATACATCGTCAACGGCAGCAGATTTGCCTTGTTGAAGCCCTCCGCACTCGTGTTACCGTTATAGAAGCGGATGCATGTGGCCAAGTTTTTGATCCAGTTAAAGGACTTTGTGGCTTTGTAAACAGGCATATTGTGACGCCCAGAATTCTTTTGTTTATCGCGAACTGGCGTGGAACCAAACAGCAATAACCCAATGAAGACACAGAAGATGATGCGGCAATGTTCCTCGCATTCCAGATCTTGCCATCTTTCGAACGGAGGTTTTAGACTAGTTTTTGATTTAGTTTAAGGTTAAATTAAATAAAATTTAAAAAGTTCATACACTTAGTTTTTCGCCTTAGTTTTCTTAGTTTTATATTAAGTTAGTATAATTTTTAATATAATTAATACTATTATTTCGAAAGACATATTTGAAATTGTTAGGTTTAGCTTAAGCGCCCGCATAGGGCCAATAAGTTAGTTTATAAATAGTAAAGTTAATTCAGTTAGCTTAAAGCGTTTTTGTCTAGCATATAAGGTTATTAAATTTATTAATAAAAATGCTTCGAAATGAAATGAAATAATGGTGCGTGGATCAAATTCTTTTGCAGTTTGCAGGTTCTAGGTTCGAATCTGGGGTGTTTTTTTTTTTACATATTATATCTTTTTGTTTTGTTTAGCATGTATAGACATCCGTTCTAACATATGTCATGAGATTCGTCGTAGAAACAAACATGTCGTGAATATGTTAAGTATGGGGTATGCACAGAGAGGACTGAGTTGTCAATTTTTTTAATATGACTTCTCGTGTGAATGTTTTCCTCTCAAAAAAATATTATAAAATAATATTAAAAAAAAAAATACTTCCTAATAAGGTGCAGGGCTGTAGCTTTGTAACTTGTGTAACATAACAGTCAAGTTGTTAGGCAGGTAGCATCGGATACAGCATGCTGCTAGCCGCTGTTTAAGTTTTAAGCGAAAATAGCACACAGTTTTTATTCCTATGGGGTAGTTGATAATAAGGGTAATCTGATGAGCCTGAGGTAAATAAGTGTGACAAAAAGAACATTTAGCAGCTCCGATTGAAAACTTACTTCCAAATCCCATAAATGTTGAAATACTAGACTTGTTGTATTTTCTTGACCCTTTTACAACTGCCGATCAAAGATGAGTTTGAATGAAAATAGTAGTTGCGATGCGTGAGGCACAATGCATGGAATAGGAGCACCGAATATCACTACGGCAATTTTACAAGATAGAAATTATGATTTAAGATGCTATATATACCAAGAAAAAAACTGTCGTTTTACAAAACGCTGATGACGAATCACCACTTGAAAGAGACTTCTTAGTTCACTGCTGACCTGATCCAAATAACCCAAATCAAAGAAAAACTGAACGGATAAATGTTCTTGACCTAAATTAAGATCCTATGGTTAATTCACAAAGCACAAAGTTGCGGTATAAATATTATTAAAAAATTAAATTAGCATTAGCTTTAAAAATGAATAAGTCAAAAGAGCAGACACTTGAAAATGTCGGCATTTAGTTTCCAGAACCAGTATTTAGATATAGGCACATCAACGTTAAATTGTACTTCAATATTAAAATTATACATGGTCGAAATTAAGGAAAAATGATTTCTGATTCGTTCGAAATATAAAAAAAAGACATTGTGCCGCTATGCAGATGCTAGATACCTTAGCGCTTCTCGAGTTCGCTAAGGACGGTCAGGAGATCTGCGATGAAATCCACGTTATGCTAAAATCACTGACGAGTTATACCGTTAAAAAAAATTGATCCACACTGAACTAATCAAAGCGAATGCAAAACTCGGGATACCGGGGAAAATTGATCCGTTTGGACCAAGAACCTTTCATACCTACACCAGATTGCACCAGATTGCACCAAGAAGATGCACTGTCATGTCATTTCTTCAGACTGATTCTTAAACAGATATTTTAACGCAATTTCTTTTTTTCGAGATATTTTCCTCGCTCCAAACATGCGTAATTGATGCTTTCACAGCGAGAAATGACAAGACCAGAAGAGTTCGTCTCAATTAGGTCAAACTCTAAATTCCAAGTAAAAAACTTCAGCTCCACAAACGAATCATAGAGCCAGTTCTTCTTTATGGCATGTTCGATGATAAGCAAAACTGCATAACAGAAAAAAATCTTAATCCTGTCTGAAAGTACAACTGAGACCTCTACGAGCTATGCGAAGATTAGGATCTAGTTCGAAAGCAAAATATTAATTGTCTAAAATACACCGACCATATTGAGAGAATGAACAACAATGTTCCAATTAAGAGTGTTTTCGGAAGCCAGCCACCGGATTTAAGAAAAAACTGATGGTGAATCGACCGTCATCGCGGGTACGAGAAAAATTGGTTAAGGGAGACTTTGCCCTTGAAATTATCAAAAGTAAAATTTTTTTTATTACGAATTCTTAATCTAGAAATAAATCGTTTCCCGGATTTCAAACGTTTACGATATTTTAAACGTTGGAAATTGACACCGTCAGCGCGCTCTGAGCATTCGCGGGAAAAAGCAAGTTTCGATCGCGCGGAGAGGCAGGCGGCAGACGTAGCAAAACAGGCCGAGATTGAGAAGCGGGAGATGTTATAGATCGTTTCAAATGAGTATGCAGTAAGTTCGCGCAAGTTTTCTCTTTGCAGTCATTTCACACAAAACAGAAGAACAAATCGCATATAGCCTCCCTTTGATTTTAACTAAGTGAATTCTCAAAGCTGAATGATCATTACTTGAATTCGAGTGGTGGATAAGGTATACAGAAAGTAAGAAGCTGCTGTTGAAAAATGTGAAAAATATGAAAAAAAAGTGACAATATGGGTTTTGAAAATTTGAAAAAATTAAAGCATGTGTATTTTCTTAATATGAATATTTATTTATTAGATGTTTTTTTAATGCAATAGCACTTAATCATCGCCGGTATTATCATCATCATCCTTGCCGTAGCTTCTTATTTCACTTGATGAGTATTCGCCGGGTGTTATGACAATTCTTTCGGTGAAGGTATCCCAACTCTGTTCATATGCCAAATAATTGTCTTCTGTCCTTATGGCTTTATCGTACTTTTCCATTCCTCGACCGTAATTTTTGCGAATTCTTCTTATGCTAATTTCTTGACGGCATTTAGTTTAAACGTAGTATTTCTACCCGCCATTCTTGACTTTACAATTCCACATATATTCTCGATTGGGGTTAAGTTCGGATGGTATGGTGGTAGCTTGAGTAATTCATGCCCTGCTGATCTTCGTTTTACTACATCATATATTTCAACTTTAAGCATTGAAGAGCTGTGTGCAATATTATTTTGTATCAGTCAAGTAGACGTACGGTTTTTTAAATTTGTTGTGATATGAAGCATTGTCCATTAAAATAACCGACGGTTCATCCAGCTGCTGCAGAACCTTCAAAGTTCTTATCATTATGGTAGTCACCAGATATCGATCCAGTTTTGAATATGAGAAGAGCGCCATCTACAAATCCATTTGACCCACCAGCATGTGCAATAATAAGCCGTGATCCTTTTCCAATATGCTTTTTTAATCCTTCGTACAGACCAAGACATTCCTCTTGTGTGGAAGCTTATATGGCTCATCTATATAAATAACTTGGTATTTACTTTCACGGAAATTCCTGATTTACAGAATAACCTTTAACCTTTGGATTTTATGTCCGTCCTTTCACAGAGGATTCTTCTTGAGAAAGCTGAATCCTTTGGTTCTCAGCAATCCCCAATTTATGTCTTGCTTATGCTTATTTCAAGTTCATCAAAGACTTTTTTTGTCAAACTGGTGGAAGGAGTAGGAGTAGAAGTAGTATGGCCTCCAAATCGAAATTGTCCAAATCAGTGAAACAGTGCCTATGAGGAATGTTTTTCTTGTTCTTTGATTATTTTGTTTTTTATTTTTTTTTTTTTTTAATTATTAATTTTATTTAATAATCCATACACTTATCAGAGGATGTAATAAAATTTTGTCAAATAGAAAACGCGCGGGAAAAACCCACACGTATTCATTGAGTACTGATAGTAAAAATCGGTATTATAAAATAGAAATGAAAATGGAGAAAGTTCAGCCGAATTGTAAACATCATTTTCCAGGCAGAAAAAGCGTGGCAAATATTTAGATGCTCTCTCTGCGTAGTTTTCCAATTGCATAGTGATTTGAGCTAGAAGAATGGACCAGGCATTGCCGATTAGAGGTAATTATAAACACATTACAAAACTTTAATCGCGTTTTTCTCGAAAACAAGTTTTTAAAAATGGCGAACTGAAATTTTGAGGGAATGACGGATCGTTTTTTCGATAGATACATTTTTGCATGTATTATTTATCATTTTATACGAAAAAAAACGCAAAAAATGTTTATTTTTTAATTGCCGCTATTTTCCGAAATCTGTACTTAACGAACTTAACGAAAAATCCATCTGTCATTCTATGACAAAGAGGGGGCCGTGATGTCAGCCGTTTACCTCCCGCGATTTGAGGATCTATTTTCGCGGAGCTGGAACGGCCGTCATTTCGGTTTTTGTTTTTTTCATGAATAAAAGCAAGAAAATAACGGCACTCAAAAAGCTTTACTCGTTTCCTTTGGCACGAGGAAAATATGGCACTCCAAGGACAGGATGCAAACTTGAAACATTGGACTTAAGCATTTTCTCTGTTTTCTGATAAATTAGCACATGTATTTTAAAAAGTCTCTTAAATCTATCTACTTTATTTAGACATAAATGTCTGGCTAGGACGTTTCCCTTCCTGTTGCTATTTACATCTCTTTAGATTTCACCCAAAAATCGAGAATTGAATTAGGGCCAACGCGAAGCCTATAAAGTCGTTTTAAATAAGTTGGAGCTTGCACCAATACCTTACGTTTACGTCAATAACAATAACTTCATCCTCAGATCAATGATGCCACTTGTGCTACATACGTAGTGATTTTTGCATGTCGTGCTACATACTACATTCTTACTCTAAAATACTACATTTTGAAGATTAAAATTTTTATACCTTTAATTTTATTTTTAGTTAATACTTTTGTTGGTCGGAGGAAGATCATTAATCAATGCTTCCAGTACATAATTAAGGCTGCATTAATCTTTTACCTAACTTGGCATCTGACAGCTCCATAATGTCTTCACTGAATGCCCGTTAATCTGCGCGAGATGTTCGCCTATTTGAAGATATTTCCTCGTCTTCAAAGAACAGTTTTTTATCTGCGGCTGCTTGATTTGTTTCTTATTGTCAATCATGACAGGGTAGTCGGCTTTGAAAAAGAAAATCAAAGTCGGAAAAACAGTGCATCTGGCGGATTCAATAATCAGATTAAAAGTCAAAGCGGATCAAACAAGGATGTGCATCTCGGATCCGTCAAATTGAATGATAGGAGTGTTTATTAAAAACTTCAAATCAATTTTCAACTTTACCTCAATGTTAGTAAAATATTAAGTTCTTAAATCCTTGGCAAATAGCTTCAGGCAATTTATTGTAATTTCTTTTAAGAAGTTCCCCTGCAAGAGCGGGGGCTTCCGATTTGATTATAAAATGTGGACATCAAAATAGCGACATTGTATCATAGAACTAGTGGTGAAATTAAAAAAAAATGGCTTCTGCATCTGAATGTTTCGAAAGCTACGAGTCTACATGCAAAATCTATGTTGTCTTCTACACAGCCAAACTACGGCTGAGGAAAAGTTTTCCTCATTAAATAAGTCATTGAACTGAGAAATAGGTTCAGCTCAGAAACAATTGATTATATTTTAGCGCCTAACGAACTATGAAAACAACTCAGGAGATGCTTATTCGTTTTTATTTCATTGTTATTTTTGTTTTAATTTAATACTACATTTCTTTTGTCATGGTACTACATTTGCTTAGAATTTAAGTGGCAACGCTGGCTCAGATACAAGGTATATACTGCACAGGTATACTATCACTGCGTTGATGGTTATATTGAAACTCGATACCTACTGTGGCAGATGTTATTTGGCTTTTGTTTTTAGGAATATAAAAAGAGGAAGTGGAGATGTTTTTATTTATTTTTCCAACAAATCCATGCTAAATAAGCGAAAACACGTCATGAGATTGATTATGATCAGACGAGGAATTGAACTTGGAAAGGAACCATCTGTTGCATTGCTTTGGAATCGGTCCTGCAGCAATGAAATGGTTCGATGAGTGCCTCTTCTTACCACACATGTGCGTAGTCATAGAGTTCGGTGCCCTCAAATTTGAAAGAAGATGCAGGAGGCTGACTTCCGAATTTTGCTGGTCGTTATAATATTGTTACAGCATACTTACATATTCACTATAGATCAAAAAGAAATTGAATCCTTTGAAGTGGGAGTTTTCTTTGCTTTTTTAGGACATGAACAAATAATGAATTACTATGTATGTGTCTGAATGGGTTTGCTAAATTTGTACTAACATTTCTATTGCTTCCATTGCTTCAAAAATCAAACGAATGAAGAGGCACCAATGCACATTGTTCTTGAACCAAAGAAGTTGCAGATAAAAGTATAACTTGTATTTGAAGATGGGTGCAACGGCAGCTCTTGAAGTTTTGGTCAGCTGAAAAAAATACTTCTCAGATGTTAGAAAGTTTTCCTTAAAATTGGGTAATATCGAAAATGTAAGTTGACCGCAAAGACCACACGACATGCAGGATCTCAAGCCTGCTTAAAGTATAATTTTTCTGTTTACAAGTGTCAAAAATACGAAAAAGAAGCAACATAAGCTAGTAGAATATTGGGTCTTAAAGAGGAGGTCCTAAACTACTACTGACCGGATGTTATCGCGAAGAGCTGATATGCAACGAGCCTGACAAAAACGGATGAAAAGTGTTACATCTGCTACGGTGACTATCACACAAATGGAAGCTGGAGTCTGATATCAATCCAAAAGAGAAAAAAAAGGACGATTTTTTCAACAAGAAGTACGGGCAATGGCCCAACTACGATGTACAGGGTTTCGTAATAGGGCGAACCCCGCAAACCGCTTTGAAGAGATCCAACGTTGCTGGGCTGAAAAACCAAAAGACCATTCATGACTTTAACTTTCGTGCATCCTATTTCCTTTCAAGATATTATGTTCCGCCTTCATCAAGCACAGAAAATCATAAGCTACACTGCCAGAAAGTAAGCAGGCATGCCGCAAAAATTTACGCACAAGCAAAGAAGAACTTCTCTTTTCTAACTTGGATAAGGTACTCATCACTGAAGACTGTGTCAATAGTTCAGCTAGCATCGATGCTTGTTGAAGCTAAGATAAAACAATCTTAGAATTAAATTTCTTTCTGGTATTCCACCCGTTTAAGTCTAAACGAAATTATGTCAACAATACTTCTGGAAGTTCTCGGCAAAGATTGGCACAAATTGGAGGCATATCTATAGCTCAGGGGATCAATATGTCTCTTATTGTTTTGATTAAGAAGGGAATGTTACGAGTCTACATTCTTCAGCTCTCAACACGATTTAAGGGCGCATCATATAGGGATTTTTTTACAATTACAAGGTGAGAGTTATTACCTCGCAGCATACGTCAAGGGGGTTTATATCCTATTTTCAGTTCAAGTCTTTGGCTTTACTTAGGAAATTGGGCTATCACTGTTGTATGTTAGTTCCTTCCCGAAGAAGAGTGGGTCGATCCATAATCATGGACTGTGACTTGGTATTATTTGGGATAGGAAATCATACAAAAAAGCTCCACTTATAGTTTTTAGACACATTTCAAGATTGGCTACCAGTTGACTAGAAGATAAGAATACAAGCAGGAAACAGCTCATTCAGGCTCCCTTAATTCTCAATTAACTGGATAACGATATTAAGTAAAAAGCATGAGACTATGGAAGCAAAACAACCATCTGCGGAAAGCTCCACAACCACAAATTTCATCCAGCATCTTGTCGAATACGTTATTTTAAAACGTGTGTGTCAAGAGGATTTTTTTAGCCACTCAAGGCGAAAAATTATTTTAGCCAACCTCAAGGCTGTGGAAGTAAAATCGTTGAAGGATCATAATATTTAAATTTTCTTAGACCTACAGGTCTCGCGTTTAAAACAGATCTTGTTTTCTAGTCTATGCTTTGGTATCCCTCCAAGACTTAGCTGGATGCCATTCACTCTGCCATGCCGTGAAAGTGCCGGTGGAATGGCACGAAACAGAGGACAAATTTCATTCCCCAGCGTGGTGGTTGTGTATCTTAACAGACCAGAAATGGTTCAATATTAAGAGAGCATCACAACATTTAGCAGTGATAATACGGCAAAATTCCCGAACAACAACGATATTTTCACCAATGCAGGAGAAGTAGAGGAGCTGTTTTTGAGTGTAAACTCAAAAAAATCCTGATCGTCCTCCAACTTTTTATTAAAAAAGTTGCCGAACGTTGCGATCCTACTGCTCACCATCATCTTCAACAACTGCATAAACAACGGATATTTTCCCACCTCGTGGAAAATAGGTAAAGTTGTTCCAGTTCCAAAGGAGATCAACAGAACGTGCATATTGGCCAATATCACTGCTCTGCTGTGTAGGAAAGGTCCTAGAGTCGGTACTGCTGAGACAAATAAATAAAGTTTGCCACTTAAAGCAGATAATACCGGACCAACAATATGGATTCAGGTAAAAGCACTCAACAATTCATCCACTGCTTAAACTTCACCATGAAATCACCGCGGGACTTAACAAAAAGGAGACAGTTGTTGCCTGTTTGTTGGACATTGAGAACCCATTCGACAGTGTCTGGATCAACGGTCTTATTTACAAGCTGCTGAAAATGGAATTTCCCAGACATTTGATGAGAAAAATCCTTAGTTCACTAACAAATACGTTCTTTTTGTTCAGGTCTTTGATGCTTCTTTATCCATGAAGCCACTAAGAGGGGGTATCCAGCAAGGAGGAAGAACAGCACCAGAGCGGTTCAACATCTATACGGCAGATCAGCCAGAGAACGATCTTTAAACAAAAACGTTATTCTATGCGGACGACTCCATCACATACGCAGCATCACTTTCGCCAACCATAGCAGCGCGAAGGATCCAGGACCACATTAGGAAACTCTTTGCTTACTCCACAAAGTGGGGACTCAAAGTCAACAGTAACAAAACAGAACTCATCTGTTTCAGGACACTAACGACGGCATCTAGAAGAAGACGACAATTTGCAGCACGTTGTCGCAACATCAAATTAATCCTCCCGGACAACACACAAATCGTGCCACAAGAGACGACAAAATACCTGGGAATCAACTTCAGCGAGCAGCTCAGATATAACGCCCATGCCAACAACGTCATGAAAAAGGCCTACTTTGCCCTACATCTTTTTAACCCACTCCTGAGGGAGAGGAACGGGTTAAGCAAGAAAACCAAACAATTAGTCTACAAGCAGCTCAAAAGACCAGTAATAACCTATGGCTGCCCAATATGGTTCACGGTGTCACCAACAACCATGAAGAAAATCAGACTCATGGAAAGAAGGATACTTCGGTCCTGTACAGGACTCTGGCGAAAACCGGACACGCTGAAATACTTCAGCAACACGAAGCTGTATGAAGATGCAGGCATGACGCCAATCGATTTATATATGCTACAGCTTTCCGGAAGGATACTGAACAAACTAAATGACAATCCAAACCGAGACATCAGGAACATCAACCAGCAGAGCTTAGAGCCAGCGCTGAGGTACCTCAGCCCACGAGCAATCATCGACGAGAGATTCGAGGACATCGTAAATTGTTACGAGACTTCGTTCTACGAAAAAGCAGGCAGCCGATATAACAGAGGTTGGGACCCTGTAATTAGTTTTATAGTTATAAGTTTTTGAAAAAAATTCTTCAACAAAAATTTTCAAAATGGAAAATTGCATAGAGTCACCTAAAAGATTAAGTCGCCATTGTAATACGTTTTTGTAAAAAAAAATATTTTGTATAAATACCAAATGAAATAAGTCGGGAAAATTGCATAGAGTCACCTAAAAGATTAAGTCGCCATTGTAATACGTTTTTGTAAAAAAAAAAATATTTTGTATAAATACCAAATGAAATAAGTCGGGCCCTTTTTGTTGAGCCGACAAAGCCTTACCTTCATCTCAATCTAAAAAAAATTCAATATAAAGAGGCCTTTTTTCAAAAGCCCTTAACCTATCACTAAACCTCAAAAGCACCATTTATCTTAGAAAGTCGGAATAACTCAGAGTTGGATTTCTGTCTTTGACAAACCTTCTTGGAAAACACGAAAATGATTTCGAAAATTCTTATAAAGGCTGCAATACGAGAATATGTCAATCGCACAACATTGCCCAAAGTAGTAAGAGATCAAAGACTTATTCCGTAATGCTGCATATGTAGGCTTAAAGATTTAAGAAGCAATTGGTGCTAATACAAAACTGTTAAATATTAAGATAAACTAATTTATTTTAACCTGTTATTGTTTTTCGGACTCCCGTACGATTTGTATTTTCGAGGACTTTAAGGACTTACATAGTAAACTGTCATGTGCTATGGCCTCATGTGAACGATCATGACTTCCCGAATGCACTCTTGTACCCAACCTACTCATTCAAACATATTTTCGAAACCAATCTTATGAAATAAATTTCGGATCCCACAATAGCCGTGAATTTATTTGGAGCAAGATTATTGAATAAGATCTCGTGATCGCATCTTCAAACGAAGTCCTTTACAAGTACTCAAACATGTTGTCCCTTCATTTATTCCTTTTCTGTTGTCTTGATTCCCTCCCATTGGTAAGGTAAAAAAACAAAAAAAAAAAAAACTACAGAATAATAGCTCGTTATAATAAGAAGCAACAAAAAAGGATTCTTTTTTTTTCTGTTTGCTTCCATCGTAACCAACGGAAGTCGTAAACAATGGGTCAGATTTTCTTTGCTCTGCTGTCTCAATAGAGAGGATGATGCTGGCTGCCATCGGTATGTACGGGAATTTATCCAAAATACTCGAAAACTCAAAAAGGCAGAGATGATGAGGATTAAGAAAAAGAATTCAGAAAAATCTCAGAGAATATCTTGAAAAAAAAGGAGCAGATGTTAGGACCACATTAAATGTTCATCGTAGCGCTTGGTTTTGGCGTGGCGGCTACTTTATGTTACTTACGTGCATGCCACTGGAGGTACAATGTTTTACAGAGCACATTGGGATTATACTTCGGTTCTGTCCCAACATCATTAGCATTAGGACACAGGTACATCAGGTATCAGGATTGTGAATACTGACCCTTTGCACGAATTTGCATCTAAGTTGTTGCAATTTTGAAATTGCTAGTACTCTTTGCACCTGTCATTTGTATTTGCTTACAAAGGATATTTTTCTAGGTCATTTAATTGATTTCTTTTCTACTAAGCGGATTGAGAAATACATGTATTTTAAACGTTTTCAAGGACGCCTACTCATAATAATAAGGACACTCTGTACATCATATCTAGATTAATGTGGAAATTGAATTTACATTCTTTTAAATAAGATGCATACTGAAACAATTTTATTTATATTTCTTTGAATGTTTAAACTATATAAATTTAAAAGGTTGGCAACTAAGTAAATGCGGATTTCACTCATCGATAGCTTTAGTTGAATTTTTGTGTTTGCTGACGTAATCGAAATGTCAAAAACATTTTGTTATTTGATAGTTGGTACTTAAACTGTCAATCAGTAAAAACAAATATTTTGATCGGTTGTGTAGTTTTTGTTTGGCGTCTGTTGAAAAATGGAAATTCAAAACAAAAATTTACGTCATATTTTGCTTTTTTATTTCCGGAAAGGAAAAAACGCATCGCAAGCTCACAAAAGTTATGTGCTATTTATGGTGACGAAGCTTTAAAAGAACGGCAGTGTCAAAATTGTTTTGACAAATTTCGTTCTGGGGATTTTTCACTCAAAGATGAAAAACGCTCTGGTCGTCCAGTTGAAGTTGATGACGATCAAACCAAAGCAATAATCGATTTGGATCGTCACAGTACAACACGTGGAATTGCAGAGAAGTTTTATGTATCACAAACATGCATTAAAAATCGCTTAAAACAACTTTGCTTTATACGAAAACTCGGGATATGGGTCCCTCATGAACTGAAAGAAAATCATTTAACACAACGCATTAACATCTGCGATTTGTTAAAGAAACGTAATGAAAATGATCAATTTTAAAAACGATTGATGACTGGTCATGAAAAATGAGTTCTTTTTAACATTGTCAATCGGAAAAGATCGAGGAGCAAGCCAGATGAACCAGTTCAAACAACATCAAAAGCTGATTTTTAACAAAAGAAAGTTATGTTATCAGTTAAGTGGGGTCACAAAGGAATTGTCTATTTTGAACTTTTGCCACCCAACCGAACGATCAATTCAGAGGTCTACATTGAACAATGCAGTTGAAGAAAAGCTGCCCGAATTGACAAATCGAAAAGGTGTTGTATTCCATCATGACATCAAAACACGCATCATTGGTCACTCGGCAAAAATTATTGGAGCTTGGTTGGGATGTTTTGTCACATCCCCACCATATAGTCCTGACCTTGAACCATTTGATTACTTTTTATTTCGATCTTTGCGAAACTCTTTGAATGGTAAAAATTTCAATAATAATGATGATGTCAAATATTACCTGGTTCAGTTGTTTGCTGATAAAAACCAGAAGTTTTATGAACGTGCTGCCTGAAAGATGGCAAAAGGTCATTGCCCAAAATGGGCAATACATTAAAGAATATATTATTTCGTTCCATGAAAAAATTGTCTTTAATTTTCTAAAAAAAATAATACGCAATTACTTAGTTGCCAACATGATATTTAGTCCGTTTCTGCCCGAATGCGCAGATTGCAGTTCAAAAAATTTTGTATCCTGGTTAAGATAAAGATTATTATTTATTTGCTTCACATCTGTAGTGGGTCAGATTTATGAAACTTAAAATGTTGACGTCTTAACCCTCAGATGAGCGTATGTGTCTGGCCAGACCAAATCGATTTTGAAATGTGCTTAAGTTTTTTTCTTGGTATTTCTAAGTTATAGGAGTCAATGACATCTTCAAATATTATGTAAAAAAAATATATTAAACGACTTTCGTGAATCTCGCACACATGGGTCCGAGTGGACCCACAGATATTAGATTTTTTTTCAAGTCTTATTGAGCTTTCTTTCGGCAAAATTGCAGGTTAGTAATATTGGTTCATTGAATTTAATGTTTAGTTCACTTGTTTCATGATCATTTTGAGAGATATTTTGCTGCCGTTTGTGAATAGTGTTTGGCTCGTGTGTCAATTGTTGTGTAATCTTAATGCACTAAATTGAACAAAATGTGGAGCAGGAGTTCGAATCAGGTGACGACTTGGACGATGAAGACTACGTGCCAGAAAAAAATTAAAATGAGACGACCGATATTGCACAAGAGATTGAATAAGAGGCCGTTTTGGTTGATAACGATGATGATTATGTGGGAGAATTGTACAAAGGAGCACCAACTGCAATTCCATCATCTAGAGCTGTTGCACGAGACTGTGTGGCTGCTTCTGTTCAAGATGCCAAGATATGGAATGCACCTTCTGTGTCTTCTTTGGGATATTGCTGTTTGGTTTCACGCCAATTCGCAGCGAGCAAAAGAATTGTGGGCATTACAATAAGCCCGTCTACAAAACCACCATGTCCTTCAACTGGATCAAGCACTTGACCACATGCATCCACTTCTATAACGGTAACACGAGCAAATCTGCTGCCGCAAACGATGTATGGCTCATGCTTAGAGATAGCATAGACCCCCGGGCTGAAAAGTGATCGTCGATAGGCAGTAATTGTCCTATCGCGGACAAACTAGGATTTCTCAATATATTTCGAGTAAGCCCGCGAAGTATAGAATTAAAATTTGGTGTATTTACGATTCTGTTTCAAATTATCCCCTACAAGAGCAAGGGGAAAACCACCAGGTGACTAACAAGAGACCAAACAAGGCGAGCGGGTTGTCATGAAATCGATGGAGAAATATAGCAAGCGGTTGAAGAGTTTGGCAGAGATTTTGATGGATCGAAATATGTCATTTGTGGGCATTTCACAAGCAATGAAATTTTTCAATGTCATTGTAAGAATACTCGAAAGGTCCATGAAAATAAATAACCATATATAAAAATATGTATCATATATTGCCGCAGCTCATATGCTGAGGTAGCCTCCACACGTCTATCATGCTATTTTTGCCCTTCTTCTTTAAAAAAGCAATGTTAAATTCGATATTATTGCTGCTCATGCAATACTCCTATTTGATTCAACGAGCGTTCTATGCAATTGTATTTGTTTAAACCAGAATGCCAGGTACCCGCACCTTGTCAAACGGACTAAAACAATCGCTTTACTGACTTTCAATTAACATATTTCAAAAATATTACATAAAATAAACATTGCTACTAGAATGCTATTCCCTTTCATAAATCGAAAGTCGAAATTGTCAAATGAAAATAAAATCATCACCCGCAAAGTAATATTCCAAGCTATTCTTCTGTATGGTTGTCCAGTTTGGGGGAGCTGTGCCAAAACGTATATCCAAAGATTGCAAGTGTCGCAAAACAAGCTGCTTAAAATGACGCTCAATCTACGCTGGCTTCACACTATATCTGATCTTCATCAAATAGGGAATGTTGTATTGATCTTCGACAGAATTCTAAAGCTTAAAAACACTTTTAAGATTCGCTGTGCATACGCAGATATTTTGGTTAACTAATTAATTTGTTAAAAAAAAGGACTTGACGATGTTCTCTGAATATTATGATAATAACTAATTTGTTTGTTTACACTATTGTTTATTCTTTCACATATTTATTTATTTATTATTAACTTATTTATTTATTTGTTTATTGATTAATTAATTTATTTTTTATAAAATAATTCATTTATTTATAGTTCATAAATTTATTCTTTTTTTTTATTTATATATTCATTTATTTATTTATTTTATTTATGATTTACTGTTTATTTCTGTATGTTCCTTTGTACATGTACTTTTTCACTGTTGTTTTAATTTATAACCATTAGTAATCATCGATTTTTTACGTCCTCTTATGTCTATTTGTTAATGCTGCTTATTATTCATGCACTTGTGTAGCAAATTTACTCCATTTTTTTGTATATTTTCTTTAAATTGAAGGTTTTCTGGAAGTTTCCTTCAGATTCTTAGTGTTATATCCAAAATTGTTTATTTAATTAAAAACTTGGATTGTTTCAGTAGGAAGATAGTAAATTAATCATTATCATATCTCTGTGTAAAATGTGCGATAGCCAATCAGTTTTTGTAAAATTTTCAATACCAAAATAAATTTATCTTTCTACATTATTTAATAATTATTTCAATTAAACCTTCGACAAAAAAAAATTCCGCATTCAAATTTTGGAAAATATTTATTACTGCGTAAGCAGCATTAGACTAAAAAATCCATTTTGACCCCGGTTAGTGTTGTTGTTGGGTAATGTGCTGATGATCTGGCTTTTGTCATTTGAGGCAAATATGACACCACAATCACCAGCGTTATGCGTTCAGCATTAATGGTGTAAGTATGAAGGACTCTCTGTGGATCCTAGCAAAATCGTTCTGGTTCACTTCACAATGAGGAGACAACTGAATCTGTCTCCATTCTCTGTCTGTTATTGAGGGAACCTCTCAGGTATACTCGAGTGAAGTCAAGTATCTCATATCATATCTTATCATCATATCATATCATATCATATCTTATCTCATATAAGATGCTTTACTGGTTGTACATTATGATGGTTAGACCTAGTATTACTTACGCAGCCATAATTTGGTGACCCAAAACTTTAGAAGAAACAACTTCTAAAAAGCTGGAAAAAGTCCAGCGTATAGATTGTTTGGGCATCACTTGTGCTGTGAGCATCTGCCCTACGACAGCACTGGAAGCTGTCATTGGGCTGTCTCGTCTTCACATTTTCATAAGGAAAAAGCTACCAGAAATGCCCTTAAGATGCAACCGGCGATGAAATACAAACCAGGTGACCAAATGGGATACTTGACCGAGATCCCAGATTGTATGAAGGCAACATACTGCTTTGGGCGTCTCTTTGAGGTAGCCATTTCAATGGTGATCAATGGTCGTGCAACTCACCTGAATCCGATCCCAGAAACTTAATCTGGTATACCGATGGCTCAAAAATGGCAAATGGACTAGGTGCCGGTGTCTATGGACCCAACACTAAAATCTCTATACCCTTGGGAAAACATCCAAGTGTTTTCCAGGCTGAACTACAAGCCATTGAATCCTGTGCACATAGAAAACCTTGCCAAAGGCCATTAAGGGGCCAGAATTCTAATATATTCAGACAGCCAAGTAGGCACTGTCATCCAATCTAATGGAATTCAAATGTGTCAAAAGCTGCTACGACGCCTTACAATCCCTAGCCCGACGTAATAAAGTTAGGTTAGGATGGATTCCAGGTCATCATGGAATCGCAGGAATCGAAGGCAAAGAAATTGCGGACGAACTAGGCAGGGCTGGTTCCAAAACCATGTTCACTGGTCCAGAACCATTCTGTGGATTATGCTGGACTACGGCCACAGGTCTGACCAATAAGTGGGAAAACAAGCTACTTCTTCTTCCTGGACTCAGACAATCTAAATTACTAATCAATCCCTTCTCTTACTGAGAAATCCTTAATCTTCGTGAGCTTCCTCTCAGGTCACTGACACTTGAGATCACATCTAACCAAACTAGGGCTCAGTACAACCACCGAATGCCGACTCTGGCTGCACGCATTCTTTGTGAATGTCCAGCTCTAATTTGGATTAGAAGGCGTATCTTCCTAAAAGAGATATGCACCCCATTGGACATTAGACAGCCCAATGCTAAAGACATTCTGACTTTCATCAGAAGGATGGAATTTCTCTTAGCCTTAACAAACTCCACAAGATACAAAAGGTCTACTCTTTCAGACCGCAGTGTCCGCAAAAAATGTGCTTCTTCATATATTATACAACGAGATTTACATGCTTTTTCGACTGACTTCAAGACTCAGCTGTCTGGTATAGTTTGTCACAAAGTTGCTAAATAGTGGCGGTATGCCTACTGGATCTGCATCCAATAACCTGCTTTTTGCACGTTGAATTTCCGCGATATCGCCTTACACTGGCATATGAAGGATGAAATCCAGATTAGAAGATTGCATGGCTCTTAACGGTTCCCTGTTTAATAGGGTATATAAACTTCCTACCGTATTTGATGCTTCGAAAATGTAGACACGTGAAGGAAAGTTTTTTTTTCTACAAACATTTCGATTTTTATGGATTTAATAATTGGAGATAATTGGCTTCATCGATCTTTTTTCAGACGTTATTTTTGCGATTCATTACTATACTGGCAGAAAAGCAATCTACCCAATATGGAACCTTGAGAGCCTCTCTGAGGACGGAGAAAAAAATCCGAGATTTATTTAATTCATTCACTTATTCATTTATTCTAAAACATTTTGTGGTGTACATTAAGACTAAGTCTCTTATAGTACTAATAATATTATGATAAAAATTATTCTTAAATTTAAGAGTTAATGGACAAAGACCAGAAAAATAATAGAATTCAGTGTGAAAAATAAACAAAAATTGAAGTAAGGATAAATAAATAACAATAAAAATAAAATAAAAATTAACAATGGCGGGAATGGGGATATTATTGCCGCATTGAGAAGCATTCCAATATAACTTGTTTGAAGTTAGTTGAATTTCTAAATCTCTTGATGTGAAGAGGTAGATAATTCCACAGTCTGATGGCATGAACATAAAAAACTTCTGATTTAGAATAAGTTTTATCAGATAATTATCCACTCTGATCATTCTGTACTACAGAATTTTTTGTACTCAGACTCTGGAGTTCTATATAAATGGGGACAAGCCCTAAGGCATCGTCTCTCGAATACCCGAATATTTTCCATTAAGCTTGTTCCGACGTTGAACCAAACGGGACATCCATTAGCAAGAACAGGCCGAATGAGGGCCGTGTTGCAGATCACCTTAACCTTATTATCGAGTTGACAGCTGTGAAACAGTCTCTTTGTAAAGGCAAAAGGCGCTTTGGCTCGGGCTAAAGCAGCAACACTCCGATCGCCAGCGGCTGTCCGTTTTGTCCAACGATAGCGATCATTAGCCACTTCTTTTTAGTATTTCTAGAGGTCCTAGACAACGGATTCCTGAACAGAATGGTCTCGCACATTTGGAAATTGATCTTCAACTTTCAATATTCGCAATATCACTGAATCTTTTCGAAGTCACGTTGCAAAAGACTAACAGTGACCTCGATCTTCGGACTGTACGCGATCAAGTCATCTGCGTACGCTATGGAGTGGCGGAGAGATCCTACAAGATCGCTTGTGAAGATCGTAAATGAGATCGGCGAAATAACTACACCCTCTTGTAGCCCGTTGTTTATTTCAAAAGTCCCAGCAAATGTTTCACAATAAACTGTCTGCTGGTGAGCATATCTTAGATTATGTACAGCAGCGGTTTGTTTATGTCGAGATGGTCAAGCTTGAAAAAGAGCTCCTGCCACCATACAGTGTCAAAGGCCTTCTCCAAGTCAATCAACAAGGCACCCGTGCATGCCCTGCTCTGGAACGGAATTGGTTATCCGGAATAATATATTTGTCCTCAACTCACTTGGTCAGGGCTCTATTGATCACTTTTTCAAACACTTTGCTGATGTTGGGAAGGAGACTTATCGACCGGAGATTTGCCGGATTAGATTTAGAATTAGCCATCAAATTATTAAACAGAGTAGTGTAAATGTTTAGCGCTTTTAAAGGAAGTTGTTTAAGAACAATGTTTGTTATTTCATCGATTCCCACAGATTTTTTACTTCTTAGTGAACCGAAAAAAATAACCAGGAGATCTTCCTTTCAGATGTTCGGAGGATGAACGCCTTCATTGGCGATGCCATCATTTGCCATGTCATTGAACACGGTAAAACCAGTGTTCTCCGATCGCCAGTGTTCAATGTCATATCGCAAGTAAAAGTTGTGCAACAGGACGCGATTTTTCAAGATATGGTTCGGGCGAGTGCTAACATTCACCTTGTACATATCTTGAAAGGTTTTGCCTATTACTTCAACTTTCTGCTGATTATCTTCTATCACAAAAAAGTTGGCATCTTTGATCGCGTCACAAGTACTTGTTCGTTGTCTGTAGTTCGGGGGAGCTTAAGACACGCAAGCTCATTCTGATTTTTTCTTCGAAAACGTCATTTTTGAAGATCGTTCATTGAGAACTCAAAATCTACTTAACCGATCCTTTTGAAAATTTGAACATTTCATCTTCACACAAATCAACATGTAATCAGGAAAGGAAAAAAAACTCTGCCTGATTACCTCGAGAAATACATCACCTTTAAAAAGCACATACATTTTTGTTTCAGATGATCCGGTGAAGAGCTGTAATGTTTACCGCAAACCCAATTTTTTGGAGCCACCTCTGAATATTTTACGTCACCGGCCTATTTATTTATATTTATTTTTTTCTGAAATACTTCAAAAGTTGTACAATAATACGTAATTAAATTAAATAAAACTTATTACTTATGTCGCCGCAATTAAATCACAAATATATGCTTTTTTCCTACACAAATGTATATGCACTTGTTTGGATTTTGGTGATATCTCCACTCCCGAAATTTGCTGCCGGTTCTTGGACTATCTTAGACTATACAAAGAGACAAATCCGGTAAACGCCACAAGACCTAAAGCCTATTTATTAACCATGTGGATCAGATCTATGAAAATTGTCTTCATCGTTTTCAAGTGCAAGTATAGTTTTGAAAGCTGCGGTATTTTTAATAACGCGCAACTGATCCAATTTATGTTTGTGGCAATAAAACAGACAAGCTCTTGTCGACTTAAATACATAAATATCTTTTTGTATAAATGAGTTTTATGTTCTTTCATTACTTACTTCGTATCGCCAACATTACACTATGCCACGTAAAAATAAGGGGCAAATAATTAAAACCGTATTTTAAGTCAAAGTTGTGTTTGAAAGACATAAACTTATCTGACTCATTGACACAGATTATGTGAAATGAATTAAATTTTATCTTAAGAATGCTTAAGTAGACCTAAAAGGTATTTAAGTTACTTTGGTTACGAATAAAACGTCCGTTAGTGAACAAAATACGTTGCACAAATGACTCATTTGCAAGTTGAATCATACTCAAATTATCAACATCTGTTTAAGCTTTGTAATCTAGTAAGGATGGTAAATAATAAAGTGAACTCAACGAAGACATATCAAGAATGCCAGCGCGATAGAGCCAAGAACCGCATAGTATTAGCAAATCACAAAACAATTTTTTTTTATATATGACTTGTAGCTTTTTTTTAGACTTTGTTGGTTGGTTGGTTAGTTACGGTGAGCTATGTTAGCTCTTCACTTAGGCCTCTGGTTGTGCCCGTTGTGATCCCCTATGTCATGTGTGGAAAAGATTTTGGTTAAATTTGGGGAGGTGGGTGATGTCAGGGGGATTGTCTGGATTTGTATGGTCGGGAAATCTTATTGTTCGTTTTGCAAACTTCATGATCTCCCGATCCCAATTTCTTTGAGGTGCGCAAAAATCGGTATAAGTGCTGACCCCAGTTTTTTGTATCGCAGTCTCGCTGTTGCTGGATAGTGGAAGAGCAAATGCTCCAGATCTTCCTCTTCCTCTTCGGAGCTTTGTCATGTTGAGGTTTCTGCTAGTCCGAGTCTGTGTAAGTGGAGTTTCAGGCTAATGTGCCCTGTCCTGTTATCGATTTTACTTTTCTGCACGTTGTAAGGTTGAAGGTGATTTTTAAATTCCCGGGTTGCCCATTCGTTAGTAGCTCTTTTAATAGCTTTCAGCGGGATGCCTTTCTGCCTTAAAGGATTTTTGGTGACTGTTTCCTACTCCTTTCATAGTCAGTTCGTTTCCCGTTATACCTTCGTGTACCGGTACCCAAGTTAGACTGACGTCGTTCACTAATTTATTTTGTTGAGTTTGTGTTTGCACTTCCTTACCATTGTCCATAATGATTGAGGGCTTGCAATAGCTTTGATAGCTGCAGTACTAACGGAGCAGATGAGTATTTGCTTCTGCCGTATGTTGAGTTCGGTGAGCTTTTCTACTCCAGTTAGAATTGCGAAAACTTCAGCTTGAAACACCGCGACGAATGGTTCAAGATGTTTTGAGATTTCTATCGGTGGGTTCGAACAGTAGGTCCGTGCCCCTGATACAGATTAAATTTAAGGACCGTCCGCATAAATCCGTTCGTCCACGAAGTTCTGGTTGGAAAAATTGTCTTGAAATATTTTTTGAAGGTGAGAGTTTTTTTTCTCTAGGTGGCTATGTCGATCTAGAAATAGAGAGTCCTGCTTGTCTCTTCGCTTCCAGTTGTACTAGTGTTATATTTAGAATTGCTTCAATGGCTGCGGTCGGCGTGGAGTTCTGAGCACCTGTTATTCCCAGGCATGCCAAACGTTGCACTTTAGTGAGTGAGTGAGCCTGTCGAATATATTTTTTTATCTACCGTATTCCACAATACTATCCAGTGGACTTCTTTCGGTTTCAGTCCCCACGACTTCGCAAATGCCCTCTTGCATATCCCATATGGCCTTAGTAGTACATTCCTCCAGGTTTCTCCTCCAGTTGAGTGTCTTATCGATAATCAACCCTTAGTACTTCACGCTGTATTTAATTTCAGGTTTAGTACCTTCAATCTCAGAAATGTGGAAGTCAATTATTTTGGTCTTTTTTGTAAAGAGGAGGAAGACAGCTTTGCTAGGGTTAACATTTAGTCCGTTTCTAATCGCCCATGTTGTAACGGTGTTGAGGATGTCCTGCATGATTTCCCCTATCATGTTTAGATGTTTTCCTTCAACGAGGATTGCTAGGTCGTCTGCATATGCTATGCATTTGGCGCATGTTCCTTCTAGTTTTTTAATAGTTTATCCATCACTAGTACCCACAAAAGAGGTAATATAATTCCACCTTGTGATGTCCCTTCTACGACTGTTATGATTTTGTTCGATGGGATGTGTTCCAACCACTTGTTGATTTGCTACTGTAGGTCGATAGGGCGTCTACCATATTCGTTATTTGGATATTATTAAACGCCCCTTCGATGTCTAGAAACACCCTGACTGACTCTTTGTATTCAATGGCATCCTCTATTATTGAAACTTCATTATGTAGTGCAGTTTCTGTAGATTTGCCTTATAGCTTACTCACACTGCTTAGCAAACTTAGTAGTTTTGTGAACTATCCTGGGGCTTACCAAGTTTCAACTATAGTCATTTGAAATCATTGAAATTAATATGAAGGAATCATGAAATTTGGTTGTGTCTAATAGCACAAGTAAAAAGAAGAATCCAAAAACCGTTAATTTGTACTTTCATCATAAAAAAATAAGGCTACGTGTGTGAAATTTTGAACTTGAAAAATTTTCAGTATGTCGCAATTGAATCAAAACCTAGAGCGGTACTACATATAAATCAAAGCGTGAAAACTTTTGAGGCTATTAACATACCTACAAGTTTGTACGGAACCTTCGATGCGCGAGTCCGACTCGCATTTGGTCTGTTTATTGATAGAGTATAGTAAGTATACCATATGTGTACATGTCAACTACAAATTTACGCAAAGTCCATGCAGTGAGTGATAATTAATAAGGTGCCATCAATATAAAAATGTCTCTGTCAAGTGCTTTTCCCCGTAGTCTTTTCGTTAAAAGTCTTGTTTAAATTTATAAGTTTTTACACGTTTGAAAAAATTAATATTTGGTCAACACCCTGTTAAACGAGAAGGTTAGGTTGTTGGGAATTTCATCATATATATGAAGATCTTGGTATTGGTTTTTAGTATGTCAAAAAATATCCCTTGATTTACTGCTAGAAAAAGTGCGATCATGATTAAATAAATAAAGGATCCCAATTTGTGCAGAACAGCGGTTGGTTTTATAACTTGATTTTATTCTTTACTTTTTCTAAAATAATATTTTGAATTTTGGCAACAATACCCAAGCTTAGTTGTAAACTTTTGCCATAAATAGCTGCAGACTTGAAAAATTTAATGTTATCAATGTTATCATTATATTCTCTTTTCTCTGCCTTTTAATTTTATCATATTGATTCTTTTTTTCTAACTTTAGGAATTTAGCCTTCACATTTAATTTTGTAATTGTTATCGCTATCCTGCGAAAGAACTGAACTCTCGTCGCTCACTGCATTGCCCTGGCCTTAACCTAAACAAGTCGAAAACGGGTTAATAATAGATTATAGTTGTTTTCTGTCAAATTCCCTTAAATAATTTGCTGTCCTTTCTGTATAAAAAAATCAAATCAGCAGTTCATTACGAACATCTTCTAGACAAGAGTTTTGCATCAAAATAGGGTATGTTACAATGAAGTCTGGAAAATGTTAAAATTTTCTTTATCTGTTTAAATACAAGTTCGCTTCTCTATGGCAACCGGTCTAGACTATGTTTACTAATGAGAAAAACGCGTAAAGTGCTGAGTGATATAATTGAATCCGAATTGCAGTTATTCAGTGGCACAGAAAAAGGGACCAGGATTTTCAAGTTTAAGAAACATTTATATTTTCTACCGGCTGTAAATATTCCAGTTCGGTTCAAAGAAAACGATGACTTAAATTGGATATTTAAAGTGAGTCCAGATGATGGCGACTTTTCATGGTTATTATTGTCACAGATCCTTTCAATCGGTGTGTTGAGCAAAACAAGTAAATGGTTTCCAAAACTGGATCTGATAAAAGAAAAGTAATGTCGCTCTATGATTATTTCTTTGACTTTGCATAATTTCATTGCCTTTTTCTTTAAAAGCCAAGGTCATTAGGATGCTAATTTTAAGAAACTGGAAACTGGCACACTTAATGCGGATATGTTTGCATCCAAAGACTTCTTAAATTTGTTTTAAGTAGCTAAAAATTTATTGGAAATGGAACCATTTTATATTATACGGTAGGAATAAGGTTATTGTGCAACCATATAAAGCTTCATATATAAATGTAAAAAACGGATTAGACGGATTATATTCATACATTGAAATTATTCTTCCGGCGTTTCACCATTATACCTTCAGCTTTAAATTTTTTCCATGCGCATATACCTATTAGATTATAGACTGCTTATAGGAGGATGTGAACCCTTAGGTTTTCGAAATACGAAGTATATCAACTTGCAATTGAAAATTTTTGGGAAATATTGTCCATTTTTTCTCAACTCTCTAATCTCGAACGGATTACAGGAAGTAAGCTGAAAAAAAACTGCATGGAAAGTTTACTGGACCTTGTCTTTTTCACTAATGCAAAAAACTGCTTAGTCGAACGCAGACACCTTGTCCATGACAAAAATTAATAAATATCATCCTCCTCTTCAAATCAAAATGACGTGTAATACAAGGATCTAGACTTTGATTCAAAAAAAAAAAAACTGATTTTAATCTTCTTCTAAGATAAACTTTGACAGTATCTTTAATGGAACTGTTGACCAAATGGTTGGTAAATTTAAGGTGAATATGTTCGACTGCTTCGTTTCATCTGTTCCTATCCCATGGTATAATCATGGATTACGGCATGGAAAAAGTACTTTTCAAGTAATAATCCTAAAGACCATGATCGCTTTTTTTCCATTCATATGGAATTTCACTTACTTTCAAGTCGTCTTTATGATAATAATATTGAGAGAATGCGTCTATCTCTTCTAAACGACCCAAAATTGGTTTGGAAATGTATCAGCTGCAAGAAAAAATCCGATGTTTATCCTTCCATCTCCCGTATTTGGACAATTCAAGTAAAAAAACAGTTGACATATATAATTTCTTTTCCTCTTTTTTCAGTTCCGCCTATGATTCTGATAATTTCGTACCCGACCCAAAAAAAAAATCGCTCACCTAGATAACTCCGTGTGACGTGGAATATTATCTTGCTCGCCTTGGAACTGACACCACCTGCGGACCGCATGGGATACTTCCAGTAATCTTTAAGTATTGCTGTAGCTCTCTTGCAGCTCCCTTAGCTTTTTTATTATAAGCCCCTAATAACCAAAAAGTTTTTCAAAAATGTTGGAAAAATGGTTTCATAATTCCGGTGAGATGTTACTTATTACAGACCCATAGCTAAACTATCTTCCTTGCCGAAACTCTTTGAGGCTATCATTTTCGACAGCGTTTATTTCAGTTGTAAACCTTTCTTCACTGAAACATGGCTTTGTTAAAAATAAATTTGTTGGAGTTTACTTCATTTACCAATAAAACCCTAGAAGTAGGAAATCAAGTCGACTGCGTGTACACTGATTTCAGGAAGGCCTTTGATAAGCTTTTTCATAAGCTTATTGCTTTTTCGTGGAGTGGATATGCTCGTATGTTGACAGTAAAATGTATCAAGTTTTGTTTATGGGATCAACCTTTTATACAATTAACGCTACCTCAGGTGTGCCTCAAGGTAGCCAACTTGGTCCTCTTTAATTCATTGTAGCAATTAACGAAGTTGTAAGTCTGCTCAGGAACTCAAACGCTCTAATTTATGCCGACGATATAAAAATTTATAAATGTATCTACAATCTATCCGACTGCAACGTTTAACAGGATGACCTTAATTCTTTCGCAAAATGGTGCCTAAATAATTTTTTATCATTGAACATATCTAAATGTTTAAGCATGTTCTTTTCGAGAAGACTTAATCCTCTCTCCTCTGTGTACACCATTAGTTGCTCTGCGCTGGCCAAAGTAAAACTGACAAAGGACTTAGGTGTACAATTCGCTCCAAATCTTCAATTCTCGAATCATATTGAGCAAACAGTCAAAAAAAGCAACACCCTCATCTGCTTCATCAAACGGTGAAGTAAAGAATTTCCATGTCCGTTAATCACAAATACCCTGTACACTTCATTTGTCAGGCCACAGCTTGAGTACGCATTCAATGTGTGGTCATCGTATTACGTAACACATGGACTGATCCTCTTCGTCTTCCATCTTATAAGAACCGTCTTCTATTTATCTTCTGTTGAAAGTCCTTCTCTGAATCCAAATTGCTTATCACTTAAAAAGTGGATTCTCTTTAGGTAAGTCAGTATTCTTCTCTTAAAGCTTTTTCAAAGACTTTGGAGATTGAAGATAACAAAGGGGATTGGCCTGTAGTTGTTAACATCATTTCGATTTCCTTTTTTAAACACAGGTATGACGTTAGCCATTTAAAATTTATCGTACGCAATGCTTACAATGCTCGGTAGTGTTATCTGAGGACTGTCCAACTGATGCAAAAAATTTATTAAAAACGTAAGGTACTTTAAGAGGATCTTTAATAACAGCTGAGGTAACCTCGCGAATCGGATACTTTAGTTCAATAATATATCCGACACATTTTTTTGAAGCGATTTATTAGTTTTGTGTTAAGCGGATGTTTTAAGCACTTTTTACGCAGCTTGTTTTTAAGTGGTTTTAAGAATTTCACGATTAACCATGGTTTCAAACCAACTTCTGTTTTCGTCTGCACTACGGTGTGGATAGAAGTTTCTATACGCGATTGGAAGATTCCTTGAAATAAGTAATAAGCATTAGAAGCATGGCTTTCAGCGTAAACCATTTCCCAGTTCTCAGATCGGAGATGTTTATTCAGCAAATCAAACCTAATCTTAGTCAACAGCTTAGACGAAATATGATATGCGCGATGCTCATGTTTTAAAATTAAAATACAAGTCATGCAGTGATCAGTAATGTGGAGATCAAAGTTGATACCTGTACATTGGTCTGGGGAAATTTTCACAAATCGACCAAATACTTGATGAAGACACGAACTTGCGGTTGTTAATAAATTTATAATAATAATAATAAATGGAAGGCAATGTAGAGTCTTCGAATCGCCACCACTAGGTTATCGAAAAAAGGGAGGACCGAACGTCCGGTTTGAAGATCAAGCTGTCGTAAATGCTAAGAAGCTGTATTCTTCAAGGACCCAAAGTATCTATTTATCTAGTAATCTTCAAGTCAATGTCCTCTGTAATAATGTGATGTTTATTGTAGCGAAAATATTTATACTTAAATATATTGCACATTAGAGATTTGGTATATATGACCTTACTACTTACAATTTTTCAATATTTTACCGAATTTACCACAAAATTTATCAACAGATTTAGACTAAAGGAAAAGCTACAGAAAAAAAAACCTTCGTTATAATTTAAAGCAAAAGCTTGAAAGAGAGAGGGGATTTCCCTTGGTTTAGGTATAGACTTAAAAAAAATATGAAGGAAAAAAATAAGAAAATAAATAAATTAGGAAGCATAAATCAGTCCTTCAATCCAAATAATATACACAAATAACATTTAAATAATTATTTACAAAAATATTGTGTTAACATTCAAGTATACTAAACGCATAGAATAATAAATACATATATTAATATTTAAATAAATAAATAAATAAATGAATAAATAAATAAATAAATAATTACATTTTGAACAAATAATGGTTAGTAAATATGTGTATATATAAAATAAATAAGGAACTAAATATATATACATAGATAGATAAATAAGCGTAAATATTTTGAATAGGCAAATAAAATGTTTAACTTTATAGGAGCAAAGTAGGCCAGGCTCAGATAGCTAAGTAAGCGACCAGTAAATTATCCGACGCACTGCATCTTGCCTTATATCTGTCAATTAGCTTATTTATCCTAGGAGCAACTTTCTCTAACTTCGGCAGAGAATGGAGCTCATGTGTCGAAAAGTGCCGTGGAAGGTTCAGGATCATTTAAAGAACCTTGTTTTGAATCCGCTGCAATTTTAAGATGTGCCTTTTTGCACAAGTTCCCCAAACTGGACAGCCGTAAAGCCGTAAATGGCATGAAAAATTGCTTTAAATATCGTGAGTTTATTTTCATTGCTCATTTTCGATTTTCGGTTAATAAAAGGATGCAAACTCCGTATTGTTAGGTTCACTTTATTTAAAGTTTCCTGCACATGGTGTCCAAAAGTCAGATGTTTTTCGAGGTGCGCCCCAAGATATTTACCACTAGATAATCTGTTGCTTGATAAGAAACAGGCCTTTTTCTTTTTTTAGTTAAAAAGACAGCCTGAGTTTTTGAAGCATTAATTTTTATTTTTCAGTCGTATTCAAAGCGGATAGCAGATTGGTTTCAATATTGAAAGCAATTGCATCTGAAGAAAATATACATGTATCGTCGGCAAATATTGCGTGATAGCAGTTATTCAGATGAGGAAAGTCAAATGTGTAAATATTGAAAAGAGTTGGCGAGAGAACAGCACCTTGGGGTACTCCATCAGTAACTGGAAAGGAGTAAGACTGACAACAATTTACAGAAACTTGAAAACTTCTTCCTGTTAGGAAGGATTTTATCATTTTAATGATGTAGTTTGGGAACTTGAGGATGTAGAACTTATGCAGCAATCCATTGTGCCAAACTGTGTCAAATGCCTTTTCGGCATCAAGAAAGATAACACCAGTGCTCAACTTCAAATTAAAATTAGTTTTAATATGCCTTGTGATACGGTGAATTTGGTTGACGGTATTACGTTGAAATCTATGTGTTTTTATCGAGACATTTGCTGAGTGAATTAAAAGCAGACTAATTGGTCTATAACTGCAAGGTAAACCGGGGTTTTTTCCTATTTTTGGTAAAGGTATGACCTTTGCTAACTTCCAACCTAGCTTCAAGCAGCTACGGAAAATCCACTGGAGAGTTTCTATGCCGGTTCTTGGGAGATTTTTTAAATATAGGTTACGAATACCATCCACACCTGCAGATTTATATGGCTTAAGAGACTTAATCATAATTTTAATGTCATCTACTGTTACATATATATTGTCATCATCGATCTTGAGTGAATTAATTGACTCAATTGAGTTTGCAACTGCAGATTCGATGAATGTGTTGCTCCTTAGAATGTTGGTTAACAACAAATGTACGAGCAAATGTGTTGGCCTTATCCTCGTTTGTGTGCAAATAGATTTCCTTTCTTTTAGTGCCGGTATATGCGTTTTCTTCTTCCTAACAACTTTAACGATATTCCACAACATAGAACCTTTATCAAGTTTTTGCAATTTAAAACTCCACTTACGATTCCTAAACTCTAAAATGAGATTTTGGCTTCTAGCCCTTTTCCACAAGTTTCTGAATTTGTTTTTTTGGTTCATTATGGTAGTTACGTAGGAGGGAAGTTTGTTCTTTACTGTTGACACCCTGGAAAACACCAATGTTACTTGTTGTTGGTCTTCTAAAACTGCTACCAACCCTCACATACTGTTTCCTGTTTTTAAGGTAAGACTCAAACCATTTGTTCATGAACCCTCTGAAGCCCAATTTTGGCAATGAATTCAAAAGAATTTTGTGAGTAACGATGTCAAAGGCTTTCATTATGTCAACAAATAGGACAGCACAACAGTTTTTGCTATCTAGACCTTTTTTGCAGAATGCAACAAAAATCCAGTAATGCGTCTTTAGTTGAAATACCAGTCCTGAAGCCAAATTGTAAAGTACTAAAAAAAATGATTTTATTTAAATATGACAGCGTTCTAACTTTTATGACTTTTTCAAAAACTTAAGAGATTGATGACAAAACTAAATGAATTGGCCTGTAGTTTGAAATGTCAGATTTATTTCCTTTTTTATGCAGAGGGTTAACCAAGGCACATTTCAGGTCATCTGGGAAAGTTCCAGAAGAGACACTCGAATTGAAGAGAAAAGCCAAGACATCAACTAACGTGGGACCAATACGTTTAAGCAATGAATTTGAAATGCCATCAATTTTTTTTTTCAACAATTCAAGGCCTGTAATTGGTTCAAAGAAGAAGCTGTTTCTACAGTTTTCTTGAATAGCAGATTCACTCGGACCTTTACAAGTATTGTAGTTGCTGAAATTGGAATCCTGCCAAATGGAAGCAAAATATCTGCTAAATTTATTGGCTACTACTTCTGGATCTGAAATATTCGATTGGGTCGCTATTGGTATGGAATACTATTAATCACATTCCACTCTTTTCTGAGATTTACCTTTGCTGAATTTATTCTCGAATAGTAATATCTATCTTTAGCGCTGCGAATTTCACAATTTACTTTTTTCGAGAACGAATGAAGCGGTTTCTTAAATTGTTATTCGATGGATGTATCCGACACGTTTTGCTATTTTCAACTTAATTCTTTTTACAAAGTCACATGAAGTCCAAGGCTTCAGATTTCTTTCAGTTTTTTTTTAACTTCATTCTGACTAGATGCTATTAGATGATTCTTCCGGATTGACTACATTTTTAAATCTAAATGTCATTTGTATAGACCGTTTGAAGTGTCTCCAATTTGCATTTTTAAAATCCTACACCATTTTACTGTTGGTCCTTGGAGCAGACAAAATATTACATATAACAGGCAAATGGTCTGAGCTTAGCTCGTTTAATGTTGCAGGATGCGAAATTGTAATTGCAGACGAAAAAGAGAACTGTATCCAAATAAATTGGAAAAAGGAAACTTTCAATTCAAATACCACGATGACAAACACTTTCTGATCCCAATCGGCTTCTCCGAAATGCGTACGATACCCACAGTTTGCCTTCCATTATGTGCGCACATTTTTATTTACCCATCCTCATTCACTGGCACCGGCAAAAAAAGGCCACCATCGACATATGTTTATTGCAGCTTCTTCAAATAAATCGATTCGCAACATTCTGAATCCGTCTCCTTAAACAACCGTGCCAAGTGATTGAGTAACCAAAAAAAAGCACACAAAAAAACAGCAAAATACAAAATCAACTCAAAAGAGAGATCTCTTGTGTTTGATTACTGGTCAATGCCATTGAAATTTATAAAATGATCCTTGAGCCATGACAGTGTGGGATTTGTGGCTTGGCAACTTTGCCCTTACGAAGGTTACAGAAAAAACACCCAAATGCTTAAAGAAACTATTTCTAGCTTAAATCGAAATCTGAACTCGGAAATACAATATTCGATTAAGAGGATTTGGATGAATCGATGACCCCAATTGTTCGGAGCCTCCGCTTGATATACGGGAACACTTTTGTTCCCAAAATTGTAAGTGGAGGACAAAAAAAAAAATCTAAAAAGAAAAAAAAAAGCCTTTAAATGGTTTAGCATACACCGTGTTGACCATATAAAGATTGCAGCATGTTGTTGCGATTGGGAACGGATGTACAATACAGGCAGCCATGGGATACATGGAATAAAAAAAAGGCCAAAAAATCAGCGCACAAGACAGTTCTCCATGCAACTGTCGGTGAAATAAATTGTACGACAGGTGTTTATCTTGCAGAAAAAAAGGCTTTAAAGATTTGCTGTATTTTTGGTCATTATGTGCTATGAGTGTGAGTTTGTTTATGAGTCAAAAAAAGCATAAGTCATCTATACCGGTTACAGAATTAATTGTAAAAGTTCTCACTGCAAATTTCACATTCGGCAGAATTTGATACAGTGACACTTTCCGATAAGTTTACGCAAGGCTGCTTTACATTATTAGAGATTGTTAAGAAGAAGAGTCTAGATTTATTTGAGGCTAGATTCCATCAATTGCATTGACCGATGACATTAGTATTTCACAGTTCGATTTTTATTTGAATTTGAGGCAAAAGGAGAAGGCCAAGACGGTTTTTCTATATTGAATATGAAGCTAGAATTGAATATGACAACTTAACGAGTTCATCCGGGCATTCTTTGTCTTGACAGCTGCTATATCAATCCATATGCAATGATCTGGGCGTGCATTGCCCTTAATGTTTCTGTGGCAGGGACCCAAATGATTGCTGTCCGGTGGTATTCATCGAGATCGTAAAGACTGTTGATGCAATGCGTCCTTCTACTGCTTCATTATATTTTATATTTCTTTTACAGATGCTTGCCTCTCAGAGAAGCTGGGTAGCGTACAAACAAATGTAAAGATAAGTTTTGAACATATTTTAGGAAGTTCATTTATATAGAGAGAAGAGAGAAGTGGCCCAACAACTGCGTCTTGTTGAGCACAAATTGTAAATTGCATATCAGCAGGTGTACCTCAGGGTGCTGTTATCAGTCCAGTCTTATATGATATTTTTTTTGCAGACTTCCCTGTGCTTCCGGAATGTACGATAGCCATTTATGCTGATGATACTGCAGTATTCTCATCACTTGAGAGAAATCTAAGCAATGCGATAGTAATACTCACAGTACATTTCAGGAAATAGAAAGTTAATATGAATAAAACACAAGCCGTCTTTTTCACACGAAAAAGAAGTCTTCTTAACGACTTCTTAACGCATAAAAACAGGTAAACGGTGTGCGAATAAATTTGGAGTCATCCGTAAAATATCTAGGCGTGCATCTCGACATGAGACTAACATTCAAGGATCATAAATCACAAACTCTTAATAAGATCAATATTGCCATAAAAATGCTTTATCCGTTAATAAGCGGAAAATCGAAACTAACGAGTGAAAACAAAATAATCATATTTAAGGTCATATTTCATATTTCCAAAAACTGCAAGTATCGCAAAACAAACTGCTCAAAATGCTAGATCTTTATTTATTTTTATTTATTTTTTATTCTATTAATTCTATTTACTTATTGTACATGTATTTATTTTATTTTAATATTTACCTTTTCATTTATTTATTTAATTTATATATCGCCTTACTTATTTATTGATTTTTTTATTATTATTTTTTTTTGATTATGTATTTACTTTTTATTTACCCATTTTCTATTTAATTATATTTGTATTTATTTATTTATAAATAAATTTCTTATTTTTATTTATTTCGTTTTAATTCTTTTATGTCTACATTTAGTGGACAATTAATTGTTTGTAATTAAATTTAAGGTTTTTCATGGCATTTTTCTTTCAAAATTTAATATTTCTTTTTCATTTTTCTTTTCTTTTTCATCATCATCATCATCATTACCAGGCATCATCTGGGAGATCAAGGCACCAACAATCCTGTCGACAAAGTTGCTGATACAGCAAAAAAACAAAAAATTGGTAACTCTCCAGGCTGCCTATGCATCTCAGCAAAATATTACTGAGATTGTCTTGCGACTCAGAAGAGCAGTTGCTTTTGATGGCACAAAAAAACTTATGCATCAAACAATTACCAAAGTCAGGTTTAATGTATTAAATATTTCTGATCAACGCATATCTCAAAATACAGTACTTTCCTGATGCTTGGAAAACTGCTAAAGTAGTTCCCATTCTTAAGTCAGGAAAAGCTAGAGAATTACCCGATAGTTATAGACTAATAAGCCTGTTCAGTAGCCTTATCAACGTTTTTGAAAAGGTTATAAAAGACGGGCTTTTAGACTATATTGACGACAAAGGTATAAATCCTTACGAACAATTCGGCTTCAAAAGTCAACACAACACCTCTCATCATAAAGAAAAATCGTGCACTAGGCAAATCGACGAGGATGGTGTTATAAGATATCGAAAAAGCCCTTGACTCCATCTGGCACAATGGCCTTATATAGTATACAAAATGACAAACAAAGGGTTTCCTAAATATTTAGTTCGTGTGATTCAAAGTTTTTTCGTCAAATAGATGTTTCATGGTTTCTGTCAATAGTTGCGTCTCAGACTTAGACAGGGCCTACTACAAGGATCTGTAATTAGTCCAGTGTTATATAATGTCTACACTTCGGAAACTACCCAATTGTGATTCTGCCATGTACGCTGACGACACAGCTATATTCACATCGCATCAATTCAGTCTCAATATTGAGACGAATTTGCAGAATGCGTTTGATATTCTCCAGTACGGATGACAAGTTTGGGGGAACTGTGCGGATTGTCACATCCGAAAACTACAGGTCAAACAAAACAAGTTATTAAAAATGATGATGAATTTACCGATGTTACACTCTAACGTAGCTTTACAATCACAAACAAATGGTGAATTGATTTCCCCCCGAATTATGAAAAATTTCCTGAACAAATCTATCCATTCCGATAACCCTCTTATAAATGAGCTAATCTCTTTATCAGTGTAAATTATCTGTATCTTCATGTAAGTCATAATCTATTTATCTGTTTCGCAAATAGTTTGTTTCACATTTATTAATTTATTACTTACTTATTGTTAATTAAACTTTTACTAACCTACTTCTTTATTTATTTATTGACTGTGATTCATATATATATTATTTATTTATTTATTATTTATATATAATAAAATTATTTATTTATATTCTTTTTTTTTTCTTTATTTATTTTTAAATTATTAAATTATTTATTTATTTATTTATTTATTTGTTTATTAATATTATATTTTTAACATCCACTGACATTGTAGAAACCCTATAATAATTCATATTGAAGGTTTTTCTCGTAGTTTCCTTCAAACTTAGATGCTATTGACCTCAATTAATTTTTGTTCACAAAATTTTTGTCAGTAGAAAGATAAACAAAGATTATCAAATCTCTGTACATATTGTGCGACAAACAAAATCATGTAAACATTTTTATATACGAAAATATATCTATCTATCTATATTCGGATTTATAGAGATAACTCAGACGATTCTGACTGACACAACTGGGCTGAAAAAACGGATGCAGAAACGTTTGATTCACTAAACTACCCAAAACGGTGAAAGCGAAGATGAAATTCGGGATCTCCGGAAAACTGATTCGGTTGTGTTGTAAAATGCTCGAAATCAGGCGATTCACAATGGAGTTTTAACTCAGACTTTGCTAAACCTGCACTGGGTTCCGGCATGGAGATGCGCTGCGACGTGATTGGGACGGTGGGCAGGTGTCATCCAAGCACGTAATTTCTTTTTCAAGTCCATCAAGCAATTGAAAAATGATAGGAGAGTTCGTCTAAAATTTGATGAGGATAAAAGGAAATACATGCTGTCGACAATTTGGCAGCAAACCGACGAAGACTCATCCTAAGGCAATTGATGCTACTTCGACCTACTTCCAAAAAAATAGGATGAAAGGAAGGATAGGGATTATGCTTATCAAAAAAAAAACATCTTGACTGTTCTTCGAGAGCCGATTATAAGCAAGGTAGCAGAATATATTTTAGGGAGCTTCTTTGAACCATCAACTGATTTGGATTTAGCCCGGAATACAAAAATCCTTTTCATTTAGAAAGCCCACCACTACGACCAGATAACCTGCCGCAAACAAAATTCAGCATTTCCAGGAGACCTGTCCTCCACCTGATGGAACATCTTCCGGGTCTCTGAAGCTAACGAATGATCTGACGTGCAGTCTGCAATTTTTCTTTCGGCAAGAAATTCTTTCGAACTTTTCACTGCTGACAGCTTCTCTTCGTAAACGTTTTGGGATTGATATACAGTCTGGAAATGCATACGCCATTTTTCGCACAAGATACCAAAAGAACTGTGAAAAATAAATTGAATTTGCAAACTACGTCCAAAGATTGTCCCGCTTAGTATATCCGTTTATGAAGAAAGATATCCTCGACAATCCATGCATTCAACAGCTCTTAGATGAAATTTCAGAAAGTGAAGTTCAGTCCAGTAGAATCAAGTCGGGCTGCCAACAAAGCTGCACGGTAATCTGCGAATATTTTACTAGTCCAAATCGAAGAAAAAGAAAGTTCGGGAAACTGGAACTCGTCAGATAAAACGGGCCACCACAGACGAAAAACACAAATTTTGTCTGAATGTCCCCAGCCGCTCGGTCGACAAAAAAAACTCCCGTAAAATGGATTTTCCTACGGATTCAACTCGCTATTTGGGTAAAGTCAAATGGTATCACTTGGTAAAAAAATATAGCTTTGTCGATTTTCCTTCACTAAAAAGAAAAATTTACTTTCATGGACGACAAGTTTAAAGCACGTTACCTGGGAATCCGGATATTCAGGTGGGTGACACTCTTGAATTCGAAATAATCGCTGCCTCTCCGAATTTTCAGACAATTTCAACCGCAAACTTATGGCGAAGCTGCCTTCCTTAAAAAACTCGCCTGACGTTTCTTTTTCGTTTGTCACGCTGGCTGTCAAGAAGCTCTATTTGACACGCCTATTTGGACTCGATCAAGTAACTCTAAAATTCATTAAATTGTCACTACCAGTCATTCTCCCCTACATTACACACATTTTCAAAACTATTTTGACCACTTCTGTTTTCCCAGATGAATGGAAAAAGGTGAAAATCGATCCACCGCCTAAAAAAAGAACATATTGCACTTTTTCAGAATAGAAATCCAAGGTATTTGAAAAGGCAATTTTTGTACAATTAAGGAAACATCTTATGTCATCCTTCCAATCAGGATTTCGGGCTAAGCGCAAATGCAAAACTTCCCTTTTATACGTTGTTGATGAAATAAGGCAACGTTAAGATAAGAGAGAACTAACGTTTTTGATCACCGTTAATCATATAATCCTTTTTCGTAAGCTCTTAAGGAATTATAAACTCATATTTAACTGGAACATAGCAATCGGTTGTACCAAACGAATTTTTTTGCTATACTTGGGCCTATCTTGTTCTACATGGATGTAAGAGAGCTGCCTTATTTAGTTAAGCACTGCTCTTCATGTATGCAGACGACGTCCAATTGTTCACAAGTTGCCAATTACATCCAAAATGAACGATGACCTTAACAGCATAATGGTGTGGGCTAAGGCTCATAGTCTTTGCTGAAACCCCAGTAAATAAAAGACACTTGTCATCTATCGGAGTCTATTGGATTTAAAGAATTTTCCTCCAATCAAACTTTGACAGTCTAGCATAGATTATATGAACACCGCCAGAAATTTGGGAGTAATACTATATATAACCGTAATCTTTCTAGGGAAAACCACGCTAACAGCACAATTGAAAAAGTTTACGGAATTCTGCAAGTCGTATGGCCAACTCATTCCTGTACGCCTATTAAAATAAACAAAATAAGTCTTAGCAAAAACTCTCCTGTTACCAATTATGTTGTAAAACAATTTTTCGTTCATGCGACTCGTCTGTGGAATTCCCTTCCAATTGATATAAGAAGAGTTAGATAGATAGGTAGATAGTTTATTATGGCCAAAATATGTGCAATTTGATTTTTATCTTTACAAAATATAGTATGTACGAGGATTTGGTTTACATAAACTAAAATATTTATATAAAGCTTAAATATATATCACAGAACAATTGTTTTGAAGGAAAAGTTAATAGAAAAAAACCTTCATCAAAATTAAGTTGCCCAAGGCTAGAGAGAAGAAGATTCAGATCAGTTGCTGGGAAAAAGTTAAACTTGATTCCAATCACAGGTTTTATTAATGAGTAAGTAAAAAAACAAATAAATAAATAAATTAATAACTATATAAATAAAAAAATAAATAAATATTAAATACAATAAACAAATTAATAATTGAATAAACAAATAAATTTATTAATAAATAAATAAAATAAATTAATAGGACTACCGGTTGAAAATGTCGTTATTGCAGACAACTTCATATCTATTACTCTGAGGTGAATTTTGACCATAACAGCTGTCACATCAGAAACTTCATGTCATTGTCTAATTATTTCAGTCTTGGTTGTTGGTCATTAGTGAAAACATACAAGTTTTTGTAAAGCCGTTAAATGTCTACATTCGTGCCATCAAAACAACATTTGCGGGAAGTATTGCTCGATCAAGATCCGTCACAAACAAAAGAAGAACTTGCAAAATAACTTGGCGTCGCTCAGCAAACCATTTCCGATCGTTTGAAAGCAATGGGAATGATCCGAAAGGTAGGACATTGGGTGCCGTATGAATTGAAGCCACGAGACGTCGAACGCCGCTTTGCATGTCCGAAATGCTGCTTGAACACCACAAAGAGAAGTTTTTTTTTTCATGGAATCGTCACAGGTGATGGGTACATTACGATAATCCAAAACGTCGGGCAACGTATGGATACCCCGGACATGCCTCAACATCGACGGCCGTTCAGAATATTCATGGCCTGAAGGTTATGCTGTGCATTTGGTGGGACCAGAAGGGTGTTGTGTATTATGAGCTGCTAAAACCGAATGAAACAATCACAGGCGAGGTCTACCGACGACAATTGATGCGTTTGAGCCGAGCACTGAAGGAAAAACGTCCGGAAACGGTCGCAAGACACGGTAAAGTTATTTTGCAACATGACAATGCTCGGCCACATGTTGCAATTATCGTCAAAACTTACCTTGAAACGCTCAAAAGGGATGTCCTTCCCCACCCGCCGTATAGTCCAGACCTTGCGCCATCCGATTACTATCTCTTCCGATCGATGCAACATGGCCTGGCTGACCAGCTCTTCCGTCATTTCGATGATGTCAAAAAATGGATCGATTCGTGGATTGCGGCCAAACCGGTCGAATTTTTCAGAACGGGTATCCGTGAATTGCCAGAAAAATGGGAAAAATGTTTGAAAAAAACGACATTTTCAACCGGTAGTCCTATAGAAGACACACTTTTCAAGCAAAAATTATCTCAGTTTATGGCCATGGACCAAGTTTAAATTAATTTGTTTTTTTTTATATAATTTCTTTCTTTCTTTTGTTTTAATTTCTTTTTTCTTCACTTTTTATGTACAGATTTAAATTAAAAAATTGCATAACCTTAAATTTATTTAACTTGTTTTATTTTTACTTATTACCTTATCCTATCTTACCTTATCTACTTTGTAACCGATTTAAATTTTTAAGAAATGTCCATTCTTTGTAGACCTACACTAAGTTACGTTCTTACTGTGTTAGTTAATAACCTTCTTAATAAATTGAATTGAATTGAATTAAGTTTCGTCACAGAAGAATGAAATACTTTAAGCAGCATTCCTGGAATCAGATCTTCTAACGTATTAACTACACAACTAAATTGAGTGACATTTTTGTATGTCGTCACAAAAGATTAACAATTTCAATAATGTTTACCTCATTTAATCATCATTAATAAAACGGTATAGACGGCTTAGTATGTTCAGATAATATCCTTAATAATCATAATTTGAATTGCAAATCGTTTTAAACACTTTCTTATCTGCAATCTTTCATTCTGGTAAATGGAGCCACTTCCACTCCTATTTTGTTATAACCAATTAAACAATAACACATCTTTACCACAGCACATTGAAGATGGTATTTCCATTGCCTGTCTTCCATCTATCTTAATACATCTTACTATGGTCCATTCCTGTCTTATGCTCTGCCCACTTCTAGACGACTCATCTAAAATGAGTCTGCCGGCGCGGCGTTTGCATGCAATTTGTGCGCACACGTTGGCATCATGATCGCAATCCCATTTCATGAAAAAGTAAAAGGCTGCAGAGTGTAGGCCAGAAAGCACTCTTACGTTATACGCATGTTAAGAAAGGAATTCGCCTGAGTATCTTCTGGGAGAAACAAGTTTATCTTTTACTATACCTTAATACTGAGCAGGCAAACAATGATCTCTGCACTAATAGAAATTAAATCAAAGTGTAGATTGTCAGTTCGTGGCCTCTCCTAGCCCGTATGACACTTTTGTCAGAAATGAAAGTCAGCACTCAATAAACTTGGTTTCTTATCTATTATGTCACGGAATGTTCTTCCTGGTATTCTTAATGATTCTATTGGAGCTAATACCTGAGGAAGAGTTGAATGCGGAGAACGCCATGAGGGCGTGTACAATCAAATTGGCTAACAATTTGCCAAGGGAACATCTGTACGTGGCCTTGAGTTATTTGCTGAATATATCTTTTGCTTTATTTAATTGAATCGCGGTCTGACTTGATTGATGAAGTTCTATATTCACCTAGGCGGAGGTGTGACTTAACATGGCTTTGAAGTTCGTTTTCTGTGCGTGTAACATGGAACTGCAAAATTCTAATGAAATGAATGTTAGCAGGATGTGTGAATTTAACTAACCGAAATTGGCAGTCTCGTTTGGTATTTCATTGGTTTTTCCTTCTGGCTTGACTACATTGTAAAGAAAAGAAAATTGTTTTCTAAACTGTTGTTTGGAAATTCGGAATTCTAAATTTTGACAAGATATTTGAGGTCTCTAATTCAGTTTTTTAAAACGGATATTTTAAGTGTGTTTGCGAGAGTACATTACACACGCATTTTTTTTCATCTTGCATTTATTTTAAACAAAAAACTGACATGGAATCACGGTCCCATGCACATTGTTTCAAGTTAGACGAAGCTTGCTCGCATCCGCTATTGATTCATACTTGAACCACTTGTTCGGCTTAAGTTAATTTCATCACCTGATAAATGATATTGTCTTCCATTCGCTCAATGTGACCGTGCCATTGTTATCGTCAGATCTTCGGAGTAGATCCGGAATTCTGATCCTAAACGCTTGGACAAAAACAACGAAGTGTCTATTCTGAAACTTTTCCTAGACTACCTCTGATCGATTTCTCGTTGACATCATGTTTTCGAAAACCAAATTTTCTGACACTTCATCAACCGCTGTGAATTATTAAGTTACGTCACGTTGGGGACAGAGCCTTGTGGGAATCATAACGCAAAATAAATAAGGTTAGAAACAACACTATTGACAAGGACTCGATATATCTTTCCATTGTCTTTAAAATAAAAGAGGACAGACTGATGGGTCTATAGTCCTAAACCGTGGAAAATTGTTTGCTTTCAAAAAGGACTCACTGAGGATTTATCTGGTGTCCCTCATGGCAGCCACTTAGGGCACTTACTTCTTATTATATTTACAAATAATATTAAATTATTATTAGAATTTTAACAAAGTTCCAGATGCCTATTGCATGCTTGATGATCATAATTTTTTTTCAGTTATCAAAAATATGAATAATGCCCATATCACAATGCGGTTTTCGGGTGTCTCGCGTTAATATCGTAAGCTCGAGTTTAACGTCCGAGATCCTAGTAGCTCTAGCGTTATGACAGTTCACTCGCAGCTGTTTCTTGTGTGAATTGACTTTTTTTGTATTCAACCCGCTTTTTCGGAAGGGCTTGCTTCGAAAGGAGTTAAAAAATAATCTAAAAAGGGACACTTCACAACTCATTTTCTCTTTTTCAGTGGAAAAGTGTAAGCAGCGTTGGAAAAGCTTGAGGGACAGATTTCTGAGGGAAAAAAAATGGAACAACTCTTTGGCAGTATGGCTGACGACGACTGCGAGATATGGGAGTATTATTCGTTGTTGGACTTCCTACACGACGCTATTAAACCGCGAAAGTAAGTACAAGTTTTCAGTGTATTTACATTACGTGTATATTAAGTGAAGTTATGAAATATTTCATAAGAAACTTTGGGGCGTATGTTAATACTGTGTGTGAGAATAGCACGCCAGATGTGGATTCCCCAAAGCAGGACTCGCTGTTTTTGTTCCCGAACGACTTACATACACCCGAGAGATCTAGGAAGCCTGCAGCGAAGAAGTAAAGATCATCCGAATCTCGGGCAAATGACATGCTTGGAAATCTGTCGCAAGTGTTGATGAAAAGGATCAGCGAGTCGTCGGAAAAGGACGAAAATGACATGTTTATGAAGTCCTGCCGCAAGAGAGCATCATTCCACTTCAATCATTGTTTTTGACCGAAATAAATAATAAAATTTCAAAGGCAATCGAATTATTTGTTTATATTTTATGTGCAAATAAATATTCTTTCAGCATATCCCTCATCGTTATGTGATGGAGAATTGGAACGGACCAATGTTTCTTATTCCAGCAAGTGGCTTTCATATCGCCATGATCCTTTCCGCACAATCTCATCGTTGTTGTCAGATACATCTACGGTATCTCGAGTACAATAAGCAGAATCGTTGAGCTTAACAAAATTATGCAAAACGACCGCAGCTTTAACAATCCTGTCAGCAGTAGCAGGTAAAATATGCAATGTTGTGTGGAGTATACGCCATTTCGCCACAAGTATGCCAAACGCGTTTTCAATTACTACCAGGATATGGTCGCATAAAAAACGTCTTCAACGGAAAAGCTGCACCTCAAACCAAATTAAAGTTGCACTTGATATTGGAGTTTAAAAGCAAGCTTGGGGCAAGTAAATTCAGTTCACCTCTAAGAAGAGTCTTTCCGAAAGACGATTCGAAAAGTATTCCAGCGTCGCGTTGCTCCAATAACAACTGCAGTAAAGGTGTAATTAGCATTACACGCAGCCAAAAGAAAAAAATTGGTTTGGGTGCGAGTAGGTCTGCCCGTACCATGAACTTCCCATCTCGATAAGAAATTTCATTTCCCACCACCATCAAATTCCATTTTCGTTATGTTAACATCATTCATTCCATAGACAAATACATTGCAATAAAAAAAAAAGATACATATATATGTTCTTGACTAGATTTTTTGAATCATTTAAAATACGATTTGCGTATTTATCATTAATAGCTTATTCGAATAAATTATTTCGAGTGATCAGGACAACACTTTGGAAATACTTTTTTTTGATTAAGTAACATTTCTACTAGGAATTAGTATTAAGTTTAATAATATTATTATATATATATGTATATAATATATATTATATTATATTATAATATTTTTAGTTTGATAATATTACTAAAAAAATTACTTAATAAAATTTAAAATTATGTTTTGCGTTTTTGTTTAATATTGATAGTTAATTGCACTTTTTTCGTCATAAGCTTTTTAATTAATAACTTGAGGACTGTAGCGCCAGTCCGCGTGGCATTGGAATTTTATACTTTTGGTTAAGTCGATTTCTCTGTACAACTCGTACCGTACAGTTCTTTGTTGAAACTTCTCCTCCACTCACCGTCAATGCAGATCACACTTTTCTCTCGAAACAACCTAATGCTCCTTCATCCGCTTTTAAAACTGTCCATGCTTCTGCATCATATACCATGATGGGACTGATGAGAGTCTTATAGAGCGACACTTTAGTTCTACGAGAGAGGACTTTACATAATTGTTTTCTTAGCCCAGAGAAACAGCGATTAAGAAGAGGTATTCTTCGTTTGATCTCAGCGCTAGTGTTATTATCTATGTTTACAGGAGAGCATAGGTAGATAAAGTCCCTAACTACCTCAAATTTATAGCTGTCTATGGTAACGATTTGGGTGTCTTTTTTTGATGACAACATATGCTTCTTTGTGCCCTCGTATACCGCCGAACCCATTTTTGTCATTACTGTCTGAGTCCTCATAAACGAACTATTGACGTCAAGATGCGTTCTCCTTTCTATTCGCAATTCTACTACGATGTTTCCATTTCGAATTTTACAGGTTTCGGTTTGTTGTCTGTAAGCTTGAGATAATTGTTTTTTCTGGTAGTAGAATTTTCGAACCTTATTCCTATTTCTTAATCTCTAAACATCCTCAATCGGGCGCTTCTCATGCTCTACCAAAGACGCTGCGACCATCGCATAGCTTGAAAATTTTGTGCATGAGATTAAAACTTTTGTGACCTCGTATTATGAGTCTTGGCTGTAAGAAATTACTATGGCTTGCAAAAACATTTTGGAGAAAGTACGAGTTCTACCTTGTCGAGCTTCATGTTGAAGCTGGCTGGCTGTCCATCGCTTGCATTACACTACTCAAAGAAAGCATCTCTTCCTGTTAAAAACAAAAAATATAGGACGAACGACCCAAAATCTTAGCCAGTCTTCTGTAGGCACATAGTAGCACACGGCCATCCCTCTAATATATCCAACTCGACGTGAAGATATTTTTTTATAATTTGCTGGCTCTCAAGAGGTTATGAATACTCTTTTAATGCAAGTCGCATAGAACGAGTAGAAGAATTAGGAGAAGAACGAAAGATTTTTGTAGTGGTTTGAGAAACTCAGATGTATTTGGTTTCAATTGAATTCCGTGGGTGGAGCTCGAATTGGGACTGTTGATTTGTTATCGACCTATCCAAAGTTTGGAAGATTAAGCTCAAATTTAGAGTTTCAACAACTTTAACATTGGAAGTTGAATTTGTATTTGCTTTTGGCAGTTGTTTTTCAACTTCTTCAATAAAGTGTTATAAATCAGACAGCCAGAATTATGACACATGATATAGCTTAGTTTCAAAAGTATTACATTTTGTAAGAACTCTGTTTATAGGGATTCATATTTCAAGAGTTTGAGGACCAACTGCTTATTTCAACTTCATGTATTTTTGGAATTATTTTTAAAATCAAATTTGTTTGATTGCTCTTCTCTGGAAGATATTAACCACTGCTCGGAATATTAAGGCGTGATTAACTTTATGTCCTTTTTGAAAGGGTTCAAAAGTACATAGTTTCAATCCAGAGATTTCCTCCACCTCTCCTTCCGAGCTGGTAACTGCTTAGCAAAGGATCTTTTTCTGTCTGGTAAATATATGGCTTAAAGAGGATCACATTCAGTCCAGTTTTCCTTGCAGATTTTGATGGGACTTTCCACGCCGATTCCGAAGGATTTTTTTTATCTCTGTGTCATTATCTGAAAAGACCTCTGGATTGGGTTCATGATTTAAACCACAACTGTGGAAAACAAACTAAATTGGATATTATTGTCTTCCTTTCAATATACGAGTAATGCAGTTTTATCCATGTGTTTTAACTTTGTCATTTAGGTTTCTCTCGATGCTTTTGCTTTAATTTCAATTGCCTCATGTAATTTGAGCCATGAGCTTCTTTTTGCTAATATATTATTACGAAAAAAAAGCGTCAAGCTACAGCCGAGCAGGTTTTGAACAAAAAAACTGGTGGCTCCATAATTTTCTGAGGATGTTTTCATTTGTCAGTGTTGCAGGCGTCACTCTGAGTCTTGAAAAATGGGAAAGACTTACAGGATTCACATTTTTGAAACAATTTTCAAAGAACTTCCGTGGAAATTTGGATCAGGAAATAGAGAAAGGGGCACATCAATGTATGAAATGGCCTTAACTACATACTGTTTTAGTCTCTTTGGTATTCGCTATAGTTAGTTACTTACTTAGTTTAGTCAATTGGCTAAATAAACATAATATTGATGAAACTTTTGGCATTAAAATTGAACAAAAAAAAAAATTTATATGAATTTGTCCGGAAACTTATGAACGGCAGTGTATATATTTATGCATATTTTTTTCATCTGATAAGGTAGATGTAAACTATAAATTTAATTAATTTTGAACTTTTTTTATTGGAAAACTAAATTGATTTTAATTGAAGAAGTGAAAATGTTCCTTTTTTTGACAGTTTTTTGTCATAAAATTCAAACCACCATGTGAAATTTAATCAAAAGCTTTTCAGGTGATCTTTATGCATACACGCTTCGAATGAAACCAATTTGGCTTCGATAGCTTGATTTGTTCTCGAGTTAGGCTGTACGAAAGAATCCGCACAAACGTACGTACGTTTGAAGAGGAGAATATTGGCAACATTTGGTTTCAACAGGACGGCGCTACGTGCCACACAGCCGAAGCTACACTCGATGTTTTGCGCCCTGTTTTTGATGATAGCATTATCAGCCTCAGAGCTGATGTCGTTTGGATACCTCGGAGCTGCGATATGACACCGTTGAACAATTATTTGTGGGGTGCCCCCAAAGATAAGTGTTACGCCGACAAGCCAGAGATAATTGACGCTTTAAAGGACAATATTCGTGAAGCCATCGGTGAAATATAGCTGCACACAATCGATAATGTGCTTAAAAATTGGACCGATCGTGTAGGCTACTGCATGGTCAGCCGAGGCAGCCTTTTAAATGAAATTATTTTCCATTATTAACCGGAAGGATTGTACTTTCAAATAAAAAAAGAAATTTGAGAAAATATTCAGCAGTTTTTTTTATAGCATTTTCAAAAAAAAAGTTATTTGGCGGACCCTTTAAAACCCCCCTGCATCTGTTCAAAATTTAGCGCGTAGAATCCATGCACGTCCCTGCTCGAATTCAACTCGCGAACCCGCCACCGTTGTAATGCTCTTCCCCTCTTATTTGAATCTGTTATATCTTATCGTACATAACCTCCCAACGCGAAGCGACATTTCGCTTTGAAAAAACGTTGGTCATTTTTTTTTTACACATTTTATCGTAAAGCTTCTACAAAGCGCCTGCAAAGCCCTCGTAGCGAGAGCGCCCGAACGCTGCATTGCGATTTGGGCATAATTGCGAAAGTTTGCAAAACGGACTCGACAAAAGTTTGGATTACCGTAATTTATTAAATAATTAAGTATTTGAGATTAAAACTTAAATGCTTTTTACTAATTTTCTTTTGAAAGCTGTTAGAGTAAAATAAAATAAACTTTACAAAACGACTGGTTTGAAAATATGTACTTCAATATTAAAATAAGTTTTGAAGATGTTTCAATATAATTTTGTGCACTTAGAATATTCGAAAAACGTAAAAATTATAAAAAAAAATATCCACGTAGATATTCATTTATCTTTAAATTCGAATTACAAAGAATTTGGTGATTCTTTTTTTTTGGTAAAAGCAACAAAAGACAAAAAAAAAAATCTTAAAAAATGAACGTTATGAATTGAATTTTGCACAACAAAAAAAAAAGCGCCATAATGACATTGCAAACTAAGCCGTACGACTAAAATCATGTCCAAGCCATAACCACCAACATCACCAGCATAAACCACTCCATTCAACGAACAATGCATTTCCATGGACGTGGTAAATTGATTATCTGCGTGCGACTTTGTTCTTCCCTTATTTTTTTTTTGTGGTCATTGTGACTCTTCTGAGCCAGCAGCGGCAGAGCTCATTTTATTGGACATGTTGTTGTTCCCAAAAGTAACACACAAAAATGAAGCCAACCAAAATGTATGCTTAATCGTCCAGCACCTGTCTTCGGGACTACTAAACCCAATATTCATGTAACATGTACGCGCAGATACAGATGTAGATCTTAAAAGTAGATTTACAACACCACACAGCCTGTTGCATTTGGTGGTAACACAAACGCAAACGAAACGAAACGAATAATTATCATTGAAAGAAGCCCAAATGCCAACAGGTAGGTAGAGAGGTAGAGAGCTCTTCTGTTTACCGTCTGCTTTAACTCCCTTGACTCACCGGGCACCATCATTCCCAATCCAAATCCCAGGTAATGATAGATTCGAAGGTGGACTTAAGTGAATGTATTCTGAGACGTTCATACCTTCTGCCTCGCTTGTCCCCATGAGCCGTATTTTCGGTTCGAACATTTGTACCAGTGTCTGTGTAAAGTGAAGTTTAGTGCCTTCTGGCGCACACCATTTAAAACGATATTTCTGTCAGAGTAACAGATGTTGGTTTATATTGCTGCTTCAGTTGGCCAGTGCTGTTGCTAATTAAAATGATTTAAAAAAAAAACAAAAACGAATTGAGTCGATAAAGGAAATCGTTAAGATCGTGCTGGTTATCTGAGCTCAAATGAATTCTCAGGTATTAATAACACTTCGTGCACATATGTAATCAATCAATATTGAACTGCAACTGAAACTTGATAAAATTGTTCCTGGTCAATAAAACAAGAGCACTTAAGACCGACGTAGATTGACATTAGATAGAGGACGGTTCTTCTCACAAACGATGGCCGAATAGAAGCGCACAATTTCTTTTTAGAGAAGACGATCGATTGTCTTACGTCTATGACTTTTGTCATCTCTTTCGTTGTAGGCATCTTTAAGTTTTTTGTCAACTACAGTAACACTGTTTTTGGACCACTCTGTCCAGTTCCTGAAATAATAGCAATATGGTTTTGATGTTGGGTGATTGAGCAAATAGATTTACTTATCCACTTATCGAAGAATATCTCAGATCATCATGTTGATTAATGAGAACCCTGGGTTCATTAATCATCAATTTTTTTCCGTGTGTATCTATTCATAAATCTATCGATGTAAGCGGAAGAGAAACATTTCCAAACCACTATGGAACTTCCGCCAAGATTGATTGTTGGTATTACACAACTAGGAGGCATCTTTTTTTCTTCACCAAACCCCTGACCGTTATCTCTCCTTTTTTGTCCGAAAATTTTAAACTTCTAAAGGGTGATTTTTAAAAGCTATTGGAAAGTTTTTCAAAAAAAAAAAACACATAAAATTCAGAAAAATGCATGAAATCTTTATTTGAATCGATAGTACGGTCCATAAAATTTAATGTTTGAACATTATTTCATGCAAATGTTGACCTTGACTGCGCCTCAAATGGTCCATCCGCTTAGTCCAATTTTGGCATACTCTTTCCAACATTTCAACCGGTATTTCACGAATAAATGCTGTCTTCCAATGCGTTAATTGAAGCGGACTTGTCTGTATAGACATGAGCCTTAACATAGCCCCAAAAAAAATAGTCTAAAGGCGCTAAATCGCACGATCTAGGCGGCCAATTGACCGGTCCCGAACGTGAAATAAAATGTTCACCGAACTCGCCTCTCAATAAGTCCATTGTTGCGCGTCCTGTGTGGCATGTGGCACCGTCTTGTTGAAACCACATGTCATGCAAGTCAAGCTCTTACATTTTGGGCAAAAAAAAGTTGGATATCATCTCACGGTAGCCTTACCATTCACAGTTACGTTACGATTCGCATCATCTTTGAAGAAGTACGGTCCAATGATGCCACCAGCCCATAAACCGCACCAAACTGTGACTTTTTCTGGATGCATTGGTAGCTCTTGCAATGCTTATGGCTGATATTCACTCCAAAATCGACAATTCTGCTTATTTACGTACCCATTAAGCCAAAAATGAGCTTCGTCGCTGAACACAATTTTTCGGTAAAAAAGTGGATCTTCGGCCAACTTTCCAAGAGCCCATTCACCAAAAATTTTACGTTGCGGTAGATCGTTCGGCTTCAATTCTTGCACCAGCTGTATGTTGAAAGGCATCACACCTAAATCCTTCCGCAAAATTTTTCACGTTGTTGAGTAACAGAGGCCCAATTGCTGCGATCGGCGACGAATTGATAATTGATGGTCATCATTAACACTGGCCGATACAGCTGCGATATTTTCTTTAGTTCGCACTCTACGTAAGCGTGTTGGTGGTTTAATGTCCAACAATGTAAATTTGGTGCGAAATTTAGTCACAATAGCCCGAATAGCCGCTTCAGTGGGTCGATTTAACTGACCATAAAATGGAAGAAGCGCGCGATGAACTTTCTTAACAGAGCACGCATTTTGATATTAAAATTCAATAATTTGCAAGCGTTGTTCGTTTGTAAGACGATTCATGGTTAAATCATAGATCAAACTGAAGATGTTCGACAGTGAAACAAAACACGAAACGTGCGTCAGCTGTTTAAACCAGTGTTACCAAAAAGATAATAGCTAAAAAATCACCCTTTACTTGCCCATCAATCCAAGTTGAAACGATTTGGCTCTTAACAGATTTCTAGAACTGCAAGCCATCGATGCCTCTTACTGATTGTTTATAGTTGGTAAGTAGGTCACGGCTTCAAAACCTGGATTTTAGTCTTGAACTTTATCCAGTTTTTCGAATATGATCCTGGAAAATTGCATACACTGACAAATGACTTTCCAAAAGTGTTATCCAAAAACCCTCGAAGTGTAACCTGAGTCAAAACGAGGATTTTAAATTTATCTACATTAAGTTTGAATTTCAATATTCGAAAATAGACCAATTTTTCAACCGCAATTTCAAGAGTCGTCTCAATGTTAACAACTTCTTCATGTGATGAAATAATTGCAGTTCATTTCGCAAAAATTGGTACATGACATTCGAAAAGACTTGGGAAATCCTCTGAACATTGACTTTGAAATAGTGACTTGGCACAAAACAATGCACTATGAAAGAAAGTTAATCAGTATCATTTTGTAAACAAGATCGTTGTGCCAAACGGAGTCAAAGGCTTACTCTATAGCTATAGCGTACGCAGATGACTTCATCGCGTACAGATCAGGTCCAAAAATCGAGGCCATTGTTAGCCTTTTGCAATGCGATTTCAATAAGATTCAGCGTTATTGCGATGATTGGAAGTTGAAAATCAACTTTCTTAAATGCGAAACTATTTTGTTTAGGACACCACTGTCGGGGGCCGCTAGGGATACCAGAAAGAATTGGCGAAAGTTCTCTATCGTGGGATATCTTGGGCAGCCACTTGCAAATCGAAATGTAGTTAGATACCTTGGGGTCTGGCTAGATCAGTATCTTTATTTTTACAAACATATAGATGCTGCTCTAGCCAGAGCCAAAGCGGCCTATGCCATGATGAAGAGACTGTTTCACAGCAGCCAACTCGATGCCAGGGTAAAGGTGATCTGCTACATGGCCCTCATCCGGCCTATGCTGGCATATGGGTGTCCAGTGTGGTTCAACGTGGGAGCATGCTTAATGGAAAAGATACGGGTTTTCGAGAGACGATGTCTTAGGGCTCGTCTCCATTTATATAGAACTCCAGAGTCTCAGTACAAAATATTCTATTTATGAGGTCCTGTACAATGAGGCTAACCAAATAAGAGTAGATAACTTTCTGATTAAACTTATTCGGAGACACATTGTAAGAGCAATGACCTCGAGCAACAACCTGATCTCTGGGGCTTACTACGCCAACTTTATGTAGGACGAGACAGTTCGCCCTAACGGCTTTGTTCCACCAGAGGCTTTACTTTACTTGGACCTTAACGGCCTGATTCAGAATAAAAATGCGGTACTTTGCACTTTACCCTTAAAAGTGTGGACAGGCGACTGGTGTACAACGGAGACTCGCTTGCAGCTCTGCAGAGAGTCTCCGGTTCAGTAGGGCGGTATCAGTCCACGAGAAGGAGGATGTTTGAAGACAGCACCAACACTTTTGGTGGCTTAGCGGAGGAGAAGAAACGCCGCCGTTTTTAACTTCACTCATATAATTTTTTGTCCAGTTAAAGTACCTTTAAAATAAATTAAAGCCAGGCCGGCTTACATAGTTTTTAAGTTAGTTTATTTAAGGTAGTTTTTAAGGTATTTTGTTTTTTGTTTTCATATATATATATATAGATATATAAATAGCACAGCACAAACAAATTATAGAACTAGATTAAATTTATAGATAGATTAAGTAAAGTTAGAGCATAGGTTTATTTTTTGGTAGTTTTAATGTTAAATTTAGTTTTTATTTTTTTTTCGCAATTATTAATTTACTTAGTTTTCTTGCAAATTTTTTTCTTAGTTGTGTAAGTAATATTTTTTACGGTTCATATTTTCAACAACACAAAAAGTTCGATCACGTCGAAAGACAATGTTTTAAAATAAGGTTAAGCTTAGAGCATCCGTATAGGGTCAGTAAGATTGTCATTGGTTACGAATCATGGATCTATGCGTATGAGCCCGAAACGAAACAACAATCGACCGTGTTGGTCTTCGAAGACGAGCAAAATCCAACAAAAGTTGTTCGTGCAAGAAGCACTTCGAAGCAAATGGTCGCCTATTTCTTCGGCAAAGCTGGTCATGTGGCTACTGTTCCGCTTGAGCAACGTAGGACGGTCAATTGTGAGTGGTACACCACAATTTGTTTGCCTGAAGTCTTTGGAGAAATTCGAAAAACGTACAAGAGAAGACAAATCATTGTTCATCATGACAATGCGAGCTCTCATACATCGGCTCAAACCAGTGCCTTTTTGACCGGCCAAAACGTCAAATTCAAGAGTCATCCGCCTTCAGCCCTGACTTGGCACCCAATGACTTCGTCTTATTCGCGCACATCAAGAAAAAAAAATGCGTTGTTAACGATTTTCGTCGCCAGAACATGCTGTTCAAAACCATGCGTTCAAAAACCATATTTTGGAGGTGTCTCAATCGGAGTGGAAAAAGTGTTTCGACAATTGGTTTGAGCGAATGCAAAAGTGTATACTTTGAAAAACAATAAAACCACTTTTGATGATAAATATTCGCATTTTCATTATTAAGCCAGAGATATATCTAGCAGCCTACGTTCTTTTTATAATATATACATCTGCCCAAGTGGCGAACACTGCGGTCTGATGAAAATCTGATGAAAGTCAGAATGTCTTTAGCATTGGATTGTCTAATGTCCAATGGGGAGCATATTTCTTTGAGGAAGATACGCCTTTTTACCAAATTAGAATGGGACATTCACCAAGAATGTGAACAGCCGTTTCATCGTCTTGAAAACAGAGTCAGCTTTTTGTGGTTGTACTGAGCCCTAGTGTCTCAAGTCTCAAGTGGCAGTGGCCTGAGAGGAAGCTCACGAAGATTAAGGATTTCTCTGTAAGAGAAGGGATTGATTAGTAATTTAGATTGTCTGAGTCGAGGAAGAAGAAGTAGCTTAGTTTTCCCACTTATTGGTCAGACCTGTGGCCGTAGTCCAGCTTACGCCACAGAATGGTTCTGGACCAGTGAAAGCGGTTTTAGAACCAGCCTTGGCTAGGTCGTCCGCAATTTCTTTGCCTTCGATTCCATGATGACCTGGAACCCATACTTAATTTGTTACGGCAGGATTGTAAGGCGTCGTAGCAGCTTTTGACACATTTGGATTCCATTTGATTGGATGACAGTGACTTGGGCGCTGCTTGGCTGTCTGAATATATTATAATTCTATCCCCTTTATGGCCTTTTGCAAGGTTTTCTATGGCACAGGATTCAATGGCTTGTAGTTCAGCCAGGAAAACATTTGGATGTTTTCCCATGGGAAAACGTTTATTTATTTATTATTTAATTATTTATTAAACATAACAAGAATACAGGAAAAATAAAAAATTAAAAAAAAGTTAAAAAAAAGATTATTTATCTAGAATAATGTCGCAATTTTTACAATACGGCGACTTCCTGAAAAAAAAATGTTTGCACCACTTTTTTTGACTGATTCGAATTTTAAAAAAAATGTAGTTTATGATAAGACTCTCTAAAAGGTAAATCGGTCCAGTAGAACCTGGGAGAATCGCGGGTATTGTTTTGAAAAAGACAGTTTCGAGAAAAACGCGTTTAAAGTTTCGCGTATAGTTTTTCGTAGTCTAAGTCATGAAATGATATTGTAGACACATTTATTCAATCTGCCATTTCTACTTCATAAATCGGACCTTCCTGGACTTCCAAAAAACTATTTACAGCTCTCTCTTCATATCGAGCAGTTTTGATCTCCTTTGATGCGTTGGATGCTCGTAGCTCGGAACGGTCAATCCAAAATTTGTCTCGTTTCACAGCAAATGAATGAACTTCCGGGTCAATTTTCATTCCCATAAGCTTCATCTTTTTTAAAATAGGAATGAAGTCTTCATTAAAAATACAAACAGTAATAAATGTCGCTATCTCAATCATCTTAAGCCCGGAATGAATATATTTTGGATCGAAAGTCCAAATCAAAGAGTTTAGTGACTCAATACTATTTTGAGTTTCTGAACCTAAACATCGAGTCAACAATTCCTCTGATCATAAATTCTCGTAAATTGGCTTTTTAATTTTTACAACTTTATCACACAGAGGAGGATTTTCGTGGTCAAACTCCTGTAATGTATCTTTAGGTTAGAATTCAACTGTTAGCAGCTGGACGTAAGTGAGCACTAAATATAAAAGATACAAGTCACCTTGGGTTCTTGTATTAAAAAATATATACAAAGGACAAAAGGTTTTACTGAGAAATATGGGTTCAGGTAGACGGAGAATCCCTAATGTCTTTTGTTCGATTAGTTCCGGTCCAACCAGCTTGAATGCCGCGTCAGCAAAATACCGATGTCTCCGAAAATAATTTGAATTTTGAAAAATTGTCTTGTAGATATATTCTTGAATAGTTAAACTTTGAAAATATAAAAATAAATCTTTTTTTTTTAATTTCTAGACTAGAAAACCCCCTTGATGACGAAATACTCTTTTCCAAAAATCAAGATTTAATATGCCTCCCATGTATTCAAAATTTTTAACCAACTTTTTTAAATGACATCATTACGGAAACGGCTGAATTTTTGTTTGTTTATATTATTGCCGACGAATGTTGTATTTGTACTTGAAATGTACCGAATCAATTAACAATTAGTATCAAAAAGAAAACCTCCTCCAATATAATTTGACCTCTTCCATCCTTGACTCTGAGCAAAGTAATTTCTGGATTTCATAAACCAAAATCCGTCTGTAATTTTCGTTTGATTAAAGGTAAAGGTTACACAAAGTCAAAGCTACCAAAGACCTCTTCATGAGAAAAAATTTCTTGTTACACATCAATTAATCACATTTTGTGTAATGCCTCCGGCAATTGCGTCCCCTTAACACTACATAAGCAACAAAAGGATTCTCTGTTGACTCATGCTAATTTCCAAATGCACCCTAATGACTCACGAGTGAGGAGATGCTTCTGCGCCGCAAGGGTTATCTCGCAATCTGTTATTTTTTTTTGGCGCACCTTTAATAAATATCCTTGCCCTCGTCCGTTCCCTAAAGGAATTGGGTATCATAATCAAACAAACTTTATGAATAATTCGAAAAATTCCGTTTGCAGTCAATTAAAAATCAAAATGTGTAATTTCATTGGTAAAAGTATCCCCATCGGTCGCTGTTTTTGTACCTTTGTTTTTTTTTTTTTGTAAATCAATTAGCGTACGCCAAAAGCAGGTGTTGGCTCAAAAGGAAAGTGCATGCTTGCGCTAAGGTATCTGGTTGCGAATGGCAGGAACTTAACACGAGTTCAAGGGAATGGCGCAAGTGTCTGCAGCAGTAACGGAGCAGATGATGACTTTCAGTCAACATTGTCGACCGCGGTCGTATTAATTAAGGAGTTTAACTCGTGCTCTTTGCGCGAGTCACATTTGCTAATGAAGACTGCTGGCAGCTTTTACCTGACGGTGCTGGTTGTTTTGTGGTCAATGTTCCAGTTTTACAAAACAAGTCAACTTTGGAATTTTCTTTTGGTTGAAGATTCTTTAGATTTCATGTTATTGATTTATGTAATGAAACTTAGTTGACCTTTCTCTCTATGTTTAAGTATGTATGTTTGGGATGGTAAAAGAGTTTATCTTCCTAAGTACAAGTATCAACAACACAAATAACACTGTTTTGCAGGTCCGGCGAAGGCTCATCTTATGCAATCAATGCTGCTTCGGCATACATTAAAAAACCACTAGAATCACAACAACAAACTCGAAGGCTGAACAAAATCCTCATCCCCAGATTGTTCTTATATGTTGTACTATAAGCAAGCCCGATGAAGAGATTTTAAGAACCTTCGAAAAATACTTCCTCAGATATGAGGTCCTGACTGCGAGAAGAGTTAATGAAGGAGAAGGTACAAACACCAACTCAATGAATCAGCGAATGGACACCAAAGCTGTCACCCAATCATAGTCACCAGGTCCACGCAAAGAAGTGAGAACGAACCTCCGACTCAAAGATCAAACATCGTGTGTATACTTCTACATTTACCCATTTTATTTAAAAGTTCGAGACACTTTTCCGATCCATAAGGCTGGAGTCAGGAGGTACAAAAATTGTGGTAGGATACTTCTAACACCAGAGAGAAGTCACTCCTTAATAGGTTTGCTCCAAACAGTGTTAAGTGCAAGCTTGGTTTGCTAGCAGCGCTATGATCTAGATTCAATGCTGTTTAACAAACGAATATTTGGCATAGACGGACGAACTATAAATTGTTTCCGAACTGGTGTGTACGAATGTGACCACTGCGGACTTATTGCCGAAATACAAATAAATTCAATTCAAATCCACGAAGGTGCGTAGCTGGAGGGGCTCCTCCAAACGTCTTCTTAGGATTATAGTAGAACGCTTTGGATCGATTTCCCTCCTTCAATGAGGTGATCGAAACTCCAGTAAGTGTCCTCAAATAAAAAGAAAGAACAAAACAAGTAATCAGAAAATCTTGCTTCAAGATCATAAGATCCCCCTTCAGGAAGCTCGAAGATTCGCAAGGGTTCAAAGGCTAAAGTTCTATTACCGATTTTTCAGGAAGTTTATGAAGCAAATACTTAAATACTTGTCTTGGCCCTAACCGCAAAATTGGCTTTGAAAAACTCGGGGAATTTCTGACTGAGCACAGAGCAAGGTACAATGGTTGTTGAATTTTATTTTAATAGGCAACGTTCTCTTATTCGAACACAAAGATCATAACCTTTTTTTTTAATGTTGGACATGCGGCTATGACTCCAAAAAGGCGTCATGGGCATTAAATAATACTTTTTGACTGATTGAGGAACAGTGAAATCTGAAAGGATAAGAATGCTTCCTGCACCCGCTTCTATATTTTTTTAAGCAGCTGAAAATGCAAAATAAATAAGAGAATGGATTTAATCCAGAAGACACCATCATTTTGGGATGTATAGTTCCATGAGTACCATGCCCAGAAAAAATTCATTCCACTCATCATGGCAATTTCAAAATGAGAATTTTCGTTGAAACCGGTAGGGGTTTGGAAAAGAAACATTCATGCCGAGGCAGAAAGTCATCTTCTGAAGAAGCTTTTTAGTGAGACGGAAAAAAAATAATTTCTCTTCCCAACTCACTGAAAGCTACCTTTTTCACCCTCGTGTGTGCTCTTGTGGCCAGGCGCTAAGATTAACAGAACTGTAGAATGTAGGGCAAGTTCAATTTACAGATATTTGAGCATCAAATGCATCTAGCAAGGGACGCGGCAAGGTGTGGAGTAACTCCAAATGGGACCATACTTGTTCGAAAATCAAAAGAAGTTGCTGTTAATATGGATGCCGATCAGTACCGGGCAATAATTGAAATCTTTGTTATGAGCAGTGCTAGAGAACAATCTAGAATTGTTGTTGGAGATGTGTATGTTATAATATTCGAGCAAAAGTGAGGGCCTGTAATTCTAACAAGAGTTATGGCAAATGTATTGGATGGAGGATTGGCACCACTTCAAAATTTAAATCAAATCAGAAAGAAAAATGTTATTCATTGACTTAACCATAATGTTTATTATGCGCCAGCCTGATTTATTTCGAAATGCTTGCAAAATACTTGTAATGCGATATATTAGCAAAGGAGATTTTAATACATACATAAATGCATACACACGCCACTTCAACAGAATAGGTACAACATTTTTCAAAATGATGTGCATTCATTGATCATTCCGTACTGATAATTGTTTGTCTATGATACTGTCAAAAACAGATATACATATTCAAAAAACACCGTTTTTTTCTCTGGCTTCCTTGGAAAGCATTCCATACGGAAAATGCTGTTTTTTGCGCCAAATGAAAAGGTTCAATTATAACATCAAAAAAAGAACAGTCAATGCAATGAAATAAAAAAAGTTTTGCTTTAAAAAACATTTTTTTTATTGACTCTTTTAATGGGTACTGCCACCTTAGAACTTAACCAATCCGATCGATCCGACATGGAAACGTAACTTGCCTTTAAGAAATCCAGTGAAATATGTTTCCAGGCTAATCTAATGGCTTCAATGACAGATACTTTGTCTTAAAATTGATGACCAGACTTGTACACTTTTCGCACCAACCATCCGCTGCAGTCAATCTTGCTGTTTAGAACTCAAGTTCAACAGTTCCATAGTAGTTTACCCGTCTCCATACCATAACCCAACATTCTCGACTGTGATATAGGCCTAAAAGAAAACGCTCGTATTGACGCATCTGAAAAAATCTACGTAACGCTATTTTCCTGCCATCGTGTGGGGCCTCGAAAATTCCAACCGCACATATGTACATTCGCTGATGGTTATGCAGTGGCTTCTTTTGAAGTCGAGCCGTTTAATGTGATTGGCACACTTTATCATTTTCACTAGCACATGCTTTTTTGCTTTATTTTTGCAGCTGAGTCACAGAAATTGGAAGCACATCGCAGCATTGCTCTTCCATCAGCTCCTGTTTTGGCCCTTTTATTACCTCTTTTCCCCGTACGATTCTTTGTTTCTTAAGTAGAAATAGATCAAACTAAAACTTCTGCCAATTTTTTTTAACCAATAACACGCCCGGCTAAATCTTGCTTCTTTTATAAATCGATCTTAGCTTTTTCGGCATTGTTAGGGGATTTCGCTCGACACATGTTAAATAACAAATAAATGTAAAGATCATGTACCCATTTAGTAGACGCAAAAACAAATAACCGGACATTTTTGAGTTGGACTCTCGGAACGTAGGTTCCGTAGAAATTTGTAGGGAAATAGTTCGTCCATAACGGAAATTAATTCTCGAAGAGTTTTCCCGCTTTTGTTTGTATGTAATATCCTTCAAGGTACTATTATTACAAATTTTACTTGTGCTAAAAGAAATTGCCAAATTTCATGACATTAGTTCAAGTAGAAGTACCCACTAGGTTTTGATTCCCCTTTCGAGAATCCAAATATGCGGCATAAACAATCTTTTGACTGCGTCGATTATGAAGTCTTTTACAATTTGAAGGGACCGCAGCGCAGCGATAGGTATTTGATCTTAATTTCAATTGGATACCTCTACGCTTTCATTAGAATAAGGGTGGTGACAATCAGACAAAAAACGAAGTGATCCTTAAATGGTTCCGTTTTTCCTTTTGAGGAACGGAACCTGAAAACAGAATTAAGAAACAGAGGTAATAAGCAAACAGCTTGCAGTATGAAATGATCAATTGCTTCACATCATTGGGGTATAATGAATCACATACTTAAAATATATGTTGTACTTATTCAGTTGAAGCGGAGTGTGTGTATCGGGAATAATTTACACCTGAGGGCATATGCTCCCAAGAACGTTGATAGTTTGAGTTGTTCATCACATGGCCATCACCATTCTGCTAAATTAAATATCGCGTAAGGGTTGGTTCTTTTTCTTCTACTTTCGCTCAAGAAATATGCTCAAAGTGTTATCCGGAAATAACATGATACAACTTTTACCCTTCGCTTTGTTACAGTAAATGAGAACCTCAGGCAGCCAACAATTCGAAATCAATGCAATGCACATAATCATTCCTTTCTTGCCATTCTCACCGACAAACAAAACTAAATTACAGACAATTAATAAACGTTGACGGACAATAATTTTCTACAGTTTCCCATCAATAGCTAAGGGGTGAGAGTGTAAGTCCTTATAGCCTGCCTGGGGCTACGAATGGAAAGGTGCGAAGTCTCTTAAATTTGCTACGGTCTATTTTTCAATTTCTTTTCAAATCAAAACACAATTAGAGATGCATGAGTGCGTTAATTTGCGGTTCTCGGCGGATAAAGTACACGAGTCTAGAAGTTTCGTGTTACTTAGTTTTCTGAAAGTGTTTATTGCTATAAGATCAGACTTCTATTTAAGAATTCATCTTGGATAGATTATAAGAGACATGGTGGCAGCAACAGTCGGAGACAAACGCTGTTGCGAACTGCAGTCCAGCTAAATATTATCGGGTAATTGTATGACAAGAAGATGGTATCATTGTTGTTTTCTCTTTAAGCCAGGCAAAGATGAGTTTTTTGGCTAAGTAGAGCCTCGGGTTAAGCGGGCACTTTAAATATCATTCAGTAAGGGCTGATTTTTCAATGTTTCATATGTACTTGTGCTCTCATCAACTAAGCTGACGAAGAGAAATTCTACGATCTCGTGGACAAAGCCTGTCCGAAATTAAAAATATTTTAAGCGGAGCGTTCGATAAGTTAGAATCTCCACGAACCTCTTGCAGATGTCGACTTCCAACTCAAAGTTTTTGCAGCAGCAGCAATAACTCAGTTTTTGTCTTCAGGCGGCTGAAGTACCAACCAATTCGACAAGATGCTGATATTCCGCTCCAATCACTCGAGAAACCTTTTGAATGCGCACAGTGGCGGATTGAGGTTCGATGTCGCCCTAGACCTTTGTGTATGTACCGCTGTTTTTTGTATGTAAAAGTGATTTCAGTATTATTGTGTATAGCTTATAAATGAATATTTAAAATATCAGATATTATTTTAAGTCTAACTCCTTATTGGTTAACATATATTTTTGAAAGATAATTTTGAATATAAGTCATAAATTGAAATATGTTTGTATAATGACTGTGCGTTTTTATTAAAAGAAATCGCTAAAAAAAACAGTCAATCGTTCTCTTACAGTAGCTCGTAGAATTTTAAGTTTGGTTAAAAAATACGGAAATGTTCGCCGGCATGATTACAACATAAAACTAAGCCTCTGCCATTAATCGATTATTTTTAGAGAAATTAGAAATGACACAGAAACAAAGCAGCATTCACCTTAACAAATAGCAAAATTTGATATCTTCCGATTGGAAAACGTCGGGATCATCAAATTTAAAGAGATATTCACTCCAGAACATTTTCTAAAAAGAAAACCGATGGGGAAACCTCAGACATAAATCTGCTGGGTTAGTTTTTGCGGAAAATATTTAACACAGACGTTCTACCCATTATTGAGAGGGTCAAGAAAAATCACATGTTTTACAATTCCGCTGCTATTTTAATTTTTTTTTTTAGTAAATTTGTTTGAATTATCAGGTTGACACCAAGCTCCAAAAGTTTTTACCTAGTGACCAAAGATGTGTGTGGACTTACATTGGCAAGATGGAATACAACACCTTTTCGATTTGTCAATTCCGGACGCTTTTCTTCAACTGCATGGTTCAATTTTGTTAGTTGTTCAATGTAGACATCTGAATTGATCGTTCGGTTGGGTGGTAAAAGTTCAAAGTAGACAATTCCTCTGTAATCACACCAAACTGATAACATAACTTTCTTTTGATGAATATCAGCTTTTGATGTTGTTCGAGCTGGTTCACCTGGCTTGCTCCACGATCTTTTCCGATCGACATTTTTTGTACACAACCCATTTTTCATCACCAATTATCAATCGTTTTAAAAATGGATCAATTTCAATACGTTTCTTTAACAAATCACTGATGTTAATGCGTTGTGTTAAATGATTTTCTTTCAGTTCTTGAAGAACCCATTTACCGAGTTTTCGTTGTTTTAAGCGATTTTCAATGAATGTTTGTGATACATGAAGCTTCTCTGCAATCTCACGTGTTGTACTGTTACGATCCTAATCGTGATTATTGCTTTGATTTGGTCGCCATCAACTTCGAATGGACGACCAGAGCGTTTTTCATCTTTATATTTTAAAATTCATAGTTTTAAATTTTTGAAAATACGTTTTTGCTACCCCTTAAATCATGCGCGCCGTAGGTCCAGGCCTCATAGGCCAAATCCTAACTCACTGAATGCGTTCAGAAACTCTGAACAATTTTTAGTTTCCTTCCAGAAACAATGAAATTCGACTCATGGGACGTGAAGACATGGCACATTTTTGAACTTCGAAAACCGGACTCATTACGAGAACGAGATGGGAAGTTAATTATTTTAAAATTACTTATTAATAAATAAATTATTATTATTTTACTCGCATCTATTTTTGATAGTTTAAAAGGTTCCGTAGCTCAAAAGGAAAGAAATATGCCTTATAGGATAACTTTTCTGTTCGTCTGTCATTTCACTCAGAGTCTAATCGAGGTATCAATATGAAATTAATTTTAAATATTAACGCTTGCGATGCGGTCAAAATAAGCGACTTTTTCTGGCCAATATTTTGCTACTCGCAAGGACAATCAAGACCTTTGGGGTATGAGGATATTTGGCAAGAAGCAATGTCTAAAAGCAACATCCGAAAACCTTCAATTTGTACTGTCATTAGAAAAAAATTTTTGTAAAAAATCGCAACTAAATTTTCCGTCAAAAATAGGGCTATGTAAAATGTAAAGCAAAATGTTTAGAATGCTGCTTGCAGGTTAGTATTAAGTTGTTCTTCGTACTTATAAAACGAGAAAACTCTTCACTACTCGAATACTGCGTGACTCTAACTTGGACTTGGCTGTTGTTTTTTTTTTTTTTTTTTTGCTAAAGAAACAAATTCAATCTGTTGGTAATCGAGATGACACAAATTGTCTCGTGGAGATACTTCAAAATTAATAATCCCGTAGACAAGAACTTCTAAATGAATTTTTAAATATTTAATTTTTTGCAGTATTTTGTTTAGGAATATAAAATGTTATTTCAAGTTTCATTTCTGGTTTTCATTGTGTGCCGTCAGTTTGTCTCGTGCAGATCCCTCAAAATTTTGAATTCCGAAAATCGGAGAGATTACAAGAACTTCGAAATTGGATGTTAATAAAAAATATAATTCATTTATCTATCGAGTGTTTGAAGCCCTAAACGATTTAAATATGTAGGGTTTTTGTTTTTTACACATTATTATGTGTAAATAAATAAATAAATAACGAAAAATCATATATAGTATGACAAATTTTAATAAACAAAAAAAGAGGAAACAAAGATACGAAAATTTAAATCAGAAATATAACAATTTGAAACATTTAAAAACGGGACTACAAATCATAAATTATAAATTTCATACTGATAGTATCTATTTATTAACCTAACAATAGCTACAACACAAAAGTATTTTTTTTGTTAAATTCCAAATTTTGACATCGTAATTTCCTTAAATTTTTCCATACAACAGCACTGTCCATTTCCCAACCACATTCTTGGTCTCCCTTTTCAGTCAATCAGGGATTTCTTCGATCCATATTTGAATACTCGATCACGTCAAGATGCGGCACAACTAAATGACAATACCATACGTCTTCTCATACAAATTACATATACGCATCGCAGACAACTCGAACATGTCCGATTGATTTTAATTAACAGTCATGCAACAGAGGCTACAACTCCACCATACCATGTAACAGAGCATTGTTGAGTTGTTTTTGTGTTCGGAGTACATAATTGTTGCATGTTAAAAACTACTCGCCAAGAAGGGGTGCTTCAGAAATTGGTGGATGACGATGAACTGGTCTACTGTTCTTGCTCTGGATGATGGCAGCTGTTTCTTTCTTTAGAGTTGGCAGTTTCGGTGCAATAGCAATTGGAAGGAGTGAGACTGTCGCTGTTGGTTGGACTGTTGTGTCAGCGTGAGACTGATAGTGGTGGCTGAAGCTGACTGCCCTTGCCTTTGCCTTCCCTTTTTGCGTTTGTCTACCTCTCCTGAGATTCATCGTCTTCTTCTTTTATATCATCGTCGACGGTTGGTCGTCATTGAGGTGGTTGTTGTTGCTGTTATTGCTGGGCTTTTCGTCATGAGCGGTGGTGAAAAAACCAGCAGGGGCATTGCTAAACTGAATCGTTGAATCACTTGTGCGCGGACTATCGTCGAAGATGGTTGTGTTCCGTTTCGTAATTATTTTTTTTTTGTTTTTTGAATATCTTCGAGCCCAATAATAGTCGATCAGTTTTAGCCGAATTGGGACTAGCTTCGATCGCAGAACAAAGTCGAATTATGTTCCTACTAGCTGGTTCGGTTCGTTTAAGTGAGATTTTTTGTTCTGTTTTTCTGTGATCGCCGATGATAAAGATGACTGGACTTGTGTCGTGTGCTGTGGCATGTAATCGGAAACTACCAGTGGTTATGCTGTTTCTGCAAAATTCTTGCGATTAGAATGTGCATCTTGGAGTTTGTGTGATGGACTAGAACTGACTGACTGGGCGATGTGAAGGCGAGGACGTTGGTAGAGATAATTGCAACCGTTATTCGTAAAAATAGACACGATGAGGAGCAGCTTTGCCTATGACGGTGATGGCGAGATAGTCGGCGAAAGCATATCAACAAACGAAGTTCAAGCTGAAAAGATCGTGCAATCGTCGACAATATTGATCGGGCTTGCCTCGCACAATCTTGAAGTCTCGTCTCGGTCACAATAACTGTATTGTGTACATTAGAATCAATTCATTACTGAAAAGAGGAAGCAGCGAGATTCCGTCTCACTCTTCTTTAGAATTTGCAGAGAAATGCCAGCGATTGCCGCCTTGACGGTGCCGGTGGAAGATAAAACAAAGAGATTCTGTGCTACTATCAGCTTGAGCGCCAGAAGAGGTTTCTTCGACGATCACTATCGTGCTTGACTTACGCGCGTTAAGTGATCTCTCGTCGTGGCTCTGGGTGTAAAAGTGTTGTTTCCCGTCTTTCATTTGATTGTACCGCTTCATTGAGCACCCCCCGGACTACAAAAGCTACATGGGGGATGGCGGGAAAAGTCTACATTTATTTATTATTATTATTTTTTTTTTTTTTGGAAGATTGGTTCCGTTGTCTGTCAGTTGGCGGCGATGTGATCTTTGGTCTATCTTCACATTGAACTTCCCGGCATTGTGCACCGCGCCAGTCAGTCAATATCACACAATTCTATGGGATGCGGTTTAGTGTGAAGTGGCAAGCATTGAAGCATAAAGACAGAGAGATGAAGACTTTGGTTCTTTGTTAGACAGTGGCTATCTGAAAAGTGCATTTGGATTTTAACGTGTTTTTTTTTTTAGTGCTAAATCGAAGAATTCTTTTTATTATTATTCTTGATAAAACTAACTTCCGGGTGTGAAAAGAAAATGAGATTTCTTGTTATGGATATTTTTTTTTTGTTTTGTTTCTTGTTTTAAACATGTAAGCGTGTTTAACGTTTCTGTATGAATAATTCTTGGCGGTAAGTTAAATTTGAATTTGTATTTCATTGTTTTTAAATTTCAAATGTGATGGGAACTGGAAATTTATACACTTTTTTTGTTATTTTTGTATTTTCACGTTGAACAATTATTTTGGTGCTCTATTTATTGTTTTTTTATTAAATGAGTGTTGAAATTGAATAAGCCCTGGCACACGTTGCTCATATCGGGTAAATGGTTCAAAAAATCCAACTAACTACTAATTTTTCTATTTATCATAATTTTATTGTTTTTTGTGATTTATTTTAAAATTAATTTCAAAAAATCTTGGACTTCAACATTTAATTTATTTTTTAACAAGGAAACGATTTTTACACAAAATTCGTGCCTCTATACTGATTTTTTTGATTCTATCGAAATTTCAGTTCTTTGAGAAATGTTCAAATTGCTAAGTGGTTAATAAGCTTTTTCTTTAAATGGAGTTTTTTTTTTTTAATTTTCGACTATATTGATCGGGCTTGCCATATAAATTATCCGTTTGGATGATATTTAAATTCATTCAAATTCTTCTGAACTATTCCAGAAGTTGTAGTCCGCCACAAACTTCAAAAATTCGGTAGATGTAGGTACGTGTTATATATTTTGAACTAAAAACAATTCTGGCGATTGGCTATTGAAAAGCATTTAGCGACGACCCTGTTGTTGCTTTTGGCTAAAATTCGAGATAAAGTAGTAAATTAGGAAAACACTAAAATTGTTAACATGTACTTTTAAATTTACTCGTTCTTGTAAATGAAAGCTGAATAATCGCAAGTTTTGGCCAAAGTTCTCGACATGACAAATCGAGGTGAGAATCGCTCTTATTTTTAAACCTAAGAAATCGAAATTCGATAAGTTACAAATCTATTTCTCACACCAAGAGTCAAGGATAATTTATCATAAAGTATCACAAAATATATCTTATAGTTGAATTTAGTGGTGCATCTAAAAATTAAATTTTAAGTCTTAAGGCACTTAATTAATAATAAAATCTACAAAAAAAAAAACAACTGCTTGCAGTTCAAGTTCAAGTGTATAATGAAAGCATCATCAAAAAACATTTTCTACTTAAGTCATTCGACACTGCACAAAATGAATTATACGTAAACCTTTATAACTTGCAAATAATTTTTTGGTAGCAGGGAGGCAACTAAAAGATCGACCAGGAGGATCTAATCGAAATTGTTAGAGTTTACCAAAATTTCTTAGAACTTTGAAATACGGATTCGTCCGACTAGTTAATAAAAACGAGCGTGATTTTTCAAAGCAGGGTATAGTTCATAAAACAGACCTTCAAATCAATTAAATTTATATAAATGTCGAGCCCATCCAATTTAAACATATTAAATCAGAGAAAATCAACCTTATCCCAATCAGGATTTATAGAATTTACCATATTTCAGAGGTAGTTGTTCACGACTGTGTAACGCACTTAGTTTTATTTTTAACTTGCAAACAACACTGCCTTTTTTAACATAACTTTTTAAACTGGGATGTTTTATATATTTGTTCAAATGGTAAGCCAATTGTTTCCAACATACTTGACCAGGACTAGTCGTTTCCATCTCATGGCGTTACAAAGATATATCTTATAAAAGCTACTAAATATTACTTCAAAATATATTATATTTATTTTAACATATTTTATTTAAAAGCAAAAAAAATGTCAAAATTGAGTGTATATGTTATTTACACTAATAAAATTTTCTAGAATTTGAGCCCATTAAGGCATTCTGTAGCAGTTTTGGGCGATGTTATTGGTTGTTTTCCAATTTGTCGGTTTATACGTTCATAGAAATGTAAAGTGGGATTCTGACCTAGTTATTGGGATGGATGATTCAATTATATTGGGGTAGGGTATAACAACCATTCTCATGCCATATTCGACTTATGCTTATGGTCGTTTTCGTGTTGAAAGACCCACGTTCTTGGCAGACCTAATTTCTTTACATTTATTTCCAAAAATTCTTGCTACATTTTAATTTTCCCGTTTTAATCCATTTTTGAATCAATAAAGGCTTAGTTTCCGATATCATAAGCCGTCATACATCCCCGAACTATCACAGAACGTCATCCATATTTTTCTGTGGTTAAAACATTTTGAGATTCCAGCTGCTTGTTTCTAGTCCTCCATAATTTCCTTTTTTTTTTTTGTTGGTCAAAAAAGATCAAATTTACATTCGTCACTAAACAAAATGTTTTGTCAAAAAAAAATCGATTATGTTTTATAATTTTTTGCACCAGCTCTTTATTTATGCTTAGCCTTAAAATAAAACGTTTTTCTTTTCTTGGCACGCCATGTAGGCCTCTTTTATATAATGCACGGTAAACTGTACTTGCACTTACACTTTGTGTGTTATTTGTTGAAATATTTTTTGTACATTTTGCAAGACAGCATTGCAACATTGATTTACAATTTTACCTATTTCGCCTTAACTTTAGTAAAATAACATTTTTGGTTAATTTCATTCAAAACTTTTGACGTTAGGTCATGTCAAAACGAAACGTAATGTATTACAATCTTTTTCATAACCATATTAAACACTCACTTTTGACTCGTAGCTTTCAATAAAACTAAATATTCTTCACTTATATGTAAGTTCATTGAAATATGATATATTTTGAAGTATAACTTTTTAGCTTTAATTTGAAATATCAAAATCTGACTTAGCTCATTCTCGTGAATTTTTAATTAGACAACAAACTTTCGGCCAACGACTGTACACTCACTTTTTACTCTGACTCTAAATGACATTTCGCTTAGCAGTCCATTCAAGTAACAATTTTAGTCGGATTAATATTTTTCTATTGTAGATGTATGGTAGGTGTTCGAAACGTTGTTTTCTCTGAACGTAGTTTGGTTGAAAATTTCACTCCATCCTCTCAAAAGTGAAGACCAGCATCCGTATCATGTCATTACTAATAAATGAGTTGCAACTCGCTTCTCTTGATGAAAGTTTTATGAAAAAAAATTCCACGAAGTGCAGGTCGGACTGGCACAACGAAGGTCCCGTACAAATTTGTATATTAATTTTTTTATTTTTACTATATACCCTTTAGGTTTTGATTATTCCCTTGCGATCAAAATATGCAGCAAACTACACATAATTTCATTTTTAAGATTCACGTATCCCTCTTCTTTGCGTTAAATTGGGTTGCGATTTAAGAAAAAAAATGTAAAACGGTGCTTCTTCCAAAATTTTATGATTCTACGAGTTTCTAAACTGGTTGTACCCCTAAGATTTTGATTCTCCTTTCGGGTATCAAAATATTCGACATAAGCAGCCGTTTCTTTTGACTGTCATAAGTATTTGGTATTACTTTCAACTTGATATCTCCCCTAGGAAAAGGGTGGTGACAGACAGATAAAATCTGGCTTAGTACAAGAACATTTGGGTTCCCTTAGACCACATTCCGTCCTGCTGTATTCTGTGAATATCTTTCATTCATTTTATTCATAACCCACTATGTGGTGATAGGAAAATGAATTGAAGTTTAAGTTTGGAAATTTATTTCATGTACAAGAATGGCCAAAACATTGCCAGGCTACAGTAAAACACGGTGGGTGCAATGTCATGGTATGTAGGTTGTTTCTCCTCCAGAGAATGGGACAATCCACCAAATTAAGGATATTTTAGATAGTCAAAGGAACAAATATATATGAGAATGAAAACATGATTCCAAATACAAGTCGTGGTGAAATTAAGCCGTGATGTGATTTCTCGAGTGGTCAACGCCATTACTCGATCACCAACTCACATGAAATCTTTGGAAAATTGCATAAAGAAATGGTTCGTTCACATCACGACATTACTTTTGCCCTTCTTTATTTATTTCAAATCAATGAGTAGAAAAATGTTCTGAAAGAATCTGGTTTTGTGACACACTGTATGTGTTCGATTTCAAAACATACTATGTATGCTTGTAACGAAGATCCGTCAGTGCCTGAGCGTTTTCTAAATTCTAAGTCATTAATCATCCAGCACAGCTATAAAAACTAATCATGAGACATGTCGAAATGTAATCCCCTGCGCGGAGGGCCATCAAGTACAAGCCACGCATAGAATATTTTATTATTCAATTAAAATCCGTCCACTATTCGACGTAATATCAATTTAAAACTCCACGGAAGGGTTCTTGAATATAGTACGCATTGAAAAATTCAAAACCGAATTCATCATGCTCCACATTCGTCTGCCGTGGCCAATTCTACATAACAGTTCCTGATACATAAGTAGATTTGTAAATGGATAAGCAAAAGGAAGAAAACTCGCAAAACCGGAAAACGTCCGCGGTAATCCCCTTTGGATTTTCACTCGACTCTGGCATCCCTGCTATGTTAACCATGTTAAGGTTCCCCTAGTTGCTCCAACAGGCGGCTCGCCGGAGACAAGGCGAATTTATGCATAATTGCAACCTTGTCTACCTCATGGGCGGGCGGTCGGGCACTTGGATGGACATAGCACACATATGTATGTTATATAGCGCACTCGTTTACGGCACATACTGTAGCCCTTTTAGTTTGCCAGAGTGACGAGGCATCGTCGTCGTGAGGATGATGACTCATTGTAAAGCCACCACCGCGATGTAGAGTAATATGAAAGATATAAAATATCGTTTTGCGTCGTAATAAAGGCGGGCAAGGGATTATGTACTGGGAGCGCGATTATGACGACATAATCGGGATTCTGGTTAATGAATTCGATATGGAATGGCTGTTCGAAAGGGGGGCATGCACAGCGTAGCTTCTGCGTTATATTCATCAATCCGATTGCCGTAAATCAAGGGGCAATTATAAGTGCCTGGCACTTGACACATTATTTTCATTGGCATCGTATTTCATTGACAGATTTCCGTTGTTATGGGAGAGTGGCTATAAGGAATTTGAATATGATAATTGGATTCGTTTTTGGAAGTTTTGGCACAATCTTCGAAGTTTTGTATTTAGAAGAAACAGCGTGACTAGACTAGAACTTTTTCATGATAACGCATGAATTATTTTTTGGGGCTCCGTACCCAAAAGGTGTCCACGGAACCCTTTTAATAAGTCTCCGCTGTCCGCCCGAATGTCCATCTGTCACAGGGTTTCTGCTTCTGAAGCCCAATAGGTACACACTTAAAATTTTCAAAGAAATAAAAAAATGTAAAATAAAGGGGGGGGGTCCTCATACACGAAAGGTGTCATTCATAGACAAGCATGAAAAACACAAATTTTATTTAAAAATCTACTCAATTTTACACTAAAAAGTAGGCAATGAACTCGTTTCATGGAGTAGAAGAAACCAAAAACATCTGAGTTTCAAACACAAAACAATCTTTCCACATGCATGATAATAGTGAGTAGAATTACTACTTCTTAAAGTTCGACAGAAACATAATTTTTAGACGGAGGCCGAATGTTAAGTCACGGTTTCGGTTCCGGCTAAAAATTATGTTTCTGTCGGACTCTAGGAAGTAGTAGTTTTGGCCGAAACCGTAACCGAACCTTTTTTAGACAAGTTGAAATTGATTATGTATTTTGATTATTATTAATATATATAAATTAAGTATATTTTTACACAAACAGAAAGTTATCTCGTCCGAAGTCACCTGACGAAAAAATAAACAAATTAAAAAATACGGCTCACGGACCAAGAACGCACGCGAAGTTAACCGTGCTAGTCAAACAACAAAGTTTGTGTTCTCGCCATGCACCAGAGTTGATTTTGATCAGTCCTCAATCTTTGGAGTAGATTTCCCTTCCAACAGTTATAGACTTTATACTCTCAAAAACAAATTTTCCGATATCGGCCGGCGCCATCACATAACAACCGATGGGACAGAACTCGAACGAAAAGTGGAAGTTTATCTTTTTCATTAACCTTAGTCTAGAATTCTATTTCCATGTCTTACCATGACGAAATCGCTGTTGTATAGTAACGTTTCTGGAAATATTCATTTCGACCGACAGCCAAGCTGCCATAAAATCTACATCTAAGCTTGTCAAAGAACGCCACGTATCCCTAGAGGAGATAGTGGACTTTTTTAAGGTTCACCTTTACGGGGTTCCAGGACATAGGGAAATCAACGGAAATTGCAGAGAAGATGACCTTGTGTGTGAAGGTGCAATGAACCTTCACAAATGCACCTCACAATATATTGACATACCATTAGCAGCGGTCAAACTTAGCATGAAAAATAAATACATCAACCCTCTTGCAACATCACAGAGAACCAGAAAGCTCCTAAATCAAGCTATTGAAATCTATGTTCCCATTCCTTCACAGCTTTGCCCCAATATGCTAAAGCCAACCTTAAAGACCTCGCTCAATTCATTTGGAAGCAAACTAGTTCTCTCCGCTTTCTCCTTCTTCACCGTCCGGGAGGAAAAACTCTCAATACTCACTTACTCCCCAATATAGGAACATAGATACGTTAATCCACATAACCCCCGCAGCATCACAATGGGCAAAATTGCTGTGTGCCTTGTGGAAGACTGAGTTTCGCCCGATTTTTTGCCGAAACCAATTTTTTGGCCGAAATCGAAACCGCATGTTCTGTCGGTCACTACTACCTCCTCGAGAGAAAATAAAGATATTGCTTTAGTCGGACATGTGTGCGATGATATGGGAAATCTAAAACTGAGGTAACATAAAGTGTTGCATACTGTAGGGCGGTGCGGAATCCTTCGTGTGAGAGCTAAACTCGCACTTGGACGCTTGTTATAAGTAGATAACGCACTTATCGGAAATAAATTTGGTTTATTTTGAAACGAACATTCTGTATACTCTTCACGCTGTCGCACTCCTTCTAGGCAATATACCATCACCTGTCCTTATGTGACTCCTTGGCTGATCTTTTCTGGAATTTGGTTCTCCTTTTGCTGAAGTTGTCGAATGCCCAACCTTTAGATATCCCATTAAAAGGAGTCTGAATCAGTTCAGTAAACTGAACGTATCGGCCACTTAATATCCGAAAATGTCCATACTCCAAATTGTTTGAACAATAGGAATACTTGACTCCTTTCGGATCGAAGAGAACAGAAAAAGTTTGCACTTCCATTCCTTAGGAAAGTCAGAAGTTTTATGGCAGTTCAACAATTTTTATTCGATTTGACTGATAACGATCATGACTTCAAACAAAAGAGTATGATAAATTTTGGATAAGAACATTAAGGTCGTCTTGGCAGCTTCTTAGGTTCCTTCAAAGACTCCTTCCGGAACTAAACAGAACCGAATCCTGACTGCTTTTAACAATGTGGTGACATCTCTCTCTAAGTGAAACTTTATAAGAATCGAAAGAAGCTTGCTTTCCCAAAAATATATTGCAATTCGGGTTTTCTGAATTCAAAATTTTTTTTAATAAAAGATTTCAATTTAATTCGCTAACGAAAAATACCTTAAAACTTTAATTTACTTGTTTCCTTTGTTTAAGTTTGCAAATAACCGAAATCTGAAATGGTTGAATTGTCGTTTAACCACAGATCAATTGTCCCAAAAGCTCATGTTTTTTTAGACTAATCCGGACTGGATTTTTCATTCCGATAAGGAAGCTCTTGTCAAACATTGTCTCCAAAATAGGTTCAGATCACTACGTGGTCTTACATATTTGCTGATGATTCACATGATACACATTGTTTCGAAGGGAGACCAAAACTGTACAATAAACAAAGACAAACATTAAACCCCTCACCACTTAAAGAAATCATCAATGAATGTTACAAAAATACAAAGACTGAGATACGAAAAAAACACTCAAGCTCTTTCCGGATGGACCCCACGCGTACCAGCGATGCCAGACGAGTCAGACTCAGTGTGGCAAGCCAACTATGAGCGGCACTGGATTTATGTGTATCTTGACACAGCAAATCCATTTAAAACTTTGCACGCACGGATCCAGTTGCTGTTTAAGAACAAGACGACCGACACTTGCAACCATGAGTTGAATATAATTCCAAGCTGTCAGGGACAACGGAAATCGGGTTCTTCTGCATTTATTTATTTATTTTTGTTTTTATTCGTGTTTTTTTTTTTTATATTTATTTATGTTTTGAATTTTATTAACATCCGTCCAACCGATGAGGATTTATGTTTTTTTTTATGTTCAGGAAGATGATTTGTAAACATTTTGAAATTTTATCTCTGTATCATTCAAAAGTATCTGTATCGCTGCGAAATGTATCTGTTGGTCATTAGTCGAAAATGCTATCAGCAACTTCGTATGCCTTGTGTAATAAAGACTTAATCCGATAATGAAGTCAACCGTGGCCACCTAAGCTTCCTCAATGCTAGAAATGCTGAACCATAGTTCGTTGTTGTCGCACGAACGTTTCGTCTGAACGATTTTTGTATCGAATTTTGCATAAATTCATTGCTTCCCGTTGTCCCCTGTTGCCCTGACCATCAGATCGCACAGAGATGAGTAGCAAAGGAACCCCACAATCTAAAGAGAATGAAGCGACCCACATTTTTTTTTTGTTTAATCCCATCTTCATTCGTACACAAAGATACTGTTTTTTTTTTGTATAATTTCTTTCCCGGTTTTAATTGACCAGAGTGTATGGTTGGTATATCATCAGTCAAGTCTCGTCATCATTGTACAGAGTTGCGCTTAGGTTTAGGCGCTCGCAGGCAAACTTTTGAATTTTAAATTTATACAAATTTATGATCTGATTCAGAGCTTAGATCTTGAAGTTCAAAAATGTTATTTGGCCTCCCGATGGGCAATGAACGCTAGTGGCCGATTTAAAATGACAAACGAAAAAAAAAAATAACTTTTAAAAAAATTAGGTTGAAGTGGCGTTGGTTGAGTTGTATCTGATTTTTCAATGATCGAACGTTGAATACTACGAAAGAGATACAAATCTAAACATGGACCTTAAGAATGAATAATAAATGTTGTTTTTGTATCTCATTGTACGATAGAAACAAAAATATTGCGTACGTCGCACGATTTCGTAATAAATCAATCACAAAATATTGATTATGGCAATTTGATGATGAGCTTAGCTTTTAAGCATTCGCGTATGTGTATGTGGATTGCGGCGAGATGAATACGATATTTAAATCGATTATTTGGTCTTGGAGCTCGTTGAGACAAAACAAAAACATTGCGAAGTATTTAATGTGAGTTTATTTATTTCAAAGATTTTTAGCTTGAATTTGAATTCTAAATGTTGGTAAGCGACCTCATCACAGTTTAACGATGATTTCGTTTTGTTACAGAAAAAGATTGATTCCGTAATTATTTCAAAAAAAATTCCGACCATGTCAATATCATCGGCGGTTGCATGTATTGGCAACTAAGTAAGTGCGGATTTCACTCCCAGATGGCTTTAGTTGATTTTTTTTTATTTAATAGTTGGTACTTCAACTTTCCATCAGTCAAAAAATTTGTTAGATCGGGTGTGTGGTTTTTGTTTGGCGTCTCATTTTGCTTTTTTATTTCCAGAAAGAAAAAAACGCATTGCAAGCTCACAAAAAGTTATGTGCTGTTTATGGTGACGAAGCTTTAAAAGAACGGCAGTGTCAAAATTGGTTTGCCAAATTTCGTTCTGGTGATTTTTCACTTAAAGATGAAAAACGCTCTGGTCGTCCAGTTGAAGTTGATGACGATCAAATCAAAGCAATAATCGATTCGGATCGTCACAGTACATTACGTGAGATTGCAGAGAAGCTTCATGTATCACATACATTCATTGAAAATCGCTTAAAACAACTTTGCTATCTACGAAAACTCGATATATGGGTTCCTCATGAACTGAAACAAAATCATTTAACACTGCATTTGTTAAAGAAACGTAATGAAAATAGTCCATTTTTAAAACGATTGATAACTGGTGATGAAAAATGGGTTGTTTACAACAATGTCAATCGGAAAAGATCGTAGAGCAAGCCAGGTGAACCAGTTCAAATAACTTCAAAAGCTGATATTCATCAAAAGAAAGTTATGTTATCAATGGTCTACTTTGAACTTTTACCACCCAACCGAACGATCACGTCTACATTGAAAAACTAACAAAATTGAACAATGCAGTTGAAGAAAAGCGGCCAGAATTGACAGACAAATCGAAAAGGTGTTGCATTCCATCAGGACAATGCAAGGCCACACATATCTTTCGTCACTCGGCAAAAATTATTGGAGCTTGGTTGGGATGTTTTGCCACATCCGCCATATAGTCCTGACCTAGCACCATCTGATAACTTTTTTTTCGAATTTTGCAAAACTCCTTGAATGGTAAAAATTTGAATAATAATAATAATGATATCAAATCGTACCTAGTTTCAGTTTTTTGCTGATAAAAACCAGAAGTTCTATGAACGTAAAATGATGATGCTGCCTGAAAGATGGCAGAAGGTCATTGCTCAAAATTGGCAATACACTACAGAATGAAGTTATTTCGTTCAATGAAAAAATTGTCTTTTATTTTCTAAAAAAAGTCCACAATTGCTTAGTTGCCAAGCGGATACTATGTTGAACAAATCGCCTGACAACGCTACTACAAATGTCTAAAACATTTTTCGACATCACAAGGTGTCGGTGAGGTTTTTGACAACCTTATTGGTTCAACGTGATTCTTCCATCGCCATTCTGCACAAGCGGACGATCTTGACAGTAATTCCAAAATTGATCTCTGCAGATGCTGTCAAACGTGGCCTTGAACTCGATGAAAAAGCGGTGGATGGCGATCTGCAGCTCCTGGACATCTGCCGTAATATGAATACCTGGCTTATGATGGACACTGATGCGGTCCTATTTTGTTGTTGCCGAAGAGCTTTAAACGCTAACATAATATGGCAAAAAGGTGCTACCTTTCTATTTGGCGCAGTTAAGGAATTAATTTTTTAGGATCCATTTATGTACTTGCTCTATAAATATATATATGCTAATGCTGGGCATCTTCTAAGAGCTGCACAATGCCAAGTACAGTGAAAGCTCCCATAAGCAACCGAGAATGTCCGGTTGCGCTCTTTTTGTCCGATTATGGGAGATGTCTGGTTATTGGAGAGAATTGACTGAAATAAACTGAATTTTAATGCGTTTTATGTGAATTCAATTTTTGCAGTGAAGAAATAAAATTAAAAACTAATAAGGTTGAATAAAATCTAAAGTTCTCAATTCGCGTAATCTTGCTGCTTTTTGCCGCATAAGACAGTTTTGAAAATGACTCTCTGCATTTTTTAAGTCCTAAAACGCCGTGAAGTCATCTTCTTCGAATTGTTTAAAGCTGCCAATAAGTGTTTACTGCTGTAATTTTCGTTGTCGTTTTCGCCTTCAAACTTCTCCCTTCGAATCTTGATATTGTAGTCTTCCGTTTGAATATTCTTGTCGATGGCTAAAAATTCTGACCATCTATTGGCTCCAACTCGATTAAACCGCTCAATAAATTTGAAAGTGTTGACAATATCAAATCACGGTCAGGATCAAACTCGGTACAATTGCCGTCTTTTTTCTTATTGGTTACTGAGTCTCTTTGTTCCATGATGTTTTCGTGAAGGACATTGCTTCTATCACATCAATAGTTTTTGAAAGCTCTGATGCTTTAAAACTAAATCTCGATAATGAAATTTAAAATTCTGTATGATCCCTTGGTCCAAGGGTTGGCAAACTGAAGTAATATTCAGTGGCCAACAAATTATATTCACATTTACGAGGTTAAATTCTCAAAGATGGGAAGCGGCATTTTTTTATAACAAAAGAATTTTTCCCTTTTGAATGCCAATTTTTCTATCCAATTGAAACAACCATTCCGACATAATGTAACGTGTTATTCATGCATTTTTGTTTGATTTCCAAGTTGCTGATAAGTAAGTCATAACAAAATGCTTAAATGCTCGAGGACACCGCTTTTCCGATCACTAACAATTCCTCTTTGTATCCTGCCATGCTCAAACACAAAACAAAATTATTGGTTTCTCCTTAGAAAATTTCCACCAGTACCTTTTTCAGATCTCAAACTGAGAGTTTCATAAGGTAGTGCACGGAAGGAAAGGCCGCTCTCATCTGAATGGAACACATATTGCAGTAAACAAGCAACGCAGAAGGGAGCTTTTCCATGAATGGAAATACATGCTCTCGACTTACATCGGCAGGTTCACAGGATATGCATTTAAAACTAATATTGTTTCTTTAACGCCACTTTGCAGCCAACCATCAGACGCAGAGAAGATATTTTAGCCCAACAGTATTGCTGCTTCTCTTGCCTTTGCCTTCACTAACTGTCCGGATATAGGATATATATGGGCAACTTTTATTTTGATTAATATTAAGTCTTGACTGCCATTTTGATCGAATATCCTCCTTATTTTCCGAATCCGAATTCCTTTATGCACAAAAACCGAATGCAGGAAAACTTACCTAATTACACAACTGAAGTTAGTTACATAAAACGGGGAATCACCGCTTTTTTTGGCCGCGTTCAGAATTCTAGGCACTAGCGATTCACCCGGTCTGATTGGCCGAGAGCCCGTGAATTTAATGGCTAAGCTGGTGAGGAAGTGGACTGGATTTGCAGTTAAAAATATGTGACTGCTTTTCGTGGTTGATTAACGAAACGTCAAAAGTCAGCTGTTAATTTTGAATTCGTTTACTGATCGGTTGAAGTTTGTGAAATATGAAAGTGGTTATGTATTATTTTAAAAATAATTAATAACCAAGAACAAGGATGGGATCATAAGGCAGTACTATTGTACTAACCGAAAAGCAAGCCCAACTCTTCCTGAAGTGGACACAAAATTCTACCAGCGACTACGCAGGAATTACAATACTTCCTCAAAGTAGGTGGGATTTCTAGTTGGCCGTTCAATCAAGCCAAACATTGCCGAATTTCACAAAATAAACGATGGGCTCTGCAACTTATTTACAACGAATAACGAAATTTGACCTGCTTATGTTAAAATAAGTTCACGGTCTTGGCACACGTGCACACAATTCTACTCACATAAAAGTTCTTCTTCCGTGTCGGTCATTTTAATCGTTTAATTCAAAACACACAATTATTGAAAGTAATACACAATTCACGAAACAAACTCATTCCAAGTAAAAACTGAAAGTAAATCTCCAAAAATAATTTGTTTGACATATGAAACTGTTAAGCTGAAACTGTTTTGACTGAAATTTTAGGCCCTAGAATTCTGAACGCGGCCATTCAAACTATTTGACTTTTGCGTCCGGTTATGGGTGTAAATGTGCAGTGTCCGCGTCCTTTTATTGGAGCGTCCGCTTATCAGAACTTAAAATATAGGAAATTGTTGGTTCCTAAAAATGTGAGAGAAATAGAGCTTTCACTGTGAATATGTGATTTGCAATTTTTGTCCGCTTCCTGTCTGAATCAGGCCCACTTGTTCAAATTGCGAAGGTTTTTCTTTTTCTTAGTTTTAAGAGATCACACTTTTTTGTGGTTTGCCTCTTCTGACGAACCTCAATCAGCGCCCTAATTCCAAAAGAGAACTTCTTAGGATAAAGTCATGTAACTTTAAAGCTCGAAAACAATTTATTTCAAAAACCTGAATATTCCCATGCAAGATGGGCCATAATAGTTTCAACAAACTGAATTCCTATCTCCGTTTACTTAAAAAAGATAACAGCAAAGCTTCCATTAGCAAAAGCTCTCGGTACCTTAATAGTGTTGTAAATTTGGGCCACCATGTAAAAGAAACTTACACAAATATGTTTGTACATACAGGGTTGGTAAAATTATAGAAACAAAGGGTTATGGCATTTCGCGCCATTCTTTAGAGAAAGACGGGTTAATTTTACTGGAAATAATGGAAAGTTCTGAGAAAATGGGTTGAGGAGTCCACTGTACGAATTCTGAAAGGAAATTAATAAAAAAAATTAGAAATGACGACTATACAGCGGAAAGAATAGCGCAGATAATAAAGTGCTCTAAAAAGAAGGTATTTACTGTCATCCATTCGTCTCCCAAAAAAAAAGCGAGAGTCAGGAAACGACGAACAACATCTCGGTTCGACCATCGTCTTGTACGTCATTGCAAGACTAAGCCGTTTTCTTCTTCGGAGGAACTTAAAAATTAGTTGAATGCATCTGTAACGAGTCGTACAATTAGGAACAGGTTAAGTGAAGCAGTTTCGAAGGCAAGGAGCCCAAGAAGAGTCCCTTATCTAAGAAAGAAAAATGTGCAAAAAAGACTTGTTATTGTCAACAGGCACCTCTACCGTGAAAACTGGAGCAATGTCTTGTGGTCGTGAACTGATGGGAAAATGCATGTGAGAAGACAAAAAAATTCCGAATTTGACCCAAAATACACAAAAAAGACAATAAAGCACGGTGGATGTAACCTTATGATTTGGGGCTGCTTCTCAGCATCTGCTGTTGGACCAATGTTCTGGATGAGGAACAAGATGTGCGCTGTGGACTACGCAAAGCAATGGTTCCAAACCAACAAAATTGCTGTTATGGAATGCCCTTCACAGTCCCCCGATCTAAAACTGATAGAATACTTGTGGTGTGTTCTAAAACGCAATATTGGAGAATGTAAAGCCAGATATAAAGAAGAATTGTAGTCCAAAACACAGAAAGCATGGCAGTCCATACCTTGTTGTTAGGCAGTAATAAAAAAAAATGCTACGGCTAAGTACTAAAAGACGATTGAAAACTTTCAATATAAAGCTTATCTTCACATGGAAAAAATAAGAATTTTAATTTCTTTTCTATTATTTTTTTCCACGCTTAAATCGTTCAAAAACTTCCAAAGAATAAATAAAAAAATGTATATTCGTTGTTTTTGTAATAATTTAAGGAACGAGCTTATTTATATTTCGTTTTTTGTTGCCTTCACGTTTTTCATATTTTTATATTAAAAAGTTCAAACCCAATTTGTTTCTATTATTTTTCCAACACTGTAAGTATTTACGATAAGAAAATACTGATCAATTTATTAGTAATGAATGAATTTTTATGTTTAGCAAAATTTGTAAAATGAATAGTGGCTCAAAAAAAAAATTAAATAAAACTAATTTAAAGTCGGAGAAGAAATATTGTCAAAAAATGAATCATCAGAACATCTGTTTTTAATTCACAAAAAATTGTGTACATACATATGTAATTTTCTTTTTCGGTGGCTGTACTCCATCCATAGCCAATGATCACGTCCTACTCTTTTGATATTTCTCAGAAAATTCCAAACCAAAATTTTATATATATACACATGTACATACCTACAAACAAACATGGCTAAATGCCCGCATAAATATTTGCAGCACCAATTTTTCTCCACCGAACGTTAGTCGGTGTATTTTATTGATCTGTACGAAAATTAGGCCGAAGATGGTCAGCCAGGGCAGCTTCTTCTCTGCTTACTCCTCTTTCTCTTTCTCAAAATTGGTTAAAAATATTTTCAATCAGTGATCAGTTGAAAAAAGGAAAACAAAAGACCAAAACCAAACCGAATATCTTGCCGCATCGCCATCAAAACCATTTCATGGAACTACAGAAGAAGTAAAGTAAAAAGATATACTCAAATGTATATACAAAATTTTTATCTTTTTTCTTAAGGGTCAGAATTTATTTTTGGTTTTTTTTTTTGGTAACAATCCAAAGCCACGAACTCTAATCCTAAGGAGCGAACACAGAACGCGAAAAAGGTACTGAACCGTGCGCTGAAGTCTGAAAGAAATACAACCTCGCATAAAGCTTCAATTTTATGAGGAAAATCGTTGTGGTTCAGAAGCGGGACAGCAGTTTTGTGTTGATTTTTTGTTTTAATATTTACCGCATATGGCGTTGAATACTAAAATGAGGCGGCGGACTTTGGGTCATAATATTCAAAAGCTTCCAAAATGATGGCGTGCTTGGGCATTTATCGATCAGTAAATATCTTATTTGACAGTTTTTTTTCTATATTCTTTTTTAATTAATGGCCGAGGGGGATCATGCGAAGATCCGACGCTTGCTGGATGATGAATGGAAGCACAGGCTCGTGGGAAATATGATTCCCACTGTTAAAACGCTTGCCGAATATCATTTCAATGTCATTAAGTGTTTGATTTCGAAGAAATGCCATGCTGTCATAATCCGGGCTAGCTCCGATTATTTTCATCTTCAAGCTTTGCCTTTATCTGTGATGATAGTTATGAATTGAGCAAGTGATTCCGTATCCACCCACTTGGTTTCTGGTTCAATTAATATCAACATCCAACGTTAAACTGCAACTGTGTCCGGTGTTAGTGTTTTTTTTTCTCGTCGAGTAATCAATTTCTCTGATGTTTACAATCGTCTGTCGGTTATCAACAATTTCCCTCGACTTTGTATGATTGCGCCTTTTTTTCAAGATCTGCAATCATATCAGAATTAGGTAAAGAAAAGAAACTTGTTCTTGATTCTCAGAAGAACATAATCTCATTTTGGGAGAAGCAACAATAAAAACGAAATATACAAAAATATATTATGAGAAGCAGAGAAAGAAGGGACCCAGGCAGGCAAGAACCCGATGATTCTTCCCATCGGATTATATTATCTTAATCGCACATCACTGTGAAATCTATCAATATAATTGAGGAGAATGCCGCGCTACTTAATTTATGCGAGTGGACAGAGATTAGTCGCGGCTTCAGATGGAACTATAAAAATAAAAGATAACCATATAATTGAAGCGATTTTCCGCAGGTAGGTTTCTTAAAACTATCCGGGACTATGGTAAACTATACCCACAAACTGCGAAACGGTATTTTTATACTTTTATTGATATTACTCATAATTATGGGCTATTTTAGGACTGAAATATGTTTTTTCTTAATTCCTTAACTGTTCATCAGAGAGTGCTTCTAGAGATGCTACATGAAGAACCCAGAGCAGGATAACATATAAAACTTGTTCCTTAGACTAGTAATCAAGGCAGGTATGTAGGTTTGATTATGCTAAAATTACTTGTTATAATTACTTGAGCTTTGGCATATATGGCCTGAATTTATCGATTAACTTTCGATGGATGCCCGATGCTTTCTCACAAAAAAGTTTACTTTAAAATAATAAAAATATTAAAATTGATAACGTCTCATAATCTTGTAGGCATGGACTGTCTCACTCGTGTTGAATCTCCTGAAGATGTAGATTAATTTCCTCTGTATATAAATGAAGATAGATAGATAGATAGATGAAGAAGATAGACGGATTTTATTAAAAATTAGGAAAAGGATCTGTCGCAAAACAGAACCTTATGGAACACCGATGTTTATATATTACATTTTTTCGAACTAAAAATATCTTGGACCTTAACTTTTTGTTTCTGTCTTTGAGAAAAGACGCAAACCAATCATAAACAGAGCCTCGAAAACTTGACCTATACAGTTTTTGGATTAACACAACATGGTCCACCATGTCAAAAGCCTTAGTTACATCAATAAATAGGGAAGCTGGAATTTAAGATTCGTTCAAGTTATAATAAAGTTCGCCGTTATTGTTACGTCGATCTACCTTTTCTGAATCCAAATTTGGAATCACTAAAGAAATAGCTTTTGTCCAGAAAGGACATCATTCTTGATTTCATACCTATTTCAAAAAACTTTGGAGAAAACTGATACAAATGGAATAGGACGCTAATTATGGAGACTCGTAGTTTTACCTTTTTTGTGCAACGGAATTACAATTGCTTGCTTAAGTGCATCTGGAAAAACTCCTTTTTGAGTACTAAGTTTAAAGATATACTTCAAGATACCAGAAACAAAGTACGAAGTATTCCTCAAAATCAAAATTCGACGAGGAATTAGAAGTTTTAAGAGAAATTATAATATTATGAATCTCCAGTGAGGAAAAGTTTTCAAAGAAAAAGCTATTGGTGTTTAAACAATCTTTAATTAAACTATCAGAACACTGACGTGAGCTCGACAAGGGAGTATTATGGACGTTATGAATTATTTTTGAAAAATAATCATTAACTAAGGATCAGTAACTAAAGCTACCACTTCTTACAGAAATATCAGTCTTCGGCTTATTTTTATTTTATTTTATTAACAACTTCCCATTCTTTTTTAGAGTAACCCAAATTATACGAAAATCTTTTATTAAAATAATTATTCCGGAATTTCAGTTTTAAGTTCATTGCAAAGTTTTTCATAACATCTTTTAAGCCTACTGTTGTGAGGGTACTTCCTTACTCTAACACAAAGTTAGTTCTTTAAATTTATTTTTTTGAGTAGTGATAAATTCATCCACTTTTTAAAAGGTTTAAATTTTTTATTATTTTTGCTGACAGATTGAAATGTGGAGTTGAAGCTTATGCAGAAAAATATCAAAAGTAATCGATGGATCACTTGCACAGAATTGAGTGCAGAAAAATATTTTGCGTACGACTACTTATTTCTTATAACACATCTCTCAAGCTGAATGCTTGTTAAGCTATGATCAGTTATTTTAAGATCATAAACTTCTATTTTATAAGTAATTAGGTTATTCCTTTGCAATCTTATTAATATATGGTCTAAGCAAGAAGGTCCTCTGTTAGGTTTGTTCACCAAAGATCTAAAGCCAAAGGAAGGGAGGACGGCCAAGAAGTTATCAGCATCAACTGAATTAGTCAAACGAATTTGATTTTTGCAATTTTGAAAATTCAAAAACTCAGAAAACTCCGCCAAAAAAGATTTAAAAGTGAATAAACGTAATCTGTACACTCCAACAAAACTCTAATGAATCCCAGATAATTCAAAATTATAAATTTCAAATTCATATATCCATATTTCAGAAACGAATATGAAATCTGATAAATGAACTAGGGATGCGAAATGAGCAAGAAAAACATCGAAATTTTTACGTAAACTACGAATATTTTAATAAATTACAGATAAACCTGAATAAGATTCCATGCAAGGATGATTAATACAAAAGCTATGCTTGGTATTATCATTGTTAAATGAGGAAAGACTAGTAGTGCTTGTAATATAATTATGGGGATCAGATAAGGAATTTGTATTGTTATTACTAGTAATCATTTAAAAAGTTCAAAATAAGGATATAACAAAGCTATTTTTAAGAAAATCCCCATTACACTTGAGTCCCTTATCCAAACATATTTGCATTTGTTTTGAAGTTTCAGCTGTTTGGCCCGTATGTACAATGTATTAGATGAAATAAGTAAAGCAAATATTAAAGACTATGCATCGTTCCTAATTACCTCAAACCCTTAATACCATTCGTCATTCTATCTTTTGTGAAATACTTTCTGTATTTTACAGCTTCACACCTCATAAGTAGCAAGCTGTTTCATCGGGAAGCACTATATAGGATTACCGTTCCGTATTAAGAAGCGTTCCTCAGGGTTTCCTATCAGGTCCTTTGCTTTTCTGCCTGAATGCTTCTTGATGACAATGCGACTGACACACTTTGAACGTGTAAGGCTTTTTTAAAAAAAAAAACTCTTTAATTAGGGCAAAGCCAATGGTATCGAACTTTATCAAGGAAAATCGAAACGTATCGTTATCTGAACAAAAAAATAAACGCTAAACTTATTTTACTTAAACTTATTTGTAAACAATCTCGGAACATTCCTTTCCATATAAGTGTATTTTTGGGTGGTTTAGTCTATTAGCGCCTGCTTTTCAATTGGACCAATATATAGGTTCCAATTTCGAATCCTTGGTTGTGTCAGCCGATGTTGATTCATTTTCATCGATTTTATCTTCGTACTGCTTTGATCATTTGTTGAATCAAACAATTCGTTTAGGTTCTTGTTTCGTTCATACAATATATTTGTAAGGCTTCTCAGAAACAATTCTGTCAATTATAAAACAGCAGCTCTTGATCTGAAAAAAAACAGACCATTGTATAATTAGTATTCAACTGAATTGTAGTGTTTCAAGTACAGATAAACCCGAGAATAAGAGGTTTAATAAATCTCATTTAAATTTTAAGCATCGGGATGAAGTGTACAATACGGAGGATTCATCTATTTCTAAAAAAGTTAGTTTCGTCAGTTTTAGTCAGACTTTATGTTCTAAGAATAATAAATTATAACGCCTTAAGCATTGGATACTATTAAGGAAAATTAAGAAGAAGAAAGAAAAATGATACGTAAAATCATAACAACACTTAAAACATCTATTTTTTCTTATTTTGATAAAATTTTCAGCTCAGTCTTGAAAAATAGTTCCACTAGGCCACTTCCATAAAAAGGGAGAAACTACGGCATTAAATAATTATCGTCCTATTTCTCTTCTATCGGTTTTTTCGAAAGTTTTTGAAAAAGGAATGAAATCTTTTTTAGATAGGTCCGACTTTTTAAGTGCCTCTCAATTTGGATTGAGAAGCGGGAAATCTACAGAATGTGCTTTGCTAATATTGACTGGTGAATTATATGACAGTTTAAATACATTTGAAATTCCTGCTGCTGATATATTGTAACTAACGATATGGTGGATCACACTTTACTATTGAATAAACTTTCTTGTGCAGGCTTCAGAGGCTTTATTCATAATTGGTTTACCACAGATTTAAAAAATCGTAAGCAGGTGTTTATTGTTATTAACTGCCTTAGTTCGCAGAGTCTCATTAATGTTGGTGTTCCGCAATGTTCTGTTTTAGATCCCATTCTGTTTTTAATAAGTGTGAATTCTTTGTTTATCCAACCGTTTAAATGCTGTTATTTTAATTAATATGCGGATGTAAATCATGATTAAGACATATTACGAAGATGATTCAAGCAGCATTAATTACTAAACAAAGTTTATGGTGCACAATATAAAGGTCTCAGCTTGCGATAACTTTTCTCTAAATTATCATTCAGCGAATTGCTAACGTTTTTGTTTAACAGGGGGCCATCAGGGTCCTTTTACCAATAACAATAATGTAAGCTGCAGTGAGACCTGCTTTGAAATTGAGCGTGTCGACAATTTTAGGACGATACTCTACATGAAGCAATATCTAAATAGAGTTGTGAGGCAACTATATCGTCTTAGTCTCTACTTTAGTCTGCCTATTCTTAAGTTAGTGTACCATGGTGTATTGAAATCTTAATTGCAGTATGGATTAACCTTTGCTTATTAGACAAAAACATGCAATTGAATTATGTGTAAAGTGAATCGTTTAACATCCAGTTTTACAAATTATTTTTTATTTCTTTTTAAAATAATTTGGATTTCTGTTATGTATTTTTTTTTTTTTTTAATATTTTGATTTGGAATTTTTATAATTTTCCCCATAAATATCATAGTATTCATTCTCTTTAATTAAGCAAAACTGTAAGCTCCCGATAAATTTTATATCTTTTGGCTTATAAATTATTGTTATGTTATAGCAATAAGTCAATAAATTAATAAATAAATAAATAATAAATAAAATAAATAAATCCTAGAGTAACTTGAACTTTCATCAAGTTTGTGAATCTGGTTGAGTCACCGTTTTTCATTGGGATACCAGCTTGGTGCAGTGATGGTAGTCTTACTAAATTGGTGGTCGTGCTGCAGGAGCATTCTTTCGGCTTTCTCCAACATAGGTTTGTGACGACATGGTAATTGACTCTTTACATAACAAAGACGAAGTAAAACCAGTGAATTGAGTGAATGCAAATAAGTCGATATTAAAATCACCGTCCTTAATCGAGCTCCAACCATGAAGCAATCGAACCAAAATACATCTGAGTTTCGATCCACTACAGAACCTTTCGGGCATTCTCCCAATCCTCCTCGTTTTGTGTACAGTATTAAAAGTGTTAAAGAAGATGAGCAAAGTATTAAGACTCTTCTTTAGCCTACATCTACACTCACTCAAGAATTGAAGCCAGCTGACCGCGGATCAGCGTTCGCATGATCAATTCCCGCACAACCTTTTCTTCAACGGTGTGATTAATTTTTCATTTGGTGGATACGTTGACAGACATAATTGTCGCTTCGGGGGAGGTGAAAATAATCAACATGTAACCGTCGAATGACGGACGGTCTTGTATCCATAAGAAGTCACTGTATGGTGTTGTTGGTTGGGAAGGTGTAACCGTAACTGTCAATTCTTATCGCACAAGTCAAATTTTGTTGGCCTCTATCCGAAGATATGGATATGGAAGATGGCACCAGATCTTTCGCGTATGTTACTAGACCCGTTTTGACGCAGTTCGATGTCATTTTGCGGGGATGTGCAAAAGGTTTTTTTTTTAAATATATTGAAAAACTCCTCTATTTTAAGAAAAACTCGTTCGCACACGTACTTTCTAATTAACCATTCAAAGCATATCCAAATATATTATTGACCATAGAACTTCTATCTGAAACAAACTACCTATAAATTAAACCAAACGTAGGAGCATCCAATTTAATCTGCCAAACTAGCAAACACAGCGGGCATATCTTTAGCACACCAAAACAGTAATATGTGTAGACGCTGTCGTTGGAGGTACTTTACGAGGAAGTGTCTTCCTCCTTTCTCTATTCAAAGAAATAGACTAGTTTAAATGGTTCACTGGTTTTCCCAATATGCTAGCTAAGGTTGGGCTTATGCTCCAAGACCAGATCTATCTATTCCGTACTTACGCCTTTGGCCGTAGCGAGGATGAATCGTTTTTGCGCTTCCAACTGATGTTGATAAACAGAATCCTCAGTTAAGGTGTGTGTATCTTCTGCATGTTGGAAATCAAGATCGGAACTTTATTTTTGATTCCCATTCTACAACCAGTTTATGCCTGTGGTTAACAATATGACACAATGCAGTGTAGTGCGATCTTATTGCAATTGGATGTGGACACGATCTTTTTGCTTTGCTCTGAGCTTGCTCGATGGGTCCTCAAATGAATGTGTGCGCGTCGAGCAAATAACTGTATAATGGTGATTGGCATTTATGTTTGAGATGATACGACTGTTATGACTTCCGGTGTTTAATGAAGAAAATATGTATTAATTGAGTTAGAGGAGCGCAGGTGGTTTTGTATGTGATAGAAAAAGAAACATACGAGTACATCGTAATGAGGATCAGGGACTATTCTTACAATTTGTAAATGCGTATGCCGACTTCGAAAGGACCCAGAAGCTTTATCTTGACAGTTGTGCTCATCGGTGGATTATCATTCACCCGCGAGAGGAGGAGCTGTGGATTTGAAGCCGAAATCTTACGCTCTTCAGCTTACTGAGCCACGGGCACCCACCGTAATGCTCTCCCATACATTTGTTAAGCTTATTGGTGGCATTTCCTCACATGGTTATGATCTTAATATGGCGTTTAGACTAACGATACAGTTGATCTACATTTTTGATCGATGAACGTTGTCGCTACGCATATCACATTTACTCGCTCATCAAGATGACTGCTGTAAGGTTGAGACCTTCAAAGTCTTAAAAATATTTGAGTACACGTCTGTGGCAAGCCGCTGCTGTTTCTGTAGGGGCACAAGACGGCGTTTTAAATAAATTTGATGAAAATCAGAAAAAAATCGCACTCTTAATTGCCCCGTTGTGAGTGCGTTGTTGGGTGGGTGTAACAAACTGGTCAAGTACTAAGCCATTAAAGAGGTCATCTCGAAGGGACTGTAACAGAAAGTGACAGAAGAGGAACTGAAGCCCATTCGCTCACTCTGAAGCGAATATCACCGCTGTTGCTGGAGATGTCGCGGATGAGCCGCCAAAGTCGACCACACGAGGTGCCCTGGAGTTATTAACACTTTTTTTCTGCGGCAAGATTTGAAAATGTTATTTACGAAAAGCCATTGCATGCACTCAAATATACTGCGTAGCAAGCTCTAATTTTTTCAGGAGCTCTATGAGAAATACGGTTGCTGTGCTCGGCGACCGATCCAGAACCATGGTTTACGCGATTTGATAAATTGCATAGCATAGCATTTCCGTGGCGCTTAGTGGCGTTTTGTGGATTCGAACTGCTCGTCAAGATCGAGCGATTTGACCGCTCCAGTTACGCGTCTATGTGAGCCAACCACGGACCATGGAAAGATAATATTGCGAGAACTTATCGACGAAGTGTTCGTCGAAATGGTCGAAAATGTGATAAGAGCCCTCATGTTTCTAGAGTGCATACTCCATCCACTTCACCCACTCCCTACAAGGGTGTATAGGAGCTAGGCTATACCCATCACATAATCGGGAATCGATGCAAATTTGGTTACAGCTTGTTATGTGTCGTGCATAGTCCTTAGCCTGAATTGAAATACATTTCATTTACCAATTCATAAAATATGTAAGCCGTCCAGGCCACATTAACATTACCATATTCTTTGTAGTGCAAGGCTGTCCCGAACGGAGAATTCTACGGCTAAGTCGCTTCTTCTTTTGACCACCAGAACTGAAGGTGTTGCATTAACACATCACATGCCCTATTGAACCGGAGATATATAAGTCGCTTATCCACACTTTTCCGGGCAACTTGGAAGATAAACGGTACTGCATTTCTATCTTGGACCAGACCGTTAAGGTCCAAATAGAGGAATGCCTCCGGAGGAATGAAGCCATTAATGCGAACAGAATCGTGGTACTCGTAGTTGAAGTAGTAAGCCCCGAAGATCAGGTTATTGCTCGAGGAGATTACTCTTGAAATCTGTCTCCGAATATGTTTAAAAAGAAAATTATCCACCCGGATTAGGTTGGCCCCGTTGTACACGACCTCATAAGAATAGAATTTTTTGTACTGAGACTCTGAAGTTCTATATACTGGAGACAAACCCTACACCGCCTCTCGAAATCGTTACCATCAAGGTTTTTCCCACTTTGAACCACACAGGACATCCTTAGGCAAGCACAGGCCGACTGAGGGCCGTGTAGCAGATCACATTTACCCTGGCATCGAGTTAGCTGCTGTGAAAAAGTCTCTTTGTCATGGCATAGGCCGCTTTGCCTCTGGCTAGAGCAGCATCTACATATATGTTTGTTAAAATATTCATACTGATCGAGCCAGACCCCACTCCGACTCGCCGGTGGCTGCCTGTTTTGTCCAATGAAAGAGAATTTTCGCCAATTCTTTCTGGTATCCCAAGAGACCCAGACAGCGGCGTCCTAAACAAAATGGATTCACACTTTTGGAAAGTGATCTTCCACTTCCAATCGTCACAATATCGTTTAACCTTATCGAAGTCACTCTGTAAAAGACTTACAATTCCCTCAATCTTTGGACGTGACCTGTACGCGATCAAGTCATCTGCGTATGCTATAGCGTGGTGGAGTTGTAGACGTCACACTGCCATTTTTCAGTCACAATAGACTGTCTGCTGGTGAGCAAATCTAAAATGACGTACAGCGGTTTGCTTATGCCGAGCTGGTCTAACTTGAAAAAGAACCCCTGCAACCATACGGTGTCAAAGACCTTTTTCAAGTCGATCACCACGGCACCCGTGCACTGTTCCTTGCCTTTGTTCTGATATCAGTTTAGACGCGGCGTGTTTGCAATCATGTCCCGCTCTGAAACCGAATTGGTCATCCGGAATAATATTAATAATAATAATAATAATTTTTCCTCAGCCCACTTTGTCAGGGCTCTATTGATCACCTTTTCAAATACCTTACTGATGTTCGGAAGGAATCTTATCGTCCGAAGATTTGCCAGATTGGATGTGTCCTTATTCCGTTTAGGAATTGGTTGCACTACCGCTGTCTTCCAATGAGCTGGAGAATGAGCAGTGTAAATTTCTACCGCTTCTAGAGGGAGGTGTCTAAAAACAATGTTTGATATACCGTCGATTCTTAGAGATTTCTTACTTCTTAGCGAATCGAAGATAACCAGGAGATCTTCCTTTGATACTCAACTCAGATATGCACATATGCTTTAAATACTGTAGTGCCACAGGAATATATAAACTAAAAACACATTCGCACAGCAGTCCCAATATTTGTTTTATTAGCGCAACCGACCGTATTTCGGTTCTTCACTAACTAAACTCTAAATAGTTCTTAGTCTTAAAAGTATTTTACAATTACTAGGCGACGTTAATCGTCAATTGAAAAAGCATCTTCATTTTCAGCTTAATTTTGATAAAGAATACAAACAATTTCAGTGTTTGCTGAGTAAGTTGCAGCGATTTCGTCTAATTTGGCATCACTTTTTTGTTAAAATTTCCGATAATTTTGTATAAACTTTTTTTATCAGTTCTGCTGCTCATATGCTCGAATTACATTAGAAAAAATATAGCGAATGTATAATTTCAACACACTCAAACGGTACCTTCTTCCAGTTCATTTTTGGATCAAAACGCATCAAAAGCAAAACAACAAAGACCTCAGGGAGAAAAAAAAATAAGCTTTTGGCGCAGTGGAGAACCTCTAATAGCCATCAACTAACTAGACAGATGCCAAGACTTAAATTTCAAGCGTTGCCTGTTGCTCTGGTCCCTTGATGGCCTGTAATATGATCTAAATTAGATACGGCGCTGAATTAGGTAGTCGCCTCTATAATGCTGTCTTCGGCGAATCTTTATTTATTTATTTATTTATTTTTTCGCGCGCACATATAAACGAGATTCTTTAAGCAAAAATGAGCTGACGACAACGAGAACAGCTTCAAGTTTTTGTCGTCGTCGTCGTCGCCGTCGTCGCCGGCTTGGGCTGAGAGCGCAACAAAATATCTTATCTCGATTTGTATCTGTTGCTGCAGCACCATCTCAATAGCAACAAGAACAACAACAAAAAAAGACACAGTCTCGCCGGGAAAAGAAAACCGAATCGAATGAAATGAAACGGAATTAATGCCATGGTATGAACTGCTATATCAGGAACGAATGGGTGGCGATCTTGTTTGCGGTATGACGTAGACGATCGGTAGATCCTTTCCATAAACAAACATGTCTCTCTCTCTCTCTCGCTCTTTTCTGAAAAGTGGTCCAAATAATATATTTGTGTATGCATTTCGAATGATCTATCAAAGCCAAAAGCAAAACAAGGAACAGAAGTATGCAGCTTCCACAAAAGTCAAACCATGAGGAACATAACTGTCGAGGAATAGAATGGGTAACAGTAGATAAAAAAAAACGTCTAAACCAGTTTGCTGTTAAGAGAAAAACCTTTCTCTATGTATACACTTACTTGTAGATTGGAGTTCTCCTCGAGGCATTCATACTTCGGGCTAACCATGGCGTATTTTATAACCACCACCACCACCACTGCCAGAGTCATCATCATCGCCAAGCCATCACCGTGGCTCGAACGACTGATGCTGGAGGTGGCTATAAGCCTGTTAGAACGTTATAGAGCTATACAGCAAAAGAGATACAAATTCTAAATTAGCCTGGTGCTGTAGATACATATCCTAAGGCTAAGTCCCAAATTAGGTTCTGTAGTTTATATTTTCCTCCTTTATACATAAAACGGCTTGTTGATGCATATTCTAACTCTAGATAAATATTTTTATATCTTGACCAACAAACAAGTTTGAAAGGTATTTCGGCTTTATAACAAAAAATGCCCTCAAAAATATTCACATGATTAAATATTTCATGGGAATTCGCGCCTGTAAATGAAAAATGCATCATTTCTGAAGTCCAATGTGGTCTCTAATCCATTTCGTCATAGCCAGACGACGTCAGACGAACAACGATGAAAAAGTGTTAAAGCGCTCTGTAATTTTGTAGCCCAATTTGGAGGTGATTATTTCGTCTTCGCTTTCTTTAATGCGGCTGTGAAAAAAAAAATTGCGAAACCATTTGGAAATTGGGGTGTGATATGAAGTTGAGCAAGACGATGAACACATGTACTTATATATAGTATATGGAGCTATACATTGCGAATTTACGAGCCGAGATGAATTATCTGCACGTTGGTGTGCCCTAATCGTATTATTCGGGGTGTCAAAACATTGAGGAACTAATTCATTGTGGGTTAATAAAACTGATGGTGACTTGGATACTTGACAATCTGAGCGGGTATTATAAAAGGAAAGACCTAGAAAGACTAATTGATTGAATTAACAAAATATATATACAAATGTGTGGATGAAAATGCCTCGCTTGTTTTGAATCGGATTAAAGGATTACTTTAAAAGCTGAGAACAATCATTGGGGATCAGTAATTAGAAAGCTAGGTTACCGAAATTCAAGCTATTAGCAAAAGTCTTTGTAATTTAGCTGAAATAGTGGGCGAATATACAAGCTTTTATAGTTAACTTTTATTGGTATTTTTAAACAATTTTTGAAAAACATCCTTTCACACCGTTCTGTTTGGCATTTTATTGTTCAAACTTTTTTGCTTTTTCATGTTGTTGCCAAATACTGCCAATTGTTTTAAAGTCATAGAATGTGTTAACGAGACATAGTCAGATACAACAATATTGTATGTATTTATAGTACATATCAGTCCATCGATCCTTGGTAGCAAGATTTCTGGCATCCGATCTGGCTCGATCCTTGATCTGGAGGTTCGATCTTTCCTTGGACATTTTCTTTCGAAAATCTCCGGTGATAACTTCATACCGAGAGGGACGAACTACCCGCCCAAATCGACCACATTTTAGTAGCTGCTCGATTAATTGAAAGTTTCACCAAGGCAACGTTAAGGATGTTCAACATAATGCGACTCAGCGAGCCCTCAGAGAGCACCCCAGCGAAATATTCTCAAATAGGCTATTGTCTACCAAATAGGTTAAGAAAATATGGAGTGATAATGCCACTCTTTAATTAGGGCAACTTCTGTGGCCATATAAGGCTACCAACCTCCTCCGACAAGGAAGATGTGGTATGATGACGATTGCGGGCAGAACAAAACAAATGAAGCACAAAAGAAGACGCAGCAAAAAGATGCAGGTAGCACAGGAAAGAGTACAGATTTGGACAAGGAAAATCTGAACTAGCACCGACCTGGAGGAAGTTTTGCATGTATTCAGTAAATTAGTTCTCCTCCCATCAGCAATATAAGAAGATGATGTGGTCATAAAAAAGCTTTAAAAAGAGCAAAGCTGCGGGTTCAAATAGTTTTTACACCATAAACTTACGGCAGAGAGGTTCTGGTGGTGTGCATATTCCTACGTCGGTCGCTTACAAGATCCTATTCGGTAAATTTTGTGAACATCTGAAGACTTTTTCCCACATCATCTAGATATTATTTGAAATTCAAAGCCGCATGTGACAGCTTTCTCAAGTCGTGGAGAATGGCGAAAATAATTCCAATTTTGAAATCGGGAAAGTCACCTGATGATAGTCCATCAAGCTATCGACCTATCAGCCTGCTAAGCAATTTGAGCAAACTTTTCGAAAAAGTCTTAAAGGAAAAAGTTTTCAAAAATTGCTTCTGATTTGGAAATCCTTCCTGATGAACAATTCGGCTTAAGACCATCTCATAGCACAGCTCACAAGGTTCGCAGAATATGTAATGAAATGAAATCGAAGATAACCGAGATGTAGGTATATCTAGAGGAATGCTTCTGCTGGATATAGAGAAGACATTCGACTTAGTTTGGCACAACGGTCTCATATTTAAAATGTTAAAGTTTGACTTCCCTGTTTATCTGTGCAAAATAATACAAAGTTTTCTGTCTTACCGTCTTTTTTTCGAGTCAATAATTCATGTTCAAATCTGTCATAACGCAGTATACAAATTAGCTATTTACGCTGACCATAGTGCCATATTTTCATCGCATGAGCTTGCTCTCACCATTGAGAACAATTTGAGCAAAGCCATGAAAATACTTCTAGAAAATTACAAGCTATCGTGTACAAGAAAGCCTCGTTATATTCCAACAATGCAATTAACTATATGGAACTAAAATTGCACGCATTCGTGAAATATTTAGGAATTGAACTTGATTCAAAATTGAAGTTTAAGGAACACATTTCGCAACAATAAAAAAATTCAATATTGCAAAATTGTTCTATCCTTTGATCAGCAGAAAATCCCGATTGTCAATTGATAACAAAATATTGATTCATAAAGTTGTTTTCCAAGCGATACTCCTCTACGGATGTCAAATCTGGGGTGATTGCGCAGTGTCTTTTGACAAAACTGCAGGTTGCACAAAATAAACTTATAAAAATGATGCTTGATCTACCTTGGCATTATTCTATCATACTTCCGACTTCCATAATAAAGTAAAAAATAAAATTGTTCGCTGAAAGAATCCAGAAACTTAACGATAACTTCATTGTGCGGTTTCAATCGCAGATAACGATCTTATAAATCAACTTTTTCCTTAAAATCATCATTTGTGATTGGTTCTTTCCTTTTTTTTAGTTTTGTTTTTTGCTCTGACATTTCATATTTTTCTTTGAAATAAATATTAAATTATTTATTAATTCATTTACTGTTATTTATTATTTATTTTATTTATTTATTTTTGCTTTTTTTGTTAATTTATTTATTTAATATATTTAAACCATTTATTTTCATACATAATCATATACTTATATATTTATTTATTTAAAATTAATCATATATTTATTATTTTATTTATTTTTTTCTGTTTTGTTTTGTTATTTATTCATTGTTTTTACTTATATCTTAATGACTGTGATATTATTTTATATTCCTTAATTTATACATATAAATGCATATAAGTATTTCTTTTTGCCATATTTCTTTCTTTTTTGGCATATGAAGGTTTTATTAGTATTTTTCCTTCAAACTCTATTTAATATTTTATCTCATTTAACAAATAATAAAATAATGGTAAAGTCGAAAAATGTAAGGAAAACATCATATCACTTAATTGTAAAATGTGCGGTAATACATAAAAAACTGTAGAAATTGTACACAAAATAAATAATCAATCAACAAATATTACCTTGCCCCCCGCACAATAGTGTTCAATGAGTTCTAAGAAAGCAACAAAAAAGATGACAGCTTTCATGACATCACGCACGAAACAAAACGATGTGCAGAGCAGTTCGGCCAAGAACCTTTGATAAAATCAAAGCTCCACCGGATTCCGGTAAACAGAGGGGCTGCCATGTAATTTCTTCAACATACTATAGATGTCAACATGGATGTCAATACCTTTCTCAAGTTTGTCCAGCTGATTGATGAAGAAGTAACAAGATATAGTCTCCAATCCAATGATTGAATAGTTACTTATAACGTTGCATATAAAAGGAGTTTATCTATTGGGTTGGCAACTAAGTAATTGCTGAGTTCACTCATAGATGGCTTTAGTTGAATTTTTAGGTTTGCTGCCGTATTCGAAATGTCAAACACATTTTGTTATTTGATAGTTGGTACTTCAACTGTCAATCAGTAAAAAAAATTGTTTGATCGGTTGTGTAGTTTTTGTTTGGCGTTCGTCGAAAAATGCAAAATCAAAACGAACATTTAAGTCACATTTTGCTTTTTTATTTCCGGAAAGGAAAAAACGCATCGCAAGCTCACAAAAAGTTATGTGCTGTTTATGGTGACGAAGCTTTAAAAGAACGGCAGTTTCAAAATTGGTTTGCCAAATTTCGTTCTGGTGATTTTTCACTTAAAGATGAAAAACGCTCTGGGCTTCCAGTTGAAGTTTGATGACAGCCAAATCAAAGTACTTATTAATCGATTCGGATCGTCACAGTACAACTCGTGTGATTGCAGCTTCATGTTTCACATACATGCATTGAAAATCGCTTTAAACAACTTTGCTATGTACGAAAACTCGACATATGGATTCCTCATGAACTGAATGAAAATCATTTTACTCAACGCATATTAACATCTGCGATTTGTTAAAGAATGGTTATGAAAATGGTCCATTTTTAAAACGATTGATAACTGGTGATGAAAAATTGGTTGTTTACAACAATGTCAATCGGAAAAGATCGTCGAGCAAGCCAGTTGAACCAGCTCAAACAACATCAAAAGATTATATTCGTCAAAAGAAAGTTATTTTATAATTTTGGTGGGATTAAAATGGAATTATCTACTTTGAACTATTTCCAACGAACATTGAACAACTAAAAAAATTTAATTTAAGTTGAATTCCATCATGACAATGCAATGCCACACCCATCTTTGATCACTCGGCAAAAATTATTGGAGCTTGGTTGGAATGTTTTGCCACATCCACCATATAGTCCTGACCTTGCACCATCTAATTACTTTTCATTTCGAGCTTTGCAAAACTCCTTGAATGGTTAAAATTTCAATAATGATGATGATGTCAAGTCGTTCGTGGTTCAATTTTTTGCTGATAAAAACCAGAAGTGTTATGAACATGGAACTATGATGTTGCCTGAAAGATGGCAAAAGGTTATTCCTCGAAATTGGCAATACATTACTGAATAAAGCTATTTCGATACATGAAAAAATTGTCTTTTATTTTCTTAAAAAAACCCGCAATTACTAAGTTGCCAACCTGATATTTCCGGACAAATATCAAAAACGTTCGCGGAGAACTGGAGAAAGCAAAACTTTGCAGTCGTAGCTATTTTGGGTTGTCCAAACGACAAGGATCGCATGATTTACAAAACACTCATCTTGCCAGTTTATAAGTTAAATCGTACCTACAGCGGAATATAATGGCAAACATAAATATGTAGAAGAGAGCATGTTGTCTTTTTGCCGGAATTTAAATGTATTTTGAGTTACATTAGACATTAAATTGCTGAGTTAATTAACATAACTTTTCGTCTGCAGATAGAAAAACATTTTCCTACTGCCATAAATCGTGAAACTATATTACCTCGAAGCTAGTGTTGGGCAAGCGCTTTAACGCCTCCTTAAATTCTTGTTCTATCTCATAAATCCACAAGGTATCTGGCATCGATCATAAAGTCCTCTTCAGTTTTTTTTTTGTGAACTTGTGGGGGGATGTCTATCAAGCAACTGTGAATTTAAAGGATCAAGAGTATTATTTTTTTTGTGTATGGTACATATTCTTTTTTATGGTCTTTGATTTGAGCCTAAAAGGATCAAATTCTCTTCACAGATACGTAATACTGTCGTCCTAGCTGTTCTAAAAAGATTTTCCACTTGAATTATTAGTCATTCAGGTATTCAACAGTTATTCGTATTATGAGGCGTCCATTGTAATAGAAAGGGCGGAAATTTAATATGAATTCAAGCCGCCTAACGCACAAGAATACCCACAGGAAAAAAATCACCAGAGTTCTATAGGGTATTTCAGTTGAAATTTGAGATTAGACCTGTTGTCGCTTTTGTTTCGAGTTTCGAATTCGATTTTCTTAAAAAAAAACAAATTCCAGTACAGTACCAGGATAAGGTAGGACTAGCTTAGCTCATTTTATTCGCATGAGTAAAGGTTTTGTTAATTTTTTTTTTATCTTAATTCTCAGGCAATGTGTTCTGTACCATTTTTGATGAAGGTAGGAGAAAAAAATGTGTGCAGATCTCTTAAGCGGCAGGGTATTTTATATCTTAGGCTATGCGATCCATATCTTAAAATCTTTTGTCCATAAATATATATGTAGTTGTTGGAGTCGTCTGTGAAGGAGGGATATAAGAACAGAAAGAAAAAAAAAGCAATCTTTGTTCTCTACTTCAAAGAATGCTCCAGCAAGCATCTTAGTTTGTGAGATCTGCTCGAATTTAAATAGTGACCATGAGAGAACGGATGACATCTGTGCGGTTGGTTACCGGATCGGTAGCAACTGCTGTGGTTCGATTATTTCTTAAACGAAGTTCAATGGTAAACCATTAAAAAATAATATCCTTTTAAAATATGTTTGTATTTCACAGAGGACGGGAAGGTGTCAATGTTTTGTTTTTGAATCAATATTGCACTTGTCCCGGCCTATATGCGATACAACAAAATCATCTGCTTATATGAATTTGACTTAAAAATAAAGACTTGTTTAAAAAAAAGCTTTCAGTAAATTAATTGTATGATTTTCTTCTCTTTTCAGGTTTGCTTACTTTGACGAAGAAGCTGGGTAAGTCTTGTACAAAGTGACATTTCCAATCGCAATAAGATCTGTTCAATGAGATACATGGCTCTAAGTTTTCTTATGTTCTTACCGGACTTAACTAGACCTTGATATCGGAGTTTGGCATCCGATTAGCTCACGTGCGTCTCAGATGTATAATCCGAATTATTCTGTTGATATGTCCTCACCCATAATGTTTAAAAATCATTTTTAACTTCCCATCAGGAAGTTCTTGTAATCGGTCCGATTTTCGAAATTCAAAATTTTTACATTTCTCCACGTTTGGCGGTCCCAGTAGTCGGATTCCATGAATTTTAGAAAGATGTCTGTGTGTGTGTGTGTACGTACGTACGTACGTACGTTTGTGCGGATTCTTTCGTACAGCCTAACTCGAGAACAAATCAAGCTATCGAAGCCAAATTGGTTTCATTCGAAGCGTGTGTGCATAAAGATCACCTGAAAAGCTTTTGGTTAAATTTCACAGGGTGGTTTGAATTTTATGACGAAAAAACTGTCAAAAAAAGGGACTATTTGACTTCTTCAATTAAAATCAATTTAGTTTTCCAATAAAAAAGGTTCAAAATTAATTAAATTTATAGTTTATAGCTACCTTATCAGATAAAAAAATATGCATAAATATATACACTGCCGTTCATAAGTTTCCGGACAAATTCATATAATTTTTTTTTTTGTTCAATTTTAATGCCAAAAGTTTCATCAATATTATGTTTATTTAGCCAATTGACTAAACCAAGTAAGTTACTAACTATAGAGACTACCAAAAAAGCTAAAACAGTTTTTAGTTGAGGCCATTTCATACATTGATATGCAACTTTCTCTATTTCCTGATCCAAATTTCCAAGGAAGTTCTTTGAAAAGTGTTTCAGAATTGTGAATCCTGTAAGTCTTTCCCATTTTTTAAGACTCAGATTGACGTCTGCAACACTGACACATGAAAAGATCCTTAGAAAATTATGGAGCGACCAGTTTTTTTGTTCAAAACCTGCTCGGCTGTAGCTTGACGCTTTTTTATCGTTATAATATATTAGCAAAAAGAAGCTCATGGCGAAAATTACATGAGGCAATTGAATTTAAAGCGAAAGCATCGAGAGAAAACTAAATGACAAAGTTAAAACACAAAAATAAAACTGCATTACTCGTAAATTGCAAGGAAGACCATACCATCCGATTTAGTTTGTTTTCCACTGTTGTGGTTTTAAATCATGAACCCAATCCTAGAGCTCTTTCCAGAAAATGACACAGAGATAAAAAAATTTCTCGGAATCGGCGTGGAAAATCCTATCCAAATCTGCAAAGAAAACTGGACTGAATGTGATCCTCTTTAAGCCATATATTTACCAGACAGAAAAAGATCCTTTGCTGAGCAGTTACCAGCTCGGAAGAAAGAGGTGGTGGAAATCTCTGGATTGAAACTATGTACTTTTGAACATTTTCAAAAAGGACAAAAAGCTAATCCTTAATCTTCCGAGCAGTGGTTTATATCTTCCCAAGAAAAGCAATTAAACAAATTTGATTGATTAAAAATAATTCCAAAAATACATGAAGTTGAGATAAGCAGTTGGTCGGATTTTAAAATATGAATACCTATAAACAGAGTTCTTACAAAATGTAATACTTTTGAAACTAAGCTATATAATTTTTGATAATTCTGGCTGTCTAATTTATAACACTTTATTGAAGAAGTTGAAAAACAACTGCCAAAAGCAAATACATATTCAACTTCCAATGTAAAAGTTGTTGTTATGAAATCGATTTTCGCAACTCTAAATTTAAAATATCTTATCTTCACGTTGAGTTGGATACTCTTAGAGGAATGACTGGCTAAGATTTTGGGTCGTTGGTCCTATATTACTATCGAAAATGCTTCCATTGAGTCGTTTAATGCAAGCCATGGACAGCCAGCCAGCAAAAACAATTATCTCAAGGTTACACACCCCAAACCGAAGCCTGCAAAATGGAAATAACATAGTAGAATTGCAGTGAATGCTGAGGACTTGGAAGAACCAACAATGTCATCTACCTGACCTAGACGAAGTACAGATAGCAAGATAGAACTTCTAAAAGCGGCGGCGAAGACTTAGTTGGGAGTATGCACCAACTCATCTGCAATACATGGTCAGTTGTCCAATCCTGAAGGAAGGAAGCCATTTATAGAGGTATCAATCTCCTCAAAATTGCCTTTAACATCCTTTCCGCCGTATGATATGAACATCTGAAGCAGTTCGTCAACATCCTGATAGGTCCGTATTAATGTGGTTTTCTACCAGAAAAGTCCACCATAAACCAAATATTAACAAAACGGCAGATCTTGGAAAAAACCCAGGAGCGCCAAGTCAGTACGCACTACATTTTCATCAATTTCAAGGTTGGTTTGATGATGATGTCAAACAAAATTTTAGACAAGATGATGCACTATCATGCGATGTCTTCAAAATCATTCTTAGGACAATAGTGCAAAAGAACCTTGTCAACGCCAGAAGGCAAAAAGAGGCATATGCTGTCATGAAGAAAGACCAAACCTGGATCAGAACGTTACCATAAACAGCTATAACTTTGAGGTAGTTGGGGCTTTATCTATCTTGGCTCCGCTATAAATACAGATAATAACATCAGCGCTGAGATCAAAAGAAGAATACCTCTGGCTTTTAAAGCTAAGCCCTCTTTCGAAGAACTGAAGTGTCGCTCTATGAGAATCATCTTCAATGTAAAGCTTTCTCCAAAACGCTTTTACAAGCCATATTAGTTTCTAACAACCAAGACGAAACTTCTTACAACGAGCTCACAAACTTTTCAATCTTGTGCACAACATTAGATAAATGTTACTAAATCAAAAACGATTATTTCCAAATTGTTGTCCTGATCACTTAAAAGAATACTTTCGTAAGTAAGTAATTACCGAAATGTTCTATTGAAATTAATGTTGAATACTCAACTTTACCTTCATAGCAGCTAACCATTCACCTACTAATCCCCATTTTAAGTAATAAATGTGATTTTAATTTTATAGAATTTTAACTGAACTAGATAAATTTGCTAATGATTCAACTCAATTATTATAATCTCATACCTTATATTTCAACATGAATTTGTTTTAAATTAGATTTAATCTTTTTATTTATATTTTTAATTTATTAGGCTTATATGTTTTATTTCAATTTGACCAATGTATTCTTTATACCGCGAATCTTTCACAGATTTATAAGTATTTCCTACTGTGTTAACATGTATACTATATAATAAGTATACCTTTAATCTATACTTTAGACGCAAATCGTATTTTATATGATTCAAAGATGCGAAAACAAATATAAACTTACGGGGAGCTAAAAAAGTGAGTATCTTAAAGTTGATGTTGGGAGCAAATTAAATAGCACCTTAATGTTTTTTTTTTTATCATGAGATGGGAAGTTCATGGTATGGGCAGGTCTACTCGCACCCAAACCAATTTTTGGAATTGTTGTTTGTCTAAAAAAAATTATTTGTCATTCAAAATGTAGTAAATGCTGCCGAACTATTTTAAGATTTTTTTTTTTGTAAAGTTTTAAGGAGAAAGAGTTAAGAATATCAATAAATTTCTGTCATATTTATTTGTTCAAAGAAGATTTTCGATTTCAAATTTTTGCATACTAAGAGAAGCAATTCAAAGTTGACCAACTTCAGAGCGAAAAACGCTTCATAAATATTTTCCTTATTAATTGAATTTGAAAATAGAAAATATTTGCGAAATGTTTCTGTAAACTGGTTTCTTGAAACTGCTTTACTGCCTTTTATGTGCGCAAGCCTTGCAAGTCTTGTGTGTCTGCAAATAAACGAAGATTTAAACATAAACCCAACATTAACCACGTTAAATTCAAAAAGTAACCAAAATAAAGTAAACTTTCAGTGGAGTCAACCTAAGATTCAAGAAATTCATGTTTTTTTCTTTAACAAGGCTGCCTTAAAAAAATATTAAAAAATTCTAAATAAAATATTAAAATTTTTCGTCCATCTCAATATTCAATACCTTGCCGATGGCCCCGATTTAAGAAATTGTCTAGGGATATTCCCATAATGTCGATCTTAAATGTAATCCACAAAAGAATATAACCAACCACTTCCAATTGAAAATGGATTACTGGATGGCTTTTGTGGCACGTTATCCCAAATTGACGAAGTCATAGTTTTCCTTAATCAAAATCCGCAATTCCTGACCAAAAAACAATCGGTTATCGTACCTCGGCGCTCCCCATTGGCTGTAGTATTTCTTCCATTGTTTCCATTCCAAAATTTTGCAATTTTGCTAGCCAACGAGATAAAAATTCGTCATCTGAAAAGAATGATTTTTCGAATAAACGCTTACTTCAATCCTTGAGTCAATAGCGGCCAAATATTTGACCAGTTGGCGTAGGACGACTCGGAAATCTGCGTCGATCTTCACATTGCACCAAAATCTCGAACGAATTATTCCGTAAAAATACAGTCATGGGTATTCCCTGGTCGTGAGGAGTACTTACTTTTAATGGCTTGCCAATGTATATTCTGCAACGCTTCATTATGTACAGAATATCTTGTTATGATGATCATTTTTGGGTCACCTTGTAGAACAATATTTTTAAGGTAATTGCCTTAAGATTGCTGTTTTTCCTCCTCGATTTTTTTGGAGTTACAAAAGTTTGCAAATAATATGTTGATCGCGTTTACAAATTGGCAAGCGGAAATGGCAAATAAATAGTGTATACATCTAATTATAACGCCACATTTTTCAAAAGTAAATTTGTCAACCAATAATTAGTAAGAGTAAGAATACAATGTATTGTCACTTTTAACGGTAATATTTTCGGTTACTAAACAAATCCTTAGTAAAATTTTTAATACAGAAGCTTGAGGATTAAAAGGTTTGACGGGTTGAAGTGATTTTCTTTTTGCTATGCTTATGACTTAAATGCTAGACAAAAAATCTTAAGACTAGCTTATACAACTCAATTTTCTTATCTAACTTACTTCCTAAATACAGCCGTTTTTAGCTTAACTAACGTACTCTTAAAATTCGTAACAATGCTTGTTATAAACTAAGAAAATTAAAAAAAAAAGTTGGTAAAGACGCGTTCTTTGTTTATTAATATATTTAAAACTATTGTCACCAACTCAAAATAAGCTGAAATTACTTAAATCTGCCTTAAATACTTAAATAACTAATTTCTATCTTAATACATATATGCAAGACAGGCAGAAAGATAAGCAACTAACATTGTCACGCTGCGAGTGCATGCAAGTACATTTGCACAAAAATCAACATTTCAAAAAATATGTTTCTGTGGTTATCCACTTTGCGCCAATTCCCTTGTATTCTTTAATGAACCAAACCAGGGGACGTTATACTATTTAAGATAGCCACACATACTTTGCCCTTAGGGCTCCTCGTCGCTAGAAGAGTTCCCTCCCTGTCTTCTGTCAGCCATTAGAATTGTTACTGCTGGCGTTCAGATCTTTTAGATCGCGGCCTGAAACCGCCTTCATCGGGCAATGTGGAAGATAAGCGGTAACGCTTATCTATTCTGGAACAGACCTATCGAGTTTAGACAGAGGAAGATTTCTGCGGGTATAAGATTGTTGACCGTGCTCCTCATTTCTCTAGAAACGTGACTTCGTATCAGCTTTATACTGAAAATTATCCACTCTTATGAAGTATGTCCTGTTGTGTAGGAACTCGTTGGGATAAAATTTTCTGTAATCAGACTCTGTTTAAGTGTAATCAAGTCCTAAAAACTTGCCTTTCAAAAAACAAGACAGATATTCAAATATAATGAACGCCTCCTGTCTGGTCCCATAATTGAGAGCTTTCGCCATTTCCTGATGGTATCCGAAGAGGCCGCAGACAACAGGGTCCTAAACAATTTTCTTTCGCATTTGCGAAAGTTGATTTTTAAATTTCAGTCATTGCAAGTCGCTTAGTCTTTTAGAAGTCACACTGCAAGAGATTTCTTATGATGTCGATCTTCGGAGCTGATCTGTATGCAATCAACGCATGTGGATGCGGCTTAAAGTGAAACAAGATGTCGCATTGCATTCTTTTTTTAACAACTGGGTGGCGGAGTTGGTAGAGCGCTTGCTTTTCAATTGGTAGGTCCTACGTTCGATTCCTACAGTGGTCTAGTTTTTCGAATCTGGTCCAGTCACCATTTGCTATTGGAATATAGTCGACCAGCGATAATATTCTGACTAAATGGGTGGCATTGTTGTAGTGGTTGTTGTATCGGCTTGTCAAAATAGTGGTTTGGTAGATGGTGTGTAGATGACTCTTCTATGAAGGCATAACACTGACAACAGATTGGTTAGCTAAATCTACCAAATTTTCGAAGTACATATATACAACTAATGTCGCATAAATATTCGCCTGCGAATAAGGCGAAAGCTAATAGATCGATATGAAAATCCTTCGTTCCGTTTCAGGCTCGGAAATGAGTTGAAACCAAAAACATCTGAGTTTCTCAAACCACTATATAATCTTTTATTCTTCTCCTAAATCTTCCGCTCGCTCTGTGCTACTCGCATTATTAGAGTAATCATAACCTCTTGAAGAGCAAGCCAATTATAAAAAAAAATATGAAATAAAAACTACTTTTACATAAAATTGCTTAATTTTTAATCAGACAAAGTATCATAGATACTTTAGCTGACTGAGCCTAATTGAGCAGATCTTATCACATAAATAAAATTGTTTAGTTATAAAATGTAAATACATACAAACATACATATCGATAATTGAAATTAACCTTTCAAAAGTTAAATAAATCTACTTTATTGAGAAGTGAAATAAATAAATGATTCATTTATGTTGTGTTTTTTCTTGTTTAATATCGACGTGTGAACTTAACACCTAAATAAGTGCGAAGTAGGTAAGTATTTTGTTTTTTGTTTTTTGTATCTTTTAGTAAATATTTCCAAGAATAACAACTTTTTATTTATTTATTTTTATCAGATAAAAAAATATATTCGATTGAATTGAATTGTATTTACATTATATTGAATGAATGTTTTCAAAAACTTGCGGAAGTGTGATTAAGGGGTTTATACAACACAATAGATTGAGTTTGTGTTTAATAAATCATCTTGGTATATCGTAAGAAAATGTATCCAATGCTTTGTTTTTTAATGTGATGACGCAGCTTAGTTTGGCTAAATGCATATTTGTCAACATATTCGAATTACTTTAACACTTTATTTTACTTATTTAACTTAACTATATTAAACCCGCTTATTGGGCCTGTGTGAGTACTGTATTATTCAAAATTATTTAACTAACGATTCCTGTTGTTAATAATCTAGACAAAGCCAATCTCTTTGCTGCACAATTCACAGCAAGTGCCACACTTCCAGATTGCGCTATACCACCAGTGCTCGACAGCGTCGAACATTTTATGAGACAGATATATTTTCGCACTTGCAAAGTCACAAGAGTAATGGCAGATCTTGACATAAAAAAATCCGGTGGTCCATAAGGCAGAACCACCGCGTAAGCTTTTTGAACTGTTCTATACCTCAGGCATTTTTCCGAGTGAAAGAAAACCGCATTTGTCCAGTCTGTCCCTTATAAAGGCGAATCTTCTTCTCTCTCCAATTACAGACCCATAACACTTACGTCCCTTCTTTCAAGGGTCATGGAAACACTGAAAAATTGTCGGCTTATGAAATATGTTGAAACACGTTAAGTTTTTAATGACCGGCAATACGATTTGCGTAGTAACAGATCCATCCACAGGTGAATTGATGACTTGTCTCATGGAAAAGTGGTAGTTCCGAAACATTACTTTGGCGAATCAAAGATAGTTGCACTTGATATTTCAAAGGCATTTGAAAGAGTTTGGCACCTTGCTCTTTTGTGGAAAATGCATGCATCGATTGGTCTCTTCTTCGATGAATTGCAAACTTCCCTTCGATTCGTACAATGCAAGTTTTGCTGGACGGTTGCAAGTCTGAAATTCACCATATATAAACGCTGGTGTTCCCCAAAGCTCAGTTATGTTTCCGACTCTCTTCTTAATTTTCATTAACGATCTATCAAATCTAATCCAATTTATCCCTCCGTTGATGACAGTACCCCTAGTTTCAAATATGCGTTTATTGATTCGCGTACCTGTTCTTCAGACGTGGACATTGAACGGCAACGTAAAAACATACTCTTTAAATTCTGAAATTGACAGCAAAATCAAATGGGGTCTAGCTTGCCGAGAAGAACTTAAGACTTGCAAAATACAGTGCTGTCTGATGTTATCAAAGCGAAACCCTTCTACGCAGCCATTGTCTATGAATGGCATTTGGAGGCGAGTTTCCAACATGGAAAATTCGCCAAAAATCATTTTTTTTTAATTGCAAATAAGCCTCAAAATCAGAAAAAAAAAACAAAAATTGTAGTGTTCGAAACATTATTTTCACCCGAAACCGAAGCCGTAACCGAACATTCGGCCTCGGTCAAAGTTTCAGCCGAAACCGAAACCGAACCTTATTAAGACAAGTTGGAATCGATTATGTATTATAATTGTTATTATATAGTCAGTGTATTATTACGCAAATAGAAAGTTATCTCGTCTGCAGTGACCTGTCACGTCACGGAAGCACGTGGAGTAGATTTTCCTCCCAACAGTCGGCTCCATCACGATTACAATCGATGGGTCAAAACTGGAACGAAAAGTGGAAGTTAATCTTTTTAAATAATTTTAGTTTAGAACTCTCCTTAAATGTTTTACCACTATCGCTGCTGTTTAGTAACATTTCTGCATAGGAAATATTCATCTCGAACGACAGCAAAGCTGCCATAAAATCTACACACAAGAAGATAGCGCACTTTTAAAGGTTCACCTTTACGGGGTCACAGGACATAGGAATCTCCACGGAAACTGCAGAGCAAGATGAGCTGGACTGTGAAGGTACAATGCACCCTCGCAGATGCACTTCACAATATATTAACATACCATTAGTTGGGGTCAAACTAAGCATTAAAAATAAATACATCAACCCTATTGCAATATCACAGAGAACCAGAAAGCTACTAAATCTCCTCTTCGAATGTTCGGCCATAGCGACACATATCCTTTGACCCGTTATATTTGACCACATTAAGTAACAACGCTTCATTTTGTCTTTTGAAATGCACCCCGTAAATTGCCAACCATATAAAGGGACATCTGCAAAAACTGCGCTGAAACCATTGAGCATTTTATTACCCAGCAGAGCAAAGCTAGATTAGCCCTTACATTCTTCGAGTAAATATAAGATCTTACTATAACTAAAAGAACGCCCCTAGCTGGAATACAACTCCCATGTTAAGGCGAATGCTCCAATGATCGTCGACATTGTTCAATTTCGAGCGATAAAACTCATAAGAGAAGAAAGGATCAAGAAGTCACTTGACACGATTCAACACCGACGCAACGTCTACTGCCTTTCCATATTTGTTTTTATTTTTTATTTTTTCCATAGCAGCAAAAAAAGAATGTGCAACACTCCACACAATAATATAATTGTTACAATTCAAAGAAGATTAAAATCAATGTCCATCAGTACTTGTCTCTTTTTACTCCGTGGTCCTTAAAACATCCAAACGTAATAGTACACTGTTTAAGTTAACATTGTTCTGCACATATATTGTAGTTCCGACTCTTTGATAATTTTCGGCTGGCAACTAAGTAATTGCGGATTTCACTCATAGATGGATTTAGTTGAATTTTAATGTTTGCTGACGTAATCGAAATGTCAAATAAATTTTGTTATTTGATTGTTGGTACTTGAACTGTCAATCAGTAAAAAAATTTGTTTGATCGGTTGTGTAGTTTTTGTTTGGCGTCTCCTTTTGGTTTTTTATTTCCGGAAAGAAAAAAACGCATCGCACACTCACAAAAAGTTATGTGCTGTTTATGGTGTCCAATCTTTAAAAGAACGGCAGTGTCAAAATTGGTTTGCCAAATTTCGTTCAAAGATGAAAAACGCTCTGCTCGTCCATTTGAAGTTGATGACGACCAAATCAGTGCAATATTCGATTCGGATCGTCACAGTACAACACGTGATACTGCAGAGAAGCTTCATGTATCACAAACATGCATTGAAAATCTCTCAAAACAACTTTGCTATGTACGAAAACTCGATATATGGATTCCTCATGAACTGAAAAAAAAATCATTTAACACAACGCATTAACATCTGCGATTTGCTAAAGAAACGTAATGAAAACGATCAATTTTTAAAACGATTGATAACTGGTGATGAGAAATGGGTTGTTTACAACAATGTTAATCGAAAAAGATCGTGGAGCAAGCCAGGAGAACCAGCTCAAACAAGATCAAAAGCTGGTATCCATCAAAAGAAAGTTATGTTATCAGTTTGGTGAGATTACAAATTCATTGCCTACTTTGAACTGTTACCACCCAACCGAACCGATAAATTCAGATGTCTACATTGAACAACTAACAAAATTGAACAATGCAGTTGAAGAAAAGCGGCCCGAATTGACAAATCGAAAAGGTTTTGTATTCCATCATGACAATGCAAGGCCACACACATCTTTGGTCACTTGGCAATAATAATTGGAGCTTGGTTGGAATGTTTTGCCACATCCATCATATAGTCCTGATCTTGCACCATCTGATTACTTTTTATTTCGATCCTTGCAAAACTCCTTGAATTGTAAAAATTTCAATAATAATGATTATGTCAAATAGTACCTAGTTCAGTTTTTTGCTGATAAGAACCAGAAGTTTTACGAACGTGGAATTATGATGCTGGCTGAAAGTTGGCAAAAGGTCATTGCTCAAAATGGGCAATACATTACAGAATAAAGTTATTCCGTTCCATGAAAAAATTGTCTTTTATTTTCTAAAAAAAAGTCCGCAATTACTTAGTTATTAGATATTTTAAATGATTTTCCAACCAGAACACCAGAACTAATATACAAAAAAAACAAAATGTTAAATTCAGAATCTGAGTCATTTCCAACAAGCAAACATTAGGAGTCGAGTGTACAATTTTGTTGCTTGTCCTTTAAATCCATTCAGTCCTCATTGAAGCGTCTAAACGTATACATCTCTTAAGAGCTTAGATAGTTCTATGAAAAACTAACCCCCATTTTATAACAAGTTTTGAAATTCAAAAACTATGTATTGCTATCTATTTTTCCTATTGTTCATTATAAGGTAAAGGCTAAATTTCATGGGAATAATAAGTATGTACATATTACAAAGATGTTTGTTGCGTTTAGTTCAAAAGTTAAATACATATATGTATGTATGCTTAAGTTTATTGTCAGGAACAAAATGCGAATTTGGAATGATATATATGTACATATTTGTAGTTTTCTAATAATACTCTAACCTTGTATTGGATAATTGTGTCATGCGTAGTCTAGGATTTAGTAGTAGATGCACAAAATAAATTGATTTAATATTGAAATCAAGGTTAGTTGAAAAAAAGTTTGATTTGAAAAGTGTATACTTTATTTACATTTGCAAGGCTTGAGTTATTTACTACTTCGATTTATATTTTTTAATTTTAGAATAGGAAAAATGTAAAAATTAGACACACAAATATCGAAGAACGGAAAAACGATATTCAAAATTTTAATTGATAAAGTTTGTATACAGTAAATAACTTCACATGACTTAAAATATTCATTAATTACGGTGTAAATAAAGTCGTCAGCATTAACATTCGTAGAATATTAGGTGCATTTAAACTGCTTTCTTACCAACTTCTTTGTGAGTCAGTCGGTGCTTTTTAGGAATTTAAAAACATTCGGCATGTTAACTTGACTCTCATTTTTGGTATGCATTTCAAAAACCTGATTTTCTTGTAGGGGGAAAGTCGGTGCTGGAAACCACATCTTCATCCTCATCATTGTGGTGTAATCAGAAATCGCTTGTACGGTTTACCATTTGTTTACCATGTCACAGTGTCCTGTGAGTTCTTAAGAGAGCATGCATACAGCAGACCTATCCAAGGCAAAAGGCTCTCTATTCATTTTTGATTGAATTCAGGCTGTTGTGTATGTGACGTGCCAAAATTGCTTTTGGAACGACGTTTTGAACTAACCTCGTTTATCACTATGGCGCGGTTACTTTGTATATGATACTAATCGCGATTGCTGACCCTTTTCTTTCGATATTATCTGCTTCTGTGTTCATTTTGATGAGGAATAGCATAGTGTGATTTTGTGACTCATTGACAATCAAAATAATAACATTCGAAGGTTGAGGATTACTTTTCGGAATAATCTTTGCTGCTTTTTCAATGGCATATTCTTTCGAAGGATTCTGACTTTCTTTTCCATAGATCCTTTTCCAGGGTAGAAAGAAAGAATTGGGTCTTGCAACGAAAGCGTTCGTGATTTTGCTGTTAAGCATTGCGACAGTCTGCATGATCTATGACCATGGTTGTTCTTTTTCTTATTTGTCTTTTCAGGTCTTCATTGATTGATACACAGACCGCCATTATGAGCTTCTTCCATAATGAACTTTCTTGTTTCTTAATTATATAGCAGTTCAGTCTTTTAATTTGTAGGATCGGACCGAACTAACTGCCCACGTTATTCAATCCAATCACCTCCAAATCCAAGTTTCTAAATTCTAGATATTCTGTTATTAACATTTCGGAGCCGATGTTCTAGAATTCAAACAATTTATTTGTCAATTCAATTAAGTCTATTAAGGATAAGGAAACGAGTCTTATGTTATCATGTTTTTGAAGCTCCAACTGAACTTCGGAAAGAGTTTTTGCGTCCCCGACTTCTTTTTATTAAAGATACTTTTACGAAAAGGAAGCTTTGCTCGACAACGTTACGTTACCTAGTTTTACTGGCTTCGAAACGCCCCGAATCCTCTTTTAACGATCAAACAATTTACGGTAAAGCTGCGGCTGTGAAAAAAATGTCTAATTGTTATTTTTCAGAAGGGTAGGCTTATTTTTATATATTTTTTTAATATTTTTTTAATGGACATTTATTTAAGTCCTGATATTTATATCCGATTTTAAAAGCTTTTTTCAGTAACTTTCGTATTTAGAATGTTCAAATTCGTTTGAAATTTATTGAGATACAAACTGCCTTCCGTTCAATACGGAGAATTTTTTTAACTGGCAAAATAAAAGAGAGCTCAACAAAGTTAAGTGCTTTGCTATAAAAAAAAAACTACGACAAAATTACAAGTTTATTTTAACTAAACCTTAAATTAATTTCATCTTGAAACTCAAAAGGAAAAAGAATAAGAAAATTTTGCATTTATCATTTATCTTTTGTCTTTCTTTTGTTTTCACGTCTGCATTTCTTGAACACAAAAACAACAGAACAAACCATCATTATCAGGGTTGCCGATGAGCAATTATACTTTTCTTAACAATTTGTTCAACGAATGCACACTCTTCTGCTTGACTTCATCACTATTTGATGAACTTTTTTTCAAGTTAGTTTATAGTAAGTGCTGATGGAGTAATATCATTAAGATTCAGTTTAAGTCATGTACGAAAAGATAGCGAACAAAATGCTATTGAAGAGCCAGAATTATTTTGTTGGATGGCGAAACACAGTTCATTTGTTGATTTGTCGAAAATTGATGCTTACAAAATAGTTCTTCCGAGGTACACGAATGCTGACATAAATCGTATACAAACGAAAGCCAATATAAATCTTTATGATAGGGGACTTGCTTGGAATATTTTTAAAATTTGATCACTTCAAACTCAAATTTGTAAAACATACAGCAGTAATAATAAGGAGTGATGTGATTTGATATATTAGTACCGAATTTTGTGTTTTCCTATTAAGAAGCAGCAAAATTAATACTATGGTAATAGACGTTTCTCATTGTTTAAAGTTCATAGTACATACAAGGGCACCTTAAAATCGTAAAAAGTAATATTGACAAATTTAGCCATAATTTTAGTTCAATTTTTGAGTTAAGTTAACCTCATGCAAACATTATCGTTAATTGTTGCCTGGCAGTTGTTTTTATTGAAACTTAAACACATGCCGGCTTAAAAGCCATAGATCGCTAGTGATAAATTGAATAAAATGAATTAACTTTTTGTATAAAAAAAAGTTATGGGCTTACGTATATTATTTTACTCTTGAATTTAAATGTTTTTTATATGCACCTTAAATTGTTCATCCAATCGGCGTTGCAAGTATTAAAATTATTAAATGGCAACACTGCTGTAGGACAAGTTTCCTGCATACGGTGTGACCATATGCAACTGTTGAATGTATGTAATATGTTTTGTAAATAAACTGTTTGATATAGTATATTGTTTTTTTAACAGATCGTACACGAGTGATGCTATTGGGTTAATACAAAATATCTTACTAAGTTTGACACAAAGTTGTAGGGACTGCAGTTTTTGTAGTCGATCTGTCTACAATAAATTGACTGTGTCAGAATTCCGCAAATTCTTCTTTACTTTTCTAATAAAAACTCAAATAAAAGGAATACTATACATCAAATAGAAAAAAAAAAACGAAAACCCTGTAGGCTCAGAATGTCATTGCTTATAAAACAAAGATTTTAACCCAGAAGCCGCAACCGGTAAACCACGAGTTTACATGTAATATATCTCCCGGTGCCTTTTAGTAGGACAATTGAAGTACTTTATTTTGTTTGTCGTTCAAAACACTGAAGGAAATACCTAGAAAATTTCTGTAAGTTAAAGTACATCCTCTTTTTTTTAACCTTTTTAAGAAGACGAAGAACAGCTTTGCTAATTTTGCCTTAGCGTCACAGAAAGATAACTGGATTCTTATACAGGACAAGAAAGAAGAAAGTTCTGAAATAAATTCAAACAATTTGAAAAATCGTGCTTTTGTAATTAATCCTGGAATCCTAGAACACCCAATAAGGCTACTAAAATAAACGTTATAGTTTTAACTTAATAACATTCATTCAAAAATTAAGCTTCAATCATTTTGGAGCTAATAGAACTAAATCAGCATAAAGCCTAATTATAATTTGTCTTTCTATATGGTCACACTGTTTTCATTCGATTGGAGTTGTCCAAAGAAACAAAAAGAAAAACACCCTTCGAGTGGTCCCATACAAACATTTATTTTCACCAAATACATTACCGTTATTGAAACAAAGTTAACACTCGTGGCTTGACGTTAGAAGCATTACTATGAACAAGTTTGAGGAGGTTCATGCACTGGTATAACTTGTGCACTTTTTAAGTTCCAAATTCATTTGATTTGACAATAATTATAACTAAATTTAATTAGTCTGTAAATTCGCCTTAGTGCTATACAACTTTCAGAAGAAAACTATTTGAAATCTCCACGAGCTATTTCCATCGAATGACGTATTGCGTGCAACGAAATCTAGTCCGCGTGTGTGGTGGAAGGAAATGCGGAGTTCTTACTATAATAAAAAAAAACTCCCCGTGTGGGAACACTCTTATATCTCAATGTCATGTAAGAACTCCGTTGCTTGCTTCCAGCTTTTCTGCACTACGTTCGGTTTGTTTTTGTTTTCTTTAATTCACAGAAACAGAGCAAAGGAAAATAACGTGTTGCTGACGACGTCGGATTGCTGAGTCGGAGTAGTTTATAACAGTGCGCCGTTCCTTTCGTTTGGAAAAAGAAACAAAATAAATCATTTTATCACAAATAAATATTTTTGTTGTTGTTGTAATTTTATTATAATGAAACCTGCTTGACATGCTTTTGTTGTAAGTGTTTAATTTATGTTGAAAATTTTAGTTTGCGCTTAAATTAGAACAATTAAATTTGTTTTCGTTTTGTTTTATGCTAGCGGCTTATTTTGTTTATTTAAAAAAAAAATAATTATTGCACTCATATTTTAAAAAAATGTTTTGTGTATGGAAAATATGAAAAAAAATTTTCATTTGTTTAGTGAATGTTTAAATATTCACTTTGGGTACATTGGCACCTGTTTAACATTTTGCAAATAAAATTAACACTTAATATTAAAAACGCGCTTGATTAAGTCTTGTGTACAGTAATATTTTATTGGTTTGCTGAATGTATGTTCGCTTTTTGCGTATGATCGAACAATTTTTCCGACAGCTTTAAGTGTTTGATTAAAAGCTTAGAATTGTTATGCCTGAGTAGAAGTTTCATATTGTTTGAGCCGGGTCTTATAAAAAGTAACCAGCAGAGTTGTTATCTCTTAAATCTTTCTGTATAAAGTTTTGTCCATTGCTCTGTTTGCGGACTTGAAGATCTCTTCCTACGATGAATGTCTTAGCCGTCCAAACATAATGTGAACTTAGGAAATAAGTAAGAAGTCCGTGGTGATCAGAGTTAGTTAATGAGTACATACATGTGAACGATGCGTTTTTAATTCATTCGATGCACAATTTGTGATCATACAGTTAGTGACAAAAGTATCGATACACTGCGATGGAATAATTAAATTTATAGTTTAACAGAGGCAAACAAACAAACTAGTTTAATTTATTTGACTTTATTTAAGCGAAAACTAATGGGTATAATTTGTAAGTTTTTCCTTTTATATTTTTGAATGAAAAATAAACAAAACAAAACCAACAAAGAATGCAACGCCACAAAAATATTGATACATCTTTTTAAATCAATAATTATTAAGGGCTTCCCGGGCTTTCTCCAAACTTTTCCTATGTTATCTGAAGCGAAGATATCAAACTTTCTTTCGTCACTGAATAAAACCTTTCTGCAAATGTCGATAGATTTTTGGCGATCGCAAATCTTTCCTTTTTGATTTAGATCTGACATGTAAGGTTTCCGTATTGCAGTTTTCCCATGTAAATTCTTTTCTTAAAGAGTCCGACGCACTGTTTCGTTGCTTGCTTTAGTTTGTAGATTACTTTCAAGTTGCGCGACAAGTTTTGGGATGGAAATTCTGTGTTTTTTTTCAACTTGTCGAACAAAATACCGCTTAGTACTTAGCGAAGTTGACCAACCACTACGTCTCCTATTTTCGACAGAATTTGTTGAAACTTTAGGATGATCTTTTGCACATTGGCAATATTCCGGTAGGATATGACATGGAGTTTTAGTAGGATTTGGCTTCCTTCTATCATGGTTTCTATGTTTTTGCGTCCCATTATTTTAAATTATGACCAACTCAGTTACATACACATGTCACGAAAACAGACAACTTATACAATGCACGTGGTTCTCCACTTGACAGGAAAAAAAACCCAGACAGAGGAACGCAAAAATACTGTTTTTGTGTTTGAATCAATACTTTGAAACTCTTTTTTCTACTACTTTTTTCTCAACCATCGAATCAATTTTTGTCGAAATTTTGAATGTTTCTGTTAAATGTAATTGAAATATGGATAAATAAAGGCGTTTATATTTTGTTGCTTCTATTACATTGAAATCATTTATAATTCTGCGAAAGCGGGGTGTATCAGAACTTTTGTGTCTAACTAAACCAAAGTGTGAGCGATGCGTGTGCTCTCATTGTCAGAAGACAAACACTCACACAAACACACCCGCTGCTGTTGTTTTACGTCTTTTAATATGGCGACAATCATGGAATTGAGACTATCTTGAAAAAAGATTGCACCTAACTAACCGGCAGATAGAGAAGTCTTCGACCACAAACAGTTCGTTTTAACGGCTCAAAAGGGACCTTGAAATTTTGATCGAAATTGGTTAAAAAGTGAGTAAACGCAGCGGTTCGGCGGTGCTTTCGGTCATCCGACCCTTCATTCACGGTGACAAAAGATGGGGCAAAAATTCTGTTTTAATATCGTATTCGTATGGCCTGTTAAGCTAGGATTGGCAGCCATAATCATTGTTAACCCACATCTGATTGTCCAAAATTATTGAAATATTAGGAGCATTATTCTAAGTCCATACATAGGATATTAATATTGAACTGGTTTTATTAGTTAAGTGAAACATAACTTTTCAGGACAACCTTATTTCTCAAACAATATAAAATTAATAGCTGAAACGCACATGCGATTGTCAGTTGAATCAATTTCAAATCTCATGACGAAATAAAATGTGCACGGTACACAACATAAATTAGAGATAATAATTTAAGATCTACGACTTAATTCACACCATATACCGACCTACTACCACGACTAGTCGCTTTTCACCTGACACCATTCTTGTGTTTATATGATGTAAACTTTTTTCGAAATTCTCGACATTCTGAAAGACTGTGTACCCACAAAGGAACTTCTAGTCCACACCTGACCAGAACTTAATATTTCGCCTTCTCGGCGAAGTCCACCAAAGCAAAAAGTTTCCTCATATGCTTAGTGCCTGATTTTTAATACGATGAATTGATGGGCCCCATGTTTCAATCCGCCCTAGCCACCACACTCCAGAGCACCTTCATTTAAATCCCAACGAAAAATGGTGAATGTGCCAATGGTGAGATGATTACATTGAACCTAGCAATTGAATTATGGAATTATTGGAACTCAGACGCTTAACCAACTGGCCTCCTTGTCGTAGGTTAACTACTTTATACTTTTCAACAATCTTAACCGCAAATGTAAATTGATTTTCTAAGTTTACCAAGGTATCGACTTAATTTTCTGACTTTCCATATATCCACAAAAATATTTTATTACCCACTTACCTCGTTTATATGACCGGAACGAGCGATCGAATTCAAATAGGTTTAGGCTTCAACCCAGATATATGCTGGACCGGATTAAAAGATCAGTAAAGGATTCAGTTTGACAGTTCTTCTGCCTCGAAGGGCTGGAAACAATTTTTTGTCTATTTTTTTAACACAATTTTTATTTCTGCGTATTTTAAATATTACTACTCGCAAAATTCTGCTATTTTGGTCTTGCCAATGTAGATCTCTCATTTCTCTCTCAAACTCAATCTTTTAAATCCTCGTTTATATTCAAAAACTATCTGATCCCACACAAATATTTTTTATCGGACCGAGTTATCCTATTTGAATCCGATATGGCACTTAATTTAACCGGATTTAAGCAGTTATTTGTTCTAAAAATTAATGGAAAAAATATTGTCCTTGGTTGTTCAAATGGGATTGAACCTATTCTCGTTTCTAACATCATCAAATGTTCAACATTCATTTCATAAATACAGACAAATGGTATTGATATTTTCAAAATCAATGCTACTCCTTATTTATATAGGTCAAGGTTTGGCTAAAGAGAAGACATCAATAAAATCAATGATTTTCAATTTTGGATAGGTTGCTATTGCGCCGGACTGCTTTCTAAGAAAATGGCAAATCAAATTTCTGAAAGTATGAAAGTATGTTATCTTAAAGAAGGATTTCGTTTCGATATGGCAAATTAAAGAAGGTTACCAAACTCTCATGACGTGTGAAAAAAGTGAAAAGACGTGCAATGATGTGAGACGAGAACAAAGACAATGTAACTCATAGCCCATCTTTTTCTTCACGAATGTCTCGATACTAAATAACTGATTCTCGAAAATTTATCTTTAGTCTTATTTACAGACCGAGCTGGATCTGGGCCTCAATGCAAACATTGTTTTTTTATGCCGGCTTGGTCTACCTGTGTTTGCGCACACCTATCTATCACCATCTTATCACTCTAGTGTAGATTCGCGGACTCATCACGCTGTTAGTTTGATGCCCATCCGCTCACGATTCATTCATTCTTCATTCTCTCGGCGCGCTGTGCAATTTCTTTATCGCCTGCTTTTTAACTTAACCAATTGATATTAGGTCGAAGGTTCGAATAAAGGAATCTACTTCTAAATTCTATAGCATTCAACATTTACTTTTGGGATCAAATTTTGTGTACTTTCAATTACAAAGTGGATATCCGTGCTGAATTGGCTTGTTCTGCTCCAAGTTCGTGATATAAAATTATTACTTGAAAAATATACGTCATCAGTTCTGTTGACACATAAATACGCAAACTTGAAGTATAAACTGATTGTAAATAAAATACTGTGAATTCAACGAATGAAAATAGTCGCTATTAAATTGTTCGCATTCTACTCCATCCATTGAGCAATCGAAACCAAAGTAGATCTTTTGTTAATGGAACAAAGAGATGTAAACGTATATAAAAACGCTTGAATTCTCCTTGAACTTGATTTCCCTGAAAACTCACTAATCTACACAAATGAGTCCTTTTTGATGAAGTGCAATTTCTCAGAAATCTATGAATTAATGACCCACGCTTTCCTTGAATTTTATTCTTACCAAAATATAGAAGATATCTGTCAATTCCGCCCTTAAAATTGGGTGTTTTAACAATTTTAAATCTCAGAAGATTATCAGCTTACTTAATTTATTCTATGAGCATTTAAAATAAAAATTAAGCTTTCAAATTTCAAATTTCTTAGTCAATTTTTCAAGCTTAACAAAAAACCATTTATCATTTTGATGTATGCTTATATATGCGTTGCTACGAACGTACATTAGGGATGTAACATTCTTCCCTCTCTTTTCCTTTTGAAAGTTACTATAATAATAGACATGAATTAAGGATCAAGCAAAACTAAACGTTTATCTTGACATGTATAGCATAGTTCATGCCTCATAAGTTTTACCCTCTTTCGCTAACGGTCTTGCGCGTTACTCACTTCTCAAGGTAATATTCTTACAGCTTTTTAATAACACTTTTGTTTTTTTTTTTTAAAAGATAATTATGTAATGTTTTCATGTATAATTAAATTTAATTGCTATTCAAGCTTTTATCAGTTACAAGTTTTCTTCACACCAAATTAATGTTTTGAACTATGACGGGAGGTAAATGTTTAAATTATTTGTTGTATATAAATAAGAATAATTTATAAAGAGAAAGAGCTTTTAAATTCTAGCTAATCTAAAAAAGCCCCAAACCAAAATTGAAAAAAAATCTCTATCTTTAAAACACACTTGATAATCTCGAACGCAATAATAATAAGCGATAATATAAGCCAACTTTGTGCATAACCAGAAAAAAAAACTAATTAAAAATAAATCGTATACGAGTTATCAGCACAGTGAACTGCCATATACAAACAGTCGTGTTGGTTTTTTTTTACTCTGCTTTACTTTTTATCTTTACCCTCAGCACAGATACATTTTTTTGTTTTTTTAGTTTTTAGTTTTACTTCTATTTTTCTCTGCGTAATTCCTGCCCACTCGTCGTATTATAATGTAAATTGAAAATAAAATTAAAATAAAAGCAAATCAAAAAAAAAAAAATTTATATCTTTTCTATACATCTTCACTTTATGTGTTTATCTTTATTTTTTTTTTTGTAAGTCGAAGAAAAAATAAATAAAGAAGAATGGGAATGGGAAAATTTTTAAAAATGAACGCCATAATTCTGTAATTTAATAATAAAAAAAAAAACACAAAGAACAAACAAAATTGCTTCAGTGTGGTATACAAGTGTTAAATGTATTTAAACGAATATAGTAATAAGAAGAGAGCAAGAAATAATAATTTTATGCATCACAAAAAAAAAGAAACTACTAACAAGCTAATAAAAAAGAAAACCTTAACAATGTAATAGAGAATCTGAGTATACATAAATTCAATTAAGATTTCAAAATAACAACAGATACTTAGATACTTGGCTTGGTTTTGTTTTTTTATTTTTTTTTATTTGCAAACACGATTAGCGAAAAAGTTAATTAACCTCAAACAAAGCAAAAGAAAAACAAAATTCAACTGAATTAACTGAGAGAAGAATTCAAGATAAAAATTTCAAAAACAAAATTATACTACATGTTATTTTTTTTTATAAATGATTAAAATTTATTTGTATCTTACGTTTTTATTTCATGTATAACGTTTCTTTATTCTTTCACTGCTCATACGTCGCTGTGCCATTCTTCCAACCAAAAAGTAATTTATCCAAATGTGCATACAGAGAAACCAATACCATTTCAGGACGAAGTCGTCTAGTATCTGTGAAGCTCTCTACGGCCCTACGGGTGCTACCTACTGAGTTTGTGCCATGAAAATCGAATAAAAATTTTATAAATCAAATAGTGTTGTGTATGTGTGTGTGTGTGTGTGTGTGTTGGTAAGTGTGTAAACTGAGTATCCGTATTTGATATTGTGCTGTGCCACAGTGCTGTGCCTTTGCCTGGGTTGCTGGCGTAAAACTCGTTTATGTTGTGTATATTATTTGTTGCCTGAATCCGATAACAAAAATTCAACGCGCATACATATGCATGTCAAAGCATTTTATTAACGTCAATGTGTAGTGGTGTGTGTTGATTTTCTTATATTATTTCAGTTTTATATTTAAGAGTACATGTTTAAGGCACAAAATAAAATATGAAGTAGAATTTAGAGTTTAGTTTTAAAAAAATTGTCGATGTGAATGGATCGCTGGCGTTGTTGTACGCGTCATTATAATAATAATAATAATAATAATATTCATAATAATTGTTGCCGTCGTCGTCGTTGTTGTAGCTTCGTCATCATATTTGTACTATTGCTGTGGCTTTGTTGTTTAGTTTTCTTTTGGTATTATCGCAATTTATTTTTGATTTCAAATTAAATTCAACGGAAAAGGAAAAAAAAATACATAAGTATGTGTGACGCGATGTGGAAACAGTGAGACTACATAGAGTTAAATTTTATAATTTTTTTTTTTTTAAATATTTGTTTATGATTTTTGTTATATCGTGGTCTTTGTTGGACAATAATAAAGCTTTATTGTGAAAGTTCACTTTGGCATCATCATCATCTGGTGTCTGTGTGCTTTTCGTCTTACATCGGCGCGTAAAGTAAGATAATAATATTAATTAATAATATTTTTTATGTGCACATTCTACACTGATGCATAGATATTTTTTTTCGTTCTTCTTCTCACTGATAATAGAATCGTTTCTTATTCTAATGAATTAATTTATGAGATATAATTGACATTTCTTGCTATAAATTTATTTACCTGCATGGAAACACACTTACTTTATATAAAATATTTTTCGGTATTCGTTTGAAATAATTTTTGAACTTTGTTTGAAAAACAAAAAAAAAACACAAACATTATTTTTTTAATCAGTAAAAGTGGCATATTACAACAACAACTATCGTAAACGCCGACGTGGACGTCCGCGTGGGATTTTCGAGATGAGCGAATTCGATGTGAATCTCATTCGTGAGTTTGAACGCCGGCCGGGTTTCTACGATAGGAATTCGTCACATTTCAAAGATAAAATATACAATGCACAGGCATGGCAAGAAATATCAAACAACTTGGGATACGATGGTAAGATATTTATTATAATTATGTATATATTTTTTGCAACAGGCAGATACTATAAATATGAAATAACAACGATTCGTTGTCTGTGGCAACGAGTAGTAGTATCATACCTACCAGCAGTGGTGGTTTGCGCCAGTATCTGGCAAGCTGCGTTTGCCACAGTTTGTTATTTCATGTTGTGTGTATTTCTTCATTCTTCTCATATTCTTTCTTTATTTTGGTATACGTTCGTTACTTAATATTTTTTTTATTATAGTAAAGTATCTTTTGATACGTTTTAACTTGAGTACAGTGGGCAAGGTTTAGTGTTAATAACAAAAGTTTACAGAGAAAACAGAAAAAATTAAAAACATACACAAAAGCTCTGGTTGATATTGCACTTAATTTAATGTATCTCAGTCGAAGCTTTTTAACTGTACGCTGTGAGGTTGAAACAAGAGCAGAGCGATTTCACATAAACTTTTTCCCTTTCTTTTTTTTTTTTGTTTCTTTTGTTCGTAATATGCTTTTGTGTATGAAATTTGCGATTTGTTTGTTATAATTTTTGTTTTTTTTTTTATTACATTTTGGAGTTTATTAGTTTTTTCGTTATCGCTCCGACCGACCAGTAGATACACTAGCAACGTTGTTTCGTTTTTCGTCTTTCTATACATAGATAGTTATGTACGTGTTTTAATTATTCAAAATATTATTCTGTTAAAGTATACAAAACGAACAAGAAAATACTAATGATATATCTCCACTTATATTGTGTCACGGAATAGTATAGTTTCTTTTGTTTGAATTTTAGATTTAAATGCAAAGTAAGGGAAATGGAATATAATAAAAATAATTGATATACATTTATGTATACGTGCCGAAAATAATTGTGTTTCGAACATGTATGTGAACAATTAAAATAGGTTGGTATCTTATGATTTGTACGTGAATATTAGATCAACTTTGTAGATAGGTAGGTTCATGTATTTAAAGTGTGAATATTTTGTTTGCCTCTATGAATATTATTCGTGCTAATATTTGATTTCATTGGAAAAAGAAAAAACTACATTAATTATGTTTACCGTGTACTGTTAATTCTAACAAAAGTCATAAATTTATCTACACACATACTTAGAGCCATTAGTGTTAAATTCTAAATCAAACTTGTCTTTAAGGTTAAATTTATGGACTTTCATGACGTGGATACGAATAACAACAAATTCTGTTTTTTTTTTTAATCGTAAGTTCGTAATTACAGTCGCTTTGTATTTCTTGGGTAGTTGCTCAGAACATTTTCTTAATCTTGTATATTTAAGGTTTGTTTCTGTTTGTCACAGTGAAAACTCACAATATGCCGGACAAGAAAAATACCTTGTTTTTAATTTAATATGTGACCCATTATTAATGAATGAAAAACTCCAGGAAATTACACACCTTTTCAGTCAGGTTGTTTCAAGGGTTAGGTTCAGTTGCAAGCAATCAATAGATACACTATCTATTGGTCTATCACATACACCAATGTTAAAATGAGGGAAAAAAACTGGTTCAAAAACATTCACTCACAGAATATAATTAAAAATTGTATTGAAAGTTTATTCCATTACTTTTTAAAAATGATACCTGCCATTACCGTGGTGAGGGTCATTCTTGTTCATGTTTTGCTTGATCTCATGTATCCATGCCTTCTAAAAGCCAAAGAAATAAGGCTGAAAAGGTGAGATAAGAAAATTACTAAAACGAGATATTCCGCAACCATGGACTGCATCTTTTAAAAGCTGAATTGCTGTGCAATTGAACCACATGTCCACAGATTCTGATTCATCAATTTCCGCTATAGAGACACGTTTATCTTGGGTCTGTACGGCTCGCAGACACAATAACAGTTTTATGGCCGGCATCCCCGAAAAAACTTTAGCCATAGTGGCTTCATTCTCATCGGAACAAGAATTCGAGAAATTCCAGTGCTTTTCCTGCGATGTGTTCAGTCTGTTTTAGGCGAGCGGTATTGTTGTGGTTTTACTAATTTTCTTTTTCCTCTTTGTTGCTGCGAAATAAAACTGACTGAATTCTGCTGAGATATTCTAAAATACCAGTTGCATGCAGCTTCCGCAATTTCATGGAATCGGTGAAATTGGTTGCAACATGTTCTCAAAATCCCTCCAAAATATAGTATAGAAGTCCATGGTTAGGCTTAACTAGTCTTACGGAGTCGCATTTGCTGAGCTTGGTGAATGTAGTCCTACAAATTTTCGCTTATTCAAATTTGTCTTTCTCAGGAGGGAGTTCTTAGGCCATGTTTTACACAGCTTCGAACCAACTTTTTTCAATCTGAATCTGTTCAAAATATGAACTGGAAAACATTTTTTTTTGTGTTAGATTTCTTATGAGAGCGTTTATGTGACAAGAAAACACATAAACACTTTGTCTTCAGACTTTACTAAACGATTGAATTCAAGACATGAATAAATATCCTAAAACGTGCATTTTAATTATTTCAAATTGTTTTTCAAAAACCTATTGACCGGAGTTATTTCGAAATTAAATAAATAAATAAACTTCCATCTATTTTAAGTCATATTCTATTAATAACAAACTGTTCATATAATATTTGTGTGATCTTAAAGGTATGTTTATCTGTTACGCCTGTGAATTTTAGAAAAAAGAAGCTATGAGAAGTTTTCAACGTATGGAAACTTTTAGCCATTCCTTTTCGCTTCAGGTTGTGTACGCTTTATCGCGATCAGCAGATTAAATATATTGATTATTTCCTATAAATTGTAGTAGGCATTTGTTGTAAATTACTTATGATTAAATCTTATGATCGGAAACATCTACACCATACATCACTTCAACGTTCTTTATACGTATTCACTTTTTTTTGGTCTTGATCTATTGCCTATGTTACATGGGTTAAAATGTTAAGCATGCCAGTGTTACCTTCATCTTAATTGGCTGAGAAGTTTCTCATCAAAGGCATAGCAAACCTTTAAACATGAAACAAATTGGAAAAAATGTGAATTCCAGGAGACTCCAGTTGAAATTGAAACTTAAAACCGCAGATAGTATGGTATATCATCGAAAAGATTGTTAACCCTTGAAAGGTGAATGCTGTCAGCTTGCCATATGAATCTCAGCACTTCAATTCTTTACATTTTGCAATCATCGAAATAATTGAAACAACTCGTTTAATTTCCTAAAATAATTAAAAGAAAACTGATTTTATTACTCATATGAAATAAATAGCTTTGTACAGCTTGTTTAGCTTTGTACACTGGAAACTAGAACACGCTTGTTTGTTATCCTTTCTAGGAATAGATACTAATAATAATAAAAAAAAACTAAAAATAATAAAATTATCCAGGTCCTAGAATCTCAACGGATTATGAGCAAACCAACCCGAAATGAGTTCATGCTATGATAATTAACCGTGCGAATTTCTCGTAAGCTCGCTTGTGACATTTTCAATACTTGACGGACTGGAGTTACCGAGAAGTTTCTGTTTTGTGAAGAAGCTCCTTTAAATTTTCTCATGTCGTCTCAAACATGTTTTCTTTCGAAAAAAATGAAAAGAAATAAAAATGAATAATATGTATCGTCAGTGTGAACTCGCATAAGTAAATATTGGATGAACAAATGCTTGATAATATAAGAAAATCATCCGAGGATCCAAACAGTTGGAGTAAAAACGGGCTTCGAGAAGCAAAATTATAATTGTTTCCTTTCGTATCCGAGTGATTATTTCCCAATTAAACACATATAGGAAGGTACTTTAAAACAATTTTTGTTACTATTTCCAAATTTTCGGCTTTGAGCCACTTGCATCCAAAGCAGTGTCATGGCAAAGTAACGAATTTAATCTCCAACAAATTTTGCCAGCAATTTTTGTTAAATTTAAAAAAAAATGTTTACAGGCATTTTAAAGAATATGCTTAAAAAAAGTGGACTTGCTTAAAGACGGTACTTAAGTGCAACCTTCTATATGAAGTTTTTAGTGCATTCAAAACAAAATAAATTTGCGTTTTTAAGAACATGCGCACTGAAGACAAAAAGTTGAAAAAGACGAAAAACCCCTTTTCCGAAACTCTTAACTTTTGTTCTTAAATTTTATATTGAAAAACTTCACAAAAAGTTAAAGTCATTTTATAACTAAAACAGAAATATTTAAATTAATATAACACCAGACCTATAAAGATATACTTCATCTTAAAAAAATCTTAACTTAAAAATGATTTTCTTGCTGCGCCAAGCTTTTTCATCTCAAGCTCCCAAGGAGGATTTAATGGTTAATCAATAGAAAACCAAATACAGTTTTTAGTTTGCAGTACGTTTCGAAATGTATCTGCACACAGCGAAATCAATAGCATGCGTTATTTTTACAGCTGGTGTCGGGTGTCAACTACATCCGATGGGTGTATTTGTTCAGATAACTGAGCTTATTATTTAACGAAGCATTGAAGTATTCATACGCAAATATGTGTATCCCTTTCCTAAGCATTTTCAATCACTAACGAATAGCATAGTATTTGATGAAGCAGTATTTACGTACATTGATTAAAATTGAATAATTTTCCTACCGATTTATAAATATCTTTTTGGATTTATTAGCGGGATAATTCTCTGTTTGTTCAAAAATCGAGAAGTTGTCTTTTAAACTTTTCTTGACGTTGTGACTTGAAGCAAGTTGTTGAAAAGTGCAAGCTGAAGGGTTAAGTCAAAACACACTTCAACCCTGATAATACATGTGCATAGATTTGTGCTTGCATTGTAAATAAGAGGTTTCGATTTCATTACTTCTGCTTACACGTTATTTTTTATATGCTAGATATCTTAAGATACAAAATACCTTTCCAGCTTACTTTTGAGTTTTTGGTCGTATAGAATAGATTTCACCCCATAGTTTTCACTCAGTTGACGATATTTTCAATTGATGTGTGCTAAATTGGATCAACGTTTCATCCAAGAAATCATTTTGATCTCGGTTAAACAATTCCAAAAAAGAGCTCTGATGCTTTTGGTTGAGTATGAACAAACGTGGCAACTTACGCAAAATTTCATTTAAAATTCAAAAAACAATACTTTTTGATATCAGGTGTCATTTTTTTCGAGCAACTTATGTATACGGTCAGGCTAAACCATTTTTGGGATTTTTTGTATTGCTTTCTAGAACGACTGCCGATTTGGACGTTTTTATGAATTATTTTTTTTAAATAACAAAAGTTGTTGCAATAAATACACTTTTCCTTGGAATTGTCGGACTATCAAAAAATTCTGACACGTATCGTTTGAAGATTTGTAGTATCTAGAAATATTTCATGTCTGTCAACATGGTGCCATTATCTGTCACACCAGAAACTTATTGAGTGATGGAGGAATTCGTTAAAAAAAATTATTTAGACCAAGAGGCTTGTCAACATATACATATACACGAGTTCAATAATTAATTCCCGGTTTCTTAAGCCCTCGATCATACATATGGATTTACAGCTGGGTGGTGAAGTTGGTAGAGCGCGTGCCTTTCCCAGGTTCGATTCCTGTAGTGGACTAGTTTTTCGAATCTGGTCCAGTCACCATTTGCCATTGGAATCAAGTTAATGGCACTATCACTGGATTGGTCGACCAGCGATAGTAGTCTTACTAATGGGTGGCGTTGTTGTAGCGGTTGCTGTATCGGCTTAATACCTAATTCGTGTTTTCAAAATAGTGGTGTGTTGATGGCTCTGCTGTGATGGCGTAACGCTGACAGCGTGGTGTTAAGCTAAATCTTCCAAACTATCAAAGTTCATATATCAAAAACTTATGTCGAATAAAATCCTGCGAAACAGGTGAAAGCTAATAGGTTGAAATCCTCTGTCCCTTTTCGGGCTCCGCCCACGGAAGTGAGTTGAAACTAAAGACATCTGAGTTTCTCAAACCACTACAAAATCTTTCATTCTCCTCCTTATTCTTTCGCTCGCTCTGTGTTACACGCATTATTAAAGTATCTATGTTTTCAAGCAAATATAAGTTGGTGATCTGAATTTAGAATGTGAACGATCTATATATTATGTATGTTGTTCGATCCAAATCGTTTTGAATAAGTCAGTCTTTTTTATCTTTACAGTGGAATAATTAAACATCTTTAGTGTATAATTAAAGAATAGATAAATAAAATACCGTTTTCAAAAAAGTCATATAAGGTATATTTTATTAGCTATTTGTTGTATTTATAAATAAATTTCTCAGTTTTCCCAATAGAAAAAATAATAAATTAATAGAAATTGTAAAAGAGAAAAAAAACTACAAATTGTTTTGAATAAATTAATTGGAATAAAATTTAATAAGCAAATGGAGGAATATATAACAAAGTAATGAAGTGGAACATGGGTTTGAGAAAATTTTTTTTTAAAATGATTTCAAACAAAACCTGAAAATTAAGTGACCACTGGATGATCTACATTTCAGACGCAAATAATTATGTAATAAACTAGGCGATACATTTGCGAGATTTGATATTAAAAGTAGCCCACAAGCTTAGAAGTTTCATGGCTGTTTTAATTACATTTAAGCCAATTGGTTGTATGTTGTTTGCAAATAACCTATTTGCAGATTGTCCCCGTACATGTGACGCGGAAAATAAAAATGCTTCGAAAATGCACTTCAAACGTTTTGTTCACCAATCTAAAAGTGAAAATATATATTTGATTGTTCTAATTTGTTTACAGTCTGACCATGATTAAAAGAATTTATTATTATTATGCCTTCTGCGGGTATCCACCTTCAGTCACTGCCCTTAGGATAGTGGTACAAGCCAAGTTTTTGAACCTCGCAAAAAAATTAGAAAGCGAGGGAGGCCGTATCGATCATCCCATCTTTTCATGAAAAAGTGCAAATGATCATTCAGACGAGGAAATGAATTCCACAAATGAAATGTGGATTGGAAATTATCATTTTATGAACAGAAATTTATTACTCTCGACGAATATTAACAAAATTTATCCGCAAAAATAATTAAATGCGCTGCTCCACAAACCTGGAGACCATATTGCCTCACCTAAAAGTGATCAAAATATAAATGGATGTTAGCAATCCCAGTCTTCAAGCTGACACTTACCGCTCTGTTAGTAGATATTCTAACTTTTCTTTGTCTTTAAAGACCTCGTTTTTTTTTGTGGCGGATACTGCGGTCTGAATGAGTAGACCTTTTGTATCTTGGGGAGTTTGTTTAGGCTAACAGACATTCCATCCTTCTCTGTCAAAATGTCTTAAGCATTGGATCGTCTAATGTCCAATGAGGAGCATATTTTTTTGAGGAAGATACGCCTTCTAAACCAAATTAGAGCTGATGGTTAGATGATAAGAGAAGAAAAGATTTATTTGAACTTTAGATTGTCTGAGTCCAGGAAGATTTCTCCACTGGGCAATTCGTAGCTTGTTTTCCCACCTATTGGTCAGTCCTGTGGCCGTAGTCCAGCTTACGCCACAGAAAGGTTCCGGACCAGTGAACGCGGCTTAAGAATCAGACTTGGCTAGTTGTCCGCAATTTCATTGCGCTTGATTCTATGATGACCTGGAACCCATCATAACCTAACTTTGTAAGGCGTCATAGTAGCTTTTGACGCATTTTGATTCCATTAGATTGGTTGACAGTGCCTAGAGCGCTGCTTGCCTTTCTGAATATATAAGAATTCCGGCCCCTTTAAGGCCTCTGGCAAGGTTAACTTTGGCACAGGATTCGTGAGCTTCTAAGCACTTGTATGTTTTCCCATGGGTATGGGGACTTTAGTGTTGGGTCCATAGAGGCCAGCACCGGAGGCAGGTGTATTGCACGACCATTGATCACGGTTAGAAATGTCTACCTCGAAGGGACGTCCAAAGCAGTATGTTGGCTTCATAGAATCTGCGATCGAATAGACTGTGATGAAATTGATTATTTTCAAGTTTGTTACCTGGTTTGTATTTCATTGCCAGTTGCATCTTAAGGGCATTTCTGGCGGCTGTTCTCCTTATGAAAATGTTAAGAGGAGACAGCCCAATGACAGCTTCCAGTAATGCGGTAGGGCAGGTGCTCATAGCACCAGTGACGCCCAAACAAGCTATACGCTGGACTTTTTCCAGCTTTTTAGAAGTTGTTACTTCTAAAGTTTTGGGCCACCAAATTATGGCTGTGTAGGTAATAATAGGTCTAACCATCATGATGTACAACCAGTAAAGCATCTTAGGTTTGAGACCCCAAGTTCTATCGTAAAACCGCTTAGAGGCCCACATGGTCTTGGTTGTGAAATCCAATTCAGTTTCTTATCCAAGATAACGACAACACCGAGATACTTGAATTCACTCGAGTATATCTTAGATGTGCCCTCAATAACGTTTGGAGACAGTCAGTTGTCTCCTCATTGTGAGGGGACCAGAACGGTTTATCTTATTATTGTTAAAATAATTTTTGAACATTTCAGTCAGTCAATTCAATTTGTAATTTTAATTGGATGAAAAAATTGTAATTTTTAATTCATCTGGGCTGCGAGTACTTCCAAGGCTTATTTGATTTAAATAAATATATTTTTGTATCTAAGGTTCAGAGAAATACTCATGAGTCTTCTCTCTTCCTGCATCGTCAAGAGGACGTTGCATGAAAACTATAGAAGGGGTCCAGTAATTTCCAAAGGTCGAAAATGGTGACCATAACGTGTCGGAGAGTAGGTATGAAAGATACAAATTATGTGCACCATCTGTTCTGTTTGTCATGTCTTTTACTTTTTTTCGCTTGCTCTGTTCTTCCTCGTTAGAAGTGTCAGATTCTTGTGCTGTTTTTTTTTATTATGTACACAATCATGGTTCAGTAAAATTGCAGGTATGACATTTTAGGTATGGCTGTATCCATACATTCTAAATACTTGGAAATACCACAGTTGAACTCAGGCAGATAGAAATAGATTGTTAACTTCTTGCAATTGCTTAAGATTAGGTCGTTTTGCGACGATACAGGAATTGAAAAGGCAATTCGGTTCATCAATGTAGTCGAAACTATCGTTGAGTGAACACATTACTTTCTATATAATATATAGTATACAGAATAAAAATGTTTTAATCAAAGGAGTATACCAGTAAACAGTTGTACTTGGAAGTGAATGGTAAAGTTTAGTCATAAATCAGAAAAATATATTATTTCAAAGTGACATTCAAGTGTTCCTATGCTTTAATTTTTCCACTTGAGTTAAATGAAAACAAATTCAAATGGAAACCGTTTTTTTTTTTATTATTGATTCAAATGTCACAAGCACAATAAAATGTAGTGTTTATTTGTATATTTGAAGATAACCCAATTAAGCATAAGGCTTACTGTCACATAACTTGAATGATTAAGTGAAATTTAATAGTGAAGTATGGCGCACTTCTATTACATTAACGTTAATCTTTTTTTATGTTTACTGATACGTACAGTCGTTCCTATAATGAATATTTACCATTTAGTTTACGGCGTTAAGTGTTATTCGATGAATGCAGTAGTGTCGAGGAGTTAACACATTTTTTTTTAAACAAATACGATACAATTTTACATTTGAAATTTTGAAGCACAGGCAGAGATAAGTGTGATAAGGTTTCCGGGTTTCAAGATCGTAGATCGGCCTTGTGTGTGTCACTCATCGTTATATGTACAAATGCATATGTGCATGTACACATGTGATTGATTACATTAAATCTAACATTTAATATTTTATGTGTAATTTCGTTACAATACTGGAGATTAAAATATCATTGAATTCATTTTATCCAAATAAATTGTCGCTTATGTAAGGTATCTCTTTGAAAATAATAAATAATTAACGGCAATCGGTTATACAATACATCCAGTTCAAAAGATGCAACAGCCGTTTCTTCAAACTGAATCCAATTGTTATGTTTTTGATGAACCACGACAGCAGGTAAAAATCAAAGAAGGGTGGCTAAGAGGGTAGTTAATAAATAGACAAGATGACTTCTTAATTAGGCATATAGGCACAGAGATGTGTATTTACGTATGTATCCAAGGTACGTAATTTGTTATATTTCTCTGAATTTTGTCTGCTTTTTGTATTCTTGGGCATTTAAGTCTAACCTTTTATTTGGAATATAGATGAATAAATATATATCCCTACAAATATTTTTTTGAAATTGAGAATATATTATAAAATATCCAAATAGAAATTCGTTTCAACTATTTCCATACGACAAACACATAAAATGTTCATATAATAACCATAAAAGTTTTAAAAACAAGTTGCAGCATTTATTTTTGTGCTCTGATTCGTCTTTGCAAAGTCTCGTTTGAGCTCTGGCTACAGACTTTCGATTCATACTGAACGATTGAGTTTACCAATCCACATTCATTAATAACTAGCCCGAACAATTTTTAGTTTGATCTGCTCGGAATTGGTTGTTAACCTGTTGGAGGAGCCATTTACGACACAAGTTTCATTCTGAGTATAGCTGAACATATTGAAATCTGGTTGTGCATTCAAATATGATCAAAACCCCATGAACTATCGTGTTTAACAGTCCATAGTTATAGGACCGATTTCTTTTCTGTTTCTGATCTCCGAAGCAATGCTCTTGAACCAATAGTCCCAAATGAAAGTGTCAGCTCCGACACTGGAGTTTACTCCTTAAAATTAAAAAATCCCCAAAAAACGACTATCTTAATATGTTTATATTCCTTCCATATTTTACAATATTTTTTTATCTTATTCTTAATCGGTATTTTCGCTCTCACTGTACTCCACCAGAGAAGAAAAAACAATATTGAATCATTTGCCGATTTTTGAGAATTGGCTGAACTTGGAAATGTGACATACAAAATTTTGCCATCTTTCTACAGAATTTATAAATTGACGTGAAATGTGAAGCTTCAATTTTTGTTAACGTTTGATTTTACTTCCCATTTATTTTTCATACCGTGCCCTACATATAAAACGATTCTTACGGAATAAACTCCAAAACCTTTAAATTCAATCCTATTAAGAATATTCCCCAATATTGTCTGAAAATCGTAATCGAATTTCTGTTCTCGATGTTCAACACACCGGCAACGTTGAATTTCGTGCAATTTCGTTTTTTAATTGTTCTTCCAGTTCAAGCATTAAAGTTCAATTTATTCGTTTTTGAACTTACGATAAAAACGGATGTTGGACTTCTTTTCTTTCTTTATTTAAAATTTCTTCATAAAATAAATTTGTCAAAAATCGCGGTATCTCTAGTTTACAAATGCAAAATTTACGCCAAAATGACAATTAATTTTTATTTTAAACATTTTCCTGAAACCAAATTTGTCATCCATTCCTTGCTCATTTGGTTTGATATAAGATTACGGGTATAGCAATTTTATTGCGAATCAAACCGTTTTGAAATTGAACGATAAAGAGCAGCCTTTGATATTCACCTTGAAACATGACATTAAACTCATGTAGTTTGCAAATGGTTATACAAAATTGTTTCGGAGTTCAATGTAAGAGAAATCTGCAAAATTTTATAAAAAAATTATGTACATACCACTTAAAAACCGTGAAATCCTTGTTAAGTTGGAAATACTCAGATTTTACAGCCAAGCAATACAAAATCAAGTTTATAAGTTAACCAGTACAATTTGCGATCAAATCCAAAGGTAATATAACTTGGCCATAAATGTGTTAAAATATTTAAACACATATCTATATAAAATGGGAATGGGTAGGTAGGTAGGTAAGTGTGGTTGTTACATCTAAACAGTTGTGACCCACTTAGATCCTGTTTGGATCCATAATGTTATCACTAACCGGTGATTTATACACCGATTCCTCATTGGCCAAGCGGACTAACTGATACTTTAGAAATACCTTTTGTTATCCAAGTGGTCTCTGTAGAGATTAGCCACTTTATTGTGGTTTGTTTTCCTAATGAATTTTGGTATGTTCTTAATTTTTATATCTGAAATATCTTCTAGGTTGCTGCATGAGTAGCTTCCTAGCGTACTTTTCCTCGTTTTTGCGAGGGCAGGACAGGTGCCTAGGAAATGTAGTACGCTGCAAAAGTCGTTATGGGGGGCTCCCACTCTTAATGCGTGTGAGCCCATGATACTGTGACCTGTGATAATTCCTACGACCTTACTTATTATATTCCTATTAACTCTAAGGAGTGTATTTGTCTCTTTTGGATAAATGAGAGGCCAGATTTGCCTCGAAGTCCTGAAGGTGTCTGGTTCCACCCATCTCCGATTGGTGATATTGATGACATCTGAATTAAGCATGGAGTTTATTGCTTGACGAGCTATTCTAGCTAGCTAGCTCGTCGGCTCTTTTAATGCCTGGAATACCACTATGCCCAGGGACCCAGCATAGGATAAGATCTGACCGCTATCTCCTTGAGAGATAGGCGGCAAAGTTTAACCATCTTGGATTTAATTGATGGTGTCCAGAGCCTGTCTATTTTTATGACGATAGATAACCCGTCTATCGGATTCATTGACAGTAAGCAAGCAGCCTCTTGGATAGCTTTAACTTCTGCCTGAAATACACTGCAGTGGTTGGGCAACCGAAGAGACAGAGAGCAGAAAATCTCCGGCGAGATCGCGGATACTCCGAGTCCGGTGCCTTCGTTCGTTTTGGAACCGTCCGTGTAAACTTCCAGATTGGCAGATTTTCTGACTTTATCTTTCGTCCAGTCATCCCTGCGATCAATATTTTGTATCCCGATTCGAAGTCTAGGATAGATGTGATATAGTCTGTATGTCTCGGAATTCTCGCATTCTTTATTATTTCCGTATGACTTGGGCTTTGTGTTCTGCTCCAGTGGTTACACCTCAGTTAACCTAATCGCTTGGTAGCTATCAGTTTCCCGTATATGTCCATGGGAAGCAGTTGTAGCATAATTTCCATGGCGGTTGAAGGTGTGGAATGAAGTGCCTCCGTGATGCATATACACGCCGATCTTTGGATTCTGTCTATCTTTATCAGATTTTCTTTTATATTCATTGCTGGCCACCATACGAGGATACCATATGTAAGGATTGGTCAGACAACTGCTGTATACATCCAGTGCGTCAATCTCGGTTTCAGGACCCTCTTGCATGCATACATAGCCACCGCTACCTTCCTAATACAGTCTTGAATGTTTAGTTTCCAGCTTAGTTTGCTGCCGGCTTGACTTGGAAAAAATAAAACTAAAATGGAAACTAATTTCTTACTTTTTTGATACAATTTTACATTCGAAAAAGTGTTAGATATGTCTTTAGGTCTGAACACTATCAGTAACATCCTAGCAATCGTTTTTTCTGCCTTTCGATTGAAGTATTTTAAGAAAAATGAACACATTTTTTGGTTTTACGAGTATATACTCCTTTCCATTTTTGAAAACAGGGATCTTCGACATATCAATCAAAATTTATGATATGGAATCAGTTCAAAAATTTCGCGTTGCAATTGCATGAACATGTGTTTGAAGTTGAAGCATTAACAAAACTAATAATACATATGTATAAGTATTGCAGAATAATAAAATATGAATCATTTAATACATTGCGATTTGAAATCCCTTTTGTTTCATTTGAAATAACTCTGCTTCAATACCCGGCATTTTGCTTGAATTGTGTCAATTTTCGAGAGCTGAAAAGTTCACTTATAGTACATATATTTACTAATCAAGCACGCTTGCCTTAGCATAAAAGTTAATAGTTTATTTTGCATCCATAGTTTTTATTTATTTACGTTAGTAAACCTTGGCTCGCGTAGTCAATTGAAAGGCAAGCATAGCAAAAGTTTACACCTCACGTAATCAAAGTTTTATTAAATGTGTTAAAAGCATTACTTCCATTTGGCCTGTTTAATTGTTTTTTTCTTTATTCATTGGAAGAATATCCGGTATATTCTCGCACAGATTCAGAAATAGATGGTTGATTATATTTGAAAGCCCTCATCCAAGCTTAATGCAGAGGGATTGTATACTTTATTGAAAGCTTGATGGGGCATGACAGTAGCTGTTTAATTCCAAGTCCTTATGAATCTCTAATAAAAATTTGATTATAAAAAATAATAATTTGTTTGCGCCTTCAAAACCATAACTACTGACGCTGTATATGTCTGATAGCAAGTACGTAAGAAAACAGCAGGGGTATACTTTATTAAATCAATATAAAGCCAATAGATGACAATAGATGACAAATATTATTTTTATCTATGAAACTCATTGTATTTAAGTGGTATAAACAAACACTTCAGTAGTCGCCGAAGGGTTTCTAACCTAAATATAATAAAATTTGAAAATATAAAACAAACTTATGTTATCAATTTAAAATTAGTATTTTCTTTTTTTTTTGTTCTTTTATTTATGCGAAATGTGTTGGTGCTGTATGAATTCAAAATTTCTATTTTTTCTGACTTTTATGACTTTTGTCAATCTTATTTAAGGACGATTTTAAATTTAAAAAATCTCGAAATGTCCACAAAAAATGATAATCAAATGATGACGAGATACTCAGCGCCTCATGGTAAATTAGATGACATATCGATCTGTTCTCGGCCCATGTTTGTACAGCTTTGTGTTCTGTTTCCCGCTTGGGGAGCATGCGAGTAGTTTCACAAATAATTTTAGTTTCGGAATCTTTATACCCTATCTGTTACGTTATTCATTCTGTTATCGATCAAATATTACAGTTCCGAAATCGATCGCATAATAAAATTATGTATTTGATAAACGCTCATCGGTACGAATACGAGAAATTTTTTTATAGAAGTGACCACTTTTGATTTTGCTGACAAATTTTTGACTGTTAACTAATCGAAACTTTAAAGAAGGTTTGCAAGAACTTAAACTCAAATTAAAGTGAATCTATTTCGGCTTCCTATACTTTGGGTTGAATTCACACATATGTAGACACGAAGAATTCAATATATCAATTATAGATTGGTCATCAATCGACTGTCAGGTTATCAATTCACAATCAGGATAATGTTTTCACATCAGACCAAATGGCAGAACCTTCACAAATCATTGATGAGACCGAATTGCGACTCTATCCGATAGCTTTCCTAAAGCGCAGCTCATCCACTTAGCCGGTTCGCTGGCTGACCACTACCGTGATAGCGCTGTAAATAGATCCCCATGGCAAACGGTGACTGAACCAGTTTCGAAAGCTAGATAAAAGTTCAAGAATGGCTCGAACGTTAGACCCTTCAATTGATCCATTTGTCAGGAAGGGGGCTTTAACCCGACGCGCCGCCCAAACGTTTATGGCTTATTGGCAGAAAAATTTTGACATGGTAACAATAAGGTTTATGTTGACATATAAAATGACAAGTGCAATCAATGACAGTCCGTCATTAGTGATTGTTCCCCGATTACACTGCTTAATATTTTCATGAATAAAAAGTGACACTTTTCCTGACATTTTTTGACTAATGACCATGTTTCGGGCTTATAGATTTTTGTATTTTGGCATCATGATCATCATTGAACTTCTTCGATCATAGAAAGCGGGCTCTGGATATTATTGGTTTTAACGAGGTTTTGAGCGAACTTAACCTCGATATGCTAGAAGCAATTTAAGGCACTTTGAACGCAATATAGTATTGAAAAGGGAGTCTATGTTATTTTTTCACCGAGCCTTAGTCACGCTATTCTCGCTAAAGCCACTAATGATTAGGTTAAGCATAATAATCTGCATTATTTGTTTTATATAAATATTTATTGAAAACAAAACAGAATAATATTTTCTTTATTAAGAATTGTGACATACTTCTATTATTTGCCTTGTAATGAACTATAAGGTCATTGGAAGCACAACTATTTGCTTACTGATTGTTTTATTGGTATTTGTTTTTTAAATAATATAAGAGCTAAGAACGTATACCAAAAGAAAGGAAAAAGTAAAATAAAAATAGATCTTTCTTTAATAAATTTTGTACTTGAAACGTTTTAGTTGCGCTGTTGAAGGATCGTATGCTGCAGCTGAGAAATCGATATAATTTAGAAAAACGTCGTCTAGAGAACCTTGCCGAGGAGTATCCCACAAAAATAATTCAATCTCAGTGGCCATTGTATGAGCACTTGCATTTCCTATCAACACACATAAGACCACGTCGTTCATACAAACGCATGCTTACCCGGCCGTCAACCGAGTTCCGCTCCCTGAGTAATCCGTCCTCAAGTTCCGGAACAGCTAACTCCGCATCAAATGGAATGGTGACCGTCAAACTAGAAAATGGAATCGATGGAGACTCGTAATAACTAATCCAACGACTCAAATAACTCAAATTTTAATGTTGATCCTTATATTTTTTTTCAGTGAGGGAAATAGCAATCCGGACGAGCCGGAGTTGGAATATGAAGGCGGAAATTCCATGTTTACGTAAGTTTTCCGGTATTCCTCCATTAAAATTGGTATTCATATTTTTCGCTTGAAATTGTTTTTTCAGTGTGAATGGAACCCGGCCCGAAGTCTCAACACCACCAAGTAAATCGATCTCAGTACGAAATATCGATTGCATGCGAACCATTGTTCCGAAAAACAATATTCGGCCTGTGAGTTCCGAATCGACTGTGCCTGAGAAACGCAGGAAACTTGACTCAATGAGAATTCAAAAATATGATGCCTTTGGTAAATTTCTGGCATCCTCGCTAATAGAAATGCCACCGGATAGAGCACTTGTGTTGGTTGAAAAATTCACATCGGATCTAGTTAACGCACTAATTAACAAGAATTCCCAGAGTAACAATCCAAAAGATCCAGTTGATGTTTCAGACGATGAAGTCCACTAAAATGACATCGTCCCACTAACCTTATATCTCGCTAATGAAGTATTTTAATTCTTGTTTATCTTTTTTTTTTTTAATTTAGTTTTTTAAATGAATTTATTTTACTTTTAAGTTAATATAGAAAGAAGAAAACTACATATGTACATTCGTATAAATATTAAAAGACATTCGAGAAAAGAAGAAAAACAATTTAAGTTTAAGTGAATTGCATTTGCAGATGTTTAATGCGCAAACAAGTGTTTCTTTTGAAAAACACGACTTTTTTTTAACGAAAACAATAAAAACAAAATCTTATTTTAATAACGATCAATTTAATCACTTAATTTGGTGTAGTAAAATTTGATAACAACACTGTGAGTATTGAGTCAGTCAAGAGTTCTGATTTGAACTGTTTAATCTATTCGGTGCCAGCGCAATTTGAAAGGTTGACGCTTTTAGTGTGGATAATATCTACGTTATTAAATTTAACAATAATAGTGACAAATTGGCATATTGATTCACAGCGATTTGTCACTTTCGTGCCATGTCCGTACAAAATATTTACATATGTTGAAGCGAAAAAAAAAATATCCCGAAGATTTACGGAAATTTTAAACCTTTTGGCAAATAAAAATCTAGTTTCTAGTCGATTTGAATTGATGGGATGTGAATTCTCATACTATACTGCATCTCCGCTTATTTATCTGGTTGCCATTTAACCAAAAAAAATGTCTTTCGGTCCCCGATCACTTCAAAACTATGGTAAAATATTTTATTATAGTATTATTGCTGTTTGGTGATCCTGAGATTACCAATAGTGTAAAAACGCAATGTATTTCATAAAATTCAATGTCTTTCGAAGAATTAAATCAGTTGTTTAGAAAGGCTCTAAACTTTTGGCCTCAAGTGAAAGTAAAAAACCTTGTCCATACGTCGGACTGTTCATTCGAAATTTCTGCCTATTTCATTTTAACAATTCAAATTATTGTTGATTGAAGCTATCAATATTTTATGTATAGAGTGGGGCAAAGGATCGTCATAATTTGAATGGGACACAGTAAGAGCTCAAATAATTGCTGACCTTTAAAAAGATTTTGAAATTACTCTGTTGTTGAGATTTTGAAACAAAATCACTTAATAACAGATTTGTTTTACCTTACTTTTTTCGCTCTTTGTCTGAGAGAAATCGCTTAATTATCAAGCAGTGCAAAAGTGCGGAGTTTTCGATTAGTTATTTGGCTAGTCTATTATTGCTGCACACTCGTCAAATAAAGATGAGTAGGAAGTGAAATCAACAATGGGAAGAAAATGAAACAATTGTCTCCTTTAATTTTTTAAACTAGCATTGGTTGTGCTGGGCGTTCGGTCAACACAAGTAACTGCCGAGCTTTTCTTTTTATATGTTATTTGCGAGAAAAGTATAACTTAAGTTCTTGCACACTTGAGAGTTCACTTTAAATGAAACTAACTACATAAAATATTTAAATATTGCTTAATAAACTTTCATCTATGACCATACCATGAAAAAAAAATAATTTTTATTACAAATAAATTCAACGTACACTTGATTTATTTTAGGCGTCAGAGGTTTCTGGTTGACCATTTTCATTTAATTTTTTATAAAAAACGTCGACAGAGCAGAGATTAATCTCAAATGTGAAATGTGAACACAAATCTATTTATATCTCGGAGGAAAACCTAAATGGCATTACCCAAAGCAATAACTCTCAAGGATAAACCAAATGAAAATCAAGGTTGAGAGTTATTTTCGAGCTCTGGTCATGGTTACATGGTTATTTGAATGATCTCCGCTTTTGAAACTGATTATCATTTGGTTCAAAAATTGCATATTTTGAGCAGTCAATAATACTATTTGATCTTCTTTCCAATCTAGCACTCGGCTTTGTTTTGAAGTTGTTATCAAGGTTTTCGTACTGCTTTTCGACGAAGCTTAACTTATTTTTATCATTTTTGTAACTTATGTCTGCTTTGAGGTTGAATTCTACACAGGTTTCTGGAGCTGCAGCAGTCAATCACTATATCTTTTTAATTTTATAGTTTGGCCTTTCCTTTTCGTCCACAGACTTAAGAGTTGATGATTCTTTAAACGGCGTATGCTATCGTGATCTTTCGCCCTTGATATTTTTAACTTATCGGCAATAGCACGCACAGTATGCCCTTCTTCATGGAGGGTTAGTGTTTTTTATTTTAAATTTAAATTTTAAGATTTCTAGACCAACTAGTTGCGGAAGAATATACGACTTACTTGAACAGAAGGAAAAAGATAAAAAAGGGAAAATTTTACACAAAAAATCAATTTCAATTGTTTCAATTTACCTGTGGGCTTTCTAGTGATGTTTTATCATGACGTTCTCGCTTTCGTTTTCTTCATCGCATGGTGCCTTGGTTCCGATCTTTTTATTGAATTTCTTTTACTGCTTTAAGGTTTAAAAATAAATGTATGTAAATTGGTTCTTGCTGTATTTGTAAGAATTTTGTTCATTTAAGTCTTATGCAGATTAATTAATCAATAGTGGGTACGTTTGGAAACCTATGCACGACAGTGAACCAAGTCAAGTGGGTCAAATAAAATACATTTGAAAATAAGTTTTTAATTTTTCTTGTCTACATTTACAAGTCTATTAGAGATAGAGACGACTGCGGTCTCTTAAAGCTCAGTTGGTAAGTATTTAAACTTTCATAAGAAATTTAACACGGACAATTTACGGCATTTCTGGTGTCAACATAAAACCTAACACAAAAAAATCTTTTGTGAATGTAAATTTTTAGATCATTGAACTCTAGACGATGAATAGTGAGCATTTAAAGAAGCAAAACAAATGCCAAGTATGTAACTTTTGCTTGTGTTAAAACTCGTTATAAATGTATACCTCTATAAGCTTGCTTCACAAGTTAAACAGGCAAATCAATCAAGAAGTTAACTTTCGAAATTCAATTAAAGTGAAGGTCTTCAATTTGCAAAATAAAGCTGCATTCATGCGAATTGTGTTGAAATGTGTTGATTCTCAAGAAAAAAAAATTAGAAATAGTGCTGTAACACAAAACCAAGCGGCATAAGGTCAAATTCTTGTATTTGGCATTTAGACACTTTGAGGAAGACAATCATAAGGCCAATTTGGCTTTATGACACACTATTGCATATTGAATTTTGCTTACCTGATATGTTTGTAAATTCAAGAGTTCGAAATTATAATCGATTATATTAAAATCGATAACACTAAATAAACATAGTTTTAAGAGTGCGAGTACTCATCCGTAAAACTTGTTAAACTGTAAAACTGAAACAAATTATTTTCAAGTAAAGCGACCTAAGGGCAAATGATAAATTTTGGTCTAATATCACTTTCACAAACCCATATGTAGAGATTTGCCCTTATGACGCTTGGCTTTATGTCACGCCATAATAAGAAATGTTTTCTTTTACAGAAACGTTTAAATATCAGTTTAACGTGTCTTGAAACTTATTAAAAAAAAGCCAAAGTCTATGGGTTTTACCTTCAAATGCGGACAGCTCCCTGGTCTATGTCGGTTCTTTGTTGGGTTTAAAGTCGAACCCTACGGGTTAACCCAAAAACGCTGAAACTTTTTGTATTTCTATATCTCTGAAAATAAAGTCTCATGTGCCTTAATGTTTACAGAAGAGACGTCATAAAATAAAATTAAGTTAAATATTTTACTCAACACTATCTTTGTTTAAGTTAATAACAATTAGAAATTAATGACTTGTCAATTTCACCATTTGGATGGGCGTGTCATACTTTCTTTTTTTTTCTACTCTTTTTAACAAAAAAAAAGTACTTCGCCTAGATTCAGATTTCTTAAGTAAAAGTAGGAAAAGTTGAAGAAAATATATATTGGGTATGTAAGTGAAAAGACGCGCATTTTTACTAACTTCATATCTATTCACACGCACAATTTTTTGATAGCGGCAGCTATTGTATGTTAAAGAGCGTCGAAAAATCTAGTAAATTCCATCCGTCAGAGTATAGACAAGTAATCACACAAAATATTTCGAATTACGTGCCAACAAAACAGCATTTGCGGGAAGTTTTGATTCACTACTTTCATTTGAAGAAAAATGCAACAGATGCGCAATGTTTACTCATTGAAGCTTACCCTGACTATTCTGTAAGCGTCAGAATGTGTCAGGAATGGTTTGTACGGTTTAGAAGTGGCAATTTCGAAACATCGAAAGAAACAGAAGATAAAGATCGACCAGGTCCATCAAACAAGTTTAAATATGAAGAATAAGAGACATAACTCGATGAAGATCCATGTCAAATGCAAGAAGAACTTGCAAAATCATTGTGAGTCACTAAACCAGCCATTTCACAATGTTTAAAAGCATCTGGATACATTCAAAAGCAAGGAAATTGGGTGCCAGACGAATTGAGGGAAAGAGATGTTGTAAGAACATTTTGCGTGTCTGAAATGCTGCTTGATAACCGGGTGAAACAATCGCGGGAGACCTGTACCGATGTAGCCGATAAACGACCGGAATTAGGACCAGATACGAAGCCATAATTTTTCAACATGACAACCCTCGGCCACATGTTGCAAGATTATTTGGAGAATAGTGGATGGTAAGTAAGATGGTAAAGCTTGGGATGGGCAATACTTTGAATGACATGTATTTTCATTTTCATATTCAAATAAATGTTTTTTTTAACAAAAAAATGCGCGTCTTTCCACTTATATACCCGAGTATATATTCGAGTATATTAACTTTTTTTTATACATATATATATTTTCAAAGATCTTGAGGTACAATTTGAGTAAACTAGTTAAGTAGAGTTGAGATACGTTAACTTAAACTTGTACAAAAGTGGCCTTAGCTGTAACGTGAGACTTTTATATCAACAAGCCTAAGGGCAACAAAACCAAAAAAACCCTTTCAAGGTGTCGGTATAAACATGTGCCATTGTTTTCACAAGTGGGATCAATAAGAACTCTTGTGGAGCCCATCGATTTGGTTTTTTGATTTCACAGCTTTTTTGAATCAAAACAAATGACTTGCCTTGATCACTTAAAAAGCCTTGAATCAACCATCTCTGTACAAACCGAATAAGGTCCGACGCAAAGCCTACATAGCTTGTAACGTTCTTTATAAAGCCTATTTATTTTGGATAACATGGAATGTGTGTAGGCGTATAGTTTCGCACAATTTGGACCAAGAACCTCTGAATTATTCCAGACTACGATATTGCAATGGACTATTTTTTCAGTTATAAGTGTATGTTCACAATATTGACATCATCGCTCGCCGATTGAAGACGGGGTTAGCAGAGCCTAAATGAGGATAAAAAAATAAACATGCTATCAACTAGAAATCGATCCGTCGCGTCGATCTTCAGCTGGATCAATACCTCTTAGCAAGTAAAGTAGTTTTTTCTATCTCAGGACAAATACAAATTTTACAAACGACAGAAAATTCAGCCTAGGCGATTTTGAATTGTCCAAACAACTAAGATCAAAACTCCTAGCTTGAAGAAGCTTAATAGTGCTCTGTAAAAAACTCATCTTAGGGCCAAATGTTGGATGACTAACAAGACAGCAGAACACCTTAAGAGACCGAATAAAAATTCTCCGGCGGATCCAACTGTTCTGTAGGCGAGGAGGGCGAATGATGTCGGAGATACAACCTAGAGCTCTACGAACTGTTCAATGGTATGGATTTAGTCCGGAAGCCGAATATCCGTCGACAATAATTTAAGCAAAAAGTTAAGACCGAACCCCGGTTCTAAGATCATCTAAGATAAGCAGTCGCGAATGCCTAAAAGTGCGTGCTCTGAACTGCAAAGTATGGAAAGTTGCTTAGATTATGCTCAGGTTTTTCAAGGTTCCATGGCTTGATAAGAAAGTATAGTCAACGAAGAATTTTAAGGTGGACTCAGCAAAACAGCTTTTTTTTTGCCGCAACATTTAATGCACTTTTAAATGAACTGCAAGGCAAATTTGTGATGGGTTTCATGTTCCTTTAATTAATAAGATCATTTCAAAAAATAAGAAGTACATTTGTTGCACTTAATAAATAATACTAATGAAAATTTTGGGGCTTATCTCAAAACCTAGAATATGCAGGCTTTCAAATGAAACATAGTCTATTAAAATTTTACAAGCTCTTTGAAATTGAGTTCCTTTTTTTTAAAGAACTTTTCATTATCGTTTTGAAAACCCCACGAGTGTGGCTCAACATATTCTACACACACGTATCCTTTGCTGTCGGACAATGGATTTGAAATTGCTGTACGCAAAGATTTATCGTAAAATGGATTCTTTCTTTTTCACCTTGTTTCTCCTTCGATATACGAAGTATAATTAAGAAACCTGACCGGCCAACTGGAAATGAGCTGGATGTGGGATAACGTGTGAAAAAAGTAACATAGTCTTCTCTAACCCCAAGTAAGATGTTTGATACCAGGAGTCAATTCGGTGGAATGGTCGCTTTTAGACCATCAAAATTCAAATCTACGTTCAATGTTGAATATGATTAAAGAAATATTAGAGACTTCATCTCGAGGTAACTACAGTGAGTTTTTTTAAAATAATAAGATGAACATAAATTTACTGCTGAGAAAGCTTGAGTTCATTATAAGCTGATTGTTGCCACGATGACTACGGCTTCGGCAATGTCTGACAAGTGAACTGAAGTCAAAGAAAAATTATTTATCCATCAACTGACTACGTAACCATAATGTATTTTCAATTCTTTTGGTTTTCTCCTTGCGGATAGAACGTAGCGCATCACTATGAAAAGGTATTTCCATTTATTACTCTCAGAAGCCGAGTTATGTATGCCATGCCATGATCTTTGCAGTTCCGTGTTGTCTGGAATGCCATAAACTCGCATGCATTCTCGACCAGCATCAATAGGAAGGTTGTGCCTCTTAATTAGGTCTTTATGAAATTAAATTATTGATATCCTTCGGTACCATGCTTTGAATGTCTACACGCATATGAGATTTTAATTTAAGATGCAACAATAAGAGTTAATTGAAAATTGTTCCAGAAGGAAGAAATGATATATAAAAAAAAAACAACTTGGAATGCAATAAGATACAACATCTTTAAATTCATCTAATGTAATTAAAACTATCCAGGCAGGTGAGTAAGCAGCAAGAATCCGATCGAACATTTCATCGATTTTTATTGCGGAAGCTTACTGGTTTCAAAGCGCCTTTGCGCGAATCATGGTGAGTATTGCCTGTGCGAGCTGTTTAATTCTATGCGAAATTAGGTAATGCGGAATCTTGATGTCATTTTATGTAGGTCGTGTCTCGTGCTTATTTGTTGGTATTTAAAATTCAAATTGCACAAGTCCCGGCCTGCAGATTTTGACTTGAACATCATATGAGTTTGTGTATCTAATTTGTGAAAAAAATATTCATTTACGACAAAGTTATCTGGTGAAGTGCGACTACAAGAAGCGAGTTTTTATGTTTGTATAATTTATGATAAAAGTGCGATAGTTGATAGTATTTTATTGATATCTTTAACAAAGTAAAGACTTAAGAATGTGTAAGATCTTCTATACATAGGAAGATACCTTTTATGTGTAGTTGGTTATCTGAACGCGAATTTGGAAGAGTTGTAAATAAGTGGAACAATATGTTATGCAATGACCGGGATGCCATAATATGTTGTCAGCCAGGCCATGTTGCATCGATAGGAAGAGATAGTAATCGGATGGCGCAAGGTCTGGACTATACGGCGGGTGGGGTAGGACATCCCATCTGCGCGTTTCAAGGTAAGTTTTGACGGCATTTGCAACATGTGGCCGAACATTGTCATGTTGCAAAATAACTTTATCGTGTCTTGCGACCGTTTCCGGCCGTTTTTCCTTCAGTGCTCGGCTCAAACGCATCAATTGTCATCGGTAGACCTCGCCTGTGAGTTTCATTCGGTTTTAGCAGCTCATAATGCACAACACCCTTCTGGTCCCACCAAATGCACAGCATAACCTTCAGGCCATGAATATTCTGAACGGCCGTCGATGTTGAGGCATGTCCGGGGTATCCATACGTTGCCCGACGTTTTGGATTATCGGAATGTACCCATTTTTCATCACCAGTGATGATTCGATGCAAAAAAGACTTCTTTTATGGCATTCAAGCAGCACTTCGGACATGCAAAATCGTCGTTCGACGTCTCGTGGCTTCAATTCATATGGCACCCAATGTCCTACCTTTCGGATCATTCCCATTGCTTTCGATCGGAAATGGTTTGCTGAGCGACGCCAAGTGATTTTGCAAGTTCTTCTTGCGTTTGTGACGGATCTTGATCGAGCAATGCCTCCAATATATGGTCTTCAAACTTTTTCACCTTGTCGGGGCGTTCTTTGTCTTCGGTGCAGAAATCACCATCGTTGAACCGCTTAAACCACCGCTGACACATTCTAACGTCTATAGTATAGCTCGGGTAAGCTTCGGTAAGCAATTAATGCGCTTCGGTTGCTTTTTTCTTTAAATGAAAGAAGCATATTAAAACTTCACGCAAATGTCGTTTTGATGGCACGAGTGTAGACATTTTACGGCTTTACAAAAACTTGTGCGTTTTCACTTATGACCAATAACCAAGATTGAAATAATGAGACAATCACATGAAGTTTCTGATGTGACAGCTGTCATGGTCAAAATTCACCTCAGAGTAATAGATATGATATTTTCAACTGGTAGTCCTATTAGAAAAAATCATATATTTTCTGTATTTGTTGCGCCATCTGTATGTCAGACCGGGAACTTATCAGCGGAAGTGATATAGATTATATATATTCCCACCGGACCCTTGGTTTAGATCTTTTCTGACTACAAGACTATAACGCACGAAAGTAAATCATACCGTGTCCGAGTTAATCGAAGTTGAGCAAGGAGTGCCACAAGGTTCAATTTTAGGAGTACTCCTCTTTATTCTTTACATAAATGATATGCCCACAGTAATTGAGTTTACTAAAGTTATTTTTTTACGCCGATGACACATTGATCTACAATGAGGCAAAGGACACTGAAGCATTTAGAAACAAAATCAATTACGATATAACACTACTAATACTTTTGCTAAAAATGAACAAACTGAAACTTAATGAGCAAAAAACTAAATTAATGGAGAATAGTTTGTTTAATAGCCTTCCCAAAGATATAAAAAATGAAAAAAATTAGAATATTTAAAAGCAAATGCTTAAATTTTGTAAAAAGAAGTACATAAGAGAAAAAAAGACTGAATTAAATAAATTTGTACAACTTATATTATAGTTATAAGAAAAATATGGATTTTGTAAAGTGTCCAATTTATACTAATAAAGTTTTAAAACATAAAAATAAACTGTGAGACTTACATTTTGTGAAGACATTTCTAGTTTTAATAGACATGCGTTTTTTATGCATTAATGTTTTTAAACAAAGGGGGCTGTTATTATTAACTGTCGTATTTCGATTTGACTTAAGGACTCGCGCAACGAAGGTTCCGTTCATACTTGAAGTAGAGTCCGACCGAAACATGATTTTCACCCGAAACCGAACCTTTTTTATACATGTTTTTTTCTTCTTTTTTTTAATTATTTGCTCGCTCTTCAAGAGGGTCTTAATACTCTTAAAATGCGTGTAGCACAGTGCGAGCCGAAGAATTAGAAGAGGAATGAAAGTTGTAGGCAAGTTGTATTATTTTAATTGTTATTATATAAATTTAGTATAGTATTCTTTGGAGTTGATATAATCTCAAAAACAAATTTTCTGAGCTCGAACAAAAAGTGGAGTGGAGTTAGTCTAGAACTCTACTTCCATGTATAGTAATATTTTTGGAAATATTCACTTCGACCGACAGCCAAGCTGCTATAAGATCTACATCTTAGCTTGTCAAGGAATGCCGCGTATTCTTTAAGGATTTAGCGGACTTTTTTAAGGGTCACATTTATGGGGTTCCAGGACATAGGAAAATCCACGGAAATTGCAGAGAAGATGAGCTTGTCTATGAAGGTACAATGAACCCTCACAGATGCACCTCACAATATATTGACATACAATTAGCTGCGGTCAAACTAAGCATAAAAAATAAATACATCAACCAACTTGCAACATCACCAGACAAACTTTTGGTCGTTCGTGAAGAATATACAAAATTGTGTCTCATCTTCCATCCCAGCACTTGTTTACAATTACACCCCAGCTTTCAGCTCTGTGGACAAAGCAAATCTTCTCGCGGCCCATTTTGCTGCCAGCTCAACACTTCAAGAACTTGCTTTGCCGCCTCCTGTAGTCGAGCGCGTCAACTTTTCCATGGGACGGATCTGTTTCCGCACTCGTACAGTAGCAAGAGTACTCAAAGATCTTGACATCATTAAATCCGCTGGTCCATATGGTGTTCCCCCCATTCTTCTGAAGAGGTGTTCTTCCACGTTGGCAAAATCATTGCGTAAACTTTTTCATCTATCCTACTCTTCTGGTCTCTTCCCGAGTAGATGGAAAATAGCATTTGTCCAACCTGTCCCTAAAAAAGGCGAATCTTCTTCTCCCTCCAACTATCGACCCATTGCACTAACGTCCCTGTTTTCCAAGGTCATGGAAACGCTGATAAACCGTCAGCTAATGCAATATCTCGAAACATGAAAACTCCTCAATGACCGGCATTACGGTTTTCGTAGCAAAAGATCCACTGATGAACCACTCTCTACATCTTTCTGGTGAAAACAAGATTGTTGCCCTTGATATTTCTAAAACATTTGACAGAGTTCGGCACCAGGCTTTTTTGTCGAAAATGAGTGCATTTGGTATCGACGAATCTCTTATTCAATGAATTAGAAACTTTTTTTCGGGCCGTTCAATTCAAGTTGTATTGAACGGTGCCAAGCCTGATATCCACCATATAAATGCTGGTATTCCCCAGGGCTCCGTTTTGCCACCGACTTTTTTTTAATTTTCATTAACGATCTACCGCCTGCTACATTTAATCCAATACACTCATTCGCTGATGATAGTACTCTCAGTTTTTCATATTCGTTTTCAAATTCACGTTCGGCCGTGGAAATGGAACGGCAGCGTATGATTAACTCATGCAATTCCGATATTAACAGCATACTATCATGGGGCTCCAGGAATAGAGTGGAATTTACTGCCTCCAAAACTCCCTGCTGTCTTCTGTCACTAAAACGAAACGACCATTATCCATGAATGGCGCTTGCATTGCTGAAGCCGAAAAGCTTTCAGTACTTGGTGTGTGAGTCAATAACAACCTCGGTTGGAATGATCACATAACCGTTATCGCCGAAAATGCTGCGAAATGTCTAGGTTTCCTGAAGCCATGGAAGAAATACTTTACCCCATCTGATCTGGCTGCCAAATATAAAGCGTACATTCGCCTCAAACTGGAATACAACTCCCATATGTGGGCGGGCGCTCCAAAGACCATCTTGAGCCTGCTTGATAGAATTCAAAATCGAGCGATAAAACTCATAGGAGACAAAAATATTACAAAGTCAATTGACTCTCTTCCGTCACCATCGTCGTAACGTCTCCTGTCTAACCATGTTTTATCGCTTCTACCATAAGCAGTGGTCTAGCGAATAAGCCAGCTGCATTCCATCTTCTTATCACTGTCACCGTAACACCCGTCTCGCCAGGAATGCACATCAGTTCACCCTTAAGCCTAACTTCGGTCATACAGTCAAGTATAGAGTCTCGTTAATCAGCCGCACAACACGAATGTGGAACGCTCTACCACGCTCGGTATTTCCCACTCATTACAATCTGCAGAAATTCAAAAACAATGTGCATCAGTACTTATTCCTTTTTCCACCCTGATCCCTTCCACTCGCGTTAGGTACTAACATTTTAAGGGTAGTCATAACCCCTTGTACGCGTATGTTCTTTTGAAAAAAATTAAAAAAAACCTGGAACCTCCTTAACAAACAGAGAACCAGAAAACTACTAAATCTCCTGTCCGGTGTCCGGTCATAGCAATATCAAGACATAGAAAGCTATGTTCCCATTTCTCCGCAGCATTGCCCCAACTTCCTAAAGCAAACCCAAAAAATCTCGCTCAGTTCATTTGAAAATCAAACTTGTTCTCTCCACCTTCTCCTTCTTCACCATCCGGGAGGAAAACCTCTCAATATTCACCTACTCGGGCGATTTCCTGCCGAAACCGAAACTGTGACCGAAACCAATTTTTTGGCTGAAACGGAAGGCATGTAAATAGTTTGAGAGCTTTCTTGCTTTTGTTTGTATATTGTCACCTTTAGGTTTTGATTCCCTCGCGATTATCTTAATATGCGGCACGCTGCATACTTTCCTAGTGTTAAATTTTTCCTTCATAGCCTTCTTATTGTCGTAAAAGTGAGTTGATATTTTATTTATTTATTTTTAATTGATTATATTACGCTAGAAGGTGGTAATCTTTACAAGATGCAACTGAGCCAAAACTCAGTAACAGTGTAAGATTTTTACTTACAAAACTTTTCTCCCTTCTTCAAATGTCCACTATTTCGTATCTTAAGTAAAGACAACAGTCATCGTTATCAGAAAGTAAGCGATAAGATAGCAAAAGATAGGACAGGAAGCGATATCACCACAAACAAGCCGCGACAGGACCACAAGGGTATAAATACCCATACCCTCGATATCTCACTGAAATCCAGTGTTGACAGCGAAAGCAGACAGACACAGGCTACAGGACTTAATAAAATCCTTTAAAAAAAAAATCTCCGAACGATTTTTGCCGAACATTTCTCCAGGTCAGGTAAAAGTTTTTTTCAAAACGTTACCTGCCTCGCCTTGCCGGCTACCTGCAGAAGTGAAAAGTGAAAACCCAACCCAACCAAACCCAACAAAGAAGACGCCGAAGAACGGGAAACCCAACCCAAATGGGCAGGAAAGAGAAGAGGAAGGATAGCGTGAACGCTACCTTCGAAGACATAATAAAAAAAATCCAAGACGGAGCAGCCAACCACGGGAGAGAGTTTATGGTCTCAATCCATGAAAAGCTCTCCGACATCGACGCACTCTATGAGAGTATGCCTGAATACTCCTCAGACGAGGGCGAAGAAGAAGAGGAAACATTGATGGAGGAAGAAGACCCATCAGACGGCGATAGCTCTTCATCTGATGAAGAAGAGGAGCTAAACTCAACAATTGTTGAGAATGGCAAGGAAACCGATGGCGAAGAATCGGTAGAAGACGCTTTTAGCTTGGTAAAAGCAAAAAAAAGGAAGAAGTCGGACTCACCCAGTCCGACAGACTTTACAACAAAAAAAACAACCGCCTTTTCAACAACAACAACCGCATCATCAACAACAACAACAAAAGCAGCACTAACATCAAGAGGAACAACAACAACAAAAACACCATCAACCTCAAAGGCAACAATCAACCCCAGCATGGAAGCAACTAAGAGAGCATCTTTGATGCCTCCAATCATCTGTTTCGGCCTTAATGTTGCTGAATTAAGTAGACACACCAAGGGATTGGATGTGGTTTACAAAATTCACAACATTAATTCAAATAAATCTGTCATAACGACGAAAACAAGAGAAGGGCATGAACGCATAAGGGACTACTTAAAGACAAGGAAGTTCCAGTTTAACACATTTACCCCGAAAGAAGACCGCAAAAATCTTCTTGTGCTCAAAGGAATTCACTTCAGCTATGAACCTGAGGAAATCCATGAGGAACTCAAGACTGAAGGAATTCCAGTGATAAAAGTGAGCCCTTGCAAGAGCCGAACAGAGCGGAAATTCAACAACTTTGTTGTTGAAGTTGAAAAAGGAGCGGATCTACCCTCCATCTACAAAAAAACACTTCTTATGAACCAAAAGGTTCACTGGGAGAAATTGCAGAACCCAGGGATCACGCAGTGCAAAAACTGCCAAAAGTTTGGTCACGTCGCAAGTAATTGCGGGATGGCATACAAATGCGTGAAGTGTAACAACAAACACGAACCCGGAAAGTGTTCAAGAACAACGAAGGACGAGGAGGTTTTTTGCACCAACTGCCAGAAGAGCGGACACCCGGCAAACTACCGGGGTTGCCCGAAGTACAAAGAGCGGGTAGCGGAAAAAAATAAAATGGCACAAAAAAAGAAGGAGCAACACAAATTCGCACAGGAATCAGTTGCGAAAGGACTAAAACCCGGAATAAGTTTTGCCAATATGGCAGCTATGGGAAGTAAACAGGAAAACCCACAACCACGAGCAGCAAAAATTACAAAGCCGGTACAACAAAGGACTCCAACAGCCCACACAACAAACCCAACAACGAAGTTCAATATCTTCAGTGACGCTGAGAGATTATTCGGGACGGATCTACTAACCTTGATCCAAAAAGCCAAGAAGGTAGTACCTAGTAACTACGGAAGCCTAGACGATAAGGCGAAGACCATGGTATTGGGACAACTGATATGCGAACTATGCATACAATAAATAGGCTGAGTATATTTTCATATAATGTAAATTCCATTTACTCTATAGCTAGAAGGATTTCTTTGAACTTGTTCCTCAAGTCAAAGAAACCTGATATTATTTTCTTACAGGAAACAAATTTGACAGCAAGAAACCGCTACAGCCCTGAAGAGTTCATCACGTACAGAGAAGACAAAATAACTGGAGGACGAGGAACGGCCATCTTAACAAGGAACAACTTTAAAGGAGAAAAATACAAAATTACTGGATTGACTAGGATGGAGACAACCGCTGTCATCATAAAGGTGTCTGACGAAACGCTACTGGCCATTTCAGTTTACCTTCACGGTAACAATTCTAAGGAAAACATTAACAAAAATCTCCTTATCATTAACGCAGAAGCCAGGCGTCACACCTACTGCGTTATTGGTGGCGACTTCAACGCTAGGCACACCATGTGGCTAGACGACACTTGCTCAACGCAGGGTACCAATATAGTGAACTGGCTCCTCCACAATTCCTATCAGCACTCATTTGTGACTGTCTCGCAATCCCAACCAACATTCCCACGCACTCCCTCAATGTTGGATTTCTTTTTGGTTAGTTCAAACCTTATAAATATCCTGCCAGAATTTTGCAACTATAGTTGTCTAGCACATTTAAGTGACTCTGACCACATGGCCATTGAACTTAAGATTCGTCTTTTTAGAAGGATAATGACTACACGTCCAACTCCAATCCTTCACACCAACTACAAACGAATCGATTGGAGAAAATTTTCCGCAGACATTGAGAGTAATCTCACAAACTGTACGGACATATCAAATCTCTCCAACAACGAGATTGACAATGTCATCAGCCACTTTAATGATACTGTTCACAGAGCTGTCGACATTCAAAGGAAACCAGTAACCAGTAAGGACAAATACGCAAACTTGCCGCAACACATCCAAGCAATATACGCTCAGAGACAAAGACTAAGGAAGAAGCTACAAAGGATCTTGCAACGAACCTGGAACACAGTGAACGAGGAGTACCGAAGTGTCCAATCGCAGCTAAACTGTATCAACGTGATGTTCAAGCAAGCAGTCAAACAACACACGGATGAAGAGTTCCAGAGTCAACTGGAAAAAATAAAACCAGGACCGGACACTTTCAAGAAAATTAATTCGATAGTCGGAAAATCGAATAATTTACCGGACATTCTGCGGAATGGAGACCAAGAGGTAACCACGCCAATGGAGAAGGCAGAAGCTTTTGCAAGCCATTTTGAGCAAAACTTCACGGAAAGACCACCAGTGCACCTTCCTGAATTCCTAGCAGAGGTCAACGAAAAGGTCGAAGAACTCTCAAACGACCAAAGCAGCATCACAACATTTAGCAGTGATAATACGGCAACATTCCCCAACAACAACGATATTTTCACCAATGCAGAAGAAGTAGAGGAGCTGCTTTTGAGTGTAAACTCAAAAAAATCAGCTGGTCCTGATCGTATCTCCAACTTTTTATTAAAAAAGTTGCCGAACGTTGCGATCCTACAGCTCACCATCATCTTCAACAACTGTATAAACAACGGATATTTTCCCACCTCGTGGAAAATAGGTAAAGTTGTTCCAGTTCCAAAGAAGATCAACAGAACGTGCATCGAAGGATATCGGCCAATATCACTGCTCTGCTGTGTAGGAAAGGTCCTAGAGTCGGTACTGCTCAAACAAATAAACAAAGTTTGCCACTTAAAGCAGATAATTCCGGACCAACAATATGGATTCAGAGAAAAGCACTCAACAATTCATCCACTGCTTAAACTTCACCATGACATCACCGCGGGACTTAACAAAAAGGAGACAGTTGTTGCCTGTTTGTTGGACATCGAGAAGGCATTCGACAGTGTCTGGATCAACGGCCTCATTTACAAGCTGCTGAAAATGGAATTTCCCAGACATTTGGTAAGAATAATCCTCAGTTCACTAACAAATAGGTTCTTTTTTGTTCAGATCTTTGATGCTTCTTCATCCATGAAGCCTCTAAGAGGGGGTGTCCAGCAAGGAGGAAGAACAGCACCAGCGCTGTTCAACATCTATACGGCAGATCAGCCAGAGAACGATCCTCAAACAAAAACCCTATTATATGCGGACGACTCCATTACATACGCAGCATCACTTTCACCAACCATAGCAGCAAGAAGGATCCAGGACCACATAAGGAAGCTCTTTGACTACTACTTAAAGTGGGGACTCAAAGTCAACAGCAACAAAACAGAACTCATCTGTTTCAGGACACCAACGACGGCAACCAGAGGAAGACGAAAATTTGCAGCACGTTGTCGCAACATCAAATTAATCCTCCCGGACAACACACAAATTGTGCCACAAGACACGACAAAATACCTGGGAATCAACTTCAGCGAGCGGCTCAGATTTAACGCCCATGCCAACAACGTAATGAAGAAGGCCAACTTTGCCCTACATCTTGTGAACCCACTGCTGAGGAAGAGGAACGGATTAAGCAAGAAAACCAAACTACTGGTCTACAAGCAGCTCATAAGACCAGTAATAACTTATGGCTGCCCAATATGGTTCACGGTGTCACCAACAACCATGAAGAAAATCAGACTCATGGAAAGAAGGATACTTCGGTCCTGTACAGGACTCTGGCGAAAACCGGACACGCTGAAATACTTCAGCAACACGAAGCTGTATGAAGATGCTGGCATAACGCCAATCGATCTATACATGCTACAGCTTTCCGGAAGGATACTGGACAAACTAAAGGACCATCCAAACCGAGACATCAGGAACATCAGCCAGCAGACCTTAGAGCCAGCGCTGAGGTACCTCAGCCCAAGAGCGATCATCGACGAGAGATTCGAGGACATCGTAAACTGCTTCGAGACTTCGTTTTACGAAAAAGCTGACAGCCGATATTACAGAGGTTAGGACCCTGTAATTAGTTTTATAGTTATAAATTTTTTAAAAAAAATTCTTAAACAAAAATTTTCAAAATGTTTGGAAAATTGCATATAGTCACCTAAAAGATTAAGTCGCCATTGTTATACGTTTTTGTTAAAAAAAAAATATTATGTATAAAATACCAAATGAAATAAGTCGGGCCCTTATTGTTGAGCCGACAAAACCTTACCTTAGTTATAAGTCTAATTTTAAGTCACGATTGTAAATATTTTTGGACGATAAATAAAAAAAACATCTTAATCTTGAAATCTCACTGAAATCCACCAAATTGTATCCTAGATACGAGGACTAAGCCGCTCAAGGTGGTTGCACATTGAAAAAGGAAATTGAGCGAGTGTCTTCATAATGACATTTTGATAAAGTTCTTTTCTAGATTCCCGCGCCTCTTTCGGCAAGTAGTAGATTTGACATTTACTCGACGATGTCTTCTCAATATAATTAAATGATACAAAAATGCAGATAATAATGGTAATAAATCAAAACCGAGTAATTGGATAATGTTTTCCGATTCGGATGAACGCTAGGTTTTAATCAAGAACTGGCCATAATTCAGTGCACTCGAACTTGCTGCTGAAGCAGAAATCTGTCTTGGCAAAAAGGGTAACCCAGTAACGAACCGCAAAATATTAAGGAAACACAGCTTCAATGGCCGACTTGCTAGGATAAACTTTTTATTTATAGTATAACACAAATAACTAAAAACGTCTTTACTTCTTTTGGAGTAAGGAAATTTTCACTGACGAAAGCAAGTTCATTGTTTTTTGTTCAGACGGGTGTTCATATGTATGGAGAAAGAGTTATGAAGACATTCGTTCACGAACCTTCCAAGGAATAACAAGTGCTTTTGTTTTGATAGTGAAAGCATATCCACAGTATTTTTTCAAGTGTTCTCTTTGCTACTGCACTGATAATTAACCAGCCGGTGCAGTAGTTGTGTGTCGGACTCTTTGATCCGCACATTAGGGTTCAATTCCCAGCCAGGGCCAATAAATTTTAATTTTAATTTTAATTGATACCAATTAAATTAAATAAAGCAAAAACCAAAACGGAATGAGTGAGCGACAGCCGTCGCCTCACCAACCTGGGGGAGGAACGGGGAAGGCATTGCCGGACCCACAGCCACCACCACCAATGGATTCATCAGCTACCGGGAAGAGGAGGAGGAGGGTGCGACCGACTCCAAACCTCGTAAAGCGCCCGTCCCTGTCGGCTTCAGCTGAAAAGCTGCCGACTGGAGCCGGGGATCGGGCGCCATCAACAACAATAGCAGCAGTAACAACAACTACAACAGCAGCAGCAGCAATAGCAGCAGCAGAAATAAAAGTCGCAGCAGAAAAATCGACAACAACAACTGAAGATTTTCCGTATGTCTCCGACGGCGGCGAGGGCCGCTATACTGGAGACAGCAACTCCTTCATGTCGTTGGCGGCCTCAGAGACCGACGACGAAGACGACGAAATATGCCAACTAGAGGCATTGTTAAAGGCCGTGAAGGCAAAACAGTTGGCACGGCGCGCCAAAGAACGCCAACAACAACAGCAGCTGGCAAATATCGTTCAAAACACCGGACCAGCTCAGCAACAACAAGTACAGCTGCCTAAGCAGCAACAACAACAACCAAAGCTGCCAAAGCAGCAGCACCTACAAGTGTTGCCAAAGCAGCAGCAACAATCGGAGCTGCCGAAGCAGCAAAACCAGCAGCAGCAAAAACAACAGCAGCAGCAAAAACAGCAGCAGCAAAAACAACAGCAGCAGCAGAAACAACAGCAGCAGCAGAAACAACAACAGCAGCAGCAGAAACAACAGCAGCAGCAGAAGATAGCGAGGCCGAAGGTGCCCCCGATCAACACATTTAAGATGGAGCTAAAGGACACGATTAAAATATGTAAGTCGGCCATTGGCGAAAATTTTATTATTAAAAGATTAAGTAATGACAGGCATGCTATCCACTGCTTCACAGTGGAGCATCACAAAACAATTAAAAATCTATTAGAGAAAACGACTACGGAGTTCTTCTCATTCACCCCCAAAGGAGAGCGTTTGCAGACAATGCTCCTTCGAGGTTTAGATTCGTCCACCGATCCCGAGGAGCTCCTTCAGGAGCTTCAAGCGAAGGAATGTGACGATCTTAAGTTCGTCAGTGTTAAGCCTTTCACTACAGCAAAGGCCCGAAGGGAGAACCGGAAATTACCGTTCTTCCTGGTCCAGCTGACTCCCAACAGCAAAATAGATAGTCTGAGGAAAATTAAAGTCCTAGACTACCAATGCATTAGTTGGGAAAAATTAAATCGCAGCGATAACATTTTACAATGTGTTCGTTGTCAGAGGTTCGGGCACGCCGCTGCGAACTGTCAAATGCAGTTTCGGTGCGTTAAGTGTGCATTGGACCACAAGGCAGAGGAATGTCCGCTAGGGAAAGATAGGGTTGCTGATAGCACGACTCTGAAGTGTATTCTTTGTGGTAACTCGGGACACACCGCTAACTATCGGGGTTGTTCCAGTTACCAATATGTTAGGAAATTAAACCTGGCTCGTCAACAGAAGGTGGATGTGAAGCGCCCACCTGTTCCTAAAACTCCAGCCGTAACTCCCAATGTGACCTATGCCCAAATGGCGGCCGGTCAGAGGAGTACGGTACAACAAGCACCAAAGGTTGCTCCTCAGGCCTCACGACCTGGAGCACCTAGTGGTGATGCTGATCTGCTGGCTATTTTGCTTTCTATTCAGGGGCAAATTAGTCAGCTGCAACAGCAAATTCAGGAACAGGCGACACGCGTAGATCGAATCTACACTTTGTTGCCGAGTCTAACGCGCCTCCAGTCGTAATGTGTTCGCTGGTGGAGAAACCCTTAAAGATCCTTTCAGTGAATGTAAATTCGCTAATAAATATCGAACGAAGAGCTGTACTCTTCAAGTTGTTAGAAGACCGAAGTCCCGATGTTCTTCTGGTTAGCGAAACCAAGCTCTCTCAGAGGCACAAGTTGAGGCACAGTCAGTACCATATTGTAAGAAGAGACAGACCCAACTCCAATGGAGCTGGTGGCGTCGCTATCTTTGTTAGAAAAAATCTGCGTTTTAAGGTTGTGTACAGCGGTGAAGTGCGTAGATTCCAGGTGCTAGAGGCTTGCATCATATGCATCCCCCTCCGTAGTGGGAAGAGGCTGCATATGATCGCAGCCTATGCAACTGAAGCTACTCAACAGACCTGTTTTATCTCAGAGCTCGAGACACTTTTTCAATACTTACGTCTGGGTTCGGAGGAGAATTATTACCTCATGGCCGGAGATCTAAACGCCAAACATAGTAATTGGAGAAATCAATCACCAAACACTAGAGGGAACCTACTATTCAATTGGTGGGGTCAGAATAGTGTCGAGTATCGACTCGATTTAAAAGCGACGGATAGTCCGTCTTATCCCAGATCAGGCTCTTATATTGATCTTATGCTGTTTGACGAACGGATACAGCTCACTGACATGGACCGACAGACAATAAACTGTCTTCACACATTTGTGTATGACAGTGACCATTGCGGATTTAGTGCCGTAATAACGATTCCCAACGAAATTGCGGAGTTGGAGGAGTATGTTCAAACGCATTCTTACAATTATAGTAGGACGCGGTGGACACGCTTCTCCCGAACAATGACAAGAGCACTCTCTTCGGATTCGCTCAACCCACCATCCAACAGGAATTTGTCGAACGAAGAGATCGACACTTACCTTAAAAGGATGGACGACACAATAAAACAAACAATGGACAGAACAATTCCTAAGTACCAACTGACTGACAATGTCAATATATATCGCAATGCTACGATCGACGCTCTACACCGACAAAAGAGTAGGCTACTGACGAGACTTAAACTCCTGTACAGACGTTTCACCGACCCACAAAACTCGGAGGTTAGGACACTGAAATCAGAGCTTAAAAACCTACAGCAATTAATTCAGCAAAATTACCGTGCTGTAATTAATTCACATTGGAATAACAAAATCCGGGCTGTTAAAGCTAGCAATCCTAGTATGTTCCCGGAAATTAATAAAATCTTTCGAAGAAAAAATCAAAATGAGCTTCCGTGTCTTAAGCTCCCCCGAACTACAGACAACGAACAAGTACTTGTGACAGCAGGCATAGATCCAATAGAAGCGATCGAAGATGACAACTTTTTTGTGATCGAAGATCCTCAGGAGAAAGTTGAAGTAATAGGTGCGGCGTTTCAGGATGTGTATAAGGTGAATGTTAGCACTCGCCCGAACCATATCTTGGAAAATCGTGTCCTATTGCACAACTTCTACTTGCGATATGACATCGAGCACTGGCGATCGGAGAACACTGGTTTCACCAGGTTCAATGACGAGAATTTGGCAAATGATGTCATCGCCAATGAAGGGATTCACCCTCCATTCATATCAAAGGAAGATCTCCTGGTCATTTTCGGTTCACTGAGAAGTAAGAAATCTGTGGGAATCGACGAAATACCAAACATTGTTCTCAAACACCTTCCTCTAGAAGCGGTAAACATTTACACCACCCTGTTTAACAATTTGCTGAATAATGCACATTATCCAGCTCATTGGAAGACAGCGGTGGTGCAACCAATTCCTAAACGGAACAAAGACACATCCAATCCGGCAAATCTCCGGTCGATAAGTCTCCTTCCCAACATCAGCAAAGTGTTTGAAAAAGTAATCAATAGAGCCCTGACCGAGTGGGTTGAGGACAAAAATATTATTCCGGATAATCAATTCGGTTTCAGAGCGGGGCATGATTGTATACATGCCGCGTCTAAACTGGTATCGGATATCCAATGGAACAAAGGTAAGAAACAATGCACGGGTGCCTTGTTGATTGACTTGGAAAAGGCCTTTGACACTGTATGGTTGCAGGGGCTCTTTTTCAAGCTTGACCAGCTCGGCATAAGCAAACCGCTGCTGTACATAATCTTAGATATGCTCACCAGCAGACAGTTTATTGTGAAAAATGGCAGTGTGGTGTCTGCTGGGACTTTTGAAATCAAAAATGGTCTACAACAGGGTGTAGTTATTTCGCCGATATTATTTACGATCTTCACAAGTGATCTTGTAGGATCTCTCCGCCAATCCATAGCGTACGCAGATGACTTGATCGCGTACAGGTCAAGTCCGAAGATCGAGGTCATTGTAAGTCTTTTGCAACGTGACTTCGAAAAAGTTCAGGGATATTGCGATGATTGGAAGTTGAAAATCAATTTTCAAAAGTGCGAGACCATTCTGTTCAGGACTCCGTTGTCTGGGGCTTCTAGAAATACTAGAAAGAAGTGGCGAACGTTCTCAATTGTTGGACAAAACGGGCAGCCATTAGCGAATCGAAGTGTTGTCAGATACCTTGGGATCTGGCTAGATCAATATCTATATTTTAACAAACATATAGATGCTGCTCTGGCCAGAGCCAAAGCGGCCTTTGCCTTGACAAAGAGACTGTTTCACAGCAGTCAACTCGATGCCAAGGTGAAGGTGATCTGCTACACGGCCCTTATTCGGCCTGTCCTTGCCTATGGCTGTCCCGTTTGGTTTAACGTGGGAACAAGCTTAATGGAAAAGATACGGGTTTTCGAGAGACGATGCCTTAGGGCTTGTCTCCATTTATATAGAACTCCAGAGTCTGAGTACAAAAAATTCTATAGCAATGAGGTCCTGTACAACGGGGCCAACCTGATCAGAGTGGACAACTTTCTGATAAAACTTATTCGAGGTCACATTGCAAGAGCAATGACTTCGATCAACAACTTGATCTCCGGGGCTTTTTACCCCAATGACATGCATCATGAGACAGTGCGCCTTAACGGCCTTATTCCCCCTGAAGCTTTTCTCTATTTAGATAGAAAAGGTCTGGTCCAGAATAGATTAGCGGTGCCGTTAATCTTCCACGTTGGTCGAAAAGCTGTGGACGGGCGAGTCACTTACGAACAAGACGTCGCAAGTAGCTCACCGGAGACCCTCAGGTTCAGTAGGGCGGTATCAGACCGCGACAGAGCTGACGTCGTAAGTCAACATCGACACTTTTGGTGGCTGGGCGAAGAATGAACTTCGTCGTATGTGTGTATCTTGTGTGCCCTTAAGGCAAATCATAGCATGTCCTGTCAGCCCTGGCCGGCTTATATATATATATAAGGTAGTGTAAGTAGTTAGTAATTAGTCAGTAAGTAGATTTAATTTTATTTTAAGTTAGATTAAGATTTTATGATTAGGATTAGTCTTTTAGTTTAGTTTTAGGTTTAGTAAAAATAAAAGTCCTTATACTAAGTTTTTTCAAAATGTAAAATGTTTTCTTAGTTTTTTTCATAAGTTAGAATAATTTTAAATATAATTAATAGTATTAAGTCGAAAGACATATTCTTAGTTGTTTAGTTTAGCTTAGAGCGCCCGTATAGGGCCAGTAAGTTAGTTAATAATTAGTTAAGTTAATTAAGCTAGATTTAAGCATTTTTTTGTTTAGCACGTAAGGTCATGAATTTACTTAATAAAAATGCATAAAAATTGAAAAAAAAAAAAAAAGAGTTATGAAGACTCCAGATACTAAGTTTTCTTAAAATAAATCTTTTTTTTCTTAGTTTCATTATAAGTAATTTTAATTTAAATATAGTAAATATTAGTAAGTCGAAAGACATAGGTTTAATTGTTAATTTTAGCTTAGAGCGCCCGCAGAGGGCCAGTAAGTTAGTATATAAAATAGTTAAGTTTATTAAGCTAGTTTTAAACGTTTTTTGTCTAGCATGTAAGGTTAAAAAATTGAATAATAAAAATGCATTTAAATTGAAAAAAAAAAAATTGAGAGTTATGAAGACAGTTGTTCACAGAACCTCGCGGTGTTAAGACGTGTTTCAACTTCATTCGTTCACGAACCTCCAACGGAAGAACAAGTGTTTTTATTTATATAGTGAAAGCAAGTTCAAAGTTTTTCTTCAAGTGTTGTCTTTGCTACTGCGCTGATAACAAACCAGCCGGTGTAGTAGCTGTGTGCCGGACTCTTTGATCCGCACGTTAGGGTTCGATTCCCAGCAGGGGCAATCAAAAATTTAATTTTTTCTGTGATTATTAATTTGTGTATCAACGCAATTAATATCACAAACAACAATCCACTTGTAAAATATAATGAGTGAGCGGCAGTCGTCGCCTCACCAACCTGGAGGAGGAGCGGGGAAGGCATTGCCTGACCCCAAGCCGCCACCACCACCGTTGTCGTCATCGTCATCGATGACTGGGAAGAGGAGGAGGAGGGTGCGACCGACTCCAAACCTCGTAAAGCGCCCATCCCTATCGGCTTCAGCTGAAAAGCTGCCGACTGGAGCCGGGGATCGGGCGCCATCAACAACAGTAGCAGCAGTAACAACAACTACAACAGCAGCAGCAGCAATAGCAGCAGCAGAAATAAAAGTCGCAACCAAAAAATCGACAACAACAACTGAAGATTTTCCGTATGTCTCCGACGGCGGCGAGGGCCGCTACACTGGAGACAGCAACTCCTTCATGTCGTTGGCGGCCTCGGAGACCGACGATGAAGACGACGAAATATGCCAACTAGAGGCATTGTTAAAGGCCGTGAAGGCAAAACAGTTGGCACGGCGCGCCAAAGAACGCCAACAACAACAGCAGCTGGCGGCAAATATCGGTCAAAATACCGGACCAGCTCAGCAACAACAAGTACAGCTGCCAAAGCAGCAGCACCAACAAGTGTTGCCAAAGCAGCAGCAACAATTGGAGCTGCCGAAGCAGCAAAAACAGCAGCAGCAAAATCAGCAGCAGCAAAATCAGCAGCAGCAAAATCAGCAGCAGCAAAAACAACAGCAGCAGCAAAAACAGCAGCAGCAAAAACAACAGCAGCAGCAAAAACAGCAGCAGCAACAGAAACAACAGCAACAGCAGAAACAACAGCAGCAGCAGAAGACAGCGAGGCCGAAGGTGCCTCCGATCAACACATATAAGATGGAGCTGAAGGACACGATAAAGATATGTAAGTCGGCCATTGGCGAAAATTTTATAATAAAAAGATTGAGTAATGACAGGCATGCTATCCACTGCTTCACAGTGGAGCACCACAAGTTAATTAAACAATTATTAGAGAAAACGACGACGGAGTTCTTCTCATTCACTCCCAAAGGAGAGCGTTTGCAGACAATGCTCCTTCGAGGTTTAGATTCGTCCACCGATCCCGAGGAGCTCCTTCAAGAGCTTCAAGCGAAGGAATGTGACGATCTTAAGTTCGTCAGTGTTAAGCCTTTCACTACAGCAAAGGCCCGAAGGGAGAATCGGAAATTACCGTTCTTCCTGGTCCAGCTGACTCCCAACAGCAAAATAGATAGTCTGAGGAAAATTAAAGTCCTAGACTATCAATGCATTAGTTGGGAAAAATTAAATCGCAGCGATAACATTTTACAATGTGTTCGCTGTCAGAGGTTCGGGCACGCCGCTGCGAACTGTCAAATGCAGTTTCGGTGCGTTAAGTGTGCATTGAACCACAAAGCAGAGGAATGTCCGCTAGGGAAAGATAGGGTTGCTGATAGCACGACTCTCAAGTGCATTCTATGTGGTAACTCGGGACACACCGCTAACTATCGGGGTTGTTCCAGGTACCAATTTGTTAGGAAGATAAATCTGGCTCGCCAACAGAAGGTGGAGGTCAAGCGCCCACCTGTTCCCAAAACTCCAGCCGTAACTCCCAATGTGACCTATGCCCAAATGGCGGCCGGTCAGAGGAGTACGGTACAACAAGCACCAAAGGTTGCTCCTCAGGCCTCACGACCTGGAGCACCTAGTGGTGATGCTGATCTGCTGGCTATTTTGCTTTCTATTCAGGGGCAAATTAGTCAGCTGCAACAGCAAATTCAGGAACAGGCGACACGCGTAGATCGTATCTACACTTTGTTGCCGAGTCTAACGCGCCTCCAGTCGTAATGTGTTCGCTGGTGGAGAAACCCTTAAAGATCCTTTCAGTGAATGTAAATTCGCTAATAAATATCGAACGAAGAGCTGTACTCTTCAAGTTGTTAGAAGACCAAAGTCCCGACGTTCTTCTGGTTAGCGAAACCAAGCTCTCTCAGAGGCACAAGTTGAGGCACAGTCAGTACCATATTATAAGAAGAGACAGACCCAACTCCAATGGAGCTGGTGGCGTCGCTATCTTTATTAGAAAAAATCTGCAGTTTAAGGTTGTGTACAGCGGTGAAGTGCGTAGATTCCAGGTGCTAGAGGCTTGCATCATATGCATCCCCCTCCGTAGTGGGAAGAGGCTGCATATGATCGCAGCCTATGCAACTGAAGCTACTCAACAAACCTGTTTTATCTCAGAGCTCGAGACACTTTTTCAATACTTACGTCTGGGTTCGGAGGAGAATTATTACCTCATGGCCGGAGATCTAAACGCCAAACATAGTAATTGGAGAAATCAATCACCAAACACTAGAGGGAACCTACTATTCAATTGGTGGGGTCAGAATAGTGTCGAGTATCGACTCGATTTAAAAGCGACGGATAGTCCGTCTTATCCCAGATCAGGCTCCTATATAGATCTTATGCTGTTTGACGAACGGATACAGCTGACTGACATGGACCGACGAACAATAAACTGTCTTCACACTTTCGTGTACGACAGTGACCATTGCGGATTTAGTGCCGTAATAACGATTCCCAACGAAATTGCGGAGTTGGAGGAGTATGTTCAAACGCATTCTTACAATTACAGTAGGACGCGGTGGACACGCTTTTCCCGAACGATGACAAGAGCACTCTCTTCGAACTCGCTCAACCCACCATCCAATAGGAATTTGTCGAACGAAGAGATCGACACTTACCTCAAACGGATGGACGACACAATAAAACAAACAATGGACAGAACAATTCCTAAGTACCAACAGACTGACAATGTCAATATATACCGCAATGCTACGATTGACGCTCTACACCGACAAAAGAGTAGGCTACTGACGAGACTTAAACTCCTGTACAGACGTTTCACCGACCCACAAAACTCGGAGGTTAGGACACTGAAATCACAGCTTAAAAACCTACAGCAATTAATTCAGCAACATTACCGTGCTGCAATTAATTCGCATTGGAATAACAAAATCCGGGCTGTTAAAGCTAGCAATCCTAGTATGTTCCCGGAAATTAATAAAATCTTTCGAAGAAAAGATCAGAATGAGCTTCCGTGTCTTAAGCTCCCCCGAACTACAGACAACGAACAAGTACTTGTGACAGCAGGAATAGATCCAATAGAAGCGATCGAAGATGACAACTTTTTTGTGATCGAAGATCCACAGGAGAAAGTTGAAGTAATAGGTGCGGCGTTTCAGGATGTGTATAAGGTGAATGTTAGCACTCGCCCGAACCATATCTTGGAAAATCGTGTCCTATTGCACAACTTCTACTTGCGATATGACATTGAGCACTGGCGATCGGAGAACACTGGTTTTACCATGTTCAATGACGATAATTTGGCAAATGATGTCATCGCCAATGAAGGGATTCACCCTCCATTCATATCAAAGGAAGATCTCCTGGTCATTTTCGGTTCACTGAGAAGTAAGAAATCTGTGGGAATCGACGAAATACCAAACATTGTTCTTAAACACCTTCCTCTAGAAGCGGTAAACATTTACACTACCCTGTTTAACAATTTGCTGAATAATGCACATTATCCAGCTCATTGGAAGACAGCGGTGGTGCAACCAATTCCTAAACGGAACAAAGACACATCCAATCCGGCAAATCTCCGGTCGATAAGTCTCCTTCCCAATATCAGCAAAGTGTTTGAAAAGGTAATCAATAGAGCCCTGACCGAGTGGGTTGGGGACAAAAATATTATTCCGGATAACCAATTCGGTTTCAGAGCGGGGCATGATTGTATACATGCCGCGTCTAAACTGGTATCGGATATCCAATGGAACAAAGGTAAGAAACAATGCACGGGTGCCTTGTTGATTGACTTGGAAAAGGCCTTTGACACTGTATGGTTGCAGGGGCTCTTTTTCAAGCTTGATCAGCTCGGCATAAGCAAACCGCTGCTGTACATAATCTTAGATATGCTCACCAGCAGACAGTTTATTGTGAAAAATGGCAGTGTGGTGTCTGCTGGGACTTTTGAAATTAAAAACGGTCTACAACAGGGTGTAGTAATTTCGCCGATTTTATTTACGATCTTCACAAGTGATCTTGTAGGATCTCTCCGCCAATCCATAGCGTACGCAGATGACTTGATCGCGTACAGGTCAAGTCCGAAGATCGAGGTCATTGTAAGTCTCTTGCAGCGTGACTTCGAAAAGGTACAGGGATATTGCGATGATTGGAAGTTGAAAATCAATTTTCAAAAGTGCGAGACCATTCTGTTCAGGACTCCGTTGTCTGGGGCTTCTAGAAATACTAGAAAGAAGTGGCGAATGTTCTCTATTGTTGGACAAAACGGACAGCCATTAGCGAACCAAAGTGTTGTCAGATACCTTGGGATCTGGCTAGATCAATATCTATATTTTAACAAACATATAGATGCTGCTCTGGCCAGAGCCAAAGCGGCCTTTGCCTTGACAAAGAGACTGTTTCACAGCAGTCAACTCGATGCCAAGGTAAAGGTGATCTGCTACACGGCCCTTATTCGGCCTGTCCTTGCTTATGGCTGTCCCGTTTGGTTTAACGTGGGAACAAGCTTAATGGAAAAGATACGGGTTTTCGAGAGACGATGTCTTAGGGCTTGTCTCCATTTATATAGAACTCCAGAGTCTGAGTACAAAAAATTCTTTAGTAATGAGGTCCTGTACAACGGGGCCAACCTGATCAGAGTGGACAACTTTCTGATAAAACTTATTCGAAGTCACATTGCAAGAGCAATGACTTCGACCAACAACTTGATCTCCGGGGCTTTTTACCCCAATGACATGCATCATGAGACAGTGCGCCTTAACGGCCTTATTCCCCCTGAAGCTTTTCTCTATTTAGATAGAAAAGGTCTGGTCCAGAATAGATTAGCGGTACCGTTAATCTTCCACGTTGGTCGAAAAGCTGTGGACGGGCGAGTCACTTACGAACAAGACGTCGCAAGTAGCTCACCGGAGACCCTCAGGTTTAGTAGGGCGGTATCAGACCGCGACAGAGCTGATGTCGTAAGGCAATATTCTCACTATTGGTGGTTGGACGAAGAGTAGAACTCGGTCGTCTATATTTATCTTGAGTGCCCTTCAGGCAAATATAGCATGTACTGTCAGCCGTGGCCGGCTTACTTATGTTTAACGTAGTCTAAGTAGTTTTTAATATTATTGTAAGTTAGTATAAGATTTTAAGTTTTAGTTTAGTTTGTAGTTTAGTATTTAAGTCTAGTTTTAGTTTAAACATAAATAAAAATACATATACTAAGTTTTTCAAATTATTAATTATTTTTTCTTAGTCTTATTATTAGTTTTTTAAATTTAATTAACGTAAATATTAGTTCGTCGAAAGACATAGATTTAATTGTTAGTTTTAGCTTAGAGCGCCCGCAGAGGGTCAGTAAGTTAGTATATAAAATAGTTAAGTTAATTAAGCTAGCTTTAAGCGTTTTTGTCTAGCATGTAAGTTTAAATTATGAATTAATAAAAATGCACTGAAATTGAAAAAAAAAAAACGTGTTTCAACTTTACTAGTGAAAACCAGTTTAAGAATTCTTTTAAATTGTTCTTTCGCCACTGGACTGTTAATAAGCCAGCCAGTGCAGTGGGTGCATTGCGGACTCTTCGATCCGCACGTCAGTGGTTCGAGTCCCAGCCGGGAAAAAAAAAGTTATTTTTTCTTTGTGCGAAAAATTTAAACAAACAATAAGAATAAATACATAAGTGAAAAAAAAACCGGTCGAAATATGAGTGGCCGACAACTGTCTCCACTCCAACCTGGTGTAGATATGGGAAAGGCACCGCCTGACCCAAAGCCACCGTTGGCTTCGTCATCGGATCTAAATTGTAAGAGGAGGAGGAGGGTGTTGAAACCAACTCCAAACCTCGTAAAGCGCCCGTCCTTATCGGCTTTAGCTGAAAAGCTGCCGACTGGAGCCGGGGATCGGGCGCCATCAACAACAGCAGCAGCAGTAATAACAACAACAACAGCAGCAGCAGCAAAAGCAGCAGCAGAATTCATAGTCGCGGCAGAAAAATCGACAACAACAACAGAAGATTTTCCGTATGTCTCCGACGGTGGCGAAGGCCGCTATACTGGAGACAGTAACACCTTCATGTCGTTGGCGGCCTCGGAGACCGACGACGAAGATGACGAAATCTGCCAACTAGAGGCGATTATACGGGCCGTGAAGGCAAAACAATTGACACGGCGCGCAAAAGAGCGCCAGGAACAACAACAGCAGCTGGCAAATATAAGCCGAAATACGGCACCAGCTGAGCAGCAACAAACACAGCTGCCTAAGCAGCAACAACAACAACCAAAACTGCCAACGCAGCAGCACCAACAAGGGTCGCCAAAGCAGCGGCAACTATCAGAGCTGCCAAAGCAGCAAAAACAGCAGCAACAAAAACAACAGCAGCAGCAAAAGCAGCAGCCGCAGAAACAACAACAACAGCATAAACAACATCAACAGAAACAACAGCAGCAGCAGACGGTAGCGAGGCCAAAGGTGCCTCCGATTAACACCTACAAGATGGAGCTTCAAGACACCATCAAATTATGTAAGTCGGCCATAGGCGATAATTTTATAATTAAACGTTTAAATAAAGACAGGCATGCTATACACTGCTTCACAGTGGAGCATCACAAAACAATTAAAAATCTATTAGAGAAAACAACGACTGAGTTCTTCTCATTCACCCCCAAAGGAGAGCGTTTGCAGACAATGCTCCTTCGAGGTTTAGATTCGTCCACCGATCCCGAGGAGCTCCTTCAGGAGCTTCAAGCGAAGGAATGTGACGATCTTAATTTCGTCAGTGTTAAGCCTTTCACTACAGCAAAGGCCCGAAGGGAGAATCGGAAATTACCGTTCTTCCTGGTCCAGCTGACTCCCAACAGCAAAATAGATAGTCTGAGGAAAATAAAAGTCCTAGATTATCAATGCATAAGTTGGGAAAAATTAAATCGCAGCGATAACATTTTAAAATGTGTTCGCTGTCAGAGGTTCGGGCACGCCGCTGCGAACTGTCAAATGCAGTTTCGGTGCGTTAAGTGTGCATTGAACAACAGTGCAGAGGAACGTCCTCTAGGTAAGAATAGGATTGATGATACCACGTCTCTGAAGTGTATTCTTTGTGGTAACTCGGGACACACCGCTAACTGTCGGGGTTGTCCCAGGTACCAATATGCTAGGAAAATTAACCTGGCTCGCCAACAGAAGGTGGAGGTCAAGCGTCCACCTGTTTCCAAAACACCAGCCATAACTCCCAATGTGACCTACGCCCAAATGGCGGCCGGTCAGAGGAGTACGGTACAACAAGCACCAAAGGCTGCTCCTCAGGCCTCATGACCTGGAGCACCTAGTGGTGATGCTGATCTGCTGGCTATTTTGCTTTCTATTCAGGGGCAAATTAGTCAGCTGCAACAGCAAATTCAGGAACAGGCGACACGCGTAGATCGTATCTACACTTTGTTGCCGAGTCTAACGCGCCTCCAGTCGTAATGTGTTCGCTGGTGGAGAAACCCTTAAAGATCCTTTCAGTGAATGTAAATTCGCTAATAAATATCGAACGAAGAGCTGTACTCTTCAAGTTGTTAGAAGACCGAAGTCCCGGTGTTCTTCTGGTTAGCGAAACCAAGCTCTCTCAGAGGCACAAGTTGAGGCACAGTCAGTACCATATTGTAAGAAGAGACAGACCCAACTCCAATGGGGCTGGTGGCGTCGCTATCTTTGTTAGAAAAAATCTGCGTTTTAAGGTTATGTACAGCGGTGAAGTGCGTAGATTCCAGGTGCTAGAGGCTTGCATCATATGCATCCCCCTCCGTAGTGGGAAGAGGATGTATATGATCGCAGCCTATGCAACTGAAGCTACTCAACAAACCTGTTTTATCTCAGAGCTCGAGACACTTTTTCAATACTTACGTCTGGGTTCGGAGGAGAATTATTACCTCATGGCCGGAGATCTAAACGCCAAACATAGTAATTGGAGAAATCAATCACCAAACACTAGAGGGAACCTACTATTCAATTGGTGGGGTCAGAATAGTGTCGAGTATCGACTCGATTAAAAAGCGACGGATAGTCCGTCCTATCCCAGATCAGGCTCCTATATAGATCTTATGCTGTTTGACGAACGGATACAGCTGACTGACATGGACCGACAGACAATAAACTGTCTTCACACATTCGTGTACGACAGTGACCATTGCGGATTTAGTGCCGTAGTAACAATTCCCAACGAAATTGCGGAACTGGAGGAGTATGTTCAAACGCATTCTTACAATTACAGTAGGACGCGGTGGACACGCTTTTCCCGAACAATGACAAGAGCACTCTCTTCGGACTCGCTCAACCCACCATCCAACAGGAATTTGTCGAACGAAGAGATAGACACTTACCTCAAACGGATGGACGACACAATAAAACAAACAATGGACAGAACAATTCCTAAGTACCAACTGACTGACAATGTCAATATATACCGCAATGCTACGATCGACGCTCTACACCGACAAAAGAGTAGGCTACTGACGAGACTTAAACTCCTGTACAGACGTTTCACCGACCCACAAAACTCGGAGGTTAGGACACTGAAATCAGAGCTTAAAAACCTACAGCAATTAATTCAGCAAAATTACCGTGCTGTAATTAATTCGCATTGGAATAACAAAATCCGGGCTGTCCTAGTATGTTCCCGGAAATTAATAAAATCTTTCGAAGAAAAAATCAGAATGAGCTTCCGTGTCTTAAGCTCCCCCGAACTACAGACAACGAACAAGTACTTGTGACAGCAGGAATAGATCCAATAGAAGCGATCGAAGATGACAACTTTTTTGTGATCGAAGATCCAAGAGAAAGTTGAAGTAATAGGTGCGGCGTTTCAGGATGTGTATAAGGTGAATGTTAGCACTCGCCCGAACCATATCTTGGAAAATCGTGTCCTATTGCACAACTTCTACTTGCGATATGACATTGAGCACTGGCGATCGGAGAACACTGGGTTTACCATGTTCAATGACGATAATTTGGCAAATGATGTCATCGCCAATGAAGGGATTCACCCTCCATTCATATCAAAGGAAGATCTCCTGGTTATCTTCGGTTCACTAAGAAGTAAGAAATCTGTGGAAATCGACGAAATACCAAACATTGTTCTTAAGCACCTTCCTCTAGAAGCGGTAAACATTTACACTACCCTGTTTAAGAATTTGCTGAATAATGCACATTATCCAGCTCATTGGAAGACAGCGGTGGTGCAACCAATTCCTAAAAGGAACAAAGACACATCCAATCCGGCAAATCTCCGGTCGATAAGTCTCCTTCCCAACATCAGCAAAGTGTTTGAAAAAGTAATCAATAGAGCCCTGACCAAGTGGGTTGAGGACAAAAATATTATTCCGGATAACCAAATCGGTTTCAGAGCGGGGCATGATTGCATACACGCCGCGTCTAAACTGGTATCGGATATCCAATGGAACAAAGGTAAGAAACAATGCACGGGTGCCTTGTTGATTGATTTGGAGAAGGCCTTTGACACTGTATGGTTGCAGGGGCTCTTTTTCAAGCTTGATCAGCTCGGCATAAGCAAACCGCTGCTGTACATAATCTTAGATATGCTCACCAGCAGACAGTTTATTGTGAAAAATGGCAGTGTGGTGTCTGCTTTGACTTTTGAAATTAAAAACGGTCAACAACAGGGTGTAGTTATTTCGCCGATTTTATTCACGATCTTCACAAGTGATCTTGTAGGATCTCTCCGCCAATCCATAGCGTACGCAGATGACTTAATCGCGTACAGGTCAAGTCCGAAGATCGAGGTCATTGTAAGTCTTTTGCAGCGTGACTTCGAAAAAGTTCAGGGTTATTGCGATGATTGGAAGTTGAAAATCAATTTTCAAAAGTGCGAGACCATTCTGTTCAGGACTCCGTTGTCTGGGGCTTCCAGAAATACTAGAAAGAAGTGGCGAATGTTCTCTATTGTTGGACAAAATGTACAGCCATTAGCAAATCGAAGTGTTGTCAGATACCTTGGGATCTGGCTACATCAATATCTATATTTTAACAAACATATAGATGCTGCTCTGGCCAGAGCCAAAGCGGCCTTTGCCTTGACAAAGAGGCTGTTTCACAGCAGTCAACTCGATGCCAAGGTAAAGGTGATCTGTTACACGGCCCTTATTCGGCCTGTCTTTGCCTATGGCTGTCCCGTTTGGTTTAACGTGGGAACAAGCTTAATGGAAAAGATACGGGTTTTCGAGAGACGATGCCTTAGGGCTTGTCTCCATTTATATAGAACTCCAGAGTCTGAGTACAAAAAATTCTATAGTAATGGGGTCCTGTACAAGGGGGCCAACCTGATCAGAGTGGACAACTTTCTGATAAAACTTATTCGAAGTCACATTGCAAGAGCAATGACTTCGACCAACAACTTGATCTTCGGGGCTTTTTACCCCAATGATTTGCATCATGAGACAGTGCGCCTCAACGGCCTTATTCCCCCTGAAGCTTTTCTCTATTTAGATAGAAAAGGTCTGGTCCAGGATAGATTAGCGGTACCGTTAATCTTCCACGTTGGTCGAAAAGCTGTGGACAGGCGAGTCACTTACGAACAAGACGTCGCAAGTAGCTCACCGGAGACCCTCAGGTTTAGTAGGGCGGTATCTAACCGCGACAGAGCGGATGTCGATAGGCAATACCGACACTATTGGTGGTTGGGACAGGCGAGTCACTTACGAACAAGACGTCGCAAGTAGCTCACCGGAGACCCTCAGGTTTAGTAGGGCGGTATCTAACCGCGACAGAGCGGTTGTCACTTACATGAACTTCCTCGTATGTGTGTATCTTGTGTGCCCTTAAGGCAAATCATAGCATGTCCTGTTAGCCCTGGCCGGCTTACATATATATAAGGTAGTGTAAGTAGTTAGTAATTAGTGAGTAAGTAGTTTTAATTTTATTTTAAGTTAGATTAAGATTTTATGTTTAGGATTAGTCTTTTAGTTTAGTTTTAAATTTAGATTAAGTAAAATCAAAGTCCTGAAACTAAGTTTTTGTATTAAAACAATATTTTCTTAGTATTACATATAATGTTAGTTAGTTAGATATAAAAATAATATTAAGTCGAAAGACATATTTTAAGTTGTTTTGTTTAGCTTAGAGCGCCCGTTTAGGGCCAGTAAGTTAGTTAATAAATAGTTAAGTTAATTAAGCTAGATTTAAGCATTTTTGTTTAGCATGTAAGGTTAAAAAATTGAATAATAAAAATGCATTTTGAATTTGAAAAAAAAGAGTTATGAAGAAATGCAGGAAAAAATGTTGAGCCGGCAGTTGAGCACTTTTTTGGATCAGTAGTGGTATGGGGTGCAATATCGGCAGCAAATCTTCATATCATATAAATTTTTTAAATCGTAACTGGCATAGACCGCCAAAAATTGGCTCTAGCAGGCGATTTCTATTTTTACCAGGATAACGATCGCAAACATAAAGCTTTTGATGTACGAAGTTGGCTCCTCTTAACTGGCCCCATGTAATGGAAACTCCACCAGAATCGTCTGATCTGATCTGAACGGTTTCGTTGGGACATAAATGTGCACCATAGCCAGGAAAGTTGGGCACTTGATGTCAAAGCATAACAGGTCACGCACAAAGGTTATATCATGCGTTAAACGGCTGGACTCCAAAGACTTCAGACCAAGCAGAAGGCATCTGGCTTTATAGTCAGGCATAAAATTCCAACCCCTTTTTTTTAAAAATGCAGCTCGTAAAGCGCCTCGATGCGTTAAGCGTAGGTAACTAGGGAAGGATTCCAAATGACATCTGCGAATTTCAGGACGGATCGAATCAAGGAAATATACAAAGAACGAATATCTTTAAAGTCTTTAATTTTACGTTTAATGAAACCAGTTAGTGAGTTTGCTTTGGTAATAATGTGATCAAAGAGAAAGTAGAATCCAATATGACTCTTAAATCGTTAACTATTTTCACTCGGATGATGATTAATTACATAATCAAATTCAAAGCATAGCTTCTTCGAGAAGGATATTGCATTACATTTGTTTATGTTAAGATTCAAACGGATAGTAGCACACCACACTGAAATTCGGTTCAAATCGGCTTGTATCAAGACACAGTCTTGAACCGAGCTTACTTTAAGAAAAAGTTTTGACATCATCCGGATAAGGTAGACAATGACAGTTCTTGGTTACTTCAACAATATCGTTTATAAGAATAATAAAAAGAAATGGCCCCATATGTGTGCCTTGGGCGACCGCAGAAAGGCAATTAATTGGTCTCGATAATGATTTGCCTATTAACACCCACTGGGTGAGTGGAAAATCCATTTAAGGGTGATTGGATGCAAACCAAAACTTTCTAGTTTCTTCAGGAGAATTCTGTGATTAACAGAATCAAAGGCTTTGCAAAAGTCAGTATAAATAACATCAACTTGATATTTACTTTCAATTGTATTTAAAACATATAAGGAAAAATAAGCGTCGTTGACCTACCCGATAAAATCCGTGTTTAGCCTCAGTTATGTGCTCTTTTCGCTGATTGTTTAAGAATCCCTCTGTGGTTCTCAACATTATTTTTGAATCCTGAATTGAAAATGGGAACCAAACAGGAAGACTTCCATTCATGAAGAAACGTGCCTTCAGCAAGGGAGCGATTAAATATTAATTGCAACGGAATATAAAGCGAATTGCAGCAGTTCCTTGGGATTATAGATGGAATACCATCAGGACGACTGTTTGGATTTGGCTTTGAGGACTGAAGCGCTGTAAGAACTTCTTGAAATGTGAGTTGTATCAAGCCAATATCGGCTTTATGGTTGCCGTTATAAGATTGATCACCATCAAGATTAGAATCCGAGAAGACGGATTCGAAGAATTTGTGCACATAATTCAAGAGTAGAGTTAGTATCGGAGGACTCCATATTTTTGAAAGTCATTTTATTTGGAATTCCGACTGATTTTCTTTTTGAATTAATATAGGACCAGAAAGACTTACTGTCCGATTATATTCGGATTCGAGCTTCATGATATAACCCCTATGCAGGAACTTATTTAGGACGCAGAAATCTTTCCGCAGACGGCGAAAGTCAGAGTAATCCGACGGATTAAGGGATGTTTTGAATTTTTTAAACGCGTTGCTTTTACAAGATTTTTAATGAGATCGATAATGAGATTTCTTTACATCTAAGATTTGAACGTACAGCAAGAAGTATCCCTCTAACTCTTTCTTCTTTCCATTGGCAACGATCGCGACGGTGAACGTTGAAATAACGACTATCGAAAAGCTCAGTTGATCCAATTCCACTATAAAGCCAGGTCTTGACAATAACAATGACATCATAATCATTGTGGCAAGAGTTCGAAAACAATTAAGCGACTTTCGTACACAACTAGCTACTAGCATTATGAAAGAAGACTTTTAAGGATGGATGCGTAAGAGAAGAGTTCGTAATACTTCTAAGAGGCAGAGATGGATTAACTATATTAATGGTTTGACGGAAGTTTGGCTCATGGAGTTTTTTGAGTTTTTGATGATCTATGCCGGTTAGCAAACTCTTTAATGATCATATTATTTGGCCAAAAGTCAGGGTCAGTGAGAAGCTTTTCAATAAATAATGGAGCAAACATTTTAAAAGATGGAGACATTCGTTCAGGCAAATTGTCAGACGCTAAACATTGACATCTAATCCTAGAAGTATTAATACTTCTCTCCGCAATATAGCTTATGATGTCAGTAGACTAAGTTCCACATTCAAGCCAAGATATAATTACCACAAGTGGTGGTAAGCGAACAATTTTCAGTTAAACGTTTGTCAGTAATAGTTGTATCATTTTAAGGGCTTGGTTCCGAGGGCTGGCAAAGAAACAACCTTTTCAGTTGAAGAGGAGGAAGTTGAAGGTTTATCTGAATCAATACTTAAAGCAACATTTCGGGATGAAACTTGCGATCAATTACTGCCAGAAACTTGTAAAATCGAAGCCTTAGCACGTAAAAGTAGTATTACAGCAAAAACGCATCTCAACCAAATATTAAATATTGAATTATAAGACTGAATTAAACGATATTTTCTATATTTATGTTGTATGTCCCATAGTTACTCTGACCTAGAAAGTATTTTTTATGTTTTTTTTGGCTTTTGTTTACCTTTGTGTTAATGAATATATATGGTTTTTGTTTTCCAATAAACTGATTGCATGAGCATACCAATTCGGTATCTATTTCATATATAACATTTATTATTTCGTCAAAAATAGGGAACATTTATCATATTTTTGGGTTAGTTTTGTTCTAAACAAAATCGTCCTATTATTACGTTTTCGTTGACAATTTTTACTTATTTGTATGCTTTTTTTTATTTGTATGCCTAGTTCGATTAAGACATTTGACATTTCCTTTTTGCAATAAAACAGATAGCCATTAATGAAAATCTTTACTTACGTGGTGGCACTGAACGCTTTATGGTAGCCAAAAGTAGTCTCGGCCACTTGCTGAATAATTGCCGGGCCACATACTGTTGAAGTTTGTGGAAGGCAATTGCTAATTTGAGATACAGTCGCTTGGATAACTTTTGCAGCTTTGTAGCACTGGACAGTCGAGTTGAATCCTCAAACCCACTCGAACCTGGCTTATTTTAAAATAACCGTCCACAGTCCGGCTCGGCAGCTTCTTTTGGGAGCAGAATAAAAACTTATAAATTAATTTTGTTTTCCCTTGAATTATGAATTATCCCCTTAAATTCTTCGTTTAATATGTTTGAGCACTAGAGGCCTAAAAATATTTTAATAAGCTAAAAATTTAACTTATCTTGTGACTGAATAAAATTAAAAAACTCATTGTCAGCTGAATAAGTAAATGAAGTACATCAAGGAAGTTTTTCAGACGTTCTGGACAAGCCCTGTTACTGTTATTTAAAAAAATCACAGGTTTGTATTTTGTCCATCGTGCTTTTTCGTCACTTGATGGATTATTCTTTTGCTTGGTTATAAGTTCGAAGCTTCTCGATAGAACCACGCCTATTTGGCCCTGTTTTCTAACGTCATTCGTTTGAGCACCAGAGTCTAGCATTAACGTTTGTGTTGTGATAATATTTAATAATAAATTAATAAATTAATAATAATAATATTTATTCGCAAACATGTAGGGGGATTGCCAAAAACTTTATAATTTTATCTTAACGCCTCAGAAGCCATTTGTCACAGTAGACAGCTCTGGTAAAAGGTTTTTATTTGGCGAGATAAGACTAGATTTTATGAAATCAAATTCCGTGCCCAAATAACATATTTATTTAATTTTCATTCTTTTTAAATATTTTAAATAGGGCGTATGATAAACATTTTATTTTCTGTGAAGTCACAGAACTTTGCGTTGCTAATGGTTTATGAGGCAGAATTTCATTATTACAAAAGTGACAAAAGTTACATGGACAGAATACACTGATCTGCAACTGCAACTGCATGTTAAATCATAAAAAGTAGAAAAACACCTTTCTTGGTGATTTGTAGACAAACTGATTCAAGAGTTCCAATTTTCGTTGTTTTGGGTTCATGTAACCACTGTTAAAATTCTTCGTAATAAACAAAAGATTGGCGACTCTCAAAGATAATGCATTAAACTGGCCTTTGTCACTCTCCTCAGGAGCCATCCTGGTTTCAGTAACGTTTGGAAGAACTTTGAACTGAAGCAAGCGGTCACGGTGCAAGTTCTGAAACAACAAATATTTTTGTTTTCAAGAGGAATGAAAACGATGCAAATTGCAAATTCGACGAGGTAAGCATAATTTGGTACTTCGTCATGCTGAAATTAATTTGTGATTATGTTATATATTATATACCTCTTCGCTACGGCGAAATAACATATCTAATCAACATATATCCAACTGGCAAATGGACTTGTTGAATGAAACTTTAAAGAAGCCAACAACTGCTGAATCTGAATAGCAGTTGCCAGTCAGAGGAGTAGGAAACTATTCTTTACTTACCTCGGGTTCTCAATAAAAAAAAGGTACAAAATCTTTGGACTCAATTATTATAAGAGTTTTTGCAATTTCAATAGATGAGTCGAGTCGACCATAGATAAATTGCGGGCTAGAGTTAAACCAGTAATTGTTTGTGTAACTGAGCTGGAGCGAGGAGTTATCCTATAATCGCAAGTAAGGATTCATCAAAAGGACTAATGGTTGAAGGTTATAAGAAACAATGATAAACGTCATCATTCATGTAACCAACTCCGTCAGGCATGTCATCAGCAAAAAAATATTCACCAGTATATCGAGCGCGTGGTTTCACATCGTTATTAAATATTTTAAAAATTTTATTTAAAAATATGGTTCCCTCGGTATAGCACAATAGTTGGTGATAAGACCCTCGTGAGATCTCTTTGAAGTCTGAGGATAGAGGTCCAAAAATGATACAAGTTTAGTTGACTGAATCGACAGCTTTCCACAAAATCAAGACTGCTTTGTTAAAAGCAAGTTGACAAGGTTAAGCAAGATCAGTTGGGACTTTACCTTTTCTTAAACTGTCGACAGAAACGATATAACATTGATCGGTCTATATTCGGTACAATGGAAATCTGTTTTCTTTATAACAGGGATATTCTTGGAAACTTTCTCTTCATTGGATTCTTAGAGGATATTTTGTTACCATAAAAGTGAGATAAAAGCTAAACCAATTGGGATGAATTTGAGCACTAATGGATCTGATTTTGTGTGCAGCAGGAGTCATACATACATACAGTATATGTTAAAGTATTTTATATTTCAAAACTATATTTTTCTTTTGTTTATCCTTATTTATGGGGACATCGATTGTTGGATGATCCGAGCCCGCGTTAAAGCTGCTTTCTTTCCTTCGCGGTTCCGGGCACACTTCTTACAGTCGGTTACACCAAGCTTTCTGGTATCCGCGATGGCTTGATCTTTTAATCGGATATTCGGTCTTTGCTTTTTTCGTAAGGGTGGGGGCACGTTTTCTAAGACACTCCTAGTTGAAAAATTGCTTTCCATTCGCTCAATAAGACCAAGCCATTCTAGTCAAAGGATTTTGTACAGCTCGTAGAGTTGGCGGTTGAACCATCTCCTCTTTACGCTCTTCTCTCTGTCAGCATCTTTTATCCGAGGAAAATGTTCTTTCTGAGGTCCCTAAAATCCATTTTGCTGTCTCGCTTATTGTTCAGCATTCGGCTCCATATAGAACAACTTGCAAAATGAGTGTTTTATTAAGTATTTTTCTTGTAAGTTTTGATCCTATCTGTTTGAACGAACTGAAGAAGTCAATACAAAACGTTCCTCAAGCATTCTGGATGTCCAATATTTACTCGAATTACAACTAAGTTGTAGCCACCCTAAACCGCTATGAAAAGACACAACCTTGCTGAACTTCAATTGCCGGAGATAACCAACAAAGTTTTCAATCGCGTGTCCAAGTACATCTTATGAGACCCTTTTCGTCGGCATCAAGTGCAGAAACCATGAGAAATACTGCCGGAGAGCAATAACAGGTTTTCATAGCATCTGGTACAGTTGCATATAAATATTCCCGATCGATAAAACCAGCATTATTTGCCTGATCGTAAAGAGAGACACCCTCTAAATGGTTCCAACTATGGGGAGATAAGTTTTACTTACATCGCCTATAATATCTTGTTCTGCCAAAATGCACGTACACCTAGACTCCATCGTCACCAACCTGATTGGTGCCTATGAGTATCGTTTAAGGCAAGAAAAGTACAACAAAATTTTGAAAAAATACAGAAGTATAAAAGTTTTACTCACCGTCGGTTATCGTTTGGAAATTTTGACACCTCATACCAAAATTTGTTCGATTGTGCAGGCTGAGGATTGAGAAAACTCGCTGCTCCGATAAGGTTGGTTACGAGGACACAGATATCTCTGATACCAGTAAATTTTTTAGAGCTGCGCTATGTTTATGCTACCGACAAAAAAGTAAGCCCAACATCGAGGCATACGATAGTTATAACTTCAAGATAGACAGTGCCTTCGTCTTCCTAGGATCCGTGTGAATATGTGTTCGGCTAACGCGCAGATATCAAATTAGCAAAGACAGCCAACGGTTGTTTCTCTGGGCTCAGAAGGCAATTAAGTTAAACCTGCATAACACAATCAACTCAGACGTGCAAAATGGCCCGAAAAAATGAGCATTACCAAAGGCGGATATGCGAATGCTCTCAGTCGCTTCGAGAAAAAGATTCTTCCGATGATTTACGGTCGAGCGTCATGGATCTAGCCAAAAAGTTTCGAGTTCTTTGATTCAACATCAATGCTCCAACCCGAAGATTCTTCGAATTTAAATCAGAGCGACACCGCCGTAAAGAAAGTCCTAACCTTCCTTGGCACACACAAGTGATAGTCAGCTAGCTAAGCATCGATCTGGAGGGAGTAACTAAACAGGTTCATCAAGTAACTCGTGGTGCATCAGTAATGATACTGCGGCATAAGACATTAGGAACACTTTTGCCCTAATTATTATGACCAAACACCTTTTCACTTCCCATCCAAAACTCGACTGAAGATAAGTTTACAATCATTCAAACCTTCAACTAATGGTTTCTTTAAATAAATTATTCTATTAATCTTATTTCAAAGCAATTATTTACTCTTTTTTAAGTCAGAAAGTTACAAGAATTTTACCAAAACCAAACTTACAACAAATATTTTACTCTGCTGCACGCAAAATTCAAATTTAATCTTATGCCGTGTGCCCATTTAATTTGTGTCTGTCAGCTGTCAGTTACCCTGGTCGATTGAATGATGCAAATTTTAGTATGTAACTCTTTTGGCCGCTCCCCAAAAAGCTGTCGAATGCACATGCTGCTCCGTCTGATGTGGTTTCATACGAACAGCAACACCAGATGAGAGCAATTTCCTAAATGATATAATTATAGGGCGCATATCGACACAAAGGACAAAAGGAAGAAGGCTTAAGCCTTCAAGGTATTGTACTTTGTATCTTTTTGGCACAGACAGTTGGCCAAACCGCATTAAGATTGTCGTAATATGAATTTTATTTCGACGCATGCTCATGGTTAGCTAATTAGTTTTTTTTTTCGTTCTTAATGATTGCAAAACAATCTGTGGCTTCTGAAGAAATTCGAGTCTTTCAGGACTGATGCCAAAGTTAAAATTTTTCGGTTGATTGAAGGTTATGAAAAAAGATGAATGCCGCTTTTGTAACTCGTATTATCTTCAGTTTGATTCATTTTAGGATATACTAGTATGTACATTGATCTTTTGATTCTTCTAGTTTCTGGACAATATAAATTTTGTTGATTACCTGATATGCTCAAGAGAAACATTGACAGAATCCAGAAAAGACAAACTGGCACTTCAAATTATGAGCCTAACCCTCAAATCATCAAGCTATACTTATCCAATGTACATAAGTACATGAACCCTTAGTATTAGCATACTACAGAAGAGATGATAACTAATATCGCAAAGCTTGATGGCATGATTCTAACTAGATGATCAAAGACACATATACGCGGAAACCACTCAATGAGCGCGACTACTCAGAGGTAAATCTTTTAAGGAAAATCAGCACGAAGTCACATTTGTCATTAAGAACAGCCGTCTATTCGAAGTTAAATGCCCTCAACAAAAGAAGAACCTATGCACAGATTAGAGGGAGTACGATAAAGACAAAAGTAATCTTGTTACCATAGATATAAGGTTTGGTGGCGGAAGTGACCACAGCTTGTCTCAGAAATTGCTGTTAAATTTACTGGCAAAGTTAGCTTCAGTTGAAAGTTAGGTTTTATTGAAATTAAAGCAATATTTTGAGTGGCCTCGTCTTGCTGATATTGTGTTCTGCTCTTGAACCAAGGGAACAGCTTCAGTTGCAGAATCAAAAACTGGTCGTGCATTCGGCATTTCATATAAACAGTACTTATCTCCGTTTGAATATCATCGTCGCTCACAGTGGTACGATAATTGTATTAATTTAATTTATCTTTTTTTGAGAACTCCCTTCAAGTTTTTTTATTTTAAATAATACCGGGCTGATTTGAATTCCAATCCAAAAAAAATTGAAGTATTAATTAAATTATCAGCTGGTCAAAAAAGAGAGTTGCTCTGTTTCGACGTTGAGGTCGGACTTACGATATTTACGATCAAACGCCAACCAAACTTAGCTGTGCGGGTGTGAAGGATTGGCCTTATTCTTATTCTTGATCATGTCAGAAAATGAATTACCTTCGATCGGGGCCGATTTTACCAATGCCGATGCTGCTTTCTTCGGGGCTTTAGGATAACTTTGTTGTACGTTTGTTGCAATTAATACCAAAAATTAGTGACTGCGGTCCCTTGAAGCTGAAAAATAAAGCTTCGAAGCTTTCAAAAGACATGTCTGTTTATGCCGCATATTTTGAAACTCCCAAGGCGGACTTGAACCTTTGGTGTACTTCCCGTACTTTCCCGAAATTTAGCAAGAAACAATTTGTTGTATCACAAATAAAGGAATAAACCCGGAAACTGTAAATTTGTACTATCATCCCAAAAAAAAACAATTACGATATTTTCGTTTATTTATTGTTCCTCACCCCAATAGGACAGGGTAATTCAGAGTCGCAATTGGAAATACTATATATCATGTATAGTATATATCATTTGGACAAATTTGGAAAAAGCTAGGGCGCGATGTATGTCCCTCAAAAGGCTTTTCTACTCCAATTATCTAAGATCAGATTGGAACGTCATCTGGACGTTGGAATTTTGACATAAACGAGTCCAGTATGGTGGATCATTTCTCCGTCTTATATGGAAAAATACAGAATTTTCGAGCAAAAATGCCTACGAGCCTGCACGGCATTATATAGAAGCGCTCTTTCCTACTTTCGGCATTACGTCTCTAACATAAGACTATGGGATGCTTCCGGTATGTCCAGAATTGACAATGTTATCCTATATCTTGTGAAGAATCATATCGCGCGGTCAGCGAATTACTGAAAATGAAGTCCTATCGGGTTTGTTTTATCCTAACCCTGGGTATTTTAGGAATTCATTGGAAAAATAATGGATACATCCTGAGGCATATTTATACCTGGATGTACATGGTTACTTATCAGCCTCCACCATTACTTCTCTGTAATTGAGAGCAGCCATTCTTCTGCAGTCTTCTACAGTGTATGACAGCATTACAGATTTTAAAATAACACTGTACTGACAACGTTTCATAATTCCGAACAATCACTGGGACCCCACCATGCTTGCCCGATATCTAGAAAATTTGCAGGTAAATGAATACAAAATTGAAAGATTATCTCCTAACACTTATTCTTGTGAAATCATATAACACCACGTAAAAATAAATTCGAATTAAAAAAAAAAATAAAGGTTTAATTTTTTGTTAGCAAATCGACGAAAAGGGAAACCAGAGTCTTTTAAATATTGTTTTTTAAATATCTCAACTTAATATTAACCATCATTTTCAAAATAAGTACATTATGTTATTTAAATAAATAGTCCATTTAAAAGTTAAAAAAAAGTTCAACGAAATTTTTACAGTAAATAATTCTTTCTTCTCTCTTTTGTTCACATTTATTTTTACATATGCAGCACAATTGTACTTCATATATGTATATAAAATAATAACAATTTTCTAATTAATTTTGGCATGTAGAAAATAAAAATCATGCCATTTTTGCTGACTCTGCAATCTAAAAACTTATTACTGTTAATTTCTGTTCACTATTAATTTCTAAACAAAGTGAAATTTTTTTCTCCAAAAAAGGTAATCAAAATTTGCTTTTTTTATAACCAAATTCTTTTAAGATATTAGGCTAACCTTATCGAATAAATTACAAACCAATGGATACGAATTTGTTCGGGAACAAAAAAACAGTGTATATATTTACAAACATATGTTTTAAGCCTATAAGGAAGTTGAGAACTATAAGTTTTATGCGAACTTGTTTCATAAGTAAACCAATTGTGCCTTTTTTGACAGTTTTTTGATTACAAAATCTACACTACCATATCAAATTTAACTGAAACCTCTTAAGGTGTTCATTCTGTACATTCACTTTGAATGAAATAAATTTGGATTCGATAGATTGATTTGTTATATTTTTATATGGGATGAAAACATCCGCACAAAATCCGTACGCACGGATAAATGGATATATAAAAATATGACATGAATTTATTTTTGGATTAACCTACGGTTTCAGAATTTTTAATGAATTTTCGAGGAAAATAAATAAGTATTTGTGTTATTCTTTGGTATCAAAATCACAATAAAACGACATGCTTCTAATTTTTAAGTTTTATTTTGGTATTTGGAAATGCAAAAACAAAATAATAATGCACTACCGGCCACCTGCTTCTTCCTCTGCGAAGATTTCGTGGACGTAGAAAAGTTGTAGAACTCAGAAAGGGCTATTGGCCGCCTGATACTAAAGTGTACTACTTGTTAAAGCAATTTTGAGTAAAGGTAATTTATATATACACAAAATATCCTCGATGATAAGCAAAATTAATTCGATAATATTTTTAAATAGCCCTCTTATTTATCCCTGACAGATTGAAATTTATTTTAAATATTTATTTTTGTCATAATTTTGGCGATTTGTGTATTAACCTGAAAATTAAAAGAAATGTCATCGCAAACTTCTTTCTATAACTTTTTGAGTTCTTCAACTTGTGAATAGAAAGGAATAAGTATCTCTTACCGTTGAGGCAGCGTTCGCAAGAAACGCATTCGCTCGACCGTTCTTAAGTCACAAAATTTGTCGCCACGAAAGGGCACTTTATTTAACGGGGTAATTAAATGAAGGTGCATTGTAAATACTGGTGAAAGAATTTTTGAAATCAGATGAGTAGTTTCGAAGATTCCCTCATATGTAGGTACGTACAAACTTATAAAAATTTCCTCTTTCAAATATAAGAGAAGACAAAAACAAGATTATAAGTTTCAATTTAAGTAGTCGTTATGCTAAAGGGAACAGTCATTTACTAAGTCTAAAAAGTTCAAATTAAACAAGACTAAGAAGCCTTTTGCCAGATTTGAATAATTTACACACAAACATGAGATTAGGCGCCTCGTTTATACTTCACACTTATTCCCTTATTTACTGCCATCAAGTCCGTACAGTTCAGAAACTCATTGACAATGCATTTAATCGGGTGTTTTTCTAAGGCTTGGCTTTTATCGCTTAGTGACCCATTCGTTTTAATTTGTGGGCGATATGAATTAGTTCAGATTTCTTTGAATCGCCAGTTGCAAAGTTAGTTTTTCTCCTCAAAATAAATACTTATTTACTTAAGAGACGAGAGATCGTGGAAGGATCAGAACCTGAAACAGAGCTGGTCTTCTGAGCACGCTGCTTCGAGTTGGTTAGACCAAGCTTTACAGCGTCTGCGATGGCTGACACCTGGAATCGTATGTTCGGTCTTCCAGTTGTTGTTCTTGTTCGTTTGGGTCGTAGTTGTTTTGACAAACCACAAACAAAGCAGCAGCGATTGTCTACGATTGGTCTACTACGGTTCTCCACTATGGTGTCGTTTGTGGAAGACGAAACATATTAGTTCCGATGTATTCGAACTCCTTTACTTCCCCGAAATTGTAGCTGTCCAGCTTGGCCGAGGTGATGTCCGTTGACATCAAATATTTTGTGTTTTCCCTTTTGATTTTAAGACCAACCCGTTTTGCGATGATGATGATTTCGATATCGTCCCCGTATTCCAAAAGCTGGGTAGATTTAAAAAAGATAGTACCTTCCGTGTCGACCTCTGTCCGTCTTACTATCCGTTCCAAGACAAGATTGAAGAAGTTGTGATAGCTCAGAGGTATAATGCCTGAAAACAGAGGTGTGTTTGTTGTACGACGCAACCGGATCGGTTTTTCGTGGGATCCCGAATTCAGTCAACGCGTTGTCGAGCTCGGAGCGATAAATAATAAATATTGTTTTTTACGGCTTTAAATTCCATCAATACATGGTGGGTGAAACTCGTTGGTCTTTTCCAGGATGTGGCATAGTGTGAAAATTTGGTCTAAAGTTGATTTTCCCGGCCAGAAATCACACTGGCAGTGTCCAATTTGTGTGGTCCGATGTTCACGAGTAGAGCTGTGCCTTGGCAGTTGTTGATAGACATAGGATCACCTTTTTTGTAAATGGGATATATAAAGCTGACATACCAATCGTTGGGCATGCTTTTATTTTCCAAACTTGGCAGATGATCCCAACCAAGCATCGGTACCACAATATAAAAGTTCAGACGGCAATGTGTGAGAACACTCGGCCTTGTTGTTCTTCCGGTTTTTGAGGGCTGTGGTGGTGCGTACTTCGTCGAAGAGATTTGGGTTCTCTAATTGCCCTTTTTACTCGATATGAAGCAGCTGGAAATACTGCCTAAATACAATACAGTTCTATAGCCTGCGGCTAGATTTTTTTTTTATAAAAACTTCTGGTAAGATGTCGATTTCTCGACTCTTCTATGTCCTTGAGCTGGGAGACTCCGTAGACTCTTTTCTTTTTTCGCAATAATTTTTTCTCTACTCTTTTTCTATCACTGTTCTCGTCCCATGTAACTCTTATATATGCCTCATCAGTTGTATTGTTTTACCACGGATGTCTTGTCGGGGGTTGTTGGAAGCCTAAGGTGATCTCGGCTACTTCCTGTCTGACAGTGCGTCATCGTTTTCAAATACTGTTGGCGTGGGTTTTTTGGCAACGGCATATAAGAGAGTCTTTCGCCCAGCTACTCTATGTAGTCTCTGGCTATCGATTGTATGCTTAGGCGTCCAATGTTTGACCTCCTTTTTTTGGCTGGTGCAGCTTTCTTACATTGGATAGTCGATAGTCGATCTGCTACTTAAAAGTGGACAGTCTGAATGTTCACACACTACTGGACGTGCCTAACGAGAGTTAAGGGTCATTAAGCACATGGTCGATTTGGTTGGTAGTTCGACCATCATGAGACAGCCAGGTTGCTGTGTGGATTTTTTTATGGGAAAATCTTGTGCTTTATATCACCATATTACTAGCCTCCGCAAAGTCTGTGAGTCGGTTCTGTTGACGATTCGTGGAGGTTATACTTTCCGACCACGCCGCCGAAGATGTTTTCTTGGCATTGAAATCCCGAGTACGTCTTTTAAATCGTACTCCGGACAGGCTCCACAGGCTCAATCATGGAGGTTTTATAATTTCTCTTTGTCGAGATTCTCCACTTCATCGGTTGGAGCGTGTGCAAAAATTGGGCTGATGTTGAAGAATTTTTCTTTGATGCGGATCACAGCCAGGCGATCACTTATCGGCTTAATGTCAGTGAGCTTCGCTCTAAGCCTTTTTCCCATGACGATTCCGCATTCAAATATGTGCAGCCTTTTGAGACAGCTGTAATATGTGTCGCAATCTTTATTTTTCATAGTTCCTGATCCTTATCAAGGTTGCGGAAATAATATCCGCCTCATACTGCGAGTGGGTGCATTTTAGTTTTTGAGTGGTTCTTCGAGACAATAGGGTGCTAACATTCAAAGAGCAGACCCTAAAAATAAATATTCAAATAAAAAAACGTCGCGTTTTAGTGAAAAACAACAATCGTAATGGGGATGAATGAGAAGCTTGATGCTATTGTTCGAAGTTGAAACTAGTGATGTAGTTCCTCTTAATGATACGGCTTTATTTCATAAGACACATCCGATAAGTTGTCGGGTATCATCCGGTTGTGGCTTCTCTTTAGCTCTAGTTGCACAGCGCTTCCTTTTGGTTGCTTCCTCCTTTTGCTTGTCGGTCGAGACGGTGTGAATCAGCACCTGATCTGATTCAGAATCAAAAGCATCTGGATAGATTTCTTAATGCAACGACTCCGAAACTTGTACCAATGCACGTTGCCCGGGAAGTTAGCCAGGAATTCCTTCATGAGTTTGACGGACTGTCAGCACCTGTTGGATTATTCCCAACAGAATTATTTTTCATGTGCTCCTTGCGTCCTCTGACGACTGCCTGAGACTTATATTTATTTCAATATTTCTTCGCGATAATTTTTTGTAAACCGTGATCATTCAAAAACATTAGAAGCATACATTTTAATATTTTTATTCGACTGAATTCATTATGTTTTTTGTGAATTATTTATTTTAATATTTCGCTTATTAAATATTCTGAATACATGTCTGACTTAAGTGGTAGTTTATCTATGTATGTATCAATGATTGAAAAAGAAAAAAGAAATAAAAAGTGTATGTATATTTATGTATTTAAATTACGAATGCATTTAAGTATCATTTGAAGACATATCCTAAAAATATTACAAACTAATACAATACAAAGATCATTACTATAATGTTTCCCGATTTTTTGTTGTTGTGGTTTTTCTCTTGAGGTATATTTAATTTTAAATTGTTTTGTTTTTGTTTTTTCATTTTTATATTTTAATTTAAATATTTCATTATTATTTTTTTGTTTTTTACCGAAATTCATAAGACCCAACAATAACAAGCAATAACTTATAACAAAATAATCAATACAATAAAGCAAACATAAAGAAAATATAGATTTTGAATAAATTACTTGGAAGAAATTATTTTTCTAAAGTCATTGAGTTTAAGAGTCTATAAAAAAAATTAAATACAACACAGAGTGAATTATTTGTTTTTTCTATTTGATAGTTTCTAGTTATATAGTTGTTTTTAATGTTTATTGATTATGGTTTGTTGTTTTTATTTTGCTTGAAATAACTTTGAATTTGCGTGTTATTGTTTAAAAAAATCCATGGGGCAACCGGGTCAAGGGGATGCACACATAAATCGAAAGTTATTGATAAAATTGCAAATTAAGGCTTACACCGAAGAAGGGCTCGCGTTTGGGAGTAGTTCACGAAGATATTTTTATGGCTTAAATAATCTGTACTGTTTGCTTTTATTCAATTGCTTTGGAAAACTTACATGTTGAGAGTGTATTTAAACTGCAGACTTGAATAAATAGTTTGAATTGGGTGTGTGTCGTTTAATGAAACTAACTCTGGAGAATTCGGACTGAGATTCGCCGACAATAGTTTAAGTCGTAGGAAATGTCTCAAGTGAAATATTTATTTTAAAAACTTGTAAAGGATTTGACAAAATTGCTACGACGGCAAGAATTAAATCGAGTCTAGCACGATGGTCGCGTTTTATTTACACAATGTAAGCGCACCTCGAAGCAAGGTATTTAACTTCAATTAATTTATAGTTTTTATATTAGAGGGAAAAATAGATGTTGATTGGCAATATTTCGAAAATATGGCATGACATGTGATTTCTTTACTGCGTTGATACATAAGTAAAGACTCGGAACTCACTACAGTTCTTGAAAAGTCATTGATGCTCATTTTTGAGGACCTAAACGAGTATCAAATTTTTCTTCACAATAAGCTATAATTTAAGCATGTCTTTTCAATTCATTGATTTTGAAAGAAAGTCCTCAGAAAACATTAAATGCGGTGATAGATTGAACCTAATCATTGTAATTGTGATGTTGACTCATGTGTGATCGATGATTCATAATAGAAGTCGTGATGAGCCGTGAGATGAAATTAAAGTCAAGATTAATTGTCAGCGTGTTGGCTCTTAAAGCCAAAATGAATTATAGACACATAATTCGCAGCTTTATTAGAGTTGCTTAGTAAATTGGGTGGTTCTTTGCATTTCTGCGAGCAAGGCGACGTTTTTTTTCTGATTTATAACAAAGAACTACATTTTCTTGTAATGGAACTTGTATTTTTGGTGGATTGAAAACATTTGGCGAAAAATTGTAGACATTTTTAACCGAAACCAAATCTGTGAATTCCCTCGTTTAAGTCGAGTTTAATTTAAATAAAATTGAGTAAATAGATATGTAGTTATATGAACTGAAAGCCTAAAAGATCTGCAAGCATATTGAAAAGGCAAGCGGATGTTATAAACTCAGATGATAATATACTTAACATCCTACTTTTCTCAAAGACCTTCTGATAACACTTATCCACTCAGTAGATACGATTTTTGGGAATATGTCTTTTGCAGGTACGGTCATTCAGACTTCTGAGGATGGGCTTGAGAAGATTTAATTATAAAATGTTTGTTAGAATAGCAACCAGGATGCCAATGAAATCCCAGCAGAAAAATTACTAATAACTGTTTCAATTCTCTTGAGTTTTCTCCTTCATATCTACTAAGTATTAATTTATTTGTACTAAATTTGAAGCGATATTAGCGAGTTGAAACCAAAAGTTACTTTATTTTAAATAAGTTCATTCAGAAGTATCTTAAGCAGTTCTTCTTCCTAGGTCGTTAAGCCTCCTTGAAATAGTCAAAAGGTTCTGGTTCTTTTACAGTGTGAGAGTTATTACTATTGTATTTTATATATTTCCCATCGGAAACCAATTGTATGTCAATACAAAGAAGTCACACTGCTTGAACCTCTTAGTAGAAGATCCTTTAATTCGCCAAATACCTTAGCGAAAACTTTTTTAAGACTCAACAGAGAAGGAAAGGTCAATTAAAATAATTCTTGAACACAAGAAAATCCTATCTCTAACGTGAACTAAAGATCTTAGTTTGAAAATGATTACGAATACGTTAAACTTATGATACATAAGGAATATGCATATGCAAGTAAACGTCCTTTCGCAGTTTAAACAAGATCAAATACAAGCAATTCATTCAGAAAATTCGTATTGCAGTTCTTTCAAAATAAGTGAATAAATGTGGAAAGAACATAAGAATCATAATTACCCCCAAATCGGGAACCCTTCTTTTGCGTGTGACCTATTGGTTACATAGAGATAAACATCGTGTACGATTTTCCCTACTGTGTATACTATATATATGTATTTAATTATTTTAAAAGCTGATTATAAAACACGACAAACATAACACCGACAATTTGTAAAATTACCAGCGCCATCTGATAGAAAGATCAAAAATACAGCTCGTAAGCTGAAGCTCAACGCCGAACATCAAAACGATTGAAGAAGATGATCGTCGTCACAATTCATAAGTTATGTTGTTCATGTGATCACGAGTTTTGCGCGGAGTAAATGTTGGCAAATGATTAAACGTCGATTGACGTTGTCTCCTGGTGCGATCGTTTTGATTGTATGGCCGACGGGAGAATGATGTACTGTAGGGAACATTGGAGCTACGACCACCTCCAAAGCAACGCATTGCTGCACATATCAACGTGCACCAGCGCCACGATGAGAATGTATAGAATCCATGGGGATTATTCGACAACAAATGGTGTCGGCTATTGTGCAGAGTTGAATTGTAATTTGAACGAAAACTACTGTCGCTGCTGTCATTGCCGCTGCTATCATTGCTGTTGAGTAAATTCATGCGAAAATAGTTGCCATTGTAGTAGCATGATTCATCAATATCATTGTCAGCTGGAGCGCCAGTCTCACTATCGAAATTTCGATCAATCGAGACTGCGGGTGTGATGATCATGAATTGGCTGTATTTCGTGCGATACGATCGATTTGTTCCGTTCGAAACAGATGATGATCGGTTGTTATTGATGGATGATGAAGCTACTACGCTATTGAAGCCGTTTAGAAGTGTTTGATTGGTGTCAACTGACGAAAACGAGTTCGATGATGACAGAGATATGTCACCGTTAGCGGCATGCGGTGATTGGGATGAAGACGCTTGGACTGATGGTGCCTGAGGTTGTTGCTGTGGTGTTGACTGTTGTTGACTTTGTTGCTGTTGCGGTGCTTGTTGCTGTTGCTGTGGCTGCTGTTGGTTTGCTGGCGATGAAGTTGGCGTGGAGCCGACAGATGGCATCCATCATCTTGATGATTCCTCGTTACCACTACTACTGTCCTCAGGTTTCACAATTTGGTATGTAATCAAATACTCGGGATAAGCCTGAAATATTGAAATCCAATTATATATTTGTACTGTACATAGGACTGCATTATATACTTACTTGTTCGCCACGATAAACTACGTATTCAGCAAAGTGTAAGCCTCCAGCTGATGGGCGACCAATTACGGAATGGTGACCTGGTGGCGCATGGGCCATCTTCATTGCACTATATTGAAGGAATGATTTTCCAAGAGCCACACGGCATAACAATAATTGTCTGCAAAAAATTAAAAACATCTTGTTATTTTGTTATTACTATTTGCCTTAGCAGACAGGCTTTTTTTTAGTATTGTTCAGTGGGACTTCCGATTTGTAAAAAATTATTAAAAACTAAACCAAATATACTTAAGTAGGTTTCAAAACGGAATTCTCTAGCAGAAAAGATCGTAGAGGCAGAGGAATTGCCATGTTTATATATAGCGCCATGAAATACGAACGGATACACTGTAATAGTGTATCTTACGAGAGTCTGAACATAAGAGTGATGAAAAATAGAAAACCAAAGCAAATGATTTTGTTAAAGAATCTGGAAAAAGTTTGGCTGAACTGAGAAATAGCAAAGATATCATTGACATGGGCGAAAAGAACAACAATGTATTTGATCCTAAACATCATGGAAAAGAATATCTGGAGATGCTTGGTAAATGTTATAAATGCCAACACGAAAATAGACTAAGATTATGGATCTTCCTATCTAGCCTATCAAAAAACCCAAAATCATCAGCAGCTATAGAAAGGGATATATCCGATCATTATCCTGTCACATACTTCGATGATATGCTCGTTGAAGAAGAAAAAGAATCAAAATTTGTAAGAAAAAAGGAGATTCATTCATTTGCTTAAATGACTGGCATTTTGTTATAAAGGAATCTGTCGTAAACAATTTCATTTCGAAGATGCGCGAAAAAGATCCTCGCAAGACCAGGATATTACTAAACGAAATTCATGGGAAGAAGAAAGCTCAGCTAAGATGATCCCATTATTAAGACGTTTCCTTCAGATAACTCTCTTTTCAGAGTTGCAAACGATTTTCTGAATATTTCTCTGAAATGACTCCGAAAACTGTTCATGATTGTGGCAAGTTCACATCGAATCATGTGCCTGGGCTGATTCCAAAATCAATTTCGGAATAAATCTGCAGGAATCGACGGCATTCGAGCAATTGAATTAAAGTCTCATTCCGCACTGTTTGCTCGTGCTATAACTCAAATAATTGAGCTTAGTCGAAAGCAATCTTAAGTCCCTCCAACCCTTGAAACTATACGCCCGATTTACAAAGGAGGAGTGAAACATCAAATAAATAATTAAAGGCCAATTTCAGTCTTACCAGTCATAGAAAATGCTTAGAAGATAGGTCGGTAGCCTTACACTACGTTTATGTTTTACCTTGGCTTAGGAAGAGGAAGAATTGTTGCTAGTTTCCAGTTCTGTGGAATTATATCTGTCTCCAAGATATTGTTAAACAGGAAAACAGGTCTAGTGTCTATGGAGGGTGGGTATGATATTCTGTCTCTGCTCGGTGTACTACTGTGTCCAAAAAATAAGGTGACATATGAATTTAAACTGAGCGCGTCGAAGGATTTGGAAATTTTTCTTTCTTTTTAGGTTGGTAGTACTGTCAGTGACATCTATGTGAAATTTCATGTCAAAATACGCGTCGAGATACGAGATGCGCGTCGTTTTGTGAGCTGCTAAAAGTGAGTTTTTCGTTTTTTGCGATGTCGAAATTTATTGAGCAAAGAATTTGCATTAAATTTTGTTTGCGGAATCAATTTTCTGCTGCGGATACGTTGAGGATGGTGCAGAAAGCCTTTGATGATGAGGCTATGTCTAAAAAAAATGTTTACAAGTGGTATAGTGATTTCCAAGCCGGCCGTGAACGTGTCGAAGACGAAGAGCGTTCTGGGCGACCATCAACCTCAACCGATGAAGCTCACGTCCAACAAATCAAAGATTTGGTGTTGAAAAACCATCGATTAACGATTAGAGACCTTGCTGATGAAGTTGGCTTATCGAAAGGCTCAGTCAATACCATTTTGAAGGATGCTTTGGCCCGCAAGCGCGTCAAATCTCGACTGGTACCGAAAACATTGAATTTTTTTTTGAAAAAAGCCATCGCGTTGAAGTGTGTGAAACAATGCTTTCCGACTACCAGGATGTCATGAAATGCATTATAACTGGCGATGAGACTTGGATCTATGCTTACGACCCCGAAACAACCGATCAATCGAGCGAATATCGTGCCAAAGGAGAGCCGAGACCAAAAAAACCGCGCCAAAGTCGCTCAAAAATCAAGGTCATGTTGACTGTTTTCTTCGATTATCGTGGTGTTGTGCTTTATGAATTCCTTCCAAACGGCCAAACAGTCAACAAGGAATATTATTTGAAAGTTATGCGTCGTTTGCGTAACGCTATCCGCCTAAAAAGGCCGGAATTGTGGAAAGACAATTCTTGGTTTTTACACCACGATAATGCACCATCCCATACCGCACTCGTAATTCGTGATCATTTCGCCAAAAACTCAACCCATATCATTCCGCAACCACCGTATTCAGCTGATCTGGCGCCGTGCGACTTCTGGCCATTTAACAAGCTCAAAAGACCGCTGGGGACACCGTTTTGATACGATAGAGGAGATTCAAGCCGCAGCGAAGACGGAACTGAAGGTCATCCCGAAAAGTGACTACAATCAGTGTTTCAAAGATTGGAAAATCCGTTGGCATAAGTGCATTGCATCGGGAGGGGATTACTTTGAAGGGGATGAAATTGATTTGGAAGAATAAATAAAGAATTTTCAAAATAAATACAAGTATAACTTTAAAGTTTGGCTAAATTGCAATCTAGTTCTAGTGTGGTTATTTGTGCTTCAATATGATAGTGTTGAGGTTGGAAGAAGCAGAAAAGGCTAAGCCAATCCCTTTATGTGTCTAAAAGCTTGGTGGAAAAATTCGTCCCTTGAAAGGTTTGACACATTGTGGGTGTAATAGCTGCTTATTTCTGGAGTAGGTGTTATCTGACCATTGGGTACAGTTTTGGACCAAATGGAGTAAAGTAATGAGATACAAGTGTGAGTTCGAACTCCATTTTCGTCCGGCAACGGTCGAGGTTTAAGCATTGAGGCAGAATCGTTCAGACTATTTCACTTAAGAGTTAATAATTATATCTCGCCAACAATAATAGCTTATGCAACGTGTCAAGATCATTAATACTAAGTAAGATTGACTACGGTTTGTTTATTTATGGCAGCTCACCTTAATCAACCAGCAACTACAACAAACCTAATTATCATCATGCTGCACGCAGAAGTATTTATGCCTATAGAACAACTCCAATGAAAAATATACTACTCGATTTTCAATCATTGACAAAGAAATCGCGTAATCGAAAAGCAGGCAACTCCGAAAAGTATACCATCAGCCATCGAAACGCACTACTTCTCGCAACATATCTGCACCTGCCTAACAAAATGGCTAGACAAAGTGTTCAATCACAACTTTTTGGAGCATAAAACCAGAATCAGAAAGAATCAACACCAAAAGAAGTTTTTCAAACATAGTTTCTGCGCACTTTCGCAATGCTCAAAAGGGAAGGATGTCTTCACTGACGGGTCCAACAACAATAACAGAACATTTTTTACCGCCAATTAAGCAAATGGGTCCCTGATTATCGCTGGATTACTTCCATCCTTTGTGTCCATCTTCAGTACAGAAGATATGGCCGTTTATAAAGTCTCAGAAATATGCCTGTAGCAGTGTGGAAAGCATTTCATCTGCTCGGATAGCTCATAATCAAGATACGGCAATAATCTCTAATGTAAGAATTGCCTTGTCAGAGCTCCAAAAACAATTAAAATTATGTGGATCCCAAGTCATTTCAGAATTAAAGGCAATGAAGCTGTTCTCACCCATCGTGCTCCAGTCTACCAGTTTGGCGCTCTCATAAAACTTAACTTTTTGGGGTTAGTGAAAAAGAAATATAAAACAAAACTATTATCGGCTTCCATCACAGCTCATATTTTAACCCCGACCCATCCACTGTTCCTCAAAACACTATCTACACTACTAAACACTTATTTTTCAAGGCTACGCTTGGGACATACAGGCCCACCATTTGCTAAAAGGTCTTCCTATGTTAGTTAATTACATGTTAATTCATTTATACATAATAACTATAATGAAAACTTAAGTAATGTTTTGTTTCTTTATAATGACTTTTTCGAGCGTCTAGCTTAATTTTGTTTGTTGTAGCCTTTTTTTATTTAATTATGAGCTAAGAGTCTTAAAGTTCAATATCAATATTATAAATATAACCTGAATACAATTGTTATGATAAGAGGGAACGATAAGGAGATCATAATTATCAATGTGGATAAATTTTACATTTTTTTCAGGTCATCAATGAAATTCAACTTCGGTTTTGGCTGATAAGTTTAAGCCCAGGACCCACATGTACAGACGAGTCAATGTGTAGCTATGCAAGCTTTTCATCGCTTAGCGGTATCATTACGATAGAATAGCGAAAAGCATTGTTCCAAGCGTTAATGCGTTCAAAACCGTTTCAATCGTCTGTCGACATAGGGGGTGCTGGAAAAAAAAAAACTAGAAAAGGACCAGACATTCAGATCGGGTCGACAAACACAAGACCAGACCTTCACATTGAGAGCTTTCATGGGAGAATGAATTGCTAAAGGGAAAGACCTGACCCTAAGTCAGAAGCGTTCGAAATAGACAAGGGACAGGAATACTAGGAGACAGTCTAAGCTAAAGCCTGTAAGCGGCAAACAGGAAAACCAAGATTGGGAACTGGTGACATCAATCCATCTACCTACAATTTTTCATATGAAAGGCATTAGAGAAGTGGTCCAACAGTCTGAAAAGTAAGGGGACCTTGGTTAATATAACTTAGAGTAAAGTAATGCGGGTCTCCAAAGAGGAAAGGTCAACAGACAAACTACAATAAGAGAGAGTTGAGTCATACGAATACCTCGGAACCATTGTTCACAGCAAGAGAAAAATAGACCAGAAATTGCTCAGCCGGACAAGCGGTCTCAGCATACTATCAGATTAGTAACAAAATTGTGGGTAAAAGAGAAAAAGGTAGACAGTAAAATGGTTCGGACATTTACATCGGATGGATGAGTAAAAAAAAGCTAAACAGATACTGAAAATGAGAACGGAAGACAGAGCACCAGGGGGAAGACCAACAAAAATTTGGTTTTCAGATTGGAGAATATGAGGGAATAGTCTAGATTTGTGTAACGATCGATAGAATAGAATAATATAAAAATAAGAAATGAATGTTGATAAGAATGAATTAGGTGAAACACTGCTTCATGGATCTAAGAGTCTACAGCTTGATTACTGATTCATTAAAAAATAAACATCTTATATTTTAACAACTTGTATACAGTGCTCACTAAAGAATTTTTGCTTCTTTTTAAACCACTTTTATCCATGAGGTCTCTTTACCGACAAACTTATTTCTTGTTTGTGTTCATGCAAAAAAGATTTTCTTTAATTTCTGAAGGACTCAACCCGATTCACGGCTCATAACTTTCACTTATCCATGACATAATTTAAGATGTTTCAATTCAATTACCTTGGGCACACGTAGCATGATTTGTCTTTGTGCGATGGACAACCGATGCCTCCACCGATTCCATACACATATTGATTACTCTTTGAACTGTGTTCGGCAAAATAAATCCCAGCACCGAACATTCCTCCAATGTAAGCATGTCTCTCATCGAAACCTTTCTGCACGATTGCGTTTATGAAAGGACTTCCATGGAACAGCATTCGTTCGTTTGCTTGCAGTGAATTCTCTTCGGAAACCTCCTGCCGCCTATGCACGTACCGCTCCCAAAGTTTACGATTTTGTACTTTTTGTACCTTGAAACAGATTGAAAAATAAATATGTTCACGGTTTCCAAGACTAAATTCTTACCCTAATAATATTGTATCGTACAAAGTAGCCTCCTGCTTGTCCATTGTCTCGGTGCTCACGAATAGTTGCCTGCATTTCCTCCTCCACTGCAACGAATTCCTTATCGTCTGGCAGCAAGTCTACTAAAAGAGTTCCTGGATTCAAATTGTTTCCGATTCCTAAAAATGTTTGAATATTATTTGATTTCTAAATCGCTTAACAAGTAAAATAACTTACCAGTTGTCGATCGGAGTTGTGCTATGCCTTTTAAGATTTTATGTCTAAATCCATATGCAGAAACACCGACCTGCTTCAAGTCTTCATGTCCCATTTCGGCGAGAATTTCTAAAGTTATTTGCTCCCGCTCAAACAATTCAATTAAATGATCCAGCTGCAGGCTGACAAGGAAGCTAGCAACGTTGTTGATTGAATCTGGGTCGCTTACTTCCTCGCACAGGTCGGCTGATGCATTTGATTCTGCGCCCTGAGCTGGACTGATTCGCGTGGACATCAGAGGCACCGGAATACTTAGAGTCATCGAGGCACCCGACGGCAGTGTTACAGTTTCCGTGGTTGGCGAAAGAACAGTGCACGCAGGCACATTACTTGGGGCAGGTGAGGGTGAATTGCTTATCAGCGACGTCTGAGATGTGCTCAATATCGAATTGGCTGCCAAAGATGTGGTCATTGCATCCTGAAGAAGGCATTTAACATCGTCAGCAGTCGCTAGCTCTATTGGCGTTTGACCTTCTTGATTCTTCATATACGAATCAGCTCCGTGGGCCAAGAGAAGGGCACAAAGTTGCGTTCGCCCTTTCTGGGCGGCTTCGTGCAAAGGTGTGAAACCCCACTTGTCAGTCGCATTTACTACAGTCTTGTGTTTGATCAACAATGCAGCAATATCCAGGTGTCCGTACGACGAAGCATTGTGCAGAGGGATCAGTCCTCCTTTGTCCTGGGCATTCACATCGGCACCGTTCTCCAGCAAATACTCGGCCACTTCATAGTTGTTGTAACCTGCAGCCAAATGCAGTGGCGTAGAATTGCGGCCTTGTGCGTCACGGCAGTTTATAGTCTCTGCTGTTACAAGTCTTTGTACACGTGCAAGGTTGCCCTTTTTGGCAGCATCCAATAGGGCAGAGTTTCCTCTCAGAAGTTCGGCAACATCGTGGTCTGATTCCTTGACTAAATCAGAAGGAGTTGCTCCATCACGGTTCTTTTTACTTGGATCAGCTCCATGTTTTAGAAGAAGTTTTACAATGTCGTATTTCCCTTTAGCCGCAGCTTCATGCAACGGTGTGAACTTCCACAAATCAGCCACATTGACATTCGCGCCGTGTTTTACTAACAATTCAGTTACTTCAAAATGACCATAGGAGCAAGCATTGTGCAGTGGAACTAAACCACCTTTGTCTGCAGCGTGCACCTCTGCACCGTGTTCCAAAAGGAATTCCACAACTGGCACTCGGTTGAATCCAGCGGCAAAATGCAGAGGTGTAGAATGACGACCATCCAAATCCCTGCAGTTGACGGTGTGTGGATTAGCGAGTACAATTCTCCTGACTGTATCCAAATCGCCAGCTTTGGCTGCTTCTAGAAGATGTGTTTCAGTGTCTGGAGGATCCTTTAGGATTTTCAAAACACTTTCAGAGGCTAATTGTGCGGCAGTATAACCTTCGAGTGATATTATGCTGGCATCAACGGAATAGGACAGCAATAGACGGCACGCCTGCTCGTCACGGGCACTCTTATGCAATGCAGTTTGGCCTAGTCCATCCAAAGCGTTCACCTTGGCTCCGTTTTTAAGCAATGTATCCATTACGTCGTAATGCAAATGTTCTGCAGTCAAATGTAGCGGTGTCAGGAATGCTTTGTTTTTTTCATTAAGCAGAACGCCCTTTCGAATAAGGATCTCTGCAACCTAGATTGGAAAAGATAATTAAAATAAGCGAGTTTGATAGATAATCAGCTTGTTAAATTTATACCTGTTTTCTTTTGGGATCAACAGACAATGCAGCTGCATGCAAGGGCGTGTCCCCTGAATAAGGATGTACAAAGTTTACTGTCTCCGAAGTGAGGAATTTCTTCAGCCTGGTTATGTCTGCCTTCTTAGAAGCATCAAGAACACAGTGGCCCTTATACTCATCTGAAAGATATAGATAAATAAAAGTGTGCACATACAGAAAATAGTTGAATGACATACAAGTTATTCTATCTCTTAACTCCCTTGTTGGGGCAGAGTCTATTGCGGATTTGTTATGGCAGTTCAATAGGGTTGGATCAGCGCCTTTGCTGAGGAGAAGACTACAAACTTCCACGCGACTTTTTGAAGCGGCTTCATGTAAAGGCGTAAATGCCCACAAATCATTTGCATTCACATTGGCGCCGGCCTTTATCAGCAGCTTGGTAACTTCAAAATGTCCATAAGAGCAGGCATTGTGTAATGGAACCAAACCACCTTTATCCTTCGCATGGACATCCGCTCCGTTCGCCAAAAGAATTTCCACAATTCCTATACGATTATAACCGGCAGCCAAATGCAAGGGTGTCGAACGCCGTCCATCGCTGGCATGACAATTAACGTTGAGTGGCGTCAAGAGGGCTAGCAAACGATCCTCAGCTCCAGAGCGTGCAGCTTCCAAGAGTTCATCTTTACGGTATTCTCCAGTCAATACGGGTCTTGTGTTCTCGTCCGCCAATTCAAGTGGAGTTTTTTGTTCCGAATTGCGAATATTCGGATTGGCACCGTGTTGCAATAGTGCAATGCAGACATCAACCTTGCCTTTACTTGCAGCCTCGTGCAGTGGTGTGTAATTCCAATTGTCTGTGGTATTTGGACTAGCTCCAGCTTTTAAGAGCAAACGAACGACTTCAGCATGACCAAATGAGCAAGCATTGTGAAGCGGATGTAAGCCACCTTCATCACAAGCTTGAATAGATGCGCCATTATTGAGAAGATACTCAACCACTTCCCGACGACCATATCCTGAAAAATATAAATATCGTTTAAGTCATATTTTAAACCAAATGCGTCTGCATATAAATATAAAAGATAGAAAGATAAATTTATTTTATTCGAGGTTAATATTACAAAAATCGGTATTACCGCATATTTTACAATTCACAGATACAATACAATTGTATATTACTAGTGAAATATTTTTCTAATGTTTATTTAAAATATAAATGTTATATAAGGAAAGAAAATTAGTGACAACCCTTCGCAAATGTAAAAGAAAATTAAATAAAAAAGTAAATAGATTGGAGTTAACAACTGTTTGTATAATCGAATAAAAATAAATGAACAATAAGCCAATAAACAAACTTTTTCATAAATTTTACTAAACTACTAAGCAATCGTACAGGTTTTCAGAGAACTGGAAAATTACTATATAAACTTCATTAGTAAATTGTAAAAAAATACATAAATAAAAAAATAAGCAAATTATATAATAAATAGATCAATAAATATATAAAAGGGGCAAGAACAAACAAAAGACTAAATATATAGGGTGTCAGTCAAGGAAAATTTAAGGGCTGATTCTTGGACAGACCTGTAAAGTAAAGAAGTACTTTTGGACTGAAATTCAAGTACAAATACCATTCCCCGTACTTTCACTTCTATAAGTACAAATACAATTCCCTTGTACTTATACTTAAAGAAATCAATTACCAGTGCAAGTAATTATTAATGTATTGATAATTCCTTTTGCAATACCAAAAGTTCCTTGAAAATGATTTTCAATTCCCCCAAGTACTCTACAATTCCGACGGTAATCGTCAATTCCTTTGGTACTCTATAATTTCTTCAGTGCTTTACAATTCCTTACTTAAAATTCCTGGAATGTCTGTTAGCCTATACGATTTTTTTTTATAAAATCTGCCAGTCTGAAGGAAAAGACCTTTTGCATATTGGGGAGTTTGTTTAGGCTAACAGACATTCCATCCTTCTGATGAAAGTCAGAAAGTCTTTAGCATTGGATTGTCTAATGTCCAATAGGGAGCATATCTTTTTGAGGAATATACGCCTTCTTAACCAAATTAGATCTGGACATTCACAAAGAATGTGTACAGCCGTTTCGACGTCTTCCAAACAGAGTCGGAATTCGGTGGCTGTACTGGGTTTGGTTAGATATGATCTCAACCGGCAAAGATTAAGGATTTCTCTGTATGAGAAGGAATTGATTAGTAATTTAGATTGTCTGAGTCCCGGAAGATTTCTCCAGTGGGTAATGCGTAGCTTGTTTTCCCACTTATTTGTCAGACCTGTGGCCGTTGTCCAGCATATGCCACAAAAAGGTTCCAGACAACTGAACGCGGTTTTAGACCCGGCCCTGGCTAGTTCGTCCGCAATTCCATTGCCTTCGATTCCATGATGACCTGGAACCCATCCTAAACTAACTTAGTTACGTCGGGCCAGGGATTGTAAGTCGTCGTAGCAGCTTTTGACAAATTTGGAATTTTTTACAATGGCTTGTAAACACTTGGATGTTTTCCCATGGGTATGGGGACTTTGGTGTTGGGTCCATAGACACCGTCACCTACTCCATTTGTCATTTTTGAGCCATCAGTATACCAGATTAGGTTTCTGTGGTCGGGGCAAGTGTGTTGCACGGCCATTGATTTGAAATGACTACCTCAAAGACACGCCCAAACCAGCATGTTGCCTTCATAGAACCTGGGATCGAGTAGAACATGTCTTTATCCGTGATGAAATTGATTATTTGCAAGTGTCCCGTTTGGTCACCTGGTTTGTATTTCATTGCCAGTTGCATTTTAAGGGCATTTCTGGCGGCTGTTTTGCTTATGAAGAAGTTAAGAGGAGACAGCCCAATGACAGTTTCCAGTGCTGCAGAAGGGCAGGTGCTCATAGCACCGGTGATAACGTTGGACTTTATCCAGCTTTTTAGCAGTTGTTACTCTTACAGTTTTGGACCACCAAATTATGGCTGCGAAGGTAATAATAGGTCTTACCATCAAAATGTACAGCCTGTAAAGCATCTTACGTACACATGGCCTTGGTTGCACGTTCTGTGATGGACATGATATGTGAAGTCCAGTTCAGTTTCATATCTAAGATAAGACCGAGATACTTTACTTCACTGAAGTATACCAGAGAGGTTCCCTCAATAACAATTCGAGACAGAGTCAGTTGTCTCCTCAGTGTGAAGTGAATCAGAACGGTTTTGCTAGGATTCACAGAGAGTCCTTCACGCTTACACCATTCTAAGGCATGCATTAATGCTGAATGCATAACTCTATTGATTGTTGACAATAGCCAGATCATAAGCATAGCCTATTGTGATAAAGCCTTTCTCATTAAGGTTCACTAAGAGGTTGTCTATGACCAATGACCAGAGAGGTGACAGAACACCTCCCTGGGATCAACCACTCGTTGCAGTGACTGACTTGGACACCCTTCCAAGCAGGGAAGTTATAACTCGATTTTCTAGCATGGATCTTATTCATCTGTCAGTGGAGTCTTCAACACCTTTACTCCGGATTGCGTTCGTGATGGAGTTGTAACTGGGATTGTTGCCTTTGCAACAAGGGCCTATATATATATAGCCTATAATTACTGCCCAAGATACAACATGTCTTTTCCTTCAGACCGGAGTGTCCGCCACTTGGCAGGGGTTTGGCTGTTAAAACAAAACAAAAAAATATTTAAAATGTTGGTTTTATTAAAAGGGAATTGAAAAACAATTTAAAAGTACTTTTGGTATTGCAAAAGGAGTAACAAATACATTTATAATTACTTGCACTGGTAATTGTTTTTTTTAAGTATAAGTGCCTAAGAATTGTATTTGTACTTATAAAAATGAAAGTACGGGGAAAGGTATTTGTACTTATAATTGTTATTAGACTTTACAGCTCTGTTCTTGGGTATATTCTAAGAAACAAATTGTTCTACGTTAAGGGTTATATTTTAATAGAAGAATTACTACACTTTATAACTGCGTTTAAATAATGTTGAACGAAACAATACTACAATAAAAAAAAATCAATGACAAGTTTGCCAAAAACGCATACATTTTATACCTTACTTAATTTTTCCCATTTAACTGGATTTGCCTGCTCGGTAGAAAGTAAGCTTTTCTTTTCAGGGTGAAAAAGGTGGCTTGCATTTTAACCCGGTTTAGCTAAATGTTCTGTTTTGCTTAAATATTTTCCCAATGTTTGAATCGCATGGTTTAGAATCGTTTCAATGTAAGGAGCGAATTTATGAGAAGCAAATATTGCTGCAAGATGGCGGCAAGCGTGGAAAATTGGACGTGTACAAATTGTACAAAATTGTTTACAGTACTGCACCTTGAGGAGCTGCCGTTTAGACGGGCATTTCATCTGAGACACGATTATTAACGTGGAGTTTTAAATGACGGGAAGACAAAAAACTTTGGACTATTTTATCTAAATAGTTTGGGAAACTGAAGTGGATCATTATAAATGCCAAGCCGTCGTGTCATACAGAGTTGAAAGCCTTCTCCTTATCAAATAAAAGCCGGTGGATTTAAACACGGTTAAATATTCGGAGTTCCTGGTGGGAAGTGCTTTGGGATTTCATGAAAGCCGTCGGGAACTATGCCGTGTTCATCTTGAAATGCTAGTAGTTTCATTTTAAGTACTTTTTCATAAAATTTACTTAAACTAATAAGCAAACTTACAGCCCTAATCCTGTCCACATTACTATGTGGTTTTCCAGTTTTTAAAATGCAAGCGCTATTGTGGAACACACTATTCAACAATTAGTCATAAGCAATTTTTCAAATTCGAATCGGGTCTTTGTTACATGTGGATTGACACATATAAATGATATTCGCAATCAATTATTCTGATAAGATAAAAAAAACGTATGATTTGATAAAGAACATTGTTATCATGAATCAATCCAATTATATTAAGTTTTCTAAGAAAAGCCCTTCAGGGCTGGTTAGGGGAAAATTTGAAATCTCATATGGGTATGAACTAAGTTTCTTTTTTTCTTCTTTACAAAAGATCGAGGATATGTGGTTTTCTTTTGTCTGCTGTAAGACTTTCAGCTCGAATTCGAACTCTGTCGAACTGGCTCATGATGAGCTTTGGTGTACCTGCACAGATATCAGAGTTAAACTCCAGTTTGGGGCGATTGCAAATTTTTACTACATCAGATGAGTGAAACTTTTTTCGATCCGCTTCAGGAAACTTAGACATTTCGCACCATTTTGGATTATGTGGTCAATTCAAAGACTAACAGGGCTAAGGGTTAATATTTGTCTTGACTGAGAGTAGATTTCCATCTGGCCTCAGAATATGGCATGTCTAGTTTGTCAAAGCTTTGGCTACGAATTTCCATGATAGGGATTAGCATCTGAATCAGCTGATTTATGAATGTTAATATCTTTGAAACGCGTTTAATTGATTAGTTTAATGGATCTTCACATGTCCGTAACTCGAAAGTTTGTTAGAATAATATAAGCGAATTTGGAGTAAGTATTTTTTTTTGTTTCCCGCTTAAAATAAATTGAAAAAAAGGAAATCTTTCGACTCTGAATTAAATTCTTGGACGAAAAACTTAACATTAAAGTGACTGTAATTAAGCTTGGGTAGACTTCTACTCAAAGCCCACGACCATCCGAACGAATGCGAGCAGAAGATGAAAGAATTTGACATGGCTCATAAGAGGACGACGAACTCGAACAGCAAAACAAAAAAAACTTAAAAGCAACTAAGCTGCGGGTTCAGCTGATATTTTTTTAAAATGACAGAGATTTCGGCACCAAAACGTCTTTCAGGCCTGGGAGGACGAAAGCATACCAAAAGGCGATCCTATGTTTAAAAACAAGTATCGAGGCATAACATATTTAACGTCGCTTGTCAGATATTCACTCAGCATTTTGCATTTCACAAATCGGTTAATACCATTGTGATATCAGGCTCGTCAAATCGACAATAGACCAACTACTTATAGACTTATCATACTACGTCAAATCCTGGAAAATATAAACGAGTTTCAAATCTTTACTCGCCACCTTTTCATCGACTTAAAGCAGCATATGACAGGATTCAAATAACTGAACTATTGAAAGCGGTGATGAGTTAAAGATTCGGTGGAAACCGATCCGAATTAGTGACAGTGGCAATACGACAAGAACACGTGATGTTCTAAGCAGTTGCGCTGGATTCCGGCAAAGAGATGAACTGTTATATGATTTACATTTATTGTACTGATTTTGCAACACGCAGAAGTCATCAAAGAAGACAATATTTATTCAAATCTGTTCAGCTGTTGGAATCCGCTGACTTTATTGAACATGAATATTTTGCAACGATATCTGATAACCTACAACCAAGACTTGTTTATACAATGTGTACACTTAGTTTTTCTGGTTTTAGTCCTTTGTACCCATAAATGCTTTTGAATTGAACATTATTGGTAAAGTTAAAAAAACTCAAAACTCTTCTAGAATTAATGGCATGTCAAACTTTATACTTAAAAAAAGTTGATGTTTTTGCTGGGGTCTCTCTCGATGTCCTTAAGTATGCCGATTTTTTACCCCTTTTTGAAAATCCCCCCGAAGATTTAAGTTATTACTTGCCAGTCTCACTTTTAACATCAGTCAGCAAAGTTTTTGAAAAAGTTATTAAAAATAGAATTGTGAGATTTTTGAATCAATATAACTTTTTCGGAGCTGTCCAATTAAAATTTAAGGAAAGAAAGTCTACAGATGACGCTCTGTTTCATTTTTCTCTCATTTCTTTTTTTTGGCAATCTGGATGTTAAGAAGCTTACAGCTGGCTTGTTTGTGGATATGAAAAAAGCCTTTGACAAAGTTAAAATCTTCAAAAATTGCGTTACGTAATACTTGAACTCTCCAAAAGGGGGTATTCTAATCGATTTTCTGTTCAAGAATATATCTACAAGAGGATTTTTCAAAATTATGAGTGAAATAAAAATATTGTGAAATATTTTTTTAATAAAATGGATAAAAAGTCTTCAGCGCAAAGGATTACGCGTCCAGATCGATAAACAAAAAGGCGAGGGATTGACCGCTCCGAGAAATGAGCGTCCAACGCATCAAAGGAGGCCAAAACTACTCGATATGAAAAGAGAAATGCGGAAAATAGATGCGGATTCTATCGGTTTCAAAGACTCAGCCACATTGAGCAAATCAAAAACAATGCCCCATCTAAGAGTTACTTCTTTTTCAAGCCAACTAGAAATAGAAATCATTCAACTGAAGGCTGGGTGCGAAGGACATTGAATGACTTAACTCACATACAATTATGATTCAGATCCTCCAATCATCGATGCACTGAAAATGCTGGCGCTCTAAGCTAAACCTAATGCTTTACCCATGTGTTTCGACGATCAGAACTAATATTATTTTTTTTTTAATGTATTTATCTTATGAACTAATTACCAAACTAATTACCAAGAAAAACTAGGTATATATACATTTCTTTTTTCTTTTTATAATGATTATAACTAATTACAACTAACTTAAAATAAACTTAAAAGTAACAAGCTAGATACATAACAAATTGGCACAACATTTTTTTTTTGTGTTTTTGTGCAGTGCCACATTTTGTTCCTTATTACGAAGGTCTATCTAAGACTATCCTTAAAATCTATGTAAGCCGGCTAGGCATCAAAGAAGGATTATTCACATCCATGACAATTCAATTACAAAGAAGACAACTACTATGAATTCTCTTCCTCCTTTAACCACCAAAATAGTTGGTGCTGTCCCAAACGTCCTCAGACTGATATCCGCCCTACTGAACCGGAGATTCTCCTCAGAGCTGCGAGCGAAATCTCCGTTATAGGCAACTCGCTTGTCCACACTCTTTCGGGCAACATGGAAGATTTATGGAACCGCATTTCTATCCTGAAACAGGCCGTTAAGGTCAAAATAGAGGAAAGCCTCTGGTGGAGTAAGGCCGTTAAGGCGCACTGTCTCGTGGTACATGAAGTTAGGGTAGTAAGCCCCAGAGATCAGATTATAGCTCGAGGTCATTGCTCTCGCAATGTGTCTCCGAATGAGTTAAATAAGAAAGTTATCCACTCGGATAAGGTTGGCCCCGGTGCACGGGACCTCGTTTAAATAGAATAGACTCTAGTGTTTCATATAAATGGCGACAAGCTCTAAGACATCGTCTCTCGAAAACCCGAATCTTTTCCATCAAGCTTGATACCACATTGAAGCACACGGGACATCCATATGAAAGCACAGGCCGTGTTGCAGATCACCTTTTCTCTGCCATCGAGTTGGCTGTTTTGAAACAGTCCCTTTGTCGTGGCATAGGTCGCTTTGGCTCTGACCAGTGCAGCATCTATATGTTTGTTAAAATAAAGATACTGATCAAGCCAGACCCCACGATTTCTGGCTACACTCCGACTCGCCAGTGGCTGCCCGTTTTGTCCGACGAATGGATTCACACTTTTGGTAATTGATCTTCAACTTTCAAACGTCGCGATATCGCTTAATCTCATCGAAGTCACGTTGTAAAAGACTTACAATTCCCTCAATCTTTGGACTTGAACTGTACGCGATCAAGTCATCTGTAGCTACTCTTTATGGGTAAGAAAGAAAGTATTCTCTTTGTGCTCATCGACGCAACCTCCTCTGAATTTCGGTAATAATGCTTGGTTTTTTGGAAAACTACACGACCTTATTTTCTACAAAACTTAGCAAGTAAATAAGTGACACCGAAATATATTAACCAATGGAATTCATGATTGCGTTGACCGCAAAACTTATCTACGCCATAATAATCCGACCACCAAATAGCAAGCGTTTTTTTTATAATGTTACTAATACCTGCGATCGCAATATTAAATCCATTAGCTTCGCTTGCGATGATACGAAATATGGTTAAAAAAAAATATGTGTAATAAGAAATACACAAAGCACCTCTTACAACCTTTGCAGAGCAAATTCGAGTACATAAAATGCTCGCCATGTGTGTACAATGAACTCATCGTATGCGGTGAATGGGCTTCACTCGAGCATGTATCTAACACTTTTCCATTTAAATGTCAACAAATTATTTAAGGTGCTTTGTTTGGAAAGAAAGCCCATTTTTTTTTCTTTAATTTGATTCATGAAATGATGATAAATAGGAGTCGGTTGCCTGTCGATGAACAACAATGACCAGAAAACAATAACAAGACCATGACCTGGTTTTGAAATGGATTCTTTTACTGTTTTCAACTTGTATATATCTAAAGATACATCCTTGTATGTTTGCAAGAAGAAACAGAAAAAAGGTCATTGTAAGAGACTTGTGGAGTGTATCCCAATATACATATGTACATAAATAAAATTTGTAAAAAAATTGTTTGGGTGCAATATTCGACCTGTCCACACCAAGAACTTCCCATTTGATGATGAAAAAATGGGTGGTGAATCACTGAGTCGGAGATACTCAAAACCTCTCACTTTTACCAACTTGTTTGTGAAATAGTTTCTGATTTTTGCGAATCCTAGAATTTCCGGGTTCTTTGATTGTTTAAACATTGGTCCCGTTCGACCTGCGCGAAAAATGTACTGAGATGACAGCTGTTCCCGTAGCGAAAGGTAGCGAAGGGTAGTCATTGGCCCCGTTCCAGCACGCCGTAGCGCAGATCCGCTACGCGAAAAATGTACTGAGATGACGGTTCTTCCCACAGCGAAAGGTAGCGAAGGGTAGCGAGTCGCTACGGGGAAATTTAAGGGATATTTGAGGGAAATTTAGCAAAGATTTCTTCGCTACGCAAGGAAAGCTGTGAAACCCCATTTGATTTGCTGGTAAACGTGACGTCATATTTTCTGTTGCTCCAAATGCGTTCCAGAGAAATTTCCCCGTAGCGGAGCAATACACCAGTTGAGCAAAGGCGTGCTGGAACGGGGACATTGCTACGCCGTGCATGAAAGCTTTTGTACTTTATTGCGCTAAAAAAGATATTGAATAGTCTCATCATATCCAGTAGTACAGCTTAAGCGATAGTTCCAATGGCACATTGCTCTGTGATAATTCAGTGAACATACGCTTGTCAAATTTATCCGAGGAGAGAGATGGTTTTATTTAGGTGATAAGTCTCAGGTCTAGTGTCCCAGAGTGTTCTAGTTTTTCGAATCTGGTCCAGACTCCATTTGCCATTGGGATCAAGTTAATGGCACTATCACTGGATTGGTCGATCATTAATAGTAGTCTGGCTTATGGGTGGCGTTGTTGCAGTGGTTGTTGTATCGGCATAATTCTTACTTCGTGTTTCCAAAATAGTGGTTTGTGTAGATTGTGTGTAAATGTCTCTGCTGTGAAGGCACAACACTGACAGCGGGGTGTTTAGCTAAACGTTTACACTTTCAAGGTTCATATATCAAGCTTATAACGAATAAAATCCTAAAGTCCTCCGTCTCGTTGTCGGGCTCCACCCACGAAAGTGAGTTGAAACCAAATAAACCTGAGTTTCTCAAACCACTTCATAATCTCGCATTTTAAGAGTATTAATATCCTCTTGAAGAGCGAGCTAATAATAATAAATAATAAATGTTCAGTCATGTTCTTTAGACATTTTGGCATTAACTTGAATCCTTACAAGAATGTTACTCTTAACAATTCCAGCTTTTCAATCCTTTAGATCTCCGCCTGAAAAGCATTCTAAGTGTTTGATAGTCCAAAAGACTCAGGTCAGGTCCAAAAGGTCCGTACAAAATTTCGACTCCAGTAAAATGGTTTTCCAGAATGCACGCTAAGCAATGTTAAGAGGTCTTCGATTGATCGATTCTCGAATATGGCGGTCCTGTAATCGCTCTATCCATTTCAGGGGATATATTGGAGTGCTTGAATTTATCAACTCAACCTCCCTGTTTTCGGAGTGTATTCGTTAGTATATTAAATATATAAAGTACAATATCAGTGACTGAATGTACACACTTCCCTGCAAGTTTGTAGGACCCTTTATAGGTATGATTCCTATTCGCTTACTTTAAGAAATATTGGTGTTGGTTATTTACATATAAGAACCGATGACTCAGTATTCCGGTATGTGGATCTTAAGCAGAGAATTTTGCTTATTTTCCTTACGGATCAATTAAGACATTTATAATGACCTTAAAATAAGTGGCTAGATTTGGGAAAAAAACACCAGGTTTGAATATCAACCGATTCGCAGTGCGTCGATTGAATGGAGACAGTGGACAAAGTGGACAGAGTTTTTCAAAAATATACGTTCTTTCGTGTAAAATATGGTGCCTTGAAAATTCAAAAGAAAGTGAAATTCCACCAGCACAGAGATTTAAAACTTAATATTTTTTTTTGTTGGATGTTCAAATAACTATAATAAATTATTTATAAATCAAACTTAAAATTACTAGTAACTTTATTTCAACTCGTTTTTTCTGACATAAGTATTCATGAATATCCTTATCGACTTCTATTGATAATATAGAAAATGTGTTCCTATATGGGATAAAATAGGATCAGATCTTACGAATAACACAGTCATTAAGTCTTCTAATGAGTATTTCTTCTGGAAGTTGACCAATACTTTTTAAAAAAATGAAAAAATTACCGGTGCGTGAAATAAAAACTTATGAACACCGATTTTCATATGATACTAACTTTAAAGCTGCAGATACGGTCCCTTCGTTTCATCAATTAACTCAGAAACCATTTCTGTGTGTCGATCTCGATACTATACCCCAAAGCCAAAACTCTTAAGTATTCAGTATTTCCATTATTTGCTGACCCGAATTTTGCCTCTGTCTCTGTTGCCTCTGTCTAGATGGGAAGCATTTGTTTTTTAAAGTTATCTCAGTTTGTTTAAACTAGGAAAACAATCTTTGAGCAACGCATAAACAACCGAAGTATAATAATATTTAATATTTATTTACCGAAAGATCCAAGTCCAAATACAAAGAAGGCTTCTTGCAGAGTCAATGCCTTCCTTATCTTTTAGACAAATATCTGAAAAATTGAATCCAGCTGTCGAAACTCATTTAAATTGCAACTGTTCGACTTCTTCTGAAATTATTGTTGATGATGTTCAATCCAACAGCTTTGTAAGAGAAATTTACAATGTTATTTTGTCGCTAAAAAATAAAGATTCTTGCACAAGTGATGGTGTTTCAAACACTTTGTTAAAAAATATTGTCTGGAATGTGGTTGACCTTCTAATTTAATAAAAGTATTGAAATGGGTTGCTTTCCTGACCTTTTAAAATGTACTGAAGTTATACCTCTTTTAAGAAAGGTGATAGAAAAAAACTTTCGAAATATAGGCCAATATCACTCCTTTCTACCTTTTCCAATTTTTTTGTGAAATTACTAAAGGTTCGAATTGTCCCATTCATTTAAACAAATCTTACTTCTTAAGTAAAAATCAGTTTGGGTTACGGGTAGGTTGGTCAACTAAGGATGCTGGCTAAAGGCTGTGTAGTCAGCTTTCTGGAAGTTAAAATGCCAACAATCCGTTCTTGGCCCTTTGTTTTTCTTGATTTTTATACATTTTTTTTCAAACTCAAGTTAAATGGTACTTCAACTGCTTTTGTGAATGACATATAATAGTTTTAACATACGAAAGTGAAAGCATTTTCGAAAGCATTGTGACGTTTAATGAAGATCTTGAAATTTTACGGTTGTACGCTAGATTACTTATCAAAAACTGATTATGAGCGAAAAAACTAAATTGATGTGTTCATGCTCACGATTGTAATCAGTTGCCTCTACCTATTTGTAAGTGTGGTATTAATTTTTTTAAAGCCAAATGCTTTAAAATCGAATCAGTTCAACAATTTAAGTACTTTGGTGTAGTTATTGGTTTCAATTTTAATTGGAAAGATCATTCAATTCAAATTTTTAAATCGTATATGTTGTTGATCACTTGTAAAATGTATTTATTAAAGCCATTTTGCACACTCAAAGTTGCAATACGGGAAAACAAGCTGAGGATGTTCGTATACCAATGCTTTTAGGTCCTTATTAACTGCACAAAAACATTTAATACGAATCATTACAAATTACAATCGCTTAATTCGAAGTTGGCCTTTATTTAAAAAATTGAATATTCTACCAGTTAGACATTTATATGTTTTTAAAGTTTTAAGACAGTTCTACAAACAGAGCGGTAACGTTCCTAATGGGAATATACAAAAGTACAATCAACGTGTTAATAGTATGGCCTCAGTAAATACACCTTTTGCACATCGATCGCATTTTTCACATATTTACACAAACACAGCTCCAACTATTTTTAATAAGTTGCCCTTATTTATGAGGGATACACTTCGTTATTATTCACTCTTAGCTACGAATGTATTGAGTCTTTTGTTTAATTTTTTCAACAGCACAAATATGTACATATTTAGTAAATCAAAACAAAATTTAATTATAATATTGATGGATTGTTTTTTTATATAATATAAATTAAATAACATTTTCGTTATTTTTATTTTCTTATTATTTTCTTCTTTTATTTTTTTAATTAAAAAAAAGCAAATATAAAAAATCTGAATTATATTAATACTGATTGTCATGATAAATGAAATGGTCTTATGAGACCACCTTAAAATAATTTATTGCGGCTTTGCGTGATTAGTTCTCGGAAATGCGTTTGAAACAGTGCCGTGCATAGTATATTAAATATCCAAAGGAACCGTGCATTCACTATTTAGTCACACTCCAACACGTGTGAAAAGTAACATAGTGCACCGTTTCGAGAGTATTGTTTCTTTAGTATTTCAAAATTTAAATCTAAAAGCTTCACCCTTTGGATTAAATTAATTCTATTTGAAACAGAATAGTTGGTTAATTCAATATAGAGCTCGTTTCAACCAAAATTTTTCAGTGAAAAAAAACGTTTTTCAAAAATTTGCTCTTTTTGTATAGCTTGACCTTGTCATGCAAAATGTTATTTATTTCTGTCGTTAGAAAAAAACAAACAATGAAAGTTTTTATTTTTGCAAAGTAAAGTAGTGGAAGAGGACAACGATATGAATTATCTTGATATGTTTTGGTATATTTATTTTTTAAAACTCAACTTATACAAACTCAATAACAGTTAATTAGGATGTTCTGTTTGGATTCTTCAGCTATCCATCACAATTTCACTTTTTCGATTTACTTTCATTGGTCGACTACTTGAAATTCTTACTGACTGAAGAGTCGAAATATGACGTTTTTGAACATAAAAGAATATATAAGCTGTCCTTACAGTCTAACATGGCGCATGGTTGCTGATGGTGTAAATCTCATCCGATTGACGGAATCACAATTTCCACAAGACAAAGAAAAGACAAATAAATATTAGAGGAGGAAATGGCATGTCCCATCATATCATCATATCATAACCTGTAATCAATAGAACTGACGTGGGACGAACTTGACGTAAATATTCGAATACATTGGCCAACATTGAAAGATAAACTTGGAAAACTTAAGAATTGATCGAACATGGTTTTTTCGACAAAAAAGAGGTCTTAATTGAATTTTTTTTATCACTCTCAGTACTGTTTATAAACAAGCATTGTAAGTGACAGTGTTGCTCATAAAGTAATAATAATACGGCAAGGGATGTAGATTCTTCCTGGGAAAAAGACTAAGAGCGAAGGTCATCGAATTATAGCCGATATGTGATCGTCGCGAATTCTTCAACATCAGCTTCATTTGTGCACACGCCCGCTACCGATGAAACAAGGATCCCACCAAAGAGAGATTCAATGACCTCTTCGATAGAGCCTACCGGACCTATCCGTGCCACTATAGAAAAGTTGTACTCGGCGATTTAAATGCAAAAATCGGTATAGAAAACACGTTCGGCTTAGTGGTCGGAAACTAATGCCCCCACGAATCGCCAACAGACAACGGATTCTGAATCAAGACTGCTCGTAATATGGTGATAAGTAGTACAACATTCTGCCACAGATAAATCCACACAGCAACCTGATTATCTCCAGTTGGTCGAACCGCCAACCATATCGACCATGTGTTTACTGACGCAACACACTCGTCAAACGTACTGTACGTGCGAACGTTCAGAAAACGAAATGTCGACTTTGACCACTTTTAAGAAGCAGCCCGACTGTCCAATATAAGAAAGCTGCACCAGCCAAAAAGGTCTAATTTTGGTCGCCTAAGCACACAAACACAGACGCCAACAATATGTGCGAACGATGCCGCACTATCACAAAGGAAGTAGCCGAGACCACCTTAAGCTACCAACTAACCCCAACAATCATCGAGAACCGACCTATGCGAGTCCAGTGTGGTGGAACCTAAGCCCATGTTATATGGAGAAGTTCAGAATTTTTGAGAGGAAATCTTCCGGCGTGTCTAGAATTGACAATGTCATTCTAGACCTTGGGAGGAATCATTTTGCGCGGTCGAGTAATGTTATTGAGAATGAATTCATATCGGGTTTATTTTATCCTATACCGCCTGAAGCATTTCTTTATCTGGATGCATATGGCTATCTTTCAGACTCGAGTAATGTCCCTATCATATATCATGCTGCTAGAAGAGCAACAGATAAACGAATCCTCCATGTGCCTGCACACTCAAGCGATGAAAGCAATATTTAGAAATATTGCATGAGCGTACCTGATAGAGATGTAAATAATGACAATAGGTCAAATTTAAATAAATACTGGTGGCTAGATTGGGTAGAAGCTAACAATTAGGCTAAGTTAGGTTAAGTCGTTTTATCTTAGTTTGTAAGTACTGTTTTTTTGTTTGTTTTTGTTCGTTCTTTGTTAAAAAGTATATTATTATGAGGAGTTTTATAACCTCCACCTTTTCTTCTCGCAACTAAATTATATATAAATAATAAATATCACAAAACAAAATATGTTCTAGTAATTTAGTCTAAGTAATTATTATAAAATTATAAGTAATGAGAGCCAATTTTTAGTTGGCCATTTACGAAAATGTAAATTTATTGATTAAGCGTTTATCTTGTTTCTCGTTAAGAAAATTGTTAAACTTATGGTGGAAATAAACAAGTTTGAAAAAAAAAAAAAAAAAATCATCGAGAACCGATGATGACGAATGCGCACAGAACAAAGGGCAACAGATGAGACCCCGTCACAGCTCATGGACCTTGAAGTAATTGATATCTTGCCAGAAGCTTTTATAATAAAGTAAAAAATCCATCCGCGGGCTAATGAACAAGTAATCTTCATCCAAGCAGAAGCTTTGAATGGACATGAGCAAAAGAGTACGATAGGGCGAGAAGAGAGCCCAAAACTGATCGACGAAGATGTTCCCCCACCCACCTTAGAAGAAGTCGGCAAGCTATAAAAAAAATGAAGGAATTCCGGGAAAACTGTTCGGTTGTGTCGTATAACGCTCGTTAATACACGATCGACCGTCCACTTTGGAAAACCTCTGAACTATTCTCAACGTAGACAGGATTTCGGCAAGAGATGTACTTTCATATGACTTATTAAATCTTGCTTTGGAACATGAAATACCACGGGCAGGTGTCGACGCGGAAGGTATTTCCTTTTTCAATTCTTTCCAGCTTTTGGGATACGCAGACGATATCGATATTATCGCTCGTTCCCAGCGTGAAGAGCAGGCAGAACTGGTTGGTCTTAGAATCAATGAGGACAAAACATATTAAATAATGTCAACTAGAAATAGATCCGCCGAATATCATTTCGGCCAAACTTGACAGCTTCAATTTGTGGTAATAAAGGAGTTCGGAGATAACCCGCAGACAAGACACCACAGTGGAGAATAATCCTAGGTAACCACTGCAGCTTCGGTTTGTCAAAACAACTAAGATCCTTAGAAGAATAACAGAACTACTGCTCTACAAAACACTGATTTTGGCAATTCCGTTTTAAGGAGCCGAATGCGGAGGATCCTTCAAAAGAAGAATCCATCGTCGGTCCTATACGTGAGGAGAGTGAATGGAAGAAAAAGCATAACCCCTAAATCTACGAGCTATACAAAGATGTGGATAGCATCCGCAGGGCAAAAATCCGTTTACTACACTGGATCGACCACATCCAAAATCCGTTTACTACACTGGATCGACCACATCCAGAGAATGTACTATTACACTCCAGCGAAGAGAATTTTTGAATCCAAGACACCAAAGATCAAGACGGGCGCAAGAGAGCTTGATTTAACTAACTGAAACAGTGTGATCGGCCAGGATCGCCAGTCTCTTAAGTAAGTAAGTAATATGTTTATGATTATTTAATTTTTATATACTCGTTTCAATAGATTAAGGTACAATTTAAGTATTTTGAGTTATGTTAATTCAATTAAGAGCTTCTTATATAAATATAGCCACCAAGCTTTTTGCAAGGTTGGAATGGCTTATGCACTTTCTAATGGCTTTGGCACCTTATGTCCAAGCTATTTCAAGAACAAGTAGCGATACACCAACAACGAGATTGAGCCGCAAATTTATATATACTCTTCATCGATTCTAAGTCAAAGCTCATGTGTCGTAGTATGACTAGACTTTGCCTTCACTTTGATTTCTTCGGCGAACATTTATGTAAGTCAAAATCAATTTGCCACACAAAGTTATTGAACATTTATGACTAAGCGAACATCCGAACAACAATAAGTCACAATTTAACAATTTGCATAATGAAATAAAAAAATAACATTAAAATATCAACTTTAGTATTGCCACAGAGCTCGTCAAGTGTAGTCAATTCAGAACCGTAACATAAAAATGAGCTTTGTGTTATATTACATAAAATTAATTTTGCAACAAAACTAAAATTATTTTTTTGCGCATCAAATTTAGCAGCACACATATTCGAGATTATCACGAAATGAACATCACAATGGTTAGACCTCCAGCTGGTTATGAACACTCTACTTTCAGCCAAGTTTGCTGGCAAACAAGTTCAATTGCATAATTATAAAATACACACGCCAGTTATTTTTGTTTCTTCATAATATTTATGTTAGGTTTTGCCGCTAAAAGTGAACCAGACTTATATTTGAATGTATCTGCCCATTTTAAATTCCATTGCTAACCACTTTCAAAGCTAAATAACGGTTTTGTTAGTAGTTTCAAAATAAACACTTATGTATTTACCACGACAGGGAATTTCCAAAACAGAAACAAATGCCACTTTGATGATTTAAGTGAACCACTTTTTGGAAAATAAATCTTTATGCACTCTGACCGATGCCATAGACGTACCGTACATACTATGAGTAATTCAATGGCCATAACTTTGGCGACTAGTGTCGGTCGTCGTCGGCAGAAATAACAATTCGAAATAAAATTAAAATATTTTCGAAAACAACAACAACAACTGATTTTACTTTTACTCAGGCCTTTCGCTTTGAAATTCTCAACTCCCCACTGCAAAAGGGATTTAAATAAAAACGAAACTTTTTACAAACAAAATGCATGTAGAATAATAAACATTTTGGACCAGCACCAGCCGCAAACTAGGCCAGTTGCTTTGTTGAGTCGCAATTAGCTGCAGACTTGTCCAGCGTTACAATAGATTTCACTTAAAATCCAATGCATTGTTTGAGGGTCACTGTACAGTGTTATTTTGAGCTCTGCCATACACACATCCACATGAGTATAGTGATAGAAGGATTTGCTTCCGTTCGAGCTTACAACTGCGAGTAATTAGGTCAACTTATTTGTGCGATCTTGTAAAAAGGATTCGTTCATGTGAACAATGGACTTCATTGATTTTTCTCGCCCTCCCCGTTTGGCTTGTTTCACATGGGTATGTTGACTAGGTAAGCGTGTTCCACACAGAGATATGAGGGTGTAGATAATCGTCGAGTACGAAGCAACAAGAAATGTTTACGACGACAGAGATTTTATACCAGTTTTGCATAGCATATTTTGTTTGCAAGATAAGAAAACAATGAGGTTTACTGCAGGATTTCCAAAAAAGTCTTTCATTTTGATATAGCAAGAAAATACGAAATGGGCGTTTGGAAACCGGACATAGGGAACAACGGTTGCGTTTAATTTTGCACCACTTTTCACAGTCGACTGTGAGCTTCTAAGCCATTCAGTGTGGCATACACGAATAACTTGACTATCTGCCACGAAAAGTAATCCAAAGGAATCAAATGACATGGTCTAGGGGACAAATATAAGGTGATTCGCTTTACAAAACATTTTTTTCAACAAAATTATGGTTTGAACAGCTGTATTGCTTATTGATTTGAAGGGACAACAAATGGGCCAAAGATGCCGCCAGATATTTTTTTTTATAATGTGCTTTACCCCAACGGACTATGGCTACCTTAACGATGCATTTTGTAAAGGCTCGACAGAAATATGAGGAGAATAATTTAATAGTTGTTTAGTAGTTTACAACTCCAAATAGGAACGAAGACTTTTGAACTGATTTCGATTGCTCAATTCGCAGATTTTACTCGTCACTAGTCAATGAAGGACAATTTTCTGTTGAATCATCAGCAAGGTGTCGGGCTTTTTTTTTGTTTTTTAAAGTGTTCAAGGGATTGAAAGTACCCTTAAAAGAAGAGCAGAAGTGGAAGGGAGAAAAAGAAGGTACCAATGCACTTTGGTTTTAAATTGCTGTATGTTGCAGCACAAATAAGAGCGATTTAACGCATTCCACATACGCATTGTGCGGCCTATAAAAGATTCTCTAAATTTCGTAGTACAGTCAAAAACAGTTCATCTTCGCAAACCATTTTTTTAAGCGAGTACCAGTGGTAGAATCGCGAATTCGATCCCACCAGATGTTGGACAATTGATCAGATTCGAAAGCTAGACAAAATTTGAAAACTTATTCTAGGATTCGAATCTGGAACTATCAATTGGACTAAATCAACTATGCCGATAGTGAGATTTTTAAAAGCTCAAGTTGAAGAAGACTGGCGCCGTAAGATCTACCAATCTGGCCAGCTTGTCCAAATCCCCAAATAGGAAAATCACATATCCTAAGGCTGTTTAACATCTTATGGCAAGTTAACGTTATGAATTTTGCTCCCCCAAAGAATAAAGTATTTATCTTACATATAAAAATGTTGAGGACTGTCCCAAAGAAGAAGTCAATTCCGTGTTTTCTGCAAGTCTTATTTGCAGCTATCTAAATGACAGGCAACAGAGTACCGAAGGGATTGATTCTTGGCCCAATACAGTTCTGTATCTTTATCAATGACCTGCTATCATGTAAATGCTGACTTGTATGCTAATAACGTCCAATTGTTCTTGTCTAGACCTTTGACAACTTGAGCTGCAGTGTAAATTCAATGAGGATTTGTCAGCTATTAATAAATGGACTCTTGTAAATGGGCGGGCTTGCCTTAAGCCCAGACATGATCTAATTTTCATTGAATAGCAGGTCAACATTTGCAGGTTCATTTAGTACATTTTATTATTATGAAAATTGTATGAACATAACAAGTTTTGAGAGAATTAATGAATGAATTCATTCGTTTTTGTTTTATTTTTGAACTCTCCTGTTTTGTCAAGTAACAATTGATTTGTCAGAATATACAGATATCGACAGTTTTTTTTGGTAAACAATTTAATCGATAACATGAAGTCAAACTTAACCCTGCACTGAAAAATTGCTCCATGGGTTAACTCGGGATTAATTTTTTTCCGGGGTTAGCTTACAACGAGTTAAGAAGGCCTTAATCATCATCAATGCTGTATGAAGATAGTGGTGCCAAGGACCAAAACGCTTTGCCCAAAATCACAATCCGAAGATCAGGGTTTCATGTAACTAGCCACCAAATAGCGTTTCTGAGTCGGGACACACGAATAGCTCTGACTCCAGCATCACTTCTCGTCGAACGATCATAGAAAGTAGTACGAGGCGGAGTAGTGCATTTCCATGTTTGAGTTTGTTTTCTTTTTTAAAAAGTATAAACAATTACTATCGTATGGTTTCAACCTCGCATATACACTTGCTCGAGAATTTTATGTTCGAATGACTCAATGTTGCTAGAAATCACATCAAGTCCCACTTACATCGTCACACACTGGTTTGTTGACCGTCAATCTCTCAGAACGCCATGACACGATAGATATTTTGTCGCGCTTTGCATTTGAGCTCATAAAATATGAACTTGGGCAACCACGTTTAAGGCCAGTAAGCATTAAATTAGTTTGTCTTACTCAAAATTTTTTGACTTTAGCATTCTAGTGATGAAGGTTCCTTCATACATATACTTAGACCTTATAAATAGAGAACTTTGTCCGACCTTGGTTCTCTTTTCTTGTCAAGATATATATTTTGTTCATGCTTATTTTTAACCTTCAATCAGTGCACCATGTAAAATGCGGACTTTAGGTAAAAAAGAAGCAAAGAAAACTAAAAACGATGTTGCTTAAGCTTAGCGGATTCTGAGAATGACTTGAAACATTACCTCGAGGGGTTAAAATATGATCTCATGTGCAACTGAGCTGTTTTTTTGTTGGTTTTATAGTCAAAGCGGTTTTTAATGTTTTAGTGAAGGTTTCATAGAGTTGGTCTTATGAATTTGCATGTTTTCTGTGAGCCAAAATTTATAGATTATTTATGAATTGTAAGAACGAATTGAGACTTATCATTATTGGCCCAGCAACATTTCTTGTACTGTATTATTCTTCCTCTTAGATTTTAGAAAATTGAGTCAGTCAGTTAAAAGCAGGAAAATAAATCTTTGTATTTTAGAGAAATTGTGATATTTATGTTTTAACTTTTCATATTCATCTAACATATTTTTAGATAAGCCTCAAGTCAGTTCCTACAGCGCAGGACATATTTATAAGATCATTGCAAATTTGCGAAACATTCAATTTCGGAAACACTGAATTGTGTTCTACCAAAGTAATTTTTCTTTGTTGCCATTTACGATGACCGATACCATTGCATGTCGGGCAGATGCTAGTAAAATTTCGCAGTTGCGTTTCTTAACTCAACATTTGCGAAGAGGAGAGTTGTTTGCTTTGCAAATGGCCGAAAAGCAAAAATTTCTTCAAGGAGACTGGTTTTTGAATTAAAATAATAATTATGTAAAATTGGGAACATATTTATGTTAAAAGAAGCGGTAGAAAACCAATCCTTACAGAGCGGAAAACACGCTTGATTTAACATAAAGCAGCTAATAATTGTATGGCAGCTTCACAAATTCGTACACCCCCGAACTCCCCGCGTAAATTTTGTTTGTTTTTTCGTGGCAAAATATTCTTTTTAGCGACGACGGAGAAGAACATTGAGCTATTTGAGAATTTGCGCTGGTTGTCCATGAAGAGAATTTTATGGGAACAGAATTTATTTTTCAAAAGATACTGCGGCTTTCCACGCCTCCGCCAAGGTAAAGGACTAGTTTGATCCAGACTGGCATGTAGCCCTTAACTCCAGAGGCCTTTGGGGGATAATGTCAGTAAAGTTTACGATCATGGGAGTAAGTTTGCTAACACTGCTGAACCAAAACAGATTTTGGGCTGAAACCCCACTGACAACCCTTGAAACTTTTGTTCAATCGATGCCGAGACTAGCATGAACTTATGATTATGTCCCTCAATATCTTACTGAATTTGATAAAAATCTTAAGTTTTTCTTGTTTATTTATTGAAAAACGTAAAGTTGTATTTTTAGTCATTCCGTTTTTATTCTATTTATATACAACTAATTTTTAAACCGATAAATCCATTAATTTATTTATTAAAAGTGTAAGCGTTTGCGAACTTGCAGATATGTCCTCCACTGTAGCACTGTAAAAAATTGCCCAAAATCTCTATCACCAAAAAGGACAATAATTTTATCGAGGGTTAAATGGCCAATGACCTACGTTCGCAAATGTATAGTATATACAAAGGAAGAGTATATTTAAACAATTTCACAAATAAAATAAAGCAGCTTATCAAACAAAGTAATCATTGGTCTGATAATGTGCAGAAACTTTTAGGTAACCAGTAATGCTGTAATCTGTGAAGATGATAAACGAGTTATGATTATCTGTAAGCTAATATTGCCTCTTTTGCGGTCATCCAATTTGAATCACAAATAATAAAAATCAAACGCCTTTTTACAACTCAAACTATGGTACAACATATTTCTAAGGAAGGATTTGTAGCACAGTCGATGACACCTGAAAGCTGGAGAATGAAAATAATATAAGCCATGCTTCAGTGTTGTCCAACAAACTGCAAATTAATTAGTTGCAAACGAATTAAGTTTAGCGGCATATTAATGCTGTATAAGTGACAAAGATCACTTGTGCCCTGATTATCGTCTTGAATCAAAAAAGCATACCACTGAGAATCTGTTGTTCACCTGTGATAACGGCGCCTCTATAATGAGATATCAATTTTACAACTTAATTTATTTGCGGTACGGATATAAAGTGCTTTATATGAAAGGAGCACATACGTTAATGAGTGCATCATGAAGCGTGAAGGTTCTGTTGAAAAAAAACAATCAATGTTGGAATGCAATTCCAGATGGGAATCGGTCCAAATAATTTCTTTATCAATAAAATGAAGCATCAACATTTTTTTTTTTTGGTTTCAACGATGAAGTGATTCGTAACGGAGTGTCTTTAGGTACTTGTGGAGGTCAGACCAGGCTCTAAAATGGGCTATCATTCGTTCCAGAACTCTTTTCGTTTTTATTTATTTCAGAAGGTTTTGAGACAAATCGACTGTTACAAGTTCTTTTGAGATTCGCAGTGTCCAAACTCTATAATTCCTACCTTAGGAGTCCCTCAAGTCAGCCAGTTATGGCCCATCATTTTTATTCTTACTATTAACGATGTTGAGGTGGTCCTTTAAGACTCTAACTTGTCAATTGACTCCGACCATGTAAGAATCTCTTAACACATCTCTTCTCCTAACGATCACTTTTTACTGTAAAACGAATTGAATCGGTGTTCTCCGTGGTGCTTATGGAACTCAATGTTGGCGAATGAAAATGAAGAACCTATTCTAGCAAGCGTCCACCACAACCTTACCCCATCAAGGAGTCTCCTGTACTGTACTACAATTCAATGTGCGATCTTTGTATCCTCTCGATAGAAAGCTCAGTTTTCGATTGCACATTGATTTTTTAAATGATGGTCGAAAGAGTTGTCATATCCTTTTGCCTCTATAACCCCTTATGTCGCCTTTGTTAGCCCACTTCTCTAATACACCAGGCAAGTGTGGTCGCCTTATTATGGTGTACACTCATTTAGAATAGAAACAGTCCAACACAGGTTCATCCGTTTTCCTTAACGCGAACTTCCTTGTGTTGACCGGGTCAATCTGCGTCTTTACTACTAATTGCTTGCTGCAAAAATCGACTCCCCTATTATGAGTCTATGTCAAGAATGCTACACTCCGCTTATAGTTCCCTTGAGTTCTACTTCTCCAAATCTTCCCTCAAAAACTCTCCTCCTTAACACTCCGATCTACTTTCCTCGCTCCTCCTAATACTCCTTTAGTTTAAACTCTCCTTCTTGGTAGTTTTAAGTTGTTTGTTGCTTGCTTTAACCTAAATAAACAATTCGGGATGTAACCCGGTTCTTAATCTAAATCTTCGTTGCTGAAGCACCCGTGAACTTGACGTTGCGCTCGACTGAGGGCAGCTGAAATGCTCAATAACTACAACCACGACTGCTTGCATCCTAGTGCTGCAATAACCTGCTTTTTACGATGTATGTAGACGAAATTAAGTTAGCTTTATTTTAATTTGAAGTCATGCACTTTTTGAGACAAATCGAATGTAACTCGAAGTCGAGGTCTTCTATTGGAATTAACATAATCAAGCACTTAAACGAAAGGTAGACACATGTATTCGTGGAAATAAGCACAAGGCCAATTTTGCTGGCAATGATCTGAATTATTCGATTTATATACATTGGAATACTTGCGATATTCAATCACCTGTTCATGTCGTTCTTTAACTTGTATAAACAACAACGTTGTGAATGCCTCATCGCACCAAAAACTAAGCATAATTTTGTGCGATTCAAAAACATAAATTGATATTTATTGAGATCACTGATGAGGTTTCCGTCAAACCAAATCACAATTAAGAAATCAATGCAGTACACCTCTATCGACCAATCGACAATTCTTTTTTTTTTTTCTTGCCACCCCATGCGTCACCTCGAGAAAACATTAAACTTCATTGGATGACCATCAATTTGTAGTGTATTTCTCTTTTTTTATGCGCGAAATGGCGAGTAAAGAAAACACAGGAAAACCCTAAATAATCTAGTTTTAGTAATTTGTTTCTTTTTGTCTTGCTTACCCGCAGCAAAGTGTAATGGTGTCGACTTCCGCCCAGCTGTGTCCCTGGCATTAACCGTCTGAGAAGTGATCAACTTCTTGACTTTTGTTATGTCGCCCGTTTTGCATGCCTCGAATAGCTCCCGAAGCGGATCGTTCGCCATGGCTGCGTCCAAGTTCACATTTAATATAGTCCGATTGCGGCTGGACATTTTGTTAAGCTTCTTCGAAAATTTTTTTTTAGCTTATGGGTGCTTTGCTTTTATCCTTTCTGTGTACTTCCCTATTCAGTGCAATGGAAATGCAGACCGAACAACCGAATACACATACGCACAGTTAGGAAAAAATAAAACACAGCATACAGTTCGCACGATTTTTCAGCAGTCGATTTAGGGTGCGTTGGGCGAGCGGGCGCAGGTCGGTAATCAGCGATAGGAATTATAAAAATTGCATTTTCACAAATGAATCACGCACGCATTAATAAAAAATCCTTTCCAAATCCAAGCGAAACCAGCCAACGGATCACAATCACAGTGGAGTTGGCAACAGCAGGAGGGAAAGGTGTTTCTTTGTGGCCATTACGTTAGTATTTTCACTCCATCACTTTTTTCGTATGCGCTGGCTGAACATTTTGCAAAACAAATTTCTATACAATGCACTGCGGAAACGTTTTTTTATGGAGAATTATGGAATTTGGTTTTATGTATTGCACTCGCGATGGATTTGGCGTTCGATAAACGGCGGAGATTCAATTGGAAAAAAGTGCAATTGAAAATTTAAGCCAGAATCGACGTCGAGTTTTTTTTATGGAACGACCGTGTATGGAAGAAAACCTTGGTGTGAAAAACATAGCTTTTGACAGTTCTTTTCGTTCGTTTTTGTTGTGCGGTGGTGAGTATTCCATGTGGTGAGGTGTGTTGTCATAGAAGTTCTCTGCTCGTCAGCACTCAAGTGATGCCAAATTTACGGGTGAAGAATTGTTTTAAGACTCATGTACAATTTCCGTTCGCCAACCAGCAAATATATTATCTATACTAAAAATAATAAATTATTACTTATAACTTAAATGGTATAAAGAGTTTATTTTTGTAAGGTTGTATCTCTGAGGTAATTTTTGAAACTGCTGAACAAGTTTCAAGGCTTTTAAGTATCTCATATAAATAAAAGAGTATTTCATGGCGAGCAATTATGTAAAAACGAATGTGCGAATGCGTTTTTTGCGAATGCTGCTTTAACGGTAATAGATATTTAAGTGTGATCTGAGGAAATGTTGAAGAAATCAAAAAGTTCTACAAAAAGTCCGCGACACATCTCTATATGTTAAAGTTTAGCCACGATTTTAAATTATATTATTGGACCGACCAATGATATAATTATGTAAAAGAAAACGGACAAACGAATGAGTTTTTCGTACACACTGCCTTAACGGTAGTGGATATATAATTGTGGTCTAAAGAAAAGTTCTAGTCTAGAGGCATGAATTTCATGTAATTTTTGAAGTGTAATAAAAACAAGACAATTAATTTTTTTAGTATCCATTTTTTGATAAGTTATTTATAAACATAACAAGAATATAAAAAAAAGGAAAAAGTTGAAAATTTCTAAGATTAGCAGTTGATGAAGTGGGGGTGTCAAAAAAATTGGAGCGTAACCATACCCACGATTAAAACCTTCCTAGCAATCTGAAACCAAAAAAAAAGATTATTAATCTAGAATAATGTCGCAATGTCCGGAACTACGGAAAAGTTGGAAAGATTTTTTTCACAAAATAGCGACTGCCTGAAAAATAAAACAATTTTTGTATCACTTTTTTTGAGTATTCCGAATTAAAAAAAAGGAATAGAAATTTGGGGACATAGACAAGTATATTAAGAAGACTCTCTAAAAATTTAAGGTAAATCGGTCCAGTAGAACCTGAGAAATCGTGGATATTGTTTTGAAAAAGACAGTTTCGAGAAAAACGCGTTTCGCGTAAAGTTTTTCGCAGTCTGTCATGAAATGATATTGTAGACTTACATTTATTCAATCTGCCATTGCTGCTTCATACATCGGACCTTCCCCGACTTCGAAAAAACTATTTTCCGCGTTTCTCTCTTCATATCGAGCAGTTTTGTCCTTCTTTGATGCGTTGGATGCTCGTTTCTCGGAGCGGTCGATCCAGGCGTTGTCTCGTTTCACAGCATATGAATGAGCTTGCCGGCCAATTTTCATTCCCATAAGCTCCATCATTTTTAAAAAAGGAATTTAGCCTTCATTAAAAATACAAACAGCAATAAATGTCGGTATCTCAATCATCTTAGGTCCGGAATGAATATGCTTTGGATCCATAGTTCAAATCAAAGAGTTAAGAGACTCATTATTATTTTGAGTCACTGAACCTTAACATCGAGTCAATAATACCTCTGATGATAAACTCTCGTAAATTGGCTTTATCATTTTCAAAGCTTCATCCCACAGAGGAGAATTTTCGTGGTCAAACTCCTTTAATGTACCTTCAGATGCATAGCAAATATAATTCTTCGGTTTACTTCAAAGGACTTGTCGATGAATGGACATGATGGTATACTATATATTGTTCACTATCGCAATCGCATTGTATTGCAATTTTAAAACCTAGTCCGCGATAAGACGTTCTCGAAAATTAAATCTCATTCTTGCATGTAGTACACAAAACTTTAGAAGAAATACTCCAAAACACTGTAGCCGTAATTGTTTTCAATGATCACCTCTTAATTATTTGATTTACTCAATTTTGCTGCTGATGCACTCGTAAAACTGGTGTCTTCTTGTGCCGTGAAATCGCATTTTTTTTTTGTCAATCTGGACGCGTAATCCTTTGCGCTGAGGATTTTTTTTTACATTTTATTAAAAAAAATATTTCACAAATTTTTATTTAACTTACAGCACATGTATATAGTAAGTCCACGTGCTTTTAAGGTTAGAATTCAATCCATGAGAAACTCTCAGACATCGACGCCCTCTACGAGAGTATGCTTGAATACTCCTCAGACGACGGCGAAGAAGAGGAAGAAGTAATGATGGAGACCCATCTGATTACGGGGGATCTTCATCTGAAGAAGAGGAAGACCTAAACTCAAGAATTGTCGAGAAAGTCAAAGAGTTAGGTAGCGAAGAATCGGTAGAAGAAGACGCATCCTGGTTAAAACGAAGAAAAGGACGAAGTCGGACTCACCCAGTCCAACAGACTTTAAAAAAAAAAAAAAAAAAACAGAACCGAAACACCATCAACCTCAAAGGCTACTTACAATCCCATCGTGGAACCAACGAAGAGAGCATCATTAATGCATCCAATTATATGTTTCGGCTTCAATATTGCAGAATTAAGTAGCCACACCAAGGGATTGGATGTGGCTTATAAAATTACTCCAACATTAACTCCAACAAATACGTCATAACGAGTAAAACAAGGGAAGGACGCGAACGCATAAGGGACTACCCGAAGACAAAGAAGTTCCAATATAACACATTTATTCACTTTAGCTACGAACCTGAAGAGATCCATGAGGAACTCAAGACAAAAAGAATTCCTGTCTTAGAAGTGAGCCCATGCAAGAGCCTAACAGACCGGAAATTCAACAAATTTGTTGTTGAAGTTGAACAAGGGGCGGATCTACCCTCCATCTACAAAAAAACCCTATTAATGAACCAAAAGGGAGAAACAACAGATTACCGGGATCACGCAATTCAAAAACTGACAAAAGTTTCGTCACGTTGCATGCAATTGCGGAATGGCATACAAATGAGTGAAGTGAAACAATAACCACGAACCCGGAAAATGTTCAAGGACAAGGAGGTTTTTTGCGCCAACTGCCAGAAGAGCGGACACACGGCAAACTACCGAAGTTGTCCGAAGCACAAAGAGCGGGTGGCGGAGAAAAGCAAAAAAGAAGGAGCAACACAAACCCGCACAGGAATCAGTTGCGATAGGATTACAACCCGGAGTAAGTTACGCCAGTATGGCTGCCACAGTAAGCAAAAAGGAAAACCAACAAATAAAATCAGCAAAAGTTAAAAAGCAAACAAACCCAGCAATGAAGTTCAACATATTCGGTGACGCTGAGAGGCTATTCGGGACGGATCTACTAACCTTGGTCCAAAAAGCCAAAAAAGTAATGCCAAATAACTACGAAATTCTAGATGATAAGGTGAAGATCATGGTATTGGGGCAACTGATATGCGAACTATGCATTCGATAAATAGGCTAAGTATATTTTCATATAATGTTTATTCCATTTACAATATATCTAGAAGGATTTCTTTGAACTTGTTCTGGAAAAGCCTCTTTAGTTGTCGGACTTTTCAATGTGGCATGAATAGAACCTCAGTATTCTTTGCCCAATCTTGAAGAAAGGAGTCTATGGAGGTCCACCATAGACTAAATATTTACAGATCGGCAGATCTTGGAAAAAAACGCACGCACCACCTTCTCATCAATTTAAAGGTCCACAGAGACGATGGAGGACTCAAGCTGCTACATTAAGGTTGGCAAAGACGTCAGCGACTAATTTGATGTCAAACAACAACAACAAGTCAAGATGATGCACTGTCATGCGGTTTCTTCAACAATATACTTGAAACAATACTGCAAAAGTCCTGCGTAAGCACCAGTGGCATTATCTCTTAAAGGTCTGTTCAATTACTCGCAACACGGCCAAGATATTGATATAACTAGGGAACGTAGCTTGATGTCAACAGTGCGTTTATGAGTGTTTAGAAAAATTCGAAGATCGGTTTGGCGATACACGAGGGCAAAAAGAAATATATGCTGTAATCAAGAAAGGACACCCAAATCCGACATCTGGGTCAGAACGTAGTAGTAGTAGTAATTTCTTTATTAGTATTTGAAAAAAATTATTACAACAATTGTAAATAAGTTTAAAATATATACACAACAATTCATTCTAACAGTTTTTATAATACTTAATATATTTAAATATATCACAATATTAACAATCATTTACATTAAAAACAATTTTTAATCTATTCCTTGGATTTAACAACAATAAAAAATTAGTAAATTAACCAGTTTATTAATATTTGCGTTTACACATTTCTACGCATTTCTTTTTGAAAGCTATAAAATTCGTTTCTATATTTATGTTATTAGGCAATGCATTAATTGAAATAAGCCCTTTATTAAAAAATAAATTTTGGCCGCTTGTTGTCCACAGCAGACGAACTCTAAAACCTTCTTACGTAGCTGGTATGGTTGTACGTCTCGCACTCTTCTGATTTCACCAGTAATAATATTTGCTCCCTCTCCATGTTTTGTTTTGTAGACATTATTAGACAGTATTAAGCTCCAGTTTTTTCCGCATGTTCAACCATTTTAAAGCGTCCAACATCACCCTTATTGGTGTATACCTGTTGCATTTTAGAATACTCCGCATCCCTCTGTTTTGTAGTTTTTGTAGTCTTTCTATGTGTCCCTGATTGCAGCATGCATATAAAATTGTAGCGAAGTATTTAAAGTGATACAGTGATACTCTTTTGTTAGGAACTCGAGTCGGTTTTTTACGAAACCTTCGAAAAGTTTAGGACTCGCTGATTGTTTAGAAACCCCTCTGTAGTTCTCAACATTATTTTTGGATCCTGACTTGAAAATGGGAACCAAAAAAGAAAGACTTCATAAAGAAACGTGCCTTCAGCGAGGGAGCGATTTAATATTAATTGCAACGGAATATAAAGCGAGTTGCAGCAGATCCTAAGGATTATAGATAAAATTCCATCAGGACCACTGTTTGGATTTGGCTTTGAGGACTGTAGCGCTGTAAGAACTTCTTGAAATGTGAGTTGTATTAAGCCAATATCGGCTTTGTGGTTGGCGTTATAGGAGTAATCACCATTAAGATTTGAATCCGAATAGACGGATTCGAAGAATTTGGCAAATAATTCAAGAGTAGAGTTAGTATCAGAGGACTCCAAATTTTTTAAAGTCATTTTATTTGGAATTCCCACTGAATTTCTTTTAGAATCAATATAGGACCAGAAAGACTTACTGTCCGACTTTTTATTGGATTCGAGCTTCATGATTTAACCCCTATGCAGGAAGTTATTTAGGACGCAGAAATCTTTCCGCAGATGGCTAAAGTCAAGGTAAGAGTAATCCGACGGGTTGAAGGATGTTCTGAATTTTTCAAGCGCGTTGTTTTTTAAGTTTTTAATATGTGAAAGATGCTTGTTATACCAAGGAGCCTAAGATGATGTTTTAGTAGATCTTAAAGGAATAAACTTCGAGAAGCCATCGATTAATATTTCAGTGAAGTGATTGTACATTGATTCTAAATTAAGATTTTTTAAAGCACTATGCCAATCAATACTATTTAAGAGTCCATTAAGTTCAAGGAAATTAGCTTTAGAAAAATTGTAGGATAAAACATTTTGATTTTGAATACTATCAAAATTTAGATACATATAGAACTCGATCTCAAAAAGTAATTCGCTATGATAAATAGATTGATTTAACAAAGAAAATGGGGCTGGAGATACATTAACATTGATTTCATCAAGGCGTACAAAATCTAAGATTCTATTTAAGTCATTCAAAAATGGGTTAACTTGATTCAAATTTAAAGAGTGAATGTAATCAATAAATTAAAATTCAACATTTTGTGTCATGTTGCAAAAAAATTGGTTTAATGAATTCAGTCATAGTTGACGCTCGCTCAAAGACGAATTCCGTGAAGGTCGTCCAAAAACGGCCGTTGTGCCAGAACATTGATACCGTGCGTGAACTGAGAATGCAAGATCGTCATGTGACATACCGTGAGATAGAGGTATCCTGGGCATTTCTCCCACCAGCATACATTCGATAATGCATGAACACCTGGCCGTAGAAAAGGTTTGTTCTTGTTGGATTCCTCACAATTTGACAATCGCTCAAAAAAAGGCTCGTGTCGATTGGTGCAAAGAAATGTAAAAAAAAATATGACCGCGGTGCTTCAAAAGACGTTTATAAGATTGTCACAGGTGACGAATCATGGATCTATCCGTATGATCCCGAAACAAAACAACAATCGACCGTGTGGGTCTTTGAAGACGAGCCAAATCCAAAAAAAAGTTGTTCGTGGAAGAAGCACTTCGAAGCAAATGGTCTGCTGTTTCTTCGGCAAAACTGGTCATGTGGCAACTGTTCCGCTTGAGTAACGTAGGACGGTTAATTCTGAGTGGTACACCATAATTTGTTTGCCTGAAATCTTCGAAGAAATTCGAAAAACAAACATGAGAAGACGAATCATTGTTCACCATGACAATGCGAGCTCTCACACATCGGCTCAAACCAGCGCCTTTTTGACCGGCCAAAACGTCGAATTGATGAGTCATCCGCGGTACAGCCCTGACTTGGCTTCTTTTTATGCCCGCACATCAAGAAAAAAATGCGTGGTCAACGATTTTTGTCGCCAGAACATGCTGTTGAAGCGTTCAAAAACCATGTTTTGGAGGTGTCTCAATCGGAGTGGAAAAAGTGTTTCGACAATTGATTTGAGCGCATGCAAAAGTGTATAAATCATGCTGGAGAATACTTTGAAAAACAATAGCCGTGTCAAAGTCAATTTTTACACGTAAAACAAATACAAGAACCTGCTGGCGACAACTCTTGATATTATCGCCAGCCACAAGCAACTGGCTAGGAATCTTACGATATCCCATTGCTAGGTGGCGCAGAAAGTATCGCCGAAAAATCTTTCAAAGAATTCTGGTTCCTCCTCGCTGGAAGAATCATAAAATCTGTATTTGGAATTCGTGAAGATGTTTAAGAAAAATAATAAACTATGTTATGATTACATACCCCTTTTTTGTAGATTGTCCATGGAGTAAATTAAAACTTATTGTTTTCAGAAAATATAAAAAAAAAGAATTTGGTTAACTACTGAGCACTTTGAAAGTTGACAGCTAATGTCATGGGCGCGAAACCATCCGTACCAACTTGGAGAGATATAAAATCGGCTGGGTATGACTGGCTGGGAATCGTCTAAATGAACGACTGGCTAGCTAGGTTTCAAAAAAACACGCCTAATATAACGACTTTTGATGATAAATATTCGCATTTTCATTATTAGGCCAGAAATATAGTACATATATCTAGCAGCCTACGTATTCTAGTCTAGAAATTTAAAAAAAAAATCGATTTTTTTTATATTTTCAAAGTTTGACTATTCAAGAATATATCTAAAAGAGGATTTTTCAAAATTCAAAAAATTTTCGGAGACATCGGTATTTTGCTGACCCGGCATCCAAACTGGTTCGGTCGGAACTAATCGACATTAGGGAAACTACGTCTACCTGAATCCATATTTCTCAGTAAAATCTTTTGTCCTTTGTATAAATTGTAATACAAGAACCCAAGGTGACTTGAATCTTTTATTTTTAGTGTTCACTTACTTCCAGCCGCTAAAAGTTGAATTCTAACCTTCGTACATATAGTATGTGCTGGGAGTGAAACAAAAATATTGTGAAATATTTTTTTTAATAATAAAATGGAGAAAAAATCCTCAGCGCAAAGGATTACGCGTCCAGATGGACAAACAAAAAGGCGATTTCAAGGCACAGGAAGACACCAGTTTTACGTGTGCATCAGCAGCAAAATTGAGTAAATCAAATAATGAAGAGGTGATCATTCACGGTTTTTTCAGCGATTTCTTCTTTAGTTTTATGTACTACATGCAAGAAAGAGATTCAATTTTCGAGAACGTCTTATCGCGGACTAGGTTTTAAAATTGCATTACAATGCGGTTGCGATAGTGAACAATATATACCATCATGTGCATTCGTGGACAAATCCTTTGAAGTTAACCGAAGAATTATATTTGCTATGCATCTGAAGGTACATTAAAGGAGTTTGACCACGAAAATTCTCCTCTGTGTGATGAAGCTTTGAAAATGATAAAGCCAATTTACGAGAGTTTATCATCAGAGGAATTATTGACTCGATGTTAAGGTTCAGTGACTCAAAATAATAATGAGTCTCTAAACTCTTTGATTTGAACTATCGATCCAAAGCATATTCATTCCGGACCTAAGATGATTTAGATACCGACATTTATTGCTGTTTGTATTTTTAATGAAGGCTAAATTCCTTTTTTAAAAATGATGCAGTTTATGGGAATGAAAATTGGCCCGCAAGCTCATTCATATGCTGTGAAACGAGACAACGCCTGGATTGACCGCTCCGAGAAACGAGCATCCAACGCATCAAAGGAGGCCAGAACTGCTCGTTATGAAGAGATAGAAACGCGGAAAAAAGTTTTTTTCGAAATCGAGGAAGGTCCGATGTATGAAGCAGGAATGGCAGTCGCCATTTTGTGGAAAAAAAATCTTTCCAACTTTTCCGTAGTTCCAGACATTGTGACATTATTCTAGATTAATAATCTTTTTCCTTTTTGGATTCAGATTGCTAGGAGGGTTGAAATCGTGGGTATGGTTGCGCGCCAATTTTTTGAGACCCCCACTTCATCAACTGCTAATTTTTGCAATTTTCAATTCTTTTTATTTTATTCTGTATTTTTGTTATGTTAATAAATAACTAATAAAAAAATGGATACTTAAAATATTATTTGACTGTTTTTTATGACACTTCAAAAATTACATGAAATACATGCCTCTAGACTAGAATACCCCCTTAAATCCATACAACAGAAATATTTGAATTTTGGATTTCTTTTAGTAAACAGTTTTCTGTTGAACAAGATGACGGGTAAATAACGAATAAAACAATGCTTCGTTAACCGAAAAAACTTTTTTCATTTGCTTTGCCAAGTGGCTAACCAAGCTTTATGATAACTGCTCTCAGTGCTAACCCAACCGCAAAAGCATAGCTCAAAAAAGAAAATAATCCCCTAATGAAATAGCAACATTCCAACTATTATATTACAAAAATAAAGTGAAAAACAAATTATTCATTCCTACGATAAAAAACAAAAACAAAAAGATGAAAGAACATTTCTTCACAAATATTAATTTTACATAACAACAACAATGTAGTATTACCTTTATCGAGATACAAAAAAAAAAAATCCAGCTTGCGGGTGGTAGAAGGCAAAGGACTGCTTCCAGCGATTACATCCCAATAGGGGTGCACGAACGGAGCGCGATTCAAATGCCCCCATCCCAAGACATTGACTTATCCAATTGTGAGTTATGAGCACGCACTTGACGGGGAATTTTTCGGCTTCCACCTCTAGATACAAACGATTTGTGTATGCGTGGTTCCGTTTTTTTTTTTTTATTAAAGAATTTTTTAATAATTCCACCTCTCATAACTGATTTTGACTTGAAGCCATTTATGGTTTGTATACTCGTGTATGGAGTCGAAAAGTTTGCCAACCAATCGTTGTGGTTTTAGGGTGAAATCTGAAATGGTATCTGTGGGATTCATGAAACCAAGTATATGTGGGCTTTTTTTTCGGAGCTGAAATCCTCCTTCTCGTGGCACCGCATCGTTGGGATTAGCAGCGTTCCATCGCATCTATCGGTACGAATGAAGTTATGCTTCGAAGGTATATAATATTAAAGTACCCCGAAATAATGTCAATCTAATATCTTAGTATTTAGACATTTTCATTGCTTTACATGATAGTTAGAAATGGTGGCAAGGACGAAGGACGAAAGCAGTACGCGGCAGGACTGAGGATGGAGCGTATCTTTTATGCGCCCGTTCTTGTGGGTTTAAATATATTATTTTATGTTGTTGATGGTAATTCTGGCTCACAAAAGATCTGTGGAATTTCCGGAATTTCAATTAATTCCCATAATTCCCCTTCAAAAGGGGAAGGTCTATGGCTCTTACTGGCGCAATAAGGTTGGCGTATTATAAACAGAACACAATTTATGTTTTTATACACGTTGTGAACTTTTGCGTTGAGGGGCGCCTCTTCCAGAAAAGCAGCAACATTACGCTGTGTGCTCTCATTTTTTTTGGCAAGGATATATCCATACAATACACAAGGCAAAAGGCACAAGGGTGGTGGTTGGTGATTTCAATTATTTACACTTAGTTTACAAAAAGTTACAACGAACGTTAGCAAGCGATTACGGGGATAATTTATTGGATGAGGACGACGATGACGATGACAAGGACAGAGGAGGCTTATTTAAATTGCACTTGGCTGCTTGAGCAAATGGTACAGATATTAGCTTCTAGTAAAGTGAACAATTTTGCAGTAAGGGGAAGGTGGTTTTTCGGTTGCTGTAGCGCACAAGAGTGGAAGAAAGATGTTTTTTTTTTTTTGTTAATATTAAGCAGAAGGATGCGGCCTTATTAAAGGGTTAACTTGAACGTTTGTAAACAGTGGTGTACGCTTTACATTATCACTTTGCGTTGGAAAAAGTGTCTTTATTAGAAGAAGTGACAGGTAAATTTTCATGTGTTATTGTAGAATAATTGGTGGAGCGCATAGTTATTAGGGACAGGAAACTGTTACATTGAAATTTATTAAGGAAAGGCTTAATATGTTTATACGGTGGCTGTTTAATTCCTCAACACAGCAACCTTACTCTCGTTAGATTATTAAAATACAAATCAAATTGACCTCGTTCTGATTGACTCATGACATTCGTCCGAACAGGGGTTAATGCCAAGGTTCATGAGTGGTCGCCTCGGATAAACAGTTCCCTACCACGAACGTTAACAATATGTCAACACAACGCCTCACTATAATCCAGAAACCTAACTAAAATATATTATTTACAAATGTTCCTTAAGATATATTTGCATTGGTGTTATTTATATATCATAGTTGTTGGCTCAACAATAGGGGCTCAACGGTTGGATTGAAGTTTACATAAGTTAAATATTTGAATATTTAGATTATTACCGCTGTGTTCAGGGCCGGGCTTCGATGTCGGTCGGAACCGAAGAAAGCTGTTTCATACCCCCCTATGGTCCTTGGTGGTGGCTAGATTTATTTGGAATAAACTAACCATTACCGGGCTATGGGCTTGATTCTGGTACTCGCTGTAGTCTCCTGTTGCTTACGTGTTTCTTGGTGTTCCTGTTGTAGTGGAGGCTAGTAAATATGCGCAAGATCTTTCTCTCGAACATGGCAAGTTTTTTTATGTACGTCTTCGAGGCTGTGAACCATGTGGGGAGCCCATATGTTATCACCGGCCTGATGAGCTGTTTATATAAGAGTAGCTTCAACTTCTGGCTGAGGCCGTTCTGCTTGCGCATCAAAGGGTTAACCCGATGGAGGGCAAAGCAAACCTTACGAAGAATGGCATCCACATGAGGGTTGAACTTCAACTTCTCTGTGAAGTTTATTCCAAGGTAATTAACTTTTGTCGAGACCTTGAAGACTGTTCCGTCCTAGAATCGAATCATGTTGTTGCAGCTATTCCTGGCGGAACTTGTTCTCCGGGAGTTAGGCGGCCTACGGAAGTACATCAGCTCCGTTTTCCTGGGATTGATGCGGATTCCGCAATCCTTGTTGTATTCCTGCTGTCTCCTGACATGCGTTTCAACTCTTCGAGCCGCTATCTGCAGTGAGAGAAACCTTGCGCACGTGAGGAAGTCGTCAGCGTACAAAGAGCATTTTGTTGAATTGTCCAGCATGGCTTGGTCCGACGTCAGAATGTTAAAATGAAGAGGACCAACCTTTGATTCCATGTGCGACTCTTGCTCTCATTGCACGAGATGAAGATTTCTTGCTGCCTACCTGCGTGTTTAAAGTCCTGGAAGTAAGAAAAGAATGAAGAATTTTTAGTTGAAGTGGCGTAGGAAAAGCCTGTTGTGTTAATTTAAAAATTATTCCTTGGACCCAGACGGAGTCAAGGGCTCAGTTCAGTTGTGCTTATACATATAAATTGAGTACATAATCTTTTAAAATTATTTGAATTTTGCACCACTTAAATGTTGTTGGGAAGTTGGTTAAACAATTGGCTTCAAATTATTCAAAATAAAACCCTTAAAATGATGATGAATCTACTACGGTTCTTTTCGACAGACGAACTCCATACACTTACCGATATTGAAATGGTATCGGAACGCATTGCTAAATTTTCTCCAGATACAAAAACTCGATACAAACCTGAAAATTATTTGAGTTCAAACCTTTATAATCTAATTGAAAAAAACTAACTTATTTCAAAATAAATTATAATCACTATATGTACAAAATACTAACGTAACCATTAAAAAATATTATTTATTTACAATATATTTATATTGATAATTTAAATTTTTAAATTTATTATTTATTTTCAATTATTTATTATTTATTATTTATTATTTATTATTTATAATTTATAATTTATAATTTATTATTTATTATTTATTATTTATTATTTATTATTTATTATTTATTATTTATTATTTATTATTTATTATTTATTATTTATTATTTATTATTTATTATTTATTATTTATTATTTATTATTTATTATTTATTATTTATTATTTATTATTTATTATTTATTATTTATTATTTATTATTTATTATTTATTATTTATTATTTATTATTTATTATTTATTATTTATTATTTATTATTTATTATTTATTATTTATTATTTATTATTTATTATTTATTATTTATTATTTATTATTTATTATTTATTATTTATTATTTATTATTTATTATTTATTATTTATTATTTATTATTTATTATTTATTATTTATTATTTATTATTTATTATTTATTATTTATTATTTATTATTTATTATTTATTATTTATTATTTATTATTTATTATTTATTATTTATTATTTATTATTTATTATTTATTATTTATTATTTATTATTTATTATTTATTATTTATTATTTATTATTTATTATTTATTATTTATTATTTATTATTTATTATTTATTATTTATTATTTATTATTTATTATTTATTATTTATTATTTATTATTTATTATTTATTATTTATTATTTATTATTTATTATTTATTATTTATTATTTATTATTTATTATTTATTATTTATTATTTATTATTTATTATATTATTATTTATTATTAATAACTTATTATTTATTATTAATTATATATTATTTATTAAATTTATTTATTATTTTCAATTATTTATTATTTATTATTTTTTTATAATATCTTTTTTTCATTGTTTGATCGTAGAGACATAATTAATCGAAAATCTGAAATCACCTCTTCTCTCTTTCCCCTTATCCAATCTGGGTCATTTATTTAATGAAGGTTTCACTGTGGCTTTTCCTTCAAGTTCAAGATAAATCTGTGATATTAATTAAGTTAGAATTAGCTAATATTGCAGTAGTAAGGTAGTAAGAGACCATATCTCTGTAAACATATAATTATACTCGAAAATATTGTACATTTAATGCACAAAATAAAACAAAAAAAAAAACATTGGAAACCTCTTAAAATAATACCATTTTGAGCTGCTGTTGATCTCACAAAGTTGATGTGAATCTCTGCAGCCTTTCTCAAGGAATACGGTTGCGTTTCGGACACGAAATTTATTTCATTTGCCAGGATCGCAGGGATATTTCTATTTTTCATTCTATGAATGAATACCAGAATTTTGAGAGCGAGTCTTTGTTTCATATTCATCCATTTGAGTGTTCCGAGTATAAAGTTAATTGGTGCGTACCGGTTGCAGAGAAGGATGATTCGCATTGCTCTATTTTGCAATTTTTGTAGATCTTTTAGCAACTTTTTATTTATTTATTTCATTATAACCTTATATATTTATCTATTTATTTATTTATTTATCTATTTAATCTATTTCCTTATTTATTTATTTATTTATTTATTTACCAACTCTGTAATTGGAATCCAGTTCTACTTTTCTCAGCAACAGATCCGAATCCTCTTTTTCCTTGCCCTGGCCAACTTAAATCTGATGGAAGTTTTTCTAGTGGCTTTTCCTTCAAAAGTTTTGTTCTGTGATATATATTTAAGCTTCATACAAATATGTTTATTGTTAACTCAAATTTTACATATTTTGGCAACAATAAAATATCTTTTTGTGTATCAAGTTTTTGTAATTTTGTAATATGCAAACATACGTACGAACACACTTGCAAAAAGATTTGACTCCAACTCTGGGAATTTTAATGCATGGAGGTACCCATTAGAAGAACTTTCAAATGGGAAGTAAACAAGAAATGTACTTTTAGTATCGGTATCTCTTTTTTTGTGATAAAGATGTCAATTAGATTGTTTACTTAAACACATTAACTAGACACACCCGCCGTCAATTGCTTCTTGTAGTGTTTGAAAGTAACATTCACCTGTCCTCCGGCATTAACCCCTTTTACAAGAGTAAATGAAAACATTCGCCTTGATGAGGGTTAAATAATTACCCCATTTGTAGAGCTTACACAGAATTCCTTACTTTTTGTATTCTTCGCATCTGAAATTCCCATCAATTAGGAAATCTCCGAGAGGGATCGCAAGGAATGCCGTAGATTGAGTTTTCAAGTTTTCAAGTTTTCAACCTTTCGGGACAAAGTGGAATGCCATGTTGTCCCCAAAATAATTACAAAAGATAAATATTTTAAAGGCGTATATAAACATATGTATCTGTATTTATTAATTAAACAAATATTGCCAATTAGATAAATGAGCTGAACGCAATCATTTGAGGACTTTTGCGTCTGACCAGTGGAAAGAAAAAAAAAACACACACGAGTAGCATTACAATTAAAATGTATCAGTTTTAATCTAGCTAAATTGGATTAAGTTCTTTGAGCTTTTCGGGGTAAAAGGAGTTGACATCGCAGGATCAACTGTCCAGTGGACACTGGGTAGCTGGTTACCATGGGTAAATCCGTTTGTGGTGACCATGGATGTGCGGATTATTACCGTTAATGAATGCAAAAGCAGAGTGGTATCAGGGCGGTGTAGAGCTGGTGCTGTTTTAATATACTACCCCCCAAAATTGAAATTGTTCCTTGTCAATAAACAAGACGATAACCATCCGATAATAGATGCAAAAAATGTTTTCATTTCGGTTTAAGTGGATTCAAATGGGAAATTGTATGTGCGTCTGCGGATCTCGGAATGTCTGTGATCTTTGAAGTGACGCAGCTCGACAGTAAGTGACATCGTCATAAATCGTAAACTAGCAATTTTATTACAAAGCAAACACGTGTTCACAGCTAACCCAGTTGTCCCCTATTGAAGAGGAGGGTTGACGACTGACGAGCGTAATGAACGAATGAATAAAATTGCCATTGGAAAACAAATTAACTCACCCTTCCACAGGGAGTGGTGACATTAGACAACCACTTTCTCTTTGCTCTGAACGCGACTGCGACCCTTATTTAATGTTGTCATCGAAATTTTGTTAACGAAGGGGATGCGATATTACGAGGCCTACGATTTGCGATGAGTTTCAATATGTTTGACATTAAATTGTTCCAAGCCAATTGATATCCGTGCTTAATCCTTGGGGGTGGTTTATTTGTAAGCTGGTGCAATGATGAGGATAATGCAGGTGGATTTTTTTTTGTCGTTGCTTATTCTGGGTATTAGGGTTTCACGGTATTTAATTTTGAGCATTGCTAATCGATTTTTGGACCAGAGTTGGCTTTGCAAGTGATTCCTGTTTTGTTCACATTGTACATCAATCATAGGGTAAGAAGGGGGTACAAGTATCCTCGAAAATGCTTTGTTCATCGAATAATTGCTATTGAGTACGCTTCGGCGATAACTTATAGTTGACAAATTTGTATTGCTTAGTTACATGTAATCAACATTGTTTGATATAAATTACCCAGTAAATATATTCAAGACATCTCCAATTTTGATTGCAAGCTCTTCGAGTTTAGAGGGAAACATACTCGTTCATATCTTTGAAGGAGATTTTTTATTCCGAAAAAAACGAAACCCTCATTAAAAAAAATTGGTTTGGGTTGCGAATAGGTGAACTTTCCATCTCAAGATAAAAAAAATGTAAGTGTTATTTTATTTGCCGCCACCATCAAATTCCATATTGGGCATTGCAATCAAAAAAATAAAATACTTTTTTTTTCAGCTTTGAATCGTTTTAAAAAAGATTTGCTAATTTAATTTTTCACACTTTTCTCTCGATTTACCTAACTTCCCATGCTTCTGCACCTGATAGTAGGACGGTGATGATAGAGGTCTTGTAGAGCGACACATAAGTTCTGCCAAAAAGGGCTTTACATAAATGCTCTCTTAGTCACATGTGTTCTTCGTTTGTTGTTATTAACTTCCCATCAGGAAGTTCTTGTAATCGGTCCGATTTTCGAAATTCAAAATTTTTACATTTCTCCACGATTGGCGGTCCCAGTAGTCGGATTCCATGATTTTTAGAAAGATGTCCGTGTGTGTGTGTGTACGTACGTACGTACGTACGTACGTACGTTTGTGCGGATTCTTTCGTACAGCCTAACTCGAGAACAAATCAAGCTATCGAAGCCAAATTGGTTTCATTCGAAGCGTGTGTGCATAAAGATCACCTGAAAAGCTTTTGGTTAAATTTCACAGGGTGGTTTGAATTTTATGACGAAAAAACTGTCAAAAAAAGGGACAATTTGACTTCTTCAATTAAAATCAATTTAGTTTTCCATTAAAAAAAGTTCAAAATTAATTAAATTTATAGTTTATAGCTACCTTATCAGATAAAAAAATATGCAAAAATATATACACTGCCGTTCATAAGTTTCCGGACAAATTCATATAAAATTTTTTTTTGTGTTCAATGTTAATGCCAAAAGTTTCATCAATATTATGTTTATTTAGCCAATTGACTAAACTAAGTAAGTTACTAACTATAGAGACTACCAAAAAGACTTAAACAGTTTTTAGTTGAGGCCATTTCATACATTGATGTGCCTCTTTCTCTATTTCATGATCCAAATTTCCACGGAAGTTCTTTGAAAATTGTTTCAGAAATGTGAATCCTGTAAGTCTTTCCCATTTTTTAAGACTCAGAGTGACGTCTGCTACACTGACACATGAAAACATCCTTAGAAAATTATGGAGCCACCAGTTTTTTTGTTCAAAACCTGCTCGGCTGTAGCTCGACGCTTTTTTATCGTTATAATATATTAGCAAAAAGAAGCTCATGGCTCAAATTACATGAGGCAATTGAATTTAAAGCAAAAGCATCGAGAAAAACCTTAATGACAAAATACATGGATAAAACTGCATTACTCGAATTAGTTTGTTTTCCACTGTTGTGGTTTTAATTCATGAACCCAATCCTAGAGGTCTTTCCAGAAAATGACACAGAGATAAAAAAATCTCTCGGAATCGGCGTGGAAGATCCTATCAAAATCTGCAAAGAAAACTGGATTGAATGTGATCCTCTTTAAGTCATATATTTACCAGACAGAAAAAGATCCTTTGCTGAGCAGTTACCAGCTCGAAAGAAAGAGGTGGTGGAAATCTCTGGATTGAAACTATGTACTTTTGAACCCTTTCAAAATGGACAAAAAGTTAATCCTTAATATTCCGAGCAGTGGTTAATAACTTCCAAAGAAAAGCAATCAAACAAATTTGATTGATTAAAAATAGTTCCAAAAATACATGAAGTTGAGATAAGCAGTTGGTCCTCAAACTTTTAAAATATGAATCCCTATAAACAGAGGTCTTACAAAATGTAATACTTTTGAAACTAAGCTATATAATATTTGATAATTCTGGCTGTCTGATTTATAACACTTTATTGAAGAAGTTGAAAAACAACTTCAAAAAGCAAATACAAATTCAACTTCCGATGTTAAAAGTTGTTGTTATGAAATCGATTTTCGCAACTCTAAATTTAAAATATCTTATCTTCACGTTGAGTTGGATACTCTTAGAAGGATGACTGGCTAAGATTTTGGGTCGTTGGTCCTATATTACAGTCGAAATTGCTTTCATTGAGTCGTTTAATGCAAGCCATGGACAGCCAGCCAGCAAAACAATTATCTCAAGGTTACACACTCCAAACCGAAGCCTGCAAAATTCGAAATGGAAAAATATCATAGTAGAATTGCAGTCAATGCTGAGGACCTGGAAGTACCAACAATGCCGCCTACCTGACCTAGGCAAAGTACAGATAGATCTTCTTAAAGCGGCGGCGATGACTTAGTTGGGAGTATGCACCAACTCATCTTCAACACATGGTCATGAGAAAGCATGCGAGATGAATGGAATCTCAGTATTGGTTGCCCAATCCTGAAGGAAACAAGCCAATTATAGAGGTATCAATCTCCTCAAAATCGCCTTTAACATCTTTTCCGCCGTATGATGTGAACGTCTGAAGCAGTTCGTCAACATCCTGATAGGTCCGTATAAATGTGGTTTTCGACCAGAAAAGTCCACCATGAACCAAATATTAACATAACGGCAGAACATAAGTTAGTGCGCACAACCTTTTCGTCAATTTCAAGATTGGTTTTGGTGTCTATTTCGTCCACAGAGACGAGATTTATGCCAAGCTTATACTTTTGTGTAGGATGGCGATGGAGACATCAAGCTGCTCCATTGAGGTCGGCAAAGACGTGATCGACCCACTTGATGTCAAACAACATTTTAGACAAGGTGATGCACTGTCATGCGATTTCTTCAACATCATACTTGGGACAATAGTACAAAAGAACCTTGTCAACGCCAGAAGGCAAAAAGAGGCATATGCTGTCATAAAGCAAGACCAAACCCTGATCAGAACGTTACCATAAACAGCTATAACTTTGAGGTAGGTGGGGCTTCGTCTTTGTAAAAAAACGTTAAAAATTAAATTATTTCTGCAGTCAAACTAAAAATCTAATTTTCTTTTAGTATCATAGAAAGGTAACTCAATCAGAAAAAAGTATTTCCAAATTGAAATATGTTTATCTATCAAACTTTTCAATCTTGTGCACAACATTAGATAAATGTTACTAAATCAAAAACGATTATTTCCAAATTTTTGTCCTGATCACTCAAAAGATCCCCATTTCAAGTAATAAATGTGAATTTAATTTAACAGATTTGTTAATAAATAATATTAAAAAAAATACCAAATTTTAACTAAACTAGATAAATATGCTAATGATTCAACTCAATTATTATAATCTCATACCTTATATTTCAACATGAATTTGTTTTAATTTAGATTTAATCTTTATATTTATATTTTTAATTTATCAGTCTAATATGTTTTAATTCAATTTAACCAACGTATTCTTTACATCGCTAATCTTTTACAGATTTATAAGTATTTCTTACTGTGTTAGCATGTGCATAATAAGTATACCCTTTAATCCATACTTTCGACGCAAATCGTATTTTATATGATTCAAAGATGCGAAAACAAATATAAATTTATGGGGAGCTAGAAAAATGAGTATCTTAAAGTTGATGTTGGGAGCAAATTAAATAGCACCTTAATGTTTTTTTTTTTATCATGAGATGGGAAGTTCATGGTATTGGCAGGTCTACTCGCACCCAAACCAATTTTTTGTGTTTGCAGCGAAGCCCAAAGCCCGAAAGTCCCTAACTACCTCAAAATTATAGCTGTCTATGTGTCTGACCCAGACGTCGGATTTGGGTGTCCTTTCTTGATAACAGCATATATTTTTTTTTGCCTTGGTATACCGCCAAACCCATTTTCGAATTTTGTCTGAACACTCAAAAACGCACTGTTGACATCAAGCAACGTTCCCTAATTATATCAACATCTTCGGCGTGCGAAGTAATTGAGCAGACCTCTAAAAGATAGTGCCTCTGGTGCTTACGCAGGACTTTTGCAGTATTGTTTCAAGTATAATGTTGAAGAAACTGCATGACAGTGTATCACATTGACTTAAACGCTGTTTGACATCAAATAAGTCGATGACGTCCTTACCGACCTTTATGAAGCAGCTTGAGTTCTCCATCGCAATCCTGCACAAAAAGACGAGCTTGGATGGGATGCCAAACCTTAACAAGGCTTCATACATCTTGTCTCTATGGTGGTGCGTGCGTTTTTTCCAAGATCTACCGATATATAAATATTTATTCTATGGTGGACTTTTCTGGTCGAAAGCCACATTGATATCGGCCTATCAGGTTGTTGACGAATGGTTTCAAACGTTCACATAATACGGCGGAAAAGGAAGGCAGGCAATGTTCAAATGATTGGCTTAGATGGTCTCCTTTCTTCAAGATTGGGCAAACAATACTGAGGTTCCCTTCATCTTTGATGCTTTATTGAGTCACTGCCGCCGCATTGAAAAGTTCGGCAGCTTAAGTGGGTTTATTAGATTTAAGCTATATATATTATTGCTATCTTTACTTCGTCTAGATCGGGTAGACGCTTGTGGCCTGCGTTATCTTCATCGAATGGTTCAGGCTGCATGCCAGCTGAATTTTATTCTTCGTTGCAGTAATACAGTCTGCACAAGTGGTTTTTCCATGTCCTGAGCTACGTTTGTTCCAAATCACGGTTGATTGCATTTATTGGTCTGGTCAATAGAAAACATGAGAGGGTAGTTTCTGAATTCCATTTAATCCTTTTTTCTTAGTCACCACCGTGCTTTAACTTTTTGCGGGAGTTTTGTTTGCCAAAAGAATGGAAATTGTGTAATCAGATTGTTACTGAAATTGTTTTGTCTGTGACCAAAATGTCAAACTTCTTACCGATCGAGTTAGAAAGAGTAAAGGACCAACGACCCAAATACTTAGCCAGTCTTCTGAAAGCATATAGTGGCACATAGGATTCGCTCTAAGAGCATAGAACTCTACTTTAAGAAAAGATGTTTCAAATTTGGAGTTATATTACGACAACTTTTACATTGGATGTTAAATTTGTTTTTGAAGTTTCAACTTCACCAATAAAGTGCTTTTACTCGTTAGGGACAGACAGCCAGAAGTAAGTTAAAATTGTGCTGAGCTAACACTGAAACGTCACTTGCAAATTTTTACTATTCTGGTAAAACAAGTTTAGCAAGTTGTTTTGAAATGAGAAAAAGTTAAATTTTTCACCAGAGTTTGGCTTTTGATTGCAGATCTAAATCGTTTTTCTCGATATAAACATTGTGAAAGACCGCTTGTGTCAACTGCTTGTATTTTCGAAATTATTTTTACGACCTTGTACGCTGCACTTGTTGTGCTGGGAATATTAAAGCTTGCTTCTCTTTATGTCGTTTAAGTTCAAACAAATACGAGAGATTAACACCATCTCTTCCTTCCGAGCTGGGGAAATGTTAAGTATTGGATCTCGTTCTTTCTGGTTAAAAGGTGGCTCCAAGAGAATCACATTCAGTCCAGTTTCCTTTGGAGATTTCGAAAGTTACTTCTTTGAAAGACCTCTAGCTTCTCGTTCATGTAAAGAAACCACAACAGTGGTAAACAAACTAAATCTTCGGATGTTATGATCTACCTTGCAACTCGTATAAATAATGCAATTTTATCCATGTTTTCATGTGTCAGTGTTGTAGACGCTGAATCGGAATCATAAAAAATGAAAAAGACTTATACTACTAGGACTCATATTTCTGAAATAATTTTCCAAGCACTGCCATGGAAAAGCGGATCAAGAAATAGAGAAAACTTAATACTGTTTAAGTCTTTAAATTAGTTTTTTTAGTTCAGAACTAACTTATTTTGGTCAATTGTTAAAACATAACATATTGTTGAATGCATTTTTGGAAATAAAATTGAACAAAAAAAATGAAAATGAATTTGTCCGGAAACTTGTGAACGGCAGTGTATTTATTTATGCATATTTTTTTAACTGAAAAGGTAGTTGAAAACTATAAATTTTATTAATTTTGAACTTTTTTTATTGGAATTGGACTAAATTAATTTTAATTGAAGACCTCTTTTTAACAGTTTTTTCCTCCTTAAATTTAAACCACCATGTCAAATGTTACCAAAAGCTATTCATTATGCACATACGCTTCGAAGATGGAATCGATAGCTTGATTTGTTCTCGAGTTATGCTTGACGCACGCACACACACGGACCTATTTCTAAAAAAAATGGAATCCGACTTCTGGGACCTCGAAAAGTGGAGAAATGTAAAAATTTTGAATTTCGAAAATCGTATCGATTACAAGAACTTCGTGATGGGAAGTTAACAAGTCAAGTCGTGAGTGGTAACATCGTTTGAATAAGAACGGCGCTGGTGGACCAAAATTCCTGACGTTTATAATAAGATCGCTTTGGAAACAATAAAAACTTAGATAACATATTTTGTTTATAAATAACTTACATACACGTACATCCATATATAGCTAAACTCCTTATATAGTTAAATAAATTTAAAAAAATTATAAAATAGGTAGAGGATAGGTTCGTGAATAAAAATTCTTAGTCATTTCTGGTTTGGTAGAACGCCGTCTACTAAACTGAAATTTGGAAAATAATAAATACACTTTTTTATACTTGACATTTCAATGTTGAACTTTTATACGAATTTCGGTTTTAAATATTTTCACCAAAAAATAAAGTTTTTAACTTAAGTCACTAGTTATGTACAATTAAGTTAATGTATATTAAAAATAGAGCTGTTCTTTGACGGCTCACATAGGGATAGTCGTATCGAAAAAGCGGCCAATATTATTCTTTTTTCTTAGTTAGCTAATCTATATCTTTTTGGAGTTAACTCCGTAAGAATCGTTTCATAAATAGCGCACGGTATGAAAAATAGATGAAAAGTAAAATGAAACGTTAACGTAAAAGATGGCTCCCCTTTTCTCACGTTGTTGTCGCCTTTGGATGACAATTTAGTATATACTAGTAGCTGCCATTCACAAATAATATTTATCACAGATATGTAGCGTTGGTAACGATTTAGTTTGATTAAATAAAAATATAATAGTCTAATACATATAATATATTTATAAGATCTATATGGAACACTATTTACATATAAACAAATAAAAAAGGTTTCATAGCTGGAGGGCTGGACAAATAGGTCTTTTTCATTTTAATCTTCATTTTCTAACGGTTTCTGCGTCAGGTAGTATGTAAATGTCCCTTTTGGAGTGATTTATTAATTTCGATAGATGTTTTAAGCAATTTTTTTGAATTTCTTTGTAAATTGTGTAGGTTAACAGGTCTTGATGGATATCATCGTTTCGTTTATACCATTCTGCGTTTATACCAATCTGGTAATCGTCCTTAGAATTTTATTTTTGCATGTTTCTGGATTATGTTCAAGTATGTCTTTTTTGCTGTTCCCCAAACTTGGATACCATATGTCCTTATTGGTTTCATAATATTCCTTTAAATTATTAATTTAATGTCAGTTTTGATTGGGTTCGTAAAGACCATTATATTTGTCTAAATTTATGTTTTATCTGGGCACGTTTTTGTTGAATATTAAATTTCCAGGTCAGTTTGGTGTCCAGGTGTATTCCCTGGTACTTGGCGAGGGGTTGTATATTTACTTGTTTGTAATTGATGGTTAATGATGAAGGTGTACAGTGTCATCTGCAAAAATTGCAATTATTTTCGTCTCTTTACTGCGGTGAGGGATATCTGCTCTAAATAAAAGATAAAAGAATGGACCAAGGATGTTTCTTTGAGGCACTCCTGCATTTACAGGGTGTATTAAGGAATATTTTTTAACATACCTGACTAAGAAGTACCGTTTTCTGAGTTTACTGAGTTCGCACAGAAGTCCGTTAAGCCAAACCCCGTCAAAAGCATTTGCGACATCCAAGTAAAAATCTTTTTCATCAATCGACGATGAAATTTTATTTGCCACTCTATGAATCTATTCGAGAGTCGAGTGATGTCGTCTGAAGTCGAAATGGTGACTTGGAATAGCCCCGGTCTGGTCAGTTTAGGGACAAGCCTTTTTTAAAAGAGTATTTAGAAAATTTTAGAAATACGTGGACGCAGACTGATTTGTCTGTACGATGAGAATTTCGTAGTGTCTTTTCCCGGCTTAGGAATAGCGATAATTTTCGCGACTTTCTTAAGTTTGGGAAAATATTTAAGACTTAAAATATTATTGAATACGTTCCGCCTGCATAAAAAGACGTGTTGGAGTAGCTCTTTTAATATCAAACCATCTAAAAGGCTATAGCTGGGTGCTTTTCTATAACTTGTTTCGTTCTTAAAAGCAGAACTTGATTTCTTTTGCTCTTTTGCTAGCGTTTTACTTCAAAATTGTTAAGTCGTTAGTGAGTAGTTAGTTTCGGAAGTTGGGTTCAGATTTTTTAAGTAGTTTGTCAGATTAGTTTCTTAGACCAAAAACAATTATTTTTCCTTGTATTGTGTGCTCTTTTTATTAGAAATTAAAAAAAAAATAGTAATATAACACAAAATTATTCAAACGTCGATTCTGGATTCAAGGATTCTTTATTTGATTCTGCTTCAGTTTTACTTGATGATAAAGTCCTTTTGGTATCTACATCTACAAATTAACCAGGCGATGGGAGATCAGCTTTTCTGGCTAGGTATCACAATTTCATCCGCAACATGCCAAAGGACCTTTGTGCAGACAAACTGACCATGTATAAATTGTACGGCTTAATATGCTATAAAATTTTCGTCAACTTTAGCTGGTACATACTAACTACAGTCTAGTAACCGGTCTCGTGGATTTGATACTTGTTCTTTCGTTCAAAATCAATCATTGTTGAATAAAATGTATAGTAAATGAAGATATTCATTTTCTCCTGGCATTTGATGTGGAACGAATAAGTTCATCAATTTGTATTCTTATATTTCTGACTATTGAGTATGTTGCAACACCATTTACAGACAAAAATGGACTGATGAAGGTAAAGGGCTTTCCAATGTTATGAATATTCATTTCTTTATGGCTGATGATAAACATGTTTGCATCTGTAATAATTTCAACTCATAGCTTTCTTTTACACACTCTGTCCAAACGATCAATCGCAGACCCATTTGCTTATTTATGTTACACGCTAGCAACACTATGTTTTGTGGTTCGGTTCATCATTTTTTAAAGTCCCATTCCAGCCAAAGTTTCATTAACATTGTTGTTGCTGAGAATTGCTTACTTCTTTTTGTAGTTATATGCTTATAACTGGGAAGAACATCAATGTGATGGCCTTTTAATCAAGAGCAAAGATACTTCCTCCTAACTCTTTCTGGGCTTACATACAAGAATGTTTGTTTCATATCTACATTTTGCTTTTTAACTAAAGTTTTTGCAACATCTTCAGATATATATTTTCCGTTGCGCTTGTTGTTGCATGTTGCAAATTCGTCAATGGGCTTTCTTTGGTTGCCTCTGGATGACTCTGACGTGTTCGGTAAATTATTTTATTCACTTAATGCCGCAGCAACCATGGAAAGCTTTTTGAAGCAAATCTTGATTCTCCGAATATTCATTTCATACAAATATTCAGATAAAATATTTTTTACTTTTCTTGAATATACTCTGTCAGTTATTGTTGAAAAAAGTGTTCTCTTTGAATACCCAATACACGTTTGTGTATCCACAAGGGGATAACATTGGCCATTTTGCGATCGACACTCTTCTATCCAACATCGACTCGAACCACTTCCTATTGCTGTATTGCTGCGTATATTCCACCAAAGCCAAGCAAGGAAATGCTGTCAGGATGTACGACGTCGGACGGCCGCAATTGCAAGAGATTGCAAAATCAGTCTTCCATCGAGCCACAATTAACCTCTTGATAAGTCCCAAGCCGCCAGCATTGAGTATTGAAAACCAGTGGCAACACTGAGATGACAACTCTGGCGTGCTATTGTAGATTTCATGAGAAACCCCTGGTTTTATGGTGAATGCCAGCAGGCGCATGTAGCTTAACAATAATGCATTCAAAGCGGCGCTGTCCAGGAAGACGTGAGCTGCTCGCGAGCTCTACGAGCAGAAGAGGAGAGAGGAACACCGGCTCCTAAGAAAGAAAAAGAGAGGAAGAAAGAAATTTTAAAAGAAGTGTTAGTCTCGAAAGCTTTACCAGCTGGTTAAACAAACATCTCTGGCTTATGACCCCGAACAGAAGCCTGCAAAGATTAAAATGGAAACATGGTAGTATAATCGCAGTCAATGCTGAGAACCTTTTTTTGCTTTCAAGGCTGCGTATGAAAACAACTACAGAGGCGAGCTGTATAGCTCATCCGTTTGTGCAGAATGACTATGGAGAGCTCGCGATGTTCTGACAAGGTTGGTCTTAAACAAGGTGATACGCTGTAAGGCGATTCGTGTGAATGGTGGATATGATTCACCAACGACCTGAACATGGTGTAGAGCGACACCGGCATAGCCAAAACCACAAAAGTCCAACGACTGAGGTTGCTGGGTCAGGCATAGCGAATGGACGCCAATGCTCCGGCCCGAAAACTCTTCGAATCCACATCAGAAGAACGTCGCAGTATATGAAGCGACTTAGGTGGCGCTCAAGTGGAAGGCGACTTCAACCAACTTGGCTTTCAAAACTGTTGACTGGCTGGCGCCTGGGTTCACCCGGATTATAGCGCCCATGTTGCTTAAAATTTCAACGATGTACCATCTTAATGTAAAATTCCAAAGCTACTGACATGAAAAGTGCTAAAAATTTACTGTCACTATTTATGTTGATTTCTAAGACAACCATCCCACAAACGATGTCACCTTACAATACTGTCTTAGCCCCGCCTACACTTCAACCTCGGGACTGCATTACAAATACAGTGTGATTAAAAATATAATTTTATTTCCTTCCTTTAGCTACGAGAGCCCATTCCAATACGTTCACCTTCGAATGCGGAACAAAATGGATGAATGACTCCATTTTGTAACTTCACTTGGAAAATCATAATTTCTGGATGGGAATGGGGGTGCATTCACATGTACAGCAAGTGTACTGGGTAATAATGTTCTCTGGGGTGACATGCACAGGAACAGGACACAGAAAACCTTCTCCCTTATCCTGGCTGTGGGGGGATTGATTTATCTCTTCTTCATCCATCCGTTTTTACAAAATACCAACCGAAAGGCAAACCGAAGCAAGCTTAAAGAGGACGGAATTTTTACGTTGTAATTCGGAAAAGAAACGCATGCGTTCATAATATTTTTTCCTCTCTCGTTCTTCGTCCCTAACATATACTCGTGCATATTTGTATATTTTCCGCCCTTTTGTTCCATAATCAAATTATTATGTATTGCTCCGAGTTCAGTGGATATGTATGTACCTATATGGTATGACCAAGCCGGAGGTTGACTATGATAATTCTGTGGCTTATGTGGTTTCTATGGAATATTAAACCAATAAAGATGCAAATCAAATTAAGAGTCCAATTTAAAGGGTCCAGCATATTCGAATTAAAAATTATCATATTGTTGAGGGCTTAAGTGTACATCATAGCAATGATGTATGATAGGAGAGGTAAGGAAGTGAAAATTCTTCATAAAGCCTTCTCCTAATTAGGGAGGATAATTCGTTTAAGCGATCATGATGTTTTACTTGTTTACATACCCATTTAGTCCGAAATAATTCCTCATTATTCAAGGTGACCGTATAAAATCCGTTAAACATTAAGGAGCAAGATTAAGAATTTATATTTATTTATATTTCTCTTCAATTTTATCGGCTGACTTATTTCTTATTTGAAAATTATCCATTTTATCTATTTTTTTTAACAAAAAGGTATAAAAATGGCGACTAAATTTATTAACCGAAACTAGAAGCGCTTCGTTGTTTTTTTGAATCCTTATAACTTGGGTTTGGATAATGCCAAACCAACAACATTTTCGGGATATGTTTTCAATAGCGGAATTATTGAACATATAAAGTTTTATTTGCATAGCTCTAATACTTTAGATTTTATTGATATCTAAAAAAAATGATTCGTCATTGATTCACTGGTGATCATTAAAATTCTTAGGGTATTTTCTAATGGCTTAGAAAGCTGAAATTTTGTAAGTAAGCTAGTACAAGTACACAAAGAACAAAAAAAAATAAAACTTGTTACCTTTATCCTCCTACCATCCTCCTAGGGGATTGGAATTTGTATGAGACCTGCAATTTTCTAATCTAATCTAAAAATTGATGCCCCAGATATATATATATATATATATATATATAGGTACTTAAAGGTACTCTTTGTTATTGTAAATTATTGTAAATAATAAAAAAAATATAATCTGATTCGACATATTGAGACATAAAATATTAATAGTAGTAGTGCGTGAACGTCTCGTGTTTCTTTCCTTAACGCAGTAGTGAAAGATAAAAATAATTGTACTGATTGTGAGCTACAAAAGTCCGAGGTTAGGACACTGAAATCGCAGCTTAAAGTCCTACGGCAATTTTTTCAGCAAAATTATGGTGCTGCAATTCGCATTGGAATACCAAAATTCGGGCTGTTAAAGCTAGCAATCCTAGTATGTTCCCGAAAACTAATAAATTCTTTCGAAAAAAATCAGAATTAGCTTCCGTGTCTTAAGCTCCCCGAACTACAGACAACGAACAAGTACTTGTGACAGCTGGCATAGACCCATCAGAAGCGATCAAAGATGGCAACATTTTTGTGATCGACAACTTTAGGAGAAAGTTGAAGTGATAGGTGCAACGTTTCAAGATGTGTACAGGGTGAATGTTAGCACTCGTCCGAACCATATCTTGGAAAATCGCGTCCTACTGCGGTTCCGAAAAGTGTCTCCGTTTCAGCAGGGTTTTATCATTTCGCGCCATAGCAGATGTACGAAAGCAGCACCACTAATTTTGGTGGCTGGTAGATAATTTTGAGGGAATTCCCTCGTTGAATGCTTCCACTACGAACTACCTAAAGGTACAAAGTTTGTCTCTTTCCTTTCAGAAAAGCCTTGGCCGGCTTGCATAGATTAAGATTTAGTTTACTTTAAGCATAAGTAGGATTTGCTACTGGAATATATATAACAATATTTTAAATATATTGTATGCATATACATATTTATTCCATATTCCGAAGATGAGGTCGTTGAAACTCTGTTTCCAACATGCAACAACTGTCTCCTTTTTGGTTAGTACCGCGGTGATATCGTGGTGTAATTTTAGCAGTGGGTGAATTGTTGAGTGATTTTCCCTGAATTCATATTGTTGGACAAGTATTCTTTGCTTTAATGGCAATCAGTACCCAACCTCAGAGCTTTCCTAAACACACCATGAGGTGGGAAAATATCAGTTGTTTATACAGCTGTTCAAGATGGTAGTGTGCAGTAGGATCGCAGCGTTCGGCAACTTTTTTCATAGGATCAGGTCCAGTTTATTTTTTCAAGTTTAGTCTCATAATCTGCTCCTCTTCTTCTCTCTCATTAATGAAAATAACGTTTTGGGGAATATTGCCTAATTGTCACTGCTTAATAATGTGATTCCGTCATGGTCGTAGGAAAGTTATTCGACCTTTTCGCTGACCTCTGCTAGGAATTCAAGGAGGTGGTCTTTCCATGAAATTTTGCTCAAAACGATTAGCAAAAGCTCCTGCCTTCTCCATTTTTGGGTGACATCTGTTTTAATTGCTGCACCAGTAGGGTCATGTACAAAGGTAAGTCAAGATCTTTCCCTAAAATCTTCCACGTAGGAGAGGTGTCCCCTGCGCAGCCGAGCTGGTGAGAATGCTGAAAATGGATTAATTTGAGTCAACAGTCACAGTTTCAGCTGGTGTTGGATGAAAATTGTCATAAAAGTATGGGAAGACAAAAATCCATCCATAGAATTGCGTAAAAGCTTCTCACGTCGACGACTATGAGCACGATAAATTGGGCTTAATAAGGTGGAATATTTATAATAGTTTTAAACTCTTGCAGGTCAGATCTTTGCTATCGACACGAATGTAAAAGGTGGAAGCATTCCATCAAAATTTGTTATATTATTTTTTATCGCTAAGCGCCAAAGTAAAAATAAACAGCTTGTTTTGGACCATCCAAGTTGCTTGACAATCAATAAACTATATATTTCTAGAGCTCGTAAACCAAGAACGAGGAACAGTTGGGTGCTTAAAAAGCTCTTGCGGTAAGAAGTCAAAGAGCACAGCAACGACTGACGGAAGAATTACAATTGAGCTCCTTAAAACTTTTTATCTTCAGCTAGGAATATCAAAGAAGATTTGCACCTTAATATAACATGGTACAAAGAGGACTCCAAGAAAGTGACTTAAAAAACGTTTTCGCGAGGAAAAAGCCTATGCTTTGTCCAGTAAACATAAGAATGCAAATTTGTACTAAAGTCGCAAATATTTTGGGAAAATTAAATTCGCTCCATATTTGAGATTAAATAAAAAACTCAAAACTGCTAAGTGAGTTTGATGCAAACCATCGGGCATTCTAAGCCAAAAATGCATACAAAAAACGATAAAGACGGAGGAGGGTCTGTTCTGGTCTGTCGACTGTTGTCTTTTGTGACGCGGGGTTTCATAAAATCTTATGCTAAGCATACAAAGGTGGGGCAGCTTTAATTTTATTTGTCGTATTTCGTGATCTGGGGAAAAAATTTGCTACATATTCAAGACTTAAAAAACACAAATTGGGCCCGTTTCCGTACTGAGCTAAGCAAACACACAATCCTTGAAATTATTTCAAATAATCAAGATGTCGATCGCATTGTCGAGACGTTCTCAAAGTATGGTATGAACACAGTTCGGTAAAAGAAAATTTTACCTTACAAACAAAACGAATTTTACATCAAAAATTTCGCCCCAAATCTTAAGTCAATTAAAACTGATAAACGAGAAATTGGAAAAGATTTCGCCAACAAGCTTCTGGTATAAATATAAAAATCATTAGCAAAATAATTTTCAAAAAATTTCATGATACTCATAGAAAGGATCTCATTGACAAGATCAATACTCTAGAAAAAGTCTCTTTGGAACATAGTTAAAATTATAAAGAACAAAAACAAACGAATTCCCATGCACGCATTTAACGCAGAACTTATAAAGTATAACTAAAAAATAAAAAAAATGTAAAGGGCTTGATTTTATCAAAAAAATGCCTAAGAGTGCATTAAATTCCTCACGTTTGTCATCACGCTTGTCTTCAAAAGCCATGTTTTCCAAATGATTGGAAAGTTGCAAAGGTAAAAACAATTTCTAAGGCAAGAAAAAACTCCAGCAAAAACGTGAAATCTTACTGAGTAGCTCAAGTATATTCGAACAAATTTTAAAAGAAAAATACCGATATTATTGAAGAAAAACATGTATTTTCAGATTAACATAATCCACCAAGTTATTCGAATAAGTTACAATGCAAAAACGAGCTTCGCAGCTCGGAAGTCCACCGGTAAGAAACTAGTTGACATAGACAAGCCTTTCGATACTGTTTGACACAATGAATTCTTGTACAAATGTTACTTTTGAATTTATCGTCATATTTGTATTAAAATGCCCAGGGCTTTTTTCAGCATCGAATATAATATTTTTTAATGATGGGCTAGGAGCAGTCCTTTCTCCCGTTTTGTACAATATTTATTTTACGTTAGGAGTCTCACATCGAGACTAACCTCTCAAATGCGATGGAAGTATTTGCTTAATATAATAACAATTGGAAAATTAAGCTCAAAGCGTGGAAAACGCAAGTCATCTTTTTCACAAGAAAAAGGAGACCTTGCTGCATTCCGAACAGCCACATCAAAATCCATGAAGCCGCTGTTAATTGGAGCAGTTGCGTCAAGTCTTAAGGTTTTTATCTTTACTCTCTAACGAAAACAAACTAAACGTATACAAAGTAGTTTCCAAGCAATACTTTTGTATGGATGCCAGGTATGGAGAAATTGTGCACAGAGTCATATTAAAAATTTGCTAGTATCGCAGAACGAAATTCCCAAAATGATGTTTAATCTTTCCTGGGATCACTCAAAACTGAACCTCCACAATAGAGCGAATTTTGAATTGATATCCGAGTGAATTCAAAAACTAGTTGACATATTTATTATTTAATGTGCTACTGTGCATAATGCTTTAATAAATAGTTTGTACACATAAATTCGTTACCTTAAACTGTTTAAAAATATACTAATATTATTATATACTTATTTAGTCATACATACTTATTTATTTATTTATATATTTATTTATTTATTTATTTATAACTGCATAAACATTTACTAATTTATTTATATATTTCTATTTTATTTATTGTTTAGTCGTATTGAGGTATTTGTTTAAATGCATTAATTTATTTATTAATTAATTTCTTTATTCGTTTATTTTTTCTTTGTTAATTTATTGAAAACCATAAATAAACATACATATTTCCATTCTAGTCATAGATATATTTTTAAAGAGTACTGAATCTTTTATTACATTATATATTTATTTATTAATTAAACTTTTTTTTTGTTCTTTATGTGAAGGTTTTTGCTCGAATTTTCCTTCTTAATGTGATACTTTTTAAAAGATAAATATATCGAATGCGATAACTCCCATATTGTTAAATTTATTTTCAAAATTAAAAGTATCTATCTATCTATTTTTTGTTATCAATATATATACATAACATAGTATATACATTAAGTCAACTAATTAATATGTGTATAAATAAAACAATACGCAATTAAATAATTAAAGCTCTAAGGGTATAAGCAAATAAATAGATTTATTAATTGATTATTAAATTAATAATTAAATTAATAAATAAATAAATATATATGATTAAAAAGGTATATAATTAGATAAATAAATAATATACATAAGTAAAGTATTTTTTAAACAATATGAGGTAACGAATTTATGTGTATAAATTTTACAGTAGTACATTTAACACTAGAACTACCGTCATTTTTAAGATGCTAGTTCTACCAAAACCAGTCAAAATAAGTGGTCGTTAATAAAAGCGTACGAATTAATAATAACAATTCCGCATACATATTTTTTACATATATAGCAAATAATATAAGTCTTATTATTGTTGGAGTACCCAATTTGACACCATTTGCGTGTAGAAACTAAGGTCTTTGAAGTTGTAGGTACGTCAGCTGCTCGTGGTCTAACATTTTCAGAGGCAAGTTCATCTGCCAATTGAAAAAGAAACTCTCTTCTGGATATTTTTTCACCTGTTGTGTATAAGATCCACGCATTTATGCCACCTATACCTAAAATATTAAAAAAGACTTGCAGTGGCCATCTTCTTGATCCTGATTTTACGCTATACTTTTTTGCCATTTGGTCTGCAACGTCAACGCCAGTTTCAGCCAAGAGCTTCTTACTTTTCTGAACATTGACGGATTTATATTTGGAACTCAATATAAAAACTCTTTTCTTCGGCTTACTTTTGTAAATCGTAAGAACATACCCATATGATTTGTATAGTTTTGATGAATGTAGCCATAGTATCCTTCTTTATTTTTCAAATATTTGGCAGTTCTCTTTTGTTTCCACGTATAGTACCGACCAATGTTGTTTTTTTGGCTAGCAATTTAGACGCAAGAGTTACGCTAGTAAAAAAGTTGTCAGTGGTTACGTTTCTTCCTTTCACAGTGAATGGCTCGATAAGTTTGAGTACAACATGTTCACTTAGAGGCTGTGATTTTGCTCGTGTCTTATCTTTTCCTAAATAAGGAAACCCATTTGCAATATATTTTGTCTCAACATCACATGCTAGCCAGAATTTTATACCAAATTTATCAGGCTTATTTGGCAAATACTGTGTGAACCTGCATCTCGCTTTTGTTGGTAAAAGTTGTTCATCTATTGTTATATTTTGTCCTGGTATGTAGCAATTCTGTCTATTTTCAATAAATCTTTCCCATACTGTTGACACTTAAGCAAACTTATCGCTTCGTAGACGTTGACTTCTCTCACTTTTTTTATCAAAGCGAATAAATCTCAAAATATCAGTGAAATCCTTTCTACTCATGGCGTTTGCAAAGAAAGATGGTCCCCACTTTTGGTTCCATAAACATGAAACATTAAAATTTTTCGCTTCATATACGCCTCGTCCATATAAAACTCCAATAAAAGCTTTCAATTTTTGTTTGGAAAGGATCCATTTTGTACCCAAAACTCGAGAAGTTTCCAGTTCCGTGCAAGATCTGATATGTGTGTGCAAATGGTCGTCGATTACTTCGCCTCTGATAATATTTCGGTAATCTTCCAGGACCGCCATCTATTGCAAACCACTCTTATCTTTTACACAATAAGAAATTCCCCCAAAAACCCCTTTTTACACAAAATACCCTTCATTTTTGCTACCTTATATAATAATCGATCATTTTATTGCCTAAAATAGAATATTTGTACTGTAATGAATGAAAAGTTCCAATGACAATTCAAAAAAACCCATTTGTTGATCTGCAATTCCAGTGAATTTGTCCACGGTAAGCAAATTCCAAGTTACCAGTCATTTTGACTGTTGCTGGTAGTTCTAGTGTGTAATAAATTTGTCAATTAGCTTTTGAGTTCTTATTATATATTATATTAATTTATATAAAGTTAAGACTATCCATCATAAACTTTATGAGTGCCTCGTAAGGAACGACGTTTTCATACATTGCGCACCCGAAGTCAGACAAGCGAAGATGCCGCATAGTCTTAAGAGAGTGGAAACGAAATGCGTGCTATCGGCGAGGAGATGCACTGTCATGCGACTTCTTCAACCTTGACTTGGAACAGATTGTACGAATATCAAAGAAGATTTGCACCTTAATATAACATGGTACAAAGAGGACTCCAAGAAAGTGACTTAAAAAACGTTTTCGCGAGGAAAAAGCCTATGCTTTGTCCAGTAAACATAAGAATGCAAATTTGTACTAAAGTCGCAAATATTTTGGGAAAATTAAATTCGCTCCATATTTGAGATTAAATAAAAAACTCAAAACTGCTAAGTGAGTTTGATGCAAACCATCGGGCATTCTAAGCCAAAAATGCATACAAAAAACGATAAAGACGGAGGAGGGTCTGTTCTGGTCTGTCGACTGTTGTCTTTTGTGACGCGGGGTTTCATAAAATCTTATGCTAAGCATACAAAGGTGGGGCAGCTTTAATTTTATTTGTCGTATTTCGTGATCTGGGGAAAAAATTTGCTACATATTCAAGACTTAAAAAACACAAATTGGGCCCGTTTCCGTACTGAGCTAAGCAAACACACAATCCTTGAAATTATTTCAAATAATCAAGATGTCGATCGCATTGTCGAGACGTTCTCAAAGTATGGTATGAACACAGTTCGGTAAAAGAAAATTTTACCTTACAAACAAAACGAATTTTACATCAAAAATTTCGCCCCAAATCTTAAGTCAATTAAAACTGATAAACGAGAAATTGGAAAAGATTTCGCCAACAAGCTTCTGGTATAAATATAAAAATCATTAGCAAAATAATTTTCAAAAAATTTCATGATACTCATAGAAAGGATCTCATTGACAAGATCAATACTCTAGAAAAAGTCTCTTTGGAACATAGTTAAAATTATAAAGAACAAAAACAAACGAATTCCCATGCACGCATTTAACGCAGAACTTATAAAGTATAACTAAAAAATAAAAAAAATGTAAAGGGCTTGATTTTATCAAAAAAATGCCTAAGAGTGCATTAAATTCCTCACGTTTGTCATCACGCTTGTCTTCAAAAGCCATGTTTTCCAAATGATTGGAAAGTTGCAAAGGTAAAAACAATTTCTAAGGCAAGAAAAAACTCCAGCAAAAACGTGAAATCTTACTGAGTAGCTCAAGTTAAATATTCGAACAAATTTTAAAAGAAAAATACCGATATTATTGAAGAAAAACATGTATTTTCAGATTAACATAATCCACCAAGTTATTCGAATAAGTTACAATGCAAAAACGAGCTTCGCAGCTCGGAAGTCCACCGGTAAGAAACTAGTTGACATAGACAAGCCTTTCGATACTGTTTGACACAATGAATTCTTGTACAAATGTTACTTTTGAATTTATCGTCATATTTGTATTAAAATGCCCAGGGCTTTTTTCAGCATCGAATATAATATTTTTTAATGATGGGCTAGGAGCAGTCCTTTCTCCCGTTTTGTACAATATTTATTTTGCGTTAGGAGTCTCACATCGAGACTAACCTCTCAAATGCGATGGAAGTATTTGCTTAATATAATAACAATTGGAAAATTAAGCTCAAAGCGTGGAAAACGCAAGTCATCTTTTTCACAAGAAAAAGGAGACCTTGCTGCATTCCGAACAGCCACATCAAAATCCATGAAGCCGCTGTTAATTGGAGCAGTTGCGTCAAGTCTTAAGGTTTTTATCTTTACTCTCTAACGAAAACAAACTAAACGTATACAAAGTAGTTTCCAAGCAATACTTTTGTATGGATGCCAGGTATGGAGAAATTGTGCACAGAGTCATATTAAAAATTTGCTAGTATCGCAGAACGAAATTCCCAAAATGATGTTTAATCTTTCCTGGGATCACTCAAAACTGAACCTCCACAATAGAGCGAATTTTGAATTGATATCCGAGTGAATTCAAAAACTAGTTGACATATTTATTATTTAATGTGCTACTGTGCATAATGCTTTAATAAATAGTTTGTACACATAAATTCGTTACCTTAAACTGTTTAAAAATATACTAATATTATTATATACTTATTTAGTCATACATACTTATTTATTTATTTATATATTTATTTATTTATTTATTTATAACTGCATAAACATTTACTAATTTATTTATATATTTCTATTTTATTTATTGTTTAGTCGTATTGAGGTATTTGTTTAAATGCATTAATTTATTTATTAATTAATTTCTTTATTCGTTTATTTTTTCTTTGTTAATTTATTGAAAACCATAAATAAACATACATATTTCCATTCTAGTCATAGATATATTTTTAAAGAGTACTGTATCTTTTATTACATTATATATTTATTTATTAATTAAACTTTTTTTTTGTTCTTTATGTGAAGGTTTTTGCTCGAATTTTTCTTCTTAATGTGATACTTTTTAAAAGATAAATATATCGAATGCGATAACTCCCATATTGTTTAATTTATTTTCAAAATTAAAAGTATCTATCTATCTATTTTTTGTTATCAATATATATACATAATATAGTATATGCATTTAGTCAACTAATAAATATGTGTATAAATAAAACAATACACAATTAAATAATTAAAGCTCTAAGGGTATAAGCAAATAAATAGATTAATTAATTGATTATTAAATTAGTAATTAAATTAATAAATAAATAAATATATATGATTAAAAAGGTATATAATTAGATAAATAAATAATATACATAAGTCAAGTATTTTTTAAACAATATGAGGTAACGAATTTATGTGTATAAATTTTACAGTAGTACATTTAACACTAGAACTACCGTCATTTTTAAGATGCTAGTTCTACCAAAACCAGTCAAAATAAGTGGTCGTTAATAAAAGCGTACGAATTAATAATAACAATTCCGCATACATATTTTTTACATATATAGCAAATAATATAAGTCTTATTATTGTTGGAGTACCCAATTTGACACCATTTGCGTGTAGAAACTAAGGTCTTTGAAGTTGTAGGTACGTCAGCTGCTCGTGGTCTAACATTTTCAGAGGCAAGTTCATCTGCCAATTGAAAAAGAAACTCTCTTCTGGATATTTTTTCACCTGTTGTGTATAAGATCCACGCATTTATGCCACCTATACCTAAAATATTAAAAAAGACTTGCAGTGGCCATCTTCTTGATCCTGATTTTACGCTATACTTTTTTGCCATTTGGTCTGCAACGTCAACGCCAGTTTCAGCCAAGAGCTTCTTACTTTTCTGAACATTGACGGATTTATATTTGGAACTCAATATAAAAACTCTTTTCTTCGGCTTACTTTTGTAAATCGTAAGAACATACCCAGATGATTTGTATAGTTTTGATGAATGTAGCCATAGTATCCTTCTTTATTTTTCAAATATTTGGCAGTTCTCTTTTGTTTCCACGTATAGTACCGACCAATGTTGTTTTTTTTGGCTAGCAATTTAGACGCAAGAGTTACGCTAGTAAAAAAGTTGTCAGTGGTTACGTTTCTTCCTTTCACAGTGAATGGCTCGATAAGTTTGAGTACAACATGTTCACTTAGAGGCTGTGATTTTGCTCGTGTCTTATCTTTTCCTAAATAAGGAAACCCATTTGCAATATATTTTGTCTCAACATCACATGCTAGCCAGAATTTTATACCAAATTTATCAGGCTTATTTGGCAAATACTGTGTGAACCTGCATCTCGCTTTTGTTGGTAAAAGTTGTTCATCTATTGTTATATTTTGTCCTGGTATGTAGCAATTCTGTCTATTTTCAATAAATCTTTCCCATACTGTTGACACTTAAGCAAACTTATCGCTTCGTAGACGTTGACTTCTCTCACTTTTTTTATCAAAGCGAATAAATCTCAAAATATCAGTGAAATCCTTTCTACTCATGGCGTTTGCAAAGAAAGATGGTCCCCACTTTTGGTTCCATAAACATGAAACATTAAAATTTTTCGCTTCATATACGCCTCGTCCATATAAAACTCCAATAAAAGCTTTCAATTTTTGTTTGGAAAGGATCCATTTTGTACCCAAAACTCGAGAAGTTTCCAGTTCCGTGCAAGATCTGATATGTGTGTGCAAATGGTCGTCGATTACTTCGCCTCTGATAATATTTCGGTAATCTTCCAGGACCGCCATCTATTGCAAACCACTCTTATCTTTTACACAATAAGAAATTCCCCCAAAAACCCCTTTTTACACAAAATACCCTTCATTTTTGCTACCTTATATAATAATCGATCATTTTATTGCCTAAAATAGAATATTTGTACTGTAATGAATGAAAAGTTCCAATGACAATTCAAAAAAACCCATTTGTTGATCTGCAATTCCAGTGAATTTGTCCACGGTAAGCAAATTCCAAGTTACCAGTCATTTTGACTGTTGCTGGTAGTTCTAGTGTTAATAATAAATTTGTCAATTAGCTTTTGAGTTCTTATTATATATTATATTAATTTATATAAAGTTAAGACTATCCATCATAAACTTTATGAGTGCCTCGTAAGGAACGACGTTTTCATACATTGCGCACCCGAAGTCAGACAAGCGAAGATGCCGCATAGTCTTAAGAGAGTGGAAACGAAATGCGTGCTATCGGCGAGGAGATGCACTGTCATGCGACTTCTTCAACCTTGACTTGGAACAGATTGTACGACGGGCAGGTGTCGACACGGAAGGTAATATCTTTTTCAAGTCTACCCATCTTCTGTGATACGCAGACGGACATCATTGCGCTTATTACCAGTGTGCCATAGTGGAAGTATTCACGGAGATTGAAGAACATGCAAAGCGGGTCTTAGAATCAATGAGGATAAGACAAAATATATGTTGTCAACCAAAGAAAAGGACCGTCAAACAACATTAATGGCTAAAAAAAATGGTTTTCAGCTTTTTATACACCTCGGAACTAGTATATCCACCACAAACGACATCACGGTATAGATCCGACTGAAAATGAATCTAGGGTACCGCTGCTGCTTCGGTTTGTCAAAAAATCTAGGATTGAAACTCCTAACACGAGACAAAAATACTGCTCTACAAACTACTTATTTTACCAGTCTTTTTATGAGGCGAATGCTGGATTATAAGCAAAGCACCTGAACATACTATATATTAAGAACTTTCGAAAGAGAAATCCTTAGACGGATATTTGATCCTACCTGCGAGGAGGGCGAATGAATGAATGAAAGTCCGACAACTACACTGGCTCGACGTCGAAAGAATATATAGGATAATAATGATCCAGCCAAGAGAGTCATCGAATCCAAGCCACAAGATTCAAGAAGAACCGGAAGACCGAACCTCCGGTTCAAGAATAATTATCTGGAAGCAACGTGCTTTGGACAGTCGGTGCTGTAGGGCAGCTTTGTCTCAGGCTCTGATCCTTCAAGTATGTACTTAAGTAATTCAAAAAATATAATTATAAATAATTGAATTTGGAACAAGACAATAAATTAAACAACTAGCGTACTAATTGCTTTAAGAACTTAGTTATGCTTTGTTATTTTTTTTTAATCCGACAGTCTATTCATATATCATTTAATTATTTTAAATACCAGCATGAATAATCAAATTTTGTCTGACAAAAATGTGAAAGATTTCTAAATGCTTTTCCATAGACCAAGTAATCTCGTTAGATTTAATTGTTTTATTTCAATTTCAATCCTAATAGGCAACCGGATCCTCAAAAATGCTCTATTCTATTCAATTATAAGTGAAATCAACATTGCAACCAATTTTCTAAATGAATTTATTTATTTTGTTGCTCGCGAACAATCCAATTTCAATTAAAATCTCAAAATTGTTGGAGGAAACAAATAATTTTCTAATTACGAAGTTTGCTTTTTTGAATGCAATTGCCGGAGTATCTGGAAAGTGGCTTACGAAATGCGCTACCCGTTAGCGGCCACAGACCTCTCATCGTTATTGTATATTTTCAAATATTTTGCACATCAATTCAAGTTAGCCAACAGGGAAATATGCTTTTCGTTTGGATCCTCGGGGTGATAGGTGCATACAATGATATATGAGGTGCACCTCTAAGTGGTTCCATTTCAGATTAATTCATGTTTGTGAGCATCAAACATTTATACTAGATAGATATTTGTATTCGAATTGATGTTGGGCTCTCATTCGAAATTAGTTTAGCTAAAATCCTAAACAATGCGAGGTAGATGTACTCATCTGCCAATGCATGGTACTGGTACTTCTTTTATGGAAAGCAATATAATTTTAATTGCAAAACATAAATGAAAATTATTATTATTTCATTGTGCAATCATTTCAATTGGATTGGAAACCAACGGTGGATGGTTATCAGGGTCTTTTTTTATTCAAATAATTGAAATATAGTATAGTTATTAGTCCAATGAAAGTGTTGAAATTTTGACAGGTACACTTCAATTCACATGATTGAAGTTCGATTTGATTTTGACATGTTATTACAGTATGATTTTTCAATAATAGAATTTGTTTTGAATAATTAACTATTTTACCATTTGTGTGTATGCGTTTCATTTTCTCACAAACGGTTTCAATGTCGACTTTTAAAGGTCCCAGAAGTATTATTTATACTGCTGTACTGTACCATCGATCATTCGCATGAGAGAAGCCCTCAAAAATTCGAGATGTTCTTTCTTATTTGGAACTTAGATCTCACATGTAACAAATGACACACTTACCATTTTTAGGGTTCTGTACCTCGAAAGGAAAAAACGGAACCCTTAAAGGATCACTTTGTTGTCCGTCCTTCTGTCTGTGAAGACCCTTTACTATTTCTTTCTTCTTTTTTAAAACCTCCTTTCTTATTGAAAACCTCGATCTCACATATAACAACTAACACACCTATCATTGAGCCAATATAAGTATGGCAGTACTACCGCTCATTTTTAGGGTTCTGTACCTCGAAAGGAAAAAACGGAACCCTGGAATTTTTAACAAATATTAAATCTAAGCCAACGCAATCAAAGGATACAGCCGTTTATGTCGCAAATTTCCGCATATTTTCGACCCTCGCAAGGGAATCAAAATCTACAGGGTACTTCCCTTGAACTCAGAAACCGGAACAATTGCGGAAACCGTAAATTTTTAGTAACATCATATTATAAAAATATTTTTAAAAATTTTAAACTTACTACCCCTTTCCTATTGAACGCATAGAGCTTCTACATTAAAATTCATTTCAAATACTCAGGTCTATAATACCTGTTACAAAATCAAACTTCTTTGTTAACGCAATTAAAAGAAACAGCAATTTAAGCCGCATATTTTCAAACTCGCAACTACCCGCAAGGGAATCAAAACCTAAAGGGTACTTCCAGTCGACCTAGAGTCTTGGAGTTTTGAAATAAAAATACCATAACTCGATTGTCGTTATTAATGAACCTTTACTTATATACCTACACAACGTACAAACGTACGGAACCCTCGATGCGCGAGTCCGACTTGAATTTGGCCGTAGAGCCGGTAGCATTTGCTCTACAGGTGTATACATATTATATTCGCGGCCACTGGCACGCTTATTTCAGTTGGTTAGACCAGGTCTCCTGGTATCCGCGATTGATTGATCTTTCAACTGAATGTTTCATCTTTTTTTAAGAAATCATGATACGATCACTTTTTAGTCCTTCTTCTGAAAGCACCCTTTTTCTCATGGAGGCGTGGACTATCAAGATAAAATAAATAACAAATAGGTACTTATGACTGTGGTTCCTTAAAGTTATAAAAAAATAAAGCTTCCAAATCAATGCAGTCAAAAGATATGACCGTTTTCGCTGCATTGTTGTCCATTCTATCAGTAGGCCGGCCTATTGACGACTTATTTCTGCTTTTTGGAATCGATCCACATCATTGCACAGTTCGCAGAGTTTGCAGACAGGCCACGAAGTTTTTCTTTCAAAGAGCCCTAAAAGCTTATCAGCTTTCATACTAATCGAGAAAAAATCGGTTCGGCTGTAAAAATCATGCATTTAAAATTTTTTTTTTTCTTTTATTCGTTTAAATTTGTCAACTTGACAAAAATATACTGATATTGTATATGGTCTCCTTCTTCCTTCAACAAACCTCTACGGCTTCGATTTGATAATACGTGTACTGCTTTCAAACCATTGTACATTGTACAGTATAGTATATTTTGAGATCTATTATTATTTATTTCAATAGAACTATCTGTTTGTTATTGTAAAAACTTTATTTTTTATATATATTTTTGGTAATTTCTCGTTATTTACTTATCGACATATGTTTTTATTTATTTAATTATTTATTTACCTATTTATTTATTCACTTATTTATACAATTATTTATTAATTTATTTTTTTGCTTATTTAATTATTAATTTATTTAATAGGACTACCGGTTGAAAATGTCGTTATTGCAGACAACTTCATATTACTATTACTATTACCCTTAGGTGAATTTTGATCATGACAGCTGTTACATCAGAAACTTCATGTCATTGTCTAATTATTTCAGTCTAGGTTATTGGTCATTAGTGAAAACACACAAGTTTTTGTTAAGCCGTAAAATGTCTACATTCGTGGCATCAAAACAACATTTTCGGGAAGTTTTAATATGCTTCTTTCATTTAAAGAAAAAAGCAAAGGCAGCGCATCAATTGCTTACCGAAGCTTACCCGGGCTATACTATAGACGTTAGAATATGTCAGCGGTGGTTTAAGCGGTTCAAAGAAGGTGATTTCGACACCGAAGACAAAGAACGCCCCGGCTCGGCTAGGTGAAAAACTTTGATAACCATGAATTGGAGGCATTGCTCCATCAAGATCCGTCACAAACGCAAGATGAACTTGCAATATCACTTGGCGTCGCTCAGCAAACCATTTCCGTTCGTTTGAAAGCAATGGGAATGATCCGAAAGGTTGGACATTGGGTGCTGTATGAATTGAAGCCACGAGACGTCGAACGCCGATTTTGCATGACCGAAAGGCAGCTCGAACGCCGCAAAAAGAAGTTTTTTTTGCACCGAATCGTCACTGGTCATGAAAAATGGGTACATAACGATAATCCCAAAACGTCGGGCAACGTATGGATACCCCGGACAAGCCTCAACATCGACGGCCTTTCAGAATATTCATGGCCTGAAGGTTATGCCGTGCATTTGGTGGGACCAGAAGGGTGCTGTGTATTATGAGCTGCTAAAAGCGAATGAAACAATCACAGGCGAGGTCTACCGACGACAATTGATGCGTTTGAGCCGAGCACTGAAGAAAAAACGGCCGGAAACGGTCGCAAGACTCGATAAAGTTATTTTGCAACATGACAATGATCGGCCACATGTTGCAACTGTCGTCAAAACTTACGTTGAAATGCTCAAATCCTACCCCACCCGCCGTATAGTCCAGACAATGCGCCATCCGATTACTATCTCTTCCGATCGATGCAACATGGCCTGGCTGACCAGTAATTCCGTCATTTCGATGATGTCAAAACTGGATCGATTCGTGGATTGCGGCCAAGCCGGTCGAATTTTTCAATGGGAAAAAGTGTGGCTAGCGATGTGCAATACTTTGAATATTGAATTTATAGTATATCTATTTTTCCTCAATAAAGCATTGATTTTGGAAAAAACGACATTTTCAACCGGTAGTCCTATTACATATTTTTTATACTTTATATTGAATTATTTATGTAATTACTTATTTATTTATTTAGCTAGTTGAGTTATAGGCATCATTGGAATTATTTATTTATATTACATTAAATATTTTTTACTTTATGCTTTTCTTTGTTTATTTATTTTAATTTTTTTTTGTTCTTCCGCTTATCAAATAAAAGGCTTTGTGTTCGTGGTTTTCCTTTACATTTTTTTGAGATAATTTATCCTCATTTATTTGTCATAATTTAGTTTTTCAGTTGAAAGATATTATATTTATATGAAATCTCTGTATTGTAAATTGTGTGGTATCAGGCATACAATATTGAAGTTTTTGCTCGCGAAAAAAGAAAAAAAATTGAAGAAAGCATAGGATGTGTCTAGTTCCATTATACTATTGTATTGTTAGGTAATTCCAAACTGTCTTGGAATTCGAAACTTTCGCCACGAAATTCAGCTTTCTTCCATATAATTTTTGAATAATGGGCCTTAATGGTCTATAGTTCTTAAGCGGGTGATGGTCGCTTAGTCAAGACCATTAACATAATATATATTATCCGCAAAGATAACTGGTATAGACACAATATCAAAAGGCTCATTATCACTACGAATTTCCTCCTCTATGCGTTCAACAGAATTTTCTTCTCGGTCCTCATATCTGGCTTTACTTAAACTTTTCGACTCAACATCGAGATCAGCATCATGCACATCAATCAAACCTTCACATTCATCCTAAATCTCATTACAATTGCTTATAAGTTTTGAAATTTCTTCTACTTAGATTATTTTGAGTCCATTGTAATCTTAATAAAATATACGTTATGGAAAACATTACATAATGTATTTTAAGTGCTCTTTGACCATCGTTGTTGCATGAAAATCAAAACTAATATCTATGATTTTATATTTTTGTTTCTTGGTGAATTAATAATATTTAAACGCAAAAATATAAAAACCATTTTATATATATTAACAAATAAAAAATTCTTAAAAAACAAGTACTTACCCCATTTGTTTATAAATTATTAACACAAAACAAAAAGAATAGAAACACAAACCTTTACTTTAGTTTACAGTAAATGGTGCGACCAGAAAAAAAATCAGCCTACTCTGGTAAAAAAGTTTAATCGTTTTTAAGACAATATTCATTTATTGATTGGAAATGTACTGCTGAATAAAATGAATAAAAACATGAACTGAAGAAAGTATATCATATATGATATGCTATGCAAACCATGTTGTGTAAGAGGCTGTTTTTCTCAAGATACAATTGCCGCGATACTAATTTTTTCACCTGTAACGATGGACGAATAATGGCACTGGTTGATCTGGAAGGATGTGAAATATTGCAGGACTGCTGAAAAATTAAAAACAGGAGAACAACGAGGTTTCAGGAGGAATTGTGGGAGCTAGTCAGGATGGGATACATTTGTTTCTAACCATAACTTAACTACTAACATTAAAGCAGATAAGTAAAAGAACGCTGACATATATTAAATATTTTTTTTAATTCTATTCGAAATTTGAAATCGGATTAGAAGTTTCGAAGATTATCTCCTGTATACCTCTTTCATTAAGATAATTAGAGGAGATTAAATATACAATATATTTTGCTATGGTGAATTGCTGAATTGTTCGGAAAATGATAAAGTCTGTTTTAGATAAGTCTTGTAGCTGTTTCAGACAACTCGTACCATAAAGCGATAATATATGCGCGGTTAAATAAAAGAGCCTTTATGCCAATGAAAACAGCGTGTGTTCACCTTGAAGGTGCATTGTAAATTTTTTTTTTAATCGGATGAGTAGTTTCGAAGATGACGTGACCTTAAACATAGAAACTTACAAACATAACCTGATAAGAGTAGAAAATATTGGTTACATATCAGTTCCTTCACTCTGCGATATCGATGATCTGGAAGACTGCATTAACACCTGTTCTTTCCTCGCAGTACATTTTTCTCTTTTACTCATCCAGGCCGCATCTATTGCATTCTCCTTCTGCATATGGTCGTTATCATACCAACTAAGCGCACTCGGTTACTTCTTGAATTCATTTCATTTTTACGCATTACGTGCTAGAAAAAAACGCTTAAATCTAGCTTATTTTACTTAACTATTTATAAACTAACTTACTGGCCCTCTGCGGGCGCTCTAAGCTAAACGTAATCAATTAGAATTAGATTAGAAATACGTCTTTCGACATAATTCTATATTTTATATTGACATTAGACTTATAATTTAAGAAACTAAGAAAAATACTTTTAAGCTGAAAATATAGTAAATGGACTGGACTGGATTTTAACCTTAAACTTATCCTAAAATGCTTAACTAAAAACTAATCTTAAGCCTAAAAAACCTAATCTATCTTAAATTAACATTAAAACTACTTAACAATAAAATGATAACTACCTACACTACCTTAATCTTATGTAAGCCGGCCAAGGTTAACTGGACATACTATTTGGTTTTTTTTTTTTTTTTTTGTTCGCTATAAAGGCACTCAAGATAAAAAATGCACAAACGACAGAGTTCTACTCTTCATTCAGCCACCAATAGTCTTGATGTTGCTTCACGACATCATCTCTATCGGGGTCTGATACCGCCCTACTAAACCTGAGGGTCTCCGGTGAGCTACTTGCAACGTCTTGGTCATAGTTGACTCGCCCGTCCACAGCTTTTCGACCAACGTGGAAGATTAAGACCACCGCTAATCTATCCTGGACCAGACCTTTTCTATTTAAATAGAGAAACGCTTCAGGGGGAATAAAGCCCTTGAGGCGCACTGTCTCATGGTGCATATCATTGGGCTAAAAAGCCCCGGAGAACAAGTGGCTGCCCGTTTTGTCCAACTATTGAGAACATACGCCACTTCTTTCTTGTATTTCTAGAGGCCCTACACAACAGAGTCCTGAACAGAATGGTCTCTGAATCTTTTCAAAAGTATGTTGCAAAAGAGTTACGATGACCTCGATCGTCGGACTTGACCTGTACGCGATTAAGTCATCTGCGTACGCAATAGAGTGGCGGAGAGGTCCTAGAAGATCGCCTGTGAAGATTGTAAATAAAATCATTGTAGACTGTTTTTAATTTCAAAAGTCCCAGCAGACGTCACACTGCCATTTTTCACAATAAACTGTCTGCTGGTGAGCATATCTAAGATTATGTACAGCAGCGGTTTGCTTATGCCGAGCTGGTCAAGCTTGAAACACACGTGCATTGTTTCTTTCTTTTGTTCCATTGGATATCCGATACCAGTTTAGATGTGGTATGAATGCAATCATGCTCCGCTCTGAAACCGAATTGGTTTTCCGGAATAATATTTTTGTTCCCAATCCAATCGGTCAGGGCTCTATTGATCACTTTTTCAAACACTTTGCTGATGTTCGGAAGGAGACTTATCGACCGGAGATTTGCCGGATTGTATGTGTCTTTTTTCCGTTTAGGAATTGGTTGCACCACAGCTGTCTTCCAATGAGCTGGATAATGTGCATTATTCAGCAAATTATTAAACAGGATAGTTTAAATGTTTACCTCTTCTAGAAGAAGGTGCTTAAGAACAATGTTTGGTATTTCGTCGATTCCCACAGATTTCTTACTTCTCAGTGAACCAAAAATAAACCAGGAGATCTTCCTTTGAAATGTCCGGAGGAAGAACCCCCTCATTGGCGATGACATCATTTGCCAAATTATCGTCATTGAACATGTTCTCCGATATCCAGTGCTCAATATCATATCACAGGTAGAAGTTGTGCGATTTTCCAAGATATGGTTCGGGCGAGTGCTAACATTCACCTTGTACACATCTTGAAACGTCGCCCTATTACTTCAACTTCTCGATCACAAAAAAGTTGCCATCTTCGATCGCTTCTGACGGATCTATGCCAGCTGTCACAAGTATTTGTTCGTTGTCTGTAGTTCGGAGGAGCTTAAGACACGGAAGCTCATTCTGATTTTTTTTCGAAAGAATTTATTCATTTTCGGGAACATACTTGGATTGCTAGCTTTAACAGCCCGAATTTGTATTCCAATGCGAATTAATTGCGGCACTATAATTTTGCTGAATTGATTGCTGTAGGTTTTTAACCTCCGAGTTAGCTCATTCCAGACTTTTTCACTCAGATGCTCTTTGCAGGTTATCGCCTTTTTTCCGCATCGTTGCGTTGGTAAAATAGTCGGACTCTAAAACGGGTGTTGAGCGTCACATTAGCTTTTTCTAAACATCTGTACATCTGGGCTCTGGGAGCTTTATAAGAAAATATTGTGATACTTACCACCTTATTACGAGCTGCTGCAGTTTGTGAGCCAGTACCCGTTATCTACTGTCATTTCGCGTAGGCTGAACTTTCAAACCACTCCGCCAAAACGTTTGCATTGAAATCCTCAAGTATGATTTTGACGCCGTTCTTCGACGTACAGGCTAATGTCAGCTTGAAATCGATGGCCTTATTTTTCAGCTGATCTCACACGACAAATCTGTATTTGCAAATTTTTTTGATGATTGGATTGTTTAACCTCTAAGACAGATTCCACCTAGTCCTTAGCCCGATCATTGATAGATCCGGCAACAAGAAGGATTTCAGATTTTACGCCTAAGCACGCCATTGATTAACCAGACAACATAGCGGGTTACTGAGTGAGAGAAAAAAAATCACAACACCGCACTGTCATACAAGAACACAAGTCATATATGGGTCAAGAAAAAAAAACAGCCAACATATGAAACACGTGAAAGGAATTTGCAACGAATGAGAGTAGCATGATATGAGAACAGAGGGAATATGAGAGGACGACTGAGTGGCGCAGTTGATTAAGTGGGTACCTCCCCTTCAATATGGTCAAAATACTAGGTCCCGACTAGGATCGAATCCTTTCTAGGTTTCGAAAGCATTTATCGTTGGGATTGAGTTATATCTTTAATCACTGAAGCCGTAAGCAATGGTATCCTGAATAAGCGATGTCCAAGTTGTTATTATAAAACAACATTATACAAAATTTTAAGTATTGTTATTATCTTCGCATTTTCTTCCACTTAAAGCCACATAAAGAAAATAAAATACTGCGAATCGAGAGAATGCAAAAATAAGTCGATAGCGAAATGATTCATCCTTTTTCCAGTGGCAGCTTAAAGTTAAACCAAACACCTCTAAGTTTTAAACCACAACAAAAGCTTTCTATCCTTCTCCTCATCATTCTGCTGCCTTAGTGCAAATGCTTGAACTCAAGCTTGCCGTTTTCGCCTATATTCAGTTGGATAGATCACTCAAGGATCGTTCATCCAGTCTAAGGATCAAAGCTTGGCACACGACATTGCTACGTAATGTCTAAATTCTATTTTGACACATAAGCATGACCTTGATGGAGCAACGAGTATTCCCAATGGTCATTCACGTACGTATTTGGCGTGGATGTGAAAACTACGTAAGTATTATGACTCAATCTGAGCCTGCTTCCTACGGTAAGGGTTCATTCCAGCTCACAAAACGCAGCTGCTGCTCTAACATTTAAATAGACAAACTAAGATGTCTCAGTCAAATAAGGAAAAAATTGGAGCTCATTAGGAAAATATTCGGTAAAGGCATAATTACATTCCTATCGCCCATACATGTGCTTACTTCACGTACACACTCATATTTATATAAAACACCCTCCACGAACTTCATATCACAAAAACAAAAAAGCAAAAGTATTTACCCCTTCATAAATTTATATGAGAGAATAAGCATCCCCAAGTATCACCCCAACAAAAAAAAAGGAGAAAAATCAAAACAAAGCATAAACTCCAGCTCAAATGGCTACCTCATGCACCACTACACCAAAAAATCATCGTCATCATCCAAACTATATACAAACAGTGCCAAGTGGAAAAGAGAAGGAAAATCTAAAGTTGCGGTAAAATACTACTACTACTACTACAGCCTCGTTTTTTGAGGGTTGAAAACCTCAATTTGAAATAAAACACACCATGGACCGAACAAAGAAAACTCAAATACAATTACAAGCACCCCCATCAGCACAGTAATGTGTTTTCAGATTGGCCCCCCGATATAGTCATGAACCAACACAATCATAAAAGCGCGCACAATCACGCCGGCAGACATTAGCCTCATTGCTCCCGCCATAGAGCTAAATCAAGAGCTAAGCACCCCTAATTTTTGTGGGTACATTAGCACTAATGATGATTGAAATGTGCGTGCCATACGAACACCACCCACTTTAATACACACGGCGTACCGTGGGTTTATGTATACGAGAGTGCTACGAGGCTTCCGGCATAGGACAAGGGTGAATTCCTCTGCCAGGATGATTGGCCCTAGTGGGTGGTGGTGGTTGATGAAAAGATTTTCTACGGGATACAATACTACGGCCAATATACTCACCATGGAGTTTTATAGGTTAAACCATTTTGTTTTCATCCCTATCCCATCACCACCACCACCATCTTTATACCAATCACTCCCACCTCAACTCCTTCAAACGGGGTGGTTATCCTGATGGGTGTAGCATTGACTGAAAATCTGATTCCGGTGTTTAGTTCGACTCTTTTGGGCAATCGACGGAGATGAATAAATCCAGAGACGTGAAATATTTTGCCTCCAGTCGATGCTGGTGATGGTGATGGTGTTGTTAGAACGAACGACAACAATGATGACGATGACACAACGATGATGTGCATATTATGAGTATTCGGTGAAATCATAAATACATAAGTGCTGATGTTTTTTTTTTCCTGTACATAAAGGATATTAATATTCATCTGTTTTGTCGCAACTTCCATTATTTCCGATTCAGTCAACAAGCGAGTTTGCAGATGTGAACACACGGTTTTCGGGAGTGCTCAAAAATAATTCCAAAATATAAAAGTGGATTCATCAAATGTAAATCTTGTGGAAATTTCAATGAAAATTTGAAAGAAATAAAATAAAATCGAATAAGAAACAAAGTGACTGTGAGTGAAAAAATAATATTAACAAAAATAGGAAAATTTGGATAGCAAAAGGAAAAAATTACAAACTGTCAGAAACTCAAAAGTGTTTGTAAGTTTTTTTTGTTTTGATGCAAAGTGAATGGGAATTGTTATCTTCATATCATATGAAAACTTCTTATTAACTTTAGGTTCCGTGAAAATAATAATCATTTACCTCGCGAAGTAAAAGGAACTCATTGCCGTCGGCTACTCTTGAGAGACACGAATTTTCTTCCTTAAATGAAAGCTTTCAAATCAAATAGGCGAAAATATTCGGCGCAGGGTAAAGAGTCCATTATACTAGCTTAATCATCTCCTCTTTTTTCGTGAATCTGGTGTCTGGGATCAGCTGAAGATGTGATTAGAAGATGCGAGCTCACTTTCGTGGTAAATTTCTTACGGTAAGCTGAATCGCTGCTTACTTGAGCATACTTTGGGCTTATTGCATTGGATCTTTAGACCTACATACACAAGGCTTGACCATCTCAATAAACGCTTAAAGTGGCTTTTTTTACCAAACAACGTAATTAGTTCACCTTTAATCTAGTGAAGTAAGAAAATTGTGAGACAGAAAATGAACCTATAGAAATGTGTGGGCTCTGAAAGTTTGGTAAAAATGTTAACCGTGAAAGAGTAGTAGGATTGGATACTCACACATTATTTTTTATCATTGCAGAGCGGAAAATAAACCTGCACATAGATGGGTCCAATGCTTTTTTCCTATGCCCTAGAACCCATATTATAGTAAGCATGTTCTTGCAGTGGTTTACCACACTGGAGGAGACGGTGCCGTCATTCGCCAATCGTTCTTGTTTGTTCGCTTTGGAATTAAGTAAAGGGTCCGCCAAATAACTTTTTTTTTTGAAAATGCTATAAAAAAAACTGCTGAATATTTTCTCAAATTTCTTTTTTTATTTGAAAGTACAATCCTTCCGGTTAATAATGGAAAATAATTTCATTCAAATGGCTGCCTCGGCTGGCCATGCACACAATTATCGATTGTGTGCAGCTGTATTTCACCAATGGCTTCACGAATATTGTCCTTTAAAGCGTCAATTGTCTCTGGCTTGTCGGCGTAACACTTATCTTTGAGGGCACCCCACAAATAATAGTCCAACGGTGTCAAATCGCAGCTCCGATGTGGCCAAACGACATCAGCTCTGCGGCTGATAATGCGATCTTCAAAAACAGGGCGCAAAACATCGAGTGTAGCTTCGGCTGTGTGGCACGTAGCGCCGTCCTGTTGAAACCAAATGTTGCCAATATCCTCCTCTTCAATTTTTGTGTACAAAAATTCGTTCAACATGGCCCGATAACGATCGCCATTGACTGTAACGGCCAGTCCTTGCTCATTTTCGAAGATTAATGGCCCAATTATGCCTCTGGACCACAATCCGCACCAAACAGTGACTCGTTTTGGGTGCATCGGCTTTTCAATGTATGCGTGCGGGTTTTCTGTGCCCCAAATGCGACAATTTTGCTTGTTTACATACCCGCCAAGATCAAAATGAGCTTCATCTAAAAAGATGATTTTTTTGGCAAAATCGGCATCTTCTGTAAGTCGATCGCAGGCCCACTTAGCGAAGCGAAAACGCATTGGATGGTCAGTTCGCTTCAACTCCTGATCCAATTGGACTTTGTATGGCGTCATACCAATGTCTTTATGCAAAATTCGTCTCAATGATGTCTCCGAAATGCTCAATTGTTGAGAACGACGGTGAATTGATGTTGATGGCGCTTCACGCACACTTTCTGCCACAGCAGCAATATTCTCGGGTATACGCACTGTTTTTGGCTTTTCGCGCTTTGGTTTATCGATGAGGATGCCATTTTCTTTCACTTTTTTTACAAGATAACGAACATACGGAGCTGACGGTGCTTCTCTTCTTTCAAAATCCGTACGCAATTTTCAGACACATTCTGCAACATTACTATGATTTTCAAAGCAATGTTGCAATATTTCCCATCGTTGTTCAAGCGTATACACAACCATATTCGTTCAGCGGAAGGATAAAACTAATTCTGTCAAATCAGACATGAGCTAAGTGTTACCATCCACGAAATAAGCACTAGTTGAAAAAAAAGTTAGATGGCGGACCCTTTATAAGGAATTGGCATTACTTCCGGATAGCCTTTTTCTTCGCTTCAGGAGCCGTCCGTATGGATATGAATTTGGCAAGGTGTGAAAATTATCAGTTGAAGTTGCGGATAGGGTCGCCAATATCGTCTCAAAAGTCCAACCGAGTATGCTTGATGCGGTGTTATTTTGGATTGAGGTCGATACTACTTAGCTTGTATACATATGTTAGTAAGGAGACATCGGACTACGGCCGTGTACAACCTTCGGGCGTTTCATGATATAATGATTTTATTATTACGGAAATGCTATTTTTATGCTTCTGTTGGATATAGAGAAGGCATTCGACTCGGTTTTGCACAACGGCCTTATATTTAAATTGTGAAAGTTTAACTTCTCCGTTTAACTGTGCAAAATATTACAAAGTTTTCTGTGTAACCATTGCTTTCGAGTATATATCAATAATTCATGTTCAAATCTGTCATATTTTGATTTTGGTGTTCTACAAGGTTCTGTCATTAGTCCCGTTCTGTATATCAGCCGATTTTGCTCATATCACAGTATACAAATCAGCTTTTTGCGCTGACGATACTGTCATATTTCCGTCGCATGCACTTGCTCTCACCATTGAGAACAGTTTAAACAATGCCATGAAATACTTTTGGAATATTTCAATAAATGGATATATTGCAAGCTAACTATATTTTCACGCGGAAAAGAGAGCATTGTTATATTCCAACAATGCAGTTTTGGGTTAACAAAACGGAGCTGAAACAGCAATCATCCGTGAGATATTTAGGAATTGAACTTGATTCAAAATTGACGTTTAAGGGACACATTTAGCAAACAATTAAAAAAGTCAATATTACAATAAAATTGTTATATCCTTTGATCAACAGATAATCCCGATTTTCAATTGAAAATAAAATTTTGATTCATAAAGTTGTTTTCCAAGCGATACTCCTCTACGAATGTCAAATCTGGGGTGATTACGAAAAGTGTCACTTAAAAAAACTGCAAAATAAGCTACTCCATAATAAAGTAAAAGTTGAATTGCTCTCTGAAAGAATCCAGAAACTTACCGATAGATGATCTTATAAATTTACTTATGTCTTTAAATCATCATTTGTGATTAGTGCTTTCCTATTTTTTCGTTTTGTTTTTTGCTCTGGCGTTTTTAATTATTTTCCTATTTATTTATTATTGCTTTGTTTATTAATTTATTGATTTATTTTCTTATATAATCATATATTATTTATTTCTTAATTTATTTCTTTGTTCTATATTCTATACAGTCATTTATATATATTAAGATATTTATTTGTTCATTTAATTGTTCTTCATTCTTTATTTTTTTTTCTGTTTTGTCTCATTATTTTTTCATTACTTTTACTTATATTTTACTGACTGTAAAATATTCCTCTATTAATGTATATGTTGTGTGTATGTCTAAATGTATTTCTTTTTGTCATATTACTTGTTTTTTTTTGCAAATGAAGGTTTTATAAGTACATTTTCCTTCTCTATCATATCATATCTCTTAGCTATAAAATGTGCGGTAATATATCAAAAACTGTAGAAATTGTGTACAAAATAAACAATCAATCAATCAGAGTTGAAATAATCCATTTTAGGGCTTCTAAAAGGAATTATGATATTTGTAGTGATACGACATTTCCATTGTCTGCACAACTTTGTATAAAACTGATTTAATGGACTTAAAGAAAGATTTCTCTGACAACAAGGCTCAGAATATTTGCATCAAGAATGCGTTCAAGGATTTCAATTTTAAGTAAAGTTAGAATTTGGTTCTGAAATTTTTAGCATGTTAATGACACGGCTTTCAGAAGACCAATAGATATGACTACAGAATATACAGTTACCATTTAATGCTGTTAACCAAGGATTTTTTTTCATTAAGTGGGTTTATTTGCTGAGCTGGAAAACATTATCTTTACCTTGGAGCTTATAAACAAGTTGTGTTGGCCAAAACAAAATCCTAAGTGATGAAGATCCCAATATTTATAGGAAACAAAATTAAGACGACCTATGTCATCCGCCTCTTTGAGATTTGAATGAAAAAGAGAATTGATGTAAATCAGGAAAAGAATAGAGCCCAATACTGAACCTTGTGGAACCCAGAAATTGAGGATAGTTTCTTCTCTTTTTCTTCTTTTCATCGATCTTTAACTCTTTTGTTGATTAACTCTTTGTTATCTATTTTTAAGGTAAGATTAAAGTCATTCTAGCATAAATCCATGATTCATCATACTGAAGACTATAGTTATAAGCATTTATAATCCAGCTGTGCACTTTTTTCTATTATGGCTCGACATTATTTTTGTTGTAAATTGTAAAAGTGAGTCTACAGTGGATTTGCCTTTTTGAATACCAAATTGATTTGGATGAAAAAATTCCGTTGATTTTGAAAAGCTCACTACACTGTTTTATATCACTTTTGTTAGTAAAGGATTTTGCTTAAAACAGGAAGAAGAGAAAAAGGCCTATAAGTTCTTCTTTCACCAGTAGAGCCCTATTTAATTAAAGTTTTTATCAGAAAAAACTCTGTCGTTGACCGTTTGCCATTCAGTTTTTAAATTACCCATAGCAGAAAAAATTGAGAGCGGTTAAATGTGTTCCGGCAGCTGCTTTCATACCATAACTATTTTGTGAAGCATGATAGCTAAAACTCCAACAAGCCCAGAGACAAGCTCATCTAAAGATATCACCGCCATAGCTATGAGTCTGACTGTAAGCCCAAGCGTCTTCATTAAATGACAATCACAGGAATTGAGGCTATCCGCAGCAACTTTGCACCGCAATTTGCATTTTATATATGTTTATACAGTCCAGTTGATATGAAAATTAAAGTCGTCTGATTGAGAACTTGAAATGAAGATTATGAGCTTTTACGAAAAATTATTCTGAGTGATAACACCCTTCTACGTTTTCCCTTAAGTTAATAAATTTGTTTATGGCCATTTTTGTCATTATTCTAATTCTAATCTTTCCCACCCTCGAGATACGGATCTTCTAACTGCTCCACTGACCGGCAAGCTCATCAACACCCATTTTAGACTCACTTGAAGTTCTGGAATGGGGACGACTGTCTATCTTTCTATTCTTTTGCTGCAATTCTATCTTAACCGATATGCAAACAAAATAAATCTGCGCTTCTGAGGCTCTTTGAATCCACTTAAGAACCTAATACTATAAAGTCTTAATTATCGTCCAGAATTCAGCTCGATAAATTGAGATTGCAAAGATGAGCATTTCTATTTGAGATTTTCGTACTTCGAGTGAAGAGTTTTGTAACATTGTTAAAATAAACCCAAGTAGATGCTACTGCCTCATAGGTATAAGTTTTCGTCTGAGTTAAGTTGCTAATATTTGTCCTTAGATCAATAGATGCGTTAGCTTCCTCATTGTTGTTCGATTTTGATGTTGCTTGCCGGATCCATTTCTTCGAGATAGTTAATTTATTTCGATGACGAGGTATCTGTTTTATTTTACCGCAGTTTCGTTTTTTTGTAGAAACTATGTGCAGATTTATGTTCCTTTCATCTCCATATACCTCACAAGTACAAGAAGTATTGAAAGCAAAATCCGTGCTTTCATCAAGTTGCATTGCAAACTTATAGTATCACAAGCATTCAATCAGCGAACGAGTTCATCGTCAATGTGGTCAGATATTTTGTGTACCCGTTTAGACATAGTGCTGTTTGAACATTGAACTGCTGCAACATATTTTGCCGCCGATTTTCCAAGTACGCAACGGATTGTTTCTAACATGCAAGATTTAATGAAAGACTCTGCAATAGTGTGTGGCTTTTCAGATCGAGATATTCTGAAGCTAGGAGGAAAGATGCTTCAGTTGTATTTTCGTTGTCAGTTTTTTTATTTATTGTGGCAAAAATTACAATGACAGAGACAAGGAGAGGCAGAAACCAATTAATAATAATTAATGAATAATAAATAATAGATCATAAATAATAATTAATAAATAAATAAATAATAAATTATAAGTTATAAATACCAAACATTTATACATGTAAAATGTCCTTTTTGTTTTTTGAAAAATTTTATGTTTTTCTTTTTTAAATTTTCGTTTAAGTTTCGCTGGTGCGAGAGAACTATTTATTTTTCAAACTAGGCATAATGAATCAAGTTCTTCGGAACTTCAAACAGGTATAAATCCAAAGTCGTTTTTTTATTAAAGTTTTCCTTCATGTACTTGTTTATCTTTTGTTGAGTTTTATTATGCGTTATCTACATCCTAAAATGTAATAACGAAGAACAAATTTGGAATTTAAGAAAATTATAAGAAAACAGCGGCAACATTTTTAATATACGAATGCTACCCCATCTCCGCTTCGGGGAAAAAATTGTACCAATATTCCAATTGCTTGCTCAGTTATAGTGGATTTGTACATATCGGTACATATAGTTAAATTGTTTTAAAAGGTACCTTTACTATTTGTAGCATAGGATAGTACAGGTCAGGTATCCATAGAACCCACTTCAGGAGTAACAAAAATGAAAAGAATAAAAAAACTTGAATGAAAACTCAAATTGAAAATTCGAAACAAGTCACAACCACACAACAACACAAAGCAAACTCACAAAAAGTAAAAAGTGCATGGTTTTAAAATAACTTGGTAAATACGGATTAATCTCCCCTTCTTCTTCTGAATAAGTCGTATCGTCAAAATTCAAATAGATTTTTTAATCACCGAACAATCAGCAACATGCTCTCTATATTTTCTGTAAACTTTGCTGTTCCTCCATCATCAATTACAGCTTTTGATATTAAGACTTGTTTCGAGACGTGTCCTGTCATAAGTCAGTTATCCGTAATAATTTAAATTTTAGGAGTCTGACAAAACGTTCATTAAAGTTCTACACTTCCATAAAAAGAAGTAAGGCACAGTTTCATCACCAAGACTCCTTAATATTCAGGTTTCTAAAGTACTGAGGGATTTGGATAGCTCAATAGCATTCGCTGATGACATCGTATTGTATGCTCATGGCTCAAAAATTAGGAAAATCCAAAACGAAGTTCGATATTCTACAATCTGCCAAGACTGGATACTGAAGATAAACAATTCCAAATGAAAAACCATATTGTTCCGCATCCCAATAGGACAGGGAGAATCAGACTTGCGACGCATTTGGAAAAATATGGTGATTAAGACTTCAAATGGACTTCACGTCGAATCGAAGGGTGTAGTAATTTATTTGGATGTTTAATTTTTGAGCTATAACGAACACATAAAAGGCGGTGTCGTTATGTCGCTCAAAAGGCTTTTCTACTCCAATTATCTAAGATCCGATGCGAAGTTCATTTGCTACCAAGCCTTTGTGCGTCCAATTTTGACATATGCGAGTCCAGTATGGTGGAACATTTGTCCGTTTTATATGGAAAAATACAGAAGGAGGAGTAATTATCGACTATGTAATCATTTTGTTTGTTAATATCTAAGTTCATATCACCTATTACCATTAATTTTTCCTTTTAATCAATTTTATCCATTTGCCTCTCTAGTTCTTCAATATAGTTCGATGTGCTAAATCCCGGTGGGCGATATATTGCTATTATTTTTATTTCATCTTCATTTCTTTTAACTACTATCTCTATGTTTTCATAAAAACTTGTTATTACAGTATTTCTTTTTATACAGTATCCATTTTTTTATGAATACTGCTATTCCATCGCCCCTCTTAGTAGGTCTGTTCAGGAACTCTGATTCAAAACCACTTATTTGATAAGCAAAGTTTTCATATTTCTTGATGTTTATTTCTACCCATATAATTATTTTAAGATCGTTAATTACATTTTTTCAGTAATGAGAGTCAACATCAGTTCGGCCATTTAAAATAATGTAAAAATAATGTTTAAGCGTTTCTCTTGTTTCTTTGCTAAAAAAATGGAAATAAACAGGAAAAGAAAAAAAAAAATATAAACGCCAAAATGTTTGGAATTGCATAATTACAAAAATTATTTTTGTGTTTCACTATTTTTATTTCATATTTCATATTTATTTATTTATTCACATCATTTATAATAGACTTCAAAATCTTTAAGTATAATTGAAAGATAAGGAACAAAAAAAATTAAAAAAAAAAGTTTAACAGATGAAGAATATAAAAATATGCATATAAGGAATATGCAGAAAAATGAAGACAAACAGATAAAATACAATTTTCAAAACAGTTTATATATGATATTATTCGTTATTCAATTGAATTTATATTGAAACTTGCAGGTTATAAGGTAAAATAAATAAATGTATCTTTTACACATGTTTATCCTGTAACTCTAATGCTCATTTGACGTATTCCCTACAAAATGCCGAAAGAGTGCTTCACCAAAGTGACCAGTGTAAGTAACATAGCCTTCTTATACCAAGGATTGCATTCCAAAGTCGAATGGTACGAATGAAAAAATGACTCTCAGAAAAGATCGATTCGATTGCGAGAAATTTAGCTTTTCATAAAGATACGATGGTTGTTTGCTGGTGATGACTCTATTTGATCATACAAAAGTCGAGACACTGATTAATTGAACATCCAAGAATAGATCTCGAAAGCCGTGAAACATGGTCATTACGCTTCAGTGCATACACATAACGGATAATATTGTTTAACGCCTTCTTTTGGTTTTTGAATTGACGCAACAACATATTTCACATCCATATGTAATAATGTGAACCAGAAACGCTTAAGCTAGTTTTAATCTCGTATTGAAAGGGGTGTAGTTTCTTGATGCGCACAGATTTCTCAGAGATCCGTAAATTTTTCCTATAACTGTATTCATATGAAAGTCCCAACACAATTTTTTGTCGAATCAAACGCCAAGATTTTTGGCCTTACTCACAAATTCAATTGGCTCACTATCCAAGAAATCTTTGGGGAGGCTTCCAAAATCAAGTTCATTTCTGCCGATTACTAAGCACTTGGATTTGCTAGGGTTGATTCTCAAAAAATTTTCGCTAGGCCAAACAAGAATATTGAGAAGGTCCTACTTAAGTTTAGTAACAGCAGTATCAATGTCACCTTCTTCACAATTGATGTACAGTTGCACATCATCTGCGTACATATGTATCATTGAGTTTTTTTTATAGAACTAGGAAGATCGTTAACATATAAGGTGAAGAGTACTGGGCCCAAAATTGATCCTTGAGGTACACCTGTTGTTGTGTCTACAAACTCAGACTAACCATTTTCAGTTAAAACTGGAATAAATTTCGCCTGTTTCCAAGAGCGCGGAAATGTCGCAGTTATAATCAAGGAATGGAAAATATGAGTAACAGAGGTGAGAATTTACAGGAGTATCGTTTTTACAAAAATTGGATGTACTTCATCCAAGCCAACCACCTTTGACCTGATTTCCATGACAGCTTGTGCTACATCTTCTTCCTAAACTCTACGAAACTTAAAGTTAAAAGAGCTATTATGTGCAGTACAGTTTGAACGGCAATGAAATTCCGGTTAAGTCTTTTTAAGTCAGTGTCTTCCAGTTCGTCACTTGTCGTGCGACCCACGCCTAAATCGCGCAAATTCCTCCAATGTTTTAGGGGGAATCTTGTCGTCAAAATGGATTCTGTAAAATTCTTTTTTAGCTTGTTTTAACTTGGAATTTACTAAATTTCTAAGCTGACGAAAAGTATCATAATATTCGGGAAGTGCAAATCTTTTCCATCTCAAGTAGGCAGCATCACGTTTATTTTTGAGGCTGAATATTTCGTTTAGTAACAAGAGGTATGTGAGAGTTTAATAATTGGATAAGATTCATTAAAAATCGGTTGCCAGTTTATAGCACACAGGTCTTGTTCTTAAAGTTCAGAATTCAACATCTTGAAATCGCTGTAAGTGAAATGCAACTGCTTTTTATTTATGATAAATTTGAAAGTTTCGAAAAAGCCGGGGCAGACACTTGGCTGTAAAAAACGTCTCTATCGTCACAAACAAAATTCAATTCGGCTACCTGGGATCGAGGTTGAAAAAAGTTTAGAAACTAAAGCTTCGCGGACGTATATGGCTACCCCACCACCAACTTGATTATGCCTGTCAGCACGATACATTTTGTAGCCGTCCATAGCATAGATTTCGTCACGTATTCTTGTATCGAACCAAGTCTCTGACACTCAAATGACATCAACAGCAGAACCCACAAAGAAGCATCTAAATTCAAGAAAGTCGCGGAACCCTTAAAAATCTTACGCGGAACCCGCTACCACCGCTATAGGATAGACATGTATGTATTTTTTTTTTATTACTCTGGCCTTTGCAACTTTATTTCTACAATAGAAATCAATCTCGGAAGCTCCAAAGCAGTAGAGTCTTTGAATCTCCGTGGCACTCTCATGGTTACATTTCCACTCATTTGCATTCAATCAGATGGTTTAAATTGGCTGGAATGATTTGTTACCAGCAGACAACTTTTGGATTGAGATCTCAAGTCCTTGTGACATCCTCTTTCTTATGAAGGAGGCTTTGCAAGCCGTTCCAACTCTAGTTCTATGACTTATATCAAGGTAATTAGCCGCCCACCTTAGTTTATGTTAGTCAAGTAAGGCCATTTAATTCGTTTTGTAATACATATGTTCGAGGATGCAACTTTCTTCTAGTTACTTTTTTATTATAATTTTTAACTTCCCATCAGGAAGTTCTTGTAATCGGTCCGATTTTCGAAATTCAAAATTTTTACATTTCTCCACGTTTGGCGGTCCCAGTAGTCGGATTCCATGATTTTTAGAAAGATGTCTGTGTGTGTGTGTGTACGTACGTACGTTTGTGCGGATTCTTTCGTACAGCCTAACTCGAGAACAAATCAAGCTATCGAGGCCAAATTGGTTTCATTCGAAGCGTGTGTGCATAAAGATCACCTGAAAAGCTTTTGGTTAAATTTCACAAGGTGGTTTGAATTTTATGACGAAAAAACTGTCAAAAAAGGGGCATTTTCACTTCTTCAATTAAAATCAATTTAGTTTTCCAATAAAAAAAGTTCAAAATTAATTAAATTTATAGTTTATAGCTACCTTATCAGATAAAAAAATATGCATAAATATATACACTGCCGGTCATAAGTTTCCGGACAAATTCATATAAATTTTTTTTTTTGTTCAATTTTAATGCCAAAAGTTTCATCAATATTATATTTATTTAGCCAATTGACTAAACTAAGTAAGTTACTAACTATAGAGACTACCAAAAAGACTAAAACAGTTTTTAGTTGAGGCATTGATATGCCCGTTTCTCTATTTCCTGATCCAAATTTCCTCGGATGTTCTTTGAAAATTGTTTCAGAAATGTGAATCCTATAAGTCTTTCCCATTTTTCAAGACTCAGAGTGACGTCTGCAACACTGACACATGAAAACATCCTTGGAAAATTCTGGAGCCACCAGTTTTTTTTTCAAAACCTGCTCGGCTGTAGCTTGACGCTTTTTTATCGTTATAATATATTAGCAAAAAGAAGCTCATGGCGCAAATTACATGAGGCAATTGAATTTAAAGCAAAAGCATCGAGAGAAACCTAAATGACAAAGTTAAAATACATGGATAAAACTGCATTGCTCGTATAATGCAAGGAAGACCATAACATCCGATTTAGTTTGCTTTCCATTGTTGTGGTTTCTTATCATGAACCCAATCCTCGAGGTCTTTCCAGAAAATGACACAGAGATAAAAAAAATCTCTTGGAATCGGCGTGGAAAATCCTATCAAAATCTGCAAAGAAAACTGGACTGAATGTGATCCTCTTTAAGCCATATATTTACCAGACAGAAAAAGATCCTTTGCTAAGCAGTTACCAGCTCGGAAGGAAGAGGTGGTGGAAATATCTGGATTGAAACTATGTACTTTTGAACCCTTTCAAAAAGGACATAAAGTTTATCACGCCTTAATATTCCGAGCAGTGGTTAATACTTTCCAGAGAAGAGCAATCAAACAAATTTGATTGATTAAAAATAATTCCAAAAATACATGAAGTTGAGATAAGCAGTTGGTCCTCAAACTTTTAAAATATGAATCCCTATAAACAGAGTTCTTACAAAATGTAATACTTTTGAAACTGTCTGATTTATAACACTTTATTGAAGAAGTTGAAAAACATCTGCCAAAAGCAAATACAAATTCAACTCTTCCAATGTTAGAGTTGTTGTTATGTTATCGATTTTCGCAACTCTAAATTTAAAATATCTTATCTTCACGTTGAGTTGGATACTCTTAGAGGGATGACTGGCTAAGATTTTGGGTCGTTGGTCCTATATTACAGTCGAAAATGCTTTCATTGAGTCGTTTAATGCATGCCATGGACAGCCAGCCAGCAAAACCAATTATCTCAAGGTTACACACCTCAAACCGAAGCCTGCAAAATTCGAAATGGAAAAATATCATAGTAGAATTACAGTCAATGCTGAGGAAATGGAAGAACCAACAATACCATCTAACTGACCTAGACGAAGTACAGATACCAAGATAGAACTTCTAAAAGCGGCGGCAATGACTTAGTTGGGAGTATGCACCAACTCATCTGCAATACATGGTCAGAAGAAAGCATGCGATTTGAATGGAATCTCAGTATTGGTTGCCCAATCCTGAAGGAAGGAAGCCAATTATAGAGGTGTCAATCTCCTCAAAATTGCCTTTAACATCTTTTCCGCCGTATACATGTGGTTTTCGACCAGAAAAGTCCACCATAAACCAAATATTAACATAACGGCTGATCTTGGAAAAAACCCAGGAGCGCCAAGTTAGTGCGCACAACCTTTTCGTCAATTTCAAGATTGGTTTTGGTGTCTGTTTCGTCCACAGAGACGAGATTTATGAAGTCATGTCTAAGTTTGGCATCCCTGCCCAGCTCGTTCTTTTGTGCAGGATGGCGATGGAGAAATCAATCTGCTCCATTGAGGTCGGCAAAGACGTCATCGACCCACTTGATGTCAAACAACATTTTAGACAAGGTGATGCACTGTCATGCGATTTCTTCAACATCATACTTGGGGCAATAGTGCAAAAGAACCTTGTCAACGCCAGAAGGCAAAAAGAGGCATATGCTGTCATAAAGAAAGACCAAACCCTGATCAGAACGTTACCATAAACAGCTATAACTTTGAGGTAGTTGGGGCTTTGCCTATATTGGCTCCGCTATAAATACAAATTATAACATCAGCGCTGAGATCAAACGAAGAATACCTCTAGCTATTAAAGCTAAGCCCTCTTTCGAAGAACTGAAGTGTCGCTCTATGAGACCAATATCATCCCGTCCTACTATATGGTGTAGAAGCATGGATAATTTCAAAAGCGGATGAAGGCCCCGTTGTTTCGAGAGAAAAGTGTGATCTTTTGTCCCATCTGCATTGACGGTGAGTGGAGAAGAAGATTTAATAACCAATTGACTTAGCCAAAAGGATACAATGCCAATCTAATTAAATGATTAATGACAAAAAAAGTCCAACCAGCTTACATGTTTAAAAAAAAAACTTAAATTAAAATTAAAATTAAATTATTTCTGCAGTCAAACTAAAAGTCAAATTTTCTTTTAGTGTCATAGAAAGGTAACTCAATCAGAAAAAAGTATTTCCAAATTGAAATATGTTTATCTATCAAACTTTTCAATCTTGTGCACAACATTAGATAAATGTTACTAAATCAAAAACGATTATTTCCAAATTGTTGTCCTGATCACTTAAAAGAATACATTCGTAAGTAAGTAATTACCGAAATGTTGAATTAAAATTAATGTTGAATATTCAACTTTACCTTCATAGCAGGTTACCATTCCCCTACTTATCCCCATTTCAAGTAATAAAACAAATATAAACTTACGGGGAGCTAAAAAAAATGAGTATCTTAAAGTTGATGTTGGGAGCAAATTAAATAGCACCTTAATGTTTTTTTTTATCATGAGATGGGAAGTTCATGGTATGGGCAGGTCTACTCGCACCCAAACCAATTTTTTTAATTGTTCCGTATCTTCACTATATTTTCAATTGAATCGTTCTTCAAATCATATACTCCCTATGAGCATCAACCATAACGAACTTCATTCATCATTTCCCTGAAGAGAGTGTCATGTCATCGACTTTAGAGTAAATTTACACCAAGAGACATTCCCTACAGCTAGACGTTTCAACCACAATGCGAATGCAATATCATCAACTGCACATCTAAAGCACAATTATGTAATGTAGTGAATGCAACACCATTCACCTTTTGGCGTTCCATCTGTACATTATGGAGCCAATACGCACATGCCAGTCTTATGCAGTGCACATATGCACCCATCTATTTGTCAGCTGAGCATTCCTATTGTCACTTACAACGTGATTGACTCTTAATCTTAACCAATTAGCCTGTTGACTTCTCCTGTTTACAGGTAACAGGTGTAAATTAAAAGTCTACTTACGGTACCAATTTCCGATGATCTTAATTAGAATTAATTGCACAACTTAAGAATGGATTTTCGTAGTTAATTCATTGCACATCCTTGACAAGCAATTGAGAAACTCAAAATAAAATGACCAACAACTTCTCAACGGTCACGTGAAATAGCTAATTTCTAAAGTCTCTAACTAGTGTCCAATACGAATGCAAGTAGAATCTCAAAGAAAGGGTTATTTTTTTTTGTTCGTGAAGGAAGAGCCTATTGAGTGCGTCAACCATTAAGAGGCATTAATTACACCCAAGTAGCCATTCTTGAGTGTGTGCATTACAATAGCAGAATGATGAACCCACTGGTCAATGAGGGGTTTGTTTTACACTTCTTATGTTTTGTATAGATACGCGTCGGTACTTTTCTGCCCTTTCCAGCTAATCTTTCTTTTATGAATAAGTTGCATACTCGTATATGGACTTTTTCCTTTGAATGACAGTTTCTTTTTTTTTTATTGCAGAGTGTTTCTGGAACGAGTGTTGACCGCAAACTCAAACGTGAGGAACATCAGTACGCATGAACTAGTGTATCGTTAAACACGGAATAATTATGCTGCAAAATCCGTCAAAATATCATCCGAATCCGTTATCACACTTCCTGGCATTACACAATACTTCAAACGTGCAACATGTCCAGCAACATCAACATCCCCACATGACCCACAAGCATCACATAGTAAATAATTCACCACACTTGGAAGGAAATTCATCGCTAGATGTGGGCAAATCCTTTACTATAGCTGCCATCTTGGGACTGCAAAAGAGTGCAATAGACAGTAGCCACAAGGACTACAATAGTGTTATGAATTTATCGATAAGCAATAACCACAGTAATCACCATCAACACATCATCAGTAGTCATGTGGATAATTGCACAAGTGTCCCGGCGAATACAAGTGCAAGTGTTAATAAATACGAATGTGATACTCTGAATTCGGTAAACAGTGTAGTGAATAGATATTTACCGCCAACGGCGCCCGGAGTCAATGATAACACACAGAATTCTGGACATATGCGTTTAAATGCTTTTGGACATCACGCGGCAGCTGCGGCCGCGGTATCTGCAGCAGCAGCGGCCGCTGCCGCTAGTGCACCATCCGCCTTACAAAGTTTGCAGCAACTGCATCAGCATCACGCCCAGCAACAAGCAAACATGGGATTCCAGAGAGAAAAGATCAAAAGTGGTAAGTTTAAGTAGAGTTATTTTCTTTTTATTAAGTGTAAGCTTCTCAAATCATTATCGTTTTTGGTTGGTGTGGAACAAGGCTTTCTGATCTGAACTCAATTTAACCCTGGTGATGGATATTTCTCAAAATATTGCTAAAACCAAAAACATTTGATATTTTAGCTCGCATAGTATGATTCAGCTTGAAAAACTTAAATTTGGCTTCTGAAACTTTAGCTTCTTATATGTTTTAAACCCGTTGAGTCACAGTGGTACTGCCAGAGCACCACCTATTTAAACCGCTGTCAAAAATGTTCTACTGCATATTTTGGTCTGAATTTTTGTACTCGGGAGTTTTTGGGGTCGCTAAACATGAATCTGAGGTTATATTGGCGGAATTCAAAATGATGGATCCAAGATTATGGACATAATATGTGAAACTGAACTTATAATTTAGACTAACCAGACAAACATTATTTCACTGCATATTTTGATCTGAATATTTGTACACAAGGGTTTTCAGGTTCGTAGATCACAAAACCAAAGTCATATTTGCAAAATTCAAAATGGCGGATCAAAGATGGCGGAAAAATGTGTGAAATTGAACTAATCATTTCGACAAACCAATCAAACTTAATTCTACTGCATATTGCATATTGTAATCAGCCGACTTCATACCTAAATATATCGATAAAAAAAAACAATGTATTACTGACAGTCGGACATATTGGATCCGCCATCTTGGACCGAAACACTAACATTAGACTCGTGATCTGTGACCTTGAAAACCCCTATAAACAAATTTTTTTTTGGAATTTGATTGAATTTTACGAATTTAGTCCGCCATCTTTGATTTACCGTTTTATAATTTGTAAATCTAACCTCAAATTTGTAATTATCACCACGAAAGGGCAATCGAGTACAAAAATTCAGACCAAAATATGCAATACAATTATGTCTGATCGGTTGGTCTAAACGATTCAATTGCACAAAATCTAGGCCGCCATCTTGGATTCGCCATCTTGAATTTTGCAAATCTGAGCTCATATTCGTGATCAGCATCCCCAAAAACCTCTGTATACCAATTTTAGTGAAATTTGATTGAAATTCACAAATTTGGTCCGCCATCTTGGATTTGAAAATTATAAAAATATAACCTCAGATTCGTGATCAGCGACACCAAAAATTCAGGTCAAAATATGCAGCAGAAAAAAGCATGACTCAAAGGGTTAAATAGCTTTTTTAAAGTCTTCCTAGTAGATTATAAATATTATTATTATTATTATTTATTTACCTATACATAAATTTACAGTGTAATACTAACAAGCTAGTAGCTACCAGGCCTTTTAGCTAATAAAGATTAAAAATAAACTGTTTAAAGTGACAATTTTCTCCTGAGGCCATGCTTCTCTTGGAATATCAAGTTTGCAAGATTTTGAGAGCTTTTTTTGTCATCGATAGCAAAGTATGTTTTTCCCAAAGTTTTTAAAATGCGCTTAAGGGGGTATTCAAGTCTAGAGGCATGAATTTCTTGTAATTTTTGAAATGTCATAAAAAAGGCTATTAGTATATCTACAATCCATTTTTAACACAACAAGAATACAGAAGAAAATAAAAAAAAAATAATATTAAAAAAGTTGAAAACTTCAAAAATTGGCAGTTGTGGGTCTTAAAAAATTGAAGCGTAACCATACCCACGATTTTAATCCCCCTAGCAATCTGAAACCAAAAAAAAAAAGATTATTAATCTAGAATAATGTCGCAATGTCTGAAACTACGGAAAAGTTGGAAAGACTTTTTTTCACAAAATGGCGACTGCCTGAAAAAAAAACAATTTTTGTACCACTTTTTTGACTGTTTCGAATTTTAAAAAAATTGGGGATGGGGATAGTTCCAGTCTATGAAGAAGATTCTCTTAAAATTTCAAGTAAATCGGTCCAGTAGAACCTGAGAAATAGTGGGTATTGTTTTGCAAAAGACAGTTTCGAGAAAAACGCGTTTAAAGTTTCGCGTAAAGTTTTTCGCAGTCTAAGTCATGAAATGATATTGTAGACTAACATTTATTCAATCTGTCATTGCTGCCTCATACATAGGACCTTTCTCGACTTCGAAAAAACTATTTTCCACGTTTCTCTCTTCATATCGAGTAGTTCTGGCCTCCTTTGATGCGTTGGAAGCTCGTATCTCGGAGAGGTCAATCCGGGTGTGTCTCGTTTCACAGCAAATGAATGAGCTTCCGGGACAATTTTCATTCCCATAAGCTCCATCATTTTTTAAATAAGACTGAAGCCCATTAAAAAAAAATATTTCACAATATTTTTATTTCACTCACAGCACATCCATTAAGTTTGAAGGTTAGAATTAGCAGCTGGAGACGTAAGTGAACAATAAATATAAAAGATCCAAGTCACCTTTCGTTCTTGTATTACAATTTATACAAAGTACAAAAGGTTTTACTGAGAAATATGGATTCAGGTGGACGGAGAATCCCTAATGTCTTTTGTTCGATTAGTTCCGGTCGAACCAGTTTGGATGCCGGGTCGGCAAAATACTTATATCTCCAAAAAAAAATTTGAATTTTGAAAAATTCTCTTGAAAATATACAAAAAAAATTGATTTTTTTTAAATTTCTAGACTAGAATACCCCCTTAAGTTTGCAAGATGTCAAGATCCTTCTCTGACAACCGATAGTGTTATTTCCAAAGTTTTAACAAAGCTCTGTTCATAATTTAAGCCTAAAAAAACTGGCTTGTTTGCGATTTGCCTGGCAACACCATAGACTTCCCATTTGATTATGAAAAAAAAACTACCACCGCTCTGTTAGTTAAAGTATGATCTTTTTTCTAATCGAAGAACGTAAGGTGAAATCTGGCTTTACTCTGCTGGGTAATGATATGCTAAACAGTCTTATTTAGTCTGTCACGGATAGCTCTTGCTAATTTTTCGATTGCACATATTTTCCTTAGAAAAACACTTCATGTGTCCAATAATCTGATCTATGCATACACTCCCGAAGGTCCTTTAAAAGTATTGAGCCATTTTGTCAATATCTCTTCTGCATTATATGGAGAAGAATTTATTTTCCATGAAAGTTCCATGAAAGTTTTGATTTGCATGGGAACACTTTTCTTCCTGGTAAAAAGTGGCAGTTCGATTTTCGGATCACATCTAGTCCGTTTTTCTTTGCAGATTTTTATAATTCCTGCCACTTGGATTTTTATAGATTTTTTAACTTTGGAAAAAAAATAACAGTGACCAGAATATATAAGTCATTAAGACCTCTGAGATTTGATTCATAATTTGGGACCACAACAGTAGTGAAATTACTTAATTTTCGGGTGTTGGGCTTTAACTTTAAAAGCGATCACTTGCTATCAATTTGGTTTGTCTTGAGTTTCGTTTACAAAATCAGTGGACTCTTCGATATTAAGACCAATAGTTTCTATGAGCTTATTTTCGCTAATTTGGTTAAACGATAAAAAAAAAAAAAAATTAAAAGACGGATGAGTTGTAATTCGAAGTCTTGCTGCAGTAAAGATGCTCCACAGCTCTGAAGTCAAAACAAACAAGAAAAGCGATGGCTCCAAAATCGTCTATAGATGTGCCTGATGCGCCAGCGTTGCAGACCTCTTCCATATCGGTGAACTTGATGAAAATGCCGAAAATATTGACCAAAATTGAAAGATTAACTTTGGGAGATACTTCCCCACTCAATCGATCTAATGTCACGACCCTATTTGGGAGGATTTTTTGTCGACAGAGACAGACAGAAGGATTGAGCGTTGAATATACGTGTTGATTTTCCGACCAAGCATCCATCTTGCATCTTTTAAGTTGAATGAAATGAGTGGTTCTTTTAGGGCTTGTTTAGCTTCAGCATCCGGGTCAGCGTGTTCTGGTATCGCGGCAAGTTTTTACTATAAAAGATTTAATAGAATCCACAATCGTATGACAGGTTATTTAATTGTGTACCACAGGGACATACCTATAATTTAATGAAATCTGTTCCAAATAAGTAGGGATCGGTTCACCCGTATAAAAAGTATATACAAAGCTTGTGTTTGAATGGGCGTAGTTTCATATATAAATACATCGGCGTCTTAAATACAATTTTTTTATTCTTGAATATACAATTCTTACCTTTCAAAAATTCAATCTTAGATTTAAGTTTGTTAATGTTGTTAGCGATATAAGTTATGATCATATCATATAACTCATATTCTAATCGAAACATATCGTTAAAAGCGACTTGAAGTTTATTTGCTGAAACAAAATCAGGTTAATTGGAACTAAAATTATTCCCATGAACATAAGGCAACCATATATTCGACCTGCAATATGATTAATTATGAACGAATTGAATTTGTGTGTTCGATAGTAAAATAGGCGGTGTGTTTTTACAGGTTTTCTGAGGAATGAAAATAGCATGGGACTTAAACGGATTAAGCATAAGACCATTATCGTCCTCGTTCAGTCGGAAAAGATAACTTTATAAGACCAAGGCGCATTGACTTTGACATCATCTGCATAAAGGTGTAAATTTAAATACCTACATTCATGGAGAATGCCGAACTGCGGTCTTTCGGTCGGGGATCACATCTAGTTCTTTTTTTTTTGGAAGATTTTAATAGTTCTTGATACGCGGATTTCAATAGATTCCTGGATAAGATGTTTTTTTTATCTTATCCAGGAACGTTACCCCTCCATTTTTTTTGAAGAGTCTCTACATTTATTATTTATGCATCTTCGTTCTACTGCACATGATCTTGCGCGAGTGAAGCACATTGTTCTGCAGTACAGATTTTTCTTATAAACCTAAATTGATGTTAAACTTCAAAAAAATTGTTTTCGTAGTAAGTTGGGTTTTCCTTTTTTAACATTTTCTTTTCGGTACATGGTAGTACATGCAGAGCACATCTAGGCACACTATTTGCGGTTCCTATCGAATCAAAACACAGGGCCAACTTCACTTGAGAAAAAGGACCTCCCTCTAAAAATTGCATCCTTCAAGAAATTTTTTTGCGATGCACGTGACAGCACAAACCAAGCACATTTTCGCACAATTTTTTTTAAGGTGAAATTCCAATATGGCAGTTCTAATTTCATGGACATAACTTTTTTACAAAGCCAGGAAGTGATTTATTTCGGTCTGTTGATACCATCCTTGACAACTTTGAATGTTAAAGTGGACAGAATGCTTAACACAGATGTTTTTAGTATTTCGTCATGACACTCTCGCAAAAATGCAATGGAGCCTTCGTACTCGGTTTGAATCATTCTTTTACCTAACCTAGGAGGCCCATGGCACCATCGTCACAGCTCTTCGTCACCCTTGAGTTAAGATGAGCTGGTTGAGTTGACATGCATTGCCGGAAAGATCACTTATGCACTTTCACTTAACATTATTTAACAAGTGACGTTGAAGGCAGATTTTATTTTCGGTGATAAAAATTCGAATTCACAAGGAACAAACCGTACATATATAAGATACCATAGATTGTTCTCGCTTGCTGGCTTATTTTCAACTCCTACGAGACAAAACTCCGACGACGCTTTTATTTTGTTATCTGTTTCAATTTGTCAAATTATGAATACTTACTGAATTACATCCTACGTAATTAATTATCAAAAATGTAATGGAGTTTATTTTTTTTAATTACTTTTTTCAATAGCTTGTAATGGGTATTTGACAATTTTCAACTAGTTTTAATGTGTAATTGAAAATCGTCAATTATAATTACATGTTATGAATAATTGATATTTTTTTTCAATTACAATTACTTGTAACTGTAATCGGAATACGTATAATTACTAATTACTTTTAATAGTAATTAACCTTATGATCATTTGCACGAATTACTTCTCAACTCTACTATGTAGTCAAAACAGACATGCAGGTGGGTGGCTCCATAATTGTCTAAGGATATTCCAGATCTCATCCATATCGGTGAATTTAATGAAAGTTCTGAAAAAAGTGGCCAAAAACCATAGACGAGCTTTTTCGAGATATTTCAGGTAGTCTAGAGATCAAAAGAAAATATCATTAACGTGATCGATTCAATGACTCGATTGACGTCAAATTTGGTGCAGGTAGGGGACATTTTTTTAACGGCAAAGAGTCCGAATTTTGATTAAATACCCAATCATTTTTATGAGCAAGGCTTATTTGATTTGTTCAATTTGCTAAGTATAAGTATCTGATAAATCTAATTGTAAAATATGTTGAAAAAAAAACCCAAGTTTTATTTTTTGGAACGCTCTAGTAATTAAACTTTCACCCCTTTATTTCGGATAAAATGAAAACGCCTTAGAAATATTGAAAGTTCTTAGTCAATAGTACACATGAACTACAATTTTTTTTCTTACATAACCTGAATACTCAATTTTAATTTACTCCTTTTTGCATTGATATTTTCATCACGATTTCTGATTTCTAAAAAAGGAAGATGTTTATTAAAAGCAATTAATTCCATTTCCTTTGAATGGCTTAAAACAATTTCGTTTTCTATTTCTTTCAGACAATATTGGAAAGAAGTCTACACTGAAAAACAAACGAGTGCGCACAATATTCACCCCCGAGCAATTAGAAAGACTAGAGGCTGAATTTGAACGACAGCAGTACATGGTTGGGCCAGAACGACTATATTTAGCGCATACGCTTCAATTGACTGAAGCCCAAGTGAAAGTGTGGTTCCAGAACAGAAGGATAAAGTGGAGGAAACATCATTTAGAAATCACACAACAGCGGTTGGCGCTTCTTCGTCAAACACAACTGCCTCCGGGAAACGAGGATGAAATCAAAAATAATTGCGAGGATATAAGACAGATAGGAAGCAATCGCCAACCATCTGAGTCAGACCTATCCGTTTGCAATGACTCGATGGATGGTGAAAGCGTGGCTGAAGGTGATGAGACTTAAATGGAAGGCTTGCACAGTATATTTCTTACAATGCTAAGAACGATTTCAAAGAAGCACAGGGTGTAATCTATTTCAAAACGAGAAACAGTTACTTGTAAATACATAAGTTATTATAAAATGTAAGTTGTATCTTAAAAAAAAAATAGGCTATTAAATAAAAAAGTAATTAACTTAAATAGTGTTGTTGATTGTCGTGAAAAAAAATTGAAAACAAATAATGAATTATAGAGCACAAAGCAAGTGACTGCAAATACTCTGACTTAAAACAGGATGTAGCGTTAACTGCTACGAGTCGTGGAAAAAAAGTAACAGGGTCGAAAGCACCAAGTTGGCATATTTTAATTGACAGCAAATAAAGTTTACAATCTCATTGGTACAATGGAACGTTAAGAAACATCACAATCGTATAGTGCAGTTTCAAACTAAATCACCAGGGATCGAATTATGCCATCCGTGCACGGATGGGCAATCGTACGAACAAAAATTACGTGACTCGTCATACGAACGAACGTATTGGGATTAAGTCCCACGAATGATCACGGAACGTAATTTTCACGAGAACGAAAAACATGTACTAGATTTTGTACAGCAAACGTAATAGTTTAAATGTCAAACACTAGTAATCTGTCAATAAATATGCCATTTATTTGAATTAAAAAATTGTGCAAAATTAGTTCTTTTCCCGAGTTGCTTTTATTTTAATGCTCTTCCGACTCAGAAGATAGTGATTTTAAGGAAAATGTTGTTCGTAGCGAAGTTTCCATAATATTTCTAAGGGGGTGAAGAAATTTTCCTTTTACGACTATAGCTATGCCGTCTGCATAGGCTATTGGCTTGCAGCCGATATGACAAAGCATCATAAGAATTTCGTTCAATACCAGTATCCAGAGGAGTGGGGAGAGTACGCCTTCTTGCGGGGTTCCCTATGACTGCCATCCCTTTAAGATTGTAGTGTCCTAGCTCGGAGCAGATACTTCTACAGGATCAGACGTTTTTTTAATATGTTGATTAGGACATTGATTTTTTCTTCGGACTTAACATTATTAAAAGCACCCGATATGTCAAGGAATGCAAACATTGTATATTTTTTGTGTTCAAAGGATTTTTCAATGGTGCTGACTAAGGAGTGAAGTGCTGTTTCTGTTGAATATCCCTTACGATAAGCATGTTGAGAAGGTGATATATTGTAGATTTGAGGTGATGCCTTCCCTAATATGTAGATCCACCAACCTTTCAATTGATTTCAGAAGAAATGTGATGGGTCTGAAATCCTTTGGGAAGCTGTGTGTCGTTATCCCACTCTTTGGTATGAATACTTCTTTAGCTTTCCTCCATACTTTTGGAGTGAAGCTGTATTTTGAACAGCTGCTAAAAATAGCTCTCAGCCATGGTGAAAGTATCTCAAGACCCTGCTGTAGTTCAGCCGGCCTGACGCCGTCCAGACCTGGAGATTTGAAGTGCTCAAAGCTATTAACCGCCCAATCCAGCTTAGATTTTTTTGTGCAGTCAGTGTTTATGGGATCCTTTTTCACAGGGAAGTGAGTGTCGATCAGGAGTTTGAGGGTCTCCTCAGCGGATTCCGTCCAGACTCCGCCGGACGTTTGAATAAACGTTGGCATGGTTGGTGTCGTTGAAAGTAAAAATCTTGACTCCAGGATTCTTTTGCGCCGCCTTGACCTCCTTTTTATAGGTCTTGAGGTTTTGCTTATACAGATCCCAGTCCGCTGTCCCTCTGGAGAGTTTTGCACAGTTGAAACATATTCTGCTTTCTTTGCGTAAAGCTGAAAGGTCAAAGTTCCACCGTTGCGGTTTGCTGCTTTTACTCTGTCTGCTTGTAGGGCATGCTTTTGAGAGAGCAGATAAACGGAGTAAACTTTACCTTTAATTTACTAAACGGTGCGTTGTCGAAAGAGTTCCAAAGCGGATCAACCGGAAAGCGGTCGATCAATAATTAGCTAGACAATTAAATTTCCTTTTCTGCGAGAAAATAATTTTTTTGACACTTACCATGCGGCTTTCCAAACTATGCCAAGGATGCTTCACTCAGTTAAAAGCTCGCATGAGTTGAATTTCACAAAACTCTCTAAAAGACTCCCTTACACGCTAACTTAAGACCCCTTTCAGATCCCTTGAAGAAGAATTGGCTTGGTGGAAAAAATTTGCAAACAATGCGGAGGTAGAGTTCGACTATTTTAATATGCTCGATGATTCTCGTTGTAGGAAATATTGAACATCCATGTGAAACGTGAAACGTGAAACGAACTAAAAAGAAGCTATGAAAAGAAGTGAAAGTTTTTTTCAAAATTTTGTGTGCTTTCTTTCTTGGGTACGATTTTTATGGGACTGCCCTCATATCTTCGACGGTCAAAAATCGAGGTCTTTTTTCAAGAGACAAATCGAAAAAAAAAATCCACAAACTGTTGATTTGAAAGGTCCAGCTTCGGAGCTTATCTAAAGTATTGCTTACAAAGAACAACGTGACTTCGATGCTCTCGTAAGGGCTAGTTGAAGATGAGCACAAGCTATGTCCAACGCGAGTTGGAGATGAGCATAAGCAGCAAGTCCACTATGTCCAGCTGCGCAACAATTTGAAGTGAAACAATTGCAGGAGTCCTATCTAAATACAAGTGAGGAACATTAATATGAGGAACGATCTGAGATGGAACGCAGATGAGATCCGTAGCCAAGCTGGAAAGAAACCTCTTCGTCCTGATATAAGAGCCTACGGGAGACAATAAGCTGAATTTTAAGAAAGATGTTTTTCCATATAATATAATTGCAAATGCATTTTAATATATCTTAAGGCCACATTTGAATAAAATTTGAGGATATGTGTTTGCTTGATTCTATTGTCTTAGCGCAATACAAGAGGTGGAAAGCTGTTGCAGAAAAGTAAAATGTGCGTCAAGTAAAAGGCCAAAAATTAAATCAAGATATAAAACGCAAAACAACGTTGAAGCATAATTCGCAAAAATCACTGTGGATATTGCCAGACCATATATGCTATTCTTCTCCCGTAATCGGGCGGGATAGAAGAACGCTTTAATAAGACAGGACTAAGATCAACACATTCCCCTGTTTTCGATGCATTAGAGCAATGCTGTTCATTCCACTGCAGAGCAAACTGCATTGAACATTTTATAAGGGCGACATCTACGGCCTCCAAGTGAAGTGAAGTACCGATCCTTGAATTCAGATCAAAAATGAAGCACGGGCTTGTGGTAACCATAAAGTTAGAAAAGACGACAATAAAATAAGAAAACGGGGTCAGGCTAAACCAGCTTCATCGATAGATAAAGAACCCACCAACACTTTTGAAAGACTGGAAATGGCCGTAAAAAGTAATCAAACGCATCAACGATGGTGCTTATCGAATCCAACGAGGCGTAGGTACTATAATTAAGTTCAGAATGCAACAGGTTTCAAGTTGTGTTGAAAACGCTCTTTCAACAGTTTCAACGCAGATTTTGCAATAAGTTTAGTAGTGCTAAGATTGACATCGGAAATGGTGAATGTGAATTTACGTTACGAAACTGAGCAAAAGTAAAATTCATGTTTATGTTTGCATGTCAAGCTTCTATCAAAAAAATTATAACACTTTATTTATAGATTTATTATAAAGAATAAATGTGAATAAATGTTTATGTAAATTTTGATATAAATGATGTTTTACACAGAGAATTAAAAGAATATCCTAAAAGTTCCATTGTAACCCTGCCACATTTTCTTAACAGCAAAAAGAAAAAAATAATAGTGTGCGAACGCATCCCACACTTATGTCAAATTTGCGTTGTTTATGTTTTAGTTCGGTTGAGTTTTATTTGTTTCAATTTCTTTTTGTTAATTTTATTTCATATCGTTTTGTTCAGTATTTATTTGTGGCCCTATGGCGACAAATCCGACAATTGCAGGAAGGCCAGAGCCTCCGCCAGGCTTAAAATCCCTCATCGACCATTGTTTGGCTGTGTATCCAGAGCAGCCGAATCCACTGCAAGTAACCACTGTATTGAAATATTGGCTTGGTGGTCAGGATCCTTTGGATTACATTAGCATGTATCTGAACAAAGGTGATAAAGAGCGGGGTATTCCGCCACACTGGCATTATATAAGTTTCGGGCTAAGTGACTTGCATGGCGATGGACGAGTGCATGCTGTTGAGACACCAATTGATGGAATACGCACTTCAGGTATCGGATTTGAGCTCACATTTCGTCTTCTTAAATCTGACGGAGATGCTGAGTCTCCAGATGAAAAGAAACAACGTCCACCGACTTGGCCAGCAAATCTCCTCCAAGCACTCGCTAGATATTGTTTCCAAACGGGAAATCGATTCTATGTCGGTGACAATGTGCCATGGAGAAAGGCATTGGATGGTTCTAGCTCGCTAATTCAAAATATTTTACTGGCACAAGACCCACAACTCGGTTGTTTGGATTCACCATTTGGTTCGGTGGAGTTTTGTCAAATTGTCGGAGTTACCGAAGAGGAAATCGAACAAGCATCACGGTGGAACGGCAAAGGAGTGTTAAATTTTCTATCTCAAGATTCGAAAACAGGCGGTGATTTTCTCATAACAGATATGAATCGATCGAAGAGTGTCTTTGAACTGTTTCCTGAAACGCTCTTGAGTTTACAAGATGACCTAGAAAAGCAGGGATCCGATCTGGCTGGAGTAAACGCTGATTTTACTTTTAGGGAAATCCCAAAGCAGAACTTCAAACAGGAAATCGATTCCGATAGCTTGAATGAACAATGTCTTTCACAGGAAAACAATAAGACGCCGAGCAATGATATACGCGAAAGCAACGAATTTCTACAATCAATGTCGGTGTGTAATTCCCTGCAGAAGTCATGTCCTCTTAATTATCAACCAAATGCTCCAAATTGTATACCATTGGATGGAATTGAAATCACTCTGGCGCCCTATGCGGCAAAGTTCTTGTTGCTTTCCATAAAAGATCGCATACGCCATGGCAGACATTTCACCTTCAAATCGCAGAACTTAGCGCTGACTTTTGTAGCGGAATCCGTCACAGGGTCTGTGGTCACAAAGGAATATCCTTTTGGTGTACTGGGTTACTGGATTCAAGTTATGATTACTGACGATTTGGTTCCAAGGATGATCGAAACATTCCAAAACTCGCTTGATCCCAAAGGCAAAGTAACTGAGGATTTGGAACTTAACTTTCCAGACAAGAGCTTGAAAATCATAATTGCGAATCCTTTACCATCTTCCGTCAACTTAAACAACAAATAATCTACGCAAAACTTCTCTTTATTAAACTAGTTTGCTAGTTACATTTCAATAACTGTGTACTTCCATTTATTTTTATACTCAAGAACATGTTTCTGACTAATGTGAATAAATATATTTTTATACTTTTTAAGGAAACGTTTATTGAATTAATTTTGACTTTAACTAGACTATAAGTACGTTCACCTAAACTAAACCAATCATTCTTGATGCCAGTGTAGAAAATTTGGAAAATTTTAAAGGACAAGGTAATATTGAAAGTCAAATTCTTTCAAAGCTATAAATCTTACGAACTGGATGAGATTCACTTACTGACTTCGTACCAAATTGAGTAAACATTTAAACCGAGTCTATACTGGCATTTGCTCTATTTTTTTGTCACTGAACACATTCGAATCTCTCTTGACCTGTAAAAAGGGTCAATATAAGAACCCAACATGCATACCATACGCAGGAAAATTATTCACCTGACAAACGTGGAGTTATCTCACTGTCACTCTGGAGAATCAGATTGAATTAAAAGGTCTTCGCCGAGGAGATTTGGGAGGAACGTAATAATGTATTTAGTTCTTTGGATCATCACTATTCTTACGGCAAGGCAAGGTGGCTCGGAATAGTTCATGACTTCAAGCTTGACTTTAAAAGGAATAAAGAAGAAAGGATAAAAAAACGTTTATTAATAGTATTATTATAACTTAATTAGAATTTAAATAGATAACATTATACATTTTTTTAAGCAATGGCTACCTGGGCTTTCAGCTTTCTTATAATTAAGGGAGAGTCAGATTTCGTTAACTATGTTTAATTTATTTAGCATTCGGTAAACTTAATTAATATTTTCTATGGATGGAGTTTTAAGGATTTAGGAAAAGGTATGCATTAGGGAGTACTTGCTTGGATGCGTCTTTTAATTGTTTGCGCTCATAGATAAAATGCTTCCACGTTATCATAGAATAGGTGACACTCAGGTGGTTGGGTTTTCCTTTCATTAAGTGTCTATGGGAGAGATTTGAATGACCCAGACGAAGTCTAGAGAATAATTTTGTTTTCATGTAGGAGCAATTGCTAGGGAAGGAGATCCTCTTACTAATTAAATCGATTTCCCTTTTGTCTTCCTATTATTTTATCATTATTAGCATAATGTCTGTCAGATTTTGCGCTTTATCGGCTGCATCGTTCTCTCTTAATCTAATGTGATCTGGTTTCCACATGAGTTTGGTCTTTTCATTAGAAGTGATAGGTTTATCATGTATCCGTTCGATTATTGGAGTTCTGTTGCTGAAATTTTTATCGGCTCGATACTTGAAAGGCTGTCGGTACAAATGGTAGCGTTGTTATTTTCTGACAATTCTAGCGCCTTGAGTATTCCAATCGCTTCGGCTGTAAGGACAGAGGAGAAATCTATAAGGTAGACTTTAGAGAGTGTGTTACATTTTTGGTCAAAAACTGGGAAGGATACTCCCGATTAAGATCCGTCAGTAAATAGTTGGTTAGAATATTCAGGTTTGTTTTCCAAAAGTTCGAGGAACATTTACGTGAATGCTGCTTCTGTTTTTTATGTTTTCTGGCATGGATGAAGATGAGTGTCGATGGATGGTTTTTAAGCAGCCAAGGCAGGTGGATTGGGTCCTTGTATTGCTTGGTTGTAATTGAAAGGCCTATTTTTTTACATGCATCGCAGTATTATGGATAGTAAATGGAAATTAAGATCATTTTTTTGTGACAATGCGGTACCAAAACCAATAAACAAACACTTATTTATTTTTAAACTTTATTATTCCTGAGTATATAAGAAATTTGAAAATAAAAAACGAAACTCATTGCAAACAAAAACAAGAGGAAAAAAGGAGAACATTAATTCCAAGTGCAATTATAATTACAATTACATTTTATACATGATTGATTGCCCTTTTCATTTTATTTCTTCAATTAATCCGTTTGGCTTTGAAAATACTTACTCTTTTGTGATGTCTTCTCCGATCTGAGCCCATTCTTCTAATAGTACCTGCTTCAGTTGTGTTTGCTTGAAATATGTTGTTTTCTCACATATCTCTCCAAATCTTCCCCCACAGGTGCTCGATTGGATAGTGATCGGGAGACTGTGGTAGGATCATTGGCATGTTCTTCTCCATTATTGCATCGATGAAAACTAGTTCTTCTACCCCCGATGCGGCCACGTACCACCACACCATGACGCCTCCGCCACCATTTCTCACTGATCTCTGAATATTTTTTTCTTCAAGCTCAGTATTATTTTTTGCTTGCGTCTGAAAACATTACGTGACTTCAAAATTCAATTGTCGTATTCTTAAAGCACTGAGCAACTTCGAAACTTTCACTATTTACTTTACTTGCTGCAGGTTTTCTTTCGGATTTTGTTTAACATTGAAATTTATTAAAATTTAGATTATGGTTTGGAAATATGTTCACAGGCTTTAAAGATAAAGGTGCGATTGCTTGCTTCGACCTGACTTGCTTTTTCCAGAGCATTTTCCATTACTTTTCTTAGAATTTCAGGTCTCAGCGCCCTCACTTCTTCTCTGATACACCTTACTTTTAAGGTAGCGCCAAAGAAAAAAATATTGAGCCGTTAAATCGGGCATACGCACTGGCCAATCAACTTCAGAAAAACGCGATGTTATCCGCTCCCAAAAATTTTCCCTCAGAAGAGCCATTGTTGGACGAACTGTGTAAAATGTGGCTCCATCTTGTTGGAACCACAATTCTGTATTGTTCTCTACAGCTGGCCTTGAAAAAAAGTTAATCATTGGCCGCTATTGAAAGCATCCATATTAGCCGCTACTTGTATTCCACTCATACTGTGCATCTAAGTGGGTGCATTTGACGTTCAAGAATTATTTTTAGATTTATATTCACGTTACCGTTGAGGTGAAAATGGGCCTCATCGTTCATAATGGATTTGTAAATAAACTCGTTGTTCTCTCGGGTCATGTCTTGAAAACACCGAGCATACTGAATGCGTATTTTTAGATCATTTGTTTTCAACTCATGAACCAATAATTGACTTATCTGGAAAAGGTGTACCTGCCTTAAAATTCTTTGCAACGAGAACGTCGCCTTGTGGAAGTTTCGTGGGATTAGTCAATAGTTGTTTGCATCCGATTAATGTTCACATCATTTCGAATTGTACGAGGTTTTCCAGCACACGGGAGAAGACAGACATCACCTAGTTGCCGAAAATGGACCTATCGGTAAAATTTTTGAGCACTCTGCGCATTTTGAACATGCAAGAAAATTTCGTTATAATCTTTATGTCTGAATAATTGAATGTCAACTTCTTAAATAAAATTGAATCACATTGGTTCTTTGTCCTGTACTGAATCTTTCCATGATAAATTTTCCAAGTTTTTCAAAGTTTATTCTAAAAAAAAAGAATTAAATAATAAAATCTTAACGTTTCTTGTGTTCCACCCTGTATGAATAGAAGTCGTTACTAAAGTGTAATAAAAAGAGCGTCCTAATGATTTTCCAGTTCACGCCAATTGTCTACGCACAATTTTTTTAGCGCAGTTTACAACTCAATAAAAAAATACTTTTGTCCATGCCACAGAGAGCTTCAAGACAACTTTTAAGTTTTTTTTTTTGATTTTGTTCTTCTGTTATTTGTTGTTTTATTATTTCATATAACTTAAGCTATAAGAGAATAGTTTTGTGCCAAAATAATATATGAATTATTTATTGTTTTCTAACAATGCATTATTATATAGTATTTCAAACTATTGACCTTGTTTAACGGAGTTAGGTCATTGAATTCATATCAACACGGTCCCTGTTCCAAGACACCGTAGCGCAAATCCTCAAGATGATTGTACCAATATGACGGCTCTTCGCATAACCAAGGGTAGCGAATCGAATCGGACAGCTCTCATCTGAGTACAATTTTCGCAGATTTGCATTTAATCCGTTCTGGAACAGGGCCACTCTCTTTCCCAATTTTGGACGTAACTACGTCACACATAAATTGATGGATCACGTCGTAAGCATCTGCATCACTCGTAACACTTCTGGAAAAAAATTCGTCAAAAATGTTGTTGTGCATCGTAATCCGCTGTACACTTATGCTATGAAAAAGCGACGATGAGTCATGAATCACTTGTATATCAAGTTCATTGACTTTTCAAACTTCCACCCGGATTTTTAGGGTTTTATAGAAATAAATTAAAGAGCTATTTCTTCTAGTCTTATCACACTAACTTCCTATGTTATTTTACTCTATTTTATAACTTTCTTGTCATGAAAATAACTCCCAATTTCGTGAAAATAAAAACGACTGACTTATCCGAGTTGACACTCTTATTGGCACTCTTTAAGATTTCGCCTATGATGGTTAAGTGTTTATTTGATAATAACGGCTGAGTCGACAACAAATTATATTCATTTGGCACAAGAGTCCTCTTATATTTCGGAGGTAAACACCGAAGGCACTATCTTCAACAAATCTGTTCAGCTGCTGGGATATGCAGACGATATCGACATCATCCGACAGTCCCAGCGTGCCGTCGTGGAGCCTTTTACGGCGAAACTATCTGGCCTTGAAGTAAACGAGGACAAAACCAAGTACATGTTTTCAACAAACAAAGGAACTTCTGTCCACCACAAAGGACAAACGTCACTGTTGGCAACAGTAATTTCGAGGTAGTTAAGCAGCTTACCTTTCTTGGAGTAAATATCAACTCCACGAACGACACCTTAGAGGAGATTCGGCGAAGACTCACCCTAGGAAATTTGTTTTGCTATCTAGAGATTTTGAGGACATTCGAGTGAAAAGATTTTCCTCGAATATTTGGTCCGCGAGGAGTGCGAATGGATATATCTTCATCCGCGGACACTATAAGTTGCATCAAGATTATGCTCCAGCTAAGAAGATCTTCGTGTCACAGCCCCATGTTCGAGATGACAAGGAAGACCGAACATCCGTTTTAAGGATCAAGCGACCGCACATGGCAGAGCACATGGTCAAGAAAACGGGATCGACAAGAGTGAAAGGCCTACTTGTGTCAGTAAGAAGTAAGTTAGTAAGCAGAAACTTTTCTCGGGTCGGGAGCCCGTTTAGAAAGTACAACAGTACACAGTTCGTTTAAAATAGATTTTCATCATTATATATTGTGCTTTAAGTCTCATTAATACATCGGTGCCTCTAAAATAAAAATTCGAGTTAATTTTGGATATTAAAATTAGATCGATATGTTTACGATGTTTTTGTTCGAAAAATATTGTCAGCACTAACTACTGAGATACCAAGAAGAAATCGACATCATAACTGGCTTTCAAAGTTGCGCCATATGCAATTTTGCAACTTTTGGAGAACATACAAAACTTTGTATAATATGTTCTTATCAAACAATGAATTATTCATACGTCTACCACCTACGACAAATGTTACACTTTGCAAGAGTTACTTCAAAGTAAGTAGCTCGCTTTTCAAGAGGATATTAATACTCTAATAATGGTGTAGCACATGAAGTGGTTTGAAAAACTCAGGCCCGAAACGGGACGGAGTATTTTGATATCGACCTTACTTACTTGCTTTCACCTTATTCGCAGGATTTTATTCGACATAAGTTTGATATATAAACTTTGAAAGTTTAGCAGATTTAGGTAAACACCCTGCCTTCACAGCAGAGCCGTCTATACACAATCTACACTAACCACTATTATGAAAACACGAATTAGGAATAAAGCCGATACAATAACCACTGCAACAACTCCACCCATTAGTTAGACTACTATCGCTGGTCGACCAATCCAGTGCCATTAACTTGATCCCAATGGCCAATGGTGATGACTAGACCAGATTCGAAAAACTAGACCACTCTAGGTATCGAACCTAGACCTATCAATTCAATTAATTGAGAGGCAGATGCTCTGCCAAGTTTGACTACCTCGAAATATACTTCGACTCTGCAAAAGAAAAAGAAAAAAATTAGATGTAATTTGGAAAGTCGCCTGTTTTTTCTTATAGTCGTATCTTGAGTCAAAATAAAATTTCAACTGACTTTTTTTCCACAACTCCAATATCCATATGGTGTACCGGCATAGAGATTGGCAGCACACTGTTAAACTCAGAACAGCTCCAACTTCACTCTCATATTTGACCGATGACTGCTTAGCGCAACTGTCAAAGTGAAAGCGCACCTGTCAGAAATCCATTCCTCTGGCTGGCTGTCGTTTTGCGAAAGCTTTTTCCACTCAATTTACATAGGAAAAATAACTTAATTGAAACCGAATTTCCACTAAAACCAGTGCATAAATATGGAACCCTATGATGTCGTGGTCAATCAACCTGTTGTAATTGATAACGTAAGTTAAGAATATAAGTATAATTCACCGTAAAAATAGTGAAAATCAAGGTGGGGTTCGGTGGAACATCCAACAAAAGAATAAAAAAAAAACGTCTCAATGACATCACCAAACGCCTTGCGTCTCACCATCGATGGCTCACAAACTAACTTTTGCCTTACCTGAAAGTGATGACTAAATTTTCCTTACTCCATCTGCCACGGAAGCTTCAAAAGCAATTAACTTTACCGATCCAGATTAAAACATGAAAAAGTATGCAAAACTCCAAAGTGGAATGATTTATCGTCTATATTTCTTACAAGAAGCTCTGTTATGGGTTCCTGCCAAATTGATTGTTTGCATCATTTCAAACGGTTGCTCCGGAAGTGGATAAACAATTGGAAGACGTTCGGTAACGCTGCGGAAGGGTTTCATCAAAATCGCCGTATTGGGGTCAGGACGTTTGCCACATGGTCCTTGTACCAAAAAGTCGGGGTTCTTTCTTAATTTTCTGTACGGGTCCCGGTAGTAATCTCGTTGATTTTGACAGGAAATATAAAAGCCATCGATTTCTTCGTCACGCTTGTAGTCGACGACGGACAAACCTATTTTCGGTGCAAATCCCAAGATACTCCTCCTTTGTTTGCTGGAACTTTTCGATACCAGAAGCATGTCCACCTGCGGGATTGGTGTAGTTTTCATTTTCACAGATTTATAAATTTAAAATTGTTTTCAAAAAAAGACTTCTGATTCGATTCAATTTTCACAGGGTTCTGGGGTTATTAAGGCTGGTTTTGCCGGTGAACATATTCCGAAATGTCGATTCCCAAACTAGTGAGTACACAAGTTGTATTCAATGAGTTGTTTATTCATGGTGTTTCATTCTATTTAGTATTGGTCGACCAAAACATGTGCGGGTGATGGCCGGTGCTCTCGAGGGTGATATTTTTGTTGGACCAAAAGCCGAAGAGCACCGGGGTTTGCTAACCATACGTTATCCAATGGAACACGGAATCGTTACGGATTGGAACGATATGGAGAGAATTTGGAGCTACATTTATAGCAAGGTAAGTGAATTTATGTTGTATTTATTTGATTATATTTATTTTTTAATAAAAGTATTTAAAGGAGTTGCAAAATTATTCAATTCATGGTCAGAAGCCGATAATTTGGCTTCTGCTTGTTGTATTAGAAAAATTTAAATTGAACAATGATTAAAGCGCTGCAGTGTTACGCACAAGGCTTTTCCTATAATTACTTTCGTAAAAGACTGAAAAAATCAACTCGCATGTCCATTTGTCGTGTAGTCTGTAGTCTTCCTTGAATCTGTGAACTTAATTTGGGGTGAATGTCTGAAATAGTCTGGAGTGGATCAGAGAATGGGAACAGCCACCACACGTCAAGTGCTCGTTGTACTTCTTGATGCACCTTGGAGTCTTCTTCATTCAGAGTATAAAGGGCAAAAATAAAAAGGATGGAATCCTCCAGTAAACAAGATTAAATTGATTAATTTCCGCTGACTACGACATTCCTCTTTAATTTGGTCCATCAGAAATTTGTAAGACTTTCCGTCTAAAGGTACTTGTGCTGCTCGTTCGGTAAGCGTGGAGTGGATCAGAGAATCGAAACATCGACCATACGTCAAGTACTCGCTGCAGGGACATGTGATCCTCGTTTATGATGCCTCTTCTTCATTCAACTTATAAAGTGTAGTTTAACCTCAAACTTAGGCTAAAACCACCATTGAAACAAAAGAATCTGATAAGATAGGGACTCGCAGGGTAGTAATATACTCTTCAATATGTACGCTGAGCAGGGAATAAAACGTTATGATGAACAGGCTTTAATCAACGAATTCAGTTTAAAAAATCAACTCATTTAAAACAAAGTGCATTGTCTTTGCCGCTAAAACTGGGAATCAATGACCTAGTAATAGAGAAAGTTGATAGCATTGAATATTTGGGTGCCCTGATAAACAACACCGTCAACCCAATCAAAAAAATCCAGTGTAGAATAGAACAAGTAGAACGAGTAAAGATTCACCAGTAGCAAAATTAACTTGGCCCTCAAATTCAACTTGGACCTTACACAGAAGAGAAATTAGAAGCCTGGAAGCCTTCGAAATGTGAACTAAAGAAGAATCCTCAGTAGTTTAACAGAGAAACAAACGAAGAAGTAATGAGGCGCATAAACCTAAAGAAAGAGCATGTGATTACCGGTAAAAGGAGAAAACTGAAATATTTGGGTCACGCTTTAAGGAATGAAAAATACAATTTACTTCAAGTTATCCTGCAGAGTAGAATAGAAGGATAAAGAGGTAGAGAAAGACAATGATTATCCTGGATATCCAACATACGAGAGTGGCTCGAAATATATAGAGGTGTTGAAAAAAAAGAAAAACTTAACTCTAAGAAGATGAATTTTTACCAAACTGTAAATTTACAAACAGATTTCAAAATCTGAGCAGCGATGTCAAGGAACGTCCCGTTCTTGTTTTAGAGTGGTCAGAGATGTGTTCACGTCTACTACACCAAAAATGTATCTACCGCAACAATTATGGGCTATAGTTAGTTTTCTTTTCGATTCATAGTCCATGCTTGAGAATAATTCACAGCTGTAAAGTTTACGTTTGACGCAAGGTGGTAGATAGTTTGCCGTCGGTCCAAGGCCGCGAACATCTCCTATCACTTTAGAGACAACGCTTTTTTTATGAACATCCCAGTTGAGTCCTTGACTAAAATATGCATCAAGATTTGATTTTACATAATCGACATATTCAATTGGTGAATTAACGAGTTCGTTTTACTTAAAATCATGGCTGTAGACTTTGTTGGTCTTAATTAAAGCTGGTTTTTCTTCGATCAAATTTATATACGTTTGAGTTAAGTAGTGAAACTTTTTATGTATGTATGGAGTTTACACGTAAAAAACCATTCAGATAAATCATTTATGAAATACATAATAAATAATGGTCCAACAGAGAGCCATGCGGAACACCGGAAGGAACCAATAATCGAGTAGGGCATCTGTTATTGGGTATTGCGGCCGATTGAACAGATACGATGACAGAAGATAAAGCAATGAACTATCAAAAGATCAGTAACACTTTCAAAAGCTTTCAAAAAATCTTAGAAAACTATGGAGGCTAGAACGTATATCCTCATAAATGTCCTCTTAATAATGCAGTGATGCAATTATGCTTTGCGCCGAAACACGTATTTTGATAAAATCTGGTTAAATATTCTGCAAACCTACCAATTTTATATTGATTATGGTTCCCATATTACATGTTTTATCGACACAAGAAATAGAAAACGTATTGGCCTGATTTTTCGTCAGGACGGTAGGTTTGGGATGAAGCATAACAGTATAATAATGCTGGATGCATACCTTGTTCAATACAGTAATGATTGTTCAGGGCTTTTTGAACAAATACTGAACACTTTTCCAGAAATTTGTGCTTGAACCACTTTTACAAAATGTATTTTCATAGTATGTTAGCTTATTTCTAATTGATTTACCCACGATAAACCCGCTTTAGTCATCAGACAGCCGTGTTTTTTTTTGCATAGCTGACCATCTTATATGCAATATTCATAGTGTGTGCAATCAACTTATATTACTGGAAATATTACAATTCTTTTTACTGCCTTTCCTTTCTTCAGTCTATACAGATTATTTATTCTCGGTGGATCACCTCAAATAAGTTTGGAAAAAAAAAGGCAGAGATCCTTACCCAACGTCTATAGTCTTTTTTTGAACTTGGAGAGTATCTCGTCTAGCCCAGCCGTTTTTTATATTTTGGAGTATTCGATCACTTTACGAACTTTTTCGACTTTTTTAACGACACCGTCAAGAACTCTCTACACTTTGCAGGTTGAATTTGGGCCCACTTCTTCGCGGGTCTCGTTTTTCCAATACCGGCAAGGTCTCCCAACATGTCCGTTTAAATCAACGACAACAAACAAAACCTCTTTTTTTGTGATGTTGTTGGTAAAGCTGTGAAAATCGAACCAGAATGGACTTGGGAGCATAATCACAGACAATTTTACATACATCAACTTCCATCACCAGCTTGAGAACGGTCGCGGGAATCTGCAATCATCAAAACCTTTCCCAGTAGCACTGGCGCAAGATTGATACATATTCCATTCTTACCCTGTTCTGCTCCGGAGTTCGTGATTTCGTTTTTAAACATACCTATTACAGTATAATTTCGTGTGTGTTTTAATAACATGGTTTTATTAATTGAAGATCGTTATAAGATCTCCTCTCTACGTCTTACATTGAACATTGCTTGCTTCAATATTCCCCTCCTCCTTGAAAATGAGGCTGAAGACACACCGAGAAGATATCTTTTTTGTACAGATTCAATCCTAGTAATGTATGCCAAATATCTAGGACCCTATGACACATCTACAATGGTCAAGAAGAGACCAATAAAGATATTTCTTAACATAATTATTTGGGAAATCAGATGAGATTCAAGGAATAAATCCTGCTATACTCTGCTTTAGAGACGACATAGTTCATGTGTTCATTGAAGCTCAATTAAGTATCGAAGAATAACCCGTTAAAGGACACTTATAAAACTAACTTATAGAGCTTACTTAAAGGCATGACTACATTTTTTTGTATTTAAAAGCATGTGATAAGGTTCAGACTATGTACTTTTACGATTTAAATCCGCTTGCAACAAATCACACTGCGAGCACTGTATAGAGCAACATTTAATAATGAACCACAACATCGCATGGTCAAAGGTGAATATATTGCGGCATTCCGAAATAAAATTTTATAAATCTTGATCTGGCTCCTCTATAAGTTACTAATTGAGTCTTGTGTAATAAGTAACTCTCGAGCCATCGAATCAACTAGTTGGGAAGGCCAAATTTGGTTAGTTTGGAAAAGAGAACACGATGATTATAAAGGACTTTACAGAAGTCAAGGTAACTTTGTTTGTTAATTTCAGTAAGTAAGTGTTCGTGGATTTCTTTATTTCAAATGTCGGGGAGAAACTAAAGCAGATACATAAAATTGGATATGCTTACATTCTTTAACTTCAAAAAGTTTCTGTATGCATGCAAGTTAAGCAATTCCATGATATTTACAAATTTTGAATTTTTTGCCATGGATGGAATCCCATCAGGCCAATAAAAAACAATTCATTCATTTCTGAAATTGATTTTTCCAAAATATCTTTAGTCATGACCAAGTTTGTTTGAAGAATATATCGAAGCCTCGTCTTCAAGGCCTTTGTTCGATAAAAGATAACTTATGTCTTTGAAGTCGGTATAACCTTTCCCCTCATAAAACAAAGTACAAGGATACAATGCTGCCTTTCTTTCCGTCCTTACAGAGTCCAAACATTTAAGTGGGTTAGTAAACTTCATGCAAATAATTTTTATACGAAATGTGGATGGCCTAGTTTTGGGATTTCCGGTAGGTTGAAAAAATCAGATAGTCATCTTTGTTATAAGAACTTTGAAAACTTTTTGTGAGCACAAATTTTTTGATTTCTTATTTTTTTTATATAACTGTCGAACCAGGGTGGACTGCCATCGACAGATTAAAATGTGGCTTGCAATTAAACATAATTTGAAAACTTCACATGATCGATTTGAGATTAATTATAGTGTGGGACTATGAACAGCACAACATGTAAATGTTTATACATTTGGCAAGGTCTTTGAATCATTGGGCCTCCAGCATTATAAGATGAGTCTATTAAGAAGAAACAGGGCGATAGTTAGTTATTTTCATCCACCATCGGTTTCTCCCATTCTCTCAATCTTCTTTCATTAAAAGCGGGGAGGCTTGAATACAAGTTTAAGCTGTTGTAAGCTTCAATAATGATCTCCTTACAAGTGTAATTTGCAAATCAGCGTCTGCCAAGAAAGTAATCTCAAATCGCAACATTAAAAATGCACACAGCTTTCGCTCCATTAAATGCAACCTTAAATAAATTTAACAATAAAACAATTTTACTAAATCGTACATTTTACTTCTTTGTTTTATTATTTAAATTTTTCTAGGAACAACTAGCAACATTCTCAGAAGATCATCCTGTTTTACTAACAGAGGCTCCACTAAACCCTCGGAGAAACCGTGAAAAAGCTGCTGAGTTCTTTTTTGAAGGTATCAATGCACCAGCTCTCTTTGTTTCCATGCAAGCAGTTCTCAGTTTGTATGAAATTGCCTCAAATATTAAATAAAGAACAGATTCAATAAATCTTAATCAAAGGTACGCCACTGGACGAGTGACTGGTGTTGTTTTAGACTCTGGTGATGGTGTGACACACGCTGTTCCTATCTACGAAGGTTTCGCAATGCCTCACAGTATTATGCGTGTGGATATCGCAGGTCGTGATGTCACACGATACCTCAGGACATTAATACGCAAAGAAGGATTTAACTTTCGTTCAACAGCGGAATTCGAAATTGTGCGTTCGATCAAAGAAAAAGTTTGTTATTTGGCTAGTAACCCACAAAAAGAAGAGAACATCGAAACTGAGAAGGCTGCTTTTACATTACCCGATGGAAAGACACTAGAGGTTTGTTTTTGTTTTTGTAACCATCAGAAAATTAGGAATAACGCCTCATGTTTGTCATGTTATAGATTGGTCCAGCACGGTTTAGAGCACCAGAAGTTCTCTTTAGACCTGATCTTCTGGGCGAAGAATGTGAGGGCATTCAAGATGTACTTATGTATTCGATAGAAAAGTCAGACATGGACTTGCGAAAGATGCTTTATCAGAACATCGTTCTAGCTGGCGGTTCAACATTGTTCAAAGGTTTTGGTGATAGGCTGCTTACTGAAATGAAGAAGCACACAGCAAAGGATTTGAAAATTCGAGTAAACAAAAAGCTCATTCAACTCATTTAGAGTTACTAATTTCATTTTTTTTTTAGATTGCTGCTCCACAAGAACGCCTCTATTCCACATGGATGGGTGGTTCAATTTTGGCTTCTCTAGATACATTCAAGAAAATGTGGATCTCAAAGCGAGAGTACGAAGAAGAGGGCCAGCGGGCTGTGCACAGAAAGACTTTTTAGTTTATTTAAAACTTTGTATTATTACAACCGTCTGCTTAATTCCCTTTCTTTTCATTATTTATTTTGCTAAACTTGTTGTTGGACGATGTTTTAATATATTGTCAACTAAAATTGTGAGATTAATAATGATATGTAGGTGCTGCGACATCATTCACAAAACAAACATTAAAAGTACTACATACATAAAATATACAAAACCGCTGGCTTTGGACTTTAAATTCGAGTCACCACAGTTGGATGATTTACTTGTACTCTTATTTCACCCCGAGGTTTAAACATAATTCGGTTTCCTTTTCGACCATTAAAGTCGTGTAGTCGTGTTAAACATTCGCATTTAAGTATTTATATTAATTTTGAAACGAAACTCGCATAGCTTTGGTATTATCTTTACTTATTACTAACATTTTAATACTCTTTGAAAACCGGGGTTAAAGGAAAGGTTTGACCTATGCAATGATCATTTCAACTACTGGAGACCTTTTTTATTTATATATTTTTTCTATTTTGCTTAGTAAACACTATTTTCGTTAGCATTGTATGCAATTTTTCATGATTTTAAGCTTAAACTAAACAAATTTCAAATAAATAATTTATTTTTTTCTAATAAAGCTGAAAATTTAATTAATTTTTTTAAACAAAACGAATCTTCCTAATCTTGTTAGGTAATGAACGCTGCATGGCTCTTATAGTTTTTATGCTTTAAGTTTGCATGTTATAATTTTATAAGCGGTTGGTGTACTTTGACTCTCCTGATACCAACCAAATAATAAGGTCCGTAAGTATTATTTCTTTATTCACTATGGTGAGTTTTTCTTGTGTATGCAGAATATATCTAGCAGATTACAGGATAATAGTTATTAAATAACAATAACAAAAACTTTTCGTATTACAATGTCATCGAAATGCAGTCCATTGGTCTTGGCGCACTCTTGCAATCGAACTCGTAAATGTATAAAATCGCGAGTGCAAGTTTGTTGTTATACACCCTCAACTTGATGGTTGATGGGCAGACGTACTCCTACTTACGTACCGGTACCGAGCGTATGTCTTCGTACTTGTGGATAAATTTACTGAGAAAAATATGCTCAGCTTCTCCATTGACTATTTGGAGGAGCACCGACACTCTGAAATTATGTTCTCTTGTTAAACTCGAGACGAAGTTGCATCAAATACTCATCGATCATTCGGAAATATACGACTGCAAAGACTTTTTGCTGGTTAAAAAAAATAAAGGCAATTAATCCTGGCTTGAAATTGCACACTACACTCTTGTTTAAGGACTATGAAAACGTTTGAATGTGCGTTGTCATGGCACCAATATCTCATTTTCTGTTTGTTAACATAGCTTCCGGATATGAAAATGTGCAACGGCAGGAACAAAAATAGTTTCGAAGCGTTCGCGCTGCTTAAAAACAGTATAGGCCGCAATCTTCTTGAGTGATTTGTGCATAATTTCGCGTCGAACATAAACTGCTGGCATGGATTGTAATGTAGGATTTGGGATTTGAGTTACTTCTTGTTCAATTTTTTAACCCAGACCCACACACCGGATAATTGTACATCCCAACCGCTGTCTCATTCGCAAGTACATTTTTTGCTCTGTATGTAAAGCAAATAATTGTTGCGCTTTAACAACAGCGCCTGCAGTTTCGACCGTGAGTGCTCTGCTTTTATTGTCTACATGCCTAGGTACCATCCTTAATTCAGGTTATAATTTCGGCCAATGAGTTTGTCAATGACGGAAGAGTATTTTTCAAATGATTAATGATTTTTGGTGCAAAAGTTGGTACCGAAGTTATTCTTGATAAGTTGGAAATGTAACCTTAAATGAAAATTGTTGAAAAAACTCAAACAATCATTTCTTGAACACGAGTAGTAAAAAACTGAAACAATTGGTTTTGATAACAACTGATATTTCCAGAGATTCATTCTTCTTTTAATAGATATCTTAGTCCCGTATAAACTAAGATTGTATTATAAGTAGAGATCGCTTTGCAAAGGTCTTCAAACGCAATCATTAATATGAACAAAAGGTGAGAACCTTGTGAATGGCGTTTGGTTTGTTTTTATCTTGCAACCTATTGCTTATGCTTGAATTTTTGTTATAAGCTTTCGGCACAAAAGACCACTGGATTACAATTAACAAAGTAAATTGAACTTTGCCGCCCAGTATAATTGTCGACAGCGTGTAATGTGTTGTTTTCTTTTAATTTGAATACCAATTTCTCTGGCCTCTTTTTCACTCGCCATGAAAGCTTCAACGACACATTGTGCACGTTCGCACAACTGGATAGAAATGGAAAAGATCTTGCCTTACATGTTGACACGTGCACTCGAAATATTTGTTTGCGAACCAGGTTGAAGAAATAACATCACAACGCAGAGAAATTCGGTGCATGTCTGGAACAATTCGGAGGTTCTTGGTCCAAAATGATCAGTGCATTGTTATTTGCAAACGTTGTGCGACATAATCGGATCCCTTCCTACGATCTTGAATTCGCAAACCGCATAAATCAGTCCGATAAATGCAGTAGTAAGAAGTTGTTAGAAGTTATGTGGTCACCTTTTTTGTAGGTGGAATAGAAAGAGCTGATATTCCCGTCTTCGGCCATTCTTTTAAATATAACAATTGTAGACTATCTTAACCCACAGCTTTGCAAAAACAACCATCTACAGTAGAAGAACCATTTCATCGGCTGGCGCATCATCTTATACATCATCATATAAACACTGAATAGGATTTAGTAAGAGTTGCTTCAAATCCTGCTTGAAATTATCTAGAATTCTTTCGCATTTACGGAAAGTCTGAATGTTTGTTTTTCAGCTTGCAGCAAAGCTTTTGCCTTTTCCATGGGAATAACGTAGCGTCTTTTCTCTTTTCAGAGGTTCTTTCGGGTTCCCTTTCTCAAAACGAAAAACGGAACCTTTATTGGTTCACTTTCTTCTGTCAGCATTCATTTTCTCAGGAACACGTAGAGCTATAAATTTGAAATGAAATCCATATACTTATGACTGTGGTCCCTTTCAGCTGTAAAACAAATTTCTAAATCGACGCAGTCATAAAAGGCTGTTTTTGCCGAATATTTTGATGCTCGCAAGGGAATCAAAACTTGAAGGTTTTCACATATAAACAAAAGTGAAAAACTCTTCGAGACTTGCGAGTTCGACTCGTATTTGGCCGCATTTTTTTTCTTCTCCTTGTGCAGCTCTGAACTTCCCAACCGAATGGGAAACGGTGAAAATAGTACCAGTGGTAAAAAAAAACAAAAAAATGGTAACTACAGGCCCATTGTTATTGTCAGACGAAAAGCTCCTAACTACTTATCAATTCGGTTTGCGAGGCAAGAGCTGCTGCAAAACGGGCATTATATTGGTGGTGGATACCATTAGAAAAGATATGGACGAAGATCAATTCACATTTTTGACCTTATTGGATTTCACAAAAACCTTTGATACTGTGAACCACAAAGTATTGCGTAGAAAGCTTACAAACTTCAGAATCTCATTGGACGATTGGACGGTGTCAACAAGTTGTTAATAAAAATAAGATGTCAGGCTTTCTACCGGTATAGTGGCGTGCATCAGGGGTCCATTCTCGGACCAATATTTTTTTCCTTTAATATTATTGAGCTTCCAGCACATAGAGTTAACAGTTTCGTTCATATGTTTTCTGATGATGTACAGCTTATCTTAAGCACCCCGCAGACATGATCGAAGAAGCTACTAGGAGACTCAATGAAGATCTCCTCGCAATACAACAATTTATGTATGTCTGAATACCTCCAAATCGAAAGTAATAGTCATCTGTAGAAAGGTGCTAGATTTATCTAATTTTCCGAACATCCAGCTTGGTAACGGCACTATAGACTATGTCGAGACAGCGAAAAACTTATGCACGACCTTTTTTAGAACTTTAACTTAAAATACACATCTCAACATCATTTTTGGAAAAGTCTATGAAGGACTCCGTACTCTATGGCAATCTCCCAACAAAAACTAAACTACGCCTAATCCCTTCTCTTGCCGATCTTTTTGTATGGGTGTGAGATCTTCACCAACTGAGATAATGAAAGTCAAAAATAGCTTAACGTTGCTTATAACAATGTTGAATGTTATGTATATAAAGGTTGAAACGATACGACCAAGTTTTTGAGTGCGCCGAAAAACAAATGAATGGGTGCTCTATTGTGAATCTTATGAGGTACTGTTGCCTATGTCTACTCTATGAAGTGATACAAACCGGTCAGCCAGATTACCTTTAACAAAAGCTCAAGTTTTTAAAATCGATCAAATGTTGGTACAGTCAAAGTGCAAATGTTTCACATCCGAACAACAGTTCTTTGTCAATGTCGTCCGATTCTGGAACTCAGAAACACAACAACATTTCAAAAATATCTTAAAGAATACCTAGCTTCAGAATAATGAAGTATTTATTGTAGCGTAAACATATATTCTTTTACAAAAGATTTAACTACTGCACATTTTACATTGATTTGGCATATTGCTACCTTACAACTGAAATATTAATTAAGAACTTAACACAATAAATTATCACAGATCTTAATTTAACTTTGAAAGGAAAAGCTACTTGAAGAACCTTCATGCAAATGTTGACTCGAGAGGAGAGAAGCGGTGGTAGCAAACAATACTTGATTCCAAGATTATTTATCACAGAATTTAAATAAATTAGTGATTAACACATTATGATATAAATAAATAAATAAATAAATAGATAAATAAACTAATTTATAAATACATAAATAAATAAATACAAAATAAATAATAAGTAAATAGAATTAAAGAAAAAATCAATAAATATACTACTGTGTCCAAAAAATAAGGTGACATTGTATTTATTTTGAAAATTCTTTATTTATTCTTCCAAATCAATTTCATCCCCTTCAAAGTAATCCCCTTCCGATGCAATGCACGTATGCCAACGTATTTTCCAATCTTTGAAACACTGGTTGTAGTCACTTTCCGGGATGGCCTTCAGTTCCGTCTTCGCTGCGGCTTGAATCTCCTCTATCGTATCAAAACGGTGTCCCCGGAGCGGTATTTTGAGCTTGTTGAACAGCCAGAAGTCGCACGGCGCCAGATCAGGTGAACACGGTGGTTGCGGAACGATATGGGTTGAGTTTTTGGCGAAATGATCACGAATTTCGAGTGCGGTATGGGATGGTGCATTATCGTGGTGTAAAAACCAAGAATTGTCTTTCCACAATTCCGGCCTTTTTAGGCGGATAGCGTTACGCAAACGACGCATAAAGTTCAAATAATATTCCTTGTTGACTGTTTGGCCGGTTGGAAGGAATTCATAAAGCACAACACCACGATAATCGAAGAAAACAGTCAACATGACCTTGATTTTTGAGCGACTTTGGCGCGGTTTCTTTGGTCTCGGCTCTCCTTTGGCACGATATTCGCTCGATTGATCGGTTGTTTCGGGGTCGTAAGCATAGATCCAAGTCTCATCGCCAGTTATAATGCGTTTCATGACATCCTGGTAGTCGGAAAGCATTGTTTCACACACTTCAACGCGACGCCTTTTTTCCAAAAAAATCAATGTTTTCGGTACCAGTCGAGCTTTGACGCGCTTGAGGCCCAAAGCATCCTTCAAAATGGTATTGACTGAGCCTTTCGATAAGCCAACTTCATCAGCAAGGTCTCTAATCGTTAATCGATGGTTTTTCAACATCAAATCTTTGATTTGTTGGACGTGAGCTTCATCGGTTGAGGTTAATGGTCGCCCAGAACGCTCTTCGTCTTCGACACGTTCACGGCCGGCTTGGAAATCACTATACCACTTGTAAACATTTTTTTTAGACATAGCCTCATCATCAAAGGCTTTCTGCACCATCCTCAACGTATCCGCAGCAGAAAATTGATTCCGCAAACAAAATTTAATGCAAATTCTTTGCTCAATAAATTTCGACATCGCAAAAAACGAAAAACTCACTTTCAGCAGCTCACAAAACGACGCGTATCTCAAACACTATGAATATATTTTGACATGAAATTTCACATAGATGTCACTGACAGTACTACCAACCCAAAAAGAAAGAAAAATTTCCAAATCCTTCGACGCGCGCAGTTTAAATTCATATGTCACCTTATTTTTTGGACACAGTAGTATGAATGAATAAATGAATAAATATGTATATTAAATAAATAAATTAATAACTTAATAAGCTAAATAAATAAATAAACAGATAAATAAATATGCATGTGGTAATTTTTATTAATTTAAATTAATCCTGAAATCACGTGATTTTCAGAAGAACTACATGACCAAACATAGCGTTCGGATAATTTATTCAGTCTCGTCAGATCCAAAAAACCAAGGTAAATTCATTCATTTTCAAAATCTTGTTTTGCATTACTTGCAATTTTGGTATATGACTTTTTGCACAATAACCCCATTCAGGGGACCCATAGAAGTGATGGATCGGAATATAGCTTTGAAAATCATTAGTTTATTGTCAATGCTTAATTTAGACTTTCGATTTATGAGAGGGTAAAGTACTTTTATTATTGAACTAATTTTCCTAATAGTTTCCTGTATATGAAGGCCAAAGGTTAATGTTTTGTCCAGGTGCACCCCATGGTACTTCGTGTTCGATCTCCATGCCAATTGTGTGCCGTTTAAAAGCAGTATGTTGCTTGACAAAAAACTTTTTGAATAAGAAAAGAAAAGCCTGAGTCTTTGAAGCATTGATTTTAATCTTCCAACTATTGAAATAAATTTGAATTGTGTTCAAAGCAGATTGCAATTTAGTTTCAATGTTGAAACCAGTTGCATCTGATGTGTAAATGCATTCACAATTATTCAGCCGCGGGAAATCTAAAGTACAAAAAATATACAGGATGGGTGAAAGAACCGCACCCTGAGGTGCCCCGGCATCAGCTTAGAATGCATTCGAGTACCAGTTGCCCAAGGAAACCTTAAATGATCTGTCTGAGATAAAGGACTGAATTATCTTGACTAAGAACTTATGCAGTAGACCTTTGTGCCAAAGGGTATCAAAAGCTTTTTCTACGTCGAGAAGGACCATACCTGTGCTTCGTCCGAATCTTCGAATGAATATGTAAATGTATTATACCCTTTAAACTTTCTTTCTGCCTTCCTTTTTTTTAAATAAGGCATTTATCAGTTTAGAATAATAAATGAAAATATGATAAAATTAAACAGCTACTTTTTTTATTTGCTTAGCACTTATCAGGTGCATAAATCCATAAAGATAAAGTTTAGAAGATTATATTATTAAACAATACGAAACTTTTCGCCCGCACTGTAGTGGTAGTACTTTCACAAAAGATAGACTCGCAAGAGTATTATGGCTTTAGCTAAAATTCAATCAGATACAAAAGAACTTCAAAGTCGTCATGGATGAGTTGGTAAGCGTATTCGGTTGAGCTTCATGCATCCACCACCATCATATGAGTCAGAGCGGCTTGCTTCTGTCTGAGAGATATTTTAATCGATAAAAAACCCGGGACTGAGCTTCCCGCTGAAGCCAACTTCGTCAGCGAAACAGAATAATACGCGATGCCTTTTGTTGTGTCGCTGGTTTTTGTTTTTGTTTTTGTTTCAGTTTTGTTTGAGATACGGATACTTCAATATTTCCTGTGGCGGCAGTTGAATTCAGTCTGTTAAATCGTTAAGTCGTGTTGCGTGGTAACTAAAAGTGTGCAGTACGTTGCAATACAAAAAAACACAAAGTGATTAAGTGCATGCACACCAAAAATTGATAAATATATCTGTACTTGTAATGTACAACAAATTTGGATAGTCTTAGATTAAAAGTAATAATTTCACAATGGCATCTGTACTAGGAAACATAAACAACATGGTCAACAATGAAACTGAGGTGTGAATTGTTTACAAAATTCAAAATCGATCCAAATATGTATTTCAGTTTTGTTCATTATTCGAAACGAAAGTGGTAGATGAATATTCTTCAACCAAACAAAAGAATTGGTGTTATAAATTTTATGAATTTTTTATATGAGAATATGACAAATGTTTAAAGACAATTAATATGCAGCTTTATAAATAACTTAAAGAAATTATATCATCATGTATTGAATTGTTAATGTTAAAATTCGGTCGTTGTTAAATTAAATGTATCTGCATCATATTGATTAACAATTTTCTACGTAATTATGTTAAATAGGGGTTTGTCCGGCCTTTAATTAATCAATTTGAGAGCACACTCCAAACGACAGTTCTAACAGACAATTTGTACAATAGATACCGGGATGAGCATAACTGAATGACATCAGCTTCCAGTTTGAATGCTCGAGGTAATTTCATGAACAACGATTGATTGAAGATAGGCTGGGCTTAATTTATACAAAAGCAACAGATTCAACGACTGTCTCGTGCCGAAAGAAATGTGCAGAATTAACATTTTCTGTGAAAGAAATATTTTTAAAAAATCTTTGAAAGTTCGTTCGTCACTTAGATATTATGTCGATTGAAAAGTGCAAAACTTACCTTTCTTGGAATTTCTTTTATATGGTCTGTGAAGGATTCATATTAAAATACTTCAATGTGTTGTTTGACTTTGTACCGAAAATATCTTTTTTCTAAATGAATATCGCAAGAAGTTTTTAGGAAGGAACTTCTTGAGATGGATTGTGACACTGCCGCACTTAGTAACTTTGTGGTACAGTGGTCCGATTCAGACTTAGGATTTTCCAACTCGACAGATTTTGGGAAACCTTGCAGTCTTTTCCGTCTTAAGGGTTGACGCGCTTGAAACTATAGTTTTAATTAAAAAATGTATGTTTGAAGTTTCCTGCGAGTGAAGTATTTTGCGCATTTTGACTATAATGTCAGTTCAACAGAAACACTGTTTGTGGGGATTGCCGAATGATGGTTTTGATACAAGTTGACTCACCGTCAAAGTGAGGTACTGGTGACGAATAAGTTTGTTCCCAATTTGGAAGAAAATGAACGAAACCAAGAAACATAGAGAGATATTAAAAGGTATAAATAATTCTAAATAATAAGAAGAAGTAAACAGCGAACAAAACCTTTTATTTGATAAACAAAACAAAAAGATAATAAATATGTTTAATACTATTGATAAATAAATGAATGTATGAGTTCATAAATAAAGGGCAATGTTGATAGTCGTATCAAAAAAATATTAAATAATATAATAAATATAAGACACATGCAATAAATTTAATGATTTTTTAATGATAAATAAAAAAAGGAAGAAGGTGAATAGATATGTTTGGTAATAAATAAATATAATGATATTGAAAACAAATCAATGGTTTTTTACAAGAAGATCTGTAAAAACAAGTTAAAATAGTTCTATTAAAATATATATAATATCATATAAGTAATATAAATATTATATTAATATATATAAATATATTGTGCAACCATTTCGTTTATAAAAAGATTGATTGAAAAATCGCATATGATCAGAAATTTTTTTTGAATTTACGTATTCAGTTCGGAGATCAATTAAATTTTTACCCTTTTGTGTAGATTTGAAGTACCAGGAGGGATTAAGCTTAAAGTCTACTTAAGGATATTTTCAACTCTTTAGGCTAGCACTTCGCACAACTACTTAAAATTGGCTTTGTGATAAATAACTTAAAAAAGAATTAATTTATTTTATAATAAATATTTTGAAAGAGTTTATTTTGCGATTTTGCAGATCCAGTGCTGCCTTTAGCTTTGTTATAAAACATCAACAAGTTGAGTGTTCAGTTGTTTTTAATTAGAAACTCGATTGGATTAGAAGGCCGGTACCCATTATATATAACTTACTTTCGTCCTTCGTCTACTATTGTTGAAAACAATTGCCAGAAGTTAAAGAACTTAAAGCAAGTGTTAGAGGAGTTATCTGATGAGCCTAGCGGGACTAATTTAACACACCTTGCCTAAATCTAAGACCCAAAACAATCTTTAAAACATAAATATTTTATAGGAAGCTCAATTCTTTCATATGTTTAGAATATTTAAATGTCGTTTTATTCTCTTTCTCAGAGGATCATTTATAAAATTAATGGGAAGGACAGTCTGAAAAGTTTCTAGTGCATATACATATATATATATGTTTGTGTAATGAAAAACTTCCCGCTAATACTTTAACTATTTTTGACGCTCTTTAATTAGACTTATCATGAAATGTAAGTTCTTTTTTCCAAATCGAAAAAAAGTTTAATATCTATCCTACAGCGATAACATTTTGAAAGGCAATGCGAATGCCCACATTAGAATCAATTTTGACCCTTGACGCAACTTTGCCACAGCTTTTGACTCCGTGCTTAGTAGACCAGCTGAATTTAAGCCTGGTCGTTAAGCAACTTTGTTCTATAACCAAGCAAAATAAGTCGATTTTTTCATTTATTTATGATATTATATAAATCCAGTTATCAATAGCATTCTCTTGAGTCATAAAAGTCCACTATGGAGTGTGAACCTCTTGCGAAGAAGTCAAAAACGATGATATCTGAAGAGGAACAGGAACAACAAGCCTAGAGAAAGCAATGTTGCATCTCGATAACTCACGAGAAAAAGTTTTGTCGCTGGCCAAAATTCACTAATTTTATTTCGAATGGATTTCAAAAAGCAGAGTGACTTTTTCTTTCTTCAAGACTACAAAGTTCGGCTTTGATGAGAGATATCTTAAAATACCTTTTTTCATATCTGCTGTAGTAATTTCATTGATTGTCTTCACACAACATTTGTTGTAAATGTTGTAAATAAGCAAAAAGTAAGTATGCCCTTGTCACACAGTCGACGGGCGCACAGAGGTAGATCAAAAGACTAGTAAAATCTTTTTTTTTTGTGACAAAAAAAAATACAGGTGTAGGCTTTTATTTTCATTAAACACATGTTCACATGTTCTTAAATTACCTTCAACTGGATGAAAGAATGTATAAGGTCAGGGCTAACATAGGTAATTTATTATTTACAAATGTCTTTTGTTTAACAACACTTGTATATATTACAATAGTTAAATTAAGAAGTGAAATTTTTAATACAATATTTTTTTGTGTAAAGTGTAGTCAGAAAATTAAAGTTCTCTTGCTACTCATACATTTGAAACCATCAGTATTTTATTAAAAGCTTCAATAATTTTTGAACTGAAATTTGTTCAAAATTCTAGTTCGTTTATTCTAGAAGCATCCCCCATGTATACATACACATGTTTATCTAGAAATGATTGTGATACTTAAGATGAAAACCCAGTAGATGCTTCTTGCATGAATAACATAAATGTCACAAATTTTAACACGTTTTATTACATTTGAATGAAACGAAAACGCCAAGAATTGAAATAAATAAAAGTGACGTAACCGTTTAACCTGAAAGAATGTAAAATGTTTGCTGATTAACGAAAAGTTCGATCTAGTTACCAATTAACTATCATAGATCGCCAGATTGACTCATGGAAATCAGTGAAACGTGTGAGCAATAAATAGTTCATTTAATATACGAGTACATTATGGGAATTTGGAAATCACTTCATTATTGTGAAGAGATATTTTTTCAATAAGTATTCAAATGGGATATGATATAAATTCATTTTATAAATACGTTTTCAGCAAAGTAATGAGTATCTGCAATTCTTACAAGCTTCTTTACAAGTAAAAAAAAGTTCTTACAATTAGACCTTTTGGTTTCAAAGAACACTTTCTGATATTGTCGATCTCTAACGTGTCCCGAAAATCCAGAGGAATTATAATTTTTAAGCATGTGTGTTGTAGGGAAACAATTGTTACCTTACTATTGCTATTAGGATTATTATTTATAAAAGTATAACTGAAACTACAAACGCGACGATAGTCAATCGATAGTGGATGTCAATCGGCTCTCATAGTAAAATCGAACCTGCTGGAAGTCCTTATTAGAGAAGGCACCTGGACAGAGCGATCGGATTATCCTCCTTAGAAAACATGATCAATATATCCTCCAAAATTCCGCAGGTGCGCATTATCTGACAAAAGCATAAGGAAAGGTAATTCCAAGCCTACATATATATCCAGCCAAAAGGTCAGTATAACGACTGCCTCCTAAACAGTTTGACAGACAATTTTCTAACACCGTTTACGAGATTCTCGGAAGGACATTGAGGTCTTCCCTGCGTGCATTATTGATCATGATTCACCACCAATCAGTACTCTTAATGTCATGTTGAGTTGTTCCATTTTTGACTGACGAGCTTCAAAATGTCGAAATTTTGATCAGGATTATTGATTATCAACTTTCGTAACATTCGTACTTTAAAATGGGTTAAATTAATTTTCTAGTTAAGGAAATCAGTCAAGGATGAATGTTCTCCAAGATAAAGACTTCAAATGTTTTCAGTGCAATATTATTTTGCCACTAGCAGCGTTGGCAATGTCGAATCAGACAGTTACCTGTAAAGACTGTTTAAAATTTTAAACATATAAACAGTCATACGAGTAGAGACATATCTAACTGCTACCATAATGAGTATGTTGCATTGCTTCCGCAAAAATTGCACAAATGTTCACATACAACGATGGTGCATTTTGACTCTCTCTCTCTCTGGCATAGATATAAATCAAGTTTGCCTAGTGAATAACATGAAGCTAACAGATACACTTTTCTCAGTTTCAGTCATCGCTTCAAAATTTGTGTTACATGTCGAAGTCGGTGCATAAGTTTTGTTGGAGCTCACTGATGCAAGCTAATTACAAATAGAAGTTTATAAATTATATAGGGTGCAAAAATAGTAAAAGAGATTTGCAATTGAAATCACCAAATTTTAGGCTATGATAATTGAACGTAGACCAAGTTTAAATGCAACTGACAACAATAGGTTTGTTTCTGTAAATAAAAATCACTTACATCAAACATTTTCTCATAGTCCAACCATTGAAACAACAACTTTGTCATGTTCTTTGTTTGATACTGCAATAAATTAGCTAGCTTTAAACAAAAGATGCGAAATGCCACTTGGAACAGAAAGTTAAACGAAAATAATTTGATAAGAAACTTGTTTATCACAAATTGATAATATTTATGCAGGAACTCAGAGTAGGTTCATTTCTTTTCGTACTGATTGTCTTTCATTAATTCTAAAAACGAACAGCTTGTTATTTATTTAAATTTTTTTTGCAATCAAAATTTAAATTTTTGGCGGGACACCTTTCTTGGGAGCCACTAAGCTAAGCTTCACCTTTTATGTTTGTCCGGAGCTTTATAATGACTGATTCCCTTCAGGGCCGCGGAAAACGCAAGATGTCTCTAACCACGCTTACAACTGAATCACATTTAAACACACTTATGCATAACAAATATTTTTCTTTAAATTTGTTATTAAGAAATATATTTATTATAAGAAAAAGAATAGAACACAAGGAGCCAGAAACACTAAAACAGATATCAAGAAAAAATATGACCTGTCGGACAAATCAAAGTTGACTTATAATTCTTGCATTATTCATCGAACATTAAAGTGAGATAAAAAAGAATAATGACGTGCACGGACCATGATTGATAGCTCTTTAAATGTTCTGCTTCCGCTCATCTACTCATGAAGATTGCTGTATCATAAGTGTCCAACGATTCTCTTCCCTGCATAAGAATCGTCTTGGCCATATTTTCATTCAATTCAGAGTCATGGACCTTATCAACAAAAATTGATCTTCGCATCTTTGGTTACCTATGTATTGAGGAAATGTGGTGATGGTTTAACGATATGCAAGGGTACAGCGACTTAGATGGTTATGATATGAAGATCAATTTCTTAGCTACGTGTTTCTCGAAGAAGAAGTTAACGTAGTTAGACATAACCTTTCTCTGTTCTATTCGAGGGGTTATCCAATGGAAGTAATAAAATACAATGTCTATCAGTCTAAATTTTCTTTTATTTCTACAGAATCTTGAAGTCCCAATTTTCAGTTAATGTTTCTCAAGTGCGCGAATGGCTTCAAAAAGTCAACAGCGGCTATCACCTCATTATTGCCTTCTAAGGCTTACTCATGAGAAAAGAAAAGAGATAGAAGTGCCTGCGGCACAGATCTGGAGAAATGAGTGGGTGTTTGTGCAGTTCGAATCCATTTGCAGCCAACGCAAATTAGGCTTTGGAGCTTGTTCGTTATCTCAGTTAAACAGAACTCCAGCCCAAATTTTTCCCTATGTTCCCCGATTGTTTTCCACAATCTTCTGCTGTGGCTTCCTTATTCAGGTAATCAACCATTACAATTTCCTCGGCATCCAAAAATACGGAAGGCATTAGCTGTTGCGCTGAACTGTTTTTTTTTTTTAATTTCATCTTTGTAAATGAAAATTATCTTTTCTAGTTCAGAGACTCTTGTTTCGTCTCAGGTTTAAAGCCTGCCTGCAGCAGTTTAATAGTTCACATGATTTATCGACTTTTATCTTGGATCACCCCTCGTACATCCGATATTCATTTACATTTTCGAAAAAAGTTTATGTCGAAGGTTTATTTATTCAGAAAAGCGAAACCGCTTTAGTGAACAAATAGCCAAAAATTTACTCGAGGATATCTTTCGGAAAGACAATGCTCAAATTTTTCGACATGGCAAAACAAAACCTGGTTAACATTTTTGGGCTAACATACAAAAATATGAATTGTTAAATTTACGAAAATGCTCAAATTATAGATTTACGTCAAACAATTCAAACTTCTGAAAGCAATCAAAACATCGATTTGGACTATGAAGAAGAACAAACATTTTAATGAAACAAATGTAGCTACATCAGCTTGAGAGTCACTGACTCACTGATCACTTGTTGACTTATGGGCCATAGCAAAAGACGTGTGGTAAGCGCGTCTAAGTGGTCAAGGAACCCAAGCTCAGAGGAAAAGAAAGTATTTACATTTTTAATGTGTTTTGCATGTCGATCTTAGACTTACCAAACTTTCACTACCCATCATCTTGCATTTGTGTTTAGTCATACATAGTGGGCTCAAAGTAATTGACACAAACATGGATTGAAAATTAAAAAAAAATAACCTCATATGAGCGCAGAGTTAGTTATTCAACTCACAGTCTATTTGAACTTCAATTTCTGTGTACTTAACGAAATTGAAATAAAGTTTATTGAGTGATAAAGCTAAAAGCGCTTGAATTGATATTTCAACCTCTATTCTTTAGCTTTTGCTGTGATGTTGTTTTTTATTCTATTTGGAATGCGATAATGGAACTTCGGCATTTTGTTACCACAACCATCCATTTAGTCCTTTTTTATATAATGTGCAATATGCGCTGATGACACACCAATGGCATCAATTCAATCTCAAATGTGAGACGAAGTAATGAAGTGTAAAATGCAAGCTATCTAAATCCGTCAGGAACGCCATAACTCTAGTTGCCGAAAACACATAATATTAACTACAAAATCAATAAGATTTAGACATGATTTAGAGTAGCGAAAAATATTTAAGATATTTAAAAATCTCCCCGTTGCAACGGGCTTTTCTTCAGCCAAATAATTTATTTAATTTACAATAATTTTCCCCCAAAATATCATGTAGCCCTTTTTTGATTAAAAAGACAAAATAAACAATTGCACAGAAACAAAATTACATAACGAATATCGTGCCTATAATCAAAATCAAATTTTATTAAATGCAAATAAATTATGTTTGAATATTTGAATGGAGATACCTGTAGCTCTTGAAATGATGATGGTTACAACAGCCTTTTATTAGGCATTTCGTTCAACGATGCTCATTTTATTAATTGTGTTTACAGTGAGTTTCAGACATTGATTAATTACGCGCCTATTATTACCAATAACATCACTTTTGTGTATTAGTCAACTTTTTACAAAATATTTAAATTTGAAACTTTCGCTGACAACTTTTAGCTCGAATGATTATAAGCAGATAAGATAAGCAATTGTTAGTTACAAATTCTATTGTTATTCAATTTCAAATTAGGTGAAATTTATACACTCACTATTGATTTTTGTTACACTAATTTTCAATACAAATACATGCAACACACCCTTTGAAACAACATAAAAATCATTTTAATTTTAAGGTTACCAATTGGAGCGTCAGATAAAAGCAAAACAATGTCAACACTCCCAGATAACACTTTTAACGAGACCCAAAATGACAAAATAATTATAGTCACTATCTAACGTAAGATAATATTGAAGAAGCCTTCCTGTAGTTACTATTTTTTATTCAATGTAAACACATCTGTTCACTATAATGTTAAGAGTCACGGCAAGCTTCTTATACATTTTTTAAACGATTTTTGAAAAAGTGTTCGAAAAAGTTAAAAAAAAAATGTTTAATGTAAGTGGGACTTGACCTATAAATGTAGAAACTCCTTATTCATATTATTATACATACTTATGTTCATCCACAACTGTGGCTTTAGTGTTTTTTTTTTCATTTTTCTCAAGAACATGCATGTGTGGTGTGGACAAACAAAACCTTACATAGAATAAAAATTATTTATCATATTACTCAATGGAAATATTTATATGAACGCAATATCAGGTTGGCAACTAAGTAATTGCGGTTTTTTTTAGAAAATAAAAGACAATTTTTTCATGGAACAAAATAACTTTATTCTGTAATGTATTGCTTACTTTGAGCAATGACATCAGCATCATAATTCCACGTTCATAAAACTTCTGGTTTTTATCAGCCAAAAACTGAACTAGGTACGACTTGACATCATCAATTTTATTGAAATTTTTACCATTCAAGGAGTTTTGCAAAGATCAAAATAAAAAGTAATCAGATAGTGCAAGGTCAGGACTATATGGTGGATGTGGATGGCAAAACATCACAACCAAGCTCCAATAATTTTTGACGAGTGACCAAAGATGTGTGGGGCCTTGCATTGTCATGATGGAATACAACACCTTTTCGATTTGTCAATTCGGGCCGCTTTTCTTCAACTGCATTGTTCAATTTTGTTAGTTGTTCAATGTAGACATCTGAATTGATCGTTCGGTTGGGTGGTAAAAGTTCAAAGTAGACAATTCCTTTGTAATAACAACTTTTGATGTTGTTTGAGCTGGTTCACTTGGATTGCTCCACGATCTTTTCCGATTGACATTGTTGGAAACAATCCATTCAATCAATCATTTTCAAAATGGATCATTTTCATTACATTTCTTAACAAATCGCAGATGTTAATGCGTTGGGTTGAATGATTTTCTTTCAGTTCATGAGGAACCCATATATCGAGTTTTCGTGCATAGCAAAGTTGTTTTAAGCGATTTTCAATGCATGTATGTGATACATGAAGCTTCTCTGCAATCTCACCTGTTGTAGTGTGACGAGCCGAAGCGATTATTGCTTTGATTTGGTGCGTTTTTTGTCTTTGAGTGAAAAATCACCAAAACGAAATTTGGCAAACCAATTTTGACGCTGCCGTTCTTTTAAAGCTTCATCACCATAAACATTTTGATTTGATTTTCCATTTTTTAACAGATGCCAAATAAAAACTACACAACCGATGACAGTTGAAGTACCAACTATCAAATAACAAAATGTGTTTGCCATTTCGATTACGTCAGCAAACCTAAAAATTCAACTTAAGCCATCTATGAGTGAAATCCGCACTCACTTATTTGCCAACCTGATGCTTACATTAAAACGTTTATATGCACCAACGATGATGAGACTTGTATCCAAACCATTGAAGCCAGTTCCTCCCATACCGGCTCCTTAGGGTGTAAGTCTGTGAGAACTCTTTCAGATTTCGTGATTTATTCTTTGTTTTAACATTAGAATTTTTCGAGGCATTTCCTAAGCTCAATAATAATCAACCAACCAATCAGACCTAATAAAAATGGGTTCCTGTTTCTGTACCATTATGGTTGGACGAAGTAAAAGTGATTAATCGTGGATATTCGAGACGTACTCCCTGCGATTCCTTTTCTTTCCTACTTTTGATTGTAATACTATATGTTTTTGTATGTCTCAACAACCAACAATGGGGAAGCCTAAAATTTTCAAGGAAGTATTACTCTTCTCTCAAACTTGCACTTTAACCAGATTTAGTTAAGTTGTTGCGCTGACATGTGATTTCTTGAGTTTTATCTTTGAACTTTCTTCTTAAACAATCATGGTGTACAAAACATTCGTCTGGCCAGTTCCTCTTTAAGAAGCCTGGTTTTGGACGATTTGTTAGGACGGCTAATGGGAAAGAAGGTCATAAAGACAAAAATACATCGCCTGCAGTTACTCGGCTGTATTAACTTAATGGACAAAAACCGAGCTTCCAGTTAAAATTCCCTTTAGCTCAGGCTCAGGTCGTCAAATGATCAATGGCTTGACAAATAAGGCAATGGTGTCTATTTCTGTTATAAAAAGTTCATCGGTTTTATAATTTTCCTGAACTTATTTATTCGCAGTTTGAATTTTAAACTGCTCTAAGTAATATGAGACAGATTCCGAGAAGGGAAAAGCTGCTTTGCAATGAACACAACAAGCTTATTTTAATGTCATCGTTTCCAGGAAGGAAGCCGCAAAAATAAGATTGGCTCTTCAAGTTCTTGGTCCGGACTACTTTCTTTGAAGAATAGATATATAGTAAAAGAATTTTTTTTAATGAAAGCATAAAGGTTAGTCTTTTCCGTGTTAAATCAAACAGGAATAGCTTTGAGTCGATGCCACTTACAGCAGGATATCTAACTCTGCAGATAAGAGTCTTAAGTTAACCAGAGGATGATGCGGTGTGAATTTTTTGCTTTATCGGACACCAGAAGTTGACACATTTTTATATTGGTAAAAACCCCGTTTTACTGCACCTTGAAGTTTTCCAGGATTTTTTTTTTCTTCAAAACATTACCCTAAAATTAATGTTTGTTTTTCCTGAATTGTGGTTTGGATTAAGCAGTTCTATCTTCACTTGACTTAGTTGTTATGATTACCGACAAATTCTGCTTTACATAGGCTTCAGCGGAAAATAGTCTTAAGCAAGCTCATTTAGAGAAGCAAATAACAACGTTATCTATTAAGCTTAAAAAGTTAACGTTTACAATTAGCTAATTGAGAATATTTTTCTATAAAATAACAAAAAAGATACAAGTTTCACAACTTCGCCAATCATAATATAGTTTCTGTTTTTGTTTTTTTTAGATGAAGGGAATGGATGCAAATCGATATGCGACCAAGAAGACGATCGCCCAGGGCATGCTGGATATTGCCCTACTGACAGCAAATGCATCTCAACTAAAATATATACTCCAAGTCGGAGAACAACATCAGTTCTACAAACTTATGTTGATACTTATAAGTGTGTCAATTTTCTTACAGGTAATTCGACATCATTTGGGTAAAATTTTCATCTTTAAAATATTTACATCAAATTTTCAATATATTCGTATTAAAGTTGAAAATTTGTTGTTGAAAATATTTTAGAGTTACGTCAACTTCATTTGGTAATTGTTATTTGTTCGTAAAACAGATTATTTCTGGTGTTCTCAGTTTGTCATTGAGTCTTTTACGTGACCGTCGCCTTCATAAGCCCGAATATCATGCATCCGCTGACTTTCTAAATCACGTTCGAACTGCATTTGCATTCCTCACAGCAATGATAAATTTATTCATATCTGCTTTTGATTCGAAATTACCTCCTTCAAAGGGAGACTTTTTGAATGTGTAATGGAAGCGATATATTTTTATTTATAAGTTTAACTGCCTTAATTGTATCTCGAATAATGCGACATTAATAAACATTCTCTGCTTAGTTATAAGGTTATGGTTTTTCATTTCTAATTCTAATTGCAGCTGGCTTTCGGACATTTACTTGACTGGGTATTGGTTTGTAGAATGCGGTTCAAAGCTTAGAACGTACTTCGCATTAGACTTAATTTTTCATTCAAAGTCCGTCCCGGTGAAATTCAATTCGTTTTTTTGCTCCGTTTCATTCCTAGGCTTAAGTCTGCGAAATAATACTTCAAAGTTTTTAACGATCCTATTCCCATTAGTATCACAGTCGAAAAAACGTGGTTTAGAGTTGCTTACCGCTATTATTCGTCCCAAATTTATGTCAAGCACAAAAATATTTCAGTTAGTAAAGCTGTAGTTGCTCGATAAGGACAATCATTATAATGCATTCAGCAGAGATCGGACTAGGAGACGAATTGAAAGACTGTGTAATAGTTTGAAACTCAGATGTATTTTAATTTTGAAAAAGAATTTACATTCACTCAATTCGGAGTATTTTATTCGCCCTATCTGATATACCTGCTAGCAGGGGTGGCGCCGTTGGTAGAGCGCATGCCTTTCAATTGCTTCAAAGATAGCTCCAAGGCTCAATACTTATTTCAGTCACGATTTGCCACTGTGATAAAATCAATGGCGTTATCGTAGTGGTTGTTGTATCGGCTAGAGTAAGCTCCACCAACGAAATTGAATTTAAACCAAATACGTCCGAGTTTCTCAAACCACTGCATAATCTTTTGCTCTTCTGCTAATTCTTCAACTCGCTCTGCGCTGCATGTATTATAAGAGTATTCAATCGTTTTGAGAGCAAGCAGATTATAAAAAATCGCAACTTTCTGTCTTTTGGAAGATTTCGTCACCATTCTGCTGTCAATGTTATTATTTTGGCGACAAAAACAATTATTTTCAACTCCAGTAGGTAGGTAGGTAGGTATGTAAGTCTGATTGTCACAGCTGAAACAGTTGTGACCCACTTAAATCCTGTTTGGATCCATTGTGTTATCACTAGCCGGTGATTTATACACTGATTCCTCATTGGCCAGGGGACTAACAGATACCTTAGAAATACCTGATTGGTATCCAAGTGGTCTCTGTAGAGATTGTCCACTTTTTTACCGGTCATAACCAGTTTGTTTTCCTAATGAATTTTTTTATGTTCTGAATTTTTATGTGTGATATATCTTCAAGGTTGCCGAATGAGTAGCTTCCTAGCGTACTTTTCCTCGTTTTTGCGAGGGCAGGGCAGGTGCCCAGGTAGTGTAGTATGCTTTCTACTTCTTTCTCATTTCTGCAGCTCCTTATTTCATTCTTAATGCATGTGAGCCCAAGATACAGTGACCTGTGATAATTCCTACGACCTTACTAATTATATTCCTTTTAAGACTTAGGAGAGAGAGGTCAAATTTGCTTCGAAGTCCTGACATTATCTAGTTCCACCCATCTCCGATTGGTGATATTGATGGCATCGGTTCTTCCATTGACTGGTATACCACTATGCCCAGGGACCCCTCTTAGGGTAAGGTTATACATGACCGCAATCTCCTCGAGAGATAGGCGGCAAACTTTTAACATCTAAGATTTAATTGATAACGTGTCCAGAGCCTTGATGGCCGCCTGCCTGTCTATGTATATGACGATAGATAACCCGTCTATCGGATTCATTGGCATTCTTGATTATTTTCCGATGACCTTGGCTATGTGTTCTGCTCCAATGGTTACAATCACTAAACCTAATCGCTGCCTATCAATTAGCTATCAATTTTCCATATATGTCCATGGGAAGCAGTTGGAGCATTAAATGGAACAAAGTGCCCCCTTGATGCATATACACGCCGATCTTTGGATTCTGCCTATCTTTTTCAGTTTTTTTTTACATGAGGATACCATATGTAAGGATTGGTCTGACAACTGCTGTATACATCCAGTGCGTCAATCTCAGTTTCAGTCACCATTTGGCGACTCCAACTCCAGTACGACAAGCCGATACCATAATCACTCACTTAGTCAGACTTCTATTGCTGGTTGATTTATACCCAATACCAATAGGTGACTGGAGCAGATTCTAAAACCAGATAAAATTGAAAAGTCGAGCCTTCAATTTATTAACTGATCTAATTGATAGGAAGACGCTTCACCCAATGCGCCACCACTCTTGAGTATCTAAAAATGATAAGTCTCTGTCTTCGTTTTGTTGACAATATCATCCTGCATTTTATCTTCATTTAAATTTAATCCCTTTTGTCCACAAATGTTTTGATACTTTGAGCAAGTCATTAAAAGTTTGTTTTGCTGTTCTTATTGTTTAGGCCAGCACCTGAACACATTTCTGAAAAAACGTACCTTGGCATTTCTCGTCTATAGCATATTTCGCACAAATCTTCCGGATGTGACGTAGCATAAATAAAAAAACATTGCATCTCCTTGCCGGAATACGGTGCAGGTCTGGAATAAATCGGAGGGACTTAGTTCAAACTGCCTAGCACACTGAAGCGTTGTTCAACATTCTACGATCAGTTTCGCCCGGATCCCTAATTCACTCATTGCTTTGTATAGATGGATGTGCTGAATGCTTTCACATGCTTTGAAGTTTATGCAAAGGTTGTGAGTGTTCACTTGAAACACGTAGTTCCTTTCCAGGAAACGAATAATTTCTGTACTATCGAATAATTCGGTCGGAAACTGGTATTTGGTGCTTTGTATGTAAGCAACATTGAGTAGGGATATGCTTCGATATGTATTTTTTGTAGGGACAGCTAGAACTGCTATTTCCGTCGTTGAGCAAGTTTTCGTCCCTTCAAGCCTGACGGATGATGTGGTGCACGCAAAATATTCAGCTCGGTAGCTATCTGTTCCCACAGTTAAAAGAAATAGCTTATTTATCACCACACTAATTTTTCTTGAGTGGTTGTTTTCCTGTTTTATAGCCTATAGTTGACCTTCGTGTAGAAATTATTTGATTTATTTCTGTTCCTAAACTTTTCGATATCTTTGAACCAAAAGTCAAAGAAGTTCTTAACATGTAAATCCCCGCGGCACTTTAGATAGGCATATTGTTGAAGCATTTGTAGGATACCTCTTTTATAGAGATTTCGGCTTTGTCGAATGGAGCATGTGCGCTTATTAAATTGACTTGTAGAGTTTTTCCTTGATGCGGATCACAGCCAGGCAATTACTGTTCGGCATATGAGAAGACGAAGCTTCATCCTTATATGCGGAACCTTTTGTTCATAAAGAAATGCGATCACTCCAAAAAAAATCTTGGGAGCATTGTGGACTTTCATCTTTTTTAGTAAATTTGAATGAAGATAAATTTTAGTGAGTTCAAAAATGCTATACCCCTGTTCAATGAGTTTAGGAAGTTTTGATATCTTCCAATTGGTAAGAAGAAATATAAACACAAATACAGTATTCAATTGAGTTTCGAAAGTTTATGGAAAATGGATTAGGTGAAGTCTTATGTCTGTTTGGACAGTGTGTTGGACGGCATGCTGTGAAATCTAGGCTAGTATTTTTTTGGGTTGGAAAGGGATAAAGTTGAATGGTACTTCTGTTTCCTGAGACGAGCTTATGTGTAACATAAGAAAAACATAAAAATTGATTAGAAGGAAAAGAATTATTTTTGACTGAGGGTTTGCAGTTTTGACTTGTGCAGTTTGTTTGGTGAGATCGTAAGGCCCTTTTCTTTTGCTCGGATAAAATGCGTTTTTGTTTTTATTACGATTAGATTGAAGATAAAACTTGGCCGGAGAAATATATGCAGCTAAGCAACTTGCACACATAACTTGCTTGATTGGAAGTTGCAATTTTAGCAAGTTGAACTCAAGCAGCAGCAATTCAGGCAGTTCATCTGTTTCTGGTGCGTCCTGAAAGTAAACTCGCCGTTGACTTGTGAGTGACACCATGCAGTTTCCCCAGCGTTTGGTGCTTGAGCAAGGTCAAATATGAATAGTCTAGTGACCAGTTGCACGTTCCTTGAATTTTTTCTTTTTTTTAAATTCACATTACGTTTAAATTGACATCAAACTGAGTACATTGCTTGGGAGCAGATGATATTCATCCAAAAACAACGGGTGTACATTGTATTTTAAGCCTTTGTTGGGGGTTCTCGGCAAGATATTTGAACCGATTCCCTGGTTTCATTTCCGATTCTGGGAGTATGTGATTTATTAACCCAAGGACAATCTTCGACTCACAAAGACATGCATATGGTAAAAGATCCCACTTGATTACATGTTGTTAAGATAAAAGTAAGAAAGACATCCGATATATACTGATCGCTTAATAGCAACAAACACTCTTACATTACATCTATTGACAATGGAATACACACTTATTTACTCGCTTAAATTATTTTTTTTAAGTATTTACAAGAATTTTGTCTCAGTCTATTTCTTAAACTTCTAAAAATTGTTTCTAGCTTCTGGTTGGGATATTTTTTGTCATCATTGGAAGTCTGAACCTCAATAGAAAAAAGGATCAAAACGCTTCAATCATATTGAATGATATCATATTGGTTATCATCTTCATTATATCGGTTGTGAATGTGGTAATATCGGGTTTCGGAATTGAGTATTCATCGCAACCCTTAAGACTTCTTGATAAGAGTGATAAGGAACCGTAAGGGTTTGAGCATATCACTAGAACATTATTAGCTACTATTAAATTAATTTATCTTACGAATTTTATGTATTTTCGGATATTTCTAGAATGATATTAATAAAGCATTTTAACAAAATAAACATAAATCTGTGTTTTATTGCACACAGGTGATTGCTGGCATCCTGCTCACGATTCAATCTCTCGTACATCTGAATAAGTCTGTGTACCAGCGACAAATTGCAGACGTTCTAAATCATATTATACTGGCGGTAGTATTCTTAACGGTTTTCTGTGACATCATGAAGATGAATTTTGGGCTAGATCCTGCGGTTGCCGTTTCTAGTGCAACAACGCCGTAGTGCTTTATTTTAAATATAGTAAACACACTCGTATTTTGTATTTAAAAAAATGTGTATATATCTAGTGTAAGCAACAATAATGGAATAATGATTTTTATTTCATATTTAAATAAAATATTATATATTATTTGAAAATCGAGCGGTAAGTTTGGATCTAGCGCGCAATTCGGGTTAATTTTTCGCGTTTATATTTACAGCAGAAATATTTTCAATTTTATTGTGTAAGGCAGAACATAAGTACCTTATATTTTTTACAGATATATTTACAGGTAAATAAATATCTTTATTGCATTTCAATAACTGAATCGAAAAACCATATTTTGCTTACTAAACTTTTTAACATTGGTTTTCGTGGTAATATTTAAAAATAGAACACAGAAAATAATCATAGATGGGATCTCAAGTGAACCAAGACGATTAAATAACGGTGTTCCTCAGGGATCCCTTCTTCGCCCTTTGTTTTTCTTGATTCATATAAATTCTATTTTCAAACTCGAGTTTAATGGCACTTCGACAGCTTTTGCGGATGTCAAAGTTTTTACGTACTTTGTATTTGTAAAAGTATTTTCGAAAGCATTGTGATGTTAAATTTTACGATTGTTGTTTACCTACCAAAAATTGATTATAAGCGAAAAAACTTAATTGATGTGTTTAAAGGTAACCGGAAATAGCATATATGATTTTAATTTATCATTTCATGCTCACGATTGTAATCAGTTTCCTCTACTTATGCATAACTGTGCAAATAATAATTTTAAAGCCAAATTGAGCTGCTCCGAAAAATGCTAAAAAATCGATTCAGTTCAACAATTTAAGTACTTAGGTGTGATTATTGATTTCAGTTTAAATCCAAGTATTTTTGATAAATTGCATTTTTTTGTTTGAAGTGCAATTTTTTTATTTTCTATATTACATGAATAACTTAATTGTTAGCCAAAAATAGCTTAAAACTAGCCAAAAAAAGCTAATGTTCTAATCTAACTTAGTGCCCTATACGATCGCTCTAGACTAAACTTACTATTTAAATTATATCTTTCGACTTAAGTAAACGTACATTATTTTTACTTAAAAATGTTGACTATAAACTAAGAAAATTAAGTTTAATAACTTAGTGAAAATGCGTTTTGTTTTAAAATAAATATAGCCAAAAATAACTTAATTCTATGATACCTTAAAAACTATTGTATATTATTTCTAGCTTAATGTGTACTTGCAAAACAAGAAGAAACACACATACTATACATGTATTGTCAAGCTGAATAATTGCAAGTACATGTGCACATTTATCAACATATACAAAATATATGTATCCATAGCGTACGCAGATGACTTGATCGCGTACAGGTCAATTCCGAAGATCGAGGTCATTGTAAGTCTTTTGCAACGGGACTTCGAAAAGATTCAGGAATATTGCGATGATTGGAAGTTGAAAATCAATTTTCGAAAGTGCGAAACTATTCTGTTCAGGACTCCGTTATCTGGGGCTTCTAGAAATACTAGAAAGAAGTGGCGAATGTTCTCTATTGTTGGACAAAACGGACAGCCATTAGCGAATCGAAGTGTTGTCAGATACCTTGGGATCTGGGTAGATCAATATCTATATTTTAACAAACAAATAGATGCTGCTCTAGCCAGAGCCAAAGCGGCCTTTGCCTTGACTAAGAGGCTGTTTCACAGCAGTCAACTCGATGCAAAGGTAAAGGTGATCTGCTACACGGCCCTTATTCGGGCTGTCCTTGCCTTTGGCTGTCCCGTTTGGTTTAACGTGGGAACAAGCTTAATGGAAAAGATACGGGTTTTCGAGAGACGATGTCTTAGGGCTTGTCTCCATTTGTATAGAACTCCAGAGTCTGAGTACAAAAAATTCTATAGTAATGAGGTCTTGTACAACGGGGCCAACCTGATCAGAGTAGACAACTTTCTGATTAAACTTATACGAAGTCACATTGAGATAGTGCGCCTTAACGGCCTTATTCCCCCTGAAGCTTTCCTCTATTTAATTAGAAAAGGTCTGGTCCAGGATAGATTAACGGTGCCGTTAATCTTCCACGTTGGTCGAAAAGCTGTGGACGGGCGAGTCAACTACGACCAAGACGTCACAAGTAGCTCCCCGGGGACCTTCCGGTTTAGTAGGGCGGTATCAACTCTCTCGTCCTTTATTTATCTCTGATGCCATTCTTGCAATGACATAACATTTAGTTACATAAATTTAAATATGAAAATAAACATTAGTCGAAAGTCATTTAATAAATTGTTAGGATAGCTTAGAGCGCCCACAGAGGGCCAGTAGGTTAGTTAGGTTACATATATAGTACATAGTTAAGTTAATTAATCTAGCTTTAAGCGTTTTTGTCTAGCAAGCAAGTTAATGAAAGGAAAAATAAAAATGCATTGAAAAAAAAAATATATATATATATGTATTTGTGGATGTCCCTTCGTTCCACACACACTTCTATACTTAATTTAAGAGAACCTCAGCCACCAGTCATACGAGAAGAAAAGAAAAAAAAAACGGCGGCCAACATTGCATTTTTGGGCTACCCGGCAATGGAAGGATACGAAGAAAGAGTACCTTCTCTGTTTTCTGTCAGCAACCAGAATTGTCGGTGCTAGCCTTGTACATCTTTCTTATCGCGGCCTGACACCGACCTACTGAACCGAAGACTCGAGTTCGTAACTGATGGCGAGTTCGTAACTGAGTCACTTATCCACAGCTCTTTGGGCAATGTGGAAGATTAGCGGTACCGCTAATCTGTCCTGGATCAGACCTATCGAGTCTAGGTTGAGAAAGGCCTCTGGGTTAAGGAGCACACTCTCGTGATACATAACATTAGGGTAGTGAGCCCCGGAGATCAGATTGCAGGTACCGCTAATCTGTCCTGGATCAGACCTATCGAGTCTAGGTTGAGAAAGGCCTCTGGGTTAAGGAGCACACTCTCGTGATACATAACATTAGGGTAGTGAGCCCCGGAGATCAGATTGCTTACCGAGTTAATTGCTCTTGGAACGTGGCTTCGTGTCAGCTTTATAATAACATTTTATATTGGACCTCGTTGGGATAGAATTATCTATACTCAGATTCTGGAGTTCTGTATAAGCCTAAGCAAGCCCCAAGACATTGCCTTTCAAACAACCGAATCATTTCCATTAAGCTTGCTCGCACGTTGAACCACCCGGTGCATCCATAGATGAGCATACGCCGAATCAGAGCCATGTAACAGATTGTTTTTACTGTAGCATCGAGTTGCTGGTTATAAGACATTGCTCTTATTTATAAGAGATAAACTTCGTTTTTCATATTTTCACAATAAGGTAAAAAACTGGTTATTCACTCTAAGCTATGAATGTATTGAGTTTTTTGTTTAATTTTAACAAAATTATTTTAATAAAATTAAATTATATTATTGATGGATTGTTTGTTTATACAAATTTAATTACATTTTATTTATTGTAAATTTATAACAAAAAATGAAAAAATAAATAATCCGAATTATATATACACTGATTGTCGCCCCACATAAGATATTCAGCTGAAATTAAAATCTAGACGTAAAATTCGCCACTAACTTCTTAGTTAAAGAACGGTCAGGATTATTCAACTTCAATTGTTATAACATAGTTTTAAGTTTATGATTAATGAATGAATAAATAAAGGCAAATAAAACAAAACAATGCTTCAGGTGGTATACTATATGTCCTCTAATCAATGGATTACTAAAATACCCAGGTTTAGGATAAAATAAACCAGATATGAATTCATGATCAATAACATAAGCCCACCGTGCATTATGATTCCTCGCATGGTCAAGGGTGATATTGTCAATTCGAGACACGCCGAAAGCAACCAATAGCCTTTTGTTAGAGACGTAATGCCGAAAACCGGTATGAACGCTTCTGTATATTCTCGTGCATGCTCGTAGGCATTTCCTCTCAAAAATGTTATATTTCTCCATATAGATGGGCTTATGATCCACCAAACTGGACTCGCATAAGTTAAAATTGGACACATAAAAGCTTGATAGCAAAAAACCGTCATATCTGATCTCAAATAGTTGGAATAAAATAACTCATCAATTATCAACTTATTTTGTTTTCGATTTGTTTATAAATTGGCACACATATCAACTGATCAAAGAGTTTTCAAAGAGTTTCAATCACTTAGTAATTTCTTTATTATGTTTAGTGACTATTTTGGTTTACAAATAACGACTTAAAATTATCATGTCTTGCAGTTTTCATTTCGGCAAATGAATCGAAACTTGTAAAACTCCATTCGGTCTTTTCTAAAAATATGCTCGATCGCAGGCTACTCGGCGTGAATAAGCATCCATGATTTTATAATGCCGACTGTGCAATAATGGCTCAGAATATACACAGGCCGACGGAATTCATAGTACGATAGAGAAAGTTCTAGATGGTGCAAAGTAAGGACTATATGGTGGATATGGCAAAACATCCCAACCAAGCTCCAATAATTTATGCCGAGTGACCAAAGATGTGTGGCCTTGTATTGTCATGCTGGAATACAACACCTTTTCGAATCGTCAATTCGGGTTACTTTTCTTCAACTGCATTGTTCAATTTTGTTAGTTGTTCAATGTAGACATCTGAATTGATCGTTCGGTTAAGTGGTAAATTTCAAAGCAGACAATTCCTTTGTAATCCCACCAAACTGATAACATAACATTCTTTTGATGAATATCAGATTTTGCTCCACGATCTTTTCCGATTGACATTGCTGTAAACAACCCATTTTTCATCACTAGTTATCAATCGTTTAAAAAATGGATCATTTTCATTTGGAACCTATATACCGAGTTTTCGTACATAGCAAAGTTGTTTTAAGCGATTTTCAATGCATGTATGTGATACATGAAGCTTCTGCAATCTCACGACGATCCGAATCGATTATTGCTTTGATTTGGTCGTCATCAACTTCAACTGGACGACAAGAGCGTTTTTCATCTTTGAGTGAAAAATCACCAGAAAGAAATTTGGCAAACCAATTTTGATTCTGCCGTTCTTTTAAAGCTTCATCACCATAAACAGCACATAAATTTTTGTGAGCTTGCGATGCGTTTTTTCCTTTCCGGAAATAAAAAAGCAAAATATGACGTGAATGTTCGTTTTGATTTTGCATTTTTCAAAAGATGCCAAACAAAAACTACACAACCAATCAAAAAAATGTTTGTACTGATTGACAGTTGAAGTACCAACTATCAAATAACAAAATGTGTGTTGACATTTCGATTACGTCAGCAAACCTTAAAATTCAACTAAAGCCATCTATGAGTGAAATCCGCAATTACTTATTTGCCAATCTGTATATGGATAGGACTACGTTTTATAATTTTTTTTATTTCTTGTGGCTAATGATATTTTTGATACCGGTACCCTTTCCTTCATTCCTTTTATTCATCCCTTTTATTCAAGTTATTCATAACTGCAATAAAATATGTTTCAGTCCAAACGACATAATTCATCGTACGATAGCTAATCCCGTAAGTTTTTTTTAGTTTTCAATTACAATTTTAGCAAAATTTATGTCATATTGTATTCAGTGCTCTATGAGTTTACATCTTTGCAAAAAATAAAGTGATCGTCTTAGTTGAACAACGGAGAAAAGAAACGACCCAAGATTTCCGCCAAGTGGTTGTAAAAATGTTTACCAAGGAAGGAGAAATTGCCCGTACAGTGGGCAAAAGCAAATCAACTGTACACCACATCGTAGAAACGTACAAAAACCAGGAAGTGTTAAGTACATGCGATGAACAGGTCGTCCACGCAAATTAAATGTAAAGAGTGAAAGGCTCATTCTTAACACTATCCGGAAAAACCCAAAAACTGATTGTCCTACAATCAAACAAATAGTCGCGGATACATGCAGCGCAGAGGTCTACAATCGAAAGAATTCTCAACAGACATGGATGTTTTTCCAAGAACACCAAGAAAGAAACCATCCATAAGTGAAGTGAATAAGAAAAAACATAAAGACTTTGCCTCTCTGCACAAAAATGCTGATCTGTCTTTCTGGAAGAAAGTTGTATTCACCGACGAGAGCAAGTATAACATTTTTGGTTACGATGGTCCTTCAAGAGTTTGGAGAAAGAGCGGCACTGAAATGGAAGTTCAAAATCTACGAAGAACAGTGAAGCACGGTGCAGGTAATATTGTGGTGTCGGGGAGCATGGCTTGGTCCGGCGTAGGAAAGCTGGTGGTTATTGAAGGTAACATGGATCAGCACATGTATCTTGACATACTAAAAGAAAATCTCCGCTCATCAGTTGAGAAATTAAGATTGGATCCCGGCTGGATATTTCAGCAAGATAACGACTCTAAACTCACTACTATGGTTCAAGACAATTGAATTCTCCACCAAAGAGCCCGGACTTTAACCCAATAGAGCATTTATGGGACTTACTTGGAAAAACAACTTCATAAACACCGAATTTCGTCAAAAGCGACTCTGAAGAAGCTCTCCAAATAGAATGGGATCGTGCGCAAAATCTGGTCTCTTCTATGCCTCGTCGACTACAAGCCGTCCTTCAATCTGGTGGAGGCCCAACAAGATACTGACAGCCCGATTTCATCAAGAAATTAATGTCGAAACTTACCGTACTATGAACTTTATCGTTTAAATGAAATGAATTATTCCTTATTGTTCAACTTATAAGAAATAAAAAAAGAATGTCAATTTAATCTAATATCTAAAAAACCTTGTGTAGGTGCCGAACAAAAGGATTTATACTTGCCGTACGATGAATTATGTCGGCCTGTGTATAAAAAAAAAAATTAAAAAAAAAATGTAGGTAGATAAAAAGGCCTCGCCAAATCATGGCAATTTGCTCGGAGAAGGGAACTCTCCCAAACCATCAATATGGTTTCCGGGCGAAACATTCAACTATCCATCCATTGCTGATGCTGCATCATGAAGTTACACAACGTCTCAACAAGAAGGAAATCTTAGTGAGATCCCTGCTGGACATAGAGAAGGCCTTTGATAGCGTCTGGATTAAGGGCCTCATCTATAAAGTGAAGACAATGGTATTTCCGCAGCTTCTGGTAAAAATCCTCTTTAATTCATTAACAGAAAGATTCTTTTTCGTCCAGATACAGGATCAACTAACAACATTAAGAAGACTACTTGGAGGAGTTCAACAAGGAGGAAAGGTCTCTCCCATCCTTTTCAACATCCTGACAGCGGACCAGCCAGTCTACGAAGCACGAACAAAGACACTCCTCTACGCAGATGACTCCATCACATACGCTACGTCATTAACCCCGGAAATAGCAGCCGCAAGGGTAGAACAACACATAGCGAGGCTATGGGACTACTACATGAAATGGGTACTGAGGATAAACAGCAGCAAGGCAAAGCTCATTTGCTTTCGATCACCGACCACAGAAACAAGGAGTAGGAAAACTTTCGCTACGCTGCCAGATGGAAAAGAGATTGCTCCACAGCTCAACACGAAATACCTGGGGATCACCTTCAGCGAGCGGTTCCAGTGTCAGCAACACCCTGAAAAGGGTATTCAAAAAGCCAATTTCGCCCTTCATCTTGTAGACAACAAATCGAGCCAGCCCACAGGTACCTCAGAACACGGGCAATCATCGATGAACACTTTTAAGAGATCATCGATTGGACCTCGTTCTACACGAAAGCAACCACGAACTACTACTAATACTAAATCAAAATTGTAAATAATAGACTAAATAAAAATAATTCTTAATCGTAAAAAAGGCCTTGTAAATATATACCTCAGAATTAGCTAATATGTAGATTCTACAAACTTTATAAAAACTCTAAAAAAATGTAAAGCACCATTGTGAGCCCCCAGGAACGTAAGCCCATTCAATATTTATGGTTTGTGTCCTGGGATATAACATACACCGCCATCTGCACAGTCAAAATATAATTTAAACAAATTTGTGCTCAGTTTATAAATTTAATAAATGAATAGTTAACATAATAACATATATCTTACATAATGAAAGAATATTCTTTCAGATGAGCATAAACTTTGGAATTTGTCCAATAATAAACGTTACTACATGCGAAATTATCGCGCACCTACCCTTACATTTGATTTTGAGCAAAAACTTAGTAAATTACCTCCGCCCTCTACCAACGACATCCAACTTCGGTTCAATAAAATTCCTTAAGAAAAAAAACTGACATAACCTCAGAGTGCAACACACTCAAAAGAAACGAAAAAACGAAAAAGAACATTTTTTTAGGTGTCGCGTTTGTGTGGCTTTTCCGTGAACGTATTTCGATTTTCCACAATTCATTGCTCTCGAAAACACATCAAAATTCATCAAGCAACCGCAAACAATGCGCAGCCCAAAGAAATACCGAATGCATATCTAAATAAAACGTCCAAACTAACACAAACAACTGAAGAACATAGCTGCCCTGAGTGCGTGAACGTGAAATGCAATGAACAAAATAGAAAAACACACAAATAATCGTGATTCGTGAACCGTGCAATTGTGTTTTTATTGTCAATTGATAATCATAATTTAATATAAAGCCATAAATGCAAGTGAAAAACAGTTCAACTGCCCCCGCTAAAGTGTGAAATGAAATTTGAGTGACTTCTACGGCTGCTGGTGCTACTGCTGCCTCCTTCGATCATTGCCACAACAAGCAAGCACCACACCACCCGCCTCATCGCACCACACCGCACAGTACATCATCATCGCCATTGGCATTGCTGTCTCGTCTCGTGTGGTGTCTCCTATTCGTTCCCTACTGCTGCCGCTGGTGCTGCTTCGGTTCTGGGCTAGTTTTTGGGAAATATCATCAGCGCGAACGCGATATGCCCATTCGAGTGCTAGAATGTAACCAAACTAAAATGGCATTTAGCAGGGAATCACTTAATGGAATCGTTTGTTCAATGGTGATGGTGATGAGCACCAGCAGATTGTCGTCCACTAACAACGAAAGTGCAATGTTGTTGATTACGCCCAGCGAAGAAGAATCAAAATGAATTATTTATTTAAATTTGCAACCTACCCGTCCGCATTTTATGTTTTCAATTTAATTTCCAAAGGAAAATCACCGAAGAGGCAGCAGCCGCCACAACAAATCGAGAGAAATGTTAAAAAGAAAAAATCAAAGGTGAGTGAGTACAATTTTCTTTCACCTAAAAAAATAAAAGGGTTTCACATCAGTGCTATGCATGCACCTTGTGTGTGTGTGCTTTTTATTTTTTTTGTAGCGAAACTCGTGTCCTTCGAGCGGCTTTTCGTCTGGTGGCGCTTCTGTCATGCTCGCGCTGTCATTATAAAGTGCATCGCCACAAGACTACTTGTGTACAATTTGAAATTGAAATCGAAAAATACAACGATGACACACACCTTAAAAAAAACGAACTTTGCGTTGCACTCATGCACTTTTGTATTTTGTTGTCCTCGTATGGTGGTGCATATTTTTCCTTTCTCTAAAATTAATTCATTTCTGCTTTTTTGACCTGCTGGGTGTTGTCGAAATTTATTTCCTTTTGTTTGGACTTTAAACTGTTTTGCGACAAATTTAATTGAAAATTTAAAGTTAGGCTTTGAAGAGAGCAGCCATATGAGACTCCCACAGCGGTTTTAGAATTACCTTTTTATTAAGGCTAATGCTTATGCGCGATTTCCACGGTTGCACCAATGAATAAGCAATTTTATTTCCTTTATTTTGGGAGTCTAATAGAAATGTATTTCGTTTTCATTTTAACTAAGGTATGCAATGATCAGATCAGTCATACCCGAAACCAAGACGTTGGTAAGCAAACCCCAACGTAATGCAGGTTGTTCTATATGATTTCTGACAAAAAAAACATTCTTCATGTTTTAAGGTGAGACAATGATGCGAACTTAAGGGCTCATAGACCTCAATTTGGCAATTTTTAAGGGACAATTTCAATTGTTTATGGAAGTTAATTAAGACTAACAGACATCCATCCTTCTGATAATGGTCAGAATGTCCTTAGCATTGCATTGTCTGTGAAGAAAATAAACCTTCTAAACAAAATTAGAGATGAACATTCGCAAAGAATGTGTACAGCCGTTTCGTCGTCTTCTAAGCTGAGTGGTGGTTGAACTGAGTCCTTATTTGGTAAGATGTGTTCTCAAGCGGCAATGACCTGACCCATTTATTGGTCAAGCCTGTGACCATAGTCCAGCTTATGCCACAGAAAGGTTCCGGGCCACTGAACGCTGTTTTTAAACCAGACCTGGCTAGTTTGTCCGCAATTTCATTGCCTGCGATTCCTTGAACACATGCTAACATAACTTTGATCGGGCTATGGATTGTAAGGCGTCGTATCCGCTTTGACACATTTTGATTTCATTAGATTGGGTGACAATGCCTTGAGCGCTGCTTGGTTGTCTGAATATATTAGAATTCTGGCCCTTTATGCCTTTTGCAAGGTTTACTGTTGCACCGGATTCGATGGCTTGAAGTTCAGCCTGGAAAACACTTGGATGTTTTCACATCAAAGAGACACCGATAGCAGTATGTTGCCATTATACAATCTGGTATAGAGCAGAGCATGCCTTTATCTGTAAAGAAATTGATTATTCTCAAGTGTCCCGACAGGTGCTCATCGCACCAGGGATGCCCAAAGAAGCGATACATTGGATCTTTTCCAGCTTTTTGGAAGTTATTACTTCTATAGTTTAAGGCCATCAAATTATGGCTGCGTAGTTCATAATAGGTCTAACCATTATGATAGACAACCGGTAAAGCATCTTAGGTTTGAGACCCCAAGTCCTTCCATAGAACCGCTTATAGACCAACATGGCCTTGACGTTCTGTGATGGACTTGATATGTGACTTTGACACGCTTCCAAGCGAGGAAGTTATAACTCGATTTTCTAGCATTGATCTTATCCGTATGTTAGTCGAGTCTTCAATACCTTTACTCTTAATTGGGTTCATAATGGAGTTGTCACTAGAATTGTCAATATCCAGGAAGGCGCAGAGAACAATTTCCTTAGACAACAACAACAAGAGTGATCAGATGGGGAAGTGGCCCCTCAGTTGACTTTCCCTGCCTGTATGCATATTGGTTGGGGTGCAGGGAGAGGTGAGTTGCAAAGTGCCCCCTTATATGCAGGTCAGTAAGTCCTTCCAGGGTTTTTGGGCCTATAGGATTGAGGTAGCTCCGAAGGTCTGCTTCCAGGTTTTGGTATAAATACAACGTTAACCTGCCTCCAGACCGGAGGAATATATCCCCAATTGAAGCTAGCTTCAAACAAAGCAATGAGAACCAGAAGGATATGGGCCATGACCTTCAGAATGCGCTATGGTAGCTTTCAATTGGTGAGTCACCCACAGTATAGAACCTGGGAAGTGAACGCTCAACAGAGTTTCAAGAGTACCCGCATGGTCCGTCTTTTAGGATCGATTAGATTTCCTAAGTAGCCCTACATTATTTACATGAACCTTGTTTTGTGGATTCATGCTGCAGTTGGCATATCAGCAATATCATTCCTGCACTTTTTCCGTGCAGCAAGCTTGGATCTTTTTAACTCAGGCTTGTACTCCGTGACAACCGATCTTAGTTATATTCGTCCACTTTTTGGTTTTCTTGGCACGATTGAAGAGTTGGTTTGGACACGTATAGGTTCTTGGGATGCTGCTCTCATAATAGGAGGACAAGAGTATCTCGTTTAGTTGACTGGCTGTCTAGTCTAAGCACCCAATGGATTCAATAGCCGGGTATAGCGTATAAACTTTAGAGAGGACTTGGCTCCGATAGAGATCCCAATCCGTGAATTTGGGGTTGTTTTTGGTGGGAATGGGAGCAGGTTGCTGGTGGTCCGACGGGGAAACTTCGTCAGACTCATGCCAATTTCTTATACTATATAGTTGGAAATATAAGGACAAGTTAAGGTGAAATAACTTACCTCTTCGCGAATCGAGTTTATAAAGGTGGGTTTTGAGCCTTTGTTAAAAATACCTATATTATTGCTAATAATAAAGTTGTAAAGGCACTAACCGCTCTTATTTGTGTCGGTACTACCCGAGACCAGGTGATGTGCATTTGCATCACATAAAATGATGTTATGCAGATTTTCCACCTGGCAGTACCGAATAAGGTCCTGGATTTCAATGGGTGATATATTTCATCGTCAACGGGGAAGTAGGCTGAAGCACAAACCAGGTTCCGTACATCTCCATCCGTGGCCACCTCTAAAATAAGGGCAATAAGGTCCTTCGTTAAAAACTTTGGAATTAAAAGAAAGTTGATAGCTTTGTTGATAAGTTAGGCCGACTTAGGGGTCTGGCTAGTTATTTAGGCTTCTAATTATAAAAGGCCTCCGCCATTAACCCAGGGTTGCTGGATGAACCCGATGTTAATTTGTCTTCAGCGAAGCGCTTGCTTAGGGCGGCTGACGCTGCCTTAACATTTAGGTTCGCCTGTCTTAATGACACTCACATCTCTTTGGGGAGAGAAATTAACTAAGTTTTCTTATAAAAAAAAACCCAAAATCCATTTTTGTTATAGTTTTCGACTTCTTTATTAGATACAAAAATATGAATAATTATATACACTGCCGTTTATAAGCTGCCGGAAAAAAATCATTGAATTTTTTTTTTCAATTTTAATATCAAAATTAATTGCAATAATTTCATCAACATTTTGTTTTTTAATTGACTAAATTAAGAAAGCATAATAACATACAAGATTTTGATTGTAAAATATGGTTCGTCCTCATATTCGTCGAAAATTCACCTCATATTTGCACCTATTTGGCCGACATTGAATCGATCAACTTTCAAAATTTTGTTTATGTAATTGATCTCAGGGCTTTTGGCAAGATCTCTCCGAAATTATCTCTAAAAGATGGGCTCTGTAAAACAAACCTGTCTGTCAAGTTTCTCCCGTATTTTGATGTGCCTCTTTCTATTCTTCTATTCTATTTCTTGATCCTCGGTCACACGGAAGAGCTGGGAAAACTATTTAATGTGAATACTCTAAATATTTACTTTTCATTTTTCATTATTCAAAATGATGTCTGCAACACTGACGAATGAAAACATCTTCAAAAAATTTGAAGCCACCAACTTTTTTGATTAAAATCTTCAAATTTCTATTCATCTGTCCGATGGAGAGAAATCAAAATTAATAAGTTAAAACGCATCGATTAAAGTACATTACTCATTCATTAAAAAAGCTTGGGAAGGAAGATCACAACGTCCGAAGATAAAGTTAATTGTGGTACTATCAAAATCATTCTGGAAAGCAATGTCAATCTACAACAAAACCGGACTAAATGTGATCCTTTCGAAGCCGGAACTGCACCTATTTACTAGATAGAAAAAGATCCTCCCCTGAAAGAAGATGGTAAAAACCTCTCGACGAACCATTTTGACCAAACTTCCGCCAAAAATGTGTAAGTGTCAAATTAATTGTCCTCTGTATAATGCAGTTCAGAGAGTTTAAGAAAGGCCTTGAGTTGATAAGATTAGCAAACACATGCATTGTTTTCAGAGGATTGCCGGTCGGACTCACGCAACGAAGGAAGGAAATAGTTCGGCACCTTTTCTATTTTTTAATTTCACACTTATGGTTTTCGGGTTTTTCCTTTATTTGTGCTACGCAAATCATGAATCTGGGTCAAAGGGAAGTACCCCATAGGTCGTTTATGCGACAAAAACAGCCATACATTTTGGGTGTGTCGATTTTAAAGCTTGATTTTTTATAACAGCCATTAGTTTTTGGAATTTATTTGATCTTTATTCCTCCACGCATTACTGGGAAAAGGGGTGGGAAAAGACAGGCGGATAATGAAGTGATCCTATAAAGGTTCCGTTTGTCCTTTTGAGGCGCGGAACCTTTAAAATGTGCAAGAGCTTTCCAAATACATTCTTTCACAAACGGCTAAGGCAAATTAATTAGTCATTACGTTCTTCGAGTGAAAAAGAGATCTCAACTTATCTAACCGAACGATAATAATTTGTTTATCATCACATTGGAAGCTCATGGTTTAGAGCATTCGACTTCCCACGATACGATTTTCAAAGTCGGAGGTGAAATTTCGTTCAGAGACCATATAGTCTAGGCTGTAGGTAAAGGAAAATCCTCCCCGAGGATTGCGGACTGACCAAGGTCAGTTCTGGTCAATGTTCAGGATACTGAAAAGAGCCTTATTCGAAGTGGAACAGAGAGATCCTGTGATAAGAAGAGAAGTCAAGCTGGTTATTTAACTTGGCTCTTGACAACAAGAGTTGCACAGTTAAACGCTGATCGGGTTTATAGCATACGCGTATATGTAGACGTCGCACAACAGAATGAATGAGTCGATTACCGTACTTCATTGTTAATATAAACATTTCAAGAATGGCTCGTAAACAATTTGGACTTCCTTCAAATAATTAGGCCTCATGGTCGATTGTTAAAAGAAGAAAAGTTTCGTCGTCGGCTAAAAATTCCTTTCGGGTGGTCCGATTACCAAAAATGTGGATAAGTTTAGCTTGAAATGGAACTTCAGGGACATGTTTCAGTCATTGAAAAATGCAAAATGTTTTCTTTCAAAATATATACTGATATATCTTTGTTTTGATTTTTGCACTTTATTTTCATTTATTTGTCATATACATATATTCATTTGTTGAAAGTTAAGAAAAGGCTTACGAGCTAATAAAAGGATTTTTATTATTATTATTTAATTCGCTAGGTTTTTTTATTTTCCGAAAATGTGCAGCAAAATTCATGCGACTAGATAAATCTTATTTCTCTCATCGTTAACAACAAAATGGTATTTATAATGGTGTGGTATAATGTTAAATACTGATCGGACGACGAAATCAGGAGCTGATACGTTGCTAGGACTTTGAATTTTGGAATTTCATCAACTTTAGAAAACTCAAAGGTCTGACCGATTCTGGGTTACATTGATACTATACACAAATGGTGGAATTAGGTCATGGATTTTTGTTTGTATAAAATACAAATTGGTAGTGGATTTTCATGCCGAACCTCATAACAAATTTCTTTATGAAAAAACATTTTCACATTCAGCAAAGAATTTAATCTTTGAGTATTGTTGAAGCTTGTTTTACACAGTATTGTTAATTTCAATATAGGAGAAAACAAAACTTTTGATTGCGTTCACTTGTAAAAGAAAGAAAAATCACAACAAACGGATTCAAATGAATAAATTTGGATCTGTCAACCTCAAATCAACAACCAATCTCTCTTGGACGATAATAATGAAAATACGATTTAAAGTTCAATATAGATTTTTGGAATCTGCGATTGTGATTTGTCAAAATATGCCGTACATTCTTTCCTTTTATGCCATTGATCCTTGGGTGATATGATCCTGGTGAGTCCATAATATTGGCCTTGTGTCGAAGTGTTTGTTCAACTCAAGTTTGAAGAAAATTATATGATAGCTAATCTTCGGAATTATAAGGATGCTCTTGGTCCATAATTTGCAGCGTTGTGCGGCCGGATCAGTTTTCGGAGAATCACGAATTTGGTCATCGCTCTGTATTCGAGTGCAATTTCGAACTCATTGAATAGGTGATTCGCATTTAATTAAAAGTCATTGTTCTTTTCCATGATCGAGGCAGTGTAAAAATTTGGTCTATTGCCGATTAATAAAACCAGAAGCCACACGGGCTTTGGCCGGTTTGCGTCGTTCAAAACTACTTTCTAAACCATACCGAATCATTCTCATGATTGTCGATTCTATAAGCACTAATTGAACACACTAGCTCTCAAGGACAAGGCTCAGTTTAGCTCTGTGGGCAAACCAAATCTTTTCGCGGTCCACTTTGCCGCCAGCTCAACACATCAAGAACTTACTTTGCCGCCTCCTGTACTTAAGCGCAACTTTTCCATGCGGCGGATCTATTTCCTCACTCTTACGGTAGCAAGAATACTCAAAGATCTTGACATCCATAAATCCGCTGTTCCAGATGGTATTCCCCCAATTCTTCTGAAGAGGTGTTCTTTCACGTTGCCAAACTCTCTTACTCTTCTGATCTCTTCCCGACTAGATGGAAAACAGCATTTGAACAGCCCGTCCCTAAAAAAGGCGAATATTCTTCTCCCTCCAATTATCGACCCATTGCACTAACTTCCCTGTTTTCCAAGGTCATGGAAACGCTGATAAATCTTCCGCTAATGAAATATCTCGAAACACGAAAACCTCTCAATGACCGGCAATAGGGTTTTAGTAGCAAAAGGTCCACTGGTGATTTGATGATATATCTCACTGAAAATTGGAACCACTCTCTCCATCTTTCTGGAGAAAGCAATTTGTTGCGCTTGATATTTCATTCATTCATTCAAGCATTTGACAGAGTTTGGCACATCGCTCTTTTGTCGAAATTGCGTGCATTTGGTATCGACGAATCTCTTTTTCAATGGATTAGAAACTTCCTTTCGGGCCGTTCAATTCAAGTAGTATTGGACGGTTCCAAGTCTGATATCCACAATGTAAATGTTGGTGTACCCCAGGGCTCTGTTTTGTCACCGACTCTCTTCTTAATTTTTATCAATGATCTTCTGTCTGCTACATCTAATGCAATACACTCATTCGCTTATGATTGTACTCTAAGTTTTTCATATTCCTTTCCAAATTCAGGTCACTCATCTTCGGCCAAGGAAATGGAACGGCGGCGTAAGATCAATTCATTAAATTCTGATATTAACAGCATACTATCGTGTGGCTCTATGAATAGAGTGGCATTTAATACCTCCAAAACTCAATGCTGTCTTCTGTCACTGAAGCGAAACGAAAACCCTCGACCATTATCCATGAATGGCAATTGCATTGCTGAAGCCGAAAAACTTTCAGTACTTGGTATGTGTATCAACAACAACCTCGGTTGGGATTATCACATAACTGATACCGCAAAAAATGCTACGAAATGTCGTGGTTTCCTGAAGCGATGCAAGAAATACTTTACTCCATCTGATCTGGCTGACATTTATAAAGCATACATTCGCCTAAACTGAAATACAACTCCCATTTATGGGCAGGTGATGGAAAGACTATCTTGAGCCTGCTTGTTAGAATTCAAAATCGAGCGATAAAAGTCATAGGCGACAAAAATATTACAATATCAAAATATTAGGCAACGTCTCCTGCCTAACCACTAAGAGTGCTCTAGCGATTTAGCCAGTTGCATTCCACTCCTTTATCACTTGATGTTTTAGTCGCACAAAACAAATGTGAAACGCTCTACCACGCTCGGTATTTCCTACTCATTACAATCTGCAGAACTTAAAATACAAAGTGCATCAGTACCTGATCCCTTTCACTCGCGTGATGTACCCACATAATAAGGGTAGTCATAACCCCTTGTAGGCTCCTGAACATTTATAAAAGGAAAAATAACTTTTTTTTTTAAATGTTAAACTTTTTTTGGTAAGCCCCTTTCTTTTGGTTTTCTTGACCTCGTCTAGCTCTGTACTCATCGCTTGGTGCTTGGTGCTTGGTTTGTTGGAATCCTTAGGTGGTTTCGTCTGCGACTTTGTGACCACATAACTTTGACGTTTCTGGTAGAAATTAACATTTTTGAAAATCTTGAAAGACACTCAAGGAGTTCAAATATTGAGTTACCTATGTAAGTAAGCATGATTTGTTGGCAAAGGTCATAGTTGTGCTTCATTGAATATAAAAATTCTTCATGAGATTTTCTGTCAAAAATCTGTGTGGCTTATAAAAGGTAGCCGAACAGCAAGGATCAATTCTGGACTAATATGTTTCCGTTTTTTTTATATAAAGGTAACCGAACCTCAGGGATCAATTCTGGACCAATACATTTAATCTTTTTTAATAAAGGATCTTCCACATTAAAAATCAAGCGTATTAATGCATCTTCATGCAGATGTTACACAGGTTTATCTATAGTAACACCTTTAACTTCTTGAGGGTCTTGTGTCTGTGTTAACGGCAGTTGATACTTATTTAAAAATATAATATTACACTTATAAAATACCATCAATGTTTATGAATTAAGCTCAACTAAAATTAGATGACAGAATGAATAACCTGGGGTTGCTGACCATGCAGTTCCAGTCCTACGAAAGCTATAATTGAAAGCTAATTTAACAACTGTAACCGACAAATTAAAACCATTGTGGGCTATGTTAGTTGAAATTAAAGACGGTATACTTGTTTTTTGCAAAATTGATTTGCAGCACAAGTACAACTTAGATATTGCCTTCAGTAATATGGTCACGTAAATCTGAAGACTAGTCCTTGGTTGTATATCTCACAAGCGCTCTTATCTTTTCGATGAACTTTAATTTGCTCAGTCATCCAGAAAATCCAATCGCATAACATAGTTTAGCGTTTCCGGTTTCAAATCCGGAAGAAATATTTGGATTTTGTCTCATGGCCGCGACTCTAGAGAGCAATCGCCATTCCTCCGAAAAGAACAACTGTCATGAAAAATCTTTCTGAAAAAGTATGACACGTACAAGAATGGTGAAACTAACTCATTGCTCCCAAAAGATCCGTCGTATTAAGTGCTATCAACTTTTGAGCGCGAACTTGTCAATTTTGAAGTCTTCTCCCTTTTTTTATAGATTTCGGCCTTCTTTCCAAACTTTTATAACGATTAGGTTCTCAAGACATTATGCTAGATTTGCCCTTTGAAGCATCTCATTCTTTCAAACAAGTTGAAAATAATTGAAATTCAAAAGCGAACGCATTTTCTGTTTGATCTACGAGGCAAAAATAAACCTTGATAATACTCTCATACTTGCTATGGAGACAAACACTCACAAACCCACTTGTTCTTTTGATGTGTTCTTCGAACCCAAATGACACTAATTAGCGTCGACATTATTTTTTTGTTTATAAATCGTTCTTAGACACTATTGAACTTCCAAAAGCTGATGGCCACATTCCAATGTCTTCATTTGCTGCTATATAAAATTCCATAAAATAAAAAAAAACTTCTAAGAGAAAAATCTAAAAAAAAAAATGTATTTTATATTGTATCTAAAAGCTTAAATACAAAAAGAAAAAAATGCGTTCAGAGTACGTGTAGGCTTTGTGAGAAGATTCACGACATTTGAAAGAACTCTTTCATCATCACCAGCTGCGGTTAATAGTCTACAATAACTTACATTTAATATATCGTTAATCCTCCCGACAGCCGTCTTATATATCAATCTCTTTGTCATCAATGAAACCCACACGTAGCACATTAAAATTTTTTCGTCTAAAAGTATCCTTTTCATCTTTTCATTTCAGAATTTTAAGAGAATGCATTAAAGAAATTGTTATTAACCAGACGAAGAACACATCGTGACAACGAATCCACCTTCTAGACAAAAACAAAAGCAAAACAAACTAAATTGTAAACAAAAAAAAGAAAAGAAACAACAAAATATGTTCTCTTCTTTTTTTCTGAACATTAAATATTTCTTTCAATAACTCATCGAAAACCGCGTAAAACAAACCAAAAGGAAAAACATAAAACAAAGTAAATAAAGGGGGAATAATAAATAAAATAAAATATAATGCCACGCTGAAACATAAATGAACAACAAAAGTAGTAAAAATAAATAAAAATAAAATGTGTTCTTGTTAATCAATTTAGATTTATAAAAATAGCAAAACAAAAGTAAAAGTAACAACATAATTATTTTTTTTTTCAAACTAGTTCATTAATATGTCAACGAATATTATTTTTTAATTCCAATTCAAATCATTAAATCAAAACAAAACTAAAAAAAAAAAAAGAAAAAAGTTAAATGTGTATGAGTTTAAAGTGGATTTTTAATGCTTTATTTGTTATATTTTGAATGAAATATCGTTAAATTTGTTTGTTATATACATATTCGTAGAGGAACTCCAATACGTTTATTTAAATAATCAAAAGAAGTGGATAAAGGAGAGCAGGAGTAGGAGGAGTATCCAGTTAAAAGGAGAAACCAAAGTTAATTTGTTGATCCAGTTGTTTTTGTTGTTATAAACTCACATTTCGGTCCACAATTAATATTTGTTTTTTCTCACGGTAAGTACGATTTACTATTCCTTTTGTCAACTATCAAAATAAACATATAAAATATAATTTAACAAAATTAAAAGGTTCTCTCATTATACCATCGGTGCCAATAAAATTGCGATACGATCAAGTTTAATCGGCTTAGTGGCGCTTACGTGTCTTTTCTTTGGTCTCAGGTTCGAATCCTTGAGTAACCCCTCATGTTCTGCATTCCAATTTTTGTGAATTCGACCAGAAACAAGGTGTTCTGTACTCTGAACGAAATTGCGATTTGTGGCTTGTTTGTCGTGTTCGTAAGTTAAACTGCTGGTGTTCTGCATGGAAACTAGGGTTCTGAATTTCGAAAAACCCTTGTTTTAATGTGATAGTAGATAGTCGCTGTTTTCATTTAATTTTTTTTTTCAAAACAGTTTTTACTTAATTTTTCTATGGTTAAACAAAAATATCAAAGACAGTAGACTATCCTCCCTTTACAGCAATAATAATGAATAATAGCCTTGTAAATTAAAGCTTAGCATAATTAACTATATACTTTTATTTGTATAACAATTATTATTATTATTATTATTATCCATAGATCCTGACCCTAAATCAAATCCTAGATAAAATTTATAGATCTGTTAACAACTTTTCGAGTGCTGGACTCCTTTTTGTTAAAATCACCACATAGTTTCTGGTTGTTTAGCTTTGTAGTTAGGACAAATGGTCCAAGGCTGAAGGGTCAAAGATATGCGTGTAAGTGGTCCATCGAAACCCTACACAGGTAAGTCCTGCACTTTTATGCAGTTTGCACATAATTTTTATTGTGATGGTTTTACGTCTCGCCGATAGTTTAGCTGACTGTCTATCTAGCAAGCGTAATTTCACAACCATACCCCTCCTCCAAAGGCGACTTACTTCATCCAGAAATCGGAGCGTAGCTTAAAAGTTGTGGGTCAAAAGAATAGATGTAGGGCTCATTTCTGAATCCACTTCCTGCGAAATATCAACAAAAATTGTTCTTCACTCCCTATACCTTTTTTTATTGGGTTGGCAACTAATTAATTCCGGATTTCACTCATAGATGGCTTTTGTTGAATTTTAAGGTTTTGTTATTTGATAGTTGTTACTTTTTTGATCGGTTGTGTCAAAATTGGTCCGCCAAATTTTGTTCTGGTGCTTTTTCACTCAAAGATAAAAAACGCTCTGGTCGTCCAGTTGAAGTTGATGATGACCAAATCAAAGCAATAATCGATTTGGATCGTCATAATCATCGAAAACTCGATGCATGGGTTCCTCATGAACTGAAAGAAAATCATTTAACACAACGCATCAACATCTGCGTGAAAATGATCAATTTTTAAAACGATTGATAACTGGTGATGAAAATGCGTTGTTTACGACAATGTCAATCGGAAAAGATCGTGGAGCAAGCCAGGTGAACCAGCTCAAACATCATCAAAAGCTGATATTCATCAAAAGAAAGTTATGTTATCAGATTGATGGGATTACAAAGGAATTGTCTACTTTGAACTTTTACCACCCAACCGAACGATCAATTCAGATGTCTACATTGAACAACTAATAAAATTGAACAATGCAGTTGAAGAAAAGCGGCCCATATTGACAAATCGAAAAGGTGTTGTATTCCATCATGACAATACAAGGCCACACACATTTTTAGTCACGCGGCAAAAATTATTGGAGCTTGGTTGGTATGTTTTGCCACATCCACCATATAGTCCTGACCTTGCACCATCTGATTTCTTTTAATTTCGATATTTGCAAAACTCCTTGAATGGTAAAAATGTGAATAATAATGATGATGTCAAGTCGTACCTGGTTCAGTTTTTTGCTGATAAAAACCAGAAGTTTTATGAACGTGCAATTTTGATATTGCCTGAAAAATGGCAAATGGGCAATACATCCATGAACAAATTCTCTTTTATTTTCTTAAAAAAATCCGTAATTTCATAGTTGCAAACCTGATAATTATATTTCTTCAGTTGTTTGGACTTATCTCGTAAAATATTCCTTCGCACCATTCCTTTTTTCTTCACGGTTTTTACCAAAAAAATCTCAAAACAACATCCATTCAATCCAAAATCTTAAGTTACTTCTTAAAAGAGTGATTTTGGTATTTCGAAAAAGTGTTCCAAGTGGATTACAAAGGTTATACTTAATTCGGATATCAGAACACCTGATATCACTGTCAATAGAATTGAATGAAATGAAATTCGATTTCGACCAGCGATATTTGTGTTTCTGAGTGGCCATGTTGTAATTTTTATCTATTCGGCTTGTCATGCTTAGTTCCAAATTCGCGTCGTCCATAATTAACACCGACAAAAAATTGCACTATCTAATCTTAACTAATGCCGAACAGAATACTGCGAACTGAGCAAATGCAAAAACTCGAGATCGAATTCCCTGTCCCTATTCGGACTCCACTTCTGGAGCAATTGAAATCTTTGTTTCAAACATTAACAGAACTCCTCACCCAATCATTGTCTTGACATAGTCTTTCACATAGGGCAAATTTTGAAAAAAAAAAACGAAAACTTTGGAAATGCAACCTTGCGCTAAAATCTGCAAATTGACCAAAAAACACGTAATTTTAGTCGATATACATGGCTTTCAAGGATTCTTTGAGTCTTGTGCATTTTGAATTCTTGCAACACGTTGGGATAGGTAATATCATTCAGACGTTTTCAGAAGTTCGATTAAATCAATTTCCGAAAGAAGCCTGGATTTGAGCTAAAACAAGTGAATTTTTGATCGCCTGATGTTTGATCACAACACGAAAAAAAAATGTTTTTCAAGAAATTCGATTTCCGAATAGTGTTTTTTTCAAAAATCCAATCAATTTATTTCCCAACTTAAAGTTGAATTTCCGAACTTTTCCATCCATTTTCCATTTTCCAACACCTTTCATAAAATCCATAGCTTCGTACAAAAATTTCCAACCCCTTAGTCCATTTTTCTCCCAAGTCCCAATTTATGACTTGACTTTATGACTTTCTTCGCCAATTTTTCACATCAGCCAAATCAAAGTTCCAACACCAAACTTATACTCTTCCTTAAATTCCACTTATCCAAAAAATCAATTTTATCACTTGTAACATCATTTTTCTTGAAATTTATTTAAGTCCGCATCTTCAATTAAAATAATTCTTTTTTCGAATTTTTTTTTTTTTTTACAAAAAGTGTAAGTTTCATCAAAACGCAAAAAAATGATTATCATGAAATATTGACAAAAAAAGAAAAATTCCGTTACTAAAAAAATAATACCGAACTTTTCTTTGATTATCAAAATCTATCAAAAACACTTTTTTTCTCGTTCTAAAAATGGAGTTTACGGACTTTTTTCATCAAAAATACCCATAGTTTCGTACAAAAAATTGCATCTCTTAAGTCCATTTTTCTTCCAAGACCCAATTCATAACTTATTTACTAAGCCAAAATCCATTTTCCACTTCAACTGAATTAAATTGTCCAACACCAAACTTATTCCCTTCCTTAAATTCCACTTATTCACAAAATCAATTTATTATTTTTAACATAATTTTCCTTGAATTTTTTTCAAACCCACGTCTTCAATTATAATAAATAAAATTAAATTCTTTTTTCGCAATTTTTTTTTAAAGTTCATCAAAACACGTAAGGAAATGATTATTTTGAAACATTGAAAAAAAATGCGTTACAAAAAGTTGAGTTTCCGGACTTTTTTCAACAAAAATACCCATTTTCCAACACCTTTCATAAAAGTCATAAAGTCGTATGATAGTTTCGTACAAAGATTTTCAACTCTTCAGACCATATTTTTCCAAGTCCCAATTCATAACTTATTTAATACTCCAAAATCCATTTTCCACTTCAACCGAATTAAAATGTCCAAAACCAAACTTATTCCCTTCCTCAAATTCTATTTATCCACAAAATCCACTCAAGAAAACGTTCAGGGGAACGCAGTCGAGTGGCGATAATAAAATATATTCGATTAACAAAAATATTTCGACGCTGGGTTTCCGTCAGTGGACACACACACCTTTATAAGTAAATTTAGTCCCTGGCTTCCGCACCATGAATTTGACACTTGCCATTGAGACATTTTGGTTGACTCTTCATCGTATTCTTGTCTTTCTTTATGCATACATATATCTACATATAACATATATTTATTATCATAATAAAATTTATAATATGAACGGTTCTGGAACCCCTCTTTTCCTTAACGTATGTATGGAAGAAAATAACGATGTTTTGCCACAATGGCGCTTAAATTTTACTTCTGTTTGACCCCCTTCTTACTCCTCTGAAATGTCGGATTTTTCATCACAGTTGAGACTGGAAAAGTTGGTGAAACTGTTTATTAAAAAAATCTTTCGTTGTGGCCTTACCCACGTGAAACTGCTGCTCCATTGCTAATGAACTTTGGGCGAGCGGATCTCGTGGTCATTCCTTGTTCTCAGAACGGCTATTTCGAAGATGGAAGTGTCGTTAGCAATCGCAAATACATATGTTTAATTTAATATTATTTATCTCCAATCATAAGTAGACATTTTCCACAAGGCTTTCATTCCAGACGAGATTTTGAAACACCAGTCGAAAGACCTATAACACCTGACTTAATCACGTTCACGTGGAGCCCTAGCTCATATCCATATTCAAAGGGAGATAGAAATATATCAAGCGAGATAGAGCTGTCAATTAAATGTCGCCGGCTTACAATACTTCATTGTTTTCGTACTTTCGAACTTTTGTAAGCCTCTTGAGCCTTAAGAATGCATCTCAGGATAGAATTTTTAAAAAGCATTGAAATTAATCTTACTCCATACAAAATTAAATAAACGAAAAAAAACCGGTCAAATTCAAACATCTTTGCTTTTAAAAATTCATCGGAAATTAAAAATGAACCCAGAATTGGTCGGCCGGGTAAACTGACGTCAAGAGACAAAAGGAAGATTATTTAAAAGATCAAGAAGGACCCTGAAACATCATCCTCAAAAATTGCCTCAGAGATAAAAGTTAGCGCTGGATCAGAAGTTCACCCTCGAACAGTCCGGAGAGTTCTTAGAAATGAGGTGTACAGAGTTAGGGTGTGTAAAAAGAAACCTTTGATTTCCAAAGTGAACAAGAGGAAGAGGCTGGGTTTTGCAAAAGAGTATGTAAGCAAACCAAAATCGTTTTGGATGAAGGTTTAGTTCTCCGATGAGAGTAAATTTTTTGTTAACCGATCGGATGGTCGTGTTCTAACCAGAGGCGGGACTTTAGCATTGGCATTGAGTTTTAATTGGCATTGGAATGAACCAAACCAATAAAAAAAAATCATTGGCATTGGAATTTTCAATGCTAATGCAAAAAGAAAGCATTGGCATTGGTTTTTCCAATGCCAATGAAAAAGCTTTATATTAACGAAGAAATTAATTTCATTGATTCAAAGGCAATTTTTTTTTTTAATTATTAATTTATTACTGATTAGTTTTTAATGTCACCAGTCTCTCGAAGTGTTCGTCAGTGATGTTGTGACGACGTTTGTGATCAAACATTCCAGCGTTAGAAAACTGTCGTTCAACTGTTGCTGAAGAGGATAATGTCGGGTTGTATTTTTCGAACATTTTCTTGATAAATTGATACCCATTCAGCGATTCCATGGAAAAATCCTTGTTTGCCAAGAAACAATGAAGTTCTTTTCTGAAAAGAGCGATATTCTTCTAGAAAGCTGTTGCTGGATTGGCTCTGAAAGAGGTAAAAATTTCGCATGCTCAAAACATGAATATATTAAGGAAAAAAATAGATGCCCTTTTACGAAAGATAATTTTTCTCTTCGGCATTCATTACAGGGCCATTTACGATATCATCATTCTCAGTCATATTTTCAAGGAATTGTATATTGCAGTTTGGTGCAGTTTCACTCCAAATCGAAACTGTAGGGCGTGCATTAGCCGCAATTACAGCATTGTAAGATGAAACTTGAAGCTTAAAAAAAAGGTCGAGATCTATAAACTAATGCATTTTGCATCGCTTGTGAAACTATCTTCAAGTATTTTACGTACAAGGAATCTCCAAATTTCGACAATTTAGCTTTTATTGTCGGTAGCGTAAGTGCAAGGTAGCCGAAATATATAGTATATCATTTTCTTTTTGCAAGAAATCTAAGCCCTCGGCATAGTCAATTCCTCATTACTAATTTCACTCATTTTCTCCCTTTTTTACTTTCACAATATAAATGAAACTCACGTCTACTCTCTACGGCACTCTCGTTCAAATGATATCTTCTACCTTTGATTTTGAACTGTATGGACTCCCAAATTTAAAGTAATGTCTTATCACATTATCATATGTGCCAGGGAGAAGCACAGCAAGTTCAGTTGCGGGCATAAATGTAGGTCGTAAGTTTTTCACAAAAACCAAACATTTTTTTTACCTAACACATAAACAATGCTTTTGCATTTAATTTTTTTATTCATTTCATTGGCATTGACTAATGCCAATGCAAATTGATTTCATTGAAATTTTGCCAATGCCAATGAAAAAGAAAATTCATTAGTATTTACATCTTCAATGCCTATGATTTTCATTTTCATTGGTATTGACTTCATTCAATGGCAATGGTGTTTCCAATTTCATTGGCTGTCAAATGCATTACCCACATCTCTGGTTCTAACCTGGAGAAAAGCTTGCGGCGAGTTGGATACAAAAAATGTACAGCGAACGGTCAAACATGGGGGTGGTATGGGCGTGTATGGCAGCTTGTATCCATAGACGAGATTATGAAAAAAGAACACTATCTTAAGATCTTAAAGGAATATTTAAGGAATAGTGCTGATATTCTACGTCTGGGTCACGATCTCTACTTTCAGCAAAATAACGACCCAAAACACACAGCTGAAATAGTTCGTTTGTGGACACTTAACAATACTCCTTAAAAAACACAACCCCAATCACCAGATCTCAATTCCAAAGAACATCTATGGGATAAACGGGTGCGACAACACAACACATAACATCCAAGCAACAACTTAAGGCATTGCTTCAGGAAGAATGGGCGAAAATAGGTAGTGACATTACGAATAAGTTGGTACACTCCATGCCAAATAGATTGCAAGCATTTATAAACAAAAAAGCAATCCAACTAACTATTAAATAATGAGAAAACAAATATATATTTTTAGTTTGAATGATATTACGAATACTTTTGCCCAACCAAATTTTGAATTATTTAATTATTTTTATTTTTTGTTGTAGTGGAGTTAATAATGTGTTATGTTTGATTTTTTTGAATATGCCTTTCTTTATAAAATTAAGAAGACAATTTTTCAAATAAAACCTACCTGACGTTTTTTTTTCCTGCTTTACATTGTAAGTAACAACATATGCGAATACAATTTGTCCAACAGTGTATATTCTGGAAATATAGTACCATCAGCCATTCATCCGCTCCTATCACGATGGATTGCCTTCCTTCCTTCCTTCGAGAATATATTTGAACTTTTGTTTATAATGTCCTTACATTTTTTTTTTCTCATAAGGTACCCGATTTATGCCGCAATATTAAACTGAATTATTGATGAGATTACTTTAAACAAAGTCTGAAACTTCTGGCGGTGCTTTAATTAATTGCACATTTAACGATAACCATTTATTCTTAAAATATAAATATTTACGATACAAATTTAATATGGCAAAGTGTTTAAGTGTTCACGTAAATTGTAAAGGAATTTGCTCCAAAAAATTTACAAAAACTAGGAAATTGTTCAATCACATGCTTGAGCGATTGAATGTATTGAAAAAAGGACATAAATTTGAAAGTCAGAAGGAGCTGAAACAATTCGTGCGAAAGTTATTAAATTCCACAACTGAAATCCATATTAAAAATTGAATTGATTTTCAAATCAAATAAAATTTTACTGAACGAACAATCATTTCCACATGACGTTTTTGTGGTGTTGTTTAAAAAGAAAAAGAAGATTTATGAATATGCACCATATTGGAAACTATAGACTTTTTTTACACAGAAAATGTTAAAAGGAATATTGAAGTTGTAGAAAATCTATAACCGGAAAAAATGTATGGCTTTGACATTCATCATGTTTTGTCGATATCATGAAAAAGGCAACTTCTTAAATTTTCTATGAGATTTTTTTGTTTACAATCTTTTCAATCGAAATGAACAAATTTAGGGGCATAGATGACCTGTCTTTAAACTGGCAATAACGGTTAGCACCTAAAATCTTGTTAAAAATTATGGATGCAAAGACTTTATCCCGGGTTCTGCGATTGCTTTGTATTTGAACTCGCTCGATTTGGCTGAGACATAGTTGTGATCCGATTCGTGCGCTCTCCATTCGCCCTCGCAGACACGACCTCATATTCGAAAGTGAGTTTTCCTTCCGAAAGTCGCTAAAAGTGTGTTATGCTATCTTACCAACCCTCCCACATTCGGCTTCATGAAGACGAACTGATTTGCAAAGGGTAATGAGTATTGATAAAAATCTGCGACGCATCAATGGAGTGGATGGAGTTAAAATGTAGGCGCCGCTTCTCGTCATGCTGCTTGCCCTTTTTTAAAACCTAAAAGTTCCATGTTTGAGTAAGAAGTTGCTATGGTGGTAAAATATTTCAATTTCGATCCACGCGAAGCTGCAAAAAGTCGGATAAGCGTCAACTCTGTAATAAGGACCAAGAGGAGATCTCTTCGCCGCTTCGGATTACAAAACCATGCTACCTCAACGGGTAGAAAGGTCATTGAATTCGATTTCTTTTTCGATTGATGCCTGAAACTTGCCTTTCATTGAATCCGCACCTGTTCGCAGGTGGGTCCGTAAACTTTTTTTAACCGATCATTCAGCTCATTAAAGCTGGTGTCCTGTGTGCCAAATGGGTGGATTGAAGATAAGTTTGTCGGGTTATGGTTTGTGAATTCAACTAGTTCTAGATTGATGACGTAGGAGTTAGTGCGTGTTTATGTTGTTCCTGTGGTCTCAAAAGTTGTCTTAGGTGTCTCGAACCCGAAGATCTTTGGTATACTAATGTATCAGTTGGGGTACGTTGAGATAACAAAATACATGCTCTAAAAGGGGAAGCTTATCTACTGCTCTCTAACTTGGATTGCAATGCATCGTGACCATTTTGTTAAATAATCCATTACAACAATATATTGATTTCCAATAAGCGTACGAGGCAAAGATCGCAAGACGTCAATGGCTATCTAGTCAAAACGATTTTCGGATCGACATGGTTGAAGTCTTCATATGCTCATAGTGATGGTCCTTTTCCAGCATTTCGGTACGTCGTGCAATGCCGACAATATCTGAATTGCCCACTTGAATTTCGACGAGAATTCTCGTACAGTTTTCCTCACTTCTATCAGTTCCAGGAGGAATTTGGCTCTGAATAAACCAAAATTCTCGATCCATCGTGGGAAAAACGCCTTCGATCGTGACTTGCACTATTCCATAGTGTATTCCAAAGACTACACACTCACGAAGTTGTTGACAGTAACGATGGATTTGATTACTCAATGGTGTTGCGGTTTGAAATTCCACTGAAGCGTGTGGAATCTGGATCTTCAATCAATCAATCTTTTCGACTGAATAGATTGGGTAGAAAGTAGCGCGACGATAATGATTTGGATGGACGTCATTATGTGCTTAAAAATTTGTGATGGGGATACCAAAAAATTTAAATATTAAAAGCGCAAGGAGAACGATATTATGTCAAAAATATCGGGTGTGGAATGTTTTTCAGCAGCTTATAGGATCACATCTTTGTTCGTTTGTCTGTCTGTCTGTCAAGGACTGCCGAACCGAACTTAAACGACGATACACAAAAGACACATATTCTGATACTCGCAAGGGAATCAAAAAGTTGGAAAATGCTGCAAAAGCGGAAAAACTCTTCGAGCCTCGAATTACTAATGTTTATAGGAGAAATAAATGGAACACAAACAAAATACACACCAAAGAAATTCAATGCTCTCATTCGTCCACTTTTGCACGTTTGTTTCACGTTATTGTTTACTTTTAATAACCGATAGCAAATGATGCTAGTGCTATTTTCTGTATATAAGTTTAGTAATTTATTACAAGCCAATTAAGTTAATAATAATAATAATGTTTACTTGTAGTATTAAGTTCAATTAAATTTGTCAATGGTTTGCGTGGGGAATACGTTGCTGTACTCTAGACCACAATTGGCCGAGACAGATCGATGCTTCTTCATGCTTAGCTTCTCTTCACGAATGCCCACGAATTATAATGGTGTTCAAATCGGGGCTTTTTTTAATTTCTTGTTAATTTCCACTATTTATATAAACATTGTTCGCTCTGATTACTGAAATTAAATTATTTAATTTGCAATAGCATAAACCTATTCATATGACAATATATATTAAAATTATGAATTAACTGAAAAGAAAAGGTGGAAGCAAAAAAAACTCCTGTAAATTAATATTTTTCCAAAGTAAGTTACAACATAAGACAATACAACAAACCAAAAAAAATTGGGGCTTTGAACCGGCCAAAGCATAGTTGGAAACTACCGATCCTCAAGCCAGTTTTTTACGACTTAAGCTGTATGTTTTGGATGCCCATCTTGTGGAAACACCATTTGACCTCCTTCATAGTGCCCATTTTTTTAACTATTTGGCCAAAAAGTAAAACGTCCCCACACCATACAACTTTTTCCCCCGTGCTTCAGTTTGTTTAACACGATCTTTTTGTATCGTTTCATGAGGACTATATTTAAAGTCTTCCTTCCCATCTGAATGAAAACGATTGATTTTTGGTTCGCCGGTCCAGACTATACGTTTCTATAGACTATAATCTCCTATGGTTCAAGATTTTTGCTGCAAAATTTTAAACGAGGCTCTGATGTTTTTCTCGAACAACGCGGGTGTTTGGAGCGACGTCGGTATTAGTAGCAGCATTATTAATAGATGTAGTGATTTCTTCTCTATGAACATTTCCAAGCATGAATTTTCTAAACTTTGGCTGTTCTTTGTGCCTTACGCTAACGTTGTTATTATGAATACCTGCTCACGAGTTTCGACATAGTTTTCCATTTTTCTGCTAATTTTTGTGATCTTATCCCTTTTGTTCTTTTCTATCCTGGATTTAATTATAGCCTTATCTATCTGATTATTTTGGACATTAAATGGTGTGCTTTGAATTGTGGAATGAAAAGAATTATTATATAAAGTAATAGCTTTATTCTTTTGATCAATAATACGAATCTTATTTTCTATATTCAAAGCACGAATTCGTTCAGTGAGGGTACTATTTAATCGCTCTATGTCCCCGTTCCCAAAGTGGCTATTTAGCTTTACAAAATGAATCTGTATATCTCCTTCTTTAAAAAAATCTCTCACGTTTGAATTGTCAAACTTTCTTCATTTTACCTTCATTTGCAATAAATTGACGAATTTTTCTATAAGCTTTCGGCTATTTCGATTTTCTAAAAAGAAGAATTATCTAATTAATATCGAAGGGTGTTTCAGTAAATTCAAACTTTTTATTTATTGATTTCCTATCGTACTTTGCAGCTGTACATATATCACAATCATTCACAATTTTTTGAATTAAAATTCTAAGGTTTAGACAAAAGACCTTATGTTTCATACCATCATAATTTTATAAAGGGTCTGCCATCTAACGTTTTTTTTTTCAACTAGTGCTTATTTCATGGTAACACTTAGCTCATATCCGATTTGACAGACAATTCGTTTTATCCTTCCGCTGAACGAATATGGTTGTGTATACGCTTGAACAACGCTGGGAAATATTGCGACATTACTTTGAAAATCATGGTAATGTTGCAGAATATGTGCGAAAATTGCGTACGGATTTTGGAAGAAGAGAAGCACCTTCAGCTCCGTATGTTCGTTATCTTGTCAAAAAAGTGAAAGAAACTGGCATCCTCATCGAGAAACCAAAGCGTGAAAAGCCAAAAATACTGCGTATACCCGAAAATATCCATAAACATCAATTCACCGTCGTTCTCAACAATTGAACATTTCGGAGACATCATTGAGACGAATTTTCTATAAAGACCTTGGTATGACGCCAAACAAAGTCCAATTGGTTCAGGAGTTGAAGCCAACTGACCATCCAATGCGTTTTTGCTTCGCTAAGTGGGCCTGCGATCGACTTACAGAAGATGCCGATTTTGCCAAAAAAAATCATCTTTTCAGATGAAGCTCATTTTGATCTTGGCGCGTATGTAAACAAGCAAAGTTGTCGCATTTGGGGCACAGAAAACCCGCACGCATACATTGAAAAGCCGATGCACCCAAAACGAGTCACTGTTTGGTGCGGATTTTGGTCCAGAGGCATAATTGGACCATTTTTCTTCGAAAATGAGCAAGGAATGGCCGTTACAGTCAATGGCGATCGTTATCGGGCCATGTTGAACGAATTATTGTGCACAAAAATTGAACAGGAGGATATTGGCAACATTTGGTTTCAACAGGACGGCGCTATGTGCCACACTCGATGTTTTTGAAGATCGCATTATCAGCCGCAGAGCTGATGTCGTTTGGCCACCTCGGAGCTTTGATTTGACACCGTTGGAATATTATATGTGTGGTGCTCTCAAAGATAAGTGTTACGCCGACAAGCCAGAGACAATTGACGCTTTAAAGGACAATATTCGTGAAGCCATTGGTGAAATACAGCTGCACACAATCGATAATGTGCTTAAAAATTGGACCGATCGTGTAGGCTACTGCATGGCCAGCCGAGGCAGCCATTTGAATTAAATTGTTTTCCATTATTAACCGGAAGGATTGTACTTTCAAATAAAAAAAGAAATTTGAGAAAATATCCAGCAGTTTTTTTTTACAGCCTTTTCAAAAAAAAAAAAGTTATTCGGCGGACCCTCTACAATACTTGAGAAAATTATTTGAGAAAATATTCTAGCTACTATCGTAATGTTTTTGTTGCTTTAAGGAGGGAGTAATGTTAACTCGCACGAAAAAAGGCATGCTTTTGTGAATATTTTGTGACCACACAGTTCAAATCTCTTTATTAAAACCGATAGTACATTTACAAGTGGGGGTTTCTTCGAAATTTTAATTTTTCTCTTTTTTGGAACACTTTTTTGTAAAATAAAAATCATTAATAAATTTGAAAAACTCTTTAGCGTTACCTCGTAAATTATGTGCAGAAATAGTGTTCAAAATTTCAAAAGTAAGGTACAGTTGTTTTGAAGTTAAGAGGGTCACCGACTTTGAAAACGTGAGTTGTGGGGAAAACGCTTTAAAGTTTTGAACACTAAAAAATCTGGTATAAAAAGTTCATCCGGCAGGTATAAAAATACTTGTAACTTCGTCAATTTTGATCCAATCGACTTGAAATTTTTACATAATACTATTCATTCAATTAAAAAAATACCTTGGCCCCCACTTAACAGTACAAGGCCGGAAGATAACGGCTTGAACTACTTAAAATAATTTTTTACTTATGAACAATTTTAATAGATCAACATACATCGAAAGCACCTCGGTATGGCAGAAAGAAAAAAGAATTCATTGAAATAAACTGCCCTCAAATCATGAGAGAATATAATGTTCACATGGGTGGAGTTGATCTCATGGGTCGGTATCACATTCGAACTAAAAGCCGAGACATTATCATGAGACTCTTTTTCCATTTTATTGACATGGCCGCAACAAATTCAAACGTTTTAAACAAACGAATTAATGCCGAGAAACAGAATAATTGTAGCGATATGTCTGAGGTAGAACCGCTTCTGCAGCTTCCACAATTTCGCGAAGAAATAGCAGCTGAGCTTGTTTCCTTCTAAAGAAAAACGAACTGCAGGTCGACCACAATCTGCTCAATGTATTAAGCGGCAAGTGTCGCCAGTTCCAAACACATCCAGTGTTGGTTAAAAAACCGTTCACCATGTTGCTGATATTCGTTTTGATGTCGAAAATCAATTTCCAACTTGAGTTGATAGAACCGAAAAGAAAAATCGGACACCCAAGCCATGATCCAAATGTAAGCTTCACTTGTGTTGCTCAGCAAAAAAAAAAAATTATTTTTGGGACTACCTCCATAAGAAACAAAACATCTTATAATTCTTTGCTTTATTTTTGTAAATAAAACTTTTGAACGATTATTTCCATACAAGTCATATTTTTATGCGCAAACGAGCAAGACGGTCTTCAATATTTCTCACGTGGCGATCGATCCAGAAAAAATTTTTTTCTGAAAATTTAAACTAAGCTTATTTTAGATATATTTACTTCGAAAAAAAAATCAAGTTGATCCGACCAACTTTACAATTTTGCCCGTAAGACGGTTAACTTTATTGTTAGATTAAAGAAAGAAAAGTGCAGTTAAAAAACGTTGAGACTTATTTTCTCTAAAAATCTAAACTTAAACTACCAACACTTAAAAAAATATTATTATAATAATAAACTTATATGTATGTATTTGAAGCACTTGTTTTATTCGTTACTAGTCACGATACGGTCTGACCATTTTTATTTTATGTAATTCACTTTTTCTCTTTTTTTATCATTATCCAACAACGAAGTGGCAATCATGCCTTAAAACAATTTTTTATTTTTTTTTCAATTTATTGGTGGCAGCATTGGAAAGTTGCCTTTATCTAAAATCTGGAAACAGAATTATTATAAATCAATCCCAAAAGGACACCCCCTAGTAACGCTTATTCAGGATCAAAATCTTATTTTTCATCGCGACAATGCTACTTTTATAGAACAAACGGTTACGTGAAATAACCCCCAAAGAACTAAGGCGGCGTTTTACATTATAAAGAACAATTTAACGTGGGGCTGGCTATTTTCATCAAATCATGAAGCAGTGCCCTGACGTATTTTTCGAAAAAACAAAATCATACAACGTCAAAGGTCTACGATAAATAAGCCTACCGGTGTTCCTTTTTGAGATCTATAAAACAACTTATTCATTAAGTCGATAGTCTGTAGATCAAAAACGAATACTTAAACGTCGTTGGCAGATTTGAGAAGGGCGTTTACTAGAGTGAATAGTTGTACGAAAGGCTCAAAATCCCAAAAAATTAGTTCATTAAGGAGGCAAAAATCCCTAGAACTCAACTGGGAGGTTCCATTTCACAAATGCTTAATTGGTATACTTAGGGAATGGTGCTCTTTGAGCATATTTGCAACCGCATACCTGGATGGTGTCTTGATAATAGTTAAGGTTAAATAAAGGCACACTCTAAGAAAATAATAGAGTGGATTTTACTAAATGTCAGATCGGAAAAGGATCACCGATTCAAAGCGATTCAGTGAAAACCGAACAAGAGAGAGAAAGAGACCGAACCAGCACAATAATAGTCAAACTCATCTATGGAATACTTGTCTGATGGACTACCACTCTAAAGAAGTCAAAAATGGGTTACTACCGGTATTACTCTCCCATCGGAAATCCCATCCTACATTTTCTGCCCACTTATCTAAAGTTTAGGAACGGGAAGCATTGCGCATAGACTTAGAACAATTCAATTAGGAACCAACTAAGGTTCAAAACAGCTGTATTGGCCCGGTATACACTTGCTTTTGAGGAAATTTTCAAAAAGGCTAGGGCAAGGACGGAAACTGCAGTGAATGGGTCATGGAGGATATATTGCACACATGTGTACTGTGGGAATTCTGCACAACCTTATTTAACCTAACCTTGATTGATTTATATTCTTCTTCTCCTAGACTCGAAATCGTCATTTTCTGGATTTCACTCATTTTCAATTTATAGAAAAAAACAAATCTGTGGAAACTAATTTGCACGCACTTATGAGTTCTGTTGAACTTTCTTTGAACCACAGGTTTGGTCTTCTCTATTTTAAGACCAGAATTCAATTCGGAGAATTCTTGCCTGTTCGCACAATCTCTTAAATCTTATCTGCAATTGGTCTTGCGCAGAATTTTTTATTCTTTCAATCCCCCTCTTTTGGAGAAACCGGACAAGCACCAATTGCCTTTGCGGTGTAGTGTATGGAGTTGTCCCGTGCTAAATAACGTCTTTAATGATACATATAGTAAATCATACATAGCTGCCGATTGTGATGCTTTATCCTCGCTGGTATTCACCTCTTTTGGTCTCTTTTTCAATCGCCGCGAAAGTTTCGAAGAAATCGCTTGCCACTTGAATGAGCCATTAAAATTATTTTGCAAAATTTGTCACCTTTCAGTCCAACAGGGTTTCTCATTAGGAGCATCATCTTTATAGAGTCAAGCAAAAGAGATCGTAAGTTAACCGTTAAAATAGTTTTCTAAGAAAATTACAGCACTTTGTTGGAGTTTTTGGCGCTAAAAAAGTGTTACCATATGGTAACAAATTACTGAAAGGATAAATGAATATCGGGAAACGAATCTACTCGCAAACTGTTTTCTGTTCTAAGCGCCGTCGATTTTCAATATAATAATGACATTATTATTGATCACAGCACTTGAAAAGCCTGCTTTGTTTCAGGAACCAACGATTTTATTTCTTCCAACCCGCTATGCAGACGCTCACATCCTACTGATGGCGCACAATGACAATATTCCATACTTCACAGCGTGTTACCAAAAAGGGAGACACTTGACGATCGCCGAACTTAAAATGCTTAATATTAAAAAAGTTTTTTTTTGTTTATAACGACTTTTGTATTTTTCCTTTTTTGTATCGCTGCTGAACTTCTTGACAGACGTGATTTCTTATTTTTCTTTTGCTACTTAAATAAATCTTACTATTTAAACTTAATCTGTGTAGACTTTTTTTGGAAAAATATAAGTCTATGCGAATTTCAAAACTGTCCATTAATCGGGGGGAATTTCATTGACATTTTAATTCCGCCACTTCCCGTCCTGCTAATAAGACCTGCTTTTATTTTGACGCGTTTGTTTCAAATCTTTCGAGTTAAAAAGTCTTAAAAGTGCTTCAACGGAAACCATTGACATTGTCTTCCTCTACTTGTTTTCTAAATTCATTAGCAAATGTCAAATTACATCATCACCTTTTCTTTGGATACCAACAACGCCTTCAATTCACTCTCATTTTTAAGTCCAACATCAATTGAGCTATAGAAAATGTTTCATCTACTTGCTTTCCTCCTATTAACTTTTTGCCTCACATAATAAATTCTCGTTTTGCAAAAAACAAAAACAGCTTTCCACTCAAAGGTCAAGTTTATTTTCCCTGACTAGACGGACTTCAACTATGTGTATCCTTTTGTTTTAGTTCTTCTGCATTAGTGTAGTCCTGGTAAATGCACCATCAGACTTAACATTCAGCTTTGCTTATTTTGTTTAACCCTTCCTAATGAACTTAGTTGAAAAAAAAAAAAAAAAACTTTCCCGAATCGATCTTTGTAACTGAGGATATTCCATAAAATATAATGGCCTGGACTAGTTTTCATTTTGTCTAAGTGTCGTTCATTAATAAACGCAATACCAAAGAGTAAAAGAGAGAAAAAAAAGACCGACCGAGGGGGATGCAAATGCAATACTCAAAGCATTCTTCTCTAACAACCATAGCCATTAGTGTAATTCAAATCCCATTAAATCAACAGGACATGCAAAATGGCGCTGCACAATCACCAAACGAGTAGTACTTCAAAGCGAAACCCAAATCACTCCTTTCTTATATTTTCATTGCTTGCTTGGCTGTCCCAACAGCCATGTCTGTGGAACATCAAACGATATCAGAACCACCTCCCTCCTTCCAATACGACAAAGCAGCACCAGCACTATAGGCACTACCCCAAAGGACTCGAGGACAACGGCAACGGCAGCAAAGCAGTCGTCCATATCCTTTCTTCGTCGTCATGAAATTAACTCTCTATGTAACTCTACATAACGAACATAGAGCTAGGGGTTGGGCGACATATATCTTTTATATATATCTATATGTATGTGTACTTGCCATGTACCAAATCATTAGTGCATTTGTAAAAGTGCACTTGCGCTGTTTGGCCCTAAAACGCTCTGTAATGAGAGTCGTCTATCTCGTTTTCTCACAAATGAATCGCTAACGCCAAAATACCGGTTGCCAAGTTTTTCTTTGCAAGTATTTGCATCTTATGCCGACGATAATAATTGTATCCTTTTTACAGAGCAGCGCACCCAGCCGAACGAACGAGAAAAGTAGATCCTCTTGGATGTAGCACGTGACAACAACAACAGCGGCAAAAAAAAAAACATCGCCGTCGCCGCTTTGTCACCACCGTTGTCAGACTGAATGGGGAAAGGGATTGACTTTTCAGCTTTGTGATGTGCGTCACCAAAGTCGCATTCGGCATTTGTCATTTGCGTCTGTCGGTACCTTCCTTAAAACCTTTGCGGTAAGCACGACGTTTACTGGAATAGATTTGGATTGGCGTAAATCCTCGGGTATCACGAATACAATAGACAAAGTGACGCGTCGTTTGTTGTCGGGCTTCAGCAGTGACTGTGGTTAATAACTCTCGTATTTGTCCCATTACTCCGTGCGTGCTTTGGTGCTCGTTCGTCATACCCATCGACAAGGACTTCTTGTTGCTCGCTTACTTCTCATTAATTTGTCACCAGTAATATTGAGTGTAGTCCTCGTCGTCTTCCGGTAGCGAGTTGCGGTGGTGCACGGTAAAGAGGACATGATTACTCTGCCGGTTAATCGTATTCAGGTGAGACTCACGTGTTGCTTAATGCCTGTGCCTATGCACTTTTTCCACATTGGCATACATTGCTGATGCCTGGCTAGTAATATACATAGGTGTGTAAACAAGGAACGAGTTCGTGGCTAAGTGCTCTATGAGATACAAATTGTTGCTGCACACATAGTCATAAGCAGCAGCAACGTCCTAAGCGTGTAAGAGGGCCAATTACTTGTGCTGTGCTCCTATTTTCCAATTAAAAACATGCTGAAGATTATAGGTGCATTATATTGGCGCACTTGAGTGGTAATCTGCGGAAGATCCTTGTGTTGGATCATATTTCGCTGACGGTGATTGTTTTTTTTTCCTCATACAAAAATAAATGTGTTTTCCTCTCGTGATATGTGCACACAAGTCGACGTGGTTCGTTGTGTTGGTTAATTGAGATTGCTGCTCAGTGAAACTATTGAAGTTGGCCTGTCAATCATCTTACGAAAATATTTTTTTTTGTTTTGGGATTTTCCTTCTTCCTTGGTCCTGTGAATCTATTATAAAAGGATTATTATTGGAGCATGAAAAATTAATAGAATCTAACGAACGTACATACGTATGGATTCTTTTGTGTTTGCCCTTGGGATTATGATTCGATGTTAGGTCAAAGGATTTTTCTCATATCAAATTTCTATTGTTATCATCGGATGAATGCTCTTATTAGATAAATATTTATTTTTTAATTTGTATTCCAAAATAAACGCTGCACGGATTTCGACATCAGTAGCAGGCAAGAGTCCTTGCAAAAAAAGAAATAGTTTTTTTAATGGAGCAATTGATATTATGAATCTATTTTCAAATTGAAAAAAAAACTTAACAACAAAAGAAGAAAAAAAAGCTTACCTTGATCATGTTAAATTATAATGAACTATGTTAACTGAGTCGTTTTTCGAATTGTATGCATTGTTCACGTGATTTTCAAAATGCCACCCCAATGAAAACCCCATTAAGACATCGGTCAGGGGTTATTTTAAACGTTACTCGAGAGGCCAGATGTACACTTGGCGTCTCAAATCAATTAAGCCGCCGGTAGTCAAGAACCTAAAAAATTACAATCAAGAAAAGTTACTGGGGGAAACCAAAAGTCAATTACCCAACCAAATCAGTAATGAAGAAACGTCCAGCTCATGATGTCTTCAGCGAACACAATCATACTTCAGGGGTCTTGGATTCGTTGGTTTGAACTTCAGCCCTCTGGGGTGGTGGGCGCAATTTTATTGAATGCACTGCTCACATCGTACTTGGCAAGATAAGGCTACCGGGACACATCAACGATGGTGGTAAGAAGTACTTTTCAACTGCTTATAAAATAAGCACTGCAAGTGACAGTGTTACTCATAGAGTAATATCCATCTTGTCTCAGACATCATTTAACGTTGGGTTAGTTGTTAATAACCATAAACAAAATCAAGCCTAACACCATACACAAAAACACAGTTTAACAAATATTAAAAAAGTATATATTAACAAAGGTTATATTGTAAAATAAGTACTAATAAAAACAAGAATATTGAATAAAAGACGTTAAGACATTAAGAACGGACACGTCCAAAAAGTTTTTGTTTGAGTGCCAGTTTACTGGAAACAAAATCGAACATATGACAGTCTATTCACTTCTATTGACATCCGAGTACCAGGTTCGTTGCATCCATAATCCGTACGGTGGTATTTAATGTCAAATAATGTTTGAGTTTCTAAAATTGAATAACAACACTAAAATTTACTTGGTCAAGAAGTGGTGGTGCCACAATATTACCAGCAATAAGCTGATGTAATCAACACCTAACTATAAGTAGAAGACGGTCCTCATAAGGTGATAGACGAAGAGGATCAGTCCATGATAATTGTCGAAGTGCGAAACGAACAAATGTGCGTTGTTCAGACTCAATACGGTCAATATTTTTTTTAATAATACGGTGACCACACATTGGATGCGTACTCAAGATATGGCTTGACAAATGCGGAGTAATTTACTTAACCGTTTTTTGAAGCCGAGGAGGGTGTTGCTTTTGTTTACTTTTAGCTCAAAATAAATAGAGAAGTCAAGATTTGGAGCGAATTGTACACCTAAGTCCTTTGTCAGTTTTACTTTGGCAAGCACAAAACTTTTTAGGGTGTACACAGAGGAGAGAGTATGGAGGCTTCTCGAAAATGACATGTTAAAATATTTTTATATATGTTCAATGATAAACAAATATTGAAGCACCATTTCGCAAAAGAATAAGAACGTTTGAGTTCTTAATTGAGAATAAAAGAGGACCAAGGTGGCTACCTTGAGGCACACCTGAGGTAGCGTTAATTGTATTAGAGGTTGATCCCCCTAACAAAATTTGATACGTTCTCTTGTCAAGTTACGAGCATATCCGCTCCACGAAAGATAATGGGAAACCCAGGATAAGGCTTATCAAAGGCCATACTGAAATCGGTGTACACGCAGTCGACTTGTTTTCCTATTTCTAGGGTTTTATTGTCGAATGAAGTAAACTCCAACAAATTTGTGACCGTGGATTTGTTTTTAACAAACTATGCTGTTCATCAGTGAGGAAAGGTTTTCAATTAGTTTCGGCAAGCAAGATAGCTTAGCTATGTGTCTGTCTCTCCCCGGAAGCCCTTTTTTGCACCGGAATAATAAAACCATTTTCCAAAATTAAGGAAAAACCTTTGGTTTAAAGAGACTTGAAATAAAAAATCCAAGTGAGCTGCAAGGGAGCTACAGCATTACTTAAAGATTATTGGAGGTATCCCATCAGGTCCGCAGGTGTTGTCAGTTCCAAGGCGAGTAAGATGGTCACGTCATTAGGAGTTATTGATTGAATGAAACCCATTGGACAATGGCAAAAGTTCTCTAGGTGAGCGAATTCTTTTGGGTCGGGTATGAAATTATCAGAATCATAGACTAAACTGAAAAAAGAGGAAAAGATATTTCATATTTCAGCAAGTTTTTTACTTGAATTATCCAAATACGAAAGAGTGGAAGGAAAACCATCAGATTTTTTCTTGCAGTAGCGAGCCCATTCGTATTTGTTTAACAGAAACAGATGAAACGAAGCTGTCGAACATGCTCACATAAAATTTACCAACCATTTGGTTAACAGTTCCATTAAGATACTGTCAGAGATATTGACCATTCCAGAGGCTTGAAGCGATAGACAGCAGAACATGCTCAAACTGTGATCCACACACAATCATATCTAAGTTCTTGGAATTTTATTAACTAACAAATAATATATCATCATTTTAGACATTGACAAAACTAAAGCAACTCCGAATAAACTCGAACATATGGTCAACAAAATTAAATGTACAAACACATTTGGGTACCAATAGGTCACATTCCTGAACTGAAATGAACCGTACAAACACTTCATTTTGGCGGTAGACCCCGAAAAACAACTGCACGACAGGGTCATATTATAGTACGAGAGTTCAAAAAATATCCTAGAACATCTTCACGGAAGGTTGTGAATGATCTGGGAGTCAATATTCATCCAAGAACTGCACGCAGAAGGTGTGACGAGCCGAAAGAGCATCTTAACAGGTCGATACAGAAATGGAGAACAGTGCTATGGTCAGATGAATCCAAATATAACATCAAGGGATCAGGTGGAGGAGCGCAAGAAAGAAGACTGAAAGAAAAACGCTTAGACCCAAAATATTGCCGGGGCACAGTAAACCTGTTTCTGTTTCTCCGACCAGGGAATGGGCCTTTCTTCCAAATTACGGGTATTTGAAATAGTCGAGGATACAAAGATATGCTGGAAGAAATTATGTATCCTTATGCGATTGACAACATCCCCTTGCGCAGGATATTCCAACATGACAATGACCCCGAATGCGGCCGGATTGTGTGTTCTGTAATGGCCAGCACAATCACCAGATCGAAAAATTCGGTCTCAAAATTATTCCTCCGAGGCATCTCTTTTTGCAGCTATAAAAAAAATGTTGGAACGTCCCAATGGATGCAGTATACAATTTAATTGAATCCATGTCCCGCCGGTGTCAAGCAGTTCTTCAATATGACGGATATCCAACAAAATATTGATTAATTTAGTCACTATCTATTTCTTCTTTTATGTATTTAATAAATTAATCGATGCGGAATTTCCGCTTTCGATGTGGATTCTGATTTCATGAAATGGTTTGAATAGTATTCTGCTCTTTTTCCTGCAGCTCCCACGTCAACCGAGTTGCCATTCGTGAGATATTCAGTGGAAAACCCAAATACATTTGAAGCTGTATCGTTCAACTTTTTTGTTGGACCATAAGGAGTTATTTTCTTCATAAAATTTGATATGCTTCCTTGAAAAAACTTAACCAAATTCCATTCCATCATAAGTCATGCGCTTGGAATCCAATTATGCAAATTTATGAGCTATTTTGACAAGGTCATTTGATCCACCAACGTGTACAATTAAACTGCAGCGCTATCCGCATATAATTTATACAAAAGGGAGTTTGACATCAGGACTCCGTTGCCTAAGGCCTCTAGAAACACCAAAAAAAATTTGTATATTTGTGTATATTTCAACAACAACAACAGCCAAGGGAAAGGTGATCTGCTACACGGCCCTCATTCGGCCTATGGATGTCCCGTGTTGTTCAAAGTTAAAACAAGTTAAATGGAAAAGATTGGAGTTTTCGTGAGACGATGCCTTAGAGCTTGTCTCAACTCATATAGAACTCCAGAGTTTGAGTTAAAACAATTCTTCAGTAATGAAGTTCTGTACAACGCGGCTGACCTGATCAGAGTGGATAACTTTCTTATAAAACTTATTCGAAGTCTCATTGCAAGAGCAATTACCCTTGCAATCAGACAACTTGTTAAAACGCGGAAGCAAAGCGTTGGTTCAATGACACCAACTCCACAGATTCGTTGCTATAATTCTTTGACTTAAGGTATCCCCATAAAAAAGTTTCACGGAGTAGGATCCGATGACCGAGGTTCCCAGGGGCGTGCCTTCGTACTTGCCCCGCCTTGTTGAAATTGTCTTCTGATGAAAACAAATATTATGCATCTTTTTGTTTTAAATTTAATTCATTATGAATTAAACCGGCTTGTAAATTTAGACATGGTACATATTAAAAATAAATGCTTTACAAATCACAACTAACGATGGACACTTAAAAAAAACAAGAACAAGAATCAAATGGATTTCAAGAAAAACAAGTGAGGTGTTTAAAAAATAAAAAGTGACTTTATTTTTCTTGAAAAATATTTATTCATCAATATCTATTTTACTCCTTTAAAGAAATTCCCCTAAGAAACAATGCACTTGTGCCAGTGCTTCTTCCTATCCTCGAAGCATGGTATGGTCCTTCCACGCCTTTGCAGTTTTGGGAAGTCGCAGGGGGTCAACTCCAATGAATACGTTGGCCAAAAAAGCGTTGCTCAACTTGAGCAAAGCTTATCAATTTGGCGATATATGCCGATATTCTGATCAACTTTCCTTAAGGTGATTCGACAATTTTCTATATCAATTTTTTTTTTCTCTGGTTCAACGCTCTCGGTCGGGCATCGTCAGTAACATCTTCTCGGCCTTCTGTGAACAGGTTATAAACTTTTTTTATACTCAAAGTAAACGCAACTTTCCAGTGCATAAGTGCACAAGGTAATCGTTTATTTTTAACAACCCGCGTGTATAAAAAAAAAGTTGCAGACATATACAGTGACTCAATTCTTTTATCGCAGAGAAATTTCTCGAAAGCTTTTAGTTTCAATGGGAATAATTTCGAAAATACCCAATAATTTGAAGCTTGAAAAGGAAAAAATTAAAAAAAAAATAAATTGATAATGCCAACCAGATTAATAAAGCACTGTACCAAAACGAATAATTGTAACTGATGTTGTAAGAAAAAATGTTAGACAAAAACGGCTTTCATTGACGCGCTAAAATAAAGAAGCACCTGTTGACTAGCTTCAATTTGCACAAAAATAAGAATTTACTGAAAGTGACTTGGCAAAAATGATTTTGTCGGATGATCGCCAATGTATCTGGAGCCAACCCTGTAATTTATTCACCAATCGCCAGGTCAAAACAATAACAAAATTTGGAAGAGGCATGTCCATGGAAGGGTTTAAAAAATATATTAGAGTGGTACGTCGCGTGGATGACGCGCAGAACATAACTATCCTGGGTTACCGCCAGAGTAACATAAGCATGATCGCAAAGTTACCAATTTGGAAAACTTGTTTAGCCACCATAATCCACTGACGTCAATAATTTTTGGGTTGAAGATAAACGCACCCTTACAAATTCAAAAGGAGGTAGTCCAGATTTGTAAAGACTATGGCACCGCACTTAAACAGCTTGGCAAAGGTTCAGTCACAATCAGCGCAAAACATAAGTGGAATCAATGCCAAGAAGGACTTAAGCGGTTCTCAAATGTCCTATTTTTTCTTTTGTTGATTAAATTGACTTTAGCGATAAATTTAAATCACCTTTTTTTCTGACTGAATTAATTAATTATAATTTATATATAAACTAGAACACCCGACAGACGCTGTCATGTGTTCAATCTCCGCAATTCGGGAGAAAACGAATTCAACTAACTAAAATCGTAGACGAAAAATCGTGCATTGTAACTTCGTGCTGACATTTCGGTAGTGTTAAAATACTACTACGTTTATGATGATGACTTCACATTTCTTGGGATTAAACTCCAGTTTATTACAATGACACCACTCGACTATATTTTGAGGATTTAACCTCATTTATACGTACTGTTGCCTCTTCTTCCTACAAAAACAAATGGGATAGCTACGTCGTCTATGGATTTTACAATGTCTCAGAACCGATGAAAGATCGATATTGCAAACAGCAACGAACTTACAATGGAACCAGTTTTAAAGTAAGAAAGAAAATCGGATAGCACTTCTTTCTGTTAGGTATTTCGGATATACGAGAACCTTGAATATATCGTCGTTCCAAACACGAAGTGGCGTATGTCTTAACTTTACAGTAGAGCCAAAACAAAACTTACCGAAATTTTGATTTTATTTTTATTTGTTACATTTAACTGAAAACGTGATACCTTTGGATTTGATATTTCTCCATTTTTTTTCCTTTATTGAAGAACTCCCACTCAAGAAACGTCCCTTGGCGTTTCTATAGCGTACAGAAGTGCTATTATAAACGTTTTCAACGTTGATACAGTGCGTATAACCAGGAACACAGTGAACTACTCACATCTATTGTTTCGTAAAAAAAAGTTTTAATGTGGGTACATGGTTATCAAAAAAGGGGTTAACAGTTTGTGTGAAGAGTTTACCCTGCCCACCAGCTGATGGAATGGTTAAGATTCTTTTTTTTCCATTCAGAGTCGGTCAGAAAAGCCTCACTGATAAAGGTCTTAAAAATTTTTTTAGTAGTTTGTTATTTAATTTGGTACAAATTGACAAACGTTGTCGCACATTTTGCATACAGAGATTTGGTATTTTAGCTCTTATATCTTTCTACTGAAAAACAATTTAGTTCCTATACAGTTGAACTTTACATTTATAAATATAAATTTAATAAGTGATATTAGACACATAATTGATTAACTAAAATATTATCGGCGAATGCACAGCGGTTCATGAATTTATCTTTAAGCTTTTGAATTCTATAATAGATCAACTCAACATTTCCTTTTTTGTGAAGATCAGAGGTTGAATGATTCCAGGGAAGTCTTAGCATCATCTTCAATAGTTTATTTTGCGCTACTTGCGCATTTTTAAACAAGCATTTATAATGAATGTCATATACTGTATCCCTGCAGCCGGTAGATGTATATATTTTTTATGCGATCAAGACCGCCTGACTTCTTCACTTTCAAGTCTCCTACAGCAAACTCAACATCTTCTGCCGTAACAAAAACGTCAGATGGGGTATCGGCTACTGTTGAATTGAAATCTTCAATGACATTTGTAGTTGGGTCATCTAGGTTCAGTGAGGTAGAATGATTACTGTGAAAAACCGATGCGAGCGCTTTTGATTTTTCCAAAGACAAGACAGCTTTTTGTTTTTGTGTTTGATTATTTTGACAATATTCCAAAATGGCTTGGCACCCTTGTCTAGCTCTAATTGTTTATTATTCCACTTCTCGTTACGCAGTATTCGAATATGGTTTGAGATTAATCCATTCAAATGTAGATATTGTTGATAACTGGGTTATGATCGGAGCTTAGAGCACTTATGGAATTCGGTTGAGATATATAGTCGGCAGGTGTATAAGTAGGACTAACAGGAAGCAGAATAGATATTGGTAACGTTAATGCATGATTTAAGACTTAGTTACCCCAAGTATTTGCTTGAATACAGCCCCAGTCTCTGTGCCTGTAATTAAGGTCCTATCAAGAAATCTCCATTAAGACAAAGGAGCTTTCTTTAGTCAATCGTAATTTGTTTGTCGCAGTAGATCGACTTGCAGGAAAATACACACAGACAATTTAAATAGGCCTACTGTTTTTTACTTTTACCTCGATAGAAATATTTTCTACGAATTTAGTTTGAATAATGGGTAAAAGGGATGTTGAATTGATCTACGTAGGTACAAGAATTGCACCACCTCCAGATATTTATTTTCTTGTTCTTATTTCCGTAACACGAGTAGATCAATTTAGGTCCAGGTCATAGGGAAGAAAAACTTAATTGTTATTCGAGAAACCCGGCACGTTTAATATTTAATAAGAATCTCCACCAAAGCGTGCAAAAGTTGCGCTCTCCGACTGAAATGTGGCATTATAAATCCAGATTTAGGAAAAAAACTGGTTGATGGTATGTCTGCCGAAGATGGAGCTTCAAGGTACCACCAATATTTTGTAATTGCATTCACTTTTGATTTTTAACTGCTTTATTTTATATTTAACAGTTTATTTGAGACGAAATTTTATATTTGTTTAACATTTTTGTTTCAATAAAAATAAATTTGTTAAATTTTAATTTTCTTGATTTTTTGCTTCATTATGAGAATAATTTTGTGAAGATGTTTTTAGCTATTTTCTAACAAATATAAAATGTTTACTTCTTTCTTGAAGCTTCTTCATGAAAAAGTCTTCAATTTAAGATTGTGCAAAAGAGGCAATTATCTTTCGACGGAATTTATATTTTTCTTCTTATGAACTCACAGCCATTCTGATTAAAACAGTTATTGATATTGTATTTACATAATAGGATGTCCTTTTTGTCAAAAAGTTTTTCCACTGTGCATGTATTCACACATAATGTTTTCAGGCAAAATAAATCTAGGTGACTGCATTCCTTTAATATTTTCCTAAGCTTTGTTGAACTAAAACTGTGAGCTACTAAGCACTAACAAATGCCCCGACCCAACCACCCGACAATACTCTTTTGTATCTTAAAGAAAAAAGGATAAAATATATGTTAACATAAGCAGGCTACAATAAGAACCATATAATTTACCGCCAGTAGAATAACCAAACAATGACTTGAATCATTTCCAGCTTAGAGCCCATAATGGTTCTGACTACAGAAGTTTCTTTCTATCTCTTGATCATGTGCACAGCTTTTTTACGATCCTTCTTTGTTGTCTCCCAAGACTAAACCATGTTTCTGATGCGCCACTTTCCACCCTCTTTAGATGAAATCCTGGAGCATTTGTTTCTGTGATTATGCCTCAAAAAACATTTTTAATCTATTGTACTTAAACAATGGCCGCTCGCCGTTAAAAACGAATAGTCAACAGAGGGAGAAATGATATTCTCATCAAGGAACGTCAAAAACTCACTCGCATCCCTTTTTATTTGCAAAAGACTGGCCTCCCTTGTCTCTGTCGTTTCTCATCATTGTCGTCACCGCTGTTTTCTGTGCAAGGGTGTTTTTTTTTGTTCCATCTAGTTTGTCGATGTTTATTGCTTGCGCCTTTGCTTGTTCGTTTGTTGGTAGCAATCCCTTTTTGTGTGTGCACACAAAATGGAGCATTGTCCTTCTTTGCTATGTACAGGATATCACATTGGTCGATTTCATCAACCAATCAAAAACTACCTCAAAATGGCCGCGATTCGATTTCTTATTTGCGCATTGTTATACTTTGTTTGTGTGCCGACGTTGCCGACTCCTTTCCCTTTCTTTGACTAGCTCTTTGTGGATGGATTTCGAGTATATTCCATGAATTTGGAATTATTATTATTTGGGTTCCAGGATAATGAATATCGAACGACTCAAGGGGAAGGAATCGAAATTGAATCGGAAGTCAGTGGATATTCTATTAATCCACAATCACTTGGTTAATGGCTTTTATTTTAGATAAGCGCTTTGACCAAACGATAAAGATTCTGAATCCTTACACTACTTACGATTTTGAAAACTAAAATGCTTCCTGAATTTTAAGTTCGGTCTTTTTCTAATTATTATTCTAGAGTTTCGTTTTGTCTGGCTTTGTACGAGTAAGTGGGTTAAAGGTTCTGTAAAACGACACCACACTGAAGTGATATCGCTAAAGATAGTTTCGCTTTCTGTAACCACCCAAATGACAGCAAAATGTCTCTAGATGCTGAAGATAGAAATGATAATGAGAAAAGTTTCTCTCCGAAAAGTAGGTTTCTGTAAAGTGAAAAGGGATAGTTTACTGTCGTTTTGCTGCCAAAATTTAAAAGATAGAAACTTGGGTGTCCTCAAAATTTGATTTGAGGTTGTTAAAGTAGTGATTAAATATATATTTTTGTTATTTGACAGCGATTCAAGTGAAAGTGAAACTGTTCCCATCTTAACAGTTTCTGTAAAAGTTTCTAGTAAGCAAACTATGTTTGTCAAGTATATTTCTAAAAAACACTTCCTGCTTTCATGATGGACATTTTAATGCGGAGATGAAAGAACAACATCGAAAATATTATAAATTCCTCAAGACTTACATAAAGCAAGTTTGCAGAAGGTCCAAAAAAAGAAGGGAATTGCCGTGATCACCGCAGCTATTACTGGATCATGTGAAATCAAAAAAAAAAAATTTCTTCAATCTCGAGGACAATTATATATAGAATAAGAGAAAAAAAAGTCCAAATAATCGCGAAAGCCGTTCTCAAGTTACAGCGATCATATGCTTCGAAAACATGGTTTCGAGAAGAACGCGTTTATGCAGATAAAAAATTTATTTTAAAATTTACACAAAATTTACACAAAATCATCTATTCCAGGACCTTCCTCCATTTTAGTAACAGTAGTACAATTATAAGGAACAACAAAAGGACTAACAGTCCCAAGGACACAGCTGCGGCTTCCTGCCTAATTTTATGCATTAGAATCGGCTCAATTCAAAGTTATTCATCTCAATACATATTATTCCGACTTGTATAAGATTTTTAGCGAAATATTCTTTAAAGGAATGCAAAATAAGGATCTAGATTTTTTCAGAACTTTAACTGCGTCTGCCTCCTTAAAAGATATTAAAAATGAATCATTAAATTTTGCACAAAAAAAATGGTGAATATATCATCGATAAATAAGATGGTCTCGGACATTTTTGGAATGGAAAGACTCCCAACTTGTGTTCGTCCGATAACGGCAGCTGGAAATAAAGCCTTTTTGAAAAAAAAAAGATTGAAGAGTCTCATTATTTCCAACAAACATCTTCTCCACGTAGCCTTGCGGTGAAGCCTATTTCACTAACAGCTTGACCAATATTATTTTTGAGCCCCTGTATCATCTGTAAATTGTTTGCATAGCATCGCTTACGCTCTTTATAAGTCGTCTTAAAGCAAAATTGGATCAATTATTCCGGACTCAAAGAATTAAGCAATATTAACGTTCTGAACGTTCTAAATTTAAGACAAAAACCTAAATTAATTCCAAACTCTTCTTAATATTCACCCCACATTTATTTTCTGAATTTTCTTATTAAGGAAAGACAGCAAACGATCTCTTACAATAATCATTTTATGACTTCATTGAAATATTATCAGTGCTAAGTTCCCTACTGTTCATGCATTTTATTAACGATTTTACGTCACTAATTGAAAATACAGTAGTTTGCAGATGACGTTCAGTTGACAGCCTGCAACTAAATATATGACTACTACTATGAGGTTCAACAATTTTTAAATGGGACTCAACAAAAATTTTTGTTATTGAGTCTCTCCAAACACAATTGAATCAGACGTTAGCTGCCTTCTAGTAAAGATCAAACTGAGTACGCTTATAAGACTAAGTATTTCAACATCTAGTTCAATTCAAAAGCTTAAAACTAAACTTAAAAAATCTCTCCTCGTGCCATTCATAAATTATGGCTTTGAAATTTGCCTTGTTCCATACCTGCACAGAAAAGGCCCGAACTGAGATTTAATCAGGAACGCAATTTGTCAACTCAGAAAGGCTGGTAGTAGTGGGGACTATAGGGACAACAATTCTAGTTCATTGCAATAGGTGGTGTTTTTATCTGTGATTCCAACTGTTACCACCAATTTCTTTGTACAGTCCTGTACAAAATGTCCTTAAACTGATGGGGACAGTGAGAGTGTCGCTTTCATTTAACAGAATGCCACTCTTGCGATTAATTTATCTTCTATAGTTTTGAAAGACAGTCTGCTACGACTTTATTGAATCACTCCTCAGTTTCATTCTGCTTCAATGACTTCTATTCGTATTAATTAAAAAAATGTACATATACTACTGTGTCCAAAAAATAAGGTGACATTGTATTTATTTTGAAAATTCTTTATTTATTCTTCCAAACAAATCAATTTCATCCCCTTCAAAGTAATCCCCTCCCGATGCAATGCACTTATGCCAACGGATTTTCCAATCTTTGAAACACTGGTTGTAGTCACTTTCCGGGATGGCCTTCAGTTCCGTCTTCGCTGCGGCTTGAATCTCCTCTTTCGTATCAAAACGGTGCCCCCGGAGCGGTCTTTTGAGCTTGTTGAACAGCGAGAAGTCGCACGGCGCCAGATCAGGTGAATACGGTGGTTGCGGAACGATATGGGTTGAGTTTTTGACGAAATGATCACGAATTACGAGTGCGGTATGGGATGGTGCATTATCGTGGTGTAAAAACCAAGAATTGTCTTACCACAATTCCGGCCTTTTTAGGCGGATAGCGTTACGCAAACGACGCATAACGTTCAAATAATATTCCTTGTTGACTGTTTGGCCGGTTGGAAGGAATTCATAAAGCACAACACCACGATAATCGAAGAAAACAGTCAACATGACCTTGATTTTTGAGCGACTTTGGCGCGGTTTTTTTGGTCTCGGCTCTCCTTTGGCACGATATTCGCTCGATTGATCGGTTGTTTCGGGGTCGTAAGCATAGATCCAAGTCTCATCGCCAGTTAAAATGCGTTTCATGACATCCTGGTAGTCGGAAAGCATTGTTTCACACAGTTCAACGCGACGCCTTTTTTCCAAAAAAATCAATGTTTTCATGTTTCAAAACACGTTCACGGCCGGCTTGGAAATCACTATACCACTTGTAAACATTTTTTTTAGACATAGCCTCATCATCAAAGGCTTTCTGCACCATCCTCAACGTATCCGCAGCAGAAAATTGATTCCGCAAACAAAATTTAATGCAAATTCTTTTCTCAATAAATTTCGACATCGCAAAAAACGAAAAACTCACTTTTAGCAGCTCACAAAACGACGTGTATCTCTATGAATGAATATATTTTGACATGAAATTTCACATAGATGTCACTGACAGTACAACCAACCTAAAAAGAAAGAAAAATTTCCAAATCCTTCGACGCGCGCAGTTTAAATTCATATGTCACCTTATTTTTTGGACACAGTAGTCTATATACTACTGTAACTAACTAATTCTTAGTTAGTCGATTCTTGTGGAAGCTAAGGAAAAGACATGCCACAATAACAACCACAGCAGCTTTCTCGTGGTATTTCAAATGTGACATCTTATTCAAGGTCTGGATTTTTCATACCTTTTGCAAACACATACGAGAAACCGAGCTGTCATCCAAGACTGTGCCATTTTCCAATATTGATATTTTAACAATCGCTGACCGCGTTAAAATTGTTAGAACTTACTAGTGTAGTGATTTTGTAGTAGGAACGTTTCACGCATTACGAGCAGACTATTATTAACATAATCATGGATTCGAGCATACTGTTGTCAAAACTAAAAAAAAATAGACAGGCAAATGTGACTGCCGTTTGTGAAAGTGTTCAAGAAGACCCAATTCCGATCGACTTCATCGACTAAAGCTTTTGGGCTTGTCTCAACATTATGTTTATTTTATTTATTTAACAGAAACCTTCAGACATGGATTACATTTCAAAAATTGTACAGTTAACTATAAAAAAAACACACCACGGCAAAAATTTTTAATATTATTTTTCAAACTTTTCAATCTGCACAATTGAACAGAAACACTCAACTTTGCAATGTCGCTGTTGATAATTGGTTTGACTTCTGGATATGTCTTAAAATTTACTGCGTAATTTTTTTTTATTGTTCAAGTCCTCTGGCAGTTCATTGACAGTCAATATGAGGTTTTTGGACAACATTTCATTGATTTTGTTAATTTTTTCGTCTGTTTTCGATATCGATGGTCTGCCACTGCGTTCGGTTCCACGACGGATTCACAACCTCTTTTACAAGCGCTTACGCAACACATAAGCGTTTATTTTCGATTGAGTATAGTAACCGAACCACTTCTCCAATATTTCCAAAGTCTTACCGCTGTTGAACTTGTTTTTAATAGAAAATAAATTAAGCAAACTCGTTTCAAAGGTGACTTTATTTTTAAGACCGTTAAACACTTCTTTTATTATGAACACCTCTTTTACGTTTGCAGTCACTTCCTTGAGTAAAATTCTTGAACAAGCAAGCTCAGCTGTGCAAATTTTCGTCCTTAAATTCCTTGTCAAATACCGTTAGATTTATTATCGAAATGTTTTTACAATAAACGCCAATAAAATGGTCAAGGAAGGCCTTAAAAGAATTTCAACGTAGCACTAATATTATTTTGAACACAACTGTATATCGAATGTAAAGCTTTGACGCTAAATATTGGAGAAATGTTAGTGAAAAATTTTTCAACCACACAATGGTCATTCCTGAAACTTTTTCCGAGATGTCTTTATCCAATTTTGGACCGGCACCTGACGTCAGTTGCCTCACTGACTGTGAGTAACGAAAACAAGGCTTTTATTTGAAACATGCCCTATAGAAAATTGTATTTATAACAACTACAATTACAACAAATTAATGCTTTATAAACAAATTGTGAAACCAGTATGGACCTAAAAAATTACTAAAAATACAAATATTTCAAAACAAGGTACTACGGAACAAAGTAAATGCACCATATAACATAAAAAAACACTGATCTGCATAGAGATCTAGAAATTGAAAAAAAAGTAGCTAACAGAAATAAACTGAGACTTATCCATCACGTCAACTCAGAAATGACGGAACTCTTAAACACTAGCACTCTAACTAGGAGATTAAGAAGAGTAAAACCTTTTTAATGACTAGATTGCTTTAGGCAGACAAAAAAATAATTAAATAAATAAACATATATCGTGTTTTCAAATAGGGGCTTGACAACTTCGAATTTAATTTGACTTATCATCGAAAATTCGGAGTCGGTGAGCAACGCGTTAACTACAATTTTCGGTCCTAATTCTCGCCCTAGTAGACAGACAATAACAAGTTTAGTGAAAAAATTAGTCTATATAATCGTTGTGTAATGTTGCCGTGTCAGTGAAACAACGGGTTGGTCAAAGTGTCGAAAATATCGCTGCCGTTCAGGCGACCGTAGCAAATGATCCAAATCAGTCAATGGAGAGGTTTCCACTTTTTATTTTTTGATATATTATAAAATATTAAGTAAAATGAAACAAAAGTGTGAAAGAATCATCAAAATATCTATAAAAATGAAAAAGTTTTAATGTACAATAGCTAAAATTTTAGGTTAAAAAATACGCCTACAAATATTGTGGACCATTGAAGCGACGTACGTTCTCCGATTGGGCTCTGGAGAAGATGCGCCAAGATGATGAATTTCATAGGAAAATCATCTTTAGTGACGAAGCTCATTATTAGCTTAACGGGTTCAATAAGCAAAATATGCAAAATATGCGTTATTGGTCCACATTTGCTGTGCGGTACGGTTTGCATGCCGGCGGCGTTATTGGGCCATATTTTTTCGTCGACGATATGTGAAAGGCCAGCGTTATCACGCCATCATTACTTATTATTTTTAGCCCGAATTGAAAGATATGGCATAGGACGACATGTGGCTTCAACAGGATGGTGCCACAAGTCACACAGCACACGTTATATTCGATTTATTTTATTTGAAAAAAAAAGAAAAAAGTTGTCAAGTCCTTATTGGAAAATCCTGCATATGTATTCAAGATAAGAAGGGCTTAGTGGGTAAGAATCTCACACCGTAACTAAGTACAGGCTCAGTTTCGTCCTTTATAGATTACCACCTCCCAGCGAAAAAAAAAAATGAAACTCAAACTTTAAGAAATATGGATAGCACCAAAAATAGAATCGAAAATAAACATGGAATGAGATCTAAAATATTTAATATATACAAATATAAAAATGAAACTTTTAACAACTTAAAAGTTCATCCTTAAGCCACACTTCTTTCTTTTTCATGGGTATGTGAAAACTTTCATCTGTAAAACTCTCAACGCGTGGTTTAATTTTGTAAGAAACATATTCTTTATAAACTTTATGAAGTAGGTTTCAAGTTTGGCAGGAAAATTTTCAACAAAGAAAACTGCAATAACTTCCTTAAAATTTTCGACTAGTTTTAAATGCGCAATTTTGAAAAATTTAGTTCTTTTTTGTAGTCGTCGAGTCGTATTAAATTTATCATTTTGAAAATTTTAAAAATGCTATTGTTACCGAGAAATCGAGAAAACGAAACTGTAGTTTGCGTGTAAATCATGTTATTTAAACTTTGATGATAGCTAAACTATATGGATTATAGTTTGTGATATAATAAATATATCTTTAACGTATGGAATTGTTATTGTTATTAAAGCAGATAAAATTTATTAAATGACTATATCTCTTGGTTTCTGGTCGGCAGTTTTCCCTTTGAGCATACCCGAGTGATTTGACATGTCCCCACAAAAATTAGCCCAAAGCAGCCAATTCACATAACCTAGGAGGCCAATTGACAGGTCCATTTCTTGAAAAATATCATTCACCAAGTGTTTATCCCAAAAAAGTGATGATTTGATCCGCTGCATGTTGTCCCTTCCTGGTATAACAATTTATCTCCTTTGCGTTTGTTATTCACACATGGAATCAAAAAAAGGCTCGCCATTGACGCTAATAATTGCTCCATCTTCAAGTTTGAAGCCAATTAAGCCCCCGGCATGCAAACCGCACCGCACAGTCGCCTTTTCAACACTTGAGTCTTACAAGTCTTGTAATGTTTGAACTCACCAAAAATTTGGCAATTTCATTCGTTAACGTAGGTACTTATTAGGCCCAAAATGAGCCTCTTAACTGAAGATGATTTTTTAAAAATTCAGTTTAACTTACAGTAAATGTTCAGCCCATTCACCGAACGTGTGACGCAAACGGTAGCTTGACTTTAATTGTTGCATTAGTTGAACCTAACATGAGTCTCACGGCCTGCTGACTTGCTATTTAATTTATTGTGAAAAAGTACCATAAACTTATCGATTGAAAACACTCATCGTTTTTGGACAATGCAAATGTTTTTGAAAACATTCCCTGCGATTGTTCCAGCACCAGTCTCTCATATTCTGTTTATTAACATAGCCAAAGAAATGAAAATTTTCTTCGTCAGAAAATAATGTGTGGCCAAGTGTTCGTTTGTATTTCTAATATGTGACTTTCAAAATAATGAGCACCCTTGATTTTTTTTTAAATAAAGGCTTACGTCGCAACGAAGGTTGTGTACTATTTAGCGTTGAACCTGAGTCATATGTTCTGGCAACACAGCTGACGTTGATGGTCCAGACGGTTTTTGGTTAAACGCTGCCCTTTCTTGTCTGAATGCACTTCCGGATGAGTTGCGTGCTCCGAAATCTTGTTATGAGAATCCGAACCAACCTAATGGTGGCAAGTAAATAGAGTGCATTGTTTTTACAGATATACATATGTAAGTGACTGGGGCAACAAATGATTTCTGACGTGTAACCCGTGAGTCAAGCTATCCTCCTCTCACTGATTCAGCCTATATTTAACTATTGTTCAAGAGATTCTGAAGAGAGATTTAATTCAAGTGAAAAAAATTGCATCTTTAAGAGCGAAGAGACTCACTTCCACCTAAATAACCAAAACTGTCATTATTGGGTTTTTTCAAAATTCCAGGGGTCAACAGAAAAATGTAAATTAAGAAAATTTTAGATACGTGATCATGGATTTTCTTGCACAAAAATTCACCACAGGTCACCCTGCAAAAAACATTCTCATTGGAAGCTCATGGGATAATGGGAAAGAAATTCTTTGTTGACAAGGCGGTAACCTATTGCATTAAAACTTGACTCCACATGTCATCGAGGCGAACACCAAGAAGTGGTTCCCTGGCCACTGAAACATCGAAGGCGATCAAATGGCGAATAAAAGTGAGATTCTCATCTTGAACAGTGTTCAAATGTAGACATCTCTTACGCCTACTCTATAAGTTGTCAAGATGAGGAGGAACTCTTCAGACCATTTGTGCGAATGTTCGTTGGCACGAACTTTATACGGAATCACAATGAACCTTTCAGGCCTCAGAGTAAACTCATTTCTTTAGGATCTAATCTTGCTTACCGTTATGCTGTTACTATGAACGCGTCTTTCTAAAGCCCCAATAGGACAACGTCATTATGGGGTAGATTCAGAATCGTTTCGTTGCATTGAAGATTCTCAATCAGCCTTGTCAAATGTACATTAGCGCAGATAATTGGCATCACTCTTAACGCAAAATGTTCATTTTCGCAAAGTTAGATAAACTGATACGCAAACGTCAAAGAAAAAACATCAAACAAAAATCGTGGCACAGGAGAAGAAAATGTATATAAAATTAATTTGTAATTATTCATCGTTATTTTATATACATGTATGTATTGTTTCAGGGAGAACTTCAGTGCCGCTGAAACTTAACTATAAATTTCAAAAAGATCAAGACCTGAAAGAGCATTCACATCCGAAAAAAATCAAAAACCGTATTGTGGGGAAGAATTGGATCCGTAAAGAAGGAAGAAATTCCTTATGTAGAATTTTCAAAAAAATTTAGTTCGCCGAAAATTTTTGAGTATAATGAACACTTTCAAAACGATCAAAAACAGAAACAAGAGCAGTGGAAGCAGATACAACTGTATGGAAATAGTTTGAGTCGATGGATGAAGTGTATGGAACAAAACATTCCATTGAGCCTCCACTTGAATATTTGGAAACATTGCTTTATTTGCCCGATAATCACCACGATCAAGAACCTACATTTCCACCTGTCATTGAAGAAAGTCTAATCGCTGATGGCGATGCAGAGGTTGAATTGGATATAAATCAAGTTAGCCAGGAAGGACGATAAGACAATGAGAGTATTATTGAAATATTCGATTTGCATAAAAATTTAATAAATGTATAGATGCTTATGAATTTGCGGTACTGAACTTAGTTCAAAGAAAATGTTTTTATTCATATAATGAACGCAATGAAATAAAATGGAATCAAGTAAAAAAAAACATTGCTAAACGATTGAATTTTTATTTCCCTTGTAGAATGCTATTTTCTTCAGCTCCGGGTGATTATAATGATGTATCATTTGTTTACCACCAATTTAAATTTAACGAATCTTTTTCTTATGTTATGTACAATACTGCATTCAAGAACTATCTGCGTGATATGTTTTTTCGTTGCGACGTCGTTGCTCAATGTAATCTCTTTTTGAGCTGAGACATGTGTTGAATTGTTTCTTCTCCCTACTTAGAAAGCCATTATCTTTGAACGGAACCACTAAATATTAAAGGAGGTCATGAAATGATTGTAGGGATTTTCTTGCTTTTGCCAAATACTTCCATGATATTTTGTTGTTCAGAAGATAAGTTTAATTGTCTTCGAAAAAATATTGCATTCAGCTCCTCATTATAGCGATCGAATAGGATTCAAAAACTGAACCTGCTGTTTTAATATTTCCATCAAGTAATTTTAAAGCATTTCTCTACGGAATAACCAATCTACGAGACGGTTCGATAATTTTGTAAAAAATATTTATTAGCCTTTTTAATATAATCAATGAAATATACCAATTTTTTTATTCATGTAATTCAGATTATAAAATTATATGTACTCCTCGCATTATCCAATTTACTAATAAGATCCTTCTTTTTCTTTCTCTCTTTGCAGGCCTTGTCTGAATGCCTTCCAAAGTAAAAAAATATATTTGATAAAATCTTCCATGTCCATGAATTTTTAAAATTTTGGACAACATTTTTTTAATTGTAAATTAAAAAAAAGATAATCGTTGCTAATATTTATAATTATAAATGTCCAAGCAAAGAAGATAAACGTATTATTTTGTTTGTTAGAAGCTAAGTAATTAATTATAAAACTAGTAGTTCTACGACCATAGCAGAGATCTAGAAAAATCGATAAAACGCAGAAACTCGCCGGAATCAGAAACAATCTTTGAGAGAATGCAATCAAGCGAAGTTTGAAATACTTACAAATGCATTTCTAGATTCAATATTAACCATTTTCAAATCGTTGTCATCTGAAAAAAAAATTAAGACAATACCAGTCGAAACGACAAAAGTTGGTTCATCAATAGAATTTCTAAAGCAGCGTGTGTAGCTGAGTCTGTCCAATTAGAATTTGGCATGAGCCATACGCCAGGTTTGAAGAAATATGAAGATAATGAGTGTAGTGGGCCAAGACCACCTGTTCCCGGAGAAGAAAGTCGCGTTAGAAAGGTTTGTTTTTATTAACGAACAATTTTGATTAGAATAGTTAAAGTATTGGATTTGCAGATGACCGAAGGGGTCTCGGAAAGCACAAAAAACTCTCCGCCATCTTATTTAAACTGGGCTCTACGGCTGACCTATCTGCTTGAAGATAGAGATGGTGTTGAACTGTTTAAGAAGTACGTCGAAGAGGAGGCTCCCGCTTACAATGATCATTTAAACTTTTACTTTGCTTGCGAAGGGCTGAAACAACAATCAGACCCTGAGAAGGTAAAGCAAATCATTGGAGCTATATACAGGTCAGAATATTTTTTTTTATTGTTAGAAAAAAAAAAATTATTGCTTGTGTTTTTTTATAGATTTCTTCGCAAGAGTCAACTTTCGATTTCGGAAGACCTTCGGCGTACTATAAAGGCGGGCCTTAAAAATGAAATACAGCTCAGTTCGAAAATCTACGATCCCCTGCAGCAGGATGTCGAAAAGACTATTAATGAGCGCATCTACCCGACCTTTTTGGGCTCGGAAATGTACATTGAGTACATCCAGCAAATGTCCGCGGTTCAAGAACGTTTTAGCGGTGCTACATCGACCAGTGGGAGCAGCAGTAGTGCAAGCGGTGGTGGTGGAGGAAATAGTAATGCTGGAGCTGTTGGGGGCGTATGCCCCAAGAACCAAACCCTTATCCCAATGGCCGCTTTAGCCGCCGGAACTAGTGGTGCACCCGCTGGTACTTGTAGTGCCAGCGGTAGTGTATATGGACCTTCAACGTCGGCCAGCTCTAGTGGATCTGTGAGTGCAACTGATACCCTTCCGCGCAGCTCAACTCTTCCTACACTCCATGAGGACTCCGAGTTATCAATATGTGATGATTTCGAAAAATTACGTGTCGATGGTGGGCGAATGTCAGCCGAAATGCCAATGCGATTGACTAGGGACCTCCTATTGGCAACGCAGAAAAGAAGACTGGAAATACGGCCTCCTGGGTGAGTTTTGCAAAACAACGTTTCGGCTTATCCATGTTTTATTAGATTCAAAATAGAAATCAGTGTTTATTATTATCATTTTTTTTCCTAGAATTCATTTCCCATTTTGTAAATAGTTTTCACGGTGCTTCAAAAATTATGGTTATATATCGTGAAACGCTATGTATATTTTAAATCGTTTGCGATATCTATTTATAGTTCAATGTTGTTTTTTTTTTCGGATGCACCAACTAGCTTATAATAATTTCACGTATTGTGTAGGTTACATTTGTATCGGACTTGGCAAAGAACTTGAATAAAATTTTATTTTGAAGCTGCAAAATTATTCTGGATTTTCAAACTCAAAACATAGGTGCTTGTGTATTTGACGTCAAATTAGACACTTAATATCTGCCTCAGAATAATTGAGCTTATTTCATTTGGCAAGTGGTAAGTTCTGTAGTTTTTCGGTTGCAACACTTTAGTTCATCATATGATTTCAAGTTAAAGTAGCATTCTGAAAAGTTTCCACAATTCGGCAGTTATTCTTGATATAGCGCTGTTCTTGCAGTATATGGAAGGTACCAGAATAACTGCTCGGAAAATGAACGCTTATGTGAAACGTATGTAAATTTTAATTTTTCACCCTAAGACATAAAAAAAGAGTTAAATAATTGCCGAAACAGCATTGAATTATATGCAAAATGTCAGAGAAAAACAAAAAGAGCACTATTCACTTACCATCGAAATTACCGACGCCGTGACCCAGGTGTCCTTTCTTTCTGCCTTAAGTCCCCACTTTTTTAAAGGGGCTAGCCGAAGCCCTAGCTCTATTCATGATAAAAAATTCAAGTCCTAAATTTGACTGTCCTTTTAAAGACCCCAAGAGGAGAAAAGGAATGAATACAGATTTTTTTAAAGAAACTCATTCCGCTTCCTGTTTCTTCGGGAGACTATCCCACAATCGAGCAGCATTAACGAAGAACTGTTGTTCGGATATCAAACATAAGAAACTGGGCACAAGGAAATTAGTATAAATTAGTGATGATAAGAATTGAAACAGATACGAAAGTTGGCGTTATTTGAGAATTTCAAATACCAAATCGAACATTCTTTACTTCAATAAGTTTTCAAAAGTCATAACGTACTTTAAAAAAAACAAAAAACTAGACACGTGATCGAATCTCCACAGGCAATAAATGTCATGTTCCATATTATTATGTTATTAATTTTTTTTTCTTGGCATAGGGTTATGTTGTTAATAAGAAATATTTGAGAAAGAACTTGAAATTCGTATATGTTCCGTTAATACAAGGAAAAACCCTTCTATTACAAGTCGACATAAGCTTTTCTGTTGTCTTGCCACAAAGAAGAGCTCAAAACAACACGAAATTCAATTGAATCGGAATCTTAATATCACTTTTCTTGGCAATGCAAGTATCCTTTCTGTTTCTGTATTTATAAATTAATGAACTTAAATATCAGATTAACTCTTTTGAAAAAAAAGTTCTCAAGTAGAAAAACAAGCAGTCATTAGAAAATGTCTCTCAAAGCGTAGATATGATCCGAGGTCCTCATCATTTGCTTCAATTCCAAAAACATATCAATAAAGTTTCGCGAATATGAATATAGATCTGTGTTTTCCCCAACATTTGAACTACTTCGCACGAATAAGTATTCACAATTAGTCGCAAGTTAGCTACACCGATATGTTATAAAAAAAATATCAGTATAATTCAAATTATAATAAAAGAAATAGTTGAACGACAATGGAGCTGTAAATGTTTTAATTTCGCCAATTGAGCTGTAGCTTTATAATATATAATAATATATAATAATGGTTCAAACAGGGTGAGAATTTTATTTGTTCGTACTTAAGGGTCTATATTCTATTTCCGCCTCCGAATGAATGATATTTCTCGTGGTCAAACCCACCAATTCAAATTCTTTGTTCGAAAACTGAAGCTTCTATAAGCTAGTTATGTGTCCAATATATTTGTATAAAAATAATTGAATTTGTTTACATCTTAATTTTGTAATTCATATTAATTTAATTTATATCTTCTTTCTACTGATTTTACTTTTTTAATTTATTTATATTTTTTTCTCTTTCCTCTTTTTATGTTTTTTTATGTCTGTACACGAACAAAAACAATTAAATATGCATTAATTGCACAACATTCACATCACACATCACACCTGACTACTATAATGTATAACTGAATGCAATTTGCCGAGTGTTGTTGTTTTCCGTGTGAAATATATATCAATATATATTCATTTTTGTATACATATTTGGAAATGCATGGACAAACTCTTCCATAAATCCCTCTCCAAAAAAAAAAAACATTCCCAAATCAAAATATTCTGATAAACTCCTGCATGTAGAGCCCATGGTTATGTGTTTTCAACAAATCTGAGCACCTCGTCGTATATGCCCAACTCGAGGGTAGACTCGGAAAGAGCGAGTGTAAGTTCCGGTGGACGAACCGATTCCGATACGATGTCGCTCTCCAGCTGTTCGATGTAAGTATACTTGCACAAATAAACGTACACTTTTTTTATTGTAGAAAAATATCAATCAAGTTCGGGTTTGAAAAATACTTTTTTATATATATTCATAAACTCAGAATGTGTTTGTTTTATTTTTTTAAGGGATGGTCGCCCTTATATTCAGAGAAGACACAATTCTTCGGAAAGTAAAGCAATACGGCAAAGCGCTTTAGCCAATAAGGAAACAAATACCTTTCAAGTATAAAGTTTAATTTTGTCGTTTGAACATGATTCACTGATTCTTTTGGTCGTAGGTTATCCCGCGAACACAACGACTGCATTCGAATGAACATCGTCCACTTAAAACATCGGAGCTGGTTGCGTTACTTATTCCAAAATTGGAGGAAGTCAAACGGAAGCAAGACTTGGAAGATCGAGCTCGTCTTGAGGTAAGTTGTACTGAAAAACAACAAGAATCATAGTGCGAATATGCAAGTGAATATTATTGGATAACGCCCTTCATTTGAGAAATGAGGAGCAGGAACTTGTGTTTAAAAATGTTCTGAGCTGGAACTCATTTTTCGCCCGATGTGTCCGGGCGGCTATATTGAACGAGCTGTTGCTAAGATACTCGGCGCCATATAAAAGAGCTGCTTATGTTGTTTAGCCATATCGATAAAGCAGCAGTTAATACTACGTTTTCCCTCGGATAGAAGACTTAGCCGTCTACCTACCTCGAAGTTTTATCTGTCTTTTACGTCATTGTGTTCTTGTAGACTTCTTGATTGAAAAAATTCTTTCCAAATGTCAAAAGTTGTAATAATTGCGAGAAAACTTTGTTACCTTCTTTGCTTCTAATCTGAAAAGAAAGATCTTCACGCTGATAACCGTCCGGTGCTTGTCATCTGCACCGAAGGAGCTCAAAGTCGCAAATTCGGCACAAAGATGGTTTACGTATTTTGAGACGCCGAGGTAATTATCTGGAACACGTGTCTACTGTAACCGGGTTTAACTATGCCGTTCATATTGGTAGATTACTATCAAGAAAACTTCGTATGGCAAACTTCAATCTGAGTGCGTAAACCGGTGGAAATTGCTCGAATACCCACCTCATTCTCCAGATACGATTCCAGTGACTAGTTAAGCTAATTTAAAGACGGTAGGTGTTGGTTTTTTCTGTAATTTGAACGGCATTTTCCGTCCATTTAATGAAAGGTTTTTCTATAGTTCCTTCGGAACATATTTTCCTAGTCTATACTCGATGGGAAGGGCAGCTTTATTATCTAGATGAATATTTATTTTATTTTTATTTCCTCAGTTTGCATCTGAAATATAATAATTATTTAAATTACGTGTTTTATTTTAGCGTTTCTCGGAAGAATCCATTCCATCGAGTGAAAGGCTTGCCAGTGATCGTGCATTTGCGCAGGCAATTTGTGAAAAATTTGCGCTCGACGAAGATAACGATCAGGATATTCTCGATCAGCATGTTTCACGTGTCTGGAAAGATCAAACTCCGCATAGATCACCAGGTACAATGTCACCGTGCCCTCCACTACCAACGAGAAGGCGCACAACACACGATTCAGGAATGTTAAGCGATGGTGCCATTAGTATAAGTATGTATTTTTTTTGTTTGTTTTGTCTTCGCAATATTTTATCGTTATCTGATGTTCGTAGGTGGGCAATCAATGAAACACTCAAAGTCAATGCCCGATCATAGTTCCTCCTCCAGGAAGCTAACCAATAAATGGCCTTCCATTCACACTGATAGTGGAATTAGTCTAATCTCAGCCGATACTCTTATGAAGTACAAAGACGCCAGGTAAGCATATTCACGTACTCCGAAAAATTAAAATAATATCATGTTATAAAAACTATCGAAATAGCGTGAGATCTGGTTCAAGTACAGCCTCACAGTTAGAAGAGGCAAAAAGAAGACTGGAAGATGAGACCCGTCGGTCTCGTCGTTACTCACAACAACATCCTCTGCCAACTATGCAGGCTCAATCGATGAGCAGTAGTAGCAGTGGCAGTAGTAGTATACATCATCCACCACCACCTCCGTTGCCGGCTAAACCACAAGAAACAACAACAGTTGTCTTCTCGTTCTGTGATGAGGAATACCCATATCGAACTAAAATTCCTGGTACCCAGCCAACGTTGAAACAATTCAAGGATTATCTGCCGAAAAAGGGAAATTTTAGGTTTGTCAGCATTTTCTCTCCAAATGCTCTCCCATTTAATTCTCATTCCATTTGATTATAGATTTTTCTTTAAAACCCATTGCGAGGATCCCGATAGTCCAGTTATCCAGGAGGAGATAGTTAACGACTCGGATATCTTGCCTTTGTTCGAAGGCAAAGTGATGGGTCTGGTCAAGCCATCCGATTAGATATTAAGTTTCTTTTAGTCAGTTTTTTACACATAAATTATAAACAAATACCAAGAAATACAAAAACAATATTAAACAACACAAATTAATTTAGCAGCAATAAAATGCAATTTATAATTAACAAAATAAAATATCATAATACATTAAAAAAAAACACACAAATCGCAAACAATTTAAAGAAGACAACAAAAATCAATAAAATAATATTTAGTGATAAAAAAAAATAATATGAAGAATTGTAAAAAGTTGTATTTTTTAAATTTTATAACAAAACGAAAACAAAGCCACAAATAAAACAAAAACAAAGAAAAAAAACCTAAACAACAACAATTACTAAAATATTTGTAATGAGTAAAATGCAAATTTACAAAACAAAAATATATAAACAGTATACATACACGAAGCGAAAACATACACATTTATTTAAGAACAAAAAAAAAGAACATTTGCAAAGATTCTTTGCAAACGAAAAAACGAAAATGCAATTATTTTATTAATTTTGGAATTGTTTTTGGCGCTAACAAACTAAATTTCGTAGATAAAAATAGATGAAATTTTAATTAACGAATGTAAACTAACTCAGTAGCATGTAAGCGTTTTACCGGGGAAAGATTATTGAGACCTCATGATGGAAATTTAACATCTTTTGTTTAACTAGTTCAAACATTCTTAATATCGGAGGAGGACACGTTTTATGTATGTAAACATCAAATAACAACTAACTTTTTATCGTCATTAAGTAAAAGCTGGACGTCTTTTAACGTCACAATTCAATAATTTCCTTAAAGCAAAGTTATCAAAATTGTTTCCGTCAGTTGTTTCATCAGTTGAAAATGAAACATTGGCTTCGTGTAAATAAACAAAACGCCCCATATATTCATTCCATGAAGCGTTATTCAATCATGAGGTGGAATGTTTTTTGGAATATGATTTTTTATAAGTGTTTTTAAATAATTACAACGCGTCGCTGAAGCATGCTATGTTCCAATGTGCAGGTTTATTGTTGTCTTTACAGGTGACTTTGCTATTAGCTATCGTTTCGATAAGTTAAATACTCGTTCATGATACCACAGGTCTTAGGGTCTTAAAAGTCTTATATTTAGATGTAAAGATCAAGACGCTCTAAAATTTTTTGTTTTAGCTTCTCTGAATATTCGTCGCGAAAATAAATGTGGGTTTGAACTTTTCTCCACTCCGTTGGGTTCTTAAAAGCTATTTTTTTGGGACTGGGATTGTATATGCCTTTAATAATAATAATACACATGTTTTGGAAAGTTTCAGATAAAGTTGCTCAATCTTAGACTTGATTTCAATAAAGTTTGATCAGCTTCAGGTTGTGTTTGATTCGAAGCAAGTACGGGGACGTTGCAGTCACAGCCTCCCGTTATCCTAGTATGTTTCATGCTTAAATTAAATGCTGTATATGAGTTGTTGAAAGGAAAACTAGTTTGATCACCTCATTACTGTGCACCAAACTATTTAGCCTACCTGTTTTCCAGCTCGGATTTGGGCTTCATCTAAATGCCCAATTAATTTCTACATTATGCAACTTTTGCTGTTTATTATGTAAAATCCTCGTTTGCATTTAATCTAGTTGGTTTGTTCGGGTTAGTTAAGCTCATCACTTTACCATTCACTGTGCCCATTGTGTTTCCCTATTTGCAGAAGGGATAGATAAGTTTCGACAGAGTATTTTATGTTTTGAGATCATGATCTGTCTACGATTGTGTGGTCGGGGAATCATTTTGATCTTTTTACAATTTCAATTATCTCATCGATTCTTTTCTGTAAGAGGTGCGCCAAGACTATAAGCAATGTTGTCTCCTAGTGAATACTTTAGTCTGTTATCAGTTCTTCAATAAATCTTATATCTCTCAAGCTATAGAAAACAGCTCGTTTTGCCAGAATTGACTTCTCCCTTACCCGGAATTTTTCAACTACGACTGTATGAGTTTATGATGAAGACGAAGAAATGAAGGATTCCAGATGGACGCCGACTTCGATTTAAATCCAGTATGAAATTGTTTATCGAGTGAATACGATTTTATGTATTCGAAGCTTCGGTGTGCAATGTGTTTGTAGTTTTCTTTAGAAAATGTATGAATACAATGAATAGAGTTGCATCCACAATAAGAAATGGTTTAGTTATTGTAAATTTTCATAAGTTTTCAAAAGCAAGATGCGCTTAAAGCGTAGCAATTCATACCTGTAACTTAAAGCTAATATTTATGCGTTTTACCCATTCATCGCTTGCCTTTTTGTAATATACAGCAATTGTTTAGACCTTAAAAACCGCTGATTAAGAAAAAATCATTATGCATTGAGCATATTTAGTTTGACTTAGATAGAGTTTGTATATGAATAAAAGAATAATTTAAACGAACTAAACGTTGATCCTTTTCATCGGAAAACTCGAAATTTCCTATCTTTTGGTATGACAAAGGTTGTCTTAAACATGAACAATCGTCCTTCATTTAAATAACATCCCAGAGTGATAATTCAATTGTCTGAAAACAAGCACACATGACACAAATACAAGCAATATGATAGAAAATTTTCCATTCTTACTATAAATTCAAATTAGACGTGTCTTCATATCTCCCTTATTCGTATAATGCCCAGTTCATACGCATTAAACTACCACTTGTAGATACATAAAATAATCAGAATAAGAAGCACGGCGGCCGTCTATGTGAACCAGTAAGCAATGAACCTATGACAAACATTTTATTTTGGTTCCATAAAGAAAAAAACATATATAAAGGTGCTTAAGAACTTGCTCCAATATTCTTTCCCGGAAGCGCAATCTTAAAAGAAAAGTTATAAAAATAAATAGAAATAAATTAAGAGTTCTTCAAATTTATTTCTTTTATTCCTTGTTTCTTCTTTGTGGTTTATTATTTATTATATTTTTGTAATTCTTTTTTTTCTTAACATTTATAAGCAAGATGGACTGCCTGCAATAAGTTTTGTTAATAATATTGAAGTCCAATAATGTTAACAAAATGATATTCATTTTGAGAAGTAATCAAAACATAAATATAGTTATTTAAAGAACAAAAAATGATTTACTAAATTAAAAAAAAAAAAACAAAACAAATTTAAATGTTATTTTTTTACAATTAACGAGATTTAATTAATTTTTTATTTTTTAACCGAAACAAGGTGTAATTAATATCATAATTATTATACTACTATAATTAACACATAAACAAAAATATATATTATATACATGAAACTGTGTCGTGAAAAAAGAAAACAGATAGTAAGATGATAACAGAAAAATGAAAACAAAATACATCTTTTTATTTATTTATATATACATTGATATTTTTTTAAGTCAAAAACAAAAAGGAAAAAAATAAAAAAAAAATGGACAAAACTTAAAACATTATATATACAATTTTATTATTTTTAAATTAAAAAGAAACAAATAGAATTAATGAAAAAAATTATAAATTGTTTTTTTTTTCAAGTGAGCTACTTTAAAACAAAAACTTTTGATTCAACTGGCCGGTGTGTAGAGCTCCATGGTTCTTCCAAAAAACTAACATAATATTGGATCACTTTACTTTCGATGTTACATTGGATCATTGCTTGTTACTACCTTTTTAAGGTTTTAGTTGAACCAATGCAGACCAGAATACATACTTTCTGATTTGATTAAATCTTCAGTCTATGGCCTTTTAGTTACGGTTATTTTTTTCACTCATCATGAACCATCATCTAATTTATTTATTTTTAATTTTCACTCTTTTCTATTACGTGAAATGTCTTGAGAGGATAAGAGAAAGAGCGACAAATTAACGCAATCGGTTTTTAATTGATACGTTATTGATTCTCCAATAAAAAGCCCACAAAAAGTATGTGCTCGCTCTAGAAACATTTGGTATTCGCTACTGATTACTTTATAGGCAGAAAAGAGTAACTAATGAATTTTGCTATTCATTTCTCACTTCTATCTTAAACAGATAATCGAGCATAATATTAAAGATGCTTCCATAAAGTACACCGACTTTGATTGGGAACTCTTCGGTGATGCAACTGTCTGTAAGCTTTTAGCAACTCTCGTTTTCTTAGAACTTCCTGTATTAAATTCAATTATTCATTGATCAGAATGCATTTAAAAGGCCATGAATCTAGTTAAGACCATTTCTATTTTAAAGTTAATTGTACCCTTGTTCAAGTTGTTTTGTCGTAAATTTCGAATAGCCTGTTTCATAGCAGCTGCGAAAGGAGATATTTAAATGGAGGAATAGGTTCCTTCGGAGTTTGCAACGTCACAAAAAAGACACTTTTATCTGCAGGTATGAAAAAAAATGTTGGTGTGGGCTAAAGATAACCGGGAACGAAGCGCCGACGATTGTAGAATAGTCTTATGGTCTAATGAATACAAGTTTTACTTAATTGGAGCTGATGGAAAGTGAGACAGTGCGAAAAGAGCTAAGAAACGATATTCGGACGAATGCTAGCCTCCCATCGTTTAGTATTCACAATATGTAAAGGTTTGGTGATGCTTGACAAATTAAGGTCTTGGACGTATTTTGGTTTGGGACGGTTATTATTGCTGATGGTATTATTCCTATAATAGAGGAGTTATGTTGTAACATTCTTAATCCCATATTGCAGGATGATTCCGCTCCTATCATCGCACTCATTCCATAAGTAAAAGTAAATTTTGACTTAAAATATAATTTCAAATCCACATCTAAATATGGTTTCCTTTCAACAGAGAGACCAATGCAAGGCAGATATTAGCCTTGAATCCCAAAATTGGACAAGAAATGGACTTGACCCTAATATAATAGAAAACATGTATGGGTCAGAAAGTACGCCACAAGGCACCTTTAACAATTGAAGAGCTCAAGCGGTCTTGGAGGAGGTATGGACTGAAGTGAATAGCTGAGGAAATCCTAAAACTTAAAGACTCTATGCTCTAAAGGTGGTGCTACAAAGTACTGAGGAAAATAAAATAAAAAAATTTGTTTTTCTATTGATGTGTTATACATAAAATTCATATTTAATACCCTTTTCTGATACCGTCTGCCCCTTTTGTTGCATTTGTGAGAAATTTGGTCACAAACAGCGTTAAAAAAATTATAAATGTATTTAAGTTTAGTGAATTTGTGTGTGAATTGGGGTGTATGTACATAAATATAAAATATTTCAGTTTTACAAAGATAAACGACGAAATTCAGTATTAAAAGCAAAAATTTAATAAAACTATCAAAATCTTCTAATATAAGTTTTATGTAGCTCGTAAACTGGATCAATGGACCGGTATGTTTTTTTTTTAATATCAATCTGATGATTTTTAATTGTATCTACTTCATTAGCCGCAGAGTTCGCGCTGTACCTCAAGCATCTAACTTTTCTGCGGTTCTTTTGGTTTTTTCTGTACAGAATAGGTAGGTTCATGACCTTTTTTGTCCGTTCATAATGGCTGTTTTTTGATTGTCTATTTTCTCAGGGCGTTATCTTGATGCATTTTGGAAACCTTCCACAGAATCACTTATTGTATAAATTAAAACAATGCTTTCGTTGAGAGTGGAAAATTTGTACCCTTTCGAAGGCTCTCCACCTGTTGCGTTTAAATTTTTTCCTAACGTATTTTTGTTATGTGCGCAGACCTAGTTCCAGAGAATAAAAGTTAACACCAAATGCGTACATAGCTTATTGAAATTTACTTGCACCCATCCAAATAGGGTTTGGTTTTTCTTGTGAATCCATTGACGACGTCCGGGTGCCTTTGCATGGTCAACAAGAACTTCTAATAATTTTTTTTACATGATGCATCGACCTTATATTGAATAACTGTAGAAAAACAAGGAAACTCTTGGTTGGTTGGTAAGGGTAAGCTTTATTTGCTCTTCACCTATGCCTCTCATTGGGCCCGTGGTGCACGTCTATTTCCTGTATGGAAAAGATTAAGTAAAGTGGGGGGTTGCAGTGAAAAAAGGGGCGAATCAAGGGAATTCTATGGAGTGGATTGATTTGGATGGATCTTTGCGTTCGTTTTGTGAAATCCATGACCGGACCGGTTTCTTTTCCTTTGCGTTGCGAAAGGACTGGTATCAGCGTCGATCTTTGTGTTTTATACCACGGTCTCGCTGTAATTGGGCAGTGGCAGAGGAAGAGCTCCAGATTTTCCTCTTCCACCTCACAGTTTTTGCATGCAGAGTTTTCTGCTAGTCTGAGTCTATGTAGGTGAAAATTTAGGTAAATTTGCCGTGTTACCAGTCCCACCTTTAACCGTAGATTCGTTTTGCTGGAGTTCAGAGCTCATTTCGCTACCTAGTTAATTCGTTTATCTTTATAGATTTTGCTCTTCTGCACGTTGTTAGTGACCTAGTTGACGCGGTAATTTTTGAATTCTTGGGTTGCTATCAAGCGCGACGCCTACTTTCCCTACCGGGCTTTGGTCTCTATTTCTTGCTCCTTTTCTAGCCAATTCTTTTTCGATACCCGTAACACCTTCGTGTCCCGGTACCCATGTTTAACTAACGTCGTTAAGTGTTGAACGTTTGTATAGTTTGTGTTAACACTTTCTTACCAGTTTGTAATAGCTTTAAATGCTGCAGTACTATGGAAGCAGATGAGTATTTGCTTCTCCCGTATGTAGGGGTGGGTGAAGATTTCTTCTCGTCAGTATTGTGAGAACTTCATTTGAAAAACCGTGACGAAAAGTTCAAGATGCTTTGAAACCGAGGGTTTATTGTCGTGTTTCCACTACCCAAGAAGCTCTGGTTGAAAAAATTGTCTGGAAGTTGTTTTTAAAGGTAAATTTGTTTTTTACAAGGTCGCTTTGGCAATCAAGTATTGGTGGTCGCTCTACCAACGTTTACAATTTACCTATGTCCGGTGTTTTTCCTGTCATCAAAGTAACCCAGTGCCTTGAGTCTTGGCCTGGTCCTCCTTGTCTTTTACCTTCCAGTTGAAGTGGTTTAATGTTTAAAATTGCTTCGATGGCTGCGGTCGGCGTAGCATTTTTTGCGCCTGTTACTCCCAGTTATGCCAATCGTCGCACTTAAGTGAGCCTGTCGACTTCATTCATCATACAATAATGCCGTAAAGAATTTATGGTTTCATTATAGAGTTGTATATCCAGTGGACTTGTTTTGATTTCAGTCCTTTCCCTTCAGGACTTCCCAAAGGCCCTCCTGCATATCCAGTAGCTTTAGTTGTACGTTCTTCCAGTGTGTTGCTGTAAGTCTATGGGGCTTCTACCATATTCGGCACTTTGATGTTGAAGGCCCCTTCGATATCTAGAAACAGTCTTGCAATTTATTCTTTATATCCAAACTTCTTCACCAAAGTTTTTTAAGAAAAGGACGGAAATAACTCGAGTGAGAACTCACAAATATTTTCATGGTGACTGTGTTCACGAACCAATTATTAAGGAGAGTTTTTTTTCCGAAAGACATTCACGATACCGATTTTTCCAACACGCGAAAGAGTTCGGAGGAAAACTGTGTTCACAATAGGGCGGATTTCCTCAAAAGATCAGGTCATTGCTTAAGTTAAGCGGTAAGGCTTGTGCAACGTTCGTATTAGACTTCAGTTGCTGAACAAGAATATCATCAACAATTGGATGCAACGTGCCTATGGAAAGTATGAAATATGAAAGATTGTAGTTGATAATCAGTGAGACTGTGATCAACACGATTTTTGATGGAAAACAACGTTTGGATCTTCAAATACTGATCCCAAAAGTTAAGAAACGTTTATTGAGGACTTTTAAAAAGGAAGACGGGAGACAAGAAAGGACATAAAATAAAGATAGCCAACGATTGAACCTAGATCTGACCACAAGACAACTTCAGCATCAAAGTTCAAAATATGCAACTAAAATGCCAAAAAAGGGTGGCTAATAGAAAGATCCTTAAAAGTGCAAGAAAACATTACAATTTGCAGCTGCAATAGAAACTTCAAACCCGAACCCGAAACATCCAAACATGAACAAAATAATCGGAAGGTGTGATAATAGATACAGATGTGTGCTGATGGTTTATCAGATACAGCGAGCAGTTAAACAAACGAAAAATACACATGTGTTCCCATCATTTTCAATTTTATTATTTTGGAAAATACGATATATACGGCAGAACAAACAAAACCAACAAAAAAACAATTTAAGAAATAAAAAATTAATGTGCGTTTGCATTTTTCGCAGAGAAGAGGATGGGAACTCAGAGAGTTTATCATGATGGTTGTTCACATGTAAGAGGTTGGCAATGGACAAATGCCAGGTTAGTCCCCGGATTAAGTCACATGTAAGAGATTGGCAATGGACAAATGCCAGGTTAGTCCGCGGATTTAGTATCGGAATCTGCCATGGACATCTTTATGAATGTATTTAGTCCAAATTGAATAACGGAAAAACGATCGATTTGCTTTTTGTTTACAAATAAATGATATGTATTTATTTTCATCTTTAAATAATTATAACGTCAAATACTTTACTTTAAAAAAATATTGCGATTGTGCAATATAAAATCATAGATTATAAAAGCTGCTATTTTTCAGCAGGAACTTTGGTCCCACGTTCATTTTTATTTTCTTGCTTATCACTCAAGTCGGTGAGTGGTTTGCCTTTGACTTGACTTTTGCCGATGAACAATTCAACTGACTTCCGCAAATACCTATTCGGTATCAGTGAATCCAGCGATGTATCCTTTTCTTTGCACGATGGGCACACGTTCTCTTTGGATTCTAATAGCGCAGTAATAACGCAACCATCGCAGAAGGAACTGCCACAACACGGTATGAGAACGGCATCAACTAATATCTCTTTACAAATTGGACATTGCAAGTCATCTGGCACATTGGCCGTCTTAGTTGGACAGAAATCCTCCTTACCCAAACGATTTTCTATGTTCTCCTTTTCAGAGTCATTTTGCTGGAATGACCTTGGTATTCCCGCTTTTCTCGGATATTCTGTAACCTTTTGCCTGTTCAATAAAGCAACTGGACAATCTTTTATCCAATGTCCTGGTGCGTAGCATCGTTTGCATCGATAATTATTTCGATTTCTACCTTCTGATGTTGAGAACACTTTTTTATAAGTTCTTGGATCGTACTCAGCCGTGCTCTGAGCCATCATGACTTCAATTTTTTTCTCTTCGCTGATGTTTAACTTCGACAAATCGAAGACCGTCTTTATCAGTTGCTCCTCAATTTTTCCAGAGCCCTCATCAAGCTTGGAGTTTAGTTTGTTCTTGTCGAACATCGATTTCTTGGATTTAGGTGTACGAGGAAATCGGGATACAATAAGAGTTGTATTTTTTGGAATAAGCTCGTCGTTTGTAAATTCCTTTCTTGTTTCAGCATTTACAACTTTCAGGTCATCGTCAACTTTATTCAGATGTTTTTGTTGGACAACTGTCTTTTTAAAGTCCTCCAAACAAATTGAATCTCCATTGAACTCGATTTTATCATAGTTTGAAATTGTGTTTTTGAACTTGTAACGAACTGACATGTTTTTGGGACCAAAAAATGGGACTAAAAAATTTCAGCGCAATTTGCAACTAGCGGGTGATTTGAAATGTAAAGTGTTTACTGGTTTTTTGTTAGTAAATAAATGTCATGTGACGTGACGTAACGCCATTGCATATTTTTTAAACCAGTTCAGACCTTTAATTGATGCCATCCCAATGGATGCATTCAAGTCCTCAGAGGTAATAGGCTTAAAAAGTAGAGTGTGCCCATTGTTGTTATAAAACTATATTTCAATATTTTGCGCTCAACTTTTTGGATGTCTCGTAATCACTAGAGGATGATTGCTTGCTTTGTGAGTAACATTGCAAGTGCTACTAGTGACTGTGGTTAACAGATTTCAAACCTCATTCGTTAACAGAAGGTGAAAGCATATACATTTTATAATTTTATGTTGATAGGGAAATGATTGCTTTGCACAATTGAGCACCTCATCTCGTCAAAAGGTCACAATACTTAACATATCCCTTGCACAATCGAAACTTTGTATTCCAGCTAGACTGTAAGAGCTGTCGACGCACGACAAAATGGCTCCAGATAATAGAGGCATTGGAAATGCCCATGACACACAATGGAGAATATTATATAAATCTTTTTATTTGGCTTCCAAACTTAATATTTATAATCGCACAAGATCCGATGTTGATGCGGAAAACATTTGGAGAATCTTATGGAAGCATTGCCCATGAAGATGAATATTAAGCTTACAGCAATGTTTTTTATTTTCTGCCCCATGTCTGCGGACATCTACCGGATTTATAGAATTTCAAAAATGTCTAAATAACTTATTTTGCTACAGCTCTAAATTTGAGTGCCGTGCTTAGCTTGGAATGACTTGAATGTCGACTACAAGCGCTACAGAACAGTTATCACACACCTACCCATCGGATGATGTCATGTTTTAAGTGGATGAATGTCAAGCAGCGTATCACATAAAACATCCTTTTATTTGAGCTCAAATCGAGGCGCCCAGCCATGCGAGTCTTCTACATTCATGACTTGAACTGATACAACCGACACTAAGACAGTCGTATCCTCCGCAAAGGTAGCTTAAAGGACACTTCCATGTGATACTTCGATAGCAATGTAATTGTTTCCATAGTAAACACGAACGAGATGTTAAGAGTTCATGGCACAATTTGCCAATAACTTTAGAAAACTCAATATAAACTAAAACAACATATATTTTGGTCATCTACAGCTATACCTAATTCGTTAGACGTTTTGTAAAATTAGTCAGCTGTCGAATGCTTCGTTCTTAAATAAAATTGACGACAAGATTGGCAACAGACGCTTCAAAATCAATTTTTAAACACTTTCTAAGCAATGGGAAAAGTTATATCTGTCGTTTTAACTTATCACTTGGGAGTATTACATTTTTATATTATTAACACTTCCCGACTAAGAAGAAAACTCATATGTTGAAAAGTTTCGGTTAGTTTCTATTTGCATTGTGAATGACTTCTGAATTAACCTCACTTCTGCTGTTTAAGAACTATTACTTCAAACGCCTTCCAGAATATATGACGTCACGTTTACCGGTATCAAATGGAGTTTGATAGATTTCCTTGCGTAGCGAAGAAACCTTTGTTAAATTTCCCTCGTATATCCCTTAAATTGCCCCGTAGCGACACGCTACCTTTCGCTACCTTCTGCTACGCGAAGAACTGTCATCTCAGTACACTTTTCGCGTAGCAAATTTGTGCTAAGTAGTGCTAACCATTTATAGGTATAGTAAAGTGAAATCATGGCCTTAAACAGTTGGCATCGATCTAGGTATAGTCATACAAACGATGTTTTTATTTCGATGTGATGCATCAAAATTTAACATGGATATATATGGACGCATGGATTAATAATATCGATGTTTTCGTTGCAGAAAATAAGTTGTGCGTTATTTTTTAAATTAAAATTTCATTAGATTTTTTTAACCATGTATGTTCCAGATCTGAAATAAAAGATCCCAATACTCACTTTAAACTATGCACACAAAGTAAATAACTAACCCGCTTTCTTGTTTTACAAAGTCTATTTGTTAAAAATGACCTGGTCACCTTAGCTGCATATTTCTGCGCACTTGTAGTTGCCAAATATTATCCTCAAGAAAACCTATAGTTCAGTTAGTTAGTTATCTTTATTTAGCTAATATAGTAATTTAAATTTCTTACATATTTTAATTTACATAGTTTTAGTAATATAAAACATTTTAATTAACATTTGTTCTAATGTGCTCAATTATTTTTCGTTTGAATATATAAAAATTAGTTTCTTCCTTTAAATGCGTCGGTAAACTGTTGAAGACTTGAAACCACATGTAGGACATTGTTCGCTAGCTTCTTGCTCTTTGTACTTCTCAAGTCAAACGCTGAGCTGTCGGATATCGTCACGTTTTCCAGTAGGTAGTTTGGGCAGGTTCCATTTTTTTTATGTATGCATAAAATGCACACATGAGATGTCTTTGATTTATACTTAACCAGTTCAAGGAATTTAACATGAACACTATTGGGGTGTATCTATCACATTTAAATATTATGCGCATTGCTCTGTTTTGCAAAACTTGTAGTCTTTTTTATATTCAGGAAATGTAAATAAAACACTTCCACAGTGCTCGAAATGCGGCTTAATGATGACATTTGACACTTTAACGGCACTGTTCATGGACAAGTTTTGTCTTATTTTTCTTAAAACACCAATTTTCTGATATATCTTTTTGCACATATAGTCAACACTTAATGTTAGTTTTTTGTCTAGCATACTGCCAAGATATTTCTCTTTATCTCTAACCTCAATATGGACATTATCTGCTAAGATCTGTTTAGAATAAGTTAATTTATTTTTAACCACTCACTAACTTCTTTTAGGTCATTGTTTATATTATTTATGCATATATTTAAGTCACTTCAACTAACATATAAAAGGCCATCGTCGGCGAACAAAACTAGTTTCGAATGTTTCACCACTTTAGTCATGTCATTCGCATATATAAGGAACAATATTACACCGAGTCTAGTACCCTGTGGTAGGCCTAAATTTACACTTATCGGAGATAACACATTTTCATTTACTCTAGTGCGTTGACTTCTTCCAGTGATTAATGTTCTGAACCAGTTTAGTTCTAAGGACTTGAAACCCTATTTAAACAGTTTCTTTAACAGTATTTCGTGGCTTACTATTTCAAAAGCACTTTGGATTGCCTTGAAGTTTCGGTGAGCAAGCTTGTCAGTGTTGTCAAAAAGGGCTTCCGAAATAAGATTTAATTCGCTAAGCATTAAGAGTGTTCTTCATCCACATATCTTTAATTTTTTGATCTTGAACCACCACCCACTTCCTGACCGCATGCCAAGGTAGCTCTACTGCACATTTTACAGTGAGGAGAAATAACTTTAAGCACATGTTTAAAGCCTTCGTTCTCTGCCAAATCATATACAAAATTGGACTCTCAAGTTTTCTTTATTGGCCTCTGCGTCGCAATCATTGTCTATACTCAGATATGCTGGATGCTTTTGGGTGGCATTAGATGTAGAGGTTTCTGTATTTCACGTGCTGGTGCTGACGTTTTCAAAAACTTCACCCATTTCCTTGGCTCAGTGAGCACTAACTTGAGCACGGCAAATTAAAATGTGTTGAAATAATAAAAAACATCGATGCATCGTAGTAAACATCGATGTCCCCGTTGTATCGGCAAATAGTGAACAACCCTATTCCGATCTAGTACAATATGCTACGAACTTATGCCGGCATCTTGGGATGTCAACGAAATAAGTTTTGTGATTTTTGTACGTAAATTTTGTTTAATTTTCTTTTTGTTTGAAGAAAAATAACTTTGTTGTTCTTTTTTTCCACTAGTTCGTCAAAAGCTTTGTAAAATGGTCGATGCCAATTTGGAAGCCGTGCCACCTGTTGAAATCGATGTAGGTATATTTAAATACGTCCTCATAAGGGTGTACGGCAAGGAGCAGGCCAATGGCAATGAGCCAAGCAAAACCGTCGTCCGTGGTTTTTCGGATGCAGAATGGCATTGTAAGTAAAACAATCTGTTCTTATAATTAAATACAAATTTATTTAGATTGAGTTTTTGAGTCTAAAGGTAATTAGTTTCTCATTTTTGTAGTACAAATAAATTACTGCTGCTAAAGACAGTCTTATGAGTTTGAAAAAAAAAAATAAACAGAAAAATATTTAGTTGCATTTATCTTATTGGCTAATTTTCCCTGTGAATATCCACTTTTATAGAGGTAGAATGTGAAGCGTGTGTTACAGATGCTTCTTTTTGAATGTCATGCGGCTTAGGAGAATTTGGCGCACTTACACCAATGTCTGAAAGCGCTGTCGTCTCATTATTCCCCTTTGAATTTCTCCGGTTTGATGATATCTTTTTTGATATTAAATCGTCGAATAGTTTCTCAGAGTTCATTCGATTGTCTTGGGCGATTTGCTCTTCCCCAACATAACCGAGGATAAATGGTAATTTGAGTGAAAGGTCGCCTCCTAGCGCGCTAAGTGATAGTTTTATTTTTATATAATAGGTAACATAAATGGCGAAGACATTTCGCTCCTTCGATAATGAATCTTGAAATGTACTGGACGCTAATTTGTAATTGTTCGTTGCTAGGGAATCTGTTAAGTGGGCGTGAGGAAATTTCGATTCAACTGCAATCCAATTCTTGGTCGAACCTGAAAATAAAGTAATATATTGGATTAAACATAATACATATAAGAAGTATAAAAATAAATTCAACAAATAAAATATGTTCCCGTTCTTTAAGCAAAAGTTATTTAATTTCATGGACTGCAATACAAATCTTTTCAACAGGAACCCAATATTCGTAAATAGAGAAACTTGACAAACAGGAACCAGTTAGTTTCAATAGACCTCAAAAATAATGCATGTCACTTGTTACATTCATTGCATATAACCAGAAACTTGTTTTTATTATATCTTTTAGCTGCATTTGTACCAAGTGATAAGTTTGTTGGTCTGCTGAGAGGTTCCGAGTATAATTCCGGCAGTAAATTCAAATATTTTTTCACATTCTCGTCTCTCATGAGTTATATTATTACAAGACATATGTGTAAATTTTCAATTTAAAACAAACTAGCGACCGCACGTCACTACCTTATTCTTCTACAGTCCGGGCGGACCAAGCCTCAACTAACAAGCTTCTCCAGCCAACTCGGTCCTAGCTAGCTGTCTCCAGTTTTACACGCCAAGTTGGTCCCCTCCACTTGTGTCGCGGTTCATTGGTGGCCATTTGCTCTACAAGACCTAGTCATCTCAGCTGTTGGAATTTTATCCTTTGGAATTTTATCTTTCTGGATCAACAGTTCGTTGTTGAATCTTCTCCTCCATTCACCGTCTCTGCAGACGGAGCCAAAGTTCACACGTAGAATTTCTCTCTCCAAACAACCTATGGCGCTCTCATACGCTTTTGAAAATGAACATCCCTCTGCACCATATATCAGGACCGGGATGATAAGAGTCTTATAGATGGATACTTAAATTTTTCGAGAGAGGGCTTTACTACTCAATTGCTTCCTTAGCCCAAAGAAACGGCTTAAAACAAGAGTTATTCTCCGTTTAATAGCAGCCTGGCTGGATTTTCTGCGTTTATGGCGGGGCCTAGGTAGACAAAGTCCCTAATTACCCAAAAGTTTTATCTGTCTATGACGTTCTGAGCAAGACGCCGGTGTTGGGTGTCCTTTACTGCTGACAGCATATTCTGCGTTTTGCTCTCATTAACCGCCAAACCCATCTTTGCCGCCTCTGTCTCATTACTCACATTTCTGATGGAATCTTGGCAGTATAACTATCCTCATGCTTTCAAAACAATTCTCTTTTGGAATTTAGTTTTATACATAAATGCATCCGCGAGCCGTGTTAGAGTGCGTCTCTGGATGAAGCTGGAACCAACATTTGTACTTTGGTGAATAGGCAGCCCTTGTAGTCACTTTTGGTTTAAATATGCTTCCCAATTCTCCGAATAAGGTTACACAGAAAACTTAAGCAAATTAGAAAAGTAAAGACGAAACCCCTGCAAATCCGTTCCATTGTTTTTTTTACATCTCTCTCGAAATCGTACCTTCTCTTTGGTTCTTTGTTGCACGATCCAAGGTGCACACTTATTGCTACGTATGGATGGGGACTTACGAAAGAATAATCCACTACTTCTGCGGGCTGTTATACGACGGCGAGGAACAACCAGCCGCTGTAAGGCAGAATCAACCATTCAACTTTCGTGACCGACACCAACCACTATATAGCATATAGTATAAGCCAGACTAAAGCCTAATATTTTTTTTTGTGATTTAATTTTGCTGATTTTAAAGGGGGTGACTTAACTGCGCCAGCTTCAATGCTGTAATAAGTGCTTTTCAAGTCGTCCATGACAGCATTTATAGAAACGAGCACTAAATAGCCATGCTTAGATCTTGGAAACACTGCCAAACTCATCGGATTGTGAAAAATGATGGTGGAGCATCTTCGAAAGAATAGTTCAAAACTCACCTGGAGGTATGATATTTTATAAATCGTTTTAGCTGGTTGCCTATGAACGCGATATTGATATAATTGCAAGAACACAAACTTGCTGAGGATATTGCTTGCTCATACTCGAATCATTCAGCCTTTTCTTTGTTCAGGTTTTTGAACTAAAAGCTACTCTCCTAAAAACATATAACACTTTAAAAAAAACTGTTCGTCCCAATGCATTTGAATCAAACGGACTTCTGTTTCTAAGTATTAGGGACTTAAATTTATTTAAAACGTCGAAGATAATGTTCCACTTATGTGGAATGTGAAGGTAGTATCAATCAAGGTTTCAATCTTGTAAGTCACGCTTAAAAACTGCTTAAGCGCATATCATAAACAATGCAGTTAATATCATAACCACCTCAATAAGTAAAAGTAAATTGTAATTCACGCAAATAATTGATGAAAGTGAACAGTAAAAAATGCCTGTTCCAAAAGAACTACTGAAAATCTTCGCAGATTATCAGCCTTACAACTCTCGTCAAGCTTTTAAATAAGCAAGTGCATAGAATCTGGTAAACATATTAAAAATTTATGATTTCCAACTTACCTATAGTCGGTGTAATCTTAAATGTCTTGCTGAAGTTTTCGTTTGCTTTGATATGATTATTTTCGACAATTTCGCCTACGATATTCTTAAATTTTCCATTGCTGAACATACAAACATCAACGTGCTGCACTGCAAATATCTATGAAAAAAATGCCGAATCGTTCAGTATAAAGTGAAACAAATAATTTTATAGTGTTACCCTGATTTTTCGCACGACTTTACGACTGCTATTTCTTATTTGTACTCTCACGCTCACAGCCTCACCGTACTCATAGGCACATTTATCCAAGGATGACTTGAGGCTCACATTGCCTTCGGTCCATAAAAAAGGTTTCTCGATGAAACATTCCGGTCCCTGTAATTAAATAATCAAAACAATCATAAATATCAAAAAAGTACTTAATTTAAAATTCCCTGTTTGGTTAGAAGTAATCATATAGTTTCTTTTTTTTGTTTCAGCCGACATTTATGAAAGGGTAAGTGCTTCTATCAAGTGCCTTGGTCTCGAAACAGAATGTTTGGGTGGGGGACGCATAGAGCACAATCCTGACGCCAAACTTATTAAGGTTTATGGTTACTCGCAGGTAAAATGGAGAAAAAAAAAATTACGAAAATAACTTTTTAATTGTGTTATAATTCATATATAGGGATATGGTAAGGCTGACCATGGACAGGCAAGACAGGTCTTGAAATCAAAATACCCTGACTACAATATTGAAATTTCCGATGATGGATACTGAAGAGGAAAGTCGTGCATTAGATTCGTTTATTTATAAAAAGATACTTTAATAAAAGAAATTATCTTCAACGATAGACAGTATTTTTTTTTTTAATTCTGTTTAAAAGATATACGAGGATATGAATAACACGTTCTTTTAAAATGCTTTTTGTTTTCATTTTATCGTAAACAAATTGAATTTGATATATTTTTTACTAGAATAGTAATAATTTGTAAGAGACGTCTCAGTGTTAGCTCAGCAACAAAAAGTTCAACAGAAACAAAACTTGTAGTAATATAACTCCAAATTTGACGCATCTTATCTAAAAGTCGAGTTCTAAGCTCTTAGAGGCATGCCTTTGTGCTAATACTTGTCTACAGAAGATTGGCTAAGAATTTGGGTCCTTAGTCCCATTTTTTTTCTAACTCGATTGGTAATAAGTAGGACATTTTGGTCACACACAGAATAATTGCAGTAACAATCTAATTGCACAATTTCTATTCTTTTGGCAAACAAAACTCCCGCTCAAAGTTAATGTACTGTAGTCACTAAGAAAATAAGCATTAAGTGGAATTCAGAAACTACCCTCTCTTGTTTTCTATTGACGAGATCAATAAATGCAGTCGGCCGTCAGTTGGAAGAAAATGCGAGAAATATGCTGCAATTGGCATGCGTGACAAATTTTCAAGTGTTCTTACTGGCTGTTTTACGCAACATTCTCATGCTGTGCCAACGGTCGCAGCATCTATGAAAGTGCATGAGAAGCGCGCGATCGAAGATGTTGAGAGACTAAGAAACAGGAAAGAGGTTCGAAAATTCTGCCAACAGATTAAAGAATTATCTCAGGGTTACATCCCCCAAATCAAAGCCTGCAAAATTCAAATGCAGGCCAACAGCATTTACCCCACCTAGACGAGTTAAAGATAGCAATAACATTTATAAACTTAAATAGCTGTCGAACTTTTCAATGCTGCGATTTTCAATGACACAATAAAACATCAAAGATGAATGGAATCTCAATTTTGCTTGTCCGATCTTGAAGAAAGGACAACATCGAAGCTGTGCCAATTATAGAGGTATCAATCTTTTTAACATTGCCTATAACACCTTTCCCGCCGTATTATGTGAACGTTTGAAACCGTTCGTCAACAACCTGATAGTCCATATCAATGTGGTTTTCCACCAGAAAACTCCACCAAAGACTAAATATTAACATATCGGCATATCTTCGAAAAAACGCTCGCAACACCTTTTCAACAATTTCAAGGTTGGTTTTGGTTTCTGTTCTGTCAACAGGGACGAGATGTACGAAGCCATGTCTAGATGTGGCATCCCGTCCAAGCTCGTCCTTTTGTGCAGGATGACGATGGAGAATTCAAGCTGCTCCATTTATGTCGGCAAAGACGTCACCGACCCATTTGATGTCAAATAACGTTTAAGGCAAAGTGGCACTGTCATGCGGTCTCTTCAACATTATACTTAAACAACAGAGGCACTATGGAATTTGATGGTGGTTGCAAATAAAATAGCCACTACATTTTTTATTATCTTGAGATAGGAGTTCATGGTATAGGCAGACCTACTCGCACCGAAACGAATTTTTAATTTTAGTTATGAGGATGGCGTTTGCATTTTTTTCTTTTTCAGTTTTTTCAATAAGTAACTCTCTAATGGTCCATGGTCTAAAGACGTTTTAAATTTGTTCTTTCTTGTTCTTTTTTCAAACTAGGGCAACTATTAATATGAGATTTGAAGATATTAAGAAAGATATCGTATGCTATCGGGGGATCGTTCTCCCCCATAAGTGGGTTTCCAAACGTTAGGCGTTCAGCGTTGTATATTGTATTCTATTTTGAAACCTTCAAAAAATGGCACATATTTATTAAAACAACGAGTATTTGATTGGATGTTTTCTATATTAAGACTTGCCATGCAGTGGTCAGTAATTTTGTAATATAATATTTCACCAGAAAGCTTATGTGTAAATTTCAAACTAAACCTTACAAAAATTTGATCAATGCATGTCCGTGATACTAGTTGGTTCCATTATAATAAATGGATATATTTAATAATAACATGAAGTTAAAAATGAATGGAGGTCACGATACAAAGAAACTGTTTCATAAAATCGCAGCACAACTTAACACCAAGTAGTGATTCTGTCATTGACTACTAAAATATCCTTATGCCTACCCGACTACTATACTTACTTACTAACTAAAGATGGCGCTACAGTCCGGGATGGACTTGGGCCTCAACCAACAGGCGTCTCCAACCAGCTCGATCTTTTGCTAGCTGCCTCCAGTTTTGCACGCTTAGTTGGTTGAGGTCCATTTCCACTTGCACGCGCCACCTGAGTCGCGGTCTTCCTCTGCTGCGCCGTCCCTCGGGGGTGGATTCGAAGACTTTCCGGGGCGGAGCATTGGTGTCCATCCGCTTTACATGACCTAGCCATCTCAATCGTTGGATCTTCACTCTTCTGGCTAGGTCGATGTCGCTGAACAGCTCGTATAGTTCGTAATTGTTCTCCGCTCCACTCACCGTCCATGCAGACAGGAGATCACCCGAAGAATTTTCCTCTCGAAGTAGCCAAGAACAGCTTCGTCCGCTTTTGACAAAGTCCATGCCTCCGCGCTGTATAGCAGGACTGGGACGATTAAGGTCTTATATAGTTTTACTTTGGTTGTTCGCGAGAGGGCTTTGTTTATCAATTGCTTTCTCGGCCCATAGAAGCAACGATTGGCAAGAGGATCTTGATGGAGCAACGTGTATTCTCCATCGTCATCCTGCACAAACGGACGAGTTTGGTAGGGATTTAAAAACTTGACATTGCGCTGTATAGCTCGTCTCTATAACTGCGGCCATACGGACCTTAAAATTGATGAAAAGGTGGTGGGTATTGATCTGTTGATCCTGGGTTTTTTTTTCCGAGATTTGCTGTAACTGTAGTGTGAGTGTTTGATCTATTGTTGATTACCCTGGACTAAAACCACACTTATATGGACCGACCAGGTTGTTGACAAACGGCTTAAGGCGCTCGCACAACACGGCAGAAAGGACAACCATACGGCAATAGTTATTTTTGCAGTATCCGTGGCCGTTTTGGTGTCGTTTTTTTATGTTTTCAAGAGTCAGAATGAAATCAGGAAATATTATTTTTCTCTGATTTATTATGATAGTGAACATATTTCGAGCCGGAAACACTGATCCAGAAAACGAGGTGTGCTCATCCAAGGAAAGGGTTTTGAGTCGTCAAAGTATGAACTGTCATGTATTGAATGAACTATCAAATATGGTCTTAGAGAACATAACTGTAATAAAACCTAAAACAATTTGAAGAAATCACGAAACGTGGGAGGGATAAATTTTGTTTTTTTTTGTTCTTGCTTCGGCAGAACATATTCTAAAATTGGAATGATACAGAGAAGATTAGCATGGCCCTGCGCAAGGATGAAATGAAAAATTGTGAGCGATCCATATTTTTCAAAAAAATCTTGGCAGAAGCAGGACTTTCTACTATCGAAGAAGGAAGCGATACAATTACGTCTAAACTAAAAGCCAAACTGGCTTCTTCAAAAAATTCAGTAATTGACAAGGACATCTCGCAATTCAAAAGTCATAAGGAAAAAAAAAGAATCCCCTCCGGAATCAGTATTATCCTCGACAAAGCTTCACGAATGAAACTTCCTACTAAGCGACCATACAATGTAACATCAAATTATCCTCCTTGGTCACTTAAATCAAAATCAATATTTGTGGCCCTTAGCGATAACAAAAAAACGAACACCAGCAACTCGTTCGTTCGATATTCTCCACCATCTCCTCTGACCTTAAATCGGATGGATGGAGCTTTATATTCACCGATGAATCAAAATAACAGGAAAATACCACCTTTGCTGTGACATTCGAAGATGGTACCATCCTGAGCATTGGAAGCCTACCTGAATTTTCATCAATTTTCACAGCGGAAGCGTTCGCCATCTTACAAGCCGCAAAGGAAGCTTTAACCTGTCGTGGTTAACATGTTATATGTTCAGACAGCGAGTCTCTTATAAAAGCTGTAAGCAACCCCAACAATAAAGGCTCATTTAGCTTAATATTACTTTAATTAATTGTTATTTAAAATATAAAAATAGTTATAATAAATTATGTTTTAAAAATATGACCTTTTTTTTATTCATTAAGACGAAAACATTTAAATGACTTTTCTTATATATATGGTTAAAAATTACCTCTACTCCATTCTTGATCATTGTTGCTTTGATTCGTTCTTCCACAGCCTCCGTATTAACATTCACTACAGTTTCTGCATTAATGGCCGTTGTACTTTTGCTCTTTTCCTCTTGCTGCTTATTGCGAGAATGCGGCCGGTAATGTTTCGGCGATAAGCGTGTTCGTAAACTTGCCTTAGGCATCGAAGTACAACTCAAGCTAGATTGTTCAATTGACTGGAAATTGGATGGAACTTTGTACACAACTCTTACACCCAATTTAACCGACGTCCTCCCTTGTATTTTTTCATCCGCCAAATCAGCTACAAATTAAAAATAACTTCGGTCAAATCCTTGCCAAGTATTAATATTAATTTATATTTTACTCATAAATATCCTAATATCATAGCTAGTGCCGATTGGGTCCCCATTGTATTTCTTGGCGGGAAGTAATTGAACACTTGGTGCAGCCAAATTTCCAATATCTATGTGGAATGGATGTGCGCCAGCTCCTAATCTATCCACCAAAGCTTGCTTAAAAGAAGCACATTCAGGAAGGTTCAATAAAATTGTAACAAAAGCAGTCTTACTCACCTGCAATAACGTAACCTCGCCATCATAGTTGATTCTTGGCCATAGTTGTTTTAAGGCTACAACTACTTCATTACAAAACTTTAGTCCCATCACCTCTTCATCTTCTCTTCCATAACTGCGAACAAAGAAAAGGATAAAAGCGGAAATAAGTTGAATAAGTTAAGGACCGTAAATAAAAAAAAAAACTTCACCGAAAAGTCAGTGTCAATTGTCCGTATATCTTTTGGCTACAAAGGAACTTCGGGTCGACGACTATTACGCCCCTCAAAGGATCCACCACGCCATCAGTTGAAATCAGGTCCCTCGTGGCCATGTACAATGTAAGGGCGGAATTGGAAGATGTTTTCTTGTAAACTCTATAAAGAAAAGAGGAAGTTAATCAATTTGTGGAATGAGCAGGTATCCCATGGGAGCATATAATGACGACACCAGGTATCTTGTAACGCTAAATTTTGGATATAGTTTGAGAAGACCCATTATACCGATTAATTGATTGGTTTTGTTCAAGTACCGAGTGGTTTTGTCTAGACCAAGGCTGCTCAACCCCCAGGCCCACGGGCCAGGGTATGCTGCTGCGGAGGATTTAGTTTAGCGTGCTCTGCGGAAGGAATGAGTTGGTGGCCAGGCAGTTTTTGTTTAAACAAGTGTTTACATAAGCGTTCAAAGGTAAGTTATTTTTGTAAGCTGATTTAAGTTGAATGGAAAATAATGGCTCACAGCAAACCAAGTACGTCGAAATCGACAGAATCCTACCGCGTTTCTCATGGTGAATGGGAAAATAAATATTGTTTTATTGGGCGCGTAAGCCCATATTTTTACTTTGCTTAACTACAATAGCAGTTGCAAAAAAAATATAATTTAGAAAGGAATTTTAAGTATAATCATTAAAATTTTGAAAAAAGAGAAACCTGTTGGTAATGCTATCTGAGAAGACTTTTTAAAGAAAAAAAAATGGACGCTCCGAAACTCTGAAAACTCAAACAATTACGTCTGTTTATTTTTTAATCGTCAGGAAATTCTTTTAAATTAAGTGTTTTTTATTCATGAATACCAATGAAACTTATAAATTTGCAACTGCAATTTTAACAACTCTTATATCACCATCATAATCATCATTACTTTTATCATAGTATTCCAAAACTGATACTGTAGGTTTATGGTAACTAAAATAGGACACAAACAATTTTGATTCGAATATATTTATATATCTTGGATAGATATTTTATTTGGTATCACAAAACTTTACAAGTAGGTTCGTTGCCGCACATTTTACATTCAGAGATTTTATAATTTACATGCTATCTTTCTACTGAAATATTAATGTTAAAAAAATAGGCATGATATTACATAAACAATTTGATGTCAAATAATGGTTTAGCTTTAAAAAAAAACAAATAAAAGGCGACTAAATTGAAGTCAATAAGTAAAGACATTTTTTTAAACTAAAAATTAATGAATAAATAAATGACAAATGAATAAATAAACAAATATGTAAATAAATAAATAAATAAAGAAATAATCAAATTAATAAATAAATAAATACATAAATAATAAATAAGTGGGTAAATATATAAATATATAAATTTTTAATTTTGTAAATAACTATGTAAATAAATAACAACTTAAAGGTAATTAAACTAAAATATCACAGAAGAAAAAGATGTTATGAAACATGAAGCAATATGAGATAAATATAAGGAAACAATTAATCAAACAAACGCGAAAATAGTTTAAACAAAATGTATCTGTTAACAATGATAAACAAATGTATACATAAGTAAGAGAATAAATAAATAAAACACGTACATACATCTATATAATAAATAACATTTCATGTAATATTAACTGATTTGATAGTTTGTTAATTAGACAATTGATCGACTAGAATATTATCTGCGAATGCACAGCGAATACTGAACGAATGAACAAGTTTTCGAATTCTGTCAGAAATCAATTTAACATTCCCTTTTAGATGCAGTTCCTTAGTAGAATAGTGCCAAGGTAAATTGAGCATCATCTCAAGGAGTTTGTTTTACGATATTTGCAATCTCTTAATGTGTGTTTTGGCACAGCTACCACATACTTGGCAACCATAAAGCAGAATAGCTTGGAATATGACTTTATGGATAATAATCTTCTTATCATTTGATAGTTTCGATATTCTTTTTATGAAAAACTATAGCATTTTTGTAGCGATACTAATTTTAATCATTATTTTAGAGATTATTAAATTTATATATCTTGTAAAGACTGCATCAATTTGTCATAATCAGATTAAATTCTCTTCTTAAAAATTCAAATAATGGTAAATTTTTATCATCAGAAAAGTTGATGTCGAAATTCCCACTCAAAATCATTGGAAAATCATCAAATCTCTTCACAATTTTACCTTTGGCGTCTTTAGAATAAATAAATAAATTTTTATATACAAAATTTTCTTATTGCCTTTAAAGAGTTATCCAGTGAAATATAAACGGCAACCACTACAATGAGCTGTCCATTTTCAGAGTGACAACGACAAACACATATTATATATCACCGATATCAGAAACATTAGTACTAAACATACACTGAGAAAAATTTATGAAATTTTTACAACTCCGCGCGGAGTTGAGTCTATCGCGTTCTGATTAACACAAGCCTGTCGGAATCAGAATAACTACGCAGCTCCTTTTACGAGGGAATTGAGTTTAAGTTTTAGGTGGAGTTGAGTCCACTAAATTTAAATTGGATAGATTAATTTATTAATACTACAGAATTATTAGTACTATTAATTAATCGTCAATAATTGACCTGGAAATTTTAACATTTGAACAAATTTGTTTTGAATTTATTTGAAATGTTAAAGGATTTCTGGGGACTTTTACAGGTCGTTGTGCGAAACATGTCATCAATAAAAAAATATGACAATATACTTTGATTTAAAATAAGTAAATGCAATTGCAATAATTCTTATAGTTTAATTGACTGATATGGGCTATAATTAGTTCAGAAAATTACGCAAATATTGTTGAATTAATTTAGATATTTCAAGATATATTATCTAGCTTGTTAGATTTCAAGAATTTTAAGAATAAAAAAAAACAATGCATTACAAAAAAGGACTCAACAGCATCGTAATATACCAATTTTCATCACCAGTGACTGTGGCGTTCAAGCAGCATTTCGGACATGCAAAATCGGCGTTCGACGTCTCGTGGCTTCAATTCATACGGCACCGAATGTCCTACCTTTCGGATCATTCCATTGCTTTCAAACGATCGGAAATGTTTTGTTGAGCGACGCCAATTGATTTTGCAAGTTCTTCTTGCGTTCGTGACGGATCTTATTCGAGCAATGCCTCCAATTCATGGTCTTCAAACTTTTTCATCTGTCCGGGGCGTTCTTTGTCTTCGGTGTCGAAATCACCATCTTTGAACCGCTTAAGCCACGGCTGACACATTCTAACGTCTAAAGTATAGCCCGGGTAACCTTCGGTAAGCCATTAATGCGCTTCGGTTGCTTTTTTCTTTAAATGAAAGAAGCATATTAAAACTTCCCGCAAATGTTGTTTTGTTGGCACGAATGTACCCATTTTACGGCTTTACAAAAACTTGTGTGTTTTCACTAATGACTAATAAAATATAAGAAAATAAATAACTTAATAATTGAATTAATAAATAAGTTGGCAAATTTCAAAATAAAACAAATAATTAAACAAAAAAGATAAATAAATAAATATGTACGTTCAATTAATAAATTGAAGAGTAAATAAAAAATTATAAATCATAAATAAATTATGTAAATTAAAATAAATAAATAAATAGATAACCGAAATATATAAATTTCCACATGAATAAACATTTCGACAAGTAAATAAATAAACACTAGGTAAGTATTGGAAAATTGTGACAAACATAAAATAAACATGATGAATTATGTGTGCAACTCAAATGAAGGGTTATTCAACTGATTTATCAATGGATTATCAAGGAAATAACATCTGACCATAAAACTATCGGTGAGTTTTCTAATTCTGACAGAGATCAATTCATCATTGGCTTTATCATGAAGATCTAAAGTAGAGTGATGCCAGGGAAGATTCAACATAATTTTTAATAGTTTGTTTTGAGAAATCTGCAATTTTTTTATATAACTTTTGGCACAGCTACCCTACACTTGACACCCATATAGAAGTTTGGCTTGAAATATAACTTTGTGAACTATCACTTTGTTTTTATTTGATAGTTGTGATTTTCTGTTTATTAAAGGATACAACATTTTTAAAGCTATATTAATTTTTTTTATTGCATTCGAGGTATGTGCATTAAACGTTAATTTTGAGTCCAAATATATACCTAGACGGAGGACTCACATTTGATTTGCGTTCCATTTAATATTAAATGTTTCTGAGGGAGAAAAAGATGGCTTGCGTCTTCTCCGCATTTATTTTAATTTTCCACTTTTTGTAATATTTTTCCACGATATTGATCGATATTGAGACCGATTTCATGAGATGCAAATATCGCAATATCACCAGCGTACATGGCCGATGCGCATCCTGGCAGTTTTGGGAAATCCGGCGAAAACAAATTATAAAGATCTGGGGAAATAACTGCACCTTGGGGCAAGCCGTCATGTAAGTTTATTGAATTTGAGGGACTATTATTAACATACACTCTGAAGCAACGATAAGAAAAGAAACTTCGAACGATTTAACAGAGGTGCGGTGGGAAATTATTATCTATCATTTTGTGTATGAGAGCATTGTGCCATACCGAATAGATTGTTATTAAAATATCCATACCAAATCCGGGTGGATTGTTTTTAAATAAATCTACATAGATTCATTAATTTTATTATCTCATAAATTCAATACTTTCGCTTTTACAATAAAATAAAAAAAAAATTCAGTCAATTAATTTGTGCTATAATTTATTTTCTTCAACTTTTTATAATTATAAAAGTCGTATTATAAATTGAAAAATTATGTTCAATTCTTTTATCGATGATCTCTTAGGACATTAATTATAGATATTATTCCAAACTAATTGGCTGACGGGATATAAAAATGATTTTTCAGCTTGATTGTTAACAGTATACTATATTCTTGTGCTTCGTGATACTTCGCTTTTAAAATATCATAAAAATGTTTTCCCGCATAAAGCACAAAGTGTCTCAAGAATGGAATAAGTTTACTTATCCACGTGACTTGAAATCTGCCTTCACAATTCCGATTCTATTTCTCCGTGCTAGTGGCATGTTCCCCATTAAGTTGGTTGGGATGGAATTCAAAATTTCGTACCCAAATTTGATGGTAACTCTTATCCACATTACCGTGTATGGTTACCTATTTACTTGCAGCAGGAAGTATTTTGCGAGGTCAGCGGTAATCAACAATCCAATTTTCAATATACCCATCTTCGTGTCAAGGACGCTGACAGTGACCATGGTCATACTATCTTTTGCGAAGATTATTATACGAATGAAGAATTTCATCAGATTGTGCAACAAACACTGCGATCTCGTCAAAGGATTAGCTGAGCTCGGTGTCAATACAATTCACCTTTACAGAAGGATTCAAATTGTGTCCACAATAGCAGTACTGGTCCTGGTTTTATTGTCAGGACGTTTTCTTTATTACTATTTTACTATTTACATTAATGCCACTCACTATGTGCCGCCTGAATTATTTTTTTTTATGTTTTTATGTCATTTCTACACGTTTTTGGTTTGTTTTTCGTTAACAATTTTGCTTTATACAAATTACTCGATAGTGTCTCTGCTAAATGAGTTTTTAAGAAACATTTAGAAAACGCGAGAAAACAGTTCTCATTTACGCGATTTACTAACTTTTTTGTGGTTTTGAAAAATTAACAATAAATATTTGTTACTCATTTAAATTATTTGTTTTCATTTAAAATTAGAGTACAGAATTGTTTGCCAAATCTCCTTTTAGAAGAGAATGTCAATAAAATAGCGATTTTTAGCGTGCCGTACCGAAAGGGTACCAACTGAACCCCAATACTGAAGCTTCGATATCCGTCGTCCGATTTTCACATGGCTGTAGATATCTTCTGAAATAATTTAAATAATATATAAATAATAATAATTTATATTTAATAAATAATAATTTATAAAGTTAAAAACAAACTGGGTTGTCAAACAAAAACGTAATTTTTCGGTAGCTTTAGTTAAATTATTTTTAAAAAATATGTAGTGTTAAAATTGTAGAGTTGTGCGGAACCCCTTGTGTGCGTCTGCGACTCGAATTTTGGTGAACAGAATCAAAACGATAAATATTTTTTTTTGGTTTAGCAACAAGTAGGTTCTGATTTTATTGTATCCAAAAAGAATTTTTTTCTTAATTTTATTGTTTGTGTATGTACGAATCGGTGCCATTAAATAAGGCCAAATTCTGAAATATGGCCTTATGACACTTTTGCAAAGAGACATTAGGCCATATTTTTGCTATGGCCTTATGCCACTTTACAAAAGCATCATAGAGCCATTATGGCCTTATGTCAATTTCAAGCTAGTTTACTTTTCTGAACAGGCAACAGTGTAGGAGGTATGAGGGAAGTGATAAATTGTAAAGTAGGTATATGGGGGCATGCTTCCCCCTGCAACCTGACTCATAAGCACATAGATGAAGGGATAAACCTGAAATTGAATTATTTGTGAAAATAATCTTAAAAACAAAACTGTGCAGTGCAAAACCCCCCGAAGAATTAAGCCCTGCGTGGCCTAGTTCCCAAAAAAGTGCATTACCCCCAAGGGTCTTATTTCATTTTGTAAATGGAAATAAGGCGCACCAGGAAAGGTTGAAAAACAGAAAATCAAAACCATTTATGTTTAATTGTTTTTATTTAAGCTTTTAATGTATATTTCAGAATATGGCCTTAGTCATGGCATCCTACGAATCAATTGCCGTGATCGTTGGGAATCCATTGCGATGAAAGTTTATAAAAGTCTCTTTCAAAAGCCAACTGGAAAAAATTCAGGCTCAATCGTACCGTTTTGATCCGTAGATACATCGGATAAAACTGAATGTCACGTTAAGCTTTCTTTTGTTTTTATGACTGCAGTTGCTTAATACCTTATATCCATTAAAAAAAAACGGCTTTATGTCTCTTGTACGATTGCGATTGAAGACAAGGCTTTATTTTTCGGCTGACTTAACGTTCTTAACAGTAGCTTAATTGAAGCTTTTGACACCCAGGGTCTTTAAAGAAATTGTATGTTAGTTATTTTCTTGGAGCAAACTATTTACTATACAATTTTCAAGGTATGCTTTAGTGGAGGAAATACTGCCTTGACTTTTTAATAGCGAAATTTTTGATAATATCGTAAAAATCAAAGTAGTGATAAAATGCGGAAAAGCTGATGTTCCACACATTCCTTAATATGAATTAGCTTCATCATGGAATTTATAATTTCCTTCCATTTTTGTACCGAGCATAAGATGAAATTGGATATTTTGAAATCAAACATTGAGCAGCACTGGCTTCATTCATAATTAACAAGAACGCCAATTAGTGGAAAGTTAAAATACAACAGAGAGAACATTAGAGAAACAAAGAAAAGAGAACGAGAAGAGGAATGATGGTGGCGGCCATCAGTGCGAAATAAATAAACAAAAGTCCTCAAAGTGTTTTTATTTTGAAAATTAAATAAAATGTTTTAACATACTTCCATCAAAGTCGTCTACTAAAAAATCAAAGTGCGACTAAACACCATGCACACAGGTGTTGAGGAAAGCTGCTCAGCTGAAGACATGGCTAAATGCGTTAGGCAGAAAACTAAACGGTATTAAAAGCGAATTAATTGGCGTTTTTCTTTTTTCGTTCAGAGCAGAGCCTGAGTTGTCAATAAATAGTTCGTGTTTCATTTTTAGCTCAGACTTATCAGAGCTTTGAATTCGTTTTTCTTTTTCCGTTCGGAGCATGCTCAGAGTTTCTCCATGAGCTCAGAATAAATTGACCGAGAATTCAGAGCATTTTTTTATATGACATGAGGGAAAACAAACAGAAATATTAACCAAAACAATTAAAATAAAGTTTGTGGCAATTTTATTATTTTGACAGTTTCACATATGATTGCTAATCGAACGCAACTAACCGATCAAGTGTGGTTCAAAAAGAAATCAGAGCACACTGAGCACGCTCGGTTCAGAGCTCTTCTTTGAACTTAAAAAGAAAAGCGCCTATTGTTACGCTTGATTGAGATTCCTGTAAAACATATAGAAAGGTTTTCAGAACGAGGGAATTCGGAAGAAATCCAAATTTAGCTTGAAACAAATCACTTGCAAATCAACTGCGCAGGTCTCTTAAATACCGCGATCCAAAACATATTTTATTGGTTAGTTTAATGACATTTTTGAAGGCTAAGGGCGCATTCCAAGTAAATGTCACATCCAATTCAAGGCCGATGCTGAGACAGTACTCACGTACAAAAAGAAAATTCCATTCAGTTTACTGGATCGTCTAAAAGCCAAGCTAAACGTAATGGTCAATGATGGTGTTATTAGTTCGGTCGAGCACCCAACGGATTTACAGATTGACGAAAAATCAGATGGGTCGTTACGCTTGTGCTTGGATCCACAACCGTTCAACGATTGCATTCGCCGGGAGTATTTTTCGATCCAGACAGCAGAATCTATTACCAGTCGTCTTGCGAATGAATCAGTGTTCACCGTGATGGACTGAAAGAATGGATTCTGGTAGTTGGAACTGGACGATGTGAGCTTAGATTTGACAACTTTCATCACTCCCTTTGGTCGATTTTGATGGCATAGGGTTCCGTTTGGTATAAGAAGTGCGCCTGAGTTGTTAATGAGAAAGATGGTCCAATTAATAGGAGATATACTGGGAGTGGAGATTTATTTTGACGATTTGCTCGTCCCGGTCATAAACTAAACGATCGTGCGCTTGCAAAAGTTATAGAAAGGGCAAGGGCAAACAATATCAAATTAAATAAGGATACTCTTCAGTACAGGTAGGCACAGGTGAAATTTATGGGCCAAGCTTTTTCTGCAGAAGTCAGAAAACCAAATGAAAAGTTTTTAAGGGCTATATATATAACCATCACCCCAAGACAGGAAAAGTGTAATGAGATTCTTAAGAATCTTCATTGGTCGACCAATATTTTGGCAGAGGGAGCCAACAAACTTATATCATGTTCGCCAGCACTTTATCAAAAGACGGCTAGTAAACCTGATAAGGCTCCTACCGGAAAGGAGGGAAGGTAGACTGCAGTAAACCTACCCAGATTGAAGGTCCCCAAGAAGCATCTAGTACGAATCACTCGATAAGAGGACTTACTAAAAACAGGACGAAATGCGAACTGGCGGGCAAACCTTCATCAGGTGTGCACAAGCTAGCAAAAGAACTCCACGCTCAAACGATCGAGAGGATGAGGCTCACAGGACAACAAAGAAGGCAAGGAACATTGATACAATGAACCGAACCTTCGGGGAAGTCCAAAAAAGTGATCTTCTGTATGGGATCTCAGACATGCAGAACGACGAAGGCAGGTTCAGTGGGGAATTTTAATGATCATCACTTTTCGGAAGCCGGATGACACGCTAGTGGCACAAAGTTGTCAGCCATGACAAATGCTCGGTAGACTTCCTCCTGGAAGTAATTCCAAAAATAAAAAACCCTTGGCCAAACTCCAAACATGTGGTTAACCATTTTTCAAGGTTACATGTAACATCAAGAGCAAGAGCATGGCTGCCTCCGGGTCCCAGCGACCCAAAACACATTCTCGGGCTCTTTAAAGGCAAAAACCCCGGATTCCCTATGGGCAACTGGAAGAAGTTTAAGGCTGAGAAACCTGAAGAATCATGCAGGTTGATAAAAGGGAAGGAGATCACTCGAAACTATATGTTGACTCAGGTTTCCTTGAAGGTGCAGCAAAGAGATGACCAGAACATCGCAAGTCTCAGATTTCAGAGGGTGGTTAAGACGAAGAAAGTCTCCACAAAGAGAAGATAAGTGGCGACTCATCCGATGCAGAGTGTTATGTCACTATATTAGAGAAACATATAGATGAAACTGTACTACTCTTAGGCAGACATTGCCAACTTCTTAATGGCCGTGAAGAAATCGTCCTCATCCAAGAACCATGGCTCAACAAAGATGACAGCATCGCTGGAGTCAAGGTGCAAAAATACTCCCTTTTTCTTCCACAGCTTAGCGTCCCAGACTTCACTTGTCTGGAGATCAACATTGGTGACGCAAAAAAAGGATCTGGGTTACCTCAGCATACATGCAATATGATGACGAAGGACCAATACCATCCATTCCCATCCGGAAAGCAATAAGAGCCGCAGAAGAGACCGAAATCCCCTAGTGATAGGTGCTGATGTCTTCGCACACCACATCATATGGGAGAGCAGCAACATTAATGACAGAGGTGAGAAACTTTTGAATATAAAACACAAACTAACCTCAACCTCTATCATGTAGGCTCAGAGCCAAGTTTTATAATTAGAAGCAGACAGGAAATCAGAGTGCAGGGAACCGTAATGGTGGAACTCTGACCTATCAGAAGAAAGCGCAAAAAGAATACTGGAAAGCTTTTTGTGGTAAAATAGAAAGCACCAAAGATTGTAGTCACTTAACTTTCGAAGACAGCAACCATGCCAACGTTTATGCAATCATCGGACGGAGTCCGCTGAGGAGACCCTAAAACTTCTGATCGACACTCATTTTCGTGGGAATAAGGATCCCATAAACACTGACTGCACTGACCAACCAATTGAACAACGGCACCATAATACCATTTCAGTTGGTCTTCTAACGAAATCTGAGCTAGAATGGGTGGTTAATAGTTTCGAGCCCTTCAAATCCTAGGGCCTGGACGCCGTCAGGCCGGCTGAACTACAGCAGGGTCTAGAAATACTTTAACCATGGCTTATGGCTATTTTCAACAGCTGTTTAGAATACACTCCACAACTTTTGAGGAAAGCTTAAGTGGCATTAATACCAAAGAGTGGGAAAGGCACACACAGCTCACCAAGGGATTTCAGATCCATCACCCTCTCCTGATTTCTTCTGCCTATGCCAATAGCCTATGCAGACTACATTCCACTAGCCTATGAAGACTAGCCTATGCATATACCCCGTTGTCGTTCAAGACAAATTTCTTCATACCCTTAGAGATATTATGGTAACTTCCTTAAATTAGCTGCCAAAGTGGACAGGTTAAGTAGGTCTAGATCAAAACCCGTCTAAAACAAAGCTTGTACTATTCACAAGAAGATACGAATATCTAAAATAAGCCGACCAAATTTGGAAAATAAGGAACTATGTATGTTTAATTAGTGACGCCAAATACTTGGGCGTAATAATAGACGGCAAACTAAGCTGGAAACCAAGCATTCAAGACCGTATTAGTAAGGCAGCGGTGGCTAAGTATACATGCAAGAGAGTCCACGGCCCCAAATAGGGACTGAAACCGAGACTGACGCACTGGATGTATACAGAAGTCGTAAGACAAATCCTTACATATGGTATCCTCGTATGGTGGCCAGCATAGATAGGCAGAATCCAAAGATCAGCGTGTATATGCATCACGGGGGCAGTTCGTTTCACACCTTTAGCCGCCATGGAAATAATGCTAATGAAATAAACATAAAAATCCAGGTCAGCGGTCAGTTGCTAAATGTAGCGTTGGAAAATCCCAGTCGAGCTAGCGGTCCCAAAAGGGAGACGTTGATATTCAAACAATCCAAGATGCGTATTAATAGCACACAGGCGCTTGAATGCCTCGTCCAGTGTAATTTGGAGGTAAGCGTCAGAGAGATTGACCTTTGTAAAGAAACGACCGCCTTGAAGACGGTGAAACAATTCTTGGATCCGGGAAACTGGATATCTATCTTTTTCAATCAATTTTCAAATTCAACAATTTTTGGTGACCTTGAAATCACCACAAAGTCGAAGATCTCCATTCTGCTTTTTGACAACGACGATGGGAGCCGCCTAATGACTGGTTTCAATTGCTCGTAAAATACCCAAACTAGTTAACCTCTCAAATTCCTTCTTGACTGCGGCCTTTTGAGCAAAAGGCCGGTATTTAAAATACCGTGGATGATTGTCAGATTTCATCGTAAGATGAGCAACAAATGTTTGCTACAGCCAAGTTCGGATGTAAAAACAGATTTGTACTCTGCACAAAGGGCTTGTGCCTGTACCGCGAGCTGCTCCCGAGACCCATCTGATAACTGCGAAATGTTCTCCTCATTTGGATACTTCACCTTAAACTGGAAAGCTTCAAACCAATCGAGTCCCATGATGTTCAAGGCACTTGTACTGTCAACAACGAGCAAAGTCAGCTATCTACCCTCGTTACGCCATTGCACTGTAACAACAGCTTTCCCTCTAATGGGAATGGACACATCACCATATGTCCTGAGAGTGCGACTGGTGGGTAATAACTTTATATTGTTAAGTTCTCGAAAGATCCCAAGTCCAATTAGTGAAGAGGTATCCCCTGTGTCCACCTGGAAAGTGGTTGGAGTTTGGTTTATATCTAACCGTATAATCATCTTCCGCCCTCTTTGCTCCATCTCCCAAGCGGATGACAACTCATCCGTGATTGAAAAGAGTGTATTTTTTTCCGCGCTTGAAGGCTTTGATGTTCGTTCCTCCATTTGAATCTCTGAGTTTTGTTCCTTTGCAGCCCAGCCACTTGACCTTGATCGCCTATACTTTTGATTCTTCTTCGTGCGCGAAGTTCCACCGCCGGATCGCTGTATTGCTGACAAACATACGCTTTTGATGTGACCCTTCTTACTGCAGAGATCACAAATTGAATCCAAATGACGACAATCGTTTCGATCGTGGTGTTTATTGCAACCTGGACAAGAACGTCTTGCTTGGCTATGTCTTCTTAAACTTTTTGGCTACACTAACTGCGTTAACTTCAGCAGAATTTATAGACTTTCCTTTGTCTTTAAGAATGTCACTTGCAAGCTGGGTGGACTCATAGGCGGTAGCAATATCCTCTATCTCTTCCAGTGTAGGATTTTTCTTCTGCGTTGCTGCATTGCGGACTGCATCATGCGGAGTGTGAAACACTATCATCTCGCGTATCATCATATCGGCATATGACTGACCGCAACCCCCTTTGCCGCAAACAAAAGCACAACTTCTTGCTTATTTATTTTATTTATTTATTCATTCGGAATACTTATACACTTTAAGATATAATATCTTATAAGCCTGTGACAAGTTCATTAAGGTATATCAATGTAGGGAAGCTACCAAAATAAAGTTACACATATTTATTGAAGATAAGGAAATTGAAATCAGAATTTAAAAATATCAAAACACAAATAATTGAATTACAAAAAAAAAATATTTCAAGTAGTTTGAGAAAGGTACACTTTTAATTCTATTTTGAAATTTGCAGTGTTACCTATCCTTCTAATGCGTCGCGGCAAGTTGTTCCATAAGCAAGTAAAGTTGACAAAAAACTGGCATTCAGTTACAGTTGACGAGTGTCGAGGATGAATGAGTTGACCTGATCTGCTGGAGGAGGCGAATCTAATTTTTCAAAGAGATAACCGGGTTGTTATGTCAGAAGGGCTTCCGAAAAAAGGCTTAATGTGCGAAACTGAAGAAGCTTATCTAACGTCATGCCATAAAGTCTAATAGCGAAGTTCGAAACTCTATCGTATCTATGTAGACCATAAACATAGCGCACCACGCTGTTAAATGCAACCACCAGTTTTCTTTTACTTCTGTAATTGGATTTGCAATAAATTTCACATCCATATGTCAAAATGGGTACAATAAAAGTTTTAGCTAGGAGAAGCCACATTGTTTGGAGGTTAAAATATTATTATTGCAAAGACAGCGACTAATTTGTTTTGAACAATTTTTTCATAAGCTTTCGAAAGAAATGGCAAAATTGAAATGTGACTTCCGAATGTTATCGTCTTCCAGGGAATTTGCCGTGTAATGCTGTTGCAGCTGAAAAAGATAGTTCTCCCAACTTTCTTATTCGGAACTGAACTGACGAAATGCAATGTTCTGCAAGGACTTCTCCATAAATTCTTAGTTTGATTGAAAGATCTTCTCCATCCAAGCTTGTTGACGCCAAAGCATTTTTTTAGTTGCTTCGTCCATCGTACGTGTATGATCTTCACCAATACTCGTCGCCACAATGTTGTGTTTTTAAACCCAAAGTGTTTTAAATTGAAAGACCTCGCTCAACTTACTTAACAAAATTTTAAATAAAAGTTTATGAACAGCTCAGACAATTGATAACCTCTTATAGATGGAGAAAGCCAAATCAAAAGTGAGTTAATCACGAGGCACAAATTAACAAGGAGGGAATTGTCATGATTTTTACGTTTTATAAGAGTTGCCATGGTGCGATCCAGTTGCTGATGCTACAGTTACCCCAATATTCCTCATTTCATTTTAACGCATTTTTATTTGACAATTCGTTTTCCTAACATGCTAGACAAAAACGCTTAAATCTAGCTTAATTAACCAAACTATTTATAAACTAACTGGCCCTCTGCTGGCGATCTAAGCTAATCCTAACAAATTAAAAATAATGTCTTTCGATTTAATACTACTTTTTTATATCTCAATTTAAGTTACTATTTAAAAATATAGATTTTTGAACCAAAAAACTTAATGTCATGACTTTTTATTTATGTTTTCTTAATAATACTTAAAATCTAATAGCTAAAATAAAATCTAAGCTACAAACTAATCTAAAATCTTAGCCTATCTTAAACCAACATTTTAAATACCTAACAATACTATAGTAACTACTTAAACTACCTTAAACATATATAAGCCGGCCAAGGCTGACAGGACATGCTATTAAATTGCCTTAAGGGCACTCAAAATTACTAAAAGACGACAGAGTTCTAGTCTTCACCCAACCACCAAAACTTTTTATGATGCCTTTCGACATCCGCTCTGTCGCGGTCTGAAACCGCCCTTCTAAACCTGAGGGTCTCCGGTGAGCTACTTGCGACGTCTTGTTCGTAGTTGACTCGCCCGTCCACAGCTTTTCGACCAACGTGGAAGATTAACGGTCCCGCTAATCTGTCCTGGACCAGACCTTTTCTATCTAAATAGAGAAACGCTTCAGGGTGAATAAGGCCGTTAAGGCGCACAGTCTCGTGGTGCATATCATTAGGGTAAAAAGCCCCGAAGATCAAGATCAAGAAGTCATTGCTCTTGCAATATGACTTCGAATAAGTTTAATTAGGAAGTAATCCACTCTGATCAGGTTTGCACCGTTGTACAGGGCTTCATTACTTTAGAATTTTTTGTACTCAGACTCTGGAGTTCTATATAAGTGGAGACAAGCCCGACTTATTCACCATATGCCATTCGGCAATTTCACTTGATTGAACGTTCAGATGGCTAATCGCTGGCATCACTCATTCACTAGAAGCAGTTGCATTCAAAATTGGTCTTTCTCCATTTTTACTTAATTGGCCACCGATATATGAACGAATTGAGCCTGAGCTAAAGTTCCTTTTCATCTGTTTGTAATGAAATGTAGGATATTGTTGTCGCAGCATAGGGGACATTTCCATCCCCTATCATTGTCCAAAGTGGCATAGAGAGGTCTGCAACATTCATTGACTGCTTCACTGCAATAACACCCTACATAAGGGCGACCTGAAAAAATATGCTACAGTTGAATAATGACGAACCTGTACAACTTGAAATATTAATGATGAATGACGAAGCTCATTTTGTAATTGAGCGGAAATGTGAACACACACGAACCAGTCATTATGGGGAAAAAGGCAGACTCGTAAATATCCCAAAAACGATATCTGCACCTGTTTACAGCAGCCGAAATTCGCGCAGTACATTGTTTACTTGAATATGGATTAGGGAGAGTAACTTCAACAGAGCAATGCTTTTTATATGTACATTTGTATTCCACAGCACGCGATGCTGACATTCATCATCTTTAAAAAACAGGAACATCTTTAATATTGAATGCTTCTCAGATAAAAAATTGTTTTTCTGTTTAAAATCAACGTGCTTTTTATAAGAATTATTATGTATCCCAACAATAGATAGATACAAACATATTTATGTCCGGGGTACACCCCGAACTTAACTTAATACGAGCAGTGCTTAAATTCTAACTTATAACTAGGGATTTGATGGATGAGAGAGGTGAAAGAAGAGGATATTTTAAGGGTGGATCTGTTAAGGTGAAAATTAAAGATGTCCTGCGTGGCATTGGCCTAACGCAACCGTAGTTGGTGCGGTGTAATTCTAAGCGGAATAGATGAACTGATCTGAGGTTACGGGGGTTTGTAAATAAAGAGATCGATTGAAGCAACGTTGGCCAGTCAATGATACCGGCTAAGAGCTGATGAAAGAAAAGAATGTCGGCAATGTAATGGCGTTGCTCCAGCGGCTGGAGATTGATGAGTTGCAAACGATGATTATGAGGTGGTAGGTTAAAGCTGTATGTCCAGTGGAGACCACGCAGTGCGAAGCGTAGAAAACGGAGCTGAACAGACTCAATTCGCCGGATGTAGGTTTCATAGTAAGGGGACAAGACTTGGGAAGCATATTCTAGTAGTGGACTAACAGAAGTAATGTAGAGGGCTTTGGTGACATTGGGGTTTGAGAATTCTTTGGACCATCACTAAACGTAGCCAAGGGCGGAGTTTGCTCGACTGATGACGGAGTCCATGTGTGTGCAAAAATTGAGTTCTCTATCGAAGATAATATCCAAATCGCGGAGGGAAGAAACTAACGGAACAGGTTGATTAAAGATGTGGGTATGTGATAGCTTGGCATTTTTTTGGCACCAAATTGAAAACCTGCTCAGATCATATTGAGAAATGGCTCAAAAAAAGAAGGAGCAGCAGAAATTTGGCAACGAATCGGCCTCCAAAACCATTGAAGCTGGACTCAGCTTTGCAAATGTTGCTGCTCTCGGTTCGAGGAAATTCCAATTCCAACAATTCCACCGAAACAACGCAGCCCACAATAAGGCTCGACGATAAGGCTAAAACATTGGTATTGGGTAAACTTATTTGCACTTGCACACAACTATGCATCTAAGAAAATGGCTGTCTCATTACATACAATGTTAATTCAATATATTCATTAGAAAAAATGGCTTCTTTGGCCTTTTTCTTAAGGCAAAGAATCCCGATATTTTATGATTACAGGAAACCAACCTCACACCCAGCAATAGATACCAGAAGGATGGATACAACATTTACCGGGAGGACAGAAATGACGCAAGGAGAGGCACAGCCCTTCTTATAAGGGATAACCTAAAATCAACGAAACTGGAGATACGAGGACTAAGCATCAGATGCAACAATGGAGAAACTCTTCTTGTACTTGCATTATACAACTACTGTTATGCAAGTAAAGTATCATCAACGGCATTTCAAACCTGTACACTTAAAGTGTAATTAGCGGAGATTTCGTAATTGTCGAATGACTGGATGAAAACGCCCATAAAAAATCATGGGTACTAGCATTGCAACTGCAAAAGACGTTCCCGAGGACTCCCTCGTCGCTTGACTTCTTCTTGGCAGCCCCTTATTTCATTAATTTACTTCCAGAGTTCCGGAATATCTCCTGCGAATCCCACTTAAGTGACCATGAGTTGAGGGTCAAACCGAGTATGCCGATCATGACCATCCATCGTACACCAGACATGTACCTGGATCACAAAAAAATTGACTGGAGGAAATTTGCCCACGACGTCGAGAGCTACATCAACGTACTGCCACGGGAAAGAAATCTTACCAACACAAAAATTGACAGCACGATACAGTAACTAAAGGATGTGGTCCATAATGCTATCGATGCCCAAAAAAATCAGAAGAGCAGCAAGGATCGATATGCCCACTTGCCAATCAAAATTCAAGCCAACTACGCACAACGACAGCGTCTCCGAAAAGCTGCAGATTTTATTCCATAGAACGTAGAACACTGTCAACGACGAGTAGAGGAGCGTTTAGCGGAACTCAACTGCATGAACGTGATGCTCCGAAGAGCTGTGAAATACCACACAGAGGAGCAATTCATAAGACGCCTAGAGAAAATCACGCCTGGACCGGACACGTTCAAGCAAATCAATGCGATCATTGGCAAATCCAACAAGCTTCCAGAAAACTTGAATAACGGACAAGAAGTCGTCATCATGCCTGCAGATTAGGCTGAAGCCTTCGCCGCACACTTCGAAAGGAACTTCACCGAGAGGCCTCTGATGCATCTACCAGAGTTTTTGGAAGGAGTTGACGTTTTAATCAACGGAGTACTTCATGACACCAGCACTTTTTGCTGAAAAAGTTGCCAAATGTAGCTGTACTACTTCTGATGAAGATTTTCAATAACTGCATTATTTAAATTTGAGCTGCAATATGGGTTAACTTGTTCTAATAAAATTGAACCTCTACTTACTAAGCAAAAACATGCGATTCGTATCTTGTGTAGAGTTATTCAGGACCCTTAAGATACTTCCTCTTAAGCATTTATATTTGTATAAAGTTTTGAAAACATTCTTTAAAAATTCCGAACATTACCCCTCAAGATTATAAGATTACTTTAATTTACGTGTTAATAACCAGAATTTAGTAAATGTATATTACATAAGGAAATCACACTTTTCACTCTTTTACAAGGGCACCGCGCCTCGTTTATTCAATAGTTTACCTGTAAGTTTGAGACGCGAGAGACGTGAATCAGTTTTCTTAAATAAAGTAAATTCTTTTCTTTTCTCTTTCAATGAAGAAATAAATTCATTATTAAATTTTATAATTTGATTTGTTGATATCTATACTTTTTGCATATTTTTATAAAACCACTTAACATTATTTAAAAAATCTAAATTTATTTTTATTCTTTGCTTTTTATTTTCAAAGTGACCCCATAAATTTTAATTTAAAAGTGTTGTTTTTGACAATTCCTAACTCTTTCATTGAAATTTAAAGTTCCTTTGTTATAGTTATTCCTTTTCTTTTTTTCTCTTAATTAAGTGTAATAAAAAATGAACTGAAAAATGGTTAAGCTCAGAAACATTTTTTTTGCGGCAAGGGAACTTTTAAAGTTGGCACATTTTTTGAACCTTCAGAAGATTTGCTGAAATTTTGTATGAATTTTATATTTTCCTAATGAATAACGCCTGATTGTTTAAAAAACTGATTGTTCCACATGTTTTCCTTTAATACTACATTTTTTTGTTCATGGTATTACATTTGCTTACAATATAAGTGGCGACGCTGCTCAGTACATTCTCTCTACACTAATTTTTCATATTTTTCACATTTGGCAACAGCAGCTTCTTATTTTCTGTATACCTTATCCACCAATCGTATTCAAGTAATGACTAGGGATATGACATTGTACATAAAAAAATCGATTTTTAATTAATCGTTTTTTTTTTGCATGAAAAATCGATTAATAAATAATCTATTTTTCTTGAGAAAATAATCGATTTTGTTCCTAATTTTCAAATTAATTTTCTTTCCCAATTCTTCAATTAATTTCAAAATAAACGCCATTAATATTATATATTAGAAATAGATTTATTAATTAAAAATAAACAACAGAAATAGTAAGTCTTATGAAATCAACACAAATTAAAGTTTTAGAACAAACAAATTATAAAAGGTTCATATTAAAATGTTTTTCACATAAATCAACAAAATTAAATTATTCAAATAAATAAAAAATAAATCAAATTATTCAAAAACTAGAAATCCGTAGGCAACGAGTTAGGAAAAACATCTTCTAGCTGGATAAAATTCGGCTCCTGACCTTTGTTAATATGGCGCCAGCTTTCGAGAACAATCTCTCTGCTTGACCGAAGAAGCCGGTATCAATAAGCTCCCTCATGGCTTCTCCACGATTTTAAAGCGTCTTCTTTAAATCCTATTAGAGGCGCACCTATGTACAAGCTTAATTTGGATGTCTGACTTTGACTGGTTCTCATAGTCTCCAACAACAGCTTGTCGTGGATTTCCCTGATGTCATCATTATCGACATCATCAGCGGCCGAAGTAATTGACAGTGGGCAATGCTTAGGTTCTCGGTTTTCTTCAATGGATCGTCTAATTTAGCTTATATGGGGTAATTTTTTAAAACGAGTACCTTAATATGTAGCAGTATTAAATTAATGAACTTTTTGTATGTGCTCAAATCTTTTTTTAAATTCATTTATTATTGAAATTTTTATTTGAATGGCCAAATCATGCGATAGATCAGTTTTTTCCAAAAACTGTTTCAGGCCTATTATAATGGGAATAGCTTTACTAGCGGTGACATATTTTGCACTACACATTTACAACCTCTTTTTCAGCAATTTCACTAGCTTGAATCATAGGAGGAACATTAGGGTGATTCAACCAAATGCCGCCTACCATTCCACTCATAGCTAGAAACCTTTCAAGCATATGCAATTATGAATTCCACCGCGTTGAGACATCTACCAGATGTTTACTTTTTCCTTCCGGTACATTTTCAGTCTTTTGAGAATTTCTCAATTGGTCTGCACCAACTCCGCTCTGATGACATTGTACAACTCTGCGAACTTTATCAATGAATATTTTTATTTCATTCAAGCTATGCAACTGGGAAACATGACGTCATCTTTTCATTTGCTACAAATACGTTCCAGACAAATTTTCCCGTAGCGGAGCAGTTGAACAGTTTAGCAAAGGTGTGCTGGAATGGGGCCATTGGCAATTCGCGTTCCGGGCTCCGGGCCAAAAACCAAACTTAATGTCGGGGAGTTGCAGATGAAAAATTAGTCATAATTGATTGAATGGTTAGAAATAGATTATTCATAATAATAAGATCACATATTAAAATCGATTTTTACTTTCAAAAAATCGATTTTTAATCGATTATGTCCATAATGAATTATTTTTTCCCTTTTAATGATCAGTCAGCATCGAGAATTCACGCAGTAAACATCGAAAGGAGGCTGTATGCGATTTTTTCTTCTGTTTTGTGTGGAATGACTGGAAAAGAGCAAACATGCGCGAACTTACTGCATACTCATTTAAAACGATCAATATGTAAATTCCTGTATTATAATGATCATGTAAATATCCAATCGAAACAAAGGCAGCATTTACGTCACTGTGAAGGTCATTTGCTTCAAAGATTTTGTTCGTCCAATTTTGACTGATGCAAGTCCAGAATTTTCGAGAGGAAATACCTACGAGCATGCACGGGAGTGTACAGAAGCCCTCATTCCGACTTTCGGCATTATGTCTCTAAGAAAAGACTATTGGTTGCAAGGAATCATTTTGCACGGTCAATTAATGACGCACTTCTTTATCTGAATGCACACGGCTATCTCTCAGACTCGAGTAACGTCCCTGTCATATATCATGCTGCCAGGAAATACTACATGAGCATACCTGATAAAGATATCAATAATGACTATGTAGAAGATGAATATGGGTAGAAGCTAACACTAAGGATATCTTAGAAGAAGAAGAAGAGTTTTTAGCCTCCACCTTTTCTTCTTGTGCGGAAAATAATAAATTGTAAAATATCTCAACACAATATTGTTCAGATTCACTATAATTTTCACTTTTCATTTACTCTGTAGTCTTACCGTATGTTTTCATTGTAGTCTTTCCATATTCTTTTTATTTACAATATTGCTTGCCTTGCACTTTAAGTATTTTCATGTTCAATACATTTTTACTTGTTCTTTTGTATTCATTCTTGTAGTCCAAATAATGCTTAGTTAACAAAATAATTGTTTGTTTCTTTTGTACACTTTCGGTCAATACATTGTGCTTAGTAAGCAAATTAAATGTATAAATAACGATCTCCAAAAAAGAATTATTGTCATTATTGATCCATTATTTCCATTATTGATTAAGACGTGTCTTTTTGTTGAACCAAGTTAGATCACCCCCACCAGAGGTAAGGGATCCTATCTCCAACTCATATCCGCCAGAAGTCCAAGTTCAAGTGCTTGGGTCTACAAACTATAGAAGTCAAGGTTTATGTGCCTCTGACTATAGGTAGTACAAACGAGTACTGTCCCAAAACAAATACGTCTAGTAGTTTAGTTAATGTAATGATTATAAAATAAAATGCAATGAGAGTCAATTTCTAATTGGAAATTTACTTAAATAGAAATTAATTATTTTAACGTTTATCTTGTTTCTCGTTAAGAAAATTGTTAAAATTATGGTGGAATAAAAGAAATTTAAAAAAAAAGACCTCGCCTCAATCTGAAAAACGACCTTAGCCAACTTAGTGAAGAAAATTTTAAACAGATAGCTTAAGATTACGTTGGGTAAAACCAGTAAGCTTTAATTTCGTTGATCCTTTTTATTTCCTTATGTATGATTTCAAATCTCTATACGAGTACGTTTATGTTCCTTTAACCTTTGCCTGAAACAGTAGCGATATCAGGTATAAGAAAGGGCTCCCAAAATAATCTGTTTTGCAAGCTTTCAAAATCATATGCTTCGCTGAAATATCCACGTGTTGATGGCAATCAAAAAAAAATCCATTTACCTCGAGTAAAATATTTCGAAGTTCCCCGAACGAACATTGAATGTACTCCCTTTAAAAAGCAACCCCCACAAAAGAATGAGATATCAAAAAAATCAACCCCGAAATTGTAATAAAATCCTGACTGTTGCCATCAACGTCACGTTAAGGCAATCTGGGTTAGCAAATCCTTAGATACCTGAAAATGCCATTGAAATATCATCAACTTAAGCGAACCATCACCGTTGTCACTGTCAAGGTTAAAGCCAAAGCCCCGCAAACATAGGTTCATTGATTTTATATCACATGCAAATCATTTTTTTCACATTGAAATGAAACGTTAAAGGAAGAACCCACAAAAAATCGCATGGCTTATTTTTTATATCTAAGCTTTTTACTGGTGAGCGTCTTGAGGTGGAAGAGGAAACTTGATAAAATTAAATTAATTGTGGTCACTGTGTACGCATGTACGAGTACATTCTTAATTTTGAACGAAAAGGATTTAGGAAGAAAATTTAAAATTATAAAATTGGCCTTTGCTGCTTCGGTAGATTTTTCATAAATAATATAAAAGAGGGGTGATCCAGAAGTAATGATGGTTTATAAGGGGGCATACATAAACGTGCTACCAAAAAAAAAATTTGCAACTTATTACTGAGTAGGTAAGTATTTAATAATTTTTTTTTTATATTGCAGGTTGTAATTTATGTTTTATGAATATCAGCGATTCAAATTATGAAACAACGAACAAATAAACCATAATGAGCCTTGTTAACTCTTTTGGGATCGCGAAGACCTACCAACTGAATCCATCAGTTTGGAGACACAAAATAAAAGCTTCTGTAACAGACAAACATACTACTGTGTCCAAAAAATAAGGTGACATATGAATTTAAACTGCGCGCGTCGAAGGATTTGGAAATGTTTCTTTCTTTTTAGGTTGGTAGTACTGTCAGTGACATCTATGTGAAATTTGATGTCAAAATATATTCATAGTGTTTGAGATACGCGTCGTTCAGTGAGCTGCTAAAAGTGAGTTTTTCGTTTTTTGCGATGTCGAAATTTATTGAGCAATGAATTTACATTAAATTTTTTTGCGGAATCAATTTTCTGCTGCGGATACGTTGAGGATGGTACAGAAAGCCTTTGATGATGAGGCTATGTCTAAAAAAAATGTTTACAAGTGGTATAGTGATTTCCAAGCCGGCCGTGAACGTGTCGAAGACGAAGAGCGTTCTGGGCGACCATCAACCTCAACCGATGAAGCTCACGTCCAACAAATCGAAGATTTGGTGTTGAAAAACCATCGATTAACGATTAGAGACCTTGTTGATGAAGTTGGCTTATCGAAAGGCTCAGTCAATACCATTTTGAAGGATGCTTTGGGCCTCAAGCGCGTCAAATCTCGACTGGTACCGAAAACATTGATTTTTTTGGAAAAAGGCGTCGCGTTGAAGTGTGTGAAACAATGCTTTCCGACTACCAGAATGTCATGAAACTCATTATAACTGGCGATGAGACTTGGATCTATGCTAACGACCCCGAAACAACCGATCAATCGAGCGAATATCGTGCCAAAGGAGAGCCGAGACCAAAATAACCTCGCCAAAGTCGCTCAAAAATCAAAGTCATGTTGACTGTTTTCTTCGATTATCGTGGTGTTGTGCTTTATGAATTCCTTCCAACCGGCCAAACAGTCAACAAGGAATATTATTTGAACGTTATGCGTCGTTTGCGTAACGCTATCCGCCTAAAAAGGCCGGAAATGTGGAAAGACATTTCTTGGTTTTTACACCACGATAATGCACCATCCCATACCGCACTCGTAATTCGTGATCATTTCGCCAAAAACTCATCCCATATCGTTCCACAACCACCATATTCACCTGATCTGGTGCCGTGCGACTTCTGGCTGTTGAACAAGCTCAAAAGACCGCTCCGGGGACACCGCTTTGATACGATAGAGGAGATTCAAGCCGCAGCGAAGACGGAACTGAAGGCCATCCCGGAAAGTGACTACAACCAGTGTTTCAAAGATTGGAAAATCCGTTGGCATAAGTGCATTGCATTGGGAGGGGATTACTTTGAAGGGGATGATATTGATTTGGAAGAATAAATTTTCAAAATAAATACAATGTCACCTTTTTTTTTGACACAGTAGTATGCTAAATTTGCGTTTACTATTTGGATTGTGAAGATTAGGTTCTAAAACGAAGAAATGTTTTTGTTAAGTTTTCCATTTCAGTGGGAGGGAGAGCGTTTTAAAAATAAAAAAAAAACAATCACATGGCACTACTCGAGCGCGTCAGATATTATGTCCTGTTGTCCTGATAACTGATAGACTTTTATCTGACAAATAGATAGTGGGGGTGCTGAGAAAAGCGCTAAAAAACAAAAAAAAATTGGTTTGGGTGCGAGTAGGTCTGCCCATACCATGAACTTCCCATCTCAAGAGAAAAAAAATTAAAGTGCTATTTAATTTGCCGCACCATGAAAAAATAAAATACATATATTTTGCAGTTTTGAATCATTTAAAAATACATTTGAGATTTTAATATAAATTTTGCACACTTTTCTCTCGAAACTACCTAAGTCGCCTTCATTCGCTTTTGAAAGTGTCCATACTTCTGCACCATGTAGTAGGACGGGGATGATAGAGGTCTTATATAACAACACTTAAGTTCTTCGAGAAGGGCCTTTACACAATTGTTTTCTTAGCCACAGGTATTCTTCGTTTGATGTTATTAAGCAAAGTTATACCGTCAAGCTTCGTTCGAATAAAGCGAGTTATTAAACAAACCTTTAAAAGATAGTCCCTCTGGTGTTCATGTATAACCTTGCCTAAAACGTTGTTTGACATCAAATGGGTCGATGACGTCTTTGCCGGCCTTAAAGGAGCAACTTAAGTTCTCCATCGTCATCCTTCAAAAAAGGACGATCTTGGATGGAATGCCACATCTAGACATGGCTCCATACACCTCGTCTCTGTGGACGAAACAGAAACCAAAACCAACCTCGAAATTGATCCAAAGGTGGTGCGTGCGTTTTTTAGAAGATATGCCGATATGTTAATATTTAGCCTATGGTGGACTTTTCTGGTCGAAAGGCACATCGATATGGACCTATCAGGTTCTTGACGAACGGTTTCAAAGGTGTTATAGGCAATGTTGAAAAGATTGATACCTCAATAATTGGCACAGCTTCGATGGTCTCCTTTCTTTAAGACTGTCAAAAAGTACTAAGATTCCATATATCTTTCATGCTTTCTTATGCCGCTCTGAAAAGTTCGATAGCTAGCTTAAGTTTGATAGCTAGCGGCACACATGCATCGCTAAGAGCATAGAACTCTACGTTAAGATAAGTTGTGTCAAATTTGGAGTTACATTATGACAACTTTTACATTGGAAGTTGAATTTGTTGTAGAAGTTGTTTTTCAAGTTTATCAATAAAGTGATTTAACTCGTCAGAGTTAAGAAATAATATCCAGGTAGGCTAAACTTGTGCTGAGCTAACACTGAAAAAGATGGCTCCAAAAGGATTACATTCAGTCCAGTTTTCTTTGGAGATTATGATAGTTGATTCCAGGCCGATTTCGAGAGATTGGTTTTCTCTATGTCATTTAATTGAAAGATCTCTCTATTTTGTTCATGATAAGAAACCACAAGAGTGATAAACAAACTAAGTCTTCCTTGCAACGCTTTTTATTATATGAGAAATGCTATATCCATGTTTTCATATGTCAGTGTTGTTGAAGTCATTCGGAATCATGAAAAATGAAAAAGATTTATGGAACTTGGACCAAGAAGAAAAGAGAAAGCAAAACATCAAAATATGAAATTTTATTTTTAAATTAGTCTTTATAGTTCAGAACTAACTCATTTAGTCAATTCTTGCTTAATAACACAATATTGATGAAATTTTTGGACTTAAAATTGAACAAACAAATTTAAATTAAAATAAATTGAACGGCAGTGTATTTATTTACTACATACATATTCTGAAATTTTTTTATTGGAAAACGTACGTACGTACACACGGACATCCTGAAGTTATAGACTATAGAAGTTTTTCCCATCCAAAAGCTGTGTTTGATCAAGATGCAATACTCCTGCTTTTCCATAATTTTTATTATGGCTAAAGTCTTGTCACTTAAGTACTGTAGCTTGCAAACGAATGAACGAAATGTCATGAAACTAAATACCTATGTAAAACCGGTGACGTATGAGCATTTCGTAATGAGTCGTGATCATTATCGAGTGGTGCCACCTGTCAAAAAATTTCCAACGCATGTTAGAAGAACATGCGTTGATTGAGTGCAATCACGTAGCGTTTATAACTCCAATTTTCATAAAAGCATTTTCTTTAGCGATGAGGTTCATCGTTCACTCAGATACGTTTAAACAAGAAATTTTCGAGAGAAAAAACGGACGACTATCTTCAAAACATACATTATATGTCTTTAAAGAAATATATTTATTTTAATGCGTTATCCCCTAATAATTCAAAACATTAAGACTATCTCTTGCCTGTGCATTCAAATTTTCAGAAAAATTGACTTTAAATGAAAAAACCAAATTCAACGAAAACTCGTTCGATATAATAAAAATGTTTCTTCTTTTTTGACGTAAGTTGTTTTATTAAGCATATGAACACTGGCCGCATTCAGAACTCTAGGCACTTACTAGTCAGCCGGCTCTGATTGGTCGAGAGCCCATGAATTTTCCGGCAAAGCTAGTTGACATATGGTGAGGAAGTGGACTGGATTTGCAGTTAAAAATATGTGACTGCTTTTTGCAATTGATTGAAACTCTTCATCTCAACATTGGTGAACAAAGAATTTATGCACAGTAGTATATTCTTCTTCCTGCTGCAGCTTGCTATCAGAGCATGAGTTCGAATGAAAATTGAAGTAGCGATGCTTCACTGATGCGAGAATTACTTTTTTTTGGTGACAAACAGTAATCCATTTGCAAGCGCATTTAAAAATGAAACATGAAGTTGAACAGGAAAATGCTGGAGGTTCACAAAGCATGGAATAGAAGTACCGAATATCACTATGGTAATTTTACAAGGTAGAAATTCTGATTTGAGACGCTATAATAAACCAAGAGACATAGAAAAAAATGTCGTTGTACGAAACGGTTCTTATTATCAAAAATATTTATTTTATTTATATTTATAAACATATTTATTTACCATAATTGTTTATTATATATTTTACTATTTATTTATTTGTTTATTTTGTATTTTTTAATAATTTTTTTATTTATTAAATTTATTTATTTAACTTATTTATTTACGTTTTTATGTATCTTTATTTTGTTACCTTAAGTTCTATATTATTTATTTATTCATTTATCTAGTCATTTATTGTTTATGAATTATATTCTTTAGTAAACATAACAGTTTTACAAATAATTATTTAAATGTCTCATTTGAATACATAAAATACTATTACGAAGGTGTTTTCTGTAGCTTTCGTTCGCCCTAAGTCTATTTATACATTTTTTGATATAAATTGTAAAAATATTGGAAAATTGTTAGTTGTAAGGTAATTTATTACAAATCTCTAAAGTGCAATGTAGTTAAGGGCCAACAAATGTTAATATTATCGCTACAATGAACACACAAACAAAAGTTATAAAATAACTTTTGCCCCACCCTGTATAATGCAATATACCAAAGTCCTTAGACCTTTGGAGCAAAAGTTTTATTACAATTGGTTTCCCAAAAAAAGTTGCAATCAAGAGCAGACTTAGTCTGATAGACAGTAATGTGTATGTAGACCCCTACTTACGAGTAAATATTGAAAGGCACATTGTTCTGCAAAACTTTTTAAAGTCATCATTATTTATGCAAAAGAAATTCATATTCCTAGAATCTGTAAAGCTGGTTAATTTTTGCTTAATAAAACGCTTCTTTCAACTTTCGCTGTATTTCGTTGATAAAGTCACTTTTAAGACTAACAACAAAATATTTTCAACTACACTGAGATGCAATTACTGCTGGTTAATTTTCAGTTTCCGCGCGTAATTCAAATACTTCTAAGCAGCTCCTTCATCCTTTTCCACGTAAAAGTTTTCCTGATGTTGCACTGTAATAGGATTAAATTTAATTGAGATCAGAAAACTGCAAGTGCTTGCATCTTTTGAAAATGAATTCAATTATAAAAGTAACTTTTTTTTCTCAAAAACTTTTATTGCGTGCGTTTCCTAGGAGCGTACCGGCTGGTGCGCTGCAAAGAAACATATTTATAAAGGTGGGCAGAGATATTAGTACTTGCGTGATACCATTGATGGAATTACGTGAATTATGACTTTTTTCTACCATTGAAAAAGTTGATTTAAGATAAGGGATGTCTGCTAAGGATGATTTTCTATTCAAAATTTGTTGTATTTAGTGATTGAGAAGAGTATTACACAAGTAGTTAATATCTTACTTAAAACATAAAAAGCACCAAGGTAGCCCGGTGTGATTGAGATGAGCAGTTGTTATACCGAGTGGGTAATATTAATTTTTTTACATTGGATCGAACAAAATGTTGCCCTTCCCGGCAGGCACTGAGGCAACAGGAGTCGCATGCCATCAACAAAATAAAATAATCTGCGTTTTAAAATGTCTCAGGAATATAACCCGAACTCACTTACGCCCCAACAGCCAACATTCCCGATCAGTGGCCAAAATTTATAAAAATTGGCCCACCGGCTTAGGCGTGAAAACGTCATAGTATAGAAGTATGAATAAGTATGGAAATGTGTAATATTTTAAGAATGTGTGAGATGAATTATGAAGTTTTTAAGTTGGATAACGATTGACATCCACACACGAATGTCAACTTTCCACTTTACCGGTGTTTTGATTGACTTTTTTTTAATCACGAGTGGTAATTGTGACTTAAGGGAGACTTTAAGGAAGTGAGTGAAGCTTTTCTTGCTTTTGTTCATAATAACAGAACGTGAAAATTTTTTTTTGAAAAACATAATGGCCGCCGCACTGTGGGCAAAATTCGTCGATTCGGTGGTGATAAATCAATGTTTTGTGTGTCAAAAATACTTGACATTAATTTTTGTCAGTACAGAAATAGTCACACGTAGGAAATAGAAATTTTTTTGTCTAAAAATGTTCATGTGAAGAGTAATTAAAGTTCAAAGTCAGGAAAAAATATAAATGGATTTATGGTGCATTTTGGTGCATAAGTTTAAGTTCTAGATTTTCAAACACAATTTTTTGTAAAGTTTTTGCACTTATTTTGGCCAGTTTACACTTTTTTATGGGATTATGCGCAAAAATAAAAAAAATCATGGGGGATTAGTACCGTTTGAAATTTTAAAGTCAGTTGAACCTTTACGCATTTCCGAAAGTTGCATCAGAGCGAGACAAAAATTCACTACACTTCACAACCTTGATTTTATTAAGGAATTAAAATAGAATATGTAATCTTGAAAAATTGAAAAAACCATATCCGCCTACGTCCACTTCTTGGTGTTAAAGAGAAAAACATGTTTAATGTCGAATTTTTTTTTTCCAATATTTACCTACGAGTTCCTCTGATACATCAGAACATGTGCAATCGAAGGTAAACATTGGAAAGAAAAAAGTTAGCTAACAAGTGTGCTTGCATTTTGCACTTACAAAAAAAAACATATTCTGTTCACGTTATCAGTTATTGATTTTAAAAAAACTTAAAGCGCGCATTTAAAAGAAGTTAAACAAAACAAAGAAAAAAGAATTCAGACAGAATTTCGGGAAAAAATGGGTTTACTTGTAGATACACCAAAACAAGGCTTCGGAAATACTAATGGCGGAAACACCGCCAGACGATTTTTTGAGAATTTCGAAACAACTGCGGAAATACTAAATATTAAAGTTGAAATAGTATGTACGCAAAGGCCTCATTAACAATGCTCAAAACTTATTATGCACAAAAGTATATAACGCCAACTGTACACAAAACTCTTTGTCATGGAGAATATATAATAGGTTCCAATATTTTGCAAATAGGAGAAATTTCTGAAGAGGCTCAAATTGCCAATAGCTATACCGAAAGTACCGATTAAACAACACCTGCAAAATTTCAAGAAAAACGACGAATGAAGATTTATTTCGAATGATGATGGTGTCATCAGATCCCTTAATATCTACATTGAGAAAACTACAACCAAAAAGTGAAATTGAAGATAAATGGCCTGAAGACATTCAATAAATATTTGAATAACAAATGATTATGTTTTTTTAAGGAATAATTTTGTTTTCTTTTTATGCATTTAATTAAGATTGTTTTTAAAATAAAAATAAAACATATTTCAAAAATAAAAAACGTTCCAACACTACATACTTAAATGATGTTTCAAATAAAAAAAGAATTATGAAAAAATCTCAATTAGTTCGAAAGTTACAGATTTTTGACCACCAAATCGACGATTTTTACCCACTGTGCGCTGTAAAGATATCATTTATTTTTACACGGGAAGATCAATAAGAAGAAAATGGAAAGCTGCGCAACAAGTCGACCTCGATTCAATACTTTGGGTTTCGGGACGAACCTGACAGAAAGGTTCGAAAACAGCGTCCAACCTCGGAGGTCTTTCAAGTAGACTAGAAGTCATTAACATTGTAAAACATAATGAAGTTGATCGACTGTGAGTCTAGATTGACGGCCAATTTTGGTGCATGTACGAGGTGGATTTTTTGACGCTAATGAGGATAAGGCTAACTTGATTTGGTCATTTGGTAAAATAAATATAACATTAATGAATCTATTTCAAGTAAATTTTGATTTAATAGAATGTATTATTTTTCTAACAAAATCGAAACCACTTAATCAAATTTAACGAAAACTATCAGGCTCGTCATTTTATCTGATGCCATATATTCGAGGTGGATATATATATTCAGGGACAGGAGAAACGTGCTGTGCAGATGTAGCAACATTTTTAAATCCGAAAATCGAACCTCTCACAAGAACTCTCGAATGGGGTATTAAAAAGTATTAAAGGGGACTTTGCCTTTGAAATTTTCAAAAAATCAATTTACGGATTCTACATGTAAGTAGAAATAAAACGTAGTCGAAGCTTTTCTCGGCTTACGATATCTTTAACGTGTTTGCAATTGACACCGTCAGCGCGATCTGACCATTCACGAATCGAGCGCGCAGAAATGCAGGTGACCGACGCAGCAAAAAAAAAGCTCGAATTGAGCAGCGGGGGATGTTAGCGGCTCAACATGAGCAGCTAGAGGAGAGGAGGGATGTCTTTATGGACCAGGCATTGCCGATTAGCTGTAATAAAAAACATTTGTGTAAATACATTACTTTAAACGCGTTTTTCTCAAAAACACGTTTTTAAAAATGGCTGACATTCTCCTGACCGCGTTAATTAAAATATCGAAAATATGTCCAGGGAATGACGGATCGTTTTTTCGATGGATACGTTTTTGCAATTATTATTTGTATTTTTATGCGAAAAAAAAGCGAATATTCGATTTATTTTTATTTGCCGATATTTTCCGAAATTTGAGCTTAACGAAAAACCCATCCATCATTCCATGATCACAGATTGATAATATGCTTTGAATTTGTGTTTCAAATCAAAGTAAACCTTATCGAATTTACATCCAAAACACGTCAAGCTATGCAAGAAGGGAAAGAAGTCGATGCAATTGTCACCGACTTTAGTAAAGCTTTCGATAAAATCTCTCACCGAATCATCTTTCTTAAATTCAAGGCCCTCGGATTCCCCCTGCCTTCATTGATTCGATAAAATTATACCTACAATGTCGGCAATACAGTGTCCTTTTCAACTCGTAACTTTCCAATCCTTTCGCTGCTACTTCAAGTGTTCCCCAAGGTAGTCACTTAGGCCCTATTATTTTTATACTAACGATTAACGACGTTGAACACATTTTAACTCACTCCGATCTGTCCATCTAGGCCGATGATATGAGAATCAGCAAACATATATCATGCCCTTCTGATCACCTCGAACTGCAATACGATCTGAATAGCTTTTACATTTGGTGCAATAAAAACCACTTAGAGCTATGTTGCTAAGTGTGAGACAATCACTTATTCTCGTAAACGTCTTCCTGTAGACTCGATGTGTGACCTGGGAGTTCTTTGTGAAAGAGAACTCAATTTTCGTTCTCACATCGATTCAATCTTACGTAGAGCTAATTCTACCCTGGGCACTATTAAAAGGTGGTCGAAAGAATTCTCAAATCTTTATATAACGTAAGTCAGACCAATTCTTGAGTACGCTAGTCAAATTTGGTCCACCTTTTACGACGTCCATTCCCTTAGAATTCAAGCAGTCCAACGTAGGTTTATTCGTTTCGCACTTCGCGGTCTTCAATGGTATGATAAATATAACTTGCCACCCTACCAGGACCGAATTAAACTGATTAACCTTCAAACCCTTAAATCACGTCGGGATGCTGCCGATGCATCATTTGTTCAACAACTTCTCTGGTACAATTGACTCTTCTTCTCTCCTACAGATGATCAACCTCAACAGTAACCCCCGTAACCTTAGATCAGCGCCCCTTTTTCGTCTCTCCACTCATAGCACAAATTATGGTTATTTCGAACCAATGTCCAGAATGCTTCAGACGGCAAATCAATCTCTGGCCCCCAGTCGACAAACAAGACAAACAAGAGGGGGCAGTGATGTCAGCCGTTTACCTCCTGCGAGGCTGCGACTGTTCTAGAAAAAAACAAGAAAAAACCGCACTCAAAAAGCTTAACTGGTTACCTTTAAAAAAATAAATACGGCACTCCATGGACAAAGTATCCCTTAAGACTCACTCAATTGTTTACCTGCCTGTAAATTAAAGCACCCTCGCCCTTCTACAAATAAAAACCTTCGAGAAAATAAATTTAATCAATAAAATGGTTAGAATTTTAAAACGGCCTGTTAAAAGGAAGTTGACAGGACCGACTTCTCTTTTGAGTGAGAATACAAATCGTGACAGAAAGGGCATTGATTGTCCCAATTCAATAAGAAAAAATGAGCTTAAAATGTGAGAAAAGGCATCTTACACACAATCCTTTTGATTTTCGATCCTTGACAACCGCTCTAGACCTTCTTACGACCTTGATGATATCTACATTAATATGGCTTTGCCAAACCAACTGTTAATATGTGTTTGGTTGCCTTGCATTAACTGGAGTGGAAAATTCGTTTCCTTTCTATATTACGGCAATTCTTTTCGAATTGTTAATCCATACATCCAGATGTTTTCTCATTTAGGAGTAAAAAACGAGAACCAAATCTCTACACGAAAAGGGTGAACTGTTAACGTATTTTAAAGTTAATCGGTTGAGATGGATACCTGCATATATATTTAGCAAAGAGTATTATTTAATCAAAAACGAAACTTGTCGATGGTGGCAGTTTGTATATATTCCTAATTGAGTGAAATATTTTGTGGGTTTTTAAAAGTCTCGTGAAATATTTACTGAGAGAACTTTTTTATGAACTACATTAATGAAGCAGTGAACTCTCGTTAAGAAAAGTTAATGACCACAGTAAATAAAAAGGAAGAGGATTGAATCTGTTTCAATATCGTTGTCCTGCAATTGGTGACCCAAAAAGGATCACCCTTTCGGTGGCTGCAATTACTTTTGCAAATGACAGCAACTGTCATCTTAATTTTGACATTTGTTAAGTAATCGGATTAAGAATATATACCAGTGGGCAGTGGAACTCTCCATTCCTGAAGACCATGGAATACTTATGACTTTTCACTGGTGAATTTCGGCGCAGAATTCTCAGCCGTCCTAGGCCAACAGGTTAAAACTAAGGCCGTGGCCGACTTCAGACGCTTTGATCGCTTAATATGTCGGTGATGAATAAGTAGCGAGCGGCGCAACTTGCCACTAAACATTCATCTCTGCAGCGTTTTTAAGTATAAAACTCAGTATGTCCCTAAAAAAGTGTAGTCTATCCATCACCAATCACGTCTATATACACGTTTCCGGTGCAGCTCTAAAGAATGTTATTAGTGAAAAAAGCAACAAATTTATCAATATGTTGCTCCGTTACTTAGTTCGCAGCTGTGTGGCGCAATTGGTTATGCGACTGCTTTTGAATAGGATCAATTTGAATAAAGCACAGTCATCAGGAGCGATAGCATTTTGACTGCTGTTTGGATAAGTTTATAGGATTGTCAAGCAGAAGTTACAATAACAGTTTGTCGTCGTCGTCAAAATAACACTTCGTTTAGAAGCTCTGATGTCAAGGCAAAATACTGCCAGCAGAGTAAAGACTAATCATCCGAAACACAGAAAAATGCATATGAACTTATGGAAAAAAAAATACTGCGACTTGAGCGAATGCAAATAAGTCGATATAAAGTTTTTCGTTCCTAACCGGACTCCGCCCTTTAAAAAAAAAAAAATCTGATTTTCAAACCACTTCGAAGTCTTTCATATCTTTTTTCCTAATCCTTCTGTCGCTTCGTGCGAAATGCGTCATTATCCCTCCAAAAACCAAAAAAGATGCAATGGCTTTATGACTTTGTGTGGATTTTCATACATGCCTAGGGGATAATGCTCCTCATCTATAAAAATAATTTTTGAGCAATGGATTTCCCTTGAATACCTTGGTTGGTTGGCTAGTTAGGGTGAGCTAAGTTAGCTCTTAACTTAGGCGTCTGGTTGGGGCCGTTGTGTTTCCCTATTTCCTGTGACAAGAAGATTTTGGTTAAAGTTGGGGAGTTGTAGTAGAAAGAAGGTAAGTGATGTCAGAGGGATTTCTATGAACTGTCTGGATTTCTATGGTCGGGAATTTTTTTTGTTCGTTTTGGGAACCTGTTCTCACCGAACCCAATTTCTAAGAGTTTCGCAAAATGCGGTATCAGTGCTGACCGCAAGCATTGTAATGTAATATTTTGTAAAAAAAATCAGTTGTAAGGTTCTAGATAAATTGTATTTTTGTGTGCTTGATAATTTGGTCTTTTCAACAACAAGCAGCCGCCCGCAACTTTGTCCGCGTAATTTTCGTGTATATACTTGGCGATTATTTTTTAAGCTCAGATTCAAATGTGTATATGCAGGCCGCGGCCACGTAACTGTCTTGCTCTTCGCCACTCACTGACATTTAAGCGTTCTAATTATCCAAACAATGTTGTGCAATGCAATATTTATCTAAACCATATTTCCTCGATGATTAAATTTATAAGAATTTACCTCAAAAGGCACCCAGTTCCATATGTGGAACACCGACTTAAATCGTTCCTATAGCTATCAATCTATAAGTAACGACATATCTTGACATTCTGATAGAAGCTACTTCTATTAACCCTCTAACAGGCAAAGATAAAATAACGACGGAAAGTAAAGTTGAATTTTTGTTTAGGTGAGATATTGGTGTAAGAAGCACGAATTTAATGACGAGGTAAAAAAAAATAATCATTTTACCCACCAGGTAAATAAATTGGAAGGCGGCCTCAGGGCAGCCTTGTCCGTTAAAGCCAAAAACAAAAATAATAAAGTTGTAGGAAAAAAAAGTGTTTTATTTATTGAAAAAATCACATAAAATTACTTTCTTTTGCGGTATTCAAAAAAACAATTTTTGGCATTAGAACAGCACAAATGGAGATCACATTTCGAGCGATTCTTTATTTGGATGATTGGATTGGCAAATGGCTTAATTCCAACATATGTTGATGCTTATAGGACATTTTTCTTGTCTCTCCACAAAACAGTACTGATGTCGATGCCATATGCGTTACCAACATATTCAATTGAGTATCCTCTATCTTCTTTGACATCTTTATCCATAGGAAGCTTACAGTTTGGAATTCTGTTGGCACTGATTGTTCCTAAAGCATAAATACCTCTTCCACGCAAATATACCAATACAGGTAACGTGGTATAAAAATTGTTAAAGTAGACAATGTGGTGAGCAAAATTTGGAATGGCTTGTGATAATCGCACGACAACATTTGCACAGCTACCAATATCCGGTGTATTGCGTAAAATCCGATTATCACCGGCCATTATATATTTCGAAGCGGTAAGCGAAGCCGTGAGAGTCGCATAACACAAATAATTTTATTTCTCATTTATGCGGCATGTTTGGAAGATATTGTAGGTGGTGTTTAATTTTTGTGCTGCACATTTGCTCATCAACACACAATCTTGCGGTTTTGGGAATGGAATCAAATCGCTCGTTGAATTTATCGGGTAATTTTCGGATACGAAACAGTGGATCGTATCCTGGCTGACCTTTTTTGATGCGATCATTTTCAGTCTGAAATGATAAATATTTTTTTTATCGCAGTAAACTTTTTCAAAGGCATAGTTGCTTTAATTGGCTGGAATGCATTTTTTCCTCAGTAGCTTTCCAAATTAGGGTAAGGGTAAACCGACATGTATAGTAGGATACCAATATATTTAAGTAAGGTAGTTTTAAATTGCGTGTTAATATTTTCGGAATGAGCAGCTCGATTTGTTTCTTCAGCAATCATATTACTAATTTCATGCGCAAAGAAATATGCAAAAATCTCCATTGGAGTTTTGAGATTTTTGACTGAAGGTGGCAGTTTACTTTTTCCTCGAAACGCAACCTCGTTTACATGTAATTGAATTGATTTTTTTCGCCACGTAATATTGGAGAATTCCTTAGAGTCCTTGCTGATATCATGCAATGCTGAAGATGAAAATGAGAAAATCGTTGTTCAATAATAATTTGAAACAGTTGTAAAACAGTATTTATCTATTAATCCATTCGTTCCATAAGAAAAAAAATGAATAACATACCGGACCCAATAAAACCACCAGCTGATGGTACTATATTTGGACCAGTATTTTCGACAACGGGTAATGGCGATCGTTTTCTTTTTTGTGGCTGGATGATGAATGCTTTTGATTGCTGAATATTTCCCTCTGCCTCTTTTTCTGTTATTGTTCCTGTTGCTTCTTCTACAGTTGCAATTGTGCAAGTTACTTCTGCTGAAGTCGACGGCCGATTAGATAATACAGACAAATTGATATCTTGCAAGAGAACATCAATTGTTTCTGCAGAGTCCATGTCACCTAACATTTCATTATAAACTGGTCATCTTCATGTGATATTTCCTCTGGAATATAATCTGGATCTTGGAGTTCATCATCACTAAAATCATTTTCGTCTGAATCTAATTGAACCGAATCCATGAAGTTTTGAACCTCTTCATTAGACATTATGGATAAATAAATTTTTTTTAATTCACTATAATTTCTTTCCATTTCTACAAAAAAATTAGAAATATAATTTGTTCACAAATTTTCTGTCAACAACGAAGCATAATCACATGTAGGGACACATTTTTACGCTTAAACGAACAAAGCGGCTCTGAGGCCGTCTTTGGATTTTTGTTGCTAAATCACATTTATAGTATATATTCAATTCACACTAAATAAAAAAACTTCATTAAAATCATGTTCTTAGTACTTACCAAAAAAAATTTCACTAAAATCTGTATGTTAGAAATATATTTTTTTCAATTTTGAATTTTACACAAATTGAACAATAATTTTTCTGCCTTCACTCATTGACTTGTCACACCGAATGCACTTTTGCTACCAAACGCAGCAGCATGAAACTTTCAAACCGGTGAAATTTAGAAATTACATATTTTTCAAAAAGCTGCAAATATTGATTGGGCGCGGAATGTTTTGCGATTCATATTTAATGAAGGTTTTGTAATGGTTGCCTCAGGGCAGCCTTATCCGTTAGAGGGTTAAGCAATGTAGTAATATGAATCTTTACCTAAAGATTTCGTTCATGTTGCATTCAGTGTGACCCTGAAAGTGATGATGACATCGAAAAAATGCAGCCCATCGAAAACTTTTTATCCGAACAACTTAGCGACTTGGAAACATCCTTATCTCCGCAGAGGCATCAGTGTTCGTCTCCCGTCAACGAAGTTATTACGAATACTGAAAATCGTCAGCCAGAAATATCAGACCCGCAACTACAGGTACCATTACACAAGCTCGGCCACCTAGACGACCATCTACTATGAGTTACGCAATCAGTCATAGATATAGAATCCCTGGTTTTGTGATAGAAAATAGACAAAATTTATTTGGAAGAAAATATCTTTTCAATCACCAAGTATAGACTTCGAAACTCACTTCAAGTTGAGTTGCGATTTTATGAAAAACTCGGTGACCCCAATTTATTTTTAACTTTGTATCATTTTTATTTTTAGCTGTTGTTGCGGTAATAGTATTTCACCAAGTGTGAAAATTGCAAGTGTCTCCCCCCCTCTGTGACAAACGGACGGTGGGGTCGCACAGCGGAGGCTCAGTATAAGGGTTACTTCGAGCCCTTTGAGTAAGAAGCCCAAAAAATCAAATCGTTTAGGGCTTCGTAACCTATGATTGAGAAATAAAACGAAGAATCACCTTGGTTTAAAAATATTTCTTTGAGCTTAGAAAGACCGATCAAACAAACATTACAAGTAAACAAGATCCGTATCGTCATGGATGTTTCACCTATCATCTTTGATCCCATTAAAATACAAAAGTTCGCGGTGCAACGACTGAAGTGATTACTTCATGTAGAACGGATAAACATCAACTCTCCAGCTGTATAGTCTACGAATATACATTCGAGGGACACTGCGGTAGAGGAAGAAGAAAAACTCCTCGGTTGGGCACACACTTGATAGGAAACTCCAACCAACCATTCTTTCTGCTCGCTTTGCAGTTGGTTATGCTTTTGACATTAAGGCGTACTCATCACATTGTAAATAACATCTGCAATATTTTTTCAGATTTATTTATAAAATGTTAAGCAAATCTTCACTACCATCTCCATGCATATCGAAAGATTTTTTTTTCTGTCTTCATGCAAAAGCTAATGTTTCCTTCTTTTCCAATTCCTTCTCCTCCTTTTTTCCAGCCAACTGTTGGAGGATGCGATATCCACCTGCAGAAGACCGTCATACTTCTAAGCTTTTCCATCAAAAGCGGAACGTTATTAATATGATTTTTCATTCGCTATGCTGCCAACATAAGAATGGGATTATTATTACGAAGAATCTAAAAGTTGATGCATCGCAACCGCATCATCATCGTTACGAGTACGAGCCCATTCAGGATATTTTTTCATTGTGTTTGGGTATCAATTTATAATTGCTGCCGGATTTAATTCTTCGGATAACCGAGGTTTAAAATTTAGCAGTTTAGTTATGAAGGTCTGAATGCTCCCTGATAAATTATGTGTTTTAATATCCCGAATTTTCAAGGAAATCGGAAAAACAAAGATATAAAATACATAAGGAAACTGCATCCTTACATAATAAGGATGTACAGTTTGTTTATTTGTATGTAGGAGGTAATATTCGAATTAAAAATCTTTACAATGGACTCTCAGGGTGTCGAAAAAATTTACTTTCTATCGAAAAGTTGAAGGACTCAAAACGTTATATAAAAAAATGGCATAACTTCGATGGCTTAACTCTTTATGTTGTTTATATAAATAAATTTAATTCTGTTAGGTGTTAATGTTAAATTTAATCAAATTATTATTTTTTAATATTTTCTTATCGTCGGAGAAATTTTATGTATCTTGATAAAAATCGCCTTTCATAACATTGTTTGGACAACTAAAGAGTGTTAAGCCCGTAGTACACGACATGGAAATTGTTCCATATACATGCGAGCCTGACGTCAGAATCTGTCACAATACTCGCATGGAGTTTGCATGTACTACCCATATTTGTGAGAGTCGCATATAGTCACGCATGTACATGTGAGTCCATGCTACGCCTTTATCGCATGCAAAAATGCGACTTATTCGCATGTCGTGGACTAGTAAACAGCATGCGATTTGGGACAACATGCGACACTTTATCGCTCAATGCCATGGAAACATCACATGCGAGTGCACGAATTCGTACCGTCGCATGTATAGAATTTTTCAAGCATCAGGACGTAGGCAAAATGGATTTATTTTGTTAAAATAAGGGTAAAACAATTTAAACGTTGTTTTGTTTTAAGATTAAATGCAAAGAACGATTCTGTGAATGATAGAAAAGCAAACTAATTTTTTTTCTTTTGTGGCATTTAATGTACAATATACAATATTTTCAAGTATTATTATATGTTTAAAGAGATATGGTCTCTTACTACCTTAATACTGCAATATTAGCTTATTTTAACTTAATTAAGATCACAGATTTATCTCATACTTGAAGAAAAAGCCACAGTGAAACCTTCATTCAATAAATGATCTAGATTGGATAAAGGGAAAGAGAGAAGAGGTGATTTCAGATTTCCGATTAATTAAGTCTCTATGACCAAAAAATTAAAAGAAGATATTATAAAAAAATAATAAATAATAGATAATAAATAATAATTAATATATAATAAATAATAAATAATAACTAATTAATAAATTATAAATAATACATAATTAATAACAAATAATAAATAATAATAATATAATAATATATTCGGACTGTTTAGTTTAGCAATCCTAGCATGTTCCCGAAAATTAATAAATTCTTTCGAAGGAAAAATCAAAACGAGCTTCTGTGTCTTAAGCTACCTTGAACTACAGACATTGAACAAATACTTGTGACAGCAGGCAAAGTAGATCCGGTAGAAGCGATCGAAGTTGACAACTTTTTTGTGATCAGACGCGACCTTTCAGAAGTGTACAAGGTGAATGTTAGCACTCGCCCGAACCACGTCTTGGAAAATCGTGTCCTAGTACACAACTCCGAACTTCAAAATGATATTGAGCACTGGCGATCGGAGAACATTGGTTTTACCATGATGTCATCGCCAATGAGGGGGTTCATCCTCCGTACATCACCAGGGAAGATCTCCTGGTTATCTTCGTTTCACTGAGAAGTAAGAAATCTGTGGGAATCGACGATATACCAAACATTGTTCTTAAGCACCTTCCTCTAGAAGCGGTAAACATTTACACTACCCTGTTAAACGGTTTGTTGCATAATGCAGAAACAATGCACGGGTGCCTTTGCTGATTGACTTGGAGAAGGCCTTTGACATCGTCTGGTTGCAGGGGCTCTTTTTCAGGTTAGACCAGCTCGGCATAAGCAAACCGCTGCTGTACATAATCTTAGCAATGCTCACTAGCAGACAGTTTATTGTCAAAAATGACAGTGTGTCGTCTGCTGGAACTTTTGAAATTAACAACGGTCTACAACAGGGTGTTGTTATTTTGCCGATTTTATTAATGATCTTCACAAGCGATCTTGTAGGATCTCTCCGCCACTCGATAGTGTACGCAGATGACTTGATCGCATACACGTCAAGTCCGAATATCGAAGTCATTGTAAGTCTTTTGCAACGAGACTTCGAAAAGCTTCAGGGATATTGCAATGATTGGAAGTTGAAGATCAATTTCCAAAAGTGCGAAACCATTCTATTCACGACTCCGTTGACTAGGGGCTCTAGAAATACTGGCAGCCACTGGCGAATCGAAGTGTTCTCAGATACCTTGGAACCTGGCTAGATCAGTATCTTCATTTTAACAAACCGGCTAGCACGAGCCGAAGCGGCCTTGGCCTTAACAAATAGACTGCTACACGGCCCTCATTCGGCCTGTCCTTGCCTATGGATGTCCCGTTTGTTTCAACGTGGGAACAAGCTTCATGAAAAAGATTCGGTTTTTCGAGACACGATGTCGTAAATCTACAACTCCAGAGTCTGAGTGAAAAAAAATTATTAGTAATGAGGACCTGAACAACGGGGCCAACCTGATCAGTGGATAACTTTCTCATAAAGCTTATTCGAACTGAAGCAATGACTTCGACCAACAACTTGATCTCCGGGTCTTTTTACCCCAATGATATGCACCATGAGACAGTGCGCCTTAACGGCCTTAATCCCCCTGAAGCTTTTCTCTTTCTTGATAGAAAAAGTCTGGTCCAGGATAGATTAGCGGTGCCGTTTATCTTCCACGTTGGTTGAAAAGCTGTGGACGGACGATTCAACTACGAACAAGACGTCGCAAGTAGCTCACGGGAGACTCTCAGGTTTAGAAGGGCGGTGTCAGACCGCGACAAAGCTGATGTCGTAAGGTAATATCGATACTATTGTGGGTTGGACAGTGATTAGGACACTCTCGTCTTTTATTTATCTTTGATGCCCTTCTGGCAATCATTATAGCATGCCCTGACAGCCTTGGTCGGCTTACTTATATTTGAGGTAGTAAAAGTAGTAAGTAATTAGCAAGTAAGTAGTTTTTAATATTATTTTAAGTTAGGTAATGATTTAAGATAGATAGATAGATTAAATAGATAGATATTTTGATTTTCTTTTTGAAGATTACATGACTTTTGTCGCACAATTTACACAGAGATTCGAACCGTATTATGTCCTATAACTGAAATATATTTTATTACAAAGATGCAAGAATATGGAAATGTGAACAAGAATCTGAAGGAAAACTACGACAAGAAACCTTCATGTAAGAGTAATTTAAGAGTATTTAAATAAAAAGTAGTGTCCAAAAAATTAAAAAAAGAAAATATAGATATGTTTATAAATAAATAAGATAGACAAAAAAATAAATAATAATCAAGTGATAGTGTAAATAATGAAGTAATGAAATAAATAAATAAAAAGATATATAGGTATGGATATAATTAGAAAATAAAAAAAATGAGAATTTAATAAATAAATATATGTGTAAAATAGATAAGAAAATATAAATAAATAATTGTAAACCCCAACTGCAAAACCAAAGTTTCTATGTCCACCGGCAGACGCCACAGAGTGCAAGACCCTACTGTGCGCGAATAAAATTAATTACAGATGTTTCGAGTAGCGGATCAAGATGTGGCCGAATCGACTGATGTTGACCGGTTGGCGAACAGCGGTTCCTTAGGAGGGTATAAAGGGGGCTGCAACACAATATCGGGGCTTTTTCAATCACCAGCTTTTATTTTGTAAAGTCACTCTAGCATAGTAGGCATTAAATTGTGAAATAAAAAGAAGATAATCGAAGATAAGAAAAGGCAAGTGTTTTTTTGTGATCAACGGCTTACTGTGTCAGACACAGTAAGCTCTGAGGGGGCTTACATAATTAAATATATTAACACAGTCTTATAGAGATCAAAAACTAAAGCATGTACCCGAGGACGGTCGGAGATCAATTCAACGTTCCCTTGTGAATGAAGATCATGAGTAGAATAATATCTGGGCAAATTGAGCATCATTTTTAAGAGTTTATTCTGCTTGATTTGCAGTCTTGAAATATGACAACATGCACAGTTTCCCCACGCTTGGCATCCATAGAGGAGAATGGATTGGACTATGGCTTTATGTAATATAATTTTGTTCTCCTTACTTATTAACGATTTTCTAATTTTTCTTTCAGATATTCAATTTTGTGCTATTTTTGTGTCCAGCCGAATTTCGTGTTCATTGTTTTCTTTCTGTTCAGCTTTCTTTTTAATATATAGTAACATTTTCTTGTTGATAACATTCATTATTAACAACATTATCAAATAAAATTAAGTTTATGATTTTTTTTGAAGTACTATTTGACTGGCCCGCAGGTGGCCAGTAAGTTAGGTTACATATTGTTAAGTTAATTAAGCTAATATAGCTTTAAGCGCTTTTTTCTAGTAAGTAAGTGAATGAAATGATTAATAAGAATGCGTTGAACTGGAGTGAAGAAAAAAAAAGACCAGTAACAACCAGTACCAGTTGCAACATTTTACAATGTAATAAACATATCAGTGAATTGTGAAAACGTTTGTCTTTGGAAAACGTTTTATTATGATGTTGAAAATTAGTAATAAATGCACAAAGAAACTGAATATTAATACGATGAGTATAAGTTGATAGATATTCAATCAAATTGTTACCGAATTCGCATTTTTTTTTATCAAAACTATGATGAGTCGAATCAACGCTCTAAGAAATTCTGCTGTCCGTCGCTGTTAAAACAAGGCTTGCCAGTTTCAGCCAAAAAACACGAAAAACTTATCACTTTTATTCCGCATAAATTCAAGGAGTATCTCTTTTTGTTCTTTTCTTTAAAGAAAAAAGTCCAGAAACACTTATGCATGCATTCAAAATTCTCTCCTATGAGAACATTTTGTACATAAAAAATCATTGAGAACATTTGTACATAAAAAATCATTAATATGAATAAGAAACATTTTTATATTTATTGTTCATTCTTCAAAAATAAAAAATAAAAAAACAACAGGTGAAAAATTGCGTAAATGAAATTAAACTGTTCTATGTGTTCTTTAGAAATTGATTAAGCGAAAATACTATTAAGTAGTTTGTATAAAGCAAAATGCTCATTGTAATCAATGCCACAAATTTGTAGTACTGCGATATAAATACAAAAAAAAACAATTGAAACGAAATTAGTGGCTTGGTTTTCTTGCTGTGAAAAACAAAGTAGTAATAAAAAGCTCGTCCTGAAAAGAAAACCACGAGCAGTCCTAATGTTGCGGAAGCAATTAGAATCTTTCTGTATAGATGAGTTGTGTCGATCCCGAGTTCGTCTAATCCTTTTAAGAGATTATAGTATTTGTTGCACAAACTTATAAAATGCTTCATTCTTATAACTATGTTTGCAAACGTTAGTATTATTGTGGCCACTGCAAGCATCCTAGTAATGACACTAACTGCATTGTTAACTGGGCTGTTAATAAACGCTGTCGTTGCCAAGTCCTTCGCGTGGCAAGCACATAGATAACCATACATGACTGTGTGCAGTAAAGTTACCATAAAATTTGGGTACGATATTTTGAACTCTTCCCCTACCCACATTATGGGGAACATGCCACTAATTCGGAGGAGTATGATCGCAACTGTGAAGGCAGATTGGAGGCTATGTGGATGAGTCAATTTCTTCCAAGTTCGAGACACCGTGTATTTTATGCGAAAAAACATTTCTTTTTTATTTAAAAAAAAGGAATATCACGAAAAACAAGGAAACACTGTGAGCTTGCAAGCAGGAGATGTATTTTTATATCGTGAAAGTTGAGGATAATTAAAAATTTTCAGCATGCAAAAATATAATTGATGTCTTTATCGGGTATCGATTGCAGAATTGAACATACTTTTTCAATTAAGCTGGCGGTGTTGAGAGTGGTTAAAAAGTAGATAGAAAATAATAGCACCACTTATTTACGAAATAAAACATTGTAAAAAATAGACGGTTCTAAAAATTATATAAATGCATTTTTCAATTTAAAAAAAAAAAAATGATTAATAGACCTGCGCAGATGTCCTTACATGTCAAAAATTATTTCTATTTTTATTTTTAATTTATTAATTCTTGAGAATGCTTATACATAAAGAAACGCTGTCTTATTTATTAATGTAATGATTTGTGTATTGTTAAATTAAGATATGAGAAGAAAAACAAATTTAAATATAAGCTAAACTTCAGAGTTATATTACAATTCAATGAATCAATTCAAAATTGAAAAGTCAAAGGTCAAAAAAGAAAGTAAATGGTCGCACAGTTAGTGTAAGCTCAGTAAGGAGAAGAATGAAAGATTATGTAGTGGTTTGAGGAACTCAGATGTATTTGGTTTGGGACGGAGGATTTTTATATCGACCTATTAGCTTTCGTCTAATTCGCAGGATTTTATTCAACATTAGTTTTATATGATATATGCACTCTTGAAAGTTTAGAAAATCTAGCTTAATACCCCGCTTTCAGCGTTATGCCTTCACAGCAGAGCCATCTACACATTATCTACACAAACCACCATTTTGACAACACGAACTAGGAGTTAAGCCGATACAACAACCACCCATTAGTCAGACTACTATGAATCGAACCTGGAACCTATCAATTATATCAATTGAAAGGCAGGCGCTCTACCAACTTCCCCATCCAGTTGTGTTTTTTATAAGGGGACGAAAGAAATGACTTAAACTAATCACACTACCTGTTCTCTGATGTGATTAGGGAGGCTATTCCACAGTCGATTAGCTTTTACGAAGAACTGTTGTTCGGATGCTAGACAGGAGTATTTTGCCACAAGGTGATTAGTGAAACTCGGTGATAATAAGAATTTTGAATTGAATTGAACTAAGCGTTCTGTGTGTCAATAAATTGTCAAAATTCATAACGTAATTTTTTTAAACTAGATCGATTCTCCTCAAACCGTAAATGTAACGTGCGATATTATTAAATGCGACATTGAGCTTCCTGCGGCCGTCTGAATCGAAATCTACGAAAACCTCACAGCCGTAATGAGAACGGGTACCGCAAGCGTTTTTCGGGTCTCAAAAGGTTTACAGTCCGTCTTGACTTAAACTGTGCGGAGAGCGCGATGTACTACTGAGAAGGTTTGGAGGAAAGTGGAACAGATTAAGTGATATTTTTTGGGATAACGATACATTTTGATTTGTCAGAGTTTAGTTCGATACCATTGGATTTTCCCCAATTATACATTTTATTGAACATCATCATTTACACGTGCATATGTATGATACACCCATCGATTGGCCCTTGGAGGCAGCGAAAAAGGAAGTTGAGCATCGTCTGCATACCGGTGAATAAAGTAGACCTCAGGAACACGTGCAATTTCATTAATAAACAGACAGAAGAAAAAGAATAATGGACCTAATATAGCACCCTGAGGTATGCACCCTCTAAGTTTATAAAAGAAATCTGAGATTTTGTCTCCACAGGCAAAAGCTTTATTTTCTACCAAATAGTTAGGATAATATAAATTCGAATAGAATAATATGTCAGGGTCGGTAATTTTTTTTTAAATAAATGCAAGCATGTATATATTCATATAAATTAAGTAAGCGAACAGATTCTGTAATTATATATTGAAACACAGCATTTGATAAGGTCTAAGACTGGTAGAAATTTGTCTGCGTGCAAGCTTAAGTCATATCCGTTGAATGGATCTTACACTTTAAGCTGTTTATATATCCAGGAGTACTTCAAGGCACTTATTTAGGTCCCATTATGAACATATTATTTAAAAACGAATTACCTTCTATCTTAAAGCACACGTATTTATGCTGACCACATAACTCTGTTTAAAACTGCTTCTTATGTCAAAGATTGTTGCAAACTACAGCGGTGTTTAAATGTGTTCCTAACACGGTTGTTGCTGGCGTAGTTTATTTTTAATTGCTAACAAGTTTAAAGTTACAAACTTTTCACGAAGGGATCTTTAGTACTCCGGTGCATTTTTGTCTTAGGTTGGTAACGTATAATTTTGACTCAAAGTCGCAGTCACTGTCAAAATCATATGCACCATCAGTTCGCTGATTTTCATCCAGACAATATTCTTCTAACTATCCATGTCAGCCAAAGGTGATGCCAATCCCTTGAGTGGCATAGCTTGCTCATATCACAGCAATCTCGTTTTCGAGCGCGTCATAGCTTTTTCTTAGCAATGCCTAAGATGTTCTATGACTATTTTCCGTCTCTTGTATTGAGCTAAGTCCGGGGTAGATTAACACTCTATTATATAGATATATTATAATTGATCTGGGTGTGGGTAAATCAAGTTAAATTTAAACTAAACCTTGTGATACCATTTGCAATTGTAGCAGGTCGAGTCCGAAGATCGAGGTCATTGTAAGTCTTTTGCAACGTGACTTCGAAAAGGTTCAGGGTTATTGCGATGATTGGAAGTTGAAAATCAATTTTCAAAAGTGCGAAACTATTCTGTTCAGGACTCCGTTGTCTGGGGCTTCTAGAAATACTAGAAATGCGAATGTTCTCTCTTGTTGGCCAAAACGGACAGCCACTAGCGAATCGAAGTGTTGTCAGATACCTTGGGATCTGGCAAGATCAATATCTATATTTTAACAAACATTTAGATGCTGCTCTGGCCAGAGCCAAAGCGGCCCTTGCCTTGACAAAGAGACTGTTTCACAGCAGTCAACTCGATGCCAAGGTAAAGGTGATCTGCTACACGGCCCTTATTCGGCCTGTCCTTGCCTCTGGCTGTCCCGTTTGGTTTAACGTGGGAACAAGCTTAATGGAAAAGAGAGACGATGTCTTAGGGCTTGTCTTCATTTATATAGAACTCCAGAGTCTGAGTGCAAAAAATTCTTTAGTAATGAGGTCCTGTACAACGGGGCCAACCTGATCAGATTGGATAACTTTCTGAAAAAGCTTATTCGAAGTCACATTGCAAGAGCAATGACTTCGACGAACAACTTGATCTCCGGGGCTTTTTACCCCAATGACATGCATCATGAGACAGTGCGCCTTAACGGTCTTATTCCCCCTGAAGCTTTTCTTTATTTAGATAGAAAAGGTCTGGTCCAGAATAGATTAGCGGTACCGTTAATCTTCCACGTTGGTCGAAAAGCTGTGGACGGGCGAGTCACTTACGAACAAGACGTCGCAAGTAGCTAACCGGAGACCCTCAGGTTTAGTAGGGCGGTAGCAGACCGCGGCAGAGCTGATGTCGTAAGGCAATATTCTTACTATTGGTGGTTGGACAAAGAGTAGAACTCAGTCGTCTATATTTATCTTGAGTGCCCTTAAGGCAAGCATAGCATGACCTGTCAGCCCTGGCCGGCTTACTTGTGTTTAATGTGGTCTAAGTAGTTTTAATATTATTGTAAGTTAGTATAAGATTTAAAGTTTTAGATTAGTTTGTAGATTAGTATTTAAGTCTAGTTTTAGTTTAAACATAAATAAAAATACATATACTAAGTTTTTCACATTATTAATTATTTTCTTAGTCTTATTATTAGTTTTTTAAATTAAATTAACGTAAATATTAGTTCGTCGAAAGACATAGATTTAATTGTTAGTTTTAGCTTAGAGCGCCCGCATAGGGCCTAGCATGTAAGGTTAAAAATTGAATAATAAAAATGCATTTAAATTGAAAAAAATTGAAAAAAGGTGAAATCATCTTAATATTATATTACGGCCTGTACTGAGCAAGTCCATTGAGAAGGGCTGGAATCGCTTATGTTATCATAAATATTATCAGAATACTATTTTCCGATTCTTAAATTTAAAATACTTAATTTCATCCTTAATTGAGCTATGAAATAGTTTTTTATACGCTTTCGTTTGCCATGTATTAGGAAGGAATTCTGGCGTGTCCTCAACTTATCCGCCGACCGACGTGGCATATAATTGCTACTTACCTAAGATTCAAGCACTTTGAAATAATTGCATTAAATTGAAAATTTTAATTTTTCATGCTAAAATACAGGGAGATTATCCCCCTTATTTTTGAAGTCTCAAAATCCAATCAATGATTGTAATAATTAAATTAAATTCACAAAAGAATGCTTCATAAATTGGTATAAAAAAAGTAACTGTCGGATGGAGATTTCTTTTTGCGTCCATATTCTTTTGATGGTTTTAAGTAATTCGAGGAGGCTGAATTGAAATGTCCTGGTTGCATAAGGGTACCGATTAAACAAATGGGGAATTATGTTAGGATTTCAAATTAAAAGAAGGAAAAAAATCAACCTGAATCGAATGTAGGTTTCATATTTTTTCGCGATTCAAATCAATTCAAAATGCATATAACCAATCTCAACAATAAATTAGACTTTCGATATGTAATGTTCTACTTGCTGGAGTCAACCCTCGATTGAGAAGAAAATCTTTAAGCTGTAAGTTGCCATAATGAATTTAAAATTTTAAATTCAGCATTTTTATGAATTGAACCCGAATACCCAGTTTGATGATTGTATCTATAGATACGTTCAGTTCCGTGAAGATGGGTCTTTGAATATCTTGTTATCAATTTGATGGCATTTTAAAGGTATCGTGATTTCCATGTGGTGTGTAGCCCCACGCAAGTTTGACCAAACGCCATATTTAATTGGAGTTTGAATGGGGTGTGTTAAGGTAAAGCCTTATACATATTTATCTAACTTTTTTCAACCTATAAACGCGGGTACTTCTATGACCTCGGAGCAACTTATTGTTAAATGGTACCTGGGAATATTTTTCCTTTCGATATACAGATATTATATCAGGGACAAACTATATTTATATATATATAATGTGATTCTTAGAAAATATTACTTATACAGAAATTTGGTTTATTTACCTCACAACTAAATTTTGTTTCATTCCTTTACCAAGATGTACCTGGAAAACATCAGATTCAAATTCGCCAGGGCAAGAGAGTAGAAGTTTCAGTACGATTGCTGATAATTCTCAATCAATACGTATGTATTATTTATTCAATAATAATGATTATTGAACACGTTTATTCAAAATTTCCTGAAAAATAAAATACATTAACAAATAAACTTATAAATAAATGAATATTTATATACCGTGCCAACTTATTGCACAAAAAATATAATTGGATTTGTTTTTGGTTTAAATTTGAACGACACAAAACAAGCAAAAGAGTTTATTTAAAATCAATTATGAAATTCGAAATGCTTGTCGATCTAATTAGGATCTAATCTATTTAGGGAATTTTTGAGTCCTGGATCAATATTTCGTGGGAAATTCTTACTTGCGATCAAGGCCATACGATTCCGGGGCATAGATGAAATATGATCGCAGAATCTTTTGGATGGTTTTTTGGTCCAAATATTTTCAACTTTATGCTTGCCGATTTCGGTTTGAAGTTCATGCTAAAATTTTTCTATAGGATTTTTAACCCGGATTACGTGATGGCCACTCTAAAAGATTGAAAGAGTTCTGCTCGAATAATTATTTTGTTCCCTTGCCGTGTGCTTTGGATCATTATATTACTTGAATCTGTAAGTACCGAGCAGTTCTTGCTCAGTATAGGGTAAATGACATTTTCTTATGTTTGTATGTTATGCTCTAAATTCATTATACTTCTTATTCGAAATAAGGCCAGGTTACTTTGAATGACATACAACTCCAAAGCATTACACCTCTACCTTTGTGCTTCAAAGCAATTGTCGTGTATTTTAGATTAAATGCCTCATTTTGTGGATGAGCGTCGGTCTATCTTTTACCATCTCATCCCACTCTATTAGTTTTTATATCATGGTTCGCATATTTATTATAGTCCTTTCAGTGTTTGAAGCAGTATGTTCAAACGCAATCTTACAACTATAGTAGGACGCGGTGGACACGCTTCTCCCGAACAAGAGCACTCTCCTCGAACTCGCTCAACCCACCATCTAATAGGAATTTGTCGAACGAGGAGATTGACACTTACCTTAAACGGATGGAACAAAAGTGATGTACAGGGCTTAAGTAACATATGTATTCTAGAGAGTGTTATGGCTTGACATTTGCGGATGTTCAGTTCGATGAAATTGTGTTTGCACCATATCGATAACCTATTTAGAGCGTCTTGTAGGTGCCGAGAGTCAGAGGGGGAAGAAATATCCGAAAATATTTTCATGTCGTTAAATATCTGTGATATTTTATGTTTTATTTATAATAAAAGTGTTGCATGTGGTGTTTTTCCTGAATATTTAAAAACTACTGAAGTGATACCGTTATTTAAAAAGGAGATAAAACCTTAATTGATAGTTATAGACCCATTTCATTATTGTTAGTGTTCTTAAAAATCTTTGAAAAGCTATAAAAAAATAAGGTTACTTTTTTAGAAAAGAAAAATCTTCTTAGTGCGTTTTAGTTTGGCTTTCGCTCAAATTGTTCCACCGAAAGTGCCCTAGTGAGTTTTTGTTCCCATATATATAATGGCTTCAATAATAAGGACTTATCCGCTTCTCTTTTCGTCGACATTACCAAAACCTTCACTGTTGATCACAATATTCGTCTGCACAAACTGTACAAGTTTGGTTTTAGATGTGATTGGTTTCGGTCATATTTATCTAAAAGAGCTCAAAGAGTCCAAATGAATCTTGAGTTAAGTTCAAGAAGGCTCATCACTATAGGTGTTCCTCAAGGTTCTGTGTTGGGCCCCTCATATCAACTCAACAGCTGTGAATCTTGCTGGCGAAATAAAGCATGACCTTGAACTTCTTAGCCATTGGTTTCAAATGCACAAAATGGTAACAAGTGATAAAACGAAAATTATGCTTTTTAGCCCTAATGGCAAGGAAGCAGACTATGGACCTTTCCATTTTAATGTGCTAACTGCAAGAGGTTCACGCAAAGCCGAGATATGTGCAGTACAAATATTTCTCCACAAACATACTTTGTACAATATCCATGCTCTGATAAATGTGTTAATATTGTAAGCGTTAAAGCGTTAAAAACTTCGAGTATCTAGGGGTTACAGTCGACCGGAAGATGAGCTGGTCTGATCATACAAATGCACTGAAGAAGTATCTGTTGACACAGCAACAAGACAAATTTTTATTCTAAAATCATATTGCTCTCTGCATCTTCTTAAATATATATATTATGGTTTAGTGCATTCCAAGCTTGAGTATGGCATAATATCCTGGTGTGGTACTCACTACAACAAACTTTTCCCTCTTCTTGTGTCTCAAAAACATGCTATCCGACTAATTTATAATGAAAATATATGGTCTGATTGCTTGATTCTCTTAAGATGCCTTAAAAGTTTGCCTTTAAAACATCTATTTTGTTATAAAGTTTTAAAAATATTTTTTTCCAGATCTGGCTATTTATTTACCAGAAGCTCTTCTAGCTACCAACTTAGAATAAATGAACAAAATATTGCTTCAGTACCTCATCATACCCTAAAAATCATCCATCAATGTTTTTCCTCAATTGATCCAAGACTTTTAAACAAGTTACCGTATAGCTTAAAATCCCGATAAGTACCCGAAATAAATCCTTTTTCTTAAAAAGGTGAAATCAGGGCTCTTAGATTTTAATTATAGAGATATTTTTGATTTGCTTTCTGTACTTGACTAGTCAATTATTTTTTCGTTTGTATAAATAAAAACTCTTTTTATTTTTTATATTTTTTTTTTGTTTCGTGCTTTCCTGTAATGACCCCGAACTCACCCATTTATCGCACATTTGTTATTATTCTTTAATCCGCTTTCGCATCTAGTTCCTTACGAACTATAGACTGCAGATACTTTTTCAATTTATTCATTAATATTTTGTTATACGTATTGTATATGCTTTATTTTTATATGTATATCTTAAAAAGGTTTAAATAAATTTAATAATTAAATAAATAAATAAATAATAAAAAATTATATGCATTTTATTTATGCAGTCAAGGTATAGTGAATCGCAAAGTTTGGAAAATTGAGTTTATGCGAAATGGTACCGTGCGAAATCCGACTGGGTCCGAGATTAAAGATATGTTTGTTTCGTTTATTGTATTAAGAGAACATAACTCATCATTGTACTAAGGAGGGGAGAAGGGTACAGAAGGTATGTAGCATGCGAGAATTTTGTCATAAAAATGGAAGCGAGCAGAGTCGAGGTTACTGTTGTTAAGTTGATATTGCTGAGTAAGTTATTCAGTTTCACAATGTCTACTTTGTGGAAATTAAAGGAGTGGTTGTGCTCAAAGTGGTGATTCTACTTGCCATCTTCGTAAGTGTATGCAAGTGACAGTTGTGTGTGAAACCACTCTGGAACTGTAGTGTTTTCAGGATCGGAAGAGAAGACTAAGACTATTATTATAAAGGCCCGGGGTGCACCCAGGACTTTTGATTTAGCTTAGTTCAAGCCCAAAGCGCTTAAAACTAAAACTTAAAACTAACACAAGACCTTTAAAGTAAGAGGTTGGAGGGAAATGGTTTGGCGAGTAAAGGGAACTTATGAGAGAGGCTTTCGAGACGTCAAAAGAGCTATTTGCTGTACGCAGCATTCTTGACATAGGTTCAAAGCAGCCGTAGTTTATGCGCGGAAGAGTGAGGAGGACCTAAGGTTACGTGGATTGGTGTTCAAAAGGACAATTTGTTATAGGGAAGGGGAGTCAATGCACTGCCTACCAATTGATGCATGAGTATTATTTCGGCAACTCGTCGTTTTACAAGGGTCAGTTGATCGATCAATTCAGGTCGATTTTCGTAAGGAGATAAATCTGCGTTGGACTGCTTCGATTCTGAGGGAATGTGCTTCATAATAAGGTGACCAAATTTGGCAGGCATATTCGAGAAGTGGTCGGAAAAAGGTGACATTAAGAAACCTAGGGACATAAGGATTAGAGAACTCTTTCGACCATCGTTTCATAAAACCAAGGGTGAAATTCGCTCTACATATGACTCCATCGATATGTGACCGGAAATTGAGTTCTCCGTCGCAGAAATTGAACTTCAGGTTCTTATCAGCAAAAAACTGAACCAGGTACGATTTGATATCATCATTATTAATGAAAATTTTACCATTTAAGGAGTTTTGCAAAGATCAAAATAAAAAGTAATCATATGGTGCATGGTCGGGACTATATGGTGGATGTGCCAAAACATCCCAACCAAGCTCCAATAACTTTTGCCGAGTGACCAAAGATGTGTGGGGCCATGCATTGTCATGATGGATTACAAAACCTTTTCGATTTGTAAATTCGAGCCGTTTTTCTTCAACTGCATTGTTCAATTATGCTAGCTGTTCAATGTTGATATCTGAATTGATCGTACGGTTGTGTGTTAAAAGTTTAAAGTAGCCAATTGCTTTGTAATCCCACCAAACTGATAACATAACTTTCTTTTGATGCATATCAGCTTTTGAGCTGGTTTGAGCAGATTCACCTGGCAACCCACTTTCATCACCACAACCCATTTTTCATCACCAGATATCAATCGTTTTAAAAATGGATCATTTTTATTAAGTTTCTTTAACAAATCACAGATGTTAATGCGTTACGTTAAATGATTTACTTTCAGTTCATGAGGAACCCATATACCGAGTTTTCGAACATAGCAAAACTGTTTTCAGCGATTTTACTCGTCGTCAACTTCAACTGAACGACCCGAGCGTTTTTCATCTTTGAGTGAAAAATCACCAGAACGAAATTTGGCAAACCAATTTTGACACTGCCGTTCTTTTAAAGCTTCGTCACCATAAACAGCACATAACATTTTCTGAGCTTGCGATGCGTTTTTTCACTTCCGGAAATAATAAGCAAAATGTGACTTAAATGTTCGTGTTGATTTTCCATTTTTCGACAGACGCCAAAGAAAAACAACACAACCGATCAAAAAATGTTTACTGATTGACAGTTGAAGTACCAACTATCAAATAACAAAACCTAAATTCAACTACAGCCATCTATGAGTGAAACCGATTTAACAGAGGTTCAGAAAATTTCTACTGGGCATTGTTGCATGACAATATTAACAATCGTCAATTGGTTTACTCGTAGATACCAACTTAAGTGCGATGCTATTGGAAATCTTGATAAATATTAAATGTTGCATATTGTAGGGTGCTACAGAGCCATTCGTTTGAGAGTCAAACTCGCACTTGGCAGCTGGTTTTTTATTTCCATAAAATCTTTTTTATCGATTTTCTCCATTAATGATTCATTAGAGCGCTTAATTTAATTCAAATCTTCAAACGTTTAATTCAGTCAAAAAGAAGAAATACACAAAAGGATTATACTATTTAATAGGGGGTGAAATGACTCCATCCCGAGTCAAAGATAGACACAATAAACTTCGTTGACAGCGGGTTATCGACCTTATAATGGGAGGAAAAACTTTTGCCCCAAATTATTCGTTGTAATGAAGGCCAGAGGGAGCATTTTTCCAACTCAGCACCCACAGAGCCACTGTGGGTGTGTATGTATCTATATCTTAAAATTAAATTATAAAGCCAAATCGAAATGCTATCGGAACATTCAACGACTCACTTACTTTGCGTTAGCAATTTGCTCCATTTTAATGACATTCCAGTTCCCTCGTCCCGCTCCGTTAATATTCTGAAATGATAAATATGTATATATATATATGAGTATTTATGATTTTGAATAAAAAATCGAGAATTAATTCAAGTATCGCCTTCTCCATAACAAAAAAAAAAAAAAAAGTGGCTTAGTTACCTTTGTTTAAATTTGACTTCCCTCCTTGGGCATTCAATGTCAAGAAGCCGTGTCCCCAATTGAGTAGTAAGCATAAAAGATGACAAGATTTTGATGAGCCGCTTCGTATAGCTAGAGGCAAGAGGATGTATTCCTTGCGACGACGATAGATCAACAATAGGGAAATTTCACTTAGGGAAACGTGTTGTTGGAGATAATTTAATGAAGTTCCCTGCGGAAAATTACGTGATGTGCCGATTTTATGAGGCAGAAACATGTGAAACCTTGACGAACATTCTCGATTATATTTGCCCCACCTTCATGGATGTATCTATGCCGAAGGAAGCTTGTGTGATGCTTTCGTCACGCAGGCTAAGTTTACCTCCCGTTGATTTACCTGAAATTAAATGCGTATATGTATAGTGGATAAAAATGTGAAAATATTGTATTTGAGTAAAAGGCGTTGGAACTGGTAAGTAGTTTTATGCTGTTAAAATGGTTCTTCGGAAAAGATTTGGGAATTCAGTGGAATTTTAAGTTTCCTCATCAAACAGGTATATTATTTTGGTTCAAATAAAACATGTGTTTTTACTTGTAGAGCCTGTATTGCGGTACAAGTTCTTTGAAGGATTAATAATGCTTCTGAGCTGTTTTGTGAATGGAATCATGTAACTGAAATTAACACGACTTTTAGCCCCCCACATAAAGGGACTTTTTTATGTTGACGCATTTATAAATAAAACCTGTTCCCTGTGGTGCAACCACAAGACAGGTATGGAATTTGCATATATATTATTAATATCAAATTTCCAGGAAAGACTTTTGCTTTTGCGTTTGGTATTTTATACTTAAGGGAATAAGAACCCCCTGAATTCTATTGTTTAGCATTTAATGTGAATGGGTTATTTCACAATAATAAAAACAATAAACAATTTATTCGTATTTATGAGAAAGAACCTGTTTCATCGAAAATCGGGTTGGTTGCAATTCGTCATTAACTTCATAAATATAGCAATCATTTTAATGTTAATTTAAATAGTGTTAGAAAAGGGAAAGCTTTGAATGCACCTTATAATTTTTTTTTATAATAAAGGGTGATTTTTTAAAAGCTATGGGAAAGTTTTTTTAAAAAAAAACACATAAAATTCAGAAAAATGCATGAAATCTTTATTTGAATCGATAGTACGGTCCATGTAATTTAATGTCTGAAGATTATTTCATGCAAATGTTGACCTTGACTGCGCCTCAAATGGTCCATCCGACCATGCAAGCCAAGCTCTTGCATTTTGGGCAAAAAAAAGTTGGATATCATCTCACGGTAGCGCTCAATTCGCATCATCTTTGAAGAAGTACGGTCCAATGATGCCACCAGCCCATAAACCGCACCAAACTGTGACTTTTTCTGGATGCATTGGTAGCTCTTGCAATGCTTTTTGCTCATATTCACTCCAAAATCGACAATTCTGCTTATTTACGTACCCATTGAGCCAAAAATGAGCTTCGTCGCTGAACACAATTTTTCGGTAAAAAAGTGGATCTTCGGCCAACTTTCCAAGAGCCCATTCACCAAAAATTGTACGTTGCGGCAGGTCGTTCGGCTTCAATTCTTGCACCAGCTGTATTTTGAAAGGCATTACACCTAAATCCTTCCGCAAAATTTTCCACGTTGTTGAGTAACAGAGGCCCAATTGCTGCGAACGGCGTCGAATCGATAATTGATGGTCATCATTAACACTGGCCGATACAGCTGCGATATTTTTTCAGTTCGCACTATACGTAAGCGTGTTGGTGGTTTAGTTTAATTAATTTGGTGCGAAATTTAGTCACAATAGCCCGAATAGCACGCATTTTGATAATAAAATTCAATAATTTGTTCTTTGGAAGACGATTCATGGTTAAATTATAGACCAAACTGGAGATGTTTGACAGTGAAACAAAACACGAAACGTGCGTCAGCTGTTTAAACCAGTGTTGCCAAAAAGATAATAGCTAAAAAATCACCCTTTACCTACCCCTGCCCAAGTGGCGGTCACTGCGGCCTGAAGAAAAAGACCTCTTGTATCTTGGGGAGTTTGCTTAGGCTAACAGACATTCCATCTTTCTGATGAAAGTCAGAGTGTCTTTAGCATTGGATTGTCTAATGTCCAATGGGAACCAAATTAGAGCTGGACATTCACAAAGAATGTGTATAGCCGTTTCGTCGTCTTCCAAAGAGAGTCGGCATTCGGTGGTTGTACCGAGCCCTAGTTTGGTTAGATGTGATCCACAATCCACAATCCCCGCAATCCAATTTTCAGTTTGCCTTGCCGAATGCTCGCGATGAATATTTGGATGCAGATACATATCACAATGAGCGAGTTATTGGCTGCATTAAAAAGTATGAAGAACAATAAAGCCCCAGGTACAGATGGTAACCCCGCTGAGTTTTATAAACACTTTACGCCAGATTTTCTTCAACTGCTGCTCTCGTTGTACACTGCAATATTTGAATCCGAATCTGTTCCTGTCGTGTTCCTAAAAGCTGTCATTGTTGCAATATTAAAAAGAGGTGACATTGGTGAGCCCGAAAACTACAGAGGAATTTCGCTTCTTTGTTCTCCGCGAAAAATCTTCACCCAAATCTTATACCATAGGTCGACAGATTAGGTGCGAGCAAATAATCGCCTTAGTATCTTTTAGGCAGGATTCCGATCTGGCTTTTCGACAGTGGATCAAATTTTCGTGCTTTTAACCATTGCTAGAAGGTTCAAGGAGAAGGGAAGGAAGTTGTATGCCTTTTTTGTAGATTTTAAGGCCGCTTTCGATACGGTTAACAGGAAATCGCTACTATGTAAGCTGTCTTTAATAGGTCTGTCCGGTAAATCTATAAGAGTTTATGAGAAGCTTATCTCAGGCACATCCGCTATTGTGTGGAATGGTAGCGTTATGTCCAACGAATTTCTCACAGAACTGGGTTTGCCGCAAGGATGTGCATTGAGTCCTATTCTATTTTCGCTCTTTATTGACGACATAGTTGATTATTTATCGGGTGGTGTCAAAGTTGGTGAGGTAAAAGTTCTTCTGTTCGCCGATGATTTAGTCATTTTAGCCGACAATCCTGTAACTCTCCAGCTCCAAATAAATACACTAAAATGCTGCCGTGACCTCTGGGATCTTAAAGTGAACACGTATAAATCAAAGATCATGGTTTTCGGACCTACCCGTAGCAGACCAACACGACAGGAGAAATGGACTATGAACGATGAGCCAATTGAAGTTGTTAAGCAATTTAAGTACTTAGGGATGCTTATTTCTTAGAACCTTGATTTCCGCCCCCATATTCACGAAAAGTCGAGAGCCGCTAAGACGGCTATAAATCTCATGTGGAGAAACTTTTTCGCAAACAAACATGTTGACACTGGGTCGAAGTTCAAATTCTTCTGTGCCACTGTAAGCGCTTGCCTTTGTTATGCAAATCAGGTTTTTGGGTTCCAAGACTTCGACGAGCTAGAAATGGTGCAACGCTTGTTCTTTAAGCGTATTTTTAAGCTTCCCTCAACAACGCCAACATATGCCATTCATGTTGAGTCCGGCCTACCTCAAATTTATTTACGCAATCTGAAAGCCAATGCCGACTATATAGAAAGAGTGATGCGCAGGCCAAGTGAAAATCTTCAAAAACGGTTAATGAAATTTGCATTGCATCTTAACTTATCCCCTTTTTTTTCTTTTTTGTATATCCATATTGTAGTTTTTAACATTAACGAACTGAATTTATATGAAATATTGTCAATTTTCGACAGACGGCACGTTTTGCCATGTTTATTTGCTTTCTTATTATACTTATTCATGAATTGTATTTATATAGTTTTATGTGTTAATAGTCTAACAATAAAACACTTATTTTCTCTCTTTTTTTAAGATGGTTTATTTTCTTTTTCAGTGTTTTCTTATTAACTAAAACTTATTTTTAAATTGCTTACAAGCTATTAACTATGAACCTGCGGGTTTGACGGACGACCAAAAACAGACTGCACTCAATTCTCCAGCTTCGTCTTTTAGGAAGACGAAGTTGGAGCTTGGGCAAAAAAAAAAGGCGGGAAGCTTACGCACTTGTTTTCAACCGGAAAAAACAAATGCTAAGCGAAACTAGACCGGAAAAAACAATCTGAGCGAAAATCGTATTGCGCTCAGTTAAATGTTCAATAAACAAAATATTGGTTAGGAGCTAGGGCTTGTACTGAGCATTATGTAACATCTCCACCCCAAGTGTTTTTGGTCCCCAAAAACATTATTAACAAAAATAATAGAAAAAAAATTAAAATATTTAAATTATTGAATCATATTTGGAATAATTGACAGCTTGGCATTTCGTAATTTTTACAAACATGGTTTCCTTTCTTTTTGAATTGGATAGTTTTATTATAATTTGCGAAATAAACTTAATAATTTATGTACAAGTATTCACTTTAAATTAGTAATAATATAATTCATATTTTTTTTTTTTTGGTAACGAATATTAAGGTGTTGAGTAAGACATTTATTTATGTTTGCTTTTGAGTGTTAACTTATATAAACGAACGTTTTTTTGTTTTGTTTTTTTTTTTTGGATTCTTAGGCATAACTAGTATTTATACATCTATTGAACATATATGTAAGTGATGTTACTATTTCATATAACTTAAATTTAATTGAATAAATAATTAACTTAACATTAGTGAACAGTTTGATATTTTTATTCTTCCTGGCCAGGGTTTGTTTCTCTGCACATTGACTCATTTTAATGAAGAACAACTACAAATAATGAATGACCTATTAATTAAATGCCTACTTAATCTACTTGTCAGCAACGGAAAGGAAAGGAAGAAATTTTTTTGTTTTGTTGTATCCGCCGTTTTAGTTTTGGGAATTCAAAATTGTTAACGTTATTAATGTCTAAGAAATTAAATTTTATGGAAAATAGAAGAAGGACCTCAAATTATACTTTAAGGTGAAATGGGAAAACTTCAAGAAATGTGAAGGATTTAAAAGACAAAATGTATCAAAACGTAAAGCGTTTTTCACAAGGGAAGTAAAATTTCTGAGAATATAGGTTGTTGTGCTGTTTGAATTTAACTGGACTGGTATTTATATCTACGTTTTTGTTGTTTTCTATAGTATTTTGTATTCCTTTTTGTTGATCTATCTATTACATAGTTTCCTTCCGTGGTAAAGTTAGTTAGTTTTTTGTATTTCGGTCTAGTTTTTACGACGGTTCGGTTTTGAACCAGGTCCGGACATTGATTTGGTCCTTCCTTGTTGTTTGTGTTTCTATTTTTTTTTGTTTATTCTAATTTCCTTTTCATGTTTAAAAAAGTCTCCTAATTTTTGTATCTCTTCTCTACTTATATTTTTGCAAATAAAATCAATCGGTCTTAAATTCGTTGTGGAGTGTATAGTGTTATTATAAGTGCATATCACTTTGAACAACTTGTCGTCCAAGTCGGAACTGTCTTTTGCGGCATTAAGTATGCGTAAGTGTTCGTTCAAAGTCTCATGTAGTCGTTCAATGTCGGCATTGCCGGTTTTAATTGCCGCTGTAGTTTGGTGGAAATCGATGCAGTTTTCCTTTAAAAACTGTTCAACAGCTGAATGCAAAATGTAGGTTTCGCCGTCAGAAACAATTTTTTTTGGTTTTCCTAAAAATTGAATCCTTTACTTGATTGCAGCAAGGATGGCTATCCAGTTTCTATCTTTTAAAGGTTGAACTGTTGCATATTTAGAAAGCTTATCAATTGTAGTGAAATACATTTTGCCTCGCTCGGGAAACCAAATGTCGACGTGGAGAATGTCGTTTATGTTTTGGGCGGTTTCTGTAATCTACAAGGGTATTTTATTCGGGTGACGGTCGTGTTTAGCCAGATTACAGATTTCGCAATTATTGATAAGCTTTTGCATTTCTATTTGATGGTTCGGATAGAAAAAAGTTTTTCTCAGTTCGGAAAAAGTCTCGTTTATACCTCTGAGATTTCGTTTCAAGTGCTCATATTTAATTATTGTGAGCATTTCATTTTTGTCAGTAATGTCTCTTAGTCTGATATTTGATCGTAAAACTTTTAAATGTTTATTGCTTGAAAAATATTTGACGTATAAATTCTGAAAATCGATAAATAATGACAAATCATCGCAAAAGATGCAGACGAGCCCCTTACTAATAAGAAATTGTTTCATTATGTCAAGTAAATTGCTTCTGTTTTTATCAATTTTAATGTGATTTTGTATCTTTTTATGGACGACCTTTAATACTTTTCTCTCTTTTGTGCCGTAGGACAAGTAAACCTGGTTTTTAAAAAGATTGATCGGTTTTTCCGTAATGAAAATATGGAGTGATTCATCCTTCATCGCACTATGGATGGTCGCACCAGTTGAAATAACTTCGTCATTATTCTTCTGGGCCACTGAATCTGCGGTAATAACATCTTCATTAGTACCGTTTTGGTCAGCATAGGAATTCACTTCGTTGCTAAAAATTTCTGCAAAACTAACTTCTCCGTTAGAATCAGAAAAGTCTTTAACAACATTTGTCTCATTTTCAATTTTTTTTCCCTAAAATAGCTTCGTCGTTATTTTTGGAATCGGAATCTTGAATTTGATCGATAAACCGGCTAAGTGCGTCCGCTACACAATTCCCTTGAGATACTCAATATGGAAGTCATATTCATTCACCATTATCTTTGTAATTGACACCTTGCCCTTCCTTCAATTTTGTCTTTAATATAGCCTGTAAGAATTTTTTGCTCTGAGTCTTCAAATGAGTTAGCGGATGAAACAAGAGGGTCAACCCTGTCCAGGAAGTGTACTAAAAATGTATTATTTCCATCGAACTCTGGTACTTTACTTATTAAATCTAAAACTAGCTTAAACTTATCTGTTGGGCTTACAACCGCCATTTTTGGAATATAAAATAAAAATATTACTCACTAAGTGATGGTATGAACTGCTTCGCTGGCTTCTTGCACCTCTCTCGATGTTAACGTGTACGGATGTACTTAGTCTTTGGATTGTAATTAATGTTTTTGATGTGACTGTAAATGTTTTTTTTTTTCACTGTTTTCCTTTTAGCGGAAGAGACTTTTTATTTTTATTTTTTTTTGTACACTTTAAGAAGAGGGAAAGTTCCAAATATTTGCCACGTGCGGAAAGGAGCGTTCCAATTAGGTGGTGGAATTTTTTTTTTGTTTAAGTTTCCCTTGCTAGAACTAGAATTGTCTTCTTTATTTTCCAAGTTTTTAGTCTTTTTAATTTAGGTAACGTTAATTTAGTACGTTCATTAGGTTCGTATACATTTGCTGTATCGTTCACAGAACTTTTATGACTTTTTTTCACTATTGATTTTATCTTGTTTTGCACGTGCTTGCTGCGTTTTTTTTTTCAGCGAGAAAACAATTTTTTTTTTGTGGTCTTGCTTCCAAAACACGATAAATAGAATTCTTTCCACGCACCGCAACTTTTGCGACTGCGCCAGTTTTATGTGTTAATAGTTTAACAATAAAACACTTATTTTCTCTTATTTTTCAAGTTGGTTTATTTTTTTTTTTCATTGTACTTATTTATTAACACTTATTTAAATTCCTCACAAGCTATTAATTATGAACCTGCGGGTTTGACGGACGACCAAAAACAGACTGCACTCAATTCTCCAGCTTCGTCTTTTAGGAAGACGAAGTTGGAGCTTGGGCAAAAAAAAAAGGCGGGAAGCTTACGCACTTGTTTTCAACCGGAAAAAACAAGTGCTAAGCGAAACTAGACCGGAAAAAATAATCTGAGCGAAAATCGTATTGCGCTCAGTTAAATGTTCAATAAACAAAATATTGGTTAGGAGCTAGGGCTTGTACTGAGCATTTACTGAGTTTAAGGATTTCTTTGTAAAGGAAAAGATAAAATCGAAGTTTAGATTGTCTGAGTCCAGGGAGATTTCTTTAGTGGGCAATCCGTAGCTTTTTTCCCTCTTATTGGTCAGACTTGTGGCCGTAGTCCAGCTTACGCCACAGAATGGTTCTGGAACAGTGAACGCGGTTTTAGAACCAGCCCTGGGAAGTTCATCCGCAATTTCATTGCCTGCGATTCCATGATGCCATGGAACCCATCCTAACCTCACTTTCTTACGTCGGGCTTGTAGGATTGTAAAACGTCGTAGCAGCTTTTGACGCATTTTGATTCCATAAGATTGGATAACAGTGCCTTGAGCGCTGCTTGGCTGTCTGAATATATTCGAATTCTTGCCCCTTTATGACGTTTTGCAAGGTTTTCTATTGCACAGGATTCAATGGCTTGTAGTTCAGCCTGGAAAACACTTGGATGTTTTCCCATGGGTGTAGAGATTTTAGTGTTGGGTCCATAGACACCGGCAACTACTCCATTTGCCCAAAGCAGTATGTTGGCTTCATCCAATCCTGGATCGAGCAGAACATGGTTTATCCGTTTGGTCACCTGATTTGTATTTCATTGCCAGTTCCATCTTAAGGGCATTTCTGGCGGCTATTTTCCTTATGAAAATGTATAGAGGAGACAGCCCAATGACAGCTTCCAGTGCTGCCATCTAAGGTTTGAGACCCCATAACCTACCGTAGAACCACTTACAGGCCCACATGGCCTTGGTTGCGCGTTCTGTGATCGACTTGATATGTGAAGTCCAGTTCAGTTTCATTACTAAGAAACACCGAGATACTTGACTTCACTGGAGTATACCATAGAGGGTCCTCAATAACAATTGGAGACAGAGTCAGTTGTCTCCTCATTGTGAAGGGAACCAGAACGGTTTTGTTAGGATTCACAGAGAGTCCTTCACGCTTAAACCATTCTAAGACATGCATTAATGCTGAATGCATAACGCTAGTGATTGTAGTGTCAAATTTGCCTCTTATGACAATAGCCAGATCATCAGCAGAGTCTATTATGATATAGCCTATCTCATTGAGGTTCACTAAGAGGTTGCCTATGACCAATGACCAGAGGAGAGGTGACAGAACACCTCCCTGACTTTGACAGACTTCCAAGCGAGGAAATTATAACTCGATTTTCTAGCATGGATCTTATCCATCTGTTTGTCGAGTCTTCAATACCTTTATTCCGAATTGCATTCGTGATGGATGGTCAAAAGCACCCTCAATATCCAGGAAGGCGCAGAGTGCAATTTCTAATATTGAATTGCCTTTTCAACAAGGATGACCAGATGGTGAAGTGCCACCTCAGTTGACTTTCCTTTCCTGTATGCATATTGGTTGGGGTGCAGGGGAGATTGAGTATCCATGTGTCCCCTGATATGCAGGTCTATAAGTCTTTCCATGGTCTTTAGCAAGAAGGAGGATAGACTAATAGGTCTATATGATTTAGGTAGCTCTGGAGGTCTGTTACCAAATTTAGAGTTTCCTCGCTTTCCTCCTGAGCAGAGAGAGTTTTTCATCACACCATGGAACTTTACGGCGACGCGTATTCACCTTATCATTAAAACCCGAGTAAATGGAGGCCTTTTGCCTGTAGGGCGTGATTCAGGCAAACAACAGCGTGGCCAAAATCGTATCACCCCATCGGAAGACGCTATAACTTTTGCAAATGGCGGCAACTGTTACTTTTGTTTTGTAAACTATAATGGCACTATGCTGCTAAAGATCACGAAATACTCGCGCCTATCAATGTTTTTGGTGCAACGTAATTTTTGGCGCACATTTCCTGACAGTCCTATGGATACAGGTCAAACACTAAGGCGTGTACCCGCTCTCCTCGAAGAGGAGCATGAGCTCAATCCGACGATGTGGCACATTTTTCACGTTTGTCTATGGTTGAGGTTAATTTATTGTTGGATGAGAAGTTCCGTGGGCGGTAACACAACACAAGGATACATTTTTCCGTGGGTAAAGTTTTATGGTTGGATCAGCTTACCTGTGTTGGTGATGATGGGCAAAAGAAAGGCGAAAGTCTAAAAATTTGTTAGTAGCTGCTCATCTGAATTTGTTTGTTGTATCACACCAATTCAACGGGCAGTATATTTCGGTGTGGCCTGTGAAAAGAGTATACCCGTTTAAAAGAAAGAACACAGTTCTTTAAATAAGAAACTCAGTTCGGTGAAGAAGGTTTTTAAAACCCGAATTAAAGAATTATTATGTTCCACTTAAGAGAAGAGAGGATTGAAGTGATTGAATGTGATGTGATCTTTGTGATCCCAGTATGGTGGAACATAAGCCCACGAGCTTGCACCTTAGAAGCGCTCAATACAGCTTTGAGCTTTATGTCTCTAACGAAAGATTATTGGATACTACCGGCGTGTCTAGGAAGAATCGGCGAAGAATAAAAATGCGGAACCGGAATATTTAACTGAGAAGCTCTTATCGGACCTTGAAAAAAGGGATCAAATCACCTGCAAAGTGCTGATTTCTTCGTCTTCATCGTCTGTCTCTGAGACTACCATGGACACAGAGATGTACGAAAAATCATCCTGTTAATTTTGTTTAATTTTCTCTGCTGCTGCTGAGATAGCTGTTCGGAGTCGGTTTCAGATCCTCCTCCTCCTCCTCCTCCTCCTCCTCCTCCTTCTTGGGACAATTGGTTCAACAAAAGGTATTGGGTTTGCGTGTATCCGTTCTTGGTTGCGTAAATGTGCGGCCTGTGATAAGCCTTTGCCTTAAAACTTGCAAACATATTTCCTTTGAGTTTAATGGTTACTTATATCAGTCAATAAAAGACTTCGTGGAAAAGGACTTCATACAAAGCGGACATGATCGTTACTCATTGAATAGCAGGTCAACATTTGCGGGTTCATTAAGTACATTTTATTATAATTCGTTTTTTATTTTATTCTTGAATTTTCCTGATTTGTCAAGTAACAATTCATCTGTCAGAATAAACAGATATCGAAAGTTTTTTGACAACTTTATCGATAACATAGAGTTAAACTTAACCCTGCACTGAAAAACTGCTCCATGGGTTAGTTAACTCGGGATTAATTTTATTCCGAAGTTAGCTAAAACTGAGTTAACTCAGCACTGAAAAAGTGGGCCTCAGTAAGGCAAAAAACACCTGTTCATTTAATCCGGAGCTAACTTACCAAATTAGCTGAGTTATCTCGGGTTTAACTTTACTGAAAAACACGTTTCTGGGGTTAACTCGGGTTTAACCCCGATTAAAATTAATTTAGAGTTAACTCAGCACTGAAAAACTGTGTCTCATAAATTTTGCTTTCATTGTGTACTGAGAAACGATTTTATGACGACAGCCATTACTCGTCTCGCTTCCGCGCTGCATTGTGAATCGGGCATGAATTTTTAACGGTCAAGTTATCATAAAGTCCAATGCTGGTGTAAAAAAGGAATGTTCATGAAAATGTCTGTTAATTAACGAATTTGGAAAATACCAAGGAGCTTCCTCATGCAAGCAACTTAATTTCGAAATAATTTTTAAAGAATCAAAAAGCTATTCACCGACTTTCAGCTACGAAAATATACAAACAAACGGTTTAACAAAATCCTTTATTTCACATAAGAGCAATGAGTTATAATACTTAAATAAATCATCATTTACTTTATCGTACGATAAACCCGAAGATTATGAACTAGAATATGCTTCCCATACAACGTTTGAAGGATTAGATGCTCTCAAAAGAACATCAAGGAAATAAATACCAATTACGTACGTCATATATCTTCTCGCATTGACAACATTTTCAAAAAAAGAGAACAGGAACTAAACTCACAATATCGATGACAAAGTATGTCTCTTGGGGTTAGCTACATATGTTGTCTCAGTTTTTGTCGTATCCTTGCGTATAAAGCACACGTGTGACACAGAGGTAAAAACGTAAAAATTTGGAAACAAATACGTCATGTTATAACACAGTAAATTGAAAAGGTTAAAGTTGAGTTAGAATTTTCCTACTTCGCATAAAAGCAAACGATTTCCATGACGTTCATAATCTTCAACTCTGTAAAAACTAAAATAATCCATTTGATTTTGGGAACAGTGACTGTGGTTCATTGAAACCAACAAAGGAAATCATAAGCCCACTTCCTGCCCTGCCTGCAACAGAAACAGAATTTATGGTTGGCTAAATTGTATGAGACCACAAATGTTAACGCAAACCATGAACTTTGAGGGCGAGTCATGGAGAACGAAATTTGTGGAATCATGTGCAATAATTTGCTTTCACATTTATGATCCTTAGACATGAGTGTAGTTAGTGTATTTCAATAATGTGCAATCCTGCATTGAGAGGATTGCATATCTGCCCTACTTCTATACAAGCTTCGAATTCGATAGAATTGTTAATACGTAAGCCTCGATATGCACACTTTATACATTTGAAAAGCAATATTCGTTTCAAGTGAAATCGTTACAAAAAAGGATAAACTCCAATCAAGGTGATATACTGTATCATGCGCAAATTTTCAGCTATGGACTTTTGAAACATTTATGTTTTTATCACTATTTTGGGAGTGTTTGATTATTATGTGTAATAAAAAAATTGTGTTTATAATTTTTCCCTCTTTAAAAAGGCCTTAAACATCATAAAATCTTTAGAACCAAAAGCTTTCGAAAATGAAATTTGGCACGTTTGCTTTTCGTAGCTCCTACGTGCTTGCAAAGGCGAATTCAAACTGTGAGGATGTGGAAGAGTATGTGAAAAACACATTCGAACTCAAACTATTGTATTGTTATTGTAGTGAAACTGCTTCTTGAAAGCACGCTCCAAGCGTGAACGTGATAACGTCATTAAAGTAAATACTTAGTAAATAACTCAGGTTTATGAATATTTTTGACTTCACAGGATCCCTTACCAAATAATGCCTTAATGGCTTAGGGGGAATTCTCGCAATTTTCAACTCTGGATGTGTGTGCACATCAGTTTTTTGAGGATATCTTTTTTTTATTCATTCAAAGCTTTTTTTTTTGTCTTTTAACAATAAAAGTAATTAATTTTAAGATGGCTAACCCATAAAGACACATTTGAGGTGAAGCTGAAAAAAACCCAAATTGCCTTTTTTCATTGATTGGCCAGCCAGTTCCCGACTAAGAAGAGACTCTGCGCTCTACTCTGTGATTACGCACTTCTGCCAAGAGCATTGGTAGCTAAAAATGCATCGAGATCATGTCGCATGCAACGAGATCATGTCGCTTAAAATGTTGTTTAGCAAAACGTACAACTTTTTGACAAGGCGGATTTTCATCTCGCCCTCCATCAACCTTCATTATTACTACTGGTTTTAACAATCCATAGTCAGTTTAGCTAATGCTTGAAACTCTTCAAGTTCGAGAAGCGTTTCGAAATACTGAGCATGAGTATTAGAGTATTAGCAGTAGATGAATTGTGCTTTCCACTTCGGATAGCGATGTACTATATGTTGGTCTAGAATATCCAATGGCGTGTGGTTGTCTTAGCAAATTGCAAGTTATTTTGATACCAGCATTAACTGGTGGTATTAATTTATGCCGCTCAGTAATTACCCAGTCGTGATCGGCAATTTGATCCTATATTCCATGTGCATAAGAAGAGGTGTCGCACTTACACCAATAGGGACCCGAGCTTTCTCATCTTGAGATATTTAAAATACTTGATCTGGTCCAAGTATGGAGGTTATGTTCTCCAAATAATGGATGGATATTTCAGCGAGTGAGCTTAACAGGGACTGTCGATACATGTCTTCGTCCCTCTGCAGAATTAGATTTTCTGGGAATCAAACGAAGATATGTCCCTCTTCAACTTTGTCAAAACCTATGCAAAGTAATTCTTGTGTGGGTTCATCAAGAGTTTTGACATTGCGAATAGATTCCGTTCGTCTTCCATCATCTGCTGCACTCCTAAACAAAGCAATATCCGCATTGGCTTTCAATAGAAGTGATTGATCATTTTCTAGGCTAGGACGTTCCACTGAATCCTTCAGGGATAGTTTTCTTTCTGGATTTTCATCTAACTTTCTTTTCATAATCTTCCTGTTTAAAGGCTGTTTCGCTGTTTTTAATTCTTCGTGCATCTTAATGATCTGAAATGCATTCAAAGATTATTTAAAAGCCACATCCGGGAATCGAAGGAGTCAATCATGAGGAATAAGTCTATCTAATGAAAATTACCTCTAAAATTTGAAGAAGACCATAATTTCTGCCAATCATTAAGCATCGAAATTATTGTTTTTTTTTAGTTTTCTAGTACTCATACCTGAAATGGATCCTTCACTCACCTTGACAAAAAAAAACGTAGTAGATTCTTCTTCATTAGAAACAATAATATCAAGTTCCTTGTCGGACTTTGCTTGTAACTTATAATTACGCTGCACTTCGTTAACTAATTTCTGTGCATTTTGTACTTTCCTATTTGTATGAGATTTTTTAAAACTATTGAACAATTTTTGGTATAACTTGGATTTGTCTATTTGAAACAACATCTTAATTAAATAATTGAACTTTGTCAAAAGTGGATCAACGGAAAATTGGTCCATATGATTTTTGTCGTTTGGACTTTTTCCGGGTTTCGGAACCATTATGACTTCTGCGACTTTCCATTGCCGTATGAACTTCTTAAGCGAGCATCAATAATATACAAAAGCTTGACTGACGCTTTTTTAGGCAGCTCCTTTAAAATTTCAACAGTAATAAGTTCGTATCCCGGAGCTTTTTTCTCAATTTTCTTTTGGTCTGTCGAAGTTCGGGCAGTGATAACGTTATATTTTATAACTGTCCGGTTCCGTATTGGCGTTGGGATCATTGGCCAATGGGTTTCTGTCGCACGGTTTGGGCATGTCTTCTTTTTGTTCCACTTCCTCTTCTTTGGCCTTTTCGCATTTGTTTAAGCTCTTCCAGGAAAGCAGAAGTCTCGCGACTCTTAAAATCTTGAAGAACGCGCCTTAACTTGTTAGAAAGATAGTTCAAGTTCACGGCCTTTCGGCCGTCGACTTCGTCTTCTATGCATTCTTTCTAAAGCCGTCCTAATTGGAGTTTTTATCTTATTTCACCAGGCTTGCACCCAACTTCAAAATAAGCACCGAATTATCTGATCAGAGATCATAGCATTCTTCAAAGCTCTTCATGTATCTAGGGGTTTCCTCTGCAAAAAAGAAGTCCCCGAGATCAGGAATTTTATTTATATCGGTTGGTCAAAACTTTGGCTTTCTTGTCCTTTGGGTCAAGATCGCTTTTTTAAATGGGTTTCCGAAACCAGCAAATTTAAACTTTGTTTTTCCGTAGAAACACTTCTAGTTCGTCGATTTTATGCAGAATGCCGTTTGCATTCCATGTTAAGATTTTAATTGACTGTTTCATATTTTTGATCGGTTATTTCGTGTTTGAACTGTAGCTTGAAAAGCGACGAGTATTTGAAGTACCGGGTTAGCTGTAGTAGACTTTGATTTGTTTTCGAGAGTCGCGATTTAAGTGTACGATCTGGGCCAACAAGTGCCGGCTTGTCAGTTGAATTTGATCTTTCGACTTTGTTTTGTGTCAATTTGATCGATTTCTTTATAAGTCGGACACTTTTGACTTGATTTGGAGTTTTGGATTTATCGGTTTTGTAGCGTTTTTAGCTTGGGTCCTGACTCTGGTCAGGTTTCTTGAAAGTCTCGGGTCGTTTGTGGAGTTCCTTTGCGATTTCACAACCTCTATAACTCGCTGCGTGGTTTCCCGCGCATTTTCTCGTAGTGGTTCTTTTTGGCAATGCGCCCTTGTGTGATGGAGGCCTTGACATTGTTTGCATTGAGGTATCGTCTTTTTTTTGTCCCTGCGCATGGCTTGGATTTTAGTTTTTATTATGAAAATAAGCATTGAAGTTTATCTTAATTTAATGTATTTGACAGCGCTCAATAAGCATCAGTGTCATCAACATTTATTTTCCACTCGTTGTTCCGGAGCTAGAGTATTTTATAATTCGTTGTCAGTGTGTCTTTGAGGAGGGAACGTAGCTTGCCGTAATCGAGGATGTTGAGGTATCGTTTGTGTTATTACCTTTATTGACACGTTAGGGTTATCTTCCTTAATAGCTTCGGGCGATGAGCCAACCTTGATTTTCTTTCTACCCCTCTTCTTAAGGAAAAGATTGGTTTCACGTGCAGTTTCTTCTTCGTCCATGGCATTTTCCTTTGCTGGACGGCTGGGCGTAACACGTAACTCATATTCTATCGGTAAAGGTGAATTTTTCAAAGCCTCGTTTGCAATTCGCAAAGAAACAATTATCTTTTCAAGTTCATGGTAAGCTGCTCCATTTCTTTAAGTTTTCCTTAGAATTCATCGTTTGCTTTTGCGAAATTTTCATTTTTCCTTCACCTATATGGTGAAGATCGGAGTACCCTCGACCCTTTTTAAAGGGGCTCATTAGCAATGTGTGTTCCTCTCTTCTTCTGTGCTCTTCCCACAGATCCGTAGAGTCTATCTCCGAAGAGGGACGATTTGCAAATGAAACTGGATTGCCACCAGAGGTGTTCATTAAGACAAATGCTGTTGACGAAGATGGAATTCCTATCCGGTTTGTCAAAATGAACTTAACCCACATTATCAGTGCTATTACTTACATAATTAAAAGTATAACGTCTTCGAAATTTCCGTCCAACTGGAAGCTGGCTAATGTCATTCCTGTCCCCAAAAAATCGCAGCCGTCTTTGGTTGTAGACTTTCGCCCCTTAAGTAGTCTACCTTGCCTTTCAAAAGTTCTGGAAAATATCCTCGTCAAGCAGATTACGCATCACCTTGATCAGCATAGTTTACTTGCACCGGTCCAGTCTGGTTTTCGAGCTAATCACTATGGCTATGGTTAAAATCCTCGATGACTTTAGGATTAATGTTGACTTGGACTTTATCACAGTACTTTGCCTCCTTGACTTTTCCATAGCTTTTCACAGTGTTAATCACTCAATTCTTTCCGAGAAGCTGAGAAGTTATTTTGGGTTTAGTGAAAGGTCGGTGCGGTTCATTAGCAACAACTTGAGTTATTGCTGAAGAATGCCTCAGGCCTCTATGTTAGGTCCTCTCTTATTCTGCGTATTAATAAACGACCTACCAACAGTCTGTTCCAATGACAGTTTACATTTGTACCCTGGTGATGTACAACTGTATCTGTCTAGACCTACTGGTCTTGTTGAGGATCTTATTTGCAGGTGAAATGAAGATTTATCTGAAATCTGCCACTGGGGGATGCGCAATTACCTGACCGTCAACCCAGCGAAGTCTCGACTGATTCTCTTATTCAAAAAGATTTATAACACCGACCTAATGCCGCCAATTTACCTTCATAATACACAATTGCAGTTTGTGGACATGGTTACCAACCTGGGTTTTAAAATTAATCGCTCCTTTTCCCCAGTAAGCCACATTAACTTCACTGTGGGACGCATATACGGTGGCTACGCAAACTTTGGCTGCATCAGCGGTATAGTGTAAACTCGACTCCATATCTCAACATAAATTAACTATTGCATTTAATGATATGCTCATGTGTGTACATGGGCTTCGTCGGTACGACCACATATCCAATTACTACAAAAATGTCGTAGGATGTAGGATAAGGAGTTCTTAAACATTAGGTGCTGAGTCTTCTTGCCACCAGACTCTGGAACATTCACCCTACAGCAGCAAAACAAGTCATTGGAGCCACACAATTAAAAAAAGCCGCTTTGGCGGTGAGTACTATAAAAGACTAATTGTAAGTCTCAATTGTACATAAATTGAAATTGAAGTTGAATGAATTGAATGCATTGAAAGAAATGAATCCATTGAAAGAGGTATTAATTTTCTTCTACACGCTAGGCATATGGAGTCGCCTTTTATGACAGGCATGCATACCTTGGTTATATTCTACTTCCCCTCCCCGAAGGTGGTCGACTAGCCGAAGGATGTGCCTTACCCGAAGGCTTTTTCCAGCAGTGATCCGATTTTCAAAGATAAGACAAGGCAGTTGTCAAAACACTTATTCGAAGCAAGCAGTCAAACACCACACGGATGAAGAGTTCCAGAAACTGTAAAAAATAAAACCAGAACCGGACACGTTCAAGAAAATTAATTCGATGGTCGGAAAATCGAATAAATGACCGGACATTCTGCGGAACGGAGACCAAGAGTTATCACGCCAATGGAGAATGCAGAAGCTTTTGCAAGCCATTTTGAGCAAAACTTCACGAAAAGACCACCACTGCACCTTCCTGAACTCTTAGCAAAGTTCAACGAAAAGGTCGAAGAACTCTCAAACGACCATAGCAGCATCACAACATTTATCAGTGATAATACGGCAACATTCCCCAACAACAACGATATTTTCACCAATGCAGGAGAAGTAGCGGAGCTGTTTTTGAGTGTAAACTCAAAAAAATCAGCTGGTCCTCATCGTATCTCCAACTTTTTATTAAAAAAGTTCCCGAACGTTGCGATCCTATTGCTCACCATTATCTTCAAGAACTGCATAAATAACGGATATTTTCCCACCTCGTGGAAAATAGATAAAGTTGTTGGAGATCAATAGAAGGATATCGGCCAATATCACTGCTCTGCTGTGTAGGAAAGGTCCTAGAGTCGGTTCTGCTGAAACAAATAAATAAAGTTTGCCACTTAAAGCAGATAATACCGGACCAACAATATGGATTTAGGGAAAAGCACTCAACAATTCATCCTCTGCTTAAACTTCACCATGACATCACCGCGGGACTTAACAAAAAGGAGACAGTTGTTGCCTGTTTTTTGGACATTGAGAAGGCATTGGACAGTGTCTGGATCAACGGCCTTATTTACAAGCTGCTGAAAATGGAATTTCCCAGACATTTGTTAAGAATAATCCTTAGTTCACTAACAAATAGTTTCTTTTTTGTTCAGGTCTTTGATGCTTCTTCATCCATGAAGCCCCTAAGAGGGGGTGTCCAGCAAGGAGGAAGAACAGAACCAGCGCTGTTCAACATCTATACGGTAGATCAGCCAGAGAACGATCCTCAAACAAAAACCTTATCATATGCGGACGACTCCATCTCATACGCAGCATTACTTTCACCAACCATAGCAGCGCGAAGGATCCAGGACCACATTAAGAAGCTCTTTGATTACTACTTAAAGTGGGTACTCAAAGTCAACAGCAACAAAACAGAACTCATCTGTTTCAGGACACCAACGACGGCAACCAGAGGAAGACGACAATTTGCAGCACGTTGTCGCAACGTCAAAGTAATCCTCCCGGACAACACAAAAATTGTGCCACAAGACACGAAAAAATACCTGGCATTCAACTTCAGCGAGCGGCTCAGATTTAACGCTCATGCCAACAACGTCATGAAGAAGGCCAACTTTGCCCTACATCTTGTTAACGCACTGCTGAGGAAGAGGAACGAGTTAAGCAAGAAAACCAAACTACTGGTCTTCCAGCAGCTCATAAGACCAGTAATAACCTATGGCTGCCCAATATGGTTCACGGTGTCACCAACATCCATGAAGAAAATCAGACTCATGGAATCAGACTTCGGTCCTGTACAGGCCTCTGGCGAAAACCGGACACGCTGAAATACTTCAGCAACACGAAGCTGTATGAAGATGTTTGCATGACGCCAATCGATTTAAACATGCTACAGCTTTCCGGACGGATCAGGACAAATTAAAGGACCATCCAAATCGAGACATCAGGAACATCAGCCAGCAGACCTTAGAGCCAGCGCTGAGGTATCACAGCCGACGAGCTATCATCGACGAGAGATTCGAGGACATCGTACATTTCTACGAGACTTCGTTCTACGATAAAGCAGACAGCCGATATTACAGAGGTTAGGACCCTGTAATTAGTTTTAAAATTATAAATTTTTAAAAAAAATTCTTCAACAAAAATTTTCAAAATGTTTGGAAAATTGCATAGAGTCACCTAAAAGATTAAGTCGCCATTGTAATACGTTTTTGTACAAAAAAAAATAAAATATTTTGTATAAATACCATAAGAAATAAGTTGGGCCCTTATCGTTGAGTCGACAAAACCTTACCTTAGTTATAAGTCTAATTGTAAGTCATGATTGTAAATATTTTTGAACGATAAATAAAAACATCTTAATTTAAAACACTTATTCGAACGTCAACTCTTAAACCACGAGCTGACTGTGCAATTAAATGAAGAAATCTATTTCGATCAAGGTTGGAAAGAATTCATATGAAGAACCTTTTTGATGGAAGCCGAGAATGGGGCGGCTTTTATCGCACCGCCTTAGGCGGCCAAGACTGCAAATCTGCCACTGTTGACTGATTAATTTTTTAAAGGCCATAGTTTTGTGTTTGTGCTTTGAATACAATTGTTCCTTCATATAAGGGGACAATTCAATCAGGCCTGACAATTTTGACTCGATTAACAACCTGGATTTCGAAAACTTTTACCACCCACCATGTAATATAAGGTTCAATTATATATTGTATCTATTTACTTTTTGACACTAATATGGACCATGTTCTGTTTTGCTTCTTATTGTGTAAGAGGAAATGAATAAGGCCAAGTACGTAATCAATAACTTTGTTTCAGAAGGACTTTTCTAAAAATAGTTTGACTTGCTTAGGCGCACGCAAAGAGGCCAATAATCTGAAGCAATATTTGTTTAGCCAGTATGATTGAGCAGCTATATATAATAATAAAAGCGCTGAAGGGATGGTTGATTTCAATCAAAGCTGTTCAATTAATTTCACGCGAATTATCTAATTAAAGGAGTTTTTTTCTTCTCCAGACTTTGTTCAGCAGATAAGATTTTATACCGAACTTGTGTATGATTTGATTGTTATATGATATTTTTGCAGAAAATTATTTTGATCTCAATTGATATAATATAGGGCTTGAAATCTTAGGCTAGTCAAGCCCTATAATGTTGGTTGCCTGCCATAATCATAAAATTGGTGTTTATCGCTATCAGTATTGCTTATAAAACAAGCATTGTAAGTAACAGTGTTACTAATAAAGTAATACCCATCTTGTCACAGTCATCATTTAGCGTGGTGTAAGTTGTTGGTAAACATAAACACTATAAAGCCTTAGACCATACACAAATACATAGTTTAATAAATATTTGAAAAAAAAAAATTTTAACAAATGTTATGTTTTAAAATAAGTACTAATAAAAACAAGAATAAAGAATATAAGACGTAGCAAGCGCATTAAGAACGGACACGTCCAAAAAGTTTTTGTTTGAGTGCCAGTTTACTGGATACAAAATCGAACATACGACAGTTTGCATTCGCTTCTATTGACATCCGAGTCACAGGTTCGTTGCAGCCGAAATTCGTACGGTGGTATTTTATGTCAATAATGTTTGAGTTTCTAAAATTGAATGACTCAACACTAAAATCTACTTGGTTAGAAATCAACATTACATAAGCTGATGTAAAAACACAATATCACAGAGTTCCAGACGTTCTTGCAAAGAATCACGGCCGGTAAGTAGAAGACGATCCTTATGAGGTGATAGACGGTCCTTATAAGGTGGAAGAAGAAGAGGATCAGTCCATGATAAATGTCGAAGTGCGAAACGAACAAATTTACGTTCCACAGACTCGATACGGTCAATATGTGATTAGTAATACTGTGACCGCACATAGAATGCAGACTCAAGCTGTGGCCTGACATATGGACATTTAAATTCTATATTCCAGCGTTTGATTAAGCCGAGGAGGGTGTTGCTTTTGTTGACTATTTGTTCAATATGAATTGAGAAGTCAAGGTTTGGAGCGAATTGTACACCTTAGTCCTTTGTCAGTTTTACTCTGGCCAGACTGACTGAAGACTTCTCGAAAAGGTTATGCTAAAACACTTAGATATGTTCAATGATAAGCAATTATTGAAGCACCATTTTGCAATAGAATTTAGGTCATTCTGTAAAGCGCTGCATTCGGATAGATTGTGGATACACTTTAATATTTTTATATCGTCGTCATAAATTAGAACGTTTGAGTTCTTGAGCACACTTAAAACATCGCTAATAGATATAATGAATAACAGAGGACCTAGGTGACTACCCTGAGGCACACCTGAGGAAGCGTAAATTGATTTAGAGGTTGATCCACTAAACAAGACTTGACAGGTTCGCCCGTCAAGATACGAGCATATCCGCTGAACGAAAGAAACCAAGGGATTTCAATTTATCAAAGGCCTTATTGAAATCAGTGTACACGCAGCCAACTAGTTTTTCTACTTCTAGGGATTTATTGATAAATGAAGTAAACTCCAACTAATTTTTTACTGTGGGTTTGTATTTAACAAAGCCATGCTGTTTATCACTGAGAATAGCTACGAGTATATTTCAATTCAGTTAGCTTGAGTTATTCGGTTATGTGCTAACTGAATGAAAGGAAACGAACAGTGGCAAAAAAAAGAAATAAAAAATCTAACGATAGAAATGCCAATAAAAGAGAGCAAGAAACGAAATTAATCAGATATATTAGTAAAAAATGAAGAGAAGATAAGTTAAAGTTATCCTTGACCGTCAAGGATATCCGTACACTAGGTTCATAAGTGTTCTGGATTTGATATCCTTGTTTTAATCAGGAAAGTCAAAACGCAATGATACTAGAGACAGTAAATGTTCTGTTGAAAGCTTTCCATATTGCAATATGCCATATACCGTTAAACAATCGCAAATGTTCAGTAACCTTTAACTAAGATTTTGCATCTTCATGAAGCTCAACTTAACACAAAATTTAAACCAAGTGTTGTACTTCTTATGTTAATTCAAATAACAGATGGGTGGCGAAGTTGGTGCAGCACCTGCCTTTCAGTTGACTCAATTGATAGGTCGCAGGTTCGATTTCTAAAGTGATCTAGTTTTTCGAATCTGGTCCAGTCACAATTTGCCATTGGGAGAAAGTTAATGGCACTATCACTGAATTGGATGGCGTTGCTGTAGTGGTGGTTGTATCGGCTTAGTTCTGAGTTTGTGTTGTCAAAATAGTGGTTTGTGTAGATTGGGTGTAGATGGCTCTGCTGTGTAGGCATAGCACTGACAGAAGGGGGTTGCGAAATCTTCCAAACTTTCAAAGTTCATATATCAAACTTATGTCGAATAAAAACCTGCGAACTAGGCGAAAGCTAATAGGTCGATATAAAAATCCTCCGTCCCGTTTCGGGCTCCACCCCCGGAAGTGAGTTGAAACCAATTGCAACTGAGTTTCTCAAACCACTACATAAACTTTTTCATTTTTCTCCTTATTCTTCCGCTCGCTCTGTGCTTCACGCATTATCAGTTACAAAAACCTCTTGAAGAGCCATTTACAAAAAAACGAATATTTGGCTTAACTTAAATGTTCATAAGCGCTTAAAATATTTGGTTGGTTAGGGTGACCATATTGAAGTTACGAAGTTTATATTAATCCATCCTTTATTTCTTTGATTTCTTTAAAGTTATATATGTATGTCTTTGGTGAAGTTTTGTTAAGTGCTTCCATGACGAAATGTGTTGCAAAGTGGCTACAGTAGGTCCAATTTCTGCGATTGTTTCAAGGTGAATTATTATGAGTATTCAGTCACACTCTCACAGGGAGCCTTCACATCACTGTTGTTCCCAATTCATTCAAATTTGTCCAATAAGTTCTTCAACTGCACGGAAAGATGGTTGACATTGACCAAGGTAGAAACGAACTCCGCGAAACGTTTTCGTGAATAAATAATAATTGAATATTAACAGACCGTGAAATTTAAAATGGCATCTCCTGATGGTTGACTAGATATGCAAATTAAAACTTAATAATTTTCTCGATTGAGAACGATGTTCAGTTAATTAGACTTAAAGTTTTGGAAGTTGCTTATTATCCTACATTTAAGTTTATTATTTTATAAATATAGTTGTTCCTAAAAGCAATTTAATCTAATCACATATAAAGTATGACCGTTTCAATATTAAACTTTACCCAATTTCCTTGACCTTTAACTTTGTAACGGAGATAGTGTATGCTACAGCAACTACCTTACCGAAAGACCAACCTTCAAAGATAACCTGGTTCGACTGGAAGCAGGAAAATCCTAGAATGCACATATTCATAAATTAAGTGTATTCAAGAGAACACAAAAAAAAAACAGTTCATCTTCATTATAGTCATTTTTTCCTTTTTTTATTCAGTTGCTTTTCCTATTCTTGGACTATGTCCACCCACATACATCTTCAGTTCCCAAGATACTCTGATTCCGCAGGTGTGCGTGGAGACTTGTAAGGGATCATTGTGCATTAGTTGATTCTATATTCTTTGAGCTGAAGTAACAAGAGAAAAAGAGTAATTTAAAATAAACAAAGGCTAACAAATTTTCACATCTTCACATTATTTTTTTTTTGCTAAAACCGACGCCAGTAGGTCGTTCCAATTAGAGGCGTTTGTCTGCGTGCAGGGTACGAACATTTATTATTGGCTTAGGGTGTCAACAGAAGGCTATCCCAAAAAAAATACATAACACAGATATACAGGGTGTAATGCTATGTTCATTTATGAAGGGTGGTTCGTGCGAATATTCTATATACAAAAAATGATGCACACAAAGTTTTAACAGATACCTATTTTGATGAACACATGCGAGGATGTGTCACTGTTGTGCAATGAACTTCTTCTTTAAGAAATTTAAATGCCTGTTTTTTCTCTCTTTATTGCCACAGGTAAATACAATTCTTAAAACTTAAATTTTTATTTCATTTATTTGAAAAAGCTACCAACATTTTTCTTATGTAGGAAAATAAATTCAACACCTTTTCCATTGACGGCCTTATTTTCAAACTAATCGAATATCGATTTCTGTGTGATCTAATTTGGATAATCAATACACGCCAACAAAGGTTTTCAATGGCATTAATGGTCTGCTCGGAGGCCCAGTATCAGCACCAATAACTTGATAGAATTCGCCGATGACGTCGTTCTGTATTCTCATTGCTCAAAAAATAATGAATTAATGAAGCGAACTTCAACTAAAGTTCGAGAATCTCCAAATATTCTGCCAAGTTTGGAAACTGAAGATAAACAGTTGCAAATGTGATACCATCCCATTGGGACAAAGTGATTCAGATTTCAAAAATCTAGGATAAATGAATTGTCGAAAACTAATGTAAAGGTTGTATTTGAGTGTTCACTGTTGTCCAATTACGAGCAACTCAGTACAAAAATCAAAAGCGATTTATCTCAAATCGCTTAAAAGGCAGGCAGCTGCAAAATCAAGCTTTGCAGATGATACATGAATTTTCTCTTCAGATATGTTTGGTTTCCAAATTGAAACCAATCTTCAATCTGCATTCAAAGATATTTGCAAAACTGGAAAATCAAAATCGATGCGGCTAAGAGTCAAACTATCTTTTTCACTAGAAAGAGAAAAGCCTGTTTTAAGCCACGTAATTGTTAAGTTATTGGAGGAATTCAGACCGAGTGGAAGTCAAACGCGAAATACCTTGGTGTACATCTAGACAAAACGCTCACCTTCAGTTTTCATATAAGCCAAATAATAAACAATATTAGTAAATATAACCAAGCACACTCTTTACCCTTTCATTAACCGAAAATCAAAAGTGTCAACCGAGAATAAGATAATGATATTTAAGGCGTTTTTTCAGACTATTATATTCTAAGGATCACCTGTTTGGGACATTTGTGCAAAATCACATATTCGGAGATTGCAAATCGCACAAAACAAGGTCCTTAAAATGATGTTTAATCTTCCTTGGTTCTCATCAACGGACGAATAACATGTGATCGCAGATATTGAGAAAGTCTCTGTGAGAGTATTAAAACTATAAAAAAAAAAGTATTTAAGCGCATGCTCTACCTCTGACAATCACTTAATTGCAGAATTGGCAACAGCCTAAACTTAAACATATGCGATATATACATGTGGAATTCTTGGCGGAATCCCGATTGTAGCCAATAAAACACTTCAGAGTTATCTAAAAATTAATAACTTTATTTGAAGGAAACTTTTTACATGTGACGCTGTGGCGATGCGTTCAACTTCACGGCTCAGACTACCATGACAATGTGTTAAAATGTGAAAGAAACTAGAATGGAGAGGGGCGCATACAATAACTCCTTAGTACCTGATCGGATGATCTTAAGGGGAAAATATGTGTTCTATGTACTGTGTACGTGTGTCGGTCTGTTATTTGGTCCCGAACGTTTGGTCTGTTCGTTTTAGGGTTATGTTCTACGGTTTGGCCCCGTCCCACATTCGGCTATCCTGATCTTTCATTCGTCCCCGAATGAGCGAATCCACTTCTTCATGAACTCAGCAACGGTGTTGGTGTTCGTTTGAGTACGTTTGATTGCGAGTAGATCGTTCACATTGTAGACTTGTTCAGGTACTCTCGATTTGTCGTAAGCCTTCTTGTTTTCTTGCTGAATCATCAGAATATTCTCACGGACTTCGTTACGCATCTGATCTCTTTCGTCATTCAGTTCTTTGACTAGAACTCCATCCATCAGCTCTCGTAAAACTGTTTGATTAGGTACTCGCATATCTACTCCTGTTAGAATTCGGAAGGGCTAAATTTGGTACTACGAGAAGGGGAGTTATTCAAAGTTTGTTGAACATTCTCGAAGTGCTTTTATTTACCATTGGCTTGGACTACTTATGCAAGATTTGGTTAACATTGAAATGATTATTCTATGGATCCTCTCCACCTGCCCGTTTCCCCTCGGAACTCCTGTCGCTGTCAACAAGTGCTGTATCCTCTCACCCTTACAATACTCACTGAAGACATTAGAAGTGAAAGCCGTGCCTCGATCGGATATTATCCGTTTGGGATTTCCAAAGACTGTAGCTTGTTTCCTAAGTGTCTCGACTACTTCAGAAGATCCTGTGCTCTTCACTGGATAAAGCCAAGTGAACTTTGAGAAAGCATCTAAAACTACCAGTAAGTGATTGTACGGTTTACGAGCCGTCTCCATGGGACCAACGTGATCAGCATGGTAGGTTCCTAGCGGTCGGTCTTCTTTGTCGATTGGCGTCAGCAGTCCTTCGTTTTTCCCGGCTTTGGACTCTGCGATGATGCCTTTAACACAGCTTCTAACAACATTCGTCACTTTCTTTGTCACACTTGGAATATAAAACTCCCTTTCGAACAAGTCTTGAGTTTTCTTCACAGCAAAGTGTTCTTGCTGATACGCGATGATGAAAATCTCCTGTTCCATCGTTGACGGGATCACAATGAGCTTCTTAACTGGATCTTTATGCAATTCTCCTGCTGTCATGAAGTAATCTTCGTATGATTCACCCTCCAATATCTTCCTCACAGCTTTAATCCATGGATCGGCCAATTGAGCTTCCCTAATGCGAAGGTTTAGCGACTCTTCTATCATCAGGCATGAAACTCGACTTAAGGCGTCCACATGTTTCATCTTGGATGCATTACCTAAAGTCGAGTGTGTCTGGTGAAGCTGAGAAATTTTTGGCTCACCCGGGTTTAGAGTTAAAAAATGATTCAAAAGCGTGGGGATATCTTAAAAGATAGATATGACCACCAGCGTTTTCTGGTCAACACCCAGTTGAAGTGCCTTTTTAATCAGCCAACAATCACACAAGAACGTGCTGAAGCCATTAAGGAACTACTCGATACATCCACTGAAGTAGTACATAGCTTGGCCAACTTGAAGGTTGCTGTTGAACATTGGGATAAAGTTCTTGTGTTCGTGTTGCTGCAGAAACTTCCGCCAAAGACACAGCATCTATGAGAGGAAAAGCTTGGAGCCAACGAAGACAGCAAAGCATTGCGAACATTCTCGGAGTTTTCGTCTTTCTTGGAAACTTGGAAGTTTCGCACGTTGGAAGCCGTCAACCATCAGCAGATTCGAACCACCATTAATCCTTTAAGGGGTATTTCATATCGAACTGCTCTGCATATAACCAACAGTAAAACGAATTACTCTTGCCACATTTACAACAAAGGACAGCATGCAATTCGTTATTGTAGCAAATTTTTAAAAATAGGTATTGCAGAACGTTGCAGACTATTCAGTAGATTAGGTACATACAGAAATTGTTTAGCATAAAGCCATACTAGTGCACATTGTCCAAGCAGTCGGCGCTGCTATTTTTGTCTAGCAGAACACTATTCACATCTCCACTCTAACGTCTACCCGAACGTGAGAACATTCACTGCGCAAAGACATTTTCTAGGTCCAGAACCCACTTCAATGAATGCTAATGCCTCTATTTTTCAACCCTCAAGAGACTCAAGTGTTACTTGCAACTGCCCTAGTGAAAGTTAACACTATGGCTGGTAAATCTTTGCCCTTACGAGCACTTTTAGATTCAGGTCAGTTTTATTACCATATCTGCTGTTCATCTACTCGGTCTGGTTAAGGTTTCTGGGCTGCGTTTGGTCAGTAGCGGCGTCTGCACAAAGGCAGTAGATATCTCTTTTACTCATTTCCATTCAACAACTAAAGTGTGCACTCAAGAAGTAAGTGTAGCTTAGCGCCAGTAAATAAGATAAGAATATGAGTAACATTAACTAGTTTAAAGCTATTCATGAATTCCACTAAACAAATCGCTTATGAGGCTTTTCATAGTTTTAAGTGTCCACGAGTGTGAGTGGGAAATTTCGAGTATCGGATGGAATTTTGCCTGATACCAAAATCTCCTATTGGCGGATTTTTTCTGCTACAGTTGTCGGTAATACAAGAAGGATATGATATACTATCGACTCAGAATCTTGAAATTCAGATAAATGCACACACTGTCTTTTCTTGGCTACCCATCAAATTCCCCTCCGTGGATGATGTATATTAAATGACGACCGACGTCTTATTATTGGTGCAAAGCCTGGAATTACAATTTTGTATTATTTTATTTTTGTATCTCCTCAAATAGTAACAGATGTATATTAAGCCACTTAATGAAAATCTATATCTTCTATCGAGACAATAACAGGCAAAGGCAATAAACTCTAAACGGTTTCACTTAACCTTATCCATATGCGATTATGTCTCATGAACATCCTGTATGCTTGTGACATGCTGGTCTTTTAATATACCAACTATTTGTTTATGTTTTGTGATTTATTTTTTTCTTAATATGCGGCTTAGCAAACGTCAATGGAAATTGAGTGATTTTAAAGCTTTCACGAATGTGTTTCAAATGCAAGTGAGAAAATCTCAACCAGAAAAAATTAGAAAGAAAGTCCACTTCCTCTTTGATTATGAAAAATTCACTACAGTAGTTTCATATTAACGTTCGATTTAATGTGCTTTACAAAATTTGGTTGATGAATCTACATCACTATACACACTCAGAGTACGTTAGGTTCATGAATACTGAAAATGCGCGCTAAGTGGAATAGTAATAAATTTGCTACAAAACGTTGTTAATATCTAAAACAGATTGGGATTAACTCGAAAGTACCTGAAAATTGGGTCGCAAAGCTTTAAGGCGGTATTCTAGTCTAGAGGCATGAAGTTCATGTAATTTTTGAAGTGTCATAAAAAAGACAATTAATATTTTTACTAACCATTTTTTATTTACAGAACACAGAAAAAATCAAAAAAATAAAAAAGTTGAAAATTTCGACGGAAGTGGGGGTCTCAAAAAATTGGCGCTTAACCATACCCACGATTTCAACCCTCCTAGCAGTCTGAAACAAAAAAAAATTTTAATCTAGAATAATGTCGCAATGTCTGGAACTACGGAATAGTTGTAAAGATTTTTTTTTACAAAATGGCTACTGCCTGAAAAAAAAACTATTTTTGTACCACTTTTTTGACTATTTCGAATTTCAAAAAAAGGTAATCAAAATTTGGGGATGGAGATAGTTTCAGACATAGACAAATCTATAAAGAAGACTCTCTAAACATTTCAGGTAAATCGGTCAAGTATTACCTGAAAAATCTTGGGTATTGAAAAACAGTTTCGAGAAAAACGCGTTTAAAGTTTCGCGTAAAGTTTTTCGCAGTCTAAGTCATGAAATGATATTGTAGACATACATTTATTCAATCTGCCCAATCTACATCGGACCTTCCTCGACTTCGAAAAAACTATTTTCCTCGTTTCTCTCTTCTTATCGAGCAGTTCTGGCCTCCCTTTATGAGTTGGATGCTCGGAGCGGTCAATCCGGGCGTTGTCTCGTTTCACAGCAAATAAATGAGCTTACGGGCCAATGTTCATTCCGATAAGCTCCAGCATTTTTAAAATATGAATGAAGCCTTTATTATTATTATTATTATTTCACTCACAGCACATACTATATGTATGTACGTCCACGTGGTTTGAATGTTAGAATTCAACTGCTAGCAGCTGGATGTAAGTGAACACTAAATTTGAAAGATACAAGTCACCTTGGGTTTTGTATTACAATATATACAAAGACGAAAGGTTTTACTGAGAAATATGGATTCAGATAGACGGAGAATCCCTAATGTCTTTTGGTTGATAAGTTCCGGATGAACCAGTTTGGATGCCGGGTCAGCAAAATATGGATATCTCCGAAAATAATTTGAATTTTGAAAAATCCACTTGTAGATATATTCTTGTATAGTTAAGCTTTGAGAGTATAAAAAAAATCGATTTTCTAGATTTCTGGACTAGAATACTTTCTTAAATCTTGAAGTAATTGTTTCATTTACAAACACAATTCTTGCTGATAATTTTGACTTGAGCATAATTCAAGCACATTCATCATTAGACTAAGTTGTCAGTGAATGAGACCACACCGTAGCAGTTCCACAGCTATTATCAACATTTTGTAGGCAAAAGATGTGGGCTTGATGAAAGAATTCTGACGCTTCCCTTCCTGGTTGATTTCCCGAAAGCTTTTGACGAAGTCCACTACGAAATTATCTGTTGGAAACATAGAAAACATTTTTTTCCTTTATCAGACAGATTCCAAGAATATGTATTAGGAGAAACTAATAAGTTTCATAATTTTGTTGATGCCTTATACGCGTATGAAGCAACTCTATTTGTCCCGTCCATTCATGCAAATAACTAGTTGCATATGCACAAAGCCCTATTAATTATTTTCCCGAAATATAACTTGCGAAAATAAAACCCAAACTTGACAACTCAGTAACCACAAGATTAACATTCTCTCAATATGCAGTCCTCGTATGCAGTCCTCGTATAACATTAGAACTTATTACTGGTTTCGCACATTTTCCATTTCTGCTTTTTTAACTTAAGTTTGTTGTTGTTCCTTGTTTATTGACGAATTCATTAATACAAAAATTAGCTTATTCTAGTTTTTTTTTTGTTTTGTAACGAAAATATTTATATTACTGATACTAAAATACTATATGTTGCACATTAGAGATTTTGGATATTTTACCAAATATATCACAAAATTTATCAATAGATTTAGGGTGAAGGAAAAGCTACAGAAAAAAAACACTCGTAATAATTTAAAAAAAAAGCTTGTAAGAGGGAAGGGGAAGCGGTTTAGGTATAGACTTTTAAAAATATGAAGGGAAAAAATTAGAAAAATAAATGAATTAGGAAGCATAAATCCAAATAATATATACAAATAACATTTAAATAATTGTTTACAAAAATATTGTGTTCACGTTCGAATGCACTTAACGTATAGAGAAAATAAATATATTAATATGTAAATAAGTAAATAAATAAATAAATAAATAAATAATTAAAAAAATAAATAAATGAATAAATAAATAAAAACATTTTAAACAAATAATGGTTAATAAATATGTGTATACATAAAATAAATAAGGAAATAAATATATATGTAGATAGATAAATAAGCGTAAATATTTTGAGTAGGCAAATAAAAATTGTTACTGTATAGGAGCAAACTAGGCCAGGCTCAGATAGCTAAGTTAGCGACCAGTATATTATCTATCAATTAGCTAATTTAGCTTTCTCTATCTTCGACAGAGAATGGAGCTCATGTGTCGAAAAGTGCCATGGAAGGTTCAGAATCATTTTAAGAACCTTGTTTTGAAGCCGCTGCAATTTTAAGATGTGGCTTTTTGCACAAGTTCCCCAAACTGGACAGCCGTAAAATATAATGGCATGAAAAACAACTTCTTCTGTCAAGAAGATTTTTCAATGACTTTTCTCAAACTTTTGAAGAAGTTTCGTACGTACAAACGTTCTTACACACACGCACATATCAGGTTGGTAACTTAGTTATTGCGAATTTCACTCATAAATGGCTTTAGTTGAATTTTTAGGTTTGCTGACCTAATCGAAATGTCAAACACATATTGTTATTTTATAGTTGGTACTTCAACTGTGAATTAGTAAAAAAAAATTTCTGATCGGTTGTGTAGTTTTTGTTTGGCGTCTGTTGAAAAATGGAAAATCAAAAAGAACATTTACGTCCTATTTTTCTATTTTATTTCCGGAGAGGAAAAAGCGCATCGCAAGTTCACAAAAAGTTATGTGCTGTTTATGGTGACGAAGCTTTAAAGAAACGCCAGTACCAAAATTTGTTTGCCAAATTTCGTTCTGGTGATTTTTCACTCAAAGATGAAAAACGCTCTGGTCGTCTAGTTGAAGTTGATGACGACCAAATCAACGCACTAATCGATTCGGATCGTCACAGTTCAGCACCAAAGATTGCAGAGAAACTTCATGTATCACATACATACATTGAAAATCGTTCGAAAACTCGATATATGGATACCTCATGAACTGAAAGAAAATCATTTAACACAAAGCATTAACATATGCGATTTGTTAAAGAAACGTAATGAAAATGATCCATTTTTAAAACGATTGATATTTGGTGATGAAAAATGGGTTGTTTACAACAATGTCAATCGGAAAGGATCGTGGAGCAAGAATGTTGAACCAGCTCAAACAACATCAAAAGAAAGTTATGTTATCAGTTTGGTGGGATTACAAAGGAATTGTCTACTTAAAACTTTTACCACCCAACCGAACGATCAATTCAGATGTCTACATTGAAGAACTGACAAAATTGAACAATGCATTTGAAGAAAAGCGGTCCGAATTGACAAATGGAAAAGGTGGTGTATTCCATCATGACAATGCAAGGCCACACACATCTTCACTCGGCAAAAATTATTGGAGCTTGGTTGGGATGTTTTGCCACATCCACCATATAGTCCTGACCTTGTACCATCTGACTACTTTTTATTTCGATCTTTGCAAAACTCCTTGAATGGTAAAAATTTCAATAATAATGATGATGTCAAATCGTACCTGGTTTAGTTTTTTGCTGTTAAAAACCAAAAGTTTTATGAACGTGGAATTATGATGCTGCCTGAGAGATGGCAAAAGGTCATTACTCAAAATGTGCAGTACCTTACAGAATAAAGTTATTTCGTTCCATAAAAAAATTGTCTTTTAGTTTCTTAAAAAATCCTCAATTACTTAGTTGCCAACCTGATATATTACAAATGAATAAATGAATTAATTACTACCGTTTCTTCTCAGATATCATAACTCAACTAATTCTTCTTTTATTGCGAAGATTATTGTTATTTCGATAAGGGTTATCTCACCAACTACATTGTCAACTTGTTTACTTCATCTATTCATTCTCTATCCTAAAACTTGCGATCTGACAAAGTAAGTCAAGGGTGGCAGGTCGACCTTTCTTAAGAGGGTTCATCTGGGTAACATATTTATTTGTGTTGTGTGAGTGGGTTTCTTTTTGGGAACAGGAATACTTTCATTGAGCTTTTTAATGCTAATATGAACAAGTTTCTTGCTTCGAATTGCCTCAATGTATTCCTATCCTTACAATCGTCTATTGTTATGGCACTTTAAATAACCGATATGTGTGTGAACTCACAGTTTGAAGGAGTTCAAAAGGTCCTTGTGGGACTTGCTACAACAGCTCTACGTTTTTCGGAACAATGAATTCTCTAACTGACTTTAAAGGATATTGAATGCAGATAAGAGATATTATTATGAATGACAGAGCTTCGTTACAGGAGAAGTGCTTTTGTACTTGGCCTTTCCGTCTTCTTAAAAGCAAATAAAATTTTGCCTGTCTCTTTTCGGAATCTGCTACATTTTCCTTGTGCAGATATTACGATTAATGAGTGTCAACATGGAAGGCTATATATTTTTCAAATCTTGTTGCCCTATGCAGACGTTCCCAACACAGAACGTGCCGTCATTGAATCTTTCAAGGCGGTGGAGATGAGGAGTTAATGTCAGTGTGGGTAAAACAGAACTCGATCCGCCGAACACCAGTTGGGATAAAACATCACAATCGACACCTATAATGTTGATGCAGGAAAGAAGCTTATTTAACTCATACTAAGCAACCGACTGTGCTTCGATTAAGTCCGGATGGCGGGACTGATTTCAATCTTTTGGCTATTTAAGGGAATGGAAAACCTGTGATTCAAGGATCAATCTAAGGCGCATGACAGGAAGCTAGTCTTACCAATTTGAAGAAGAAGGAACGCAACGGCTGTATTGCCAATTTGTTCTGCGCTTGACTTTCAGTTGAAACAATCAAATCAATGGTCCCAAGTACGAATCGTAGAGTTAGTCATCAATTTTTATCTGCCCTCGATTCTGGTCCATTGCCATTTGCCGCCATTTGTCATTTTGGTTTGTCGTTCTGTTATGGCTACTTAGATTGTCTCCTTTGCTGGAGTGTCTTTCATTTCCTTTTCTTTCATATCCTTTTGCTCGATTTGTGCAAAGGCATTATAAGGGAAGTTATAATCCCTTGAGAGTGAGCAAATTGAAAAAAAAGATTTAACCCAGGCTTAGAGCTTCCACGGATCGTATGTAAGCTGCGAAAACCCCAAAAGATTCGATTATTAGATTAGATACTAAATATATTATTAATACTAATCAGTCATTCCGAGAGGTTGGAAAAAACTCCGCTTTCTTCCGTGACTAAAATGTCCGCTAAGCTGAAAGAAAGGCCTTACAAATATGTTTGATAATGCCGGACTAAATTCAAGAAGAACGAAAAAAAAAGGGCATAAAGGTCGTACATAAGCAATTAGATTGCTACAGTCATGTTCACAGAGATCGTACAGATCCCGTCAAATATGTAAGTCGTTTCTTATCATTAGGCCTCGGATTTTGCATATTTGCAAATATTTGAAGGAACAGCTAATTGCCGAAGATGGTAGAGCGCCTGCCTTTCAATCGGTTCAATTGATAGGTCCCAGGTTCGATTCCTAGAGTGGTCTGGTTTTTCAAATCTTGTCCAGTCACCATTTGCCATTGGGATCAAGTTAATGGCACTATCACTGATTTGGTCGACCAGCAATAGTAGTCTGACTAAATGGGTGGTGTTTTTGTAGTAGTTGTTGTATCGGCTTAATTCCTAACTCGTGTTTTTAAAATAGTGGTTTGTGTAGATTGTGTATATAGATGGCTCTGCTGTGAAGACACAACACTGACAGCGGCGTGTTAGTTAAAAACTTCCAAAACTTTCAAAGTTCATACATCAAAACTAATGTCGTAAAAAATCCTGCGAATAATGCGAAAGCTTACATGCAATTGTAAAAATCGCCCGTCCCGCTTCGGGCTCCTCCCACGGAAGTGAGTTGAAACCAAATACATCTGAGTTTCTCAATACCACTGCATAATCTTTCATTCCTCTCCTTATTCTTCTATATAAGAGCGAGCAAATAATAAAACAAATAATAATATGGGTAAATTCTGATGACACCAAAGTTCGTTTCATTGAAAATAGAGTTGAAAGTTTTTGTTTTTGTTTTTGTTTGTTCTCTCTACAAAGTTTTTTTTTTTTAAATTTTCCTTTAAAACGCTGCATTATTGTATAGTTTAACTAATTGCGATTGTGATATTTAATCTTATTTCAGAAGAAATATATAGCCATATAACATCTCTGAACTGTAAAATGTGCTGCAACACATTTAATCTCGAAATAAATAAATCTATCTATCTATCTATCATATATATCCAATCACTGCAAAATAAATGCAACAAATGCATAATATACAAAATATATAATATAAATTCTTGTCAGATATTTATGTACTTATTACTTTCGATATTTTTTAGGCTTAAAAATTATTCAAGATATTAGGAATTTCAAAAATAACCACAAAATTCTCTTAATTATTAATTGAGAGGCTTTGACTTTTCTTTCCAAAAACCATTTTCTAAGCGGAAAAACTTCTTTCAACGGCACAGGAAGTCATTGGAGCAAATTTTTAAATAATGGTATTTTCATTTGTGACGGGTTTAAGTCGCGACAAATCTTCATCTTTGAGATTTAAAATATTATTTATCTCTAAAATTATATTAAAATCCGATTGTTTTCAAAATGACTTCAAATTTATTTTTAATACCTATTCCAAAATCTCCAGTTATGCTATGAACTATATTTTCAGCTTTTGGGGACTTTTTAACAGCTCTTTTGCTACCTCGATAGATTCAGCATCTTCTGCGTTCAGTGCTTCAAGAACCCAAAAAGCCAAATTAAGATTTTTTTCCTTTACCAAACCATAGTAAATGCATATCGTCGTTGTCCAAAAATAATGGGTTATCCAAAATAATTTGGAAAATTTAGTCAAAGGTAAATATCCCACTATGAATAAAAAAATATTCAACAGCATTTTTAAAATTTTGATATTTTTACGGAAAAAAACATATTGCATATTTTTTAAGTTTCAAAAACGATGCTATATGAAAAATGTTGTTTGTTGATAAAAATTATTTTGCCATTGTTATTCCCTTCATATTATCTGCATAAAACGATGCCGGTTTCAACCATGTACCCCATCTGGTTATGATCACCAATTTACTCCCTATTTATCATAGAATTTGTTTGTAGCGTTGTACTCTGAGAAGAGCTTCTACGAAAAAAATTTTTACACACCATATGAACGAGTTAGCGACGGGAAACCATATTCTTAATTTTTCAGGTATTAAATTTTAACCGTTATGTGTATGAGATTCGGATAAAATGCTTTTAAATTTATATCAGCTTTGATCATAAATGCCGCACCATCCGTTAAAATCAATAAAAATTTTGACTCATTCCCATGTGACCACAATATACGAATGCTGTGGTTCACAAATCGAGAAATAAAAACTATCTTATTTCTAGCTTAATGTATGCCTGCAAACAAAACATGTATTTGTCTAAGAGATTTCTAATGCTTTCGATCCTCGGACCTGATCTGTACGCAATTAAGTCGTCTGCGTGCGCTATGGCATGCGACAGGGATCATACAAGATCACTGGTGAATATATTGAAGGAGATCTGCGAAGGGACAGCCTAACCATTAGAAGTTACATTGCCATTTTTCACAATGAACTGTCTTTTGACTAGCATATTAACAAGCATGTACAACAGTGGTTTGCCGATGGCCAGACTAGCGCATTGTCGTGAAAATATTTATCGCTTCTGGTGGGAGGTGACGTAGCGACGAAGAACAATGTTCAATATTCTGTCGATTCCCACAGATTTTTTTTTCAGTGATTCGAAGATGCCTTGGAGAACAGCCTTCAATATAAACCCGAGATTTGTCGTTTCATTGGCGTTGACAATATTTTCCATGTTACCATCATTCAACTCGGTAAAACCGGTGTTCTCTGATCGCTATTGCGCCACTTCATTCGAAGATATAAATTGTGCTCAAGAACGTGATCTTCCAGGTCGTGATTCGGGCAAATAGTGTCATTTACTTCCTGAAAAATAACACCTAAAGCCTCAACTTTCTCCTAAGGATCTTCAATCAGAAAGAATTCGTTGTCACATATTGCGTTTACCGGAAAAGTATTTGTTCGTTTTCGGAAGATCGTTTTGAATTTCCCACTGAAATATTTTATTTATTTATTTTTTTATTTTTTTATTAAGTTTATAATTTTCTTTGATTAGCTGTTCGAGGTTTTTAATCAAAGACTTCAGTGTCCTAATCGTGAAGGTGGGTTGGATGATTTGGACGGAAGCTATTTTCAATTTGGTTTGCAAAGGCGTTAGCTTTATCATCGTTAGATGATAAAAAGTAAGTTCCATGTTGAAGTTGGTTCACAATTGGGGATCTTGTGCCAACTAGTTTATTGATTTTTTGAAAGTATCATGGGCTGGTTTGATTTTATTGAGTCTTTTCCTAAATTCAGTGTTCACAAAATCTTGGGTATTTTGCTGTAACAGGGAACATCTTACTACTTCAAATCGAAGTTCAGTTCTTAGTTTACCAAGTGAAAGATTTTACTTAGATGAATGATTTCAGAGCTAAAGGCATTTTTCAATTCGTGTCGGTATTATTCCAACTAGAGCTAAAAATGTCTAATGGCATCAGTTCATTTGAAAGCTAATTTACAAGTCTTTCAATTGATTTGATCAGAGCTCACCTATGACAAAGCCTCCACAAACTTGTTTTTTTCGGTGCGCACAAGAAGACCTCCTCTTGGATAAATATTTTCAACAAGTGTTACTTAGCCATACCTAAATCCATTCATGCTTTGCAAAAAACTGCTCAGATGGACGATTATGAGCACCGTCAATTGGGCGTAGAGCTCTAAGAATATAGCGCACAGAATCAAAATTAAATCCACGATTTCCAAATATTCTTTGTGTGTCAGACTTTGTCCAGTCTGACGGCACAATCGATAGATAACACAATCGAAAGCTCTATACCCAAAACCCGTCATTCCTAGGTAAAGGTAGTCCGATTATAAATGCTACAACATCAATTTAAAGTAAAGTTAACAATAGTTTCAAAACATCAAACTTATTCATAAACCAATCAACCCATCATTTACTGAACTTATTTGCGTTGTGAAGAAAAAAAGAACAAGCCGTATAAATCCGTGTACGAGAAAGTCGATTGAATTTCACTCAAGGCGAAAAGGAGCGGCGTGACATCTACAATGCAAATAGAAATGTGATGGATGTAAATTGGCTTATCAAAGCCATCCACGGACCCAGAAGCATATCACAAAGTGAAGGGGATTATTCAAATAAGTTTCTGATGTAAATCTTTGATGCTGGGGAGATTTACTGGTTGCCTTACTTTAAAATAAAGTTCAATCATGGACTTTCAGATGCAAAAGGCAGAGAAAGTGCTTCATAGAACTATATACATCCTGAGATGGCAAAATCCAAATGGACTTTAAGTAAGAATGTTCCAAGAATAGAAATCACCAGCTTATACTTTTCAAAGTCTTGTGCACTATCTCATATTGAACTTCGAGAGCACATAAAGTGCCGGTTGATAGAATTTAGTTATAGATAGTATGAATGTAGTTTTTAATTTAAATAGCTTAAATAAAAGATTTTCGGATAATTTGGGTAACTCTGAAGAGGAAGGGGAAGTTGGTTATCAAATCTTGAATAAAAATAACCCCAAGGCCGATATTACTATAAGAAATGATAGTACTTTAGTTACTGATCCTTCAGAAATAGCTAATTTATTAAAGGATAGCTTTTTCTTTGAAAATTTTTCCTCCCTAGAGATTCATAATGTTATAATGCCTCTTAGAACTTCAAATTCAACATCAAATGATATGATTTCCAGTAAGATTTTGAAAAAAATTTCGTGCTATGTTTCTGATGTTTAATCTTAGTATACAAAATGGGAAAATTTCCAGATGCACTTAAGCAAGAAATTATAATTCCGTTGCATAAAAAAGGTGAAACCACAAGTCTCAATAATTACCATCCTATTTCATGTGTATGTTTTTTCCAAAGTTTTTGCAAAAGGTATGAAATCAAGAATGTTGTCCTTTCTGGACAAAAGCATAAATTCTTCCCTATATATTAAGTCATTTAACTCACATAATTAATACATGTAGTATGCAGTCCACTTTCCCAGCGAATTGGAAACTAGCAAAGGTCATTCCTGTTGATAAAACTACAAACACGACGAACGAAGCGACTATAGACCAATCAGTATTCTTCCAAGCTTATCAAAAGTATTTGAGAAAATTCTGGCTTAACAGATTCAAAGTTTCTTAATATCAAATTCATTGCTATATCCACATCAGTCTGGTATAGTTGTTCAACAGCTATGGTCAATATTATGGAAGATATAAGACGAGATTATGATAAAGGATTCATTACTCTCCTCGGTTTGCTCGATTTCTCAAAGGCTTTCGACAGGGTAAATCATGCATTGCTCTGCTTGAAACTAAAAAATCTTTTCTCTTTTTCAAAAACTGCAGTTAAACTTGTTAGAAGTTATCTCTCTGACAGGTTCCAAAGAGTTGTGGTCGGCGAGTAAATGTCTGCATTCAAGTTGGTAAGCATGGGTGTTCCTCAGGGCTCTATACTTTGCCCGATACTTTTCTGTATAGTTATTAATGATCTTCCTTCTGTATGTAGAAATGTCTTGATTCATATGTATGCTGACGATGTTCAACTTTACATATCCCGTCCTAGATTTGAGATTGAAGAACTTACCGCGCTTTTAAACTGTGATTTTATGGCTGTTTATAACTGGTCTATTGCCAATGGGCTGCTTTTAAGCCCCGAAAAATCTTAAGTCTTGCCTATATCTCGCCAATCAGTAAACCACGATCATATACCCGAAATTAAATTGTTTGATACTAGACTGAAATTTGTTGAACACGTAACGATATTAGGCTTTTCAAGTAACTCAAATTTCACTTGTCACCATCATGCTAAATCAATCGTTGGGCGAATCTACGGATGTCTCCGTAAATTATGGATTTCAGCATACTTTACTCCAGTAGATACCAGGTTGAAATTAGTAAAGACGCTGATAGTCCCAATTTTGAGGTATTAAGAAATCGTTTTTTGTAAACCTGATTTCAAATCTCTACATAAGATTCAGGTAGCATTTAATGACGCTGTCAGATATATCTATCAGTTATCTCGATATGATCGTGTTTCGCAATACTCTAAAATTGTCCTCAGTTGCCCCGTTCAGAATTTCTACAACATTAGATGTTGCATTTTTCTCTACAACCTCATTTGTAATAAAACGCGCGAGTATTTGTATAAGACACTGCAATTTGCTCGTTCAAACAGAACACGTCACCTCATAAGTCAACCGTACCGCTATCTTAATTCTTCTCGTCTCTTTTCGCATCAGGAGTGCGCCCAATCTTCCTTTTTTCAAGTCTGCAATGTTAAATTTCTACTCAACTCAACAAGAATAACACAGCGCTTTTATCTTTTTCTCATATTTAACTTTTTCTCACTCCTCCTATTTTTCCTCTATCTATCTTTTTCTCCTTAACCATAATTTAAATATTTTGATATAAAATTAAATTAAATTATATTATATTTTTTGTTAGATTTTAATATTTAAGTTTTTGTTCTTGGTTGTTTTTTATTATATACTTATGCAATAATTACCTCTTAAGTATCTAAGCTTTGTACGTAAAAAGACTACGTCTTATTGTACTTATTAATCGAAAATAAATAAATAAAAAATAAAAAAAATTAATAAATAAAAATAAATAAAATTTTTTCCCTTGGCCCCGACGGTTTGCCCGCAAAAGTGCTAAAAAATGTACCAATATCCTTCTTCAGCCGCTAACCGGACAGTTCCAACTCTCCATTTCCCAAGGCATTTTCCCTTAAATCTGGAAAAACGACGTTGTAAATTATAGACCAATTGCTAAACTATCAGCCATTCCCAAGCTCTTCGAGAGCATCACCTACGACGCAATGCTTTTTCACTGCAAGTCCATCGTATCTCCAAATCAACACGGTCTCTCAAACTTTATGCTTGATGTATAGTAAGATTGTAGCCACTGACTTCAGCAAAGCCTTCGATTAGATCATAGATTAATCATCATTCTCAATCTGAAAGCTTTTGGTTTCCCCGCCGGATTTATTGATTGGATAAAGTCCTACATAGAAAATCGTCATTAAGTTGTTATTTTCAGATCCAATTCAATCCAATCCAATTATTGCCACTTCAGGAGTCGCTCAAGGAAGCCACGTTGGTCCCATGATCTTCATTCTTACTATTAATGATGTCGACCTCATCATCCAAAGCTCGTATATCCGCCGACATAAAAATATATATGCATACATCATCACCCGCTGACTACCTCCTCGTACAAGATGATCTGAGTAGGTTTTCAATTTGGTGCCAAAATAACTTCCTAGAGAATGGCAAATGCCAAGCCATTACATAAGCCCGTAAGTGTTTACCACAGCCTTCCAGAACCTCGTCAATCAACCCGTTCCATAAGTCTCTTCTCTCCGTGCCAACTCCGCTCTTGGCTGCGTTACGTCACCAAAGCACTTCACATTACTTTTTTAGACCCCTGCTCGAATATGCTTCCCCTTTTTTGAAACCCATATCCGGCGAATTTAAAGCTGTTCAATGCGGGTTTCTCCGCTTCGCACTACGTGGTCTCTCTAGGGCAAACAGCTTTAATCTTCCACCATATATCCACCGCTTACAACTTAACAATCTACAGTTCCTTACGCATCGCCGTGACATCGCAGATATTCTTTTCATTATCATCATCGTATCATCGTATCATCGACTGTCATACGATCTCTGCATACACCAACTCCCAACTCCCGTAACCTCAGATCTGTCACCCTTTCCGTTTAGACCCACACCGCACCAACTACGGTTCTCACGAACCTATGTCCAGAATTTTTATCCTCAAACGTTTGATGAAGCCGAGGAGGGTGTTGCTTTTGTTGACTATTCGCTGAATATGAATTGAGAAGTCAAGATTTTGAGCGAATTGTACACCTAAGTCCGTTCTCAGTTTTACTTTGGCCAGCGCACAGAAGAGAGGATGAAGTTTTCTAGAAAGGGACATGTTAAAACATTTAGAAATGTTTAGGCTATTGGTGGAGCACCACTTTGCAAAAGAATTAAGGTCATCCTGCAGAGCCCAGCAGTCTGAAAGATTGTTAATTCCGTTAAATATTTTTATGTCGTCGCCATAAATAAGAACTCTAGAGTTCTTGAGCACGCTTACAACATCGTTAATAGATATAATGAATAACAGAGGACCTAAGTGGCTACCCTGAGTCACACCTGAGGTAGCCTTACGGAAGTCAGTGTACTATAAATGCAGTCGACTTAACCCCCTTTTTCTAATGCTTTAATAGTAAATGAAGTTAGTCACAGTGGATGTGTTTTTTACAAAACCATGCTGTTTGTCAGGGAGCAAAAGCTTGTAATTAAAGTAAAAACTGTCAAAAATGATAGCTTCAAAGAGTTCAGACAAACAATGAAGTTTAGCTATAGGAAAGGAATGTACCGGAATTATGAAATCATTTTTCAATAACTTTGGGAAAACTCTTTGTTGAAAGGATTTGAAAGCAAGGGGCCCTGCCAATGCACTGCCCCAGTTCCTTAAAACACTTGGAAGTATTCCATCAGGACCGCAAGTGGTGTCATTTGCAAGTCGAGCAAGATGGTAATTCACGTCATTTGATAAAAATTTATAGAAATTTTATAAGAATTTCATCGCACCCTAACCATTCGTTTTGCAATATTTTCTGCTATGTTTAAATCAAAGACTATTTTTCATTTGGATTGCATAAAAGCTGCTCAACATAACTTTCAATCAGTGTTTGCATAAGATGATTACAATCAATTAACAGGCTTTGATCAATTAGTAAAAGGCAACATACTGCACATAATTGGCTTCAAATTCAAGTTATGTAACTATGTTTGCAAATTCAACCTAACAACATCGATTATTGTATGCCAAAGAGAATACCAAATTTCGCTCTTATTAGTAAGTTTAGTCATGACTTAATGGTAATGAAGGGTGAACCTGAAATCTGGCCAGTGCACGCCACAAGCACAATTGAGTCACATGACCGCAGAAACAACTCTATCACCACACTTACCGCAAATTCGAGAAGCGGAAAGTGACGTTCCTCGGAACATTTGCAAACAAATCGGTGGGCAGGGGAAACAATAACTGACTACCCAGCAGACATCTCATCTAAGTTCCTATATGGTTAATGCGCTTTTTGCATATGAGATTGTGTATGGATTTATTTTTACTTTGGATAGCTTGCGCGTCTTGCATGTCACCTTTAAAATTTACTGTCCTCGTCACGAATTTTTAAAACTATTTTTTTAGCATCTGCATATTTGAAAGAAATAAAAATTGGTTTGGTTGCGAGTACGTCTGCCCATACCATGAACTTCCCACCTCAAGATAAAAAAAATGTAGTTGCTGTTTTATTTGCCGCCACCATCAAATTCCATTTGGGTTATGAAAACATCATTCGCTCCCTAGACAAATGGATTGTAATCAAAAAAATTAAATACATATTTTTTCCAGCTTTGAATCATTTAAAAAAGATTTGCGAATTTAATATTAATTTTGCACACTTTTCTCTCGAAACTTCCTGCCTCCATCCGCTTTTTGAAGTGTCCATGCTTCTGCACCATATAGGAGGACGGGGATGATAAAGGACTTATAGAGCGACACTTAAGTTCTTCGAGAAAGAGCTTTACATAATTGCTTTCTTAGCCACGTTTGATGTCAGCTTGAGTAGGCAGCGAAGCCTTTACACACAAAGTCCCTAACTACCTCAAGGTTATAGCTATCTTTGTTTACGTTCTGACCCAGACATCGGATTTGGGTGTCCTTTCTTGATGACAGCATATGTTCCTTTTTGCCGTAGTAAGCCGCCAAACCCATCTTTGAGTATTGTGAGAACATGCATAAACGCACTCTTGACATCAAGCTACGTTCCCTAGTAATATCAATATATTCGGCGTATTCGAGTTATTGAACAGACCTTTAAAAGATAGTGCCTCTGGTGTTCAAATACAATGTTGACGAAACCGCATTGCAGTTCATCACCTTAATGGAGCAGCTTGAGTTCTCCATCGTCATCCTGCATAAAAGAACGAGCTTCGATGGGATGCCAAACCTAGACTTGACTTCATACATCTCGTCTCTCTGAACGAAACAGAAACCAAAACCAAAAAACTTTGAAATTGAAGACAAGGTGGTGCGTGCGTTTTTTCCAAGATTTGCCTATATGTTTATATTTAGTCTGTGGTGGACTTTTTTTCTCGAAAGCCACATTGATGTTGGACCTATCAGGTTGTTGACAAAAGGTTTTTAACGTTCAAATAATGTGGCGGGAAAGGTCCTATAGGCAATGTTGAAAAGATTGATAACTCTATAACTGACACAGAAAAGATGGTCTCCTTTCTTTAAGATTGGAAAAACAATACTGAGATTCCTTTCATCTTTGATGCTTCATTGCCGCCGCATTGGAAAGTTCGACAGCTATAGTACATTTATTAGATATAACCTTATATATATGTATAATTGCTATCTTTACTTCGTCAGCGTCGTCTTCATGGAATGGTTCAGGCGGGATTTTATTTACCAGCGGAATTTTATTCTTCGTTGCCGTAATACAGTCTGCACAAGTGGTTCTTTCATGTTCTCCGCATTGACTACAATTTTTTACTATGATTTTTCCATTTTGAACTTGGCAGGCTTAGTTTTGGGGTCCGCAACCCTAAGTTAGTTCATTTATCTGTTGGTAGAATTTTCGAACCATATTCCTGTTTCTAAATCTCTCAACATCCTCGATCGCGCGTTTCTCATTCTCTTTCGTAGACGTTGCAAGCGTTTGTACAACTTATGAATATTGTACACGAGACTAAAAGAAGATGGTAGTTTTTGAATTCCTGTCTGTATGTGACCAAAATGTCCAATTTTTTACCAATCGAGTTAGAAGAAATAAAAGATAAACGACTCAAAGTATTAGCAAGTCTTCTGCGGAAAGGTATTGTCGGATCATACTTTTTCCAAAAAAACGGTCACATTGCAACAGTCCGCTTAAAAAAATTCGTTTGTACTCAGTCGTATTTCAACAATCCATAAATCAAAATATTAAAATTAAAAATTAATTAAAAAAATATTGAAAAGCTTAATAAAAAACAACCAAATGTGAATCGGACTCACGCAACGAAGGTTCCGTACAGACCTGTATGGATGTAACTAGTTCGTCCATCACTGAAATCGAGCCTTGAGGATTCCTTTAGCGTTAGGTTATGATTTCCTCGCTATGCGAAATCTTAAATAATTCTCCTATTTTAAATTTCACAAAAATACAAAATAAAACTAAATTGCGATTTAAAAACCATTTTTTTTTAAATGTAAGTATAAATTATAAAGGGTGCCCGTGGCTGAATGGTAAGTGCGTCAGATGCTGAGCGGAGGATCCGGGCTCAAATCCAGGTTAGAACGTCGGTCATTTTTTCACGGCTCCACCTCTCGCGAGTAACTTAGAAATCTCCGATGAGTACTACTGTCCAGATAACACTTCTGTGGCCGTTCGAAGACGGCAATAAGCTGTAAGTCCAACCACTACCAGTTTTTTACGTACACACTTACGGTTTTTGGACTTTGCCTCTGACGAATTTCATGATTCTAGGTTAACGAGAATATGCGGCAAAAACATCCACATCTTTTGACTGCAGCTTGTTATTGATCCAGTTTAAAGGGACCGCAGTCATAAGAATTTAATATTCGTTTACTCGATAACATCACGAGTTCCTGAGAAAAAGGGGTGGTGACAGACAGACGGACAATTAGGTGATCCTATGATAGTTTCGTTATTCCTATTGTAGAATACGACCACCTGGTACGTAACATTATATTAGAACATTTTAGTCCAAAAACCTATCATATAATTTATATATAAATTCATCTTTGATGTATTTAGAAATCCTCAAATCATTAATGTTGTAAATATTAATAAATTTCTCTTGTTTGTGTTTTTTTCATATTTGTAATATTAGTTTTTGATAGCTTTTTTTAAAGATACCACCAGAAGGACATCGGACAATTAATTCTAATCGAAATCAAATATTTGAACACTTTAAATCATAGCTACTTGAAAAAATATAATGAGCTATGAGTTCGAGGATACCATTCAACGGCTATCAGTTTTTAATCTAAAATGAATCCCTAAACTAACAAAGAGGGAACAGGAATAAAGATAAGCGCATTCACCAAGTAAAAGTCAAACACAATTTTCAGGAAATCGTTGGGGATGCCAAAAAAAAAACGAAATACACAAAAATTTGTCGGATCTCTATCGATATGGACTGTATGAAGGCATCTCTCTTTTGGGGTAGCTAACCTTGAATTTCGTTGAACTGTTTAAATCGATTTGCACTCATGCGTGCTTTTATTTATCCCCGGGCTTCACCATCAATGTCGCCAACGCTGTCATCAACAGGACTGAATTATTTATTTATGTTAAGTATAACAAAAAGTATCTCATAGGCTTTCCGCGAATTCAGAGGTAGACTGAACAAGTTCGTCAGTTTAGGATATATTTAGCTTTAAGAATAATGCTTCTGTCACTCTCATGAGTGATGATGATGCGACTTTATATTTTATTTATTTATTTTGTCCCTTAAATAAGGGACTTCTGCCAAAAAGTGCAGAAGGAAACAAATTATAGCAAACAGACATATTTATCTATGCAGAAGCTTCTGTAAAATATGACTGGATGTACGAGTAAGATTTCAAATATTTATTTATTTGCATTTCTAAATTCATTTGGCACACAATGTTTTTAACGAATATTTATGTGCGAACAATTAACATATTTTCAAGGATATTTGATTTCTCGAAAAAATGGTGATCTATAAAAAGCGTATTCATCGTAATTCAGAAAAGAAATGAAAAAAGATGGAACACATAAAAAAAACTATGCTTTGTCTCTCTATAGCCACAGGAGCCACTGCCCTGGAATAAGAGTTGTATTCCAAAGTGCATTTAAAGAGCTGAGAATATTAACTTGAATAACAACTTTTGGGAATGCTTAACGTGTGGCACTCTCTGTCATCTGTTCCGTGCTTCTTACACATTATTTTATTAACATTTTGAAATTGTGACAATTGTAAAAGCTACGCTGTTGAGGCCATGTGATCCTGTAAACGATTCTACGGTAGGACTAAGGGTCTCAAACTAAAGATGCTTAACTGGTTGTACATCATACCCACCCATTCGCAGGATTCTCTTCGGCATTACTTTGATATATGTACTCTTGAAAGCTTGTACGATTTCGCAAAACACCCCGCTGTCAGTGTAATGCCTTCAGAACAGAGCCATCTACACACAATCTACACATACCACTATTTTTACTTTACGAACTAGGAATTAACCCGATACAGCAACCACAACAACAACGCAAATGGTAACTGGACCAGATTCGAAAAACTAGACCACTCTAAGAATCGAACTTGGGAAAGAAGATTTCTTTTTGATTATCGGTTCCTTGGCGTTATTTGACCACCATTATAGTTTTATGACATTTTGGTAGTGTCCTTTAGAGGCTCAAATCAGCGATTGCACTTGTTCCTCTTATCCTTTGTACAAAACCATTTCATGTTTCTAATAAATACTTCACGTTTTTCTTTGTCTAAATTACATTCACCAATGGTAATTTTCGGTTACCCAGAATGTCGTTACCGCCACTATCGTCTCTGCAAAACAATGTTCGTCAATAGGGTATTTTCAGTCTCCACAGTAAATTACCAGTCTCCATAGTCTTTATTTGATTTTCAGACATATCCGGGATATTTCTTAAGAAGTTGTCAAAATCTGCTATGAATGTATCCATCTCTTTCTCTCTCCACACCAGTTTCAGGGCGAATAACTACTTAAATTTGAAATCGGACTGAAAGCATTTCCGCATTTGTGAGCCTTTCTAAGAGAAGAATGTTCGATTTTTGAAGTTTCGTCAACAGACAGGATCGCAACACGACATCTTATAACTTCGGACGTATCAACTTTGGAAGCTATATGATGCTTAAGATATCTAAGCCATCGTCCAAATCGAAAATTTTGAGCATTCCTCTAATGTTAAAAGTATGTAACGTCCAAATAGAAAGAAATTCAAGAATATTTTTGGCTCATAGTTGTTTACTGCACACACTCCAACAACAGGTGACAAAATCTGTAGGCGACTTGAACAAAAACTTTACGAAGAGTGCCCACTATTAAATAATCCTGGCAACAAACAATAATATCATTGTATCTCGACCATATGTTGAGCTTTGTTCGGATTGTTGGTGTCAGTTTTGATAAATGATTGAATGAATGAATGATTGAATTTCCTGTGCTATTTTTGTGTACTCTCTTCACATTGATCTCAAATAAATGACCTTCTTTCCTGTAACGAGATAAAGCGTATCCCTTTTCAAAATGAATCAACATTTATGTAGATTGAATACCGGAAAATACCCATATTAAATAGGCTCCAGATGACAAATGAAGAGAAAGAATACACAACATCGTCACACGACTATCATTAATACCATTTCTTAAATTACATTTAATGCCCACGTGATTGCATTGGCATAATAATCAATAGCATTGGAAATTAGTTAAAATCAAAACTAAAACAAGACCAGAATTAAAACAATTTCCTGTGATTCCAAAAACCTAACTACCCTGTTACCAGTGTTCGAAAAAAAGGTTAAATTGGATGAAAATTGATAGCATACGAGTGCCTTCCATCAAGCTTTCGGGCGAATTTTCTTGAAAGCAGCATTACACTAGGCAACAAAACTTTATTCAAAGAGTGGATGTACGAGTTGCTGTGACTGAAAGGACCCTTAAGCTTATAATAGCCGCCCCTTTGTATAGAAATGGAAAAAATCAATCCGGATTGCAAGAACAGCATTTTGTGGTTACATGAAGCGGTTATTGCTCACCATAGAAAGTATTTTTTATTTTTTTGTTGTCGACTTATCGACCTAGTTAGGAGCTCTAAACACACTTTATGACCAAACGCTTTTGTTTATTTTTGTTTATCGACGGTAAACTTGTCTACAGTAGTAACTTATTTGCGAACGATTTCTTTCGTGTACAAGAAGTACAATACAGGAATTGTTCCTCGTGGAACTCCGGCCGGCCCGGCGAAAATATCTTTAGACGAGGAGAAATCATTTGTGCATTTAAAAGGTAATAGTCTATGGCTCTGTACCCAAAGGGTGACAACGGAGCCATCTAAATATAATAAAGTACTGTGCATGTAAGTATGTCACACTTTTACCGAAAGCCAATGTAAAAAAACATTGAAACTTATCGGATTCGTTGGTGTAATCGGTTGACGCGGTTGGTTCAAGTTTTATACATTTTTCAGGTTCTGGGTTCGAATCTGGTTGGCATTTCTTCTTCTTTTTTTTTGCGCAATACTATTTTTTTCGTTTGGTTTTTCATGAATACACATTTCATTTCAATTTCCGAAGAATTCTATGTGCAGTGAAGTTTGTGGTATAAACAAAACATACGTTATGGCGACGACGCATAAGCATTAGCAAATCCGAAAAGAAGGAGCGACAATAAAGCATAACAGACTTTCGGCGAATTTTTTTTTTTTGTAAAGAACACACGCGTACAAGGGCTTATGACTACCCTTAAAATGTAAATACATAACGCGAGTGGAAGGGATCAGGGAGGGAATATTGATAAGTACTGATGCACTGATGATAATAATGAGATTTATGAAGGGAGCTTCATGCCAAAACAGGGCAAGCGTATTTACACAGGTATAATTTACCCACAATTTTTGCATCGGATTATAAACTCGACCATATAATAGCACATTAAATTTTCTTCGAAGCCGATGGATGACTAAAGGGAGACTTTATCCTTGGAGTTCCATATTTCAGGTGTTTACATTTTATTTTTTTTAAAAAGAGGCGAGTATTATCAATCTGTGACCCTTTGGTCATGGAATGACAGATGGGTATTTCGTAAAGTACAAATTTCGGAAAATGGCAGCAATTAAAAAAAATCGAATTTTCGCGTTTTTTTCGTACAAAAAGATAAATAAAAAATGATAAAATTTATCTATCGAAAAAACGATCCGTCAACCCGTGAAGACATATTTTCTGTGTATGCTCTCAAAATTTCAGGTCGATATGTTAATTACAGGGGCTTAGAACAATGTCAGCCATTTTAAAAAAAGTGTTTTCGAGAAAAACGCGTTTAAAGTTTTGTAATGTGTTAACATAAATGTGATTATAATTACCGTTAATCGGCAATACCTGGTCCATAAAGGCATCCCTCCCCTCCTCCCTGCTACTCAATCTGGGCCTGTTTTGCTGCGTCGGTCACTTTACTCACCTCGCGCACGATCCTTGGTTTATCCCTTGAATGGTCAGAGCACGCTCACGGTGTCAACTTCAAAAGCGTTGAAAATATCGTAAACGTTCGAAATCCGGGAAACGCTTGACAAATTTATTTTTACTTACATGTAGATTAAGAACCCGTTATGAAAAAAATGAATATTTGAAAATTTCAAGGACAAATTTTCCCTTAAAATAAACCAAAGGATCGCTCGGCCATAGGTTATCTCTTTTTCGGAACAACAAAGTCAAAATAAGGAACGTCTACCTTTATGCATTTACAACAAATCAACATGTGTGTATCGTTTGATAAAAATAATTTTCCAATAACATTGTTTGGAGCTACAAATTACAAATGCAATGGAACATATGCAAACGTTTGTTGTAATCTCGTAGGTTAAGCAAGCTCAGTTTTAGTGGATAGAATTATCCTGAAAAGAATTTCCAATTTTCTTTCAAATTCCAAAAGTAACTGTACCCAATAGACTCGTGTTAATGCTTTAATTTATTTTTTAACTTTTGCTATCATGCGTCTTACATTTCAAAACATTTTTGAAGAAAAATATGTAACAAGTGATTGTATTTAGCGGTCCTGAAAACTATAGAGTTTGAAAGCAATCGCAATATAATCGCAAATTTAAGAGCACAGCGTTCAAAACAAGTTGCAAAATTAAGACCTGCCGAAGCAGCATCCACGTTCATAAAACTTCTGGTTTTTATCAGCAAAAAACTGAACCAGGTACATTTTGACACCATCGTTATTATTGAAATTTTTACCATTCAAGGAGTTTTGCAAAGATCGAAATAAAAAGTAATCAGATGGTGAAAGGTCAAGACGATGTGGCAAAACATCCCAACCAAGCTCCAATAATTTTTGATGAGTGACCAAAGATGGGTGTGGCCATGTATTGCCATGATAAATTACAACACCTTTTCGATTTGTCAATTCGGGCCGCTTTACTTCAACTGCATTGCTCAATGTTGTTAGTTGTTCAATGTAGATATCTGAATTGATCGTTCGGTTGGGTGGTATAAGTTCAAGGTAGACAATTCCTTTGTAATCCCACCAAACTGATAGATAACATAACTTTCTTTTAATAAATATCAGCTTTTGATGTTGTTTGAGGTAATTCACCTTGCTTGCTCCACGATCTTTTCCGATTGACATTGATGTAAACAACCCATTTTTCATCACCAGTTATCAATCGTTTTAAAAATGGATCATTTTCATTACGTTTCTTTAACAAATCGCAGATGTTAATGCGTTTTGTTCTTTCAGTTCATGAGGATTCCATATATCGAGTTTTCGTACAGTTTTAAGCGATTTTCAATGCATGTATGTGATACATGAAGCTTCTATGCAATCTCACGTGTTGTACTGTGATGATCCGAATCGATTATTGCTTTGATTTGGTCGTCATCAAATTCAACTGGACGACGAAAGCGTTTTTCATCTTTCAGTGAAAAATCACCAGAACGAAATTTGGCAAACAAATTTTGACGCTGCCGTTCTTTTAAAGCTTCGTCAACATTAAACGCACATAACTTTTTGTGAGCTTGCAATGCGTTTTTTCCATTCCGGAAATAAAAAAGCAAAATATGACGTAAATGTTCGTTTTGATTTCCCATTTTTCAACAGACGCCAAACAAAAACTATACAACCGATTTTTTTACTGATTGACAGTTGAAGTACCAACTATCAAATAAGAATATGTGTTTGGCATTTCGATTACGTCAGCAAACTAAAAATTCAACTAAAGCCATTTATGAGTGAAATTGGCAATTTTTTAGTTGCCAACCTGATAGTTGAAGTGATGCGCAGGCCAAGTAAAAATCTTCAAAAACGGTTCATGAAATTTGCACTCCACCGTAATTTATCATCTTTTGTTGATTGGACCGAGCTGTCAATTTCTAACAATGATATTTTAGGTCTGTCATAGGCAAATGTATATGATTGGTAAAATAATTTCTAAGATTGTTTTATGAAAGTGGGGTATTTTTAGTACCAAGACTTAACAGGGCTCAGACCTCCTCTACTCAGCTTATTTATTCAGTTGGTCCCAATAATTTTTTTTAAGAGATCTAAAAGCTGACCAAATAAATCTTATACTTAAAACAAGGACAAAGCTCTTTAACCACAACTACAGCTCGCACAAACGGGACTTACGCTCCATTTGCACGATCTCTAAGCGAAATGAGGTAGAAGATATCTTCCATTTTATCGCAATCTGCCCAATACTTGGTGAATTATGCTTCCTACATTACACGAGAGGGTCCCTTAAACCTTAAGAGTTCTCAGTGGTGACCAGGCTTGGAACCTGCTTTTCAATTTTGTAAACATGCTCCAAATTATTCCAACAGCTTTGATAATTCGTGAGCATATTTTGATTGCCTTGAATTTTTCTTAATTACTGTACCTTAAAAACCTTTCAATTCAATTTATTAGTTTATTTCATTTTTTTTGCGAACATTGTAGTTTCTTACATTAACGGACATGACATATTGTCAATTTTTGACAGACAACAGGTTTTGCAATTTTAATTTTTTGTTTGTTTAAAACATATTCATGAACTATATATTTATTTCCAATAAAGAATAAAAGTAATAATGATAATAATAATAATAATAATAATAATAATAATAATAATAATAATAATAATAATAATAATAATAATAATTATAATAATTATAATAATAATAATAATAATAATAATAATAATAATAATAATAATAATAATAATAATAATAATAATAATAATAATAATAATAATAATAATAATAATAATAATAATAATAATAATAATAATAATAATAATAATAATAATAATAATAATAATAATAAAACTATTTTAAAGTCCAAGCTGAATAGTGGTAATAAGTGCAAGGCCGTCAATACTTGGGCAATCCCACTGCTGATAAACTCATTCGGAATCATTAAATGGACACCCACGAATATCTCGAATATCCAAATGTTAGTACATCCATCTCAAACAAAATTCAGCCACAAGCGCAATTGAAAGCGTCATGCTTCCACGCGAATTAGGAGGCAGTGGTTTAACCAACTTTGGTCAATTGCATCATCAACAGCAAATAAACCTGCGATCCTTTTTTCAAAACACACCATCTAACCTATTGAAAGCAGTTACATTAAGTGACAATGAATGCTCACCTAAGAACAACTGTTTTGCTGGACACCTGCAACACTGTAAGAAAATTCCTCCAAAAATAAATAAAAACAAGACACCAAAGGCTGGACTACCCCCCAGGATGTTTATTCCCAGGATAGGTGCTTTTCCAGCGTATGAGCTAAGAATGAAAACACAAATTCAATAATAATAATAATAATAATAACGTCTAAGAAAAAAATGACAGTAAGTTATATGCAATTAAGTTTGAGCTCCTTTTGAAAAATCAATCTGCTGGAACAAAATTCTCGCGAAGATCCTTCAAGCTAACATATTCCCTCAAATCAGTTCCCTGAATATACACATCAATTGACAATAATAACAATAATTACGAATATATTCCACACATGCGAACCATGTGTGATGCTAACAATTGAATAATAATTTAATAACAAGAACCTCCATATAGTTAATAATAATAATATTTTATAAACAACACGCGCACACAATTTCGTATTTTGTCGAATTGAAGTGGGAACATGTGCACACAGACAACCATATCAATCACGTCACTAAAGCTATACGCTACATTACTCTTCTTTCACGTAAAGTTAAAGGTACCATCATCATTTAAAATGATGGAAAAACAAATAAAAATGCGCACTTAAACATTGATGAAAATGTGAAATTGCTTTATTTTGTTATTCAGAGCAGTGATGAATGAATTCCCCGGAAGACGTTGTTGTTGTGCTAGAACGTGATGCTTAATAAGGCTGCAATTATGTCATGGTAGACAGACTTTGCTTTAAGATTTAATGGCAAATTGTTTCGTGTTGTACTTATTATTGTCGGAAAGCTCATGTTCCACAACCATGAGTCTTCTTGTGAGCACGGATCTTGCTGCTTTGTGTTATGATTGATTCAAGAAATGGCATTCAAATGCAGGTATGATTCGCGAAGAGAAAATTTTGCTGTTGTATAACAAAAGTATTGTCAAACGAAATATAAAACCACTAGCGGTCGCCTACGAATTCATCCGCGTAGATTTCGTGAAATGACCATTTCACGCCACTCGGCGACGCTTAAGCGTGCAAATTGTCCAAACAGTGTAAAAGGAAATTTTTATCTATATACATAAACTTTCCTCAACGATATGAAAATAAGTGTGAAAACAATTAAACATTCTTAAATAAGAAATTAATTTTAAATAAAAACGTAAGGTTTTATACACTTTTTAACAAGGGACACTTTTAAAGATCAGGTCCTAGATTCACCGTTTGCGTTTGCGTGTGCGTGTTTTATATTGGGTTGGCAACTAAGCAATTGCGGATTTCACTCACAGATGGCTTTAGTTGAATTTTTTAGATTTGCTGACTTAATCGAAATGTCAAATACATTTTCTTGTTTGATAGTTGGTACTTCAACTGTCAATCAGTAAAATAATTCTTTTGATCGGTCGTGTAGTTTTTGTTTGGCGTCTGTTGAAAAATGGAAAATCAAAACGAACGTTTACGTCATATTTTGCTCGCATCGCAAACTCACAAAAAGTTTTGTGCTATTCATGGTGACGAAGCTTTAAAAGAAAGTGTCAAAATTGGTTTGCCAAATTTCTTTCTGGTGATTTTTCACTCAACCAATTGACAAATTGAAAAGGTATTGTAGTCCATCATGACAGCGCAAGGCCACACACATTTTTGGTCACTGTGGCATGAAAATATTTAAATGGACAATCGGGATTATGATTCAAGAATTTTAACTTGGCACTGGAATCGGTCACTTCGCTTCGAAGGGAGTAACAGCGCATGTTTGGTTGCACTTTTTTAAGCATGAGGCTGCTTCATTTTACTGCCGGGCAAGAGACAGTCGCTTGTTGAAGGCCTTAACGACAGAAATCTAACAATTTGGACACAGGAAACAATTGCTGAAGGAGCTGCTGCCATACACTCCACTGACATCGTTTCGACAAGTAATTTATCTGCTCAAATGCTCAGAAAATTCTGAACAGGGATTTGAATTTGTTTCAACTAAGTCCCAAAAATTTGCCAATCTGCTCGGAATTTTGCCAGAGCAGTCACTCTTGTTTACTTGGTATATGAAGCTTAATGCATTGTGGCTCCTCGTTTTGTGGCAATGTACATTATTTATGGAGAATCTATGCCGAAAAGAAGCTCATTTGCTGGAGGCTCTGGCATAACGTGGAGCTTACTTAAGGGTAAATGTTGGTAAAGCAATCTGTTGCGTGCTTGTTGCTCGATTTCAGTTCATCTTACCGTATTATTCCATTCGGCCTGCGACCTTAGAGCGCCAAACTTGATATTCGATTTCGGGTTAGACGAAATAGTGGCTTCGTCGATTATTTGTTTCCTTTAGAATACTGAAAGATACTTAGAAATTCAAAGGCATCAAAAAATTGACAAAAACGGTCGGAATGATGATGTCAAATCGTACCTGGTTCGGTTTTTTGCTGATAAAAACCAGAAGTTTTATGAACGTGGAATTATGATGCTGCCTAAAAGATAGCAAAAGTTCATTGCTCAAATTGGGCAACTCATTACAGAATAAAGTTATTTTGTTCCATGAAAAAATTGTCTTTTATTTTCTAAAAAAAATCCGCATCTATTTAGTTGCCAACCTGATATATCTGAACGGCCCCAGAAGCTTTATTATGACAGTTGAACTCATCGGTCATTGTCAGTCACTTGCGAGGGGTGAGGCCGTGTAAAATGTCAGATTTTGTCACACGGACGTGAGCCCGGGACCTTACGTTCAGCACGCCGACGGACTTACCACTAAGCCTGGGGCACCCGCAATTTGTTTATTAATCTTTCGAATGAACCTCCATGGTAATCAGAGGCTATATAATATCCGTTTTAATAAGAGGGCCTTTCGTAGCGACTTATTTTGTAATAAAGGCCGAGCTGTCGAGCGGATGCATTTTCTACGAAAGCTGCTTTAACGGCAAGAAATTTTTCATTGCTTTCAATAGAAAAGTTGTAGATGTACTGAAATGTTATATATGTTTAGGTCACTACACAAATTATTGAAAAACGACTCAAAAATATATTTCAAATTAATTTCAATCGGCCAGGGTTAATTTAAGCCAAATTAAATATATAATTTCGAAGTGGGCTTTATTTATTTAAAGTTGCAGTGAATATATAGGGGCATTTAATAAATTATTGCACATTGATTTGGTATTACGCTACCTTACAACTGAAAAAAGTGTAGATTTTTTATTAAAATATCACAGATAAAGAATAAAGAATGGAAGGAAAAGCTACTGGCAACCTTCAGAAGTTATTATTCTAATGGTTCTGATAAGAGAGAAGAGGAGGAAGCAGTACTAACACAATCAGACCGACCTTACAAATGTGGACTTATAACATTTAAATATAAAATGTTAACATGTAAATAAACACAACTTCAATAAATAATCATATGAATAAATAACAAGAAATACTAAATCAATAAATTATATTATAAATATGCATATAAATGATTAAATAAATATATAAATAAATAAATAAATTAATAAGTAAATAGATAAATTAATAAATAAATAAATAAATAAACAAATAGAAGGTAAATATATACATATTTTATAAATAAATAAGAAAATAAATAAGGAAAATGTTAATAAACATATATGTATACAAATAAATAGCAAATAAGCTATAAATAATAAAAATTCTGGGGGTATTAAGGTCTAGAAATTTAAAAAAATCGATTTTTTTATAGTTTCAAAGTTTATCTATTCAAGAATATATCTACAAAAGGATTTTTCAAAATTCCAATTATTTTCGGAGATATCGGTATTTTGCTGACCCGGCATCCAAACTGGTTCGACCGGAACTAATCGAACAAAAGACATAAGGGATTCTCCGTCTACCTGAATCCATATTTCTCGGTAAAACCTTTTGTCCTTTGTATATATTGTAATACAAGAACCCAAGGTGACTTGTATCTTTTATATTTAGTTTTCACTTACATCCAGCTGCTAACAGTTGAATTCTAAGCTTCAAACCACGTGGACTAACATATGTGCATTTTTAATGAAGGCTTCATTCACATTTTAAAAACGATGGAGCTTATGGGAATGAAAATTGGCCCGGAAGCTCATTCATTTGCTGTGAAACGAGACAACGCCCCGAATTGACCGCACCGAGACGCGAGTATCCAACGCATCAAAGGAGGCCAGAACTGCTCGATATGAAGAGAGAAACGCGGAAAATAGTTTTTTCAAAGTCGAAGAAGGTCCGATGTATGAAGCAGGAATGGCAGTTTGAATAAATATAAGTCTACAATATCATTTCATAACTAAGACTGCGAAAAACTTAACGCGAAACTTTTAACGCGTTTTTCTCGAACTGTCTTTTTCAAAACAATACCCACGATTTCTCAGGTTCTACTAGCCCGATTTACCTGAAATTTTTAAGAGAGTCTTCTTTATAGACTTGTCTATGTCTGGAACTATCCCCTATTTCTATTCTATTACTTTTTTTTTTATTTTAAATTCGAAACAGTAAAAAAAAGTGGTACTAAAATGTTTTGAGACCCCCACTTCATCAACTGCTAATTTTGGAAATTTTAAACTTCTTTAATTTTTTGATTTTTTTTTGCATTCTTATTATGTTAATAAATAACTAATAAAAAAATAGATACTAAAAATATTAAATGCCTTGTTTTATGACACTTAAAAAATTAAATGAAATTCATGGCTCTAGACTAGAATACCGACTTCAATACCCAGATCAGATCAGGCCAAGTTATAGCGTTCAAATAATTTCTGTAATATCATTTGGACTGTTTCAGCTCAGTTTATTTGGGGCAACTTGTAATTTGCGGATTTGGCTGTAAGAACAGTTTCCCCAAACTAGAGAGCCGTAGAGCATTATGACTCGGAAGATCATTTTAAAATTACTTACGCTTTGATTGTAATATTGATTTTGTTTATAACTTCGCTTTTATGTAGAGAGTAAGTAAGAGTTTTGTCTAGGTGTACCCCAAGATATTTAGCCTTTGACCCCCAATCGATCTGTACACCATTCATTTGTGGAAGGTTCCTTGGCAGGAGATAAGTCTTCCTTTTCCGTGTAAATAGGACAGCCTGAGTCTTTGATGCATTTAACTAAATTTTCCAATCATTAAAATATGTTTTAATGGCGTTGATAGCGGATAGCAGATTGAATTCAATATTGGAACCAACCGAATCTGAGGAAACGATACAGGTGTCATCGGCAAATATAGCAAATTTGATTCGATATACGATGAATCTGACTGACTTTGTTATGGTGTAATCTGAATCCAAACTGCTCAGCTGGGATAATGTTATGAGCATCAAGATGAGCCACCAACTTGTTTTTTTCAAAACATTTGCTTATTGAGCTGAGCATGTTAATTGGCCTAAAGTTGCTTGGCAAACTTGGAATTTTTTGGGGTTTCAATATTGGTATTGCCTTCGCGGACTTCCGAGCGTTTGGAAAGTATCCAATATTAAGGCAACTATTAAATAAAGCCTGCAAAGACTTTATACCTACATCACGGAGGTGCTTAAGGTATACGTTCCGAATATTATCAAAACCTGGAGATTTATATGGCTTAAGAGTGTTCTGTATATTTTCAATATCGGCAATTGAAACACGAGGGTTGCCTACTGTGGTATTGGGGATATTAATTCAATTGATCGATTCGTTAACCGCAGTCACAATGTTAAGGCTACTCGCTGTATTACAATTAATTGTATGATTTTTAAGGAACGGAACAGTTAAGGCTGTCTGATAGTTTCACAGTATCGCCTATATCAAATGTAGGCCTATGAGAGTTTTTCTTCTTAATAACTTAAACTATGTTCCAGAAGGGTTTATTGGCTTTTTGTAAACATTGGAGTTTGTGATTCCATTTGATGTTTCTAACTCTGATCACTTGATCTTTTATAATTAAAGTGAGTACTTTCACTTCAGATAGGAATCAGAGATCTCGGGTCCTTCTCCATCCTGCTCTAAAACTATTTCTGACTTTGATTAGTTCCCTGATATATCTTGCACTTTCAAGCACACTTGAAGTAAAAACCGTAGCAAGCTCGTCTATTTGTTGGACTAAACTTTTCCAGAAGTGGAAACTTATTTTAATATTTCAACTTGAAAAAACGAATTATTCTTTCTAAGAAGTAAAATTATTATGAAAAAATGAGTTATATTTTGGGGTCAATAAGCAATCGCAACTTAAAAATATTTTGATATTTATAGGTCCTGTAGAGGAAGCATTGACGACGATTGAAGCACAGACAACCCGGGTTGGTCTTAGAATCAATGAGGACAAGACAAAATATATGTTGCCAATTGACAGCGACAATTTTGAGGTAGTACAGGGATTTATCTCGGGACTTATAGTATATATCCTCTACACGCATCCAGAGAATGGATAACAATGCAACAGCCAAGAGAGTCTTCGAATCGATGAAGAACACGAAGACCGAACGTTTGGTTCATGGATTAAGCAATGGAAAGATAAGTGGCCAAGTGCGATTTTGACTCAAACATAGGTTCCGCACCACCACCAGAGAATTGAAAACAAAATTTCTGAATGAAAAGCCGCACAAATAGAAGGTTTTTTTAAGCAGTTCGGCTGACACTCTTTGGGTACGGAACCCTAAAAATAATATTTGTCCTCTTTTCGAAATATCATTGATATTCATTTTCAAGCAAATAAATTTTGCTTCTCGTCAAGGAAATTGTATGCTTATAATGTTCGGACAATGAGTACGATTTAGTGTCAGCGGACCAATTTGAGTTCTTTAACTTTTCTACTTACATGAATCTACGCAGATGGAGGAGTGGGCGATAGCTGGTAAGACTTATTTTGAATTGCATTCAAATTCATTAAATTATCTTCTTGTGGAGCTTTCTTCGCAATTCAAACATGCAAAACAGGCCTGGTTCATCTCCTTCATCGAACGTCCCGGACGTAGAATTCCCTTGGAATTTTTTAAATAAAAGCCTCCAGTGACCATGGCAATGTGACCCTTTTTTCAAATTGCCAATTATGTTCCGATTATAAAGCTGGGCTCAGTTGCGCTCCATGGTGACTTCGTTCGACCTTCGGTTTCGTCCTCGTCTACGATTTGAAGGAGCCTCTGAAAAAATCATAAGGGGATATGCGGGAAGTGTGGGAATCATCTGCATTGACTGACTTCTGATACCTTTGTAAGTCGAAACTGTGGCAGTGACCTGTTTGTAGGAACTACAGCAGTTATTGTTTTCTGTGTCTGAACTGTGGGATTACGAAAGCTTAACTATCTTGTGCTCGGCAAAGGAACTTACTAGCCTCATTTAGGTCTATTTGCTCGGCGGCGTGCCACCAAACGTTCGCCGAAAGCCTGATTACAGGGCGAGTCAAAATTCTTTCTTTTTTTTTATTATTAATTGGCCATTTTCTTAAACTGCAAATAGCATTATGGATTAATTATTAAGAAAAAATCCTTAATTTTTTTGTTGCCAGCGCGTTTCATAAGCCACTCGATATATATTCAGTCGACAAAACAAAGTTAAAATGGGGCAAATCTGTTAAGTAGTAAAGCCCCAAGCCGAGCTCCAAGAACCTAATAGTACCTTGTCTTATGTGCATTTTAAGTCGCCTATTTTAATGCTTGGATAACCCTACGCACGTACTCTTTTTTATTATCATCGTGAGTGCTCTCATGAGAACGTAGTCTTCTACTAAGACTTAAGACAATTTTTCAAAATCCTTTCCATCGCAATTCAAAAAAGAGCAATGCACCATCAAACATAATTTATGGTATAACTTTTTCAACATGAACGAATTTGAAACGAGGAAGGCAAGTACCTCCACGCGCCTAGGATTAGGTATCAATGATGTACGCGTACATAAATATGTATGAATAAAAAAGATACATACATATGTATGCATGTACATATTTTAAAATGTCTTTTTCCATGATTGATTTCAATGACTCCAGCGTGTCTGCCGTATTTATTATAATACATGTATTTATGTATATTCATATTTTTGAATCTTGTATAAATGAGGGTTTTTGGGCGAAATAATTCCAAATAAATATTTACCTTTGGTTAAGAGCACCATTAAATTGACGTGAAACAGCCTTTGGGAAAGCTATGGATACGATGAATTTACATTTTTGAATTTATAATGTCGTCCATAGAAAGGATGCGTGTTTAAGGAATATTTCATCATCATACAACTGCCAAATGTAGTACCTCTTCTTAAAGGGAAAATAATGCGTGCGTATTAATAATAGCGCAGATTGTATGAGATGAAAGATGGAAGAGGTGATTTCATTTTCCCAAAAGATTAATAAAGAATCTACAACCAAGCAATGAAAAAAAGATATTATTTAAAAAATAGAAAATAATAAATAACAAATAATAAATAATAAAAACTAAATAGTAAATAAGTTAACGATAATAATCAATAAATAGTTATTATATTATAAATAAATAACTAAAAAATAGGTAATGTTAGCATTATTCTATACAAGAATGCTAGTATAGTTAATATAAAGATGAGTGATTTTAATTTATAATGAAATGGGTAAGTTGTCTAATATAAGATTATGTCGGTTTGAAACACGATTTTTTATATTTGGAGCTAAGTTCAGCAATGCGTTCCGATACCATTTCAATTTCGGTTAGTGTATGGAGTTCGTTTGCCGAATAGACCATGGTAGATTCATCATTATGAATAATTCGAAGCCTACGCAGATGGATTTTCGCATATTTTCCTAATACAGGCGATCCGTCAAACATGATAGCATGGAAAATAGAGTTAAATTTTAATATTATATCTCCTTGCTAAGTTTCGATTTTCTGCAAATGAAAGGGTAAAGGACACTAGTGGTAACGTTTACCTTATTTATTATTTCCTGGACATGAATCTTGAATGTAAAACGTTTTTACAAGTGCACCCCAATATACTAAGCTCTTGCCTTCCACACCATCTGGCCGTTATTGAGTGTTAAGTCGTTGCTGGGAAAAACACAAGCTCAGAATGATTTTTGCTTCTTTCCATGCAGAATTAAAGCAACCTTACCTTAAACAGTTTTTGAATTACTACACTTTATAATTTATACCTTCAATGGGAAGTTGTTTAAAGCAAGCATTTTTTTTATAAGTTAGTTAATATGCTTATAAATTAACTTAATGAGGCCAAATCTTCATCTATAATTTGATAAAGTTCACTCAGCAAATGTATAGATTGCTCTACAGAAGCCTGAATGGGAATGTGGTTACTAATTGGCAAGTTATTTCAGCCTTTCTCAATGTTCGATAGCAACAACAAATGTTTCCATTCTTGAAAGGGTAATTTAGTTTTTTTTCTTTATTACCCTTACTATATTCCAAAAGGGTTCTGTCATCTATTCTAAACTGTGCAGCTTTCGACTCCATACCAGGTTTCTGAAGTAGTTGAGATGATAGTATTTTTTACAAGAGCACTGAGACTTTCAACCTCTATAAGGTTAATTGAGTCCCTAGATCTCATCCACCTAGATCTGTAACTATTACTAACCTTAATAAGCTCTAAGATAATAGAAGGCAGGGGATCTGTTTTTTCAAATCTAATATTTCTTTTCGATGCCGGAGATTGGACACTTTCCAAAATAGCAGCGGTAAGAAAACTAACACTTTGATCAGTGTCATTAGTCGCTGTGGACCGTTGCAGTTTCGAACGCATACCATTTTTGTATCTCCCCCAAATTGCAAAATCGAAAAACGTAGGTTGGATTGGAGACAGGAGGAGGCTACAAAATACCGGCAGGTGGTCCGAACTTATTGAGCGTTGTATGCGTCGTGAAAGGGTTAGGTGTTAGGTGTTTATCCTTTAATTTGATGAGATGTAGGTGGGCGTTGGTAGACAAAGGATTAGCCCTCCAGCAACCCCTTGACCTGTGTCTGCAATTTAGATCGGAACCTATCAAATAATTATCGTTTATGCTGACTAGCTTTCTTATGTCATTTCGGAGGTCAATGCGCTTTTTTGAATATTGGAAAAAAATTTGCACATAATGTAAAATTATGTAATAATTCAATTTAAAGAAAAAAACTGAATTTTTTTCCAAATCTTCAGTCTGAAATTTTATTTTTCAAAAACTTTTTACCTAGCCAACTTGAGCCAAACATCTCATGGTATATTTTGTAATTGTTTGTAGTTTCCGTTTAAAGTTAATTTTTTAGAAAATTTTCTTTTTCATCTAAACTATGCGATTTTCGTCTTGCCTTGACCTAGCCTATTATCTTTAGCCTCTTGCAAATCACCCTGTTGATTGAGTTAAAACTATGTTATAAATGTTGTAATAATGAAAACAGACCCGTTATCGATATGACCAAAATGAAAAGGCCTAAGTTCGGATTGCTCCTTCACTGTACATATTTGGCAGATAAGGTGCAGTTTCTGTTTCGAAACCTGAATAAATGGCGCGATGGTAAAAAAATTGCCAACAATAAAGAGAGAGAGAGAGAAAGATGGTTTTCACTACAAATAAATATTAAATTGAAATTCACTGAGAAAAGTGTATGGACCTGAAATAAGTTTAAACTTAGTTTGTTTCGTTTAACGAAAAAAGTTATCACGAAAACTTCTCATGATATTTTGAACAACCAAAAAATGTAATGAGAGAAGATCAGACATAAGCTAACTTTGTTTTAAGCTAACTTTATTATAAATATATCTTTCTCGTTAATATGCTGTAAGTGTTGTTGCTTTAGAAGTGTTTTTTATTTGCTCACACTTGAAATCGTTTTATGTCACACATCTTGAGGCAAAAAATCAAAAAGAAAATCAGCAAGTAAGGCATTTATTGTTGCGAATCAAAGTAACATTATACCAAGATCACGTGCATCTACTTCCAAATCTTATATCTAATTCTACTTTCATCTCATTTATATTCATTGCGACAATGTTAAGTCTTTCGATGTTTACCCCAAGATATAACCCTCTTTCTGTTAAACCACATCAGAAGTAGAAACCAAACGATTACGTGTCGTTCATGTGAATAAGTTCCCCAATTTATCATCCTTGCCAGGCAACTCCACCATTCTACAAGCAGTCGTTTCTCCTCAAAATAAAGCGACGCCCTTATTATTAATAATTAAGTGATTAATGATGTTATAAACATGTCTTAAGTCAAATTACATTCAACAATATATTAAAGTGCTTCTGTTCTCCATCAAAGCATCAAGCTTTTGCATGACATAAAATTTCCCTGCAAAATCAAATAAGGATACTCTACCCTTGTATCACAAGAATCAATTACCCACACGTTTTCAAAGTTTTTAACTGCCTCAATCGTACCCGAATTTTCGAAACAAAAGGCATTCGAAACGAGAAACAAAACTTTCCACGCGTAATCCCTTTTCAGGTTTAACAAACAGAAAACAACACTCGTTGTGATGCCTTGTTTTCCATGTTTTAATTTAAAACTTTCCTCCAATAAGTACTTTTACAAGGTCTGTTAATTTAGCTCGATTTTTGTAAACAGACTTTTCGTTTTTTAATCTAGAGTTTACCAACCTCCACTATAAACAAAATCGTATTTCAAGGCTGAAGGATTATACACATATGTAAGTATGTCCGTCCTGCGACTTTCAAAAGCAATGTGCGATATGTGTTGTCGAAAACCTTACGGCTTGTGGCATTATATCCGAGAAGATTCACATTCTGAACATACAGGGTGGCATGAAAATATTTAAATGGACAATCGGGGATGATGATTCAAGAATTTTAACTTAGCACTGGAGTCGGTCATTTCGGTTCAAAGGAAGTAACAGCGCACATTTGGTTGCACTTTTTTAAGCATGAGGCTGCTTCATTTTATTGCCGAGCAAGAGACAGTCACTTGTTGAAGGCTTTGAGACAGAAATCTAACAATTTGGAAAGAGGAAACATTTGTTGAAGAAGCTGCTGCCATACTCGTCGCTGTCACCGTTTCGACAAGGAGTTTATCTGCTCAAATGCTTAGAATATTCTGATCAGAAAATTCTGAACAGGGATTTGAATTGGTTTTCAAATAAAGTTTAAATAAGAAGCAAACTAAGCCGCAGAAATTTGCCAATCTGCTTGAAATTCTGCCAGAACAGTCACTCGTGTTTACTTGATATATGAAGCTTAAAGCATTGTGGCTCCTCGTTTTGTGTCATTGTACTTTATTTATGGAGAATCTATGCCGAAAAGAAGCGTATTTGCTGGAGGCGCTGGCATAACGTGGAGCTTACTTAAGAGTGTATGTGGGTGAAGCAATCTATTGCGTGCTTGTTGCTCGATTTCAGTTCATCCTTCCGTGTTATTTCATTCGGCTTGGGACCTTAGAGCGCCAAATTTGATAATCGATTTCGGGTTAAACGAAATGGTGGCTTCGTCGATTATTTGTTTCCTTTAGAATACTGAAAGACACTTAGAAATTCAAAGACATCAATAAATTCACAAAAACGGTCGGGCTACCAAACTGATTCAAAACTTTCGACTAACGCATCCAATGTTTTATTAAAAGAACTGGTGGAGTTACGTAACCTGCGAGACAGGAGCAGTAAGTCCATTAATTTTTTCGTTGCGTCTTCACCATCGGTACAGATTGTTATTTCCGGAAGGTGTCATTTCGCGTGCCTACTCAGCCAAACGCAGATTCCTTTGCACACCATCAGCCACAGTTGCTGGGTCGTAATGTGAAGGAAGAGGGCTATTTGTTTTGTGAGTTTGATTTGTTTGTTTTGCAATTGATCACAGCTTAACGCGGTCGCAAGAAATATTAAGTGCAATAAAGCTTAATTTGGACTGCGTCTATTCAGCAAAAGTCGGGAAATTTAATGTGGTGTCTGAAAATGACTAAGTTAAGAGAAAACACGTCCAGACTTTTCGAAGGTAACACTTCAAATCAAATGTGTAGCTTTTATAATAAATGCATGTCTTAAAAGACAATATTCCCCAAAGTCGTGGACAATGGCGAAAATAATTCCAATTTTGAAATCGTGAAAGCCGCCTGATAGTTCATCAAGCTATCGACTTAAGCAATTTGAGCAAACTTTACGAAAAAGTCTTAAGGGAAAAAGTTTAAAAAATTGCTTCTGATTTCGAAATTCTGCCTGATGAACAATTCGGCTTTAGATCATCTCATAACACAGCTCACCAGGTTCGCAGAATATGTAATGAAATCAAAGATAACCGTGATATAGACAAATCTACAGCAATGCAATAGAGAAGGCATTCGACGCAGTTTTGCACAACGGCCTTATATTTAAAAGTTTAAAGTTTGAATTCCCAGTTTATCTGTGTAAAATTTTAAAATGTTTTCTGTCTTACCTTTATATTCGAGTATATGTCAATAATTCATGTTAAAATCTGTTATATTTTGATTTTGGTGTTCCACAAGGTTCTGTCATTAGCCCCGTTCTGTATATCATATATACAGCCGATTTGCCTGATATCGCAGGATGCAAATCAGCTATTTACGCTGACCATACTGCCATATTTTCATCCCATGAGTTTGCTCTCACAATGCCATGAAAAGACTTTAAGAATATTTCAATAAAGGGAAAATCAAAGTCAACAAAGATAAATTGCAAGCTATCTTTTTCACGCGTAGAAGAAAGCCTTGTTATATTCCAATAATGCAGTTTCGGGTTAACAATACGGAGATCAAATGGCAATCATCCGTGAAAAATTTAGGAATTGAACTTGATTCCAAATTGACGTTTAAGGAACACATTTCGTCAACAATAAAAAAAGTCAATATTGCAATAAAATTGTTGTATCCTTTGAACAACAAAAAATCCCGATTGTCAATTGATAATAAAATTTTGATTCATAAAGTTGTTTTTCAGGCGATACTCCTCTACGGATGTCAAATCTAGGGTGAGTGCACAAAGTGTCACTTGAAAAAACTGCAAGTTGCACAAAATAAACTACTTAAAATGATGCTTGATCTACCTTTGCATTATTTTACACCGACCTCCATAATAAAGTGAAAGTTGAATTGCTCTCTAAAAGAATCCAAAAACTTACCGATAAGTTCATTGTATGGTGTTTAATCGCAGATAACGGTCTTATAAATCAACTTTTCCCTTTAAATCATCACTTGGGATTGGTTCTTTTCTTTTTTTTTCGTTTTGTTTTTTGCTCGGGCATTTCATACTTTTCTTTGAAATAAATATAAAATTATTTATTTACATTCATTTACTGTTATTATGTGTTCATATTTTTTGTCATTTATTTATTATTTTCCTATTTATTTATTTTTGCTTTGTTTGTTAATTTATTTATAAATAAATTTAAACCATTTATTTTCTGATGTAATCATATACTTATTTATTAATTTCTAGTTAATCATATATTTATTATTTTATTTAATTTATTTTTTTATAAATTTATTTATTCTAATTATTTCCTTACCCATATAGTGATTTAAATATATATAAACATATTTATTTGTTCATTTATTGTTTAACTTATATTTAACTGACTGTGATATTATTGTATATTCCTTAATTTATATATATATATTTATGTAGATATATTTTTTTCTTCTTGCCATATTAAGGTTTTATTAGTACTTTATCCTTCAAACTCTATTTAATACTTTATCCCATTCAACAAATAATTAAATAATATTAAAGTTGAAAGATGTTAGAAATCATTTAACTGTAAAATGTGCGGTAATATATCAAAAACTGTAGAAATTGTGTACAAAATAAACAATCGAATCAAGTAAAATTTTTATTTATTCGAACGAAGAACAGAGACAGCTTCTTAAAAATGTTAATGGAATTTTTTTCCTGGAGCTTCAATAGAATTCCTTTCAACTATATTTAGTACCAACAAGATGAGGCAAGTTCACCTGAACCCAGTCCTAATTTGGCAGAATTACGAACAAATTTTTACGAAAAGACCATTTCAATAAACTGTACTAATCGATGGTTCCGCAGGACGCCAGAACTGAATGCACCTGAATTTTTCTTATGGCGATAGTGCAAATAGGAAGTCTATAAAATCAATTCATTTTGAATAAAAAATGTATACATGCGTCACTCAATGCGGACTCCATTTGAGCTCCATTTAAAAAAAAAGAAAACTCAATTAAAATGTATTATTTTTAAAATTTAATAAAACTTATAAAATAATATGAATTACAAAAAATGACAAATACAATAACAAATTTATATGAGTTTTCACTGTAGCCACCCTCTACTGTATACTCAGTTTAATATCCAATTTATTTATTAATTAACCTTCAACGCTTATTGTGTTGGGACATAAGCATGATGCTCCAAATATAGGGAACTTTATATGAGCGTTTATTTGATTTAGGCCTTATGCTTGTCCTGCGGAACGAAATTTTGCAAAAAATAAATAAAAAGAAAAGTAAAAAGTTTCTCCAAACTTTTGCAATTCAGGTGAATCCTGCAGAAAGTTATATGCAAAAGGTTTCCTTTGTTCTTAAGTAAGTTGACCCCAAATAAATATCATAAAAGAGAATATTTTACGGCTGCACAAGTTCCAAAGAAATTATACAAGACTCAAGACAGCCTTTTTTCGAAAAGTTTACAATGGGAACCATCCATTTTCAGAGTTGAAAAATAAATGCTTTCCACACCGAAAGACGAATACTTGGTTTCTTTTTCTAAAATCGCTAACCTTCAAATACAAGTATGTGATTGTTTTTTAAGCCAGCGGCTATTGTAGATTGTGTTAAGGGCACAGCATATACAAGGAACTTAGTAAAAAGGCATCAACAGATCTTTCCTTTATCCTTACATCGGCTGGGGGTGAGTTCCTTTGGATTGTGGCGATAGAGGCTCTGCGCATTTCGATTGTGTGAAGAGGGTTTTGTGTGCAGGCATTCGACCCAACAATTCAAAACTCTATTAAGGCAACTGGATTTAAGGTGTGAGATTAAATTTGGGTAAATAGCAAATTTTTATGGTTTCAGGTAAGAGTTTGTGACCTGAGAACCTGAGCTTGCCTTGTGGGAATTGGATGAATTTTATTACAAAAAAAAAGGTATCGGGGAGCGATAAAAAATTTATTGAATATTATTGTGACCATTGTGTAAGTACATTTCCACAATTGCCTCAACTACACTGGCATATTTTTTGTCTCAGCATAAGTAGCGGTATCGAGAAAGCATTTTTAAAAGGGAAAATGTGGCAATTTTTATTAAAGGTTAATTTGGTCATTTAACGGAATAAAGAAAATGGAATGAATTTGGTTGACATTTTACAAGAATAAGATTTAAAACTATATCACCGAATGGTAAAATTTCCATGAAATAATGTCAAATGCAAAAGTTTCAAACAAGCATATTTGAAGGTTTTAAGGTTTAAAATTAAGAAATAAAGGGTTTTTCAACAGGGACGCTACAAAACTAGAGCGACAGGGACTGCAAAAGACGCCATATTTCTCGCAGGTCTTTTGTCATTTCTCTTCAGTAAGGTTTGCCATCTCATGGTGGAAAGAAATACGTCCCAAAAACGAGTCGAAATTATTAAAATTTACTACCGAAATTCGGAGTCAGTGGCCTCAACGTTAAGAGCACTACGTACAATTTATGGTCGTCATAATCGTCCTAGCAGATCAACAATTGAGCGTCTAGTGGAAAAATGTTCCCGTGCCAGTGAGACAAAGAAGTGCCCGTAGTGTCGAGAATATTGCTGCCGCTGAGGCTTCAGTTGCAGAAAGCCCAAATGTGTCTCTCACACGTCGTTCTCAAGCGTTGGGCATCTGTGTGACGTCGGTGTGGCGAATTTTGCGAAAAGATCTTGGCCTTCATCCTTACAAGATTGAATTGACGCAAGAACTGAAGCCACTTGACCACCAGAAGCGTCTGGCTGATTGGCTCCGTCAATAAACAAAATATGCGGTATTGGTCAGGCAGCAATCCACACGTACTCCATGAGTCATCATTGCATCCCGAAAAAATTACGGTTTGGTGTGGTTTATGGGCCGGCGGCGTCATTTGGCCGTACTTCTTCCGTGATGATCAAGACCAGCACGTTACTGTGAATGGAGATCGCTACCGTTCAATGATAAGCCAGCGACGATTGGCGAACTTCGTACGAATATCGAACGTGAATTTGCAGCAGTATCGGCCGATTTATGCTTGAAAACCGTCGAAAATTGGATTCAGCGTTTGGACTTCTCCAAGCGTGCCCGCGGTGGCCATGCAAAAGAAATCGAGTTCCATACATAATGGCATCGAACGTATTTTCACAGGAAAAAATAATTTATTCATATCCAAAACCGTCTTTGTTTTATTTAAAAAAATAGAGTAGCGCTCTTATTGAAAAACCCTTTATATCAAGCTTCGGGCATGAAAATGAGGCTAAAGCGCATTCGTTCAGTTATTTTCTGAAGATTCCTTGACGAATAAGATGCATTAGTTAGTAACTCGAACTCAAACTCTTTGATCTTTGTCATGAGCACTGGTCTTGGCCTCTTTTCCACAAAATAGGGCTTTTTTTCTTGATTTCATCACTCAAACGCTGCAAAAAATTCGTATTATACTCGCGATTGCTTGGTTACCACTAAATAAATTGAAATTTATCCACGCTCATCCTGAAAAACTGATACCATCGCTTTTTTGGGACCAATTCTTCCGTCCATTGTTTTTGTCTATTCCTTTGAATTATGTATATATGGATTAATGGACCCATGCTTCATCTCAGCTTATGCACCGACCGTAGTCGACTTTACTGGTCTGAAATAACGCCAAACCTTTGGTTGAATCGTCAAGAGCCTTTTTTTGTTCCATGGCTAATAATCGAGGCACCCATCGGACGAACTACTTTCTCATATCAAAATGTCTTTCACATCTTTAAGTTGCTTACTCAACTACAGTGATATTTATCTTGGCACCTTGTACGGCCTCGCTTAAACTCTGAAACCAAGTATTGTAAGCGGAGCAGAACCTCTCAGAGTAGAATTCAGCTGATCTTTAATAATGAGAAAAATTACACCTTTCAAATGTAAGCACTTGACACTTATTTTTTCTTGATATACAAACCGACTAAGGGCTTTTACTATTAATAAATAAACAAATAATATTTCGTGTCCAAACTCAAAGCCAAAGCTTCTTTAAGATGCCCGCAGCTTTGCGATTTACATATAGAGGGTGGGTAATACTAAGACTACCTAAGCACTTTTCTTGAAGACTTCTGGAATCTTTTCTTGTTAAAATAAATTGTAAATGTAAGGCACTAGGTTTCAAACACCAGAAACGACGAAACACCACACACCTAAATATTTCACGTCATTGCGGGGTTCTTTTCAAATTTTTGAAGACCAATTTAATTATAACATCCTGCTTGTCGATACCCTAACTAATCCGCAATGTGACTTCATCATGAGGTAAGAATGAAAGCTTTCATCCACAATTATCATCAGAATTAAAACGAATATTTAACATTTCCACTTTACAGTAAATAAAATATAATTCGTATTTTACAATGTAATTATATTTCTCTATATTTTATTCAAAACGTTGTTTCGAACGAAAAAAAATTGGTTTGGGTGCATTCAGACCTGCCCATTTCATGAAGTTCCCATCCAAAATTGTAGATGCTATTTAATTTGCCCCTACCATCAATTTCACTTTGGTTTATATAAACATCATTCATTCCCTAAACAAATGCATTGCAAAAAAAAAAAACAAGACACGCGAGTTTGTACGATTTGCTTATTAAACATGAATGGATGGTTCGTTATTTTGGTTTTACTGTGGATTTTTTTTCCATTCATTCGATTTGTATTTTTTTGTATGCTTTGGTTGGGCATGATTTGAGATACTTTTTTTTCACCGGATAGAGTACTCCTTACCTCTGAAATATGAAAAATGAAAAACGGCGTTGAAATTTTCACGGCTACTGAGAGGCAGATTAGGTTAGTTGATCCTTTGATAATTAAAGCTTTAAAGCGGACCATAAACTGAGTAAGACCGTTTATCTACGTCGTGACTCACACATCGTCCACAAATACTCGAAATACTTAAGCTTCTTTCCAAAAACCTTTGCTTTCTCTGCCAAACAGGCGAACTAATAGTGGGATCCTTCGAAAGAAAAACCCTTTTTCGGATTTTTTGCCATATCTGCGAGGAGTGCGGTTGAATTACTGCAAGCCCCGCGAGCTATAATACAAAGATGTGCCCTTAGTTCGGGCGGAAACAGTCCGTTGACCACGCTGGAATATACCATATGTACCTCATTAAAACTCAAATATGTACATTTGTAAAAACATTCAATCCTGCCTTGATGTGAATGTGCATCTGTATGTGACTCCCTGTATCAACTAGTGAATAAAAAGTTTTCACAATTAACTTTCAGTGCTATAGGATACTCGTCCCATTCCAATGAAAGCAAATTAATTCCAGCGGTTCCTGAAAAAATATATAAAAAAATAGTCAACAAGGGATGAAAAAAATACGAAGTGTGGTTGAGCAGATTCTCAATATATTCAAAACGAGCACATCTCTGTTTTCATTATTTCATAACAGTAAATATAAGATAAATAAAATACAAGTATACTGATCACTGTATAATGATTTTTCAGTTTTAAATTCTTATACCCAATTTTCGCGATTCATACCTGCTAGAATTTTTTACCAAGAAAAATGTATTACCAGTGAATAGGTACATGCGATTTAAAGGCTTATAAGTAACTTTTATTAGAGTTTCGAAAATCAAATAAAAAGATGTTCCACCAGTTCAAGCGACAGTAAGATGACAAAAAACAAAAAGGAGGCCCAGCCTTAGCGGCAACACTCCGAGAATATCGTTTAGGTCTGCATATAACTTCAAATTCCACTTTAGCAGTTGCCATATAAGGTTCAAAAAGTGGAGTATCAGCCAGATTGAGGACGGCCAGACCCGAGTAAAAATAAAAGATGTACTTACAGCGGCCGAACAACTCTTGCGCGGCAGTTTGACGGGCATACAACGGCTTGAGAAAACAAAAATATGTCCGAACAATTTTGTACGGCTGTAAGCCCGGCCAAACAGCGGCTAAATTGAAAAAAAGAATCAGATGGCCGTTTATACAAGTGAACCACATCCAAACTGTGTCCGCGTCAACCGAAAAGGGAGAACTCAGTTGGTGTTGAGCTAATTTTTGCCGGGTGACCAAAGATGTCACGTGTGGCCTTGCATTGTTATGATGGAATACACCACCTTTTCGATTTGTCTATTCGGGCCGCTTTTCTACAACTGCATTTTTCAATTTTGTTATTTGTTTAATGTAGACATCTGGATTGATCGTTCGGTTGGGTGGTAAAAGTTCAAAGTAGACAATTCCTTTGTAGGCCCACCAACTGATGACATAACTTGCATTTGATGAATATCAGCTTTTGATGTTGTTTGAGATGGTTCACCTGGCTTGCTCCATGATCTTTTCCGATTGACATTGTTGTAAACAACCCATTTTTCATCACCAGTTATCAATCGTTTAGAAAATGGATCATTTTCATTAGTTTCTTTTACAAATCATAGATGTTAATGCGTTGGGTTAAATGATTTTCTTTCAGTTCATAAGGAACCCATATATCGAGTTTTCGAGCATAGCAAAGTTGTTTTAAGCGATTTTCAATGCATGTAGATGATACATCCGAATCGATTATTGCTTTGATTTGGTCGTCATCAACTTCAGCTGAAAGACAAGAGCGTTTTTCATTTTTGAGTGAAAAATCGTCAGAACGAAATATGGCAAACCAATTTCGACACTGCCGTTCTTTTAAAGCTTCGTCACCATAAACAGCACATAACTTCTTGTGAGCTTACGATGCGTTTTTTCCTTTCCGGAAATAAAAAAGCGAAATGTGACTTAAATGTTCGTTTTGATTTTCCATTTTTCAACAGACGCCAAACAAAAACTACACAACCGATCAAAAAAAAATTTACTGATTGACAGTTGAAGTACCAACTATCAAATAAAATAAATAAATAATGTGTTTGACATTTCGATTACGTCAGCAAACCTAAAAATTCAACTAAAGCCATCTATGAGTGAAATTCGCAATTACTTAGTTGCCAACCTGATACATATTGCGTATCTTCAAGCGTAGACACACGAAAGAGTCAACATTGATCACCACAAAAGGGGGTAAACGACGAAGTCCGAGTAAAAATACTTCATTTTTATTCGCACGGATGTACAGCGGCTGTTTATAAACGCAACTCAAAAAAGAAAATAAGTAAATGGAAAAAAATATACGCTTTATATATGACAAGGTAAGTAATTAGCCCGTAATACGCCTGTGGAATAGGCGTCCACATTTTTGTCGACAGCCGTCGTACTACCGAAATTTAGCCTTCAGTCCTTTACTGTATGGCCTTTGTAAAGCCCTTGTGCAGCCGTATAAAAAATCTGTAAATGCGTATCTGTCCGACAAGCGGACCACACGCAGCCTCCGTACGGCCAGTGAACTTGAACAACTGGGTGCTTTCGTTCGCCAACTGTAAAAAAAAAAATTTTGCAAAGACATCACAGCAGTTTTTTTTTTATATAATTGGATAATTGGCTCGCTCTTCAAGAGGATGTGAATACTCATATAATGCGTGTAGCACAGAGCGAGCGGAAGAATTAGGAGAAGAATGAAAGATTATATAGCGGTTTGAGGAACTCAGATATATTTTTAGTTTCAATTCACTTCCGTGGGTGGAGCCCGAAACGGGTCGGAAACCTTGGATTTTCTAACAAAGGATTTACAAACTTTCACGATGTTCGGGAGTTGGATTCGCTCAGAAAAAGTGGAACTGTAAATATGGCCGTCTTATTTACCGAGCTTAAACATCATCGAACGTTTTTGCGCACATCGAAGCTATCGGTGATGTCTTGAAAAATATTTTATATGACTATTTTAAACAAATTTATGATACAATTCAAAGCCGTCTTTAAGAGGTTATGTCGAAGAATAACGGGCATAATCATTATTAATAGACAAAAATTGAACAGAAAACGGAAATATTTCCTTAATTTTTTCTTTTTTTAAACATGTGACCTCATCCAAGCGGCGCAAATTTGTATTCCCGTTTTAGTATGAAGTTTAGTATTTAATTTTGTGAATGAACTATACTTACTAGCACGTGAGCTTTACGCTTTTGCTTTGGAAAAAATACAAACCACGTTTATGTTTCTGGTTTAAAAAAAAACTATTTTAAAAAAGTATACAACACGCAAATCAGTCGCAAAAATTGTGGCCTTATCTCAGTGTTTAGCAGTGTATCTATTGTAATTAAAGCTTACCAAGAATGAAACTTCTGTAAGGGATGGAAAAAAAACGGGGGAAAACTTCAAATCTTCGCAAGGGTAGTTCTAAATATATAAGCCGATTGTGAATACTTTCACTCACCCACATCAAAATCAAAAAAGTAATAAAATCACTAACCAAGGGGTTGACAACAGCATTTGGGGGAAGAAATTAACTGGACAGGATGACATGAACCGAATATTAATGTCTCATTGTCTGTGGATTATAATAACAGAGAGAGAACATGTTCAGTAACATTCAATTCAATTTACTCCGCACACTAATTTAGTTGGGCAGTTATTGCTAGTTTTTTTGCTGTCGTTCCGATCAATATTTAATCGAACTTCGAACAAAACTTGTTAATGAATCAACACAAATATTTTTGTATGTCAAGCCAGTGGTCTATTGAATTTTTCCAAAGATCCCTATCAAAACAGAGGTAATTTCGTATGCAAATGACAAATAAGAATTTTCCTATACCTACGCTGACATTTCTTGTCAATGGCGCGCCGGACAGCTTCGAGACTTGTACGTGAAATTACTGAAATTATTTGCTTTTCATTTTCAGATTGAACTATACAGAAAATTAATCCTGACATGCTTACCCTGACTTATCTTTTATATGATTTTATTTCGGCTCAATCATTTTGACAAGTAAGTACTCGTTAGAGTACATCGTCCTCTGAAGGACGAGGCAATGTTCTCCGTGGTCTTTAAACAGTATGCTGAACCTTATACTATACCTGTTTTTTCTTCCTGAACGACTAGGTTTTGGTCTAGATTAAGGGGTTCATTATCGTCTTACTGCACTAGACACGTACTGGTTCATCAAGGGTTAAACGTACACAAAGTCCACTTGCAATTGGATCAAGTGGTAGGTCCCAGATTCGAACCCAAGTGGAACTTTAACGAAGCTATCCGTGGAGTATTCGACCACAGTAGTCTGACTTGGTGAATTGCCTGGTTTACTGGCAATACTATGATCATGTTGGATATTGAATTTTATCTTCAGGTACAATTCAGCATGGTCAACTCTGTAACCATTCTTTACAACTAGGCTTTTAATATTTTAACAGTTTTTGTTTTTTATTCACAAGACATTTTTCTTGTGATACTGAAGGTACTTAATAAGCGAAGAAAAAATTCGATGTTGCAGTTTTTGGATCAGTAAAAATATTCAAAAATAATGTTCACAAATAAGCCGAAAATTTGTGAAACAATACATGACAACAACCCCGATGGAACACCATTTACACAGTGGCCATTTTTAACGATCGCTTAGGTACAAGTTTTCTTACGAACTCAAGTTTTAATCCGCTTCGACTGTAAAGAATATATCCCCAGAATGAGAGCAGAGAATAGTGGCCTTAACATTGACAAAGTAAGGGACATCCACCCAATTATTTTAAGAAGCGCACCTTAATTCACCTACGCGTATGCGTAGAGTGCGCGCAGTGAAAAACATTGCTGCCGTTTTTGCCAGTTTTTATGCAGACCGTGATTTGTCCATTCCTCGCCGTGCATGGAGGAATTCAAGCAAGGATCTGCGCCTAAAACATTTCAAAATACAGCGCGAACGACCAGCTGCATGAGCTAAACCTTATCGACATGTGGTTCGAGCAAAGTCTGCACCAGTGCTACATGCCACACAGCATGAGAATCGATGGACGAATTGAGAAATAAGTTCGGTGAGTAATCATAAGCTCTGACGCCTGTAAAAAGTGGCTCCAGTCGAAAAAGCTAAAAACAAAAAAGGGAAATGCTGAGGTTGGTATTAGTGTCCGACTGAAGTATCGGTTTCGGTTTCGGATTTGGCCTATATTCGAAAAAAAATGAGTTTTGGCTTAGTTTTGACTTAGTTTCAGTTTCGGTTGCCATCCTGCCGAACCGAAACTGCGTTCGGGAGAATTCTTTCAGCGTTTGGACATCTTCGGTAAACTCAGCTGCTAGAAACGAAGTGTCATTTTGCCCACAATCATAGTCGTGGCATAACGTGGTTGTGTTTGCGTCGCGATCTAGATTGCAGTTCATTTTGTTTGTTGTGAAATCGCGATTAATTATATTATTTCGAAACAGGTAAGTTTTATTTCATTATTGATGTGACTTGCTTTTGGAAAGGTGAACGTGTATAGAACATTTCGTTGCGAGAAGTTTGAAAAACTCGCAACTGTACGACGAGAAAGCATTCATTCTGACAACGAGCAAAAGAACGAGATTTTTCAACGTCCAACGTTATAGCAATGCGATTGATTTCCAGCTGTTTTGTTTATTAAATTTTTTCATCATTTTTGGTAAATGTATTTACAATTTAAAAATTAATAGAAATCGCTAGAAACAGATGAAATTTCTTGTAATTTCTGAATCTCGTTGCGAGATTTGAATTTGGAGGAACGAAGTCTCAAAACTCGCACAACGAGTTGCGTTATCTACGTCATCTACCTTAAATGCCTTCCTAAGATAGGTCTAATTTTATTTTTTTTTATTACTTCATACTCTCACATAAGTTGCTTTAAAGACCGCGGCTTGGAAAACAGCAAAGGTCATACCCATTTTAAAGCCAGGAAAGAATGCCAATGATCCTTCCAACTTCAGGCATATAAGTTTGCTGAGTTCATTGAGTAAAAGTTTTGAAAAGATAATCAAACATAAAAATATTTCATTTTCCGAAGCCAATAATATTCTGCCTTCGACACAATTTGGTTTCAGAGCTCAGCATAATATCGTCAATCAAATTCACCACATCACTACAAAAAATTTCGTGATAGGAAACAGGTAGAGGTATGGTTTTCCTTGACATCGAAAAAGCATTCGATACCGTCTGGCATGATGGACTCCTGCACAAAATGCTTCAACTTAACTTTCCCAGGGCTGTGATTAGAATTATTCATACCAAGTTCATACAAAATAAAAGCAAAGACAAAACCGCTTGCTTGGTGATTTGTATGACACAATCGTCGGTCATTCGCATGAGGAGTCTTGTTTGAAGTGCGACCCAATAAAGTTGTCTTTTTCTGTCTTGTGTTTTAAATTTCGATCTTTTATTAAATTTTTATTTCGTTCGACTTCCCTCGGCTGACCAACTGCCAATCTGCAATCTTTGCAGATGATACATGTATTTTCTCTTCAGATAAGTTTGGTTTCCAAATTAAAACCAAATCATCCAATCATCCAAAAATATTTGCAAAACTGGAAAATCAAAATCAATGCGGCTAAGACTCAGACTATCTTTTTGACTAGAAAAAGAAAAGCGTGTTTTAAGCCACGTAATTGTTTAGTTACTGGAGGATTTCAGGCCGAGTGGAAGTCAAACGCGAAATACATCTAGACAAAATGCTCACCTTCAGTTTTCATAAAAGCCAAATAATAAACAAAATAAATATAACCAAGCACACTCTTTACCCTTTCATAACCCGAAAATCAAAAATGTCAACCGAGAATAAGATAATTATATTTAAGGCGATTTTTCAGGCTATTATATTCTACGAATCACCTGTTTAGGGCATTTGTGCAAAATCACATATTCGTAGATTGCAAATCGCACAAAACAAGGTCCTTAAAATGATGTTAAATCTTCCTTGGTTCTCATCAACGGACGAATTACATGTGATCACAGATAATGAGAAAGTCTCCTTGAGAGTATTAAAACTATCAGAAAAGTATTTAAGTGCATGCTCTAAATCTGGCAATCACTTAATTGTCGAATCGGCTACAGCCTAAACTTACTTATATGTGATATTTTTCTTTTTCCCTAAAAGATAATTATTCCATTCTTACTTTTAAGTTAGTATTTAATCAATTTATTTATTCAAGTATTAATTTATTTAACTGTTCTTATTTATTATATACATTTATTATTTACAAATCTATTCAATTAATTAATTTATTTATTTTTTTATTTATTTATATAACTTATTATTTAATTATTTATTTAACTATTTATTTTTTTATTTATTATCTTTGATTGCTCACTCTTTATTTCCGATTGAAAATAATTTTGTAAAGTATTACTTCGAGTAATTGTCAGCCTCCACTTCTCCTAATTGTTGAACGATATAAATTTAGGGTACAAAATGTTTATTCTTGTGCTCTTGATTAATTCATAAATTCCTATATAAATATTCATATATAAATATACATATATACATATTCTAACTATATTTATTTATTTATTAATTTTTTTTAAGATTATGAAGGTTTTACTTGTAGCTTTCCTTCACAATAAATTTTTCCTATTTCCATACATTAGTGTTTAAAATTATTTATTTGTTCAGCTGTTAGGTGAATCCACATGTAAATTGTGCAATAATATTTAAGGACATCAAAAAATGTATATATTCGCTGCTACAGTAAATATAACGATAACGATAACGAGTTGCGTTTTTTTTCTCGCATTGATTTTTTTTCTCGCAACGAGAAATGTTCTGGAAATAAGCGAGCTTACAAAAATGAAGGTTTATCTACTGGGTCGATTTTAGTATTGAAATCTTACAACGTACTTGACAGCAATATATAAACACATAAAGAAAGTTTGAATCCATAAACCAACGATTTGCATTCGCCAAAGGTCATCCTGCTCTAATTACTTCAAAATTATTGGATTCCAGATTTTAAGATTTTAAAGAAAACATACAAATCTATTCAAATAGAAGAAATTATTTGAGACGCGAAAATGTTGAGAAATTATTGTTTATCACTTATAATATACAATTGTTTAGTTATCATTATCAGTTTATTAATTATTATTGAATGATTAATATTTCAAAATAAATAATATTATTAATTATTATTGATAAAAATAATATTAAAAAAATATAGACTAATTATCATAGTTTCGGTCGGACTCTGAGCACCGAACTCGTGGTATATGAAATTCGTCAAGCATCCAATAGTTAAGAAGGTGAAAATCCCAATCAAAAAAATTAAGAAAATTGATGGACCCAAGACGTGTTGCAAAACTGTTATTTACCTGAAAAAACTGAAAAACCAACTATCCAACCAGTAGTGAAGAAACGTCCAGCACATTAAAAAAATAATAATAATAAACTCTCCCATTCCACTACAGAAATCTCAATTACATTTTAATCTCGTCTATACAGAAAAAAGTGGGATTCGAAAGGGGCAACTGGGGTGGTAGGCATTTGTTCACTCCAACACAACAATCAACCATAACCAAAGGTCTGTACTGTATTTTTTAATCCTTAAATGTAAAACCCTTTAAAACAATTCGAATGAGACTCTTAAAAATTGACACAAATATTTTATTTTTCAAAATAAAACTGTAGCGATATACGAGTAATTATTTTTTATATTGCACACATATACGACCTAATAAATGTTTATTTCGAGAAAGCACTTAATTTACATTTTACAGTCCTTCAGTCACCTACACATTCTGATATAATTTTTCACTTTTTTATTTCTGCAATGCGTTTTTATTACTTGACCAAAGAGATTTACAACTTGCTCGCGTAGCAATGCGGAGTTGCCTTAATTAGTCTCCGGACGTTATTTTGTTTATTGACAAGTACTTAAGGCTGGAGCAACTGATTGGGTTTATCAGGAGCAAATAAGTCGCAGATAGTAAGCCGCTCAATAAATATATATTGGAAGTTGAGGATATCCCTTCCGGCTCCTGTTGATTCTGTCATTGTATTCTGTCAACAAGCCAAATCAATTTAAATATTAACATGTACATGTAATTGTTAAATGGTTGTGCATACACTACAAACTTCTGGAGTAACCAGTCAACACGATGCTCAGCTATCTACTTACTATTGCGTATACTAAGTGCGCCATGATTAGTGGCGTCTTTTTAAGTCGTTATGTCGATTCAAAGATTTTTCCAAGCGGAGTGTTAATGTCTTCCCGCTCTTCTTGTCTTTGACACTTTCGGGAACCTTTTCCAAAGAAATGTTTCCATTTTAGATAAATCCGCTATTTCTATTCCATACAGCATAACAACAAATACATATTACAATCTTGTAAAGAGTCGCGGAGTCCTTTTCCAAACGGCGGCAACTGTCACAACCGATATAGAATACACGTGGAAAACCCGTGGATAACTATAGTCATCAAAACTCGTGACTTCTATGGAACAATTCATGAGTTATTCGGCTCAGATTTCCCGGTCTTCATACATCAGTTGAAACACTACGGCTGGAACACCTTGCGACAGAAGAAGTGCTGGAAGCCCTCTCAGGGCTCTGCAGCACATTTAAGTGATAACAAATTGACGCCGAGGTGTTCGTCAAACCTCATTTTTAAAACAATGCATCACCTTTCACCTGCAGGACATTAATGGCGTCTTAAATAGGCTCAAGCTCAACTAGACCTCAACGATGCAGTGAATGAGTTTCGGTCAAAATTATGATAAGTGACGAGACCCATTTCCATCTGAATAGATACGTAGACAAACAAAATTTGAGTTTAGAATCCCAGAGACATCCATTTAAACTTAACACTTAAGACGTGCCATTTACGCCGGATGTGTAATTCATCATTGACCATTGAGCCTGATTTCTACGCGACCACAAAAGGTAATCGAGATTTCTAACCGAAACAGAACCATTATCAACGAGTTTTTTTTCCAGTAAAATGATGAAATGGTACTGTAGTATATCTGGTTCGGAAAAGAGTCTGCAAGCGAATGCACAGCTCTCGAATATGGACATTTTGGAGGATGCGTTTCCTGGTTGACAAGTTTAGCACTTTTCCGTAAGATCACCCGCTTTAAATTTATTTCTTTGTAGTCAGAGAGTAAGATGGATATAGACCGGCCACACGCCATTCCTTTTCCATTGGAAACTCTGCATTTTCGTTTCAGGATCACTCCCATACTAACTGAATGAATACTGTCTTTATTTCAAACTGGCTTATCTCAGGGCTCAGTGGCTGGTGTCTGTAGGGGTTTGTTAACCTTAATCTATAATAATAAAAGCAGAAAACGTAAAAACGTGGTTTTACCATATCTCTGAATGATGTGGATGAAATTTCTGGTGATATGCTTTTCTATTGGCGTTTTTTTCGTCCGGAGCAGAGCCTGAGTTGTTAAAAAAAAATCGTCTTTCTTTTTCAGCTCAGACATATCAGAGCTCTGAATTCGTTTTTCTCTTTCATGTTCATATTTTGAGAGTAGCTCTCGGCGAGTAACGTGTAGGATGGTGAAATTCTGGACATGCGACGAGACCAAGAAATTAATTGATAAAATGTTTTGTTTAAAGAATTTGAAGAAGAATTTTCTTGTACTGAAAATTAAATCAAAAGAAAGATTGATAATTTGAGAAACCATTAATAATTTTATTAATGATGCTGGTAGTCAAAACAAAAGCACCATCAGCTTATTTGAAGTTTGCATTTAAATGTACAATGAAAGGGATTCTAGCATATTCTTCGGCCATCTCTAACTAAGACAAGGAAATGTAAAATTGATGAGGAGAATTTTCTCAAAGTTACCAAAGGACGGGATGAGCATAAGCAATTTTGAGAATATGTTGCCCAGGAACTACGAGGCTTGCGATATGATTTTTGCAAACGAAAGCTCAAACGTGGGATTCGTAAGCCTATTTTTCGTATTGTAGACGAAGATGTAATCAATGCCCGAACATAATCATCCTAGAGCAGCTTCAATTTCTGGAGATTAATGTTTGCACCAACGGATTGAATTATGTATAAATATACTCCGCCTCGCTTCTTTTCAGCCGGCAAAACTTCGTGAATTGTTGAGGCTTCTTCTTTTTTGAAAAATTTGATGGCCGTTGTAGACGCATTTTGGAGGATAAAGTTTTTTTTTCGAAACAAAATCACGCGCCCGAGAAGAGGTGGAATTCTTCAATGTATTGACTTATTTAGAAAGTATGTATATAGAAAAATTTATAAAACTATTACTTATACCTCACATTGTATTTAAAATCGTTTAAATAAACCAAGGTTTTTGGTGAAACAAAAAAAAGGCTGATTAAGCTCAAAACATTGAAGGAAATCGACAATCGAGTCCCTTTTCAGTTTGCCTCCAGTATTGATTTTGTACAACTCAAATCTTGCGGAATTTTAGCGCTTAACTGAAACGAAAACAAACATGGAACTTCCATGTACGATATTCCGACTCTCAAAAATATGACTCTAGATGAATGAAGAAAAAATCGATAATAAAACTTTATTTATTATTTTTTATTTATTTATTTCATGAATATGGTACAAAATAAAAATAATACATGTATAATAATTAGGAACAATTGTTGTCGAAAGGACAAGTGACGAATGCACAATCAGGACTAAGTAACAAAGCATCTGTTTGTGCTTACCACAAAAGCTGCTGCACCTTTTTGCTTGTAACATCTCATAATGTTACTCAACGGATCATTCTCGTAAAAATAAACTAAGTGGACACGGGAGCATCGCTTTTTAAGAAGAAATTGGTCTGGTTCTCATCTGACCTCTTCGTAGTGCATTCTGGATAACGCTAAATGATTTGCTAAACTTTACTAACAAAGATGAACCTATCATTAACATTTATACTAAAAGGACCACCGTAAATACCAAAAAACAAAAAATAGTTTTAGTAGATTTCAATTTTCTCAAAAACTAGAAGACATAAAGCCATTCGGTTTTTTGTGTTCTATTCAGAATTGATACAAGCATTGACTCAAATAACCAAATTTAGCACTTCATTTCACAATTTTGAAAAAAATTGGTCTAAACTTGGTTTTTTTGATTTCTTTTATCAAAAATTTGAGTTTGCATGCGAATTTTTTAAAAACTATTAAAGTTTACTATTTAATTTAAGCCCATGATTAAAGAACATGTTTCTGGCTTTCAAAACCGGTATAGTACTTTATTGTAAGTGTTGCCGTTGTTGTTGTTTTTATATTTTTTCATTGTAAGACATTTTTTTTTAAATTGCCCCTACCTCCTAAACGGTGCGAGATAGACTCCCCCCCCCTCCCGTAGTAAAAAAAGCTTGTTTTTGACTCCTCTACAAAAAACCGTTATCAATTTTTGGCGCCCAAGTTATCGTACTAGTGCCTATCGAGTAGATCTAACCTTCCCTGAGTGCACTCAAAACTCAAATTCTTCAACCTAAGCCAAGAGAATAAAATTTACTTTTAAAAAAGCTTTAAAATTTATCGTACTGTGCTGTGTATTTTCGTATTTAGAAACTGCTTCTTCTTTCTATGCAATAAAACAAAGCAAGCAAATTACTCAAATTTTCTGAAATAATTGTCTTCTCACAAATAAGTGACAAATGCTGTCGGGATTGGGATATGTTTATTGAATGGCCTCCACTATTTAGTAACAATCAAATATGTTTATAGGCAATACCTTGTTTCAATTTATCCACTTTGAGACTTTATTTGATTTAACTTCAAATATTTCTTTGAAGTCAATTTTTTTTAATTCCAAAAGACCATAGCCAGGGAAGGGAAATCACCATTGCGTTGTTGAAAGTAATACGCTTTTCGAGTATGTCCCATATTATGTTTTAAGAACGTTATGCTTTAAAAAATATAACTAAGAATTTAAAACTTTTTTCGTAAACATTATCAACAAATCTCGAACTTGGCCAACAAAACGATGGGCATGGACTATGCAGTCAAACAACTGACCCACAACACGTATTCATTGTTCAAGAGAAACAATGAAATCCCTGGTATTTTCCCGACTTCGTATATTGAGATGCGTAAATTAAATAAACATTGTTCATCATAACCAGTAATGATGTCAATCAATGTACTCATCAATTATCATTACCCGTTATTGCGTTGGAGTTAGACATTATCGATTAAACACAACCATAGCAACATATACCTACATATATATAATGTCAATAAACACTTACATAATAATATCCTGATAATTAAGCTTCTAATTAAAAATAAAAGCACTTACTGCTTACAGAAGCTTTAAAAATCTTCCTACACGAATACTTTAGTCTCTTACCTTTGTCAAAAAACTCCTCAAATGCGACGAAACGATGAGTATTTCACCAGATTTTCTTTTCTTGTTTCTTAATATTAAAGTAAGAACTGATTTCGTCCTTATCCAAGGACTTATCCAAGCCTATCAGAAGAAGGAAACCCCTGAACAAGGAGGAAACCACAAAAAGCATTCTTCTGTTTACAATGGTACAGATCACATTCCTCCTATTCACTCAAATCGAAAAGTATGTTCACACCTTCTGCCACAATAAAGCCGTCAAAACACACAACGCATAAAATATACCATAGAGCACATGTAACCGCACCCTTAAGGCGAGTTCCATTTGGCGTGATTCCAATTACAGCACAGTCATAAAACGTCGGCTGGCGTTTTATAGTCCCAAAATATATACCTGTTCTTTTTCGTAAAAGGCAAACACGTTCGCTTCTTCGCTTCAAATTAGAATATAAATAGTTACATGTCCCATAATAGAAAACAATCGAGTGCACCGAGGACGTCACGCTGCAGACGCATTATGTCTACGATTTATGTCTGACAAATTGAACTTCAAAGCGCAAGCACACCTATGTACATATGCGAAAATACTTAAGGCCATATTATGTTAAGTAGTTGCAAGAAAAATACAAATCCAATCAATGGGATGAAGCAACAAATTTTTCAATTTTTACAATGGATTTTCGTTGTACGTTTCTCTTCAAGAGGATATTATTACGAGCGGAAGAATTAGGAGAAGAATGAAAGATGTAGTGGTTTCCGAATTATTTTAAATTCGACCTACTAAGCTTGCGCCTAATTCGCAGGATTTTTATTCGACATTAGTTTGATGTACTACTGTGTCCAAAAAATAAGGTGAAATTGTATTTATTTTGAAAATTCTTTGTTTATTCTTTCAAATCAATTTCATCCCCTTCAAAGTAATCCCCTCCCGTTGACACTTATGCCAACGGATTTTCCAATATTTGAAACACTGGTTGTAGTCACTTTCCGGGATGGCCTTCAGTTCCGTCTTCGCTGCGGCTTGAATCTCCTCTATCGTATCAAAACGGTGTCCCCGGAGCGGTCTTTTGAGCTTGTTGAACAGCCAGAAGTCGCACGGCGCCAGATCAGGTGAATACGCCTTCAGTTCCGTCTTCGCTGCGGCTTGAATCTCCTCTATCGTATCAAAACGGTGTCCCCGGAGCGGTCTTTTGAGCTTGTTGAACAGCCAGAAGTCGCACGGCGCCAGATCAGGTGAATACGGTGGTTGCGGAACGATATGGGTTGAGTTTTTGGCGAAATGATCACGAATAACGAGTACGGTATGGGATGGCCTTCCGGCCTTTTTAGGCGGATAGCGTTACGCAAACGACACATAACGTTCAAATAATATTCCTTGTTGACTGTTTGGCCGGTTGGAAGGAATTCATAAAGCACAACACCACGATAATCGAAGAAAACAGTCAACATGACCTTGATTTTTGAGCGACTTTGGCGCGGTTTTTTTGGTCTCGGCTCTCCTTTGGCACGATATTTGCTCGACTGATCAGTTGTTTCGGGGTCGTAAGCATAGATCCAAGTCTCATCGCCAGTTATAATGCGTTTCATGACATCCTGGTAGTCGGAAAGCATTGTTTCACACACTTCAACGCGACGCCTTTTTTCCAAAAAATTCAATGTTTTCGGTACCAGTCGTGATTTAACGCGCTTGAGGCCCAAAGCATCCTTCAAAATGGTATTGACTGAGCCTTTCGATAAGCCAACTTCATCAGCAAGGTCTCTAATCGTTAATCGATGGTTTTTCAACACCAAATCTTTGATTTGTTGGACGTGAGCTTCATCAGTTGAGGTTGATGGTCGCCCAGAACGCTCTTCGTCTTCGACACGTTCACGGCCGGGTTGGAAATCACTATACCACTTGTGAACATTTTTTTTAGACATAGCCTCATCATCAAAGGCTTTCTGCACCATCCTCAACATATCCGCAGCAGAAAATTGATTCCGCAAACAAAATTTAATGCAAATTCTTTGCTCAATAAATTTCGACATCGCAAAAAACGAAAAACTCACTTTTAGCAGCTCACAAAACGACGCGTATCTCAAACACTATGAATATATTTTGACATGAAATTTCACATAGATGTCACTGACAGTACTACCAACCTAAAAAGAAAGAAAAATTTCCAAATCCTTCGACGCGCGCAGTTTAAATTCATATGTCACCTTATTTTTTGGACACAGTAGTATGTACTATGAAAGTTTTGGAAGATTCAGCTAAACAACTTCGCTGTCAGTATTATGCCTTTACAGCAGAGCCTTCTACTCACAATCTACACAAACTATTTTGACAACACGAAGACGGCTATTACACAATGCATGTTTTGGATTTTCCTTGCATGTTTTTGACGTTTCCTTATCTTTTTCTTCTTTATTTTTCGAATTTGCTTTATTTATACTTTTCACTCTTAGGATACACAGCAGATTTGCTTTGCCTACGTGCCAAAAAATAGATGTTAATTTTGAATTTGGCGTAAAACTAAATAATTTAATAAAGTTGATGATTAAAGCAATCACTGAAAATTTCTGAAAAATAGTTTATCATTCACTTTCAGTGCATTTGTAAGGAAATTGAATGATCTCTGGACATGTCGATGTTTCCTCTATGGTTTTCTCCTAGATCTTTTTTTTTCTTTTCATTCTGTGTCTCAAAAGTATCATTATGAATAAATTAAATTTTATCAACAAGTTCTTCATCTGCGAACAGCGATTAAAAAATAAAAGATAAGCCGATACTACAACCACTACAACAACGCCACCCATTAAGTCAGACTACTATCGCTGGCTGACCATTCCATTAACTTTATCCCAATTGCCAAAAGTGACTGGATCACATTCGAAATACAAGACCACATCGAACCTGGGACCTAGGGTCCAACCGAAATATGATTTCAGCCGAAACCGAAACCGTTACCAAATATTCGGCCTCGGTCTAAATTTCCGCCGAAACCGAACCTTTTTAAGACAAGTTGTATATTTAGTATATCTTTACACATACAGAAAATTATCTCGTCCAAAGTCACCTGATGAGAAGATAAACAAATTAAAAAATACGACTCACGGACAAAGAACTCACGCGAAGTTAACCGTGCTAGTCAAACAACGAGGTTTGTATTGGTAAGACTCAATGCAATCTCGCCATGCACCAGATTTGATTTTGATCACTCCTCAATATTTGGAGTAGATTTCCCTTCCAACAGTTATAGACTATATACTCTCAAAAACAAATTTTCCGATATCGGCCGGCTCCAACACGATAACAACCGATGGGCCAGAACTCGAACGAAAAGTTGAAGTTTATCTTTTTGAGTAATCTTAGTCTAGAACTCTCCTTCCATGTTTTACCACGACCGCAAAATCGCTGTTGTATAGTAACATTTCTGGAAATATTCACTTCGACCGAAAGCCAAGCTGCTATAAAATCTACATCTAAGCTTGTCAAGGAACGCCGCGTATTGCTTAAGGAGAGAGCGGACTAATTGAAGGTTCACCTTTACCGGGTTCCAGGACATAGGGAAATCCACTGAAACTGCAGAGCAGATGAGCTTGCCTCACCCTCACAGATGCACCTCACAATATATTGACATACCATTAGCTGCGGTCAAACTAAGTATAAAAAATAAATACCTAAACCATCTTGCAACATCACCAGATAAACCTGGAACCTCCGTAACAAACAGAGAACCAGAAAGCTACAATATCTCCTCAATGAATGTACGGTCATAGCAATATCAAGACATAGAAAGCTATGTTCCCATTTCTTCATAGCTTTGCCCCAACTTGCTTAAGCAAATCCAAAAGACCTCGCTTAGTTCATTTGAAAATCAAACTAGTTCTCTCCACCTTCTCCTTCTTCACCGTCCGGGAGGAAAACCTCTCAATACTCACTTACTCCCCAATATATGTAGATACGTTAATCTAAATAACCCTCGCGGTATCTCAATGGGCCAAATTGCTGTGTGCCTTGTGAAAGACTGAGTTTCGGCGTCACCGAAATTTCGGCCGAAACCAATTTTTTGGCCGAAACCGAAACCGAAACCGATTGTTCGGTCGGTCACTTCTGGGACCTATCAATTGAAAGGCATGCGCTCTACCAACTCCGCCACCCAGCCGTTATTAAGACAGCAATAGCAAATTAGAATATAAAGGGTTTTACAACCGGGACGCTACAAAAGTAGAGCGACTGGGACAGCAAACGAAGCCATATTTCTTTTGACATTTCTCTTCAGTAAGGTTTGCCATTTCATGATGGAAAGATATACGAGCCAACAACGTGTCGAAATTATTAAAATTTACTACCGAAATTCGGAGTCAGTGGCCTCAACGTTAAGAGCGCTACGTCCAATTGTCGTCATAATCGTCCTAGCAGATCAACAATTGAGCGTCTAGTGGAAAAATTTTAATCCACAGGCACAGTACAAAATGTTCCCTTGCCAGTGAGACAAAGAAGTGCCCGTGGTGTCGAGAATATTGCTGCCGCTGAGGCTTCAGTTGCAGAAAGCCCAAATGTGTCTCTCACACGTCGTTCTCAAGCGTTGGAATTTTGCGAAAAGATCTTGGCCTACATCCTTACAAGATTAAATTGACGCAAGAACTGAAGCCACTTGACCACCAGAAGCGTCGTATGTTCGTGAATTGGGCTGAGCAACAACTTGAAAATGATTCGGATTTACATCGAAAAATCATCTTCAGCGAAGAGGCTCATTTCTGGCTGAATGGCTCCGTCAATTAACAAAATATGCGGTATTGATCAGGCTGCAATCCACACGTACTCCATGAGTCAACTTTGCATCCCAAAAAAATTACGCTTTGCTGTGGTTTATGGGCCGGCGGCGTCATTGGGCCGCACTTCTTCCGTGATGATCAAGACCAGCACGTTACTGTGAATGGGGATCGCTACCGTTCAATGATTACCGAATATTTTTGGCCCCAATTGGATGATATGGACTTGGAGGACATGTGGTTCCGACAGGATGGCGCCACAAGCCACACAGCGAATGTCACAATCAATTTATTGGAAACCAAGTTTGGAGAACGTGTCACGAAATGGTCCAGTCGCTTGGCCGCCTCGGTCGTGCGATTTGACGCCGTTAGACTATTTCCTGTGGGGCTACGTCAAGTCTATGGTCTATGACATCAAGCCAGCGACGATTCGTTCGAATATCGAACGTGAAAATGCAGCAGTTTCGGCCGATTTATGCTTGAAAACCGCCGAAAATTTTGGTTCAGCGTCTGGACTTCTGAAAGCCTGCCCGTGGTGGCCATGCCAAAAAAACCGAGCTCCATATATAATTGCATCGAACGTACTTTCACAGGAATAAAGAATTTCATTGGTATCCAAAACCGTTTTTGTTTTATTTAAAAAAAACTTTTGTAGCGCTCTTATTGAAAACCCCGATATATAGTATACTCGAAAATAGAAAGTACTTCAATTTTAAAGCCACAAATCCCGAGAAAAGCGGCTAATTCTGCGGCTTACCTCAAAATTCACTCAACCAACGATTAAAATCCAAAAAGCGGGATATCAGACAGCATAAGGGTTAGAAGAGTTATATTGAAAAAAGTCCTTATATCCAACTTAGAATAATTGAAAACAAACCTTATCTTCAGCTTCAAATTAATTTCGCAAGAGATCATATAGTATAACTTGGAGCATCGAATGGTGACGCGTTGTGTTTCAAAACGAAAAAAAACTTATTTCGACGCTTCGAGAAAAGAAGAGCTTATTTTGTCAAGTCTTCACAGTCGAATGTCAATATTATGGTGTTTTGAACTATCACCATATGTGGAACAATGAAACAATGAATGAATTTCCAACAAGACACACTTTCAGAAGCTGAATTTACTACTACTTTATGATATAATTCAAAACCAACTTAATCAGCTTTTTTTCGCGTGGCCTTATTCAAGTGGTCTGCATTTTAATACCCTTTTTCAGCAGTTCATTATTTGGTTTAAGGAAATGGAATTTCCCTATAACCCCTTGGTAAACAAGAAAACAAGCAAACATTTCCAAAAATCGCTCGCAAAAAAGTAATCTTAACCTTGAGATTGGCAGTGTAAATTGTAAGTTCGTAAGCACTTAAAGTCCACATATTTGAAAACCTGGTCATCAGAAACGCTAGAGAGGAATTCTACGAAATCAATTTGCTCGTAATCTTGCGCGTGTGTGAGTTTTACATCTTTCCGAAGGACATTTATATTAAAATTCAACAGGCTACTAATGTACAAAGACGAGTTTATATGGGATTCTATAACGCTTAAATTTTCACATCACCCTTATGTGGGTAGACTTTTTGTTTTAAAAACCTTCAGGAGCAATTTTAAAAATGTACCTTGTCACATAAAAACATCCAGCTCAGGCGATGTTTACCTGTCCTATTTTCCGGCAAATTTAAGGATCAAAGTCATTTGCTTTTTCTGCAGAAATTATCAAGAGGTCTGCATGGGAGGGAGCGCTTTGTAATTCTCAGATATTAATATCTGATGCTTTGTTGATTATTTATGAATATTGAAAACAATTTTTCAAGAGCTAAAATTAGAGTTTTTGAGACCGCATATCATACGCATAGATAAATATGTGGAATGGTGACGAATGCGTGTAGAAATGTCTAATTACAAACTTGTATGGCTGAAGTGAGAAAGGCCTCATGGCCATACCAGCGGTCTAACAATCGATTTATTGCTGGGATTTGACGCCATTGGACATTTTTCTGTGTGGTTCGTTCAAAGATCAATGATGTGCAAATAGTTCAGAGACCAATCAGGCAATCGAGGACAAAATACACAAGCTTTTAGTGAAAATGGATTCAAAACCATCGTAAATGTTTTGAAAAATTGGGTTGATCGAATGGCCTATAATCTATAATTAATCGAAAGGCGTACTTTTTTCAATATACTGCGCTTTAATGGCCTATTTTTACGTAACATAAAAATGTTCTGTTGTTATTTTCGGGTAAAAACTCCTTGGACAATGGTTTGTGTGTCGATAGCGACTTAAGTTTTTTTTTTGTCTTAAACGATCACGTCGCGCGTACAAGGGGTTATAACTATCCTTAAAATTTTGATACATAACGCGTGTTGAAGGGATCAGGGCGGAAATAGGGATACCGAGCGTGCTATAGCGTTCCACATTCGAGTTGTGCGGGAAATAAACAAATCTCTATACTTGACTGTACGACCCAAGTTGGGCTTGAGGGTGAACTCATGAGCATACCTGGCGAGGCGGGTGTTACGATGAAATTGATAGGGGGTGGATTGCAGCGATAAAATATGGTTAGACAGGAGACGTTACTACGGTGGTGAAGAGAATCAAATGACTTTGTCACCTATGAGTTTCAACGCTCGATTTTGAGTTTCATCGCAGCATTTTTGGCGATAACGGTTATGTGATCATTCCAACCGAGGTTGTTGTTGATACCCATATCGAGTACCGAAAGTTTTTCGGCTTCAGCATTGCAAGTGCCATTCATGGATAATGGTCAAGAGTTTTCGTTTCGATTTAGTGACAGAATACAGTATTGAGCTTAAGGGGCATTAAATTCCACGCTATTCGTAGAGCCCCATGATAGTATGCTGTTAATATCGGAATTTAATGTGTTAATCATACGCTGCCGTTCCATTTCCCCGTACGAAGTTGAGGGACGTGAATTTGGAAACGAATATGTAAAACTGAGAGTACTATCATCAGCGGATGAGTGTTTTGAATTAGATGTAGCAGACAGAAGATCGTTAATGAAAATGAAAAAGAGAGTCGGTGATAAAACGGAGCCCTGGTGGATATCAGACTTGGCACCGTCCAATACTACTTGAATTGAACGGCCCGAAAGAATGTTTCTAATCAAATGAATAAGAGCTTCGTCGATACCAAATGAACGCATTTTCGACAAAAGAGCCTGGTGCCAAACTCTGCCAAATGCTTCAGACATATCAAGCGCAACAATCTTGCTTTCACCAGAAAGATGTAGAGAGTGGTTCCACTTTTCGGTGAGATGTACCATCAAATCACTAATGGATCTTTTGCTACGAAAACCGTACTGCCGGAAAACAGGTACCTTAGTGCAATGGCTCGATAGTTGGAGGGAGAAGAAGATTCGCCTTTTTTACAGACAGGTAGGACAAATAATGCTGATGAAAAAGCTTACCAATGATTTTGCCAACGTGAAAGAATACCGCTTCAGAAGAATGGGGGGGATACCGGAATACCGTCTGGACCAGCGATTCATTGATCGTTTTTGTTTTGCTATGATATTTGTCAAATCAAGACATTAGAAAACCCGAAAACGCATACCTTAAAATTTTCATTTTTATTTGAACTGTTTGTGTAGTTGCACCATAACACGTGTGTGGTTGCAACGTAAAATGTGGTTCCTAACTTGGCCTTTTCTCATAAATCTACCACCTAAAACTCATTGATTACAGTTCTTTATCGCTCGCGAATCACAACATGCCCAGCATGGCATTTCCGAAAAAAAGAATGAAGCCCTATGACACGTTCTATTTAAACGGTGCACCACGCAAGGACTATGAATGGATGTAATGGCACTTCGAGAATGATGCGGGAATTCTGAGTGACCCAGAAGGGCACACTCAAAACTGAATAATACCTTAAAGAAAGTCGTAGAATAAATATTTGACCCAAGCAGCTTAAAATATGTACTATATATCGACCAAATGCACCGAAGAATTAAAGGTAATAAAAAAAGTTTTTTTATTACAAAGAGCCGATAGTAAGAAATTTTATTTAAGTTTTACGATTGCGAAAAAACGTTAAATTTTCCGAATGCCATTATGTAATTAACAAACGAACACCCTGATTCGGATGACGACTTTTATCAGTTTTTATGGTTTTATTTAATAACGTAAAAGTTTATTTGCTTAATTTTCATTCTGTAAAAGGCTTTGCCTTGCTATTGTTTTATTTATTGCTGCAAATATATTTTGGGCTTTAAAGCATAAATTGTTTAATGGCGTTGCACTTCAGCTTTCTATGTTATTTTGTAAATCCATCAGCCTTAATGGTTTACATTGATGAAGAAAGCAGTAATGCACTCCAGCTCTACGAATTGATTTCACTATCACATTTTACTATCGAAATCCACATATCACAACCATAAAATAAAACTGGGCCAATAAAGCCCACCATATATATCTTGTCAAATTGACAAGCGTGGAAATTGCGCAGCTGGCGGCAAAATGGCAAATCCTTTAATTACTTAAAGTATTAATTATGTATCAAGCAACTTTATTGTAAATAAGCAGGTCTTAAATGATATAAAAAAAAATCTAATTGAATTTGTCTATATGAGCAACAATTCAGCCTTACATATTTGTAGAACAATTCAATATTTACTTTTGAGGTCTCTTAAAGTTTTGGAAGAGGGCTTCCGAGAACACTTTTGAAAAGCGCAACAAGTATAGGCATTGCTTTAGAGCACTTCAATAAAAGTCCGAAGAGCAAACTTGAGGGTGTTTGCCATGAAGGAAAGGCACTAAGGCGAGTCCCACATCACTGGCACAACAAGCAAAGACTTTAAAGTAGGATCAAATGAATTTGGGGGTGGTCAAACATGGGATGAATATTTTAAATAGAAAAGACAATTTAAATATATTACAAGGCAATCTAAGGGAATTTAATGAAATATTTCTACGACTCGATGTCATATTCCAATGTAATTTTCGAAAAATTCCAATTAATCCTAAAGCAGACAAAGTTGCAATGAAGAAGAAGTATATATTTTAGAAAATATGATAGGTTTATTTCGAACAAATCCGACGGGCCATTCTCAAAACTTTAGAAGGGCAATTTCTACAGGGCGATTCAATACTATAGAGTTTCAGACAAGCAACTTAAGACTATGCTTCTAAAATTTCAACAGAGAATTTTATATGAACGGATCCGGGCTATGCAGAATGAAGAATGTTACAGACTTTCCTTGCAGTGTTTTCCAAAGCAGTTAAAGAAATAGTAGGAAAAAAGCTTACCCTTTCTGGAGTAAAAATTGACGAATATTCTAGTCCTTAAACCTTTTCAGCATCACCCATCTGTGAACATCATCTGGGTCCCAATGCAATATCCAATATAATGAAAGATGCAATTAAGTATTTAACAAAAGATTGGTCTTGGTCTGATATTTTTGGGCATTCACCTAAACACATTTAAATATACAAGAATAGTAATATTTGTATATTTTTCATTTTTAAAAGATCTATATTTATATACGTCTCTAGAATTTTCATATCTACGTTCACCTATAGTATGATGACGAGTTACTGAGAGAGGGGTTATTTTGAGCCTAGAATTTTACTATACTGTATGAAAAGTATATAAAAACTGTCACATGAATTATTTTTTACCTTTTAAGGTCAGGTTTTTTTAATAAAAGCTTGTTTTACGAATATTATCTACTATTAAGTCTCAAAAGTTTATAAAAAGCAAAGTTAATTAAGGTTTCAAGGCATTAACTGTTGAAGAGGTCCAGGATTTCACGACTAGATTATTGTGTTGTCGCCCGACTTACTGTATCATTTTCTACGTCCTTTCATTTGATTCCCATTTAAACGGGGTTGAGAAGAAAATGAAAGCCGCCATCTAAACTCGGTCGCCATATTGAATTTGGTATGATGTTACTCACTTAATCATTTTCTACTCTTCAAGAACCTTCATTTGATACCCATTTTAACGGGGTTGAAAATAAAATTAAATCCGCCATATTGAATAAAGTGTGAAATTTTTAAATTTGTCGTTTTTTACTCTTCAAGTCCTTTCGATTGATAATCTTATTAAAGGTGTGTGGAGTCAAATAAAAAACTCGAACAGCGTCTGCTCTTGAAAACTTGCATCTTCAAAGTTTCTGAATATAAAGCATCGATCAAAAAGATACAGAAATTTATGTAGAAAATTGTAAATTTGTTTTTTTTTACATTTTAACAACATTTTATAACTCATGTAAACTATATTTTGCTTAAACTACTGGAATACAAATATAATCCTCAGCCATCGGTGCTCAAGCTTCTTTACAGTGAGGCATGGATTGTCGCAAGGATCCATTCAGGGTCCTCCTCTCTTTTCTCTTTATTTTAACGATCTACTTCAAATACAAATACTGTTCCGTGCACATAATCGTTTACATTCCAATGACGTGCCATCCGGTCTGCTTAATTTTAAAAAGAGCTGACTGACTTAAAATTCTTGAATGTTAGCCCTTCAAAATCGAAAAGCATAGTCAAAGTCAATAGCAATCATCATTATTCTCATCTTCAACCTATTGAGCTAGAGCAATTATCAATTATTCCGCGCTTGGCAGAATAGACCAAGTGAGCTCCTTTGAGTAAATTATATTCTACGCTCCGATCTCTTTGGACAACCCAGCGGATTCTTTAAATCAAAAACTTAACTTATGCTTTCCATAACCTTATTGTTGCCGATAATCATGTATGAATTAGAAGTTTCCCGCGACCTCAATTTGAGATCCTATACAAAGCTATAAATAACAATTACAAACATTTTAACAGGACTAGGTCATTTGTTAAATTAAAACAAACTTAAGGTATTTGAAGATCTAGGAATGACAATAGAAGGGAAAATTTAAAACAAACCTCATTACTTACTTAATTGCCAGGCCATCAATCCTTTAAGGATGTAACCTAATGCTGTGTACCACGGTACCGGGCATGCTGCTCTAGTTGCTCAGCCTAAGCCTCTTGACATCTGTGATTGCTTGTAAACCGTAGTAGAATCGTTTGCTTAGGAAGGGTAACAAGTCTTCTGATCTCTACTTCAATCAGTATTAAGCCTTCAATGACCGCACATTGAATACGAGCGTCTTCGTAACCCAACAGACTGTTTACAGCTAAATGGTCTTATTTAACTATCCGTTGCAAAGATCATTTGTCAATCCTCCATTGTCAAGAAAAACTTTATTCACAGAGACTTGAGGAACTGATACTATATTTCGAATGTTCTCGAAAGGTGTAGGTATACGAACTATAAGATTATAAAAATCGCTTTATGATTTGATATCATCTAGGCAAAAAATGACCACTTTCAGCTAACGACATCATAATTTCAATTATGCTAAAAAGAATGACAAGAAAATTGTTTTTAAAAATCCTCTAATGGTCTGTAAAAAAACTGTGGTCACAGTGACACCACAAATATGTGTAAAATCACCCACAAGTCAGGGCAGTAATTAATTGCCACTTTAAGTTCAAACCCCGGTCGATAATGCCCCTAAGTGCTTTTCTTCTCAACCTGCCGCCCATTACAAAATCCAATTTAATATTAAATGAAATGATTTCGTGAGGAAAATATATTATAAAGTATACATCCAAAATGCTTCACTCTAATCACATTACCTATAAAGGAACGTTTCGTGGTTTTCGGGTAAACATCCGGTTTTATATTTCTTTTAATCCTTACTAAAGGTAACGTCCTGTTTACCTCACCAAACAAAATTAACTCTTTTTGAATTGCTTTTATTCGGTCGCAATTGTCGTAAAGTCCAGACCATACCCAAAGGCTGATGTTCCTAGAGACTATGCCGAAGACAAGAACAAATTTGATACTAACCCAAAGGAACAGCAACGACGTGAAGCGATGTTAATGCGATAATGAAATAGTAATTAACCTTTTCACTCTGCAAGCCACACAATATTCCATTATTGTCGCACTTGCAGAGAATAATGTTATTAAGTCTGTACAAGCATAACTTCGTTACGAAACTTACCACAGCAGCACCATTAACTCCACCGACTACCCTTGATTTCCACTCGGCAAAAACACTAATTGAACCAAACGTGTACACTATCCAGCCAATATACCAGAGTATACGCACACAAACCGACAAATAATTCCAACCCTCCTCCTTTTGATTTTATTGTACACAAGATAATTTCATTTGACGCGCACAGGTGAGATGAGTGCTGCTCGAAGTCACCAAACCAATAAACGTTATCCTTGAGAGCTGTCGATTCGTACTCCAATTACTATCTCCTTGTGGGCCAAAATAAAAAAATAACTAAATAAAATCAACAAAAAATCACTTAGTCCACACTAACATCGGAGGACCACCTTCAGACTCATCACGACCGAGCACGAACTGGAGTATCAACAAGTTAACTATGCTTTGAGGCTAAAACTTAACACAGTTACACTTTACCACCACTCGATGGAGCTACTCATATTTATAGCCAAAACAAAAAGCATTTCAGCCCAGAAAAGAGCCATAAATAAATGTGAGGCTGTTAAACCGTCCACTCATGCATCCATCAGAAGGATATTGATTGGTATGGCCAATAAACAAATAACTCCTTCAACAAATGGCAACAATATTGTTTTAATAGATATTTTTATACGATAATAAATATACTAAAAACACTTGATGGGATACATCTCCCGGAAACGCGTTAATTCGACGCCCGAACACCGAACTGCAACCTCAGAGTGTAAACAATCAACTGATATCAGGAATTTGACGAGCTTCAAATTTTGATGTAGTGTTGCTGGTTTCGGATATGGATAGAAGCGGGATGTTGCCTATAAAATTCGTAAACAATATCTAGATACTGGAAAACGTTCGTGATGCGCATGTACATGTTTTGAAATTGATTCCCTTTGCAGCAGGCACAGGTGGTATTTCCTGGACTGTCTACAAAGGATATAGATAGAAGATTTGTTTTTATAAGGAGGTTGAATAATGTAAAAGATTTGGTGGTGATTAAAGCGAAGATGTATCGATTGCCATGATCGTCACGAAAAATTTATAGACAATTTGCTCACGAGTTCATTCAATGTGGAAACTGTTCGCTAAACAGTTTTATTTCTCACTTTTAATTGATTCCGACATTTTTACTGATATTTGACTGACTAATGTTGAACTAAGATTTTCATGGTAAAAGTGAGGGGGTTCTTCAAGGCTCAGTCCTTGGATCAGTCTTAAATAATATAGCAATATACGCTGACGGCACCGCAATTTTGTCGTTACATGAGTTAAGCCTCAAGATTAAGTAGAACTTCAAGAATTCGGAAACAATGTTAATACAATACTTCACAAAATGGAAAATAAAACCTAACGCCCATAAAGTTCAAGCTATCTTTTTTTCTAGAAAAAGAAAGTCCTGCTGCTTACCTGCGACTCAGCTTCATATCGCAGCAAATTCAATAGCATGTTAATAATTTGCTAGATATTTAGGCATATTTCTTGACAGAAAGCTAACTTTTAAAGAACACAACTCGCAAGTCCTCAAAAAAGTGGAGCATTGCTATGAAAATGTTATACCCATTTATAAATAGAAAGTCCCTACTTACTTTATGTGGGAAAATTTGTTTAAAAAAAGCTGCAGATGCACAGAACAAGATACTTAAGACGTTGCTTAATCTTCCTTGGAGTCAATTTTTCAATTTTTCAATTCAATGCAATATTTTATTTAAAAATGCATGTTCTTTAAATGCTATACAAAAATGCTTAAATCTAGCTAAATTAACTTTATTATGTCTTAAATAACATACTAGCCCTCTGCGGGCGCTCTAAGCTAAGCTTAACAAATTAAGATAATGTCTTTCGACTAAGTACTATCTTCTATCATATATTCATCTTATCTATCTTATATTTTTATAATTGAAAAACTTAGTGAATGGACGGATTGTATTGTACTTAAACTTTACCTAAAACTAAACTTAAAACTAATCTGAAACATAAAATTTTAACCTTACTTAAAAAAACACTAAAACTAACCACCATAGAACAATAATAATAAATAACACCACATACGTTAGCCGGCCAAGGCTTACAGGACATGCTATCACTATTGCCTTAAGGCCACCAATAGTGTCGGTATTGCCTTTCGACATCAGCTCTGTCGCGGTCTGACACCGCCCTACTGAACCGAAGAGTCCTTGGTGAGCTACTGGCGACGTCATGGTAGAAGTTGACTCGGCCGTCCACAGCTTTTCGACCAACGTGTAATGTTAACGGCTACGCCAATCTATCCTGCACCAGACCTTTTCTGTCTAAATAGAGAATAATATTTCAAGTTCAATAGAAATTAAATGCAAAAAAAAATCGCTGGCCTCATCACTTATGTATTTGCTCTGATCTGATCAAATGACGCAATCTCGCGCAGCGAAAAAAAGTATCTGCTCACTAAAAAAGGATTTTTCCTTTATCTGGGGGGAAAGGCAGGAATTGACGTTCAAGAGATTGAAGAATCCTCTTGCAAAAATACCATCTCTGACATATTTCAAACCAAAGCATCGAACCCGTTTAGTTGCTGATGCAAGCCCCGTAGCGTTAAAAGCAGTTCTTTTACAGTTCAACAAAGGAAAACCTCGAGTCATTCATTCGTCAGTAAAAGCCTTTCTGCCGTAGAACAAAGATATTCACAAACGGAGGAGGAGAGTCTCGCGTAAGGTTGGACCGTAGAGCGGTTTTATTAATCTATGGCAGGAATTGAATTTGAACTTGTAACTGACCACAGGCCCTAGGAAGCAATTTTTAAGCCCTCGTCCAAACCTCCAGCTAGAATCGAAAGACGGTTCCTCAGGCTTCAGTCTTTTAAATTCAGAGCGATATATCAGGCTGGGAAATGGCACATAGCGGATTCTTTATCACGACTTTGCAAAATTCAGGATGTCGACTCTTTTGATAATCGTTTTGAATACAAACTCTGTGCGCTAGAAGAGAATGTGGTTCCTCGAGCAATTACAAAAGCGAAATCGCAATCGGCAGTACTACGGGTCAGGAGCTTATGGAAGCGGTTCAAAGTGACAAGAGAGATGGTTGGTATCTAACTTTGTATCACTATGATCATTACTAAAATCTACAATTATCCTCTTCCCGAAATTTTACATTCGTCTCATTATCTTGAAACCAAAATTGTTGAAGGTGTTTCTTCTACTATTGCACACATGCTTTTTTTAAATTATGTCGTTAAAAAATGACGTCTAGATTATTAGGCCGAACAACAGTGTGCAAACGGGTCATATTGTCCGGTGCCACCTGTTGCTTGATGTCATGAATTTCATGGGAGATATTTTAAGTTTGACACAGGAGTACTCTTGGCTATTAGCATAGACTTTACTCTTGAGTTATTTCTAAAGAAAACAATTGCATGAGTAAGATTGATATCCTTGAAGATTTGATAAGAAAATATCTGTGATCATGCGTTCACAGTGTTCGCTGTTCACATTTGTCGCTTGCCCGGTGGATGCGTTGATTCATTTCATCAGACCAAAAGGTATGGATCGAATCAAATCACTTGGCAAAAGGGTGTATGCGCAGCGAAAGGATTCAAGCGACCGAAATTGCATAACCTAACTTTTCTTTAAATTCCCATCAGGAAGTTCTTGTAATCGGTCCGATTTTTGGAATTCAAAAAGTTAAAATTTCTCCAGTCGGATTCCATTGATTTTTGAATGTGCGAATTTTTTCGTCAAGCATTACTCGAGAACAAATCAAGCTATCGATACCAACTTAGTTTCGTTCGAAGCGCATGAGCATAACGAAGAGCTGAAAAGCATTCGGTTTAATTTGACAGGTTGGTCTAAATTTTATGACTACCTTATCAGGTAAAACACATGTCAAATTCATAAAAAATTCATTTAAATTTTTTTTTTGTTCAATTTTAATTCCAAAAATTTCGTCAAAATTGTTATGTATCAACAATTCACAAAATGAAGTTAATTCTGAACTATAAAGACTAATTTAAAGACTTAAACAGTATTAAGTTGGAAAATTATTTCAGAAATGTGAGTCCTCTAAAACTTTTTCATTTTTCATGATTCCGAATGACGTCTACAACACTGACACATGAAAACATGGATAAAATTACTCGTATACTAAAAAGCGTTGCAACGAAGATCATAACATCCGAAGATTTAGTTTGTTTTGCCACTCTTGTGGTTTCTTATCATGAACGAGAGTTTAACAATCTCTCCAAATCAGACTGGAAACAATTATCATAATCTCCAAAGAAAACTTTATTGAACGTAATCCTCTTGGAGCCATCTTTTTGCCAGAAAGAAAGAGATCCGGTGCCGAAGATTTCCTCAGCTCGGAAAGAAGAGGTGGTGGAAATCTCTCGATTGAAACTATTCCGAGCACAACAAGTGCATCGTACAAGGTCGTAGAATTAATTTCGAAAATATGATACATTGGACAAGGAGTTGACATGAGCGGTTATTCACAATGATTATATCGAAACAACGACTGAAGTTCTAAAATCAAAGGCCCGACTCTGATCACAAATTCGACTTTTTCTCATTTCAAAACAAATTTTGGTGAAGTTTCAAAACAACTTCAACAACAAAAAAACAAATTCAACTTGCAATGTAAAATTTGTCGTAATATAAATCCAATTTGGTACATCTTATCTTAACGTAGAGTTATATGCCCTTACAGCGATGCATTTGCGCCACTATGTGCCTACATGCCTACAGAAAATTGGCTAACAATTTGGATCGTTGGTCTTTTATTTTTTCTAACTCGATTTTGTTCACACACAAAACATGTTTAGTAACAATCTGATTGCACAATTTCCATTCTTTTGGCAAAAAAAACTTCCGCACAAAGTTAAATCACTATGGTCACTTAGAAAATAAGCATTAAATCGAATTCGAATTTTCTCATGACCAGAACAATAAATGCAATCCAGTCAATGCTGAGGGCATGAAAGAACCAATTGTACAGATTGTATTACGGCAACGAAGAATAAAATTCCTCGATGATGACGACGCGGGCCAACAGCGTCAACCCGACCTTGACGAAGTTAAGACAACAATAACATATATGTATGAGCTAAAATCTAATAAAGCCACTATAGCTGTCGAACTTTTCAATTTGGCGGCAATGACACAATAAAGCATCAAAGATGAATGGAATCTTAGAATTGTTTGCCCATTCTTGAAGAAAGAAGAGCATCTTAGCTGTGCCAATTATTGAGGTATCAATCTTTTCAACATTGCATATAATACCTTTTAGTTTCAGTTTTTCTTTTTCATTTTAAAGTATTATTATTAATTCATTAAATTTTAATTATATGCAAGACAAAAACGCTCAAAGCTAGCTTAATTAACTATTTACAAACTTACATACTGGCCCAATGCGGGCGCTCTAAGCTAAACCTAACAACTTAAAATGTGTCTTTCGACTTATATTTACATACATATTTTATATTTTACCAAGAAAAACTTTAGCTTCTCTTAAGTGTCGAATAAATCTTTCGCCTACAACACCTTTCCCAGTGTATTATGTGAACGTTTGAAACCATTCGTCAAGAACCTGATAGGTCCATATCAATGTGACTTTCGACCAGAAAAGTCCACCATGGACTAAATATTAACATATTGGCAGATCTTGGAAAAAACGCACGCATAACCTTTTCATTAATTTCAAGGTTGGTTTTGGTTTCTGTTTCGTCCACAGAGACGAGATGTATGAAACCATGTCTAGGTTTGGCATCCCATCTAAGCTCGTCCTTTGTCGCAGGATGCTCCATTAAGGTCGGCAAAAACGTCACCGATCTATTTGATGTCAAACAGCGTTTAACATTATACGTTATACCGTGTGAACACCTGAAGAACTATCTTGATATTTTATTGATATAATTAGGGAACGTAGCTTGATACCAACAGTGCGGTTATGAGTGTTCTGACAAAATTCAAAGATGGGTTTGGCGGTGTACGTGGGCAAAAAAAAAAACATCAAGAAAGGACACCCAAATCCGACGTCTGGGTCAGAACGTCAACATGGACAGCTATAACTTTGAGGTTGTAAGGGCTTTGTCTGTCTAGGCTTCGCTGCAAACACAGCTAATAACGCTTACGCTGACATCAAACGAAAAATACCTGTGGCTAAGAAAGCAATTATGTTAATCCCTTTTTTCGAAGAACTTAAGTGTCGCTCCATAAGACCTTTATCAGCACCGTACTCCTATATGGTGCAGAAGCATGGACAATATCAAAAGCAGATGAAGGCGACTTAGGAAGTTTCGAGAGAAAACTGTGAAAAATTAATATTAAATTCGCAAATCTTTTTTTAAATGATTCAAAGCTGAAAAAATATGTATTAAATATAAAATATAAGGGTCACTACAAAATATGAGATGAGCTATCAGAAAGGTAAAAAAAAGTGTCCAACATCGAAAAATAGTCTTTTAAGTAGAAAAGGGATTATTTACCTTGGAAAACATCAATAGACTAATCGACTGAATGCCTTGACGGCCAGCCAAAATGTTGGAAGGTTATGTGTGGTAAATTTTTCGACGAAAAAGCAGTCGAATTTTATTTAACAACTCGTTACGAGTAGAAAAGTCAGTCGTGCGACAGTAAGAATGTCATACACATTTAGAAGATCAAGTTTATTTAATACAAGATATATTGCATATAATATGGTGAATATGCATAATTTAAAAGTACCTACATCCAGGGAAATGGACGTGGACTCTCTTCCGTGTGTTTCTTATTATATTGATTTTTATTTTTTTTTATTTATGTGGACCCTGTTAAATTTAAACTCTGGACTTTGCAACGTAGAGTTGCCCATGTCAAAATACTGGTTCTGGTTAATAAATACCAGCCTTTTCAAATACTTGGCTTCAATCTTGTGGCTTACTGATGTGCAGAGCAAAGGCTTATTTGATTTATTGAAAATATTTGTACCTCAGATTTGATTTCCTTCCAGAAAAAGTTATGGATAAACCATTGGATCTTAATTTGGATCAAAAACATTTATTTTTTCAATTTGTCTCAAAGTCTGTTGCTTGGATCAGATCTGTAGTGAACTTAAAAGGGCATTTCAAGTGGTGGTTCAACATCAGTATTTTGAAAACGACAGCTATTTCATTAACTCTTACTGCATTAGAGCGTCTTTAATCAGAATTTATTTTCATGAAATGTCTTAATTCTCGCATCATTTCATTTAAAATGATTTTCTGATCGGAACGAGAACGTACAACTGTGAAAAATTCCAATGTTGGGGATATAGAGTTTCAGTACGATGAAAAAATATTCGTGAATTCTGAAACAGTTCGCTGTTAAAAAACCTGTTTTTTATAAAAATTCTTGAATGCGTCTGATAATTTCACTGACATTTTTTATTCTATTGTGGTTAGCCTAAAGTTCTATGGCGTTTTCTGCTGAGGTCTGGTAGCTCTTAGTTCTGTAACATTTTCTGCAGCCCTTTTACGATCTCAAATTATCCATTTTTGTTAATGCTGGGCTCTCAAATTTGCAATTCTATTGCGATTACTTTCGGGCTTTATAGTTTTTCAGGACCGCGAAAAAAATCGTTTCTTGGAAATGTTTCTTTAAAAATGTTGTGGTTAAAAATTAAAAATGAGTTACAGCACAAACGCTAGTCCAATCGACAGGGTCACTTTTAGAAACTGACTGTTAAAATATTTTCAAAACTCTCCAAAAGCAGCATAACAATTTTTAACCAACTACCTGCAATACAACCAGATCAGTAAAACTGAACTTGCCTTCGCTACGATTACGAAAAACGTTTGCATGTTTTCGATTGCACATGTACTATATATATGATTATCACAGTTTGATTTGTGGTAAAAAAACGATCCTTTAGTTTCTTTCTCGAATCGAATTTTCCGGTGGCAGAAATCGCTGTTAATTTATCCTTGTGGAACTTTGTTTGGGTTCTTTTCTTGCCTGGCAGTCATGAAGCTCGCTTCGAGTCAGCTTATCATAAATTTCATTGTAATCATTCCTCGAAGATCTTAAGTGTTTCGTTGTCACTCCTCTTTTTCGTGTGTGTTTATGCTTATGCGTCCCAGCCATAATGTTTATTTTGCTACTAAGATAAATTTGACTACATATGTAAGTATGTATCCGTATTTATGCTAAACAAAACAAAAAAAAGTAGTCTTGTGTATAAAAAAAAAACGCCACAGCCAGATTTTTTTAATTTTTACAATAGGTTCGTCGTGTATTTCTGAATGGTAAAACTTCTGAAGCAGCCAAAACATCATTGACTTCTACACCCGAGATCACCAAGTGAAGAATCTCCAACAGCTGCTCCCACAGCAGAAAAAGATTCTAGATCAAATTGGCCATTAATTAGTTTTAATTAGTTGGAGTAGGACAATCCAAATAAAAAATTTGATTTTATTTATTACGAAAACGAAATTGGTCTTCTTTTGGAAAGAAGAGAACAATTTCTTTTCTTTTCCTTTCGCTCTGACCTCGTCTTCATCAAAATATAAGGCGCGTATTAAGTAAAGTATTGAAAAGAAAACCAAAAATATCAGCATTAGTGCATAAAATTTATTGAAACGTATTCTAAAGCTGTAGATTACAAGGATTTCATTGTCTTTCTCAATTGTTAAACAAATGAAACGCTCTTCTTGTTGTTATAAAATTAGCACCGTTTATTCGCATTCAACAAAAATATTTTCAAGTACCAACATGCAGTTACGCGTCGAATGGAAATTCGATAGCTTTATTTATTCGAAAGAAATGGGAAATTAAAAACACATACAGCCATCCTTCTAGAAACAATGGTATTCAACTTTGGGGACCTCGTGAGGGAGATATATCGAAATCTCAAATGCTTAAAATCGGGCCCTGTTGAGTATATACACATATTCTTAATACATTCTTATACACTCACTCTTTCTGGGCGATAAGAATTTACCCACATGTAACAATAAAAACGTTTACTCTACTTTTACTCTACCCGGTGGTCTGGTAAGTCCTGGTCCTGGCAGTTTTTTTATCAGAAAAGAAAATTTACATGGGAAGTTAAGAACTAAACGCAAGAAAAAAAAAAGATTTAAAACTACTATTGAAAATGAAAATATAAATATATTACCTTATAAATGAATTTTTCGGTCGAGGTGTTTTTCCGCGAAAATTGAAAGAATCAATAATCAGAAAACCGAAAGAAACAAATGATATAAGCTTTTATAAGTTGAGGCCCTAACTATCCTTCCTATTCTGGAAAAATAAAAAGTTGCATAAGTGTTAGATATTAACTCACTCATCGAGAACCAGTCGGGGTTTCGACCACTTATGCGAAATTGCGCTAAACTTTTTTATGATAAAATTGAAACACAAAATACATAAAAATAGAAAAATAAAAATATAAATCTTATACATGAGAAATAATAATGAATAATTGGCCATCTCCAAAACGATGAGAATAATTTTGACATGTAACTGAAATACCCCGATTCAGTGGATGTTAGCGTATTTAAAGTGGCTTCAGAGATTCGCGTTTAATACTACTTTTCTCTTGTTTAAGATAAAACATAAGCTGATACCGAACTATCTTTCAACAAACTAATGTTATGTCGAAGATGTGCAACTGTATAGAAGAACGTTTACGAATTTCCGACTAGAACTGTGTAGAGACTCAAGAGCTCAAAATTAATCGATGTTTAAGGGCTAAAAATTATTTAATGAATTGCATGGTAAGATAAAAAAAAGGGACGAGTGCGATTCGGACTCGAGCGACAAATGTTCAGAACAAACTTTAAGATATGTAAATAGTTCGCCCATCACGGAAATCAGTCCACCGGACAAGTGCGAGTCGGACATGTGCAACAATGGTTCTGAACAAACTTGTAGGTGCGCAAATAGTTCGTCCATCACGGGAACCGGTAATCGAAGAGTTTTTCAGCTTTTGTTAGAAGGTAGTACCCTAAGGGTACATATCGTTCGACTGCGTCGATTCAGAAGCTTGACTCTTTTTACAGCTTAAACGTCATTCATTCAAAATATACTTAACTCAATATAGTGATTTTCAAAAGAGAGCTCTTCAAGCATTTAAGGACCCAAGAATAATAATTGAACACAGGAAAAATAATTGAATGTATTATTAGTAACAAATTCTAGCTAGCCAGATTTGTTTTTTTTTGCACAGGATAAATAGTTTGTGAACAGAGCCCAAATCTTGATAAATTCTATAAGGGTAGGTGCCTTCCGGCAAATTATAGGTTAATAATTTAAATAAAGAACAAATAAATTTCGCTTCAGCGCTTTCCGCCGAACTAATTAGAAGGGCAAACTTTATAGTCCGATACTATTAAATGTACATAAAACATTTTATGCGTACGTAGGCTGCTAGATACTTATATTTCTGGCCTAGGCGACACTTAGTGTTGCCAGGTGCAATCTGACATTTCCATTGGAAGGGTTGACATTTTTTAGCATAACATCACTCAGAACGTGTTGTCATTTAATTGTGAATTGTTTTATTTACAGAGACTTGGAAAATTCATCTCGGCAAAAAAATGGAATTAACTCGTGAACACTTTCGTGCGATCATTTTTCACAACTTTCGACGTGGATTATCACGACAAGAAAGCATTGATGAACTTAAATCTTTTTATGGCGATGAAGCACCATCCTATAGTACTGTGTTTTCACAGTTAAATGAATTCAGTCATGGCCGACGCTCGCTCAAAGACGAATTCCGTGAAGGTCGTCCAAAAACGGCCGTTGTGCCAGAGAACATTGATGCCGTGCGTGAACTGATAATGCAAGATCGTCATGTGAGATACCGTGAGATAGAGGCATCCATGGGCATTTCTCCCGCCAGCATACATTCGATATTGCATGAACACCTGGCCGTCAAAAAGGTTTGTTCTAGTTGAATCCCTCACAATTTGAAAATCGCCCAAAAAAAGGCTCGTGTCGATTAGTCCAAAAAAATGTTAAAAAATACGATCGCTGTGCTTCAAATGACGTTTGTCACAGGTGACGAATTATGGATCTATGCGTATGAGCCCGAAACAAAACAACAATCGACCGTGTGGGTGTTCGCAGACAAGCCAAATCCAGCAAAAGTTGTTCGTGGAAGAAGCACTTCGAAGCAAATGGTCGCCTCTTTCTTCGGCAAAACTGGACTGTTCCGCTTGAGCAACGTAAGAAGGTCAATTCTGAGTGGTACGCCACAATTTGTTGGCCTGAAGTCTTCGGAGAAATTCGAAAAACGTACAAGAGAAGACGAATCATTGTTCATAATGACAATGCGAGCTATCACACATCGGCTCAAACCAGCGCCTCTTTGACCGGCCAAAACGTCGAATTGATGAGTCATCCGCCGTACAGCCCTGACTTGGCACCCAATGACTTCTTTTTATTCCCGCACATCAAGAAAAAAATGCGTGGTCAACGATTTTCGAACATGCTGTTGAAGCGTTCAAAAACCATGTTTTGTAGGTGTCCCAATCAGAGTGGAAAGTGTTTCGACAATTGGTTTGAGCGCATGCAAAAGTGTATAAATCATGCTGGAGAATAGTTTGAAAAACAATAAAACCACTTTTGATGATAAATATTCGCATTTTCATTATTAGGCCAGAAATATATCTAGCAGCCTACGTATGAGGTATAATAACAACATTTAAAACTAAGTTCATCTACGCGACGCAGTATCAAATATTTCGTCATAGTTTTTATCCATATTTATTTCAAAATATGATTTTAAAAAGACCCAATTTATGACTTATATACAAAAACATACATATATGAATTGACAAATTCATCAAGAATTTGATATAAAAAATAAAGAATTGCTAACTAGCTGTTTCAAAGAGAACCTTAATAATATATACTACTTTCTACTATAACATCATGGTCGTTGGTCATGTGTTCTACCAATATTTCTCTCGATGGAAAAACATTATTGCAAATAATACATGGCAGTTCTTTTTTGCTTTTTTTCTTCATTGAAGCACTTTTACGCGAAGATTCCGGCTCGTCGTCATCGGGATTTGTATGTGTTTTCAAATGCATTTTAAGACTGTACTTTTCGGTAAATTGTTTTCCACAAATTTGGCACGGATGCATGGGCCGGTCCTCGCGATGTGTTTCCATATGGTGGCTCAGGGTTTTCCTTGATTTGAAAGACTGATCGCATTGTTCACATATCATTGGCGTTTCTTCCGATTCATGGGCAAGCTTATGGTTATAAAGTAAATTGGATTGCGAGAATGTTAGACCACATGTCTCGCATTGGAACTCTTTTTTGTCCCAATGTATTTGCATATGTCGAATAACGTTTGATTTCTGAGAATAACGTTTAGAGCAGTACCTGCATTCATATTCAGATTTACCCTCATGAATGTTCATATGCAGCTCGAGACGTTCTTTATCTCTGCAGGTAACTTGACAAATATTGCATTTTACATAGCTGGCATGTGTCGTCAAGTGTTTTCGGAGCTCAATGTACGAAGTGTAAGTTTTATCACACTGTGTGCAGTTATGTGACATTGTACGGTCATCTGAATTAGTAATCTCTCGATCTTGGCTAAGATCTTCTTTTGGAAAAGTGTCAAAATCATATGCACTGCTGAGGGAATCATCATCGCTTAGGTGTTTACTTTTTATAAAAGTTCCTTCGTCCTCGACGCTGCTTTCGGACGCAGACACTGAAGACTGCAGCATACTCGAGAGTTCCTTTTGATGTACAAGTAGTTCAACCATAATTTGATCATATTCGACAAGCTTGTCGTAGCACACGCCGCAAACATAAGACGTGTCCAGCAGATCGACTACAACTTTAATGCATTTGGAGAGATGATTAAGGATGTCTTTAATGGTCTTCCTGGACGTTCGCACTGTTGTTTCTCTGATGTTTTTTAAATTTTGACATGATTCGTATTTATCACGACACAGAATACATCTAACTTTACCCACACGTACTTTTATCGTATCCATTGCAGGAATTGCCTATGAAATTGAAAAATAACAACTGTGTAATTTTTCAACACAAAAATTGTTTATACCCTACTTTGAAGGATTGAAGACATATTAGATTTGTCAGTTTTTGAGTCCTACTGGGTTTACATAGCTCGTTATCACTTACCACTTTTGCTTACGGAGGCCATACCCACGTTCTAGCGTAGAGGTATATTATCCAAACTATATAATAAAAAACTATCTTTCGTCAAAACGGGATAAGATCCATGTCCACCTAACCTTGTAAGACCTACGCGACTGAAGCGCTTATGATTGGTAGATTCGCCTTTTAAACTAAACTGTTATACTGCTCCGCTAAAGGGAAATTTCTCTGGAACGCACTTGGAGCACCAGAAAACATGACGTCACGTTTCCAGCAGATCAAATGGGGTTTGACAGAATTCCTGGCGAAGTGAAAAATTCTCCGTAGTGCCTCGCTCCGCGAAGAACAGTCACCTCAGTACATTTTTCGCAGTACATTTGCGCTACGGTGTGTTGGAACTGGGTCATTGCGAAAGTAGAGTCTACTAGTTCAGATAAGCTGGACTGCATCTAATTGGTCGATTTTGAATAAATATTTTTTTGTGTATTCTATTCTAAACATTCTTACCTGTGACTTATCAACTTAAGGCACTTAACCTAACGCACAACCCTCTCTCACTTTCCTACCATATGAGTTTCTTGTAGGATATCTCCGCATTTCACAAATTCACTAGACTTCGAACATAAGAAGTTCTAACATATCCTCTTACATAAGCCAATCATAAAATAACTACATGGATGTTTTACAAGAAATCGTTTGAATGTAATCAGAGGTTTGGCTTATCAGTGCAATGTAAACCCAGGGACTGCCAAATCTTGTCATACTTCAAATTTGATTACAAAAAATTAATTTAGCGAAAGTACACAGTTACATTTTTTATATATTTTATCCTCAGAATGGATGTCGAGGACATGAGCTTGAATAAAGTTAGGTGTATGTTATGTCGCAACAAATACGACCAATGTCGTGGTTTCAAAAATATTAAAGAAACAAAAGTGCGATCGTCTAGGAAGAGCATAAAAGATGTTCTAAATCACCTTGGCAAATGCATAAAAGGCGGTGTTATTCTCCTTGATTCTTATTATGTTTGTGCGGCATGCTATGATAAGATAGTGGAATATGATAAACTGATGATACAATTACTTGTTCACCAAAAAGAACTCTCACGTTTACTTGAGTCCTCAATGAATACTCTTGACAACAGTGTTGAAGACGAAACTACTTCGATAAAAAGTGAACACCTTAGCGATGATTCGCTGAGCAGTGCATATGATTTTGACAATGTTCGCAACGAAGACAGCCAGGACAAAAAAAATGTGACAAAAGCGTTTTCAGAGAGTCGTGGCAAATCATTCATTTGCACGCAATGTGATAAAGTGTTAGGTTCAGTCCTAGCGTTGCGGAAACACATGGTGTCACACGCTAGTCATGTTCAATGTAAAATTTGTGGAGCTTCACGGCGGGATGAAGAATACCTTGAGCTGCATATGAACGTGCATGAGGGTAAATCTGAATACGAGTGCAGGTACTGTCCCAAACGTTATTCTCGGAAGTCAAACGTTATCAGACATATGCATCTTCATTGGGACAAGAAGGAATTCCAATGCGAGACGTGCGGCCTCAGATTCTCACAATCTAATCTACTTTATAATCATAAACTTGCTCACGAATCAGAAGAAACGCCCTTGGTATGTGAACAATGTGATCAGTCATTCAAATCAAGGAAAACCCTTAACCATCACTTGGTAACACATCGAGAGGATCGACCCATGCATCCGTGTGATATATGTGGCAAAAAATTCACGGAAAAGTACACTCTTAAGTTGCATTTAAAAACTCATAAAGATCCCGCAAACGACGAATCAGAATCAGCGAAAAAAGATGCTGTAATCAGGAAACAAATTAAAAAAGAATTTCCATGCATTATCTGCAACGAATTTTTTGGGTCTAGGGATATCTTGGAAAAACACATGGCTGTTGGACATGATGTTATAAGTGAGAGCAGCATATATTTTTAATATCATTTCGTTTTGCAAAAAATGAGAAAAGTCTTACGTTGAAAAATATGAAGTGATCTTATTTAGAGATGAACCTGGTACAATACCTATCTTGTGGTTTTTCATTTGGAAATAAATCGAATAAAAACTTGATGTTTTTGCATTCTCTGGCTAACCTTGTTTTTAAGTAAAAAGTGGGTTCAAACCTCCTCGGGCCCTGATGCCCATCTTTGCATCCTTTTCATTGCGGGGCGTGTTATCAAAAAAAAATTGTTTATAAAAAAAGCGATTTATAATGTTGCAAATATTTCTGCTTCTTTATTTGTGGGCAAAACTATGATTTGGATCATAACACACCTATTCTGCTACGGTTTTAATGGCCCTTTGAACTTTTCGAAAAGGGAAGCAATGTTATGAATAAGCCAATGCGAATATGAAAAAGTGTGCCGGAGACGTTGTTTTTTTGTTATTGATAAGATGCGTAGTCTCCTCTCAATCACGAAAAAATTAAGTGGTAATTGCCGACCATAGCTCGAAATGATTCGAGAAGTCATGCGAGATGGAATTATTGCATCGTTGGAGTCCATCTCTTTTTATATGCAAACAGTCAAAGACGACAATAAACAGCAGAGGACTTAAGACTTTTTCTTGGTACCCAACAATCTAATCGTTTCGTAATTTATATATTAGTAGATTTTTGAAATGCCACCCTTTTAACTATTTTATTAAACTTATAACTAAGGAAAAGTTTTGTCGGCTCAACAATAAACAAACAACACTTTCAAAACATTTTGAAAATTTATTGAAGAATTATTTAAAAAGTTAAAATTTGCAAAATAATTAAAGGGTCTTAACCTCTGGAATACTGGCTATCAGCTTTTTCGTGGAATGATGTCTCGTAGCAGTTTACGGTGTCCTCGCATCTCCCGTTTGTGTTTGCTCGTAGACTGAGGTGCCTAAGCGCTGGCTCTAAGTTCTGCTGGCCTACATTCCTGATCTCTCGATTTGGATGGTAAGCTCTGGCATGCATGCGGATTGGAGTCATGTAATAATCTTTATATAACTTCGTGTTGCTGAAGTATTTCAACGTGTCCGATTTTCGCCAGAACAAGACCGATTTTAACGCCTTTCCCAATAAATTCTTTGGTTGTCTATGGAATGCTTTATTATGCAAATCAGTTAAGAGAAATCGCTATGTTTCTCAATTATTTATTTGACTTATTTATCAGATTGCCTTCTGAAACCCCATTTAACAATCGTCATTGTTTATCGGCCTTTGGTAGATCTGGGCGTGAGCTTAAGATGCTTTCTATGCATCATAGTCCTGAGCACACTGGCAACGGTCGGTTAGATCAATCTTTCTTGTATGCGCGATTATTTTTTTTGTGAAACGAAGACACTTAGCTATCAATGTCACTGAGTCATTTCAGTAACATTTTTAAGGCCGCTTGCCATTATGTCCACCTCCAAAAAAATAAAACTGTGAACATGTGTAAAATCGCCTCCTAAAACACGAAAATTGCATTTTTTGCGAGGAAACTATTAATAACAAAGTTAGCAATATAAGTTCTCAAAAGACATCTAAACAGAACGCATTTTCGAGGTATTAGTCACAGATAAATAGCAATTTCTTTATAATTTGTAAAATGCCATAAACAACTTGTTTAAATAAACAAAAAGAGGATATAAACACATCAACAATAATTTTCAAAAATGACAGGCATATCTGTAATTGCCTAGAAATATGCAACGCAAAAGAATGTGTGCTAGAGTTATGCAAAAAAGAAACAAAAAATATGTATTTCCTTCTCTTTAAGAGTCTAGAGAGCGAACAAAGCTGTTATTTTGAAATGAATTCAATTTGGGGACAAATCAAAAAGTACCTGGGTGGCCCGCTGAGCGGCTTAAAAGGATTTAACCGGTCAGGGTATGTCCTTTTTGCCAGGCAGGCGCCTATGTCTCGTCGAGGTTTCATTTTAATTTGAAATGAATTTAAATTGGAGGTGTTTCAACGAAAATTTAAAAAAATTATCTTGAGAGAAAGATTAACATACACGTATATTCTGTTCATGATTGTTTATCAAAGTCACTTTGCTTTGCAACGCAATCGTTCTCTATGTTATTTTCGTGTTTAGGAGGTCATGTTACATACAAAAGATTTTTTTTTTTTAGATGGCCATAATGGAAAGCACAGCCACACTTTCTACCCTCAAAATCCACATAACTATTTAGATCGAAGAGGTCGAGGTTGTACCAACTTTATCTTTAAAAATCTAACAAGAGGCATTTTTTGTTGAACATAACTTTCGAAAATTATTTCACATGATAGAGCATCTGCTTGTCGGAATCCGATGCATGTTTGGAATAATTCCATGATTCTTGGTCCAAATTGCAGAGTCCATACTTCATAGGTAGTACGCTTTCTAGCGTTAAGTGACACAACCGGGTCACAGTTTTTCCGGGACCACGAAATCATCCACTATTTTATGAAGGGTATTTTTTAGGTTTGGCTTATAAACTGGCAACACTGCTTCTGTAGACTGTCAATTTGACAGTTGAAAGTTGATTGGTGATTAATTCTGTTCAGTGAGGAAGATCTAGAGCTTTAAGTCAAACTGACATAATAGAAATTTTATCCGAGCAGTAAGGGTGCCGCTTTTCCACGACGAATCCTTCCAAACCGCTTTAATATGTCTAGTATTCTTTCCTCTTCAAAGCTCCCGATCTTATCCAGCGTACTTTCCAATATCTGAGCAGCTTCTAGTTTGAAAAGTTCTATTACGTTCCTGAAGCTTTCTTGCATACCTCGTCTAGTCGCCTTCGTTTATGACGCACATTTGTAACCGAGGCAGATTGCTCTCTGATAACAAAGGATGATTAATGTGGTCACACCGAGGTGAAACCGCCATCTGAAAGGATTACAGAGGATGTTTAATGTGGTAACGTTGTTACACTGAGGTAAAACCGCCATCTGGAAGGATTTATTCACTTTTGTTCAGAAGGTTTTCCTGGAGTGCCATAGAAGGCTGTTTGTCGATTTATATGCGCCCCAGGCTGTAGAGATGCGTGTGGTTCTAAGCTTATGTTTACTTCTGCAAAATATATTAAAAGTCAAGAAAAAAGTCTTTAGACTAACAAGCCTTTTTATATCATTGATTTCCCTAAGAATGTAAACCGGTTTATGTTTGATAAGGCATCCAAGTAAATCCACTTGTAATAACCTTTTTTGCCATAAGAAATGTTTTTATTATGCATTCCCAAATAACTAATTAATATGTATATGCACGCAAACGCATCAAACTTCGCTCGTTCAGAAGATCGTCCAGCAAAGCGAACTTCTTGCAACTGTGACTGGAACGTGGGAATCTGCATTTCTCAGTGCTATGTTAACCCAAGAAATTTTACTGACATAAGCATAAACTTCAAAGTTGCTTACAAACATTGGATCCGAGTTTTGGAACAATATAATTTTTTTCTTTAGATAATTTCCATAAAATGGATATCAATGAAGATAATCCAAGCAAAATAAGATGTATTTTATGTCGCAGTAAAAACGATACGTTGAGTGATTTCAAAAACATTGAAGAAACAATTGTGCAAACGTCCAGGAGATCCATAAAAGAAGTCCTCATTCACCTCGGAAAAGGTATAAAAGGCGGTATTACTCTTCTTGATCCGTCGTACGTTTGCGGCATATGTTGCGATAAACTTTTTGAATGTAATACAATAATAAAACAACTCATTGCACATCAAAACGAGCTCCGATTCCTGCTGGAGTCCTCTATGGACACTCCCGACCACAGCATTGTAGACGAAGAAACTTGTATTAAAAATGAATTACTTAGCGATAATTCGCTGAATAATACATTTGAATCTAGCTCTATTCACAATGAGGACACCAGTCAAGATCTAAAGGTAACACCAGGCACATTCTCCTGCAAGTCACTTTTATGCACACAATGTGGTAAAGAACTTAGTTCGATCTCTGCTCTGCGGAAGCACATAGAGTTGCACAATAACCAATTTCTATGTAAAATTTGTGGGGCTTCGCGCAGAGATGAAGAATACCTCGAGTTACATATGAACATACATGAGGGTAAATCCGAATATGAATGCCGGTATTGTCCCAAGCGCTATGCTCGGAAAGCGAACGTTATTCGGCATATGCATTTTCACTGGGATAAAAAAAAATTCCAATGCGAGACATGTGGACTGAGATTTTCTCAATCACATATACTTTATAATCATAAGCTAACCCACGATTCAGATGTAGCGCCCCTGACTTGCGACAAATGTGATCAAACATTCAAATCAAGGAAAACCCTTAACCATCATTTGGGAACACATAGAAAGGACAGACCCATGCATATGTGCGAAGTTTGTGGGAAAAAATTCACTGAAAAGTACACTCTTAAATTGCATTTGAAAACGCATAAGGATTCCGATGATGCCGAGCCAAAACCATTGGAAAATGTCGCAGCCTTGAAGAAACATATCAAAAGGGAATTTGATTGCATCATTTGCAACGCAGTTTTCGGTTTAAAGGATCTCTTGGAAGCACATATGGCCAACGATCATGACGTTATAAACGAAAGTAGTTTATAATTCTAAATTGAGAGTTTCTTATGAAATTACTTACAAGACTATTAAATATTTTTTTGTTTTTGTGGATTACTAGAGAACGACATGAAGTATATTTGTTTCCGTTTTTTATTAGAAGTTATTGATTCGTTCTGCATAGGCAAACTTCGCTGCGGTACCATTTATCCCTTTGTTCAAAACAATCTAAATAACTTTCGTAGTAATATTGATTTCTGTGGTTCGAATTTTGAACGCGGTAACTTTTGGCTAAACTTAACATTAAATTGGTCATTCGGTATGAGATCACAAGTTCTTTGACTTGGACTTGACATGTTTACCTTTCAATTGATGAATTGTTATATAATCGCTCTCCTCCGGCTTCGTTGTAAAATATGTTCTTGTTCTGGAAAAGAGTTATGGTAAAGTAAACAAGGAATCATAATTCTACTGCATTCTATTGCTCAACTATGGAGTTCGATGTATGGATGAGTAAAGAAATAATATAAGATTCAGAGTGCAGTTGCTTTTCGGAGAGCATGTCTTCAAAATTATTGATAATTCGGTGATGTAGTGATGATTGATGTAGTGTCAAATTATAAAAAATCCATTATAGTTGATCCATTTTTAATCAAAAATGCTATCCAGCAAATACTTTAAAATCTCAGTAATCTAAACAATCTAGACATTAGATTAAAAATTAATTGTTTCGGTAGTCAAAGTAGCAAGAACTTCTCGTATTTTATATAAAGCAATAACACAAACCTATAATTTCAAATTCGTTGTATGCAAAACATTTCAGATACTGAACTTTAATAATGCGCCGAGTATTTATATTTCCGGCCCTTTTCAAAAAGCTGAAGAATATTCCAACGATACCTTTACTGAACCAAAATATTCTTCAGTCCTTTTTCATGAATTCGCGGGAATAGAAACTCGTTGATCATGGTTCTATATCGCTTACAAGTCCCAGAAGTCGTGTTCGTAAAAATTCGATCCGGATTCTCAGCAAACCAGAAACGAAAATTTTATTTACTTCTTTCGATATGAACTTTCAATTTATTTCTTATACAAAAAAAGATTTGCACTGTGATTTAAAAACTTTTATGGGAAAAAAGAAAAGAATGAGATAAGTAAGAGGAGAAAAGTAAGAGCAAGTAGAAAATGTTAATGATAGAATTTTTATTCTTTAGACTAAGAGGAAGACAGTTCCATTAATTAATGCTGTAAATAAAGAAAAACCCCAACGAATTTATGTATTTAAACCTAGATTAGGTTGACCGTTCTGGTGGCTCGGATAGCTCGGTGGTTTTGTATAAATAAGTTTATGGAGGAATGTACAATTACGGTGTAAGCTGAAGATTGTTCCAATGTTTCCAGTAGTAGTTCTTGTGTTTGTGAATAGTTTTTTTAACACCAATTGTAAATAAATTTTAAATGTATACATTAAATTCAATTTTCGTATTTATAATTCATTGAAATAATTATTCTAATATTAAATATTCTCTTTTAATTTGTTGGTTTATCACAAGATTAACATTCAAGAAATTTACATTAAATACATTAAATTTATTCCTTGGATGAATGTTCTTAGGCCAAGTTGGTTGAGGTCCCCCTAAACTTGTGAGCATCAATGTAACCGTGGGAGTCCTCTGTTGCATTGTCCCACAGGCTCGGAGTCGAAGATTCTTCGGGCCGGAACTGAATTGTCCATATGCTCTATATGGACAAGCATTCTTATGCATTGGATCCGTAGACTCCTGGCTAGACTCATGTCACTTTAAAGCTCGTGGTTGAAACTTTTCCTCCATTCGCCATCAATACAAATGGGAACAAAGAACGCACGCAGAGCTTTTCTCTCAAAACGACCAAGGACTTCTTCATACGCTTTTGGCTAAGGCAGGACTGAGATGATAAGAGTTTATAAAGAGCCAGTGAGAGAGGGCTCTACTACTCAATTACCTCCTGAGTCCAAAGAAACAGCGACTGGCAAGAGTAATTCTGCGTTTAATCTCATCGCTGATGTTATTTGCTGAGTAAGCTGCGGAACCGAGGTAGACGAGTTCTTTTATTACCTCGAAAATATACCTGCCTATTGTGACGCTCTGGCCAAGTCGTCGGTGGTGTGCGACCTTCTTTGATGACAGCATATATTTTGTTTTGTCCCAATTTATAGCCAGACCCCTTTTTGCCGCTGCCATTTCAATACAAGTGAAAGTCTCATTGAAAACTGGCTGAGCTCGTCCAATCACGTCAATGTCATCCGCGTAAGCTAGTAGTTGAACGGACATTTGGAAGACCATGCCTCTAGTATTGCCCAGTGAGTTTTGCACGATCTTCTCAAGGACGATGTTAAAAAAAGTCACATAAGAGCTCGTTACATTATCTTAAACCTTTTGTGACATTAATGATCGCGATTAGTTCGTTACCGACCTTGATGGAGCCGCGGGAATACTCCATCTTCCTACTGCACAATGTAACGAACTTGGCAGGGATGTCAAAACTAGACATGGCGCTATATATTGCTCGTCTCTTTACACGCTGCATGCGGCCATGAAATCGATGAAAAGGTAGTGTGTGTTAATTTGCATTTCCTGAGTCTTTTCTAGAATCTGTGGACTCTATAGACCAGCGCCAATAGAAGTTCCGTTTGCAAAACAAAACGGTCGACTAATTCATTTGTTTTTTTATTTAAAGAGTAGAGGTATTAAATTAATTTCAAATACTCAGGTCTATAACACCTTTAAGCTGTAACAAAATCAAACTTTTGATGTCAACGCAATCGAAAAAAACAGAAATTAAAGCCGCATATTTTGAAACTCGCAAGGGAATCAGCCTAAAGGGTGCTTCCAGTCGACCTAGAAACTTGAAATTTTGCCATGAAGCAATGTTGTTGTTTTTATTGATTGTCGTGATGGATGAACTTTTACTTATATACCTACAGGTACGTACGCAACCCTCGGAGCGCGAGTCCGCGCACTTGTCCGGTTTTTTTTTCAAATCTTGCATCACCTGGAAACATTTAATAAACGCATTATTTGCATTATTAATAAAATTATTACTGATTTATCAAATTATGAATCTTTCTTTTTAATAAATTTTCAATGCATGCAAATTCTTCTGCGAATTCATTTAACAAAACATTTAATCAATTACTACTCTCAAAATACAAAGTTGAGAGTATTGTAAGAGTAGCTGTCCGGGAGGAGTTCCAACATGTGTCCATTAGCGAGAAACCTTCAGAAAGTCCGACTACCGAGAGTTTGCGGTTAACACTCCATGATCTTCTCTCAAAACTGTGTCCATTCACGAAACAAGTCTCGAGACAAGCCTGAGAGCTACCTGCAGACATTTAACTCTCAAGTTGAAATACACTTGAGTCGGCTTGATCCGACCAAGAAAACCACTGAAATACACCAGATTCTAGTTCTTGTAGCGGACTGATCTTAGAATGCACAAATGTTGTCTGTTTTCTGCTTTCTAGATTTTGCAGAAACTCTTGAGATTGAAAATAACAATAGATTTGATTCATCCCGCAAACACTTTTTGTGGATTCTTAAAATGTTAAATTTATTTTCACTTAAGTAGCTGGCAAATAATATAAAAGCACGGTATAGAAGCACCTTTGTGGTTTTCTTTTAAAATCTGGCAGCAAAACGATACCAAAATCTCTTTTGTCACTTAAGAGAAATTAACTTTTCGAAGAGAAACTGTTGTCACTATAATTTCTCCGAATATCATCTAGAGACAGTTTGCTATCATTTGTATAGCTTCAGTATGATGCCGTTGTATAGAATTACTACCCACGGGTGCTGTATCTATACTTTTGCGGATCACTGTAGTTTGAAATTGTTAGTGACTTAAATTCTAGACGTATAATCAAGTAAGAAATATACTAGGAAAACAAGTTGTCCAGATCTCAAGTATTCGAGCGAAAGATATGAGGACTAAAACTAATTTATGTAAGAGAAACATCAGAAATACAAACTAATTTACTTTGTATTCTACCAAAATCGTTAGTTTTAAGCTTAATTAATAACAGTCTACACGTGTACGGCGACACCCCGTTGACCAGCATAGAAGCGTATCAACAATCAGAAGTAAGTGCCGTCTGCACCACTTGAGAAGATTTTCCCATCAAAACTTCATGCTTGAATTACTTTTTTATGGAACTCCATCTAGCCCATGATGCTTATACGTATTTCAAACAAAGGCGAACGAATCCCCTCAGAACTGCCAATAAAAGTGTGCTATAAAATATCAGCTTCACATGTTTTTGTCTCCTAAAGTCGCTTTCCTTTGTAATGACTGTTGTTGGATAAACGTCAACTTTAAATCGTCCACAAATCTAAGCTTTCCCACCAAGAATTGATCCACTCACTGGAAAATAGATCCACTCTCAGACAAGATGCTCCATAAATGGACTTCCATTTCTACCGATCAAGCAAAACGAAAGCAACCAATTCTAGCTTATCCATTGTTGCCGAAATAAAGCACTGCGAGCATTTAAGATTAGCTTTTCGTTAAATATAAAACCAGAATCCAGTTGTGTTTCAATGTCCACTTTGTTGACAGTTTCAACGAATCACTAATTCACTAGATTAAAAAAATAAATCAACACCAAATAAGTTAAAAATTTGTATCTTCATCTTGTATTGGCGCACGATGGTAGCAATGGTGTACATGTACTTTAAATAAAAAAAAAACACAGCAGGAATCAGTTAGCCTATTCGTTCTCTTGCGAGCGTAGACGTCCATTGGGATTCGTCAGACGAATCGCCAATTGCTTGGCGCGCTCGACGATTTCCTTGCGCTTCTTCGACGATACACCATGGGCGATCTCTCCGCAGTAAACTCGGTTCTGCATCATCAGAACTTCCAGTTCCTTGACATTATGGACTAAGAACTTCTTGAAGCCAGTGGGCAGCATATGACGGGTGCGCTTGTTTGAACCGTAACCAATGTTGGGCATCAAGTATTGACCCTTGAAGCGGCGACGAACTCTGTTATCAATACCTTTTGGTTTGCGCCATTTGGGCTGCAAGAAAAAATCTATAAATTATTTGGTTCCGATTTGATTGAATAAGAAAATCTTACAGAGAGCTTGGCATATCTGTCCGATTGATGACGATGGAAGTGCTTCGTGCGCTTCTTCACAATCTTCGGCCTGTACGCTGGTCTAATAGTCATCTTGAAGCTAAAATGCACAGAAACACAATTTTAGATATTTGGAAACATTTGAAGCTGATTTTAACAAATTTCTTAAACATTTAGGAAAATCATTTTGTTCGCTTTGCATTGTGCTGGATATGATTTGTTTAGCGATTTGTAAGTTTTATTATTTATTAAACGGATGTTTAAGAAATTTCTTGATTTTACGGAAAAATATACACACCGCTTTTAACAAAGTGCACGTCAAAAAGAAAGAGATTTGAAGTTGGCATCAGTTGCTTTCCTGTTTTGACGTTTCTCATTCTTGACAAGACATTTTCAAGCATCCGGTGTGAGTCTAGGGAAACTCAGTTCACAATAACTAATTTTAAAAGATATATATATATATAGCTTATAAAATTTTATAGAAAGATCTTGCTGCGCTATTCAAAGTCTTCTCCCGATTCCCTTGTAATAAGAAAGTTTGGAGAACTGTCACTCTTCGAAATGAAAGAAAATCCATTCATTGAAGCACCGAGTTCTACTGAGGGCATTCAAATAATACAATTCGACGACTGAGTAGTGCATCGAACAAATATGTTTCCTCTGAAAAAGTTGAAAAAAAAAACACAATCGTGTTTCATGGATTACCTTGCGTATCGATGAAACTCCGCCAAATTCCCTTCAATGCAATTCCGTTCGCTTCAAGGAGAGCTGTCATCACAGTTCAAATTTCTCGTAGTGGATTAGAGATACGCACGGCCTCATTGTAGCATGCCGTATCAGTAAATTAGGGGAGTTAAATTTCTATGTGTGAAGATACCAATCAAATAACGCGGAGTTTAGTTTAACTAGCTTGTTAGCTGAGTTGGTTAACCTTTAAAGTCATCATTTAGTTTTTTTTAATGTGAGTTAGGGCTCACTGACGTCCGTGATTCAAGTTAACTCATCGAATTATATTTCCCACTAGAAGACCTAAGTTAAGCTATTAAGGAGCGTAGCCAACTATTTTCGGATAACTATCAGGTTGGAAACTAAGTAATAGCGGTTTTCACTCATGAATTTTAAGGTTTGCTGACCTAATCGAAATGTCAAACACATTTTGTTGATAGTTGGTACTTCAACTGTCAATCAATAAAAAAAAATTGTTGATCGGTTGTGTAGTTTTTGTTTGGCGTCTCTTGAAAGATGGAAATCAAAACGAACATTTACGTCATATTTTGCTTTTTTATTTCCGGAATGGAAAAAACACATTGCAAGCTCACAAAAAGTTCTGGTCGTCCAGTTGAAGCTGATGACGACCAAATCAAAGCAATAATCGCTTCGAATCGTCACAGTACAACACGTGAGATTGCAGAGAAGCTTCATGTATCACATACATGCATTGAAAATCGCTTGAAACAACTTTGCTATGTTCGAAAACTCGATACCGGGGTTCCTCATGAACTGAAAGAAAATCAGTTAACGTAACGCATTAACAACTGCGATTTGCTAAAGAAACGTAATGAAAATGATCCATTTTTGAAACGATTGATAACTGGTGATGAAAAATGGGTTGTTTACATTAATGTCAATCGGAAAAGCCAGGTGAACCGGCTCAAACAAAATCAATAGCTGATGTTCATCAAAAGAAAGTTATATTATCAGTTTGGTTGGATTACAAAGGAATTGTCTACTTTAAACTTTTTCCACCCAACCGAACGATCAATGCAGATGTCTACATTGAACAACTAACAAAATTGAACAATGCAGTTGAAGAAAAGCGGCCCGAATTGACAAATCGAAAAGGTATTGTCTTCCATCATGACAATGCAACGCCACACACATCTTTGGTCACTCGGCAGAAATTATTGGAGCTTGATTGGGATGTTTCGCCACATCCACCATAAAGTCCTGACCTTGCACCATCTGATTACTTTTTATTTCGATCTTTGCAAAACTCCTTGAATGATAAAAATTTCAATAATAATGATGATTTCAAATCGTACCTGGTTCAGTTTTTTCTGATAAAACCAGAAGTTTTATAAACGTTGATGCTGCCCGAAAGATCGACGTCACTTATCGTCGTCTTTCTAAAGTTCTCGATTTAGTTTAATGAAAAGGAAATTGGAACATTTTTGTCGCAGTTATTACCATAAGCCGAAATAGAAACAGGCCACTCATTATTAATAGCGTTCAGGTATGGTTTTCAAACTTACATCATCATTTATTTAAGGTATTTCAGGACATGAAACTTTAAAAAAATTAAAGTTAATTTAGAAATTCTTTAACGTGTTTACATTCTAAGCATGTTGTACGTAGTTTTATAAAAAATAAATCATTCAGTCGAAAAGAGAATTTTTAAACATGAAATTTCTTTGATAGAGAACAGTTAAAACTACTGGTGTAGCGAAAAAGTACATTACATTAAATGCAACATCGAAACGAGCATGCATACATACATACACACGCTCCAGGCAACTCAATATTATTCTAAAATTCTAATTCATATCAGTAGAAGATTATACTGTTTTCTTGTTTAGCAACGATATATGTTTATAACAAGTAATGATACCTAAAATAAATACATTGATTTATACGTTTTCCTATTTTTCCAATGGGCATGTCGAGATTCATATGTGCCAGACATATCTCGTTAATCCCATAGCTAACCTATATAATACATTTGCGAAGTTCTATCACAATCTCTGTTTATGTGTTGTCAATAATTTTTTGATCTTCTCATATGCAGTGTTCATTATTCCCCAACTCAAAAACGATCGAAATGTATTGAACACACAGCCACGATAAAAATATGCTACTTTGCCACCCCGCTCGTGATATATTCTTTGGCAGGCTGTCCACATTGGTTCTCTTTGATGGCCCATATCACTTTGCATTGACACTTTAATTACATTCAGTGGATAGAAAAGTGTACTGAGGGATGCACCAATCACTGCACCTGCGATAAATTCTCTCATTGTTCGTGATGCTAGGGACGCCTAAAAGGAAAAACAAAAAAGAGATACATGAATGGTAAGTAAATAATGGTTGTGAATAATTTCAGTTCTATGCATAATTTAACGTTAATTTTCATTGTCAAAATTTGAATAGCTAAAAACCATAAAATGCACCGATACCACATTCGCCACAATGACAAGGAAAAACGTAAGAAGATTTTTCTTAAAATTATTTTCCCGCTCTCAAGGTTTGTTCTGTGCAGTAAGAGTTATAAGAATGACTACGAATGAGCAGAAGGATTTGGAAAAAAATGGAAAGATTGGAGTTGTTAAAAACCCAGATGAATTTTGGTTTCTACTACTTCAGCGAGACCACCCCCTCAACCATTTTAAAGAGGAATTATGATGATGGACGTCTCAGACTTTTCTTTTCGCTTTCGCTGGAAATAGTTCTATTAGGCTTAAAGCTGTCGATTGTAGTCGATTTTCGGTCCGATTTTTTAAGTTCCCGCTGTTTCGAAAAATCGTATGTCCTCGCCAATTAATAGGTCATTGAGTGTACTTTCATTATTTTTATGTTTACTGGTTGCAGTTTTCTAAAAGCATTCATCTGATCAAACTCATTATTTGTAGAGAAGCAGCCAGAGATCATAACAGAGTCATAACAAAATGTTTGACGGGAGGAACCCCACGATCTAGTCTGGTTCGTACTTCTCTCAAATTTTTACGATTTTTGGTCTATTCTACTTTTTTTTCTATATTTGTTCTCGCAGCAGCCTTGATGATTTGAGTAGTAAACATGTTCTGCGGTTTTCACCATTCTAAACAAACCACCCATTGTTCAAAAACGTGGATGTAAAATCCTATTTTTATTAGCTGCAAGTGTTTTGTTTTGAGGGTGGTTGTTGGTGTCATTTACATTGTGAAATTTATTTCATTGATTCGGATCTATGTGTTTATTATCGTTAAATTGTTCCACATTATATAAGATTTGTAATCAAGAATTTTTATCTATCTTGGCAAAATTGTATTTTACAAAATAAGACCAGATGTGTACTCAAAGTCCTGTTAGTTCTCCCTTGAATTAAAACATTTATGTGCATTTTCAAGAAGTAATAAAATTAATGAGTTCTATTTACAAACTAGTCTTCACTAATCTTTGTAGACTCATCAGTAGAGTTGTGTTCTGGTATGGAAGCTGGTAGCTAAAACATGTTTGATCTTTCAGCTGGAATATTTGTACGGAATTAGTTTGTTGATAAGCTTATGATTGCAACAGTTATAACTTATTTTGGAGTTTAAAAACAACGAATTGTTAAATCGCCCGTCTTCCGGAAAAAAAAGTATCCAGCAAAAATTTGTCCACTTACTGCTTGATCTTTCGTGAGTTATCGGACTAATAAGAAAAATTTCATAAAGATTCTCGAAAGAATTACAGGACGTATTGGACGCCCAAAATAAAAAAAAATATTTTGTATTTAGAAATAATGCAAAAGCATGTCAAAGATTTTCCCATCGATAAGGCAAAAATTTGCCTAAATCTGCTTTGTTTTAAGGCTTTTGACTTTATTTTCAAATACTACAACGCTTCAACGCACTACGTTACACTTCAGTTTATATGTTTTGTATTAAACTTACATCTTTGGGTATCAGCATATTAGCTTCTTCACGCAGCACAAAAAAGATTGAATTTGATGGTCCATTCCGGCAAATAACTGGCCCCCATCCCCTGTATAATTCCACGAAACCATGATTCTTCAACACGTATCTACAAGGAAATAAATATAAAGGGTGAGCAAATAAAAATGACATCACTGCTTTTCAATACCATACCGAAACGCTTCGGGAGTGTTCTTGAAATGAAGATGGAATTTCGAATCTGCCAACAATGTTTGAACTCTTTCAAATGGCAGTAACACTCCCTCAAATGTTCCAGCCGTCAGACCGGCGATTATTTTCGCTAAATAATTATTCATTTCAAATACGTCGACTAAACAGCGCCTACTTCCATCGTATACACCAAACATTACTGATAGGGAGAGGGTTTTTTGTGCTAAAGGTGGAAAGATTCCGCGATACAAAAAGGCGAATCCTTCATGATGTAGTTGTCCGAAAGCAGATTTTATGCCCACGCCATGAAGCATTTGCCGAAAAATCAGTTTATAGATGGGGTAAGTTACGGAAAGATTGACAACTGCTGCACCACATCCGCATGCGAACTCCGTCCAATCAAAGGACACAACCCTTTTATTGGCAGCCGAACCAGAGAGGGATTTTTCTGTTTCTAAAGTACTGAAAATTGTCTTCACCATTGTTTTCTAGTTTCTCGTCAGCTAGAATGCATTATCCACAGTTCTGTATGCAATCTCCTTATTTGAATGCACCTTGGCTTCGAGTTTGTTGTAATTTATCCGTTTGATCGTCTAAAATATAATCGATACCCGAAAGAAGGATATCAGATGGTGATGTTTTGAATATAAAAATTAACTAAAATTATATAATATTCACAGCAAAATTTTGTTTTCAAATCTCTTGGCTTACCATACAGATGGATATATTTGGCTACGAGTTATTGTCACTAAGAATGATTGTTTCGTCTATTGTCGTGATTTACTGGAGGATGGGCAATACAATCATTATTACTTGGGGTAGCTACAAAAATAAAAGGAAAACAAAAAAATCAACAAAATCCACTTCGTAACGCATGCACACACATCTCTCTTGTCTGGCACAGACAGCTGGCTTTGACATGTGTCATGCTGACGTGCGATGAACACTGGGTGCATTCAAAAATGTAGCCCTACTTAGGCCTAGTCCTTTTGTGCAACAAATCCCTTGAAATTCAAATTTTCACCAACCTACAAATAAATTTACTTGTCAATATGGCTACCACGCTTTGTATCGGTAAGTGACTCATTGTTTAGTAAATCGGAATGCTGAGCGTGATTTGCAGGGCTTAAATTCAGGAAGAAACAGCCCAAACTATTGCGAGTATTTGAAAATTTTCCCAATATCGATATGAAAAACTTCGTAGTCGCAATAAACTTCATGTCCAACTCCCCACCTGTGTTACAAATATCGTTGTATTGATGTGTGTATGTGAAGAAGTAACATTTCATTTTATCTTATTCTGAACAAGCCTACAATATTGGTAAAATAATGAATACATTCCATGTAATCGAGAGGGTTTCAGAATTTGTTGTTTATTATTTCGATTAATTAACAAGTTTATCTTTTCATCCTTTGACAGCTGGAGTTTTGAAGTTTTGATTGGACAAATCCTCCAGAACTTTTCTGCTTAGTGTCAAAAGAGATATAAGTCAATCTGCCAAAAATTCACCGCACTTATTCCAGTTCGTTCACATATGGCCCCGTTCCAGCACACCGTAGCGCAAATCCGTTTAGCGAAAATTGCACTGATAGCTCTGCGCTAAGTCGCTTTGGGAAGCTGTCTTCTTAGTACAATTTTTGAAAAGCTACGGCTTACTGCTGTTGGGTATATGTGTGGGAAAAGGGTAAATATATAAAAGAGTATCAAATCGACCAGCTCATGCTGGTTAGGCCAAACTAACACTAATTTTTGGAATGCGCCCTCTGTTAGTTTGTTGTGACTTTCGACTTGACGAAAATTTAGAATCGTTTTAGATCAGTTGCCCATTTCTGTTCAAATTTGAATTCTAAATTATTAAGTTCCACATAAACGGTGTTTGAATGCTCCAGAACTCATGTTTTATTCAATTAACAACGCCAGGAAATAGTTTAACTCAAAAGTCGGGATTCATTATGAAATGTAGATAGGGGACTAGGATACAACACCAGGAATGCTTATCTGGAAGCCAAGCTTAATAATACTCCGGATAGAGTTATCCTGTCAGAAGTGATCGCTTGAAAACACCATCTCCTGCTGATTAAAATTTGAATGGACACGGAAAGGATAAAATTTAATCTAATAAAGGTGGCCAAAAATGATTTGGTATAAATTAGACAAAGGAAAAGGGATAGCACTTATTAAAAACATGAAATATCACTCTTACATTTCTTATCATTTTGATGATGTCGCAGATGAAGATTGTAGACTTCAGGACAAGTGAGATTTAATACAGAGAACTTGCTTGGAGAGAGCTGGTTGGAGCATCAAAATGACAACATCAACATGGTGATGCATAGAAAAGAAATTAAGTATTCAAAGTTTGTTCAAGGTGCGCCTTTAATACATGAGAAAAAGAAAAGCTAACTTTGAAGTAGAATTTAGACTTAGCGAAGGTTTTGCTATTTTTAAAGCTATCCAGGAACTATGACTGAATACTTCGAACTATGGCACAGCCATTGTCATAGCCACTCAGAGAATAAGAAATGCTCTATAGTTTACTTCGCCAAAGTTGATAAGAAATATCTAAAGCCAGATTTGGATGAAAAAACTCTCCACAGGTGACGACAGCCTTATGAAGGATTTTTAACCGAAGAGTTTTCAATAGCCTCTCCTAGCTACATATAAGTCCCGACTTAACAGTCGATTAAGTTCGGTTAAATAAAAAAGGCAAAAGTAGCTTTGTCAGGTGAAATACCTTCCGAATTTCGCACTCAAGACTCTCATCACGATTTAAAGTCTATTCAGTGGAAAGAAGGTCACCTACTTCTGTTGCACGAAGAAAAGATTGGAATACAAACCCGTGGTAAATTTTTTGGCTTAAAACAAGACTTACAACGAGTCCATTTAAAAACCCCTAATGCACTCGGCGCCAATAACGAAAGCTAATGGCGAATGGGCAAAAGAAGGTAAAGAAAAAGCGGACAACCATTGGCCGAAGATCACAACGCCAATACAGGACCGGGCAACTTTAAAATGAAAACCATATCACTGCCTGAACTTCGACAAACCATAAGGTAATTAAAAAATAACAAAGCTCCGGGATACGACAGGATGACATAAAAAGCGTTAGTCAAGCGTTTGTACATTATAAATGCTTGCTTGATAATTTTATACGTCCCAAGGCAATGGAAAGTCGCAGAAATCATAATGGTTTTGAAACCATGAAATAGTCCAAACATCAAAAAATTATATAGACCTCTGTCGCTCCTGCCATTAATATCTAGGGTCTTTTAAAAACTTTTCCTAAGGCGATTGCAACCGATAATTGAATAATAATACCGAATAACCAGATAACAGACTTTTCCGTGTTAGATAAGGACTAAATACTCAGACTTCAAAGAAATTCACACCGGTGTTCACCAATGAAGTGTTCTGGGTCCAATTCTGATCTTGCTTTATACGAGAGACATGCGCAAAGATGAAGAAATAGTCGTAGCTACGTTCGCGGATGACACGGCGGTCCTCGCAATTGATAATACAGTCGAGTCGATTCGTCAACGCGAAAACTCAAGCGAGCTTAAGACAAAATTTTGCGTACAGAAATGTATACAATATACATCTGTTTCTCAATTCGGTTCAAATCCCGAATGAATGACTATAGTGGAAATCACACGTTAAAAAAAACGCGACGAGCTCGAAATCAGGCTTAGAGAAATATTCAAAAACTGTTAAAACCTAATTGGATGTACGGTATACAACTATGAGGTTGTATCAAAGAAAGCAATAGCAATAGCAATAAGGAAACTATACAAACTATGGACGAGACTAACCTCGTGCGCCAACTACATAGAACAAGACCGCTAGATCTAGCGTCTTAAGGAAAAAACACGTGTAATGGCGGTACTTCAAGGTGCCTTCACTGGAAACCTATATACCAAACACGATAGCATACAAAAAATGAAACTACGTGTTAAGGAAACTAAGTCGTAGTCAAGAAGTAGTCTTACACTATTATGAGAACGCGCTTTTATGAGAACACCGGTCCTAATAGTGCTTACAAAGGTTTTTAACTACCAATTGCAAAAAGACTTTATCCAAAGGAAAGGAAAAGCATTGATGTTCCTCAAAGAATTTACAAATAGTGTCGATTGATTTTAAAAAGGCATTTGATAGGCAATCGAGAGATCTAATATGGGTGGTCCTAAAAATAAACACCGAAATCGTCGAATGCGATGTGTCACTTGTACCTGGATCACGTAAGCGTAACATCACCATTTGATTGCCATCATCGATAAAGTGGTCCGAAACTTAACGGCTTGTAGATGTTTTTTGGGGTCTGAACGGGTGAGGTTCAGAGCCATTTCCTGAAAAGAAGGAGAGTAGCATCATCATCGGTTTCTCAATGCAGTGATCGAAAAAGTGTAATGACTACGGAAGAATCGAATGAACTCTCCGTTTTTGATTTAAATTTTAAAGTGATTGTCGTTTTGTTCAATTTTGTTTAAACTTTGATAATTCTTATTTAAAAAATGTATTGTGCTTTCAATTTCAAAGTAAAAAAAAACTCCAAAGCTAACACCATTAATAATTTACATCCTCCTTCTAGATTTCTGGAAACATCTAGAAGCGTCCATCTTCAACTGTGGTCAAATAATAAATTTATTGCTGCAATTAAATGCAGTTCGTGTTGTTATTATGCAACTCTTGAACAACATCTTACAGGTTTGTGGTTTTGTGTTTTTCCCCATTGTTTACGCAGCAGGGTGATTTATTAAAAGAAAAGAGGAAATACCTCTAAGCTGTTGCACCTCCTGTTTGCTCCCACAATAGTTTTAAATTCTGCATAAGAACCGAACACGATTTAAAAAGAAACATTTCACGACAGTGTTTATGTAAACATTTTATAATTAGGAGGAATCCCCGAATGCTGACCTTTCCCACTCCTCTAAATGTAAATACCGATGCAACTTGTTTTTGCCAAGTAAATGCAATCTTCAGGCTGACATCGTACCGATGAAACCGGTCTAGAAACACGAATGATTTTTTGTTTATTTTTCGTTGCTTACTTACAAGTTGGAAGAGGACAATGATACCTTAGCATGCCCTTGAAGATTGCGCTTATTCTTCAGAGGAATAGTCGCTGGTATTTTTGGTTTGTGCGTCTCTGGCTAAAAACAGGATTGTGCATCCAGTTTTGCAGTCATTCAATACATAAAGAGTGAATCACTATGCTATTCAACCTGCACACTCAACAACAACAAGAAAAAAAAAACACTTTCAAGAAAAAGGTCCAAAAGGTTTTAGGTTGGATTTTAAACGCATGGCAATAATTACGCTATGACTAGGACTGTGAATGTTTCCAAGTTGTTTCGTACAGAGCCTTATTTTTTTTTAAATAGTTTGTCTTGCCTAGGAGAATAGTATGAAAGAGAATGGAACTGTGTTATTCAGCCAGTTAATGGGCCATTTGTCCACAAAGGTTTCTGGTCATGCGACTTAGTAGGGAGAAAAATGTTTTCCATCACTTAAGCGGTTACGATTAGGGGGTCCTCCTCACGAAACTTATGCTGAGTTTGCATTCGCCTCTCACCTGTGGATGAGGCCAATCAAATGCTGATGATTTTGCAATTTTGTGATCCAGTATTCTTAAGTCCGGACTCGTACGCGCTTGTTTTCCGACAAAGTTAATTCGTATCCTCTTTGACTAGTAGTGTACAAGTTTTTCTATTCAAGGGGAAAGAATAAAACAATTTCAAGTAATTTCATTTCAATATTTCAGTCTGTTATCTAACTTCATGTTTTTAAAAGTCCTCATCCATTAGCAAACGGTTCGTAACTGCTTTACTAACAGAAGTTCAGCCTGAAAAGTTCTTAAACTATTAATAACTTTTATTACTTTGAATTTAAGTTTCCCCTGCACCCAGGTAGCAAAATTGCCCTTGTCTTCGGCATTCTTAGCAACAACACCCAAATGAAGGAATGCTGAATTATTTTCAGGGCGTCAATAATTTCATTTAAGCTAATCAATGACCAAACGAGAGCTAAGGACATTTTATGTCATCGGGCTAATGGATTGAATCCTTTTTCCCCATTGCTTTACATCAACCAAATTCCCATACTCGATCGACATAAGTAAAGACACAGGTGTTTAAGAATCATTGCGACGGCGTTAATGTCTATTTTTGGAAATTTGCCGTAGCTCAGTGGTAAGTTTGTCTTCCTTTCTCAGAGCTCGAGACACTGTTTGGATACTTACGTCTTTGTTCCCACTGTTCTCCCGCCCAATGATAAGAGCACTCTCCTCGACCCTGATCAACCCATCATCCAATAGAGGAGATTGACACTTACTTTAAACGGATAGACGACACCATTAAACTAACAATGAACAGAACAATCCCAGAGCAACGATCGACGTCTGCTTCTGACGAAACAAACTACTGTTTCACATGCCCACAAAACTCGGAGGTTAGGACACTGAATTCACAGCTTAAAAACCTACCCCAATTAATTCAGCAGAATTACCGAGCTTCAATCAATTCGCAGTGGAATACCAAAATTCGGGCTGTTAAGGCAAGCAATCCTTGCATGCTCCAGAAAATTTATAAATTCTTTGGAAAAAAAACAGAAAGAGCTTCCGTGTCCTTAGCTACCCCGTACAGACAACGAACAGGTACTTCTGACAGCAGGTATAGATCCAAAGATCGAAGATGACAACTTTTTTAAGATAAGAAATAATGCACAGATGCCTTGTTGATTGACTTGGGAAAAGGCCTTTGTGAAAAATGGCAGTGTGACGTCTGCTGGCACTTTTGAAATAAACAACGGTCTACAACAGGGTGCAGTTATTTCGCCGATTTTATTTACGTTTTTCATGATCCTCACGCCTTCAGGTCAAGCTCGAAGATAGAGTCTTTGCAACGTGACTTCGATAATATTCAGGAGTATTGCGACGGTTGGAATGTCAATTTTCAAAAGTGCCAGACCATTTTGTTCAGGACTCTGTTGTCTGGAGCCTCTAGAAATACTAAAAAGAAGTTGTGAGTGTTCTCTATAATTGGACAAAATGGGCAGCCACTGCCAATCGAAGTGTTGTTAGATACCTTGGGATCTGGTTAGATCAGCATCTTTATTTTAACAAACATATAGATACTGCTCAATCCAGAGAAAAAGGCGCCTTTGTCTTGACAAAGAGACTGTTTCACAGCAGTCAACTCGATGCCAAGGTAAAGGTGATCGACTACACGGCCCTATTCGGCCTGTCCTTGCCTATGGATGACCCGTTTTATTCAACGTCGGAACAAGCTTATAAAGAGCACCAGGGTCTGAGTACAAAAAAAAATCTATAGAAATGAAGTCCTGTGCCACCAATTTATCTGTTATTTTGAACAACTATGCTTTTTCAATAAAAACGTGGATGTCGCCAATGATATGATAACAAATGTCATTATTTAAGGAATAAAATTCTTAAACCAAGATAAGTGAAGGCAAAATGACGTTAGAAGAATACATGCTCTGGTTTTTGCTGCAAAGTATCCGAGCCCTCGGATTTAATTTTTTGGTCATTTTAAGAATGTCCTACGGAAGAAAACCGAAAAAAGTTTTTTATGGTCGAAAATTAAGGACTCGGGCTGTTCTGTAAGAGTTGTATTAGACGATCTAAAGTCTATAATTTGCCAAATAAATGCTGGTTTTCTTTAAGGCTTCATCTTAACCAATATATTCCTTCGCGGGTGAAAATATCCTCAGGTCAACAGTCTTATAAGTGACAGTGCATGTTTAACTCATCAAATTCTGATATTGATAGGATTATAAAAAAGTCATAAAAAGGAAGCATTCGCACAGAACTGGAATAGCAATAAATATAAGCCTATCAGGGGATTAAAATTAAGCTAGTTCTAACGACCTGACTTAGAAATTTATTTAAAACATCAATCTTACAATTATAAATTGAAGAATACATCTTTTCAAAAATCAATAAAGATACATTTATTACTATCCCTTCAATACAACAGGTAAGAGTAAGTATATATCAATAATGCTTAATTGCGAAACTTAATTATATCACGGATTTTCGAAAGTTTGGGAGGGAATGTTCAACACCAAATAAGATCAACTTCAACAACGACATCTCCATCCAACAGCCTATGTAGTGGGAAACAAGGAAGTCTTTATTTTAATAGGTTACAGCAGGTATTCCTAATTTAGTTTTTGAAATAAATGTATTAAAGGATACTTGGTCAAATGTATCTTTTTATCTTTCATTCAATCAGAAGGTGGCAATAAAAAAATAATTAATTTAAATTATTGAATTGTGTAATACGATTTGGCAACAATTATGATAGACTTTAATTGCATACTATCGTAATTGTTGGCAAATCGTATTACACAATTTAATAATTTAATTTGATTACACCTTCTTTACTTGCTTATTTATCTTATCTTATTATTGCTACCTTCTGATTGTATTTTTCGCCTCCTGAATTCTTAAATATTTAATCCTTATTCTATTTCTTATTAGTTATATATATTTTATTTCTCAACCCCTCATTGTCTCTGTCTTACACTTCAGACTTTCACTTGATGCAGTCCACCTTAATCCCTACAAATAATATTTAAGTTTATTAATGCACTTGCCACTGGCTTTCAGATACCACAAAGTGCATGCCAGTAATCGTTTCATTAGTCCCTTATTTTGTTTCCTTTTTTTTATGATATATAAAAATTCATGCTTGAATTAATTTACGACAAAGTATTTATGTTCTTAAAAAAATTAAAAATGTTTACATGTATAAAGAATCATCGTACACTTTTGAAATGAAAAAATAAATAAATGCTGAAATCGCTGAAAAAAGTCAAAAGAATAACAATATGAAATTTAATATTGTAGATATTATGTAAGACAAAATGTTATTTATTTCTAAAATATCTATTTAAATAAGCAAATTAAGTAAATTCTTCCTCGGAATAACTATCATATATGATATATTTATCGAGTATATGTTGTGTCGTAATATTTACAAAAACACAATTTATATGCTAAATTATTGATACCTGATAACCAAACAACAATTAAATGACATAATTTAAGTGTAAGAGATGTGTGGTCAATAAATTATAAATATAATTTATGGTTTAATTGTGGCACGATTTGATTTTGATCTATTTGTAAAGATGTGATTTTGAAAACTGTACCCTTTATGTACGTCTCTATTTGAACTTAATTAAACGTTAGAAAGTGTTAAATTTTAACTGGAAAAAACTAGTTCAGTCCTACAAATTACAAAAAATCGATTACCAACCGTGGTTTTGAATGAGAAATGCCACGACATTAGTTCCGTGGAAGCGTTTGACAAATAAATTTTGTGAAATAATTTTATAGCGCTCTTAATTATTTAGTTTTCTTACCACTTTAATCAATATCTTTTTATTGCGATCGTTATGATATTTTTTTTATGACTTTGCATAAATAAGTCGTAGACTTTCGTTTTTAAGCTTCTTTATGGATTTTTGATAGTTGCGCGCTTCGTCCATCAGAACTTTAAGAACATTTAGTTAATTGATTGATTTAGAAATGTGTCCAAATAACTTGAAACGTGATTTCCATATTAGCTTATGTAGGAGTGAAAAATAAATAAAAAAATTACTTTTCTACAACCTGTGGAACACGATCTTCGGATATCTGTTATGTAAGGGATATACCCAGCGGGTATGGATTAGAAAATATCGAAAACCTTTTCGAAGGTCGTCTGCATAGATTCTGGGCCAATTTATTTATTTTATGAGGGTTTCTTTGTCCACGTCATCAGAACCGAATGCCACCAGGAAAAGAAGCTTATGCATGTAAAACTAAACTAGGTGAAGATTTTAAGTTACGAAGAGGAAAATAAGGAACTTCGTTCTGAGCTTAGTGAAATGGAGCTTCTCTTAAAACGACCTCCGTCCAAAACGGTGTACCCTGAAAGGGATAAACGGTACATGAACTCTGTAACCCAGCAAAGTGAAATTGAGAGAGTACCAGCACTAGTTGTGGTATCTTCTCCATAGACCCAGATCTAAGAGTCTCCATCAGAGTCTCCATCCATTCTTATAGCACCTTCCAGACAGAGGTTCTAACAGTTAAAAAAACTGTAGAATTACTAGAAGTGAAATCGCTATCCAGAAGGGATACCGCTATATATGCTTGAGGTATTATGTATTATACAGAATATTATAAAGTCGCGGACAATGGAACTGGCTAGAAAAGGGATAACATTACGAGTGGCAGAAAGTTAAACCTCGAACGTGTGCCGTCAAGGCAACGATACGAGAAAAGGAAAAAAAGTATGCAAGGAGATAAGGACTCTCAGACACGGACGAATGCAGATATTGTAACGACTTGGGTATTGAAGAACACATTACTCATATTCTCTGTGACTGCGAAGCAATAGCTAGGTGTCGTACGAAACTCGTAGTTAGCAAAGCAAATGCTTCGAGGCAATTGTTAAGGTCATTATTTGTTAAGGCAACACCTCAGGGATCCACTTTTGCCCATTCGGGTGCATAGTGTTTTTATAGAACAGAAATTGTCTTATAACCCTGCCTAACCTTACCTTACCTAATATTTGTGTATTCAGTTCTTGTTAATTGTATAAAATAATAAATGGATATTAAACTCATCTATTAAATTTTGTTAAATCCGCTTAGTTATAAAGTAAAATTGGAAAAGAGGGATCTTTGGGACTTATGTCCACTTTTTGACAAGCAAATGTTAGGCCTTATGTGCCGATGATATGAGACGTTAGTCACTTAATAGGTTTGGGACTCATATTTTTCTTTGCGTTTTTTAATTGTGGCGCTGTTTCCATAAAATCCCAAGCCTGGTAGAAATTGGAAGCGAGAAGTCAGCTATGAATCTATACGGATCTTGGACTAGTGAATATCAAACAACCTTTTGAGTTCACTAATCTAAATAAAAACAAAAAGGAAAACGCGAGGTGCTCTGCAGACTTTACTTAAATTTACTAACTGTTTGTTTTCTTTTATTTATTCGTTCATTAATCATAAACTTAAAACTATGTATAAACAATTGAAATTGAATATTCGTAATCATTCTTTAGCTAAGTAGTAAGTTGGCGAATGATACATCTTGATTTTAATTTCAGGTGAATATCTGATGTGGGCAATCAGTGTTTATATAATTCAGACCAACGTTGTAATAAGCTCAGTTAACACAAGCAAACCTCCCGGACATTAAGAAATTCTAAGGACTAGCAAAAGTTTTATAAACTTGCTCAAAAAAGTGAGCGGTTTCGAGGGGAAATCATGATGAGTACTCATCACTCCTTATAAAAAACGGTAATCATTTCCCTTTGCGGTGGTGTGGGATGGCCAGATCGAACCCGTGACCAAGAATAAATTTCAGTCAAAATGCTCCCTTTCATGAAATGTAAAGTGAACACACTTTCATGACATTTTCAACGGTTATTGAGAAAAGCATGAGTTGTCCTCAGTTTCGTATCGAAGAGCAACTAGGGAATCGCTTTGACATAATGCCAATGAACTACTTATTTGGCCATTTAACTTTTCAATTCGAGTTTATTTATTCAAGTTCACAGACACAAACACTTTTATTTCTGCGCAATTTCTAAAAAAATAAAAATCTATACGCGTTTAAAATAATTGTTCCTTTGTCTGAATCACAGTTTCCATCAACAGATGCGGGGTGATGACAGTTCGCAAGTTTTCAGCTAACACTGAGCCCGTAAATAATTTATGAAAAAGAAACAAAAAATACTACTTGTAATAATCTGGTCTTTCTATTAGACATTTTGCTGGGTGAAGGTAGTGCTCGAGGTCTACAAGAGTCAAACATTAAATCACTTTGTATTGCCCATTGCACATTGAAATGAGGCCGTACGTAGCGTTTACCTATCTAGGAAGTACGAATCTAATGTTCGTTAAATTTACAATAAAATTCTTAAATCAAATTAATTACGCTAATTGGCATTATGCTTAAACGCGTAGATCACATGTGTAATTTGGTAAAATCAAAATCTTAAGCTCTTAAAAAGGTTCTTGGTTGAGAAAACACTAGTCGGTGCTAGTTCAATTGTTATGACACGACATTTGAAGATGTATTGATCTTTTACGTTTCAAATTGCTCATGACGATCATAATCGTAATAGTACTGCCGTGGAAGCACTTTACGGGCTAATGTCTGTAGGAAAAAATGTAATAGACAATATTTTTGTTTATTAAACTTACTGAGCTCTGAAATCTAGAAATTGGTATATGACTACGAGTCATAGCAAATACTGAAAATTGTTGTTACATCATTTGTTTGTAAATTGAAGAAATTTGTTTATAAATCGATTTATGTAAATGTGAGCAATTTTCACGGAAACGATTAAAACGACAATCTTGTCGCCTTTGAGGATTGATTTGTGATCCGAGCGGACTTTACTTAGAAATTAGCAAGTTAAGAATGTAAACCTTTTTTTAATACGTTCGTATCTCCATGAACCTTAATCAAAGAAGCTTAAGAAGACAATGACGCATGATGAATGAATAATTCTTAAATGATTTACTTTCGAGTACGAGTCGATAGGTGATAAAATCAAACGCAAACAAATATAAATCAATCAGGAACATTTACAAACTCGACAATGTAACCAGTCTAAAACTCATCCGGGTATTATCTTACTATGAGTTTCCATACAAATTCTACTTATTACGTTTGATCAAATTGTTTTGTTCATAGAAGATGCCACTCAAGTAGCTCATAGATTTTAGAGACTTAAAGTACTTTGTAGTAAGTCACCACCTTAAGTAAGGAGTAAGTTATTTTCTCTGAAGCCGATAATCCTGGTAGCTATTAATGTAATTTAATAACTTATTAATAAAGAATTAATAATGATAATATTTTCTCCGAATTTTCCCCATTCAAAAAGAAAACGATTCTAACTCGTGTGCCCACTACTGAGGTATATCGTGGTTTAAAATGTTGCCTACAAAATCCTATCCAGGGTGTTATGTGTGCGTCTAAAACCTTTTTGCACCGCACTAACAGGCCCGGCAAATCGACTATCGACAAAATTTTCACACTGCGGCAAATTCTGGAAAAGACAGGCGAGTTTCAAATATATACGATGCCAGCATTCGGGATTCCCGGAAAATTGATCCCGTTGCGTCGCACCTGCAGTTCGGTTCAAAGACCTCTGAACCGTTCAAAATCTAAACAAGATTTCAGCAAGGAGATGCGCTGTCGTGTGAATTTTTCAATCTGATACTGAAACAGATAGTGCGAAGGGCAGAGGTTGGCCAATTGTTGGGATACGTAGACGTCATGCTTTAATGGCTATTGAAGAGCCGGCGAAGCGTGCAGGTCTGAGCGTTAACGAGGACAAAACAAAGTATGGTATTTATATACTGTCGGTCAGATACCAATCCATTACCACCTACGATAAAACTTAACAATCGACAGCTTCAAAGTATCGAGGTAGTTAAGAAGTTTGTCTACCTCGGGGCATATGCGAACTCCACAAATAACTCCACAGTGGAGATCCGGCGCAGAAAAACCGTTGGCAACCGTAGCTTTTTCGGTATGTTAAAAAAACTATGATCGAAACTCTAAACCTAATCCTTTATGGAGCCGAAAGCTGGACGATGAGCACGACGACAGAACTGTTTTTTTGGGTGCTCTGAATGAAAAGTTCGTGCGGGGAAGGCAAATGGAGGAGAACACATGACCGCGTGTTCTATAAACTGAACAACATGGTGGAAATAGTCTGGAAGGCAAAAATCCGTCGATCAGACCAACACTCCATCTAAGCGAGTCTTCGAATCCGAACGTACTGGTTTGAGATAAGACGAAGACGGAACCTCCGGAATAAAGACCAAGGGACCGCGCATGCAAGACGATTTGGTCTTGGTAACTGGAAGCAGCGCGCCCAGGACTGTCATGGATGAAAGGCAACCTTAGCTCAGTTATTGTTCACCAATAATAATCAGGAATTATTATCTAACAACGAGTGGAACTTCTCGTTCTAGGTTTAAAAAAAGATATAACTTAGTGTTTTTTGAATCCGGTTACTTATTTTGTAAGAGATAAAATTCTTCGAAGATATTGTAGTCCAGTGAACATACAGACTATGTCCGAGGTCTACTACAAGCTTAACAGAAAAGTGTTATGAGTCGAAGGGTATGGTTATGCATCAATACCATTTTCAATTGGAGTTTGAATCCTACAAACAATTCCTGTTTTCAAGGTCCAATCCTTCGCAAGTTTCTTGCAATTCTTTGAAAATATTAATGTCTTGAGATAGCCTCTTGTGCCGTCCGGAGTCTGCAGTCAAAATAACAATTTGAAGTTCGCGAAACTTGACTCTAATTATCAAATAAGCCGTAACGCTAAGAACAATAACAGAACATATAAAGATAAAGATAGGTAGCTTTAACAAAATTTAACATATTGTTAGCTTGTACAATCTGGAGAGGTGCGTATGCAAGTTTTAGTAAATGGTAAACTTACTTTAGTTCCGAAGTTGTGTTCGTGGTCAGGTGGATGGACTCGGTGCTGGACGGAATAAATGTTTTTCACTTTCAATACGATTTTTCTTTGTTATATACTTTAAGCAGTTAATTGAAGAAATACGTCATAAACAGTTGGAAATTCTTACTCATGCAAATATACATCCTTAAATTAAACATCAAGCACACCTAGAGGTATTGATTGTTTTCAAAAATTGTTGAATAGTTTGACAAAATAAATTGTTTTGTTGTTATAATTTGACTAGATTCCATTGGCCTTAACCAAAAGGTCTCCAGCCAGCTCGATTCTTAGCTGGTTGCAAATGAATGCATTCACTTGTATGCAGGCTTGTATGCGCCAAGTTTGGTGAGGTTCAAGCTCCTGTATCGTAAGGCAAGACCGAGACGAATAATATCCTCCACTATAAGTTTGGTATACGGAAGCACCTTTTGTTGCTTCTTTTGCTTCTTCTCAGTATGTTAATCTCGTTGACATGTGGATGCTTTTCTCGTACCTCTGGTCTCATTATGTTATTCTTTTGAAAATGATGTTATATAAAGGACAGCCCCATTGAGCAATAAACAACTATGTGGAATGCTTACTCCATTAATTGCTATAGAGCGTGCATCACAAAATTGCGGTGGATTGCGCTGGGCAAAAAGAGAATGAAAAACTGTGACATTTCTATACATCAGTAAGAGCTCTATTAAATACTATGAACCAAGCGAATGCAAAAAGATCAATAGTCAATTCTCCGTCTCTATTTAGACTCTACCTAAGCCAGCGATAGCAACTTACACCTGAGCTTCAGACCACTACACAATTTTTCAAATCTTCTCCTAATTATATGCTTGGAATATGCCTGTTTGGAAAGTCTACTCAGACGAGGAGCAGTTCCACACCAGATAATTAAACCATGAAAGTACCTTAGTAAGGATATCGCAAGAATGTCACTTTGGGCGCTGAAAAAAAACATTCATTGAGATAAAGTTTCATTCAATTGCCGATTCAGTGTCAGAAATGATACATTGCTGATAGCATATGTAATTCATTCCCCAAGGTCATGCAGTAACATTCTCTTTAGTCATTACCAAAATAATCTATCCAATATTTTCAACTCTGAGTCAAAAGCAATGCAATTAAATAATTTACTTCAAATGAATTGAAAAATCTATTGAGGCGAAAGCTGTCTAATGGCGTGGCTTAATCCATGACATAAATAAATAAGTCATAAAACGGTGTTTTTCGCAACCAATGAATGTGCAGGCATAACTTAAAGATTCAAGATCAATGTCGGATGCGAATACCAAGGTCAGTGAATATAAAATGAGAAAACATTGGACAGGATGGGCTAGTCAACAATTGTTTTACGATGTTCTTCTTAAAAGTTTTTTCTTTGGAATGAGGAATACCATAAACTAGACTTTTTTATGACAAATTTGTTGAAGTGTCTTAACTCTGATTCATGATGTTTATCAGTTCGTAGTTGCACTTACTTGCTTGAGTTCTTTGAAGTGGCGGATAACATACTTTTAAAAGACCTACAGGAAAACATGTTGCCGGAGTCCTTCAGACTACCAGACACATGCAGTGCTTGTCAGGCGGTACAAAAGTTGACGTTATACATAGCTCAGCAGTTTTAAAGGATAATTGACATCGGCTGTTGAGAGCTAAAGAAGCACTTGAAATAGTAAGATATGCACACTTTCTCAACCGAAGGGGCGGACAAACGGCATCATTGACAGCTTCATATTGAACTTGATGAAGTAAGCACAACCATATTAAGATAAGTAAAATTTCACTTTTAGATTCTGTCAAGCTTTTGAAAAAATTGTGGAGGCATGGAAAGCATAAGTAGGTATGCATTAGCATCTTTCCGAACAGAGCATGCTCAGAGTGTTCATCGACCAACCTCTGACAGCTCTTAGCCGGAATTGGAACTATTAATCCAGAAATGTGAGGGTTATGACTTTTCGGTCTTCAATTCTTGGTTGGCCGTCAAGGCGCGTTCCTCATCCATGGCAAAGTCGCTACCAATTTCAAAAGTACCAAATTGGAATGCAAAGGAATTTTTCACGAAAGCTCATCGCAATCGACATGGTGAATTCATCAATAAAGAATGGTTCTCTTATAACGTTAAAATGCTATAAAAAGCAATGGAACCTTGTGAACTTGTTTCCGACAACTTGGGCGTTGTCTCCAAGATGTTTGTGAAAGACGTAAAGGTTAGATGTGTTCTGTATTAAATTTTGTATGAAAAAAATAAAATTAAGTGTTCCAAGGCACGTGAGATTTTGCTTGTGGTATTTAGCAAGTCTACTATGAACAAAAGAGCAATAAAATGGCTGAAAACTCAACACAAAGGCGGATAAGATATTAATGATGGATGTCTCAGCACGTGAACAATTGATGAAAAATTTGAAGCAGTGAAAAAAATTATTAAGTCCTTAATATGATGCTATCCAAATTTTTCGGATGATTAATTGATTGAATTATTTATTTATTATTTCGTATTATTTAAATATAAATAAAAATCCACATCACAGTTTATTAAAACTTAAATAAGTATACACATAAGAAATATACTAGACATTTTGTATTTTGTTACCAAAGTAAAAAAATTGTATTAGAACGTATTTTTGACAATTTCAAAAAAATAATTAAAATGAAAATCTTCAACATTGTAAAAGCAGGACACACAGAATGTTTAAATCACAGAACAAAATAAAACTAGAAAGACCTCTAGATTGTGTAGATTGGAAAATTGCATAGTATTTAATTTGCAAGACACTAGTTGAGCAAACTTTCCGCAAATAAAAGAAGTGTCGAATCGTGCAACGAATATACATTCTTATGTTCATGGAGAGCCCCAAACATTTAAAGCCATGAAGATTATGGATAAAAAAAATTGTCATTACAACTCACGTGGGACAAATTATTCTAGAAGAACAGATACAGTTACAAAATTGAAATATTGAAATATAATTTATGTAGATCAGAAACATAATGCGACCAAAAATTGAATCCTGTGGCACCCCTAAATTAATACTTCTTGCACACTGTGTAAATATATTGTAATTTAGACTGGAAACTCGCGAGTTTACTTGATATCAAATCGCCCATAAGATCCTATTCAGGCCCGCGTTATATACTAAGTACATTCTTTGCAATCGTGGTTGGAACAATGGTGTTTTTTTTTCAAAAATTTAGCTGGTTCTAGAATTTTTTGTCTTTTCATTGAAGACAATTTTAATAACTGCTCTTCGTTTTTGCAGAGAATAACTGCCGTGAAAAAGAAAACGGTCTTTATAAGGTGGCAGACGAAAAGGATCACTTCGTCTTACAGACGAAGTGCGAAAAGAACATACGGCTACATATAAGAAAAACAGAGATTTTTTTTTGCGTTTCATGAAGCCAAGGTTTACTCTCCCCGGAAATTGAAAAGGCTTGGCCCCAGCATTATTGCTTGACCCAGTATCAAGATCATACATAGTATTTAAAGCGTCTGGCAGACTGCTTAACAACATCGGATATATAAGTGTATCAATCCACGGACTCGTATGTTTACCTGAGGCCCACCCGGAGGTTAAAATTCCCTGCCGATTTTAACGGCAAACAAGCTATTGCGGGCTTTTTAAGTGATATTTCACGGTACCATGTCTGACAAATATAAAGGCTGGTGTTTAAATTGTTCTTAGTAATCCTTGCGGATAAAGAACTTTTGATATATCTTTTCCATGTTGTCAAGGGTGTTGACTTGCTTGCGCTCATCATCGTCAACGTCTTCACAATCTCCTTTAAAACGATGATACTCCTCGAAAATCCGTGTTTCAGTCAAAACACACTGAAAAAATCGCGAAAGTCTGTATAGTTCAAACCGCGAAATTTAAAAAGTTTCGCAACTTATTGAAACCATATATCCAATATCTTAAGTCATTAAGCTATTGTGTTAACTATTGGCAAAAGACTAAAAAGGACCATTTGGAGTTGCCGTTGAACTTTTTTTTTCAATTCAGTCATAAAACCGTACGCCCGATACCTTTTTTTAAAAGGAGCAACTCTGGAAAAGCTAGCCCTCTATAAAGAAATTATTCGCCTATGCAAAGTATCACCCCGCCAGAAGCCAATAATACTCATTTCCGAAGGGTTCGAAAAGAGACCACGAAATCGCCGATCAAAGAGTTGTCTCGATCTCACAGATTCCGGCGCTCCACCTCTACATCTCCGAAAGTTTAAAGTTTGGCATTTAACTTGATGTCAACGAGTGTGATCTAAGGTACTAGGCTTACGTTTGTTATGGTTAAACAAAGATTCATCCTCAGACAAGAACGAACTTACCTTATATCTTTAAAGTTGAAACAAGTATGCCTTCTCAAATCAATTTTTGCGCAACAATTCACAAATAAAAAAATTGGTGATGATATCAAATAAATTCTGTGTACAGTACAAGTTATCAATGGAATCAATTCATAAGAACGCACCACACCTTATCGATTATCATGTAGTATTCAAAATATCCGTACATATTACCCAAATTCGCATAATTTGGGGTGCTAACAACCATTCATGCTTCACGTTTGTTTCTTCCAAACAACTCATCGCATGTACACACGCCTCTGCACCAAGCAAATTATTTCGCAAATGCAAAATCTACACTAACTATTGAATCCGGTTACACCAAGTTAACCCATGAACATTTATACTTGAACTATAAATAAATTCTAGCTGAAACGCTGCTTAATCTGTAAACTCTAAAACAAACGCGACCGATCGCCTGGCATCCAATTCCAAAAAGAGTTACAAGCTGTCAGACAAAGTCTTTCTTGCAAAGAGAGCGATTACCGAGAGCATAGAGAGATACTACTCATAAAAGCCCCACCAAACCTTGGGAGTAAAAATCTTTTTTACCAAACATACAAAGGTAGCACTACGGTCAGGTGCTAGGTGGTCGAACTGATCGCTGGAGAAGTATCCGCATCTTGTATATGATCGCGGTCCCTTAAAGATTCGAATTCAGTTGCCGTTGTAACTTCACCTGAGACATTTGACTTTGCGGAAGGTGGAGCGGATCCCCCCTAAACTTGTGTTTAGTTCAAGCCTTGAGATATTCCCGAAATACATCCTAGTGTGCTCATAACCACAGTGATTTCACATCATTCGAATCGTGGGATGATTGTAAAAATTATGTTCAGTTCGTGATATATTTATGAAAAAAAGATAACAAACTTTTTTTACAATTTGAAAATTAAATTTAAGGAACAGTGAAAAATTAATTCGAAGAAAGTGTACCAATAACGGTTAACTTAAAAATCGTATTCGATTTAGTGTGTGTGAATTGTTTGTGCTATTGAGAGGTATTAATTAAACTTTTAATTGGTAAGTTACACACAGAGTTTTTTTTTGGTTATGAGTTTGTCGAAACAATGTGTTAAATATTACCTATTACTTTATTAATTTATGGCAAAATTTGTTTGAAATATACACATAATGCAATCTTGATTTCCCACCTATTGCAAAATTTTGCCACCGGATATTTTCAGCAACCACTTGTGTTTAATTAGAACTTAGAATCTATAGGACGTTGACGTCTTCTTGAGTCAAGTGCGACTAATTTGGTTTACCTAATTTGTTATAATGTTGTTTTTTCAATTTAAAAATCAATCATTGCCCGCTGGTTGGTTGTGATGTGTTGGAGCTGGATGCCTAGGGCCAACTAAAACTATTTGTTTTTTCGACTACAGATACTCGTACAAGGGTATTATTTAAGAATTACATGAATATATGAAAATTATAAACAGAAAATTCGATTTTTTCCAACTTGTAAACAGATGAGTGAAAAATGTGAAGTGAAGAATTTACGCTCTCTGACAACCCCCTTGGAACTTTTATCTGATTTGAATATCAGATCCAGTCAGTATTTTCCGTCATTCTCAAATTAACGGCGCTGTCAACGAATTGACTGACCAGTGATAAAAGAATGACTAAGCATGCTCCAAGTTCGTTTGTAAAAGTAATGGTTTGTGAAGATATTGTCATTGGCTCTACTGTGAGCACTGACAGCAAATTGATGAAGCAATCTTCAAGAAAAAAACAAAAATACCGCGAATTGAACAAACGCAAATCAGTTAATTCCGAATTCTCAGTCCCTGGATCAATTGAAACCAAAATACACCACAGGTTCAAACCCATATGGTGTATGTTAGTAGTGGTTTTCGAAAACGTTTATTTAAAGTAGCAAATATAAAATGCTTTAGTCAATGCGTTACTTGAAGTCACTCTTAAAAAAAACAAAAAAAAAATCGCCTACGTTGATTTAATTGTTTCTCATTGAAAGTGATTTATTTTGCACCAAGTTCTACAAACATAATGGTGGATCATGCTGTAGGTTAAACCATGAGTGACTTAAGTTCGGCTTTAGTTTTATACAAAAGAAGCTTATTTTAATAAGTTCGAACAATGCTTTATCCGCTCTAATTTTTAATTTGTTTATTTAAAGCGGAATATATATTTTGCTTTATCATATTTTAAGTTGCGAGATTAAATTTAAACACAATATATTAAATTTAGAGCTTGCCAAAAGAAATGGAATACCATATAATACAATTCAAATGTTCCAGTTGATGCAGGACTACAATCTGACTTGGTAGTTTTCCTTCACTTTGAGACACATATCGGGTAAAAAATCGGCCACAAATTTTTCAAAGTGTCAAGAGTTTGCGAATTGGGTGTGTAAACAAGGCCCATGCCACCTTACAATGAAAGTTCTCGTCATCAGAACGCGTACTTTTTCTTGAAATAAGTCTTAAACGGGTCGTTTTGTGTAAGATGCGGCACCATATTGTGATTGTTGTATTGCTGCATTCGTAAAAATTGGTAAACATTTGGTTAAAACGATAGGAATGGACCAATGACACACCAGACCGAATTGCACGCCCTACAATGGCAAGCAATGGTCTTTCTACAGTCACATATGAAATGTCGCCTTCATGTATGCGATAATTATGTTTGAAAAACATAACCATCCACCGGGAGAAAAATTATCGTAATCTGTGAAAAAATTGTTGCGTCGAAATAAGTCATAAAGTTCTTAAGTTCTGGAAGATATAAGCTAAACATCTTAACGTATGTTTAAAGAACTGTTGCGCTATCCTTTTAATGAAAATGCTTTTCGGCGTATTTTTAAAATTAAAATTGGATCCTCAGAGAGCGCTCTTCCAAAAAACGAATGCGATGCTTCTAAACCACAGTCGGAGCTTGTATATCGTTTGAGGTCAAATCAAAAGGTATATTGTCTTTATTTGTATAAAACAAAGTCAAATTTTACTTAAAATTATTGTTTATAAGTCGCTCAAATTAAATAGTGTCACCACACCCGTAATAACATAACGTTGTTTGTTAACTCATAAAAGTGGCATTCAATACTATTTCTGTTTCGAAAATATTAAGTCTCAATGATATTCTACACTTGTAAATTAACAATTACCTTGAACTCTATGATTTTTTTTTTGTTAAACTAGTTGTGAAATAAAAAAAATTGTACAAAGTATAATAAGAATTGAATTGCAACAACTGATTGAGAAGAATCTTAAGTCTTGTAAGGGTCCATGAGTCGATCATTTTAATTATTTTTTGACTGCTGATTCTCTAGATGTCGAACTAAGCTACATATTTGTGTTAACCACACAAGCTTAGTTCTTCGTTCTTAAACCTTACGAGCGAAGAGTTGATGTTTATCAGCTTAGTATGTCATAGCCATCAGCTTCATTTTGTACGGAATTTTCTAGCTAGTTTCATGGCCCTGTATAGTCCATTCAGCTCTTCCTTGAAACTTTACTACATTCTATCAATACAAAGTGAATCATAATTCATACGAAATATTTTTATTCTCAAATATTTTCATCCATCTTTGATAAGGTCTATGAATAGCATGCCTGCACGACTTGTACAATTGAATTGGAAAAAGTCCTACTTCGTTTGGTTTCTGAGCGGTTCTCGTTGTAAGAGCTTACAAGAAGATGCAGTGTTTACATAAAAGTCTATTGTGACAGTTTTTGCCTTGATGTTGATGTTGAGTTTCACTTCCATTCACCCTTAGTTCGCTTTCGCTTCAATATTTTCAAAATCAGCATTGACTGCTCAGCATAAAAATAGTTTGATTGCCTTAAAATTTTTACAACAAAGTTTTGGTGGGATCAGACATTTTCTACAGCCATTAGACACAAACGATTAAGATATGATCTTTAAAGGAAGTCTATCAGCCGCAGCAGGATTGTAACACTTGAGTTTGGCTATCTTTTGGTTCAATAAATTAAAGTCAGGTGTCAAGGGAATTTGAATATTTCATTATATTTTAGCAGTCAGTAGTAGTGGTCCAATTAAGTTCGTTTAAAAAAAATAAATATTCCGTCTTATCCGTTAAGTGTGTTTCTCGCGTTTCCGTGCTACCACTATACTCTCAATCGTTGCTTTGCACTTTACAGCCAATAATATTTCACTTTCCTTTTCTTTCATTGGAAATTTAATTATGATTAATTCAAAACCATTTATGAAATAATATACGCAGGTACAATTGAACTATTTACGTTTCGTTGATAAAGCTTGGATGAACACTTTGTTGCTTTGCTACGTTTCAGTCTTCAGTTTGGACAAAAATTAATCACTTTGACTAGAAAACTTCCGCAACCACATTAAAGCGGCTTCGGGAGCTACCCAAACATGTAGTGTAAAGGTGTAAGCGATAAGCTTTTAAACAGGTATATATATTTACAATTTCTGAGTGAGCACACAGCTTTAGGAGAAAAGGTGTGTCACACCGTCATTCAACATATGTCAGATATGTATTGAGAGTAGTAATCATATTGTCTTTCTTAATGCGAAAACATTGTTAAGCACATTAATTAACCATGTCAGTACATTTCCGTGTTGACAAATGGGCTCCTGCAGTACCTGACAATATGAAATATTTTATAATTATTTACAAGAAGCTGCATTGTTTTGAATTTTCTGTTCCCACAGTAAATTGAGAAGTTAAATGTAGATTTTGCATCAAGAAGATGCAGACTACGGGATGTCTACACTACATGTGATCATATCTAATGCAATCAAAACAAAGTTTATTTGTGTGCACATACTATTAACGAGCAGTGTATTGGCACTGGAAATTCGCACTTTCGGTGTTTGGATCTTTTTGCCAAAAAGTAAGAACGCATTCATTTAGTAAGTACTTGCCAATTAGTTCGCGGAAGCCATTGTTAACACAAGCTTTGTTACACTGAACTTGAAAATGATCTTAAATTGTATATACGCGTTTCTAGCGGTTGATTTCAGTCCGAACTAACCCAAATTGTTAATACGTACTGAAAAAATGTATGTAGATATATTTTGGCATTGATGTTGTCGCATTGTATGCGTCCATTATTTAGAAGGCTGGTAGTATACTCGTTTAAGCTGAATGTTTCACTTAACAAGTGAACTAAGTGATTGATTGTAAAAAAGCTAATTTTTGCGGTGCTCAACTTCTAATTTAGACAGTAAACGTTCAAAAAGGTCATGGGTGATATATTTTAAAGTAAATTCTATAGCAAAGTTTGAATTATGAGTGAAGTCAGCACCACATTTATTCCATTTGCTCTGCCTAAACCAGCATAAATAACTAAATTATGCTTATATTACTTACAGACACTTTACTTTAAACCGAAAGTACACGCAATCAGAACTTATATTAGTCAACCATTGGTATATCATTCTATAATACAATTCGATGGCGCTTCAGTGTGCCAAACTTCAACCAAAAAGTGTCTCAAAACAGATCGATCTATGGTAAGCTTATTCGACTTGCGCTTATTTGCGACACTGAAGATAATGCTTTCTTTAAAGCGGTGTCTCTGACAGTGGAAGTGTTCATGTCCACCCACTGTACATATCCAAGATTTGATCGATTTTCGACTGTTCTGAGCTGATATTAACCAATCGGGTTGCTGAGGATGGGCTTTAAGCATTCACACAGTCTGAAGCTGATCTACTGATCAAATTGCGATCCAGCAAATACAGAGCAGGTAATACGGCTGGCTAAAATTTTCTAGCCTTTCAAGAGTGTAAAACGCCTCCAGTCGAAATGTGTTAAAACTACGAACTCAAAACTTTAAACAATTAAAAATGTTGAGCATTGAGCTTTGATCTTCTTAAAAGGGAAAGGAAAATACAGGGCCATTCAAAGCAAAGTGCTTCTGTCCTTAGCCTCGATTTGGGAACGTCACACATAAGAAAAAAAAACGCACCTGAATTCATTCATAGGGTATGGAGAGCCTGGATTTAAAGTTCGGCTGCTGCTACGAATAAGGCTATTCAGGAGCTGCGGTCAAAAACTTGAAGAGGAGCATAATAATTTTAAAAAAAGCTGTTCAGTGAAGGAGTCAGGAAGTTTGTTTCGCATATGTTATTTGCTCAAGGCCAGCTATGACAGCCATGAAATTTTCTTGTGGAAACAGTATCGAACAATCATCTGTACATTCATAAAAACAACAATATTACAAAATTAAGTCACGCCTTCAATGAGTAAAGTCTGAACGCTAATTCCCATTGTATGGAAAGCTTGTCTTTCAATTTAGCAACCTAGTTAGTTAGATTCGTTCTTTGTTGTAGTCCTTGAAAGTCCGTTTTAAGAAAAATTATAGAGAATAAATAAATGATTCCAATATTATTTTTGTTACAGAGCGGCAAAATATTACGCTATGTAAACGGTGTTATTTGAACAAGATGGACTTAAATTGGAAAATCAAAATTTTGAAAAAATAAAATATTTCATTTATTTCTTAATATTTAATTTTTACAATAAATTCTGGTCTTAGAAAAAGCTGTATAACATTATCGCATGTTCTCCTGTTGTTTTTTAATATTTTTTTTTTTCCATTTTAAGCCAATTCCTCAGAAAATTGGGGGATAGACCCCCCTCCTATACGATATTTTTTTGTCTTGCCCTAACCTACTCGCCCTAGCCTTTTGTCTCGTTTTATGCAACAAACCCTGCATACATCCACATCCTTCTTTAGGTTAAAAAAACCAATGTAAGAATGTTTCAGAAATTATTCAAATTTGACCAATTACAAGAATTTGAAAATCAATAACATTAAAACAGGTGCTCTTAATATCATCATAACATATCTTTAGTCATTTGATATTTTTCTCAACATAAGACCTCGGCCTTTTGCGACAAAATTAACGAATAGTGGACATTAGCGCAAATTGCAACAAGTCGTTCAAATTAAGTAATTCCCATTTGCAATATAACGTTAAGTCAAGCATTAACTTAACAGCAAATACCATTATTTTGAACCTTTAAGGAAACATTCGAACATTATAACAATAATAATCGCAAATCGACTGAATACCTTCAGAGGCAACTTTCATTTTTTTCCCTTCGTGAAGTTTTTTACTTTTAGTGCTGGACTGGATGGATGCTGCTATTTCTCCAATAAGTGTGCTCGTATCGGAGAGTGTATAGCTAGGCTTATAATGATTGTATTTTTGCACAATTTTGATTGGGCCATTTGAGTTTTTTTCTTCTTTAGCCAGCCTGTCGTTTTGTGTTGCATAACATCGTTGAGATGACGATCGCCTTACACAAGAATGCGGTTAATGCAAGTACACTTCAGAAGGCTTTTGCTTGTATGAAGTCTGGTTTTAACCAAAACGAATGGTTGCAGTCGATCAAAGAAAAACTGAAAATAGATGTAAAAAAAGCATGTGTGCAATTCACACGTAGTAGAAGTAAAAATCCTTTAAAAAATTTTGGTTTCAAGATTATGAGACGAATGTCAAAATTTCGGGAAGAGGATAATTGTAGGTTTTAATAATGATCAGAGTGATACAAAACTTTATTTTACATGTTTTTCGTACATATTACATAGATTTATTCCGACTCAGAGCTTACATTTTGAATAAATGATACAAGAGAATCATGGTAACTAAAGTATGAAATAAATACTTTGGTCCTCATATGGTCAATATATCTTTGAAATACTGTGTCACTTACTGTTTTTGATATTGTTGTTGATACAGTGCGACTGCTGCACATTTTCAAATTAAATTTGGCGTTCAAAAACTCAATCAACGGAATCGCTGTATCCGATGAATTTTCATTAAAATCCCCACTTAGAATCATCGGAATTTTATCGTAATCTTTTTCAAGAATTCGTGATACTTCTGGTGTGTACTTAATTCAATGAAAGAATTCAATAATTGTTGGTTGGAAGAAATGTACATAGCAACAATTAATACTGAAATACTATTGTCTAATTTGGTTGGACATGCACATATTTCTCCACTTTAGAAAGCCTAACTGCTAATGATTCCAGTTGTTGTGTATTGAGTTCCATTTGTAGAGTAACAACACGGACTCCATCATTCGATTTGTGGAAAATTGTAACCCCACCGGCCCTAGTATGTGGCCTTTTATATTTAAGTGCCTTTTTTCAAGCTTTGTACTACGCATGCGCGCACAAAAACGTATTAACGCACGTACAACGCTGAGGGCCAAGCAACTCCCACTATGCCTTGGTAAACACGAGTGGAGAGGGTACGAAGCAGAGCCCAAAGATAACCACGAACATAGGAAACACTGTATAATGCTTCCTTTCTCATTTGCTCCCACGTTAAATCTTATGAATTTATGTGTTTGTAATTTTTTACTGTCGCTTTTTCGTTTCATCGATTTTCAAATGACACAATGCTAAAGAAGTTTACGCTTCAAAAACTGAAATTAATTGATCACAATTCAATCTTACGGATATGGTATAAGTATTAGTTTTTATTCCAATTTCTGCAATCAAAATTTTAACGATATAACGTAAGTTAAATACCAAAATAATTTTGCAATTATGTGTCAAGCTCTGATCATGAAGTTATTGAAAGTGCATGTACATTGCAGAAAATAGAAGAAAGCGTCAGTTCTTGAAAAGCTAGAAAATGTACATTTTGCATTCTTATTAATAGCAATATTATCTTTATTTGAAATTTAAAATGTTTTTATAAATATATTTTAATTTTTTTTTCGTAAAAATAAAAACAAAAAATCCGACAAAATGTTAAATTCAAATTTTTTCTAATTGAGCATTGCTCATTGCTCAGAAACAAAAGCAAATATCTTCATATAGTATATAAGGGTCAGTACTTTTTAGTACACATACGAGTATTCTATAAAGAAATCTCTTTATTTAACTTAACGTTTTCGAAAGCATCTAGATTCTAGTTGGAAAAGAGGCAATACCAATATAGGTATACTATATGTATAATAACCGGACTCAAAGAGAGTTTTTAGCTGACTTCAAGGACGTTCTCATTTCTGCACATGAGGAAATACTATAGGATAGGATAGGCAGGGAAGTGATTTTCTCAGAGGGTGTACCTCAAGGGTCAGTACTTGGACTTATTCTCTTACTTAATTTTCAAAATTCATGAGTTATCTCATGGATACTTGCATGTTGATGTAAAAACTAAAATAAAAAAAGACCATTGACTTCCACCAAATTATACTAAGCAAATAATCAAAGGCTATTTGTTTTCGCTGTCCAAAATACATGTGCTTGAGAGTCTTCAGTAGGTAGATAGATAATGCATAAGACAGTGTTTATATAGTGCGTCTTTGTGATGGGAGTAAAAAAACTTTATATAAACCAACACAAATTTCTTAACTTAAGGCAAGACAGACTAGCCGACCCAAGACTGATTCTTAAATTGTGCTGAAAAATTTATTGTTGTAATTGTGTACTCGTTGATCGGGCTCCTTACGAATAGTGTAGGCCCGCTTGCAATATCTTACATAGTCTTCTTCTAATAGTGGTTTGAATTAGGGTAAAGGAGATATGCTCAAAGCCGATGTGCTGGCTTACGAGGCTCCATTTCAGGTTTAGTCAGAAAAATTAAAGAACTCATAAATATTCTATTCAGGAGCATGTTTATTTGGCGGACAAACTCGTGTGTGAATAAATGAAGAACATCTGCTTCAGCGGATATTATTCTTTTTGTGATGAGATTTATTTTCATTGTTTGCGTCAGAGCTTGTTGAAAATTCATTCTAAGGTTCAATAAAGAAACCGCTAACCAGTTTATCTTCAGATCTATATTAGCCATGCTTAATTTTTTTTACTATGAACAACCACGATGTAAAACTCGAGGACTTTCACTTTCAAAAAGTAGGTATTTATTAATTTATTATGAGACTCTTCAAGGTAGCCTTTTGCGAAATTTTTGTAACAACACACGAATATAGAGAAGCCGGAAGTTCTCGGTACTGTGCGTCATTTACGTCGGATATATTATCGAGCCGCAATTTTTCGAGGACCTCGCGGATATCACGGTTACAGTGACTTACGACACAGAGTCGTGATTAACGAGTTTTCATTGTCGCGTACTGAAAAATTGGATTGATATAAGTATGTACATGCATGCTGTTCCAACAGGACATAGCAGGCGCATACTCAACTCGCGCGTCAGTGGACATTTTTAAGGTCGCATTTATGTTTCGTTTGGGAGCTCTCAACAAGACTGCGGGAACGTTTTGCCTAGGCAATTCAAAATGTGTTAAAAATAAGCCCAACTGGCCGTCAATTGTGGCGGCGGTCACTTGACTGATGTCATTTGACATTTCTACAATTAAAAAAGCGGGCTAAGAGTGAGCATTTCTCAGCCGCGAAGTGTTCCGTATCATCCTACAATATGCAATTTTATTTACAAAGTATATGTTAATTCTGAACGAATTCGCAGTGGCTTTGAGACGGAATCGTAGTTTCAAACATTTCTACAATTAATCTGCATCAAAAACATTTAAAGTGTGATACTTTTTATTCAAAAATGATCGTTTGAAAAATGCCTTTTCTTCATTTCTCTTGTGACAACTGCATGCACATCGATTCGAACTTTTACTTTATGTGTCGAGACTCAGAAATGCCTACCAGACGTCGCGTTACCAATCGCCCGGCGCTCCATGAAACGGGATGATTGCCTACTTTTAGGCGTTAAATTGAGTTGTGATTTCAAGAATCAGGATTAATGTATGGGCGCTCCTTTTATTTTTAATTTTACATCATTTTTATTTTCAGTTGTATAAGCGGCCATAGTTGTACATATTCGGTGACTGTCTACTTATTATGGTTCAGAAGATACAGCCCTGAAGAGACACCTGAAAAAGTAAAGGTCCAAGAAAGTATTTAAAAATATATATATTTTGTCGATGTTAGTGTTTCAGACCCACTCAATTAATGTGTTAAAATAAAAAATGCTGCAGTGCTACGTAGGAGTTGTTAATAAAATAAATGTTATTATTTTTGTATACTTTTTAGATCTTACCCAGAGGAGATTGCATATGTTTTCTGATACCATTTAACGTTCCGCAGAAAGCTCCCCAAGTTTCATCCAAATTGTATCTATAGTAAATCACTTCAATCTTTTCGCACAAAATATAAAATAATGAATTAGGTGTAGAGTAAAATATTGAACCTTCACAGAAAATTAAACAAGAAATAACTCATCCGAAAAAAACCGTAAAATTGCATAAATACTATTTCCGAAGTTCAATTATTTTTCAAAGTCACACCAGTTAAAGCATTTTTATCGTGTCTTACAAAGAATCGTAAACCCAAATCCGAAGGCTATCAAAAAAAGATGATAATTCTTTTGACACAAGTTATGTAAACCGCGACAAGCTCTTAGAATCAAAGTCAACGTGTCAATGGCCTTTACACGACCGACGCGGCGTGTTGACTCTTTTATGAATGGTTGTTTGTTATGGTAATTCGATTGGTATGTTAATGGTTACATCGTAATCGCCGGGAGTCTGATGAAAAGCTCTTGGAGCAAAATGCTTTGTTTACAATGTTTGCATTTGACATTAAGTATAATTAAATTATTGATTTTTTTTATTTCTTTATTGTTTTAGACTGATTGAGGGCAATTAAGTCAACACAAACTGACAACATGATCATTAACAATGACACGCTGGGCAGATCGGTTGTAGCTGATTGGTATGCTAACAAAAACATACTCATAACTGGATCAACGGGATTTATGGGAAAAGTTTTAGTGGAAAAACTTCTACGTAATTGCCAGGATCTGAAATGTTTATATCTGCTAATTCGAGAGAAACGGGGTGTGAGTGCAGAGGTCAGAAAGGACGAATACCTCAAATGTGTGGTAAGTAAAATAAATTGTTCGGAACTTTTTTTATGCGTATACTTACTAACTGACTCCGAAGGGACTACAGTCTGGGGTAAGCAAGGGGCCTAAACTTCAGTCGACTCCGATCATAAGCTACCTACCCACAATGGGGTACACTATAAAGGTTGAGATTGTTTTCCACTTTTGTGTTCATTACGTGCTCGTGAAGGTTTTGACGTTCTTCAGCGCTGTGATCTTCTGCAATCGTCTGCCTTTCAATTAAATAAATTGATTGATCTCAGATTCGAATCTTAGAGTCTGGTCGAGTCGTCTTGTTCAGTTGTGATCAAATTAGCGGTGCTATCACTGGAGTGATCGACCAGCGATAACAGTCGGACTAAGCGTCTTCTCATTCTAGTAAAATAGTCATTCCAAAACCGGGTAGTAGCAGCAGAGCGATGGCGCCAGAGCTGTAAAGGAATGCATTTTTTCGAGATTGCATTCTGCAAAGTCACAGTATTTTCATTAATTGCTTTGAATTTAGTTAAAAGACTTCAAATTAATACTTTAACATCCACTTAAATTACCCATTAATTTTGAAATCATTGTACTTAGAATTACTTGAAGTAATCAAAAGGCTTCAAGTCAAAAGAATGCAATACTTTTAGACTGTTTGAATTCTTTGAAGTCTTTTGAAATTGTTGATTAATTCGGTAGTGCAGTCTTTTGATTTCATTTCAGTTTTAACGTTTTGAAGTCTTTTGACTGCTGTGAAGTCTTTTGATTGCTTGAAGTCTTTTGACTGCTTTGAAGTCTTATGACTATTTGAAGTCTTTTGATTTATTTCTTCTTTTGATTACGTTACAAAATTTCAATTTCTTTGAAAAATATTAACTTAAAGCTTAATAGCACTAAGTAAGTGACTTTATAAATGTTTACATTCTTTAACAAGAAAATGTATGATCTGAGGTGTTTTAAGTTGTGCGTTCAAGTGTTAGTGCTAAACCGGAAACCTATTTCTATGCCTACGATGTTCTTTCAAGACTTGTTCAGCATCGTGCTGTTAGTGTTACTAAGATTATCCTAAGTGATGATTTGTGGATGACGTACTAAGCATAGAGGAAACTAAATCTCGAAAAAACCTGTGAAAACGTCTTAAACGGTAAATGGTTAATTCTCATCGCTAATATACTTAGATGCGTGTGTCAAGAGTTTCACTACCACATGGCTTGATTTCTTAGTATTAAAAAAATCTATAAGAAGTAAATTTTACTTCACTTAATATGGGACGCGATTAAGTACATAAACAACAACAGCAAAATCTGCTATTAAGACACGCTTTTTGAATTGGAGGAAGCTTTGTTGAAAAGGTTTCATTGCTACTTTAATCTTACATCAGAAGTGAATGAAGCGATCGTAGCATCCGTGCTCTGCCCATCGGTGAAGTTAAAGTGGGTTTCGGCACTTAATAAAAATTGTCGGACAGATTTAGAAATAAGCTCCTTGGTCAGGTCCAAAATCAGTGCCGAAAATCAAATGTCAGACAGCCAGAATATCAAAAGCACACAAATAGCACCCGAGATGACATATTTCGAATTTTCTCTAACAGGTATGAATTGATTACAAGATTTAATTTACGTGCAACAGCTTGCAAGCAAAATTGTCCTTTTCCTTATAGAAAATTTTTTAGATTCTTCTAATAATGCATCAATTTCTGAGGAAAGCGAAGTTTTCGATACATACTTGGCACATTCATCCACCTCACTTGAAATGTTGCATAAATACCAAAGAATTAAGAGAACATTTTTGAGGTACAACACACCCCTTCCTTCATCGGCGGCTGTAGAGCGACTTTTTTTTTTTTTGCTGGTATGCTAAATGCCCCCAAACGTGGATCACTTTCTGACTCAAATTTTGAGAAATTGCTGCATTTAAAAGTGAATAGGGGCAATATATAAAAGTTAAGCAACTTGTGTTTTTTGTTTTCTGTTTTTATAGTTTAACTTAATTTGACTTTGATATTTTATTTTAACTTAAGAAGAGAAAAGTTTTGTTTTTATCATATGTTCAAGCTTAATATTTTAATTTGTTTTATCTTGTACATGAAATCATGCAATCATTTTCAGAATACATGCATCTACAAATACACTAATGTCTATATATTTTTCTGTCAACGTTCCATAAAACGCACAAGTGATAGCTGAAATTTAAGACAATTAAAATAAAACGAATTTTAATTCATTTTCCTTATCACATCAAATAGTTAGATTTCTGCAAAGTTCATAGTTAGTATTTTTTAAAGATTTCAAACTCAAAATTATAAAATATAATTAACGTATACATAAAAAAATCTGATAAATAAACAGTATCCATTCAATAAAGTCTGATTAAATATAACAACTATCAATGGTATTGATATTTAATCTCATTACGTTCTGCATAAAAGCATGGCATTAAAAAATGATTTTTCGAGATTTAATTTCCTCTATGCTTAGTACGTCATCCAGAAATCATCACTTAGGATAATCTTAGTAACACTAACAGCACGATGCTGAACAAGTCTTGAAAGAACATCGTAGGCATAGAAATTGGTTTCCGGTTTAGCACTTACACTTGAACGCACAACTTAAAACACCTCAGATCATACATTTTCTTGTTAAAGAATGTAAACATTTATAAAGTCACTTACTTAGTGCTATTAAGCTTTAAGTTAATATTTTTCAAAGAAATTGAAATGTTGTAACGTAATCAAAAGAATAAATAAATCAAAAGACTTCAAATAGTCATAAGACTTCAAAGCAGTCAAAAGACTTCAAGCAATCAAAAGACTTCACAGCAGTCAAAAGACTTCAAAACGTTAAAACTGAAATGAAATCAAAAGACTGCACTACCGAATTAATCAACAATTTCAAAAGACTTCAAAGAATTCAAACAGTCTAAAAGTATTGCATTCTTTTGACTTGAAGCCTTTTGATTACTTCAAGTAATTCTTAGTACAATGATTTCAAAAGTAATAATGAATAATTTTTTAAATGGAAGTATTTCAGTGAAGTCATAAGACTTATAATAAGCCATTCAATTCAATTGAATAAAAAAAAGTCAAAAGACTGCATTTTTTACAGCTCTGGATGGCGCAAATTGAGCTTCTCTGCAAAACTTTGAGCGATGACATTTCCAGTGTAGGAAAGTCGCCAGCCCTAAATTTCCCGCAACATTAATACTAGGTACCATTTGACTCACCTGAAAAAGGTTGTTAAGTTCAAAGAAGAAGAAAGTCTCTCGCAAAATTAAGGTGCCCGAAGACCATGTTCTTGAGCAAAGTCGTTGTCCCAGAATAAACTTACTTACATATCGATTGGTGTATTCAGAACATAATCTCATAGCTCTTCATATTTTCCGTATAAGTTAAACGCATTGAACCGAAAAACGGATCATCCTTACCATAACATCTAGACACAGTTTCTTTGTAAATGCTTTTGTCGCTTTGACTCCACCTTTTGATCAACCACTTTATGTTTACTAAAAGATATATATATACATATATATATATTTAAGTTCTACAGCAAAAATATTAAAGTTTTGGAAGTTACCATTAGTGCCGCACCAATCTAACTTGCTAAAGAGTCTGTGCACTAACTGACTACCATTCACTCATGCATAATTTGTTGCTCTTATTCTATTTATTGCCTTGATCTGAAACCGAATAGTTTATCTGGGATATTATTTTGCCCAATATCCTATTCAGCAATTAGACAGGGCTCTATTTTGGAACCGGACATGATATTCAAGTTCGGGTGAGTTCTATCACTCAATATCAGTTGTCTTCTTCACTAATACCAACTAGCTACCTAGCTAGCCATATCAACTCGAATTGAATATTCTCAGAATGAATTTACAATTTCCTTAAATTCTGTTATATGAGCTGTTGCTCATTTTATTAATGAATTCATTGCCCTGAGTTCTGAATGTAAGCCGTTCGTAAACTGTCTGTATAAGAGCTTAAGTCACATAAAGGGACTAATGTTTAGTCGATGTAGTTACTCGATCATTGTGTTCGTTGCAATGAATTGTTAAATTGTCTGTTTTATTTCTACTGGACGGTGTGTTAATCGAAGTTCGATTTCAAGGTCAGTTTCAGTGAGTTGTTTCTATTCGTCGAAAAGCATAAGTCCTTTGTATATCTTGTCCTGCGAACCTCGGCCGACACCAAATAGGACATGTGTTGTGAACTACAAGTGCGAACTACAGTAGGTACCACAAGGCAAACAAAATATCCTCTTGGCAGTTATAAAATTAACAATAAGAAACAACTCAATTGTGTTCCTTGCGATAAAATATATGATCGAGTTAAAAGTCGTCCGAATTCAATCAATGCCCAAGTCGTCTACTCCCAAACAGTGCCAAGTCACTATAGAGTCCTTCAACAAGCATTGAAAGTAGCTTCAGAGGCAACGAGTTGGCCAATTGGGTCCGTCGCGTTCCCAAATTTACTGTGTGGAAAAAGTTTAGATTACTCTAAGCTACATATAGTTGATATGAAGACTATCTGAATGGTTATTCAGTCGCGAATGAGATGTATGCAGTAAAACTCACTATTATCGTACGACTATGAATAAACGTCTGAATTTAACGTCGTTTCAGTTGTTACGTCTATTCAGAATAAACGAGGACATAACTGACTCCAAAATTACATATTTTAAAATTAAGCATAACTTATAACAGCTTAATCATCTTTATTTCATAAACTGAAAATGAACTTAAATATACGTCCTCGCAAGCCAAAAACAAAAACTAAAGGAGTGCTTTTTTTAATAAAATAATTTTTCAAGTTGCGGCAACATAACGTTCTTATTTCAAACCCCTGTTTAACCCGATCTAATGATTTATTTTACAAAGTTTTTAACACTGTCATAACACTGACCCAGGAAATTGCACTTGCATTCATATAAATTAATGTCGTATAAAATACTGCAAACTGAATGAATGCAAATAAGTCGAAAACAGACTCTCCGTCATGAAAGTTGCAAGTTGAGTTGCCACATATTAGCAGTAAAGATCTACTGAAGGTGGTTTGATGGCAGCATCAAAATCAGTGTCACCAATTCAATAAGTAAATATATTGATTGGAAAACAATAGACGTGTAAATGCTTAGTGTTTTCAAGATTGCCGTGTCATTAAGCAGTAATAGGATTTAAAATTAATATGTAAATGACTTCATATTCAAACGTATCTATTATCAAGATTAATTGTTTCGATTTGCAAATTTTCCAATTGATATCCAGATCATTATAGTTATAAAGCATAAATCCCCCGAGATCAACTATATCATTATATGCGAGATACCATATTCTCCTAATAATTCTTAAAGAATTGTTTTTAATAAAAAAATTACAACCTGTGATTAAAGTAGGCGTAAATCACAGACTTACCACCTCGATCGATCGTTAACATGCACAATAATTACATCTCTTACACTCAGAGCAGCCCACTGCTAACAGATTGTCAACCCGCCCAAGTCAATTACTCATTCAAATATGTATATACATACATTTCAATTGAATATGTGGAGCTATAGATACATTATACCATTATACAATTGCACAACGGGATTAAAGGTACTCATGTCCTACCATTCATGTCGATATTCGAATTACGTGAGAGGCATTAAAAAAATTGTCATAAGCACGTGACAAAACGCTTAACATATGCAAACAAGTCGAATTAAAATAATCTTCGGAATAATTTGAACCAACAAGAATTCTTTTTTAAAGCAAGAACTTGGTAACGTATATACAGTCGATGGCAAAATTGTTTGTACAATGCAGTTGTTAGACTTTGCCACTTAAATAATTTTATCTCACTGCTAGGTTTTTTATATTTAGCTCTCTGGTTTAAATAAAAAAGTAGCCAAGTCAGATTTGACTTTCACAAGAAAGGTTCCGGGCCTCTTAAAAGGTTGAAACACTGTATTTCTTTAATTTGAGATTCCTCATAGCATCGCAAATATGTAACCAAGGCAAAGAAAAGTCATCGACATCGTTTTACTTGTAATTCCAATGAGAATGAGAGCTTCCATATTGAAAATTAAAAGTTTAAAAAATAAGGATTTAAAACCATCACAATATTGAAAGATTATTTGATGCAGACTTACTGCAGAAATACGCCAATCTATGATCCTGGCGTCAAATCGTTCTGAGAAGTTCAATTTCCTACTCTGTCCGTCCGTATTTTGCTGTCGGTATTTTCTTGAAAATAAAAATTAAAGCCAAGTGTATAATGTGATTCTGTTTTCTGAAGTTATATGTGTCAACGTATTAAAGAAACTTCTGTAAAAAAAGGACTGGAAATTATTGAAAAGTAAGAAAAAATTTATCTTAACATTGAATATCCTTATGTGTCTTCAATGCGTAACCAACACACACAACGTCATTAATTATCGAAGTTTATTGAAATACTGGGAAAACCATAACTTAAACATTTATCCAAATCACATGAAATACTTGTTTTAATAATTAATTTTCAAAAAATGACATTGTAATTAATTTTCGCGGAATGAGAAACATGCCACCACGAAAGCAAAATACGTATACATTGATGTGACACTACGTTTGGTTGCGTACGAAACTATACAACATTGGATTCGATTCACACAATATTTTGAAGTTCGTTCCATAAGTTGCAAAATGCTTTTTCTTATTGGAATTCGAGCTTTTACATTGTGTTGAATGGACAAAATGATTGCATACCTTATAAGGTTGTTAAGTTGCTCCATGAAACTCATTGTGTACTCTAAAGTGTTAAGTTGTGTTGCGATTTTATTTCATTTTTATGATTTGTTGTTATAGTATAAAAGTTTAGGCCCTGTAACAGATTGACGGACGGACGGGCAGCGAAGGCTTAGTAATAGTTTTCCTTTTAATCCTTTGGGAACCCTAAAAAGAGTTTCTAAATTCATTTTTATGGGTTTAATCGATGAAAAAGTTTTTGGTAAAGTTATTGTCACTTTGAAAAAAATTGACAAAACAAATACACAAGTACAAAAATGCTGAAAAGAGTTAATGTTTTTACAATAATCACGATGACTTAGTCAGCACAGTACATTGTATTATATAATTACTGTTTTTTCCTTCTTCTACAACAATGAAAATAAAATTTTCTCTTTCGTGTTTTCAAATGAAACTCGAAGCGGTTATTTAGCCTGTCTAAATTACTTAACTTACTTCCAATATTTTTTGGAATACTAAATTTGACTGAATGCCAAACATTCGCTAATTCGGGAAGAATGTTTCTGATGCGCAAGCAGTGTTTATGGGTTATATAAAGTTTCTCCCGATAAATCTCGTTCATATAACCAGTGCAATATCAGCAAGTATTTCTTAATAATAAGACAGTTTAAAGATGTCGGAGCAAACAGAAGTGGTCCCATATCTCTATACGATACACGACCCCAGTTTAGTGTGTCAAACTATTAAAAATCGGTTGACACTGGTGTGATCGGAGTTTTTGTGATGGTTTGTGTATTGTTGAAAGCAATGGCCGTTGTTAGCATTGGCGCTTGCGTCGACCATTTCCGAGCGATTTTCTTTCACACATCAAAAGGAATTGTCATTGCCAAGCAAAATTAAAATTGTTTTTTATTGAAAATATCAATTAATCATAACTTTATAACATTTGGTTGTTATTCCACATCCGATCTTTTAAGTTCACAAAGCATTCCTTATAAACTTGAAGATATGTAAATAGTTCGCCAATCACGGAGATCAAGTCTCGAAGAGTTTTCCTGCTTTTATGTGTTTGTCGTACCCTTTAGGTTTTGATTTCCTTACTTGATAACATTTTTCCAAATTAAAATTTTAATATATGTAGCTTGGTGTAAAATTGATTTTGTTGCGATTTATAAATTTTTATTTTGCGATCAAAAAAATGGTTTTAGAATTTTTTACTTAACGTGCACTATACGTAATTGCTTCTGTTTAATTAAATGATTCTGATGCGGCAAAAACATCCGAACCTTTTAACTGCGTTGATTTAGAAGCTTTAAGGGAACGCAGTCCTAAGTATTCTATGATTATTTCAACATGATACCTCTAAGAAATCTTAAGAAAAAGGCTGATGACAAACAAATGGACATTAGTGGCTTTTTCTGAAGTAGTCTTTAACTCAAATTATTAACACGATTTTTGCTTAACAATTTCAATATTTTTGAAAAAGGGTTACATCCTTATTTTTTCTGACTCTGTTTCGGGCTTTCGGATTCGGTTTTTCTCACTACCACCTTTTTTTCCTCTTTCTATTTGACATAAACGAAGACCATAATTTCAGTTTTTAAAGAGCAAGCACACTTTATTGTTGAGGTCAAGTTTAACAACTGTATTGTAGAAATAATTTTTGCATCGAGTGTATATGCAATGCAACAATATTAATTGTATAGTATTCCGTGTTGTGGGTAAGCATTTAGATTGGCGTCATATTTGCATTTACTAATCTAGTTATAGACCTGGTAGTTTTGTCGTGATTAATCAGTTGTCATAAATTAATGCATTAACTATTATTTTAGATATTTGATAAGATCTTGGATAAAAATCCCGATGTGGTTAAAAAAATCAAAGTAATTAAAGGCGATGTTCTTGAGGAGGGCCTTGGGATATCTGAAAATGACGTTAACGAACTCGTTTCGAATGTGGACGTAGTATTTCATTGCGCCGCAAATGTGCGCTTTGATCAGCCGCTTCGACCGATGATTGAGATGAATGTCGACGGTACACGGAAGGTTATGCAGTTGGCAGAAAAGATGGTTAATCTGAAAGCGGTAGTGCACGTTTCCACATCCTATTGCCAGTGCAATGAAAGTACATTGGAGGAGCGCGCATATGAACCACCAAACGACCCGTATGGTATTCTCGAAATGGTTCGTACTTTGGATGACAATGCACTCGAATTGATAACACCCAAGTAAGGAAAAGATTGACTTTATTCGTCAGAGATTCGAGAAATGTTTGTTTGAATTTGCAGATTGTTGAATGGGCTTCCAAACACATATGCTTACAGCAAAGCATTGACGGAGGGCTTGGTGACTACTTTTGGAAATAAACTACCCATTGTTGTTTGCAGACCATCGATTGGTAAATATATTATTTAAGTATTATTTATAAACAAATTTTTCCTCCTGTTTTTATTGAACTTTTGCATTTATTGGCTGGTTAAATGGTGCAAATTGTAAGCTTCGACCTTTTGTGTTCTCTCTAGAAGACTTCGCTTAAATTTTTTTTAAATTTTGCAAACGCAGAACATATTGAGTGCGTATTTGGAGACCTCGTGAACCAATTGCATCTTAATGAGAAGAAATTGTAACTGCCAAAGGCAGTCATGACATCACCAAGTAAAACGTAACCTGGTGGAATTTTCACAGTTTTTGGCCATACCTGCTTGGTCGCGTACGAGTTATGTTAACCTCATCTCCAACCAGCACCAGGTTCTTTTCGAACAGTATAGAAGAAACAATATGATATTTGTGTCAGAATTAGTAAGCACTATCTCTCAAAAGAAAATTGAAGAACTATTATTGCTTTTCCAAGTCTTCAAATCAATTTTGAAAAAAAATATACTTATGAAATTAAAAATATTATTGAAAGAAGATTAAACCATAACATTAGTTATTCCGCTACGATTTTGCCCGTGAAGATGAAATAACTTACTTTGATGGCGCTCTAGTCCATGATGATCCGGGTCTCAAATAACAAGTACATATCTCCTGCAGCTTATTCGATGTCTTGTAAGCTTCTTCTATTGCGTACACTTTGACAGTTTTTTGAGGTCCGTTTACACATACTATATATGCGCCACTGAAAGTAAATCATTCCATTACCGCGATGTCTCTATTGTGTAGATTTTAAGACTCTGCGGACGTAGATGTTCATCTATTTGCTCAGCTAATTTTGAATTGTCTTACTTGAATTCATATCGTAGCCCGGTTAGTTTTTCTTTGAGTCTTTTCCTCTAAACTCTCAGTGCTTGTGTTTTAAATCGAAGTCCTGCAGACCCTGGAACGATGAAGTCTTGACTGTCTATTGTGATGTTTGTTTATGTTTTGTATCTTTTGCGTTGACAGCATTTACTTCGTGTTCCCTTGGTTCACCCTGCATACTTGCCAATGCACTTTTGACTTCTCGTTGTAGTCTGTTGTATCTGAATAGATTTCTGAATAAAATGAGGATCGCATGACATCACGTCGGCTTGTCTAAAACCGTTTCCATTTTAAAGTCTTGGAAGTATCGTTACCGGTTTTGACGGCGCAGCAAAAATTGAAAGACATAACAAATTAATCACCTATCATATGCATATATAGGGAAATACCGCGTTTTTTGTAGATAAAATCGACTGTGAACTTTTCGACCTGACGTGCAGTTTCAGGTGATCACAAAGTATAACAGTAAAGATGTTATAAGCGTGGTTAAAAAGACTATTCCCTCTGTAGTTGATCCAGTTAGTAGGTTCAACTTAACTTCTTTTTTTTTGGCGGTGTAAAATGCAAAAAGTTCCTCCCAAGGCTACAATTAACTCTTTGGTTTAAATAATTATCGTCAACATGTAAGTGAACGTGGCCTTCCACCAAGGCATGCTATAAGGACCGTGAAGAATATCATATGCCCCATCCAATAAAGGGAGATTCTACCTCGTGCGTCAACTACCGAGATATTTCGCTTCTTAATGTTGCTTACAAAATTCTATCCAGCGTGTTATGTGAGCTTTGCCGAAGCTTTCACGTAGATTGAAGAACAGGCGAAGCGAGCTGGTCTGAGCGTAAACGAGGGCAAAACAAAGTATATGCTGTCGAACAGAAACCAATCCATCACCTATCACCTAGGATAAAACGTAAGGAGTTTGTCTACCTCGGGCCAAATGTGAACTCCACAAACGACAGCACAATGGTGACCCGGCGCAGAATAACCCTTGACAGCCGTTGCTGTTTCCGTATGTTGAAACAACTTGGGTCTACAAAACCCTTACTCTGCGAGTCGTAAGCTGGACGAGTAGGACGGCAGAGCCTATTCTTGTTCCTTCGAAAGAAAAATCCTTCGTCGGATGTTCGGTCCTGTCTATGAGTTGTAAAACGATGTGGACATAGTCCGGAAGGCAAAAATCCGGTCGAGTACATTAACTCTGCCACATCGAGCGGACGAACACCTACGCTCCAGCTAAAAACCGGGGGTTTTTAATTGGGCCGCATCTGCCTTAGCCCCGGAAATTCAAAAGTCGACAAAAATGTGGAGGTTGTGAACTACCAAGAACTATTCGTATGCAAGACAGCTCATTTGCGAGTAGACAAGTTCCCATGACTTGATACACTATAATATGAATTTTTCCAATCATTGATACCTTTTATTTTTGTCGAACTGACTCTTCCGCAAATAAAAAGAAGACAAGGTCCACAAAAGCACATCCAGTACTTTAGCGGAACTTTTTGCCATTTAGAAGCAGACGTTCGAATGAGTGCTTTGACAACTGTCGCGCATTATTTTTGTTAATCCGCTCACTTTTATTAATGACTTGACTGACTCCGCGAGCGCTAGGCCAATGCGGCGAACAACGCAGTCTTCCCCTTCTTACGTAGAGCCAGTGAGCAAACGAGCGTTTTGATCACACAATGTTATTTTTATTATTAGTCATTAATTAATGATTGCATTTTTGCCACGGTTGGACGACCATTTAATTTGGCCACCGTTTTGAAAGCTCTCTTCTACTATCGCCTCCATTTTGGTGAACCAAGATTTTCACACATAAATTTTCTCTGACCAGCTTACCTCGAATGGCAGTCTTAAAGATTGTAGAAAGATCTTGAGAAAGCGAATTAGAAACGACAGTTCAAAAATAGTAGAAGTAAGTTTAATACAACGGCCGATATGAGCTCACACTGCCGATCCAAAAATACCTCGTACGCAATTTCACTGCAATTGTAGTGTATTTTGGGAGCAAAAAAGATAAACCTCTCTTCAGCGACTTTTCAGAGTTTGCCTCCACAAAATTCAGCAACTTTACTCTTCTAATTCATCAGACTATAAAATTGGTTGCATTCAACTAAGCAATGAAATTCTTTTCAAGCTATTGGTCTGCGTCTGCACAGGTTTGAATCATATTACTGAAATGAAAACAACTTGCGAACATTTAGAAGCATTCAAAATAAATTAAAATTTCCATTTAAGTAAAAATGAATTTCCGCGTATTACAAACAAACAGAGTTGTAAGAAATTATTTTCATTTTCTGTCAATGTTAGACAGTAACTAACAAAAGAAGTTCTGTTCTTGTTTCTTTAAATTAATATATCATGTCTCATTTTTCGACTTTCATAAATGACATCTGTGATTCGAAGTATGAACTGTTGTATAATCTTATCCGAGGCACACTTCAATCAAACAAAAAAAGGTAAATGGGATTTATAGCAACAATACACCTTCATTCATGTCTCCGCTTCAGCACAAATGAAAGTGCATAAGCTACAGTTATTTTTTATGTGTCTCAACCTAAGTTGAATTTACTTTTCGAGCTGGTTTATTACACTGCTCAATTTCTTTTCAGCACTGGGTGAGTTAACGCTCTGTGCATACTTTTATGCTGAGGTGTATAATAGTTTTTGCAAATCCGCTACGCGAAAAATGTTCTGAGATGACAGTTTTTCGCGTAGTGATTCGAAATATATAAGGTCACGTCAACTCCAAAAACTGGAGACCGGCTTACTGAGCAGTATGAGCAAAGTTTTTATTACAATATTTTCCAAATGAGCTGTTTGACTTTGGGTGAATACCCATAATTCTACTTCTAGACATAGAAAAAGCATTTGACACATTGTGGAATAATGGTTTGCTGTACCGAGGTCAAATACAACTGTGCTTCTTATTTATGTAAAATTGTACAATGCTTTTTGTCTGGCATGTTTTTTGAAGTACAAATGAGTAATGGAATTTTCGTCGTTTTAATATCGAGTTTAGTGTACGACAAGGATACGCTACGTATGTTATGTCATCTTTCTTGTGCAGCTTTTTACGTCTGACTTCTCACTTTTGTCCGAAAAGTATATTCGATTGCCAATATAAACAATACTTAACTACTTACGAATCCTGCCGTCATATTTATACCCAATATGCTGTCGCGAACTATCCTCTGTTAGCATCACACGACTGAACGGTTGTTATCGTATGCACTGCAACAATCGTTCACACTTTAATCTGCACTTATAAGTTGGTTGTCAAATCGCTGAAAAGATGTGTTCAAAACAACTATGGAACTATTTCCATTCACCCACTCTATTATAAATAATTATACAAATGATTCTACATTTTTTAGTCCTTTTTTCTGTTCCTTTCTAACCGCATGTCACTCAACACTTTAATATCAAACTGTTTTCATTCGCAGTTACCGCTGCACGGAAAGAGCCTTTGCCCGGCTGGATTCAAGGTGTAAATGGACCAACTGGCCTGATGATTGGAGCAGCACGAGGTGTTCTACGTTCAATGCACTGTAATCCCGAATTTCCTGCAACAATCATTCCTGTAGACACCGCCATAAATGGTTTAATAGTGGCTGGATGGGATCGCGGCAACAATAAGACTAAAGGTGTTGATTTTGTCAATGTTTGCATGTCGAACAAGTTACTCATGACTTGGGGCGAGAGCATAGAGTCAGGAAAACGATTCTTTTATGAAACTCCGCTGAGCTTTTCTCTGTGGTATCCGAATGGTTCAATAAAAAAAAACTACTACGAACACTTATTTTGCGTGATATTCTTCCACTACCTGCCAGCGTATTTCATTGATTTCTTTTTACTAATATCTGGACAAAAGCCATTGTAAGTTATAAACACATATGCAATTATTTTTCAGAACCTCATTCTAAAATCCGTATTTTTTATTTCAGCTTGGTAAAAGTGCAAAATAAAATATCGGGTGGCCTCAGTCTTTTGCAATATTACACAACAAAAACATGGGAATTCAAAAACGAGCATTTTTGTCAATTATCTTCAAAACTGAGTTTGATAGATAAGGAAATATTTGACATGTGCGATGAACAAGTCAATTGGGAGGAGTACATAAAGACATATATACTGGGAATGAGGACTTTTATGTTGGGGGAAACTGCAGCAACGCTACCCAGAGCACAAAAACTTCTAACACGTCTATATATTCTGGATCGGCTTGTCAAGTTGGCTTTCTTTGCTTTGATATTCCTGTTCTTTTGGATGAACTTAGATAGTATGGTGGAAAGAGGCGATACACTGCTCAGGCACTCCTTAAATATGATAATAGGAAACGATAATCTAACATTAGTAGCAAGCGAATAAGAAAATAAATAAGGTTTCATCATTACTCGTAGATTTTATTTTCACGTGTACCTTTTTCATGAAATGCAATCATTATTCGCCAACTTTGTAATATAAAAATATACTCTTAAGTTTTAAATAAACTATTTTTTTTTTTGTTTTAAGTTTTTTTTTCTTTTGTTTTATAATTCACGCGCGCTCTAGAGAAACTTGGTTATGTGGCCTCGCGAAGTTAGTTCCCATACATTTCCCGGCTAATTGTTTTTGAAAAGTTGTCAACAGATTGAGTGCCGTGTGAGTGCACTCACTTTCGTAGATGTCCAGTTCGGCAACGCATTCCAGCAATGCACTGCTCTCCGTGGCGATTCTGCTGCGATCGCTCACAATGAGGTGTGCCCAGAAAAAATTGTAGAGATAAACGGAAGCAAACAAAAATTTGGCAATAAAAAAGATATACATATATATAAATATTTAACGGTGTTTGAAAAAAAAACTAGTGCATTAGAGGAACCCGAGAAAAAAGATCGCTGAATAACTCGCAAATGTATGTAAACGATGTTACGCAAAATAACCGCTTCCGAAAAGAGGTGGAAGATCTGAAAAAAATGTAAGCGAACAGCGGCACTGAGGGATCTTTCGCCACAAATATCAAAAAAAAAAACATGGCGAGTATTAAAAGATAGCGAAACCGATCGGGTGAGCAACAACCGCTTTGCTATGCTTGTTGACAATCCCAACGACACATGCCCGATCGACACGCAATCAAATCAAACAACAACAACAAAACACGATTCCACGAAACCCTTTATTATATAATGGTACAACTATCCGCAGACAGCCAGGCTCAAAACCTGAATCAGATTAGGCATATTGGGGGACATTATGTCTCCTTTGAAAAAATTCGTAGGAGCGACGTCCTTCGATGTCGTCGGTGCTAGAGATTCAGCCATGTTGCTTCGAAGTGCAGTTTGCAACAAAACATAGACCATACGTGCCCTTCTGGAGCGAAATAAATCAAAACGACGGACAATTCTTGGAATTCAAGGATAACAATCTCATACAACCTTACAGAACAAAATCGGACGGAGGTGGGACGGCGATTTTTTTTTTTATTGCTATTCAGTTTCTTATTTTCTTATTCTCGTCAAAAAACGCTGGCGCTCGTGACAATTGAAAATGGTGAAATCATGAACTTTAGTAGTTTTGAAAACTATTCGAAGAATTGACGCTTAATAACTTAAGCAATTACTACGTCTTAGCCGAAGACCTTAACGCGAAGCACCCGACTTGGTCTAACTCATATGCCAACACAAAAGGCAACCGCTTAAGACAATTTATACACGAAAACCAAGTCGATAAAAGATTTAAATTGTATAGCCCGATTTCCCCTAGTTTCCCTTTTGCAAACTCGTATTTTGATCTATGCATCGAAGAAGCGCGATTGCATATTAAAACAATCCACGATACCAACATACCGGTTTTGCCTTATGATAGCGATCATAACGCCATTGTAATGCAGACATTATTTGCCGACGTTTATATCTGAAGCTTTGCAACTCAACACGAGGTTCCTAAATTTAAGTTTAAGAACACTGACTGGAGTAGATTCGCTAGTTTTGCCACCATGAAATATTGAAGACAAAACCCGTCTTCCGAATTCCTTATAACAGGAGCCTCACGAACGATGAGTGTGACTTTTATATTGGGAAATTGGATAACGTGGTGCTGGAAGCAATGGAGATAGCATGAAATGTTATCTTAACCGTGACATAATAATATAGCAGACGCACAAAAGATTTCTTGAGTCGATCCACGCCACAGAACAACCAAGTCGAAAATCTGTCGAGGTAGCAGAGGAATTAACTTGGTTAAACTTACAACCTAACCCTCTTCTCCAATATTCTGAAGTTATGAAAGCAGACGAAATTACGACGAAACAGACAAACAACTACTTCACAACATTCGATGAACTGACTGAAATATTTAGGAAGCGCTTAGATGGCATTCTAAATGTGGTACTTAAGCATTTACATGATGAAATAACACGGTCATACTGCGTAATTTTTAATAATTTGCTTAACAACTGCTACTGCCCAAGCTGTTGAAAAATATCAAAGTGTAAGGTTTGATTTCTTATATGTTTTATTCTGAACACACTCATTTAACGAGCGCCATCTGCGTTCTGTTTATGTACTATGGAAAGGTTTGAAGCACACGTCTTCTTGAAGAGACGTGTTCGAGCTAAGCACAAATATTTATAACCAAATAAAGGAAAATCAAGAATCATCGCTTTATTTAACTAATAATTTTGTAGATTAAAAAAGGTATTTCCAATTGAAAAAAAATAAAGATCCTTCGAACTATAGACCAATTAGTCTCCTGCCTAAAATTGGGAAGGTTTTTGAGGTAGTTGTTACCAAATCAATATTGTTCGCGTGCGAAACAAAGGAGATTATAACTTGGATTTAAATTAGATTACTCGGCAGTGCACGCTGTTACAAAACTATAAAGTTTTGTTATAAACTGGAACCTTAATGGCAAAAAAAGTACAGATGCCTGTCTAGTGGATATCGACACGGTTTGGATTGAAGGACTTATTAAGAAAGTAATCAGATATGAGTTTCTTCATCATCTTATAGTTATAATCGTATCTATGATACGCGAGAAGAAATTCGTTGTAACAGATAGAAAGTATAAGACGGGAAAATTTGTTGATGCCAATAATGGTCTGCTTCAAGGCACAGTGTCTGCACCAATACTCGTTATTATTTACGTTTCTAAAATGCTGAGGGACTTGGCTGGCTCAATAGCATTCGTCGACGACATTATTCTATTTGGTTTTTGGTTCAAAAATTTGCGAAATTAAAAACGAACTCCATGTGAAGTTTGATACCCTCAAAAACTGTTGTGAAATATTAAGGAGTTAACATATATAAATTCTGTATGAAAATGATCATAAATTTCCAATTAAAACAAGCAAGGACAGCATTTATGTCGCTGAAGAAACTTTTTTATTCCAACCATTCCATTATTTGAGATCAGATCTGAAGGTCCAAGCTACCAAGCTTTTGTGCGTCCAATTTTGACTTATGCGAGTCCAGTGTCCATCTTAAATGGAGAAGTATAGAATTTTTGAGAGGAAATGCCAACGAGCATGCACGGGAATGTACAGAAAGGCTCATTCCGACTTTCGGCGGGCTAATCTTAGAATGGGTGGGACAAATGTACTCAGTTTTCCACTTTAATTATGAATATTGTTTCCACTGTCAAATAACAACAAAGTACGATATAGAAGCATTTTTTTAATTAAATAACACCGTCGAATCAAATGCTAGAGAAACCTAAACTAAGAGAGCAAAACGATAGCAAACCATCTTTAGTCAGTTTACAGAAAACTTATTTTCGGAGAGAATCTCTCTATCATCTCTCTTTCAAGCAATCAGAGCCAGTTTGATATCATTTGTCTGGTTATATAAAGCAAAACTGACTTTAGTGGTATCACTTCAGTGTGGTATCGTTTTACAGAATGACTATCCTGTCTCTTGATGCTGAAGAGAGAGATGCATTTGTGTATGCATTTGTGATATCGGTGCAGGAAAATAACTTCAGGGGAATTAACTTCATTTCGGAAATAACTTCACATCAAGTGGGAAATAAAATCATCTTAATTTTGTGAAGTTATTTGCGATAGCTAGTTTCCACCTTTAAATACCTATTTAAAACTTCAAAAATATTTCCATGAAGACAAATACCGTGCAACTCCAGTGTCCCATTTTCTCGCTGCATTCCGCAACTCAATTTACATGCTAGATCCCACTTCTGCATAGACTCTCGCATGAAAATGATTTATTCAAAAATTCATCCTTCAGCCTGCCGTCCGCCGTTAGTATAAGGCGTTTTTCTTTTTTAGTTCAAAGAAGAGTTATAAACAGAGCTCGAGCACATCGAGCGTGTTCAGGGTGGTCTGATTTGTTTTTGAAACACAGTTCATCGCTTAGTTGTCATTCGATTAGCAATCATATGTTAAGTTGTCAAAATGAAAAATTAAATAAAATTAATTATTCATTTTTGATTGACCAAAATTTATTATTCATTGTTTATTGTTAGTTATATTATACATTTTTATTACCTACTATGCCAGTATTACAAATCTCGCGTTTTTTTTTTGATTTTTTTGGATTTTAATTTTGTTTGTTTTCTTTCCTGTCACATAAAAAATTGCCGTTCGCAACTTCGTTCGTGGTGTTCTGAATACTCGGTCAAGAGTGTGCCCTGAGCACGCTCCGAACTGAAAAAGAAAATCAAATTCAGAGCTCTGCTATGTCTGAGCTAAAAGAGAAACACGAAATTTTTTTTTGCAACTAAGGCTCTGCTCTGAATCCCGTTTATATTCCCGGATCGAGGGATGGAATTCAAATAGGATTAGGATTCGGTTTGGCAGTTCCTTTCTCCCGAAAAGCTGCATAAATTTTGTTCATCTATGTTTTTTTTTTGGCAAAACTCGTGTTTCTTATTACTCGGAGTATTTCTGCACGCCATTTTCTGCTGTTTTCGTTCTGTACGCTACAAATATAAACACGAAATGACGATAAATCTCTTCGCTTCTTATTCTCCCTCATTGCTCCAAAATAAACTCAATCTTTCGAACCGCGTTTATGTGCAAAAACTAAGTCCGATCCAACTTAAATTTTGTGATCGAATCGAGCATTCTTATTTGAATCCGATATGCGTGGTACTTAATCCGGATTCAATCCGTCATTTTAACGGTGTAAATGTCTTTTCTGATTCTTCGTGGAGTCCCCGTGTAAACATCTTGTCATTTCGAAAATTCGATAACAAAATGGCAACCGGAAAAGGCGGAGTCAGTTTAATGCAATGACAATCGACTTGCTGAAAATGCCACCGAAAATCCATCTTTCTCTCGTCAACGTCTGAAGAGTTTGGACGTGTTATAGCGTTTTAAAATGGTAAGTGATAAGTACTCGGATAATAGTTACAAGTGCAAAGTTAAATAAAATGCAAATTGAATTGAAACTCACTCAAACTGTTGCATTAATAAAAATTTAAATTTAATAAGAGAAAAATTAAGCACGTGGTTTTATATTTATGCGCTAAATGGTGGAATTATTTCAATTATATTTTTAGTCTCATCGTAAATTCTCGGCGCCTCGCCATGGTTCTATGGCTTTCTACCCCAAGAAGCGTTCGACCAGACATCGTGGTAAGGTTAAGGCCTTCCCAAAAGATGATGCCTCAAAGCCAGTTCATTTAACATGCTTTGTTGGTTACAAGGCCGGCATGACCCACATTGTTCGTGAGGCAGACCGTCCAGGATCAAGTAAGTCTTGACAACCTCGTACAAAATATATTCATAACACTATTCTGATGATAAAAAGTTAAAAATTTATGGTTAGAAACAAATGATTTAACCGTGATTATAATCAACTAGGGCGGACTGACTATAACCATGTCCGTTCTCGAAAATTTTTCGTATTTAGTTTCGTAACACGTGTTTGCTTTTTTATTGCAGAGATCAATAAGAAGGAGGTCGTTGAAGCTGTCACCATATTGGAGACTCCACCAATGATGGTTGTTGGAGCTGTCGGCTACATCGAGACTCCATTTGGTCTGCGTGCTCTGGTCAACGTTTGGGCTCAGCATTTGTCTGAAGAATGTCGTCGTCGCTTCTACAAGAACTGGTAAGAATATTTTTCAATTTTATTTCTTTGTAGCACCTTTCGTGGTTGCACTTTGCTTGTGTTCAGAGTGATGAAAGATGGTATCTGAGTCCTTTGACGATACACCTTATTACCGTCTCTGCTGCCTTCCTTCTGACTAAGAACACAAAGCAATTGGTGTAAAACATAAAAATACTCTTATTTCATTGTTGCACACTTTACTTATAACCTAACAAAAGCTCTTCGATCATATTGAGAGGGCTTCTAATAAATTTAGTCGTGTGAGCGCATAGTTCTCATCCTCAAGATGTGAAACTATTTTGAAACTAGCGATCACGGCGTGGAAGCATAATCTCCGCTCGTTACACTCCGTGTGGCGATGAGGTTTGCTTTCTTTTGTCTTTTGTCGAACTGTAGCTTGCTACGTGAAATGGAACACAATGCGCGGGAAATTGTTCTTTGCATCTACCAAAAAAATTTCGAATCAGTTTGGATCTCATAACTTGTGCTTTCTTCGTGTGTTCGGAACCATTAGGTACAAGAGCAAGAAGAAGGCTTTCACTAAAGCCAGCAAGAAGTGGACAGATGATATGGGAAAGAAGAGCATTGAAAATGACTTCAGAAAGATGCTTCGCTACTGCAAGGTTATCCGCATCATTGCCCATTCGCAGGTGAGTCTCATGCTTATTTTAGTTTACATAGACACGACGTCCTTGGCTCTGCAAAACTTGCAAGTAGTCTCTTCTCTCAGGAGTTGGGGTGAACGCTCGTTGCGTGGTGACCTAAAAGGCGGACACGCTGTGATGCTCAATGCGCAGTTGATCCGCAACTTCGTAGAAAAAATTGCCCTTCGGGTGGCGATTCCTGATATATTCCACTAACTTTGCGTAGCCTTTCTGGCTATTATCGTTAAGTTAAACCATATCATGGACAATCTTTTAACATAAATCTACTTGCAAAGACAATTTTTTTATGTGGTGAATAACTTGCATGTTATTTCTTTTTAATCATAGATCCGTCTGATTAAGCAACGTCAAAAGAAGGCGCACATCATGGAGATCCAATTGAACGGTGGCACCATTGAGGACAAAGTTAAGTGGGTCAAGGAACACTTGGAAAAGGCTGTCCCTGTTTCGAACGTCTTTGGACAGGATGAAGTGATCGATTGCGTTGGTGTTACCAAGGGTAAAGGTTTCAAGGGTGTAACCGCACGTTGGCACACAAAGAAGCTGCCCAGAAAGACACACAAGGGTCTGCGTAAAGTTGCCTGTATTGGAGCCTGGCATCCAAGTCGTGTATCGTTCACCGTAGCACGTGCTGGTCAAAAGGGTTACCATCATCGTACCGAAATCAACAAGAAGATCTACCGTATTGGAGCTGGAATCCACACCAAAGACGGCAAGGTAAGCGTAGGGAAAAGATTATCATCTTATTACAATTCTCCTGATGAGAAACCTTTCTAGAGCCAAAAAATAGAATTCTTTGATACCGAAGTGATATTTAAATGATAGGACTGAATGTATAGCCTTTAGAAACAGATTGATTCATTTCAAATGTGTTATTAAGTATTTCTTTAATTTATTTGTAGGTTATCAAGAACAACGCGTCTACCGAGTACGATTTGACCGACAAGAGCATTACTCCGATGGGTGGCTTCCCCCATTATGGTGAGGTCAACAATGATTTCGTTATGCTCAAGGGTTGTTGTATTGGATCCAAGAAGCGTGTCATCACTCTGCGTAAATCACTGTTAGTGCATACCAGTCGCTCTGCTTTGGAACAGATCAAGCTCAAGTTCATCGATACATCTTCAAAGATGGGTCATGGTCGCTTCCAGTCTGCTGCCGACAAGTTGGCCTTTATGGGCCCTCTCAAGAAGGATCGCATCAAAGAGGAGCAAGCTGCAGCAACCGCTGCTCCCACTGTTTAATAAACAGTATCTTTGTGTACATAGACAGGATTAACGAAATGGGTTATTTCCAGTTAAGATATGTGTGGTACACATAACAAATAAAACAAGCTACGTAAAATGTAATGGTTGTTTCTATTTTTTTTGTTAACGATTTTCAGTCAGAATTTGAAACCCGGATGTTCACACATTAGGATCATCGACAAGTACCCGCGTATCGATTCGCTATTCTAGTGTACTAATAGGTCGATGGCAATTAAATTTGAACTACTTTAGGGAATCTCCTAAGTGAGTGTACCTACATTTTGTAAAACCGAGGCGGGTAGATTCGGTGACTTCGTCACAGCCTCCGTTACATGCCACATTGGAGGGGTGTATCCAATACTTTGATGTAACAAACATAAGTGGGAAACAGCAGATTTGTGTTGAATATTAAACCAACCGTAGAGTCAAGCGCCTAGAGATATCCCTCTAAAAATTTGTCCGCGCGTTACGGAGCTAATATGTATTTTTATAACCTTTATAACACACTCAACGCGCTTGAGCATTTGCGTTCAGCTTGTCTTTGTGATGTACCTCAGTCCGCGTTGTGACTTTGAACAGTTTGGACGTGTTTTCAATTTCGCTCCCACGAAATTTCTTATTATTTAAATTAATTGTCTGATTTCTGCTGAACCGCTTTAAAGTACCGTAGTTCAAATTATCGTCGAATTTGCTCTAAGTTCGGCAGTCCCAACTAAATCTTTTATAAACACTTGCTTACTTAACTAACCCAATCGCGCCCTCCGAAATCGGTGACCCCAATCTTTTCGTTAATAAAGAAAAAATAATAATATAATGAAATTCAGTGCAGTAACCCTCATTGCGTAATCGAAAATATTAATGCTGACTGGATCTGTTGCAAAGTAGAGCATTGACCCACCTCCGAGACTTCGAGTCAAATTTTATTTTTTACTGAGATGAATGTAAGCAGATATATTTTTCACACGTTCTTCTTGCCGTGAAATCCCTCAATGACTCAATGAGCTTAATGATAGCGGATAATCTGTTTTACAAGAAACAACTAGAACGTGTGTCAAAGTACGATGATTTTGTGAAATGCGCGGATGATCTCTCATGCTCAATCGATAAATTGACTGATCTTAATAAGACCAATTTTAAATTTATCGAAAAGAACTGTTCATCCGTAAAGCGTCTGACCTCTCTGATACCTATGCACTTAATAGCCTTTTCCTTGTATTATAGCGCGAGTTAATTCCTCCGGCCAGCAACAACAATATTGAGACTCCCTTGTCTACAAAACCACCCTCACCTGCAGTTTATATTCTTATAAGTCGATTCGATTCCATGTGGACCATTGACAAATGGAACGAACGGCTTGAACGACTTAGGAAAATCAACAGTCCGGAAAACTACTTCTTTTTTAATTTTAAAATCCATGTCAGATTTCGGTGTTCAAAGGTTTTGCTTTTAAATAAGAGTCCTCAAATTTCTTAAATTGTAAGGCACTTAATTTAACAAAAAACGGAAAATGGTACATCATACCAATCAAAAATTTTTCGATTCAATTTCCAGTTCCAGCCAGTTTAGCTTGAACCATTCAATTCCAATTCCCTCCGACTGTGCGTTAAAAAATAAATTCAGGTGCTCGTACATTCATATTAAACGTACATATATATATATGTTTAAAATAATTGAAAGAACGCAACGCAAGACTTTTCTCGTGCAAATCCAGGTCTCACTATGCATCGTGAAAACATGGAACCCTTCGGAGACGAATAAAAGTTTTCTTGGTGTGTTCGAAAGAAAACAGTTTCATTCGATATAAGTAGATTAAGCAGCTGCTTAGTGGGCATCTGGAAGAGAGAGTGACAGCGCAAGAAGAGAATCTGCATTCCGGCCAATACGCAACCAATATCTCTCCTAGTTTGCAAGACATTGGCTCAGCTATCAGAAAGCTGACGAAACAGGGCGGCATTCCCTGATGGCCTACCAGCGGTGCCTTTCAAAATCCCTCAATCTTAACGGTCTCGTTGGGACATAAAAGTGCACCGTAGCCAGCAAAATTGGGCACTTGATGTCATAGCATAACAGGTCACGCACAAAGGTTATACCATGCACTAAACGCTTAGACTCCAACGACTTCAGACCAAGCACGAGGCATCTGGCTTTATAGTCTGGCATAAAATTCCAACGCATTTTGTAAAAAATGAACCTTGTAAAGCGCCTCTGTGCGTTTTGGAAGCGTTCAGCGTAAGTAACTAGGGAAGAATTCCAAATAACATCTGCGAATTCCAGGACGGATCGAATCAAGGAAATATACAAAGAACGAAGGGCATATATATCTTTAAAGTCTTTAACATTACGTTTTATGAAACCAGTGAGTTTGCTTTGGTAATAATGTGATCAACATGACTCTTCAAAGAGAAAGTAGAATTCAATATGACTCCTAAATCGTTGATTATTTTCATTCGGTTTAGCGGTTGATAATTAATTACATCATCAAATTCAAAGCAAAGCTTCTTTGAGAAGATATTGCATTACATATCTTTATGTTAAGATTCAAGCGGTTAGTAGCACACCACTCAGAAATTCGGTTAAAATCGGCTTGTATCAAGACAAAGTCTTGGACCGAGCTTATTTTTAGAAAAAGTTTGAGATCATCCGCATAAAGTAGACAATGACAATGCTTGATTACTTCAACGATAACGTTTATGGGAATAATAAAAAGTAATGGTCCAATATGTGTGCCTTGGGCAGAAAGGCATTTAATTGGTCTCGATAATGATTTGCCTATCAACACCCTCAGTTCTGCCAATCAAAAAGGAGGAAATACATTTAAGGGTTTTTGAATGAAAACCAAAACGTTCAAGTTTCTTCAGGATTATTCTGTGATTAACAGAATCAAAGGCTTGCAAGGAATTCTTTATGATGGGATAACTGTTTGGATATGGCTTTGACGACTGTAGCGCTGAAAGAACTTCTTGAGATGTGAGTTGTTCAAAACCAATATCGGTTTTATGGTTGACGTTATTAGATGGACCACCATCAAGATTAGAATCCATGTAGACGGACATATCTTTTACCTTTTGATGTTTCTCACTGTTAGTTACTACATTGTTGACGTTTTTTTTTTGACTATTCATCTCTCCAGATTTCTGAAAACGATAACTTATCGATATTTCTCACCTAAACAATGACCTCCCCCATCAGTGGTGTGCAGATCTTATTTTTCGCCATTTTTTTTTTTTAATTTTCTCACTCCCAAGAGATTAAGATAAAATGCAAGTAGCTCAGAGCGAGTGGGAGAATTAAGAGAAGGAAAGATTGTTTGTAATGGTTTGAGATACCCAGATGTATTTGGTTTCAATTTCGTGGGTGGAGTCCGAAATGGGACGGATGATTTGATATTGGCTTATTGAAAGTTTGGAAGAATTTTGAATCATTTTTGTATTTTTTTTCACAAAACAATTGCTCTTTCTTGCGTTTTTCTTAAGAAGGTCGCCATACAAACTTTACACTTTTATAACAAATGTGCAAATATCTCTATAAAACGAAATGCAGCAACATTTCGAAAAGCTGTTACAAAACAGGGAAACCAAGATCAACTAAATAGTAAATCCTTTTTATGAATTGTCATCTATATTTTATTGCATCTGCGATTTTTCTTACTATTTTAATCATTCCTTAACTGTAAATGGGTAAAATGTCGATTTCATGCAAATTCGTACCCAGCTTCAACAAAGATTTATCTTTTTCTTTAGATTCCATTTACGTGTTCATTTAATTGCTTAGTGACTTTAAAAAAACTCTAAACCACAAATACAACTAATTCAAGAAAAAAAAAATGTTCTTCCCAGATATTTGAATTAAAAGTTAAACTCTTTATTTAATAAATAGAAATAAAAATATACATTTATACTTTTGTAGTTTTTTTGTGTTTGGTTTTGCGTTAACTGTTTTTACGATTTTTCTCGTTTACTATTTTGTTTAGTCAATATCACAGACAACACGACAGCAACATTTTTTGATATCATAAATCGTTAAACAAAAACAAATGGCGCATTTTGATGCAGTTGTGAAAGAGTATTAGAGCCTCTTACATGATTTTTTAGTTATTTTTTGACTGAATAATGAATGTTTCGAACCTTTGGATGGAAATGTTTAAATATGTACATAAATATTTCCTACTAGTGACCAATTGTTTTTTGAATGCTCAAACTGAAAATAAACATAAAAACACAAAGGATAATGTAAATCATATATCAATTAAAAAAAATTACAATAAAAACATGGTATAATGCTTAAAACTAAATCTTGAAAACTAATTGAAAAATAATTTTAAAATAAAAAAAAAACATTTATTACTCCTCTTTTGGCTTCTTATCGAACAGATATTCTTTCGCCATGGCGTATGCAAGTCCGAGGGTTAAGGTTCCAACAACAGCACCTTGGGCTGCCACACGAAGCTGCATAAGGAAAACACTTGTGCTCATGCTACCTCGAGTCTTGAATTTGTAAGCTCCCCATAGGCCTGCCGTGACGAAACCAGCCATTCCTGTAAGGAAAAGAAAAAAGATATTTTGTTTCAGACAAACATAAAATGAACTTATTGAATATTTTGACTATGTAGCCAGATCGAAGGAGAACAAAATGCAGTTATGACTTCGATCTTTGGCTAACATCAAAGGGTAGAAAACATACGGTGGTTTCTACAAGTCATTCTTCAGACTTTACTATAATTTCAGCAAGCAATTTGTTTAATCTCTTGTTGTTACTATTGAGATCATCCCGCTTGAAAATATAATCGAAAAACTGAACCAATTACGGGGATGTGTGAAAAGATCGTTCAAATTGCAAATTCTTTGCAATTGGTTGGTTTGGGTGAATTTTATTGCTTATCACGTAGGCCCCCGTATGGGCCCGTTGCGTTTCCATATTTTCTGTATGGGTAAACGTTTTGGTTGAAGGGGGTTTGTAGTGAAAGGGAGGGTGTTACATGATGACTATGGAGCTGCTTGATTTGCGTGGTTGGGAAATCTTTTTGTCCTTCATCGGAAGTCCATGATTTCGCCGGATCCATTCTTTTTTAGGTGCATTGGATTTGGTATCAGTGGGGACCCCAGTATTTTGTGGCACTGTCTCTCATTGCTGGACAACGGCAGAGGAAGTGCTCCAAATCTTCATCTTCCACCTCACGATTGTCGCATACTGAGGTTTCTGTTTTTCAGGTTTATGTGCCCTGTTACCAGTCCCACCATTAACCCTAGATTTCTCTTGCTGGAACTTAGAGCTTGTTTCCCTACTTTGCTTATTGGTTTATCTATTATAGATCTTACCGTTCTTCATGTTGCTAGGTTAACTCATTAATTTACGATTTATGGGTATTTCGTTACCCACTACTCCTTCTTGTCGCGGTATCTAGGTTTGACTGACGTCGTTTAGTGCTGCTGATTTATAAAGATTGTGCTCACACTCTTCTACCAGTTTCGATGCTTATAAGGGGTTTGTAATAGCTTTAGATTAGAATTTACTTCCTCCGTTGAGCGTTTCGCTCGATGGATTTGGGCAGTAGATCCCTGTCCCTGATTCTAACGATATGTGTAAGCCGTCCATGTGCACTGTGATACAACCGCGGTATCTTGTCGTATTTTCGTTCGTAAAGAAAATGACAACTTTTCTAGTTTCCCAATTAGATCAAAATGTTTGTGATTACGAAATTCGAACTTCTATGGTGGTTGGTAATTAACTAGCTTATTTTTTATTTTTTCGCCATAAAATTTTGCCTTTTTAGAAGTTTATTACATATCTTATTAATAAATTAATCTATATTGTGAAATACGTGAGTTTACCACACATGCATTTGTGGGCTGGAAAGAACTGTTGATGGAATTCATATTTTTTTCACAAGTCTTAAATTTAATTAGAACACTTACTTGAATTTCACAACTTTTTTCTGTTTTTGCTTTATTTAAGTTATGCAATATAAATTAATAAAGCAGAAACATTATGAGATTGTTAAGTTGGCTAAATTCCTGGACTAGTTGGCAAAATTTGTCCAAGGCAATCAAGGACACTGTGCTAGAAATTAATATTAAACTAAGCCGATAGCCCTGGTAGCTTGTGCTAATACATGTTGTCAATTGTATTTATTACTTGATAATAAATAACTAATAATAGTAACATCACATTTTAAGCAGACTTTCTTTGTGAACAGGGATGTCTGTTCATCATTGTCTAGACGTAAAGTGTTATCTTAAAATATATGACCACTGAGCGAAATCTGTCTCGTTCAATATAAACCCAAAATGCAAAGTCCAATTTTGAGTGAAAAAAGTTCCTAGTGATAACAATGATTGTTTAATTTTCTTCGGAATCCCATCAATAGGCGTTGCATTAAAGAACAGATAATCGGAAGGAAAAGTGGAAGTTCGTTTGCTTGATTGCACAAATTTCTGTGCTATTAGACTACCAACATCCAAGCTAACTAAAGTTCGCATAGAAGACAAAAAAATACGGCTTTCGCTCATTAAATTTTAAAGTAAATACAAATTATACGGATACTTCAGGCTGTGTTTCGGCAATGAAATTAAAAGGCTGTGAGCAAACCAATATATTTATTACCTCAGCATTGTGGTGGTTTCGAAATGTTATACCTTATAAAAAGCCTTTCTTTTTACCTGTCAATTTATATGAATTCGCTTTCGTCGCTTGATACAAAAAAAAAAAAATCAATGAAGTGAGAGACTCCCAGTGGGAAATGAATGTTCCCTTCATTCCGAAATTTACGAATTTTAAAAGCATGTTTTTGGTTTTAAATGCTATTTATGTATGTCGTAAACATAAAACACAAAAAATCAAAGAAATGAAAACATTATGACTTTTTTTAAGGATTTAGATATGAAATAAGATACGATATTAAAAAAAAAATAGATTTACTACGAAAAGGAGGGATACAAGACAAGACTAAGAATTTCTAAATAGTGTCAATATTGTCCACCAGCTAAGCGTCTTTCATCCTAGAAATTTATTTCGACCCTTGATGTTCTGTTTTATGGAATGATTACGGATTCCATAGTGCATCAGACTTTATTTTCAGCAGATGAAACCATTAAAAGCGACTACAAACGTCCCTACGAAAATAATTAAATGTTTTACAAGAAATGGGCATCGTACCAGGGATAAAAATACTTCCCAAGTACCGATTGATTCTGACTTACATTTACAGCGTTCAGCAACATACAAAAAACTTTAGCAAAATAACGGCAGCTGTAAAGATGCTTGCCATGTGCGTTACAATTCCTGTTAAAATAAGAATTACGAAAAACTAGAAAAGGTTTTGGTTTTGGCATGCGGCACACTGATAAGTTTATTCCTTGCAAATGAAAATTTGAAATGAACAACGGTGGAAATTCTGGTACAATTAATTTAAAGTTGTATTTTATATCAGTTCAACGTTTATATTTAATTGAACAACAATATTGCATCCAGGTAACACGCGCAAGCAGCTACCTGTCAACAAGCGATCCAATTGCCAGAAGCTACGCTTGCAATATCGACGGATATGCTGCATTCTTGTGGGAACCAAGGTCAGAATATCGCTTAACAAACCATCATTAGGGAAAAAAATTTCAGTTTGGCGCTCGAGTAATCGAGTAATAAACTTTGTAACGTTTTTAAGAGTTCGTTGTTTATATTGAAGTGTTCGGTACGGACAAGTACGTGCAAATATATTTTTTAACGAGACGCATAAAGGACTTTAACTCATCCTCAACACATTAAGGAAGAAATTAATTTTAAATTTAGTCAGGATTTTAAACAAATGCAACTGCAGATTTGCGTGGAAGCTATTTGACAATTCGAGTGATTAAGCTATCAAACAAAATAAATAACTACCCGCCTTGCAATTACGTAATAATTCTCTTATAACTGTGTTGGAAAAAAGTAAAAAGTGTACAGACTAATGCGTTTTTAATCAATTCTACAGTAGACATATGAAGGACTATGAAGACTCTCACAATCACTATTATCTGAGCCTTTGGTACCTTACATTATATACTTGAATGTGCTGTGATAGGCGATATAACCTGAACAAAAAAAAAAAAAAAACAATAAAATATATCAAATATGCAATTTCTTCCAATATGCCAATTTATAAAACCAACTTTGGTTTTGCTTCTTAAACATTTTTTTTCACACGTTAAAACATTTTGTCTTGCATTTTGCAGACGCGGTTCATTGTGCGTGCGTCACTAATGTAACGAGTGATCATTTTGGATACCGCGCCTGATTAGCTCCTTATAGATTCTTTTTGTATTTCATCATTGACAAACAAATTTGCAAATCTATCAGATGTTGCGTCACGCATCCGAAGAGGTGAGGAACGAATAAGTTTCATGCCTTTTTCACACATTTTATTGTTAGATAATCAATCGCGGAAAGCTTTTCAGCGGCCGAGAGAAGTTCTAAGAACACGAAAATTGCACGAAGGTCAAGGTTGACACCTTGTGACTTGAATCGTATTCGGACGCTCTTGATCTTGAAATTTGTTCCTGACGCGCACAAAAATTGAATGGTTTTGAAAATTTATTTGTAGTGCACTTACCCATTAGCATAAAAGGTGATTCTTTGGCTTTTTTCGCGAATTTACCATCGCTTTCTTCGGGCGTTTCGAAATATGATTTTGAAGTCATTTTATTTTGGAAAAAATGCACTTGTTACCGATAAAAGAGCTTTGTAAAAAGAAACTAATTGTATTTTCGTATTTAATGTATAATTGATAGTTTAAATTTTTCGCGATTAATTGCAGATTGCTCGAAGCTTTACCAGCCGAGCAGCGCAAATTTCGGTGGCAAAATGGTAAAAAAGACTGTTCAACCGAATGTCACCCCAGCTGTTCGTCAGCAATCATTTTTAGGACCCATTCAAAATGGAGCGCAAGTATGCAATTGTGATCGGTTCATAGAACTGTCCCTGTCACTAGGGATGTTGGAAATGCTATAAAGCATCGATATATATCGTATCGATACTTTTTAAAAATATCAATAACGATATTAAATTTTTATTAAAAAATATCGATATATCGGTATGATTTAAAAGAGAATATTCGTGCTCTAAAAAAATATTTATTTGGCCTTATTAATTTCAATCATCTAACATTGCTAGATAAATACTAATCAATAAACATCATTTTCAATAAATCAAGAACAAACATTAAAAAAATTAATTATTTATTAATTACACCATTATTTATTAGATATAGACATTAGAAAAACTCTTTGATTTATATGCTCGGTTGTCAGCCGACTTCTGTTATTGGGTACTGCAAGATTTACAGCAGATGCCACTCTCTCTGAGGAAACAGAGGATGCAGGCGATATCAAGCTATATCGGAAAGGATTGAATTAAAATGGCGACAATCAAACCAGAAATTTGTTGAATTCTCTTTTCTCGGTATTATAGGCTGGTCTAGATATTGCTTGAGATCGCTAGGCATGCGATCATTGGTTGAAAGTAAACTGGAGTTTGCTGCAGCTGCAGCAAAATCTATCATAATTTTTTCATGTCCAGACCTCAACGACGGCGGAGAATTTTTTGAGTTTGACAGAATTGAAGAAGTAGGTCTGAGTTCAGGTGAAAGTTGCCCTCGATGACTATGTTCTAAACGTATTTCTTTTGACAATGAGGTTATTGCTGTAGATACAGCTAGTGCGGAATTAAAATGAATACGCTTAAGCCGAATGTCAAAAATTGTTGCTTTAGCAAGATGCAAATGTCACTCTAGTGGTTCCAGTTTGGCCATAAGCAAATTTAGCAAACTCTTCTGAACGGCAACAACAATTTTGGTGAAAGGTTTTGCTTGTTCAAGTCCTTTCTGAAAAAAGTTTGCAATGGGAATCGCTAAACTAGCAATCACGTACTGATCGCCGCTGATTTCTTCAGTATCTTCCTTAAATGGGGAAAGTAATATTATCAGATCTCGTATCACACTTAACTCTGATGAAGTAATCATGTCAGGTGCGTTCCGCTTGGTTGCCAATATCTTAGCCACAATAGCTGATAATGTTTCGAATCTTTCCAACATATTATCGGATGTTTATGACACCTTGTAGTACATATGGTTATCTTAATTTTCTAGTACATATGGTGATATTTTTTTTTTTTGTATTCAAAAGAATTCAAATAAATATGGCGAACATTTGTGTCTGGCGCGAATTTGAAAATTTTATTTGTGTCTTAAATAACCAAATGTGTATGGAACGTAAACCTAACTCAATACATGCATATATCAAAATGTGATTCAACAACTTCTTTTTTACAAATTATATTTTTTGTATTAGTAGTAAAAAAAAGTATTCGTCTTTAGGATTTTTTAATCTTAAAACTTATAAATGTTTGTTGGTCTGAAAAGATATCGAATTTTTATACCTTTTCGATACTTCAAATTTTATATCGATACGCCAATATATCAAAATATTAAATATCGCTCAAAAATATCAATACATTGAAAAAATAATATCGATATATCGATATTTTTCCAAAAAGCCTACCTGTCACTTTAATGAAATCGATGGATGAGTCCAGCTTAAATTTTGTTCAACGGTATTATATTGCTGTTCAAATACCTTACTTATCTGAATTTCATTCTATTTTAACTCAATCACATAAAAATTTCCGTTTCACGAACAGTGTTCGTATTGCTTTGCCTATAAAATTTAAATAGATGGGCTTCTTCACTTTTGTATCCGTATTATTGTATTGTCATTGTGAAGTAAAAAGGTCACAAGAAATATATAATAATTTTCGAAAAAAAAATGGGTTTGGGTGCGAGAAGGTCTGCCAAAACGATGAACTTTCCATCTCAAGATAAAAAAAATGTAGGTGCTATTTTATTTGCCGCCACCATCAAATTCCATTTGGGTTATCATTCATTCCCTAGACAAATGCATTGCAATCAAAAAAATAAAATACTATATATACATATGTATGTTCTTCAGCTTTGAATCATTAAGACAAAATTGAGAATTTAATATTAATTTTTAATTCTTCACACTTTGAAACTAACGTAAATGGGATTTACTTGGGCAAAATTAAAACTAAATTTGGAGTGCCACAAGGCTCAGTGCTCGATGTTACCCTCCTCTGAGTGTTAGGCACAAATACAAGAAGACCTATGAAGGTTAAGCATCGGGTTAGGGGCTTATCAGCTTAAACTAAATGTCAGTAAATCTAAGTGTATGGTGTTCAAGCATAATATAAATCTTAATTTAACTATTAATAACCAGAGTTTATTATAAAAAAAACATAAGAAAAGTGTTATTCTTTGTTAAAATTATGAATAAGATGTCAATAATAAACGTTACAAATGTATACAAGGAAATTCGTTCATATTATTTCTATGTAGGGATACAATAGAGCAATGAGGATAATCTCAAGATGTAATAGATATACGCCAATCTCTTTAATGTTTAATATGTTGCTATAGTTGAGTGAGAGAAGAAAAGAGTTATGATAAATGTATCTTTTATTTTCAAAATAAAACACGAGCTATATTCGGATTATTTAAGAAAATATCTGAAATACTTAGGTGAATCGCAACCTTTTAATGTCAGAAATAGAGAATACTTAAGATTGCCTTTCTATCTTAAAAATGTTACCCAAAATAGCATCATATACATAGGATTTAAACTATTTAATGATATCCTTAATGAAATAAAGGGATATAGTTATTGTGGATTATGTCAAACGTAATTATCCCTTCACAAATACAAATTGAACTTTTAGAATAAGATTATTTATTGTAGTTTATTGTATAATAAAAAAAGGAAACAATGATAAAGTGAGCGTAAAAGAGTTTCAATTTTAAGTTACCAGAAGATGAATTGGTTTTGGAAAACTCGAAATGTGCAATAAATGGTGTTGTGTTTGATAACTCGATTGAAATTCATAAGGTTGTAATGTCAAGTAAATTTCATGACGGACAGCGGAGTCTATTGAAAGTGTACGTGAATTAAATAGAACTGTCCCCAAAGTAACGTCAAAAAAATATTATTGAGCCAGTGAACAGTGAGGGACTCAAAAGACAGGGAAATTCTTATTAATAAGCTCCATCAATATAGCATTAGGCGTAGATGAACTAAGATACATTGAAAAAAAAATCAAGCCGGCGTAATTTAGTAATTTGTTCTTGTTCACGCTGACATTCGACCATGGTAATTGTTGTTACTGCCTATTTCAACTTCTTTCTTTTTTCCCAATCAGGAATGTTACAAAAAAAAACTTTCAGGTGCATCTGCTTCAGGCGGTACGCGATGTCCTGATCTTGATGGCTTGTCACTGTGCAAATACAAATATACCCGTTGATATTTTATTGACTTAACGTATTAGTTTTATGCAACCCAATTTGTTAAATATAAGGATTTCCAAAATATATTCACAATATTTGTTTTGTAATTAAAACATATCTTACAATAAGTTTTCTTTAAATTTATAAAAATTATTTGTTAAGTTAACACAATTGTCTTAAAATAACATGAGCGTTTTAAAAATGGAATGTTGAATGCAGCAGACTCCTGTTAAGATGATTGGAGTAGTTAAAGCTTGGCTTTTTGTTGCCAAGCCATCCAACATCGACGCATCGGACAGTGTGGCAACATTTCAACATAGAAAGCAAAACGTATTTGGTAGTCAAGTGCTTCGCAATTGATCCTCGCGATCGCCAAGTGGGGTTTGAGATTCAATTGAAAATTAGTTTTTCTTTGAAACGAAATTAATTCTGTTTTTACTGGTACTTTTATTACAAAAATGTCATACAAAACGGATTTAAACATAAGACCCTGCAAATGGACTTTTTGAAAAATGAATTAAGAAAAATATTGGTGTTCTAAATATATGAAGATGGTTTTTTGTCAGAAAGGTATTAATTAGTTTGATCGCTAAAAATAAGTAATATGTTTACTCTGTTTCGAAAAAAATTCGGTAAATACCATTTCATAGAACTCAAAAGATGATTTTTGATAAATGAGCCTCTGACAGATGGACGGAAAGAAATAAATGCGCAAAATAAAGTTTAAAAATTATTCAATTAAAAAAGAAGACTTTGTAAAAACAATTGTAAAACGATTTAAAATCTTCTTTGCCTGTGAAATACGGAAATGGAGGACAAAATTTTACAGTCGAACATTGTTATTAATAAGCAAGTTTGGTTCGTTCGAAAACGTGTTGTTTACGTTAAAAGAAAATAGTTTTAGTCATCAGTTAATTGAAATGTAATTATTTTCGCGTCACTTCAAATTCAGAAGTTTAAGACGAGAATTTCCTGCAAAGTTAGAATGTATAGAATTTTTGGAAAAAAGCAAGAGAAAGGTAAACAAGTAAAGTAAATTAAATAAGTAATTTCTGGAAGTGCAGGTCATATAGCACTTAATCCCTTCCGAATTTGCCGTACAACGCAAGGTATCGAAAAACGATTAAATTGTGTTGTCAGAAACTGTGCAAAGACAAAAATTACTCTAAAATAAAACTATCTTTAATGATATAGAAAAATGTTATACTATTTGAGAGAGCTTGATTTAAAGCAAATATTTTGAAGTTACACATGCTTTTTTGTTATGTCCGTTGGCAAAACGGAGTTCACTTTGCGGATCAGGAAAAACACGGCGGAGTAATACTTTGTAAGTGTGTCTCGATTCGACATTTCACCAACAAATACAAAAATTGAGCAGAAGATTTTTGCTGTTCCTTCGAAATTCAGCAGGAGTGAAAAATAAAGTCAATAGAAAGCGACAGATAAAATTACAAGTATCACAAAAATCTGTGCAAAAATGCTGCACGAGTGCTCTTCATAGTGCTTATAAATTCAGTAGCTTTGTTTACCTTTGAAATGTTTCCAAGTTTGCTTTACTTCTAGGAAACGAAAACTATGTCCCCATCCATACGTAGCAATTAGCTTGTATGTGCAACAATGAGCCAGAGAGAAGGAACGATTTCGAGAGAGATGTAAGAAAACTAAGGGCCGAAGTTGTATGTATTTCCTCTTCGTGCAACTGATATGAAAAATTGTTCCACTTGCTAGTTTCTCTGTTGTTGCGAGGAGTTGCAAACTGCTTTAAGAATGAATTTTCATAGTGTATAGCTACGTATGGATGAGGAATATGTAAACATAAAAGCTCATACTCAGTGTTCGAAGGTTTAAACTTACGTTAAAAAAACAGGTTAAATGATTTGATTTTTGAATTAATGAGAATCAGGTAAAACAATTATGTGTGGAAGTACTAAGTACACCTTTGAATGCCAAAGTAAATAAAAAGAAATTAAATTATATTATTTTTTTTATTATTATTCAAATCAAAGTTTTTATATTTGAAAGCTGCCATTTGAGTTGTTGTTCACAATCACTATGGAATATTTAATTGGCTTACAATCTAATTTATTTCAATAATGTGTGAACACGTATGTTTAAAGTACTTAACTTATATGTAATATATTTGACTAGCATTTTCTTCAGTTTTGTTAGAATGAATATCTGTATTTTGGACTAGAAAAGTGTCTATCAATTTCTTTTAATCAAATGCCGAAACGATTTGACTGTCGAAATATCTATCCAAAGCATGTTTTGATAAAAAGTCGACTCTCATAGGAAAATCTTAATGTAAGCACACAATATTACGCAGTGTGTAGGAAATTATAACTGCACGTTCAACAAAAAGAAATTTAAATAAAAAACAACAACTAAAACGCTTGTGCATTTTTCAGTCACAACATAGTTTTCTTAAAAATAGTTTTGCCGGTGTATTGGTTCGCTCTACTTTGTACTAAATTTAATTCAATTCTCAGTTAACGGTGTGTCTGTTTCAACTATTAATTTATGTACACGCCTCATGTGAGACATCATATTGTCCTTACGATTAAATTCCTGCAGGCATCCAGGTATTTCACAAATATACCGCTCCGCACTGTGTTTACTGCGTTTGTGCTTATACAAAGCGTTTGAACTCCTAAACTCTGTTGAACATTGATCACAGATGAAACCCACTTCACCCAAATGTATTTTTTGATGTTCTATTAAATAAGATCGACGAGTAAAGGACTTATTGCATTCATTACACGGATGCTGCTTGGTTTCAAAATGTGACCTCATATGTTTGGTCAATTGCACTACGCTTTCGTTACAAGTGGGACACCTTTTGCGAGCAGTACCCGTGTGAGTTCGTTCATGGTGCTTAAGATTAACGGCTTGTCGGAAAGCCTTGTGGCAATTTTCATATTTACAGTGGAATTGTGGTTCTTCGGAATGGCTAAAAATGTGATCGTTGCAGTGATCCTTACGTGTAAACAATTTTCCTGCAATAAAAAAAATTCAAATAGTTTCCTCGATTTGTTTGCATTTCCGTCACTTACCGCAAAGTGGGCATGGAAACTTTCCAGCCAAATGTGCCTCACGTAGATGTTTTTTTAGCCTTCTGTCGGTGGGAAATTGTTTATTGCATTTTTCACAGGTAAACATTAAATGTTCAGCTTCAATGTGAGATAACATATCCTTTCTTGATTCAAATTTGGCTAAGCAATATAAGCAGTGGAATTTTTTGAATTCATTTTCACAGTCATCTTCGGTGGTGAAATTCGTGTCCGTTTCTAGTTCACAGGAGTCTTCTTCAATAATATCTGAAACGGGAAGTTATGAGCTACTATTCCAGTGTGTTAATAAGCAATCTTAAATTACCAGCATAATAGTCAACCTGTGATTCGCACTCCATTTTTGGGAAACCACCTCCAGGTGCAAGGAATCTTCCTCAATTTTATGTTTACATCGATTTTTTATTTGACATTTTGCAAAACATGCCAAAATAAAGAGTTACGGTGAGTATATTTTCTTTATACAGAAAGGAAGTTCACAATAGCTCGCTAAGACCCAAACTGTTGATTTATCCAGGAACGCAATTTGCCTTCTCAGAGGAAAATGTTCGTAGCGAAGAATAATTTGCACATAGCGACTTACTACATTTCCTTCTCTTTCCTTGGTGAAGAACTGTCATCTCAAAACATTTTTCGCGTAGCGGGTTTGCGCTATGGAGTGCTAGAAAGAGGCCAATATACCTCTGATTTGACGAATTAGTCTTAGAGCAGGAACTCTCATATTTGGGCAAAATGTCAGATTAAAGTTAGGGAAGAAAAGACCAGAAAAGAGCACAACATATTTAAGTTGCACAAATTATTTTCACGAATTCTACCAATACAAATTGGCCTTTATTATTTCAATTTCAATTTGCATCATTGATACTTGTTTTCTTTATTTCTAGATATGAGAATTTGGCATTCTTTACATGATTTAGATTAGTTGATTTACTCCGGAATGCAATTTGTCGATGTCTTGATATCTATTGAAGTTAAACTGTGGCAGCTTTATCAATGACCTCTACTTTTACTTACCTCAAAAGAAGGAGCAAGCAATTTGCTTTCACTGAACACAAAAGAGCAGTATTGAACTGAAATTGTAACTTTACACTTAATCTTGCTCTTCTCTGCTCGGAGCAGAGCCCCTGAACAATGCTTTTGATTTCCTAACTTAATAAACGGTTTGGGTCTTATCTATGAATGCATGCAATGAGGGCAATGCTAAGATGAAATATTAGTTTATTTTTCAACCATTCACAATACCTCTGGTGATAGTCTTCGATATAAAATCATTCACAATGCGTCTGTAAGTTCGATGTTAGCATGTACATAATAAGTTCTGACTTTAAATGAAATTTGTTGGAAGAACTTACTGTTATTTTTTTGTTCATATTTATCCTTAAAAAATTCGACTATCCGTTTATCAGCATATAAAATAATTTGGACCATGAGCTTTTCGAACAACGCTACTCGGGTGAATGATTCGTATATCCTAATATTAATATTGAAATTAAGCTATAGTACGGAGGCTTTTTGGACTTTGTGTATGTAACCTGGCCTTGAGTGACTTACACGATCATGAGTGGGATGGTCATCACTCCACCAGGAAGAAAAGAGGGAAAACGTCGGCAGAGGGCCAGTCAGTAAGTTGATAATTAGTAAAGTTAAGTAAGCTAGCTTTAAGCGTGTTTGTCTAGCATGTAATGAAAATGAATTGAATTTAATAAAAATGCATTGAATTGAAAGGAAAAGAGGAAAGTAACTACCTCACGCAGAGTCTGTATAAATTCTTCTCAGAAAATCTTTTGATTTTTGTCACTGCTTTTTATGCTTTCATTCAATTTTTTAAGTTAATTGTTAATATGTTTTTGCTTGTTAATCTATTCTCGCTTCTAGTTCCGCAAGAACTACAGAGTGCAGATATATTTTTTACATGATACTTATTCTTCACCTGCATACTTACTCTTTGTATTTTCCGTTTAAAACATTTCTGTAAAAAGTGTAAAATAAATAAATAAAACTAATATCAGGGCTTTGATGACTTAATAGCTTTCATTTTGAAAAGTTATCCGGACTTTGTTATTCTCGTGGTACTCTTTGATATCCATGCGCTAAGAGATTTCGTAAGCAATATTTTTCTTTCGCTTTTTCTTGGTCTTACTTCTAATAGATAGATATACATTTTTCTCAATCCGAAAAAATATTTACAATATTATTTTTACAAAAATAAATTATTATAAAAGAATTTCAAGTGATTTGATATGTGATGTGATTCTGATTGGGTTATGATTGTCCCAGCATTTCAACAAATCACTTAAAACAGAGAGTTGCAAAATGAAGAAAAAAGTAAACATTGATTGAATGTTGTGGTGTTGATTACGCATTTAAAGTACACAACAATATTCAATGTTAAGATTTCTACAGTAAGTCTCCATCAAATAATCTTTTAATTTCGTGATCGTTTAAACTTTTTAATTTCTCATCTTAGAATTCTCATTCGTTATAGAGCTTTTGCTTTGTCTGGGTTATTAGTACATATGTATGTATAGTATGTGCGATACTATGAGAAATCTAAAATAAAAGCAGTAGAGTGTTGAGTGAGACTACTTTTTTTTATCTCCTTTTTCTGGTTTACAGATTGAAACCAAGGGCTCTTTTTAGGTGGTGTTTGGTAATTTATGTGAGACTCATCTACCCCCATAGATTAGTCCTTTTCAGAGAGTTTCTGTACAATCGCCATTTTTTATTGATGACAATGCAAATAATGCAAATCGTCTCACTGAACGGTCGTAAGTCTTAGTATATAAAATATGCCAGTAGGTAGGTAGATAGCGGCACAGAATAAGGAAGCAAAGTCTGCGTCTCTCATCCAAAAGGCGAAAGATTTATTTTTCTGAAATGTCTCTTCAAGTCTATTTTCAGATAACTCTCTTACTTTAACTAAAGTTCCATTGAAAGTGTCATCATACATACAAGCATTAGTAAAATTACTCTGTCGTGCTGAATAATAGCTTAAGATCGGTATTGTGCATAACCACCTTTCAGACATATGCTGCTCTAAATCACTGTGTTCTTTTTTATATCCTTCAATGAAACTTTGTTTTCATTTTCTTTTGAAAATAGCACACAGTTTGAAAAAGTTTTCTTCTTATTAAACTGTTTATTTCTAATTGTATGTTTGCGTTCCATTTAAGATCAAAAGCCACTTTGTCGAATTTGTGCCGATAGACTCATCCTAATTGGAAAGTTCACAGAGCACTACAAGTCCCCGAATCTAAGTTTCCAACAATCCTTCATATAACTTTTCAAAAACATACAACCAGCTAAGCTAACATTATGCACATCTCTTAAGCAACGAGTGACCATCTCAGGATATCTTCACTATTCCCAACATCTAGTGTGGCGCCACTTTTTGCCCATCAAACATATTTCCCAAGAGGTGAAAGTTTAAATCCAAAAGCAAAAATAAAATAAAAATCTGCCCTCGAAGACTTCAAAATAACCAAAGTATGCTTCAGGCTAAAAAGATATCGCAAGCAAACTGCAACTTTCCCCATAAGTGCACTCAAAACATTTCTCCTACAATAAATTTAAATAATGAGATGCACCTACACTCGCCATACATATATATAGCGTGTGCTTGAGTAAAATAGCGCAACTCTTTAAAATTATACAGACACTTTAAGGGAAAACAAACTTTTCTGTTCCTTAGAAAAAAGGAACGACGGAACAGAACGACGACCTAGAAGACGTGAAAACTTGTTTGTAAACTTTCAACTTCTTTGGAAGTGATCTTTAAGATATACATAGTACATATCCGTATGAAGGTCCCATGCTCCTGCTCTAAGGAAATTGTTTACCCTAAAGGTTTCATATAATTTTAAGAAGCTCATAAATCACGATTATTACTTACTCCGTCGTGTGAGCTGTTTTGGATGCGCCGGCCTTTGATTACTGCACTTTCACATCCGCCTTCACACTTTTCACATAGAATAGCAGGCGAAGCTTAAGAACCTCTTAAGGTCTCAATATCCTTACCCAACACCAGCAGCAGAAACAATGTAACAGCATCAAGGACGATGGATAAAATCACTTACATACAGGTGGTAAGTCGAAGATGGCCCTTGAAAAGAAGACGACTCAGCAGCAGCGCCACCACCATGAGATGCATCATACCAATGTTGAGTACAAACCTGAAAAACTTAGGTGTTCGTCTCCCTATCTTTGTTTTTTTTTTTTCTTTTTATTATTCCTTAGTAGCATCTGTGTGCATGTGTGTGAATGTACCTTTCCACTTGAATCCTTTCTCCTCTGTAATATTTTTTTCTCACATTAATCATTTTTTATTAAAAACTCTGGGGATGAGGATGCACTTTGGTTGCAAGTTTAGCTTTTATGTTTTTACATGTGCCGGCGGATACGAATACAAAGGTGCAGTTGGCTTTTATCCTCCGGATAGCTCGTATGTGAGCCAACAAACCAAGTTTAGATGGGGGTTAAGAATGATCGTCATCACGATACAATAAAAAGCTTAACCGGGGCAGAGCATGTAACTGCATCCCACGGTTAACAGGTTGATGGGGTGAGACTTGAAATTCCATATGGAATATAAACATTCATCTGTATAAAAACATTAAGAGCAACACACTTTCCCTCAAGAGTAAAAATAAAGATTTGCATATAGATTAGTGTGTTTTCACACAAGTATTTAGGTAGAGTGGTGACATTTTGTGTATTGTATGTATTTTGGTCATTTTTCTTGAAAGTTTTTAAAATGGGGCCGATATTCTGAATTAAAAATTTTGACCAATTCACCCCAATTACACATGTCATGTTTTTGACTTAAAACCGATGTCATTTCGACCGACTCAGAACAAACCATATTCGATTTGGCAGATTATTATTTTTTAAAAGATAATATAATCTGTCCGACCAATGTTGGCATTCAATTTGACAAGCAGCTGACAGATAAATGTCTTGTCAGACGTTAGCAAAATACTAAACGACTGTCACAAAGAGAGTTGCTCTGCCGCGTGTTTTATTTTTGAATTTAGTTTGTTCAAACGGAGCAGCAATTTCTTGTTTTTGAAATGAAATCAAAGGTACCTCTTTTATGTGGAATGATCTACTTCATCTTATTAAAACTTTAAAGATGAAAAAATTAAAAAGAAAATTCGAGGATTTAAGTGAATTTATCTTAGAAAAGGAAATTATCACTTGATATTATAAACCAAAGTTCCCCTGCCTTTCTGTCGGTCTGTCTGAAGCCGATAAACCCAAAAACTACTATTTTGAAGGCGCTGCGAAAACTTTTAGCGATAAATAACATAGAGGACACATAAAAGTCAGTGTAATCATAGGCGTAACTATTATACTTAGGTTACATTACCCAATTTTTATTCAATTAAGTCAATCAAAACACGGATAGAATAGAAGGATGATGACATTAGTTTCATGACATCAATTCATTATCCTACTGTAAAGACCCTTTGTTCAAAAGTAATGACGTGTATAAACGTTCTGAAAGTAAGAAAAATGCCGCGATTTGAAAAACAGTTCTGCGCACAATTTATTTATTTCAATTAAATAAAATAAGACCATAAATATAAATAAAATAAGGTTATAGGAAGCCAAAAATTCTGATTTTATGAAATCGCATTTTTTGTCTTCTTTTCCTGTTGGTGCGATCTGCACGAGACTAGGGGATTCGACTTCCAATTCATCGCTGTTTTTAAGATATAATTTCATCTTATCCAAGCTCTTTTCGGTCTGCTTCGGTCCCTCATGTTCGCTTTACCGAGAATTTTGTGACGGTCTGGGCTCCAAACCTCGGTTATCTCGCACGGGCCTAGGAATTTTGGCCAAATTTTTAGACCAACCCCGAACTGGGTTCTTTCTACAGCTACAACGTCTCCGCTCTTGCGCCTTTCTTGTTTGCTTCCTCACGCAGCATCTTTCGCCCTTTTTCAAGTTGTAACCATGATTCCTCTTCGATCAGCTTATAACTTGTAACTTGAATATTTCTGCTCCGCCAGCTACGTCTTTCGATGCTTGTAATACACTGGGTGCGATAGATTGTTCTCAACTCGGTTGTTGCACATTGTCTGAAGATAGAAAATACTTGCCTGGTACAAAGACTTTCAAAGCCCTGAAAATTCAGCGAACTTCCAGTCTTTTTGTTCAAAACCTGCTCGGCTGTAGCTTGACGCTTTTTTATGGTTAGAATATATTAGCAAAAAGAAGCTCATGGCGCAAATTACATGAGGCAATTGAATTTAAAGTAAAAGCATCGAGAGAAACCTAAATGACAAAGTTAAAACACATGAATAAAACTGCATTACTCGTATATTGCAAGGAAGACCATAACATCCGATTTAGTTTGTTTTCCACTGTTGTGGTTTTAAATCATGAACCCAATCCTAGAGGTCTTTCCAGAAAATGACACAGAGATAAAAAAATCTCTCGGAATCGGCGTCGAAAATCCTATCGAAATCTGCAAAGAAAACTGAACTGAATGTGATCCTCTTTAAGCCATATACTATATTTACCAGACAGAAAAAGATCCTTTGCTGAGAAGTTACCAGCTCGGAAGGAAGAGGTGTTGGAAATATCTGGATTGAAACTATGTACTTTTGAACCCTTTCAAAAAGGACATAAAGCTAATCCTTAATATTCCGAGCAGTGGTTAATATCTTCCAAAGAAAAGCAATCAAACAAATTTGATTGATTAAAAATAATTCCTAAAATACATGAAGTTGAGATAAGCAGTTGGTCCTCAAAGTTTTAAAATATGAATCCCTATAAACAGAGTTCTTACAAAATGTAATACTTTTGAAACTAAGCTATATAATATTTGATAATTCTGGCTGTCTGATATTTATTGAAGAAGTTGAAAAACAACTGCCAAAAGCGAATACAAATTCAACTTCCAATGTTAAAGTTGTTTTTATGAAATCGATTTTCGCAGAGTTGCGAAATATCTTATCTTCACGTTGAGTTGGATACTCTTAGAGGGATGACTGGCTAAGTTTCTGGGTCGTTGGTCCTATATTACAGTCGAAAATGCTTTCATTGAGTCGTTTAATGCAAGCCATGGACAGCCAGCCAGCAAAAACAATTATCTCAAGGTTACACACCCCAAACCGAAGCCTGCAAAATGGAAATATCATAGTAGAATTGCAGTCAATGCTGAGGACTTGGAAGAACAAACAATGTCATCTACCTGACCTAGACGAAGTACAGATAGCAAGATAGAACTTCTAAAAGCGGCGGCGAAGACTTAGTTGGGAGTATGCACCAACTCATCTGCAATACATGGTCAGTTGTCCAATCCTGAAGGAAGGAAGCCAATTATAGAGGTATCAATCTCCTCAAAATTGCCTTTAACATCTTTTCCGCCGTATGATGTGAACGTCTGAAGCAGTTCGTCAACATCCTGATAGGTCCGTATTAATGTGGTTTTATACCAGAAAAGTCCACCATAAACCAAATATAACGGCAGATCTTGGAAAAAACCCAGGAGCGCCAAGTCAGTATGCACCACATTTTCATCAATTTCAAGGTTGGTTTGATGATGATGTCAAACAAAATTTTAGACAAGATGATGCACTATCATGCAATTTCTTCAACATCATTCTTAGGACAATAGTGCAAAAGAACCTTGTCAACGCCAGAAGGCAAAAAGCGGCATATGCTATCATAAAGAAAGACCAAACCCGGATCAGAACGTTACCATAAGCAGCTATCACTTTCAGGTAGTTGGGGCTTTGTCTATCTTGGCTCCGCTATAAATACAGATAATAACGCAGCGCTAAGCCCTCTTTCGAAGAACTGAAGTGTCGCTCTATGAGAATCATCTTCAATGTAGAGCTTTCTCCAAAACGCTTTTACAACCCATATTAGTTTCTAACAACCAAGACGAAACTTCTTACAACGAGCTCACAAACTTTTCAATCTTGTGCAAAACATTAGATAAATGTTACTAAATCAAAAACGATTATTTCCAAATTGTTGTCCTGATCACTTAAATGAATACTTTAATTTTATAGAATTTTAACTGAACTAGATAAATTTGCTAATGATTCAACTCAATTATTATAATCTCATACCAAATATTTCATCATGAATTTGTTTTAATTTTGTTTTAATCTTTATATTTATATTTTAAATTTATTAGTCTTATATGTTATATAATACAATTTGACCAATGTATTCTTTATATCGCAAATCTTTCACAGTATTTCTTACTGTGTTAGCATTTATATAATAAGTATACCCTTAAATCTATAGTATACTTTAGACGCAAATCGTATTTTATATGATTCAAAGATGCGAAAACAAATATAAACTTACGGGGAGCTAAAAAAGTGAGTATCTTAAAGTTGATGTTGGGAGCAAATTAAATAGCACCAATTTTTTATTTATTTTTTCACTATCAAATGGGAAGTTGATGATATGTTCAGGCCAAATCGCACCCAAACCACTTTTTTGTAATGTATTGGGGTTTCGAGAGTCTCGTGAGGACTGTGTTTACTTCAAAAACGCCAATCGTGCCTATTTTTGTACTCCTTAGGGCAAAAATGGGCCTCATAACTGAAGATGATCTGATGATGCAACACCAGTTTGATCTATAACGGGTGAAGTCAGATATCTTTCCTCACGACCGATAAATTTGAGTTATCGATCACACTCATATTTACACTCGCTTTTTGGTACGAACATAAGCCAAAAGAGTATAGTTGAAGATAAACTGATCCAAATTACAACGTATAAGCTGCTCAGATGGATCATTATGAGCGTAGTGTTCTATAAGTTTGGCGCAAAGTAACGGTTGCTAATTTGTGCATGATAAATTTCTAAACTATCCTCAACTCGTGAAACCTCCTGCCCAATATGACACATGTGTTGACAGATTACCCTATTGAAATTTGAATGACTCGAGGTAAAGACTCGGGTCCACCCCGAACAACTTAAAACGACAGAAAGGGGACGAAGAAGAGAAATTGGTTTATGTGTAAAGGGAGCTTTTGATTGAGCTCAGCATACTTCACAATGGCTCGCAAGCCGTAGTTTGTGCGATAGTGAGCCAAATAGTATAGTGAGCAAGACCCAAAGTAACACGGGATTTTGATATGAAATACCATTTATATTAGAGCAAGGGAATAAATAGCATTTGTTTATAATTGACGTATGAAGAGTATAGTATATCGTCTTTTTTTCGAAATTTGACAAGGATTTGCAAATTTATCAATTTGAGCTGGTTTTCATAAGGAGGAAAGTCAAAACGTATAAACCTGAGTTGAACTACTTTGAATCTAAGTGAATGTTGACCTTAATAAGGAGATATCACTTGGCAGGCAAATTCAAGAAGTGAGCAGACAAAAAATGACAAAACGAGACTGAGGGAATTAGAAAACTCTTTTTATCACCATTGAACAAATCCAAGGGCATAGTTTGTCCTGCTACGTCTAAAATAAACTTCTTCGCAATAAGTGGACAAAGAGATCACTTGCAGATACAATCAGTTACCAAGAGCTACAATGAAACTCCATTAAGCTAACTACCATGACACCTTTAGAAGAGATTCTAAGAATTAATTTACACGTTTTGACTCATTTTATAGAAAAAAAAATTTAATAATTTAAATACAGGGCAATAAATTAGTTTGTATTCCTTTTAGAAATACAACTTTGAAACATAAATACACGTGCGTTATACTCTTTTAGGAGTTTCTCATCAGCGCACAATTTATACCCTGATTACGACGAGCGTCATTTAAAATAACCGAGTGAACTTTATCAATGCAACCAAGGTTCTGGGTCGGATTTTGATGTTTACCAAGAAACGAAAAACCAGAATAACCAAGCTCAAGCCAAACGACTAGAGAAGGGTAAATGAATAGAAATTTGCATAGATATCACCTGCTCGAATTCCCATCGAATGAATTGAATTTTCCGCAACCTCAACCATACCCAGAGATATCTGGGATTCCCTTTCACATATACCGAAGCCCACCTGTCCATTTCATACAAAAAGCACCTCATACACGCCTGTGTATATATGCACATGAAGATGAATGTTTTCACATTCAGTCCAAGCCGCATTACTTCGATATGTCTCTGCTTACCGTGCTCCTATTCAAGGTGGTGTTCCTTATCTCCAAAGGCCAGCAAACACAAGGACGAACAGCAAAAGTGCTTGTGAAACTGAAACTAATGCATAAATCATCACAGAACAATAACATAATTGCAAAGTCATGTTCTTCGAATGCCAGCAAACTTAAAGGATGACATTTAATGGTTGTAAATCTCCCCAAAAACCTTTTGACAAACTTGAGACCATCTCTCGCCACTTAGACGATTCCATTCTCCACATAGCTGTTCAGTCCCGCCTCACTCCTTTGGCTCCTTCAGCACATTTCCCGGTGAGAAAACAGACAGGAAATTGAGGTCGGTGTGAGTGCCGGCTGAAGTGAGTAATTTTATTGAAATCCGATGTCGAGATGAATGGTGTCGAAGGGATTATGCGATGTGATGATGTAATGCGTATTACACCCATCAACGCATACTGTCATATTCAGGGATGCGGAATTTTTTAATTGAAACCGATTCTGGGTTTAGCGTTAAAGTGGGAGTGAACGGCAGGGATGGAATAAATTTAATAAACTTCCAATAGAACAAACAAGCAAGGATGAAATGCTGACAGCAGTTTTCTAAGCCGTTTTCTTAAGTTTTCTTAAAACAAAAGTAAAAGTTTTTTTCTGCCCTGAAAAAATATTTGAAATTTTCCATCCTTTTTATGAAAGAAAGTAAGAAAGTTCTTGAGTACGTTAAAATTAAGAGATCAAGAGGTAGTTGAAGGTTTGTTTTTTAATAATTCAATAAACCTAAGTAACGAGTAAATATTTAATTATATGTTTGGTCTTTCGACAAAATTGATTTAGCAAAAAATTTGCTTACGAACTTTGAATTGTGTTAGTATATTCTTAAAAATACTTTATTTTCTAAAGGGGTTTGCATGTGTTTCCGCGGCCTTAAAAAATCGAACATCGCTAGATAATTGTCCTAATATTTTCAAATTGATCCGTGTAATAGTTTCGAAGAAGAAAAGCACTCAAGGTCAGGAAAGCTTAGCGTGCAACTTCAAACACGTTTTTCTCGAAACTTTGTTTTCAAAGATTTCTTGAGAACTTCGCAACCGATCTTGACGAAATTTTACACAGGTCTTTGAGATACAATTCACAAGATGTTGAATGACAGATTTTTGTATTTATCGATGACAACAAGTATCTAATAAAAAAAATTACGAGAAATTTTCGCAAAAATTATAATTTTTTTTGTAAAAAAGTACATTTTCTCGTTTTTTTCCTTCGTCCAATTTGTAGTTTATAATATTAAGTAAAACACGTATTTTTTTTCACTTCCAGTTTTAAATATTTTTTTACGAAATTTTTTTTACAGAAATTCTATGTCAGATGTGCATCTTTAAGACTTATAGACCTGCAATCAGAGGACAGTTGGAAATTGGTATTGAGGGTGTTGCAACAAGTTACAACTCCACCATGAACGCAATTCGGAGTAAAGGAATTGAAGACTCGACTAACAGATGGATAAGATTCGTGCTAGAAAATCGAGTTATAACTTCCTCGCTTGAAAGCGTGTCAAAGTCAGTCACTGCAACGAGAGGTTGTCCCCATGGAGGTGTCACCTCTCCTCTGGTCATTGGTGATACGCAACCTCTTAGTGAACTTCAATGAGATAGGCTATATCACAATAGGCTATGCTGATGATCTGGCTATTGTCACATGAGACAAATTTGACACTACAATCACCAGCGTTATGCATTCAGCATTAATGCTATGAGCACCTGCACTGGAAGCTGTCAAACCAGGTGACCAAATGGGACACTTGAAAATAATCAATTTCGTCTCTTTGAGATAGACATTTCTAACCGTGATCAATGGTCGAGTAACACACTTGCCCCTGACCCCAGAAACTTTACCTGGTATTGTGATGGCAAATGGAATAGGTGCCGGTGTCAATGGACCACGCTCTAAAATCTCTATACCCATGGAAAACATCCAAGTGTTTTCCAGGCTTGCAAACGGCCATAAAGGGGCCAGAATGCTAACATATTCAGACAGCCAATTTGCGCTTAAGGCACTGTCATCCAATCTAGTGGAGTCCAAATGTGTCAAAAGCTGCTACGATGCCTTACAATCCCTGGCCCGACGTAACAAAGTTAGGTTAGGATGGGTTCCATGTCATCAGGGAATAGAAGGCAATGAAATAACGGACGAACTAGCCATGGCTAGTTCTAAAACCGCGTTCACTGGTCCGGAACCTGTGGCATAACCTGAACTACGGCCACATGTCTGACCAATAAGTGGGAAAACAAGCTATGCATTGCCCACTGGAGAAATCTACCGGGACTCAGACAATCTAAATTACTTATCGGTCCCTTCCCTTACTAAGAAATCCTTAATGTCAACAAGGTGAACATTAGAAAGCTCGAGAGCTTCCTCTCAGGCTTGAGATCACATCCAACCAAACTAGGGCTCAGTACAACCACCGAATGCCGACTCTGTTTGGAAGACGACGAAACGGCTGTACACATTCTTTGTGAATGTCCAGCTCTAATTTGATTAAGAAGGCGTATCTTCCTCAAAGAGATATGCTCCCCATTGGACATAAGACAATCCAATGCTTAAGACATTCTGACTTTCATAAGAAGGATGGAATGTATGGGAATGGTATATTAAAAGCTTAAAAAAATAAGGATTTTAAACGATCCCAAGACTATTTGATGCAGAATTACTGTATAAACCCTTTGTTGCCTTTTGGTTTTAGCATGAAACCACAGAATAAATCAATATCTCCTAGTTTCTTAGTGGTTTGAATGGGAAACCACCATATCACGTCTGTTCCTATTAATTCATAGCGGGATTGGAAAATGTTTCAAGTGCAACATTATTTTTGCTCTTATTTGGTACTCGAACGGGTTATTCACGCCAATTGACGAATAAAGAGATAATCGGTATTTTGGAGGATATCCCATGGGATCCGGAGTCCGATATTGGAGATGTTGACCAGGAAGATAATCAAGATAGACATTGACTGTAAGTCTTCACGCTGTTCAATCTGATTGGGAGTCTGAAGACGAAATTCCACTACACGTTATAAGAGCTAGATAACGGGAGCGCTTAACAGTTTGGACGCAAGATAATGCCTTTTGTGAGACACACATAAAAGAGTTTGTTCAGTACTCTGGACCAACCCTTCCTGATGATTTGGAGACACCAACCGAAATATTTTCGCATATTAATCCACAAGAGTTAATCGATATGATTGTTTTTCAAACAAACTTATAAGCAATTCAAAAAGCTGGTAGACGTTTTGCATCTCAAACTCCTGCCAACAGTCAAGAGATCAAAGCGTTGATGGCCATAAATCTGCTGATGGGAGTTAAAAAACTACCCAGTTATCGTTACTCAACTCGGTCAACAAAGCCCGAATTACGCGATCAATATTTGAGCTCCTTGATGAGCAGGAACATTCATCATTCATTTGAACGATAATACGCAACAACCCTCGTGGGGAAGCATAAATTTTGGCAAAAAATTCGTCCGATGGTAGAAACACTGTCGAGAACATATAAAGAGTCCAATAAGCCGTCAAAGAACAATCGGTGGATGAGTCAATGATCAAATATTGGTACAACAAATTTTACCTCAATATCCATCCATTGGGCCAACATGATCTAGGTGTAAAGTGTCAAGTGGTTTATACCCTTTGTCCAACTGATGAATAAATCCTTCTTGTTTGCCGGATTTTCTTTTAGCTAATAAGCATTTAACGTAGTTGCTGATGCATCATTATAAGAAAACTTATTGAGAAATTGAATGAATCACTAAAGATATAAAATCATCTGCATCCTGAGCTTTTCCCTTGCGAACCAAAAGCTTCTGTTGACCTATGTACATAACTGGTGATCGGCTTAAAGAGTTCACATCAGCCATTTTTGTACCTTCACGATGATCCACATCATAATTCTAGTCTTGCATGTACGTGATCCATATTCGAACGGAGTTCGGTTTTAAAAATAGCGATTTTTTTTTAAATGATAGCAGGTAGCTGATGATTATCCCGTCGCTGCAAAAATATTGCTCCTTTACCTTCTTGACTCGCATCTGTACGTACCTCCGTGTCAGCGCCTTGCTTATAGTCAACTTCAATTGCTTGTCTTTGCGGATCTGAAATAAAAATTTATGAAGTTTACTTATTTAGTTCTGTCAAAGTCTTTGCCAAAACAGAGTATGAATGGATTAAACGTCTTAAGAATCCTGTTAAGCCGAGAAATTCTTTCAGCATTTTCAATGTCTTCGTCTTCGATCACATGTCACAAGAAAGTTACTTTCTGTTGAAGAAACTTACACTTGGCCCAATTAATGTGCTTAGTGTTTTCTGCTGAGGTTCTGTAAAAGTATTTTTGAACTTAAATCCAAATACAAATCCGTACTTTCGTTTTTATAAGTATAAATACAATTCGTTAATTGTTTAAGGAATTATTTAAAGAAATCATTTACCAGTGTAAGTAATCATATATGTATTTGTAATTCCTTTTGAAATATCAATAGTACTTTATAATTGTTTTTCAATTCTCCAAATACTCTACAATTCCTTCAGTATTCTACGATTCCTTTAAATTACTTATAATTCCTATTTGTTAATTTGGATTCCTTTTAACAAAACCAACATTGTAAGTAGAAACTTATTAACTTCCCATCAGGAAGTTCTTGTAATCGGTCCGATTTTCGAAATTCAAAATTTTTACATTTCTACACGTTTGACGGTGTGTACGTACGTACGTACGTACGTTTGTGCGGATTCTTTCGTACAGCCTTACTCGAGAACAAATCAAGCTATCGATTGGTTCGATTCGAAGCGTGTGTGGATAAAGATCATCTGAAAAGCTTTTGGTTAAATTTCACAGAATGGTTTGAATTTTATGACCAAAAAAAGGGACATTTGTCAATAAAAGGGACATTTTCACTTCTTCAATTAAAACCAATTTAGTTTTCCAATAAAAAAAGTTCAAAATTAATTAAATTTATAGTTTACAGCTACGTTATCAGATAAAAAAATATGCATAAGTTTCCGGACAAATTCATTTTTTTTTGTTCAATTTTAATGCCAAAAGTTTCATTAAAATTTTGTTTATTTAGCCAATTAACTAAACTTAGTAAGTTACTATCTAAAGAAACTACCAAAAAGACTAAAACAGTATCTAGTTGAGGCCATTTCATACATTGATGTGCCCCTTTCTCTATTTCCTGATCCGAATGTCCACGGACGTTCTTTGAAAATTGTTTCAGAAATATGAATCCTCTAAGTCTTTCCCATTTTTCAAGACTCGGAGTGACGTCTGCAACACTGACACATGAAAACATCCTTACAAATTATGGAGCCACGAGTTTTTTTGTTCAAAACCTGCTCGGCTGAAGCTTGACGCTTTTTTATAGTTAAAATATATTAGCAAAAAGAAGCTCATGGCGGCAATTGAATTTAAAGCAAAAGAATGGAGAGAAACCTAAATGAAAAAAAAATTGAATTACTCTAATATTGCAAGGAAGACCATAACATCCGATTTAGTTTGTTTTCCACTGTATCATGAACCCAATCCTAGAGGTCTTTCCAGAGCTATTGCCCTCGGTTGTCTATTATTGGGCATAGTTCATTAGTTTTGTTTTAATTTTTTAAAAGTTTTGCAATTAAATGTTCAAAAGGATTCAAACGGTTTCTGTGCATGAGAATTCACTGAGGGCTTCAACAAATAACAATTGAATACAGTTATGTATTTCGAAAGAATGCAAATGACTGATTTAATGATTGGTTAAAGTTGATTGTTAAAAAATGTGACTTGAGTTATTTTTTTTATATCGTAGTCTTTTTTTAGCATAAGATTTCAAATCATTCTGGATCAATTCAGTTGAATTATCTTCCCAACAAATTTAATTCCTTCATAACTCTGATTCAACATCCATATAATTCGATTTTTGACACTAAAATGGGTCATGTATAGTTCAAAAATGCTTTGATATGTACATACGAGTATATCAATTTAAGCGTTTTTGAACGTAGTTAATTCACTTAAAAAAATATCAAAAAAATGCCTTCTATTTATTTCCAACTCAGTGAGTCATATTGAAATTGATTTTCAGTCATGAAAAAATAAAGTCACACAAATGCATGAGTAAAATAACTTGCAGCAAGGAGAATAATCTGCAGCGCAGTTTTCTAATTCCCCATTTCGCAATGTTTATAAATCATCAGATAGAATAAACTTTGTAAATGAATGGATTGGATCCTGAATTTGAATTTATCCAATACTTTCAGACAAAAATATAAACTGAGCATTTCATGTTTTTCTATTCTCATTGTGCGAAATGTTTTTATCATGAAAAAAAAGATCCGATTTTATATCTAGCCCAGAGGTACTATCAATTTCGAACTGAATACGCCGATGAAAGAGAAAAGCCGGCAACACAAAAAATTAAAAAAGGGAATAACAATCATTGCGAACATGATAGGAATATTTTACATTCGAAAATAAATATCAACTAGAACTGTAGGCACTGACAACCGGGTATTTCGAAACACCATTCTTTGCACAACTTCACATGCCGAACTCAATTAAAATGAATGCAATAAAATCAAGACCACTAAAAAATATAAAAACTCCTTGACAAACGAATGCAAAAAACAATCCTGCAATCCTTACGTCGTCGTCTCTACTTTGCATACAGAAACGGTTGAATCGAAAATCTACACTTCTCGGCACAACTCAAAAACTCGATTCACAACTCTTTCACAAATAATGTCATTCACAAATCGACAGACAACGGAAATCACTTCAAATGGATGTTTTGATTCTATGCACGTAGATAATGTTCGTGTGCATCGCAAGGGGATGGAACCAGCCCCCCTTCGTATACTTCGAACAAATTTCACTGCAGTTTTTTTTTTAAAGATAGTCGTACTCAACCACTTGAATATTTGAATCACCTGATGCAACGAAAGTTCAAATGACACATACATAAATCGACACCTGTGATGATTCTAGGACATATTTCATCGCGTTCTCATACCTTCGAGGTGAAAAAAAGCATTCCACTAGATTGTCAAAAAGGCTGTGTAAGAGTAAGCCAGTGCGTGCTTTGCGTGGTCGGTGACATTACGCGAGTAAACACAGAAAGGGCCATTTCATTTCAGTGCGCCGTTCGGCTTGGTTTGGTTTAATAAAGCTGGACCAACCGTTCCCAAATTGTTCCTGCCATAGGCTGAAACAAATTGGATGGATAAAAATAGGACGACAGCACGCGCTGTGGAACGCACCTTTATCTGGCCCACTTGTGCATTGCGCCTCAGGATTGCAAATCATAAATATGTTACTAATCCTCCATATCGCCATCAAACTGAAGTAGATAGACGACCTAGTGTCCTGATGTTCATGTGAAAGATGACTAGATGAACTGTTGCGGGTATTTCATGCTGATCTGTTGGACGTCGAATAGTTTTACACGATGTGAACTCGCTAGCCCTTGGGTGATGGCTTTGTTTCTTTTTTGTTTCCTTCCTGGTGAGTTGTCATTATTGATGCAAAAGATAGATGGACATTGATGGAAAGTGTTGAAGCAGAATGTGTTCAGGTGAGTCTGCCCTGTAGTGTTCTATTTTTTTTTTATCAATGCTGTCGTCTTCTTTTTTGTTTCTGCTGTTTTTGTGCATCCGCCGCTGTGCAAGCTCCGGAGGGAGAACATCTCATTTCGTATCCTTTTTTAAGGGATGGGATGCGATTTAGTAGCACTGTTGGGTGGGATTTCCTTTTAAATTATGAGAGCGTTATAACTCTTCAAGAATATATTCTGGACAAGAGCGAAGTCTTAAATTGGGTCAACAACTGTGTACTTGTGTGTAGAGGATGTTTGGCATTCTAAGGAGATTGATGCAATAATTAAAGAACAAAAAAACAGAGGGTGGAATGCAATCCGATGATAATCCGTTAAAGGCTGACACCCGGGACCGTTATGAGAAAAAATATTATCTCTAGCTTCCGCTAAGAAACGAAGAATTTAAGAGACCCCTGACCCGTTAAGTTTCACATTATTTACTGCAGCAAAATCGGATAAGAATTTTTCTTCAATAGTCTTTATTTCGATAGTAAATCTGTAGTCATGTAAAATGTAACACAATTCAGCGGTTTCGATTTCTTTTACATTCTGTATAAATCTAAGCGCAAACTTTTGACTTTGGCGTTTGGCGAATACCTGGAAATGTGTTTAAGTTGCGCAAAGTTGAAAATTTCTTTATTGCTTGTATATACAAATTTGTGGTACTTCAGCTGTCTTGGCGCTTGTTCAAAATAAATTTACAATTTACATAATAAAGTCATGAAACTAATATATTTGCAAAAGCACATTTATATTGTATTATACCGTATCTCAACTACAGCAGTATTTGGTAATTGAATCGACCAGTGCTGCACATTGGGCGGGAGCTATTTTACTCTTTTCTTGTTGAATTATATCCCATAGAAACGCTTTATTCTTCAACTTTCTAGACGCAAATGCTTTTTTTTATTGTTATTCTAATTGCTTTTTTATATCGAATTATTTATTGATTTTTATTTTATTTAATTTAAAATTAAGAAAATGAATGGATATCATTCTTTAGTTCATAGGAAAAACTTGAAGCGAATGAACCTTCAAAAAAGATAAGAAATAAAATGGAATGTTTGTGGGATAGAACTAGTTACAAAAAGTAAACAATATTTTTACAATTAATGAAAAATAAAAATAATTGAAGCAAATCAATGAGCTATATCGCAATAATAATAAAAAATTAAATAGCAATGAGACAAAAAAAAAATAAAACTGTACTACATATATACCATTAAATTAATAAGAAGAATATATTGGAGATTTGAGTTGATAAGAGCCTTGACTTCTGAACTATCCATACTAAAGATGAATTTTTTTAGTTGAACTTTGTGTCTGATTTCGTTTGGTAACTTATTTAAAAACCTTGGTGCTGCTGTTGTGTAATATTTCGAACAATGAGTTTTTTTACATTTTGGAATGGTAGACATTGACAAACTATTTACTTCTCAGATTTGAGCTGTATCCGCTTCGTATGAAAAAAAACTTCAAGAACTTTGAATATGTAAAGATATTTTATTGGAAATATTCTTTTGCTTAGGAATAGTGGCCAACTGTGAGTTAATCGATTTTGCTTACAAATTATTCTTACTACAAGTTTTTGAGGAAAATATAAAGCTTCAGATGTGCTGTTATAAGTACCGCCCCAACTTGCAATGTGGTACTGGGGCTTGGAGTGCACCATCCCGTAATAAAACATAAGCAAAACTTTTTTTGGACACTGATCTCTTAAAAGATATATTTTATGTCACAGATAACATACATTTCTTTAAGTCCTCTACGTTCTTTTTCCAAGTCATGTTTTAATCTATAAATACGCCTAGATACTTATAGCTATTGACACCCTCTATTTAGAAGCAGCTTGGACTACACAGTTAATCTTTATTAAAGTTCCTTTTACCAAATGTATGAACAGATAACGATAATTTTGTGCAACAGCTCGAATGAAAGATGGCATCACAGTCAAGTGGATGGGCTTCTCTAAGGCAACATACCATTAGTAGCGAACCATTGTCGTAGCGAAAATGAAAACTTCTTAATTACCGGCAGTACTGTTTTCGTAGCAACAGGTCCACTGGTGATTTGATGACTTGTTTCACTGAAAAGTGGAACCAATCTATTCATAACTTCGGTGAAACAAAGATAGTTGCATTCGATATTTCAAATGCATTTGATAGAGTCTGGTATCCTGCTCTTTTGTCGAAAATGCGTGCATTTGGGATCGGTGAGTCTCTTCTTCGATGGATTAGAAACTACCTTTCGAATCGTACAATACAAGTTGTATTGGACAGTTTCAAGTCTGAAATTCATCATGTAAATGCTAGTATTCCCAAGGCTCAGTTTTGTCTCCGACACTCTTTATAATTTTCATTAATGATGTCTTGTCTATCACATCTAATCCAATATATTAATTCGCAGATGACAGTACTCTCAGTTTCACATATGCGTTTAATGACTCTTTGGACGTAGAAATCGAACGGCAACGTATGCTTTACTCATTAAATTCTGATATTGACAGCACAATCAAATGGGGTCTAGCTAACCGAGTAGAATTTAATGCTTCCAAAACACAGTGCTGTCTTATGTCATCAAAGCAAATTCCCTCTACCCAGTCATTGTCAATGAATGGAACTTGCGTCGATGAAACCGAAAAACTTTCAATGCTCGGTATGCGCGTGAATTATAACTTACGCTGGAATAAATACATATTCGATGTCGCCGAGAATGCAGCGAAAAGTGTAGGTTTCCTAATCCGGTGCAAGAAATACTTTGCCCCTTCTAACTTAGCAACAATTTATAAGGCTTTTATTCGGCCAAAAATGGAGTACAACGCTCACATCTGGGCAGGTGCACCCAAAACCAATTTTCACCTGCTAGATAGAATCCAAAAGCGGGCAATAGAACTCATAGACGATGACAACATAACAAAATCAATACACTCGCTGGAACATCGATGAAATGTTTCCTGTCTGTCGCTCTTTTATCGTTACTTTTACCACCAATGCTCCGAAGAAATAGCTAATTGCATTCCGCCCCTCCAACAATTCACCCGCAACACCCGCACATCATTGAATGCTCATTTTAAAGGCCGAACATCGCGCATGTGTAATGCGTTACCTTGCTCTACTTTTCCTCTGCACTGCAACCTACAGCAATTTAAGACCAATGTGCACCGCTACCTTATTTCTCTTCCTTCTAACTTTCATTCTGCTCGTGCTGCGTAAGCTCACAATGAGGGTCCAACCAATCCCTTGAGCAGGTGCATTATTTAAAAAAAAAAGCTGGATTGCAGAGCTAAAAATACTTTTATTGTCGTATGTTAAGGTAACACCATCAGCAAATGCTGTTACATGACTAATAAGATTTTGGTCGAACAATAAATTGACATGAATTAAAAATAACAATGGTCCCAGAACAGTTCCTTGAAGGACACCAATTTTCATTTCTTACTCATTGGTCGATATTGGGCTAGCAAATTTCTGTTTCCTTTCTTAAATAGAGTAATGACTTCGGCGTTTTTCAAAGATGAGGGAAAATTACCACAGGGAACACTCAAGTTGAACAAATAACTTAAAACATCAATTATATAAAAAGAAATACGTTTTAAGAGACAGTTTGTTACACCATCGGAAGTGCAAGAGTTCTTATTATGAAGTGACATTTATGGATTTTAGCAGGTGTGCACAAAACTATTATTTAATGAAACATCCTCAACTACATCTGGAAACACATGACAATTGCAGCTATATTTGCAGGAGGGCGAAGATTTCAATAGAAGTAAAGAACAAATTGAATTGATTGGCTTTGTCTACTAACCGACCCAGTGGACAGAGCCAATCAATTCAATTTGTTCTTTACTATCATCATTACATCTTCAACTTCACTTTTAGATTTGTTATTTGGGACATTAACTTCATTAAGGATTTCGTTAACCACTTTCCATTAATTTTTTATATTGCCCCTACAATTTTGGTTTGCGAAGTATGTTTCCCAACATAATTTGACATCCTTCTTGAATTCGTCATTCATTTTAACATAACAATCTTTCAATGTGTGCTCTTTTTATGATGCCCCATAGATTTCTTATGAGGTTCAAATCGGGGCTGGGAGTAACCCAGCCAGCACTCGGATGAAATTTGATTCTAACCAGCACTTCACGGCCCAAGTGCAATGCTTCCGATGGTTTATTCAAGGCTAGCGGCATATTATCCTTTTTTTCGCTATTTTAATGACTCCAAGTTATCATTATGCCTTCTACCTTACATTTTACCGCCAATCAGTTTAATAGGACCAACTCCAGATGAGGTGCAACACTCCCAATCCATAACTGATGAAGCTGCGCTTAACAGCTTTTTTTTGTATTTGGATCCAATTATTTTAACGGATGATCATCATTCATTTCCAAATAAATTTAACTTAGATTCATCACTCCGGACGACCAAATTTCAAAAATCTCTTATCATTTTTACCCATTAATTAAAAAATTTATCACTTTAGTTAAAATGCACAAAATGAAAAAATCAAATAATTTAATTATATTTGAATTAAAAATCTTTAACGAAAATAATATCAAATTATTTGTATCCTATTCAATGGCTTAATTATGTGAACAAATGTGCTTAGACAGTATCACAAACATCTAGGAGCAGATTGAAAACAAGAGAAATTTCTTCATCGATTCAAGCAGATAAAGAAAGTTATAATTCGTTAAAAAAATAAAAGAAAATTAATACAGGCAAATAATAAATTATTCAACTCATGCACTTGGAACGGAGAAGGAATAAATCAACATAATAGTCAGCCAAATCTCAACGTTAACCTTTCAAAATTAAGTAGAGGCTGTACTCAAAGGGATACCTTCGATTTTCTTAAACAAAAAGGGAACAAATCGGTTTTGAACTTTCTTGGATGTTTTTTTTTAGCACAGGAACCACTTTGGCGTGATTTGCCAATTAAATGATTGTCCGAATATGGCTGTGAACCAAATTGTTAGAAGTCGACTGCCGGCTTATAATATCTCTCGAACACTGAGGAGTCACCGAGCTTATCAAGGATGATACATGCATTTTTCTGTACGAATTACATAGCAAAGTAAACTTCGACCTTTCTGAATGGAACTTAATTCTTACAATTCAGCAACGCGACGCAATAATTGGGGATTTCACTTCGTTATAACACATCTGTGTTGTGCAGCAAAGCCATTCAAATGTAAGATACACTGACAACCGACCGTGTGTCCCTTACAACATTTTCATCTTTTTCCTTATAGGCTCCTGTCGGCAGCTTAAAATGTGGGCTTCTTGTGTTGTTTATCCTACTTTCTGTTAAGCCAATGTCGTTCATCAGTTCTCGTTTTTCTTTGCAGCAAAGCTTTTTAAGCTTGCGCTAGCCTGACAAAGGGTTGGTGGAGTGGAACTATGAACATCAGGTATCTCGAGTTACTTTCTGGTACCGAGATCCCGAACTTTTTTTTCCAACAAGTTGTCTCATGCTGTTGACAATTATTTCATGCTGTCCTTTTATCTCGTTTTTTTTCACTTTTGTAGAGAATGTGAGGTAATGCACAAAGTCTTAATCTCCTTGTGAAAACTATCTTTAAATCTCAGCCAAACTTCTTCACTCTGATTCAAAAGTTCACACCTCGTCTTCGTTACTCATAGAGCAAGGGAACTATCACGGCTTCACAGGTGAAGAGATGCAAATCCAAAGCCTCTCGGATACCATAACTTCTTTTCGCTATTTCACTTTGAAAAAGCTATCGAGTGGACCCCGCGGGGAGTTGATGATCCTTTGAAAGTGCACAACCAACTAAATGATGTTAGTACTACTTTATTGATTTTTCGGAAAATGCCACTCAACTAATGGAAACTATGGGATCTGGTTGGTCATAAGAAAACATTGTCAATATTTCCGACCGTATTCTCACTTTTGATAGAAATTGAGTCTTTGACATTGCCTAGAGGTGTTAACGATGATGTATACGCAATTGTATCAAAGGACAAAAATTAATTATAGCATAGACGAAAATAGTTTCGTACCTAACTAAAAGATGAACAAGAGTACTTCTGTAGAGTGTCAAATGTTTTAATGGTCATTTCGATCCTCCGACTTTTTATTTCAATATGCCATTTACGAATAAAAAATCTTCAGCTTAGAGGAAGTCGAAATTTGTTGAAATTAATATACACTGCGATTCACTAGAATAGAAGAAAAGATTTAAATTTACAATTTAACGAAGACTTACAATATTATTTTCTAAAAACAAAATTCAATTATTACAATGTATAATATATTCATCAGATACTTAAATTTATATATTATTTTAACAATAATGCATAAAGCACTGTGGTCAGTAAGAAAATAAGATAGCAATTACCAAGCTTAAGTCTAAAAATCCACTTGAGCGGACGACAAAGCTGCCGAACTTAATGAACTTATGCACAAACTTATCTGCAACACGTGGTCAGGAGAAAATATGCGAGATGAGTTGAATCTCAATATTGTTTGCCCAATCTTGAAAAAGGAGACCACCAAAGGGGTATCAATCTTTTCAACAATGCCTATAACACCTTTCCCGACGCATTATGTCAACGTTTGAAACCGTTCGTCAACAACCTGAAAGGTTGGTTTCGACCAGAAAAGTGCACTATAGACTAAATATTTACATATCGGCAGATCTTGATGTCGAACAACATTTTAGGCAAGGTACTGCACTGTCATACTGTTTTTTCATTATACTTGAAACAATAGTGCAAAATTCCCGTGTAAACACCATACTATCTTTTTAAGGTCTGTGCAAAATCTCGAATTCGCGAAAGATATTGATATAATTAGGGAACGTAGCTTGATATCAACAGTGTGCTTAGGAGTGTTCCGAAAAAACTCAAAGAGGGGTATACTACGGCAAAAAGACACATATGCTGTCATCAAGTAAGGACATCCAAATCCGACGTCTGGCCCAGAACGTTAACATGGACAGCTATAACTTTGAAGTAGTTAGGGACTTTGTCTGCCTAGGCTTCGCTGCAAACGCAGAAAATAACACTAACGCTGACATCAAACGAATAATACCAGTGGCTAAGAAAGCTATAATGTAAAGCCCTTTCTCGAAGAGCCTAAGTATCGGTCTATAAGAATCAGCATGGACTTTTTCAAAAGCGGATGAAGGTGACTTATGTAGTTGCGAGAGAAAAGAATGAAAAATTAATATTAAATTCGTAAATATTTTTTTAAATGATTCAAAGCTGAAAAAAAAGTATTTTATTTTTTTGATTGCAGTGCATTTGTCTAGGGAATGAATGATGTTTTCATATCTCAAATGGAATTTAATTGTGGCGGCAAATAAAATAGCACCTACATTTTTTTTTATCTTGAGATGGAAGTTCATGGTATGGGCAGACCTCCCAGCACGCAAACCAATTTTTCACTTTTATGTAAGATCCCGTTTCTCAAGGCACTGAATATTCTTATTGTTTCGGTTTTAGAGATTTAACTTTGGTATGCATGAATCGATCACTGCAATGATGATAGATTTCAACTTAAACTATCTCATTGTTGAATTTAAAGTTTGTAAATGTAGTTTTAAGGCAATATTGTTATTTTGTGAATATGAATTTTATAGCTAAATAAATAAATAAATAAACTTTTACCTTCTGTGCAATTATCGGCATTACTGTGCATTTTACCAAACGTAACTTTGTTAAGCTCTCTCAATGACCATAATCATGTCCGTGTTACTCGACTCGTACTTATGTACATATAAGTTTGGAAAACCAAAACGTGTCACTCATATTGTTGAAAAATTTCAATTTGGGTTTCAGAAAACAATCAAATTACTTTCAATCATGTTTCGCACTTGAGGCTTCGATCTGGAATTGAGTCTTTGATGAGATCGTCAACGCCAAAGGCAATACGAGTATGCATGTTAGGAATGCAATTAAATACAATTAATTACACAATTCGCACCTGACTGCTCTCAATTTTCGAACAAAACATGAACAACTCAATAGGTTGTCGCCCTTTCAATGAAGTTGTTTTAATGATCCTTTTCCGCATCCTGACTTTAGTAGGATATCCCTTCTAGCTGTATCCGATTCCATTGTAATTATTTGAGTACAAAAAAGCAAGGAACAACCAAAATAAAAAGAATCCCGTGAATGAGTTTGTTTTGTAAATACCCACAGAGGACCAAATAAAAGGCACAGCGGTAAAGAAAATTAATTCTGGCCGATACAGTGTCAACGGGGAGAACACCGACTCGGCCCGATACTCGAATCTCTAATTGCAACTCATGCTGGAACCTATGTAGTTTTTGTTTGGCGCCCTACAATTACGTTCCGCAAATTAATGATTAGTTGTCCTGAACAGGATGTGATTATGGTAGTCGAATTCATTCAATACAAATGTCGTTCCCCCGGATACTAAATCTATACACACGAGTATAAATGTAGGTAGATTGTACTGTACGAGGATGTGTGTGTTGGCACGAGCTGGTGCTTGGTGCAATTGTAAACAATGACATAATGATTTACATTCGCCTCCGACATTGATTGATGTCCTATTGACTAAATAGCGACCAGGACGGCAATTGGGTGGATCCAGTGAATAGCGCCAGAATTAAATGCGAGTTTTCAAAATAAATCCAATTGAGGAGAAAATTTTTGATTTGCGAGATGACGGTTGGATGCAATGCTTCGCCAGTCATTATTCAAGTTGGAACTGATATATTTTTATCGGGAGGGAATATGTGTTTGTTGGGACGGATTGTTTTGGCTGTGCGTCCATCGTTTGCCAGAACTGTAGCTTGTGGTATCGATTGATTGAAAAACAATGATAGTATGATTTGCATGTCGAAAACCAGTCAGCATGTATGATTATCTCACGAGGGCTACTGTGTAAATAATGCAAACTTATTCCGAAATTCGAATGATTTAACTTATACTGGGTGTTTTTGGAGTCACTACAGATGCTCAGTGTTTTACGAAATGAATTTGATTTGTGAACTCCGATAAAGTGAGGCATGATAGTTCTAGCAATTGAAGTGGTTTAGTGTTTTGATTAGCCACTCGGTAATCTGTGGATAGATAGTAATGTAAATAAAAATAAACTATTTTTTCGTTTAATAGTTAGCAGCCGAATAAGTCATAATAAATTTTTGTAAATGCCTCTTGATCTCGAAGGACCTTTGTAGAAGAAAGTACAACCGTGAGCTCAACGAGATGTACAAAAATGCGATTCTCGTTGGAATTCCATTTCTGCCGGAAGAAATATGCGAAATATCAGGTTGGCAACTAAGTAATTGCGGATTTTTTTAAGAAAATAAAAGACAATTTTTCATGGAACGGAATAACTTTATTCTGTAATGTATTGCCTATTTTGAGTAATGACCTTTTGTCATCTTTCAGGCAGCATCATAATTCCACGTTCATTGAACTTCTGGTTTTTATTAGCAAAAAACTGAACCAGATATGATTTGACATAATCTTTATTATTGAAATTTTTTCCCTTCAAGGAGTTTTGCAAATATCGAAATAAAAAGTAATCAGATGGTGCAAGGTCAGAGCTGTGGATGTGGATGTAGCAAAACATATCCCAACCAAGCTCCAATAATTTTTGCCGAGTGACCGAAGACGTGTGTGGCCTTCCATTCTCAAGATGGAATACAACACCTTTTCGATTTGTCAATTCGGGCCGCTTTTCTTCAACTGCATTATTCAATTTCGTTAGTCGTTTAATGTAGACATCTGGATTGATCGTTTGGTTGGGTGGTAAAAGTTCAAAGTAGTCAATTCCTTTGTTATCCCACCAAACTGATAACATAACTTTTTTTTTGATGAATATCAGCTTTTGATGTTGTTTGAGCTGGTTCACCTGGCTTGCTCCACGATCTTTTACGATTGACACCATGTATCATTTTCATTACGTTTCCTTAACAAATCGCATATGTTAATGCGTTGCGTAAAATGATTTTTTTTTTCAGTACATGAGGAACCCATATATCGAGTTTTCGAACATAGCAAAGTTGTTTTAAGTGATTTTCAATGCATGTATGTGATACATGAAGCTTCTCTGCAATCTCACGTGTTGTACTGTGACGATCCGAATCGAGTATTACTTTGATTTGGTCGTCATCAACTTCAACTGGACGACCAGAGCGTTTTTCATCTTTGAGTGAAAAATCACCAGAACGAAATTTGGCAAACCAATTTTGACACTGCCGTTCTTTTAAAGCTTCGTCACCATAAACAGCACATAACTTTTTGTGAGCTTGCGATGCGTTTTTTTCTTTCCGGAAATAAAAAAACAAAATAGGACGTAAATGTTCGTTTTGATTTTCCATTTTTCAACAGACACCAAACAAAAACTACACAACTGATCAAACATTTTTTTTAATGATTGACAGTCGAAGTACCAATTATAAAATAATAAAATGTGTTTGACATTTTGATTAAGTCAGTAAACCTAAAAATGCAACTAAGGCCATCTCTGAGTCAATTCATCAATAATTGTTAAATTTCTCCGCACGATAAACACAACCCTCTTAGAAAGATTGCTAATATACGCAAAGAAAACTCGCGACAAATGACCTTAAGATATGCTGATTACGACTCGGATGGAGCTATTTACTTTCACTTAAGTCTGACTAACCGCAATCGAAAAATATTACGGCAAGCTATTCGGCATAAACGCTAACATCGATTTTTTCTGTTTATATCGCACTTTGTATTTGTGCTAACTGATAAAAGAGCAACAGCTGTAAAATAATCCATGGAAAAACTAGTTAAGTTTCCCGCTCGCTAACAACAACAACAACATAAAGAAAATAATGCTATTGTTGAAGCCGCTGCAGTTGCTGTCAATTAGCAAGCATCGTCAAAGGGTTGCCAACAAGTTTTTTATTCCTTGTTTTTTCACTGCACATTTTCCTCTATCAATTTTTAACTCATCATTTATTTTTTTTAATTATTATGTTATTTTCGGAGCTGTTGTTGCTGTGTCTGTCTGTTCTGTTAGTTTGCTTGTGTTCCTCCTTCTAAGGAATGAATGAGGAATCAATAACAGAGGAGAATGAATACCCTACGGTAAACACAGAGTTAAGATTTACCAAAACATATACTATACTTGATGTTTTAAACTTCCCATCAGGAAGTCCTTGTAGTCCTATTTTCGGTATTCAACATTTTTACATTTCTCCACGTTTCGAGGTCCCAGTAGTCGGATTGTTTATAGAAAGATGTACGTTTGTGCGGATTTTTTCGTCAAGCCTAACTCGAGAACAAATCAAGCTATCGGATCCAAATAAGTTTCGTTCGAAGTGTACGTGCATAATGAAGTGGTGCTAAATTTGACAGGGTGGTTTAAATTTTCAAATGTCAAAAAAAGGGACAAATTCACTTCTTCAATCTAAATCAATTTGGTTTTCAAATAAAAATAGTTCAAACACTGCTGTTCATAAGTTTCCGGAGAAATTCGTATATATTTTTTTTTTATTCAATTTAAAGTACAAAAGTTTCATCAATTAGCCAATTGACTTAATTTAGTTAGTTATAAACTATAAAGACTAAAACAGTGTTAAGTTGAGACATTTAAATTTTTGATGTGCCTCTTTCTCTATTTCTTGATCAACGTTTACACGGTAGTGCTTGGAAAACTTAGACGAGGCAATTGATTCGCAAAAAAAAGCATCAATAGAAAGCTATAAGTTTCTTTACTCGTATATTAAAAAGCATTGGAAGGAAAATCATAACATCCGACGATTTAGTTTGTTTACCACTGTTGTGGTTTCTTATCATGAACAAAAATCGAGAGATCTCTCAAGAATATGACATAGAGATAAACAATCTCTCAAAATTAGCCTTGAAGCAGCTGTTAAAATGTCCAAAGAAATCTGGACTGAATGTGATACTCTTTAAGCCACCAATTTACCAGAAAAATAAGATCCTATGCTAAACATTTCCCCAGCTCGGAAGGAAGAGGTGACCGAAATCGCTCGACTGAAACTATGTACTTTTGAACTCAATCGACATAAAGGTAATCACGCTTTAATATTCCGAGCACAAAAAGTGCATCGTACAAGGTGTATTTCCTAAAATACATTGAACAAGGAGTTGACATAAGCGGTCCTTCACAATTATAATTTGTAAGTGACGCTTCAGTGATAGCTCAGCACAAGTTTAACTCAACTGCATATTATTTCTTTATTCTGGCTGTCTGTCCTCAACACTTTATTGGTGAAGTTGAAAAACAAATTCAACTTCCAATGTAAAAGTTGTTTTAATGTAACTCCAAGTTTGACACACCTTATCTATGCTTTTAGAGCGATGCCTGTGTTCAAATATGTACCTACAGAAGACTGGGTAAGAATTTGGGCCGTTGGTCCTATATTTTTTCTAACTCGATTGGTTATAAGTTGGACATTTTGGTCACGGACAAAACAATCGCAGTTACGGTCTGATTGCACAATTTCCATTCTTTTGACAAACAAAACTCCCGCACGAAGTATAAAGTAAAAATAGTAAAAATAGAACAATAAATGCAATCGGCCGTAAGTTGGAACAAACGGGTAGTAAAACAGTTATTTTAATGCGGAAAATATGCTGTAATTGCCATGCGTCACAAATTTTCAAGTGTTCTAATTGGTTGTTTTAGTCTCGTGCATAACATTCTCAAGTTATGCCAATGGTCCCAATGTCTATTAAAGGGCATGATAAGCGCGCGATCGTTCGAAAATTTTTTATTTCAAACCAAAGCCTGCAAAGTTCAAAATGGAAAAATCATAGTAGAATTGCAGTCAACGCTGAGGACATGGAAGAACTACTTGTGCAGACTGTTTTACAGAAGAGCCTGAACAATTCGATGAAGACAACGCAGGCCAACAGCGTCGGACCGACCTAGACGAAGTAAAGATATCAATAATATGTATAAGCTTAAATCTAATAAAGCCACTTTAGCTGTCGAACTTTTCAATGCAGCGACAATGACACTATAAAGCATCAAAGAAGAACGGAACCTCAGTACTGTTTGTCTTGAAGAAAGGGGATCATCTTAGCTGTGCCAATTAAAGATGTATCAATCTTTTAAATGTTGCCTATAACACCTTTCCCGCCGTAAACATTTGAAACCGTACGTCAATAATCTGATAGGTCCATATCAATGATATTAATGTGGCTTTCGACTAGAAAAGTTTACCATGGACTAAATATTAACATATCGGCAGATCTTGGAAAAAACCCACGCACCACCAAGATAATCAATTATTTCTTCCTCCTGTAAAATTGATATAATACTGATACGCGGTATTGCAGTCGCATTAACCATATATAAATAAAGTATATTTTTAAACAGTTGAGATAAAGAATTTATATGTGTAAATTATTTATTAAAACATTATCCACAGTTGTACATTTTATAAAAAAATTTGTCTATTAGTTTTTGAATTCTCACGGATATCAATTCAACATTCGCTCTATTGTGGAGGTTCAGTGTCGAGTAATGCCAAAAAAGATTAAGCATCATTTTGAGAAATTTGTTCTGTGTTACTTGCAACTTTTTAATATGAAACTGTGCACAATTTCCCCATACCTGACATCCACACAAAAGTATTGATTGGAAAACTACTTTGTATACGATGAGTTTGTTTTCGTAAGAGAGCTCAGATTTTCTGTTTATGAATGGGTATAGCATTTTTATTGCTATACTGACTTTCTCAAGGGTTCTTGTCGTATGCTCACTTAATGTAAGTTTAGAGACAAGATATAAACCTGAATACTTAACGCAACTGCTCCACTTAATAGCGGCTCCGTGGATTTTGATGTGGCTCCGATGAATAACTTTACTATCGAATATTTCCAGCAAGGCATCAAATATTTTTTCTATAACGAAGTCTGGCAGAATCGATGCAGTCAAACCTTTACGATTCTGTTAGGATAACGTAAGACGTTTAAAGTTTTGAATTCGGCGATGTTGGCGTTAGTACATAAGTGTCTCCTGCCAGGAGACATGACTACGGATGCTGTGAATAGGTATTCAATTTTCTACGAAAACAGCGAGCAGAATAATTCGCCACAGCCAGACTATTGTGGCCTAGTATCGTCCGGAAAACATGAAATACTTTCGTCAATTTGAGTCGTAGAAATATCGCATTATATCATGCATAATTACCGGGCACTTACCCGTTAACAGAAGAGGTCATTAAAAATATGCTGTATAAATGTTCTTCACTAACTGCAAGAAGGAATATTACTTTAGACATTAGCTCCTCCCGTGGAATGTAGAACCTAAATAGCACCGCGAACTTAAGAGAATTTCTCACTTTCATATCTGGTTGAAGCCAAATTCTGTGGAACCAAAAAAGTTCTCTTCTCCTTGACCAAAATTTCGATCTAAGTAAGTTATATAAAGGCCACACCGGCCAACTAATCGTGATGCTGGTCGGCCGAAAAACACTTACCACGATATTGTTTTGCTTTATCTTCAAAATTAAAAGACGTAACAGACCTTCAATTTTTTTTTCATTATCGATCAATTGGGGGCATCATTAGGAAGTTTTTTTTTACCGCATTTTCAATCGTTTTGGAGGAATCGATGGTCCAAGATTCTATTTGAGAACTTCCAGAGTCTGTGGTTTGTTCAAATAATTCCATGACTTTATATTATTTTAAAAAATGAGGTCTGAACCAGTCCAATAGGGCGATCTAAGAAGTCAATGTGAATTAATAAGACGAGACATCGTGCGAAGCGTACACGAATTCTTTTCCTGTTGCACCGTCCTGTTGGAAGGTTTTCGATCGACGACGATCATCCAGCGCCGAAAATATAATTAATTTAGAACTCCGCAATCTTGATGAGTTAATCGTTTCATGGCTTGTCGACGGGTTTTATTCTTGATTCAAAAATATCAAAACAAATATCAAAGCTGCCGCAAATAGCATCGTTTGATGAGGTCTTACATTGTAGTCATCTCGGATATATAAAAGAGAACCTGAAACTCCCAATGTATTTTATATTCCAGTATATTGCACACACGATGCGATGTTTCTTTCAAAAATACATGAATTTATTTCTCTTACATCTTGAAATTCTGAATCATTGTGACAAGACCGCAGTTTATCGTACCTGGAGTTAATATAAACTTTATATTAACTCTTTAGGTCTTACCTTAATCGCATACATTTCTGGGAATGTAAGAGGCGTAAAGATTCCGATAAGTTATTTCTTCCGCTCCAATGAATATTCTTTCTGAGGGCACTTTTTCTTGTAAAAAAAAGTAAAAAGAAAGCTCAAGAGAGAAAGGATTCATGGCTAACACACGGATGAAAAAGCAAACAAATTCTAAAGGATTCACCAAGTGAAAGTAAAATGGGGCATCGATTGAGTAATTTATGGCTTGAGAGCGTCTCCGAAACACGACAAAACCGTCTATTTCAAAGGCAACCCGCATACATGCACAAAATAGAAAATAAAAATAAGTTTCATCCTTGGTCAATTGAATCTTTTTTCGGTCGTCCTTTTCTCAATTTAGTTCCCATCAATTCTTTTCCTTCACTTTTTCTTTTCTTTCTCTGAAGGATCATTAAATGACTTTTTGGATTAGCCTTGGCTGTTTGTTCGTTAGTTTATCCCTCATCTTGTAACACAGTTTCATGTTGTGGCCATAAGCGTTGGTGAACCGAAACCGAAAAAAAAATCTATCTTCTTGCCTTGCATGATATCCTTCGGATGCAAAACGAAGTCAACAATATTGCTCGGTCCATTGAGCAGAATGAATGAAAGTAACACACCAAAACGAAGACAGGGAGGATACCGATATTGGTTATCGAAATGAGATAAAAAAAAGTGAAAGAAACAAAATATAAGCGAACGTCAATGGGCTGAATTTATGGGTTCCTCTATCTTCTTTGAAAGAGAGTGTATTTTCTGAGATTTGTTTATTTTCAGATCAATAGATGCATACGATTTTATTATCATTTTGGAAACGGATCACACAAAATGAGCTCAATATATGTACAAACATATAAAGTTATCCGGTTTTTTTTCTAAAAAAAAATAAAGTTTCTTAATTTTAGGGCAAAAGTTGACTTTGCTAATTTAACAGAAAATTGGGTTCCGAAGTCGGAAAATATTTTTTAATTTTTTTCTAAATTTGCTTCTCAAACAAGAAAGCAACCATCGCAGTACACGGAAACTTAAGGGGGTATTTTAGTCTAGAGGCATGAATTTCATGTAATTTTTGAAGTGTCATAAGTTAGTTATTTATAAGCATTACAAGAATACAGAAAAAAAATAAAAAAAGTTGAAAATTTCAAAATTGATGAAGTGGGGGTCTTAAAAATTTGGCGCGTAACCATACCCACGATTTCAACCCTCCTAGCAATCTGAAACCAAAAAAAAAGATTATTAATCTAGAATAATGTCGCAATGTCAGGAACTACGGAAAAGTTGGAAAGATTTTTTTTACAAAATGGCGACTGCCTGAAAAAAAAAATCAATTTTTGTACCACTTTTTTTGACTGTTTCGAATTTAAAAAAAAATGTAATAGACATTTGGGGATGGGGATAGTTCCAGACCTGAAAAGTCTTTGTCTGAGAGTCCTGAGAAATCGGGGGTATTTTTTGAAAAAGACAGTTTCGAGAAAAACGCGTTTAAAATTTCGCGTAAAGTTTTTCGCAGTGTAAGTCATGAAATGATATTGTAGACTTACATTTATTCCATCTGGCATTCTTGCTTCATACATCGGACCTTCCTCGACTTCGAAAAAACTATTTGCCGCGTTTGTATCTTCATATCGAGCAGTTCTGGCCTCCTTTGATGCGTTGGATGCTCGTATCTCGGAGCGGTCAATCCGGGTGTTGTCTCCTTTCACATCAAATGAATGAGCTTCCGGGCAAATTTTCATTGCAATAAGCTCGATCATTTTTAATATAGGAATGAAGCCTTCATTGAAAATACAAACATCAATAAAACACACGCTATCTCAATCATTTTAGGTCCGGAATGAATATGTTTTGGATGGAAAGTCCAAATCAAAGAGTTTAGAGACTCATTATTATTTTGAGTTTCTGAACCTTAACATCGAGTCAATAATTCCTCTGATGATAAACCCTCGTAAATTGGCTTTATAATTTTCAAAACTTCATCACACAGAGGAGGATTTTCGAGATCAATCTCCTGTAATGTACCTTCAGATGCAGCTTTTTGCCATTTTGCCACCAACTCTCCGCACAAGGTGGGCAATAAATATGTTGCGGATTTTCATTTGTAGAACTGTTATGGTTATAAGTAGCCCAAACTGCATTTTTCATTTCATTTTTATTTGTCAACCTGAACGCGTAATCCCTTACGCTGAGGATTTTTAATCCATTTTATTGAAAAAAATATTTCACAAAATTTGTATTTCACTCACAGCACATATGTGCGTCTACTTGGTTTGAAGGTTAGATTTAAACTGCTAGCAGCTGGACGTTAGTGAACATTAAATATAAAAGATACAAGTCACTTTGGGTTCTTGTATTACAATATATACAAAGGACACAAGGTTTTACAGAGAAATATAGTATGGATCCTAATGTCTTTTGTTCGATTAGTTCCGGCCGGACAAGTTTGGATGCCGGGTCAGCAAAATACCGATGTCTCCGAAATAATTTTAGTTTTGAAAAATCCTCTTGTAGATATATTCTTGAATAGTTAAACTTTGAAAATATAAAAAAAATCGAGCTTTTCAAATTTCAAGACTAGAATACCCCTTCAACCGATCAAGGGCAGAAAAAAGAACAAGAAGAAGACCTTGGTCTTGACAGCACAAAGCTACTGACTTTGGCAACATGAACTGATTGTGAGATGTGAGCAAATTGAAAGAAATCATGACGCTGTCGAAAAAAGACCCTGTGAGCTTCTCAACAAGACCAATGAACTGTGCCCTAATTACGATGTTAAAATCGTGCTCGGCGTTTTAGATACCGGTCTCAAGTTAAAAATCATTTGGGCAAAATATCACTTGATCTATCAAAAATCACAAATACTCAAGAAGTTGATATTGTTGTCGATCAATTTTCAAACTCTGTATTAAGCGCGGCAGATGATTGTGTACCAAAGATCAGGAAAAATAATATCTATGCAAAGCTCCCGCCTCTTATTTCAGAACTTATTAAAGTAAAAAATGTTCATCGAAGACATTGGCAAAGGTATCGGAAAACTGTTTTCAAACAAAATCTGCAATTCCTGAACGGACTTATTTCACACAACATTCAGGGTTTATATAATGATAAATGGAACCATAAGCTTAACATATTAGACAATGGTGCTATTCGTTCTGGAACTTCGTAAAAATTGTGAATAACAAAAACCGACGTTTATTATGTCTTCGTAACTCAGACCACAGTTCTATTTTGTTCAGTGATTTAGAAAAATCGAATGCACTCGCATCGATTTTTCTTCAAAACCAAACAGTGTCGCCGAATTTGGCCGATCCCACAACGGATACGACTGTTTCCATTGTAATGCAAAACTTCAATTCCACCAACCTTACACACGCTCCAATGAGTTTGTTTCCATAGATGATATTGTTTTATGTGTTTTATAAATATATAGATGTATATATAAATGTATAGAGCTCCAAAATCTGAGTACACAAAATTCTATACTAATGTGGTCCTGTAAAACGGGGCGAACTCTATCAGAGTGGTTAACTTCCTGAAACTTATTCGAAGTCACATTTCAAGAGCAATGACTTCCAACAACAACTTGATCTCCGGGCTTTCTGCCTCAATGATATGCACCATGAGACAGTGCGCCTCAACGGCTTTATTGCCCTTGAAGAGTTTCTCTATTTATCTAAATAGAAAAGGTCTGGTCCAGGATAGATTAGTGGTGCCGTTAATTTGCTACGTTGGTTGAAAAACTGTGGACGGTCGAGTCAACTACGACCAATACGTTTTAGTAGCGCGGTATCAGACCGCGATAGAGCAGACGTCGAACGGCAACGTCGACACTATTGGTGGTATGACAAAGAGTAGAACTCTGTCGTATACATTTATTTTGAGTGCCCTTATGGCAAATACGGATAGCATGTCCTGTCAGCCTGGCCGGCTTATATAGTATATGAATAAAAGTCCATTTATAAATTTTTTGAAAAAAATAAATATTTTCTTAGTTTTAAAAGTTATTACAAGTCGAAAGATATAATTTAGGCTTAGAGCGTCCGCATGGGGCCAGCGAGTTAGTTTATAAATAGTTAAGTTAATTAAGCTAGCCTTAAGCGTTTTTGTCTAGTAATGTACTGAATCGAATTGAATTGAAAACGAATTTGCAATTGTTTTAATGTTGTTTGGAAATATTAGAATCATAGGAAAGTTTCATAGGTACTAATTGTATGGACAATTTTAAAAACCATTGGCGTTACAGATTTATAAAAATCTTCAAATGAATTAAAATAATTCGCTGTTAATCTCGCAAATGGAAAAGTCGTGCTGACTAAAATTAGGATGTTACAAAGAGCAACTCAACCTATGAATCTTTCGAACTCCATTTGTATTGTCTTGAATGAAATCCCAATTGAATTTGCTTTCGATTCCATATTTTGCATGATTTTCTTTAGAAAATAAATTATAAAAAAAAACAAAGAGCTAAAAAACTCTAGTAACAACGCAGCTGCATTATAACACTCAATTCATTTTATCTATGGCCCTTATCATGCAATCATCAATCGAACTATATATTTGTATATTCGACCACCCAACACATGCTCCTTTCCAGCTCTTACAACTTATTCACTTTCCGGGAAAATTCTGCCTCGAGCATAAGGTCACCAGCAACTCCCTATGGTAGCGCGTCCAACCAACACTGAACAGCGGAATTCAAAATGAAGTGGTGCACATTTCATTTGCCCCATCTCACGCCAACCAACGTCAGTGGTCCACTTACATTTATTGAAAAATATTTTTCTTCGTTTACATCAACGCACATGGCACTCAGTGAAGTTTATTGCATCCTTAGGCCAAGGGACGTGTTCAAAATTATTCCTGCCATTTGCAATTCCGACACTTGCTCGCCAACCCGGGACGCAAATATATGTTCGCCCATAGTCCACTTCACTGGAGAGCTGGAAAAAAAAAGAATTAATGAAAGCGAACACTCAAACGTCTAATTACTGCCGACAATTTGTTTATTCCATTTAACCCATTCTAAGCTACAACGAGTCTAAGTAGTCGCTTGCCATTGTCCTGTCACTCCAATCAGAATCAACTAGATGGGAGGCTGGAGCTCATGCATTTTCATCTCGTCGACCGCGCCGCACCAAAAGTGAGTTAATCTGCGAGTAGTGGCGGTAATGAGGTCGTGCGAAGATTAACACTGCGAAAGCAAGAACGGCCTCCATAGCGCCGGTACCCAGAACGGATTCTCTACCAGGCTATTGGAATTTCCATTTTGAAGCGAGTGACGGCTTTTTGGAGAATTCGCTTGGAAATAGGTTTAATTGGAGCATTGTGCCAAAGGGTTGTTTACACACGAAGCACGGACGAGAGATTTAATGCGAGTAGCGATCTCGTTTGTGTGGGTCATTGAGTTCGCTGGCGGTGCACGTCTGACTCAGAGCACTAGACGCGATACGAATTCAGGTGGGATTCGGCAAACGTGCGCCTGCAATTGTTTACTTGCAATTAGTTCAAAGTGAGGAATTTCGTAGAGCCAACAATAGAGTGAAAGGAATTCGATGCCGTTTAGTGCAGATCATGATTTAACCGTGGTTCCTTTATTTAGGTTTTGAATTAGCTATTTCGCGTGGAATGTGTTCAATCTGTATTCAAAATACCATTCTCAGCTATTTGTACGTAATTCAAAAGTTAACTGAAATAGCGCATAGCTGAGAGTTGAATACAGAACGAATTCAAATTGGACCTTATCAATACATTCCTTTATCCAGCTACTTAAAATTTCTTTTGATCGTCAAAATGCATTGTTTAACAAAAGTCTGCGCAGTGTAGGGTAATGGCTTGCTGAGCGACGCCAAGTGATTTTGCAAGTTCTTCTTGCGTTTGTGACGGATCTTGATCGAGCAATGCCTCCAATTCATGGTCTTCAAACTTTTTCACCTGGCCGGGGCGTTCTTTGTCTTCGGTGTAGAAATCATCATCTTTGAACCGCTTAAACCACCGCTGACACATTCTAACGTCTATAGTACAGCCTGGGTAAGCTTCGGTAAGCAATTGATGCGCTTCGGTTCCTTTTTTCTTTAAATGAAAGAAGCATATTAAAACTTCCCGCAAATGTTGTTTTGATGGCACGAATGTAGACATTTAACGGTTTTACAAAAACTTGTGTGTTTTCACTAATGACCAATAACCTAGACTGAAATAATTAGACAATGACATGAAGTTTCTGATGTGTCAGCTGTCATGGTCAAAATTAACCTCAGCTTAATGGATATGAAGTTTTTTTTTTTTTTTTTTTTTTTAAATAGTGCTCGAGTGCTCAAGGGATTTGAAGTACCCTTAAAGTGTTTTTTACACAGCACGAGCAGAAGCGGAAGGGAGAGAAAGGAGGTACCAGTGCACATTGGTTTTAAATTGTTGTAGGTTGCAGTGCAAAGGAAAAATAGAGCGAGGTAACGCATTCCACATGCGCATTGTGTGGCTTATAAAAGAATTTCTAAATTTCACAGTGCGCCCGAAAGTAGGCTTTAGGGTAAACTGATGAGCATTCAATGATGTACGGGTGTTGCGAGTGAATTTCTGGAGGGGCGGAATGCAATTAGCTATTTCGACGGAGCATTGGTGGTAGAAATAGCGATAAAACAAAGTCAAGCAAGACACATTTCGACGGTGTTCCAGCGAGTGAATTGTTTTCGATATGTTGTCATCGTCTATGAGTTTTATCGCTAGCTTTTGAATCCTATCTAGGAGTTGCAATGTGGTCTTGGGTGCACCTGCCCAGATGTGAGCGTTGTACTCCATTTTAGGCCGAATAAAAGCCTTATAAATTATGGCTAAATCAGAAGGGGTAAAAAACTTTTTGCACCGGTTTAGAAAACCTAAGCATTTCGCTGCATTCTTGGCTATATCGAATATGTGGTCATTCCAACGTAGGCTAGAATTGACGCACATACCGAGCATTGAAAGCTTTTCGGTTTCATCGACGCAAATGCCATTCATGGACAATGGCTGGGTGTTAGGGTTTCGCTTTAATGACATAAGACAGCATTGGGTTTTGGAAGCATTAAATTCTACTCTATTGGCTTGTCCCCATTTGGTTATGCTGTCGATATCAGAATTTAATGAGTTAAGCATACGTTGTCGTTCGATGTCCACGTCCGAAGAGCAGGGGCGTGAATCATTAAACGCATATGAGAAACTGAGGGTACTGTCATCTGCGAAGGAATATATTGGATTAGATGTGATAGACAAGAGATCGTTAATGAAAATTAAAAAGAGAGTCGGAGACAAAACTGAGCCTTGGGGAACACCAGCATTTATATGGTGAATTTCAGACTTGAAACCGTCCAATACAACTTGTATTGTACGATTCGAAAGGTAGTTTCTAATCCATCGAAGAAGAGACTCACCGATCCCATATGCACGCATTTTCGACAAAAGAGCCGGATGCCAGACTCTGTCAAATGCCTTTGAAATATCGAGTGCAACTATCTTTGTTTCACCGAAATTATGTATAGATTGGTTCCACTTTTCAGTGAGACAAGTCATCAAATCACCAGTGGACCTGTTGCTACGAAAACCGTTCTGTCGGTCATTAAGAAGTTTTCGTGATTCAAGATATTTCATAAGCTGACGATTAATCAGCGTTTCCATGACCTTAGAAAGAAGGGACGTAAGTGCTATGGGTCTGTAATTGGAGGGAGAAGAAGAAACGCCTTTTTTAGGGACAGGCTGGACAAATGCAGTTTTCCATCTGCTCGGAAAGAGACCTGAGGAGTAGGAAAGATGAAAAAGCTTACGCAGTGGTTTTGCCAGCGTGGAAGAACACCTCTTCAGAACTATAGGGGAAATACCATCTGGACCAGCGGATTTGTGTATGTCTAAATCTTTCAGTACTCTTGCGACTGTGCGAGTGCGAAAATATAATTGTCCCATAGAATGTTCAATGCCCTCGAGCACAGGTGGTGGTAAAGTACAATCTGGAAGTGTGGAATTGGCCGCGAATTGTGCAGCAAGCAGATTGGCTTTGTCAAGATTATTTACAATAGGAGTATCATTCGAAATGAGCGTCGGAATCGATGACGAAGTAGAGTTCTTAATATTTTTGACGAAGGACCAAAATTGTTTACTACCACTGGGACAACGTAGTATTTTTTGCCTTAATTTTTGTCCATGGGAGAACTTCGTACGTCGTAGAAGAGCATTACAGTCATTACGGACTCGTCGAAACTTTTTCCGGTTTTCCTCTGTAGGGTTGGCTTTATAAGACCGAAAACTCAGCTCTCTCAACCTGACAGCCTCTTTACAGCTCAAGTCGAACCATGAATTCTCTTTTGGCCTAATTGTCTTCACCTTGTTCGGGATGAAGTCATTCATGCCTTGGAGAATAATATTTGTGACCATATCAGCGGCGGCGTCCACGTCACTATCGAGGAAATATAGTGACCAGTTAAAACTCCTAAAAAAGTTATTGAGGCCGCCCCAATCGGCTTTTTCATATTGCCAAAGAAGTCTTTTAGGAGTTTTTTCCTTAACTGGGTGGTTTGAAGAAGCGAAGTTGGCTGATATGACACAATGGTCTGACGAACCTAGGGGCGATGAATTCAAGCGCATTGAAGGAAGAATTCGGACGGAAAGTGACGAAATCGGGTTTATTAAATGAACTCCGATGCAGCAATATGTGATATACATGCAGGAGATTGCCTCGCATACATCTGTGGATGTAGAGGTTTTGATAAATTTCGTGATCCTAGGTATTCCAGATATAGAAGTGAATTAAGCGATCCTTTAAAGTGCAAATAATATCAGTGAATTAAAAGAAGCGCTTAAAATATATGGAAAAATTAAAAACAATAACTTTTTGTGAGCAATGGAAGGCCACGGAGGCATTTTCGTTATGGGTCTAGAGGTCGGCGGCACGCTTGTGGTTGCTCGGCTGAGCTCGTCGGACGGGGTAGTCCTTGTCCTTTTTTCCTTAAATCACTTGCTCAACAGCAAAGAAAAGGTCGTGCCAAAGAGAGGGAGAGAGAAACCGAGAGTAAGGAGATAGCGACAGACCGAAGGCGGAAAACGCGGTGCTTCGGGTTGCCATCTTAACAGGAATCCTTGTAAAATGAACGGGGACCGACTTACCCTAGTTATCCAAAGGCTATGCCTTTGCTAAGCTAAAACTATTATAAAACTATCCTAATCCTAAACAACCTTAAATCTTTCTTAGGAACCTAGTTAGTTTAGGGAGCTTAACTACTCCAAATAAACTTAAAAAAAAATTAACCTTAAGTTAAGCCTTAACTAACTTAATCCTATCCAAGGCATAGTTGTCCCAACTCTTAAACTTCGAACCCGTCATCCAGGGTCGCACCGTCCGCAGGATCAGCCATCGGATGGTTTGTCTCTCTAGGCCTTAGCTATCTTCCTGGCCAGAGTTTTCGGGAGATAGCCCCTAAGGGGGACACAGTCCAAGTTGCATGTCCGTTTCTAAATCCTGGTCCCAGTCGTTGTCCTGTCGAATAACAATTGATGAATACACACGCGCCATCACCAAATTAAATTCACTCGTTTATCATATCGAGCGATTTTGACGTCTCACAAAAAGAACTACATATGTGGAGTAAGGCTAAAAATCTTTTTATCTTATTTCTTCACAACGATTTAGGAATTCAAGAAGATTTAGCATTTTAAACAATAAAAGAAAAGTATCTATATTAAACCAGAACAAACTGAATCTAAGAAAATGAATTAAAAAAATGTTAAACTAAGATATATAGTATGTCAAAAAAAATTAAAAGAAATGAAAAAAAAAACCAAAAATGACTCGATCGTTAATATCTGGATCCCCTGTTGTCTTGCCGGCAGAAAAAAATCCACTTTCTTTTACATTAGTTTTTCAATTTAAAAAAAATCTCTAACGCGATAAAAAAAACATTCTTAAAAAAAAGGAAAGCCAAACCAAAAATTTAACACAATTCGGATATTCACAAAAAACATTTTGTCACAATCCCCGACTTCCTCGACCGCCCAAGGTATTTAGGCCCCCTTTGTCTTCTTTGTTCTGTTCTTTGTTCTATCCTTTGTTGTGTCTTTAATTTCCTTCCCTGACCCTGTAGCATCATTTTAATTTATTTGCTTGGTCCCTATAGGTCCCCTATGTTTGCACTTCACTTTAATTTTGTTTTCTTCCTTTTTGTTTTTTTTTTTTGGCGCCTGTTCTCACTTGTCTTTTATCATCGAATAACCTACTTTCTTTTCATCGACCTTGCCCTCGGGCTTGACTGACCTAACCACTTTTGGGGGCCCGTTCCGCAGGGGAAAGTTTCATCTGCGTCATATATTATCCGAGCATTGATAGTGAAAGGGAGTCATTATCTTTTCCTTTCTCAAACTCTTCGTCAAGTCTTGGTGCGATCACCATGAGTTTGGTAGGCTTATGATATTTCGTGGCTTCCAGAAGCCTTTTTGGTCGTGTCGTTCTGTCAGTCTTTAAGCTCCGTTTTATTTATATTCATTCCTCCTTACTTAATAATTCTAATAATAATTTTACCTCTGCTAACTTATATACTAATATCATAGCTTAATACTTACTATATCTATATCACAGATCAATATCACTTAACTCTCTTCATTTGACCACCACCGTGACCTTCTATCTGCAATTAGCGAACTAGGTTAAGTGATCTTCGTTGTTCTTTATCTGTCAAACCGCTTTACCCCAAATTACCTGTCACCATAAGTTTCCCGATTTGTTTGATTGTTTGCTTATTTTCTTAATTTTACTAATCTAGAAGGACTGCAGATATAATGATAACCTCTAGCTGCTCCCTTTGGAATCACACTCGCCTAAGTTCTTTACAAAGCGTGTGCCGTATAGTTCCTCGTCATATAAAGTCAAAACCATTGGGATTTTTGTTCCTAGTCATAGCACTGCTTATCCAAAGAACGAAAAGAAAGTGATTACATGTTTAAAGTGTCATAAACAAGGTGATATTTCAACCAAATGTCCCGAAAAGGATCCAATCATGGCGTTGCATGAAACTTTAGAGCGAGATCGACCAGTTGATAACGATTTTGAAACTCACGTTAAGTACAGATGGGTTGGAAAGGAGATTGATAACTATGCAACACAACTGACACTACTGGATTCTGGTAGCCATTTAAGCTTCGTCCAAGAGAAGTATATTTCACCAGTGCTTCTATCAACTGTAGTTGAAACATCGGAGTCCTACGATGGAGTCATTGGAAGTGAACTTCGAGCGTTGATTTTCGCGAGCTACCTCTCATTGAAGATCATTTGAATCGCCTCAGAGGATACAAATATTTTACATTTTTGGACATGAAGAATGGCTTCCACCATGCCAAGTTATCTGATGAGTCAATGCAATATACTTTATAACTCCATTGGGTCAGTATGAGTTCACCCCGATGCCTTTTAGGCTGAAAAATGACCCGCCAGTTTTCGACGATTTATGAAACATACTATACATATAGTAGAAAAAGTCTGCGTTCACGTAGTAAATTAATTTTTGATATATTAAGAATGAGTTTTTGAATTTTAATTGTTCATGTTAACAAACAATAGAAAGAGCACTGAATAACGAAAAAAGCAATAAGTTCAAAAGAACAGATGTCTAGATAGTGATATGAAAGAAAGGCAGAAAAAGTCTGCATTCACTGTTAGTTCAACTTCTTGCAATCGTCTTTGCATAGAGCCTACTAACTTACTCGTCTCCTTTTGAACAATTTTTTCCCATTCCTGTTGGAATACAGTTTTAAGCATATTTTTACTCGTTAAAATATATAAAAGAATCCTTTTTTCAAGTAAATCCCACAGGTGTTCAATGGGGTTCAAATCTGGAGATTGTGGAGGTGCGGAATGCTTCGGATCGTTGTGTTCTTGAAACCAAAATAAAAAGCCCAGATGAAGTTTATTTGCACTTTTTTCAATTTTTTTTTTCAGAATGCTAGATATGCATACTTATCCATTGTTGACTCAATAAACTACATTTCTCCAAATCCTCTTCTTGCCATGCATCCTCACACCATCACATCTCTACCACCGTGTTGTACTGAAAAACACAAAATTTGCTTATCATAGGCTGTACCTTGCTTACGCCACACGAGAAAAATTCATTTTTCCAGAACTCTAGCGGTATATTAACGTACTCTTTTGCAAACGCAATAGGCTTTAAACGATTCACTCCTGAAATGGCATGGCTTTTTTCGAGAAACTCGAACGCGGTAACCTGTCTTTTTTAGTATCATATTTTTCTAACTGTGTAGGAACAAAATGTTTGTCGAGTTTTAGCTTGACTTTTGCCGATATCTCAGATGCCGTTAATTGAAGCTTTATCCTGCTTTAATAAATCTCGTCTTTCTCGACATGATAACTTTGGTGGTCGGCCACAGCGAGGCTTCGAAGTGGAAACACCTCTTTGCTTGTAGTTATTTACCATCCGTTAAATCGATGTATATTGTCGACACAAACATTAAGCAATATTTCTAAAGCTTTTTCCTTTCCTTTTTTCCACAGTTTTATATTATTTTTTTTCACTCAACCACTGTGAGTTCTTTTCTCATATTTTCCATTGACAATTAAAGCACAAGAAATTATTTGCAACTCAATAAAAAACGTTCCGTCCAATCACTCTTGTTGCTCAATTAATGTGAAAAATCTTGGAAGATGCAGTTCCGTTAATTGAACGCTGTTCCTGAACTGTTTCTGCCTTTCTTTCCGTTATCAAGTCATAAATTTAAATTCAATTCAATTTATTAAGAAGCTTATTAACTCACACAGTTATAAGTAAGTATAAGTAAGTGTAAGCCTACAAAGAATGGACATTTCTTAAAAATATAAATAAGTAGATAAGGTAAGATTGGATAAGGTAGAAAGTAAAAAGATCACAAATTTAATAAATATAAGGTTATACAATTTTTGAATTTAGATGTGTACATATAAAAGTGAAGAAAAAAGAAAATTACAGGAAAGCAAGAAATATGAATATAATAAAATATAATAATTTAAGCAAGAAAGAAATAATATAGAAAAAAATTGATTTAAACTTGGTCCATGGTCATCGACTGAGATAATTTTTGCTTGAAAAATGTTGCGTCTCTAACTCTTCTTATGTCAATTGGGAGGGAATTTCACAGACGAGTCGCGTGAACGAAAAATTGTCTCTCTGATGTCAAACAATGAAATCTTGGCAGAACGAGCGTTAGATTCTTTTGAGATACAGGAAAACGTAATTTATTGAAAAGGTAATCAGGTTGACAGGTTTGGATGATACCGTGAATGCAGGTTAAAGAGAAGCATTTAATCATGTTTTCCAAAGTACATCCGTATAAACTTTTCGATAAAAACGATATGTGGTCGTGTTTTTTGCGTTTGATTGAGCTTTCTTTTGCTTTGTAGTCGACATTGCAAAAAAAAACTTCGATGCCATAGAACATAATTTGTAACAGCAGAGTTTTTACAAGGATTAATTTAGTTTTAATAGGCTTAAAGGACTGAGTTGCCCATAGGACTCACAGAAGCCCGTAATCTTTTCTAATCGTGAAGTTAACGTTGTTATACCAAGAGAGATTGCGGTTAAATATTACTCCCAAATTTCTGTCGGTGTTTACATACTCTATGCTAGAATGTCCAAGTTTGGTTGTAGGAAAATTCTTTAAAGGCTAGGCAACTCATACATATATATGAAAAACAAGATAGGCCCGAGTACAGAACTCTGTGGAACACCACTAGTCATTGCAAGAAAATACGACATACGTCCGTTTACCACAACCCATTGCTGCCTTTCAGTTATATATGAGTGAATGAGCCTGACTGACTGATTCGAAAATTTTAAATTTCTTAAGAGCTTATGACAAAGGACTTTATGATTAACGGTGTTGAACGCTTTTGAAAAGTCAAGCAATGTCAAAAACGTTAGTTCTCTCTTGCCTTATTTCATCCACAACGTATAATAGGGCAGTTTTGCAGCTGTGTTAAGCCCGAAATTCTGATTGGAAGGGTGATAAAAGAAGTTCATCATTTTGCTTCCTTTTTTGAACAAAAATCGCCTTTTCAAATACCTTGAATAAAAAGTGTAATATTGCGATAGGCCTGTACTCCGAACAGGTTCAATTTGCTTTTTTAGGTAGTAGAACGATTTTCGCCATTTTTCATTCATCTGGGAAAACGGAAGTGGTCAAAATAGTATTGAAAATGCGTGAAATGTAGAGAAGAATGACTGGTAGTGACAATTTTATGAATTTTGGATCATCAAGTGAACGCAGACTTTTCCTGCTATGTGTATATTTCGAAAGTTGATTTCAGAAGGTAAAATCATAACTTACTTAGATAGTAAACTGATCGCAACATATTTTAAAGCAGAACATTTGAATATTTTGAAACACATTATGTTATTGATATAATTGTGGAAAGCGGACTTCAGCTCAGATTCGATAAATTCGTGTTTCTGCAGAGAGAAATCTTTTATTTTGGGCTATTAGATTACTGAAGAAGGATAGTCATATTAACGATATTAAGAGTTTTCCGATACCAGTAATTACAAAGGACGCACATGGTTTTCTTAGGCTTTGCTCCCATTTAAGAGAATTTATAAGAAATTTTGCAAATATTGCAAAGCCGTTACATGATTTGCTTAAAAAAGGTATAACTTTTTTATTTGACATTCAAGAAGTGCAAACATTTGAAACAAAGTTTTAGTTTTACCTGTTTTGTCCATTTACAGTCCCAATCTAATCACTTTAATCGTTCTTTTGCCGATAAAGAGTTACTTGAATTTGCACTTATTGCAGCGCAGAGATCGATCATCTTGGTCCTTTACCGAATTCTTATCCAAACGAAAAACACGCATTCGTCCTGATTGGTGGCTTAGCGAAGTTTATAAAAATTAACTATGTGAAAACAACTCAGAGCAAGGAGGTCATCACTTGTTTAAAATAATTTTTTGAGAGTTACTCCAGGCCAAATCGTCTTGCATCGCGGAAGCTGCTTCACGTCCAGAGAGTTTGCAGTCTTTTTAGAGGGGCATAATATAAAACATATAGTATGTGACTCATTCGCCACAATCAAGTGGTCAACATGAACGAATGAATCGCATAATTGTCCCCATGTAATCGAAAGAATGTGAAGCAAACACGACTAATGGTTGGAACATTTTTAAAAAATACAATTTGGACTTAGCAACACGATTAATAAAAGCACGGGCTTTACTCTAAGTGTCCTTTTATTAAGGATAAACGAAAAAGGCGAGTTTTGTTAATCAATGAGCATCCTCGTCTCTCCATTTTTCTTTGGAACAAGTGTAATTCTGGAAGCGTGTGGTGATTTACTAGGCCTTACTTCTTTTTCTTTCAGTCATGTCATTTACACATTCACACATTCAAATAGCAATCAGTAATAAGTTTTTCAGATTTGAGTCTTGTTCGAAATGTTTGAATATCTCGATCGTAATTGTATGATAAATAATGTGGCAATTTTAAAAGCTGAAGAAATTATATCTGATTTTCTGATTTTTATGAAATAACCTCGGCTTGTTGAGGCACTTCTTAGGCAATCACAAATGAAATGTCATTCTTGGTCGCAGTTGAAATACGTTTTTTCATTTCGACGAGGACGTTTGCAGCATATTGTTTGGCTTCCCGTGGACTTCCCAGGACACGTTCTGTTGGTTTACGTTCAGAATTCTGACGTTCAGTTCGTCTCACTTGTTGTCGATCAGCAGGAATAAGTTTTGACACCATTTGTAGCAATTTTTGAGGAAATTTGAAACTATGCATTCTTGCTTGCGATTGTTAAACTGTTACATGCATCAAGTTGCTCATTTCGAACATCCAAACGGTTTGCCAAAATTATCATGCCGGTATAATACGTTGGAAAAGATTAGTTTATTCTCCAAGTTCGGCTTTTAAATACTTTACGTTGCGCGATTCTGTCGCATATGCAAGGTCATTTTAATGTTCATACTCAGCTTTGGAATGAAACCAATTTAGTGCAACGCCGTTAGTTAACCGATGATAATCAATTTCATCATGTCGCTGGGAACTTTGTACACATTCATTGCAGCATGAATCTGTGCTTTCTATGGACGCAAAGCACGGCCATTGGAAAATGGGATAATTTCACGAAGTTGCGTAGCCTTCCCTACTGATCGATCTTCTCCCATTAAAGTTTGCGACACATATGGTTTAGTCAATTTCGAAGCAAGTGCAAGTTTTTCCTTGGGAATTAGACCATTTTCTCATTGCATTTTTTTGGAGGTCCTTGCAAGAAACCATTATTTAAAACAAATCAAATGCCGCGCACTAAAACAAATATTTTTTTTTCTTTTCACGAGTACCACATATCATACCATATCTGGGTTACAGTGCGCTTACATTTTCTCAAATCTATTTCAATAAATGTTTTAATTATATTACTGTTAACTTAGGTATAATATATAATTTTATCGCCACGAAAGCAAAACACATACACGAATGAGACACTTCGACCTCGAGTTTTTACCGTCTGTTGGATAAGGTTCAGAAATCTCTACTATATGACCGGTCACATGACAACAATACCAAACGTCAGCTGTTTCATGAACATGGATCATTGCCTACTTTTAGGTGTTAAGTTGAGTTTCCATTTAAAGCAACACATTCTTTTTATGGGGAACATTTATTTCTAACTAACTATCATTCTCATTATTTGCAATTATAGCGACCACAGTGGATATGGTTAAGAAGATAAGGATCTGGGTTCCGTTGGAAACACTTTGGGTACGAATCATAAAAATTCAGTCCTATTAACGATTTGAATTAAGGCCAATCACTATGACAAGAACATAGCAAACGAATAAAATGTGGGGCGGCCAGACTGAATAAACATGTGTAAAAAAACACGCATAAGTTACTTGGGTAAAGGGTCCTCAGTGATGTGACTTTAACAAAATCTAGTAAAAACACTTCTCCCAATAAACGTGCTTAGAGCTAGCTTTGGAGAACTTACAACGTCATTTACGACATTTGAAAACACGTGTCTTGCTGTGCAATATTGAAACTGAATGCCTTAAAAACTTTTGCCACGCTCAACGTGACTAATTTTGAATTAAAAAATCAAATTGAAAAATTAGTGACGGCCGATTCGCACTCTTATATAAGACACGACTCAATCGAAGACAATTATAATCTGTCAAAATGAATAAGCTCGTACTATTCGCAATTCTCTTGTTAGGAGTTCTTTTCTTAGCCGTTAGTATTCTGATTTGAAATGAAAGGTTCGCTTCATAATTTGTTTTCTTTTTTTCAGGATCCGGCAGTTAGTCATGCAATTTCAAAACGGAGCCCCGATTCCTCCGAAATCTCAGAAGATAAAATGGTTAAGAGTTGGTTCTGGTGGATAGCAATATTGCTTGGTTAGTTCTCACTATGCTACACTAGATCGCTCCGTATTTCTTAGGTGTTGGTATAAAATCTAAGAATATTTATTAATGTTGCCAGAGTGAAATAAAAAAATATTATTTAAAACATTTTTTTCGTTCTTGTTTGATCTTTCTTACGTTTAGATAAAGAATTTGTAGATGATGTAGCGGTTTGAAACCAAAATATATTAAGTTTTGAACTTAAACTCTCTCTTTGGAAGCGCTTGTAATCGATGCGGTTTTCTGAATCCAAAATGTTGACATATCTCCTCGTTTTATGGTCTCCGGACTTGCATTCCATTGTTTTGGTGCCTGGCCACTTATGGATGGTTTCAAATCACTATGCAATTAGAAAACTGCACAGAGAGAGCATGGAAATATTTGGCACACCTTTGCGTGGAATGGAAACTTTCTCCATTTCCATTTTATCATTTCTTCCATTGACATTTTATCACACAGATTTTTATTTACAGTACCAAACGGATAAGGGTGTGTTTTTCCTGTGCGTTATATTTTTGACAAAATTTATTTACATCCTGCAATAAATGTTAAAATAATAAAAAATACCCTTTCTTGTGTTTTAGCCAATTATTGCAGTAGGTAATTAAGCTGAAATATCCCTCTTTTTTTTCAAAGCATTTTTATTTTATTCCTTAATTTTTCTTACTTGCTAGTCAAAAACGCTTAAAGCTAGCTTAATTAACTTAACTAGGTATGTATTAACTTAATTACTGGCCCTCTTCGGGCGCTCTAAGCTAAACCTAATAAGTTAAAAATATGCCTTTCCACTTAATACTTATTTTAATTTTAAGTTTTAACAAGTTAATATCAGAAAACTAAGAAAACTAAGAAACAAAAACTTAGTGAATGGACGTTTTTTATGTTTTTTTAAAACTAGACCTAAATACTAAACTACAAACTAATCTTAAACATAAAATCTTAACCTAACTTAAAATAACATTAAAACTACTTACACTACCTTAAACTATGTAAGCCAGCCAAGGCTAACAGGACATGCTTTTCAATTTGCCTTAAGGGCACTGAAGTTGAATACTACAAAACGACTGAGTTTTACTCGCCGTTTAGCCACCAATAGTGTCCGCTCTGTCGAGGTCTGATACCGCCCCACTAAACCTAAGGGTCTCCGCTGAGCTTATTGCGACGTCTTGGTTATAGTTGACTCGCCCGTCCACAGTTTTTCGGGCCACGTGGAAGATTAACGGCACCGCTTATCTATCCTGGACCAAACCTTTTCTATCTAAATAGAGAAACGCTTCAGGGGGAATAAGGCCGTTAAGGCGCACAGTCTCATGGTGCATATCATTGGGGTAAAAAGCCCCGGAGATCAAGTTGTTGGTCCGGGTTGTTGAAGTCATTGCTCTTGCAATGTGACTTCGAATAAGCTTTATCAAAAAGTTATCCACTCTGATCAGGTTGGCCACGTTGTACAGGACTTCATTGCTATAGAATTTTTTTTTACTCAGACTCTGGAGTTCTATATTAATGGAGACAAGCCCAAAGACATCGTCTCTCGAAAGTCCGAATCTTTTCCATTAAGCTTGTTCCGACGTTGAACCAAACGGGACATCCATAGGCAAGGACAGGCCGAATAAGGGACGTGTAGCAGATCACCTTTACCTTGGCATCGAGTTGACTGCTGTGAAACAGTCTCTTTGTCAAGGCAAAAGCCGCTTGGGCTCGGGCTAGAGCAGTATCTATATGTTTGTTTAAATATAGATACTGATCCAGCCAGTTCCCAAGATATCTGACAACACTTCGATTCGCAAGTGGCTGCCCATAATGTCCAACGATTGCGAACATTCGCCACTTCTTTCTAGTATTTCTAGAAGCCCTAGACAACGGAGTCCTGAACAAAATAGTCTCGCACTTTTGGAAATTGATCTTCAACTTCCAATCGTCGCAATATTCCTGAAGAATCTTTTCGAAGTCTCATTGCAAAAGACTAACGAAAAGCTCGATCTTCGAACTTGATCTGTATGCGATCAAGTCATCTGCGTACGCTATAGAGTGGCGGAGATCCTACAAGATCACTTATGAAGATCGTCAATAAAATCGGCAAAATAACTACACCCTGTTGTAAACCGTTGTTTATTTCAAAAGTCCCAGCAGACGTTACACTGCCATTTTTCACAATAAACTGTCTGCTGGTGAGCATATCTAAGATTATGTACAGTAGCGATTTGCTTATGCCGAGCTGGTCAAGCTTGAGAAAGAGCCCCTGCAAAGGCCTTCTCCAGGTCAATCAGCAAGGCACCCGTGCATTGTTTCTTACCTTTGTTCCATTGGATATCTGATACCAGTTCAGACGCGGCGTGTACGCAATCATGCCCCGCTCTGAAACCGAATTGGTTATCTGGAATAATATTTTTGTCCACAACCCACTCAATCAGGGCTCTATTGATCACTTTTTCAAATACTTTACTGATGTTAGGAAGAAGACTTATCGACCGGAGATTTGCCGGATTGGATGTGTCTTTGTTCCGTTTAGGAATGGGTTGCACTACCGCTGTCTTCCAATGAGATGGATAATGTGCATTATTCATCAAATTATTAAACAGGATAGTGTAAATGTCTACCGCTTCTGGAGGAAGGTGTTTAAGAACAATGTTTTGTATTTCGATTCCCACAGATTTCTTACTTCTCAGTGAACCGAAGATAACCAGAAGACCTTCCTTTGAAATATACGGAGGATACACCCCTTCATTTGCGATGACATCATTTGCCAAATTATCGTTATTGAACATGGTAAAACCAATGTCCTCCGATCACCAGCGCTCAATATTATTTTGAAGGTCGGAGTTGTGTACGAGGACGCGATCTTCCAAGATATGGTTCGGGCGAGTGCTAACATTCACCTTATACACATCTTGAAAGGTCGCGCCTATTACTTCAACTTTCTCCTGGAGATCTTCGATCACAAAAAAGTTTTCATCTTCGATCGCTTCTACCGGATCTATGCCTGCTGTTACAAGTACTTGTTCGTTGTCTGTAGTTCAGGGGAGCTTAAGACACGGAAGCTCATTCTGAATTTTTCTACGGAAAAATTTATTAAGTTTCGGGAACATACTGGGGGTTGGTAGCTTTAACAGCCCGAAATTTTGTAGTCTAATGCGAATTAATTGAAGCACGATAATTGCTGCAGGTTCTTAAGCTATGATTTCAGTGTTCTAACATCCGAGTTTTGTGGGTCAGTAAAACGTCTGTACAGTTGTTTAAGCCTTGTCAGTAGCCGACTCTTTTGTCTGTAAAGAGCGTCGATCGTAGCGTTGCAGTAAATGTTAATATTGTCAGTTAGATCGTACTTAGGAATTGTTCTGTCCATTGTTTGCTTTATGGTGTCATCCATCCGATTAAGGTAAGTGTCAGTATTCTCGTTCGACAAATTCCTATTGGATGGTGGGTTGAGCTGGTTTGAGGAGAGTGCTCTTGTCATCGTTCAGGACAAGCGTGTCCGCCGCGTCCTACTGTAATTGTAAGAATGTGTTTAAACACACTCCTCCAGCTCCGCAATCTCGTTGGGAATCGTTACAACGGCACTAAATCCGCAATGGTCGCTGTCACACACGAATGTGTGAAGACAGTTTATTGTTTGTCGGTCTATGTCAGTTATCTGTATCCGTTCGTCAAATAGCATAAGATCAATGTAAGGGTCGCGTTTAAATCGAGTCGATACTCGACACTATTCTGACCCCACCAATTGAATAGTAGGTTCCCTCTAGTGTTTGGTGAATGATTTCTCCAATTGCTATGTTTGGCGTTAAGATCTCCGGCCATGAGGTAATAATTCTCCTCCGAACCCAGACGTTAGTATTGAAAAAGTGTCTCGAGCTCTGATATAAAACAGGTTTGTTGAGTAGCTTCAGTTGCATAGGCTGCGATCATATACAGCCTCTTCCCACTACGGAGGGGGATGCATATGATGCAAACCGCTAGCACCTGGAATCTACGCACTTCACCACTGTATATAACCTTATAACGCAGATTTTTTTTAAAAAAAGATAGCGACGCCACCAGCTTCGTTGGAGTTGGGTCTGTCTCTTCTTATAATGCTATACTGACTGTGCCTCAACTTGTGCCTCTGAGAAAGCTTGTTTTCGCTAACCAGAAGAACATCAGGGCTTCGGTCTTCTTACAACTTGAAGAGCACAGCTCTTCGCTCGATATTTATTAGCGAATTTACAATCACTGAAAGGATTTTTAAGGGTTTCTCCACCAGAGAACACATTACGACTGGAGGCGCGTAAGACTCGGCAGCAGAGTGTAGAAACGATCTACGCGTGTCGCCTGTTCTTGTATTTGCTGTTGCAGCTGACTAATTTGCCCCTGAATAGAAAGCAAAATAGCCAGCAGATCAGCATCACCACTAGGTGCTCCAGGTCGTGAGGCCTGAGGAGCAACCTTTTGTGCTTGTTGTACCGTACTCCTCTGACCGGCCGCCATTTGGGCGTAGGTCACATTGGGAGTTACGGCTGGTGTTTTGGGAACAGGTGGGCGCTTGACCTCCACCTGCTGTTGGCGAGCCAGGTTAATTTTCCTAGCATATTAGTACCTTGGACAACCCTGATAGTTAGCGGTGTGTCCCGAGTTACCACAAAGAATACACTTCAGAGACGTGGTATCAGCAATCCTATTCTTACCAAGAGGACATTCCTCTGCACTGTGGTTCAATGCACACTTAACGCACCGAAACTGCATTTGACAGTTCGCAGCGGCGTGCCCGAACCTCTGACAGCGAACACATTGTAAAATGTTGTCGCTGCGATTTAATTTTTCCCAACTTATGCATTGATAATCTAGGACTTTTATTTTCCTAAGACTATCTATTTTGCTGTTGGGAGTTAGCTGGACCAGGAAGAACGGCAATTTCCGAATCTCCCTTCGGGCCTTTGCTGTAGTGAAAGGCTTAACACTAACAAACTTAAGCTCCTGAAGGAGCTCCTCGGGATCGGTGGACGAATCTAAGCCGCGAAGGAGCATTGTCTGCAAACGCTCACTTTTGGGGGTGAAAGAGAAGAACTCAGTCGTTGTTTTCTCTAGTAATTGTTTAATTAATTTATGGTGCTCCACTGTGAAGCATTGGATAGCATGCCTATCTTAACTAAGTCGTTTAATAATGAAATTATCGCCTAGGGCCGACTTACATATATTGATGGTGTCCTTAAGCTCCATCTTGAAGGTATTTATTGGAGGCACCTTTGGCCTCGCTGTCGTCTGCTGCTGCTGTTGTTTCTGCTGTTGTTGTTTCTGCTGCTGTTGTTTCTGCTGCTTTTGCTCCTGCTGCTGCTGCTTTTGCTCCTGCTGTTGCTGCTTTGGCAACACTGAATATTGCTGCTTGGCCAGCTGTGGTTGTTGTTGTTGTTTGTCTAGCGCTGGTATTTGGCTTATTTCTGCCAGTTGTTGTACATTTTTTTGCGCGCTTGTACTTGCTGCTGCCTGCCGCTCCCTTTCACGACGAGCCGTTTGTTTGGCCTTTACGGCTTTTAACAACGACTCGGGTTGGCAGATCTCATCGTCTTCGTCATCAGTTTCGGATGCCGCTAGAGACATGAACATGTTCCGTTGGCGCCCGATCCCTCGCTTCCGTCTGCAGCTTTTCAACCGAAGACGATAGGGTCGGGCGCTTTACGAGGTTTAGAGTCGGTTTTGCCCTTCTCCTCCTCGTTCCAGTCTCCGATGAAGACGACAACGGCGGTGGCGGCTTTGGGTCAGGCAATGCCTTCCCCGCTCCTCCTCCAGGTTGGTGAGGCGACGACTGTCGCTCACTCATTTTGTTTATTTGTTAATGTATTATAATTTATAACAATAATAATAACGAAATTATTAAATATTTATTTGCCCCGGCTGGGTTTCGAAACTCTAACGTGCGGATCAAGAGTCCGACACACAACCACTGCACCGGCTGGTTAGTTATCAGCGCAGTAGCAAAATTAACACTTAAAAAATACTTTCACTGGTTTCACTCCAAAGTCGAAACACTTCTTACTCCTATGAAGGTCTGTGAACGACTCAGTCCGACACACAGCTACTGTACCGGCTGGCTAATTAACAGCACAGTAGCAAAAAGAACACTTGAAAAAAAATTCACTGGTTTCGCTATCAAAGTCGAAACACTTGTTGCTCCAGTAAAGGTCTGTGAACGACTGATATACTATATAGTACATGAACCTTCTTCCATGTTGTATGTGCAACACTGTGCAACCCGGACACTGCGGATTGAAAGAGTAGACCTTTTGTATCTTGGGGAGTTTGTTTAGGCTAACAGACATTCTATCCTTCTGATGAAAGTCAGAATGTCTTAAGCATTGGACTGTCTAATGTCCAATGGGGAGTAGATCTCTTTGAAGAGGATTCGCCTTCTAAACCAAATTAGAGCTGGACATTCACAATGAATGTGTACAGCCGTTTCGTCGTCTTCCAAACAGAGTCTGCATTCGGTGGTTGTATTGAGCCCTAGTTTGGTTAGATGTGATCTCAAGCAGCAGTGGCCTGAGAGGAAGCTCACGAGCTTTCTAATATTCTCCTTGCTGAGTTTAAGGGTTTCTCTGTAAGAGAAAGCATTTTTTAGGAGTTTAGATTGTCTAAGTCCAGGAAGATTTCTCCAGTGGGCAATGTGAAGCTCGTTTTCCTACTTATTGGTCAGACCTGTGGCCGTAGTTCAGCTTACGCCACAGAACGGTTCTGCACCAGTGAACGCGGTTTTAGAACCAGCCTGCGATACCATGATGACCTGGAACCCATCCTAACCTTACTTTGTTACGTCGGGCTAGGGATTGTAAGGCTTTGTAGCAGCTTTTGCCACATTTTGATTCCATAAGATTAGATAACAGTGCCTTGAGCGCTGCTTGGTTGTCTGAATATATTAGAATTCTAGCCTCTTTATGGCCTTTTGCAAGGTGTACTGTGGCATAGGATTCCATGGCTTCTAGTTCAGCCTGGAAAACACTTGGATGTTGTTCCATGGGTATGGAGATTTTAGTGTTGAATTTATAGATACCGGAACCTACTCCATTTGCCATTTTGGAGCCATCGGTATACCAGATTAAGTTTCTGGGCTCGGAGGCAGGTGAGTTGCACGACCATTGATCACGGTTAGTTATGTCTACCTCAAAGAGACGCCCAAAGCAGTATGTTGCCTTCATACAGTCTGGGATCGAGTAGAACACGTCTTTTTAAGGTGTATGTGCATAAGTTTTCATCCTCATTTGATGACTCAAAAGTAGGTATAAGATTTTAGTCCGTTTCATAATGCATCCTTCCTTCATCTGCAAAACCGATTTTCCTCCGAATAAAGTCATTTCGTGTGTGGAGGCCCAATGAACATGAAGGTAAGATGACAAACGGAGACGATGCATTCATGTTCCATGTACTAAATTTAACGGGCACCCTGAAAATTTTTGCCTGAGACACGGCAGCCTTCCACTCTCATCGACACGGGCACTCTGCGTTCAGCTATCCAGACAAAGTGCTTTGGAATCTACGTTCGCTTGATCGTGTGACTCGAAGATCCACTTTGCTGGAGCATTATTGTCCATTCGCTCGATGTAGCTGAGCCAGTGTACGACTTGATACAGCTCATAGCGTTCGCGGTTATATCTTCTAATCCGTTCGCCCGCCTGGCATACTGGAACAAAAATTCGACGAAGAATTATTTTCCCAACAATATTTAAAATCTGCTTCCTGCTTATCATCCCGTACTCGGCTCCATATAACAGAGCTTACAGAATCAAAGTTTTGAAGAGCATACATTTCGTCTTCCGAGTTATGAGTTTTGAACCCTAGGGTGAGTCAGGTGTCACTCGTGGAGTTGATATTTAGTCCGACGTAGGTAAACTCCTCAAGCATCTAGAAATTTCTGTTGCCAACAGTGACATTTTGTACTATGCGGTGAACAGATGCTTCTTTGTTTGTAGCCAACTCGTTTTGTCCTTGTTTACTTCAATGCCAACTCGTTTCGCTAGTGGCTTCTGTGTAAACACTTGCCCTGCGCACTATCTGCTCCAGCATGAGATTGAAGAAGTCACATGATAGCCAAAATCGAATGCATGTTTGGAATAGTTCGGAGGAATTGTTTCCAAATTGCACGTAACAGAATTTATCCGAGCACAGGTCCAAGAGATGTTCTTAAATTCGTAAAGATCAGCAATTGGTTCACAAATGAGCTCGTTAAAGTGAAAGGTTTCACAGTAAATCTTACGTACTCCGAATGCAAATAGAATGGGTATTTAGTTATCACCATCGAACCTTATTAAACCAAAGCTAACGTTCATATTAAAATGACGGTAATAAGGTTTGGGCTGTCCAAATCGCACAAGAATTTTTTTTTTATCCCAAAGTCTACGAGCATACTCTTTGTCCGATTTTAACATCATCTTTAAATACATAAGTCTGCAGTTTGATTAGGTTAGTTTGCAAGGTGTTGAGGGAAAAAGAATTTCTCTCGCCTTGTCCTTCAAAATATTCAGTTAAGCTTTTTCTAAATCAAATTTTCCAATTATTTTCATCCTCCATTTTCGATTTCATTCACTCGAACCGGAACTGTGCACAGTTCTAATGTACGTCACCTTGGCTGACGAGATTATACACAATCATGAAAACGTGAGCATTGCAAAAGCTCTCAGCGAAAATTGCATATTGATGTGATGCTTTGATTTTTCTTTTAACCCAACAAAACCCAGTCCATTGGAATTTACAAACAAGCAACGAATTTACAATCGTCCGGTGTTAACTAGCCAAATCACGTCTCATTTGCTATCCACCTGTGAAGTAAAAATAACACCACTAACAACAACAATTGTGCCGTCATCATGTTATGTTACATTGGAATGCTTATACTCGTACTATTGTTAGTTTAAAACCACCTTGCATACCTGAGCACAAAACCATGATACATACCAACAACAGCAAGTTGATCTGAAAATTGCTCAGCTTCCAATGTTCCGACAGTAGTCCTGTAGGGATGCTATCAGAGTGTCATGACTACACAGCGCCTTCTCCTTCTTTCTGCATTGATTTGATGACTGGGAAACAGTTTCCTCCGTGAATCTGCGTTGCGTGCTCGGCAAAGTTTACAGTATACAGGGTTAGATGTATTGCTACAAAAAAGGATATCCATTAAAGTTGTCCACGCCCCTTAACTCCGGTGCACAGAAAACGTGCAATATGTGAGAAATTTTGCTCGGAGATTGTTCTTCGTTTGCTTAACAAGTTAAAAAATTAAAATCATTGTGAACCAATGAAATGGCAAAATATGTAAAAATGTTTACATTTTTTGTAACGCTGTTTGCAAGAAAATATTAAATTAATGACAATAGGAACTTCAAGAGGTAAAAATCCTTGGGAAGATGGACTGTTTTTTGTAATGCTCGCTACATGTCTTAAGCCCGCAGAAAACGACATACTATAGAAATCGTTGCATGTACATGCGGGCCTGACGTCACACAAGAATCCTGCATTGGGGTTAAATAATCGTTGTACGCATCTTGTGATCGAATGATGTTGCATGCGAAAATATCGGTTGTACACGGCATGTAGAATACGTCTCAAAACGTCGTTGGAAACATGGACATGGAAACTATTCGCATGTATTTTTGCATACGTCGTGCGCTCATGTTGCGCTAGTACATGACATGCAAGACGGTTCGCATGCGTAGAGTTCTGGGAACAACAAAAAAAACAGCAAGAACATTGGGTCCTTAGTACACGACATGTATCCACGCGAATATATTTTTTCGCTGCCATGAGTACACTTGAAGTGTGTTTCAGTATGCTATTTTGTACAATTTTTATATGTCGAAAAAGAACCGGAAAAGATTGCTATTTTGGCAACAAATCAAATTAAAAATGCCAAAAAAAAACTGAGTACAGTGAGCATTATAAAGCCCAAACTTTAAAGGAGGTGTATTTGAGTGATAGGGTTGAGCGGGCCAATTCGATTACTTGCTAGGTAATTCAAAAATGTGATGCCATTGAACGAGTAGATTTTGTGCTTGATACCGTCTTGTGCTGACAGAACGAGATTGGGGTGGGCTTTGTACATTAGGATGGATCTATTTTTGCATCCTTTTTAAGGTAGGTTTCTGCTGTTTTTTTTTGTGGGCTTCAGATAAGAAGATAATTATTGTTAAGAAAGTTGTTTTAATGGTAGATAAACATGAGGGCAAAAAATTAAATTTTCGTCATCCGGATTTGTCTTCCGCTTCCATCGCGGATGAGGACCGCTCGGACGATCTGAGTTTGGCCGTCGCTGATCCTTTTAATTATAAATTTTTTAACTGAAAGTTTATTTTAATACTCTTTATAAAGAATACTACTCTTTATAAAGTCCCACCAAACATAAATACCAAGCCTTCATATGTTTGTGAAATAAATGGCCAAAAATTGTTTGTTGTTCTATAAAAAATTCACATAGAAATCTTCGTGCTCGGAATAATAGGTTGATTTTGCTACGGAAGCCCAGAATTCGTACCTACTAGATCCACGTGAGGAACGAACATTAAACTGTAGAAAGTATATATGACACACATTTGAAAACCATCAGATAATCATTTTAATTGGAACTCGTTGGCATTAGTATGGTGTCAGTCGTTAAAATATGAATATAAAATTTTGCTTATCTATTATTAAAGGGATTGTTCTTCGCATGAAATCTAAAAAAAACAACTTTTTAATTGTTTTATCATTTTTTAACAAAATAAATCCATTCTGGCCACGTCCTAATGCTTGAAACATTCTTCTCATGTGAAATACATGCGACGGTACGAATTCGTGCTCTCCGGATTGAATTGTTATTTTAATTTTGGCTGATTTTATTTAAAATGTTTTCATTTTCGTTCGATCGTTTTCTTGAATACGATTATATTTTGACAAATATATTTAATTTCATTTTCAGAATATTGTTTGTAATTGCATTTCCAAATGTAAAAATAAATTATTAAAAATTTAATTTGTTTCTCTATTTTAATAGCTTTGTAAGTAAAACGCCTGTATAAAAGAATGCAAAAATGTGTGTAAGGACAGGGCCAAGTCAGGCAAACGACGTTATTAAATGTATGATTAGTAGTAGAATTTATTAGAACAAAATAAGGAAAAAAATACACATTAAAAATCTCTTGCTTTGAAAAACAAGACATTTCAAATTTACGTAAACAATATTAACTCGATTAAAACAATTACAAAGGTATTTTAGCGACATTCCGGTACTTACCGCCACATGATTGTGACTTTTAGGCGAAAATGGTCATCTGGTGGTTACGTTACGTTAAATAGGCGGCAGGGGTATACATAAAAACGTTATTGCGCGTTACATGAGAGGAAGGGAGCGCGTCAAAAAAATCGCTTCCAAATTTAAATTTACCGAATTTTGTTGTAAAATGGGCAAGAAAAAACAAATGTTTGCCAGGCAGGTTGCCCGCACCAGAGTTTGGCTTTTGATTGCAGAATTCAAATCGTCGTTTCGATACAAACATTGCGAAAGACCGCTTATGTGAACTCCCTGTCCAATGTATTTTCGAAATTATTTCTATGACCTTTTACGATGCACTGCTCGGAATATAAAAGCTTGGTTATGTTTTTGTCGTAAAAGTTAAAAAAATACACCTTCCGAGGTGGGGACATAATCAGCATCAGATCTCTTTCTTTCTTGAAAAAAGATGGCTCCAAGTGGATGACATTCAGTCCATTTTTCTCTGGAGATTTTGATAGTTGTTTCCAGACAGATTTAATACCATATACGAGTAGGGCAATTTTCTTCATTATTTCATGTGTCAGTGTTGTAGACTTAATTCGGATTCATGAAAAATTAAAAAGATTTATAGGACTTACATTTCTGAAATAATTTTTCAATTGCTGCCGTAGAAATGTGAATCGAGAAATATAGAAAGCAGAACATGATAATATCAAATGGGCTCAACTGAATACTGTTTAAGTCTTTTCATTAGTCTTTATTGTTCAGAACTAACTTAATTTAGTCAATTGGCTAATTGTTGAAATTTTTGGAATTAAAATTGAACAAAAAAAACTTATATGAATTTGTCCAGAAAATTATGAACGACAGTGTATTTATCTAAATGTTTTTTTTTATCTGATGTGTTAGTTGAATAATATAGATTTTATTTATTTTGAACTTTTTTTTAATTGAAAAACTAAATTGATTTGAGGAAGTGAAATTGTCGCTTTTTAACAGTTTTTTCGTCAAAAAATTTTACAAAAAGCTTTTCAGCTCTTCATTATGTACATACGCTTCGAACGAGTTGGGTTCGATAGCTTGATTTGTTCTCGAGTTAGGCTTGACGAAAAAATCCGCACTAACGTGCGTACACACACACGCGGGCATCTTTCTAAAAACAATAGAATCCAACTCTCGGTGCCTCGAACTGTGAACATGTGTTTATTTTGATTTCCGAACAACAAACCCTCTACAAGAACTTCCAAATGGGAAGTTAATAATATTTTCAGTCTCGTGTTTTGTTCAGCAAATCCAAAACTTATGTATTGTTTATCTGAAGCCTGCTTTTTGATTTTAATTAAGTGAAAATATTTTCAATTGTTGATCGATTAAACGTTATGCAACTCATTTTCATTCACAATATGTTCGTACAAACATTGTTCAACGTACAACAGTTCAACACCGAAGGCATTAATAAGAATATGGTATGCCTTGCGTATGGAATAACAAATAAATGAGATTCTACATGCATGAACATATGTGTGCGTATGGATATATAATTATATATTTACTGCAAATGAATTACACCCGACTTGTACATATTTAGAGAGCTTAAGCCGGCCACCTTTTGTGTGTGGCCGTTAATTACGAATTGGATGTCGTTCAATCGGATATTGTTTTATTACAAGCCGCAAGGACAAAATTTACTTAGTTTCGTTCAGATACGACATAAGTCCTGGCTATCGGGCTGGGAGTCCCCAAACTCAAAACATAAGTACATAAGGGGCTTGGTGACCGTCACTAGAATAACTTCAACCGGTTGATAAGTTAATTGAAAATGTCGTCAAAGAGCGACGACAACGTTGGCAAAGCATTTGTAATTAAGGGTCAATAGCAAGCACATTGTTTTATTTACACCGCCGTACATTGAGGGTATTTGCCTTCAAAGAGTGCGAGTAAAACTTTTTTTATTCTAGTGAAGTGATATTTGCTTGAAACAATTTTTATTAAGTTTATTTAAGTTTCAAAGGATGCGTCAAAACATGGGATGAATAGTTTGTTTTTGTAATATTTTTATGCAACTTTATAGTCAAGCGTAAAAGTGGAATGAAATATAGATCATTTAAAGTTGTTCAGTGAATTGTGCCTAAGATTCTTCTTCATCAATACATTCATTATCTGTTCGCTTTCATTGGATATTTAAGAAAATATTGACGAAACAACAACAACGACTTCTTTTTTATAAACGACTTCTTGACATCTTTAGCTGTCAGATGATACTAAAAATGTAACCGAATAACAATGAATAATATTACAAATGGACCACATAAAAATTTATTAAAAAAACTAACATATGATCTGAGAAAATCAAATTTATATGAATAGCTTAACAATAAAGTACATACCTGCAGCTGAACCTTCTATGATAAAAAAAGTCAAAAATTTTGGGCGACGTAATCGAGCTTTATGTGATATTAAAAAAGAGAACCGTAAAAAATATTACTTTCGCGAACTGAGATAAAATATACAAGAAAACTTAGAAAATTAATAATTGTGCAAAAAGAATATATTTAACTTTTAAACTACCTTAATATAAACCTTAGCGTACTAACTTAATCTATCTCTATACCTAATCTACTCTATATACATATTTTGTTGTTAACTTAACATACTTTATGAACTATGTAAGCCGGCCAGGCTTTAATTTAGTTGTAAAGTACTTTAAATCACTTTAAAGCATAAGAAAAATTTTTATTTTCTTTTTTACGTATGTGAATTCTATTACGCCGGCGATTCCTCTCCTTCATTGAGACACCAAAAATGTGTGTGCTGTCTTAAAACATCCTCCTTGTCGTGGACAGATACCGCCCTACTATACCGGAGACTCTCCGCTGAGGTGCCAGCGACGTCTCCGTTGTATACAAGGCGCCTATCCACACTTTTCCGGGCAAAATGAAAGAAAAACAACCGCATTTTTATTCTGAATTAGGCCGTTAATGTCAAGATAGAGTAACGCCTCCAGTGGAATAAAGTCGTTAAGGCGCACTGACTCGTGGTACATGTAGTTGGAGAAATAAGTCCCAAAGATCAGGTTGTTGGCGGAGGTCATTGCCCTTACAATATGTCTCCGAATAAGTTTAATCAGAAAGTCATCTACTCTAATTAGGTTGGCCTCACTATACAGGCCCTCATTAGGGTAGAATTTTTTGTACTTAGACTCCTGAATTCTATATAAGTGGAGACAAGCCCTAAGACATCGTCTCTCGAAAGCCCGTATCTCTTCCATTAAGCTTGCTTTCACGTTGAACCATACTGGACACCCATATGCAAAAACAGGCGGGATGAGGACCATGTAGCAGACCACCTTTACCCTGGCATCGAGTAAGCTGCTATGAAACACTCTCTTTGTCAAGGCATAGGCTGCTTTGGCCATGGCCAGAGCAGCATCTACATATATGTTTGTTAAAATATAGATACTGATCTAGCCAGACCACAAGAATTTAAGGCCAGCCTTTATAGGAATGTGTGCCATTCCATAAGTCATTGTGATTATTTTTCATATAAACGTGTCTCGCGATAAGGGACAAAATAAATAGAATCATGTTGTTCCTGAAAGGGCTGCCATTTGTCATACATTTTGTAAGCTCTGCACAATTTAACATGGTAACGTCTGTTAAAAGATGTCTGAAGGGAATAATAAAGAATAAGAATATTCTGTGTGCCTGTCTTCTTGTTTCCTGGTGGCTCGAATTTGACAACTTTTAACGTCTAAATGCAAATTTTAATAATTTTTATGAGTTTAGTAGAACATTCTGTGAATCGAAAAGAAACGGTCAAATATGAGTTTGATTCACGCTATCAGTACTGCTTATAAAACAAGCATTGTAAGTGACAGTGTTACTCATAGAGTAATACCCACCTTGTTATGGTCATCATTTAGCATGGTGTTAGTCGTTAGAAAACATAAACAAAATAAAGCCTAACACAATAAACAAATACACAGTTTAACAAATATTTAAAAAAAAAATTATTAACAAATGTTACATTATAAAAAAAGTATATTAAACAAGAATATTGAATAAAAGACAATAAGGACGGACACGTCCAAAAAGTTTTTGTTTGAGTTCCAGTTTACTGGAAACAAAATCGAACATATGACAGTTTGCATGCGCTTCTATTGACAACCGAGTTGCATCCGTAATTCGTACGGTGGTATTTTATTTCAAATATGTTTGAGTTTCTAAAAAGACAACACCAAAATTTACTTTACTGCAATAAGCTGATGTAAAAACACAATATCACAATCTTCCCGATGTTTTTGCAAAGAATCAAGGCGGATAAGTGGCTTAGTTCAAGAATGCATACATTTTCGAAGCCACACATCTTCGTAAAGCATTTTGGTAAAACCAGCTTGTTCATCAATAGAGAGTCTATCTTCGTTTCTGCGAAAACAGAGTCTATAGAACGTTTATCCGAACTTGGACATATCTTTGTGTATGGCCAAATGTACACCAGCAACGATTTGTTTGGGTGAGAGAAGCTTCTCTTGTTTTAAATGAGTGAAACAATTTTCTGAGATCGACATTGAGCAAAGAAAACGCTTCAGCTCTGTTGTGCATAACGTCGGAATCAATGAACAAAATTACTTACAACAACAATTGTATCGAAGTAACAAGCTTTTATAACTGAACTGAGTTGATTACTTTTGATTGTTTGTCTGTCAGTGCAATCAAGATTATTTAATCACGTTAACAAAATGTACTACTGTGTCCAAAAAATAAGGTGACATTGTATTTATTTTGAAAATTCTTTATTTATTCTTCCAAATCAATTTCATCCCCTTCAAAGTAATCCCCTCCCGATGCAATGCACTTATGCCAACGGATTTTCCAATCTTTGAAACACTGGTTGTAGTCACTTTCCGGGATGGCCTTCAGTTCCGTCTTCGCTGTGGCTTGAATCTCCTCTATCGTATCAAAACGGTGTCCCCGGAGCGGTCTTTTGAGCTTGTTGAACAGCCAGAAGTCGCACGGCGCCAGATCAGGTGAATACTGTGGTTGCGGAACGATATGGGTTGAGTTTTTGGCGAAATGATCACGAATTACGAGTGCGGTGTGGGATGGTGCATTATCGTGGTGTAGAAAGCAAGAATTGTCTTTCCACAATTCCGGCCTTTTTAGGCGGATAGCGTTACGCAAACGACGCATAACGTTCAAATAATATTCCTTGTTGACTGTTTGGCCGGTTGGAAGGAATTCATAAAGCACAACACCACGATAATCGCAGAAAACAGTCAACATGACCTTGATTTTTGAGCGACTTTGGCGCGGTTTTTTTGGTCTCGGCTCTCCTTTGGCACGATATTCGCTCGATTGATCGGTTGTTTCGGGGTCGTGAGCATAGATCCAAGTCTCATCGCCAGTTATAATGCGTTTCATGACATCCTGGTAGTCGGAAAGCATTGTTTCACACACTTCAACGCGACGCCTTTTTTCCAAAAAATTCAATGTTTTCGGTACCAGTCGAGATTTGACGCGCTTGAGGCCCAAAGCATCCTTCAAAATGGTATTGACTGAGCCTTTCGATAAGCCAACTTCATCAGCAAGGTCTCTAATCGTTAATCGATGGTTTTTCAAGACCAAATCTTTGATTTGTTGGACGTGAGCTTCATCGGTTGAGGTTGATGGTCGCCCAGAACGCTCTTCGTCTTCGACACGTTCACGGCCGGCTTGGAAATCACTATACCACTAGTACATTATTATGTAAGTAGCACACATTACCCCGTGTGTACATGACTGAGCTTGGATTAGCTCAAAAATATACCAAAAATGATTAAATCCAACGAAATTTTTGGATTGCAAAAATAATGTAGGGGATGACAATTGTAGAGGCAAGGGCGGCAAAAACTGCATGTCCTTTACCCTGAAAATTTGAAAATCCGCCACTGGAGGCCGGTCTTCCAGGAGAAGATTTAAGATTTTTATCGTTACTGGTAGGAGGACGTTTATATCTGCCTTTGACGGGCTTAACTAAGTCATTCGCATCTGCTACTAAGTACTTTTTTCGTAAAATTCTCTGCAAATTGGCTCTGTCAAGTTTTTCCAAAGTAAGACTCCACGATCCTACGGTTGAGTGTATCGTCAACCAATTCTGTGTCCTTGTAATTGCTCTTGTTCTCTTAAAGCTTTCTTTATTGATATGGGAATGTCATTTTCTTTATTTTTTCGGAATGTATTTCTTGCGAAACTGAGTGAAACCTGAAAAATGCACCATTGCAGATATTATCCCACTCTGTCATGTTAATTTGTAGATTCTTTTCATTCACAATTCCATATCACAACCTATCCGGTATATTGGTGGTCCTGATTAACATGTCACATTTTCCTGTCCAGCAGGGTAAACGAGGTCACTTTTTTCTCTCTGCTCAGTCTCGAGACTTTATTTAAGCAATCAATTGACTCAAAGTTCTTACGCCAATAAGGTTCTTTGCGCTAATTGGGTGGTCCGATAATAGGGCGCAACCCTTCAAGGTCAGCAGCTAGATTGTGAAGGATTGGAGGTTAACGTTTTCTTTTTTGATTTTATTCAATTCAATTTCGATACCTTATAAGGCTTTAAAACCAAATAAATTAAAGTACGACTTGACATCGCTCTTAAGAAAATTTTAATTGTGGTTTGGATTCTTTCATCTTAGACAGACTATCAAGAATATCAGTAACAGCTGACCGTTAATTCCAATTTTGTTGTTCGTTTGTTTCTGCAGTTGATTGATTGATTTTATTTTGATGTAGATATGCCTCGTTCTTTGGCCCGTTTGCCAAATTGCAAATCACTTAACAGCTCGCGATACAAAAATTTGCCATTATCGTTGACGAGACTACCGATGCATCCACTGAGACCTGTTGAGTGATAATAGCTTGAAGATACTCGCATTTTGCTCTGATAATGCATTAGGAATGCCTCAATCTACATTCAATTGAATGCAGCAATCATAACCTGCATATATGCTTTTCGGCTGCATGCAAACATGTTGTCATTGTTACGTGTTCTAAGTTCTATAAAAGTAACGTATGCGCCCTTTTCGTATAGTCCTAAGCGGCAAATGAATTTCAGGACATTCAGGAAACCTTGAAAGAGCATAAAATTTCAAGACATGCCCAAAGACGTTGGCTCTCACAAGAAGTTATAGTCAACATACATTTAGAACGATGGAGTCCATTGTATCAATATTTCACACTAGGGCCATTTGAAGTTGGACATTCGGGTAACAGTTAGACAGTTTACGACTTTTTCGTTGAGGAAGAAAACAGACTTTACTTATTATTTCTATCCTACTTATTGACAAATATAAATGCTCTTGATAAAAAAGGACTACAAATACATTTAATCCATTTTTTAATATGTAACTTATTACAGACTGTGTATCTCTTTCAGTAGACTTTACAAATGAATACTACCATTTCCTGCAACTTTGGAGTACAATTTGAACCTCATATTCAAAATGTTGATACGTAGGCTGCTAGATATATTTCTGGCCTAATAATGAAAATGCGAATATTTATCATCAAAAGCGGTTTTATTGTTTTTCAAAGTATTCACCAGCATGATTTATACACTTTTGCATGCGCTCAAACCAATTGTCGAATCACTTTTTCCACTCCGATTGAGACACCTCCAAAACATGGTTTTTGAACGCTGTTCTGGCGATGAAAGTCGTTGACCAGGCATTTTTTTCTTGATGTGCGGGAGTAAAAAGAAGTCATTGGGTGCCTGGGTCAAAAAGGCGCTGGTTTGAGCCGATGTGTGAGAGCTCGCATTCTCGTGTTCGTTTTTCGAAGACTTCAGGCAAACAAATTGTGGAGTACCACTCAGTATTGACCGTCCTACGTTGCTCAAGCGGAACAGTCGTATGTATGCTGTGGGAGAAATGCCCACGGATGCCTCTATCTCACGGCATGTCACATGACGATCTTGCATTATCAGTTCACGCACGGCATCAATGTTCTCTGGCACAACGGCCGTTTTTGGACGACCTTCACGGAATTCGTATTTGAGCGAGCGTCGGCCATGACTGAATTCATTTAACCAGTTTTTCACAGTGCTGTAGGATGGTGCTTCATCGCCATACAAAGATTTAAGTTCATCAATGCACTCTTAGTACTTGAGTATTTTTGTTTTATTATTCAGGTTGAACGTTTGTTTAATGTGCTTACAAAGTTATTCATTCATATATAGTATGTAGGTTTCAAGCGTTAATTTTTTTTTACATTCTTTATGTGATTTATGTTTATACGTAGGCTGCTAGATATATTTCTGACCTAGGCAACACTAAGTGTTGCCAGGTGCAATCTGACATTTCCATTGGAAAGTTTGACATTTTTTAGCACAACATGACTCAGAACGTGTTGTCATTTAATCGTGAATTGTTTTATTTACAGAGACTTGAAAAATTCATCTCGGCAAGAAAATGGAATTAACTCGTGAACACTTTTGTGCGATCATTTTTCACTGGCCGTAAAAAAGGTTTGTTCTCGTTGGATCCCTCAGAATTTGTTAATCGCTCAAAAAAGGCTCGTGTCGATTGGTGCAAAGAAATGTTAAAAAAAACTACGATCGCGGTGCTTCAAAAGACGTTTACATGATTGTCACAGGTGACGAATCATGGATCTATGCGTATTAGCCCGAAACAAAACAACAATCGACCCCGTGTTGGACTTCGAAGACAAGCCAAATCCAACTAAAGTTGATCGTAGAAGAAGCACTTCGAAGCAAATGGTCGCCTGTTTCTTCGGCAAAACTGGTTATGTGGCGACTGTTCCGCTTGAGCAAAGTAGGACGGTAAATTTTGAGTGGTACACCACAATTTGTTTGCCTGAAGTCTTCGGAGAAATTCGAAAAACGAACAAGAGAACAAGACGAATCATTGTTCACCATGACAATGCGAGCTCTGACACATCGGCTCAAACCAGCGCCTTTTTGACCGGCCAAAACGTCATCCGCCGTACACCCCTGACTTGGCACCCAATGACTTCTTTTTATTCCCGCACATCAAGAAAAAAAATGCGTGATCAACGATTTGCGTCGCCAGAACATGCTGTTGAAGCGTTCAAAAACCATGTTTAGGAAGTGTCTCAATCGGAGTGGAAAAAGTATTTCGACAATTGGTTTGAGCGCATGCAATAGTGTATAAATCATGCTGGAGAATACTTTGAAAAACAATAAAACCACTTTTGATGATAAATATTCCCATTTTCATTATAAGAATAACGCGAAAAAGAATACAATGTTCATATTCAACCAAAATGGGACACCTGTGCAAATGAACATTCCATAATTTATCTTTTCGGAATGGGAATCGAATCTTTTTGCAGTCAGGTCTGGTCACACTGTTCTTCGAATTCACTGCGAGACATCTCCTTAAGCCAAACTGTTAGATTCAGCTTGATTATCGTCATGTATTTTTTTTTCTGTTTTGTCATCTTTCCTGTGCAGTATGCCCTTGCCCTCCTTTAGTGTATTTTTATGATGGATGTCGCTTTAGTTTTTTCTGTCGCAATTCCTTGTACGTTTTTTTGGTCTTGGTTTTACTATTTGTACCACCAGCTTTGGAAATTTTTGTGCAACTTGGACGTAAAGATGGATTCTTTTTACAGGAGATGTATGCTCAACTTCGTCGTTACTTTGTGGGATCTCTGATTGAAATTTTTGTAGAGAAATGTGGATGAATGAGGTTGAATTGATGATTCTTTTATGCGCTCGAAGGTTTTTTAAGGAACAAAATGAAAAATATCTGACATGGAATTCGTGAGCAATCAAAGAATGGACACAGAAAGAATGTGTGCAAGGGTTTCAATTTAATTCTACCAAGGGTTGAATGAAATTTGACATTTTTAAGTTTTGTTTTAAGAGTTATATACCAGTTTGGAACTGAATTCTTCAAAAAATGGATTGGTTGCGATTTTACTTGCCTTAATGCCGAAAGGCGAAGAACACGTTCGTAGATGTTGGATATTCTCATCCTTGTCATATTCGCCTATTCTGTTAAGAGACAAGATTAAATTTTTTTGGGTAACGCTTGCTTTTTAATTCCATAGATATCCGCTTGGAAAACTTTTGAAAGTTCCGGCTCGCAAGTCATTTGTGGTTCATGTCAATACTTAATCTTCTGGTAATTTTTACTGCGATTTTTCCAATTTTAGGGTAAACGATTCTTCTGTTAAGTTGTTTCTGATCTTTGAATGGGGTTTTTGGTTGCTTCCGTATTTGCATTTTAAAATGCCACTAGTGTAAAGTCCTTATTCGTAAATGAACCTTCGAAGACTTCTTCGACTTCGTGTACTTCGTTTTCAGAAGATTTATTCTTGAATATGTACATAAGTAGTACAGTGCTAAGGTGTCTTCGATTGATTGATTCTCTGATTCAACTCTCGCGAGTAACTGACAATCACTCTGATGAGTCTGGGGAATAAACTGTAGGTTCATTTAAAAAAAATTTAAGACGAACACACAAACGGTGAAGCTAGGCCATGTCGCTCAAAAGAGATGTCGGGCCACCAATTTATATTTTACATAAGATGGTCTAGTAATCCTTCTAATGGCTTGTACTAGTTTTCTGGCGGTGGTCTAATTTTTGCGGAATATACTTGTTAAGAACATTGAATTCAGTTAGTTTAGGCTGTCAGTTGCAGAAGCGATGTCACCCTCTCCAAAAAATGTTAAGGTCCTTTATAATTTAAAATTTGCAAGGACAGAGTTGTAAAAGAATGCATTTTTTGGGAATGCATCAAAGTTTTGATTGATGCAATCGAATTCAAAAAGACTTCTCATTAAAAAGTTCGGAACCACCATTAGCACCCTTATTTGGAAGCTAATAACTGGTGCATTAAATTTTTAGCCACCATAGAATTGAAATTCTTTTCAGAAATCTATTGAATTCACATAAGAAAATTTTCATGTAAATTCATATTTTTAATTGAAGTGGCTAGTAAATTAAAAGTAGGAGAGCCAACCGCATGATGTCCTAAGGCATAAAACAATAAGATGAGTTGAGTAGAAATTTAAAGTTTGCCACTAGACTATGCGAAATAACCAAGGGTTGTCGGACATTTTTGCCCAGGGGTGGAATAACGGTGCATCTTCCGGTACGATTTTTTGTGATTTTCATAGCCATGAAACAATAGATAAAACTAATAACTGCTTGATAGAGGGCGTTGAATACTATTCGGAGGTATAGGGTTGGCAGGCTCTAACCCGCCACTAACCCCCGACAACCCTACTTAAAGTGACGCTATTTTTTCGATATTCCATACCCATAAAACAAAAGGATGAAACATGTACCAAATTAAATGTAAGAACTTACAGTTTACGAATATATAGGCTTGTCTGAAATGAATCAGCCAGGCACATAGACAACCTTCCGTTTTTAGCTTTACCATGAAACAAAACGAAACGCTTGCATTTTCAGCAAAAAAAAAATCGATTTCCGAACAATTTTACAACAATAATACATTTTTATTTTTATTTTCACATTTTGTTATATTTTTGAAGATGCACAGTTATTCAACCTCTGGGCAAAAATGTCCGACAACCCTTGGTTATTTCGCATAGTCTAGTAGTAGTATTTTTACTCAACTGATCTTATTGTTTTATGCCTTAGGACATCATGCGGTCAGCTCTTGGACTATAAGTTTTTATCGGCTGAAATCAGTGGATTCAAATAAAATTGTTTGAATTCATTTTAAGTAAGTGAATTAAACATAAGACACTCATTGCCCATGGGTATCTATTGTGGGCCGCAGTTCGTATTATCACGTATTATCACGGATAGATATTTTATTATGGCCAAAATATGTACAATTTGATTTTTCTATTTACAAAATTAAGTATGAACGAGGATTTGGTTCACATACTTTACAAATAAAATATTTATATAAAGCTTAAATGTATATCACAGAACATTTGGTTTGAAGTAAAAGCCACTAGAAAAACCTTCATCAGATTAAGTTGCCCAGGGCAAGAGAGAAGAGGATTCGAATGAGTTTACGAGTACATATATATGGCAATTGTATTTATTGTCTGTAAGGATCCATAAAACCTTACCATTAATAAGATCGAAACATGCACATATGTATATGCGAAGTCATGTACTACGAAACATGAACATTTTCATTATAAAATTGAATTTGTAATACACCACCGAAAACTTATCTTGAGCTGCATTCACTTGGCTCGCACATATGAAGGTCGGTTTATTATGTCTAAGATATCATCAGCCCACTTAAAACAATTGCCTTCCATTATTCCCGCACTGTTCAAAAGAATTCAAAATGTTTCTTTTGAATTCAGTGACTTCATCTGATTGTATGTGAATTCATTGCAGACTTCAGTGAATTCGGCTATGAACTCAAAAAAATCAATCATTTTACTTAATTCAATGATTAGTTTAAATTAAATGCACCAGTTACTGTCTTCAAAAGAATGGTGACTTGTGTTTTTTAAATCACAATCTTTTTAAGCTACTTTGGGATGAAATTGACAGAGAGGTTTGAAAACTGTATACAATATTGAAAAACAAAAAATTGGTTTGGGTGCGAGTGGGTCTGCCCATGCCATGAACTTCCCATCTCAAGATAAATGCTATTTTATTTGCCGCCACCATCAAATTTTATTTGGTTTATGAAAACATCATTCATTCCCTAGACAAATGCATTGGAATCAAAACTATAAAATATATTGTGTATTAGCTTTGAATCATTGAAAAAAAAATATTTTCTAGTTTAATATTAATTTTTCAAACTTTTCTTTCGAAACTTTCTAAGTCGCCTTCCTTCGCTTTTGAAAGTGTCCATGCTTCTGCACTTTATAGTACAAGGGGATGTTAGAGGTCTTATAGAGCGACACTTAGGCTAATTGCTTTCTTAGCCACAGGTATTATTCGTTTGATGATAGCGTTAGTGTTGTTATCTGTGTTTGCAGCGAAGCTTAGGCAGAATAAGTCCCTAACTACCTCAAACTTATAGCTGTCTATGTTAACTTTCTGACCCAGACGTCGGACTTGGGTGTCCCTTATCACTCATAAACGCACTGTTGACATCAAGCTACGTTCCGTTATTACATCTTCGGTGTATGCGAGTTATTGAACAGACCTTTGAATTATATTGGCTCTGGTGTTCACACATGACTTTGGCACTATTGTTGCAAGTAAAATGTTGAAGAAACCGCATGACAGTGCATCACCTTGCCTAAAACGTTGTTTGACATCAAATGGGTCGGTGACGTCTTTGCCGACCTCAATGGAGTAGCTTGAGTTCTCCATCGTCATCCTGCACAAAAGGACGAACTTGAATGGTATGCCAAATCTAGACATGGCTTCATATATCTCGTCTCTGTGGATGAAACAGAAACCAAAACCAACCCTGAAATTGAATCAAAGGTGGTGCGTACGTTTTTTCCAAGTTCTGCCGATATGTTAATATTTACCCTTAGGTTGATTTTTCTGGTCGAAAGCCACATTGATCTGAACGTATCACGTTGTTGACGACCGGTTTCAAACGTTAACTTAATACGGTGGGAAAGGTGTTATAGGCAATGTTGAAAAGATTGAGACCTCTCTAATGTGTCATTGCCGCATTGAAAAGTTCGACAGCTAAAGTCGCTTTATTAGATTTGCTATCTTTACTTCGTCTGGGTCGGGTAGACGATGTTGGCGTCGTCGTCTTCATCGAATGGTTCAGGCTGCCTGCCAGCGAAATTTTATTCTTCTTCGCCGTTATATAGTCTGCACAAGTGATTTTTCCATGTCCTCAGCATTTACTGCAATTCTACTATGATTTCTCCATTTTGAACTTTGCAGGCTTTGGTTTGGGGTCTGTAACCCTGAGATAATTGTTTTATCTGTTGGTAGAATTTTCGAACCTCTTTTCTGTTTCTTAATCTCTCAACACCCTCGATCGCGCGCTGCTCATGTTCTGGAAAAGTATGGAAATTGTTTTGTTTGTGACCAAAATGTCCAAATTATTACCAATCGAGTTAGAAAAAATATAGGACTAACGACCCAAATTCTTAGCCAGACTTCTGTAGGGGAATAGTGGCACAAGAGCATAGAACTCTACGTTAAGATAAGATGTTTCAAGCAAAGAAAAAAAGTTAAATTTGTGACCAGAGTTTTGCTTTTGATTGCGGAATTTATATCGTCGATTCGATATAAAGACTGACTATGTCAACTCCATATCGAATGTATTTTCAAAATTATTACTACGACCTTGTACGATGCACTTGTTGTGCTCGGAATATTTAAGCGTGATTACCTTTATGTCGTTTATGTTCAAAAAATACATAGTTTCAGTCCAGATATTTCCACCATCTTTTTCTTTCGAGCTGGGGAAATGTTCTGCATCGGATCTCTTTCGTTCGGGTAAAAGAGGATAACATTCAGTCCAGTTTTCTTTGGAGATTTTGACAGCTGTTTCCATGCCGATTTCGAGAGATTGGTCTCTACGTCATTTTCTTGAAAGACCTCTTGATTTTCGTTCATGATAAGAGACCACAACAATGGTAAACCAACTAAATGTTTTCATGTGTCAGTGTTGTAGATGTCATTCGGAATCATGAAAAATGAAAAAGATTTATAGGAATCACATTTCCGAAATAATTTTTCAAGCACTGCCGTGGAAGCGTGGATCAAGAAATAGAGAAAGCGGAACATCAAAATATTAAATGGGCTCAACTTAATACTGTTTAAGACTTTAAATTAGTCTTTATGGTTCAGAACTTTATTGATTTAGTCATTGTTACTACATAACATAATTTTGATGAAATTTTTTGAATTAAAATTGAAAAAAAAAGTTTAAATGAATCTGTCCGGAAACTTATGAACGGCAGTGTATATATATGTATATATTTTTTTAATTTAAAAGTTTTTTTAAATTTGAATTAAGTTTAACTTTTTTTATTGGAAAACTAAATTGATTCAAATTGAAGAAGTGAAATTGTCCCTTATTTTGAAAGTGTTTTCGTCATAAAATTCAAACCACCCTGTCAAATTTAACCAAAAGCTTTTCAGCTCTTCATTATGCACGTAGGCTTCGAACGAACCTAAGTTGGATTCGATAGCTTGATTTGTTCTCGAGTTATGCTTGACGAAAAAATCCGCACAAACGTGTCTATCCCACTTTGTATGATACCATATCACATTAGGTTGACTTATTTCGTCCATATTTGACTGAGTCAACGCACACCGTATTAAGATTGGATTTCTTCTTCCACAGCCTCACACCGAAAATAGTTCTCTGGTTAACCTGAGAAGAAATGTCGTTTAAGTTTCCCATAATATTAATAGACCTTCAACTTTTTGGCTACGCTCTAAGACCAGTGAAGTTCTATTGAAACTAAACTATCAATATTTTAGAGGTTTTCAAACAAAGACTGAGTTTGAAACGCTCTGGTCACACTGTTACATAAGGCTCGAGCAGACAACAGGCACAGGTGGGTAATATTTTCTAGACCCCTGCACATGTCCTGATATCAACAGAATTTTCTCCATACCACCCGTAACACGGTGTGTGTACAAATCCTTTGAGTGAGACAAATCCTTGAGCAGGCAGCAAGTGGGTCTGTACGAAGTGAATAGATGTTTGTGCAGGACGTGCAAACTTTTTATCCCTTGGTGAAAAACACATGCACTTGACGGCAAAATGTTTTCCCTGGCTCGGCGATGCTTCTTGTTTTCTTTTCATTTGCGTTCTGTTAAATTCGTTGAGTATTTCAAGGCTCGGAAGACCCAACAAACATATCGAGAGAATTCATTGCAGACGAAGGAGAAGCGACTAAAATATGCAAACCGCAAATGTACGTATGCTTCTACACATGCTTGTATGTAGTACTTGATGGCTTCGGAGGAAAGGTTACAAAACTTATCACGAAAGCCAGGCGGACGCAGTTATGCACGAGCATCTTGTGGACACACAGGTGAGATTGCAAGTTTGTAATGTATGTCCCTAATTCTCAATGGGCACCGCATATTCTGTTTTTTTAAGTCTTCCTTTGGTTGTTTCTTTTTCTACATTCCCAATTTTATAGGGTATAATAATTCCGACGCATAATACGTAACGCTTGGAACTGTAGAGAGAAGTGTGTCTCTTGGGAGCTGGCGGGCAATAAGTTTTCAGAATCTACACTGTTAACAATTGCATCGGCCTTGAGTCTGAGGAATATTTAATCAAAGGAAAACAATATCTACGCTGACAGACTTCGTTGAGAATTGTCAATTGCCATTATGTCGAGCGACACCCATTGCGAATGGTGATCCGGCAAGATCGCCGGATTCCGGGATGCATATGAAACCAGCGCCCTCTGTCCCCTAGTACTAAAACGGAGATTCTCCTCTTCATCCATAAATTACGTTAGTATGAGTAACTCACTCGCTTTTGGCACCATTCCGTTTGCCCTGAGAGTGGCGACTTCCAAAAGAAAGGCTTCGCTTTGAATTTTGCGAAACAGCCACTGTTCCCCTTTCAAGAACTTAGCGGCTGAAACAAAGAGAGGCCTCTCAATCGGCAATGTTATTTGACAACATCAAAGTTTTTATGAATTAAATATCAAAAAAACTTCTTCAAATTGTTATTGTAAAGTTTCTTTGTGTGTTTTTGATCATTAGTATCAAAAAAACATAATTTGAAAACCAAATTCGAATTATTTGCGATTGGCACTACTGTACACTGTAAAAGCTCCTTCACTGCCACTACTGTACTGTTCAAAAGCGAAGCTGATGTGCTTCCGTAGGCCGGTCAACTCCAGATCCACGAAGAATTGACGCAACACCAAGATTGGATTCCAGGACGGCGTAATCGTCAAGGCCTCGAAAAAGGTTAATTTCCTCGGAGAACACTTCAATGAGGAGCTGAAGTTCAAACCTAATGTGGATGCCATTCTTCGCATGGTATGGTGAGTGGTCTAGTTTTTCGAATCTGGTCCAGTCACCATTTGCCATTGGGATCAAGTTAATGGCACTATCACTGGATTGGTCAACCAGCGATACTAGTCTGACTGATGGGTGGCGTTGTTGTAGTGGTTGTTGTATCGGCTTAATACCTTATTCGTATTTTCAAAATACTGGTTTGTGTAGATTTTGTGTAGATGGCTCTGCTGTGAAAGCATAATACTGACAGCTTGGTACTCTTATCTAAATCTTCCAAACTTTCAAAATTCATATATCGAAACTAATGTCGAATAAAATCGTGCGAATTAGGTGAAAGCTAATAGGTCGATATCAAAATCCTACGTCCCGTTTCGGGCTCCATCCACTCAAGTGAGTTGGAAGCAAATTCACCTGACTTTCTAAAACTACTAAAAAATCTTTCATTCTCCTCCTAATTCTTCCGCTCGCTCTGTGCTACACGCATTATAAGGGTATTTATATCCTCTTGACGAGAGAGCAAATAATTAAACAAAAAAAAAAAAAGAAAAAGAAAAAAAAGAAAATTTCTCATATGGCTCACGGCCTCGAAGACGTATATCAAGAAACTTGTTATGTTCGAGTGGAAGATCTTGCGCATATGTACTTTGTAGTGGACTACAACAGGATCACCAAGAAACGTATTAGCAACAGGAGACTCTACACAGAATCAGTAATTAAGCCCATAGCCCAGTACATGGTTAGTTAATTCCAAAAATTCCTTGCCACTGCCAAATCAACTCGTCAAGAGCATGGCCAACCAAGGACACATACCCGAACATCGATACCTTTACGCAATGGCATTGCTGCAAGAGGAACTTTTTACCCCAGATGCAACTGAAGAAGCAGCTTTCTTCGAAGAAATAGGATTCAGGTATCATCGAAGCTGACTTCTTTCACAAAACCTCCTTGAAAGTGATCGACATCGAAGCACAGACCTGAACACTATGCGGTATTAATCTAAGTATATTCAAACATTAAACAACTTTTTTCATCAATTCATTCCAACCGTTGGGCCCCTAATGTTGACCCAACAACTCTATAAATAACATCAATGTAAATATATCTTAAGGAACAATTGTAAATAATATTTTAAGTTCAATAAAAAAACTTAATAAAGTTTAAAAAAATGCTGATCAATCGATTTTGGTATTTCGGATGTTGACGCTATTCGTCGCATCAAAGGTAGCACATTTTTTTTCCAAATTTTGCAAATTGTAAAGCCGAACCATTGTATTTTTTTCACACTTCTTTTTTAATACTTTTTTTTTTAAATAGTGCTCAAGGGATAAGAAGCACCCTTAAAGTTGTTTTTTTCACAACACGAGCAGAAGTGGAAGGGAGAGAATGGAGGTACCAGTGCACATTGGTTTTGAATTGTTTAAGCTGCAGTGCAGAAGAAAAATAGAGAGAGGTAAAGCATTCCACATGCGCATAGTACGGTCTATAGAAATAGCGATTAAACAAAGTCAAGCAAGAAACATTTCGACGATGTTTCATGGAGTGAATTGCTTTCGAAATGTTGTCATCGTCTATGAGTTTTATCGCTCGCTTTAAAATTCTATCAAGGTGCAAGGTGGTCTTGGGTGCACCTGCCCAGACGTGAGCGTTGTACTTCATTTTAGGCCGAATAAAAGCCTTGTTAATTATCGCTGCATTCTTGGCAATATCGAATATGTAGGTTAGAATTGCCGCACATACCGAGCATTAAAGCTTTTCGGTTTCTTCGACGCAAGTTCCATTCATGGCCAATGGCTGGGTGTTAGGGTTTCGCTTTAATGACATAAGATAGCATTGGGTTTTTGAAGCATTAAATTCTACTCTATTGGCTTGTCCCCATTTGATTATGCTGTCAATATCAGAATTTGACGAATTAAACATACGTTGTCGCTCGATGTCCATCTCCGATGAGCAGGGGCGTGAATCATTAAATGCATATGAGAAACTGAGGGTACTGTCATCTGCGAAGGAATATATAAGATGTCAATTTAAATTAAAAATTGAGTCGGAGACAAAACTGAGCCTTGTGGAACATCAGCATTTATAAGATGAATTTCAGACTTGAAACCGCCCAAGTAACTTGTATTGTACGACTCGAAAGGTTATTTCTTATTCATCGAAGAAGAGACTCACCGATCCCATATGCACGCATTTTCGACAAAAGAGCTGGATGCCGAACTCTGTCAAATGTCTTTGAAATATTAAGTGCAAATTTCTTTGATTCGCCGAAATTATTTAAAGATTGGTTCCACTTTTCGATGAGACAGGTCATCAAATCACCTGTGAACCTGTTGATACGAAAACCATATTGCCAGTCATTAAGGAGTTTTCGTGATTCAGGATAATTCATAAGCTGACGGTTAATCAGCGTTTCCATGACCTTAGAAAGAAGGTATGTAAGTGCTCTGGGTCTGTAATTGGAGGGAGAAGTAGATTTGCTTTTTTCAGGGAAAGCTGGACAAATGCAGTTTTCCATCTACTCGGGAAGAGATCAGAAGAGTAGGACAGATGAAAAAGCTTACGCAATGGTTTTACCATGGCGGAAGAACACCTCTTTAGAACTATAGGGGAAAAACCATCTGGACCAGCGGATTTCTGTATGTCTAGATCTTTCAGTATTCTTGCGACTGTGCGAGTTCGAAGTGTCGGAACCCATGGCGAAGCAGGGTTCTTAATATTTTTGACGAAGCACCAAAATTGTTTACTACCACTGGGACAACGAAGTATTCTTTGCCAATTTTAGTCCATGGGAGAACTTCGTACGTCGCAGAAAAGCATTACAGTCATTGCGGACTCGTCGAAACTTTTTTTGGTTTTCCTCTGTATGGTTGGCTTTATAAGACTGAAAACTCAGCCCTCTCAACCTGATAGCCTCTTTAGAGCTCGAGACGAACGATGAATTCTCTTTTGGTCTGATTGTCTTCACCTTGTTCGGGATGAAGTCATTCATGCCTTGGAGAATAATATTTGTGACTCTATCAGCGGCGGCGTCCACGTCATTATCGAGGAAATATAGTGACCAGTTAAAACTCCTTAAAAAATTATTTAGGCCATCCCAATTACGTTTTCCATATTGCCAAAGGAGTCTTTTAGAAGTTTTTTTCCTTAACTGAGTGGTTCGAAATCATTTTGTTTTTCTTAAAATTTAAATGTCTTGAGGTTTGTTTCTTCGATAAGTTTTGAAGATAAGGTTTTGGTTGTTTACCTATACAACGAGTACTGCGGTTCCGCATACTTGTGCTAGAGAAGGAACCAAATTGCTACGGTTTTTTTGTGCTAAAGTTAGTCAAGCTTTCAACCGGTAGAAATTGACCTACTAAACAACCCTACGGTTACAAAATGTATCAAAAACCAAAAAAAAAATGTTTTTCTATTTATAGTATGTTTCTGCGAGTATATTCCTAAAAATTCTTTCCTGTATTCTTTCTCTCATGTATAGTATATGTAGCAAGACGTAGTAAAATTTGATTAGTCAATAAATAAACTTTACTGTTGCGATGAACATCACAGTGAATATTGTGAATTTTAAAATATGAATTTTTATAGGGTATTCGGATTTCTATGGCTACGAAATAAAGTGTTCTTATATTTAATTTGTGCTTAATCCGGTGGGATGTCTTGTGTTGCGTTGTTTTTTGTTTGGTTCGAGGACAATCTAATTTTTGTGTTCATGAAAGTGGACACAAACTTAATTCACTTGTTTTACTTTGTTTTTTGTTTTAAAGAAGCTATTAGCGTTCACAGGGAGCACTCCTATCTAAAGTATTCATAAAGGATTCAAACTTAATTTAACATTCAATTCTATAAATTAAAGCTTTCGTTTAATACTGCGAAAAATAGATCTTTATACAGTTTAAACATAATAATAAAAAGACGAAATCTGAACAATTTGGTTGCGCATATGGTTAAACACGTATCAATTGAATTAACTGATTGGTTCCAGATTCGAATTCAAGAGCAAGTTTTGAACTCTGATCTAGCAATAGTGGTGCAATTAATGGAGTGGTCGGTCAGCGATTGTCGTTCTATCAAGATACAACAAATATAAATATATACATCAAATTTGAATTATGATTTGCGCAAAATAAAGCAATAAATAAATTAATATTCCTCAGGTAACAAAAGAAAAAAAAATCAACAGTATAAGAAAATTTATCTTTCTGCAATTGGAGAAAGAACATTCTATCGTCTCTCGAATATGTTGTTAAGAAAATACAACTTTTAATAATAATAATGAACAGAGTATTTTAAAAGTGTATATATTATAAAAGTATTCCTTTTCTGTTTGTTTATGAAATGAATTCAGTTTTTTGAGATTGAAAACATGGAAAGTTTTTCAAATCTATTTAGATATAAGATTTCTTATCTCATTTAAAACAGTGATAAAAAGTCAGTTTTTGACCTCTCGATATAAGGATAAAGATTACGTTTTACGTCTAGGTTCAATTGCCAGTCGAAGGTGGATAGAACAAAGGCTAGGTACTGATTTATACTTCGTCAACCATAGGCAGTTGGATTACCATTGAGAAAGAAGCAACTCTATAAGAAAATGATTTTTTAAACTTTATAAGAGTACTCTATCGGCTTGTCATGCTGGAATGTCACATTCGTGTGCTTGTTGGTGCTTTGGGATTTCATAAGCTTAACGTGGTCGGGAAGTCACCCAGACGCCCAGTGCGTTGACCGGTGGACAAAAATCAATGTGTGATTGAAAGTGGCCTTTCTATAGAACAGGATAATTATTTGCTGCATTCGCTACCCCTCGCATAATTAAGGTTACAGAAAAATCATTTTCCTAAATTCTTGTTTTAAATGGTCTAACTTATATTTTCTATTTGGCACTCAACGGTCTTCTCGTTGTATTTTATGACCTTAAAATTCTCTGTGTTGATAGAATTTCACTTTCGTTAACTTATTTAGTTGAAAAGTAAATCTAAGTGCACTGTCTCCATGTAATCGACGTACTGTCCGACGACACAATCCCCAACCAGGAGAGCCAAGCCCGTGATGTAACTCGCAGGGCGGGGAGCCTGAGCTCAAAACATGTATAAGCAGCCCATTAAAGGTGCTCACTGGGTAGCTCAACTAAACTGGATGCCATCTTCTTCCGCCGCTGCGTTTGTCGAAGAGGTGCTTCCCTTCCAAAGGAATTCTCACTCCAATCTGTGTCTGTGTCCAGTAGAGATCCTATGCTTCCGATGTTGACCACTAAGAAGTGAGAGAAGAAGTAGATAGATAAAGGTTTGGTTTTGAAAAAAGATTTGTGGATGCTTGTCTTGAATGCACATAATTATCCTTTCAACATCTTCGAATCCACCCAAAATTTTGTTAGTTGAGGCCCTGATCCACTCCAGACTGTAGCGCCACATAGAGTGAAATGTCTCAAAAATAATGCTTTGTGCAAATGACATCGGCTCTACTGGGAAAGTATAAATATATCGGGAGTTTTGCGCCCATATTCTTTCCAAGATCTCGGGATGAAGTATCGCTCTTGCTTCATTGCAAGAACTGGCCCCATCAACATTTTCTTGAAAACGGTTTTCTTTGACCTAAAAATAAAAAAAATATGCAATTTTATGGAAATTTTTCTCTTAGAGATAATAAAGAGAAGAAATATCCAAAGACGAAAGTGGCAAAGGTATCGACATCCTGCATTCAAGCGACAATTGTTCTACATGAATATGTTGATTACTCATCAAATTCAACAATTGCGTAATAAAAAGTGGAAAAAAAACTAGGCGAACTAGAAAAGGGAGATTTCTGGAACATAGTAAAAATTATAAAAAAAAATTACAAAAAGCAATTCACCAAAATCATTCAGCCTCCCAGAGCTTAGACGATCCTTTAAACATTTCTATGGTTATTCAAAAATTTAATACAATCAACATTGAAACGCCGTCAGATGTTTTGTATCGGAAGATGACGGAAGAGTTTGTCATTCGAGCACTTAAAATGAGAAAGGCTAGTGGACTTGATGGTTTGAGAAATATGTATTTTATAGAATTGCCGAAGGCGGGAATGTTAAAATTCATATTTAATGCATGTTTTAAGATGCATTATATCCCCATTACTTTGAGGACTGCTAAAATTGTCCATATTTTAAAATCTGGTAAACCACCAGAGAATGTTCTTAACTATAGGCCCATTAGTTTACTTAGCTCTTTCATTTTTGAAGGAAAAGCTACTTAAAGTAATTGAAGATAAAAAAATGTATCCAAAAGAGCAATTAAGTTTCCGTCGCTTTCACAGTACATCCCACCAAGTGCTAAGAATTTGCGAGCATGTAAAGCAAAATCGTATTGACGGGAAGTCTACAGGAATGATTCTATTGGATATTGAGAAAGCATTCGATACCCTATGGCACGATGATCTTATCTTAATTGGTTGTACTCAATTTCCCGTTACATCTATGTAAAATTATCCAAAGTTTTTTGTCAAATCGTCGCTTCATAGATTTTGTTAATAATTGTTCTTCGCATCAATTTTATCCAACAGCAGGTGCACCCCAAGGTGCACTTGTTAGTCCCGTCTTATACAATGTTGAAACGTCTGATTTCCCACAAACAAGAGATGGTAAGTCCGCTTTGTGTGCGGGTGATACAGCAATATTGTCATCGCATAAGTTTTTTCTCAATATTGAAAGAAATCTAAGTAATGAGATTGAAAAAGTTAACATTGCCACAAGAATACTATACTCTTTCATAAACCGAAAGTCCACATTATCCAATGAGAATAAAATCATCATCCATAAGGTTCGATTCCAGTCGATTTTACTTTATGGTTGTCCAGCATAAAGATTGCAAGTGTCACAAAACAAATTGCTTAAAATGATGCTCAATCTACCATGGCATTACTCTACATCAGATTTTCATCAAAAGGGAATGTTGAATTGATCTTCGAAAGAATACAAAACCTTAAGTATACATTTACGGTACGCTGTGCATTCGCATTTTGGTTAACCAATTATCTAGTTAAAGAAAAACAACAAGATCTTAATTGGAATTTATAAAGTAATTTCTTATTTATTTATTAATTTAATTATTTATATATTTATTGATTTATTTATTTATATTTATTAATTTAATTATTTTTTTATTTATATATTTATTGATTAAATTATTTGTTTATTTATTTATATTAATTAATTTAATTATTAATTTATTTGAAAATTTATTTATTTTATTTGATTGCATTAATATTTATCTATTTATTTAATTATTCATATATTTATTTGTTTATAGTCGTTTGTTCTTGTCTTTCTCTTATTTTGACCTTTTTTTGTGTCGTTTGTTATTTATTTACTTTTTGTTATCAGAGAACTATTTATATCTTTTTATCTTTTAATGTCTTTATCGATAAACTTAAAGAACAAGTTTTTTTTTGTTAACCGTTTATATTGAAGGTTTTCTGGTAGTTTCCTTCAAATTTAAATACGTAATTGTTTATTTAAATCAAAAAATCATATTTCAGTAGAAAGATATTAATTTCTAATAATATTTATTATATTAATGCGATAGCCAATCAGTTAATAAAATTTAAATAAAATATATCTATCTATCTAAATTTATTTTCATTTTAGTTTTAGAAAACTGAAAGCTGGGGATTGCCGAAGAATATGAAAGTCGTTTGAATTTCCCTCATTGCCTTGGAAGCTTGGACGGAAAGTATATGCAAGCTCCAAATAATAGCGGATGCCATTATTTTAATTACAAAGGATCTCATAGTGTTGTTTTAATGGCAGTTGTTGACGCGAATTTTGAATTCATTTACAACGAGGTTGGATGCAAAGGACGAGTCACTGACGGCGGAGTATTTTTTAACTCATACTTGCACGATGGATTTGTACTTTTTCAATGCAAATAGTAACAGTTAAAGCCATCTGGGTATCTTGAGAAAAAGCGTTTATCATTTAAAAACATTTGAGCTATGTTAAATATATACTACTGTGAACGGTTTTTTATGTCAATTATTACTTATCTTTACGCTAACTAAAGCAATTACTTATCAACGCACAAGTATCACGTACATGGTACCTAAATCACTTGTCGCACTTAATATGCACATGCAATCCCACTATCAACATAATTGTCGAAAACGAGGGCACAATAAAAACAATTTACGGAAAGAACATTCCCCACTCTGCCGCAAGTTTAACAAATAACTTTCAATTATATCTACACGAAAACTGTGATACACGTTCGGCATTGCCTTCAACAAGGAGCTCCACTTTTGACAACACTGCCACGCACTCATTGGCACGAATGTACCGACGACGCGACACTTTCATGTGCCTTGGCCACCCTGTTACTCAACCCATGCAATGAATTAATTTCTACACGTCTATGCCCCATAATAGGTTGAACGTCATTACACCTGACCATTTGTGATTCGAGAAAATCACTGCATCAAATTTCCTCGTTAATTTCGCGTGCCTGTCGTCTAAATTGGAAATTGAGGACGCAAACTGCTTGATGCGAGCCGAGATGTTTTACACTCTCGAACTTGATTGATTTGTTTGAGGGAAAAGCCATAACAATTTATCAGATTGGCAGCCGGAACTTAATGGATGAATTTTCGTTGGTTGAGACACAGCATTCTAAGCATTGGAATTTCCTACTGCCAGGTGTGGCAGTTTTAAGATACCAAGGGATACATCGAGGCCCATGCTAAGAATGCCAAATAAATGTCACCAATTTGGATACGTGGATGGAAAAGTTCTAAGGTTACGGTTAGGGTTAAATTTATAGGCGTGCTAAAAATACAATCCATTAGTATCAATTCCATTTTAAGGATCCACAATGAGGGCAATGCTGTTGAGAGTGAATCCTCGAAGATGGAACACATTTATTTGCTGGATGCTGTTGTTAATAGCAAATCGGGGATTTCTACGGGAGAAATGATGGGCTATTAGAGTTCTGTTGAATCGTTTGTTGGGCATGATAAGAATCGGGCGAAATTTAATTTCCACGACAAAAATGCTGGAGATTGGCCTCATCAATAAATGGAAAACGAGGCCTGTACCTGACTAGCGGGCTTATGTTTGAATTGAGTCTCTGAATTTTATTTTCAGAAGGTCTATTATCATAAAGACTCGAAGGTATACAAATCGAATTACGATGCATTAGCGAAAATTAAATTGAGATCCATAAGCAATATACCTTCGGAAATAGCAATCAGAGAAAACACGACGATAAGTCGGAGAATCAAATTTATACAAAAATCATTACGATTGTAAGAACCATTATAACTTAATTTGAAATTGATTCTGTCTCATGACATCCTCTCGTGGCTTCCGGATTTCGTGAAGCTCTATCAAAGCTTATGAAGACTGGCGGTTTTGTTTTTTAATTCGTAAATATTATATACTTTTAAAGTATGACTTTAGCTGTTAAATTAGTTTGGCCGATTTGGTGATTTCTGTTATATTACTTATTATATTATTCTGTTATATTACTTATAGTACTTCCCTTTCGGAAGTTCTTGCAATCTCGGTTTTCGGAATTCAGAATGTTATTTAAGTTGTTCCGGAGTTCCCAGTTCCTCGTACGTACATACGTTTGTAAGTTTGCGGACGCTACATTCTGTCAGATAAATTCATATCAAAATCTTCAACTATGAATGTAAACGATCAAAATTAATTATCAATAGCTTCAATTATATTCTTCTTTCTTTACTTCATAAATTGAAGTATTGAAAAATACTTATGATTGGCCGTCAAACTAGACATTCAATCGATCAATCGATCACCATAGTCACCGCCATGTTTGAGTGCTCCAAAAACACAGCTATCGGGCATTTTTATTTCTAGCAGTGCGAGTAGACTACAACCATTACTTGCGATATGACACTGAGCACTGGCGTTCGGAGAACACTGATTTGATGTCATCGCCAATGAAGGGGTTCAACCTCCAAACATTTCAAAGGAAGATCTCCTGGTTATTTTCGGTTCACTGAGAAGAAAGAAATCTGTGGGAATCGACGAAATACCAAACATTGTTCTTAAAAACCTTCCTCTAGAAGCGGTTCACATTTACACTACCCTGTTTAACAATTTGCTAAATCGCACATTATCCAGCTCATTGGAGGTGGTACAACCAATTCCTAAACGGAACAAAGACACCTCCAATTCGGCAAATCTTCGGTCGATAAGTCTTCTTCCTAACATCAGCAAAGTGTTTGAAAAAGTGATCAATAGAGTCCTAACCGTGTGGGTTGAGGACAAACATATTATTCCGGATAACCAATTCGGTTTCAGAGCGGGGCATGATTGCATACATGCCGCGTCCAAACTGGTATCGGATATCCTATGCAACAAAGGTAAGAAACAATGCACGGGTGCCTTGCTGATTGACTTGGATAAGGCCTTTGACACTGTATAGTTGCAAGGGCTCTTTTTCAAGCTTGACCAACTCGGCATAAGCAAACTGCTGCTGTACATAATCTCAGATATGCTCACCAGCAGACAGTTTATTGTGAGAAATGTCAGTGTGACGTCTGCACGGATTTTGGAAATTAACAACGGTCTGCAACAAGGTGTAGTAATTTCGCCGATTTTATTAACGATCTTCACTAGTGATCTTGTAGGATCTCTCCGGCACTCCATATCGTACGCAGATGACATGATCGCGTACAGGTCAAGTCCGAAGATCGAGGTCATTGTAAGTCTTTTGCAACGTGACTTCGAAAAGATTCAGGGATATTGCGATGATTGGAAGTTGAAGATCAGTTTCTGAAAGTGCGAGTTCATTCTGTTCAAGACTCCGTTGTCTGGGGCTTCTAGAAATACTAGAGATAAATGGCGAATTTTCTGTATCGTTGGACAAAATGGACAGCCACAGGCGAATAGAAATAATGTCAGATACCTTGGGATCTGGCTACATCAGTATTTGTATTTTAACAAACATATAGATGCTGCTCTGGCCAGATCCAAAGCGGCTTTTGCCTTGACAAAGAGGCTGTTTCACAGCAGTCAACTTGATGCCAAGGTAAAGGTGACCTGCTCTTGAATATGGATATCCCGTTTGGTTCAACGTCGGAATAAGCTTAATGGAAAAGATACGGGCTTTCGAGAGACGATGTCTTTCGACTTGTCTCCACTTATATAGAACTCCAGAGTCTGAGTACGAAAAATTCTATAGTAATGAAGTCCTGTAAAACGGGGCAAACCTGATCAGAGTTGTTAACTTCGTGATTGAACTTGCAAAAGCAATGACTTCGAACAACAACTTGATTAACAACGTTAATCTTCCTTGTTGCTCATAAAGCTGGGGACGGGCGAGTCAACTACGAACAAGACGACGCACGTAGCTCACCGGAGACTCTTTGGTTCAGTAGTGCGGCATCAGTCTGCGACCCTATTGGTGGATGGACGAAGGGTACAACTCTGTCGTTCTCTTCTCTTCATTGGTGCCCTTATGGCAATGATAGCATGTCATGTCAGCCTTCGCCGGCTTATATATTTTTAAGGTAGTTTTGGTAGATATATTATTCATTAAGTAGTTTTTAAGTTATTTTGAGTTAGATTAAGTTTTTTAAGTTTTAATTTAGTATTTAAGTCTAGTTTCAAAGATATAAGAAATAAAAAGTCCTGTTCCTAAGTTTTTTTCTTATATTTTCTTAGTTTGTACTTTAAATAGACATTTTATAATTTAAATATATAAAATAAACAGTTATCGAAATACATATTTTTTGTCTAGCATGTTAGGTAATAAATTAAATGAATAAATTGAAAATTAAAACGTGCGAATAGACTTGACCTTGCCATGAAGTTTCCATCTTAAGTAAAACAAAAAATATACGATGCTATGTAACCTCACTTTGGGTCATGAAAATATCATTCAATCCCAAAACAAATGCATTACAACCAAAAAAATAAGATTCATTTATTTTTAAGCTTTCAGTTTTCGCATTTTTGAATCATTTAAAATACGATTTGCGTATTGAGCATTGATAGATTGTTCAACATTTTAGTAAAATAATTTGAAATAATTTGTTTTTGTTAATTAACATTACTACAATAAAAAATGAGATTTTAAGTTTAACTGCAAAAATAACTTAATATAATTTAAAATAATATTTTGCGTCTTTTTTAACATTGATAGCTAATATAGTTGGACTTTTTCGTCATTTATTATCTAATTACTTACCTGAAGTGGAACAACAGTCCGCATGGCATTGGAATTTAATTCTTATGGCTAAGTCGATGTCGCAGTGCAACTCGTACCGTTCGTTTATTGTTGAATCTTCTCATCCATTCATCATCAATGAAGACGGGACCATAGGTCACACTTTTCTTTTGAAACAACCTAAGTCGCCTTCATCCGCTTTTGAAAGTGTCCCAGCTTCTGCACCATATAGTATGACGGTGATAAGAGGCGTTTTATAGAGTGACAATTAAGTTCTTCGAGAGAGGGCTCTGAATTGCTTTCTAAGCCAGAGGTAATCTTCGTTTGATCTCAGCGCTTGTGTTCAATGCGGAATGTAGAAAGAAAGTCCATAATTCCCTCAAAGTCATAGCAACGTTTCGACCAAGACTTCGGACCCGTGTGTCCTTTCTTGATGAAAGCATATGCATCGTTTTGCTCCCGTTTGCCGCCAAACCCATCTTGGCCGTTTTTTTCTCAAGTATGATGTTGAAGAAACCTTATGTTAAACCTTTTCTGATATCAAGTGGGTCAGTGAGGTAGCCGTCGAACTTTATGGTGCAGCTTGAGTTTTCCATCGTCAACCTGCATAAACGAACGAGCTTGGCAGGGATGCAAATCTTAGACATGGCTTCATGCATCTCGTCTCTATGGAAGAAACAAAAACCAAAACAAACCTTGATAAAAAGGTGATGTGTGCCGATTTGGAGTTCGTGGGTTTTTTCCAAGATCTGCCGTTATGTTAATATTTGGTCTATGGTGGACTTTTCTGGTCAAAAGCCACATTGAAATGGACTTTTCAGGTTGTTGGCGAACGGTTCAAGACATTCAAATAATACGGCAGAAAAGATGTTAAAGGCAATGTTGAGGAGATTGATACCACCACTCAGGATTGATCAAATAATGCCGAGATTCCATTCATCTCGCATTTTTTATTCTAAACATAAGTAGCAGATAAATTGGTGCATACTCCTAACCTAGTCTACGCCGCCGCTTTGAAAAGCCGTCCGCTCAAGCGGCTTTTTTAGACTAAGATATTGTTATCATTACTTCGTCAAGGTCAGTTAGGCATTGTTTGTCCTGTCATGTCCTCAGTTTTGACTGCAATTCTACTATGATGTTTTAATATAGAACTTTGCAGGCTTTGGTTTGAGGTCTGTAACGCTGAGATACTTGTTTTCTCTGTTGGTTGAATTTTCGAACTTCATACCTGTTTCCTGCTGGCCCGGTAGACCTTTAGTATTTTATTGTCGAGATTTTGGTTTATTTCCTATTATATTAACACGAGTCACATTTATTTTTAATACAACAATTATTTTCATTTTCTATTTATTTATAACATAAAAACGCTTGATATTCCACCTAGAAGTGCGGAAATGAAGACATTATTCTGCGAAAGTATTCTGCTTTTGTTTTGTATTTTGTATGGTTAATTATTTAATTGTTTTTAAGTTAATGAAAAAGCGTCAGCTTAATATTTTAACTTCCACTTGCATTTCTCATTATAAAGTGTTATAGAATTATTTATTTTAGTCGTAGTTATAAATTGGTAAAATATATATTGCAATAATTACAGATATGTGTATGGTATAAGGCTACCTTGCCACTGAAAAATTGTACTGTATATTGTATATTCATAATATATAAGAAAAATTGAACTACAAAAACAAAAACCCTCATGCCAAGCAAGTCTTATTATACCTAGGGAAGAAATATGAGTTCTACAATTATTGCACTTGTATTACTGTTTATATTGCGTATAAAAACAAATTTATATAAAATAAAGAAATAACAAATCAAAAATTAATAAATAATATATACAAAATAAACATTGTATGGATCCAAATAAATTAAATAAATAATCATTTTTTTTTTGTAATATCAGCCCGTGCCCAAGTGGCGGACACTGCGTTCTGAAAGAGTAGACTTTTTGTATCTTGGGGAGTTTGTTTAGGCTAGCACACATTTCATCCTTCTGATGAAAGTCAGAATGTCTTTAGCATTGGATTGTCTGATGTCCAATGGGGAGCATATCTCTTTGAGCAAGATACGTCTTCTTAACCAAATTGGAGCTGGACATTAAAAAAGAATATATATGAATGAGCCCTAATTTGGTTATATGTGATCTCAAGTGGCAATGGCCTGAGAGGTAGCTCACGAGCTTTCTAATGTTCTCCTTGTTGAGATAAAGGATTTCTCTGTAAAAGAATCTATAGAATAGTAATTTCGATGGTCTGAGTCCCGATAGATTTCTCCAGTTGGCAATGCTTAGCTTAATTCCCACTTATTGGTCAGACCTGTGGCCGTAGTCCAGCTTACTCCACAGAATGGTTCGTCCGTAATTTCATTGCCCGCGATGATCAGCTGCGTCGTAGACAGTGCCTTGAGCGCTGCTTGACTGTCTGAGTATATTAGAATTCTGGCCCCTTTATGGCCCTTTGCAAGGTTTTCTATGGGACAGTATTCAATGGATTGTAGTTCAGCCTGGAAAATACTTGGATGTTTTCCCATGGGTATAGAGATTTAAGTGTTGGGTCCATAGACACCAACATAGGCACCTACTCCATTTGCCATTTTTGAGCCATCAGTATAAAATGTTAAGTTTCTGGGGTCGGGGGCAAGTGTGTTGCTCGACTATTGACCACGGTAAGAAATGTCTACCACACAATGTGAAATTGATTATTCTCAAGTGTCCGGTTTGGTCACCTAGTTTGTATTTCATTGCACGTTGCTTCTCAAGGGCATTTCTGGCGGCTTCCTTATGAAAATGTTAAGAGGAGACAGCCCAATGACAGCTTCCAGTGCTGCCGTAGGACACTTGCTCATAGCACCAGTGATGCCCAAACAAGCTATACGCTGGACTTCTTCCAGCTTTTTAGCAGTTGTTACTTCTAAAGTTTTTTGCCACGAAATTATGACTGCGTAGGTAATAATAGGTCTAACCATCATGATGTACAGCCAGTAAATCATCTTAGGTTGGAGACTCCAAGTCCTACCGTACCTACCGTAGAACACCTTACAGGCCCACATGGCCTTGGTTGCTAGTTCTGTGAAGGACTTGGTATGTGAAGTCCAGTTCAGTTTCTTATCCAAGATAAAACCGAGATACTTGACTTCATTGGAGTATACCAGAGATGTTCCCTCCATAACAATTGGAGACTGAGTCAGTTGTCTCCTCATTGTGACGGGAACCAGAACGGTTTTGCTAGGATTCACAGAGAGTCCTTCACTCTTACACCATTAAATGCATTAAAGCTGAGTGCATAACGATAGTGATTGTAGTGTCAAATTTGCCTCTTATGAAAAAGCATAAATGTTGGGATGCAGGGGAGAGTGAGTTTCCAATTGTCCCCTGATATGCAGGTCTATAAGTCTTTCCATGGTCTTTAACATGAAGGAGGATTGACTATTAGGCCTATATGATTTAGGTAGCTCTGGAGGTCTGTTTTCAGGTTCAGGCATAAATACTTCGTTCACCTGTCGCCAGATCAGGGGAATATATCCCCAATTGTAGCTAGCTTTAAATAAAGAGATGATAGCCGGAAGGATAAGGTCCATGACCTTTTGGAGAAGGGCAGGAAAGATGGCATCCTTCAATCGGATTTGTATCTTTTTTTGGCTTGGGAATCGGAACTAAAGTTGAAGCTTTTCAACTTTATGGAATGACCGACTTATCGAGTATGCTATTGTTTTGTATCTACCGATAGATATTTAATCATTGGATAACTGATTTTGTCTCTACCAGGCGTTTTGCCTTTAACTTTATCTAAGCAAGCTTCAAATACACGAGACACAAATTATGCGGAAAAAGATCCCTGTGTAAATATGCTTAGGATCCTTACTTGCCTAGTAATCATGACCTGACAGATTTGCACCCAAAACCCCCGCAAACTGCAAAACTTGCGCGAAACGCATCAACCCCAACGAAGCCGATAAGATGCAACGTTTTTTTTCCATTGACGTTCGGTATAGGTGTGACATAGTTACACAATTACTTACTTACATATATTATATGAGGATAGGAATACATTCATACAAATTTCTGCATCGCAATCTACTTCAAATTAGATTTGAATAAAGCATCATACAATTAATTAAAAAAAAAATATTGCAAAGTAACTTGTATTACTGTAGTGCGCAGCATCGTCAAGTCGGCAGTATCAATGATAGCAGAGCATGTGGCCATTAATTAAATGTCAGTCGGCCACTTAAATTCCAATTACGGGAATCGACATAAAAACGGCATTTTAATGAGACATGTTACCCCCTATGCTTCAATCATTCCCTCTTGACTATTTACTTAGAGTAGATGCTCACGCATACTGCACAGCTACATCCTGTGCAAGCAATTTACTCATTACACATCCTTTGCAGCGAAAAAGGCCATTAGCTAGAAAAATATAAGCGGCACAGCCCTAATTGCTGGTATGATACATCCGTGGCGCTTCGCATTTTAACGTTTAACTTATAATTTAACTTTAAAGTTGTTTTAATCATCTGTAAACACGGGGATGAGCAAGAGACAAAAAGGACACACATAAGTATATAAGTATGTGCACACATGAAGGTTTTTAGTGTAAGGGTTCTAGGTTCAAAAAAAAAAAGTATAAATAAAAGCGAATCCAACTTCCGCCTCAATTTTACCTCATTAAAAATGCTCAACTGAAATGTTACCACATGGAAAAACGGATGCGGCTTGATGTTACTATATTCGCGTGAGAGCAAAAACGGATCCTACCACATTGGCTGGTTAGACACATAAATAACATTGTCAATTAAATTTGCAATTGGGGCGAATTACTAAAGGACACCATGGCATAAGATCTCATTAAATATGCAGTGTTGAAAACGGAGTGCGTGAATTTTCTTTATTTGCAGACTAAATAATTCACATGTCGAAAAAGCCAAGACGAGTAAAATGCTCGAAACTCGCTCGATTGTTTTTAGTTTTTGAATTTTTCTATTTGTAGATGATTATTTATGTTAGGAGTTACGCCCCTTGGAGAGTCTGTCCTTGAGACACAATAGCCTTCCTTTCTCCTCGATCCCGGGCGCATTTTTTTCATTTGTCAAGCGCTTTGGCACCCGCGACAGCTTGATCCGTAAAACGAATGTTTGGACTTCCTTGTCACTTCGATTTTGGGGCTGAGATTCGAGGTTCCAATTTGCTGGAGCATGCTGTCAGAAACCCAGTGTTTTCGACGACTTTTCGCTTTTCGCCGACATCCCTCGTGGATGTATCTTCTTCTTCATCCGAAGAATATTCGTCAAAGAACTTGTTCCCAAATAAGATCACTAACTGCTCTATATTTTTACTAGTCCTCTAGAAATAGGGTCTAAATCCCAAAGTTAACAGGATCATCGCAAAGCAGAGGAAATGAACATGCCATTGTTTGAGATCCAGAACTGAGGGCTGCCAGGATGCAGACGGTAACGTTTTAGTAGAGATATACATAGTTCCTGCTGAGTATTCGGAAAGACCATTTGTGGAGACTGTTTAACGAGGAGGATGGATGACATTGGACATTCGTGATGATGTCAGCAATGCAGGGCAAGAGACTTTAATGAAGTGATGGTAGTGATATAACATTTAAATAAATTTTCGCACTTCATCGATTTTGAAGCTGCGTTGCACTTACAGATATGAACTACTTCACTAATATGGACAGCTTCCTCTCTAATGAACTTTCGAAAACTTCTCCGATTTTGTGATCTAAGGTCAAAGTGTAGTCAGTGCTAAGGTTTCATCGATACTTTGATACTCCAACGATATGGGAAATTCCATGCTTATGTTGTTCAAACAGTCATGAATGGCGGTGGCAACTTAATGGTCTGGGCATACTTCTTGTCCGGCTATGTTGCAGACTCTATCCATATCAATGAAAGAGTGATTCCCATGATCTGAAATTAGTTCTTAGCTTATGCAGTGTCCAACATCGGAAGACACACTCTTGCACATCTTTTTCTACTTCTACTTCTACTCTTAAAGAGGCCAGCGATCCTTGAAGGTCAGACCCTGAGACAGAGCTGCCCTCTAGCTCTAAGCACGCTGCTAAAAATTGTTTAGACCAAGCTTTCTGGCATCCGCTTTTGCTTGATCCTTGAACGGTGGGTTCGGTCCTCACGTTCTTCTTAAACCTGGTGGCTTGAATTCGAAGTCTCTCTTGGCTGGAGGATTTTCTCCTACCGTACAATACGGAAAGTTCGAGGTTATGCCTTCTTCTCCATTCGCCTTCGTCGCAGATAGCACCAAATATCCGACGAAGGATTTTTCTTTTCCATTTACTACCTCGGAATTGAAGCTGTCAATTGCTACGCATTGATCGATATGATGTTCGACGGATCTATTTTTGGTTGATAGCATATAATCTGTCTTGGCCTCATTAATTCTATGAGCAACCCTTTTTGACTATGAGCAATGCCTCAACTACTTCACGCTGGGAACGAGCGATTATATTGATATCGTCTGCCTATTCCAGACGCTGGGTGGACTTGAAAAAGATAGTAATTTCCGTGTTGCCACCTGCCCGTCTTACTACGTCTTCCAAGACAAGATTGAAGAAAGCACATGACAGTAGATCTCCTTGCCGAAATCTGGTGTGTATTTGGGATAGTTTGGAAGTTTTGAGTCCAAACTGTACGGTGCACCAAGTTTTTTCGAACGACACAACTGGGATTCCAAATTCAGACATCGTATTGAAGACCGCGGAGCGATTTATGCTGTCAATTGCGGCTTTGAAGTCAACGAACAGATGGTGGGTATCTTGATTCACCGGGACGGAAGCCACACTAATATTGTCTGATTTGTGTAGAGCAAAGAAGCTTTACTCTCTCTCTTCTATTCTTTGTGGATCGGAGACAGGATTAGCACCACAATTTTGCAGAGCTGCGGCTGGATTTTTGGTTTTTTTATGAAAGATTTTGGCAAGATTTCGATTTCTAGGGTCTTCTATATCCTTCAGCTGTGGAACTGGGAGTCCTTTCTCTTTTTTCGCCTTATTTTTTTTCTCTTCTTTTGGCTCTGTACTCCTCCTATGCTGCTCTCGTTATTCGTTGCAAAACGTTCTTTCGAAAATATATCGGAACAAAAATTTGAATTCTGCAAACAAAAAAAAGCAAAGCCTGGTCACAAATTTCTCTTTTGCTCAGTTCAGAACAACTTTTTGAAATTTTGTGTCCCTAGTAATAGCCATAATTTGTAAGTGATGTTACAGTGAAAGCACATGTTTCAATAAAAAGTTGTCTGAAAAAGGGAATGCTTGCAAAGAAAATGCCGAGTTTAACCGTAATCAAGAATAACACTCAAATCCGGCATTGTGGTCAGAACTTAAGTGTATACAGCTATTACTTTAAGGTAGCTACGGACATTGTCTGCTTCGCTGTAAACACATAAAAACACAAGCATTGAGATCAAAGAAAGAATACCACTGGCAATGCACTAAAGCCCATTCTCGAAGAACTTGATTGTCGCTCTATAAGACCCCTATCATCGCCGACCTACTAAATGGTGCAGAAGCATGGACGCTTTCCAAAGCGGACGAAGGCACCTTCGATTATTTCAAGAAAAAAGTGTGATCTATGGTCCCGTCTTCATTGAACTGTACGAGATGTATAGCGACAGCGACTTAGCCAAAAGGAAAAAATTCCAACGCCACGCGGACTGTAGTGCCACCTTGAGTTAATAATTAAATAATTAAAGATTAAAACGCAAAGCATAATTGCTGATTTTATGCAGTAAAAGAAAAAAACTAACTTACTTTTTTAAGAACAAATGTATTTTAATCAAAAAAATCAAAACAAAATTATAAATTTATATATTTATTTATTTACCCACTTATTTATTTATTCATTTATCTATTTACATATTTATTTAATTTTCATTTATTTTTTTATTAATCTTAAGTTGAAAAAATATTTCTTTACTTAGACGTTTTTTTTTGTTAAAACCTAAACCATTATTTGGCATTAAAAAGTTATATTTCAGCAGTAAGATAACATGTTATATCCTATCTCTGAATGTAAAATGTGCAGTAAAAAATCTACTTGTAAATATATGTACAACAATCTAAATTCACAAATCGGATTTTAACGGATTCAAAATGCGGAAACAAGTACCTGATTTTGTTTGCAATGCATTTGCTTAGGGAATGAATGATGTTTTCATAACCCAAAGTGAATTGGATAGTAAATTTGGAAAGTTCACGGTAGAGGCATGAATACGAGTAGGCATTCAAACCACTTTTTTTTTTTTAATTTTGACAAAAATTTTAATTCTAAGTCATTTAGAAAAGAAGTTAGCAATGTTAAGAAAATGTAAAAAATAATTACCTAAAATTTGAAGTGACTAGAGTGTCGATATACTATATGGGCTCAGTTTTTCGATTACGAGTATGTCTGTATTTCTTGGTGATAAAAATTGTTTGCTGATGGTGCTCGATGGCACGGTGGCCCCGACAACAGTACAAATTTAATATATATTTATTTGATGGTGTACAAGTTTTCTCCGATCCGATTGTTAATCTAGGAGAGGATTGATACGATGTTGTGTTCGTTTGCATCAAAAGTATTGTGCGGGTTATCTATACTGGCCCAAGCCCAACCTTTAACAAAAACTTTAAAAGACTGGAATCACCATATACACGGGCGCTTTAAGCATATCTACTTCCCAACATCTTATGAAATTGAAAGGCTTCTTGAATCTTTCGATAAGTTTTCAAACAGACAATTTTGCAATACCTAATCTGCTCAAACAGTACTGCGGCGATAATTGTTATCACAAATCCATTGTTCATACATCATACCACCTATTTCTTTTCATGCATAGTCAACTCAAATTTCACGTATCATATGTACACTTCGAAATATTCTGAAATAAACACAGTCTTATCTTTAACTTAAGATGCATAAGTCAATTTATATTGTCTTCGTCAATTAATTTTACCTTTCAAGAATCTCGCCTCCTTTTGTGCACAAATTTTAACTGGGGTACGAATCTCCACTGATTTTATAGTTAGGTCAAATTATTGCGGCTATTAAAGTAAATAGTCGCTTAATAAAAATACCTCTCATCATCAGGGAATATAAGGACAAGCTAAATAAGCTAGTGTAAAAGGAGAGTTTTCCTGTTATATATTACATAAGGATAAGAATCGTAAAAGGTTCGGTGAAATGTGGAGTTTAAAATTTTATTTTGTTATAGAAAAATGCAAGGCAGTTACAATCAATACGTCAATCTAACATTGTTGTACGATTTAGAACAAGTTGGCTGATGAACTAGCTAGTAAAGGAGCAGGAAAAAGGGACCATAATATTGTAATGGAAATAGTTATCCCCCTGACAGGCATTAATTCAAATTAATTGATGCCCCAGGACAGAGAAATAAATCGTACATGGTGGGACAGCTAACAGGGCACATCAATCCAACTCTCCGGTAATTGAGACTCGGATTAACGGAAACCTCAATGCGACAACTGTGAGAATGAAGAGTAAGATATAGAGCAATTCCTCTGCCACTGTCCAGCAACAGCGAGGCTGTGCTATAAAATTCTGTGGTCAGTATTACTAATAACAGATCTGAAGCAGCTAAAAAGAGAAGGAGCGGTAAAGTCATGAACTTCACAAAAAACTAAAAGATGCCCAAACAATCCGCTTCAAAAAAAAGATTACACAAAGGGCCCAATCAGTGGCCTTGGTGACGTGCAATAAAATTTTCCTTAACCATATAACCAACCATCCTTCTGGCCAATACCAATTGAACGTAGGCTACCCAGAGTTTTTTGTGTGTCTTGCTTGTATTGCTGTTGAGCTTAGATAAGATGCACTTATTGTGGCTCGTCGTGTAACAAAAGTTACGCGGTTTCTTGCGTGACAATATGTTTGCCAAGAAAGGCTATTTTAACTTTTTTCACTTTGAGTATCCTTTTTTACGCACTAGATCAGCAAATTTTGCATAAGGGTACGCTGTTCCAGCCGGATAAAGAGATGTGCATATCGAACAAAACGCAGCGTTGTTTTTAACTGGAAAAAAATCAGCAAACTCATCTAATAAACATAAAAATAAAAGCACTCCACTCTCGTATTGTATATCAACAAAACACTGCAACTCTTCGGAATGATGGTTAAGACTTTCGCGATGTGTGCCTGTTGAAATTGATTTACCTGGAATCATTTACTTCATACGTGTGAGTAGATTTGGGATGACAAGAAAGAATTGGGTAAGGCCAGAAGAATTTTCTTAAACTAAATAATTAACAATTGAAAAATGTTGAAAAAAGGTGCACAACATAAATAAGACCACATGAAAAACCGTCTTAAAGAAATGCTTACATTTTCTGATTTTAAAACATGGTTTATAAATAATAAATATGCCCGCCATGTTTCAACAGTTCCTCTATAACACGGTTTTGAATTGAGTCTTAAAGTTGTTTTATATAGTCCGGTTAGTATTTAATCTCCAGTGCATCGTATATGCATATCACAGCTTTGATTAAAGTTTCCTTGTTTTCAAATTTTTAACCGCATTCAAAGAGGGGAAAGAAATGCCAAAACGTTTGCAAATGATTCCTGAAAAACCTGAAGGTGTTGATAGAGGCGAAAAATGTTGTCACATTTGCAAAAAAAACGTTCAAACAAACATTTGACGCTTTTGACGTTCATTGTTCTGCCATAGTAGATGATATTACTCATAGCTATGGTACCTGATTTAGACTGTAATTTCTTCATAAATAAGATCGTGAAAATTAAAATTGCAAGCATCGCAAGCAAACTTCAGAGAAGGTTTGATTTACTTTTTTTTTGAGTAAGATTGAATCTCTTTATCTTTTTCTTTTCAGTCATCTTGCTGCATCGCACTTTTGTATATACTTTTTCAGACATTCCTTATTTGACTATAGGAATTTCTAATGGGCCTTCCTTTATGAGAAAAAATGTGCCAAATATTTTCAGGTCCAGTCGCAAAATCCTTTTCAGTAGTAGTGTACCCAATTTTTTTTTCTTGTAAAAATATTTTAGAAAACAACAATTTGATTACACACAAATCAACTTTTATCCGTTTTCACGAGAAAGCATATATAGTCCATAAAACCATATTAAAATACATAATGGGTAAAGATATAAACTTCCAAAAGATTCCTTCTTTTGGATGCATCCATTGTTACTGGCCTAGTAACAAAAGAATGCAGGGAAATGTGTGAGCGCAGTTCAATTTTTCCTCATCCGTTTAATTTTTTCAATCCACGATGCAATGCAACTATGCGGCCACCATTCGTGGCGGGTGAATTGATATTGCATCCTGTTCGCATCCGCTGAGCTGGGACTATGCATACGAGAGAATGCAATAGTAAATTTGGAAAGTTCACGGTAGAGGCATGAATACGAGTAGGCATTCAAACCACTTTTTTTTTTTTTATTTTGACAAAAATTTTAATTCTAAGTCATTTAGAAAAGAAGTTAGCAATGTTAAGAAAATGTAAAAAAGAATTACCTAAAATTTGAAGTGACTAGAGTGTCGATATACTATATGGGCTCAGTTTTTCGATTACGAGTTTGTCTGTATTTCTTGGTGATAAAAATTGTTTGCTGATGGTGCTCGATGGCACGATGGCCCCGACAACAGTACAAATTTAATATATATTTATTTGATAAGGTACAAGTTTTCTCCGATCCGATTGTTAATCTAGGACAGGATTGATACGATGTTGTGTTCGTTTGCATCAAAAGTATTGTGCGGGTTAAATATATTGGCCCAAGCCCAACCTTTAACAAAAACTTTAAAAGACTGGAATCACCATATACACGGGCGGTTTAAGCATATCTACTTCCCAACATCTTATGAAATTGAAAGGCTTCTTGAATCTTTCGATAAGTTTTCAAACAGACAATTTTGCAATACCTAATCTGCTCAAACAGTACTGCGGCGATAATTGTTATCACAAATCCATTGTCCATACATCATACCACCTATTTCTTTTCATGCATAGTCAACTCAAATTTCACGTATCATATGTACACTTCGAAATATTCTGAAATAAACACAGTCTTATCTTAAACTTAAGATGCTTAAGTCAATTAATATTGTCTTCGTCAATTAATTTTACCTTTCAAGAATCTCGCCTCCTTTTGTGCACAAATTTTAACTGGGGTACGAATCTCCACTGATTTTATAGTTAGGTCAAACTATTGCGGCTATTAAAGTAAATAGTCGCTTAATAAAAATACCTCTCATCATCAGGGAATATAAGGACAAGCTAAATAAGCTAGTGTAAAAGGAGAGTTTTCCTGTTATATATTACATAAGGATAAGAATCGTAAAAGGTTCGGTGAAATGTGGAGTTTAAAATTTTATTTTGTTATAGAAAAATGCAAGGCAGTTACAATCAATACGTCAATCTAACATTGTTGTACGATTTAGAACAAGTTGGCTGATGAACTAGCTAGTAAAGGAGCAGGAAAAAGGGACCATAATATTGTAATGGAAATAGTTATCCCCCTGACAGGCATTAATTCAAATTAATTGATGCCCCAGGACAGAGAAATAAATCGTACATGGTGGGACAGCTAACAGGGCACATCAATCCAACTCTCCGGTAATTGAGATTCGGATTAACGGAAACCTCAATGCGACAACTGTGAGAATGAAGAGTAAGATATAGAGCAATTCCTCTGCCACTGTCCAGCAACAGCGAGGCTGTGCTATAAAATTCTGTGGTCAGTATTACTAATAACAGATCTGAAGCAGCTAAAAAGAGAAGGAGCGGTAAAATCATGAACTTCACAAAAAACTAAAAGATGCCCAAACAATCCGCTTCAAAAAAAAGATTACACAAAGGGCCCAATCAGTGGCCTTGGTGACGTGCAATAAAATTTTCCTTAACCATATAACCAACCATCCTTCTGGCCAATACCAATTGAACGTAGGCTACCCAGAGTTTTTTGTGTGTCTTGCTTGTATTGCTGTTGAGCTTAGATAAGATGCACTTATTGTGGCTCGTCGTGTAACAAAAGTTACGCGGTTTCTTGCGTGACAATATGTTTGCCAAGAAAGGCTATTTTAACTTTTTTCACTTTGAGTATCCTTTTTTACGCACTAGATCAGCAAATTTTGCATAAGGGTACGCTGTTCCAGCCGGATAAAGAGATGTGCATATCGAACAAAACGCAGCGTTGTTTTTAACTGGAAAAAAATCAGCAAACTCATCTAATAAACATAAAAATAAAAGCACTCCACTCTCGTATTGTATATCAACAAAACACTGCAACTCTTCGGAATGATGGTTAAGACTTTCGCGATGTGTGCCTGTTGAAATTGATTTACCTGGAATCATTTACTTCATACGTGTGAGTAGATTTGGGATGACAAGAAAGAATTGGGTAAGGCCAGAAGAATTTTCTTAAACTAAATAATTAACAATTGAAAAATGTTGAAAAAAGGTGCACAACATAAATAAGACCACATGAAAAACCGTCTTAAAGAAATGCTTACATTTTCTGATTTTAAAACATGGTTTATAAATAATAAATATGCCCGCCATGTTTCAACAGTTCCTCTATAACACGGTTTTGAATTGAGTCTTAAAGTTGTTTTATATAGTCAGGTTAGTATTTAATCTCCAGTGCATCGTATATGCATATCACAGCTTTGATTAAAGTTTCCTTGTTTTCAAATTTTTAACCGCATTCAAAGAGGGGAAAGATATGCCAAAACGTTTGCAAATGATTTCTGAAAAACCTGAAGGTGTTGATAGAGGCGAAAAATGTTGTCACATTTGCAAAAAAAACGTTCAAACAAACATTTGACGCTTTTGACGTTCATTGTTCTGCCATAGTAGATGATATTACTCATAGCTATGGTACCTGATTTAGACTGTAATTTCTTCATAAATAAGATCGTGAAAATTAAAATTGCAAGCATCGCAAGCAAACTTCAGGGAAGGTTTGATTTACTTTTTTTTTGAGTAAGATTGAATCTCTTTATCTTTTTCTTTTCAGTCATCTTGCTGCATCGCACTTTTGTATATACTTTTTCAGACATTCCTTATTTGACTATAGGAATTTCTAATGGGCCTTCCTTTATGAGAAAAAATGTGCCAAATATTTTCAGGTCCAGTCGCAAAATCCTTTTCAGTAGTAGTGTACCCAATTTTTTTTTTCTTGTAAAAATATTTTAGAAAACAACAATTTGATTACACACAAATCAACTTTTATCCGTTTTCACGAGAAAGCATATATAGTCCATAAAACCATATTAAAATACATAATGGGTAAAGATATAAACTTCCAAAAGATTCCTTCTTTTGGATGCATCCATTGTTACTGGCCTAGTAACAAAAGAATGCAGGGAAATGTGTGAGCGCAGTTCAATTTTTCCTCATCCGTTTAATTTTTTCAATCCACGATGCAATACAACTATGCGGCCACCATTCGTGGCGGGTGAATTGATATTGCATCCTGTTCGCATCCGCTGAGCTGGGACTATGCATACGAGAGAATGCGAGTTTATTTGTTATTTTTTACTTTTCGTAGCCACCATAGCAATAAGAGTGAAATGTTCACATTGGAAATCCTGCGCCTTTAGGGGTCATCGTAAATACAATGGCGGTGATGAAATCAACACCCTTTTATTGAAATTTGCTTATTGCGTTTTGTTTACTTACTGGCTGTCATCTACGTTATATTGGTAGAGCTCAACGTCCGTTGATCTCTATTATGGTGACTTTTTATCGTGTGGCGTAAAATTGCACTTTACGTTATAAACTGGTGAGTCTTTCAGACTTTAACCATTTTGATTGTCTTTTCTGACATCTGCGCATTCGTTAAAGGAAGCATTACTTTGGCTTATCTTTAATTCAATATTCTAAAGAAGCCTTGGGATGCCTCATGCCGACACACGACGAATTCGAAAGCCGATATTGATATTTTCAAGCGAGTAGTTTTAAATCGTGAAAAAAGTTGGGTTGACACCACATCAGTCACATGTCTAGATTTTAATTAAAGTACACGTGTTAACTTCGGCTTAAACATAGTTCTTTAATGACGAAACAAACTCTGTAAGGTCACAATAATGACTGACAGTGCAGTGACTAAACAGGCTCAAAGCAGGCTTGAGTATATACGTATACTTATAAGCGGTACTCGGCATATTGAGAGTGTCGACTTCAATTTAGTGACATCTCCTGTCATTTTCGAACGTTTGGCCAAAACCCCCGTTCACGAGATGAGTTATATATTTACCCCGTGCTGCCGAGGACAATATTAACTTAAATTGGTGACCTTGCTATTGGTTCAAATTATTCTGTTACAAATTTCGAAAACTTAGAACAAAAAAAATTATTTTTTAACATCCCATCAGGAAGTTCATGTTGTCGGTTTCTAAATTTTTACATATCTCCACGTTTCGAGGTCCTAGTAGTCGGAATTCATTGTTCTTAGAAAGATGTCTGTTTGTAAGTACGTGAACGTATGTATGAACGTTTGTGTGGAATTTTTCGTCAAGGATAACTCGAGAACAAAACAAGCTATCGAATCCAACTTAGTTTCGTTCGAAGCGTGTGTGCATGACGTAAAAACTGTCAAAAAGATAGACAATTTCCAAGAAAAAAAAAATTAAAAATTTATAAAATTTATAGTTTTCAACTACCTTGTCATATCATATAAAATTATATGTATAAATATATACACTGCCGCTCATAAGTTTCCGGACAAATTCATTTAAATATGTTATTTTTCAATTTTAGTTCCAAAAATTTCATCAACATAATGTTATGTAGCAACAATTGACAAAATTAAGTTAGTTCTGAAGTTAAAGACTAATTTAAAGACAAACAGAATTAAGTTGAGTCCATCTCATAACTTGATTTTCCGCTTTCTCTGTTTCATGATCCTTGAAAAATTATTTCAGAAATGCGAGTTCTACAAATCATTAACATTTTTTGATTACGAATGACGTCTACAACACTGACACATGAAAACATGGTTAAATTGCATTACTCGTACATAAAAAAGCGTTATAAGGAAGATCATAACATCCGAAGACTTAGTTTGATTACCACTGTTGTTTTTTATTATGAGCGAAAATCTAGAGGTCTATCAAAATCTCCAAGGAAAACTGGCTGAGTGTAATCCTCTTGGAGCCATCTTTTTATCAGAAAGAAAGAGATCCGCTGCTGAACATTTCCCCAGCTCGGAATAAAGAGATGGCACAACAAGCGCAACGTACAAGGTCATAGAAATAATTTCGAAGATACATTGGACAAGAAGTTGACGTAAGCAGTTTTCGCAGTTTTTATATTGAAACAACGATTTTAATATAATTTTTTCTCATTTCAAAACAATTTTCTAAACTTTTTTGCTAGAATAGTTATAATTTTCTTAACGAGAATTGGATATATTGATGTTCAGAAAATGATAACTCATCCGTTTGACACAAGAGTGAAGTCTTGCACTTCCTGTCTGTGTCTTTTTATAAATATTGGCTCTGAGCCTACATTACAGAGGTTGAGGTTAAGTTGTGTTATATATTGAAAAAGTATCGCACCACTGTCATTTATGTTTGTTTATGCTTTCTAATATAGTGTGGTTTGCGTTGGCTACAGGGGGACTTAGGCCTCTTCTGCGTCTTAAATTGCCTTACGTAAGAAGTTCCGACTATAAACTATCTAGCACCCAGCATTTTGTATAATTGGAATCACCTCTTCTACAGTGTATGGGAGCATGACTGCATCGGCCGGAGTTGGGAAATATTTGCGCGTAATATTTCTGTTAATAGACTTACGTGGCCCGCTTCTTTTTTTCTTCGGGTATTACTTTGCAACATCTTCTAAGTTCTTAAAATCGTACCTTTGAATGTTCATACATCCAGAATGTGCGACAAGGGATTTTCGCTCATCAGGTCTATGCTAACTTGAATTGCAATGTGTCTGGCTTGCGTCTGTACGTAAATAATTAACCTATTACTCAGCTTAAACTTCTGCATTCGTGGAGTTGAATCTTCAAACCAAGCTAAAGGCAACAATTATGAAACGTCATCATATCGTTACAGTGCATTCTATGTTTAGTATTTTTATTTTACTCTTCTACTATTTTCTAGTCTCTTTCTCTTTCTGTCTTTAAGAAATAAATTCTCTAATCAAACATTTAAATAATAAACAATCTAGAAATCTACCCAGAAATAATCATATCAATAAAATTGTAATTTACTTACTATATTTTATTCAATAATTGTAATTTACAAACTGTTCAATCGTTGTTTTCATTGTTTGTCAAGTATCCCTGTTACACACCGTAAAGCTGATTTCAACAAGATGTGCTGACCATGCTGGCCATATTATGTTCTTTCAAAAAAGGACTCCACATTTGCCACATAAACGCGCAAAGCATTGTTCATAAAAGAGACGAATTTCGAAACACCTTTGATGGGGCTTGTATGGTCATTATTTTCTTAACTGAAATTTGGTTTGAACCGGATATGTGTGATCAGCTCTTCCAGCTTAATGGTTATAGATTGTTTCGGGCTCGTGTGTGCAAAAGAAGTGGTGATGCCGCAATTTACGTCAAAAGGAATCTAAAATGTAGATTAACTACGCAATCTTCAGAACGTGACGTTACAGAGCATGTAATTTAAGAAATTAGTAATGGGAACAATAGGTTCTTAGCAGGCTTAATTTACATGGCCCCTGATGTCGCGAATTATACACACATAAGAAATTTGCTAAACACGAAGAATACAAACTCTTACGTAACAGCGTTGCTTTGTTGATTGGAGCACGCAAACACAATTTTTACCAAAGTAAATTTTGTCAAAAAACAAGAGACTGACTTGGATCTGGGTAAGCTTAATGCAAAATTTACCCAAAATAACAAACCAACATTTAATTACGACTTTCGAATCACTCGGACTCATACTGAACCTCTTTCCTTATAAAGTACCTTTATCTATTATTATTAGTCTATGTTGGTGACTCGATTTTTGTAGTGAAATAGCAGGCAGCAGGCCTAGATGATATTCACCCTGATTTTATAAAAATAACTCTACCAATGATAATAAATCACATCACAGAAAAAAAATTTAATTACATAATAACCACATCTTGCCTTCCGGATTGCTGGAAAATGGCTAAAATAATTTAATTAGCTAAAGCCATCATCCCTTACATGAACAAAGTCTTTGAACTGATTGTTAGCAAACAAATTAGAAAATATATCGATGACAATAAGTTACTGACAGCACACCAATCAGGCTTTAGATCAAAGCATATTTGCACGACTTCCTTAATGAAGGTTAGTGATGATTTTCGACTCGGTCGGATTGAGAATTCACGACGGTCGTAAATCTGTAAATCATACTTTCCTTATTGAAAAACTAAAAACGCAGTTCGCTTTTGAAACATCCGCCTGCAAGTTAAACTGCTCCTACCTTCGAGGTCGTTCTAGACAAAAACGTTCATCATTCCTCCCCTTGTTCTCAGAGATATCCCACAAGGCTCCGTGTTAAGCCCCCTAATGTTCTCGCTCTTCATCAATGATATTTCTAAGAAAATGCAACTTCCATACTGACGCAGTCAGCGTGCAAATATATAATCATTTTTCTAAGGCAGACACTCTTTCTGGGATTTGCGAGTTGAACGAAGTACTTAAGTCAATTTTTACATGGTCTCAAAAGAACCACACACTCTTAAATCCAAATAAAATCAAAGCTCTGATTGTGAGTCGTAGCGATATTGGTGATGCAAGTGCTTTTCCCCCTTTGTTCATAAATAAAATAATAATTGAATATACGACGAAGATAAAAACCTCAGGAGTTTATTTTAACCAACATTTGAATTACACCATCCACACAAATTACGTTGTATCTAGAATATATAGCGCCCTCCGAGGCTTAAGACCAACTTCCCGTTTTTTACCGATCAAAGTGAAGTTGCAGCTTATTAAATCTTTTGTTCTTCCTTTTATTTTGTTTGGCTTCGAGCTGTTTTCAGATTTAGACTATGAATCGGAAAGAAAACTTAATGTTGCGTATAACAGCTGCATTCGTTTTATCCTTAACAAAACTCGGCGTGACCACGTTTCCGAGTTATCAAAAAAAAAAAATCATGGGATGCATCTCAAAAAACCTTATTAAATACGGAACTATAGTCGCCATTTAAAAGATCGGCAAAGAACATTCACCCAATTATCTTCTTGACAAGCTTCATTTTGCGCGCTCGCAAAGATTACTGCTACCGGCTTCCACTAAACATAAAACGAGTGAATGGAAATTCTTTTAAAAAAGTCCTCTTCGAACATTTCGCAAAAATAAGTTGTCTTCAGCTTCAGCTATCTCTTATGATAGAATATACATTCTTTAAAATTAAATTAGTTATTATTTATTTCAATATTTCTTTATTTTCTTTTCAATTTCTCTCTTTCTTCTTCTTTTGCTTTTACATTTTCTAAGCTTATTTTTTCCTCGTAACAAACTTTGTTTAAAATAACTTAAAAGCTTCATCTCACGTGAGCGGAATTGAAAAATGAACACAATATCCAAAAATAAAAATAGATGTGTTATAACAACGAGTAGTTTCAATAACAGAAATATGTGCAGTAAATGTGTACTACATTGTCACAATTTTCCTTCACTCTAGAAAAGCGTCCGCACTGTAATTATTATTCCTTTTTAGGATTTTCACTTATAATGCAGAAAACAGACATCAACTCAAGTCTTTATTGAACCAATTCAATAAATTATTTAAAAATTCTTATCATCTATTGGAAACAATTTGTCACAATCAAGGCGTACCAACCTTCCCAACAAGTATGTACCGCTATCAACTTACCTTCTGGTATCATGAATCTTAAGCAGAACATTTACTTCAAAGGAAGCATGCATAATTGCATGCGGATATATTTGCATTATTCATGAAAAACAATTTTCATGATGATGTGGAATAAGCAGAAAATTTAATGGAAAATTTGCTTTGTGAATTTTTCGTTTGACAGTCGATGTCAGCAAAAGGTAGGGCATGGCAAAAAAAGCCATTTCGATTTGAAAAAAAATCTATCTAAAGTTAAACCTTGGTGATCGAAAATTGATTCATAGACAAAACTCCACAAGTGATTGACGGGTCTCGTCAATTAACCACTCGAAAAGAGATGACGAGAAAAATCTAAACATATGGGATGATTGTCTGCAACTGAGTTTGCCACTTAAGAAGCGACTGCCAGGTGCATTATAACTATCTGTTTTTATTATTACAGGCAAACGCTTTTGATTTTTTTAAGTAAAGTGTGCAGTATAGAAACGTTTTCAAATTTTTATAACAAGACTTTTCCGATGCACCAGGCAACGGATTTTGCTGATGTTTCTTTTTCATACTCATGTTGTTTGTACGCAAGTGCGATTTGCTTGAAAATATACTTGCAAGCGGTTGACTGATTGTGAACAAGAAAAAATCTAAATTGTCAAGGAGGAAAACGATTTAAACCGTTGTATTGTAAAGAGGATTGGTAGAAGCGAGGGCGATATAAGAAATTTCCTGAAAAAATACGGTGTCAAAGTTCCAACAACAGGAAATATTAAAAACAAACATTTCGTCAGAAAGGTTAAATGCGCTGCGAGGTAACAAAGAACCGTTTATCAGTCCGAAAAATAAAGGACAAATTAGCTCTCCCTATCAGTTCTTGGCAAATTGCAAGCATTTTAAACGCTACCCCAACATCAAATGTACGAAACTCAAAGCAAAGTCAGTAGGTACATGTCCTGGACCGACGTATGTCGTAATGTTTCGGACGAAAAAGAATTTAGACGGGCCGGGCTGTTACAGTTGTTACTGGCATAATTTAAGCAACACTAGTGCGGTCCGATCGAAAAGTAATTTCGGGGGTGGATCTGTAATGGTATGCATTTTCATACAACGGTACTACCCCTTTTTGTTTTATTACAGAGAGAATGGATTCCACCACTAATACACTTATATACAATTCACGTAACTATGCAATCACGGAAATGGTTTTCGGCAAAAATATTGAACCCCATCGAGAACCTCTGGGGTATACTGGCTGGTAAGGTTTACTTAAGTGGGAAGCAGAACAATAGTTTTCTTGAGCTGAAAAATGAAATTCAACGTGTTTGGCTTGAAATCGGCTCCAAAACCTTAAACAAGTTGATTGATTCAATGCCCAGTCGCATTTTTTCTGTTATTTAGAATAAATGAAGGTCCAGCTAAATTTTCGGATTTTCATAAAAAAAAAATTATTGGACACTCCTGAAATATACTATTTATTTTTTAATGAGGAATAAGTTAAAAAAATAAAATTGAGTGAAAAATTAATATATACATAAAATATATAAATAAACGTAAATAAATAAAATCTCAAAAAAAAAAAAACTCGAATTCAGTCGTCTTCTGGAAGTTGAAGATCAATTTCCAAAAGTGCGCGACCATTCTGTTCAGGACTATCTGGGGCCTCTAGGGCCTCTAGAAATACTAGAAAGAAGTGGCGAATATTCTCTATCGTTGGACAAAACGGGCAGCCATTGGCGAATCGAAGTGTTGTCAGATACCTTGAGATCTGGCTGGATCAGTATCCATATTTTAACAAGCTAAGCCAGGGCCTTAACCTTAACAAAGAAACTGTTTCACAGCAGGCAACGGCAGTTAAAAGTGATCGGCTACATGGCCCTCATTCGGCATGTCCTGCTAGCCTTGGTCGGCTTACATTTATTTAAGAAAGTGTAAGTAGTTGTTATTGTATTATAGTAGTTAGTTTTAATGTTATTTTAAGTAACATTTAGATTTAAGGCTTAAGTTTAGTTTGTAGTAAAGTTGTTATATTAGTTATTAGGTATATTTTAAGAAACATACACAAAAATTCCTGATATATGTACTTTTGAAAGTTTTGAAGATTTTCGCTAAACGCCCCACTGTCAGAGTTATGCCTTCACAGCGGAGCCACCTACACACAATCTACACAAACCACTAGTTTGAAAACACGAATTAGGATTTAAGTTGATACAACAACCACTACAACAATGCCACCCATTAGTCAGACTACTATCGCTGGTCGACCAATCCAGTGATACTGCCATTAATTGATCCAAATGGGTGACCAGATTCGAAAAACTAGGCCGATCTACGAATCGAACTTGGGACCTAAAAATTGAATCAATTGAAAGGCAGGCGCTCTACCAACTTCGCCACCCAGCTGTTAACCAGCCGAAAAAGATCTTTTTTTACTATCCCGAAACTTATTATGAGTTTGTTGTTCCAAAAAAGCGATATTTTCTGTGGCCGAACGATCCTTTGGTTTCCTTCTTGTCATTACCATCCGTCGCATTCGAAGAAAATCCCATGTGCCATCACACGATCGAATTTTATTAGCCGGAGGCAAAAATCACGGGTAGATTACCCCAGTATGTTTGAGTTCTTTGCTTCACTAATAGTCATGAAGCTCACTTCGTGGTGCCTCATCATAAATCTTATTGTAATCATTCTCCACTTTTTCAGGTTTGCTTGCGTCCTCGCCATATAATGCACCCCATCATGCTGAATACCTCCCAAATCAATATTATATCCCACCCCTAAGAGCGATGCAACAAAAGCCAGCTAAGCCTATGGAGATCGACCAATAGGTTCAAGCTAACCGCATATACTATGTGAATCGACCCACAAACAATCCCATTCCTAGAAGATCGAACGCGTCGTCAAACTTACCCCGAAAACAACAACTGCTTTTTACCATAAACAGTGTGGAAAAACCAAAAGAAATAGCTCTGGACGAAACCGATCATCCGTACCATACCTAGAATATACTTATATACTAGAGAGGTTCTTAAATTTATCATTGACATCTTAAAATCATCTATATCCTTCCTGGCTTCAAATCATTAGACGGAGATGAAATATTGAGTAAACTGGAAGCTGTGCTCGACAGGAAAAACAATACCTTACATATAAGTCCCAACATCAAAATAGAGTTAAAAGCTAAATTATCAAAAGAAGTCAATAGCGCACAAACGAATTTGGATGACGATAATGAAATTCAAAAAATTCTTGTGGAAAATTTCAGTCCCATTTCTGATAGCTGAACAATCGATACAAATGTCCGTGCGGAAATTAGAACAACAACTTCTGAACCTATTTGCACAAATTCATACCCATATACAGCTGACCTCTGACATTTTTTTTTTCAACTGACAATGTTTTTTTTTCAACTTATTCCTTATTAACAAAAATAAAAAGTATATTTCAGGAGTGTTGAATTATATTTCTTTTTTATTTATTCCGAAAATTTAACTGGACCTTCATTTATACGCAAAGCTGCTAAAATGTTGCAACAAAATTGGTTTACATTTTTTTAATATCAAGTGTGATCCCCTTTATTCTGAATAACAGAAAAATGCGATTGGGAGTTGAATCAATCAACTCAATGTGTAAGGTTTCGGAGCCGATTTCAAGCCGAACACGTCGAATTTCGAAATTACGTTTCGAACGGACTGCACTTCTGTTGCTTAAATTATGCCAGTAACAACTGTAACAGTCCGGCCCGTCTAAATTAAATATTTGTACGTTCGAAAAAATTACATTACGCCATTCGTCGGTCCAGGACATGTACCAACGGGCGAACTCTTTTCTCTTGACTTTGTTTTTCGTACATTTGATGTTTGGGTAGGGTTTAAAACGCGTTAAATTTGCCGAGAACTGATAGGGAGAGCTAAATTGTCCTTTTTTCGGGATGATAAACGGTTCGTAGATGCTCCATAGCGAATTTGACATTTCTGACGGAATGTAATTTTAATATTTACTTTTGTTGGAGCTTTGACACAGCCTTTTTCAGGAAATTTCTTATAACGCCTTCGCTTCTACCAATTCTCTTTGCAATACAACGTTTGGAATAGTTTTACTCCTTCAGAATTTCGCACTTGCGTAGAAACGATTGTCACGGAAGAATCAGTATGAAAAAGAAACATCAGCAAAATCCATTGCCTGGTGCATTGGGAAAAGTCCTGTTACAAAAATTGTATTGACGCTAGACGTTACACACACTGCTAGTAGTTGAGACACGTATGGATTTTTTCTTTATCTTTTCAAACGTTTCAATACTGTACACTTTACTGAAAAAAATCAAATGCGTATAAACGAATGTCTGCCACTGGGTCCTGCAAACTTCGAAAAAGGTACCAGCAGACAGTTTATTGTGAAAAATGGCAGTGTGGTGTCTGCTCTGACTTTTGAAATTAAAAACGGTCTACAACAGGGTGTAGATATTTCGCCGATTTTATTTACGATCTTCACAAGCGATCTTGTAGGATCTCTCCGCCACTCCATAGCGTACGCAGATGACTTGATCGCGTACAGGTCAAGTCCGAAGATCGAGGTCATCGTAAGTCTTTTGCAGCGTGACTTCGAAAAGGTTCAGGGATATTGCGATGATTGGAAGTTGAAAATCAATTTTCAAAAGTGCGAGACCATTCTGTTCAGGACTCCGTTGTCTAGGGCTTCTAGAAATACTAAAAAGAAGTGGCGAATGTTCTCTATTGTTGGACAAAACGGACAGCCATTAGCGAATCGAAGTGTTGTCAGATACCTTGGGATCTGGCTAGATCAATATCTATATTTTAACAAACATATAGATGCTGCTCTGGCCAGAGCCAAAGCGGCCTTTGCCTTGACAAAGAGGCTGTTTCACAGCAGTCAACTCGATGCCAAGGTAAAGGTGATCTGCTACACGGCCCTTATTCGGCGTGTCCTTGCCTATGGCTGTCCCGTTTGGTTTAACGTGGGAACAAGCTTAATGGAAAAGATACGGGTTCTCGAGAGACGATGTCTTAGGGCTTGTCTCCATTTATATAGAACTCCAGAGTCTGAGTACAAAAAATTCTATGGTAATGAGGTCCTGTACAACGGGGCCAACCTGATCAGAGTGGACAACTTTCTGATAAAACTTATTCGAGGTCACATTGCAAGAGCAATGACTTCGACCAACAACTTGATCTCTGGGGCTTTTTACCCCAATGACATGCACCATGAGACAGTGCGCCTTAACGGCTTTATTCCCCCTGAAGCTTTTCTCTATCTCGATAGAGAGGGTCTGGTCCAGGATAGATTAGCTGTACCGTTAATCTTCCACGTTGGTCGAAAAGCCGTGGACGGGCGAGTCACTTACGACCAAGACGTTGCAAGTAGCTCACCGGAGACCCTCGGGTTCAGTAGGGCGGTATCAGACCGCGATAGAGCGGATGTCAAAAGGCAATACAAACACTTTTGGTGGCTAGATGGAGAATGGTCTCTGTCCGTCGAATACTCTTAATCCTGAGTGCCCTTAAGGCAAGTAAGATAGCATGTACTGTCAGCCGTGGCCGGCTTACATATGTATATTTAAGGTAGTGTTAGTTGTTTTTATAGCTGTATATAATAGCTAGTTTTAATATTATTAAGTTAGGTTAAGATTTAATATTTAAGATTAGTTTTAAGTTTAGTTTTAGGTTAAGTTATACAAAATAAAAGTCCATTTACTAAGTTTTTTCGTAATGTAAAATTTTTTCTTAGTTTTCTTATAAGTTAGAATAATTTTAAATATAATAAATAGTATTAAGTCGAAAGACATATTTTAAGTTAAGTTTAGCTTAGAGCGCCCGCACAGGGCCAGTTAGTTAGTATACACATAGTTAAGTTAATTAAGCTAGCTTTAAGCGTTTTTGTCTAGCATGTAAGGTTATGAATTGAAAAATAAAAATGCATTTTGAATTGAATTGAATTGACTTCGAAAAAGGTGATCCACGCACCAACTCAACTCAAAACCCGATAATTTTGCCTGTTTTTTTCCGTTGGCATTCGGTATAGGTGTGAGATACTAACAAACAAAGCGCTTTATTATATAGGATTAAGGATATTTTGCTGGCAAAGCGTAACTTTTGGATTCAGTCGTTTTTCCAGTAAATACCAAAAAAATACTTCCGAATTGGTTCTCGAACGCAACTTGGAGGCAGTAAGTAAGGGACCAAGCTCACTGGATTTTGTTTTTTAAATGAATGAGCAAAATAATTTTAGGTCTGACTCAAAATTTTAAAATAAATTGTGAATGTTGTTCTTATGTCACTTCGCTCTGACAGCAACGACAAATATACATAAAATAAGGACGCATCAGGTTCAATATGTAATTGTTCATTCTTTTAACTCAATTCAAAGCCTGTGGAGGTAAAGGGAACATGCTTTCGAATTATATGGTGTTGAAAATGAAAACCAAATATTAAACATATCATTATATTTTGCATTAATAAATTTCCTCAATTTTACAACATGCTTATGTACCGATTGTGAACTATAAACCAGTTCTAGTTTCAATTTCTTGTGAATGCGAACAAATGGTGCTTCCGGAAAACTAAAACATCCGTAAGTTGTGCGACCAGTGAACAATTCGAATAGAATTCTATTCTACTGCTGTAAGAGGTTACTTCAAATGTTGTCTTGGACATCTTAAGCTCCATTCTGTCATTATGTACAAAAATTCAACATGCGTTTTATTTGAACATGGAATGACCTCTTTTGAAAATTCCCATTTATAACATGCTTTCAGAGTTTATGTTTCCTAATGATAGCGTTGGTTGGCATTCTCTTGTATTTGTCTTTAAATATATGGATCTACTCTGGGCTTTATGTGCAAGGATTGTCTGAAGAATTTTCTTGTCAAAAGATAATCTTATGCTAAATTTGGTTACGGAATTCTTTTTGCAAACGTAACTATGGATTTATCTTCGTTACCATTGGAGTGCACAAGACTGCTTAAATAATGGATTTATAAAATGCATTTCCGGATGAGGTAAATGTAAATTTTTTTGATTTCTTTTGACGTTTCAAAATTAAAATATTTTAAATTTGGTCTCGAATCGGAATACTTCTGTCAGACAATTTTAATGTTTGAAATGTTCCTTAAAATATCATAGTAGGTCAACTTCCTCTTATTCCGTAGGCCAAGTTGCCTTACGAAACGATCGAGTGCACTTCACCCATCTTTTAATAAGTCCATATTTGGGTGTCTTATAGCATAACCAGCATAAAAAGGGTTTTGTATAATTATCATATTTTATTCAATTGCTTTCTTCGCCAAATAAGCAGCGTTTAGGAATAGCGATTAACTGTTGAATTTCTGGGTATGCATTTTAAATAATTATTTTTGTATGGAGATGTTTTTATGTACTGGTCCATTTTTAATATCGATAAAAACTGACCTTTTTAATTAACAGCACACACTACGTTCTGGCGCCTTTATGTTTTTTAATAAAATTAATAGTATCTCTATGTGCTAAAAACTGGACAGATCACTGAAATAATAGATCAACTGTCTCTTCAATTCAATTCAATTTATTTTGATAATTAGTACAACAAGATCGCCTTCAACATATTTTATGCCATATTATGTGAAAGTCTGAAGCCGTTCGCCAACAACCTAATAGGTCGATTTCAATGTGGCTTTCGGACAGAAAAGTACAACATAGACCAAATATCAACATAACGGCAGATATTGGAAAAAACCCAGGATCTCAGGTTTCTGTTTCTTCCACGAACACAAGATGTATGAAGCCATGTCTAGCTTTGGTAACCCTGGCAAGCTTGTCCGTTTATGCAGGTTGACGATGTAGAACTCATAAAGTTCGATAGAGACGTCACCGACCAACTTGACATCAAAAAAGGTTTTACACAATGTAAGGCACTGACATCCGATTTCTTCAACGTCATATTTGAGACGAAAACGGCCAAGATGGGTTTTGCGGTAAACGGAGGAAAAAAAATGACAACCAAGTCAGACGCCTAGATAAGAACATTATAATAGACTGCTTAAACTTTGAGGAAGTTTGGGACTTGTTTTAGTAGAAATGTTACTTTATCAAAAAAAAAAAAAAATTGGTTTGGGTGCGAGTAGGTCTGCCCATACCATGAACTTCCCATCTCGATAAAAAATTTAATTTGCCACCACCATTAAATTCCATTTTCGTTATGATAACATCATTCATTCCATAGACAAATACATTGCAATAAAAAAAAAATACACATATATGTTCTTTACTGCCCCTTAGGAAAATCTTTCTTTTAGATTTTTTGAATCATTTAAAATACGATTTGCGTATTTACCATTAATAGATTATTCGAATATATTATTTCGAGTGATCATGATTAAGTAACATTTCTACTAGAAATTAGTTCCATTTTTAGTTTAATAATATTACTAAAAAAATGACTTAATATAATTTAAAATTATGTTTTGCGTTTGTATTTAATATTGATAGGTAATTGCACTTTTTTCGTCATTAGCTTTTTAACTAATAACTTAAAGACTGTAGCGCCAGTCCGCGTGGCATTGGAATTTTATCCTTTTGGTTAGGTCGATTTCGCTGTACAACTCGTACCGTACAGTTCATTGTTGAATCTTCTCCTCCACTTACCGTCAATGCAGATCAAACTTTTCTCTCGAAACAACCTAAGGCGCCTTCATCCGCTTTTGAAACTGTCCATGCTTCTGCACCATAAACCATGATGGCACTGATGAGAGTCTTATAGAGCGACACTTTAGTTCTACGAGAGAGGACTTTACACAATTGTTTTCTTAGCCCAGAGAAACAGCGATTAACAAGAGGTATTCTTCGTTTGATCTCAGCGCTAGTATTATTATCTATGTTTACAGGAGAGCATAGGTACAAAAAGTCCCTAGCTACTTCAAATTTATAGCTATCTATGGTAACGATTTGGGTGTCTTTTTTTGATGACAACATATGCTTCTTTGTGCCCTCGTATACCGCTAAACCCATCTTTGTCATTTCTGTCTGAATCCTCATAAACGCACTGTTGACGTCAAGATACGCTCTCCTTTTATATTAAATTTTTCGCCGTATGCGAGTTACTGAGCAAACCTTTAGAAGATAGTGCCTCTGGTGTTGACACGGGACTTTTGCAGCTAAGCCGTCCGCTCAAGTGGCTTTCTTAGACTTAAGCTTAAATATTGCTGTCTTTACTGTGTCTAGGTCGGGTAGATAGCATTGTTGGTTGTTCCATGTCCTCAGCATTGATTGCAATTCTACTACGATATTTCCATTTCGAATTTGGCAGGTTTCGGATTGGGGTCTGTAAGCTTGAGATAATTGTTTTCTCTGGTGGTAGAATTGTCGAACCTTATTCCAGTTTCTTAATCTCTAAACATCCTCAATCGAGCGCATCTCATGCTCTACCAAAGACGCTGCGACCATGGCATAGCTTGAAAAGTTTGTGCACGAGATTAAAACTTTAGTGACCTCGTATTATGAGTTGCGTCTTGGCTGTAAGAAATTACTTTGGCTTGCAAAAACATTTTGGAGAAAGTACGAGTTCTACCTTGTCTAGCTTCATGTTGAAGCTGGCTGGCTGTCCATGGCTTACATTACACGACTCAAAGAAAGCATCTCTTTCTGTTTAAAACAAAAAAATATAGGACCAACGACCCAAAATCTTAGCCAGTATTCTGTAGGCACATAATAGCACACGGCCATCCCTCTAATAGTATCCAACTCGAGGTGAAGATATTTTTTTTATAATTTGCTCGCTCTCAAGAGGTTATGAATACTCTTTTAATGCAAGTCGCACAAAACTTCCACTCGTTCTTCCACTGTGGAAGAATTAGGAGAAGAACGAAAGATTCTTGTAGCGGTTTGAGAAACTCAGATGTATTTGGTTTCAATTAAATTCCGTGGGTGGAGCTCGAATTGGGACGGGTGATATGATATCGACCTATCCAAAGTTTGGAAGATTTAGCTCAAATTCAGAGTTGCGAAAATCGATTTCATTTCAACAACTTTAACATTGGAAGCTGAATTTGTATTCGCTTTTGGCAGTTGTTTTTCAACTTCTTCAATAAAGTGTTTTAAATCATAGAGTCAGAATTATCAAATATTATATAGCTTTGTTTCAGAATTCAAATTTGTCTGATTCGGTTGAACTCTGCAATTTCTTTGCAAAGTTTCCCTTCATCAGAAACCTTTTTATTAAAACTTGTGCTGAGTTATCGCTGAAACATCACTTACAAATTTTTACTGTTATTAATGCTATTAAAAAAGGTTTTTTGAAATGAGCAAAAGGAAATTTGTGTTCAGGCTTTGTTTTTTTTTTTGCAGAATTTAAATTATTTCGGTATAAACATTAAGAAAGATCGTTTTTCTCAACTTCATGTATTTTCGGAATTATTTCTAATCAATCAAATTTGTTAGATTGCTTTCCTTTCTATTAACCATTGCTTGGAATAACAAGGCGTGTCCTTTTTGAAAGGGTTAAAAAGTACTATACATAATTTCAGTATCGAGATTTCGACCGCCTCTTCCTTCCGAGCTGTGAACTGCTCAGCATAGGATATTTTTCTTCTGGTTAATATATGGCCAGTCCAGTTTTCTTTGCAAATTCTTATGGTTGTTTCCAGGCCGGTTTCGAGAGATTCTTTATCCATGTGTCATTTTCTGGAAAGACCTCTAGGATTGCGTTCATGATAAGAAACCAAAGCAGTGGTAAACAAACTAAATCGGATGTTATGATCCTCCTTGCAATATACAAGTAATGTAGTTTAAGCCATGTGTTTTCACTTTGTCAATTAGCCTTCACTCGATGCTTTTTCTTTGAAATCAATTGCTTCATGTAAGTTGCGCCATGAGCTTCTTTTTGCTAATATATTATAACGATAAGAAAGCGTCAAGCTACAACCGAGCAGGTTTTGAACAAAAAAATTTGTTTGGGTGCGAGTAGGTCTGCCCATACCATGAACTTCCCATCTCAAGATAAAAAAAATGTAGGTGCTATTTTATTTACCGCCACCATCAAATTCCATTTGGGTTGTGAAAACATCAATCATTCCCTAGAAAAATGCAAAGAGCTTTACAAAATTGCTTTCTTAGCCACGGGTATTCTTCGTTTGACCTCAACGCTGGTGTCATTATCTCTGTTTGCAGCCAAGCCTAAGCAAAGTCCCTAACTACCACAAAGTTATAGCTGTCTATGTTAACATTCTGAACCAGACGTCGCATTTGGGTGTCCTTTCTTGATGACAGCATATGTTTCTTTTTGCCTTATTATACAAAAGGACGAGCTTGGATGGGATGCCAAACCTAGACATGGCTTCATACATCTCGTCTCTGTGGACGAAACAGAAACCATCTGCCGATATATTTATGGTGGACTCTACAATTGGCACAGTTAAGATGGTCTCCTTTCTTAAAGAGCGGGCAAACAATACTGAGATTCCATTTTCATCTTTGATACTCTATTGTTTCATTGCCGTCGCATTGAAAAGTTCGACAGCTAAAGTGGCTTTATTTAGCTTATATGTTATTGCTATCTATTTCGTCTAGCTCGGGTAGACGTTATTGGCCTGCGTCGTCTTATACAGTCCTCAGCATTGACTGCAATTCGACTATGATTTTCTTTGAACTTTCATTTAATGCTTATTTTCTTAGTCACCACTTTGTGTAAGAGTTTTGTTTGCCAAAAGAATGGAAATTGTAAAATCAGATTGTTACTGAAATTGTTTTGTCTGTGACCAAAATGTCCAACATATAACCAATCGAGTTAGAAAAAATATAGGTCCAACGACCCAAATTCTTAGCCAGTCTTCTGTAGGCACATAGTGGCACACAGGCATCGCTCAAAGAGCACACGTTAAGATAAGATGTGTCAAATTTGGAGTTATATTAAGACAACTTTTACATTGGAAGTTGAATTAATTTTTCAACTTCACCAATTTTAACCCGTTAGACAGCCAGAATTAAGAAATAATATATAGACAAGTAAAACTTGAGCTGAGCTATCACTGAAGCGTCACTTACAAATTATCATTGTGAAAGACCGCTTATGTCAACTCCTTGTTCAATGTATTTTAGAAAATATTTCTACTACCTACGACGATGCACTTGTTGTGCTCGGAATATTAAATCGTGATTACCTTTATGTCGATTAAGTTCAAAAGTACATAGTTTCAGTCGAGAGATTTCCACCATTTCTTCCATCCGAGCTGGGGAAATGTTCAGCATCGGATGACATAGAATGTTCCGGTAAATTGATGACTTTAAGATTAGCACATATAGTCCAGTTTTCTTTGGAGATTTCGACAGCTGTTTCCAGGCCGATTTTGAGATATTTTTCTTCCATGTGTCATTTACTGGAAAGTCCTCTAGACTTTGGTTCATGATAAGAAACCACAACAATGGAAAACAAACTTATTCTTTGAGTGTTTTGATCTTCCTAGCAAAACTTTTTGATATGCGAGTAATGCAATTTTATCTGTGTTTTAGTTATGTCATTTAGGTTTCTCTCGATGATTTTTCTACCAAATCAATTGTCTCATGTATGTTGCCCCGTGAGTTTCTTTTACCAATATGGTTTAAAGATAGAAAAGCGTCGAGCTACAGCAGGTCTTGAACAAAAATACTGATGGCACCATCATTTTCTAAGGATGTTTTCAAGTGTCAGTGTTGTACCGTAATTCGAAATCATCAGAAATAAAAAACATTAATAGGATTCACATTTCTGAAACAATTTTCCAAGCACGGTCGTGGAAAGGTGGGTCATGAAATAGAGAAAGGGGCACCTTAAAATATAAAATGGCCTCAACTTAATACTGTTTTACTCTGAACGTATATCTGTAAAGGTAATAACTAACTTATTTTAGTCAATTGGCTAAATAAATTTGATGCTGATGAAACTTTTGGAATTAAAATTCAACAAATTATTTACAAATTACAACAACTTAATTTGTTCTCGAGTTAGGTTGCTCGAAAGAATCCACACAAACGTACGTACGTACACACACACACAGTCATCTTTCTAAAAACAATGGATTCCGACTTCTGGGACCTCGAAAGGTCGAGATATGTAAAAATTTTGAAATCTAAAATATTTAATTTTTTAGCTGCCCTTGAGGAATACCATATGCTCGTATATATTTTCGTTTTTGGATCACTTAAAATACGAATTGCGTATTTAACAATGATATATTATCATATTTCAATTTGGAAATACTTTTTTTCTGATTGAGTTACCTTTCTATGATACTAAAAGAAAATTAGATTTTTAGTTTGACTGCAGAAATAACTTAATGTAATTTAAAATAATTTTTACCGTTTTTTTAACTAGCTGGTTGGACTTTTACGTTACAGTCCACGTACCATTGGTATTTTATTCTTTTGGCTAAGTCGATGTCGCTGTACAACTCCTAGCATACAGTTCGTTGTTGAATCTTCTCCTCCACTCACCGTCAATGCATATGGGACAAAAGATCACACTTTTCTCTCGAAACAACAAAGTATCCATGCTTCTACACCATATAGTATGACAGGCATGATATTGGTCTCATAGAGCGACACTTCAGTTCTTCGAAAGAGGGCTTAGCTTTAATAGCCAGAGATATTCTTGAATTGATCTCAGCGCTGATGTTATTATCTGTATTTATAGCGGAGCCAAGATAGCCAAAGCCCCAACTACCTCAAAGTAATAGCTGTTTATTGTAACGTTCCGATCAGGGTTTGGTCTTTCTTAATGACAGCATATGCCTATTTTTGCATTCTGGCGTTGACAAGGTTCTTTTGCACTATTGTCCCAAGTATGATGTTGAAGAAATCGCATGACAGTGCATCACCTTGTCTAAAATGTTGTTTGACATTAAGTGGGTCGATGACGTCTTTGCCGACTTTAATAGAGCAGCTTGATTCCTCCATCGCCATCCTGCACAAAAGTACGAGCTTGGCAAGGATGCCAAACCTAGAGATGTCTTCATAAAACTCGTCTCTGTGGACGAAACGGACACCAAAACCAACCTTGAAATTGATGAAAAGGTGGTGCGTACTGACTTGGCGCTCCTGGGTTTTTTTTCAAGATCTGCCGTTATGTTAATATTTGCTTTATGGTGGACTTTTCTGGTCGAAAACCACATTAATATGGACCTATCGGGATGTTGAAGAACACCTTCAGACGTTCACATCATACGGCGGAAAAGATGTTAAAGGCAATTTTGAGGAGATTGATACCTCTATAATTGGCTTTCTTCCTTCAGGCTTGGACAACTGACCGCGTATTGCAGATGAGTTGGTGCATACTCTCAACTAAATCATCGCCGCCGCTTTTAGAAGTTCTATCTTGCTATCTGTACTTCGTCTAGCTCAGGTAGATGACATTGTTGGTTCTTCCATGTCCTCAGCATTGCCTGTAATTCTACTATGATATTTCCATTTCGAATTTTGCAGGCTTCGGTTTGGGGTGTGTAACCTTGAGATAATTGTTTTTGCTAGCTGGCTGTCCATGGCTTGCATTAAACGACTCAATGAAAGCATTTTCGAATGTAATATAGGACCAACGACCCAAAATCTTAGCCAGTCATCCCTCTAAGAGAATCCAACTCAACGTGAAGATAAGATATTTTAAATTTAGAGTTGCGAAAATCGATTTCATAACAACAACTTTAACATTGGAAGTTGAATTGGTATTTGCTTTTGGCAATTGTTTTTCAACTTCTTCAATAAAGTGTTATAAATCAGACAGCCAGCTTAGTTTCGAAAGTATTACATTTTGTAAGAACTCTGTTTAAAGGGATTCATATTTTAAAAGTTTGAGGACCAACTGCTTATCTCAACTTCATGTATTTTTGGAATTATTTTTAATCAATCAAATTTGTTTGATTGCTTTTCTTTGGAAGATACTAACCACTGCTCGGAATATTGTGGCGTGATTAACTTTATGTCCTTTTTGAAAGTTCATTTACATAGTTTCAATCCAGAGATTTCCACCCCTTCTTCCTTCCGAGCTGGTAACTGCTCAGCAAACGATCTTTTTCTGTCTGGTAAATATATGGCTTAAAGAGGATCACATTCAGAACAGTTTTCTCTGCAGATTTTGATAGTTGTTTCCAGGCCAATTTGGAGAGGTTTTTTATTCATTTGTCATTTTCTGTAAAGACCTCTAGGATTCGGTTCATGATAAGAAACCACAACAGTGAAAACAAACTAAATCGGAAGTTAAGGTCTTCCTTGCAATATACGAGTAATGCAATTTTATCTATGTGTTTAAACTTTGTCAATTAGGTTTCTCTCGATGCTTTTGCTTTAAATTCAATTGTCTCATGTAATTTGAGCCATGAGCTTTTTTTTGCTAATATATAATATCGATAAAAAAGCGTCAAGCTACAGCCGAGCAGGTTTTGAACAAAAAAACTGGTGGCTCCATAATTTTTTAAGGATGTTTTCATGTGTCATTGCTGCAGACGTCACTCTGAGTCTTGAAAAATGGGAAAGACTCACAGGATTCACATTTCTGAATCAATTTTCAAAGAACTTCCGTGGAAATTTGGATCAGGAAATAGAGAAGGTGGCACATCAATGTATGTAATGGCCTCAACTAAAAACTGTTTTAGTCTTTTTGGTAGTCTCTATAGTTAGTAACTTACTTAGTTTAGTCAATTGGCTAAATAAACATAATATTGATGAAACTTTTGGCATTAAAATTGAACAAAAAAAAAATTTTATATTACTTTGTCCGAAAACTTATGAACGGCAGTGTATATATTTATGCATATTTTTTTATCTGATAAGGAAGCTGTACACTATAAACTTAATTAATTGTGAGCTTTTTTTATTGGAAAACTAAATTGGTTTTAATTGAAGAAGTCAAATTGTCCCTTTTTTTGACAGTTTTTTCGTCATAAAATTCAAACCACCCTGTGAAATTTAACCAAAAGCTTTTCAGGTGATCTTTATGCACACACGCTTCGAATGAAACCAATTTGGCTTCGATAGCTTGATTTGTTCTCGAGTTAGGCTGTACGAAAGAATCCGCAGAAACGTACGTACGTACGTACGTACGTACACACACACACACAGACATCTTTCTAAAAATCATGGAATCCGACTACTGGGACCGCCAAACGTGGAGAAATGTAAAAATTTTGAATTTCGAAAATCGGACCGATTACAAGAACTTCCTGATGGGAAGTTAAAAACTGGTGGCTCCATAATTTTCCAAGGATGTTTTCATGTGTCAGTGTTGCAGACGTCACTCTGAGTCTTGAAAAATGGAGAAGACTTACAGGATTCACATTTTTGAAACAATTTTCAAAGAACTTCCGTACAAATTTGGATTAGGAAATAGAGAATGGGGAACATCAATGTATGAAATGGCCTCAACTAAATACTGTTTTAGTCTTTTTGGTAGTCTCTATAGTCAATTTATCGGATAAGGTACCTGTAAACTGTAAATTTAATTAATTTTGCACTTTTTTTATTGGAAAACTAAATTGGTTTTAACAGTTTTTTCGACATAAAATTCAAACCACCCTGTGAAATTTAACCAAAAGCTTTTCAGGTGATGCACCCACTCTTCGAATGAAACCATTTTGGCTTCGATAGCTGGATTTGTTCTCGAGTTAGGCTCTACGAAAGAATCCGCACAAACGTACGTACGTACACACACATACAGACATCCTTCTAAAAACAATGGAATCCGGCTACTCGGACCGCCAAACGTGGAGAAATGTAAAAATTTTGAATTCCGAAAATCGGACCGATTAAAAGATCTTCCTGATGGGAAGTTAAAAAATAAAGGTTTTACATTCCTTAATAAGTAATTACCAAAATGTTGAACAATAAATTACTCTTAAATACGCAAATCGTATTTTAAATAATTCAAAAATGCGAAAACATGATACATGATACTTCCGGAGAAATCAAAAATCTATGTATCTTGTTTTTTTGCAATGCATTTTCTTTGGGAATGAATGATAAAGTGAAGCTGATATAATATAGCACCTACAATTTTTTTCTTGATATGGCTTTGTGGTATGGGCAGATCTACTCGACTTATAGTTTAGCGTTCCGCCCTTAACGTAGCTTTCCCATGCATTCTATCTTATGTTTTTCGTTTGATTTCTTTTAGGCAAACTAATAATTTTCATTTATAAAGCTTCCATCAAATCAATGGGGTTAGAATTCGGCAAAAATTGCAATACTCAATAATCCTGCTCTAGCATATCATACTTATCTATGTACTTCGTTTTGTGCAGACAAGCTCTTTAAGCTCTTTAGATAATTTAATGTATCCATGTTTCTATAAATGAATTTAATAAAAATAATAAATAAATTAAAAATAAAAGCTATGCAATGGTTACCAGATTATCCTTGTGGCCAATCCGGAACCATGACAATGGCACAAATGTATACCGTTGTGGATTTTTTTCTAATTTAATCTTCGAAACCTACACCAACCAAAAGCTTGTTATGCATTTATTGCAATGTGTTACTACCCGGATATGGTTATGTGAAAATTCAAATTAAAAGCCTATTTATTTGAAAAAAAAAAACATATCAACGCTCTGTTTTTTGTGCTGCATTGCATTTTTGGTTATCAAAAAAAAAAAAATAATAAAAAAATAAACCAATAAATAAATAAATAAACCCACAAGCCTGACAGTTCATTGACAGTGCTGATTCCGGCAAAATAAAAAGTGCACTGCAAAGCCGTATAGATATGTCTCCTACGCATTTAAATTACTGTTTTATCCCTGCAAACAAAAAAAAAAAATAATATTTTGCAACAATAACAAAAGTCTGTATCACTCCATCTATGGAATTTGGTTGTCCAACACTCGGCAAAAGCTGCGTGTGCAAGTGCTCCTGTGTAGGCAATCAGATTTCCACCACTGTAACGATTTATGAGGGCCATAATAGATATTCAATTTATATTGCGGAAAATCGCCAGCACACACCCGGAACTGGATACCCGGTTAGCTGGCAGTTGTATCCCGAAATGATTCGGTCTTGCAAAAGCACAGACTGCCACATAACAACATGGAATTTATTTATTTATGGACACACATCCCTTTAACATTTAATAATAAAAACAACCACATAAAGCGATTATCATTTTAATACATCAGATGTGCCACAGTGTGTCATATCACAATGATAAATAGTCGGCAACCCGCACCCTTTGACTTTACTGCGAGATTAAATCTTTATGTTGACTGTCTGCCCCCGGTTAGCCTTTGGGTGGATACGCGTTTCTGTGCCTGCGCTTGCATTCCAATGGGATGGATATTCGGAAACGCAGGCGACACATGCTAAGCCTGGATCATGATGATGATGTATTGGGTTTTTTTTTTGTTGAGATAGTCTTGTCATAAAATTTGTTTTGTTTAACATTTAACTTTTTTTTCATATGCGTTTTTGTTGATATCATAGAGTGAGTGAAAGCCAAAGTGGATGGTGTTTTTCGGATTTACTGTACGTTTGTGAGCTGTCTGCCTGGATACCAAAATGGATTTAAATAATTTATTCATGTAATCAACCTTGCGACATAAGAATTTAACATTTAAACAGGTACGTTTGACAAAGTCACTCAAAGAGACATGTGCTCTTTCGGTCAGAAGGCTTTACGTGACTGTATTATCGTGATAAGATTCATGCTGACATACTCGAGGGAATGTTACTAATTGAGAACTGCATTCTGAAAAAGATTGGGTTGTTGGAGTTTTTGAAACTGTAAACAAGCAAACAAAACTACAAACCTTTTTTTGGTTTTTCTTGCGCACTATGATCATTTTTTCGGATTCTCATTTCAAAGCAAAACAGTAAAACACACACAATGGGAAAGATGCAAAGCTTTGCATAGTCCGTAACGGGAAAAATATATTTATTTTTAAAATATAGTTTTTTTTTAAAGCTCGATACACTATTTATTGAGAGATGACCGGGGTACTAAAATATGTCTTTTTGACAGGATTTGTGTCCCATGTCTGTAAACGTCTGCCTTTATGCTTTTACCACAATTCAGAAAATGTGTTAATCGTTAAATTTTCTATTAACATTGCTTGACTCTATATACAAATACATGTGCTATTGAACATATACAAAAGTTTGTCGTTATCGTAGCTAAGGCAACTTCAGTTTAACTGGGTAAAAATATCCTAATAATAATTTCCAATGTTTCGTTGTCAGTGTCAATTGGGCAACATTTTGTCCTAATTACTGATCTGAGTTTTTAAGTTGTTTCAATTTCACAGATCGGAGCTGTGAGGTTGTAAAAAAATACTTTGAAATAAGGTATAGCGCTGTGGCTGAATATTTTAAATTTATCCAAATTTTGTTACATAAAAGGCAAGTCGAATAGCTGTTTGCCATCAGTTATCCTGCTCAGACACACCATACTGCTGTTTTAATGTAAAATTAAGAAAGAAACCGCAGATAATTTTAATTAATATAGGATAGTTTAAATTAAGAACAATCTGATGTACTTGATGCGGATAAGTTTGAGCAAAAAGACATTTAACGGGTCCGACTGAAAACTTAAAACCAAATCCTATCAAGCTTGAAAGCAGCTAGTTTTTGCAGAGATTTATGCATTTTAATATGTTAAATTAAGGTGATGGAAGACTGTTTTCCATGACGTTGGTTAAAATGAGTTATGCCGTAACTGGAGACTTCTTAAAAATATTTTTACAGTAACTTTAAGTAACTCATTCGGGCGTGCATTTGTGCTGTAATTTATTTTTTAAATTTTTACCATCATACTACTGTGTCCAAAAAATAAGGTGACATATGAATTTAAACTGCGCGCGTCGAAGGATTTGGAAATTTTTCTTTCTTTTTAGGTTGTTAGTACTGTCAGTGACATCTATGTGAAATTTCATGTCAAAATATATTCGTAGTGTTTGAGATACGCGTCGTTTTGTGAGCTGCTAAAAGTGAGTTTTTCGTTTTTTGCGATGTCGAAATTTATTGAGCAAAGAATTTGCATTAACTTTTGTTTGCGGAATCAATTTTCTGCTGCGGATACGTTGAGGATGGTGCAGAAAGCCCTTTGATGATGAGGCTATGTCTAAAAAAATGTTTACAAGTGGTATAGTGATTTCCAAGCCGGCCGTGAACGTGTCGAAGACAAAGAGCGTTCTGGGCGACCATCAACCTCAACCGATGAAGCTCACGTCCAACAAATCAAAGATTTGGTGTTGAAAAACCATCGATTAACGATGATACTTGGATCTATGCTTACCACCCCGAAACAACCGATCAATCGAGCGAATATCGTGCCAAAGGAGAGCCGAGACCAAAAAAACCGCGCCAAAGTCGCTCAAAAATCAAGGTCATGTTGACTGTTTTCTTCGATTATCGTGGTGTTGTGCTTTATGAATTCCTTCCAACCGGCCAAACAGTCAACAAGGAATATTATTTGAACGTTATGCGTCGTTTGCGTAACGCTATCCGCCTAAAAAGGCCGGAATTGTGGAAAGACAATTCTTGGTTTTTACACCACGATAATGCACCATCCCATACCGCAGTTCCGCATCCACCGTATTCACCTGATCTGGCGCCGTACGACTTCTGGCTGTTCAACAAGCTCAAAAGACCGCTCCGGTTACACCGTTTTGATACGATAGAGGAGATTCAAGCCGCAGCGAAGACGGAACTGAAGGCCATCCCGGAAAGTGACTACAACCAGTGTTTCAAAGATTGGAAAATCCGTTGGCATAAGTGCATTGCATCGGGAGGGGATTACTTTGAAGGGGATGAAATTGATTTGGAAGAATAAATAAAGAATTTTCAAAATAAATACAATGTCACCTTATTTTTTGAACACAGTAGTACGTGCATCATTTAAAAACAGTCACAACAGAATTGCAAATTTGAGAGAACAAAAAAAGATTGCTTGAGATCGAAAAAGGGCTAAAGAAAATTTACTGAACTATGAGGTGCCGGACCTCGACAGAAAATGCCATATAAATTGAGGCCGCAATAGAATTAAAAATATTAGAGCAATACAGTCCAACATGCAAAGGCATGCAGTCAAAGTTAATTGAAAATTTCAATGAAAAAACTTTAAGTGAACATAGTTGAATCTGTGATTTTCAAGCCAAAAACAAGTGAATTCACACAATGTTATCAAAAGGGAAAATAAGAGTATCGCCTTTCATTGAACAATTAAAAAATCACTCGCTTTCATTAATTTTTATAAAAAATATCAGGTCTTTTAACAGCTCAACAGCACAAGTGCAAATATTGCGCCACTACCTGGATACGGGCCCTACTGAAGATGCTGTCGTTTTTAAAAACGCTGATGGTGAACAATTTAAAAATACTTTTTTAGTTCACTGCAGATCTAATTCAAATAACTCGAGTCAGAGACAAACTGAAAAAATCTTTTGATTCAAATTTAGATCCAATGGTCTATCCACTACTTTTTCATTTAGGAGATCAAATTTGGGTTATAAATATTACTCATAAATTCAACAAGCATTTGCTATGAAAATCAATGTCATAAGAGCAAACATTTGGCTCGTACTTATTTACTAGAACCAGTATTTTATTTTCTAGTCGTAGAATTGACTTGAAAATTAAATATTATACATGGCCCAGGTCCCTCTTCATGGCTTTATATTATTATATGCATTCAGCGAACGCTTACATTCGCTCTAATATTACTGAAAAAGATTAAGGGAAATTCCATAACTTATGCAATGTGTATTAATAAAATTCATTGTAAGAATTCGAATGACATTCTTCATGTCGTACGACAGGCTTTACTACTAGTAACCGCATAATTAACAAATCTAAAATAAATGATGTCCTTACAGCGGCCAATCAACTCTTACGCCGCAGTTTGACGGGCATACGACACCTGCACAATTTTGTACGGCTATACGCCTGGCCATACAGCGGCTGAATTAATGAAAAGAATCCGATGGCCGTTTAAACGGGTGAATCATGTCCAAATTGTGTGAAAAGTGGTGTGAAATAACACCAATAAGACTCAAGAATTATGAGAAAGATTTGATATTTACGTCAAAGTAGAAGTGGAAAACAGCTGATTGGCGAAGATGGTAGAGCGCCTGCCTTTCCAGTCGTTCACAGACCTTCAGTGGAGAAAGACGTGTTTCGACTTTTAGAGTGAAACCAGTGAAAGTGTTTTTTTCAAGTGTTAACTTTGCTACTGCACTGATAACTAAAAGTGTTTTTTTCAAGTGTTAACTTTGCTGCTGCACTGATAACTAACCAGCCGGTGCAGTGGTTGTGTGTCGGGCTCTTGATCCGCACGTTAGGCGTTCGAATCCCAGCCGGGGCAATAAAATTAAATTTCATTCGTTGTTAATTTTCATAACTGAAATTAATAACACAATCTCAGTCAGATCGAAATGAGTGAGCGACAGTTGTTCATTTTAATTATTTCTTTTCAAGTATTCTATCAAGTACAGCTAATTTTTTGCTTTTTTTTTCCCTAATGTTCATGTACAAGTTCCCACCATGCACGGTGCCGGTGTTTCCTTTCAATCGCATGCCAGACAGTCTAGCCGAAATCCGAGCGCTATGCGAAATTTCGCTTTTATCAATAATGCGTGCGCAGCACTTCAGGCACCATGCAGCGTGGGAACTCATACACAAGGTTGTAACAATTCATGTATATAAAGCCAAAATTTATTATGAAATAAATACAGTCTTCTTTAAGCGTTCAGCGTACCTTAATCTATTGCGTTTTTCTTTGCCTTCAAAAATCTCGTCGCAGTGCACAAGTTCGAACTTGAGTACAATTCGTCGTGGATCTTATAGTTTGGACTATAAGATCAAACCAAAGCGGCTATTAAAATAAATAGTCGCTCAATAAAAACATTTGGAGGCCCCGGCGAGATTTTAATAAAAGCGTTTGTCAGGGCTATACACTGACAATAGCGTTACCAGGGCGATACACTGGTTTATCAGAAAAGAAATTACGCTACGTGAATTTACGGACTCTTCACATTAATATACACTGAAGATGTCATCGAATTTGGATGAATTGGTATCTCGGCAAGCTGAAGTGGGTTCCGAGATACAACGGCTAATCACTAACCTGGGGAAGGAACCGCTTGCACGACGAACTAAAGAGCAATATAATTCAAGACTACAAGCTCTAGACCGACTTTGGGATGAAATTGAAGCCACCGATAACATCATCCGTTCAGATCACGCACATGATTTGGCACACGAATACTTTTCGAATGGGCATTATGACGCAGTTCTGGAAAAATACAACGAGATAAGAAACCATATACTGGAGAAACTTACCAGTCTAGAAGGAAAAGAGTTCTCTACCATGACTGCCGAGTCTCAGCAATCAAAAAAACCTGCAATTGCGACTAGAGGAGCACCTCAGTCCAACACTTGTGCATCTGAAGCATCAAAATTGTTAAGAAGACATATCGTGTCTGTAGAAGCAATACAGCGATTGCTTAACGGCCTCAACGAAAGGTCCGATTCCACGCCTCCTTCGAAGGCGTTTTATGAAATCAACATTAACTCGCTCAACAAGCACTGGAGCCAGTTAGAAGAGCTGCATCGTCAAATAAGAGAAATCGACTGCAATTTGGTGGCATTGGGATATGACATGGATGAGTATCTGTTCTTGGAAGAAGCTGTCCAAACGCAGCTTATTCATCTCGTGACTAAACTGGAAGCGATAAATTCTTCATTTGCAGTTCCACCCCCTGTAACAGCGTCCACTACAATGCTCAACCTTCCAAGATTCACATTGCCAACATTTGATGGTGACTATTTACACTGGACGCAGTTTCGGGATTTGTTTACTGAGCTGGTCAACAATCAGCAAATTCCGAACTGTCAAAAGATGTTCTATTTAAAGACAAGCCTCAAGGGCGAGGAAGAAAAACTGATTCGCCACTTTACCACATCGGATGCAAATTACAACGCTGCTTGGAAGGTCATAACGGATCGTTATGAGAACACGAGGTTGTTGGTGACAACTCTAATCAATAAGTTATTGTCACAGCCAACCATTCAAACCGAAGGTTCCTCCATGGTCAAGGGCCTTTATGATACCACTAACGAGTGCCTTCTCAGCCTACAAAACGTCGGTGTGCAAACGGAGAATTGGGACCCGCTTCTACTGCATATACTTGTGCAAAAGCTTGACCGAAACACCCACACACTTTGGGAACAATCATTGAAACAGCCGAAGTCATTGCCATCTCTTAAGGAATTCCTAGCGTTTCTAGAGACACGATTTCAGTCGTTAGAAGCTTTGGGTGCGAAGTCGCGTAAGATAAACACCGATGCATATAAACGAAGCTTGTCAAGAGTATTATCGTCCTCTTCAAGCCCAGCACCCGGATGCACGTGTTGCAAGGGCGAACATGAGTTATTTTACTGCCAAAAATTCGCACGATTGAGTACGACTAATCGAATCAGTCTAGTCAAAACTTCGAATCTGTGTTTGAACTGCTTAAAAGGTGGTCATTACACATCTATTTGCACAGCAGGAAGTTGCAAGAAATGCGCTAAAAGGCATCATACTATGCTCCATATAGATGTTGCAGAGAGCAAGAGCCGTGACCCAAATACATCTCTAACCGCGGAAGGTTCATTAAAACACGTTCCTACGAAATCTGCAGCAACTCCGAAGCCAGCTTCAGCACTTATGGCCAAGGAACCTCCAAACAAGCGTACATATGTCTTATTAAGTACTGCAATTGTTACCGTTATAGGCCTAGAAGGAAAAGAAATAGAGTGTAGAGCCTTACTGGATACTGGTTCTCAGCTGAATTTCATTTCCGGCACCTTAGCGAGGAAGTTATCATTGTATCAACATGAAGAAGCTGTTAACTTTGAGGGTATTTCACAAAATAAGCAACGCGCAAATTATAGAACCTCCCTTACAATCAAATCTCGGATAAATGACTTTAAACTTCATCTGGAAGCTATTGTACTGCCAAGGATAACAGGTCAGCATCCATCGCATCATCTAGACATATCGGGCTGGACAATTCCGAAGAATATTAAACTAGCCGATCCTCAATTTTACTCTCCAGATCGTGTCGATCTTCTCATCGGCATGGAACATTTCTTCTCCCTAATGTCAATTGGACAAATTAAGATCGGCAAAGGTTTGCCGACTCTTCAAAAAACTATATTTGGCTGGGTGCTTGGCGGACCAACTGGACAATTTGAAGACCTACAAAATCTCGCATGCGGAATAAGCACCCTAACCGAAGAACACTTGAGTCGTCAAGTGGAACAATTCTGGAGCCTTGAAGAACCAGAACCCAAATCACAGAGTATGACAAGTACGGAACTCAAATGTGAATCATTCTTCATTCAGACTACCACCAAGGATACGAAGGGTCGATTTATTGTAAGACTCCCTTTTTCAAAAGAAACAGGATTGTTGGGCGATTCCAAGGACAGTGCTATTTCTCGTCTCAAGTCTCTGGAGCGAAAGTTAATTGCAAATCCAGACTTACGTCAACAATACAACAAATTCATGGAGGACTACGAACGGTTGGGTCATATGGAAGAGGTGGACTTTAGAAAGATCAGCGAACCATACTTCTTTCTACCACACCATGGTGTCTTTAAGCAAGGCAATACAGAACGAAAATTGAGAGTGGTGTTTGACGCTTCCGCTAAGACTTCATCTAATTATTCCTTAAATGATCTGCTACATACTGGTCCCAAACTTCAGCAAGAACTTTTTTCAGTATTATTGCGTATAGGTTTCCACGTTTTGTTTTTACGTCAGATATCGAGAAGATGTACCGTCAGGTATTAATACATGAGGAGGATCGAAAATATCAGATGATATTATGGCGACCACATCCAAGTCATCCAATTCGCTGTTACAGACTGAATACCGTCACATATGGTATTACATCATCTCCTTACTTGGCAATAAAATGTCTTCATCGCTTAGCCGAGGAGAATATGCAACAACAACCCATCGGATCCACATCTCTACTGCAAGATTTCTACGTGGACGACTTGATGACAGGATCCGACAGTTTAAGGGATGCTTTTTACAAGCAGGAGCAGCTTACCCAACTCCTGAATTCATCCGGATTCAAACTCCGCAAATGGTGCGCCAATCATGAGGCTCTGCTCCGAAACATACCCATGGAAGATAGAGCAGTTCAGTTGGAGGTATTATGCCAAGATGAAGTTAAGGTCAAAACTCTTGGACTGATGTGGAATCCTAAAACAGATCAGTTCCATATAACAACAACCCCGCTACTTGAACTTAAGCAACGGATTACTAAACGACAAGTTCTCTCTGACACTGCTTCCCTGTTCGATCCTCTTGGGTTCTTAAGTCCAGTAATCGTTCGAGCCAAAATATTCCTTCAACAACTGTGGACTCTGAAATTAGATTGGGATGCGTCGCTTCCGATGTACCTGCATGAGATGTGGACTCAGTACCGACAAGAGTTGGAAGAGCTCAATAACATTAAATTGGACCGACACGTTTTCTGCGGAAAAACATTTCAAAATCCTCAACTACATGTATTTTCTGATGCAAGTGAGAAGGCCTATGGGGCAGCGATATATGTAAGATCAGCCCATTCTGATGGATCAATAACCATCAGATTGTTGTGCGCCAAGTCACGTGTAGCACCCACCAAAGCAACTTCGTTAGCTCGATTAGAATTGTGTGCAGCAAAACTGGCATCACAATTAGCACAACGAGTGCAACACGATTTACAATGGAAGAACCCAGTATTTTATTGGTCCGATTCCGAGATCATATTGGCATGGATAAACTCGCCCTCTCGTTCTTATCACACTTTTGTCGCTAATCGTGTCGCGGCTATCCAAGAAGCAACCGACCCAAGCCAATGGAGGCACGTCCCTTCCAGTCAGAACCCAGCTGACTTAGTATCTAGGGGTCTTTCGCCCAGAGCCCTTTTTACTGCTACCACTTGGTTCTACGGCCCTCTCTTTTTGCATGGTCCAGAGACGACCTGGCCACCAGCAGTAAAAAATTATGAAACCGAGTTGGAGAAAAGGCAAGAAAGGTTCTCACTAGCTGCTACCACTGAATCGAGGTTAACGCACTTCATCAACAGCATCGACCATAGAAACTCCTTCAAACATCTTCAACGAGTGACCGCCTATGTGATCAGGTTTTCCGAATGCTGTAAGAAAACCAACTCCCACACCTCCAAAATTTTAACGACAAATGAAATGGAAGCAGCTATGAAGGTAATTGTGAAATATACACAGGAGGCAGAATTTAAGGAAGACATCCAGCATTTGAAGAAATATGGATCATTGACCTCGACAAGTCCGTTGCTTGGTCTAAGTCCTTTCCTTGACGAAGATAGTCTTCTGCGCGTAGGTGGTCGGTTGGAGCAATCCTCGATGCCCTATAATTCCAAGCATCCTCTGCTATTACCATATACTGGAGTAATAACCAAGCTCATCATTACTGACATCCATATTGCAAACATGCATATTGGACCGCAGACGTTGCTTGCAATAACCCGGCAACAATTCTGGCCAATAAAAGGAAAAACCGTAGCCCGCTCCATAGTACAAAAATGTGTTCGATGTACCAAAGCCAAACCAAAACTGCTATCTCAACTGATGGGGAATCTTCCATCCACTCGCGTCGAACCAACTCGACCATTTCTCAATTCCGGAGTAGATTTTTGCGGCCCCTTCTGGACGCACTTCCGTATTAGAGGAAAACGACCTTTGAAAACATATGTAGCTATCTTTTGCTGCTTTGCTACCAAAGCCGTGCATAAAGAAGTTGTCAACGACCTAACTACTGACGCATTTATAGGGGCGTTGAAACGATTCATCAGTCGACGAGGCCACTGCAAACAACTCTTTTGCGACAATGCAACAAATTTCCTTGGAGCCCATAATCAACTCAGCGAATTACAGGACACGGTGTATTCCTCTTCTGCACAGGAAAAGATTTTGAAATTTTGCTCAACAAAAGGTATCAACTTCAGTTTTATTCCTCCTCGAGCACCTCATTTCGGAAGTTTGTGGGAAGCGGCAGTGAAGTCCGCCAAAAATTTGTTCCGACGAAGCATCAGAAACACCTCGCTGACATACGAAGAGCTCGAAACGGTTATGGTGGAAATTGAAGGAATTTTAAATTCTCGTCCATTGACGCCGCTTTCAGTTGATCCAAATGATCTGGCGGCCCTCACTCCAGGACACTTCCTGATCGGTGAATCCCTTAGCACAATTGTGGACACCAGAACATTGAACCAGGAACCTTGGTCATTATCAAGGAGGACCACGTGCCGTCAATGGCATGGCCCCTAGGCCGAGTTCTCCAAACCATCCCAGGTGAAGATGGGGTAGTAAGAGTCGCCGATGTAAAAACATCTTCGGGGATACTTAGAAGAACAATTTACCGACTCGCACCTTTGCCGGTCGAGTTGGAGTCCGTGATTGAAGATAAGCCCATCAATCAACCAAACGACATTACAGATGAAGACCAGAAGGTGTCCATTAACGAACCTGATCGAGTTGATGATAGACCACCTAAGAGTAAGCGACCTAGAACAGCATCGACTCTTAATCACATCCAGAAATCCAGCCGCTTGAGTTATTGAACACCGTTCAAGGCGGGGAATAATGTTCATTTTAATTATTTCTTTTTAAGTATTCTATCAAGTACAGCTAATTTTTTGCTTTTTTTTCCCTAATGTTCATGTACAAGTTCCCACCATGCACGGTGCCGGTGTTTCCTTTCAATCGCATGCCAGACAGTCTAGCCGAAATCCGAGCGCTATGCGAAATTTCGCTTTTATCAATAATGCGTGCGCAGCACTTCAGGCACCATGCACCGTGGGAACTCATACACAAGGTTGTAACAATTCATGTATATAAAGCCAAAATTTATTATGAAATAAATACAGTCTTCTTTAAGCGTTCAGCGTACCTTAATCTATTGCGTTTTTCTTTGCCTTCAAAAATCTCGTCGCAGTGCACAAGTTCGAACTTGAGTACAATTCGTCGTGGATCTTATAGTTTGGACTATAAGATCAAACCAAAGCGGCTATTAAAATAAATAGTCGCTCAATAAAAACAACAGTCGTCACCTCACCAACCAGGGGGAGGAGCGGGAAAGGCATTGCCTTGACCCTAAGCCGCCACCACCACCGTTGTCATTATCTTCTACCGGAAAGAGGAGGAGGAGGGTACGCCCAACACCAAACCTCGTAAAGCGCCCTTCCTTATCGGCTTCAGCTGAAAAGCTGCCGACTGGAGCCGGGGAACGGGCGCCAACAACAACAGCAGCAGCAGTAATAACAACAACAACAACAGCTGCAGCAACAACATCAACAGCAGCAATTAAAGTCGCAGTCGAACAGCATGCGACAGAAGAATTTCCTTACGTCTCCGACGGTAGCGAAGGCCGCTACACTCGAGACAGTAATAGCTTCATGTCGTTGGCGGCCTCGGAGACCGACGACGAAGACGACGAAATATGCCAGATAGAGGCATTGTTAAAGGCCGTGAAGGCAAAACAATTGGCACGGCGCGCCAAAGAACGCCAAGAACAAATGCAGCTGACAAATAGCAGCCAAAATATGGCACCACAGCAGCAACAACAAACACAGCTGCCTAAGCAAAAACAGCAGCAGCAAAAACAGCAGCAGCAAAAACAACAGCAGCAGCAGAAACAGCAGCGGCAGCAGAAACAACAGCAGCAGCAGCAGACGACAGCGAGGCCGAAGGTGCCTCCAATCAATACATTCAAGATGGAGCTTCAAGACACCATCAAAATATGTAAGTCGGCCATAGGCGATAATTTCATTATTAAATGACTAAGTAACGACAGGCATGCTATCCACTGCTTCACAGTGGAGCACCATAAGTTAATTAAACAATTATTAGAGAAAACGACGACGTAGTTCTTCTCATTCACTCCCAAAAGTGAGCGTTTGCAGACAATGCTCCTTCGTGGTTTAGATTCGTCCACCGATCCGGAGGCGCTCCTTCAGGAGCTTCAAGCGAAGGAATGTGACGGTCTTAAGTTCGTCAGTGTTAAGCCTTTCACTACAGCAAAGGCCCGAAGGGAGAATCGGAAATTACCGTTCTTCCTGGTCCAGCTGACTCCCAACAGCAAAATAGAAAGTCTGAGGAAGATTTAAGTCCTAGACTATCAATGCATTAGTTGGGAAAAATTAAATCGCAGCGATCACATTTTACAATGTGTTCGCTGTCAGAGGTTCGGGCACGCCGCTGCGAACTGTCAAATGCAGTTTCGGTGCGTTAAGTGTGCATTGAACCACAAAGCAGAGGAATGTCCGCTAGGGAAAGATAGGGTTGCTGATAGCACGACTCTCAAGTGCATTCTATGTGGTAACTCGGGACACACCGCTAACTATCGGGGTTGTCCTAAGTACCAGTATGCTAGGAAAATAAACCTGGCTCGTCAACAGAAGGTGGAGGTCAAGCGCCCACCTGTTCCTAAAACACCAGCCGTAACTCCCAATGTGACCTACGCCCAAATGGCCGCCGTTCAGAGGAGTGCGGTACAACAAGCACCAAAGGTTGCTCCTCAGGCCTCACGACCTGGAGCACCTAGTGGTGATGCTTATCTGCTGGCTATTTTGCTTTCTATCCAGGGGCAAATTAGTCAGCTGCAACAGCAAATACAGGAACAGGCGACACGCGTAGATCGTATCTACACTCTGTTGCCGAGTCTAACGCGCCTCTAGTCGTAATGTGTTCGCTGGTGGAGAAACCCTTAAAGATCCTTTCAGTGTATGTAAATTCGCTAATAAATATCGAACGAAGAGCTGTACTCTTCAAGTTGTTAGAAGACCGAAGTCCCGATGTTCTTCTGGTTAGCGAAACCAAGCTCTCTCAGAGGCACAAGTTGAGGCACAGTCAGTATCATATCATAAGAAGAGACAGACCCAACTCCAACGGAGCTGGTGGCGTCGCTATCTTCATTAGGAAAAATCTGCGTTTTAAGGTTAGGTACAGCGGTGAAGTGCGTACATTCCAGGTGCTAGAGGCTTACATCATATGCATCCCCCTCCGTAGTGGGAAGAGGCTGTATATGATCGCAGCCTATGCAACTGAAGCTACTCAACAAACCTGTTTTATCTCAGAGCTCGAGACACTTTTTCAATACTTACGTCTGGGTTCGGAGGAGAATTATTACCTCATGGCCGGAGATCTAAACGCCAAACATAGTAATTGGAGAAATCAATTACCAAATACTAGAGGGAACCTACTATTCAATTGGTGGGGTCAGAATAGTGTCGAGTATCGACTCGATTTAAAAGCGACGGATAGTCCGTCTTATCCCAGATCGGGCTCATATATAGATCTAATGCTATTTGACGAACGGATTCAGCTGACTGACATCGACCGACAGACAATAAACTGTCTTCACACATTCGTGTACGACAGTGACCATTGCGGATTCAGTGCCGTAGTAACAATTCCCAACGAAATTGCGGAGTTGGAGGAGTATGTTCAAACGCATTCTTACAATTACAGTAGGACGCGGTGGACACGCTTCTCCCGAACAATGACAAGAAGACTCTCCTCGAACTTGCTCAACCCACTATCCAATAGGAATTTGTCGAACGAGGAGATCGACACTTACCTTAAAAAGATGGACGACACAATAAAACAAACAATGGACAGAACAATTCCTAAGTACCAACCAACGGACAATGTTAACATTTACCGTAATGCTACGATTGACGCTCTACACCGACAGAAGAGTAGGCTACTGACGAGACTTAAACTTCTCTACAGACGTTTTACTGATCCACAAAACTCGGAGATTAGGACACTGAAATCACAGATTAAAACCCTACAGCAATTAATTCAGCAAAATTACCGTGCTGCAATTAATTCGCATTGGAATACCAAAATTCGGGCTGTTAAAGCTAGCAATCCCGGAAATTAATAAAATCTTTCGAAGAAAAAATCAGAATGAGCTTCCGTGTCTTAAGCTCCCCCGAACAACAGACAACGAACAAGTACTTGTGACAGCAGGCATAGATCCAATAGAAGCGATCGAAGATGACAACTTTTTTGTGATCGAAGATCCTCAGGAGGAAGTTGAAGTAATAGGTGCGACGTTTCAGGATGTGTATAAGGTGAATGTTAGCACTCGCCCGAACCATATCTTGGAAAATCGTGTCCTATTGCACAACTTCTACTTGCGATATGAGATTGAGCACTGGCAATTGCAGAACACTGGTTTTACCATGTTCAATGACGATAATTTGGCAAATGATGTCATCGCCAATGAAGGGACTCACCCTCCATTCATATCAAACGAAAATCTCCTGGTCATTTTCGGTTCACTGAGAAGTAAGAAATCTGTGGGAATCGACGAAATACCAAACATTGTTCTTAAACACCTTCCTCTAGAAGCGGTAAACATTAACACTACCCTGTTTAACAATTTGCTGAATAATGCACATTATCCAGCTCATTGGAAGACAGCGGTGGTGCAGCCAATTCCTAAACGGAATAAAGACACATCCAATCAGGCAAATCTCCGGTCGATAAGTCTCCTTCCCAACATCAGCAAAGTGTTTGAAAAGGTAATCAATAGAGCCCTGACCGAGTGGGTTGAGGACAAAAATATTATTCCGGATAACCAATTTAGTTTCAGAGCGGGGCATGATTGCATACACGCCGCGTCTAAACTGGTATCGGATATCCAAAGGAACAAAGGTAAGAAACAATGCACGGGTGCCTTGTTGATTGACTTGGAAGAGGCCTTTGACACTGTATGGTTGCAGGGGCTCTTTTTCAAGCGTGACTTCGAAAAGGTTCAGGGATATTGCGATGATTGGAAGTTGAAAATCAATTTTCAAAAGTGCGAGACCATTCTGTTTAGGACTCCGTGGTCTGGGGCTTCTAGAAATACTAGATAGAAGTGGCGAATGTTCTCTATTGTTGGACAAAACGGACAGCCATTAGCAAATCGAAGTGTTGTCAGATACCTTGGGATCTGGCTAGATCAATATCTATATTTTAACAAACATATAGATGCTGCTCTGGCCAGAGCCAAAGCGGCCTTTGCCTTGACAAAGAGACTGTTTCACACCAGTCAACTCGATGCCAAGGTAAAGGTGATCTGCTACACGGCCCTTATTCGGCCTGTCCTTGCTTATGGGTGTCCCGTTTGGTTTAACGTGGGAACAAGCTTAATGGAAATCTACGGGTTTTCGAGAGACGATGTCTTAGGGCTTGTCTCCATTTATATAGAACTCCAGAGTCTGAGTACAAAAAATTCTATAGTAATGAGGTCCTGTACAACGGGGCCAACCTGATCAGAGTGGACAACTTTCTGATAAAACTTATTCGAAGTCACATTGCAAGAGCCATGACTTCGACCAACAACTTGATCTCCGGGGCTTATTACCCCAATGACATGCACCATGAGACAGTGCGCCTTAACGGCCTTATTCCCCCTGAAGCTTTCCTCTATTTAGATGGAAAAGGTCTGGTCCAGAATAGATTAGCGGTGCCGTTAATCTTCCACGTTGGTCGAAAAGCTGTGGACGGGCGAGTCACTTACGAACAAGACGTCGCAAGTAGCTCACCGGAGACCCTCAGGTTTAGTAGGGCGGTATCAGACCGCGACAGAGCTGATGTCGTAAGACAACATCGACATTATTGGTGGCTGGGCGAAGAATGAACTTCGTCGTCGTTATTTGTCTTGGGTGCCCTTATGGCAAATGTAGCATGTGCTGTCAGCCTTGGCCGGCTTACATATAGATAAGGTAGTGTAAGTAGTATAAGTAGCTAGTAATTAGTAAGTAAGTAATTATAATTTTAATTTTAATTGTAGTTTAAGTTTAATTAAGACATTAGGGTTAAGATTTGTTGTAGTTTAGTATTTAGGTCTAATTTAAGCTAAAATAAATAAGTCCTTACACTAAGTTTTTTTTTCGTCTTAATCAATATTTTTCTTAGTTTTTAATTTACATTAATAATCCAAATTCAAATAAATATCCAGACGTCGAAAGACATAATCAAGATTGTAAGGTTTAGCTTAGAGCGCCCGTATAGGGTCAGTAAGTTAGTCATAAATAGTTAAGTTAATTAAGCTAGATTTAAGCATTTTTGTTTAGCAAGTAAGATTATGAATTGAATTTAATTGAATAAAAAATGCAATAAAAAAAAAAAAAAAAAGCGCCTGCCTTTCAATTGATTCAATTGATAGGTCCCAGGTTCGATTCCTAGAGTAGTGGTCTAGTTTTTCGAATCAGGTCCAGTCACCATTTGCCATTGGGATCAAGTTAATGGCACTATCACTGGGTTGGTCGACCAATGATAGTAGACTGACTAATGGGTGGCGTTGTTGTAGTGGTTGTTGTATCGGCTTAGTTCCTAATTCGTGTTTTCAAAATAGCGGTGGGCTCCACCCACGGAAGTGAGTTGAAACCACCTGAGTTTCTCAAACCACTGCACAATCTTTCATTCTTCTCCTAATTCTTCCGCTCGCTCTGTGCTAGACGCATTATAAGAGTCGTAATACCCTCTTGAAGAACGAGCAAATAATTAAAAAAAAAGCAGAACTGGAAAAATATATATATGTAAATCGAAATTTGAAAATTAAAAAAAAAAAACTAAATACATAACAATCGGTTGCTTTCAGCGCAGTGCAATAAAGTGCAGCGTTGATTTAAACAATTACAAAATTTGAAAAAAACAAATCATATACTATACATAAATCTTCATTGAAAAAAGTGTTTAAAGAATTGTGCAACGATGTCTCCTGCGGGAGATGGGACGGGTGACACCATCCCATACACGGAGTTTACAAGCGAAATGTATATTGAATAAGTGATACAAAACAATAAACTAAGAGCGGAGGTGGATAAGCTACAGAGAAAATCAGAGGGGATTGACAGCGATGGCTATTTCACCTCAATTATAATTGCTGAAATGAGAAGAAAAGCCCCCAAACATAACAACCACACCAAAAAAGTTCGAAGCTCAAATAAATTTGCCCTGCTCGACGATGCCAGTATTGATCACCAGATGGGCATACAAATAAATTAAAACGAGCCAACAACATCAAGTGCAATAATAGAAAAAATGAAAATTGCAAATAAACAAAGAAAACAGAAACTCGGGAAAACGACCACAGACAAATACAGCCACAACGCACCGGAAGGACAAAAAAAAAATTAGGATAGCCGAAATATTGGGAAATTGTTGACTCACGAAATTGGAAACGGGAAATTTATTATTAAGAATTTAAATAACAATAATCTTGTAGTGTAAGAGTCCTTAATAAAAATGATTGCATTAAAGGCAAGGAGATGTTAACAGAGACAAAGAGTGAATTCTTTTCATATACATATACTATAGCTTTCAGGTACGCAACGGGGCGTTCTACATTGTTAAATAGAACACTTCCGTTTATTGCAGTCCAGTTATCTCCTGACAGTAAGGCTCAAAATATTCGGGAAGGCAGGCTTGTTTTATCCAAACCCTGAGTATTTTAGATTTTTAGGTTACGTTACTTTATGTTAAGTTGTTTTATTTTTGTGAGTAGCTCGTAAGTTAAAACATGATAAAAAGAAAAAAAATTTTATTACATTTTTGTTTTCCAAGTTATTATAATAATAATTATAATTAATAATATAAATTGTTATAGGTACTAGAATTAGAAATACATATATAAGATGCTACGTACTGCATATTGAATCCGTCACAGTTTTTTGTACCCTATCAATTAAGTTATGTTTAAGATTTTTTGCTCCTTTGTCTCGATTATTTAAATTGATCGATTGCGAAAATAAATGAGTTTCAAAAAACAAAACAAAAAATATTTATGACAATGCGTCAGCAAAAAAATTACGTTTTTTTGAATTATAATGGTAGACCTTTCTGATTTGATAACGTTTGTGTTTTAATTCATAAATCTTTGAGAATATGCATTTCAGTAGTTTTTAGGGTTCCGTACGTCACTTTGTTGTCCACCCGTCAGTCTATCAAGACCCCTTTTTTCAGGAACACGTTGAAGTTTGAAGCTGAAATTTATATCACATACTCGAGTCTACCGTCTCGAGTTTACGGTCTCGCAAGGCACTTCCTGTGAACTAGAAAATTGATTAAAATTTCGAAACCGAAAATTTGAACTTACATCATATAATTAAAATATTTTTAAATATTTTAAACTTACTACCCTTTTCCTCATGAACGCGTAGAGGTATTTAATAAAAATTTATATCAAATTCTCAGGTCTAATATACCTTTAAGCTGTTATTAAATCAAACTTCTAAGTCAACACTCTTAAAACAAACAGCAATTTAAGCCGCATATTTTCAAACTTGTAGCTACTCGCAAGGAAATCAAAACATAAAGAGTACTTCCAGTCGAGCTAGATTCGTCAAATTTTGCGATAAAAATACCATATCTATGACTCGATTGGAATTTCCACGTAGTTTTCATCCATCAATATGTTTCCGTTCACGAGAAGTACAACTATAGATAACGTTTTTTTCGAGCTTCAATGTTCAATGTAGTACTATTCATACCTTTTTAGTCACCATTTACGGATCTTGTTCAAATTCAATACTTGATTATTATTAATGTATCAGATTTCTAAATAGTGACTAAAATACTTTGTAAATAAATTGCTTTGATTAAAAAAATCATCAGCAGACATTTGCAAAGCTAGTGTATGTATTTTAGTTATATTATAAAATAAATGATATGTCTTAATATAAAATAAAGGAAAACTGAAACGATGAAGAGACCCTTGTCCTTAATTTATGCTCTTCCAGCTTTCCATATTGTAATGTTATGGATTTCATTTTGCAACAAAATTACCATAACTATGATTCGATTGTCTTGATGGGTGAACTTTTACTTGTATACTTACTAAATCTTTCGTCAGCAATGGTTAATATCTTGGATGATATTCGGAAGAACTTTCATAGGGGATGCGCTACCTTGCTTTGCCTTCTGAACTTTTCAAAGGCCTTCGACAAAGTCAACCACCATATTCTTTGCTGTAAACTGAAGCATTTGTTTGGTTTCATTAAAAGAGCGGTTGAACTTATAAAAAGTTTTTTGTCTGACAGGTGGCAAAGAATCGTTGTTGATGGTAAGTGCTCGACTCTAAAACATCTTACTCAGGGTGTGCCACAGGGCTCAATCCTGGGCCAATATTGTTTTGCATATTCATTAACGATCTACATTTGGTGTGTAAGCATATGCGGATTCATTTATATGCAGACGATGCTCTGCTCTATCTGTCCGGTCACCTGAGTAAGATAAATGAGGTGTTAGCCTATATTAACGAAGACTTGACAGCCATCAATGACTGCTCGATAAAAAATGGACTTCTCATAAGTCCAACGAAATCTAAGGTGATACCAATATCACAAAGATCTTTTAGTTTGAACTCTATTCCAGAAATTTGGCTCTCTGACAATAAGTCAGAGCTTGTTGAAACAATGACGTCCTTTTGGTTTGTCGTTAACCGTACAACCACGTCAACTGGGTGATAGGTCGCATCTATGGATGCTTACGCGAGCTATGACAAATTTTTATAAGTGGTAAAGTGATTTCCAAGCCGGCCGTGAACGTGTCGAAGACGAAGAGCGTTCTGGGCGACCATCAACCTCTACCGATGAAGCTCACGTCCAACAAATCAAAGATTTGGTGTTGAAAAACCATCGATTAACGATTAAAGACCTTGCTGATGAAGTTGGCTTATCGAAAGGCTCAGTCAATACCATTTTGAAGGATGCTTTGGGCCTCAAGCGCGTCAAATCTCGACTGGTACCGAAAACATTGAATTTTTTGGAAAAAAGGCGTCGCGTTGAAGTGTGTGAAACAATGCTTTCCGACTACCAGGATGTCATGAAACGCATTATAACTGACGATGAGACCAATGCTTACGACCCCGAAACAACCGATCAATCGAGCGAATATCGTGCCAAAGGAGAGCCGAGACCAAAAAAACCGCGCCAAAGTCGCTCAAAAATCAAGGTCATGTTGACTGTTTTCTTCGATTATCGTGGTGTTCTGCTTTATGAATTCCTTCCAACCGGCCAAACAGTCAACAAGGAATATTATTTGAACGTTATGCGTCGGTTGCGTAACGCTATCCGCCTAAAAAGGCCGGAATTGTGGAAAGACAATTCTTGGTTTTTACACCACGATAATGCACCATCCCATATCGCACTCGTAATTCGTGATCATTTCGCCAAAAACTCAACCCATATCGTTCCGCAACCACCGTATTCACTTGATCTGGCGCCGTGCGACTTCTGGCTGTTCAACAAGCTCAAAAGACCGCTCCGGGGACACCGTCTTGATACGATAGAGGAGATTCAAGCCGCAGCGAAGACGGAACTGAAGGCCATCCCGGAAAGTGACTACAACCAGTGTTTCTAAGATTGGAAAATCCGTTGGCATAAGTGCATTGCATCGGGAGGGGATTACTTTGAAGGGGATGAAATTGATTTGACGGAATAAATAAAGAATTTTCAAAATAAATACAATGTCACCTTATTTTTTGGACACAGTAGTATTTACCATCATAAAATAATTATTTCTAAGTCGCCACCTTATTTGTTTCACAAGCTGGAATTCTCTCGATCCCGTAGGACACTAAACCTCAACACACCTTACTATAGATATCTTAACTCATCTAGATTGTTCTTAAGTCACGCCATAAGGTTATAGAACTCTCTTCCCTTGAGAATTAAAAGAACAATTTCAATCACGAACTTTAAAACCGCGATATTTAATCATTTCTCGTCACACAGTACATACTAAGCACTTTTGTTTCCTTTTCCTCACTCCTTTTCCCGTCACATCGATTTCTTATTACTTTTCTAGATAAAGATAATTTTTGTTATTAAGTAAATATTATTTAACGAATTTTTCGCAAATTTATTGTCTAAGTACTATAAGAGACACTGTTTCAACGTACACACCAAATCTGTACAATAAATTGAATTGAAAAATTGAATTACCTACAGGTTTGGACGGAACCCTGGGTGCGCGAGTCCGACTCACACTTGACTGTTTTATTTGTTGAATTTCTAAACTTCCAGGCAATGTGCTGATTTGGAAAGCATGGAAAAAGTTTTTATAACAAGTTATTTAATCCAATGACAAACCCATATCTTCCATATTATAGAGCAATAAACTTTAGCCAGATTGCATAATGAACTACATATCGGGCATGTCACAAACTTGTGCAATTAAATGTTCTTGTAAGTATTTCATTACTAGTGCTCCAAAAAAGGTCTCAAAAATAAACTTATACATAACTTGACAATGTTCTTAAACTCATCATTATAGAGCTCAGAAGATATAATGCAGCCTGGACTCATCTTAACTATCCTGTTACGTATCATAATTTTTGCGAACGGCTTTCGAGAACCAAAAGCAAGTAGAATTTTTTAATGCTGTTTAATAGTGATCTGAAAGTGATAATGAGTTTCATCAACATGTTTTTCCCATCCATTGTCATGTACTGGTTTACGACTTAGGCAAACAAATTGATAATAAATTCTTTAGTCATAAAAAATTGATTGTTTGTCCCGTCATGGGTGATAGGCTACGAGAGATTGATCAAAGTATCTTCATTGTTTTTGTTCGATATAAACTGTTTACTGGACGTAAGAAAATTGATTTTCGATTTCCAGAAAATGAAAACAATTCCATTTTAATGAGTGTCAGAAATAAATTTATTTTCAATTACCCGTTCCCTAAGTCCCAGCTTCGAATATTAGCAAAACTCTTCTCTCCTCCGATATGCCAGTAACCCCATGCATCATTGTAGCTCCGTTGGCATTCACCCCGTTTGATATTATCAGCGAGCACAAGCATCTTCATGCGGATCGTAAAATATATCGAGGCGACCCGTTCTATTTCATCGTTATCACAGTACCGAAGTGGTCCTTTAGGTTTTTTTTCTCTCTCAAAAGCCCTATTATCTGCAATCTAATACCATTTTGGTCTAGTCGAGCAAGGATTCCGAAACCATTAGAAAAAGGGGTAAAGTTGCATCGTACTGTCGTATGTTCGCCCGAAACAGAAATATTTACGAAAGGCTAGAGGGTACCAAGGCGCGAAGGATTGAATGGAAAAAGTTTAATTGTTCGCACTATTTGCACAGCATATACCCATACATATGTAGGTATGGGTGCAAAAACGTCCATTTGAAAATCCTCCTAAGAGAAGGACCGAGATCGCTTCAACGCTGTTGTAGCTGCTGCTTCTGTTATGGCGACTCCGGTATGCAAAACGTCTGATGGCCTCATAAACCACATAAACGCTAGGGACACTGGCAAAGGTTAAATTATCTACTGAATCATGTAATTTCAATCCACTCCCTTCAGCTGGGATGTTATGCCTGACCCCATCTTCGCAGCCGGGATAGATACACACAGTCGTTCGAACCCATACATAGCCACGACCAGCCCCATGATGGCAAATTAGCATAATTTCCCCGATAAGAAAATTCTTGATGGCGGGCTTTGGTCCGTGGCGATGCTTAGAAAAAAGAGTTCAGAACACATGCGACAGAGATACACAAGCGTCGCGGTACCCAGTTTAACCGAGCTTTCATGTGGCGTGGACGAAGGAATAACACAAAAAATATACACATATACTTATCAAAGTATGTATCTGCATGCATAATGGAGGATTTTCTGCTGCTCATGATGGTGTTGTTATTCCAGCTGCAAATGCAATCCGGCTCCCACATCAGTTAGTTGGGCTGCTTAGCAATCTAAAGCATTAGCTCCTTTCGCCTCATCCATTCATCTACACTCAGCCAAGCATGTGAACCTACATGTTGGATCCTGGGACCGATGCCAGATCGCCACTTCATCTCCCATCAGACATTTTGTATGTATATAATTTATGAAGAACTTCTATAGTTTTGTTCTTTAACAGCACTTTCAGTGGACCCATTGCGTTGTGCATTTTGCGTTCCTAGTTCCTTTGTCTTTCATGACAATGTGCGCAGCACGTTGAATGAAAAAAATAAACTTGAAATTAAGTAACCTAGCTTGTGTTAAAAGTTGCGTTTATCATTTAAAGGAATGCCCTGGAATTAATAACAAGATTCTAACTAGTAGCTGAGATGAAATCTCATTTATGTGATAATAAACTTGTAGGACAAAGATTCCGCTGGCATATTTAGTTCACCAAGTTAATTTTCTATTAAATCTACACCGCGAAACAGAAGGATGAGGCCACAGTTTTTGGCACAGTTTTTCCTCGATGTATACCTGTTGGAATTTTTTTTCACCAAGAAACATTGGGAAAAAGCTTTTTTGAGCGTGAGAGCCTAGCTTCAATAGATGTTCTTACACGGATATGGAATCGAGCCCTCAGGCTCAACAGCGGACGCATTTACCACTCAGGAAAGTCTCTCAGAATATTCTTCTATCAGTTAAGGAAATACTAAATAAAGCGGCCGGGCTAGTTTGACTCCCACTAGAAGAGTTTCGTACCATCATCAATCAAAGTGCTGTGGTGTCAGTACTACACTGTCATGCATCGTGCCACATGATAATATGACCAAACGTCAATAAAAAACATAAGGGGGGCGTTACCTTCTTTAATCTGTAAAATCGTTAGTCGTTTTTAAGAAACTAGTTTTTTGTATGGAAAACCCCCTTTATTTTTAATTTTATGAAAATTGTATTATTTAATGTTTTAGAGCGGCCATAATGGGATTTGGTACCTATCATGATACAGAGATACAGCCATGTGACAGATGGACGCACAGCGTTGGCTTACTAATAAATGGGTTTCCGTTGTTACTCTTTGTGTTCGGAACTCTTAGATGGCATCATCACATTGCGAATCTTGCCTCGTGCGGGTAACATCGAAGTTATTTTTCAAACAAATCTTCAAAATATTTCAGAAAGTTGTAAAACTACTCTTTCCTTTTGATTTAAAGCATAAATGTTTTTCGGAACGACATTGACAGCCACAAAAAATTAATTAATTTAATAATTAATAATTAAACTCTCACTTCAATGCATATTAAGGAGGCTGATTGGTGGTACAACTACCTACCGATCCTCGAAACCAGAGAGAAAATAAAAAGGACTCACAGTCGTAGCAAAAAATCACCAGAGAAGAAGTTTACTAGGTGGCATGACTAAAATTTGACTCAACCACCGTCTAAGATTACGTTCAACAGCGAACAAATAAAAGAGCTGTAAAGGAATGCATTATTTCGAGATTGCTTTCTGCAAAGTCACAGTATTTTGATTAATTCCTTTTACTTCTGTTAAAAGACTTCAAATTAATACTTTAACTTCCACTTAAATAACCCATTAATTTTGAAATCATTGTACTTAGAATAACTTGAAGTAATCAAAAGGCTTCATGTCAAAAGAATGCAATACTTTTAGACTTTTTGAATTCTTTGAAGTCTTTTGAAATCACTGATTAATTCGGTAGTGAAGTCTTTTGATTTCATTTCAGTTTTAACGTTTTGAAGTCTTTTGACTGCTGTGAAGTCTTTTGATTGCTTGAAGTCTTTTGTCTGCTTGAAATGTTTTGACTACTTTGTCACTTCTTAAGTTGAAATAAAATATCAAAGTTTAGTACGTCATCCACAAATTATCACTTAGGATAATCTTACAATTAGCAACAGAACGATGCTGAATAAGTCTCGAAAGAACATCGTAGGCATAGAAATAGGTTTCTGGTTGAGCACTTACACTTGAGCGGACAATTTAAAACACCTCAGATCATACATTTTCTGGTTAAAGAATGTAGAAATTTATAAAGTCACTTACTTAGTACTATTAAGCTTTTAGTTAATATTTTTCAAAGAAATTGAAACTGAAATGAAACCAAAAAATTACACTACCGAATTAATCAATGATTTCAAAAGACTTCAAAGAATTCAAACAGTCTAAAAGTATTGCATTCTTTTGACTTGAAGCCTTTTGATCACTCCAAGTAATTCTAAGTTCAAAGACTTCAAAATTGATAGTGAATAATTTTTTAAATGGACGTATTTCAGTGAAGTCATAAGACTGTAAAATAAGCCATTCAATTCAATTGAATAAAAAAACTCAATGACTGCATTTTTTACAGCTCTGACAAAAAATAAAAAGATGATACTTTTCAGCGTAGGAACAAAAAAGAAAAATAAACCAATTCTGATGCAATTGTATAAGGAACTTTGAATGAATAACGCAAGAGAATATGTCACTTGGAACAGTGAATGCAAACGCTTTGTTTATACGGATAAAGTGTCAAGGTCACCTAAAATCACCAAAAAAGCAACAAACATACTTCAATCTACCCAAAATTTAATCAATCTGAAAAAACTTGCGCCGGACTCTTCGTTGATATAACGAAAGCCTTTGATATGGTGGATCAGGAAATTCTTTTGGGTATTTAGTCTCGCACAGGTTTTCTAGCCTTTTTCTAAGAATGGTTAACTTAAGAACAGGATGCAAAAAGTTAAAGTTGGGGACACTGCGGGCAGATATAAGATCATCAATATTGGCATTCCACAAGGCTCAGTCCTTGGTCCCTTGTTGTATCTTTATTTATGTAAACTCAATTTTTAGTTTCCTTTTGTAGGTAGGCTGCAAGCTTTTGCTGATGACTCCGCGTTTGCGTATAGCTCAAATAATCTTTTTAACCTTGTTGCTGATATCAACCATGATGTGCATCTGTTAAGACTCTGGTTTGCCAGGCAAAAGTTAATTGTTAGCAGCAAGACGAAGCTCATGTCTTACATCCTAATCGGTAAGGAATCTCCCGCATTTTGTATTGTGTTTCATTCTGCAAAGTGTCAAAGATTTAGCTTGCTTAGTTGTGGTTGCAGCATTCTTATAGTGTGAACATCGGCTGCAATATCAATTGATTTTCTATTGAGATTGTTTAGAACTATAAGTACTTTGGTGTGGTAATCGATCAAAATCTTAGTTGGAGTGATCATATTTCGCCATATTTTGCTAACCACATTAAGAAGTTTCTATCGACAAAGAAAGTATTGCTCCACAAGCATTTTTAAAAATATTTACTTTGGGAATATTTACAAACTGCAGTATGGAATAAGATGTTGGGGTGGTACTCAATTAAACAAAATCCAACAGCTTACTGTATTACAAAAGTATGTAATCAGAAAAATATGCTACACATCCCGTTTAGCTAGCTTCCTTGTCCTGTTTAGTAAACTGAGAATTCTGCCAGTAAGACATTTGTATTATTTTGAAGTTCTAGAAATGTTTCTTATTAGAGGTGGGTAGTTACAAAGTTCCATAAATGACACCCATAACCTTAGAAACAATTTTAGTTGCCAAGTAAGCATTCCAAATTTTCGCACTTCTACCTTAAGAAGTTTCTATTCCATTGTATCTGGCAAACTTTATAATAAACTTCCCGTAGATATTCGAACCATAAGAATATTGAAATTCTTCTTACATAAAGTAAAACTATGGCTTTTGGATATTAACCACAATGATATCGAGATTTTGTTGCATATCTTCATCTAATAAGATTTTAGATTACTAAATCAAAAAATTATTGTTTGAATTTATTTATTTTTGTTCTTTTTATAAATATTAAATAATATTCATTCTGTGCACCCCCACACTTAATGTTATGTAATGTAACACTAATACTATTTTTTACTAAATATAATTGCCACTCACTATTCTCGAATTTTTTTTGTGATACTTATAGGAAATGTATTTTTTACCATGTAATTTCGTTCATTGAATTTTTGAGAATAAAGAATGTATAAAAAAAATATAAAAAAAAAATATATATATATAAACACTTAAAACCGTGGACGACCAGCCGTCATTATTGTCGCTATTTTGTCGCTAAAAAATAAAACTTCTTGCACAAGTAATGGTGTTGATGTATTGACCATCTTAAGTAATAAAAGTGTTGAAAAGGATTGCTTTCCTAACCATTTAAAATGCTGCAGTTATACGTATTTTTTCAAAAAGGTGAAAGAAAAAAAGTTTCGAATTACAGGCCAATATCACTCCTTTCTACCTTTTCCATATTTTGAAGAAATTACTAAAGGTTTGAATTGTCTCATTTTTAAACAAATCTAATTTCTTAAGCAAAAAGCGGTTTGGATTTAGGGCAGGTTTGTCAACTGAGGATGCTCTCTTAAGGGGGTGCGAAGTCACCTTTATGGAAGTTTAAATACCAATAAAACAACTATTGGACTGTTTATTAATATGACAAAAGCTTTTCATCTGGTGAACCACGATATCTTGCTTGCCAAACTTTTTAACATTGGTTTTCGTGGTAATATTTTCAATTGGCTGAAGTCTTGTTTCAAAAATAGAACAAAGAGAGTAATCATAAATGGGACTTCAACTGAACCAAAACGATTAAAAATCGGTGTTCCTCAGGGATCTGTTCTTCGCCCTTAGTTTTTCTTGATTTATATAATATAATATAATATATATATATAATATAATAATTTTGCAGACGAAATAGTAGGAAAGTGAAAGTATTTTCAAATGCATTGTGATGTTAAATGAAGATCTTGAAATTTTACTGTTGTTGTTAACTTATCAAGAATTGATTAAAAGCGATAAAACTATATTGATGTGTCTTAAAGTAACCGGAAATAGCCTATATGATTTTTATTTACGGTTTGATGCTCACGATTGTAATCAGTTTCCTCTACCTGTTCATAAGTGTAGAAATAATAATTTTGAAGCCAAATTGCGCTGCTCCGAAAAAAGCTTTAAAATCGAATCAGTTCAACGATTTCACTAGTTAGGTGTAGTTATTGATTTCAATTTAAAAAAAAATATATCCTAATGATTCAATCGTACATGTTGTTGATCACACATAAAATGTTTTTATTAAAGGCATTTTGCTCTCAAAAAGTTTTAACAATTACTTCTTATGGACTTGCACACTCAAAGTTACAATACGGCATAACAAGCTGGGAAGGTTCGTGTACCAAAACTTTTATGCCCTCATTAAACAAAACTCAAAAAAAAACATACAAACAAAAATTGCTTAACTCGAAATTGGCCTTAATTTAATAATTGAAGATCCCACCACTTAGACATTTATATGCTTTTAAAGTCTTAAGAGAGTTCTATAAAGAAAGTGGTAATACTCCTAGTAGGAATATTCAAATGTACAATCGACGTGTTAACGGTATGCACATAGATCACATTTTCATACGTACACAGCTCCAAGTGTTTTTAATAAATTGCCCTTATTTATAAGAGATACACTTCGTTTTTCATATTTTCACAAATAGGTCAAAAACTGGTTATTCACTCTAAGATGAATGTGTTGTTCATAATATGTTCATATTTAGTAAATCAAAATAAAATTATATTATATTATTGATGGATTGATACGATTTCGTTTTTCTTCATATAATCTCCTTTTATTTTATTTAAATTAAATTTAAATAAAAAATCTGAATTATACTAACACTAATTGTAACCCCACATCCGATATTCACCTGAAATTAAAATCTAAATGTATCATTCGCCACTAACGACTTAGTTAAAGAATATTCACGATTATTCAACTTCAATTGTTAAAATATGGTTTGAAATTTATGATTAATGAATGAATAAATAAAAGCAAACAAACAAACAAACAAGCAATAGGTGTTTAGTTGTGGCCGAGATATGTATCATAAAAATTGATTTTTAGCAAATATTTTTTGTACAAAGATTTGAATCATTTACCTTCAATCTAAAATTTTGTTTAAGTTTGCTAAAATACTTACATGCCTTCATCAATTTAATTTGCCAGGCCGATTGAAACACATTATCAAATCAAAATTTTTTTAAAAAAAGGACATGAAGAAGTCCCAGCGATTTTTAACCCCGTCACCGAAGGGAACTGCAATCGCAGACTAGAACGTCAAACGAATGAACATCAAGGTTCAAGCTAAGAAAGACTTCGACTCCGAGCCTCCTGGTTCGAGAAGAAGCGGAAGACCGAATCTTTGATATAAAGATCAAGTAACCGCGGATGCGAAAAGGCATCCTTATTTCAGGTTGAGATGTATGTATGTGACTTAAAAAAATGCAAAATAAGCTTAAGCTTGGGAGATTCTTTTAAAGAGCTATTTCTAAGATTTGGTGTTGTTTCTGTGGCACAATGGATTATTGGTGTCAGGACACCGCTGTCAGACACTTGTTTATGGAAAGCTGGAAGGCTTACGAATACGAATATGGATCCTGTGGGTGGATTTTAGTCCACAACCGGAATGCCATGGGCCAAACTTATATTAGGTTTTATTCCACATATATTAATTTCTTATTCATCATTCTAAAGACCAATTGACAAAGGCAGTATTTAAGTATTAAATGTCATGTATGTACGTCAGTTAAGACTTTAGCATGCTCTGTTCACATTCATATTCTACATTTACGAGTACAGAAAAAAGTCATTTAGTATAGTTCGAAAGTTCGGATGCAGTAGAAAAATAAATCTGCTTCCAGCACTGTGCATAAATACTCAATATCAGCAAAGGCATCACGTTAGTGACCCCCACCCCCATAAGCTCCTTGCAATGGTATTAAAAATACAAAAAGTTAGTACAGTGCCTCTTATTAAGTGGAGCTCTGCCTCAAAGGACCATTGAGTGACCTTTGCATTTTCAGAATAAATTTCCCATTTTCATCTACGGCAAAGTGCGAAGTAAAAATTCCATTTCCATTTCCCTACCTCTCGTTCTTACTTCCGCTTTGTCATTTATTTCAATTATTTGTCATTGCAATACTATTAATTGGAGTTGACAGTTTTTCGGTTTTCTGTTTTTACTTTGTTCAAAGAAAGTTATGACTCGTGGGGGAAACTCAGGCGTGCAGTTAATCGACCCAAATTTAAATTCGTTCCCCGAAATGAAAAATAGTCCTTCCGCTCGAGGTTTCCTTTTGTATCCGCGTGCATTTTATTAAAAAAAAAAATATATGTATATACCAGATTCTTTTCGAACTTGTTTCTTTCATTTCCTTCGTCTGCTATTTAAGTTTTGCTCAACAACCCGGGAAAAGTTAAATTAAAGTAAAGTTTAGTGAACATTTTTGCTGGCTAATAGACTTCATAGCTATAAGATACCTGACATCGATCGATGTTCGTTTTTGAACCTTATCGACGACATTCTTGTAGATTCAGGTGAATGGGTTGCTCATGTACATACTCGTAGGTAAAGCATTAATTAACCCATTTTGCGAACGGACTCATATGGCCTCTTGAGTAAATCAATAGTTGAGAACGGATTTCGAGTAATCAATGAGTTCTATGCTCGTATACCGAAAGATAAACACCTCAGGAGCATCTGAAAAATGGCCACTTTGAATGGGTTCGATTCAATCATTTACCCTTTGCGCTATGTTTATCTTTCTTGGAGAGAAGCTAAAGTTTATGCTCTGCTCATAACCCCGATTGTAATTTAGGATCAATTCATTAATTATATTTGGGTATCTGTGGTTATGATTCGGATGTGGATTTCCATTAATTTTGGCCTTCTGGTGAGCATCCCGAGGAGGATAATAATGTATCGCTCGGTTTGGGGCACTTTGAAATGGCCAAGAATACCTATCTATCAATGAATGGTCCTGAGGATAATTTAAAAGATGTACTTAGATATGGGTTCCTTTGTTTTCATTTAATTCCCTTGCGATAAATTTCAAGGAATTTGGGATAATTTCTTCAAATTAAAATGGCATTTGGAATGAACTCATACCGGCATATAGTGTTGAGACCAAAGTCAAATTACATCGATAGTTCCGACTAAGATTGAACTCATTAATTTAATTTTTTTTTGTTTAATAATGTAAAGGACAACGCGGGACAACAACAGGTTCGAGGTAAATAATATTTTCCGACATTATGATAAATTTCAAATCGGTCGTAAGGCGCGACCAAGTCACAAATACAAATTAAATTTTTAAAACGATGCAGCGCGAAAAATTCGTGAGTCAAAGATCGTTTCGCTAAAATGGTTCCTTTAACGACGTGATGTTTTGTACCGACCGACGCCGATGACGGATTCCATGATTTTTAGAAAGATGTCTGTGTGTGTGTACGTACGTACGTACGTACGTACGTACGTTTGTGCGGATTCTTTCGTACAGCCTAACTCGAGAACAAATCAAGCTATCGAAGCCAAATTGGTTTCATTCGAAGCGTGTGTGCATAAAGATCACCTGAAAAGCTTTTGGTTAAATTCCACAGGGTGGTTTGAGTTTTATGACGAAAAAACTGTCAAAAAAAGGGACAGTTTCACTTCTGCAATTAAAATCAATTTAGTTTTCCAATAAAAAAAGTTCAAAATTAACTAAACTTATAGTTTATAGTTACCTTATCACATAAAAAAATATGCATAAATATATACACTGCCGTTCAAAAGTTTCCGGACAAATTCATATAAATTTTTTTTTTGTTCAATTTTAATGCCAAAAGTTTCATCAATATTATGTTTATTTAGCCAATTGACTAAACTAAGTAAGTTACTAACTATAGAGACTACCAAATAGACTAAAAAAGTATTTATTTGAGGCCATTTCAAACATTGATGTGCCACTATCTCTATTTCCTGATCCAAATTTCTACGCAAGTTTTTTGAAAATTGTTTCAGAAATGTGAATCCTGTAAGTCTTTCCCATTTTTCAAGATTCAAAGTGACGTCTGCAACCATGACACATGAAAACATCCTTAGTAAATTATGGGGCACCAGTTTTTTTGTTCAAAACCTGCTCGGCTGTAGCTTGACGCTTTTTTATCGTTATAATATATTAGCAAAAAGAAGCTCATGGCGCAACTTACTTATGAGGCAATTGAATTCAAAGAAAAAGCGACAAGAGAAAGCTAAATGACTTTCCAGAAAATTATATAGAGATAAACAATCTCTCGAAATCGGCTTGGAAACATCTATCAAATTTTGCAAAGAAAACTGGACCAGAAGAAATGGATCCTATGCTGAGCAGTTCCCAGTTTGGAAAGAAGAGGCGGTCGAAATCTCTGGACTGAGACTATTCAGAGCAATGGTAAATATCCTCCAAAGGAAAGCAATCTAACAAATAAGATAAGCGGGCTTTCACAACGCTTATATCGAAACAGTTTAAATTCTACAAACAAAAAAAAAAAGCAAAGCCTGGTTACAAATTTCCCTTTGCTCATTTCAAAACAACTTTTTAAAATTCTTTTTCCTATATCTAATAACATTAGTAATAGTAATGATTTGTAAGTGATGTTTCAGTGGTAACTCAGACAAATTTTCATGCTCGAAATTTAGTTTGTGTCACTATGCAACTGGTCCTCAAACTTTTAAAAAATTTGAATCCTTATAAACAAAGTTCTTACAAAATGTAGTACTTTTGAAACTAAGCTATATAATATGTGATAATTCTGGCTTTCGGATTTATAACACTTTATTGAAGAAGTTGAAAAACGACTGCCAAAAGCGAATGCAAATTCAACTTTCAATCTGAAAGTTGTTGTAATTTTTATGTTTATGTTTATGTTTATTGTAGCGAAAATATTTACTTTATTGATACTTAAATATATTGCCCATTAGAGATTTGGTATATATGACCAGTATATCTGCAGTAAGCAAACAATTTTTCAATATTTTACTAAATATATCACAACATTTATCAATAGATTGTAATGAAATCGATTTTCGCAACTCTAAATTTAAGATATCCTATCTTCACGTTGAGTTGGATACTCTTATAGGGATGACTGGCTAGGATTTTGGGTCGTTGGTCCTATATTACAGTCGAAAATGCTTTCATTGAGTCGTTTAATGCAAGCCATGGACAGCCAGCCAGCAAAAACAATTATCTCAAGGTTATAAACCTCAAACCGAAGCCTGCAAAATTCGAATTGGAAGTAGAATTGCAGTCAATGCTGAGGACATGAAAGAACCAACAATGCCATCTACCTGACCTAGACGAAGTACAGATAGCAAGATAGAACTTCTAAAAGCGGCGGCGATGACTAAGTTTGGAGTATGCACCAACTCATCTGCAATACATGGTCAGAAGAAAGCATACGAGATGAATGGAATCTCAGTATTTGTTGAACAATCCTGAATGAAGGAAGCCAATTATAAAGGTATCTATCTCCTCAAAATTGCCTTTAACATCTTTTCCGCCGTATGATGTGAACGTCTGAAGCAGTTCGTCAACATCCTGACAAGTTCGTATTAATGTGGTTTTCGATCACAAAAGTTCACCATAAACCAAATATTAACATAACCGCAGATCGAACCACCTTTTCATCAATTTCAATGTTGATTTTGGTGTCTGTTTCGTCCACAGAGACGAGATTTATGAAGTCATGTCTAGGTTTGGCATCCCTGCCAAGCTCGTACTTTTGTGCAGGATGGCGATGGAGAAATCAAGCTGCTCCATTGAGGTCGGCAAAGTATCACCGATCCACTTGATGTCAAACAACGTTTTAGACAAGGTGATGCACTGTCATGCGATTTCTTCAACATCATACTTGGGACAATAGTGCAAAAGAACCGTGTCAACACCAGAGGGCAAAAAGAAACATATGCTGCCATCAAGAAAAACCAAATCCAACGCCTGGGTCAGAACGTTACCATAGACAGCTATAACTTTGAGGTAGTTAGGGCTTTGTCTATCTTAGCTCCGCTGTAAAAACAGATAATAACACCAGCGCTGAGATCAAACGAAGAATACCTCTGGTTAAGCTATGCCCTCTTCCGAAGAACTGAAGTGTCGCTCTATAAGACCCATATCATCCCCGCCCTATTGTATGGTGCAGAAGCATGGACACTTTCAAAATAGGATGAAAGCCCCTTAGGTCGTTTCGAAAGAAAAGTGTGATCTTTTGTCCCATCTGCATTGACTGTGAGTAAAGGAGAAGATTCAGCCAATGCTACGTGGACTGCAACGCCACCTCAAGTTATTAATTAAATGATTAATGACAAAAAAAAGTCCATCCAGCTATCATTTAAAAAAAAAAAACGGTAAAAATTATTAAATTAAATTCTATTAAGTTATTTCTGCAGTGAAACTATAAATCTAATTTTCGTTTAGTAGAAATGCAACTCAGTCAGAAAAAAAGTATTGAAATATATTAGCATATCAATGTTAAATACGCAATTCGTATTTTAAATGATCCAAAATACGAAAACATATACGAGTATATGGTATCCTCAAAGGCAGCTAAAAATATATGTATCTGATCTTTTTGTTTGCATTGCATTTGATTAGGGAATGAATGATGTTTTCATAATCCGAATTGAATTTCATGGTGTAGGCAAATAAAATAGCACCTATTTCTTTTGTATCTTGAGATGGGAAGTTCATGGTATGGGCAGGCCTACTCGCACCCAAACCAATTTTTTTTCTTAATTTCATTTTACTAACATGCTAGACAAAAACGCTTGAAACTTAAGTAATTAAATTATTTATAACTTACCTGAGGGCGCTCTAAGCTAAACCTTGCAATTTATTTTTTTTTTTGTAAATTTAAATTACAGTAACTAATTTTATTTGTTTCAAAAAACTTAGTGACCGGTTGAAAGGCAGAAAGGCAGTGTCCGATTTCTAATTTAAAAAAAGTAACAATCGCCTGAACTGATTGAAAGGAAAATCAATAAGGAAGAAATAAGGCAAGTTCTAAAGACTGGATTGGCTCGGCATGGAAAAGGATGTGATTGGTATAAATTGACTGACAACGACTGACAGTTGATAGAGCTGCTGCCTTTGATATATGGGTCCTAGGTTCAACTCTTAGCCACCTTTGCCCATTGGAATAAAATTACTAGCACTATCAGTGCTGCAGTCTATCTAGTATCGGCTAGAGTTCTTAGTTCTTAGTCCGAGCTGTTGTTTGTATAGATTTATGTGTAGATGGCACTGCTGTGAAGCCTCTAAAATGAGCTCAATCTTCGAAATTTTCAATAAATCCATATCAAATCATCCGTCTCATTTCGGGCTCCTCTCACGGAATTGAGTTGAGCCAAATACATCTGAGTTTCTCAAACTACTACAAAAAAATCTTTCGTTCTTTTCATAATTCTTCCACTCCTTCTGTGATTTTAAAAGGAAAAGCATAACCTCTTGAGAACGAGCAAATTATAACAGAAAAAAAAAAATAAAAATTGTATTACTTGTATAAGTTTATCAACTGACCAGAAATGGAATAATTAATAATCAACAGAATAATCAGCGAGATCTCAACGCTTTTTTATCAAATTTAAGTTAAACTAAAGACTATGGGATGCCTATAATAAGAGCAGGAATGGAAATAGATCTGTATATTTTTTCATGCTGATAATGGGTGATGGGCTCCTGTACTTAAGAGTCTACATCAATGAGTTTGTCAAGGAAAACACCATGGAAATTAATCAATTCTTCTGATTGACAGCTCGCTTTTATCTGTTTCCAGCTTTAGGCTGAAAAATTTAGAGCTTCTGTCGGATGCTGTAGCTATTTCACTTGGAAGTTTTGATAAAGGGTTTAATTTCCGAAATTCAGAATTAACACATATGGATTAAAATGTTTTTAGAAGGACATCCGTGTGTGGGTGTGTAAACGCACGGTCGTGCGGTTTTTTTCGTCTCGCATACCTTGAGATTAAATAAATCTATTGAATCAAAAATGTTTAATTCGAAGACCGAAAAAGGTCTTCGTTGATATGAAACAAGCGACAATTTCACTTGTTTTAAATCATTTTTATACATTTTCTAATTAAAACATTTCGTTCCATAAATATTTTCTAAAATATCAACATTAATCAATTAAATTTAGTTGAATTTACGCAAGTTATATTTCCTTGAAGTCGTTGGCGAATTCGCCATATATAATATAATTTTGTTAAAGATTTTAATATAACTAGAGCTATATTAAAATCTTTAACAAGATAACTTGTGAAACATTAAGCAGTCATTTCCCACGGGCTACTTTTTTGAGCTTAACTCAAAAGTTAAGCTCTTTGTACATATTCAGCCACTGAAATTTACAATAAATGAAACTTTATTTATTGTAAATTTGAAATAAATACATGTGTTATATTTAACACCCTTTGGGTAGGGGAAGTAGAATAAACCCGAGGTAGGTATGACTGTAGAAAGAGGAGACTAAAATCCGACCTCCGTATGCCGATAGAGCAGTAAATAAAACAAACGGAAATAATACCCCAGGTGGCAACCCAGTTTCATTGGTAAATCCACCCTCTTCGGAGGTAAACTCTACGGATTCTGGGGAGAGACGTTTATTGCTAAAAAAAAACCTTTAAAAAAGGATCGAGGGTACTCCGTTCTCCACCATCTCGATGGAATTAGTCCAGAAAAAGAAGTCTGCCGGCATTTTAGGACTCAGCGAAAAATATATGTTTTGCAAAAGAAAACGAAGAACTCCGCGCAAAACAACAACGAGCACAAAGAGAAAGTCCATTCTCTGCTAATTGAAAACGAGGGCTCAAAAAATTCTCGTGCACTGACAGATTAGGACCTAACGCCGAAGCGTATAGCAAAGGAATACGCAACGGACGAAGAAGAACTTGCACGTAAAACCAATCTTGTCCTTAAGAAGAGACCTAACAAGAAGCGTAAGGTCGGCTCATAGACCAAAGTTATTAAAGAAGGCACACGGTGGACGAATTGTAAAATACTTATATTTCGGAACAACGATTGGAAAATAAATGTCGATGACCCTGACGCTTATCGAGCACTTCAATGGTATACTAACGCAAATAAGTTTGAGAGGCCGCTGCAATTCTTCATAAGGAAAGAGACATTATTATAGAATATGTCCAAGAGCAAGGCTTCGAAATTGTTGATGCCGTGGATATAATAAAAAAGGAAAATAAGAGAACGGAAGGAGAAGTTATCACAACCAAGCGTTGTGAACCTCTCTTCATGCTTACCATTGATGGAACCGAGAATCTTGATGATATTTTCAAAAACTTTTTAAAATATCAAAATGGAAACAATGCGAAGGTGCATAAAATGATATCTCAATGCAAACGATGCCAAGGCTTCCACCACACAGCGGCGTATTGCCAAAAAGAACCACGATGTGTTAAGTGCGCCGATAACCGTCTCTCGATTGAATGCAACATAAATAAATAGGCCCCAGATGTTTACGCCAATTTTATGGGAAACCACCCAGCGAGTTATAGAGGTTGTGAAATCGCAAAATAACTCCAAAAACGACGCGAAACCTTCAAGAAACCTCACCAGAATCAGGACAGAAGCTTGAAACGTCACAAAACAGAAAAGTCCAGAAATCCAAAGCCAGTCAAAAGTGTACCACTTATAAATGAATCGATAAAGATGACACATAACAAAGTCGAAAGATCAAACTCAACTGACAAGCCGGAACTTGATCGCTGAAGAACGTGGGCTCAAATCGCGGCTCTCGAAAAAAAATCAAAGTCGGCACAGCAGACCCGGTGCTCCAAATAATCGCCGCTATTTTAGAATAACTTGATGGTCACACCACGATCAACCAACTCAAAGTTGACAAGTTAAGCAATCTAGAGTTCAAACCTCAACGACGAAATAACCGATCTCGAATATGAAACAGCCGCTTGTAATAGTAACTCGGAATGCCGCCATTCTGCATAAAATCAACGAAATAGAAGTGTTTCTACGAAAAAATAATATTGGCTTTTGCCTGTTTTCGGAAACCCACTTAAACAAGGGATCGGGACTCAAAATTAAAGGTTGCATCGACTATCATGCGCTTCACCCTTCGGAAAATTCAAGAGGCCGATCCTCTATTTACATCAAGGACTGCATCAAGCATTTCGGAGTAGATTTCTTTTCTACAGGAAAGCCAACGTATTGGCCAACCGACATAAATAAAATTCCTGATCTCGTGAACTTCTTTATCACAAAATGAATCCCCAGATATATCCAGAACGTTCAAGAATGCTATGATCTGTGATCAGATCACTCGGCGGTTATTTTAAAGTTGGGTGGAAGCCTGGCGAAAAAAGATAGAGCGAGTGGATTGACTTATAAAAACACCAATTGGGACGGCTTCGACGAAATCGAATATTCCCGCTTGAAAGCAAAGAGCTTATACGTGAGCAGAGGAGAGGGCGTGAACGATGGCAAGGATCCCGAGCGCCAATAGAAAAAACATACTTGAAACCACCTTATTTTACCAAAGAATACAGACCTCGCAAAAAGACTTTTCCGTGTTAGATACGGGACTGAATACACACGTTAAAAATAAGAGCCACGAGCTCGAAATCAGGCTTAGAGAAATGCGTTGGCTTCTCGGGAGATTTTCAAAACTAAGCTTACATTACAAACAGCTCTTATATAAGCAAGTGCTAAGCCCTAATGGAACGTACGCTATCGATAATACAAAAATTTCAAAGCACAACATTAAAAGTAAAAAGTCACAGATATTTGAGAATTGCTATCGTGTCTGACGAAGTAACTAACTTTGCTCAAAAGCTTCGTTCTCTTCTTCATGATCACTGAAATAACGAAATCAAACAAACTCTGGATGAGACTAAACTTGTGCACCGACTAGAACGAACAAGACGGTTAGATCTAGCGCCTTAAGTACAAACCGCATGCAATGACGGGGCTAGTAGGTGCCTTCACTGGAAAGCTACCTACCAAACGCGGTGTCCTTCAGAAAATGAAACTACTTGTTAAGGAAACTTAGTCGTAGTTTGGAGTTCAGGGGAGGTTTTTTAGTGAGTATGAATCTCACACTATTATGAGCATGCGCGGCCGGTCCTCATTGTGCCTATGAATGTTTTAAGCTACCCACTACAAAAAAAAATGTTATATTTTCTTAAGGGGGCATTCTAGTCTAGACATTTAAAATAATTGATTGTTTTTCACATTTTCAAAGTTTAACTATTCACAAGAGGATTTTTCAAAATTCAAATTATTTTCGGAGATATCGGTATTTTGCTGACCCGGCATCCAAACTAATTCGGCAGGAACTAATCGAACAAAAGACATTAGGGATTCTCCGTCTACCTGAATCCATATTTCTCAGTAAAACCTTTCGTCCTTTATAGGTATTGTAATACAAGAACCCAAGGTGATTTGTATTTTTTAAATTTAGTGTTCAGTTACGTTCAGCTGCTAACAGTTGAATTCTAACCTTCAACCACGTGGACGTACAGATGTGCTGTGAGTGAAATAAAAATATTGTGGACTTTTTTTTTTAATAATATTTACAAAAAATCCTCAGCACAAAGGATTATGCGTCCAGATCGATAAACAAAAAGGCTCCGAGATACGAGCCTCTAACGCATCAAAGGAGGCCAGAAATTGTTTTTTTTTTCATGCAGTCGCCATTTTGTGAAAAAAAATCTTTCCAACTTTTCCATAGTTTCAAACATTGCGACATTATTCTAGATTAATTATCTTTTTTTTGGTTTCAGATTGCTAGAAGGGTTGAAATCGTGCGTATGGTTACGCACCAATTTTGTGAGACCCCCACTTCATCAACTGCTAATTTTTGAAATTTTCAACTTTATTTTTATTTTTCTGTATTCTTTTAATGATAAAAAAATGGATACTAAAAATATTAATTGCCTTTTTAAATGACACTTCAAAAATTACATGAAATTCATGCCTCTAGATTAGAATACCCCCTTAATAAAACTGATTTCGTGTCACACCATGGAAAACTTATTTCGAAACACAAAAATTCATCTCGGCATGTCCCAGCTGCATTGATTTGGCTCGCTCATATGATAGTTCGGCTCATTTTGTGCAAGAAATAATTACCTCAAATTATTTCCACAACGTTTCCAATAATTCAAATCGTTTCTTTTGAGTCTAGTGACTTCAGTTGATATTATGTGAATTCACTGCGGACTTCAACTAACATCAAGTGAATTCATTCGTTCAATCAGTTGAATTTATTCAAAGGACAGTGACTTAGTATTTTTTAGCAAAATGAGTTCAAATCATTCGGGATGAAGTCACCAGAATTTTCTTCCTTAATGATTTAATTCTGCTACAACTCTGCATGCTGGAAGCTCCTATACCTGGGCTTAAACTTTAAATTAATTCTGTGACTGAGGTCCTTTTTCGATCAGAGTGCCTTCGAATTTGTGGTCTTACTTAATCGCTTTATTCATCTCTTTATGTCCCCTGCATACGGGTAGTTAAAACCGAGAGCGTTTGCCTCTCCGTTGAACCTCCTTAACACTCCATCAATGCTTGAATAAAGTTATCAGTTTGTTTGTCGGAAATAGAGCCCACATTTCATTCACGATTGGCAAGAGTGATTCTTCCTTTGATTTAGTTCGGAGCACGGAATCTTCATACTGATCGAATATACTTGTGTCTTGAAGCCGCAGTTTAATAATACGGAAAGCTAATGCTTTTGAATCAGCTTAAACAATGCGGAATTTCGTCAGCGTAAGAGAATAGAGTTTTTCGTGTTGTGCTTCCGAAATTTTACTTGATCTCAATAAATTAACATTGTGACTGCTGCCTCCCTGTATACATCTGGTTTATTCCTAAAATATGAACTGCTGTCACCGCAATTTCATAGTTGACAATTTTGAAATTACGAAAAAAGAGAGTTCTCAAGAAAACATCATGTGCTTAATGGAGGTCTTCAAGGGATGAAAATTCGCAAAGCTAGTCTTTGAAAAACAAAACGTTTAGTTTTTTTTATAAAAATATAAATCGGATTAGGTGTTACATGGAAAAGACTTATGACCAAATGCAATTGTATGCTAAGATGAAAACACATGAACCTTACTCAATACTCCCATCTTGCAATAAATCGTGAGAACATTTTACAATGAATGTACGCCGCGAAAACGTACTCGAACAGCTGGTGATGACAGAACACCTTCATAAGCAATTTTTGTGTTGAAAGTTGAAAGACTTAACCCCACGTCTCCGACTCAAACACGTGAACACACTTTTACCTTTCCGTTCGGACTCATTTCATCCCCGTGTTTGTGCAGGCGAGTGTATCTTTCCAAAGTTTTTGAAGTTACTTGAGGTAGAAAATTGTGACAGAATATTCACCTACATGCATTTTACAAAAAAAAAAACGTTCTCTGGCGAAGAGAAAAATGTTCCATTACTAGATTTACGCTTTGAATCAACTAGCGATGCGTTTGGGTAATGATGTACTTCAGAAATGGTTTCCAGTAACATAAATGGATTGCACTCACTTTGATGTGGGTGAAGAAAATAAACTGCAAAACTAATTCCCCTTTTCTTTGGTTGTTGTTTGCAGAGACAGTATCATGCAATTGCTTTTAAAACGAAACTGTAACTCAAAAAAAAAAAAAATATTAAAAAGGGTTGTACTGCATTTTTTTTTTAACAAAAGTTAAGAAGAATTTTCAATATTGCAAAACTTGCAAATATCCTTATCTATGTAAGCCTGGAGCTATTATGTAGATTTTTTTTAAATAAACTTTCCAATTTTGTATCAAATGTCAACTATACCTGAATGTACGTGCGTTTAGGCCACCCAAAAACGTGTGTTTGAAAAGTTAATTTTTTTAAGAAAAACGTTTCACCCCTCAATTTAGGACTGATGTTCAGGTTAACTAGGTAAAAAAACGTTGTTACTGAATAGGATTTTAGAGAAAAACGAGGATCCACAAGGTTGTAATCTTTGCCCGTCATTTTACTTGCTGTAGGCAGAAAAACAGCCACGTTTGTCGACTGTTTGGTTCTTTTAGGTTTTGATGTAAGTCGGCATTGAACTTAGTATCTAGGACTTACGCTTGACTGTTCAAAAGAAACCAAAGCCGAACTAAAAATTCGCATTGAATAAGCAGTAGCACACTTTTCGAGGGAAGATCTTTTTCAGTTATGATACCAGCGAATCATTACCAGAAATGGACCGGTAATCAGACGAGGTAGATGAATCACAAGATGCAGAAGAACAGGCGATTGATGAGGAGCTGCCGAGACTGGGGAGAATCTGAAAAAAGGAAGGGCTTAAGCAACAACTTCAACAGCTACAATTGACAAGAAGAAGACAAGCAAAGAAAAGTTCGATCCACAAGCATTCTGTCAAAATGCTCAACGGTGATTGTAACTTTCTAATTCAGCGTTGGATAAAACAGTTCGAAGAGTAATCGGTGATTGAAGATATGGACAATAAGACCAAGTTCATCTATGGGTATATTTATTAGATTCTTCGTATATAGAATAGAATTCGTAGAGAGGACCTTATTTAGTTCAATTTAAGAGGCCCTAGACAGTGGAGTCCTGAAGAGAATAGTCTCCGATTTCTAGTAGTTAAACTTCAACTTCCCGTCGTCACAATAACGCTGGATTCTATCGAAGTCACATTGCAAGTTCAATCTGATATCCTCAATCTTTCGTCTTGATCTGTACGCAATCAAATCGTCTGCGTACGCTATGGCATGGTGAAGAGAACCTACAAGATCAATCTTGAAAATGCTGAAAAGTATTAACTTAAAAATACAAATAGAAGTAACATTGCCATTCTTCACAACAAACCGTCTATTGGTAAGCATATTATAAAGCATGTACAGTAGCGGTTTGCATATGCTTAGTCTATTTGACTTGTAAAAGAGCGTTTCCAATTAAACGGATAGGCACCCATGCTTTGCTTCTTAACTTTATACCATTGAACATCTGAAACCAGCTTAGACATGGCATGTATGCAATCATGCCCCGCTCTAAAACCGAATTGATTATCTGGAATTATATTTTTGTCCTCTACCCACTTAGTCAAGGCCCTATGGACAACTTTTTCGAAAACCTTGCTTATTGTCGGAATTAGACTAATTGACTGCAGATTTGCCGGATTGGAGTTGTCTTTATCCCTTTTTGAGATGGGCTGTACTATTGCTGTTTTCCAGTGCTCCGGACAATGTGCATTATTCAGTGCATTGTTAAAAAGTATAGTGAAATGTCCCATCTATTCCTGTAGATTTTTTCTTTTTTAGTGATGCGAAAATTGCTTGAAGATCTGCCTTGGAAATGAATGGGGGATGTCATCACCGAAGGCCCAAAATACACAACAGTTCAGCTTTCGATGTGGTGTGTGCTGGTTTATCACGCCATGATCTTTTTCGATTGATGTTGTAAATTAAACATATCTTACATATCTCTTGTTGAACAGCTGCAGCTTTTTGTCTTGACGGAAATAAAAAGGTAAAAAATATGTCAAAAATCTTTACCTGTACCTACTTAGGCGTGAACAAAATAAAGCGCGATGTAATGTGTGAGATGATGTGAAGATTAAACATTGACAACATTCTTGTAAAAACCGAAACTACACTCTAAGTTTCTAAGATGGCTATCCTGTTTATTAAACCTATTTGTTTTGAACCACGGAATAAATCCGTGTCATGTCATGACTTTGTTTCGTTTGGAGGCAATAAGCCTTATTGAAATCCAATAGAAGAAGAGAAAATAATCAAACTCAAATTCACAACAATCGATAAAGTGTTTTTAAAATTTGAAAGCATGTCAATACCACTTCTGTTGCAAGTATATAATGTAGGTACATAACAAGGTGACTGCATTTTATCAAAACCCAGAAACCTTTTTTTAAACCTTCTTTATTAATTACTAAATGCTATCGAAGCGCTGATCGCTTTGCAAAAATATGCAATATGCCACATAAAAGTGTTTATTCGAGTAATTGTCGTATCCCGCCTCGACTCGTGTTTAATAATTGAAACATTTTGGGCGGCCAAATGTATTAAATTTTCAATTTTCGAGATGGATGAGAAATTCCATGAATTGTATGCCTTTGGCGCGAATTTCAAATACAAGCGCCCAGGAAAAAGGTGTGAAATGTTCAAAAACGCCCCACAGCAGGGCTGTTGAACGTTATTAGTATGCCAAAGGAATGTAGCTTTGCTGCAATAAACTTTGTCCGTTTAGAAAATCGGTATACTGTCGGTGGCAGGAGCATCCGCCCGGATAATCAGCCACACCACACAAAAGCGTTGGTTGCCAAACCTTACCACAAGCTGTGTGCAAATTTTCTTTTCTTTTCACTGAAAGGCAAGTGCACTAAAGCATATTTTTTTATCTTTTTGCAAATATTTGCTAAAAAAGTTAAAGTTAAAGTGTACCTTCCACTTGACTAAATAAAGGAATCATGGGAACGATTTCCCTTTTGACTTTTCGTTCACTTAAGTTATATCTGCCTATCGAAAAGGACACAAAGCCCCACTTTTGTGATGTGAAGTTAAGACAGGAAAAGCGAAAACAGGCAGTGAAAATGCATCCAAGAGATTTTCACATAGTTTGATATTCATGTACCCTTTGTTAAGAATGCTTTCTTTTCCAGGAATGAAAGATGTTTCACATTATAGTCGGGATAATTCCACAACGTTTTTTAAAGGTAATGTATTATAATTATGACGGAAAATGTAGAGCTACTTTTCTTATTGATAAAAAAACACAATTTGAGCTGTCTTCGGAATTTACATAAGGCACCCTTTAAGGTAGGAGGTAATATTAAAAACTGCTTATACTATTTTTCCACTGGCACCGAAAATGGAATTTCAGGATGAACCTAGGCTACATATTATCCCATTTAAATAAGGAGTCCTTTAGTGGGAACCAATTTCGTAGCTGGAGTCGAAGAAACGATTAACGAATGATTTTGTTTTTAACGAAGGCTGTCTTAGCGGTAAGGAATTTGTAGTTGTAAAAGATTTTAATTGTAGATCTTAAAAAGGTTTACGAAAAAGACAGCGATGACATTTTTCTATACGTTAAAGTTCATACACAAATTGCTTAAATATGAGAAAAAAATGTATTAAAACTTATTTCAATCGATCAGTGGTTTATTAAAAAGATAGTGTTAAGTTGAATATGAAATTTCAAAAAAGGACACTTGTATGAAGTGAAGAAAACCTAGTGTTTTGGAAAGTAGTACATTTAAAAAAAATGTTTGATTACATTTTGGGGCCAATAAGTAGTGGAAAATTAAAAAAAATATTTTTATTAACTTCCCATCAGGAAGTTCTTATAATCGGTCCGATTTTCGAAATTCAAAATTTTTACATTTCTCCACGCTTAGCGGTCCCAGTAGTCAGATTCCAATATTTTTAGAAAGATGTCTGTGTGTACGTATGTACGTACGTTTGTGCGGATTCTTTCGTTCAGCCTAACTCGAGAACAAATCAAGCTATCGAAGCCAAATTGGATTCATTCGAAGCGTGTGTGCATAAAGATCACCTGAAAAGCTTTTGGTTAAATTTCACAGGGTGGTTTGAATTTGATGACGAAAAAACTCTCAAAAAAGGGACAATTTCACTTCTTCAATTAAAATCAATTTAGTTTTCCAATAAAAAAAGTTCAAAATCAATTAAATTTATTGTTTTCAGCTACCTTATCAGATAAAAAATATGCAAAAATTACACTGACGTTCATAAGTTTCCGGACAAATTCATATAACATTTTTTTTTGTTCAATTTTAATGCCAAAAGTTTCATCAATATTATGTTTATTTAGCCAATTGACTAAACTAAGTAAGTTACTAACTATAGAGACTACCAAAAGGACTAAAGCAGTATTTAGTTGAGGCCATTTCATACATTGGTGTGCCCCTTTCTCTATTTCCTGATCCAAATTTCCACGGAAGTTCTTTGAAAATTGTTTCAGAAATTTGAATCCTGTAAGTCTTTTCCATTTTTTTTATCTTGAGATGGGAAGTTCATGGTTTGGGCAGACCTACTCGCACCCAAACCAATTTTTTTTTAGGTTCAGTGAAGCATTTAGAGTAAATTGAAAAAAAGATTTATATTGTTTTTGCCCTTTCTAAATTGCATATTCAATTGTACTAAGCGTCGAGAAATTTGTATGTCTACAAAAATTGAATTTTACAAAACATCGTATAGAAAATTAATACGCATTGGTGCAAGAGAGCCGGAAATAGACATTTTTGAGTTTTACAACATTTCTACGTACACGAAATGTACACGGACGCAGGCGAGTGCTAATTGAATAAATTATTCGTTTATAAAAAACAATCAAAGTTATTAAACGTGTCACACTCCATAATCAACTAAAGAATTATTATCAGACAGATGGTCAACCGGCTCTGATTAGTCGATAGCACGTAAATTTGACTGCAAAACTTGTTGACATTCGGTGAGGCAATTGAATAAATTTGAACTACGGTCAATTAACTGAACGTTAAGAGGTATTAAAGAAGTCGACTGCCTGTCACTGACTGCGTTAATTCTCCAACGCATATTAATTCCTGGGCCAGCAAAGCGCTGGCGGAACATAATTTGGGCAATGAGACGTAATATAAGACGTCTGGAACCTATTCCCAAGACGCAATATTGCGCGTGTCAAATCATACCACACATGCAATCCCAACATTGATGATTTAGCGAAAAATGGCTTTGTTAATTGTTGAAAACAAATTTCGAAAGTTGATCTACAGACTTGGATAAAAAGTTCACTTTCTTGGGAAGCGTACATAAGCGTATATGAGTTTTCCTTTTTTATTTAAATAGAATGAAAATTACAATTAACACTTTCACATACGAATTGATTGTAAATTTCATTGTATAAAAGTTAGTTTAAAATTAAAGAACACAATTATTTATTTTAACAAAAACTTCATAGCTTGGATTAAATATTTAAGTTCACAAGCGTGAGTGCATCAAGCAGCTCCTCCCGATACAAAATTCTTCGCCATTTTACCTCTCTGCGTACGATATCTCGTTCTGTTGATCTTATTGTTTGTTGGTATCGAGTTCCTATCTGTGCGCAGTATGTCTCAGTGTGTTAACTTACTATCTCCCGCTTATTTTTATCAACAAACGCTATTCACGAATAAATTTGAAGTTAAATTTGAAAGTAACATTAAATGATGACATATGGAAATGACAACTGCGTTTGCAGTCAGTTTCCCATTCAGAAATTTAAATTTGGACTAAAATCTTAATTCCGTACATTTTTAACGTGACTATAAGACATCAGATGACATCATATACCTTTTGAAAATTGCTAAAGCGATTCAGTTCAAACGGCACTCCATCGTGGGTACAAGGTTTCAGTTTAAAGAGGGACATCAGCCTCAGACAGTAGCAGGCTATTAAATATTGAGACACGAAATGTTCGCTAACTTTGAATCGGAAGTCTGCTTCACGAACATACGTGCATACGAATACATACGTTGCTGATTGTCCCAATTGTCTGTTGGGCTATGTGCTCAAATTATTAATATTTCGTGGTATCTTGGATATGTTCGCCATTAAGCAAGTATCGAAATAACACCTGCACTTTTTCCGCAAAACATTTAAATAGACGAACAAGCTGATGAGGATGATGATGACCCGCATCTTGTCTTTTAGAAATATTTCACCACGATTCCTAACATAATCAATCTTAGCATTGACAAAAACAGCACCTATCTTTTAAAAAAATCGTATTATTGATTTTCGTATTGTTTTAAATCAATATTTAACTTTCTATTATATCGAATGATGTCGGATAAAATACCACGAACTTAATGAATGAAAATCGAAGGCTGGACAAAGCTTCAATAAGTCTGCATACTTGGGTTAATATAGAATTGGCGAGATTCCGAACGGCCGCAGAAATGTTATCACGGGCCTTGAAAGAATGCTGTGTCTTACTTATTGGGATTGAATATGCGACACACAGTTGATATTCCCGGCAGCTCAAAGATGTTTTTCAGTGTTTGTTTTTTGAGGGGGTATTCTAGTCTACAAATTAAAAAAAAATGATTTTTTCTTATATTTTCACAGTTTAACTATTAAAGAATATATCTACAAGAGGATTTTTCAAAATTCAAATTATTTTCGGAGATATCGGTATTTTGCTAACCCGGCATCCAAACTGGTTCGGCCTGAACTAATCGAACGAAAGACATAAGGGATTCACCGTCTACCTGAATCCATATTTCTCTGTAAAACTCTTTGTATATTTTGTAATACAAGAACCCAAGGTGACTTGTATCTTTTATATTTAGTGTTGACTTACGTCCATATGCTAACAGTTGAATTCTAACCTTCAAACCACGTACATATGTGCTGTGAGTGAAATAAAAATGTTTGTATTTTTAATGAAGGCTTCATTCCTATTTTAAAAATGATGGAGCTTATGGGAATGAAAATTGACCCGGAAGCTCATTCATCTGCTGTGAAATGAGACAACGCCCGGATTGATCGTGCCTTTGATCGAACGCATCAAAGGAGGCCAGAACTGCTCGATATGAAGAGAGAAACGGGGAAAATAGTTTTTTGAAGTCGAGAAAGTTCTGATGTATGTAAGCAGGAGTGGCAGATTGAATAAATGTAAGTCTGCAATATCATTTCATGACTTAGACTGCGAAAAACTTTCGCGAAACTTTAAACGCGTTTTTCTCGAAACTGTCTTTTTCAAAATAATACCCACGATTTCTCAGGTTCTGCTGGAACGATTTTCCTGAAATTTTTAGAGTCTTTGTCTATTTTCTATCACTTTTTTTTTCGAAATTCGAAACAGTAAAAAAAAGTGGTAAAAAAATGTTGTTTTGTCAGGCAGTCGACATGTTGTGAAAAAAATTTTTCCAACTTTTCCGTAGTTCCAGACATTGCGACGTTATTCTAGAATAATAATTTTTTTTTTCGGTTTCAGATTGATAGGAGGATTGAAATCGTGGGTATGGTTACACGCCAATTTTTTGAGACCGCCCATCAACTGCTAATTTTTGAAATTTTCAACTTTTTTATTTTACATTCTTTTTCTGTATTCTTGTTATGTTAATAAATGACTAATAAAAAATGGATGGTAAAAATATTAATTGTCTTTTTTTTATGACACTTTAAAAATTACATGAATTTCATGCCTCTAGACTTGAATACCCCTGTAACGGAGAGCCTTGTTGTTGCCTTTCCGTTGGTGCCTTGCTGTATCTTCCTTTGCGCGTTTTTCAACACTTCTCTGGGTCCTTAATAAAGCTGTGTAAACAGTGGCGCGTCTTCCAATCATGCTGGCTATGAAACGAATGGATTTTCGTTGTGTCCGGTGAGCTCGAATATGGCCTATTTCCTCTTTGCTTAGTGTTTTTCCCCTTTCCAAACAGGTGGTTTGTATGAACTCATTTCTTGAACTTATACGCGATGTATCCTTGTATTTGGTTAAAAACATGGTTATACTTAGATTTTGCTACTGTTCGTAATAAAGTGGGACAAAAAAATCTGGTAAATTTTATAATAGGTGAATTTCTCAACTGAATACCATTTTTGTACAATTTAAACATAATACAACTAATTCTGTTCTTAGACGGTAGATTGGTTCCAGGAAAAAACGCTATAAAAAAAACATTGATCTAATGCAAAAATAGGACTTTGGTCCCTTATCTCTAAATCATATTAAAATGAGTGAAAAATGAGGATTTTTCAAGGACATGTATTCATGTTTATTTTATGAAATCGCATATATAATGCGTATTTATGCAAGCATAGTTATTACAGAAAATAAAAGATATGCAATCTTAGTTTAAACGTAATGTAAGAGAAGTTCAATAACAAAAACAATAATGTAAAACAGCTATGTTGTTAACAAAAAATGTTATTCAATTTTTAAGGTAAAAAAAAATTAAATAAAAACATATAATTCCTGTCACCATCAGTTACTCGCATTTGCGTATAAAATCACTATTATCGCTGGAATTATTTTGAACTGCACTTCCTCTTGCTCGTTCGGCATCTACATTTTTAACAAAAAACTCTGTAAGAGCCATTGTTGGCCAAGCGTTGTTGCTTACTCTTTGTACCGAGCCATACAAGAATTCAGCACATGTTGGAATTGTGCAGTTCTTTCAACATTGGTCGTCGTTTGTGACGAAATGGTATCCTAATTAATTTGCAAGTTGAAGTCGTTGCAGTTAGTTTAACAGGTTCTTCTGTTATCTTTCAAATAACTATGCAATTGGAAAACTGCGCACAGAGAGCAAGGAAATATTTGCTAAGCCTTTGCTGCCTGGAAAATGATGTTTACAACTCGGCTGGACTTTCTCCATTTTCATTGCTGTTTTATCATATCGATTTTTACTTACAGTACTCAACTGGCAAGTGTGGGTTTTTTACTACATCCTGTGATAAATGTATGGATTATAAAATTAACCCTTTTTTGTATGTTTCGCAGGAAGTAATTAAGCTGAAATATCCCCTTTTTATATCTGTATGTATAGTATGTGGGTTAGGCAAAAATAATATTTTCTAAAAATTTTTTCATATATAAAAACACGAACATGTACATAAATTATGATTTTAATAAATTTGAACTACGGTCAATTAACTGAACGTTAAGAGGTATTAAAGAAGTCGACTGCCTGTCACTGACTGCGTTAATTCTCCAACGCATATTAATTCCTGGGCCAGCAAAGCGCTGGCGGAACATAATTTGGGCAATGAGACGTAATATAAGACGTCTGGAACCTATTCCCAAGACGCAATATTGCGCGTGTCAAATCATACCACACATGCAATCCCAACATTGATGATTTAGCGAAAAATGGCTTTGTTAATTGTTGAAAACAAATTTCGAAAGTTGATCTACAGACTTGGATAAAAAGTTCACTTTCTTGGGAAGCGTACATAAGCGTATATGAGTTTTCCTTTTTTATTTAAATAGAATGAAAATTACAATTAACACTTTCACATACGAATTGATTGTAAATTTCATTGTATAAAAGTTAGTTTAAAATTAAAGAACACAATTATTTATTTTAACAAAAACTTCATAGCTTGGATTAAATATTTAAGTTCACAAGCGTGAGTGCATCAAGCAGCTCCTCCCGATACAAAATTCTTCGCCATTTTACCTCTCTGCGTACGATATCTCGTTCTGTTGATCTTATTGTTTGTTGGTATCGAGTTCCTATCTGTGCGCAGTATGTCTCAGTGTGTTAACTTACTATCTCCCGCTTATTTTTATCAACAAACGCTATTCACGAATAAATTTGAAGTTAAATTTGAAAGTAACATTAAATGATGACATATGGAAATGACAACTGCGTTTGCAGTCAGTTTCCCATTCAGAAATTTAAATTTGGACTAAAATCTTAATTCCGTACATTTTTAACGTGACTATAAGACATCAGATGACATCATATACCTTTTGATACTTGCTAAAGCGATTCAGTTCAAACGGCACTCCATCGTGGGTACAAGGTTTCAGTTTAAAGAGGGACATCAGCCTCAGACAGTAGCAGGCTATTAAATATTGAGACACGAAATGTTCGCTAACTTTGAATCGGAAGTCTGCTTCACGAACATACGTGCATACGAATACATACGTTGCTGATTGTCCCAATTGTCTGTTGGGCTATGTGCTCAAATTATTAATATTTCGTGGTATCTTGGATATGTTCGCCATTAAGCAAGTATCGAAATAACACCTGCACTTTTTCCGCAAAACATTTAAATAGACGAACAAGCTGATGAGGATGATGATGACCCGCATCTTGTCTTTTAGAAATATTTCACCACGATTCCTAACATAATCAATCTTAGCATTGACAAAAACAGCACCTATCTTTTAAAAAAATCGTATTATTGATTTTCGTATTGTTTTAAATCAATATTTAACTTTCTATTATATCGAATGATGTCGGATAAAATACCACGAACTTAATGAATGAAAATCGAAGGCTGGACAAAGCTTCAATAAGTCTGCATACTTGGGTTAATATAGAATTGGCGAGATTCCGAACGGCCGCAGAAATGTTATCACGGGCCTTGAAAGAATGCTGTGTCTTACTTATTGGGATTGAATATGCGACACACAGTTGATATTCCCGGCAGCTCAAAGATGTTTTTCAGTGTTCCCTACCCAAAGGTCACCAACGGAACCCTATAACCAAGGCTCCACTCTCTGTCCGTCCGATGGTCGTACAGAGGTCTATATATTTTTTAACCATAATAAGTAGACACTTGTAAGAATGGTAATGCTTGTTACTTGCCGCTATAAGAGAAAAAAAACAATGAGATTATAAAAAAATGAAAATGTTAATAATAAACCCAGGTCCTTTTTATGTAAAAACAGTGAGAGTCGAATTACGCTCACTTCAATGAAAGAAGAATTGTTTCATCGGATTTTCGAAGTACAAGCACAAGGACAAAAACAAAACGTCTTCAAGTATTTATAAGAATTCGTCTTAAGGTTTTGCCTACCGGAAGCATTGTTGAAAATATTTGGTTTATACAGTCTGGCACATCAGAGAATCCTTTTCCCGTTAATTGCTGTAATAAAACCAAACTTTCCATAAAATACAATCTCATCCTATTCGCCCACTGTAGGTGAACTGAAGCATGCTTTCCCCAATTTCGATTTTTCAAATGTGTATAAAGCAATTTATTGCCAAGTTCCGGTTTCTTTTTTATGTTACTGTTTTCATTGTTCCACCATTTTCCGCGCGCCGCCTAATAAATTGATTAAAAATGCCATACAGCAAATTCAAATATAATAAATAATGACTTCCTGAAATATTAATGTCATCGTTCGGTTTATCTACGAAAGTTATGATCGTTAAAGTGGAAAATCGGTTTCCTAACCACATCAAGGGAAAAAATATATAATTGATATCGCAGCCTGCCACATAACCTAATAATTTTTATTATTATGCCATAAAATCATTACAAAAGTATTTTAAAGCGCATTTACCTTGTCATTTGTGATGCTAAATGGTTTTCGTTTTTATCACAACATAATTAATTATTTTACGTTTAAAATAAATATTCAATAATTTTTACTCTCCTTGAATCTGAAATAAGCTGATGCTTGGAAAAAACGAGCATTTTTTATTTGAATTTTTCAATTCTTCATTTCACATAAAATAGCAGTTAATATTTTACAGGCTTCTGTATAACACTATTAATTGCATACAGTGTGTGTGGAAAAATTAATTAAAACATAGCAATGAAAAAAAAATTCGCACTGCATTTACGTAAAATTTATCCGCAGATGTTTCATTGTAGGCATTCAGTTGAAAAGTGATGCCGCTTGAGGAGATGCTCATTTGTGCTCCTTTAATTTTGAATTGCTGTTCACAAAATATAGTTTCCAACCCGGTGATTTCTTTTTCCATTTGCGGTTAACTATATTATTATTTATTGTTTGAAAAACTGTCAGCTCTCATCGTCAAAACGGAAGATCACATGGCCTGAAACTGAGCTGTCACAGCTGTTTGAGCATTTGCTTCGTCCGACTGGAAAAAATGATTGGAGCTATGGAAATCCAGCTCCACAGCTCCGTAATAGCTTGTCGCTTCTCACACCGCATTCAATGGTGGTTTCCTCTTCGGTAACTCGCGATGAATAGTCGATCTGCTAGCTGTAACTCAAGTTTCTGCCTTTGTTTTTTGAGGGGGTATTCTAGTCTACAAATTAAAAAAAAATGATTTTTTCTTATATTTTCACAGTTTAACTATTAAAGAATATATCTACAAGAGGATTTTTCAAAATTCAAATTATTTTCGGAGATATCGGTATTTTGCTAACCCGGCATCCAAACTGGTTCGGCCTGAACTAATCGAACGAAAGACATAAGGGATTCACCGTCTACCTGAATCCATATTTCTCTGTAAAACTCTTTGTATATTTTGTAATACAAGAACCCAAGGTGACTTGTATCTTTTATATTTAGTGTTGACTTACGTCCATATGCTAACAGTTGAATTCTAACCTTCAAACCACGTACATATGTGCTGTGAGTGAAATAAAAATGTTTGTATTTTTAATGAAGGCTTCATTCCTATTTTAAAAATGATGGAGCTTATGGGAATGAAAATTGACCCGGAAGCTCATTCATCTGCTGTGAAATGAGACAACGCCCGGATTGATCGTGCCTTTGATCGAACGCATCAAAGGAGGCCAGAACTGCTCGATATGAAGAGAGAAACGGGGAAAATAGTTTTTTGAAGTCGAGAAAGTTCTGATGTATGTAAGCAGGAGTGGCAGATTGAATAAATGTAAGTCTGCAATATCATTTCATGACTTAGACTGCGAAAAACTTTCGCGAAACTTTAAACGCGTTTTTCTCGAAACTGTCTTTTTCAAAATAATACCCACGATTTCTCAGGTTCTGCTGGAACGATTTTCCTGAAATTTTTAGAGTCTTTGTCTATTTTCTATCACTTTTTTTTTCGAAATTCGAAACAGTAAAAAAAAGTGGTAAAAAAATGTTGTTTTGTCAGGCAGTCGACATGTTGTGAAAAAAATTTTTCCAACTTTTCCGTAGTTCCAGACATTGCGACGTTATTCTAGAATAATAATTTTTTTTTTCGGTTTCAGATTGATAGGAGGATTGAAATCGTGGGTATGGTTACACGCCAATTTTTTGAGACCGCCCATCAACTGCTAATTTTTGAAATTTTCAACTTTTTTATTTTACATTCTTTTTCTGTATTCTTGTTATGTTAATAAATGACTAATAAAAAATGGATGGTAAAAATATTAATTGTCTTTTTTTTATGACACTTTAAAAATTACATGAATTTCATGCCTCTAGACTTGAATACCCCTGTAACGGAGAGCCTTGTTGTTGCCTTTCCGTTGGTGCCTTGCTGTATCTTCCTTTGCGCGTTTTTCAACACTTCTCTGGGTCCTTAATAAAGCTGTGTAAACAGTGGCGCGTCTTCCAATCATGCTGGCTATGAAACGAATGGATTTTCGTTGTGTCCGGTGAGCTCGAATATGGCCTATTTCCTCTTTGCTTAGTGTTTTTCCCCTTTCCAAACAGGTGGTTTGTATGAACTCATTTCTTGAACTTATACGCGATGTATCCTTGTATTTGGTTAAAAACATGGTTATACTTAGATTTTGCTACTGTTCGTAATAAAGTGGGACAAAAAAATCTGGTAAATTTTATAATAGGTGAATTTCTCAACTGAATACCATTTTTGTACAATTTAAACATAATACAACTAATTCTGTTCTTAGACGGTAGATTGGTTCCAGGAAAAAACGCTATAAAAAAAACATTGATCTAATGCAAAAATAGGACTTTGGTCCCTTATCTCTAAATCATATTAAAATGAGTGAAAAATGAGGATTTTTCAAGGACATGTATTCATGTTTATTTTATGAAATCGCATATATAATGCGTATTTATGCAAGCATAGTTATTACAGAAAATAAAAGATATGCAATCTTAGTTTAAACGTAATGTAAGAGAAGTTCAATAACAAAAACAATAATGTAAAACAGCTATGTTGTTAACAAAAAATGTTATTCAATTTTTAAGGTAAAAAAAAATTAAATAAAAACATATAATTCCTGTCACCATCAGTTACTCGCATTTGCGTATAAAATCACTATTATCGCTGGAATTATTTTGAACTGCACTTCCTCTTGCTCGTTCGGCATCTACATTTTTAACAAAAAACTCTGTAAGAGCCATTGTTGGCCAAGCGTTGTTGCTTACTCTTTGTACCGAGCCATACAAGAATTCAGCACATGTTGGAATTGTGCAGTTCTTTCAACATTGGTCGTCGTTTGTGACGAAATGGTATCCTAATTAATTTGCAAGTTGAAGTCGTTGCAGTTAGTTTAACAGGTTCTTCTGTTATCTTTCAAATAACTATGCAATTGGAAAACTGCGCACAGAGAGCAAGGAAATATTTGCTAAGCCTTTGCTGCCTGGAAAATGATGTTTACAACTCGGCTGGACTTTCTCCATTTTCATTGCTGTTTTATCATATCGATTTTTACTTACAGTACTCAACTGGCAAGTGTGGGTTTTTTACTACATCCTGTGATAAATGTATGGATTATAAAATTAACCCTTTTTTGTATGTTTCGCAGGAAGTAATTAAGCTGAAATATCCCCTTTTTATATCTGTATGTATAGTATGTGGGTTAGGCAAAAATAATATTTTCTAAAAATTTTTTCATATATAAAAACACGAACATGTACATAAATTATGATTTAGTTTTTAAAAACCTTGCAGAGAGCACAAAAAAAAATAAAAAAAATTTGAATTTCGCCATCAATCAACAAAATAGCGCACCTATATGAGCAGCTGTAAAGAAGACATCAGTATTTGTCGGACTTTCGCAAAGGGTGCTCTACAAAATAATCAAAGAACATCAAACTGGAACACTACAATCAGCCAAGAAGAAAACTCATCATCGGCACTGGATCACTGATTTGGACAATTTCGATTTGGAGGCCATCAAAAGGATAATCTACTCCTTCCACCAATTTGACAAAAAATCGTAACATTGGGAACCCCTTAAGACAAAATCTATGATGAACTTGAAATAAACATAAGCAAGACATCACTTTGGAGAGTTCTGAAAAGCAAAGGATTCAGCTTTCGCAAGACTGAAGACAAAAGGAGAATCCTCTGTGAAAGGATGGACATTAAAATTCAAAGGATAAGATATACATATCCGGCAAATCAGAAATTTTTGTGATAGTGGATACTAAGTTATTTAAAAAAAATGAGTCACTAGAGGAATGTCTTGGACTTACAGAAGGTACAGAAGGATTAAGAAAGCCTTTTGGAAAAGAATCACGGCTTATTATTGCATATGCTGGTGTATCAAATGGATTTTTCGTATCACAACAAATTAAAAAATCGTACGCCAGCTCTTCAATGCTCAAAGTTGAACTATACGATATAGGTAAACGAAACAAGATAGCGTGAAATTGACGACTTAATAAAGTCAGCAGGGCTTGAAGTACTCAGGCTACCACCATACTATTAAATTATTTGGCATATGAACACAGTTGGGATACCTTTACCGAAAGAATTGTCACAAGACCCGGCGACACTCATCAAGTGAAATAGAAAGCTACGGGGAGGATGATAATGATGATACCGGCGATGATTCAGTGCTATTGCATTAAAAAAAGCATCTAATAAATAAATATTCATTTTATTTTTACACATGCTTTAATTTTTTCAAATTTTCAATAACCATATTTTCAAGCGAAATTCATATTGGCAAAACATTAATTCTTCTTCATAACACAATAACTGAGAACTGTAGATCTTTAACCATTCTTCGCTCAAAGAATAATGAAGCAACAACAGCAGCTTCTTATTTTCTGAATACCTTATCCACCAATCGTATTCAAGTTTTGATCAGTAAGCGTTGAGAATTCACGCAGTAAACATCAAAAGGAGGCTATGTGAGATTTTTTTTGTTCTGTTTTTTGTGGAATGACTGGAAAAGGGAAAATTTAGCGAATTTAGAGTATACTTATTTGAATCGATCTGTATCACTGCTTTCTATAGAATAAGCATTCACTGAAGCAAAATGTAAAATTTCAAATAAATTTGCCCATAAAAAAGGTCTCTTCATATGACGTGTGATTGCGTTCATAGTTCACAAAATTTTAACACATTTCAATTGCTCTTGCCGGTAACTTTGCTTGTATTCACAAAAAGCGAATTCTCCTAAAATTGCGATATGAACATATTTGGCAAACAAAAATTTAGCCCAAAAGGTTTTGAATCGTGTTAATTGGAATAAAATCTTACAAAAAAGTAAAAATTTCTTTTATTTTCAAACGGTGTCAAATCAAAACCTTTCTTGTGCAATTAGTTTCTCCAAGACAAGTGAAGTGTTTGAAAAAGTTTTGAAAACAAAAAAATACCTTTTCGTTATCAAGTGAGATGGAGACATCTAAGGTTTCACTTGCCTAGCCATTTTATCCTTTTATCATTTGCTTCTTTCGCTTCTTTGTCTTGAAACTAAAAAAAAATTGACGCCATATTCACTCATATTGCCAAGACATTTCGTACAACACATGTATGTAACTTGATTGCGTAACAGAATTGTACTCTTCTACGAGTGAAAAATACTTTTCTAAATAATAATCGCTCTTCAATCACATAGACTTCCATCTGAAAAACACTTCATGTGACTTGTAGTGCGAAGGGCTTTGACTCCATCATTCGTAAAAAGTATATCCTATCTTCTACATAACGTAGAGTAGAATAAAGGCTAAAGTTCCATTCAATGCTTTAAAATTTTGCGTCAAGATGATTGCCGAGATCGAGAGCTTTTATGTCACACTAAATCTGTTGATACAATGATGTTTTTGTTGTTTATTTAAAGTATACTGGTGCTGGTGATGTACGTTATGGAATCAATGAATGTGGGTTTCCTTTAGTAAGATTCCTGGCTTGAACCATGTATAATCTGAGTTTTATAAGCGAGTGCAGGAAATTGGTTTGCATCTAGGCTGTTCCATGTGTTTCCTTATGACAATTTGGTAAAACGAAAGAAAAGCGTCTAACCACCTCCTCTCTTCGCGTTCGAGGAACAAGACGAAAACGTTTATTAGATCTTTTAAACAAATTCAACTAGGATGTGAGATCATAGCTAAATCAATTCAATGCGACTGGTCGAAAGCCTTATGAAAGGACATTAAGAAATTTGAGGTCTTTGGACAAAAAAAAGAGCAAAGTTTGTATTCGTCGTCTTGCGGAAGAAAAGATGCTTTTTAGCTGTTATAGTAGTCCAATCAGTTTAGCATGGCGGTGGCTCCATAATAATCTTAGGATGTTTATCGTCCACCGATGTTGTTGGCCTCTCATAACTCAATAGAGAACTTTGCACTTCGACTTTAATGCCCGACATAGAAAGACCGATTTTTGACGCAAGGTTCTGTTTTCCTTCAGATAAAAGTCCACTAAAAATTGCACAAGTCCAGTTACTATGAAATGTGAATAAGATTTGCGTAGAGCTAAGTAAAAGCATGAATAACCTTAATTTTTGTATTATATTTCATGAGGTAAACACTACCCTGCTTTATAAACAGTAACATTTTTCAAATTATACGGTTGCTGAAAAGTGTCAAAACGATTGATTTATATACAATAATCCGGTGTTGATTTCGCAAACAAATTTCCAAGCTACTCAAATCTACGCATAATCAATTCAATTCTTACAGACATGCAAACGTACTTCGCCCTTAAGCCTAGACTATCAAAAAATAACGCCACTGCCATCAAATTGAAAATTCTCAAGCTTCACTGAATGCCGATTGCTCAAGTTTTTGATTTATTATCCTCGCCTCCCGTCCTGCAGTTAAAAATTTTATTGTCACCGCCAGTCACCATAAATCCCAAGAAGATTAAGAATGAAACAAATTTTAACGACGTCTATCATCAACCGAAAATGATTCCAATTAAAATCGTCAAATGTCAACGCACTTGGCGGCATGTCTGTCCTCCCCAAAAAAAAAAGCAAAAAAAAAAAACTAATCGTTTAAGTCAAATAGCGTGGAAATTCTCAGACTTGTACGTTTTGCCAAACAACTGTGTAACTAAGGAGGAAGGACGAATTTTATGCGCCTCATCAATTTTGGTGCTAATAATGATAGCCATGGTCGCCGCAAAAAATCCAGTCAAGCAGTGTATGGAAGTAACCGTCCCAGCCCATCAATTATTCCAAGACAATTGCTAAGAAGGCCACGACAAATGCAGAAGATCAAATGACGAGGTCATCCCGCCCCAGAAACGCTTAAAGAAAATTCCTTTCACGGACAGCTGGTCTGCTCATTGTCACGTTGACATTTTAAAAGACCTGCGAAATGACCTATTAAAACATTCAACGATAAAAAAAGGCAAGAAAATTGGGACCAACAGGGCAGCCTCGACCTCGGGTAATTGTTTCATGGGACTTTTTTTTTAGTGCAAATCGCACTCAGAGAATTAGTCATTCGGTAGTGGCCCCATGATGCTGGCTCCTTCACCCAGCACTCGTATCCTTAAGCCAAAGTTTAAGTACTTAAAATTGCAACAAAATTTGCGGAGTGAAACCAAAAACAAAAAAAAACAAAAAATAAACACAAGCAAGTCAGCATAATATAAAACTCATGAAGGACGTTTTTCTTTTTGCTGGCGGTGGGGAAGTGGAAGTGAAGACCTCTCAACATATAGTGTGGCTTAATCAATTGCACGGAAATGAAAAAGTACACAACAGCCTGGTATTACCTTGTTTTTCCATGCTTTTCGTAAAGAGTCTTCGCTGCGTCCCACCCCTATTTTGTGCTTCAACTGTTACAGGTCAATTCAACTACTGCGAATGGTGGGTTCGCCCAGTTACCCACATTGAAGATTTCCATTCTTAACCTAGCCCAAGGAAAATTCTGTACACTACTGAAAATCAATGAGGGACAAAATGTTCCGCTTAAAATTGAGGGACTTTTCCCTTTTGCTTTGCAATGGAGAATTTGGTGAAGAGTTTGGTTCTGTTGTGTTTGGTGCTCATTTTGGGGTAGGGGAACAATGTTCATTTTAACGATACTAGCGACAGTGTTTCCATAGAAATACAAATCTTTTGAAATGGTCGTTTAGAAAACTCGAGCATGCGCTGAGTATTTGGGTATTTTTTTTTCGTAAATTTCTCCATTTTCGAAAAGTGGGATATTATAAGGGGACTAAGAAGCTTTATTTGTTATCTGGTTGAGAGATAAAGGTTGGGTCAGATGGAATGCATTCATTTTAAAGCAGGCTGTTTGAACCAAAGATTCTTGTTTACATTGGTTATCCTTTTTAGGGATGAGTACGTGTCAAAGGAAGTATGTCAGTGTGGTGTTTTCATTATGTAACCTTGAAACACTTTCAGTTTAAATAGCTGTTCCTCTGAATTAGTAAACTAAGTCGCGAAAATAGATTGATCAACTTGTTGCGAAGCAAGTAACTTGGTTGTGTTAAATTATAACATTTGAGCTTTAACTAGGTTATATTAATGGTACTCTGGTCTCCCATGTAAGCAGTGGTTTTAATTTGTCATATTGATTATGTATGTATCTGCGAAAATCGATTTTTCCTTGCACGTAAGTTGATGCAATTTGGATTGGTTCAATGCATGGATATATTCGTCTTAAGGACCAATAATTACTAAGCGTATCACAAAGGTCTTACAAGATAAAGTCAAGAAACAAGAAATCCATGGTGGGATGACGACGATGCGTCCAGAAAAAGAAGGCAACAGATAAGGCATAACAAAAACGAGAGCAGCCAGTAGGAGAGAAAAGGAAAATGTGAGCTCTCTCAGTCTCCCAGCTCAAGGGCTAAGAAGACTCTAGAAATCGACATCTTCTCAGAAGCTTTCATAAAAAAACCCTTCCTCTGGCTGCAAGCTATAGAACTGGCACTCAGGCTCGTTGAAATTGTGATAGTAATCTTGTCACCGGTACAAAGAGAAAATGGCCATGACCAAGAGAGATTGATAGGGTACGATGGGAACCTTTATCTGGTTAAAAGACAGCATTGTCGTCTGAGGTTTTCAAATAGGGTGTTGATGTAGATTATGTTGATAGATTAGCTGCCTGTCAAGTTTTACTGGTGCACAATAAGTGCATTTGAAACAGTTTAAATGCATCAAGAAACCGCATTGTCCTGCAAAATAAAGTTTTTTAAGTACAAGGCACAGACGCAGAAATCTTGGTCCTTCCGCTACACCAGCTTATAACTTTTACTTTAGCCCAAAACTTATTTCAGCAATAAAAAACCGTCTGCAGTTCATATAAATGTCTGTATGGTATCTGACAAACTTTTCATTGCTAATTCTTTTAACTGCTTCTTTTCGACTATAGCCACCAAGCTCAGACCATGACCTGTCCAACCTTCGTGTCGGATCTGTTCGACAACTGGTCGCTTTGAAGAACCAAATTTTTGTAATAGCTTTGTATTCGATCCAATAACTCCACTTGGTCTTCAAAGTTATCGGTACTCTAAAAAATACTAGTTCAAGTGGTGCTGGCGGACTCTCTAATAAATTGCTTAAAAGGTGTGGCGGGGTTTGTAATGGATATTCTCTCCCACATCTTTGAAGTTGTTTTCCCAGAAGAGCTCAAGTGTGCTGACGTAGTGTCTTTATTTAAAAAGAGTAGATATATGTAACTATAGGCCTATCCCTCTTCTCTTAGTAATAAGCAAAGTGTTTGAAAGGCTTATAAAAAATAGGTTAGTTAACTACATCACAAAAACTCAGTTCTGTAAAGCAATGCAGTTCGGCTTTCAAAAGGGTAAATCAACCAAAGATGCACTTCTACAGTTCTGTGGCAAAATTATATCAAACCTTGATGATAAAAAAGTGTACTGCTGGATAATTTATTGATATCACCAAAGCGTTCGATATGATCGATCAGCACATTCTACTGGAAAAACTTGAAAAAGCAAATATTCGTGGCTTCATGTAAGACTGGTTCAGTTCTTCTCTTAAAATAGGTCTTAAAGGGAAAAGTCTGATGATCGTTTGGAAATCAACTTAGAGGTACCCCAAGGCTCTGTCCTATGTCCAACCCTATTTCTTTTAAATATAAAAACTCGCTTCTTACACCTAACTTCAAAGGTGTCCAAATTGTACCCTTGATCTAGATCCTGACACAATTGGGGCCTCTTGAGAAATTGATCTTGGTTATAAGCCCCAAGACTAAAATTATGACGTGTAGTTTGTCGACTCTTCCTGATTTTGACGTGAATGTTTTTTTTCATTCATATGAGTGCCAACTGTCGGTCTACTTCTTCTTCTCCTACTTTTGATGAGAACCTGAACTGCATCGATTGTTATTTCGTGATTGAGAACCTTTGAGAATTTAAATATCTGGGCCTGACCATAGATTCGAGATTAAGCTTCTCAAATTATGTTGAGGCATTGAGAAAATAATTTCGCTGCATGCTTAGGAATTTTTACTATTTAAGAAATTTCTGTTCTTAAAAGTTGCTTAAAACCATAAACTATGGTTTTGTTCAAAACTAAAATATGGTATTACTTGCGCTGGAGGTACTCATAAGAATAAAATCCAACAACTCTTGATAGTACAGAAATTTATCCTAAGAAAAATATGCCGCAAATCTGGGAGACATCCTACGTACCCTCTGTTTTGTGACTTAAAAATTCTTCTTGTGCGTCATTTGTATTGTTTTAAAGTATTGAAGACCTTCTTTACGAAGTCTGGTTATCGCACCTTCCGACTGTTCTGTAACAATAAATTACGTGGAACCTTTTCTTACTCTGTTTCTCTTCCTCATTTCCGTACCACTGCAATTGACAGAACTTCAATTGAATTTCTTAGAATAATTTAATCTTAAATTTTATATTGTTTGTTCTATAATTATAAACTTTATAAATAGGAATTTATGGAATAATAAAAATCTAATAGTAATAATAACCAACCAGATTCCGATATCGTAGGAAAGACTCTATAAAGCAATTGTTAGACAGTGGGCGGTTGCAAATTGTGCAATTGGTGGGGAATTCAGGCCTTTGTAAAAATTGTTAAGCTTATAGCCATTTCGTTGAGGAACGTCTAAGTGTTAATTGGTGTTAACACTGCCAATAACGGCGCTACACACTTGTGCATATTGAAAAAACATGCCCAACAACAAAACACGCCGATCATATCCTAGCAGTTCTCCAAGTTCCGCTCAAACAAGCGAATTTGACGCTGTGGCCGGTCTTTAAGCTTTTAAGTAATGTTTAAAAGTTGGCCGAGTAACACAATTTCAATTGGTACAAACGACGACAAATGGACAAGTCACGGTCTAAATTAACACGAGCGGGTACGACAGCACAATTTGGATTGATATCTATCTACTCACTATGCAGTTTCTGAAATACTCAGTGTTAGGGTAAAATAAGAGATATGCTCGTTTATGCAACGTCTGTTGACCTAACAAGATTCCGAATGACATTATATAGTTTAAATTGGTATTTATTTATTTACATCAATAAGTGATTTAATCTGCAATTAGAGAAATTCATAGACAAGACAAGTAGAACAATGTAAACATAAAAATACTATACATAAAAAGATAAACTAATGAAAATCTACTTAAATGGAAATTGAAATCAACATAATTCGAAATAAGATTAATTTCTCCAACACAAAGAGTTATTGGTTCATTAAGCGCATAATTCACCCTATGTTCGTTCTCTCGAAATAAACAACGTATTCGCATTTGTCGCGATGGAGCACAAAAATCAATCTAAGACAAAAGAGAAGGACATCTACTATGATGAGTTAAGATATCACTTATGAACAAAGCCGAGAACATTTAACGTCTGTTTTCGTGTTTGAATTGCAAGTAGTTGAAATCTCGTAGAATAGTTTGGAGTTTCAATGTTCCAACCCAATCTCTGAATTGTATACCTTGTAAACTTTCTTTGGATCATTTTAATTCTATTAGAATGAATGCTGTAAAAAGGGTTCCATACTACACAGCTATATTCTAGGATAAATCTAACATAGGAACTATAAAGTGATTTAAGGGTAAATGGATCCCTGAATTCCTTTGAATTTCGTTTAATGAAACCTAGCATTGAATTAAACAAAATCAAATTTATGATCAAAAATAACACCGAGGTCTTTTTTCTCAAAAACTGTTTCAAGCACTTGGTTATCAATATTATATTCGAAGAAAACTGGTGATAAGTTGCGATAAGATGAAAAACATTGACATTTTGAGACATATAAAGATAATTTATTAACAGAAAATCACTCGGTAAGTTTTTTTAGGTCTTCTTGTAGAAGACAATAATCTTCAACAGAAGTAACACATCTTAAAAATTTTAAAACGTGTGCAAATAATAGTCGTTCAGAGTTTAAGAAGATATCAGTAGTGTCCGACCGAAACATGATTGTCAGCCGAAACCGAACTTCGGCCTCGGTCTAAGTTTTGGCCGAAACCGAAACCGAAAACGAAACCGAACCTTATTTAAACTAGTTGGAATCGATTATGTATTTCAATTGTTATTAAATAAATTAAGTGTTTTTTTACACATACAGAAAGTTATCTCGTCCGAAGTGATCTGACATGTCACGCAAGCGCTTACCTAGCTATATAAGAAAAAACACAAATTCAGCACAATCACGCCGGCCAGCTGGTGACCATACGACTCACGGACCAAGAACAAACACGAAGATAACCGTGCTAGTCAAAAAGCAAATAAAGTTTGTTAGTAAGACTCAATGCAATCTATTCATGCACCAGAGTTGATTTTGAACAGTCCTCAATCTTTGGAGTAGAATTCCCTCCCAACAGACGGCTCCATCACGATAACAGCCGATGGGTCAAAACTGGAACGAAAAGTGGAGTAATCATTTCTGCAAAGGAAATATTCATTTCGACCGACATCCAAGCTGCCATAAAATCTACATCTAAGCTTGTCAAGGAACAAGATGAGCTTGCCTATGAAGGTATGATGCACCGTCGCAGATGCACCTCACAATATGTTGACATACCATTAGCAGCGGTCAAACTAAGCATAAAAAACAAATACATCAACCCTATTGTAACATCACTGGGAGCCATTAAGCTACTAACTCTCCTCTTTGAACATTTCAAGCTATTGAAATCTTTGTTCCCATTTCTTCACAGCTTTTATCCCAAATTGCTAAAGCAAAACCCAAAAGACCTCGCACAGTTCATTTGAGAAGCAAACTAGTTCTTTCCACCTTCCTCTTCTTCACCATCCGGGAGGAAAACCTCTCAATATTCACTTCCTCCACAACATATAGTACTTTAACCCACATAATCCTCGCGGTTTCACAATGTACCAAATCGCTGTGTGCCTTGTGGAAGAATGAGTTTCGGCGCCGCCGATTTTTTGCCGAAATCGAAACTCTGACCGAAATCAATTTTTTGGCCGAAACTGGCCGAAGTCAAAACCGAATGTTCGGTCGGTCACTTGATATTAGGCATGTCATTTATAAAAATAAGAAATAGATGGGGGCCAAGATGGCTTTTTTGAGGGACACCGGATGTCATCCTTCAAGGTAAGACATCAACCATTTTAACATAATTGAATGAAAATCAAATAGTGCTAGTTTTTTCAACAAAATAGAGTGACTTACTCTATCGAATGCTTTCGTAAAGTCAGTATAAACAACATCAATTTGGTTTCCTTTCTCGAGATTGTTTAGAACAAAATTAGAAAGATTGCAAGATTAGTGGTGGTTGATCTTCCTGTGACAAAGCCGTGTTGAAACGGCGAAATGTATTTTTTTAAAGTCAACTCATCATAAACAATTTTTTCAAAGAGTTAAGGTATACTCGATAGTTTACAGATCGGGCGATAGTTGAAATTACCTGTTTAGAACCGGTTTTATGAATAAAAGTTACAAATGATTTCTTCCACTCTGGCATAAATTCGCCACTTCGAAGACAACTATTAAAAATGTAATAGAGAGGCTCAGAAAGAGCTGTTACACAGTTTTTAAGTACGATTGGAGGAATTTCATCAGAACCAGGGCTAGTGTCGCTATTCAAATTCTTCAAACCGTCTTTGACTTCAAAAAAATTTTAATTCTTAATTACCGATATGAAGCTTTCAATCGTGAGAATATGATTCAGCTATATTTGAATCATCACCGTTAAATTTTCTGAATAATTGGAATTAAAATAGTCGGCAAACGAGTTACAAATAGACGAAATATCTGGAAAAGTCGAACCCAGGTATTCCACACTACTTGGGTTGGCAACTAAGCATTTGCGGATTTCACTCATAGAATTAGTTGAATTTTTAGGTTTGCTGACGTAATCGAAATGTCAAAGACATTTTGTTATTTGATAGTTGGAATTTCAACTGTCAATCAGTAAATGAAATGTCAAACCCCTTTTTTTTATTTGATAGTTGATACTTCAACTGTCAATCAGTGTCAAAATTGGTTTGCCAAATTTCGTTCTGGTGATTTTTCACTCAAGATGAAAAACGCTCTGGTCGTCCAGTTAAAGTTGATGACGACCAAATCAAAGCAACAATCGATTCGGATCGTCACAGTACAACACGTGAGATTGCAGAGAAGCTTCATGTATCACATACATGCATTGAAAATCGCTTAAAACAACTTTGCTATGCACGAAAATCGATACATGGGTTCCTCACGAACTGAAAGAAAATCATTTAACACAACGCATTAACATCTGCGATTTGTTAAAGAAACGTTATGAAAATGATCCATTTTTAAAATGTGATAACTGGTGATGAAAAATGGGTTGTTTACAATAATGTCAATCGGAAAAGATCGTGGAGCAAGTCATGTGAACCAGCTCAAACAACATCAAAAGCTGATATTCATCAAAAGAAAGTTATGTTATGTAAGTTTGGGGGATTATAAAGGAATTGTCTACTTTGAACTCTTACCACCCAACCGAACGATCAATTCAGATGTCTACATTGAACAACTCACAAAATTGAACAATGCAGTTGAAGAAAAGCGGCCCGAATTGACAAATCGAAAAGGTGTTGTATTCCATCATGACAATGCAAGGCCACACACATCTTTAATCTCTTGGCAAAAATTATTGGAGCTTGGTTGGGATGTTTTGCCACATCCACCATATAGTCCTGCCCTTGCACCATCTGAGTGCCTTTTATTTCGATCTTTGCAAAACTCTTTGAATGGTAAAAATTTCAATAAAAATGATGATGTCAAATCGTTCCTGGTTCAGTTTTTTGCTGATAAAAACCAGAAGTTTAATGAACGTTGAATTATGATGCTCTCTGAAAGATGGCAAAAGGTCATTGCTCAAAATGGGCAATACATTACAGAATAAAGGACCAAAAAGATTTACTATTATTTTTTAAATTTTTTTAATTTGGAAAAAATATAATTTTTATACAGAAATTTATTTAGAACTTCAAACTCAAGCTTTGACTGAAAACGTTTATATTCTTTGTTTATTTTTTGCTTAGATACCAGAGCCTCTTGTTGTACCACGGTGGCTTGAAATTATTATTTAATTAAACTTTAGGTACATGCATATTGCAATAATGTCAAAGATTTAAGATTTGTACGCCACGGAATACTCGACATATAGGATGTAGGATGTAGAATGAACGCTTGGAAGCATGTTCGACTGAGCTGTGTAAAAAAGAACACTGTAAAATCGAAGATCGAAAAATGAAACCCCACCCTTACTAAATAAGGTGGAAAAAAATGCAAAACATGAGTTTGAGAAAATCCTTTTTTATAAAAAGTATTTGTGGCTAATCAAAAAATACTCGGAATGGGAGTTGTCTATTTTTCATCGCTTCGGAATTTCAAGCAACGCAATCAAAACCTTAAAAATTAAGACCGCTTTTTCGCACTTCAGAAACGCAACTACCAAGAAATCAAACACTTAACCTCGTTGCTCAATCAAAAAAGAATCCGATTCGTAATAACTTCAGACATGTTCATCGAATCAATAAATTGCCAAGGCTAGAAGTAACCAAATCATTGAACCGTTCAAAACGTTATTTGTATTTTTTTGTGATTCACATCGGGTCAATTTTACTGTCCCTTTATTTTGTTTCCCTCTTTTTTGTTGAAATATTGAAAAGTCTTCATTGTGGCAATTAGACTGACAAAACAAAAGAGCAGAAAGATGCAAATCATCTGTGATAAGGGACGGTCGAGTCTCGCGGAGCCATATCGTTACAATAACACCGGGTCCATTTGTCTAATATACCCACTTTGAAACCACCATGACCTAAGGACAATGGATTTAATCTGCTTCACTGTATGAAATCCCACATCGGCTTGGCTTCCCTTAAATGATTTTCCTTAGTTCCTGTAGACAAACGGCCACAGGGGCCGGTATAGTGTAGCACTATGGGAGAATGAAAATCTGTCTTTGTTTTCACAATCGAATGGGAAATTTATTGACGGATGGAAATTTTAAAAAGGATTTCTCCATAGAACCAAGCAAAGAAAAAACACAAACAACGAATACCAGCCAGAAAGAGTTAACCCTTAATTTGTTTAAAACAAAAATAAGGATGGAAAAAAGGGGAAGACCAACAGAAAAGTAAAAGTCTGTCATTTGTGAAAAGGGTGTTTCCATTGATTTTATGGTTTAACTTTTCAGAACAAATTACCTTGGCTTAACCAGTAATTGACGTTGCCAAATGCTTTTTGAGTCAAATTTGAGTTTTGAGCATAGCTAGTGGCAAACTTCTATTAAAGCTTGTTCGTACGAGTGTGTTTATTAGAGAACTTTTAAAATTAGGGTGAAGTGAAGTGGCTTATATTGGCTTTATTAGTGTTATTGCTAACATCGTCCATAACAAGTGTTTTTCAGACTAAACAAAATAAAATCTTAACTTTTTGTTTTGTTCACTTTCAAATGTTATGTAAAGGAAAAGACGACTGGGATGGCTCTAGTGAATTCAATTGGATCGATTGATAGGTCCTTGAGTTTTATCTCAATCTCAATCTGCCGCAGCCGCCATTTGCCGGTTTGAGTAATCTTTTGTTATTTTTAACTATCACTGGAGTCCATCAAATCAATGGAGAAGTTTCATGATGCTGCAAATATTATATTTAACGTTATAGTATCAAAATATAGACCATAACTAATAAATCACTGAAATTTTTTTTGAATTTTTTTTTGAAATTTAAAATAAATGACGGAGAAATAAACCATTGAAGTTTACGCATTTCTGCAATTTTCGATTCGCCTGTAACGTCATTTAGCCCATCCGAGATCGTCGCACTTACATACTTTACTTCAAGCACACCCGGAATGATTTAGTTCTTCGGAAAGACTGTATACTACATGAACCTCCTTCCATAGTATAAGAATTTCAGTTTACACGTCAAAAAGTATAAAGTTGTGTGTGCATTAGTTTTCCACCTCATTCTGGAATTTAATTCGTTACATACTGCACACTTCACTTCCTTTTCGCAAAAATCTGGTTTGGCCCGGGATGAATTCATCTTGGGTGTGCAGGCCCAATAGGTACATATATCAATCAGAAATAGGCAACTAGTATGAAAAGATACATAGGTATTTACATCAAAATGATTTTCACACCCATATCTAGTGCTTTTAGGTCCAATCAAATCACGCCTCATTAGTTTGCACCACTTTTTCCTTTTTTTTCAGGTCATTTGGTACACGAAAAAATATTTTGTTTGCAGTTTTAACTGTCGAGCTTGGACACTTCGGTACTGTACAATATTTGTACGTGTAGTTTTTAATCTCAGCCATTGTCTATTAACAAAATATTTATCAAAAACGACACGAACGGCGCAAGTGACTACATATACACCAATGAATTTGCACGTATTCAGCGAATACGAGCCGGCGTCATTAGAGTCATATGACGTCACAACCTGGAGCATATAGCATAAACTTAAAGTCGTTGCCGTCAAACTTTTCCGCATTTATTGCATGCAGAACACTTCATGTTGAATTGCAGAGAACCTTTATCTGCAGAACCATATAACTCTGTTAAAAATACTGCCTTATGACACCAAAGAAAGACTCAAGTTCCGTAATTCATTGCTGGAGTGACATTTGGTACATGTACATATACTGAACGTACGAATCGGTATTCAAAAAATTGGTTGTATCTGCCTACTATATGACCAGATGTTAAACTCATTTTCGCAAACATGGGACGGTCACCCGAAGGCCTCACCATCCAAATCCAACAATTCAGGCAATTTAAATTTTTTTTCTAAATAAGCTTAAGAAAATTAATAATCTGCCAAATAAGAGAAATAGAAAAAAACATGATTTCAACTCAAGGGCTCTTATTAGATCCCCTTTCATCTTCAAATGTCAACATATCCATACGAAAAGCAAATTCACACATAAAAAAAAACTCCAGCGGACTTTCTGTCGATATTTCTTACACTTTTTCCTAATCAGAAGGGTGAAGTAACTTGAAAGTGACAGCCTATGTCGCTAAAAAATATGACCTTATGGCGCTTTGCAAATTTACATAACGCCATATGGCCTAATGTGTCATGTGCGAAAATGTCATAAGGCCATACTACAAAATATGACCTTATGTCATGGCGCCTGTTTTGAGATGTATTGTCGGTAAGAAGCGTGAAGGAAACCGATTGAAAAGAGCGCGCAGGATTATGTTGCGAGATGAGTCCAAAATGTTGGAGTTGCCATTAACAATTAAACACCTGAAGAAGCTTGCGCAACCTACTAACTTAAAAACATTCTTCGGGTGATATGGACGATGTTTGTTAACATTTTACGGGAAGTGGATTCAGAGAAGACGCCAACTTCAAATGGTCCAACCCACTAACTTGCAGCAACGCTGCGATTTTTTTTTTATAACTGGCTCGCTGTTCAAGAGGATATGAATACTCTTATAATGCGTATAGCACAAACCAAGCGGAAGAATAAGGAGAAGAATGAAAGATTATGTAGTGATTTGAGAAACTCAGATGAATTTGGTTTCAACTCACTTACGTGGGTGGAGCCCGAAACGATACAACAACGCCATCCAATTAGTCAGACTACTATGGCTTGTCGATCAATCCAGTGATAGCACCATTAACTTTATCCCAATGGCCTATGGTGACTGGACCAGATTCGAAAAACTAGACCACTCTTGGAATCGAACCTATCAATTGAATCAAATGAAATTCAAGCGCTCTACCTACTCCGCCACCGAGCTTAAAACTTCGGCTTGGAGAAAGCTGCCGAAGGCGAGGTATGATTGTGACATTGGGCTTTAAAGATCAGCAGAGTAATTGGCGAGACGTTCAACGCATTGCAATTAAAATTATATGCAAAGTGGATTAAGTTACAGGACATACCGGTGGAGGAGGAAAACGTCAATATTTGGGAAAAGCTTGGGTAGTGGGATATATGGATGGTGGATATAAATATAAGCATCTTTAGAAATCCGACGATTAACGGCGTCAAAATGATTTTCAGAGCTATAACTGAGACACGTCTTGGGACAATCCATAATACTCTAAGGACCAGTTTTACAGTCCTGACTTAACTCAGTGTTAGCATGTAGCAGTTTTTCAGTGCATGGTTAAGTTTGACTCCATGGTATCGATTAAGTTGTAACTTGACAAAACAGAAGAATTCAAAAATAAAATAAAAACGAATAAATTCATTCATAACTTTTTATGTTCCTACAATTTCCATAGTAATAAAATGTACTTAATGAACCCGCAATTGTTCAATTAAAAACAGATCATGTCCGCTTTGTTTTCCATGAACTTTCTTTATGGACTGATATAAGTAACCATTCAGCTCAAAGGAAATATGTTTACAAGTTTTATGGCAAAGGCTTAACACAGGCCGCAAATTTGCGCAACCAAGTTCATATGTTGCACCAATTGTCGCAAAAAATGTAAACAAGCATTGTCAATTGTCATTTATATCGAACAATTCCGCATCGGTCAGATCTGAATCAGAGTCTGAAATCGGAGTTATCATATGTATTTCTTTCTTATATCTGACAAAATGTTCACACAAAAAGGAATGAAGTCAATCTCTTCGCTTGCTTTTTCAGTATCTGTGGAAAAACGTCTGTTCATTTAATCCGGAGTTAACTCACCAAGTTAGCTGAGTAAACTCGGAGTTAACTGAGGGTTAACTCTTTACTGAAAAACGCGTTTCTGCGGTTAACTCGGGTGAAACCTCAAATAAAATTAACTCAGAGTTAACTCAGCACTGAAAAACTGGGCCTAAGTCGAAAAATGAGCAATGCCACAATTATTTCGTTGAAAATGCAATTCACATAGCAAAAGGCAAGTGAATTCAATTCACCTGAAAACAAGGATTTTTCGAAAAACGAATTCCGTGTCCTAGACATACCACCGAGTGAAGCCATAGTTAGGCGCACAATTTTTTACCTTCATCTATGTCCATTAGTAAGTCCTTAAAGTCGAGTAATCAATTTTCTATCTTAAGTCTTATTCTTTTACCTCATTTATAAAACGGTCTTGAAAGCATCACCTTAAAAGACAAGTCGAGAATATAACGAAACTCAGAGAAGAATAGAATTAAATTATTGAGATTTTCATCAAGTGATTTCCTTTTATTGTGTTTTCAGTATCATTAGCTCGTTGGCTTAGTCTAAGTGGAAACTTCTAGGAATATAAATCGATTTTTACATTTTGGTAAATTGGTTGAAATTCCATTCATTTCCTCGTGCCTTGTGTAAATACATAAGGCACCAGACATGTTCCAAGTATGTATCCTGAACAATGTACATACGTTTATAGGTAACCATTTATGCAGCTTAATTTAATGGTATGCCTTTGATCCTTTGCACAACAAAAGGAAGCCGTCATCCGCACACAGCTAAAAATATTTAACTCATATGCTCCTTCAGACTTGTCTCCTGTACAAAAGTGGATGGCATTTTAATTTGCCACAAAAGATCCTTTCAGATGATGAAAAGTCACTTGGGGAACTGAAAAAAAGATGGCGTATTTTAAAGTTGAAATGCATTCTGAATGGGGGAGTCCTCGAATACAGCCAGCAATGCTGGCAACCACAGCAGAGCATCAGTGAGAACAAGATTTTCTGGAGCAGGCCCTTATGGAATTCATGACAGCCATGGTAAACATTTTAATGCTTTCTTCGAGTCGTCATATGCGCTGCATTGTTAGTACACAAGGAGACCCTATTATATGCATAAGTGTACCTAAAAAAAAAATGCATTGAAATAGAGATGCTAAGGGGATATTGTATGCCCAGAAAAGCACAACAACCACAGTATAATACTAAAGTGCTATCAAGGACACACGACGCCGCCTAATGACATGTGTACATTTTGAAGGCGACTCTGTTCTACCGCCAACAATGCCACAACGAGAGTCAGTCGGATACCGCTGGGAATCCGTCCCAGAAGAGCCAAATTTGGATTTCACAAAATGACTTTCGCAATTCGCGACGATCCACTTTTCAAACGTCACCCAGATATAGAGATTACCTTGTCTCCTGCTGACGCTGCAGCGTGCATTCCACGTACAGGCAAGCAACCGTGTGTGGAAAGGATGTGATTTGCCTCAGATTACTGCTTTTCACGTATGCCAGACTTGTGGGTAAGAATGATTTTCGTATTTCATACCAGCGGTAGCTTTCAAATTCGTTTACGCGTTGGGATGCTCATACGTAGGTATTCATACTATAGTATATACTTGTAAGTGTATGGGAGCTCGTTTGACTTTTAGCTGTTGCAGTACCGCATCCTGGAAGATTGTCTTTTACTAGATAATGGAGAAGTTTGAGTAGATTGCACCATTTTGTGTCAATGTGCATTCTCAGGTTATCCTTGAAATTAATTTCTTTTCAAGGATAACCTGATTCTCAATTTTTTTCTTTTTAATTTAATGTGCTCTATGAGTATGAAAGAAGACGGAAGGATACTGTGCATATGAGAGTTTCATTTAAGCTGTTGCCGATAGGGTTTCCTCATTATATTCTATAATGTGGCAAAGTCTTATCAGTACTAGTTGGATGTCAGGCATATTTATAAAAATGCGGAACACATTCAAGGTGACCATGGTTCCCATTAAAGGTTTCGACGGGCTGATAAAAATTGTTGGAGTGATGTTTCGGTATGTTTTTTGACTTCAACTTTTGAGTACTTTTGAGTTACATGGTAACGCGGTACTCAACACTTTTGCCAGACTATTCATTTGAGTTTTACTGCACCTTGCCTCTGCACAGAAATTTGGTTTAACCAATCAAATAATTGCAATTCTAAATCCGGGAAAAGACCAACAAAATTCTAATCAATATTCATCGACTTCAAAAACTCATATGAAAGTATTCTGACAGTTAAATGGAAATGCGGGCTTAGCAACGAACTCTTCAAAGATGTGATACTGGTCTGGAAGCGAAAATTCTTCAACAACAGTCTCGGCTAAATCGAGCGAGCTCGAGCTATGAATGACATCGAATCCCAGCCACTAGTTTAAAAAAAAAAAACGGAAGGCCATCGGCTCAAAGAACCGTCGATCACGGATTCGTCTGGTTGCACGTGGAATATGGAACTAAGCTTCGTACAAGGACAGATTGCCTGATACGAAAGTAAATAACGAAACGTTAATAGAATAGAAAACTGCTTGTTCAGGACCGAAATTCCTGGAAGTTGGTACGCAGTGCCATAGAAACATCAAGGCAGGGCGACATTGCATACACGAACTATTGGCAGTGAATTTATTTGTTGGCAGTTTACACAGTTTTTCCCCTTGGAATGCTCCCTTCAAGCCAACAGTTGACATTAAAGAGCCCTTTCCGCAGAAGGTTACGCTTTTGCTGAACTGTTCCGTCGGGAAAAACCTATTCTTTTGCATCATTCAAGTATCCGCTGAGCAAACCATAGTCTGCCTTATCTCCTTCAGTTTAGTAGCGTTATGAATAGTTAGCTCAAAATAAGCTAGTTCGTTACAGTGAGACATATATCCAATCGGAAATTCAAGTTGAAAAGGAAAGCTCTAGGGAAGGAGGCTTCAAAAAACCAAATGGTTTAATTAACAGGCCATCAGGAAGTATGTTTAACGGAATCCTTGTTTGAACAAAGGGTGTGAATAATTATGCTTCAAGATTTTTATTCAAAAAATAATTGGGGAATTGGTAGTTCAGTAAGTCAAAACGTCTGATTACTAAAACGATGTTACTAGAGAAATATAGCGACAATCAACGTTAAAATTGTTCATGTGATAAATTTATGTATAAATATATATTATTTAATTATATATAAAGGAGAATACACTTGAGTACGCGAAAAAAAATATGGAGTCATCTATTCTATGTATATAGTTTTATATGTTAATAGTTAAACAATAAAACACTTCTTTTTTTAAAGTTGGTTTATTTTTGCAAATGTTCTTATTAATTACTACTTATTTCTACTTAGCGGACAAGCTATCGATTCAGAACCTGTGGGTTTAACTGGCGACCAAAAACTGACTGCATTCAATTCTTCAGCTTCGTCTTTTTGGAAGACGAATTTGGAGCTTGGGCAAAAAAAGGCGGGAAGCTTACGCACTTGTTTTCAACCGGAAAAAACAAGTGCTTTGCGAAACTAAACCGGAAGAAAACAATCTGAACGAAAATACGTATTGCGCTCAGTTAAATGTCCAATATCAATACTTATCTACCTAAAAAAGACAAATGCACAAGTTACAAGTTCTGACAAAAATGAGCGGAGTGTTTTTAGGCTGATGGTTATAAAAATCATATTAATAATAAAAATTTATGAAATTAATCATGTTTTTATTTATTTATTTATTTTATTTGTTTATTTATTAATTTATTTTTATATTTATTTATTAATTTTTTTCTTATGAACTTGTAAAACATACTTGTGATCAGAATAATGTTATTTTTGTCAGAAGTAAAGTGGAGTTATACTAAATCTCTATTAATTGTGCAATATAGCCTCTGAATGAAAAAATGTAAATGATTTCAGCTACAATTAAAATACAATTGTGAATTGTGAATTTATCAAATGAAATGTTTTTGACAGATAAAAAGTAAAACAAGATTGAATCATCATTTTAATGTGCAAGCTTCGATTTGAAAAAGGTTTTGAACCCATCGCGGGGTAATAACGGGTTTTTCACAAGGACCGCTACAAAAGTAGATCGACAGGGACAGCAAACGACGCCATATTTCGTGCCGCTCTTTTGAAATTTCTCTTCAGTAAGGTTTGCCATTTCATGACGGAAAGATGTACGAGCCAACAACGAGTCGAAATTACTAAAATTTACTACTGTTAAGAGCGCTACGTGCAATTTATGATCGTCATAATCGTCCTAGCAAATCAACAATTGAGCATCTAGTGGAAAAATTTGAATCCACAGGCACAGTACAAAATGTTCCCGTGCCAGTGAGACAAAGAAGAGAATATTGCTGCCGCTGAGGCTTCAGTTGCAGAAAGCCCAAATGTGTCCCTCACACGTCGTTCACACGTGCCTTGGGCATCTCTGTGACGTCGTTGTGGCGAATTTTGCGAAAAGATCTTGGCCTACATCCTTACAAGATTAGATTGACGCAAGAACTGAAGCCGCTTGACCACCAGAAGCGTCGTATGTTCGTGAATTGGGCTGAACAACAACTTGAAACTGATTCGGATTTTCATCGAAAAATCATCTTCAGCGATGGGGCTCATTTCTGGCTGAATGGCTCCGTCAATAAACAAAGTATGCGGCATTGGTCAGGCAGCAATCAACACGTACTCCATGAGTCATCATTGTATCCCGACAAAATTACGGTTTGGTGTGGTTTATGGGCCGGCGGCGTCATTGGGCCGTACTTCATCCGTGATGATCAAGACCAGCACGTTACTGTGAATGGGGATCGCTACCGCTCAATGATAACCGAATATTTTTGGCTCCAATTGAATGATATGGACTCGAAGGACATGTGGTTCCAACAGGACGGCGTCACAAGCCACACAGCGAATGTGACAATCAATTTATTGGAAACCAAGTTTGGAGAACGTGTTATCTCACGAAATGGTCCAGTCCGTCTCGGTCGTGCGATTTGACGCCGTAAGACTATTTCCTGTGGGGCTACGTCAAGTCTATGGTCTATGCCAACAAGCCAGCGACGATTGATGAACTTCGTACGAATATCGAACGTGAAATTGAAGCAGTATCGGCCGATTTATGCTTGAAAACCGTCGAAAATTGGTTTCAGCGTCTAGACTTTTGCAAGCGTGCCCGTGGCGGCCATGCAAAGAAATCGAGTTCTGTACATAATGGCATCGAACGTACTTTCACAGGAATAAAGAATTTCATTGATATCCAAAACCGTTTTTGTTTTATTTAAAAAAACGTGTGTAGCGCTCTTATTGAAAAACACTTTAGTTTAACTCTCTCTCTCTCTCACGTATTATGTACAATGAAACGGGACAAGATATGATAATTGTTTTTTGGGGTGAGAAAGTGAAGAGAAATGGGTATGCAATTAAAAAGATATTTGACTTTGATAGATCAGCGAAAGCTCCACATTCTAATTCACCTTTATTGTGATAGTTGTGTTGTTTTGCTACTGGGACACACAATGATGCCAGAAGACATTATAAACAGCGTGATTGAGTCTTTTGTTCGAAATAAATCAGTATGGGCACTTTCACCCTATTCTGCACCGATGTCTAGTGCAAGAACAAATCGTACATCCTACGAATGGTTTGTGATGAAACATCAGGACTTTAAGGATTAAATATAAAACTTCATAATAGTCCTTAAAGTTTCAAATATTTCTTGCCTTTATGTCTTCTATCTTTACCGCCAAAAGGTTCCTCATAAGTTTGTATGACAGTGAAAATATATATATATATTTTTTTTTTTAATTAAATTATTATTCATTCCATAACAAAGCAGATGATACAATAATATAAAAATCTTAAATTACAAGGAGTGAATAAATAGTAGTCGTCATCAGCTAACAGTTGAGTAGTTAATTAAACAGTAAGTTTATTGAAATAGCATGGAGCAGTAAAAGTGTAGAATTTGGAAAAATGTGTTGTACCGCAAATTAATGTCATTAAATTCCATGCGCCCGAGCAAAACGGACAAAGAGAAAGTGTTTTTTTTTTATCATATAGCAATCAAAATGGAAGGTTAAACTAAACAAATGCCGCATTTAAATTTTCCTATCGATAGAAGAAGAGCTGGAAGCACACTATCAGCTGTAGACCAGAGTGGAAGACATTTACAAGGAAACGTGTGCTTTCAGATTCAGAACATAAGGCCAATCAACAGTGGCCCGATCTTCGGTTGGATCAGCGCATTATTCCGTCGTTGGATGGCCCTTTTTCTCTTTGATTGAGCACTTTGATAGATTATTGGTCGAAACACAAATCACCCGACTTCTAAATAAATATCATAGCCTGCATAAGAGAGATTTTGAAAACTAATTCTAAAAATTGTGGCTGCTCGGCCAGAACCCCTGAGGGCATTAAGTGTCATGGAATTACTCGTATCTGCGTATGGTTGGGTCACGAAGGGGTTGTGATGCCTGAATTGATCGTCAAATGAGATCCCTCGTCAGGCGGATCTTCTCATGTTTTTGGGAACACGAGCCCACAGCCTAGCTAACGAATAATTTAGGAGGATCGTTCTGAACAACAGTTTGTTTTCTTCTCAGAAAATGTTTGCTCATCATTTGACTCTGCGCAGGAGCAAAGGTGAAGTTGGTGTATAAATACGAACTTATAATAAAAACCGTGTCCTGCTCAAAGTCAATGCATTGCATTGGTTCTTTCGTTGAACATGTCAGAAGCAGCATCGGTATTCCTGTTGGTATCCCCGTGCTCAGTGTCAAATCATTATCAATTGTAAAAGTAGTTACTTTCAAAACAGATGAGTTTCAATGCAGTTGAGTATCCGTAACTCCACCGTTAAACATTCTTCTTTTACATGCTTAGGTGCATGATGGTGTTTTTCGATCAGAGGATCTTTTGATGTATTTCTGGAAACTCAAAGCTTCCGGTGAGGACTGCGATAAAAATAAGTGTGATCACATGTTTTCACACTTCACGCATGACGCGGAACTTCCTATAACAACGTCTGGCCGCCAATGTTTTTCTTAAGTATACCGCGCTTGTCTACATGCCGGTTGTTGATCAGCCTGGTCAACAGCAAACGAGACTGTACTCTTGGCTACCAACGACAGGATGCCAATAGATGTACACTCCAAATTGAGCAAATGAATTTCGAGCAATCGGAGAGTTATGGACCTTCTTTTAAAAAGAACTTCTCATGATGGCTATCTGCCATCCATTTTTGATTTTAATAAAATTATAATATAATTCAAAATCCTAAGCAAGTTGACATGGGATGAATTCTGCCCTATTTAAAAATGCATTCGAGTTATGTTTTCAAAACAGTGTTATAACAGTTCGCGTCCCCACATACTCGTTTAATAGAATTTTTAATTCATATCAAAGTACTGAAGGGTCGAAGCCATATTAAAGAACTACTTGTGCATAAAAGTGTGACCCCAATGACCGCATTCTTTCGAAAGTTTGTGAAAACTTTTCTTGACAGATTTCGATACCATTTATTCAACCATAAAGAGAATCCTTTACTTATCATTAACGTAGATAATCGTCGCAAAACTTTCAGTCTCCCAAAAGATAATCCAATTGTTCTCGAAACTTCCCCCACTGGCACTAAAACTTTAATATTTTAGATGTTTTCAAAAAGTAAAGTAAAAAAAATAAAAAATCGTTACGATTCGATTTTCGCTTAAATAATTCTATTTGCGAATTACCTCCACTGGAGTGTGGCACTAGAATTTTGTGATCCCTTGAGTAAGCCAATTGATTTCGTGCGACCCACATTCGTTTCGGGCGTCCCCAATATCTAAACCAGCACACAGCCAACTGTCATTGCAGGAGAAAATGTGCAGAATCGAAATCGCGTTCCAATGTCCTTCGATTGGCAAACGGAAATGTTAATGGCTCTAGAATTGACTTCGTCAAATAGACTTTGCATTTGGACGGTGTAATAGTTCGCTTTAATGTTTTCGCTTGTACAACCTGTGACCGTAATCAAGGATGCACAAGTGTCGTTTGCAATAGTTTTTACCCATTTTTTCCCCTTCTCTGCAAAAAAGAAAAATGAAATTTCAGTTTGATAGCTATCGTGGAGGCTGGTCAGTTTCAGGAGGGACACAATCAATCGACCATTTAATTAAAATTGTGTTTGCTTACTGACCTGCATTCACAGCGTTTCTGCCATACCGACGTTGGATCCTGTTTCCGGATCGTATGGCTGCCTGTTAAGTGGAAATTATGTTTCCTTTTTCGGTCATTTAATAAGGTCAGTTGGAAATTGGAAAACCGTCGGATGGTCGGTCAATTGTTAAAGGCAATTTTTTTAAGCACATCAAAGGCACACATGCAAAAATCGTTTGTTGAAAGCTCCAGCAAATAAGGAGTGTTTCGCTGATCACTTCAGTCCGATTACCAGCAAAGAAAAAGAAAAGACGCTGTACATATCCATATCTTCATTACACGATGCTTACTCGTTGAGTGCTTTCATAAGAAGAGAGGGAAGCACAGAAATGAAAAATAAAAATTGTTCGATTCGAAGTTTCAGGTCGAAAATTCAATATGGTCGCTGCACTTTCGTCACTCGCTATCTATTTTTGAGTATTTAATTCAACATCCTCCTCCGGTTTCTGTTGGGTAGCCTCAATAACCAAGAATGCACGCATTGATCTCGTCCGGCCATCTTTCATCCAATTCTTCCCGTCCTGGATCTAAAAGTAAAACAACGTTTTCAATGCTAGCTGGAACCAAGAACATTGCAATGAAAAGATCGCAGGAAAAGCAAATATTTGTTTTGCCATCTTTTTTTCCACTGACTGGTTCATCTAAAACTTCCCTTCCACATCTTTTGAATTGAGTCAGCGTTGACTTCCGATTATGATGATGACAAAATTTCCGTGCAAACACCTTGCGCGATTAGGAAGTCTGCAGCCGTCAATGGTGTCAAATCTAAAGGATCAGTACTCACATGGTCGATTGTTGATGACTATTTCCGGCTATATCATAATCGTCAGTAGCTTCTCAAAGCCCAGCTTTGCATTGTCGGTGGTCACCTTCAGTACAGTACAGCATTGCTTCGGAAACATCGCATCTTTGGAATACGAAGTTATTCTTTCCTCGAAGTTATATTCATCAGAATACTAATTATAATTCGTGAAAGCAGGTTCCGTGAAACAGGGGCCGTGTCCTCAAGCTTAGCTTCCCGACGCACTTACCCGTGAACGACGGTCCCCTACACCAGGTTATCTCGTTACTTGCTTATAAATTAGCAAATTGGTCAGTGGACAATCTGACTATGAGCTTAAGCTGCTTTTTATCATTCACAGTCCAGAACTTGATGCATCATTTTTTTAAGCCAAACCTCCTAGCATTCACGGTTGCTTGTTCCTTGATCCGGAGGTTCGATCTAAGCTTTTTTATACACTCTTTATACACTCTTAGCTGGAGCATTGTAGTTGACATATATTTTCCTTCCAAACTAGAATGAGAATGTCTTTGTCTTTTGCGATAAAAACTTTTCCACTCCTTTTATTCGCAAACAGGACCGTCCGAGTATTTCCGATAAAAAATTTCCTCTAGAATGTCCCTGAAACCTTCTATGCTGACTAACTTGTGGATCAATTCTCGGTCAAAGGCATCGATAGCATCGATAGCATCGATAGTAAACGTAAACAAAACAGCTGGGTGGTGAGGTTGGTAGATCGTCTGCCTTTCAATTGATTCAATTGATACGTCCCAGGTTCGATTCCTAGAGTGGTCTAGTTCTTCGAATCTTGTTCAGTCACCATTTGCCATTGGGATCAAGTTAATGGCACTATCACTGGGTTGGTCGACCAGCGATAGTAGTCTGACTAAAGGTTGGCGTTATTGTAATGGTTTTTATATCGGCTTAATACCTAATTCGTGACTGATCAAAATAGTGGTTTGTGTAGATTGTGTGTAGGGGGCTCTGCTGTGAAGGCATAACACTCACAGTGGGTTGTTTATTTAAATTTTCCAAACTTTTAAAAATCCTGCGAATAAGGTGAAAGTTAATATGTCGGTATCAAAATCCTCCGCCCCTTTTCGGGTTCCACCCACGGAAGATAGTTGAAACCAAATACACCTGAGTTTCTCAAACCAATACTAAATCTTTCATTCTCCTCCTAATTCTTCCGCTCGCTCTGTTCTACACGCATTATAAGAGTATTAATATCTTCTTGAAGAGCGAGCAAACAATTAAAAAAAAGGATCGTATTCCCCCAGCTATCTTCAGCTGCTACAAAGGAATTCTGTCGGCCACAGAAGCTTTGTTTGATATGAGTTTTACAACAACTTTCGATTTCAGTAATGCATGGTTGCTGACTTGAAAAATCTTTAAGCCTTATGAATCTGAAAACTGAGTAGTAATGTGCGACAACGATTTCTACATGGAAAGGCCAGAATGTCAAAAGCCCTTGATGAGTTTTTGTTGTATGATTTGTTGATCGTGATGACCACTAGCGGAAATAGCTTTGAATTTAGTGCGAAAAAGTGATTTGTGACTTTTTTGAAAAATTTTAGAGGAATTCATTTGGTTTTACGGATACTGAAGCACTCGATTCTATCTTTTCTTTTGCACAAAACTCCAACTTATCAGTGAGTTAGTGTGTCGGTTGCTAAGCTTGAGGTTCTGGGGTCATATGCGGGAAGGAACATCTGGCATTTTTCACGGTTCCACCTCTCTCAGTCAATTGGCATTTTTTTTAAAATTCAATTGATATGGTGGAACTTTTGGGATCGTTTAAATTGACAAATTATAATTCTGACTTCCGCCATTTGTCCAAAAACCAAAACGCCCCAACAAAAATCGTTTAAATATCGGACGGCTCACCAAAAAAGCTGTCGCGACTATTATTTGATTTCGTATTAAATTATTATTCATTATATTTAATTATTATAATCATCGTGAAACTCTGGCTCAGATATCGTTTCATATGGCCAGATCCATGCAATAAGCCCATTTTCCCAGTTTGAATTATGCATTATAGTGTTGGTAGATACATATTCACATGAACATATAACAGTACCTTACTAATTCAATATTGTTTATTCACTGTAGCAAAGCAAACATAAATCTGTAAAGTAATACAAAAGCGAGCACAAATCAACTGCCAGAAATATTTACTAAGAAAGTCTTCCTTAGAATTATTTATTTATAAGATACATTTTCAACAGAATTTTGTGAACTGTGAAATTGCCCAGAAGAGAAACAAGATTACATATTTTCTGGCTAAAAGTGCGTAACCTTCAAAACCATATAGGTACATTTGTTTTCATTGCGAATCAACCGAATTACGTATAAAGAAGAATTACGAGTTAAGCACAATTTCAAGCAACAATAATTCCATTAATCCGTGCTGTAGTCCATATCATGTCAGTAATATCTTGTATACAATATTTGAATATCAGTTTTGTCTTTATTGTATTCGTACTTTCTCTGTTCCTGATTTAATATTCCTTTGAACGAAAAGTTGACATTGTCAGAAGCGTAAGGCTTTTCCTGTACCTTGGCAACAATGAAGGAGATTGAATAAACTAAATGTGTTTCCTCATATGTAAGTGGCCAACATTTTCTCACAGATATGATCAATTTGTGGCTATAAGTAAAAAAGACACGGTTTACAATTTCACTTAATTCTATTTCACATAGTTTAATTGTAATTCCAGGTTATTTTACACTACACGTTTCAAATTGTTCGTCAGAATGTTTTTTAATGCTGGGACTTTTAGACATCTCCCGCCACTTAATTTTTGTGGCGAGCCGATAAGGCGCCCATTTATTCCTTGCAATGAATTTTGACCGTTCTCATTTCTTTCTGAGCATATTAATTCGTTTAATTATTTGACGCGTTTCGTGGGTGGTTTCATTGGACACCGTTGACTTCCTTCAGTCCTTTGCGGAAAGGGTATTGTGCTCAAAATAACAACTCAACGAAATCAAATTGAACAAACATTTAACGAACGACGGCTCTAGCAACAAGATGCTTGATTTGTTCCCGGTTTGTGTTGGTTCCATCAGGACTGATGGGAATAACGACAGTCCAGATAGCCGGCCTGATCTGATGGCCCCTGACTTCTTGTCTTGGGGCTTTTTAGATCTCGGGTTTACTTCAACAAACGACAATTCTGGCAAGTCTTCATATAGAAATCACCGTTTTCGAGCTGGATGATTTCCGGGGAACAATTTGAAATGCCGTTATTTTATTTATTCGTATTTTTATTTTTTTATTTATTTCATGCATGTAACATAACAAGACATTGTCTTTTAACTACATGCTACAGTTTATCAATAATGAAATTTGCAGAAATTAATTTAGCTAGAGAATAAGTAAATTAATATATAAATATTAATTAAAATCAAACTATATAATAGTGAAATGAATAATTAATTATTTACAGCTTTAATTATAAAATCAAGACTTTTTATCACATAAACTTGCTTTAGACTTTTAATCACATAAACTCCCTCTCGAAGCTGCGTTGTTCTTTATTCTCCTAATATACTATATATAGGGAGTGAGTTCCATACCCGTAAAGAGCAGACAAAGCATTGTTTGCGTGTTACTTTATAGTTGAATTTTGGTAAAATGTACGCCATGGTTCAATTTGATGAAGCCAATTGTAGATTTTGAAAAACGTTGTCGCGTATCTTCTTAGTTTGGAGATCGAACAAAAACAAAAGAACTTTAAGATCACAATATGTTTTGAAAGCCATAATAAAAATTCTATTGGCATATTCAGAGACGTGGTCGAACCTTCGCAGATTTTATCAACATCATTTTAATTTTTAATGGGAGGTATCTTCCCGCAAAGTAGAGAACACGTAACCCACCATATACTTTCCCTACAGAGTACGCAATGTGATCCGTCCGGGTAAGTGTTTGGTTACAAATCATACCAAGATTCTTAACTATATGGCAATAGGATACTTCAGCACCATCAATTTCAGTTTTGGGAAAATAACTTCACGAATCATGAAATCACAATTACTTGACTTTTCTTTGAATTTAATTTTAAATAATTTCTATTTATCTATTTCTATCGGACCACCACCACGAGATAAATCTTTGTTTATTCGGGCTGTTGCATCTTCAACCAAACCCAGGCGGTAGCTGAGATGGATTTGTACGTCATCTGCGTACATTTGAATCTTACAGTGTTGCAGCACTTTGGGCAGATCATTGTTGAACATTGTGAAAAGGATAGGACCGAGAATCGACCCTTGTGGAACTCCTGCTTTTATGTTCAAAAACGACGACGTCATTCCACCCACAGACACAGTCCGACTTCTTCCAATTAGATAGCTCTTGAGTAGTTAAAGCGCGGTGTTTTCAAATCTAAATTAGTGTTTTAATTTAAAGAGGAGTATCTTGCGAGGAACGGTATCGAAGGTCTCGGAAAAGTCCAGTAATACTAGGGAAGTTATATTTCCCATATCCATCTCAAGTCGGAAGTCTTTTGCTAAGCCCAATAAAGCAGGCGTACAACTTTGGTGGGCTCTCAACCTGACTGCAACCCTATAAGGAGTCCATTATTTGCAAGCTGACTATTTTTTCAAACACCTTGGATAAAAATGGCAAGCTCGAAATTGGCAATACTCCTTCACGATTGATGAGGTTCTCTTAAATGGTAAAATTTTTGATTTTTTCCAAAGATTGGGAAAAGTTGAAGCCATAAGAATGCTGTTGAAAACGTGCGTAAAATAAAGTAGAATTGATGGAAGGATGCCTTTTAGAAAATTAGGATTCACTAAACGAGCTCAACTGCGCATCTCTTCAAGATCTGGTCATTTAACTAATACGGTTTTTCCGACTTATTATCATCAGTGTTACACCCTCGCGTATATTCTAAGTATTCCGATTGAATACAGTCCATCACAGGGCTGTATTCCTTTGGAGTAATGATTGTCACAGCAAATTGGATTAACAACTTTAAACAAAGTTTCAAAATAAAGCAAAATTTAAACATTGAATGACGTCTTATGTGTTTTTATTCACAAGAAACTATCATTACTATCAATATCTTTAGCTCCTTTAACAAAACACGCACACGATGTGATACGTTCAAGGGGCAGAAAACTGAGATTTATAAAATAAATTTCGAACTAGTTTGGAAATCATAGATTCACACATTTCTACAACAATTCTGAATCAAATAATTTTTTAATTGTGATCCTTCCTTAAACGTTCTCTTATTGGAATTAAATTTAAGCCGATATCGAGCTTTTACTTTATATGTCGGATAGGTTTCTGCAAATCAATACTAGGTGTCGCGTATCATAACCATGTGTGCCTGTTCTTCAGAACCTGATCCATTGCTTTCAATTAAATATACTCTATTTTTCTACCTTTCTATAGGGGTCTGCCATTGCTGGATTCGGTGGCACAGCCCATCAGTTTTCCCTGCCACATTCAATGAGTTATGGTCCGTTTTCGTATCCTATCCTGATTGTCATACCAAAAGGATCACAAAGAACACTGTTACTAAGCCTAAGCTGTCCGTCCGTCCGCCACAAATGTTCTACTGCTATTGCCGCTCCATAAAATAATTAAAATGATTATGATTTTTTCAAAAAATCATAACCCAACTTAACACCTTTTAACAACTTTTTAAAGTATACAATCATTTCGTTCATACAACATAATGTAAAAGCTCGAGTTCCAATTAGAAAAATGACAAAAAAAAATATTTTGCAACTTGTGGAATGAAAGTCAAAATGTAGTGGTAATAGTACGAATTTAATGTTGTATAGTTTTCTGCGCAATCAAACGAAGTGTCACATCTATGTATACGTGTTTTTGCTTTCGTGGCGGCACTTTTCTCACTCCAAAAAAATAACTACGATATCATTTACCAAAAAAACAATAATTCAAAAAAGTATTTCTTTTGATTTTCATGCGTTTTTTAGTTTTTTTGCTTACTTACTTTTAAATTTTTTCCAATCCTTACTTAAAAGCAATTTCTTGAATATGTTAACAACTATAACTTAAACACCCTCCAGAATCACGCGATATGCGATCGCCTTTAGTTGCAGTAGCAAAATACGTACACGGATGTAACAAAAGTTAAAGTAGGAAATTGGAGTTCGCACAACCACCACTACATTTTGACATCAGGAATCATAGATTCACACATTTTTATGATCGTTTTAAACTTTTGTTTTTTAAAACATTTTCATTTCCCATCTGTAAATTCTTGTTCGTATAACAAGAAAACCGCTGTCGAGCTTTTTCTTTGTCTGGATTACTCATACATATTAAAGAAAAATAGTGTTGCGGAATCTTGGGAGGCGCAAAACTATTCATGTGCGAGTCAACTCAGACTTGTCTTCTTATTTTTTCCCTATTAAGAACATTGGCAATTGTAGGAAAACATAATTTAACTGTTTCCAAATGCTTATTCTGTTCCAAATAAAAAATAAATCGTAGAATAGCCCTTTAAAATACATCCGAATTCCTAGAAAAGTCGCTTATTTTTGTTAGCTGTCAAAGTGGCAAAAGGGGCAGCTGAATCTTTCAAATACAGTTTTATAAATTTTTCAATTCAATATTGCCATTAATTTCACAACAAGTATGGTTTGCCTTGAAAAGTCGATTTAAAGTCCAAAAAGGTTGCTTAAAACGGTTTCAAGGAAAAACTAACATAAAACTATTTTCTTCTTCTCTCCTTTGTATGTTCCAGAATTTCTACTATTGTTCCAGAATTTGCTAAGAAGATTTAACAAATGTTCGCATGCAATGGCCGACTCTGCAAACTAAACGCCGAATCCAGTCATTAACATCCCAGTTTATTTCAAAACAAAGTGTACATGTAATTTTTTAAAAATAAAAAAAAATCGGTGCATTTGCAGAAGGTTTATCGGTCAATTGTCCATGAAAAAATATTGATCAGTGAATCTTAACCATCCAGGGACCCGCTCAAACATACACACTAAATGTCATTGCAATCGGCGCAGCCATTTTGGAGGAGTTCAGTGACTTACAAACATGCAGGTGAGTAAAGCACGAACTATAATTACATTGACCTCTGTTCAGTTTCTTAGGACGCGCCATTCAAAGGAATGTAGGGGAGACCGTGAAGGTACTTTATGTAATACCTGAAAAACTCAAAGACTGCTAAATTCTGCACCATACTTCAACAAATATATCATTGTAGTTGTTGCTCTTTGAGGAGGCTCTACATCGTGCCATCACTTTGTATAAATAACGTAATTTATTATCTTTATACATATTTTTTTTCAACATCAAAGTTAAAAATCGTTCTCTTCGTTGCTCGTAAGATTTTTTTTTTTTATTTTTACATCAGGTGACGATTGATGCTGGCGGAAGTCACAAATAAATAGAACGAGGCACATTTACGAGCATGGCGGAAGTAATTGGATTAAATGCAACCAAATCTTGAATCGGAAGTAAAAGGAAATCGGATTCAGCGAATCCTTCTTGCTTCATTGCAAGAGAAACCGTGAATGATGAATGAAAAAAAAGGAAAAAGGTTTAATAAAACAGTTTTTGGATATATAGTATGTAGATATGTATATTTGGTCAGTGAGACTGGCTTCGGAATTAAGCATTTAATTTATTTCATATTTATTTGGCAATAGTATCAAGCCTATTGCCGAAAAGGAAGAATCAGGGATGAAAATGAGTCAGAATATTGATGCTAATGCACATTGTTTCTTTTAATTGTAGTTAGCAGAGAGCGAACTATGAGAGTTGTGCGGCTAATAAGAGAATTCATATACTTGAGTGTGTGACCAACTTTGGTGCTCCGCATGAACTTTTGAACATTCCGCGCGAGGCGAGAGTTTAGGTGAAATTGGTGGAGCGAAAGTTTATAAAAAAGGAATGCGACACTACGTCTGTCATGAAGCGAAACGATTATTAACTCTATCGAACATACCCAGGATGGTTTTTAGAGCACCTGCCTGCACATGTAAGCAATCTTCCACTTTGATTCAAATATAAGCCTTCAGCAATCCGTTCTGCTCTAGAACGATAACTTGGCCAGCAATAAATAATAACGGTTTCATATACAGGGGTCTAAGCCAAGAATTTTTAAGTATGGGAGGAGTGTCTATCTCGCCTTATTTAGGCGGTAGAGGCAATTTTAGAAAAAGATTACTTAAAATGAAAAAAACCCAACGGCAAAACTTACAATAAATTACTAAAGGGTCCGCCATCTAACGTTTTTTTTCAACTAGTGCTTATTTCGTGAATGGTAACACTTAGCTCATGTCTGATTTGACAGATAATTAATTTTATCCTTCCGCTGAACGAATATGGTTGTGTATACGCTTGAACAGCGCTGGGAATTCTTGCGACATTACTTTGAAAATCATGGTAATGTTGCAGATGCGGATTTTGCAAGAAGAGAAGCACCGTCAGCTCCGTATGTTCGTTATCTTGTGAAAAAAGTGAAAGAAACTGGCATCCTCATCGATAAACCAAAGCGTGAAAAGCCAAAAACAGTGCGTTTACCCGAGAATATTGCTGCTGTGGCAGAAAGTGTGCGTGAAGCGCCATCAACATCAATTCACCGTCGTTCTCAACAATTGAACATTTCGGAGACATCATTGAGACGAATTTTGCATAAAGACCTTGGAATGACGCCATACAAAGTCCATTTGGTTCAGGAGTTGAAGCCAACTGACCATCTTATGCGTTTTCGCTTCGCTAAGTGGGCCTGCGATCGACTTGCCGATTTCGTCAAAAAAAATCATCTTTTTAGATGAAGCTCATTTTGATCTTGGCGGGTATGTAAACAAGCAAAATTGTCGCATTTGGGGCACAGAAAACCCGCACGCATACATTGAAAAGCCGATGCACCCAAAACGAGTCACTGTTTGGTCGGATTTTAGTCCAGAGGCATAATTGGGCCATTTTTCTTCGAAAATGAGCAAGGAGTGGCCGTTACAGTCAATGGCGATCGTTATCGGGCCATGTTGAACGAATTTTTGTTCACAAAAATTGAAGAGGAGGATATTGGCAATATTTGGTTTCAACAGAATGGCGCTATGTGCCACACAGCCGAAGCTACACTCGATGTTTTGCGCCCTGTTTTTGAAGATCACATTATCAGCCGCAGAGCTGATGTCGTTTGGCCACCTCGGAGCTGCGATTTGACACCTTTGGACTATTATTTGTGGGGTGCCCTCAAAGATATGTGTTACGCCGACAAGCCAGAGACAATTGACGCTTTAAAGGACAGTTGCATACAATCGATAATGTGCTTAAAAATTGGACCGATCGTGTAGGCAGTAGCATGGCCAGCCGAGGCAGGCATTTGAATGAAATTATTTTCCATTATTAACCGGAAGGATTGTACTGTCAAATAAAAACAGAAATTTGAGAAAATATGCAGCAGTTTTTTTTATAGCATTTTCAATGTTAGCCAGAAACCTATTCTTCAATCCTCAATTTAAATAAAATAATATGTGTTGATAGTTTTCGAAAAATTCGCAAGCAAAGTCAAAATTTTGGTAAAAAAAATTTAAAATTTAAAATTGTAAAATGAAATGCTAAATTGGCTTCGTGCGGTTAGTGCTTATATGCATTTTTGCATTTCCGTGGTCTTCCTTTGAGATAAGTGAATGAATGATAGATTAAAGGTCTGGAAGGCCACTTTATCTCAGCTTTCTTTATACATAGTATCTGCCTGGACCGCTTCGTGGGCAAAAAAGGATTTCAACTCTGTTTCCGTGGTCATACCACGCTAAAGCGACTTCGTCTCTCCACTCAGGGTATAACTTTTTCATCAGGCAGGCGCATATGTCATCAATACCATTCACCAAATTATTTACTTTTCGTAGTACGTTTGTACTCATCTTTAAACGTTTGACTTTTATCTAGTTATTGATATTCACAAAGATCACTCTGTGTTCAAACTTAGTGCGACTCGAGTGTAATATTTTGTGAATATTGAAATGGCGGCTAAGCATCCTCTTATCCATACTAAACTTAATAACTTTTCGATATTTTGTTCGTTCGGGGATTTGGTGTCAACCAACGAAAAAAGCATCGCATTTTGTCTAGTTCACACAAAAACGTCAACTCCCTTACTGTGTTCCCACTTACCGGTGAAGGTGGATAAATTTACAAATATGAAGTTCCGTTGGAGGTGTGCGTTTCTTTAAAGTGAACTCCAAATTTAAGAAGAATTTGTGGCCTTATATTCACAAATACGTAAACCCCAACAACAGTTGTATTTGTACCGACAGCGCACGCCAGGACATAGGTGTTTCTGGCTTTCAAATTCGGTATAGTAATATACTTTATTGTAAGCGTTGCCGTTATTTTTTTTGTTTCATTTTAAGGAATTTGTTTCTAAAAATACCCTTATCTCCTAAACGGGTCGCGATAGACCCGTCCTCCCATGGTAAAAAATGCTTGGTTTAAACTCCTCTATAAGACATCATTAATATTTTTGGCAGCTAAGTTCCATCAATTCAGAGGGCATAGATTGCACAGCTTTAGAAAACCTTAATATCGCGCAGCATATTTAGCGACATTGTTTGCGTGGTTGCACTCATTGATTTTATGTTTAATGTTCATTTCAAGGATAGTGTCTTTTTTCGGAAATTTTAACTTCGAGAATAAAAAAGTTACGGACTTTTCCCAGCTAAACACTGTTTAAGTCTTTCTCTATTTCTTGATACACGTTCCCACGGAATTGCTTGGGAAATTTAGATGAGGAAATTGATTTGAAAGCATCAATAGAAAGCTAAATGACGAAGTAAAAACACTTGGATAAAATTGCATCACTCGTTTACTACAAAGTGTTGCAAGGAAGATCTTAAAATCCAACCACTATTGTGCTTTCTTATCATAAACCAAAGTCTAGAGGTCTTTCCAGCGATAAAAAATCGTTTGAAATCGGCCTGCAAACAACAATCAAAATACACAAAGAAAATAGAAAACGGTGGTCCTCTTGAGGCCATCTACTTGCCAGAAAGAAAAATATCCCATGCTGAATATTTCCCAGCTCGGAAAGGAAAAGTAGGTGAAAATCTCTCGACTGAAACTATTTACTCTTGAACCTTTTTTAATAGGACATAAAGATTATCGCTGGAAAATGGTAAATAACTTTCAAAGAAAAGCAATCTTACAAATTTGATGTTATTAATATGGAAATAATTTCGAAAATAAATTTGACAAGGAGTTGGCATAGATTCTGCAAATAAAGCCTGCTCACAAGTTTCCCTTTTGCTCACTTCAAAACTTTTTTACTATATAAGAATATCACTAATAATAATAAAAAATATAAATAAGTATTGTGGCTGAAACTTCAGTGATAGTTCGGCAAAAATTTTAATGAAAAGTTTTCTGAGGAAGCGAAAGTTTGCAAAGAAACTGCAGAGTTCAAACGAATCAGACAAATTTTAATTCTAAATACAATCCAGTTCCAGTTATTATAAGCGGCCGAGCTGTTGATCGCGGCCGTAATTAAATTTGTGTCTTCATGCAATCAGTCTTCGAACCTATAAAATATGAATCCTTTTAGTAAATAAGAAAGTTCTTGCAAAATGTTATACTCTAGAAAGTAACCTTCATATTATTTCTTAATTCTGCCCGTCTGACCGTTATGAGTCACGATACCACCTCTGAGAATGGATTGAGGCCATTCGGTTTTGCCGTGGGTCGAGGAATTGTGATAGCTAGTACGAGGTTTCCACACCTCGAAATCCACAAGGGGACGTAATGGTCTATTGATCAATCGCATAGATACTACTGTGTCCAAAAAATAAGGTGACATATGAATTTAAACTGCGCGCGTCGAAGGATTTGGAAATTTTCTTTTTCTTTCTTTTCTTTTTAGGTTGGTAGTACTGTCAGTGACATCTATGTGAAATTTCATGTCAAAATAATTCATAGTGTTTGAGATACGCGTCGTTTTGTGAGCTGCTAAAAGTAAGTTTTTCGTTTTTTGCGATGTCGAAATTTATTGAGCAAAGAATTTGCATTAAATTTTGTTGCGGAATCAATTTTCTGCTCCGGATACGTTGAGGATGGTGCAGAAAGCCTTTGATGATGAGGCTATGTCTAAAAAAAATGTTTACAAGTGGTATAGTGATTTCCAAGCCGGCCGTGAACGTATCGAAGACGAAGAGCGTTCTGGGCGACCATCAACCTCAACCGATGAAGCTCACGTCCAACAAATCAAAGATTTGGTGTTGAAAAACCATCGATTAACGATTAGAGACCTTGCTGATGAAGTTGGCTGATCGAAAGGCTCAGTCAATACCATTTTGAAGGATGCTTTGGGCCTCAAGCGAGTCAAATCTCAACTGGTACCGAAAACATTGAATTTTTTGGAAAAAAGGCGTCGCGTTGAAGTGTGTGAAACAATGCTTTCCGACTACCAGGATGTCATGAAACGCATTATAACTTGCGATGAGACTTGGATCTATGTTTACGACCCCGAAACAACCGATCAATCGAGCGAATATCGTGCCAAAGGAGAGCCAAGACCAAAAAAACCGCGCTAAAGTCGCTCAAAAATCAAGGTCATGTTGACTGTTTTCTTCGATTATCGTGGTGTTGTGCTTTATGAATTCCTTCCAACCGGCCAAACAGTCAACAAGGAATATTATTTGAACGTTATGCGTCGTTTGCGTAACGTTATCCGCCTAAAAGGCCGGAATTGTGGAAAGACAATTCTTGGTTTTTCCACCACGATAATGCACCATCCCATACCGCACTCGTTATTCGTGATCATTTCGCCAAAAACTCAACCTATATCGTTCCGCAACCACCGTATTCACCTGATCTGGCGCCGTGCGACTTCTGGCTGTTCAACAAGCTCAAAAGACCGCTCCGGGGACACCGTTTTGATACGATAGAGGAGATTCAAGCCGCAGCGAAGACGGAACTGAAGGCTATCCCGGTAAGTGCATAAGTGCATTGCATCGGGAGGGGATTACTTTGAAGGGGATGAAATTGATTTGGAAGAATAAATAAAGAATTTTCAAGATAAATACAATGTCACCTTATTTTTTGGACACAGTAGTATAATGTTTTCAAAACACAAATTGAATTTTTCGGTGGCGGCAAATAAAATAGCACCGACATTTTTTTTTATCTTGAGATGGGAGTTTATGGTATGGGCAGGTCTACCTCGCACCCAAACCATTTTTTTTTTACCTGACACACGTCAAATTTTGCATTTTTTTTTTTTTAATTTGAATGGATCATTGCAAGCACTTTATTTTAAGTAACCAAAATAAATGGTAAATTTGTTGGAGAGATTGTGCGTTCTGTGCAGCTGGATTTTTTATAGTATGTTTAATTGTGTAAAAATTACAGTTTTACTCTAAAGAGGTTTACTTGTTCAATCTTTTAAGTAGCCTGTATAAAACGTTTTGTTTGATTGGAGTGTTCGCTTAACTAAATAACATGTCCTCAATTTATTAAAAATGTCTTTGCCATCTTGTTGCCTTTTTATGCGAAGTCATAAACTCGTCAAGGGTTACACAAACAATGCCCAATAAGAACAAACTAGAACTCGTTGACAGTGAAAATGTAAATTTATATTACATATTAATTTTTTCTTGCATTCGATACATGATAAATATTTTCTTATTTCAAGCTCATGACAAAGCTCCCCTTTCTGTTACGGTAAGGATGAAATTTCTCGCAAGAAGGAAGAAACTGCAAATATGAATAACACATTTTGTATGAGAAAACAACTTAACGAAGTCCTTTGTGCTTTTTAGTTAACATTCACTTCTTTAGAATCAAAAAGTTATCCTCTCTGAGAAACCATAAAAGATGAATAATTTTTTCGCGTTTGTTCAGTTGCAAGGGTGCTTATACAAAGTGTGCAAGTATATAGTATAAAGGGCGTCTGATGACAGATTAATTTTTTCAAAAGAGATGAAAATAAGACATGGATTGGAACAACAAGGCACACCGAAAAATATGAAATGGTCTGTCCAACCAACCTCAACTCAAAAAAGCTTCCTCGAGAAGAACTTGCCAGTGAGGTAAGAAACCAATGACCAACATCAAAGGACATACCTGGAGTAATTTAGTTCAAAACAGTTGCATTGCAGAATTTTAAGAAGTTGATCAACGGAATCGCTAGATTGAAAACAAAATGGTGCAAATAAGAGGTGAATTTTTCAGCGAATTGTTATTGTTTTATTTATTGAGTTCACTTAAATTGATCATTTGGCTAGGTATAGCGGGTGACCAAAGGCAAAAAGCACCTTTACTAAACTGGTGTACTGCTCTGCTACGGGGAAATTTCTCTGGAACGCAAATCAAATGGGGCTTGACAGCTTTCCTTGCGTCGCAAGGAAATCTTTGCTAAATTCCCCTCAAATATCCCTTAAATTTCCCCGTAGCTACTCGCTACCCTTCGCTACCTTTCGCTACGGGAAGAACTGTCATCGCAGTACATTTTTCGCGTAGCGGATCTGCGCTACGGAGTGCTAAAACGGGGCCAATCATACTTTTTCAATTTATTATGTTTCAGCAGTTGTCAAAGTTACGAATGGCTTCCAGCTATGAAAATATTCAGTAAGGTTTGCATCATTTCAAGCTCGCCGATCGTTTGAAAATTATTGAATAATATTATCGAAACTCCAACTCAGTTCTAAATACCGAACATGAATTTCGTGGTAAGGTCGGTCAGTATGCAGGCAATTTGTCGCACCGTTGAAAAGCTTGAGCGTGAGTACATTCTTTTGGAGTTTAAGTCGCTAAACAGATAGAGATGGATGCGAAATGAAGAGAACACGACCAAAAAATCGTGTTACGTGGAGGTATCGTTCTCCTGACAACAAAAATTAATATATAAATTTAATATATAAAATTAGATATAATAAAAAGAAATATAGTAAAGAATTGCTTGGATAGAGGAAAAAGGCAAAAATTAAAACAAAACTAGTCGTGTTTACATTGCTGCCAACAGAATCATCCCTCAATCCAGGCGAACTAAGGAAACTTAGCTTAGACAAGTTTTATTACATCTACCAAGTTCAAAAACCCAATTAAAAACAGGAAAAAAAAGTAAAAATCAATCAGGAAAATAAAAACACCAAATTTCGATGGCCAAGCAAGATGAAAACAACATGAAGATCGCTTGTGCTCGCAAAAAGAAGTGCGTAACTTAATTCAAGAATTGCCGAGAGTAAATCACGGTGTTGGACAAATGAAGAGAGTTTCGTATGATATTTAAGTGACATTGATCTGTGATATAGGTAAAGTTAGTATAAGATTGTGATATTAGTATATAAGTGAGATGAGGTAGAACAATTTTTGTATTACTAAATATCATAAGCCGAACAACTCATGGTGATCACACCATGACTTGACAAAGAGCTTGAGAAAAGGTATGATAAAAACTACCTTACCCTATCAATGATCGGATAATGTATGACGTAGACGAAACTTTTCCCCAAAAGTGGATAAGATAGTTAAGCCCGGGTTGCAAATTTCAAAGTTAACGGGCGGTTAATGTTAATTTTGACTACAGGGTGAGGAAGCGAAAAAAATCACAAACAAGACTATACAAAGGAAGTTACAAACGCAGGTGGGAAAACTGCGGGGACTGTGATGTTTTTGTGTGAATTCTAAAATTTAAAATTTTTAATGGAGTCCAACATTTTTTTTGATTTTTTTTTTGAATTCTTAGAGTAGTTTTGCTTTAAGTGTTTTTAGATATTTTTTGAAGTACAAGAATTCGATTTGTAAAATCAAGTGGATTCAGTGACTGTTCCCCGTATGAACGAGTGAGTCACCCCATTTTTATGTTTTTATTTTATCTTTATATACTTAAGTTTTGTTCTGTTAAATTTATTTTCTTAGGGTTTTTCAATTAGAGCGCTACAAAAGTTTTTTTAAATGAAACAAAAACGGTTTTAGATATGAATGAAATTCTTTATTCCAGTGAAAGTACGTTCGATGCCATTATGTATGAAACTCGATTTCTTTTGCATGGCCACCACGGGCACGCTCGCAGAAGTCCATAGAAGACATAGACCATAGACTTGACATGGCCCCACAGGAAATAGTCTAACCGAGGCGGCCAAGCGACTGGACCATTTCGTGAGATAACACGTTCTCCAAACTTGGTTTCCAATTAATTGATTGTGACATTCGCTGGTACCGTCCTGTTGGAACCACATGTCCTCCAGGTCCATATCATCCGATTGGGGCCAAAAATATTCGGTTATCATTGAACGGTAGCGATCCCCATTCACAGTAACGTGCTGGTCTTGATCATCAAGGAAGGAGTACGGCCTAATGACGCCGCCGGCCCATAAACCACACCAAACCGTAACTTTTTCGGGATGCAATGATGACTCATGGAGTACGTGTGGATTGCTTCCTGACCAATACCGCATATTTTGTTTACTGACGGAGCCATTCAGCCAGAAATGAGCCTCATCGCTGAAGATAATTTTTCGATGAAAATCCGAATCATTTTCAAGTTGTTGCTCAGCCCAATTCACGAACATACGACGCTTCTGGTGGTCAAGCGGCTTCAGTTCTTGCGTCAATTTAATCTTGTAAGGATGTAGGCCAAGATCTTTTCGCGAAATTCGCCACAGCGACGTCACAGAGATGGCCAACGCTTGAGAACGACGTGTGAGTGACACATTTGGGCTTCCTGCAACTGAAGCCTCAGCGGCTGCAATATTCTCGACACTACGGGCACTTCTTTGTCTCACTGGCACGGGAACATTTTGTACTGTGCCTGTGGACTCAAATTTTTCCACTTTTTTTGTTGATCTGCTAGGACGATATGACGACCATAAATTGGACGTAGCGCTCTTAACGGTAGTAAATTTTAATAATTTCGACTCGTTGTTGGCTCGTTTATCTTTCCATCATGAAATGGCTAACCTTTTTGAAGAGAAATGTCAAAAGAGCAGCAAGAAATATGGCGTCGTTTGCTGTCCCTGTCGCTCTACTTTTGTAGCGTCCCTGTTGTTATTACCCGTTATTAGATAGTTAAGTATAATTTTGATTTTCCTCTTTGTTGAATTATCTATTTATACATATATCTTTATATGGGGGAAGAGTGTGGAGTATTTTTGTAATATGGTGCTTCAATGGGAAGGCCGTCCCTTCATTAGGCTAGGGTTTTGTAGGATATATTAATTCCACAGGACAACGACGAGAACCATGACGCGGACCCAGACGTTCAACTTTTGGACTGTGTCCGTCGAATCGCCTTAGAGGCTATCTCCCAAAATCTTTGGTCATTGCGATAGCAAAGGCCTAGCCAAACAAACCATCTAATGGTTGATCCATGGGACTCCTTAGTTATGATTAAGATTGTTAAGGATTAGCTTAAGTTTATTTTATTTATCTAAGATTATTTAGAGTAGTAAGACTAGTAAGTTTAGGTAGCTAGGAAAGGTTTAAGTTAGAATAGGATTAGGATGGGCTTACAAAGGGTTTTTTGTTTAGCATAGGGATAGCCTTAGGATAGCTTGGTTAAGTCGGTCCCCGGTTTGTTTAAACTAAAATCCCCGTTCAGAAGGCAACCCTGTACAACGCTTTTTCCGCTATCATCTCTCTCTCCACTGTCTGCACTCTCTCTCGATCTTTCTTTCCCCCTTTGGCACGACTCTTTTTTGCTGATGAGCTCAACCGAGCAACTTCAAGCGTGCCGCCGTTCTCCAGACTCATATCGCAGATGCCTCCGTGGCCTTCCATAGCTCACAACAAGCATCGGTGGCCGCCTTTGGCCACATAACACGAGCTGGTATGTAGATGCTAAACACAGATAGTTGTGATTAAGGTAAATGCCTAATACGACCAACTGTTAGTACTTACAGAAAAAAAGGAACAAAGTTATGCTAGTGGTAACAAAAGAATAAAATTAATGAATAATTATGAAGACGAAACTGAATTATAAAAGTTAAAATACATTGATTTATAGCTTTACAAATAGAGGAATACATAAACATGTTTGTGAACACAAAACGATTAGCCTCATAAATATGCATGCCAAAGCATAAAATTTATTACTGTTTGGTCAGATCATAATTGGCTTGATTAACGGCTAGATACAAATCTTCGTAGACACTATTGAGCGCTTACTCAATTGTCAGGTCAATGTCAAGTGTCAGGTTCTAACACATAGACAAAATATTCGGTATTAATAGTGGTACTATATAGTAAAACAAAGTTCTGATTCCAAGAAGATAATTTTGCAAATTAATTTCGCGTTTGGCACATGACCTTCCAGCATCTGCGAAAACTTATGTTAATTGCATTTATTTCAATATTAATTAATTGTTCTTTAAGGCCTGCACACAAGCGCTGGAGAATATAATTATAACAATATATTAAATAATTTTTGTGTTGGTTGTTTTTTCTGTTTCCTTTCTTTTATGTCTTAGGTGTGATTCGTGACATATGACAAAGTCAAACATGCTAAGGGTAAGTTTTAAATTTGCTTTTACTTAAACTCACATGCAAGTTTAAATGAAGCACTTTAACCCTTTGTGTCTCACAGATGATCGGTTAATTTACTTCTGTTAAACTCTTTTTGCTTTGTAAGCCAATGTTAATATCAAATGCACGTATTTCAAAGTTTTCCACTTGTCAGTTGCGTTTTGTCGGTCGTTTGATCATTTTTAAAGTATACAATTTAAAATATCACAAATAGGAGCTTGTGGCTTTTTCTAAAGTCCTGGTTTTACAGTTGAACATGTACAAGGAACATTCATAATGTATGATTTGCTGGGATAACCACCATTAGGCAGGAAAAATTTATCACTAAATTCCTCGTTTTTATCCTCACAAAGTGTCTTCAGTTTCCTTTTGTAAGAAAAGTGCCAGTACACTGAATACATAATAAGCGAGAATTCAGCCGATAACAGAAAATATTCGAAAAATTTACTTAAAATTGGGGTTTTACTATAGACAAATAATCATATCCAATATTTGCAAGGTTCCTCTTGTTTTTAAAAGTCTAACTTACTTACTTATTTTTAGACTTAACTTTTTTAATATTTGTCGACATAGTTCAAGGCACCTTTGGGGCATATTTATCTTTCAACGACTTCCAATCATAAAGTACATTTCACTGATAGAAGGTTAGCGTCTTTCCTTTCGAAGGCCACTTATCAGTTGCCGATTAAAATTCCATTTTTGGCAGATCTGATAACGGATCAAATTTTTAGAGTTGAAAATTTAGACATTTTTCCACTCTGCAATCTATTGTTTAAAAAAGGATGTTTTCGCCTCGCATATCTTGTGACAATATTTAACTTTGGAAACCAAACTTAATTAAGAACTCAACTGCATTACGAAAACGGGAAAAGTGTTTTTTTTTATTTATTATTTATTTATTTATTTATTGCCAAAAAAATCGTTTCAATTGTTTTATAAAACTCAAAAATGTTTTCAGTTTCAAAAGATGCATAATCAATGTAATCTTCAATTTTCAATTATGCTCACACATGCATGAGTATATTTTTTATCATTAAATTACATACTGTAAACGCAACATATTCGTTAGTCAAAAAACTATTTTAAACGCTTTTATAAGTTCTCCGATCAGCTACTTAAACATACAAATTCCTAACATTTGATAAACGAGGACATGCAACCAACAGTCTCTGTGTCAATGGCAGCGTCTACTGATAAAACCTTCGTTGTTTCTCCGTAAACTTTATTCTCAATTGTATTATTTATAATGTTAAAAAAATTAATTTTTGTGTGTTGTTCTTTGTCATAGGCATTGATCGATATTTATATTATTTTGTAGATGATCCCTTGCATATGTTTCTAATCTTTCATCTACAATTTTTTTGAAGTATATCCACCGGATGTCTAGATCAATCAATATCATTGTACACGTGTGTTCTTATATTTCTCGTAAAAAAAACATGACACTTGCCTAAAAGCTTTACTTCTTTACGCATCAAGAAACAAAAGTGCATCCTTTCCTGATACTATTTGCAGCGGCACAGGGTCGTTTAGCGTTCTTTGCTCCAGTAGACTTATTTCGTTCAATTTCTGCTGCAGCATTGTGACGTCATAGTTTAGGTCTCTTATATTGTCATCGCTTATAGTTTCGTCCAAACGTGGTCAGCCACAACTGAAAGTTCTTAGGTCAATTCATTTCGTCTTTATTTTTTTCCATAGCTTCATTAAAAATGTCATAATTAAACGTCATGATTTCGTGTTTTTTAAAACAACGTAAAATATCTTCTGCCAGGTAATCTTTGTACTTTTGTTGTCTATTCCGTGGTGAATCTTACTCGCAAGTACGCTTGACGTTTTCTCTATTTGTACTGGGTACCTCGTCTCTTCCTTTCCAGCGTTCTTCGGTTATATCAATATCTTCGGCGTGTGCTGGTGGTCACACGGGACTTTCGCACTTTTGTTTCAAGTATGATCTTGAAGAAGTCGCATGACAATCTTAAACTTTTAACCTTATTTGACATCAAGTGGGCCGGTAAGATCTCTGCCGACCTTAATTGAGGAGCTTGAACTCTCCGTTATAATCCTGCACAAAAGAACGAGCCGTGGAAAATTTGGCAGCTATGCCATCGGCGCAAGTGGCTTTTGTTGACTTAAACTTAGATAATGGTCTCTTTACTTCGTCTAGGTTGGGTAGAAGGTATTGTTGGCCTACATCGACGTCATCGAATGATTCAGGCTGTCTGCAACAACTTTAACAAGTGTAATTATAGTAAAAAAAAAGTTTTGAAATGAGCAAATTTGTAACCGGGTTTGCTTTTTTTTTGTTTGCAGAATTCAAATTGTTGTTCCTATATAAACATTTCGAAAGACAGCTTATGTCCACTCCTTATTCAATGTATTTTCGAAATTATTTTTACGACCGTGTACGATGCATTTTCCTCAAATTTTTTACATAGTTTTCTGTTCTCGGAATATTTAGGCATGATTATCTTAATGTTTCAAAAGTAGAGAGTTCAAGTCGAGAGATTTCCACCACATCTTCCATCCAAGCTAGGGAAATGTTCAACATAGGATCTCTTTCTTTCTGGTTAATAGATGAATTCAAGAGTTTTTAACAAAATTTATCGCGGCGAACGTCTTATGTTGCCAAATCGATGTGTGATCGATATTTGTAGACTCTTCCGGACGTCCTCTGCAAGAGCAGTGAAATTCTCATCCTAACGAGCGAGTGGTCTCAGTTTGCACAACACGCTCAGTGAAATGCATAATTGTTTAAAACAACAGGCCGAAAATTGCTCAAACAAACTGTAACAATAATTCCACGTTCTTAAGGTGTGCTCTGTATATATTCCATGTATACTCGTAGGTCGAGGCAAAATGCGTTTTGACGGTAGTTGCGATTTGTCATTCATTGCATCTTAGGTAATAGGGAAAAACACTGAGCACACGGACTACATTGAGTATTTTTTCTTTCTATCTTCTCTCTGAAAATATTTATCAGAAGATTGCTTCCACTTTGTTCTAAACGTCCCTAAACTAGGTTGAGGGCTGAAGAAAGGAGATTTTTTTCAAATGCCTATGTTAACCAAATATGTATCTTTCAATGTTGAGAGGAATAGTGGCTCTCAATTTTTCAAAGCCATTGATAACCAATTAACAAGCTTGCATATTCAATTAAATTCTTTCTAGTACTGGGATTGTTACTGTACCCCGCAAAGACCATTTAAGGGACCGCATGTTACTGCAATTGTTCAGTTTCGTCCATCGCTGAGTCCCCCTTACAGCTTTTGTTCTATAATCATGATGTTCACATGAGTTGAGTCGAAGCCTGATTCTCAATATTTACATACATATACATGGAATGTATTTTCTTAGGCAATCTGAACCTAGATATGATACTGACCTTTAACAATTTTCAAAGAAAAAAATCTAATAAAATTAATGGATTAACAAATTTTATTTAACAAAAAAAACTTGCTTATTTTTAATCAAAGTTATTTCTTAATTGAATACATTAAAAGACTGGCATTTCATTTCTCACTTTCGGTGCTATTGTTGATTCGCATGCTCCTCTGATTTGACAAATATCATAACAAACATTCTGAGATTAACTTATGTATATTCAATTACCTGATGAATATTTCACGTCACTCATTGCCTGAACAGTAAATCATGTCGGTAATCTCCCTGGCGTTCTGACTTTTCATGGGAGTGTTAATAACCCAATAATTCAATTCCATCTTAAATAAAGTCACGACACGCAATAAAACAAGTCCAGAGAAAGCTTATCCCAACATAAAGTAACCATACTCACATCCATGTTTCACATTTATTTGCATAATATCCGTGACTTATAACAGGCAATAATTTAATAACCAACTTAAAAAATGCAACACACGCTCAGCGAAGTACAAACGGATAAGCTCCTCTGAAAACCGTGGAACAATGAACCCATTCACATGTATAGTATATACCGTGTGCCTTGCAGCCTAATATAATCATGAGGACACAATAAAACTCTGCAGCATATTACTGGTTAACACTCCAGGTGAAAGCACGCGACTTCATTACGCTCCACACTATTCGGCATCATGCCACTCGAGAACGTTACACAACCCACTCAAAAACAAGCGGGCTAACACATAAGCTATTCTATAAAAGTGTAAGCCATCCCGGGAATACAAAAGAAGTGAACAAAATAGAAAAATAAAAATCGTGTAACTGTGACAAAACCCGGCAAGGAAGTTGCCCCTTAAATTTTGTCGCTCGACAAGTAGGATAGCGAGTAAAATTTCCGGCAAATTCAGGGAACACTCTCGTCATATCCGATCCCCGATGAAGTCCACCGTCCGGTACGTGACCAGCCTCCTAAATATTTAATCAGAAAGATACACCAAGGGGATGCTCGGAGCAGAACGGCTTCAAAAATAGAGGAGTTACGTATGGACACATTTGGGATGTTGGTCAAAAATAACTTTAAGTTGTAAATGGATGCGGGTCTCTTGCCCGTGTCCAGTTTGTGGTATGAGTGGTTGGTGGGGATAGTGGTGATTTTAGTTGCGGTGCCCAAGTGCATGTGTGGTTGATGTCATGTAAACTAGATGCCAAAAGTAAATAAGAGCTTTAAAAGAGCAATTTCAAAAGTTTTCACAACGAGATTATGCATTCAGCATAATTTTGAAATTCTGATAAAAAAATTAAATTTAAAACATCTCACCTATACGCGTTAAGAATGCATAATGTTGAGTACTAGCCGATTTTCTTTCAATAATGTCCCAAGGATTGTTTGAAATTGAATCAACTTAAATGCTTTCGTATAGTGACAAGAAGAATGCGGCACATGCGTTGTACCAAGCATTGATCTGAAAATTCCAAGAAATTCACAAATACATGTTTCATGATACATAGCATTTTTTGACTATACCATAACGCTTTTCATAACTGAAGTTATTGTGAATTAAAAATTGCTAAAATTTATTTACATCAATTTGCGAAGACATTTTGACATTTGAGGTAACTTGACTGCCCAATCTTCTGGAAGATAAGATAATTTTTCAATTGCATAAACTTCCGGATGAACAATACATCAAGCGACGGCTCGGAGGAATCCGACCCGATATTTTCCGTAAAACGTATTGAGTCCTTTTTATAAGCTCTCCTCCGAAAAAAGAATTATCAAACTAGTAGCAGCCAATTCGCTTAAAAGTATGGCATCAATGATGCAACTGTGTGCCGTTTGGTCATCTCGGAGATCAGTCCCTGTCCGTTTTCGTTGCAGGTTTTCATAGTTCCTCACAAGCGGATTCCGCTAGACCGTAGAGCGACCAAACAAGCAAACGAATTAAATAAATTTTCCATTCGTATAAATGATTATGTCCTAGATATTTCATCTTCATTCCGTTTCGCGGCTGATGCCCAGCTGGTCATTACTCATTATGACTGTTCTCAATTTTGATAAGAAAAAGTTCACAGATTACCAAGTCGGGTGAATTAAACTTCATAACAAGATGAAAAGTTGAATTTAAGAAATAGTTGAAGATGATGAAGAGTTGTATTTATATATACTATACTATTGATTCCAATTTTAACAATTAGAAGTGAGTTAATTTTGCGGGTTTCATTTAAGCATTCATTTTTGGACTGACGTTTTAATCAAGCATTTTCGGTACTTGAAATTTCTTGCATGCTGTGCGATTAAGCGCAGCTCGGCCGTCGATGTAGATAGCGATTTTCCGGCCGGATACCGATTTCATTTCTAGTAGTTCTGCAACCTTGGGTACTGCTAGAATTTCTGCCTGAAATACGCTTCAAGCATCCAGTAGTCTTAAAGAGACTCTAAGGTCTTGGTTTGTGACAAAGATTCCAGAGCCTGTTCTTTCTATTGTCTCAGAGCCATCAGTGTATACTTCAATTTCGTTTTGCTATAATACTACTTTTTTTGAAATTCATTTCTTCCAGGATACGTTATTTCGAACGGCGAATCGAAGTATAATTCAGGAAGAATTTCGTACATTCCCTTTAGTTTGCCAGTAAGAATTTCGTTTGAAATTGTTTCGCCCGTGCTAAATTCTTAATAAATCGAGCGGTGACCTACACTTCTATTTCTACTATTTCTGAAAATAAAAATTATCCTAAGAAATAAAATCATCAAACTTGTGCCGGCTCTGCAGTCTTAATAATAAAAACCAGAGTTTATATCCAAACAAAGACTACATTTTTTTTGCAAATTTGACACTTCGAAAAATTTTAAATATAATCAGCACCAACCATTAATTATTCAGAGATGGCTTATTAATGATGTCTCTGAAGATTTTTTGGTCTATTATTCTTGTGTGAATCCAAGGTATCCAGGGACCCGCTTAAACTCACATACTATACAAATGTAAACATGCATAAGTTTAATTGCTTTAAGGCTAGAACTACCGTCATTTTGACTGGTTCTGCCAAAACCAGTCAAAATGACTGGTCGTTAAAAAAAGCGTACAAATTAATTTTTTTTTTGTATTTATTGAAAAAAAAATATCGAGCAAAAGATATTAAAACATACATATTAATAATAAATAAAAATTGTAGGGCAAAATAATCATAAAATTAAGTTATTCTTAAAGTATTAATAGTTATAACGGGTCGCAAACCCGACAAATATTGTTATTCTTTTTAGTACATTTTCCGCATACATATTTTTTGCATACTACTGTGTCCAAAAAATAAGGTGACATTGTATTTATTTTGAAAATTCTTTATTTATTCTTCCAAATCAATTTCATCCCCTTCAAAGTAATCCCCTCCCGATGCAATGCACTTATGCCAACGGATTTTCCAATCTTTGAAACACTGGTTGTAGTCACTTTCCGGGATTCAGTTCCGTCTTCGCTGCGGCTTGAATCTCCTCTATCGTATCAAAACGGTGTCCCCGGAGCGGTCTTTTGAGCTTGTTGAACAGCCAGAAGTCGCACTGCGCCAGATCAGGTGAATACGGTGGTTGCGGAACGATATGGGTTGAGTTTTTGGCGAAATGATCACGAATTACGAGTGCGGTATGGGATGGTGAATTATCGTGGTGTAAAAACCAAGAATTGTCTTTCCACAATTCCGGCCTTTTTAGGCGGATAGCGTTACGCAAACGACGCATAACGTTCAAACAATATTCCTTGTTGACTGTTTGGCCTGTTGGAAGGAATTCATAAAGCACACCACGATAATCGAAGAAAACAGTCAACATGACCTTGATTTTTGAGCGACTTTGGCGCGGTTTTTTTGGTCTCGGCTCTCCTTTGGCACGATATTCGCCCGATTGATCGGTTGTTTCGGGGTCGATCCAAGTTTCATCGCCAGTTATAATGCGTTTCATGACATCCTGGTAGTCGGAAAGCATTGTTTCACACACTTCAACGTGACGCTTTTTTTCCAAAAAATTCAATGTTTTCGGTACCAGTCGAGATTTGACGCGCTTGAGGCCCAAAGCATCGTTCAAAATGGTATTGTCTGAGCCTTTCGATAAGCCAACTTCATCAGCAAGGTCTCTAATCGTTAATCGATGGTTTTTCAACACCAAATCTTTGATTTGTTGGACGTGAGCTTCATCGGTTGAGGTTGATGGTCGCCCAGAACGCTCTTCGTCTTCGACACGTTCACGGCCGGCTTGGAAATCACTATACCACTTGTAAACATTTTTTTTAGACATAGTCTCATCATCTAAGGCTCTCTGCACCATCCTCAACGTATCCGCAGCAGAAAATTGATTCCGCAAACAAAATTTAATGCAAATTCTTTGCTCAATAAATTTCGACATCGCAAAAAACGAAAAACTCACTTTTAGCAGCTCACAAAACGACGCGTATCTCAAACACTATGAATATATTTTGACATGAAATTTCACATAGATGTCACTGACAGTACTACCAACCTAAAAAGAAAGAAAAATTTCCAAATCCTGCGACGCGCGCAGTTTAAATTCATATAGTATATCACCTTATTTTTTGGACACATTAGTATATCGCAAATAATATTAGTCTTATTATTGTTGCACTACCCAATTTGACACCATTTACGTTTAGAAACTAAGGTCTTTGAAGTTGTAGCTATATCAGCTATTCGAGGTGTAACATTTTTTGAGGCAAGTTCATCTGCCAATTGAAAAAAGAATCTGTCTTCTAGCCCTAAGCATACCTAAATCTAAAATGTTAAAAAAGACTTGCAGTGGCCATCTTCTTGATCCTGATTTTACGCTATACTTTTTTGCCATTTGGTCTGCAACGCCAAACTTAGTTTTGTTATAAAATTCCACAGTTTCAGGCAAGAGCTTTTTACTTTTCTGAACATTGCCGGATTTATGTTTGGAACTCAATATTAAAACTCTTTTCTTCGGCTTACTTTTGTAAATCGTACCCAGATGATTTGTATGGTTTTGATCAAAATGTAGCCATAGTATCCTTCTTTATTTTACAAATATTTGGCAGTTCTCTTTTGTTTCCACGTGTAGTACCAACCAATGTTGTTTTCTTGGCTAGTAATTTAGACGCAAGAGGTACGTTTGTAAAAAAGTTGTCAGTGGTTACGTTTCTTCCTTTCATAGTGAATGGCTCGATAAGTTTGAGTACAACATGTTCACTTAGAGGCTGTGATTTTGCCGTTACTCATCTTTTCCTAAATAAGGAAACCCATCTGCAATATATTTTGTCTCAACATCACATGCTAGCTAGAATTTTATACCAATTTTATCAAGCCTATTTGGCAAATACTGTGTGAGCCTGCATCTCGACTTTGTTAGTAAAAGTTGTTCATCTATTGATATATTTTTGTCCTGGTATGTAGCAATTCTGGCTATTTTCAATAAATCTTTCCCATACTGTTGACACTAAGGCAAACTTATCGCTTCGTAGACGTTGACTTCTTTCACTTTTTTATCAAAGTGAGTCATGGCGTTTGCAAAGAAAGATGGTCCCCATTTTTGGTTCCATAAATATGAAACATTAAAATTTTTCGCTTCATATGCGCCTCGTCCATATAAAACTCCAATAAAAGCTTTCAATGTTTGTTTGGAAAGTATCCATTTTGTACCCAAAACTCGAGAAGCTTCCAGTTCCGTGCAAGATCTGATATGTTCAAGCATATGGTTGTCGATTGGCAAAGAAAATGCACTGCTTACTTCGCCTCTGATAATATCCTGTTGGACCGGAAGCATCTTTGAAGATACTGTGAATTGGTAATCTTCCAGGACCGCCACCTTCTCTTATTTTTTCCCAACATTTTCCGTCAGCTGCAATGTCATTCGCATTATCTTCATCTTCTGAACTTCAAAGCCCTCGAGTACATCTTCTTCTACGGAAATTAAAATTATTTTCAAGTTCAATATCTCCCATGTCGAAAATTTCATGTCCACTACTGGAAACATCGTATTTAGTTTCTTCATCTGCACTTTCACTTTCGTAGTTTTCGTCGTCAGTATCAGAGCATTCCATTCTTATATTGTTGAGTTTTTCCAATGTTTCAGAGATTTTCAATCGTTTTAGAAAAATCGGGTTTAGAAAAATGCACTCGAAATAATCTGTGGCTTATTATAATTTATATATATTTTTTTATTTAGCTGATGTGTGATAAGCTGATCTGCTGGTTTTTGTGCAATTTGCTTATTACACATCCTTTACACAGTAAGAAATTCCCCCAAAAACCCATTTTTACACAAAATACCCTTAATATAACCTTTTTGTTGCCTAAAATAGAATATTTGTACTGTAATGAATGAAAAGTTCCAATGACAATTCTAAAAAACCCATTTGTTGATCTGCAATTGCAGTCAACTTGTCCGCGGTAAGCAAATTGCAAGGTACCAGTCATTTTGACTCAATTGAGTACAATAAAAAAATTTATTCATTATACCATTCCTTGGGTTATTTGTGCAAAAGTCATGATCCTATGATGATCCTATTCCAAAACAAAAAATGTTCAGTACGAAGGAATTTTAAAAATAAACAGCGCTACCAATCATTTTGACTGGCATGGTAGTTCTAGTGTTAATAAATTTAATATTGGAGCAGCTGCATGTTATGCATGCTCGAAATCTCTCTTTAAACTTTTTACTTAAGAATTAGCTTAAGTTTTTCATATTTGTTTATTTCATTTGAAGTTCCAAAATGCAAATTTGTTATCCACTTAGAAGTCATTGATTACTAAACGGTATTCCTAATACGAAGATGTTGTGCTGTGATAAGGGATGAAAATGTATTCTGCAAAGGATGAGAATGGAGGTCGAAATTGCTACTATTTTATTGCATGGCGCTTCCCATTTACCATAACCTTTAAGTATTCAACAATAACAGCCAAAAGAGAAAAAAAAACCGAATCGCTTGGTAAACACTCTCAAGCACAAGGATTCTTGAAAGGGTCGCAAGATATATGTATGGATGTACCTAGGTTTTTATATGAATGTCTATGGCGAATAAATTTTGACTCGGTACTCTGCAATGGCGGGAGCCTGATAATAATGATCTTTTTTAATTTTTTATTTCTCTGCTTTCATACTGGGAGGTAACTTAAAAAGACTGCTAAGATTCTCATCCCCCCGAAGCACTTTAATGCTTAACTCTTGCCAAGAAATAAAATCAAGTTTCACGGACTCACAAGGATAAAGAAACGAGGTGAAAGAAAGTTTATTTATTTTTTTTACGCTTTAAATAATGAAAAAGGAGTCATCCCAATCGCGCCGTTCCCCCCGAGTTCAGTTGCCTCCAAGCTTTTGCTTAATAATGGCTTGCGACGACAGAAGATGCCACACACTTTTACTCCTGTCATGAGATTTGAACTTTCAAAATAAATGCGAAGGAGTCCGCTCGCAAACACACAGACGTGTACATGTAGGTAAGGAATATTTTTCGGGTAAACATTTTCAAGAAGTCATTCGGTTCCTTGGGCCATAGTTCGCTACTCAGTACCCCCCTTGTTTGAAACTTGAAACCGACACAGTTCCTGTGAAAGAAAAAAAAAAGCTAAGGAAAATAAATACACTGATGATGATGATGATTCTAAGGAAGAGAAAGAGAGAGAGAGAAAGAGAGAGTAAAATCTTTGAAACTCCAAGGATATGAAAGTTAGAACTGTAGAAAGGCTTTTCAACTTTAAATTTGGTGCACTTGAGGTGAAGCCAAGCCATTACTTGATTGAAATTTCCTTGTGAAAATTGTGTGCCGCTGCTGCCGTTGGCTGTGCTTAAGCAAACTTCTTAGGTGTTTTTCATACATAATTTTTTTGTTTGCTTCTTCTTCTATCTACTTGTCCCTTTCACCTTTTCCTTGTATCTTTAAGTCACTTCTTTTCTCATGGAGCGGTTCCACATGGATGGCTCTTAGTTGGGTGGGAGGATTGAAATTGATGGCAAGTGTTTGTCGATTTTGTTCTTAAGTCTTGGTGTTCTTCTTCTTGCCAGTGGTATTGATTTTCATCGTCTCTTGCTTGCTGCTTTGATGTGTGGGCTAGAAAACCCTAGAGATTGTCATTCAGACGATTCAATGACCAGGTGATGAATCTCGTAATGGATCAATAAGTTCAACGTGAGACTTTTAACGTTTGATGTCGCTGAGAAAGAGGCAAATTGGAAAGGCACTCCATGTACTTATGTAATAAACTTGAAGTTGACTTCGTACGCTGTCTGAAAATAAAAAATATTTAAAATAACATGGGACGCAAAGTGCAAGGTGTCATTTTTTATGATGATATAAAAATTACAGGCGACGGAAATTGCTCGCATTTGATTACATAAAGAATTAACAAAAATATGTCCACGACATTATTTTGGGATGAAGCACATCATGCTGTTTTATGATTGACAGATAATTGGAATAGATATTATATATATTTTTTTCATTTATTCGACAAACGAAGAACTCGAAAAATGTGCATCAATATATTTTATATGCAAAGGTTTCATATGTTATTTCATACAGAATGGCCTTAAGTCCTCACCCGATCTTCTTTGCTACTTCTTAAAAAAATTTGACATAATGTCAGTTCTTTTTGGGTTTACCTGATTTTTTTTTAAGGTTTCTTCAATTTTTTTTTTAGATGAAACCCTTTTTTTGAACATCGCCACTGGTGAACATTTGGGTCCTTTTTACCAAATTTGCTCTGTTGAGAATTTTGTTGAAAATTGTCTGATCTATTTTCAGATATTCCCGTTTAGAGCTCCCTCTGGCTCTATCCCATAGAAGATATTTTAGTCACCAAATACGACACCGTTATACTTCGAAAGCCCTTCGTCTTTCGGATCACAGCCTGGCAATCGATTATCGACTTAAAGTCGATGACCTCCGCTTTAAGCCTCTTTTAAACGATGAATCCGCATATGTACAAGTTAAATTTGCTCTTATTTATGTTACATACGTATACTTTCCAATTCATTGTTCCCGATCCTATTTAGAGTACTTCATGGATCGCAGTTAAATGCGCCGTTCATTAAACTTCTGGGCTTTTATCAGCAAAAAACTGAACCAGGTACGATTTGACATCATCATTACTATTGAAATGTTTACCATTCAAGGAGTTTTGCAAAGATCGAAATAAAAAGTAATCAGATAGTGTAAGGGCAGGACTATTTGGAGGATGTGGCAAAACATCCCAACCAAGCTCCAATAATTTTTGCTGAGAGATTAAAGATGTGTTTTTTGCCTTGCATTGTCATGATGGAATACAACACCTTTTCGATTTGTCAATTCGGGCCGCTTTTCTTCAACTGCATTTTTCAATGTAGCCATCTGAATTGATCGTTCGGTTGGGCGGGAAAAGTTCAAGGTAGAAAATTCTTTTGTAATCCCAGCAAACTGATAACATAACTTTCTTATGATGAATATCAGCTCTTAATGTTGTTTGAGCTGGTTCACCTGGCTTGCTCCATGATCTTTTCCAATTGACATTGACATGTTAATAACCCATTTTTAATCACCAGTTATGAATCTTTTTAAAAATGGAGCATTTTCATTACGTTTCTTTAACAATTCGCAGATGTTAATGCGTTGTGTAAAATGATTTTCTTTCAGTTCATGAGGAACCCATATATTCGGTTTTCGTAAATAGCAAAGTTGTTTTAAGCGATTCACAACGCATGTATGTGATACATGAATGTTCTCTGCAATCTCACGTGTTGAACTGTGATGATCCGAATCGATTATTGCTTAGATTTGGTCGTCATCAACTTCAACAGGACGATTTTTCACCTTTGAGTGAAAAATCACCTTTGAGTGAAAAATCACCAGAACGAAATTTGGCAAACCAATTTTGGCACTATCGTTCTTTTAAAGCTTCATAACTTTTTTGTAAACTTGCGATGCGTTTTTCCCTTTCCGGAATCAAAAAAGCAAAATATGACGTAAAAGTTCGTTTTGATTTTCCATTTTTCAACAGACGCCAAACAAAAACTACACGACCGATCAAACATTTTTTTTACTGATAGACAGTTAAAGTGCCAACTATCAAATAACAAAATGTATTTGACATTTCGATTACGTCAGCAAACCTAAAAATTCAACTCAAGCCATCTATGAGTGAAATCCGCATTTACTTAGTTGCCAACCCAATATTAAAGTATCGTCAAAGTCGAAGAGATTTGGTCGAACCCAATAGTCTCCGAGGGAAAACGATGGTGTAGATGTTTGAGCGCTTGTCTTTCAATTATTGTTGATCCATGTTTTATCCCAAAATACCATCACCAAATACGGTCACCATTCACAGTTGGAATCATAGTAATGGCGCTATCATAGGAGTTGTCGATCAGTTTGATCAGATTGATGGCTTTGCTGTAGGATACAATTTCATTGGTTTGGCTGTACACTGAGTGCAGGATGAGGAACTAATCCTCCAAAACACAAAAACTGCACTCACTCATATATCAACTTATGACGAATAAAATACTGCGAATTGAAAGAAAAAATAAGTGAAATCGATTTGCCCGTCATTTTTCATAATAACTTTCAAGAGGTTATGAATACTCTTAAAATGCATGTTGCACAAATCGAAAGATTGTGTTTTGGTTTAACATAAAACCATACCACATTCGCTAAACTTCATTTTAATTTCCGGTGAAAATTTTATAACAAAAAGAAGTATAGCTTATCGACCCGTGTTTTAATCACATTTTTTTTTATTGCTACTGTTTTCTCTAATATAATGGGAATTTCGCTTGATATAAGATAATCGTATTTGTAGTGTCCTTTGTTCATCAACTAATTCGACTGCTTTTAGTTCATCTACAACTTACGATCAGTGAAATAGATCCAAGTATCTAGAAACCTAAATCGTCTTCAACTCGCACAATCCTTTATCTTGTTTGGTTAATATAAAAAACAATATTATTCATAGGCCATTTCAACACAAAACAAGTTTTCATTAATATTCTACGAGTATGCGGAGCAAAAGGACGTTATCGATAATTGCATTCATATTTCTACACCCAGACAATAATGTTAACTCCTATCGTCGTACGTGACGACCTTTAATCAGTCAGTGTACTGCTTTGAAACTCAATCATGCAAGACAAAGCAAATAATTAACACCTAGGTCAAATGGTATTCTCAAGAACGGAAGAGAAATCTTGCCAAATGTTGAAAATGAGGTTGAATACAATATTATCCTTGACTTTTCTGCGCTCTAAAGAGCAACCGGCACTTTAGTTGTGATAAGTTTTCAGTTTACTTTTCATTTCCTCCTAAAGTTTGGGAATAGTGTTCGTACGTGTCATATACCCAAAAGATGGGAAAGTACCTTTCGGAGCACATTTAATTGGCGAAACATGCGAGAATGGTTATCCTTGTGGAGTTAACAATTGCTTAAAAAGCTCTTACAAAGTCGTCGGTGCTTAAGTTAAGTGCAGCTGTTCAAACTAAACTAAAGATAACAATCTTGTCATAAAAAGCTAGCGTTCTCTATATTAATTAACATGGTTATTTCAATGGCATATTATAGCACACAGAGAAAGTTTAAAAATTTAACATTTCTGTCGGAAAATTTCTCACTAAGAGATTCAATGTTTAAACAAGCCTTTCGTCCAGTTTTACATTTGTTTTTGTATTTGTATTTATTGAATTCGAATTGCTTTTCACATTATGCGGCAATTTGATTAATGCCATGTTTGGAGAAGCAATTTTTGAAGTAAATAAAAGTACATAATTATAAATAAATAATGTTTACACAAAGAATGAAGATCTACTTAGATCTTCTTTATTTCAAGCTCAAATCTGCCGAAACAATTTGGATATCACTTTGTGCACAATCGTCATCATATATCGCCTCGTTTCGTTTGCTTTAATTAACACCATTTCCTTATAAGAAAAAACTTTGAATAACAATCGCAACAATAAATGCATCACAAAAGCCCAATATTGCCACTCAAACACATTCACCTCAGCCTGCAAGTGTTAATCTGCATCAATGAAATATTCATGTTCACACATTGCTCGAGTATGGCTACCCTCAAAAACAAAAAAAAAATACTCTTCACCCTTGCTCCAAACATGTGAGCAGCTTTCGCTTACAAAAACACTTTATCCTTTCGTCCATTGCTTGCGGAAACACTCGACTTCGAGTGGTTTTGCTAGAGAGTTAACCCTAATACGGATAGGCCCTACGTTTCAGATTTATATTCAAAAACCTTTTGTTTTTTTTCATTATTTGAATACACTGCCTCAAGGATTCTTGAGATTCCAACAATCGACTTACTAATTGGATAATAACGGTATAAATTGTATGCGCTTTGTCACCGTGTTCGTCCGACCACACACATGTGTCGGAGGCATATACGAGTATAACAACATCCTTTGGTTGGCGGTTCTTGTTTATATTCGGCTCCACTCCTGCTCCTTAAACTTGGCACAATAATTGTTTGATTTCAATTATCGCCGCCGCATAGTCTGCATGGCGGAGGAAGAGACTGACAGGAACAGGAAGAGGGCAGTAGCAGGGCAGGCTGACTCATCGACATGGCAAGGAATGGCACAATAGGCAACCGGCAGAATCCTGGTTGGCGGCAATTCATCATTGTAAAAATGGTTTCACATGGTGTGCATATCCTTCGAATGTTGCCACCCCCGCACACAGTTGGTGGGATACACAAAATAAATTAAGACTACTGTGGCATTTCGCAGGATGCATACAACCAGTGGAGAGTCCCTTCATTCTGCCGCCGTTGTGTTTGTTTTTTTTTTCACAGCTATCATCGTTGAGCGCCTGTGCTCGTGGTAAGCAGGTTTTACATGGCTAAGCGAGTGCTCTTGAAGCCGAGGATTTGGCGGAGAGCGTTGAAGTGGCTGTATTACTAATGTGTGAGGAAGCCTTCTAGAATTGTGCAAGTGACTCTTTTCCCCTTTAACTGGTGATGTTTGTGGGTGCTGACAAAGCAGGAATGGTTTCATGGTTTTCACCAAGGTACCGCCGCCGCCGCCGCGGCTGTAAGTGGCTCCATCTAACGACATTTCCATTTGATATTCATCGTTTGGTCCCGGCCTACTATGTGTACATTGCAATTAAAGTGTGCACGCTGGTGTATGTTCTTTTACTTGTGCTTTTGTGCCATTCCGCAAATCTGGGTGCAGAAAACATCCCCATTCCAACTATGTAAGTGGAACGGCGAATCGTTGCCTGACCCTTTGGTATAGGCGATCATATCCCTGTAAATCGAAATCAGAGACAGGGTTGTGGGGAATAGGTTGAATAGGTGCTTTGAAGCAGGATAGGTTGTCTGGCATGTCCCGTGACCTCGCCATTCTGCCACCATAATGTATGGTATTTATGTGGGTAAAAATAGAATTTATGTGGCTTTTGGGAAATTTAGAGGAATAACTGTGGAAGATTTTAATGTCTGTAAAATTGGTAGAGCAACTGGCAATAAAAAATAGGGCGGTTGCTCGTAAATCTTGGTCTTGGTCAAATGCAAAAAAGGCACTATTGAAAACAGTCGGGAAATGTCGAGTAGCAATATAAATCACGGGTGTATCTATTTTTTTTTGTGGCTCTTCTGAGGTAATAGAAGAGCCGAAATCCGACGTCGCGGGTCAGTTCGAACTTAAATACCGTTTACGATTTTGAAGAATTAAATAGTTATTAAGGCTGACAGGCTTTTGGGCTCGTCGCCTTGTGTCACTCGAAAAGCATATTAGAATATCAGTGCACTGTAAATATATGATATTTTGGTGGTTGAGTTGGACAATTCTTTCGTAAATTTAATTAAAACAAGTATTGCACCGAGGAACAATTCCAAAAAAAATAGAAATCGTATACAAAAAATCCTGAAAACAAAGGTGGAATAAAAAATAAATAACAGCTTGTACGTCAGGATCATCACAAGATTGTCCAATATAGATCCTGAAATAGTCTTTTGTACAAATCTGAAAAGAGCAATGACAGCCCGATGAAGACTCCGGATGTAAAATTAACAACACGTAGTCATAGAGAAACGTCTTTAGTAATACGAAATAATAAGGAAAATTTAGTGAATTAAGAAACTTTACTTCAGTTTATGTGGAGAAATTCCGAAACGTTTTGTGGACGGTTGAGTCCAAAATTGTGTTTCACTGTAGCACTAGTTCCAGGCAGTTTCTTAGACGTCCTCTGAACACCAGATACTGATGCGAATGCGATTCATCGCTTACGGTGATATTTTTTGTAAAACGGTGTTGGCCCAATACCAGTATGTCGACATTTGCCAAAGTGTTATGTTACCATACTCCAAACAGTAGTTCTTATGAAATGGGTATCCCAACTCGAGAAACACCAGTCGAAAGGCAAAGGAGTGGTTTCGGGTCGATGGGGTTCATGTTTTAGAGTCTTTGGAGCGCTCCAGTCTCCCTGACTTGAATCTTATAGAGGAATGTAGGGACAATAAAAAAGTACTTGGTATAGTGCACCAGCTTTTGGAGAACTTCATGCATAGGTGTTGTATGGCTATCATTGATAATTGAGGAAATACGACAATGTACCAACATTGAATCACACAGAATCAAATCTTTATTATTTCCACTGTTAAATATAACATTAAAATGTTGCAGTTAAATTTTTTATTCAATAATCGACACTGTAGAATAGCCTTATTCCTTGCAATTAAATAGATTTTTATCTCCCCATCAGGAAATTCTTGTAATCGGTGCAATTTTCGAAATTCAAAATTTTTACATGCCTTCGAGGTCCAAGTAGTTGGATTTCTTTGTTTTTATTAGCGTGCGTGCAATAAGAGGGGTGGCCGCGTGCTTCTATGTGCCTACAGCTGACTGGCTTAACTTTTGGGTCATTGGTCCTATATTTTTGTTTTAAACAGCAGGAGATGCGTAAATTATGTTCTGTAATGCAAGCCATGGACAGACAGCCAGCTTCAACGTAAAGCTCGACAAGATCGAGCTCATGCTTTTTCTGAAATCTTTTTGCAAGTCGAAGTTATTTCTTACAACTAAGACGCAAGGTCACAAACGTTTTAATCCCAGGCCGTGCCAACGGTCGCAACATCTAAGGAAGAGCATGAGAAGCGCGGGATCAAGGATGTTTCGGGATTAAGAAACCGGAATGAGGTTCGAAAATTCTACAAACAGATTACAATAGGCCCCAAACGGATAGTAGAATTGCAGTCAATGCTGAGGACATGGAAGAACCAAAAATGGCATGTTCCCAATCTGGACGAAGTAAAGAAAGCAAAATTTAAGATTATGTCTAAAATAGCCGCTTGAATCTAGCTGCCGAACTTTTCAAAGCGTTGACTTGGTCAGGAGTATGCACTAACTTATCTGCAACACAAGGTCTGTGAAAATTTTGTTTTAGCTTCGTCCACAGAGACGAGATTTATGAAGCCATGTCTAAATTTGGCATCCCTACTAAGTTCGTCCTTTTTTGCAGGGTGGCGATGGAGAGCTCAAACAGCGCCATTAAGATCGGCAAAGACGTCACCGAGATCATGTGATTCCTGAAGAAATCAGACGGAGTTTGGACTGGATCAGCCTCAGAATCTTTAGAACAGGCATATCTGAAGGGAAGATCCACAGAAACGGCTCTTTATGAAGTAGTGCGTACCATTTCTAAAATATAAGGAGTACACACTAGCTACCTTCTTAGACATAGAAGGAGACTTCAATAAGGTTCATACGGACACGATACTTGAATCCGTTATTGGATGGATTGTTATCATGCTAAGAATTCGGTGCTTCAATAAGGTTCATACGGACACGATACTTGAATCCGTTATTGGATGGATTGTTATCATGCTAAGAATTCGGTGCGTTCAAGCAATGCTAGGTAGTAGCAATATAATCAAATTTGCTAACAGTGGTACACTACAGGGCGGTGTTTTCTCTCCGCTTCTCAGGCTTATTGTCATGATCAACATACTAACAAAACTAGACAGAGATGGGGTAAAAGTAGATGGCTACGCGGATGATATTGTATATTATATTGATGTATTTGATGTATAGTACCAGGAAAGTTTCCTGCTGTGATCAATGAGATCATGGTGGGCGCACTGGGTGAAGTTTACACCTGGGCTTCAAAATGCGGTCATGGTATCAACTTAAGCAAAATAGAACTGATGCCTCTTTTTAGCTAGGAGCTGAACGTTGAGCTTTTTACGCCAGCAATAGAACCTTTGGCAAAAAATGGGGTCTCTAATTAAAGTTCATCCTATGGATGTACACAGCGGTGGTTCGCCCGATTCTAATATACGGACCACTAGTATGGTGGCTGGCCCTAAGGTAAAACTACAACGTCATTAAACTAAACAAAGTACAGAGTACAGCATGCATAGGTACCACAGGCGCTCTGAGATCAACTCCAATAGATGCTCTGACAGTAACGCTGCATCTCCTTCCTTTGGACCTACACATTAAAAACACTACATTTCACAGCGCCATCAGACTCAGAGACTCTGGTTGCTGTACTTCAAAACCATATGCTCATAGCACTACACTGGATCTTATACCAAGAGATTTGGTGTCATCACCAACGGTCTATACGGTCCCTCAAATTTATCCATCAAAAAACTATGACATTCTAATCCCAGAAAGATCGAAATGAAATGGTGGGCAGATATGTAAGAATTTTAACTGGACAATTTACAATGACGGCTCTTAGAAGGGCGGCGGAGTCGGTATGGGTGTGTTCTCAGAATCTCTGGACATCATTGAAACCTATACACTGCCGGACTATTTCAGCATTTTCCAAGCAGAACTTTTTGCTATTCGGGAAGCATGTCATCAAATTAAAATACATCCAAATATCCTGCCAAGTCAGAAGATTGCCATATGTGTTGATAGCTGCTATCAAAGCTAATACCTCCTTTACTTCACATTCAAAATTAGTACAGGAATGCCGAGCTGAAATAGCGCTGTTAGAATGTCAGCTTAGAATGTCAGAAATGGTAATTTGAGGGCCGATGAACTTGCTAGGCAGGGATCTGCCCTTCAGCGCTCGCCTGTATGGGAGGTTTTCGTCTCACTACGTGCAGTTAAGGCTATTATATCCTCATACTATCCTCATACCTCTGGCTAAGAAAGCTAAGCACTCTCTGGAAGGACTTAAGTGTTTTCATCATCCCTGTCCTACAATATGGTGCAGAAGCATGGACACTTTCGAATGCGGTTTAAGGCGCCTTAGAAAGAAAAGTGTGATCTGTTGTCCCATCTGCATTGACCGTGAGGGGAGGAGTAGATTCAACAACGAACTGTACAGTACGAGTTGTACCGCGACATCGAATTAGCAAAAAGAATAAAATTCCAATGCTATGCGGACTGTAGTGCCACCTCAAGTTAGCAGTAAAACTAAAATTGTTACTTGTTTTAGTAGAAATGTTGATGTATCAAAAAATAGTATTTCCAAATTGTTGCCCGATCAATTGACATAAAACATTCGTAACTACGTAATTACCAAATTGTTGAACAAGCTTTCACTGTTAAATACACAAATCGTATTTTAAATGATTCAAAAATGCGAAAACAAATAAATTTCTGCGTGGAATATATGTTTAGGGAATGAATGATGATATCATAACCCACATCATAAGTTTGTGAGAAGTCCATGGTATGGGCAAGTCTACTCGCACCCAAACCAATTTTATAAATTTAATTGTGATCAGTCTGAACACAATAGCATTATTTATTGTCTTATTGTATTGACGAAAAAATACGCACGAACGTACGTTTATAAGTCCTTCACTGAAATCCAACTCTGGGGATCTGGAAACGTGGTAATATAAAACAATTTGATTTGAAGAACTTTCATATCATATTTCACTAAGATTAAGGATAAAGCTTATGCTTGCCAAGAAATTAATTTGCAGCTTGCAACTTGCTACTAAGCTGCAAGACTTACAAAATGGATATGAAGTCGATGCTATTACTACCCACTTTAGTACGGCTTTCGACAAAATCTCTCAACGAATCATCTGGCTTAAGCATTCGGCACTCGGTTTACCCCCATCCTTCATTCGCTGGATAAAGTCTTACCTCGAACAACGTCAGTACAGGGTCCGCTTTAGATCCCTTCTATCCACCCCAGCAATTTCTACCTCTTGTATCCCCCAAGGTAGTCATTTAGGACCCATTTTCTTTATTCTAATAATTAACGATGTAGAACACATGTTAATTGACTTTGATCTCTCTATGTAAGCTGATGATATTAGAATCAGCAAACGCATCTCTTCCTCCATAGATCTTATCACTCGGCAGAATGATTTGAATAGGTGTTCCAAAAACTACTTAGAGCTTAACGTTGTAAAATGTAAAGCTATGACTTTCTCCCGAAAACGTAATTTTTGATCTCGTTCTTATGGAAAAAGAGCTCGATTTTCGTTCGCACATTGATAATATTATAAAGAAAGCTAACTCTCCTCTTGGCTTTATTAAACGCTGCGCGAGAGAATTCTCTAATCCGTAAGTCACAAAATCCCTGCACATTACATTTTTCAGACAGTTTCTCGAACATGCTAGCCAAATTTGGTCTCCATCCTATGCAAACCAGTCCTTCAGAGTCGAAGCAGTCCAACGCAGGTTTCTCCGTTTTGCTTTACATAGCATTGCACTGGGCTGATACATATAATTTACCTCCCTACAAGCACCGATTAAAACTAATGAACATGCAATCCCTTAGAAGGCGCTGTGAGGTTGCTGATGTACCCTTTGTATATCAATTTCTCTCTCTCCCAAATGATTTCTATTTATACAAATCCCCGTAATCTCTTTGAACCAATGTGCCGTATGCTCCGCTCTGCTAATATACATCTTGACTTCCACCTTTGCAAATCTTCCCTCAAAAACTATCTTTACACACCAAATATCTCCCCTCCCCCAACTAGATTTAAGCGTTTGCTTGTAAATATTAAGCGTTAAATAAATAAAATAAAATAAATAAATAATTAAAAAAATTATTAAATAAGAATTAAAAAAGAAATACAAGGAAAAATATTAACAGCAAAAGATAAAAATTAAGTAATTGTTCAGAGATAAGGTGTTATAAGAGTGAAAATTAAAAGCACTCGTGTTTTCGGTACTAAGTTCGGCGAAGGGGAATTCCACATCCGGGGAGGCCTGTAGAAAAAAACTTAAATTATTGTAAAAACTATATTTTGTTAAATAGATAGTTAGACTCTCGAGTCTGTATTGCCGAAAGAGCACCCAAGTATTAGCTTTGAAAAAGCAGTGATATGATCACGCCACTTCAAGTTATATATATAGCAAGGTGTGTATATTATTAAATACTACGTGCGGTTTCCTCCTGCTCTTGTAGTCAGGGCAATAGAATATTTTACATCCATACATCAGTATTGGAAGGAGGAGAGCTTTTGCCAATTCCTCTGTATGAAGTGCTGGTAAGCCCAAAGAGCCAAGAGAATATAAAGCGCGGTTAAAGACTTGGAAAAGGTTTCTAGCATAAGTAGGCCACTCTATTGGGCTTTTGTTAAGAGTGAATGGTGAAACGTTAGGATGGTCTCGATTTTTTAGACTGATTGGAAGCATTTTGCCTTATTAGCACTTAAACATAAGTCATGTGCTCAACGATAAGCGTTTTCCAGAGCAATGGAAGTTTTAAATAATTTGCGAACATGTGTAATTAACAATGCTTAATTATTTTGGGAAGCTCAGTGACGTACAATGCGAAAAGCATGGGTCCAAGGATAGATCCCTCGGTACCCCACACTGTTTTTCAATCAACTGTGACCTATTTGTTCTGGCAAACTGTGCGGTTGACTGTCTCAAAAGCTTTTTAGAAATCGAGGAGTATAAGCAATGCGGTGTGGTTACTATTGGTCTTAAACTGGACTGATCTGAGCATAAAAGCTTTTTTTCAGTAAGAAGCCTCTGCAATTGAAACGCAATTAGCTTTTCAACAACCTAAGATAAGTAAGAAAAATAGCTTTTAGTCGGAATTCCACAGTATTTGTGTTACCTGTCTTCGGTGTTGGGCAGATTTAAGCACTTATATATATATGTATAACTATACATTTTATTTAGAAATTTATACAATGGAGGATCTGTGCACAATTCACACACAGATTCCATAACTATATCTTTCTACTGAAAATAAATAAATTTTAATTTAAATAATATTATTTAAATAATATTATTAATATTAATATTTTGCTTAAAAAGGAAATAACGAAAAAAGTTCTGTATTGCAAACACAAGAAGAAATAAAAAAATAATATACGTAAATATATAAATAAATAAATAAAAATGACGAGGAAAAAGTGATGTCGTCAGAATTTGGTTAAAAATGTGCGTTTTATAGGACACTTTAACCCGCAGCATATATCAAGGCCAAAAGCATCCAATTTTATAGACAAAAATTGCTTTCACGATATTCCCCTCGAAAACCAAATTAAAGCTATTGCTATCACTTTTGGTGTTATCCAGGTTAATGTTGGCATGGTCAAGGTTTCTTTTATCAGATTAAGTGAACTCTGTATAAAGTCGATAGCAGTTAATGTAGGTTAAGGATCTTTGGATTTTGCTTACCTGATCCAATCCCTCGCAGTTGCCATAGATTTCTCGCTTGTGCAGATACTTTAAGCTTACGTACAAAGAAGCTTTTGATGCCCACAGTTTTATTATAACTTTATTGCACAGAGAGTGATATATTTTCAGAAACTCAGAAGCACCAAACTTTTTCAATTTTTGAACGCAATAGCGCGATGTTTTATGAGGATTTAATGTGGCAATATATGTATGCCTCCATTTTGCTTTCTGAGGGCTCTTATCATTTCAAATAGCGCAATGTTATAAAAAAAGCAGACTAATTTTTAAACAACCTGACACTAATAGTAACATTTTGCCGACATTCAATTTATTTTAGTACAAAAATTCATCAAGCGAAAAATCATATTTATCGCCAGAGAATGAGCAAGTATGCCATTAGAAGGCACATAACCAACTTTTTTAGTCCTTTTCTCCTCCGGATATAATTAAAATGTTAAACAATTTAATTTTCTCGTAATTTTCATCTTAACCTTTTAATTGCAGCTTTCCGTCGTTTGTTCTTTACTGCTTTCTATTTACCCGCTTTCTTTTTGCAAACTCTATTCTGTTGTTTAGTAAAACCCATTTAAAGACCTAATTCCCATCGTTTATGCTTTTGAGAGGTTTGCATGGTTGTTGTCCTTTTTTTCGTCAGCCTTTACCCTTCAACACCTCGATCGTCATCCAACATCATCATCATCCATACGCCATTGTATATCCTGTTCCAGACTTTTAATTAAATCCTGCATTGATGCCCTCAATATGTGATTCTACCAGCATGCACAGAACTACAAGCAGCAAAATTAAAGGAGAAGAAAAAAACAAGAAGAGCAAGGAAAAAAAAACAATAATCCTGCCACACTAAACCTACTAGTGCCGTTAAGGATAACGAGACAAAGGAGAAACAAATGTGAACAGAAAACTAAGAAGAAAGCACAGAGTCTATGGGAACTTTTGTGCAATTAAATCGTTGAGTTGACTGAAAACCAGGCTGACGCACATAAATCGTTGTTCCACTTGCTCCATAATTTAGCTTCACAGCAGGACTCCACTCCGCTCCTTTCGTCCTTAACGTTTGTTTCGTTCATTCTGTTCGTTTCGTTCATTTCGATCGCCCGTAAGCAGTAACAACGACGACATCAACAGCATTCTCAGTAGCATAGAGCTCTACCTCCATTTCAGTAGTTATCACATCCTGTCCCCCAGTATCCCCCGGAAACTTAAGGCGCACAGAAATTAAACAGAAAAAAATAAAGAAATGGAATAAACGGTATTGCGAGAAAGAAAAATAAAAGAGAGAAAATAACCTTCCACAGCTCCACATCAATCCTTTCGAAGACGGATTTCCCCATGCTGTTTTCCCTCCTTCTGCAACGTCTCCGCCGCCGGCCTTTATCATCGTCGTCAACGTCGTTGCTCTTGTACCATTCACCCAGGACCCACATACTGTGAATGTCGTTCTGTCGTAAAGGACGCAATTGCATTCATTTCCTCCTTCAAAGTCCTTGCCATTATGTATTCAACTCGCATATTAGGAGTCAGCGTTGATATGGAAGACGGAACTGGTTGGGTTTGGGTGGGGGCGTTCCAGGACTTACATGGACTGACTGACTACTGCATTGTACAGCTTGGGGGAGGCAAAAATTCAATGCAATTCGAGTTTATGTGCTTTAATTCCTGGATATAGAATCACTTGGAGGGATGGCAGATGCATTCACACAAACTGCAACTCCTTCACAGTCGAACAGTCGAATACGAGTTCTATGGACGAGAATTAAGACTGCAACACGCCAACAAGGAAGGCGAGCATTATTCTTCTTTCCAAACCAAGAAATATGCATTGGTACATTGGCAATGGAGGAAATCCTTTACGTGATTACGATACAAGTCTACAGATAGCAACTGTAAACAAAACAGTTTTAAATGCTTGGCAATTATGTATGTGACGTCTCGATCCTTCCGCACGGAATGGCATGACGCAGTAAGGGTATGGTGTTACTATAGAGTAAGTTGAAATTGTGCTGATCCCTTATAGTGATTATGTGATTAGTGTTGGGGGATTAATTCAGGTCTTTGTTTATGGTGCGCTCCAAGGACATTCACTTAAATCCGTTCAGCTTTTTACAAACCCCGCTGCAGAGTATTTGTCATTGACCTACATTTGCGATTAAAATTGAAATCATTGAAAGGGAGAGAGCATTTGTATTAAACACAAAAAAAAAACATCATAGGTCGTAGTAACAAAAGAGTTCTTTTTGCTTTGAATAAGAAGATTGTGAATCTGAAATTCATTTCAAATCAGACTAGTACATGAAGAGCGGATGGAAGCGCATTCGAATATTAACTAGAAAGAAACCACTATAAAGGATGACCTCACCTTTGGTGGCGCACACAAGTTGAAAGGAACGTCAACCAACTGAGTGTAGCGATGGATCGATGACAAGTTCCAAGAAAAAAGAATTTGCTTGAAGTAGAAGAGAGAGAAGAAAGTATGTAAACTGAAGCTTTAACCAGTGTCATTACGCGTCTTGACGTTAACCTTTATAAACTAGGAAAACAATCTTATATATAATTGGAAAATAAGTTTTTGTTTAGTATTATTTTACCGTTATAATATTTAGTCGTTGGCTTCCTAAAAAAATCGACAAAAAATTAATACATATGAAATTATTTGCGATGCTTTCTCTTAAGGGGGCATTCTAGTCTAGAGGCATGAATTTCATGTAATTTATGAAGTGTCATAAGAAAAAGGCAATTAATATTTTAAGTGTCCATTTTTTTATCAGTTATTTATTAACATAACAAGAATACAGAAAAAATCAAAAACTAAAAACAAGATGAAAATTTCAAAAATTAGCAGTTGATGAAGTGGGGTCTCAAAAAATTGGCGTGTAACCATACTCACGATTTCAACCGTCCTAGCAATCTAAAACCAAAAAAAAAGAAAGATTTTTATTCTAGAATAATATCGCAATGTCTGGAACTACGGAAATGTTGGAAAGATTTTTTTCACATTGCCTGAAAAAAAAACAATTTTTGTACCACGTTTTTTGACTGTTTCGAATTTTTTGAAAAAAAAATTAATATAAATTTGAATGGAATGGAATGGTACAACCTTAGAAATCGTGGGTATTTTCTTGAAAATGACAGTTTCGAGAAAAATGCGTTTAAAGATTCGCGTAAAGTTTTTCGCAGTATAACTCATGAAATGATATTGTAGACTAACATTTATTCAATATGCCATTCCTGAACCGTAGTAAGTACCAATTGCTAATCCTTGACAAACATCCATCGTACTGCAGAAGATATATATTCCTTCCCTGCCAACACCCAAAAGGCGCATAGCAAATATAATTCTTCGGTTTACTTCAAAGGATTTTTCGACGAATGGACATGATGGTATATATTGTTCACTATCGCAACCGCATTGAAATGCAATTTGAACGCTATCAGTACTGCTTATAAAATATGCATTTTAAGTGACAGTATTACTCATAGAGTAATACCCATCTTGTCACAGTCATCATTTAGCGTGGTGTTAGTTGTTAGTAGACATAAACAAATAAAAGCCTAACACCAAACACAAATACAAAGTTTAACAAATATTAAAAAAAATATATATATATATTGTATTAACAAATGTTAATTATAAAATAAATACAAACAAAAACAAGAGTATTGAAAAAAGACGTAGCATGCACATTAAGAATTGACACGTCCAAAAAGTTTTTGTTTGAGTGCCAGTTTACTGGATACAAAATCGAACATATGACAGTTTGCATTCGCTTCTATTGACATCCGAGTAACAGGTTCGTTGCATCCGTAATTCGTAATTGTCAAAAATGTTTGAGTTTCTAAAATTGAAATACTTTACACTAAAATTGACTTGGTTAAGAAGTGGTGGTGCGTCAATATTACCAGCAATAAATGTAAAAACACAATATCACAAACTTCCCGACGTCGTTGTAATGAATCAAGGCCGATAAGTAAAAAGACGGTCCTTATAAGTTGGAAGACGCAGAATATCAGTCCATGATAAATGCCGAAGTGCGAAACGAACAAATTTGCGTTGAACAGACTCGATACGGTCAATTTGTGTTAAGTAATACGGTGACCACACATTGGATGCATACTCAAGCTGTGGCCTTACAAATGTAGTGTACAGGGTACTCGTGATTAATGGACATGAAAATTCTTTACTCCACCGTTTGATGAAGCCGAGAAGGGTGTTGCTTTTTTTGACTATTTGCTCAATATGAATTGAGAACTCAAGATTTGGAGCGAATTGTACACCTAAGTCCTTTGTCAGTTTTACTTTAGCCAGCGTAGAACCATTTATGGTGTACACAGAGGAGAGAGGATTAAGTCTTCTCGAAAAGGACATGCTAAAACATTTAGATATGTTTAATGATAAGCAATTATTGAAGCACCATCTTACAAAAGAATTAAGGTCATCCTGTAAAGTGCTGCAGTCGGATAGATTGTGGATACACTTAAATATTTTTATATCGTCGGCATAAATTAGAACATTTGAGTTCTTGATCACACTAACAACATCGTTAATGGCTAGAATGAATAAAAGAGGACCAAGGTGGCTACCTAGAGGCAGACCTGAGGTAGCGTTTATTGTTTAAGAGGTCGATCCCCTAAACAAAACTTGATACGTTCTCCCGTCAAGATACGAGCATATCCACTCCACGAAAGATAAAGGGAAACCTAGGGATTTTTAACTTCCCATCAGGAAGTTCTTGTATGGGAAAGCTTATCAAAGGCCTTAGTGAAATCAGTGTACACGCAGTCGACTTGATTTCCTACTTCTAGGGTTTTATTTGTAAATGAAGTAAACTTCAACAAATTTGTTACTTTGATCAGTTAGGAAAGGTTTACAACTAAAATAAACGCTGTCGATAATGATAGCCTCAAAAAGTTTCGGCAAGCAAGATAGCTTAGCTATGGGCCTGTAATTAGTAATATCTCCCCGGAAGCCCTTTTTGTGCACCGGGATTATGAAACCATTTTTCCAAAATTTTGGAAAAACTTTTGGGTTAGTAGAGGCTTGGAATAAAAAAGTCAAAGGAGCTGCAATAGAGCTACAGCAATACTTAAAGATTATTAAAGGTATCCCATCAGGACCGCAGGTGGTGTCAGTTCCAAGGCGAGCAAGATGGTATTCCACGTCACTAGGAGTTATTGATAGTTGACTCATTGAACTAGGGCAAAAGGTCTCTAGGTGAGCGAAATCTTTTGGGTCGGGTATAAAATTATCAGAACCATAGGCGGAACTGAAAAAAGAGGAAAAGAAATTACATATATCATCTGGTTTTTACTTGAGTTATTTAAGTATGAAAGAGTGGAAGGATAACCATCAGATATTCTCTTGCAGTTGATAAATTTCCAAAACAATTTTGGGTCGTTTAGAAGAGATAATCGCATTCTTTCAATATAGTTGCCATAAAGACGACTTGAAAGTGACTGAAATTCCATATGAATGGAAAAGTAGCGATCATGGTCTTTAGAATTATTACTTGAAAGGTACTTTTTCCATGCCTTATTCCGTCTATTACGTAGACTTCGTAATTCATGATTGTACCATAGGACAGTTACTAACGAGCCCATTCTTGTTTGTTTAACGGGAACAGATGAAACGAAGCAGTCGAACATGTTTACATAAAAGTTACCAACCATTTGGTCAGCAGTTCCTTTGAAGAAATGCAATTTTAAAACCTATTCCTCGACAAGACGTTCTCGAAAATTTAATCCTTTTCTTGCATGTAGTACACAAAACTAATGAAGAAATCGCTGAAAAAAAACGTGAAAACTCCATACATAGTAGCCGTAATTATTTTCAATGATCACTTCTTAATTATTTGATTTACTCAATTTTGCTGCTGATGCAGTCTTTAAACTGGTGTCTTCATGTGCCGTGAATCTATTGCCGTAAAATCGCGTTTTTGCTTGTCGATCTGGACGCGTAACCCATTTTATTAAAAAAATATATTTCACCGTATTTTTATTTCACTCACAGCACATATGAACGTCCACGTGGTTTAAAGGTTTGAATTCAACTGTTAGCAGCCAGAGTAAGTGAACACTAAATAAAAAAGATACAAGTCACCTTGGATTCTTTTATTACAATATATACAAAGGACAAAAGGTTTTACTGAGAAATATGGATTCAGGTAGACGGAAAATCCCTTAAGTCTTTTGTTCCATTAGTTCCGGCCGAACCAGTTTGGATGCCGGGTCGGCAAAATACCGAAATCTCCGAAAATAATTTGAATTTTGAAAAATCCTCTTGTAGATATATTCTTGAATAGTTAAACTTTGAAAATATAAAAAAATCGATTTTTTAAAATTTCTAGTCTAGAATACCGTCTGTGACTTAAAACTTGAAATTCAATAAGCCATGCATGTTTTAGAACCCAATATATTTTTGAATACAGTTGGCGGTTTGCGTAAGAAACCGCCTACTATGAGACTAAAACAACGATCTACGAGTAAATTCTTGAATGGAAGAACATTCTACACCCTCAATAGATGCTCACAAATTTTAAACTATCCTCCAATGTTAATCAATCCATGAAGTAGGCTAGGTGGGATATTGAAGAGGAAAGAATGTGTTGCATGTACGTTACACGTACAGTGTGTGACAAAACTAAAGCAATTTTTTTATAAAAGAGCGCAATGTGTTTATGTGAGTTAACAAACACCCTAACTTTATCCCAAACTAACAGCGCAGCATATTCCATCACGTGCGGAGCGAACAAACATCTTCATTCATTCAAACATCGTAAGCTTACACCGCAACATATCCCACAATAGAAACACGTCCCAGATCCATGTTGCTGACTTTGCGTCTGCAGTTTCCCTACCCACACATTTTCCCACATTTTTCCTTCCACTCATATCCGCCATAAAGGTATAGAATTAAGATATGAAAATATTGTCAGTTAGTTCTTAAGTAATTGTAAGATCGAAAGGGTCGAATAAAAATTTTGAATTAAATAAAGAATATTTTTTTTTAAATTCTTTCTTAAGACGAATTTATATTTTGTATAGTACCTTACGACATACGTCGAAAACGTGCCTCTATATTAAACGATTCATCATAAAAACACTTGGAATTATATTTACTAACAAATATCATCATTTTGTTTGCTGGAAAATTAATACATATCCAAAATAATCAAAAAACAAATACACTCCCGAAAAAGTACAAACACATTTGGGTACCGTTATGTCGCATTCCTTTAAAGAATACTTTCTTTTTTCTGTTAACATGAATCATTCCTTTCACTCTTTAGTGTAGCAGAAAGAGTTTAAGTTTGGATATTTTTCTTAAGGACATGGAATAGAACAAAAATATATTTGCTTTAAATATTCCATAGAGAAATCGGTTGTGTCTCGTTTAATTAAACGATATAGTTAAGTAGCAAATGAAACGCACTACTTTTGTATTTAATGTATTGTTTTTTCTTTATTTTTAGTAAACAGTTCATTTAAATGATTTCTGTCTTTTATAATTTTATGTTCGTGCGCTGACTTCGAAAGTTGAAAATGAATTTCTTGTTCTTCTTAAGCCGAGGATAGTTCCCGCTCCAACGTTATCTTTTCCAGAAGATAAATTTGGAGAGAGGACTATGCTTTGTTATGTTTGTCTCTTAAGGCACACTGAGCGTTTAAAGTTAAACAACAAGTGATCGACACTAATTAGTTTAAGTACATTGTACTGACAAAGCAAAGATTAAAATAATAATAAATATATGTATATAAAATAATAATAATATAAATATTACAATTTTGTAATACTTTAGATTTTTTTAGCTTTAGATTTTTAGTATTTAATAGTGGAATAACTTAGTTCGTGTATGTTCAGAGTTCGAGAGGCGTAGCATATGGGGCGGTTATTTTGGCTCAAAACTGCTCCCAGTGCACAATTTGATGCGTCAGTTGTCAAAACAAAGCGTTATTCGAAATCCGGACTTTTGAGGATAGGGTCAGATGTCAAATGCGTTTTCAATTTCAAAAAGATTTGGTGTATTCCAGGTATGAAATGTTTTTTTTTTTTAAATTTTTTTTCAGGTACTTTATCACCTTCGCTTAGTCCTTTACGAACTTCCGGTAGTATCAGGTAATCCCTAGGAATTGTCTTATGCCCCTGATGTTTGTAGGTAACTTCTTTAATTTAACTCTCATCTGACTTTATACCGTTATTTACAATTATATGTCCTGACATTGTTACTTGTATCTTTAAGCTGCAATCATTCAATTTTTGGAACTTTTTTTAAATGAAATGAGATGTTCTTGGAAACTTGTAGAGAATACCATAATGTTGTCAAGATAGACGACACAAATTTTATTTATAAACTCGCTTAAGACACTATAAGAAAGCCTCTGAAAAGTGGTAGGTGGGAATGTAAGTGATTCTTATTATCTGGGTATCTTAAAATCGACAGCAAGTTAAATCGGAGCTCATAACCAAAATCATTAAGAAAATACCAGCTAGAATTCACTTGAACATTATGACTTTTTGAAAAAAAATTTTGATGTCTGGGGCAACTTCTGCTGGTAATAGAAAAATATTTTCTAAGAACAATCTGAAAAAAACGATTTAGCATAGCTCTTCACTCTGCAATTTGTCCTGTATACTGCCTCTAAAAATCCTTTACATTTTTAAGGTCTTATTCATTTTTCTTAAGAAGCGGGTGCTCTTAAATCATGTTCTGAACACTTATGTTTTAAGAAGCTTATTTTTGATTCGTGATTTAATTCCCTCATACAATACACGCCTCTACATAAATTATAAATATGTCAAAAGCACCTGAAATTTTTGGCAAACACCATTTATTTCAAAAAAAATGGTTAAAATTTGGATATTCTTTTGAACCTTAAAGGGGTATTTGAACTTCTAGCGTACCCGACAATTTTTTTCATGTCTGAACACTGGCTTGTCTACTGGTTCAGCTAACGATCGCATTTTCGGTAAATTTAATACCAAATGACATTTGACATTGAATTTTACATTTTACTTAAGATGAGCCGATAACTACGACGCTCAATGGCTCTAAATGACTTCTTTTGTTGCTTCAATTATAACTTTAGAAAAGATTTAGATATTTAAACAATATTTTTTGGTAATAATTGCACTTTATTGACTGTTACATATTCAATTCAATTCAATGCATTTCTATTTCTTAAATTCATTTAACTTAATACATGCCAGACAAACACGCTTAGAGCCAGCTTAGTTAACTTGACTATTCATAACTAACTTACTGGCCCTATGCGGGCGCTCTATGTCTTAACCTTATTTAAAATAACATTTAATACTTAATAACAATAAAATAATTTATACTTACACACTTCCTTAAATTTATGTTCGATATTCGATGTTGTCATACGACATTTGCTCGGCTGCTTCAGGGGGAATAAGGCCGAGCTGGTCTAACTTGAAAAAGAGTCCCTGCCACCATACGGTGTCAAAGGCCTTCTCCAAGTCAATCAGCAAGGCATCCGTGCATTGTTTAGACTCTTGCATATCTTAAGCTTTGATGTACAGAATCACACGAAGCCCCAAAAGTTCATCAATTGGTGAACATTTCGCCTCAAAAAAAAGAGGAAAACGGATTTTAAAGAAGCGAGAACTCACGTCAATAACAGTACATCAGATAGTAAGAGTAAACATTTTTTATTTTGGAAAACAAAAATTTGTAGCACATATATTTATTAACCAAGTTCATACCGGGACTCAAGTTCATACCGGGACTTCACGTGTCTTAAGGATGAGATAAGTTGATATATAAGTAAAAATCTTCGTTTTTAACTAAAATGTTACTTAAACTCGGTGTCTTGAAGTCTCTTATTTTTTTGTCCAAGCTGTTGGCGAAAATCTTCTTGCACTTTTCGTTTTCTTCTTTTTGTTCTTACCCGAAAAATCATCATTGCTTGTGCAGTGGGGAAATTTCCGATATGATAGGTTCAATGCCCGACCGAAACATGATTTTCAGTCGAAACCGAAACCGAACCTTTTTTAGGCAAGTTTTTATTTTTTTTTGTTAATTATTTGCTCGCTCTTCAAGAGGATATTAATATTCTTACAATGCGAGTAGCACAGAGCGAGCGGAAGAATTAGGAGATGAATGAAAGTTATAGACAAGTTGAAAATGAATATGTTAATTGTTATTATCTAAATTTAGTATATTTTTACACATACAGAAAGTTATCTCGTCCGAAGTCACCTGACGAGAAAATAAACAAATTTAAAACTACGGCTCACGGACCGAGAACTCACGGGAAGTTATCCGTGCTAGTCAAACAACAAAATTTGTCTTGGTAAGACTCAATGCAATCTCACCATGCACCAGAGTTGATTTTGATCAATCCTCAATCTTTGGAGTAGATTTCCCTTCTAATAGTTAAAGACTAGATGCTCACAAAAAAATTTTTTCTGATATCGGCCGGCTCCATCACGATAACAACCGATGGGTCAGAACAGAGTAATCTTAGTCTAGAACTCTCCTTCCTTGTTTTACCACGAAAAAAATAAATACATCAAACATTTTGCAACATCACCAGACAAACCTGGAACCACCTTAACAAACAGAGAACCAGAAAGCTACTAAATCTCCTCAATAAATGTCCGGTCAAAGAAATATCAAGACAAATAAAGCTATGTTCCTATTTCTTCATAGCTTTGCCCCAACTTGCTTAAGTAAACCCAAAAGACCTCGCTCAGTTCATTTGAAAAGCAAACTAGTTCTCTCCACCTTCTCCTTCTTAACCGTCCGGGAGGAAAACCTCTCAATACTTACATACTCCCCAATATAGGTAGATTCGTTAATCCACGTAACCCTCACGGTATCACAATGGGTCAAATTGCTGTGTGCCTTGTGGAAGACTGAGTATCGGCGCCGCCGAAGTTTTGGCCGATTTTTTGCCGAAACCGAAACCAATTTTTTGGCCGAATCTGGCCGAAACCGAAACCGAATATTCGGTCGGTCACTAGATAGGTTTAATATATATGCACTTATACAATTCTTTTGTTTCTTTTTTATGCCAAAACCTTGAAGCTTTGCTCTGGCAAAATATTTTTTCAACTAAAAATAAGCTTTGGATTTTCCTTTCAAACGAACTCCTTCTCGAAGAACCGGTTGTGCCTCTTTTATTTTCGATATTTCAAATGATAGCACCGTCTACAGTAATCATCTCCATTTTCTTCTGTAAACACAAAATTATTACTCATACAACTACTTTGCCTCCTCTGCACTGAGTTTAACAAGCTACGTAATTACGAAACATGTAATCGTTCTGAATGCAAAGGACTCTTGGTGCGCACCACCCTCATCACTCACCAAACACACACACATCGTTCATACTCAAAATCTTTTAATTGCAAAAAAAAAATCTTTCACATTTCACTTCTCATCCACACTGCAAAAAGCGGTGCTACCTGCCTTCACCTAGTCACTTATAAATGGAAAAAATGAATCAAATGAATGATGGCGTAATAAGTTTAAGGTTGAGAGGTTGTTTGAATGGTTAATGGCTATACGGGGCGTGCGATGGTAGGAGCGCAAAAAAAATACTAATTAGTCCTCAAATTACATGCACAGCAGCGAAGTACCAGCTACCAGGATATCCTTTGTGCGAGGTAATAAATTTTCCCAAACAAAAATCTAAAAGTAGTGTAACATTGCTGGGTGCACAACACTTCCCCACCTTGAACACTACTTTACATCTGTGGTGCCTAACGATATGGCGCACGTCTTCAGAGAAAATAGAAGAACTTATGAAATCCTTATGTACGTATGATAGAAACAACCATAAAGAACAACGATCATAGAGAAACATACAATTGTGAATTCCGAGCGTCCCCCAACATCTATTTTAATAATAAGAAAACTATGGCAGGAGCATAAATCAGCACAAAACCTTGATGCAAAGTACGTTTGTTGCAGGAAGAGGAGAACAAAAAAACCCCTCTGTGCAGAAATTATAAGAACACATAATCATTCTGGTACTGGTATACGTGGAAAGCATTGGACTTTATGTAGCCTCGATCATACATCCCTGATAAAGTTCCTCTATACATATGTATATGTCATGCCAGTTTGCGGTGTCCTAATGAATTCCTTTGTATTGTAGCCGAGTTTCGTCATCTCTCAGGAAGTTCACGCGTGGTTGAATACATAATTGCATGTTGGAGTAGAGTGTAGCAAATTTGTGACAGCGTGCATGCAGGTAAAAATATGGAGCGCTGGAAAATTAACTGTTTTTACTTCATTCAAATTAAATAAAGACATGCAGGTGCGGATGTAGGACAACTTGTTTTTGTATATCGAATTGTTAATTAAATTGCAATTCATTCATTCATGGTCCGGAATTGGAATCCCTGTTTTCGACAATACGTCAAACCAAATTGCATCCGAGACTCAAAACAATTCCGAAACTTGGTGTAATTGCGACGATTTGAAGTTAAAAAAAAAATTAACTTTCAATATTGCGAATCAATATCTATCGCGGGACAACACTGCAAAAACTTTCAATTTAAAGCGTGATCAGATACCTTGCGGCATGGCTTTATTCGTATCAACATATTAATCAAATATATAGATGCCCCTCTAGCCAAAGCCAAAGCGGCCTATGCCATGAAAAGCAATCTCGATAACTCGATTAACAGGATAAAGGGCTGCCTTTCCCTCTAGGAGCAGGCTTAATGTAAAAGACCCTGTACAAAAAAATAACTTTCGGGTCAAACTTATTCGAAGTCATATTGCAAGAGCAAAACTCTCGGTGTGTTGAGAAAGCGCCAAAGAAGACGGGGAATATTATTCATATCAGCAAATTTATCCTTTTGATCATCGTTGATTTGCCGCTGACTACCATAACTCAAGTTTCTTAAGCGATTAAGGATAGAAGAAGAAGAAGATAGAGCTTGGTTCTCGAACCGTTGGATGAGCGGTTTTAGCTCGGCTGCGAGTTTTATTTTCTTCATATGACATAAAAAAGCCTACACAAAAACGAAAAGAAATAACTTGTGTATGAAAATAAAATTTTACTAAAACGAATGACTGAATAGAACTTAGCAGCCCAAATTAATTGAGCAATTACACTTTCATCAAGTTCACACGCTATTTAAGTGATTAGAACTGAATAGAAACAAAAAATACGGCGGCACATATTTTTCGCTCAAGGTCCCTCCTCGGGCGCCAATAAATAAATGATTAATTGATTTCTCTCTGTCTATTGCAAACTGAAACTAAGAACAATAGCAATAATACAATAGCTCTACAAAAATAACGTGTTCTGAATGACTCTTTGGTGCAGCAATGAGTCATAGCACTTATAAAGAATAATCGTTATGAGCGATATACATATGTATATTCAGTAAAAGTGTTGCAAAAAATTTCCTAATTTCCACTCATCACAGTGACTAAATTCAGTTCTAATTTTCAACAGGAAATACGATCTATTTAAGTTTGTTATATTTAAAAATCGAATTATTACGTAATAAATAATAAGTATCATCATTTAAAGTAAAAACAACAAAACGAAATCAAACAATATTTTCAAAACACTAAGAAAACAGCAAAATTCGAATCCAAATAAAAATTATTAATCGCAGAGCAAGCAGTTAATCACAAGTGCAACGAAAATGTTTTATAAAACCGCAAGGTCCAACATAACTACTTTAATAAAATCCCTTAAATTGAGCTGTTTTAAATATAGCTATACATCTAGCGATCGTCGTCTTGAGATGTATATAAATAGGAAATCAGTATTTTTTTTAAACAATAATTATACATCTAGCGATGATAATTAGTACCATCGACTTAGTAATCGGTAAACTGTTTTGGTCACAGTCATTAAATTGTGTCATTTGACGGCATAAAATGTAGTCTATAAGTTCATTCAGGATATAAGTGTTTGAGCCCCTTCTCGAACTTGAACATATTGTTCTTGTGAACGCTACGCTCTCAAATTCTTAACTCACATTTAACTTTTTATAACCCAGTTCTCTTTGCGCATACTCTGCACTTTACACATTCACCGCCTCCAGTTAGAAACTCTGATCAGAATTTTATTTATTTCTAAATAAAATTTACAAATTATTGTGTTGCCGCACATTTTACAGTTCAGAAATTTTATATGGCCACCTATTACTCCGAAATAAAATTAGTTATCGCAATCGAAATGAGTTATTCTTTTACAATAAAATCTGTTTTAAAGGAAAATTCGAAAAAAACCAAGCATATATAAATATATTGACACATAGATACAAATGACATTTAAATGAAAATGCTATGAGCATGTTTTTTAACAAGTAATTCATATAAGCTTAAAGTTTAATGACTAGAGTTTAAATGTCTTAAGAAAACAAGAAAGTAAAAAAGTAATTATATAAATAACGAAACGAAGAAGTAGCCAAAAGAACCTCGTCCACTTTTAACAAAGGCTTAGTTTATCAATTGCTAACTTAGCAATTAGGTGGCTTGGTAGATAAAGTCTTTGGCTACCTCAAAGTAATAGCTGTCAACTGTAACGTTCTGTGCAAGATGTCGGTGTAAGGAGTCCTTTCTCTTTGACTGTCAAACCCATCTTCGCGACCTCCGACGCTATAATCACAAATGTGCCATTCACATATGTAACTCACAGACATCTGAAATATTGATTTTCTGGTGCCGGCGTGCGAGTTTTGAACATTCCTTGTCTGAATCCTTTTTTGACACCAAAGGATCTCTGTTAGGTCTTTACCTTGATGGAGCAGCGTGTATTCCCCATCGTCATCCTACACAAACGGACGAGTTTGGTAGGGAAGCCAAAGTAAGACATGCAGCGTATAACTTCTCTCTGTAGATGCTGTCATAGGCGGCCTTGAAGTCGATGAAAAAGTTGGTGGGTTTCGATCTGTTGTTCCTGTATTTTTTTAAAGATTTGCCGTATTTGATCTATTGTGGATTTTCATGGCACTGGTATGTACCGACCAGGCTTTGACGAACTGCTTTATGCGTTCACACAACACGGCAGATAGTACGCTAGCTTAGAAAACTGATGGCTCTATGGTTGGTTTCATTTCAGAAAATCTCCTTTTTTGTGGATTGGGCAAACAATGCTTAGGTTCCATTCATGGGGCATGCTTTCCTCGATGAATAACAAGTATAATCCGCAAAAATAAGAATATCGCCAACAAGTATCGCCCATGAACAAAACTTGGATTGGAGAATATCATAGTTCTGCTCAACATACATGCTGGACGTACTGTCCAGTTTCTGAAAGCGTGCTACGCGAGGTGGAAGAAGTAAACGCAAGTTTCAAAATATCAAATAAAAAAAAACCGCTCATGCTGATGACAAAGTTGATCACATGTAAATTTCTTTCGACGATAAATAACATGTCAGAATCCGCCTGGCAAGAACTGTCAAAATCCGTGAACGGAAAGGGCAGCGAGTGATGACGAACCTTCGAGAAAAATTGTTAACTGTGTCTTTCGGACTACCCAGTCAATTGAAGTGTTTGCAAGGCTGAACTATTAAAAAAATTCTTGCATAAAAAGCTATTGACATCACAACCCAATCGGAATGATTGCTGCGCAGTAATTTTTTCTGAGCAATAAAAATAATGAAGAAATCAGTAAGTGAATTAATTTTAATCGATACAATTTCAAAATCACAACATAAGCATTAAATCTTTAAATGTGTAAAGTCTATAAAGACCTTACGGATTTGTAGCAATAGCAGTTCGAATGACAAAAAATATTGCGTCCGTCGCAAAGGAAAACAATCACATCAATTCAATTACAATCAGGCTCAAACGATTCAAAATCCAAATTCTATTTTTATTGGTCAGCAATAACAATAACAACCTTTTTTCAGTTCCACTTCATGTCCAAACCAAATTGAACAAAAAATAAACAAACAATCCAACCAACTAAACCAAGAGGGCAGGACAAAAAAAAAAACATGAATTCCGATTTCTATTACTCCATTCCAGAGCAATTTCATTTCATTTCGAAATATTTTCGGTTAAAAAATGTAGCACCATCTTCAACCCGCTCACATTGTCTAGCAGCACTTGGCCTTTATGTGGTCTCACGCATGCGAGACCAAGCAAGTTCAATATATTATCAATCTATGGTTGGAGGAGCAAGAAAAAATCAGGATGCCAGCTCATGTCACCATCACTTGAATGTTTAGAGCCAAGATTGAAAATTGTTGTTGTCCTATTTTGCTGTTGAGGACGTTTTGTGTTTTTTTTTTTTTTTGTAATCTTAAACCCGTCGGTGATGTCAAGTTGATAATTTTTCACCCAACTCTGCACATCCAAATAAATGTGAAAAGTCGGGTTCGCTCTCATCTAAGACACCAGTGCAGAACAACTCTGAGGAGTATCTTACTGACATTCATTCCGGCCACTGAGCAAAACCATAGCAAAATGGGACAGGCATGCTGTTGACCTCGGGTTTGTCGCCTTTACGACCCGCTCTTTGACTTAGGGTAGCATTGAATATTTCATGGGCACTACCAATGGAAATGAGAGACGATGATTTGAAAACTTTCCAGAGCAACCACACCATTCCCAGTCCCATTCTCAAGGAAGTGTTCCGGTTTTGTTTCGCTACGAAGCTGAACGATATATACCAGCATGCTTCGCGTATAGTGGGAGGGGGCTCGAGCAAAAGAACGAATGTTTGAAATCAAATATTAAAAGGGTTAGCTTCGGTTTTCGGGGCAGGATATTGGCTTCATTTTGAATTTCAATTCAGTATGAAATCGTGGTATGTGAAATACAAACGGTTCGAAACCAACGAAGAAGGCAGAAGGGGTAAGGTTAACCAAAATCTTTATAAATAAATTAAGTTTCTGGGTAAATATCGGAGTGCGTCTAAGTGAGCGGAATTATGAAGATCCTACGCTTCGCTTGTTTCCTCAAGTCGCCTTTGGGACTATGGGTGTATTCAAGGTTACAAAATGTTAAAGGGGAATCATATAAGAAAATACTCGAAGGGACTTTAAAGCCGACGTGACTGAATTGAGATTCAACATTTGGCTGCACTTGTTTAGCAAAAATGAGTCAGCGGGATTCCGAATGAGTTTTAATAATTCAAACAGAAATGAAGCGGCAAATCTAAGCGGTTGAACTATAATTTTATGCTCATCTTTTTTGGGGTTGATTTCTTGTAGGTGCAGCTCTGCGCACATATACGAAAGTGTATGAACTATTTATTGGAACATTTTTTTATGAGTTAAAGTAAGGGTAATACTCTTAAGTATGTAAAATATGTGTCCTCATAATAGAAAAAAAATATTGATGTGCTGCGATTTGTCGTGCCCACTCCATCATCTTGCCGTGTGAATGTTTAAAAAAAATATAAACTTAAACAAATGTAGATATTTACGAATTTGAAATAAACATATGAAAGCGGCATTCCTTGCGGGGCAATGACGTTCGGTTTTCATTTATCAAACAAAAAAAAATGCGGCCAAGTGCGAGTTTGACTATCACACGAATTTAAGATTTTTCATAGAATGACACATATTTAAGAATACGTATCTTTATTTTGGCATTTGTTTAACATAAAAATTGAGTTAACTTTGAAATAAATTGTTCATGCATATACAATATTTTCATTGCACACTTTAATTTAGTTCGGAGTTCACTTAATAATTGAAAACCTTTTTTATATTAGTGAATTCTGTGAACTAGCTGTTAACAAATGTGGTAATATCAGGTAATTATTATTTCTAAGTAAATACGGTTGGACATCACTTATATATTGCACATAGTTTCTTAAATAATTTTGTAGAAGATTTTTCTTGATTTTATATATAAATACAAGACACTCATTACAATTCTTTGTTTTACAGACACCCACTTTAGTGAATTCAACATAAAATTTACGGAAACTTATCTATTGTATTGTAGAATACAATGCATAGTCTTATTTTGCAAAAATTGAAGTCTTTGTATTATACTATCACTACATAGAAATAGAATTGTCGAACAGTATTCAAAATGTGGCTTAGTAACAACATTAAACATATTTATTGCACGTAAAGTTGAAACATCTTTTCTTATTCGTCTAAAAAATACTACTTTCTTAGCTATTTTTTTTTACAAATGTAGTTTATATGTTTTCCAAAATTAAGTTTGTTGCCAATAATAATCCCTAGGTGTTTCATTACGTCCACTTTCTCTACAGCTTCGTCATTTATCCTCGGCCTTATATCCTCTCCTTGTCTTTCATTCTTTATCATACGTTTGGTTTTAGTTACATTTAGTTTGAGTCTATTTTGTTTGAGCCAATTATCAACAAATAACAAATCCTCTTGCATTTTGGTGTGACATTTATTTATATTCTCCTCAGCAAAGTATGATATAACACCGCATCGTCTACAAACAATGCAAGTTGGCAATATTTTAAAACATTTTGCATAACGCTTATGAAAATAAATGACAAAAACGTTCCCAGAATCGATCCTTGTGGCACGCCAAATGGAACTTCCTTAGATTCAGAAAATATTCCGTTCACTTTGACTGCTTGCGTTCTTTTTTCTAAATATTACCTAAACCATCTCAACTCACTGTCCTTTATATGGTGTATATTGTTCTAATTTTTTTAAAAGTAATGATCGGTCTATTGTCTGAAATGATCGTTTTAAGTAAAGAAAAACGCGAAACACGCTTCTTTTAAGCGATTTGTTCTTTCCAGCTGGTCAAAACAAGGTTAATCGCGCTTCCTGAATCCCGACTGAATATGTGTTAATAAGTTTTTACTGTCAAAAAATTCATTTAATTGACCGAAAATTATTTTTTTAACATTTTTTCACACAAAGATTACGAATTAACACGACGAAACTCTTCACATTTTTTTTTTAATTTGGTGGTTTTTCAATTAGTGTAATGACGGTTTCTTTCCATGTTTTTGGAAATATGGCGGTTTCGAAAGTCTTGATTGATGTATGTATTTATTATATTCGAAATAAATGTCACAAAAATAGGAGTTACCGCACATTTTAGAATTCAGAGATACAATACTACAATTCTCTTAATGTTATAGAAAAAAATTAAATGAAACTATAAAAACCATTTTAGAAAGAAAAATTCGTGAAAAACCTTCGCAAATACTTGTTTATTGTTTTAAGCAAACCAGAATAAACACAATGAAAGTTTTTCAGATATATTTTGGGACACATAAATTCAAAGTCAGTTTGGTTTTTCATGTCTTTGAGTACACTTTCAACGTCTTTTATTGTTACATGTTTAAATTTAAAAGTAGAATTAGATTCATTAAAGAAGTTCACAAATGGGACACACTGAATCGAATTATTTATTTGCGCGATACTGTCAATAAAAAAATGATTAAATCAATCTGCGATTTCCTTATTCTCCATGCAATTTTCACCGTCACTGAAAATACTGGTTATTATATTCTGTTTCTTAGATCTTAACACATATTGTTTTAAGTTTTGCCACATATTTTTTTGATTTCTTGAATTTTCAATTTTTCATTTAATGAATTTGCTTTTACTTCGTTTTATTTCTGTTTGCACGTTTTTGTTCTCATCTTATACTCAGTTCAGTCGATCTCTAAGTTACTCAATGTTGCTTTTTTATAACTTATAATTTTGTCACTTTTCAATTTATTTAGGGATTGATCCAATCATTCATTGGTTACATTTCTTTTGAATCGTCTGATTGTAAACTTTTTAACTGTCTCAGTTACTCCTTCTCTAAGTATTTAGTTATTTTCCATGTTTTTTATTTGACTATTTCGTAGAGCATTCTTAAATTGACTGCTTCTTGTTTTTATTTCATTCACCCACTTCCCGTTTTCTGTTTTTTCTCTTGTCATATTGTTGATTAGATTTAAAGTTATGGTTTGATGGTCGCTTATTGCTAACTCACTCTCCACACATATTTCAACGTTTCTCATGTTTGTTATAACGTAGTCAATTGCAATTCGAGGCTCCTGGTTGGCTAATTTATCAACTGTTTCCATTGGTTGTTTTTAATTATTTGATCCAACTGAACTGGATTCAGTTCTTTCCTTATATACAAAATCACACCACCCGTGTGACTAGATATGCTGTTACACCTTTCCATTTCATAATTCGGTATCAATATTTCATTGTCGAAGACATCCTCTGTAACATGTGTTTCTGACAATACGATTTAATCATATTCCTCCTTCACTAGCAGAGATTAAATCTCCCTAAAGTTATTTTTTAATCCTTCAACATTTAAAGAAATGATACCAATATTTTTTGGTTGCTAGTACGCTATACGATTTCTTTGGATCTCTAGCTTTTTAAAATATACTTCACATTTATAGCTCCGACAATCATGGTCTGTGTCAAGACTTAATTCTAGGTTTTTGTTGGCTATCACACTATTATTTCACTTAAAGTATATTTTGTCACAGCTCCTTATATCATTTAGCACAGACAGTACTATTTTGGCAATCCTCGGCTTTCTGGCTATATCTCCAACATTTAAAACACATTTTTGTTGGCACGTAATCGTAAATAAGGCATCTATCCCAAACAATGTTCAGTCTTCCTCTCTCAAGTATTTTTCTAAATTCGTTCTAATGCATTTCCACTATAGCTTATTATATTGTTATTGGTCACACTAAACGACCTCAAACCAACGTCGTTATCTATATTATTTTGTTTCTTAATTGCTATCTTTGAGTCTTCATTTTCCCAATGATTCCTCAGTCCACATACCATAACACAAGGTTTTTTTAGCTTAGGAACAGAAACCACATATTAACCTCCGTATTTTACTTTAGCTTCGAGTTCAATGACCTGTCTCGATTCCTTATCCTCACAGTTTATCACAACAATACCATCCCGTTTTTCACTACACCACTTACTTTTACTGCTAGCGATGCAGGATTTATTTTGTTTTTTATGTCATTTTTAGTCTTTGTATTACCTTTGGTTTTATATAACTGAAGGTTCATTTCTAACAACTTCTGCGTATGAGCCTTCATAGTTTTTAATTCCAACTTTCTTGAATTCATTGATAACTTCTTACCTCCCTTCGCCCAGTTGTCGCACTCCAATTAACATTTTTTCTATATTTTCATTTTGTTTCACCATTTCATGTTTTACACTGCCCTTGTTTAAAGCAGCATTTTTTTGATTCCGAATATCTTCCCATTCCTTTTACATTTTATTATAGCTTTGTTTAAATTCCATGCCCATTTTACCGTTTTCTGTTTTAAACTTCCATAAAATCAAACATTTTCCTTATCGGCCCCTATTTGAGAACCTCTGGATAAGAACAAAACGCAGAAATTCTCGTCATCCTGTAAGCTATAATCACAAACTTAAAATCTAAAATTTCAAGTCTGTAGATCGTTTAGTTTCGAAGTTAAGCGAAAGCAAAATTTCGCATTTATGACACTCACTAACTCATGATCATCAGAATAGAACTAGTACTTCCCATAAACTCAGAGAGCTGAAATTTGGTACAGAGTTAGGATTTAATGGCCACATAAAGGGAAAACTATAAAAACTAGGATAATCGAAGATCTGGAGTACCTGGTGACCCTGATCAGAAAACACAAGAGCCCAGCCAAACTATTAGAGATCGACATACCGCCTTTACAAAAAATATTCAACTTGGTAGGCCAATTCATTTGATGTCAAAAATCGAAGGTCTGAAATATCTGATGAAGAACCCTCAGCTGGTCTCAGCTGTATCAGAGATATGGTAATGGCCCCTTCTAGAACTGGTACACAAAAAATCGACTGTCATTGCAAAAAACCAGCGTAGTGGGACACATCTTCTAATCTAATTTAATCTAGCCTATAGCGTCCCACTGCTGGGCGAATGCCTCCTCTTCTGCTTTTAATACGCATATAAATAAAATTAAAGGAAAACTCTGGATAAGACTCGACTGGCTTTTATACTTATACTTACAAGTTTACAAGAAGAAATAGTCGAACGAGGGTCGATAGGCGTTGCACAAAAAGTGAGGTGGGACCCGGAAGACCAAACAAAGCCTAAGCAATTGGTATTAGAATTCGCTTATAATTTGCTTAACGATTTATTGCCTATTAAGTCAAAATTTGGGATCATACCCCGGGCATACGTGTACAGAGAACAATTCCCAATCTGTGTGGCGTATGCCCTAACATTTCACAAGAGCCAAGGTCTAAGTCTAAAAAATGCCCTCATGGATAAGCACCTCCATATTCCTTTGTGGTCAAGCCTATGTGGCGCTTTCACGAGTAACCAATCTTCATGGGGTGCACCTCATAAATGTTGCTTCAAGAGTATAAAAGCTCAAGCTTCCGCAATCACCGAATTCAACCGGCTAAGGCGTAAATACCGCGCCGATCTTTCAGAAATTAAACCACCTAATAGAATAAATAATGAACGCGAATGGGCAATAAGAAAAACTGTTGCTACTGTACAAAAATCAGAACCGGAAAAAAAGAAAAGAAAGATTTTTAATAATGAAAAAACTACTCCTAAAAAGAAAAAAACTGTGTCAAATAAGAAAGTCTAATAAAATAAATCAATATGCCCACGTTTCTACGAAAAGAAGTGAAATTCCACCAAAAATATTCTTTAAAAAACTAGACAAGTCTCGATGGAGCTGCTTGTTTGTCTCTAAAAAGTAATGAAATCTAGACAAAGTCGTGCCAAGTCTAAGGTTCCTTACTGCGATTTCTGTATTATTATAGTTAATGTTGTGTGGCTTGGCCGTTGAAGGGTACACAAGGTACAAAACCAGGTGCTCCATGACACCATTGCACCAATCTGTCGTCAGAACCGCTACCCATTGACGATGGAAAATTGGCACTTGGAAAACGTTGATTCAATAACCAGTCAATTGTAGGCTTGATAAAGATGCGTATTTCAATAATACTTCTGTATAGGCGAGCCTGAAAGAGTATAAACAATTTTTTTCAGTACAGACGGACTTCTAATCATTTATAGAAGTCCGTCTGTACGTCTTTTTTATGTTAGATCGGTGGTCGATTTGACGCTTCAAAAAGATGAGAGCAGAGGTCAGCATTGTCAATGCTGAATGCATGTGTTGCACAATCAACAACAGCCTAAAATGATTACCAATTACCAATATCAGTATGGGCTATTATCTCGCTTAACAAACATTGGTAGTTACATAGATTTAACATTACTTGTAGACAATATTGACTTATACCCACTAACGTATAAAGAATGTTCTACGGCCAAGTCACACAACATTAACTAGAATAATAAAGAAATCGCAGTAAAGAACCTAAGTTTATCTCTTCCTCATTTTGTCGTAAAGAGTTTTAAATCCTGTCTTATACTCATTCAAATACCCCTTATTAATTTTCATGCATTCCTGCATATCATGCAATACCTCGTCTAGGTTATGAATGTATTGTATGCAATAGTCGCAGACGAATCTTACCATTTTTTTTTTAACCCAGCACATTTACGCTGTACTGAACCAATGCACTACATTTCGTTGCAATATGATATTGCTTCGTACAAACTCCTTGGCAATTCAAGCCAGATTCACCTCTTATCGCATTTTTGCAATGCTTGCATTGATCAGCCATTTTTTTTCACCCAATTATCCTCCCAAGTGAGCTCATCTATAGCCCGCTTAAGGAATCGGGCCATGCAATCCTTGACTAAGCCTCTTACGAAATTTAAAGAATTGTCAAAACCGTAGTCTTATAAAAAATTTTACTTTAGAGTTTTTTTGCTCACAGTTCAGATTATGCACCTCGTAAAGGGTTTTTCAACAGGGACGCTACAAAAGTAGAGTGACGGCAAGAGCAAACGACGCCATATTTCTTGCCCCCCTTTTTGCATTTCTCTTCAGTAAGGTTTGCCCTTTCACGATGGAAAGATATACGAGCCAACAACGAGTCGAAATTATTAAAATTTACCACCGGAGTCAGTGGCCTCAACGTTTAGAGTGCTACGTCCAATTTATGATCGTCATAATCGTCCTAGCAGATCAACAATTGAGCGTCTAGTAGAAAAAATTGAATCCACAGGCACAGTACAAAATGTTCCCGTGCCAGTGAGACAAAGAAGTGCCCGTAGTCCCGAGAATATTACTGCCGCTGAGGCTTCAGTTGCAGAAAGCCCAAATGTGTCTCTCAAACGTCGTTCTCAAGCAAATGGTCTATGCAAATAAGCCAGCGACGATTGATGAACTTCGTACGAATATCGTTCGTGAAATTGCAGCAGTATCGGCCAATTTTTGCTTGAAAACCGTCGAAAATTGGGTTCAGCGTCTGGACTTCTGCAAGCGTGCCCGTGGTGCCCATGCAAAAGAAATTGAGTTCCATACATAATGGCATCAAACATACCTTCACAGGAATAAAGAATTCAATTGATATCCAAAACCGTTTTTACTATTTGTTGCTATAGCCATTCTGAGAAAGTTATCATTTTACATCCTGATGGAGTCATTCTATATCAAGAGACCGACATTTCACTCCTCACGATGTGGGCCTTAGTTGAAGTGGAACGGACAGCTCCTGTGATGGAAAAGCAAATCATTCTAAACATGTCGTCCAGTTACTGGTTGACACAAATTCTTATGATTAACCACCTGACAAATGGTCGCAACAATTGAAGTGTAAAGCTAGATGTTGGGTAATAGTAGATGTATTAAAGCAGCATTTCCAACAGCTGCCTTAAGAAGAGAACACGCATCCAGTGAATACAAAAACCATCCCCCCTCCTAGATTGGAAGAGGTTAACTCAGCTATCAAAAAGCTGCTTTTTAAGCATGGTTGCAATACCTTGGTAGGGTGCATGCACTAAATTATCAGCAAAGTATGGGTGGATGCAGCCATGCCCGATGACTGGCCTATTGGCTTTATATGCGCCATCTTCAAGAAAGGCGACCTTATGCCTTGTAAGAACTATCGTGGCATATCCCTGTTTAATGTCGCATATAAGATCCTATCAATTGTACTGTGTTAAAGTCTGATCGACCAAATATTCAAACCCAGGAAAAAACCAACGAATTTCTGTGCTAGACTCACCATGTCTTCATCGGCTTCAAAGTTGAATATTATACGAATCATCGTCCTGAGCTCTGCAAAAGTTCGATCCTGACAGCTCTGCTTTTTTTTTTTTTTTTTTAAATGCATTTTTATTTAATTCAATTCATGATAACTTATATGCTAGACATAAAAATGCTTAAACTAGCGTTAATAACTATTTACAATTTACTTACTGGCCCTATGCGGGCGCTCTAAACTAAACCGAATGATTAGACTATGTCTTTCGACGATACTAACTTAATATTTTAAATATATTTAATTTACATTATAAGTGAATTGTCAACCAAGAAAAAACTTTAACCTAAAACTTGGAATATGAACATTTTTAAGATTAACTTAAAACTACCTTAAAACATACAAAAAAAAAAACCTAAAAATAACTTATTCTAGATACATAACAAATATGTACATTTTTTTTTTGTTTTTGTGCTGTGCCATAAATTTTATTAGTTTTTTTTTTTTTTTTTTTTTTTTTTTTTTTCTTAATTATTATATCTTATTACTAACCTAAACCTATCTTAAGAACTACCATATGTTAAAAAACTAAGTAAGCCGGCCAGGCATTATGAGAAAATATTTTAAGACATAAATAATGACATTAAATGACAAAGGAGACAACAACTAACCATTCTCTTCCTCCTTTAACCACCAAAATTGTTGGCGCTGTCTACTAACGTCTTCCTTGTCCCGGACTGATACCGCCCTACTGAACCGGAGATTCTCCTCAGAGCTTTGAACGACATCTCCATTGTAGACAAGTCGCCTGTCAACACTCTTTCGGGCGACATGGAAAATTAACGGAACCGCATTTCTATCCTGAATCAGGCCGTTAAGGTCAAAATAGAGGAAAGCCTCAGGTGGAGTAAAGCCGTTAAGGCGAACTGTCTCGTGGTACATGAAGTTGGGGTAGTAAGCCCCGAAGATCAGGTTATTGATTGAGTTCATTGCTCTTGCAACGTGTCTCCGAGTAAGTTTAATAATGAAATTATCCACTCGGATTATATTGGCCCCGTTGTACAGGACCTCATTAGAATAGAATTTTTTGTACTGAGACTCTGGAGTTCTATATAAATGGAGACAAGCCCTAAGACATCGTCTCTCGAAAACTCGAATCTTTTCCATCAGGCTTGCTCCCACGTTGAACCACACGGGACATCCATATGCAAGCATAGGCCGAATGAGGGCCGTGTAGCAGATCACCTTTACCCTGGCATCGAGTTGGCTGCTGTGAAACAGTCTCTTTGTCATGGCATAGGCCGCTTTGGCTCTGGCTAGAGCAGCATCTATATGTTTGTTAAAATATAGATACTGATCTAGCCAGACCCCAATGTATCTGACTGCACTTCGACTCGCCAGTGGCTGCCCGTTTTGTCCAACGATAGAGAACTTTCGCCAATTCTTTCTGGTATCCCATGAGGCCCCAGACAGCGGCGTCCTAAACAAAATGGATTCGCACTTTTGGAAATTCATCTTCAACTTCCAATCGTCGCAATATCTCTTAATCTTATCGAAGTCACGCTGTAACAGACTTACAATTCCCTCAATCTTAGGACCTGATCTGTACGCGATTAAGTCATCTGCGTATGCTATAGCGTGGTGAAGAGAGCCTACAAGATCGCTCGTGAAAATAGTGAATAAAATCGGCGAATTAACTACACCCTGTTGTAGACCGTTGTTGATTTCAAAGTTTCCAGCAGAAGTTACATTGCCATTCTTCACAATAAACGTTCTACCGTTGAGCATATTAAAGAGTATGTACAGTAGTGGTTTGCTTATGCCCAGCTGATCTAACTTGAAAAAGAGCCCCTGCAACCATACGGTGTCAAAGGCCTTTTCCAAGTCGATCAGCACCGCACCCGTGCATTGTTTCTTGCCTTTGTTCCATTGGATATCCGATACCAGTTTAGACGCGGCATGTAAGCAATCATGCCCCGCTCTAAAACCGAATTGATTATCCGGAATAATATTTTTGTCCTCAACCCACTTGGTCAGGGCTCTATTTATCACTTTTTCAAACACTTTGCTGATGTTGGGAAGGAGACTTATCGACCGGAGATTTGCCGGATTGGATGTGTCTTTATTCCGTTTAGGAATTGGTTGTACCACCGCTGTCTTCCAATGAGCTGGGTAATGTGCATTATTCAGCAAATTGTTAAACAGGATGGTATAAATGTTAACCGCTTCTAGAGGAAGGTGTTTAAGAACAATGTTTGGTATTTCGTCGATTCCCACAGATTTCTTACTTCTTAGTGAACCGAAGATAACCAGGAGATCTTCCTTTGATATAAATGGGGGATATGCCCTTTCATCGGCGATGACATCATTTGCCAAATTTTCATCACTGAACATGGTAAAACCAGTGTTCTCCGATCGCCAGTTCTCAATATCATTTTGTAGGTCGGAGTTGTGTACGAGGACGCGATCTTCCAAGACATGGTTCGGGCGAATGCTAACATTTACCTTATACACATCTTGAAAGGTCGCACCTATTACTTCAACTTTCTCCTGAGGATCTTCGATCACAAAAAAGTTGTCATCTTCGATTGCTTCTACTGGATCTATGCCTGCTGTTGTAAGTATTTGTTCGTTGTTGTTAGTTCGGGGGAGCTTAAGACACGGAAGTTCGTTCTGGTTTTTTCTTCGAAAAAATTTATTAATTTTCGGGAACATACTAGGATTATTAGCTTTAACAGCCCGAATTTTAGTATTCCAATGCTCACTAATTGCAGCTCGGTAGTTTTGCTTAATTAACTGCTGTAGATTTTTAAGCTCGGACTTCAGTGTCCTAACTTCCGAGTCTTGTGGGTCAGTGAAGCGTCTGTACAATAGTTTAAGTCTCGTTAGTAATCTACTCTTTTGTCGGTGAAGTGCGTCTATCGTTGCATTGCGGTACATATTATTATTGTCAGTTAGTTCGTATTTCGAAATTGTTCTGTCCATAGTTCGTTTAATGGTATCGTCCATCTTTTTCAGAAAATCGTCGATCTCCTCGTTCGGCAGATTTCTATTGGGGTCTGGGTTGAGCAAGTTCGAGGAGAGGGCTCTGGTTAATGTTCGAGAGAAGTGCGTCCAACGCGTCCTATTATAGTTGTAAGAATACGTTTGAACGTAATCCTCTAATTCTGCAATCTCGTCTGGAATAGTAATTTCGGCACTAAGTCCGCAATGGTCACTGTCGTACACAAATGTTTTTAAACAGTTTATCGTTTGTCGGTCCACGTCAGTCAGTTGTAACCGTTCGTCAAAAAGCAACAGATCCAGGTAGGAGCCTGATCTTGGATAAGACGGGCTATCAGTTGCCTTCAAATCTAATTTATACTCAACATTGTTTTGACCCCACCAATTGAACAGTAGGTTCCCTCTAGTATTTGGTGAATGATTTCTCCAATTGCTATGCTTGGCGTTCAAATCTCCGGCCATGAGGAAATAATTCTCCTCCGACCCCAGCCGTAAGTATTGAAATAGTGTCTCGAGCTCTGAAATAAAAGCAGTTTGTTCAGTAGCTTCAGTTGCATAGGCTGCGATCACGTACATCCTCTTCCCGCTACGGAGGGGGATGAATATGATGCATGCCTCAAGCACCTGGAACCTACGCACTTCACCACTGTACACAATCTTATAACGCATGTTTTTATTAATGAAAATAGCGACCCCACCTGCTCGATCTGAGTTAGGTCGGTCCCTTCTTATTATATTATATTTACTGTGCCACAGTTTATGCTTTTGAGAGAGCTTAGTTTCGCTAACCAAAAGAAAATCGGGGCTTCGGTCTTCTAACAACTTGAAAAGTGCGCCTCTTCGCTCGATTTTTATTAGTGAATTCACATTCACCGAAAGGATCTTTAAGGGTCTCCCCGCCAGCGTACACATTACGACTGGAGGCGCGTTAGGCTCGGCAAAAGCGAGTAGATACGATCCACCCGTGTCGCCTGATCTTGTATCTGCTGTTGTAGCTGGCTAATTTGTCCCTGGATCGAGAGCAAAATAGCCAGCAGATCAGCTTCAGCCTCAGGTGCTCGAGGCGTTGGGGCCTTTGGAACCTCCTTTGGCAATTGCTGTACCGTATTCCCTTGGCCTGCCGCCATTTGCGCGTAGGTCACATGGGGAGAAACGGCTGGTGTTTGAGTACGAACGGACGGACGTTTCACCTCGACCTTTTTCTGCCGAGCCATGTTTATTTTTTTTATGAATTGGTATTTAGGACAACCCCGATAACTTGCGGTGTGTCCAGTATTCCCACATAACGTACATTTGAGATCACTTTTATTGGAAACATTTTCTCTACCAAGCGGACATTCCTCCGCTTTGTGGTTCATTGCACACTTAACGCACCGATACTGCATTTCACAGTTCGACGCGGCGTGCCCGAACCTCTGGCATCGAACGCATTGTAAAATGCTATCGTACCTCTTTACTTTTTCCCATTTTACGCACTGGTAGTCTAGGACATTGATACTCCTAAGACTATCCAACTTGCTTTCGGGACTTAGCTGTACAAGAAAGAATGGTAGTTTCCTATTTTCCCTTTTGGCCTTTGGTGTGGAAAATGGCTTAACTGCCACAAATTGAAGATCCTCGCTAGCCTTTGCTTTAAGCTCAAGTAAAATCTCTTGTGGATCAGAGGACGGTTCCAGGCCACGTAAGAGCATGGTCTGCAGCCTTTCCCCCTTAGGGGTAAAGGAGAAGAATTCTGTCGTCGTCTCCTTTAATAAATTTTTAACAATATTATAATGCTCTAAAGTGGAGCAGAGAATTGAATGCCTGTCTTGATTGATACGTTTAACAATAAAATGATTGCCAATGGCCGACTTACATAGCATAATGGTGTCCTTCAGGTCAATTTTATATGTGAAAATAGGTGGTATCTTCGCCTTCTTTGTCGTCTGTGGCTGTTGTTGTGTTTGTGTTTGTTGCTGCTGCTGTTTATTTTTTTGCTGCACTTTCTGCTGTTGCTGTATCTGCTGCTTATGTTGTAGCTGCTTCTTTTCTAGAGGTATGTTATGTTGTTGTTGCTCCTTCGTTTTTGGCAACTGATCTTTCTGGTTTGAATTCTGCATTTGCTTTTGTTGGGGAGCATTTAGCTCCTTTGTTGTCAGGCGCTCTCTTTGTCTGCGAGCCACCTGTTTGGCTTTAATTGCAAGCAACATTTGACGTAATTTATTGATGTTGCTGCTTATTTCATTTATTTCCTCGTCTTCGTCTTCCGATTCGGAGGCTGCAAGTGAAGCAAAGGAGTTGCTGTCTCCCGTATATCTACCTTCCCCACCGTCGGAGACGTATGGAAATTCGTCACCAACAACTGTATCGTGACTTTTAGTTCCGACTGTTGTTTCTTGTCCTGCTGCTGAGATATTTTTTACTGATGTCGTTGGCGCCCGATCCCCCCCTTCAGCCGGCAGCTTTTCAGCTGAAATCGATAGAGACGGGCGCTTTACAGTATTCTGAGATGGTTTCATCGACCTCCTACGTTTGCTTGTTTCACTCACTGCTTGTGAGTGGCCTGATGTTGCGGTTGTTGTTGTTGTTTTGTCCGCTGCTCCCATAGGTTGGAGCGCGGACCGGTTTTCTTCGCTCATATCGAGCTCCTGATGATATTTAATTTATTTTCAATTATTTGAAAATAAAAAAAGAACTGCCTCCACCAGGATTCGAACTTGGGGTCCGTCGCGCAATGATCGGGCACGCTGCCACCGGGCCAAACTCCTACTTAAAATTTGGGTGTCTTAATAAAAACAAAACAATTAACTATGCTCTCTGTGAAGCTGAAAAACACTTCTTTCGCCACTGACTGTCGATAATCGACTGACAGCTCTGCTGTGTGGAGACGAGTGCTGGACGGCAAGCAGGAAGGCAGAGCAGATTTTGAACACTCTTGAAAGGAATATTCTTCTTCGAATATTTGGTCCAGAATGCGAGGAAGGCGAATTGAGTCGAAGATATAACCGCGAACTCTATGAGCTGTATCAAAATATGGATGTGGTCCAAAAAGCCAAATACAACGACTTCACTAGCTCAGCCACATCGAACAAATTAACAATAATGCTGAAGCAAACAGGATTCTATATTCACAGCCCCCAGGCTCGAGATGACAAAGAAGACCGAATCTCCATTTTAAGTATCAAGTTTCCGTGCCCCAGGCATACACTCACCACGGATCGGGAGCCCGTAAAGTAATTAAGTATGAAGCCAATTTATTCAACTTGACTTCGGGCTGTGTATTTAATTTTGGGAGCTTAAGCAAAAGAGCTACAGTCGATCTTTGTAAGGAATAATGAGCAACCATTTTGAGAGGCAAGATTCAGCACAAAAATCAAAGTTATTGTAATTTCCTTAAAAAGTGCGCCTTGTGCTGAAACAATTTATCGAATTATGCTGGGTGCAATGAAATACTCATTACGAGCAAGCGTCGAAACTTCTACTCAGCAATCTTCTCAACTGTTGGTGATACCTTAGTGTTCATTGCAAAAAATCTCTCACATAACTTAAATACAACCTCTAAATCAACTATAAGGCACCAAAATGGTTACATGAATAAACAAAAATGCGAAATATGGGGTACCCAAAAACAATAAACTATAGCTTCTAAAAGCTCATTGGAGCATACCTTTTTTGAAAATGACGAAGATGTTGCGGTTAGTGTGGACGGTATCAATAGCGCGGAATTATTGAACATTCTTTAAGCCAAGATGTGGAGAACAAGCCTCGTTTCCTCGTGGAAATTTGTGGGGGTTGAAATAATTCGCGTTTTTCGTATTCCAACTACGCAGTGTAGTCAAAGTGTTTTGATTGTTTAGAATTGAAGGCGTATGCAAATAAGCCAAGATTTTCACCACAGTTTCAGGCCAAAACGCGGGAAGAAGCGAGAGTTATCGAGAAATGCTCTGGAAAGAAACTGGAAAGAAAATGTATTATTCGGTTAATTAATGCAAATTTGAACGGAACCAGGTAGCAGAAGACAACAAATTTTGGGAAACCATACAAATATATTATTTTAATCATCTCTTAAATCACAAGTATATTTTCTCATATTTGAATGTATAAATTTCTTGTAGGTTCAATCGCGATAAGATTTGATATAAATCAACTCGTTTTATTCGTAGTTATATTTCACTGGGCGGCTTCTTTGCGGGTGTGTCATTTATTACCAGTTTACGCCCGCAAAGTGTACACCAAAAACCAAAACCGGAGCTGAGACTGAGATCAGACCCGCGAATAAAAATAATTATGCAAAATTTGAATAAATATAAGTAATCGGATCTATGCACGCATTATTCTGGTTATTGAAAATTCCCCTAAATATCAAATTATCAACGTTCAGCATATTATCATATGTTGACAGGTGAAGTCTACGCCTAATGTGCCTCTAAGCACTTGACACATAATGGAAGCGAGCGGTTATCATATGCAAATGATACCATATCAACAAAACGTGTTGCTCATAAACCATTTATGACCAAGTCCGATTGATCTTAGGCTCACTGCAGATGAATGAATTATTTTGTTCAATCTTAATTTTATCTCGGGAAACGCGTGTATGTTAATTTATGCAAAATCAATGAATGGCCAAATTATAACTTTTATCTGAAGCAAAAAGTTGGTCAATAATGTCGGTGGAGAATCGCGATGTCTCGCCCAGATTTCAATTTAATTATTTTGTTTCCCAGTTGATGTAATTTCTTTGAGACGACTTAGAAAAAAAAAATACTAAATGTGACTCATATGGCCATGAACAAGTTCTCAAATGGGTTCGATTTCGGAATTTAAAATATTTCCCCAGTGTTGGATTGCATTAATTACTTTAAAAATGATGTCTGTTTGTGTGTCGATACGTAAACAAATCGTCACCTCAGTATTGGAGTGATCTAAACGACAAAAACCTAGTTTTAAGAAAATGACGTTTGAAGTTTGAATGCTGGAAAAACAAAAGCAACTAAAGACAAAATATATTAATATAGCGGCCGAAGGGCCATTCTTATATTCCGTTTTTTGTTTAAATTGGGCTTTAAGTTTTTTTTTTTCATATCGTTATTTAAAAATAAGGAAATCGCATTTAGGTAGTGACCGACCGAACATTCGGCCAGATTCGGCCAAAAAATTGGTTTCGGCCACAGTTTCGGTTTCGGCAAAAAATCGGCCAAGACTTCGGCGGCGCCGAAGCTCAGTCTTCCACAAGGCACACAGCAAATTGACCCATTCTGATACCGCGAGAGTTATGTGGATTAACATATCTACCTATATTGGGAAGTAAGTGAGTATTTAAAGGTTTTCCTCCCGGACGGTGAAGAAGAAGAAGGTGGAAAGAACTAGTTTGCCTTTCAAATGAACTGTGAGAGGTCTTTTGGGTTTACTTAAGCAAGTTGGGGCAAAGCTATGAAGAAATGGGCACATAGATTTCTATGACTTGATATTGCTATGACTGGACATTCATTGAGGAGATTTAGTAGCTTTCTGGCTCTCTGTTTGTTAATGAGGTTCCAGGTTTGACCGCAGCTAGTGGTATGTCAATATATTGTGAGGTGCATCTGGGAGGGTGCATGGCCAGTTCCACACTTCCAGATTGCACTTTACCACCACCTGTGCTCGAGAGCGTTGAACATTCTATGGGACAAATATACTTTCGCACTCGCACAGTCGCAAGAGTATTGAAAGATTTAGACATACACAAATCCGCTGGTCCAGATGGTATTTCCCCTATAGTTCTGAAGAGGTGTTCTTCCACGCTGGCAAAACCACTGCGTAAGCTTTTTCATCTTTCCTACTCTTCAGGTCTCTTTCCGAGCAGATGGAAAACTGCATTTGTCTAGCCTGTCCATAAAAAATGCGTTTCTTCTTCTCCCTCCAATTACAGACCCATAGCACTTACGTCCCTTCTTTCTAAGGTCATGGAAACGCTGATTAATCGTCAGCTTATGAAATATCTTGAATCACAAAAACTTCTTAATGACCGGCAGTACGGTTTTCGTAGCAACAGGTCCACTGGCGATTTGATGACTTGTCTCACTGAAAAGTGCAACCAATCTATACATAACTTCGGTGAAACAAAGATAGTTGCACTCGATATTTCAAAGGCATTTGACAGAGACTGGCATCCGGCTCTTTTGTCGAAAATGCGTGCATATGGGATCGGTGAGTCTCTTCTTCGATGGATTAGAAACTACCTTTCGAATCGTACAATACAAGTTGTATTGGACGGTTTAAAGTCTGAAATTCACCATATAAATGCTGGTGTTCCCCAAGGCTCAGTTTTGTCTCCGACCCTCTTTTTAATTTTCATTAACGATCTCTTGTCTATCACATCTTATCCAATATATTCCTTCGCAGATGACAGTACCCTCAGTTTCTCATATGCGTTTAATGATTCACGCCCCTGCTCTTCGGACGTGGACATCGAACGACAACGTATGCTTAACTCATTAAATTCTGGTATTGACAGCATAACCAAATGGGGACAAGCAAATAGAGTAGAATTTAATGCTTCCAAAACCCAATGCTGTCTTATGTCATTAAAGCGAAACCCTAACACCCAGCCATTGTCCATGAATGGCATTTGCGTCGAAGAAACCGAAAAGCTTTCATTGCTCGGTCTGTGCGTCAATTCTAACCTACGTTGGAATGACCACATATTCGATATAGCCAAGAATGCAGCGAAATGTTTAGGTTTTCTAAACCGATGCAAAAAGTTTTTTACCCCTTCTGATTTAGCCATAATTTATAAGGCTTTTATTCGGCCTAAAATGGAGTACAACGCTCACATCTGGGCAGGTGCACCCAAGACCACCTTGCAACTCCTAGATAGGATTCAAAAGCGAGCGATAAAACAACATATCGAAAGCAATTCACTCGTTGGAACACCGTCGAAATGTGTCTTGCTTGAGTTTGTTTTATCGCTATTTCTACCACCAATGCTCCGTCGAAACAGCTAATTGCATTCCGCCACTCCAGAAATTCACTCGCAACACCCGTACATCATCGATGCTCATCAGTTTACCCTAAAGCTTACTTTCGGGCGTACTGTGAAATATAGAAATTCTTTTATAGGCCGCACAATGCGCATGTGGAATGCGTTACCTCGCTCTTTTTTTCCTTTGCACTGCAACCTACAACAATTTAAAACCAATGTGCACTCGTACCTCCTTTCTCTCCCTTCCACTTCTGCTCGTGCTGTGTAAAAAACCACTTTAAGGGTACTTCAAATCCCTTGAGCATCTGAGCACTATATAAAAAAAAAAAAAATTGTACCTTCTAGAGTTCTAGACTAAGATTCTGACCCATCGGTTGTTATCGTGATGGAGCCGGCCGTTTCGGAAAATTTGTTTTTGAGAGTATACAGTTTTTAACTATTGGAAGGGAAATCCACCCCAAAGATTGAGGACTGATCAAAATCAGTCCTGGTGCATGGAGAGATTGCATTGAGTCTTACCAACCAACGGTTAACTTCGCGTGAGTTCTTGGTCCGTGAGCCGTATTTTTAAATTTATTTATTTTCTCGTCAGGTGACTTCGGACGAGATAGCTTTCTGTATTTGTAAAAATATCCCAAACTTATATAATAACAATTAAAATACATAATCATTTTCATTCATCTTCTAATTCTTCCGCTCGCTCTGTGCTACACGCATTATAAGAGCATTAATATCCTCTTGAAGAGCGAGCAAATAATTAAAAAAAAAATTATAAAAAAGGTTCGGTTTCGGCCGAAAATAAGACCGAGGCCGAATGTTCCGTTACGGTTTCGGCTGAAAATCATGTTTCGTTCGAACACTACATATATGGCATCATTTTGATTTCAAACTGTTCGGATTTGTTTGGTATGTGCCACTTTTTGACCAGCCTACATGCCATTTAAACACTGAACGCGATTGCGCAAAATGGATGCATATGTTTTTTAAACAGGTGATGTCTCTTGTTTTCGTTGTTTTTTTTATTAAAGAAATAAAAGCAAGTTAACATTTGAAAGGAAAATTACTCTTAATAATAAAAAATTCAACTCGTTTAAGCTTTTCCTACATTTTTTTTATGCATTTTTATTATACCAAATTCATGATATTTTATATTCTAAACATAAAAATGCTTAAACTAGCCTTAATTACTATTTACAATTAACTTACTATGCGCGCTCTAAACTAAGCCGAATAATTAAACTATGTCTTTCGACGATAATAACTTAAAATCTCCACAAAAGAGGAAATGTTGAATTGATTTACAGTAGAATCCAAAAACTTAAAGATAAATTCATGAACCGCTGAGTATTCGCCGATAATGTTTTGGTTAATCAATTATCTGTCTAAAATCACTTATTAAATTTATATTTATTAATATATAGTTCAACTGTGATTATATTCAATTTAATCATTTATTTGTTAATTAATTAATTAATTTATTTATTTTTTATTTATTTATGTATTTATATATTTATTTATTCATCTATTTATCTATTTACTTATTTATTTATTTATTTATTTATATATTTATTTATTTATTTATTTATTTATTTATTTATTTATTTATTTATTTATTTATTTATTTATTTATTTATTCACTTGCTTATTTATTTATTCATCTAATTGATTTTTCCGTACACTTTCTTGTTCGTTCACGTATTTATTTATTATTTGTTGATTAATTTGATCATATTAATCTCTCACCTGTTTAATATATATAATTACATTTATATATATAAACTTTTGTATATTTACATATTTATATTTGCATATTTATGTAACTTTTATTAACTGTCATATATTTATTTATTTTCTTTTTCCTATTTTGAATGTTTTAAATTGAAGGTTTTTGTGGTAAGTTTCCTTCAGAAGAGTTCTTTTTATTTGACTAATATTATTGTATAGAAACTAAATTGTTTTTCAGTAGAAAGATATAGAAACTTAAATATCAAATCTCTGTATGTAAAATGTGTGGTAACATACCAATTTGTAAATTTTTTACCAAATAAAAATAAATAAAAAAATCAATTGGCACCCAAGAAAATCTGTAAAATTTGGAATAAGAAAATTTCTAAATAACTTACAACTAACTACAAATATCTTAAAATAACCTAGAAAATAACTAAATCTAGATACATAACTAATATGTAAATTTTTTTTTGTGCTGTGCTAAAATTATATTATTTATTTTGTTTTTTTTTTTTTTTGGTTTTTTCTTAAAATATGTCTTATTAGTAACCTAAACTATCCTAATGACTGTGTTAAAAACTAAGTAAGCCGGCCAGGCATCACGAAACACTATTATAAGACACAAATAATGACGTCTAATGACAAACGAGACAACTACTAAGCATTCTCTTCCTCCTTTAGCCACCAGATTTGTTGGTGCTGTCTACTAACGTCTTTCATGTCCCGGACTGATACCGCCCTACTGAACCGGAGATTCTCCTCAGAGCTGCGTGCGACCTGTCCATTGTAGGCAAGTCGCATGTTAACACTCTTTCGGGTAACATTCAAAATTGATGTTCGTCGTCTTAGTGTCAAAAACTCACCTTTTGTATTGTGCTTATGTACCACTTTAACATTGAAAATCACTAAGCACTGTTGTTGATTGTGACACTTTTGGCACATACAAAATCACTTACGTGTGATTTTGTATATCTCGATGTCGTATCCATTTAAGAATCGAATTGACTTAAATACGAAACAACAAAAACTGCACATAAAGCATTTGCGAAAACAATAATTATTGTATTGACTCATAATGTTTCACTTATACACTCAAGGCATTTTAAATGCTTAAAACTTCGTCTCGCAATTTTGTTACAATGAAGCATTTAAATTTTAAATACTGAAAAGAAATCATGCATATAAAGCACTATTAAACAAAAATTTTATGTAAAAATCATTTCAGCACTGAACTACGTGTTTGCAAATAAGGCATACCTGAGTTCCATTGTACGTATGAGGCATTTAAAAAATTTAAAAGAATTTGCATAAAAAAATATGACATTAACATACAAATGCTTATGTGGCAGATCAATACTAAGCATTTCTTACCAAAAGTGCGTATATGTCATTTTTAAAACTTAAATCTTTTGAAATAATGGAGATAGGAGAGATTTCATTACATCAATCGAAAGATCTTCTCTAGATTCTTCACTAAGAAACCATTCCAACTCAAAAACGGCAAAAATGCATTTATGTCAATCTAATACTGAGGTGACGAAATGCGTACGTTCATGCGGAATTTTTCGACGTATAATTTATACTAATCGTTTAAGTTCTGCGTAAACGCATAATATGGACCTGAAGAGGTTTATATTAAATTGGATTTAATGGTTTAAATTATATAGCAACAAGTAGACAATAGTTAATAGTGCTATTAATGTCAAAGTTTCCGCACATCCATAACATTTTGTCAGAAAAATCATTATAAACCTCTTTTACCTTTTTTCGTAATTGAAATTAAAATTTAATGGAAATAGTGTAAAACTGAATTGGAACTCTTTGTTAATAACTTTCCAAAAAGATCTTCAAAAGTTTATCATTCCATGTTGGACGTTTGTCATTCTCAGAATAGCTCTTTTCATTGGAGGTCTGATGATTGTGTCTTCTGATCCACGTTACGTCGACAAAGCTTATCAGAATATTTTGGATAATTATCTTGAATTAAGATGAATTATATTGTCCAAAACTAATACATACGTAAATTACCTTTTAATATATTTCTAAAAGTTCACGAATAATCCTTAAATTTGCAGTTTAGTTTGTGATTATGTCTGCAATGCTTCAACACTCAACAGGCTAACTCAGCAAGAAGTTTGTGAATAAAAATGACGTCGAGCCGGTTAATTCAGCTACGAAATCGAACGTTTTCTAGATCCACATTTGTATTAGCACTACTCAACGTACATGCTGGAGTACAAATGTGCTGAAAACGAGGAACGTGGGGGTCTAAGAAGTGATTGCAAATTCTTTACAGAATCAGGAGCACACGTGGCATTTCATTATTTTCATTTTTGTAAATTATCAAGTTATATAACACATTCACCCCTATCGTTCAATCCGACAGATCTGAGATTCACATCAATCATTCGATACGCGTCCACTTTTAGTCTAATCATTCAATCCCCAGGAAGCGTTGTTCTAAGGTCTCTGATTTTTACAAAATCTACTATTCTGTCAAATTCCAAATTTAACAAATGCTGAGATAAACAAAACAGAATTCAATTTAATAAAAAATGAATTTAATTGCCATGCTCATATTATGGAGCTATCAGAGGCCAAGCTATATACTATAATAAACTTTATTCTAGTTCATAATTATCCTTCAATTATGGATTGGAAGTTTTGATTAAGGACCTTCGTCCGACCAACAAACAACAACATATTCCGTGTCTCCAAAACATCAATTAGCTGCATGCCTTAGATGTCAATGATGTCAACTTTTGGTTAAGGCTTGACCAAACTATTAGACATATTTAAAACATCCACCACCAGTAGGCTTAAACTCCTTGTTGGAAATCATTTTATTTTAAGTAGAATTTATGATCCTCCCAAACCTGAAATTTTGAATGCATTTTATATAAATCGCAAGAACATTTATATATTACCTTTTTCCATTCTAAGCTTTTCAGCTTCGTACGAAGAACTTCCTAGAACTCCTTTTCCTTCTGCGGCGGTTGTTTCGTCATAACTTTTACGATGTCCGGGTAATTTTTCACTTGGCCAATCAATTCTTTAAACTGATTCCTGTTTAAATTTCATACACCTAAGTAATTTCTCCGATTTGTCAAAGAAAGGACAATCATTTTAAAATAAGTTTTCCAACAACACAAGCACGGAACTAATGAATTTATTGCGGATCCCCTCGTTTTGAACGATCACGTGAAAATTCATTCACAATTAAATAAAGCCAAAGTTGAAATTTCGATGCATCGTTCCCCACGGGTGATTATAAAATCACACGCTGCGGCGAAATGTTTTAAAAAATATATGTGAGCATGATGTTAATCTATTCTAGGTATCAAAAATTGTAACCTATCATATTTGAACAAGCACACACATTTTTGTCATATTTAACATTCACCGGGGCTTTTGACATGTCTCACAATTCCTACATTGACGCTCAGTTTTTGATGAAAACAAAAGCATCTGATGTCAAGAGAATGTTGTCGCATATTTTAAGCACGTGATGGATAGAAATTGATTTATTCCTCTATATAATATTAACTAGCATTAGCCGACTTAATAAGTAGGTCGCGTTCGAATAATTAATGCAAGTAGAGCAAAATTAAATCTCTTGGATTTATTACTCTGTGACTCTTTGATGTGGATATGCAAATAGTAATCGTCTTATTTCATAACGATGAATTAAAACTCAGATCGATTAATTGATTTGGCTTTTTGCTTCCATCACTTTCTGCGTAGTTTGCATATTAATTTGAATTAACGAAAAACTTTTGATTAAGATTATTATTTAAATAAATATTTAAAAACGCAGGCATACTTTTTTGAACCGGCGAGATATAAACGCAATTATAAAATGCGTCATAGAGTTGTTGTGATAAAGTTTCGAAGATGTTCAAATCGTCCGCTTGAAAACATGACAATTGTTGCAACCAGGTTATTTATGGTATATAAATAAAACACTCCAATTATTTTACCTGATCTTCTACCCGGAACTACACATGATTAAAGAAAAATTTCGATATTTTTCATAACGAAATTTCATTTCAGCTCGATACAGTTTTAACGAGTCCAAGAACTACGATTTGTCGAGTTCTGAAGATAAGGTATCAAAGACGAAAATGACCCCATTAATAGACACAAGCCTTGTTCCAACGAGCCATGTTTTAACGCTTGTGAGCAAATAAAGGGTGGGCAGCATTTAGTAATAATAATAATACAAATTCGAACAATTTGACAGTGAATTGTCGTTTAAGGTGAGGACTCTTTTTCTTCGCCAAATGAAATCAAGATAACAACCTCATCTTATGAATCCTGCGAAAACTGTGGTCAACACTTGCAAAGGCTTCCTTATATTTTTTAATTTCTTATTCGATCAAGCTTATGATCAAGTTCCTCCTTGAGGACATTTGAACCACCACCATCTAAGCTCCTGCCAACATACATTTTCTGCAGTACATCACATTGTGAACCTTATCTTAGCCCCATTTACAGCTGCAGTTTAAATTTTTCTTCTTCCGTTACAATAGTTAGCACAGTTTTCCGCCTTTATATATCCCCTACGCTTATGAGATTAAAGATAAACGGTATCGTTTAATTCACAATTGATAACAATCGACCCAATATATTTGAAATTTGCACACTAAGAAAGAAATGTTCCAAGCCCTAATTAGGCCGTACTGAATCACTGAAGTGGCAGCACAGTTACAATCAACATTTTTGGACTGAAGCGGTTCCCATTCTTCTCTTATATATCTGGTATTCGTTGCAAGAATCATGGTCCTCGCTTGTCCGTAGATAAAGCTACCAAGTGGCCAGGTTCGACTCTCACACGAAGGGTATGCACATTACAGTATGCAACACTTATATTTCTTTTATTTTAGATTTCTCATAGCATCGCACAAACCATACATATGTAAGAGTAAGCCGTTTGACGATTGGTAATTTTGTCACATTAAAGCGCGAAATCGGTTTACATGGACTTAACATGAAAAAAATTAAATTTTCAAACGATCATTTACGAACCACCACATTCTGTCATTTATCAAACAATTTATACCAGAAAATACTATAATTTGACGCGTCGCATGACAATATTTTGATCGCCAACTGTTCCATAAAACGGGATCATTGCCTACTTTTAGTTTATAAATCGAGAACAAGTTTCTTATATGGGGAATTCCTTTCGAACCTAATATAATTTTTAAAATTTGTTATAGTATGATAGTTCACATTCGGTGAAAATTGCTCGTGTCTACTTATAACGGTTCAGAATATTTATCCATGTGACAGACCAAGAGACGGACGGCCGGACAGCAGAGGCTAAGTAATAGGGTTCCATTGGCACCCTTTGAGATTCGTATTTTGCAACACATACGCTTAATGAAATATTTCTGTCAGGAGTGTTGTTGACCAAATCCCATTCCAACAAATACCTGGCAATCATTTGGATTTCGTAAACTCACTTATAAAGGAAGCGATCGTTTTGAAAAGGTGTTATATTCGAAATTTAATTTTTTTTGTAAAATACAAAGAAGTTCTTAGTATGCATTAATTTGTAGTCATGTCACCGTAGATTTTTTTACGTTCCTATGTCTTTGATGTCGGCCAGAGAAGACTTGTTTTCAAATAGACCTATGGCCATTATAGGATCTTGTAAAAATGAATTTTTGATTAATTTTGTAGATGACCCCTTTTCAAAATAACCTATTCAACGGGTTGTCGACTTCGTTCGACAACAATAGTATTACGCAGAGTAACAGCGTATGACTCATGCATGCTTAGCCATACTTTATCAAGTGCGTATTTGGTGTCGCGACGTCCATGGTAGATTTCGAAGTCTTCGTTTTACTTCCCGACAAGTCTGTTTATACTTCTCTGTTTGCTCACATCCGAACTGTGAATAAGAATATGCTCATGATGGTCGCTTAACATGGAAAAAGTAAGCACGTTGCCAAAAAACTCAGCCGCAAGCATGAAAACGATTCTGTTGTTAGACCGACCCACTTCAAAACATAAATTTTTAAACCACGCGTAGTAATAGTGATTTTCGGTATCAGCTGGGTGGCGAAGTTGGAAGAGTGCCTGCCTTTCAATTGATTCAATTGATGGGTCCCCGGTTCGATTCCTAGAGTAGTGGTCTAGTTTTTCGAATCTGGTCCAGTCACCATTTGCAATTGGGATCAAGTTAATGGCACTATCACTGGGTTGGTCGACCAGTGATAATAGTCTGACTAATGGGTGGCGTTGTTGTAGTAGTTGTTATATCGGCTTAGTTCCTTATTCATGTTTTCAAAACAGCTGTTTGTGTAGATTGTGTGTAGATGACTCTGCTATGAAGGCATAACAATGACAGCGGGGTGTTTAAGCTAAATCTTCCAAACTTTCAAAGTTGTCGAATGTCTAATAAAATCCTGTAATTAGGTTAAAGTCAATAGGTCGATATCAAAATCCTCCGTCCAGTTTCGGGCTCCACCCACGGAAGTGAGTTGAAACCAATTAAACCTGAGTTTCTCAAACCACTATACAATCTTTCATTCTTCTCCTAATTCTTTCGCTCGCTCTGTGCTACACTCATTAAAAGAGTCTTAATATCCTCTTGAAGAGCGAGCAATAATTAAAAAAAAAAGTGCATTTAAATTTTGAATTGCTTTCCTCAAGAATTTGAAAACTCAATGTATCGCTTAAGTTCAGATGCGAAGTTCCTGATAATCTCATAGTAAAACCAATTGAATAGTACATGAGGTCTTCGCATGTGTTTGTTCGTTTATTTATACTAATTTGCTAATTGTTTTATCATCTGTTAGCTGTAATATAGCCCTCGTCTATCTTGATGTATTTCTTTATTTATTAATATATTTAATAATTTATTAATTTTCATGCTATTAAAAATGTTCTATTTATTTTTTTATTATTAGTGGCAATACGCAAAATGAAAATTGAATTTGACAATAAATTAAATTGAATGGGCTGTTCATATAAGAACGTATGTAAATTTTTATGTATATATTTAATTTATTGTTTTTTTGTTTCTCTGCTCTCAAATTTAAATTTAATTTAAAAATACGTTACATTTCATTCCAACAACAATATTTAAAATTATCAAATGTCTACTTATCAAATTATGTACATTGTGCGAATTAACATTGTAAATAATGAACAAAAAAATTAAATTAAATTAAAAATATTTTATTTTCAATTTTCGCTTCTACACCTTCAAACATATTTTAAGTCATTAGTTTACAGACATTTTCAATAGTCAGTGCTGTAATTTCCTTGATGATAATTTATATGTTAAAAATATGAAAAGCTGAGTTCGTTTTTCATTATATCTATGACTACGTATCTGCAATAACTAATAAGACCTTGGTGTGGTTGCTCAACCAGAAAAAAAGAAGTATAGAAGTTACAATCTGTTATCAACACTCATTGATCAAATGGCTTTTTAAACAGCTCTCTAGAGACCTAAGAAGGTATGGGAACTCACAGAGAAGTCCAAGAGGAGGATGTTTATGATAGTTTAAGTTAAGCGCATCAACAAATTTGTTATATAATTAATTTCGAACCATTATCTTATCATACCAATTATCAGTCGTCTTGGCAAATTAATTTTGCTATTAACGATAGGAGTCATAAAAATTTGACAGACAACACATGTATCCGTGCGAAAAGTTTTCAATGTCGCCGACCAGGTATCGTGAAGCTTGTTTTGAGTGTCAAACTTTTCGAATGACGAAATACTCTCGATTAATTATTTGCATTTCCTCTATAAAAAAATACAAAGCCAGTTCTTTGTTTATGATTATTTACTCATATGAATCTGGAGTTTCATCAATAGTCTCACGACGTCAAACAATTTTATTTAGCACTCAAACTATCAAGGAAGACACCATGACAGAGTGGAAAAAACGAATGTTTCTTCTGGTCATCACATTTAAATAAAAATTGGTTTGGGTGCGAGTAGACCTGCCCATACCACGAACTTCCCATCTTATGATAAAAAAAAAGCATTAAGGTGCTATTTAATTTGCTCCCAACATCAACTTTAAGATACTCATTTTTTTAGCTCCCCGTAAGTTTATATTTGTTTTCGCATCTTTGAATCATATAAAATACGATTTGCGTCGAAAGTATAGATTAAAGTGTACTATATACTTATTATGTACATGCTAACACAGTAAGAAATACTTATAAATCTGTGAAAGATTAGCAATGTAAAGAATACATTGGTCTAATTGAATTAAAACATATTAGACTAATAAATTAAAAATATAAATATAAAGATTAAATCTAAATTAAAACAAATTCATGTTGAAATATAAGGTATAAGAATATAATAATTGAGTTGAATGATTAGCATATTTATCTAGTTCAGTTAAAATTCTATAACATTTATTACTTGAAATGGGGATAAGAAGGGGAATGGTAAGCTGCTATGAAGGTAAAGTTGAGTATTCAACATTAATTTTAATTCAACATTTCAGTAATTACTTACTTACGAAAGTATTCTCTTAAGTGATCAGGACAACAATTTGGAAATATGTAATCGTTTTTGATTTAGTAGCATTTATCTTATGTTGTGCACAAGACTGAAAAGTTTGATAGATTAACATATTTCAATTTGGAAATACGTTTTTTCTGATTGAGTTACCTTTCTATGATACTAATAGAAAATTAGATTTTTAGTTTGACTGCAGAAATAATTTAATTTTTACCGTTTTTTTTTAACATGTTAGCTGGTTGGACTTTTTTTGTCATTAATCATTTAATTATTAACTTGAGGTGGCGTTACAGTCTACGTAGGATTGGCATTGTATCCTTTTAGCTAAGTCAATTGGTTGCTGAATCTTCTCCTCCACTCACCGTCAATGCAGATGGGACAAAAGATCACACTTTTCTCTCGAAACAACGGGGCCTTCATCCTCTTTTGAAAGTATCCATGCTTCTACACCATACAGTAGGACGGGGATGATATTGGTGTCATAGAGCGACACTTCAGTTCTTCGAAAGAGGGCTTAGCTTTAATAGCTAGAGGTATTCTTCGTTTGATCTCAGCGCTGATGTTATTATCTGTATTTATAGCGGAGCCAAGATAGACAAAGCTCCAACTACCTCAAAGTTATAGCTGTTTATGGTAACGTTCTGATCAGGGTTTGGTCTTTCATTATGACAACATATGCCTCTTTTTGCCTTCTGGCGTTGACAAGGTTCTTTTGAACTATTGTCCCAAGTATGATGTTGAAGAAAGCGCATGACAGTGCATCACCTTGTCTAAAATGTTGTTTAACATCAAGTGGGTCGATGACGTCTTTGCCGACCTCAATGGAGCAGCTTGATTTCTCCATCGCCATCCTGCACAAAAGTACGAGCTTGGCAAACATAGACTTAGACATGACTTCATAAATCTCGTCTCTGTGGACGAAACAGACACCAAAACCAACCTTGAAATTGACGAAAAGGTTGTGCGTACTAACTTGGCGCTCCTGTTTTTTTTCCAAGATCTGCGCGTTATGTTAATATTTGGTTTATGGTGGACGTTTCTGGTCGAAAACCACATTTTACGGACCTATCAGGATGTTGACGACCTGCTTCAGATATTCACATCATACGGCGGAAAATATGTTAAAGGCAATTTTGAGGAGATTGATACCTCTATAATTGGCTTCCTTTCTTCAGGATTGGGCAACCAATACTGAGAATTCATTCATCTCGCATGCTTTCTTCTGACCATGTATTGCAGATGAGTTGGTGCATACTCCCAACTAAGTCATCGCCGCCGCTTTTAGAAGTTCTATCTTGCTATCTGTACTTCGTCTAGGTCAGGTAGACGGCATTGTTGGTTCTTCCATGTCCTCAGCATTGACTGGAATTCTGCAATGATATTTCCATTTCGAATTTGTAAACTTGAGATAATTTTTTTTGCTAGCTGGCTGTCCATGGGTTGCATTAAACGACTCAATGAAAGCATTTTCGACTGTAATATAGGACCAACGACCCAAAATCATAGTCAGTCATCCCTCTAAGAGTATCGAACTCAACGCGAAGATAAGATATTTTAAATTTAGAGTTGCGAAAATCGATTTCATAACAACAACTTTAACATTGGAAGATGAATTTTTATTTGCTTTTGGCAGTTGTTTTTCAACTTCTTCAATAAAGTGTTATAAATCAGACAGCCAGCCACAAAAGTTTTAGTCTCGTGCACAACATTTTCAAGCTATGCCATGGTCGCAGCGTCTTTGGTAGAGCATGAGAAGCGCCCGATTGAGGATGTTTAGAGATTAAGAAACAGGAGTAAGGTTCGAAAATTCTACCACCAGAGAAAACAATTATCTCAAGCTTACAGACCCCAAACCGAAACGTCCAAAATTCGAAAGGGAAACATCGTAGTAGAATTGCAATTAATGCTTGGAACATGGAAGAACCAGCAATGCTATCTACCCGACCTAGGCGGAGAAAAGACAGCAATATTTAGGCTTAAGTCTAAGAAAGCCACTTGAGCGGACGGCTTAGCTGCAAAAGTCCCGTGTCAGCACCAGAGGCACTATTTTTTAAAGGTCTGCTCAGTAACTCGCAAAAGGCGAAGATATTAATATAAAAGGACAAACGCGTTTAGAGGATTCAGACAGAAATGACAAAGATGGGTTTGGCGGTATACGAGGGCACAAAGAAGCATATGTTGTCATCAAAAAAAGACATGCAAATCGTTACCATAGACAGCTATAAATTTGAAGTAGTTAGGGACTTTATCTACCTATGCTCTCCTGTAAACATAGATAATAACACTAGCGCTGAGATCAAATAAAGAATACCTCTTGTTAATCGCTGTTTCTCTGGGCCAAGAAAACAATTGTGTAAAGTCCTCTCTCGTAGAACTAAAGTGTCGCTCTATAAGACTCTCATCAGTCCCATTATGGTATATGGTGCAGATGCATGGACAGTTTCAAAAGCGGATGAAGGCTTCTTAGGTTGTTTCGAGAGAAAAGTGTGATCTGCATTGACGATGAGTGGAGGAGAAGATTCAACAACGAACTGTACGGTACGAGTTGTACAGCGAAATCGACTTAACCAAAAGGATAAAATTCCAATGCCACGCGGACTGGCGCTACAGTCCTCAAGTAATTAATTAAAAAGCTAATGACGAAAAAAGTGCAATTGGCTATCAATATTAAACAAAAACGCAAAACATAATTCAAAAATATATTAAGTCATTTTTTAAGTAATATTATTAAACTAAAAATGGAACTAATTTCTAGTAGAAATGTTACTTAATCAAAAAAAAAAGTATTTCCAAATTGTTGTCCTGATCACTCGAAATAATATATTCGAATAATCTATTAATGATAAATACGCAAATCGTATTTTAAATGATTCAAAAAATCTTAAAGAAAGATTTTCCTAAGGGGTAGTAAAGAACATATGTATGTATCTTTTTTTTTATTGCAACGTATTTGTCTATGGAATGAATGATGTTATCATAAGGAAAATGAAATTTGATGGTGGTGGAAAATGAAATTTTTTATCGAGATGGGAAGTTCATGGTATGGGCAGACCTACTCGCACCCAAACCAATTTTTTCTAATCGATTTAATTTGCTAGATTGCTTTCCTTTCTATTAACCATTGCTTGGAATATAAAGGCGAGTCCATTTTGAAAGGGTTCAAAAGTACATAATTTCAGTCCCGAGATTTCGACCGCCTCTTCCTTCCGAGCTAGGAACTGCTCAGCATAGGATCCTTTTCTTTTGGTTAATATATGGCTTTTTGAGGATCACATGAGTCCAGTTTTCTTTGCAGATTTTTATGGTTGTGTTTCCAAGCCGGTTTCGAGAGATATTTTATCCATGTGCCAATTTAGGGAAAAACCTCTAGGATTGCGTTCATATTAAGAAACCACAGCAGTGGTAAGCAAACTAAATCGGATGTTATGATCCTCCTTGCAATATACGAGTAATGTAGTTTCAGCCATGTGTTTTGACTTTGTCAATTAGCTTTCTCTCGATGCTTTTTTTTTAAATCGATTTCATTGCCTCCTGTAAGTTGCACCATGAGCTTCTTTTTGCTAATATATTATAACGATAAAAGAGCGTCAAGCTACAACCGAGCAGGTTTTGAACAAAAAAACTGGTGGCTCCATAATTTTCTAAGGATGTTTTCATGTGTCAGTGTTGCAGACGTCACTCTGAGTCTTGAAAAATGGAGAAGACTTACAGGATTCACATATCTGAAACAATTTTCAAAGAACTTCCGTGGAAATTTGGATCAGGAAATGGAGAAAGGGGCACATCAATGTATGAAATGGCCTCAACCAAATACTGTTTTAGCCTTTTTGGTAGTCTCTTTAGTTAGTAACTTACTAAGTTTAGTCAATTGGCTAAAAAAACCTAATATTGATGAATCTTTTGGCATTAATATTGAACAAAAAAAAAATTTATATGAATTTGTCCGGAAACTTATGAACGGCAGTGTATTCATTTATGCATATATTTTTATCTGATAAGGTAGCTATAAACTATAAATTTAATTAATTTTGAACTTTTTTTATTGGAAAACTAAATTGATTTTAATTGAAGAAGTCAAATTGTCCCTTTTTTTGACAGTTTTTTCGTCATAAAATTCGAACCACCCTGTGAAATTTAACCAAAGGCTTTTCAGGTGATCTTCATGCACACACGCTTCGAATGAAACCAATTTGGCTTCGATAGCTTGATTTGTTCTCGAGTTAGGCTGTACGAAAGAATCCGCACAAACGTACGTACGTACGTACGTACGTACGTACGTACACACACACACACAGACATCTTTCTAAAAATGATGGAATCCGACTCCTGGGACCGCCAAACGTGGAGAAATGTAAAAATTTTGAATTTCGAAAATCGGACCAATTACAAGAACTTCCTGATGGGAAGTTAAAAAATAAACGTTTATTAGCTTCTAGTAACGTTTTAAAATATTAAGGTTGTTTCTATCTTTGAAAGAAAATATTATAATATTTTTTTTGCTCAAATACATTGGAGAAACTCGACAGTATGTATCACAACCAAACTATCAAAATCTGCTAAAAAATGGGAATAAAATTTGTGAAGACCGAACTGCTAGTATTCACCAAGAACACGGCCGTCAACTGCATCCTCTCTTAGCTCGGAAGCATAGCAGAAACTTCGTACCTTGGAACCATCTTGGCCCCATACTCTCATTGAAATGACATTCATTAAATTAATAGTACTCGACATAATGTTGTAGATTGCTTGAAAAAAAATCATGCAATACTTTTTATATATTTTCTGAACGGTCTCAGGCCAAAGTGTATTCATCAAGCGTAGGATAATGCAATAGAAGATAACCATTTCACAAATGGTCAAATTGTCTTGCAATACCCAAGGGAATAAAGCAAAGGATAAAATTGAAAGACGCGGACAGTTGAAAAAGCACAGAATGCACTTTAGGCGTTAAAAAAAACAGTTTTATTAAATTTAACCACCTAATGGAAATTTATTAGTGCTACATTCCGAACGAAAATTGCGATTTGTGGATTGTATGTTCGAAAGTGAAATTGGTGGTGTTCTGCATTTCATTCGAAATGGCAACAGTGAATTCCTTTTTCGAACATGGAAATTGGAATGTTGGTTTTCAATTGAATTGAATTCACTTGTCGTTTGCTTTGTGAATTTAATTCACTTACTTTTCTGTTGCGGATGTTCATAGATAGTCGCTGTTTTCAATAAAAGTTATTTTAATTATATTAGCAAGTTAAGTGGGATTTCGAATTATTTGATTGATCCGTGATCCGTAATCCCTTATATGATTAAAATAATATATCTATTTTTTTCGTTTTTTAGTAAAAGTATTTTAAATAATTCAATTATATTAAAGCAGTTAAGGATTTTAAGAGCTGAAAGCTTTCTGTGAAAATTTGACTGTGAAATTCGTGATCGTGTAGATATGTCGGTCAAAGGCAGAACTATTTTCCAATATGTCAACAAAATACTGACCCAATTGACATATAAGAGTGTTATGCCTTGCCCCATAGCGTGGTGCAGTAATCCCTCCAAAAATCATTTTGTGGTTGTAAATCTATAAAATATAATTTTAGATTTCACTGTCACGTTAGAAGATACTCGCAACCAATATATCAATACCAACTTCTTAGCAAAAAATTTAATGAAATTCATATATGCATAGATGTTATATGTTGCATGTTCCTACCTCCACTAGTAAGCCCTGCAGCTTAATCCACTTTGAACATGAGTATTTGTTTTATTTTCCAAAGTGCACTTGGTCTTACAAAAATACTGCTTTTAGAAGCTTGAATAACAGGAATCATATGAAATCTTTAATAGTCAGAAACTGCCGCACAATGCTTAAGGCATTATGTTCACAGGAAAAACTTGAGGGTCAGATCAAGATTAAGCAACTCATATTTGACAAATCGAACAAGCTCAAGTTCAAATCCCAAGAAAACAATTAACGGATCACGAATATGAAAAAGTTGCTTAAAATCTTAACATGGAATGCAAACGGCATTCTGATTTGACTCAAGATGAAAGGTTACATATCATTACATCCTCTGTTTACATCAAAGACATCGAACATGTAATCTGTTCAGTTGAAGTCAAATTGAACCAGGTGGATTTCAACATGGCCTCATGTTATTTCCCTCCACAACATAGCCTGGAAGGCGATGATCTCGTTCGCCTATTTGATTCACTTGGTTCGAATTTTATAACCGGCGGGGACTTACGCCAAACACTCTTTCAGCGGATCAGGATGTAATACCATGAGAGGCAGACTAAACCGATATAAATGAAATTCCTGATCTCATAGATACCTCAGGAACGTTGAAGAATGCTATGATGTCTAGAGCGCCTAGATTGATTGCAGAAATACCAATTGGGACGGCTTTTGAAAAGACTCAAAATGCCACTGGAAATATAAGACGAAATCGACAAACTCATCAGATGTATAGTTCTGATCTAGCGCTTCATGGAACAACACTTCGTTCGGAAGGCCGGTGTCCGAACGGTGCAACAATAAACAATATTGCCGCTCCAAATCGAAGAGCTTATGTGTGAGAAATAGAGAGCGCATAAGCGATGGCAAGGATCCCAAGCGCAACAAGAACAAATCTACTTGAAACATCTTTCTAACACGTTAAGGAAGTAAATTGTTTTGAGGAAAGTGTTTAGGCTGCTGCTCCACATCAGAGATCACGATAGGCCCATTATGGTGTCTAGTATCTTACATAGTTACACTTCAATACCCTGCTTAAACTAACCTAACCTTTCATTCTTTTTTCTCCACGGTTTTAAGCAACAAATAATCTTAGAAAGGCATCCATTTTTAAAACATAAGACTTTAAATAATAAAGCAAACAACTTCCAGAATAAATGTTTTTATCCAAAATGCAAATAAGTTTTTAAATTCTTCTAAATCAATATTTGTTTTGACATTTCGGATTACAGATCACTTGCAGTTAAATTGAAATTCCATTTCTCTTCATTTTCACGTGAAATATAGAACAATGTCAATCAAAATTAGACTTTGGTGCTGGATAAGGTCGAAATAATAATTGGAACTATGTCCGCAAATCGCGAGCTATGCACAAGAATATGCGCTAATGAAAATTTATGTGTATCTTATACCTTATTGCCCTAAGGCAAGAGCAATTGGGCGAAAAAGTAGAGTTAGTACAAGCAAAGATGCCCTATGTTCAGACACTGATCTGCAAACTTACAGATATACAATATTAATTTTCGGTAATAATTGCTCCACCCTTCCGTTTCCAAAGGGTGCAAAGGGACTAAGCCTCCGCTGTCCGTCCGTCCGTATATCCGTTCGTAACACCATATAAAACTCCAATAGGAAAAACAAAAACATTTGGCAACTTGTGGAACGAAAAAACAAATGCAACTTGAACAGCCAAACGAAGCGTTACATCCATGTACAAGTGTTTTGCTTTCGTGGTGGCATTTTCTCAATCTGAAAAAAATTAATAACAAAGTCATATAGTAAAAATTAGTTATTCAAAAAGTATTTAAAAACGATTTTAATGTGTGCTTGAATTATGTTTTTCTCAGTATTTAAAAAAAAAAACACTTAAAACAGGGGATATTCAATTTTTAGATAAATTTTATAAATGACAACTATAACTTAAAAACGCTCTAGAATTAATTAATACCATGAAAGAGAAACACGTACTCGGATGTGAAAAGCGTTAGCGTGTGAATTTGGAGTTCGCACTTTACTCCACTACTTTACTTTTGCCTAAAAAAATGTATGAACAGTAGATCTGCATCAAATAATCTTTAAATCTTGTGGTCGTCTTAAATCCTTGTCCTACATATTTATGGGCGATACTGTGAGAAATTTTAAATCAAAGTAATATAGTTCTCTGGTAGGCGCGGAACCCTTCGTGTGAAACTTGGCAACTTTTTAACTTCCCATCCCCAGGAAGTTCTTGTAATCGGCCCGATTTTCGATATTCAAAATTTGTACTAATCTGCACGTTTCGAGAACCAATGAGTTGGATTCGATTGTGTTTAGAAAGATATGAGTTTTTTTTGGGTGCGCCCAAGGATGTTTAAATCTTCTAAATTTATCAGTAGCCCGTGCGACCCGATTCGTCGGTTGGATTTACAATCATTTACCAACAAATGCCTACGCGCTAAGCCACACCCCTTCACACATTCTTCTACCACTCTCCCCGCGGCACTGCCGTTAGGTATTACTTCGCGTCGCTGGTTAGCTTTTAATCTATACTCCTATCCTCGTCGTTATTGGATCTTCTAAGGCGATCTTCGTTGTTCTTTTTGGACTCCCATGATAAAAGTACTTTTCTCATGCCAACTATCAACTGATGTATGCGATTAGCAACGGTGGTGTTTGCAAACTTATAATTTCCCTGAAACGAGGGAAGTAAAATATTGCATGTTGTACATCTTCCTCTTGGCCCGAACAGTTCGGTCATAGTGGAGACTCATCGTATCCGAATCTGTGAGATATATCCTATAACCTCCATGGAAAGAAACTGCGTCAGGCGGAAATTTACTGCCCCGTGTGGTCTATCTATCCATAGGCGAATGTTTGGAATAAACTTGGAAGAAAGAGGTGGTATTTGTACTTGTACTACAATTTTGGAAACAATCTGATTGTACAACTTCTGTTTAGAGCGCTGTGCTTACAACGAAAATAAGCATAAAATGGAATGATCATATGTTCTAATGACCAGAATTTCTTTTGGCCAGAACAATAAATGCAAAAAATTGGAACAAACGGGTTGTAAGGCAGTTAAAGCAGTGCTGTAATTGATATATGTGACAAATTTTCAAATGTTCTAACTGGTTGCGCTCGGTACCGAACCCATCTTGTAAGGGCTCATCAGCTTCAACGTGAAGTTTTCTCCAAAATGCTTTTGCAAATCATAGTAAATACTTTCAACTACGAACTGTTTCAGTTGTACAGCGCAAAAGAGGACGACCGGGACTCACGTTGCGTTTACAAGTGGAAAGAGACTTTAACCAACTTATCGTGCAAAACTGGAAACAGCTAAGCTAGACACCGGACTGGCGGAAAAAGCTTGTCGGTTTAGGCCCTGGTCCACCACGGACTGTAGTGCCACCACAAGTAAGTAATTAAATAATAAATGCCAGAAAGTTCAACTAGCAATGAATGTGTAAAAAAAACACAGCACAAACATTTTAATTAAATTAAGTTTTCCACTAAATGTCTTCAAATCATCAGAGAGATTTCTCGCGGAGAAAACTCTGATGGTCATCACCAACTACAAAAGGAGCAGCGCCAACTTCACTTCAACAACATACATACGGGCTGATGGGAGGAGATTTCAATGCCAGAAACCCTCTTTGGGGAGATGCTATCCACTCATCAAGAGAAAGCCATTGTAGATTGGCTCGAGGAGACATCATCGCAGCAGTCACTGGCCATCATCTCGCAACTCTTACAGGGTCATCGTCCTACCTGAACTTTTGCGTAGCGACGACCAACTTAGTTCATGTTCTCTATAATCTGCAGAACTATGAGTGCAAGTTCATCCCCAGCGACTCAGACCACGAAGCGGCGCAGCTAACAATAATGAGTCAACACTGCGCTGGATAACCAAAAGCGACCGCAGTCTTCGAATGATAGGTTCGCAAACTTACAAGTCAACATCCAGAATATATATCGCCATAGACAGCAGATCAGGAAAAGGCTTAAACGAGTTTTCCATCGGGAATGAAACACTGAAAACGTGGAATACCAGTGTCTGCGCAGCGAACCAAACTGCGCAAATATAATGTTCCACAACGCCGTGTAGCACTACAACAACACTAAACTTGCAAGAAAACTCCAAGCTATCAAGCCAGGACCTAATACCTTCAGGAGCATCAATAAAATTATTCGAAAGGGAGTGAATATGTTCTAATAATCAACACGCCACAGATGTCGAGGCATCTACACCCGCTGAAAAAGCAAAACCCATTGCAAATTATTTCGAAGGAAACTTCAAACCACACCTTCCCAATGACAGAGCGTTCATCGAAGAAGTTCAACAGTCGGTAGTGTAAGCAGAAAAGCCATCTTCAATAACCACCTTAAACGAAACCAACCCGGCGGAGGAATAATGGAGAAAGAGAGGCGTTCATCATTTGCGGTCACTCCAAAAAATCGGCCGGACCCGACAAAATCCCCAGCTTCGTACTGAAAAAGCTACCTCAGGCAATGTTCACCCTCCTAACGGTGGTGCTGAACATTTGCTAAAATGATGGCAATCCCCAAAAAGAAAAATAGAGGAAATGTGGCTGGGTATCAACCAATTTCTCTCCTTTCTTCAATGATCAAAGTGCTAGAAAAACTTATTGTTCGAAAGCTCAATCGCTTCTGCACCGCCAATAGGACGATCCTGCCCTCTCTACGAGTACTGCAGGAAGTGGAGTATCCAATGTATTTTGCTGGGCCCCTATTGTTGGCTCAACAACAACAACAGAACCCATGTTGAAGATAACATGGATTTTGTGATCATTCCAAACAAGGTTGTGATTAATACACATTGCGGGGACGGAAAGTCTTTTAAGTGGCAAGGCAAGTGCTCTTATCGACGAGTAACTAAGCACCTGCCATACGGCAGCACTTTTTGGCATTTGCATTTTCATAAGGAAGACAGCCGCCAGACAGGCCCTTAAGATGCAACTAGCAATGAAATACAGGCCAGGTGACCAGACTGGACACTTGAGAATACCCAATTTGAACGCGAATAAGGACATATTCTACTCGATTCCATATACTATAGTTTAAAAATGTCAAACTGCCTTGGGCGACTTTTTCAATTCATATTCCTTACCTTGACCTTTAGACGAACACCTTCCCTGACCGCAGAAACTTAGACTTCTAGTTCTGCGCTATAGTTAACCTTGTCAAAGTTCAAAACGGGGCCAGAATTGTCATGTGTATATACGATTATCATCCAATTTAACAGACTATAATCCTTTCCAAATCTGCTACGACACCCAACAGTCCTTAACTTAACGTAACAAAGAAGGTTGGGTTCCAGGTCATCATGGAATCGGAGGCACGTATATTGCGGACACATTAGCTAGTCCTGGTTAAAAAAAATGCGACTGTAACGACCGGTTAGATCAAAAAATGTGAAAACCAGGCCCATATCGCCCAATGGAGGAATTTACCGAATCTTAGGCAATCAAAATCCCTTCCCTTCAAGTATTACGTAAGCGGATTTATTACAACTATACTCCCTCATCCTCCTTGTGGTAAAACATCCTATGTTTCTACATATTACAATTTTAAGAAAGTATTCAATCATCAATTGTAACGCCATGTGTATACAAATGAGACCCAAAATGGTCACGAGGCAATATCAAAGCAGCCAGTTCCCGACTAAGAGCAGCCACTCTGCGCTGTACTCTATTATACGCGCTTCTACCACGAGCATTGGTAGCTAAAAACAATGCATCGAGATCATGGCGTTTAAAGTGTTGTATAGCAAACCCTTTAACTTTTCGATAAAGCGGATTTTCATCTGGCCCTTCATCAACCGTTATGATTACCACTGGTTTTACTAATCCATGGCCAGTTTTAGCTAATGATTGAAATTCTTCAAATTCTAGAAGCCCTTTCTCAAGAGGGCATGAGTAAAACCAGAAGTTAAACTGTGCTTTCCACTTCGGAAAGCGGTGCATGTTGGTCCAGGATATCCAACGGCTTGTGGTTGTCCAGCATACTGGAAGTGATTTAGATACCAGCATAAACTGTTGGTTAGGCAATTTGATTCTTTATTCCATTTGTATTAGAAGAGGTGCTTGCTTTATGGTCGCAGTTACACCAATAGGGATCAGAGCTTTATCATCGTGAGATAAGAAAAGTACTTGATCTGTTCCAAGTATGGGTGCTATGTTCTCCAAATAATGGGTTGATGTTTCAGCGTAATTGCCATCTAAGTGGCTTTCATGGTGATCAGTCAGAGCCCGAGTGAGCTTAACAGTGACTGTCGATACATGTCTTCGTTACTCTGCAGAATTGAATTTTCTGGGAATCAAACGTAGATATGTCCCATTTCGACTCAAATGTCAAATCCCATGTTACGTAATCCTTGTGTGAGTTCGTCAAGAGTTTTTACACCACGAATATTCCGTTCGCCTTCTATCATCTCCTGCACTCCCAAATAAAGCAATATGCGTAGTTGTTTTCAAAAGTAATGGTTGATCGTTTTCTAGGCTAGGACGTCCTACTGAATCCCTCCCAGTTTTTTTTTATCTTCTTACTTTCTTTTCATAACATCTCTTTGTTTCTTCTGGGCAACTACGTTTTGAATCTTGCACTTTAAAGACTGTTTCACTGGTTTTAATTATTCGCGCAACTCGATGATCAGCGGAGCAATCTTATTTTTCATAGCTTCCTGAGAAGGTTTTGCTCTCGCCTGTTTATCTCTATTTTCTGTGCTTCCTGTTCAAATCGTGAATCGTACCGGAACGAAACAAAAGATTGACGGAAGTAGTTAGTGCAAGTTAATAGCGCGCCGTAATTGCTCCTACTCGGTTAAAAGCGAGTACGTAAACGTATACATTATCTGCGCAAATCCCCGAAATCGCGTTTTTTTTCCAAAATAGACAATGAATCCAGACATTGTCTATTTTGGAAAAATATGTGTAAAATAGTAAATAATTACTGCTGATGAAATCCCCATCTAGAAATCCCTCCCACCACAATGTTGTCAAAAAATAATCATACTATATTATAATAATAATACTTGAACGGGCCCTTACAAAGTAATCCTTAAAACAAACAAGGGGAGCAAAGTAGAAAGCTCTTGAGCTACCTCTCAGGCCATTGCCGCTTAAGATCATTTCTAACCAAGTTAGTGCTTGCTCTGTTTGGAGGATGACAAAACGGCTGTACACATTCTTTGTGAATGTCCAGCCTAAATTTGGTTTAAAGGCGTATCTTCCTAAAAGACATATATTCACCATTGGACATCAAACTGTCCAATGCTTAAGACATTCTAATCTGCGTCTGTTAGCTTAATTTTACTCCCCACGATACAATACTCTCAGTCCGCAGTTTCCGTCATTTGGCCAGAGGGTGATAAGAAGAAGAAAAAACTGACCGGTCGAGCACGCAACTTTTCTAGTCTTTACAGCAAGAAGGCAAGTGAATTAAAAAAATGTGTGACGTTTTCGCTTGTTGGTTCCAACAACTTAAAGGAGGTTTATTACAAATGTTTGCATTGGTAAGAAACGTCAGGGTTAGAGAGGGACAGATATTGCCGATGTGTTTCGCTGGCTATCCTTAAGTAAAATACAATTACACTATTATCGGTCACAGCATAATCGGAAATTCTCACAACTTGGAAAACTTAAGTCTAGAGGCATGAAAAAAAAGCTGTAAAGATTTTTTTTCACAAAATGGCGTCCGCCTGAAAAAAAACCAACATTTGTACCACTTTTTTGGTCTGTTTCGAATTTAAAAAAAAGTAAAAGAAATTTGGGGATGGGCATAGTTCCAGACATAGACAAGTCTATAAAGAATCTGCCATTCCTGCTTCATACATTGGACCATCCTCGACTATTTTCCGCGTTTCTCTCATCATATCAGTTCTGGCCTCCTTTGATGCGTTGGATGTTCGTATCTCGGAGCGGTCGATCCGGACGTTTTCTCGTTTCATAGCAAATGAATGAGCTTCCGGGCCAATTTTCATTCCCATAAGCTTCATCACTTTTAAAATAGGAATGAAGCCTTCATTAAAAATATTTTACAATATTTTTATTTCACTCACAGCACATATGTACGTCCACGTTGTTTGAAGGTTAGAATTCAACTGTTAGCAGCTGGACGTAAGTGAACAAGTCACCTTGGGTTTTTGTTTTACAATATATAAGTTAAGACACAGCTCCACAGAAGATAAATAGATGACACGTGCACTGACCTTCAACATCAACAATATGATCCAGTCATTGCCTTCTCATCATTTCATCATCATTCGTTCACCATTCGATGCACCTGCACCTGTGACCCATATGTGAATATGCTGACTGGCGTCTGCTCCCACGATAGCCCAAAAGACTTTCTCACGTTGCATTTGGCTTAGAGTATTCTTAGAGTATTTTTAGAGTATAAATATTAGTTTGTAAGTTATTATCATTGTTCAGTTGCTATTTGGAGTTTGTCAAATAAAGTTGTTTTTTTTTTAATTAAACTGCGTTACCCGAGTTTAACTGGCGCCCGAGCAGGGACCCTCGATTCTAATAGTTAGTTCCGAGAAATCAAACTTTTAAGTGCGGGTTAAATAATAAATAAAAAATAAATATCGTTAAATTCAAAATAAAAAAGTGACTAGTCCAAAAATTAAAAAATTACATCGACGACACCATCCTTAAGGAAACGAAGCCCCTTAGTAGAGATTCATCAAAAAGGAGTCAACAAGCTTGACAGCCGCCTAAGCAGATGCAACTAACCATACTATCGCTACTATGCATCACCGTTCATGCGGAATTGCAGATTCTCGATTACTCAAATTCTAAAATAATAACATTAAAGACTGGGACAGCCAGAATCCAAAATGGAAATCTAAAACTCTTTCACATACTTGAAATAGATCAATATGAGGCTTTCATATCGCAAATACTATCCGAAGTAAACGAATATAATCTATCGAGCTTTTCCTTATTCCCTCTTCTTAAACACGAATTGATGCAAGTTAAAAAACTGATTAATAACATTAAGATTCACAAGACAAAAAGATGATTAGATTTTATCGGGTCAGCAATAAAATGGATCGCTGGTAACCCTGATCATAGCGATCTCATAATGATGGAAGACAAAGTAAATGGAATTGTTGAAAATAATAATAATCAAATATTTATAAACAAAGCTTATAACGAAAGAATAAATAAAATTACAAATATTACCAATGAAATACTAAATGTTGTTAAAAGAGATAAATCTTTTAAATTAGAATTAATTTTAAGTCTACAATATAAAACTAAACTACTCAAAGAAGAACTAGTAAATATTATCTATGCTATCGAACTAGCTAAATCTAATATAGTAAGCTCTCAAATACTTTGTAAAGACGAAATAAGCCTAATATTAAGCAAAATCAATCAAACACATATTCCATATAATAATTTCGAAGATGCTCTAAAATTTGCTGATGTTAAAGTAGCATTAAGTTCAAGAAGACTCGTATATATTGTTAGTATTCCAAGAACAGAAGAAATAATTTAAGAAAAATTTATTGTAAAACCTTTTAAAAACCATAATAATGTAAACAAAATAGAATACGAAAATATTATAAGAAAAAAAGATGAAATCTATGGATTAGTAAATAAATGCAAAACAATTAATGAACTATCATTTTGTAAGAAAAACGATGTAGTAGATTTAAGTAATAATAATTGTATTTCAAGATTATTAAGAAGCCAAAATGCAACGTGCAACAGAATCAACAGCCACCATATCCCACAAGTAGAAGAAATAGCCTCAGGAGTTATCCTGCTCAACAACTTTAATGGTCAAGTCGAAATAAATGGGACCGTGAAGACGCTATATGGAACATATCTCCTAAAATTCAAAAATACCACAATCACAGTTGACAACCAAAAATACATATCGGAAGAAGTAACTAACGTCCAAGTTTCACCACCATTACTGCACCTATCTTCTGAAGTATCCAAGGTCGAAGAAGTACTCTCTTTGGAACTTATGAAAGAATTACACACCAATAATACTAAGCGAATCAATCTAATAAAAATAGAAAAAGAAAGATATCAATACATCAATTACTTCCTGTTTTCCACAGTTTTTCTGTCATTCATTCTTATACTCCTCCTTAAGCTGAAAACAAAGAAAGGACCTGAGGTAACCATCATACCACAAACCGTCCCCACGGAATCAATGCACTCCCTGCAGGAAGAAACCCCACAGGAAGCGCCTAAGAAATCATCCAGTATCCTTAACATACCATTTTACTAATTGTTTGCGAGGACGCAAAACTTAAGAGGGGAAGAGTTAAGACACAGCTCCACAGAAGATAAATAGATGACACGTGCACTGACCTTCAACATCAACAATATGATCCAGTCATTGCCTTCTCATCATTTCATCATCATTCGTTCACCATTCGACCCATTCACCTGTGACCCATTCCCATCAACAGAATATGCTGACTGGCGTCTGCTCCCACGATAGCCCAAAAGACTTTCTCACGTATGCATTTGGCTTAGAGTATTCTTAGAGTATTTTTAGAGTATAAATATTAGTTTGTAAGTTATTATCATTGTTCAGTTGCTATTTGGAGTTTGTCAAATAAAGTTGTTTTTTTTTTAATTAAACTGCGTTACCCGAGTTTAACTTATACAAAGGACAAAAGGTTTAACTGAGAAATGTGGATTCAGGTAGACGGAGCCTAGAATACCCCCTCAAATCCGCTTTGCCGTATTCTGCGTCTGCCTGTACAATGATTGCCACTGCGGGTATATCAACAACGACGAGAGTTTTACGAAGAAAGCTCAGATAGAGGAGTCTTTAGTCATTGGCTACAGACAATTTTGGTACATCAAAGAATAACGAAATCATAGATAGCGGAAGAATTGCACATCAACATCGAATGAGTGATAGAGAATATTTATGACTTTCGACGAGGAACTGACCCCAATTCTGTAGGTTTTAAACTACGAAGAGACACATTAATTATTTATTAAATTTTTAAGTCACCATTGTCCGAATTATACACGACTGAATAATTCTCTGCAGCAGAAAATTAATTCACAGTTTTCATGATTGCAACATACAACTATACAATGCAACACAAATTTTCACTTTCAGTTTCAGTTTTGCATAATTTATGTATATAGTATATAAACCAATGAGACCAAAAATTGTTTTACGATGACACCTGCTATCCATTCTAGCCATGAATGAATACTCAGTGTGACAATGTTATCAAAAGCTCTATTATGAAAATGACCGTTCAGAGAATTTCATATCGCTCATTAATTGATTGTTTGCGTTTTAATGGAGCCAACCTGCTTTCAAATTCAAATGTGGTTCACCAGTTCCAAGAAGCCATCTAATAGGCCAAAAGCTTTGCTGCCGTTCATGGAAGTGAAACAGCGTAAGATATTTGTAGAAAAGGAAATAAAAATTCCGAGTGCGTGTTCCAACATTTGGCAAAACGGAAATGCAAAAATCAATGTTAGCCTTTTTAACGGTTCATTAATAATAATTGTTCACCATTTCTATAATCGGAAAAAATAATAATAATGATAAACATGCGAAAAATCCTTAAAACGTAATCTATTACATTTTGGAATTGCTCTTCGGGAATGTAACTTCAAAGCGGTTATGACAAATCTGGGTTTTTTGGAGTCCATTTTTAAACTTCATGAACTTATTGGGTCAGAAAGCCCGAACCTGGAAGTTTGGTTCCACGCGATGTAGATTCGTGCATGATCATGTTGCAAAGTCGCTCTCGATAAACTTCGACCCTCCACTAGTGCTGCATCATTAAGTATCTCTGAAGGAACGTCTGAGTAGCTGGTCGATTAAGCCACTGCCTTTCAATTGAATCAATTGGTTCCAGGTCAGGTTCAGGTTCGGGTCCTAAAGTATGCGAGCTTTGAGCTTTTGTCTATTTTTTGAGTCTCTTCCCGTCACCATTAACTGGCTTCATCACGGTCGTCTTAAAAATTAGTTGATTTTGCTATAGTGCTTACTACATCGGGTCGTCATTCTTGAATTCTAATGGTTTGTGAAGTTAATCTATCATTGACTCCGCTAAGAAGGCTAAGTACTGATGGCAGGCTGAACATTCAAAAACACTACTTTCGAGTATATCAACAAATGTCGAGTAAAATAATTCTTCGCCAATTTCGCACTCCATGCCAGGAGCAAATGATATTAAAAAATATCTGCGTTTCAAACCACTAAATCTTTGTGTTGGAACTTCTGGACGCCGAAAGTAGCGCAGATAAAGAACTACTGGAAGAAATTTCTGTCATTTGTTATGATGCTTTGGAGAAGCATAGAATAAAAATAGAGTGCTTGATAAAACAATGGAGGAAACATCAACCTGTTCAGGATCATTACAAATGAGTTGAAACTGAATGATAAAGTATCGTTTTTTAAATTTTCTAAGAATGGACGAAACTTCTTTCGGCTTTTGTCACTGATAGAAAATGACTAAAAAAAAGATACAAGGATGAGATGCGCAATTTCATGGGCTGAAAAATTGGCAGCAATATTAAAATATTTAGCTACGGGTTACAAACGAGTTGGAACTACCAAACAAACTTGTCGTAACCATTTCTTAGTGAAGCCATCCCAGAAGTTAAGAGGTTTTTTTTCAATTCAATTCAATTTTTTATTCACATTAATTTTCAGAATATAATATTTAAAAAGAGAATCTGCGAAGCCTTAAAAGTTTTTTTTTGCAGAAGGATAGTTACATAAGTTTTTAATCAATTCTTGAAAGATCAATAATATAACAATTTATATCTTTTACATTAGTGGTTTCGATTTTTTTTTTATATTATGTATATATATGTATATATATATATTAATTAAAATATGTTTTTTTATAAGTTTTATTCTAAAGCCTTTGGAAGTTATGTTCAGTAGATCTCTTGGCATCTTGTTGAAGATAACCGTCATAATCACAGATAGTTGTCGCTTCCCATACTCGTTTTTGATACTTGTTGTTTGCAGGAATCCTTGATCTCTCCTTCTGGTGTTGAACTGATGGTCGATTGGTTGCTTGTAATGCTGATTGTCATAGTATTCTTTAAGAATAATCAATTCGAATAGTTGCTGTACATTTTCCATAAAAGCATTACAGCTGTCTTCAGTATTCAAGTTTTCTTCGTATGCATTTTGTTTGATGGAACTTTATTTTTATATTTGTTTTCAATATGTGAGATGGCCTGATGTGCATAATTTTTTTTTTTTGCCATTATGAGCCCAAAATCGTGACACCATCTAACAATTGAATCAAATTCTTTTTTCATTAAGTTAGTTGCAATTAATAGGTCCCTATGGCTAACAACAATTGCTGTATCATCTGCAAAAGCAAACCCGGTGCTATTGTTTAAAACAGCAAGTAGTTGATTGAGATAAATTTTGTAAAGCGGCGGCCCACAATTGATCCTTGTGGGTTTCCGTATTGCAGTGCTTTTTCTTGGCTAACGAGTTGGATATCTTCACTTTGATCTTTCTATTAGAGTTAATGCTTTTAAACCATTCCAAATTGAAATCCCTGATATCAATTTTTCGCGGCAAATCGAGGAGTTTCTCGTATCTCAGCATATCAAAAGCCTTTTTGAAATCCATAAAAATGACAAGATTGCTTTAGTTCTTATTCAGATTTTTTATTCTTTAGATTTGCGAATTCTGCAAGAATCTTACTTGAATTTTTTTTGTGAATCTGAATTGGTTTTTGTTTATAATTTCGTATTTGTCTATGTAGCTTTGAAGTCATCATCATCAACATCACCTGTTCATATATTTTGTCAATTATCGGCAGGATGTAAATAGAATTTTTACTTAAACACGTCTGTTTTCAAACCAGCTTAATATATTGGTCTTACTATGGCAACCTTTAGGTCGCCTGGTACATAAGATTGTTCGAAGCTTAGATTAACGAATTGTTCAATTATTGGGGCTAGGGTGACTGCGTTCACTTGAATAACTTTTGGTCGAATTCCATCTGAACCTGGAGACTTATTTTTATTTAATTTTTTGGATTGTCAAACCAGCTTTCTGCTCTTTCCTTCGTTTTACATCGTTTTCATTTCAAAAATATGCTGGCTCTCATATCTCATAATTGCAAATGGATGTGGGCTCTTTCAGTCATTGCCTGTTTCAATTATTAAATGAGGTTAATTTATATCTTGCCCAATTTGTATTGCACGCTGAGATCCCAAAAAAGGTAGGGTCTATTGACGTAGCAAATCTAGCAAATTGTTATCTTAGTTTTTTTTGCTTTCCTGAACTGTTCCTGCTTTTCCGGATTCGTTTGTTTGCACTATCAAATGAATTTGATAATGCGACTGGAATGGTATTTTCCGAAAAGTTTTTAATCGATCTACCGTTCTTATATTCTGCAACAATCGTCCCACTCTTCTCTTCTAGAATTTCGTTAGTTCATGCCATATTAATCGATGTGAATGATTGAAGGGTTATGCTGCACTAATCTCAAGAAAGCCTTGCGTATATCTACATTGATTCGTCAGGGCATTTTTCAGCCAATTCACTTCTTAAGACCTTTGGCAAAATTTTGCAAGTTATTTTGCCACTGAGTGGGGCTCTCGCTTCCAGCTGACTGTTCTATGCATATCTGTTGGTGGTTCATTTTGTCGCCGTTTCAAAATTCCTTGTCCATTTTGTACTCAAGCGTGCCCAATATTCAATGGACTTTATCCAGTTTTTCACTCTTACCGTTGCGTAAGCTTTTTCATCGGTGCTATTCTTTTGGTCTCGTCCATAGACGATGGAAAACAGTATTTAACCAACCTGTCCTCAACTATCGACCGATTAAATGGACGTTCACTGTTGTCTGACTCGTTACATTCTCATATTATCATTAGGCTCTATGAACAATGTTAAATGTAATGCCTCCAAATCGAAATAAAAAACCATCAGTGCCATCCATAAATGGCACTAGCATCGCTGAAGCTGAAAGACTTTTCCTCGGAATGTATATAAGTCACATGGCTTCCTTAAGTGGTTGAACAAATATTTTATGTCAACTGATTTGGATCCCATATGACTAATGTTCGCTCCAAACTGGAGTAATCCTATGTCTGAAAAGCTGTTTCAAAGTCAAGTCAGACTAAGGCAGGAATGCTCATCAGTTCACTCTGAAGGCCAATTTTGACCGCTCAATCAAATAATGAGGTTCACTTTATAGCCGCACAACTCTAGATAATTTGAAGAAGTAATTTCTTATAAGTGTCAACATTATAAGGGAATCCAAAACCCCCCGAAAGCGTCTTAGTTATATAAAAAAAAAAAAAATTACTCATAATTGGGTTTCTATACGTAAATCACTTGGTTCGATAAAAGTTAAAATAACATCTATTTAGGAAGTATTGCGACTGCTTGTGAATTTCTTTAACCAATTTATGGCAGAGGCTATAATAACTTCAGTAAAACTGTAATTCTTCGCTTCTGATCAATCTCAAAGTCATTGACTAAGTGATTCTTGTTCACTTTTCAATTATCAATCGTAAAAATTATCATGGCAAATAGCATTAAAAGTACTTTTCATACCTATCTTAGTATAAAAAATATACTGAATTTTTTTACATTGTAAATGTTTGTTTTGCTAGTAATCAATTAGTCATAAATTTTATTTTACGACGTTGCCGAGCAGTCTACCTTTTAACCGGCTTTTGTTTCCATAACACATCAATATAGACTTAACTATGTATTTCTCTCTCGAGCCACACTTTCGGTTTCTTCCGCTTAGCCATAAAATACATTAGAATCACAATTAGCATAAGAACATAACCCCTATCGGTTTCGACACAAAAACATAGTATCCCTCTCAGAAACAGGTCTGAATCGCGGTTAAATTACTCATCCCAAGAAAAGCTATATAAAGACGTGTCGAAGGCTAGTCGAACTTCAGATATCACTTTGTTTCTTAAGTCCACGCTACCAATAAGGTCACAGCTGTGAACCAAAATGAAGGTGAGTAATTTATCATACGCAAGTGAGTGAATGCTTCTCAAACTTTTTTTCCACATGGCAGGGCCACATAATAACAACGCTACTCTCACTTTTGTTTGCATGTCACGGAGATGTCTCGGTTGGTAGAAATCACAGACTTCCATTGAATGCCGTCGCAACAATACCAACGCCCGTCTTAAGTTTATTGCCACCGACATTTGAAAATCCAATTAAGGATTACACAGTTGGATTAGTGCCGCCTCCGGCAGATAGTCAGCTTCTGAAATCGGTTCCAGCTCCAGTTAATCAACAGCCTTCCCGCCCCGCAACTCGCCACGTTAGCCCTTCTGGAATTTCTAGAGCAAAAGTTCAACAACGTATTGGATCCGTCCGTGGTGCAGTTCTTCATTCCATCACCCATCATTCAACAAATCTGGTACAACCTCATGTGAATCAACCTAAGACGGTTATTTATCAGCATTATCAACAGCCGAGTACCCATCATAATCATCATCATCATCAACAGCAGCAACCCAACAACCGTAATACAGGTCTCGTGACACCACCAGTATCCCAACGATATAGTTACCATTCAGTATCCAGTACTCCTCAGCATTATGCGTCAGTAGTTCAGACTGCAGCTCATGAGCATTCCTCACCCGTACACTATGCTGCACCTACTGTTGTGGAACGCATCCGACCAAGTGTCCAACCATCGACTATTGTATCTCAACCAGTGTCTTCATCCGGTGTGAAAATAATCCAAAGTTATCCTTCGGTTTCCTATGCGACATCGGGACCACAGCATGGTTCAACGCTGAATGTGGGAAATGCCAAACTGGACCCGGAATTGGCTTACATCATAAGTGATGTTCTTCGTCAATATCCATTCTGATTAATTGTGTTGTTCGGCAGACATCTAGTGGCATGGCTCTTTGTGTCATCGATTTAATTCGTACCTTATCGTGTTAGTTAATTTAAGCTTGTGTGTGTGTGGTTTTATGCTTTTGTTTTATTAAAATATATAAGACGCTTAGGCGGCCTTTGAAATTGATTAATTATTCATGCGACCACGGCAAAATTTAATCCACGTGTTCAAGCTGTTCATGAGTTCATGATGCGTGCATCAAGTCTGTGCGCTTGGTTGCTTGCTAACATATTTGCTGGATAAATGGTTAACTGATACATATTCGTTAAAGTACAAACATTTCCAATTTGGGCCAGCAGATTGACAGAAAGCTGTCATTAACGTTGAAAGTTGAAGCGGAATCAATTTATGTCAGGCGGATTTAATTTGTTGTAAAACTTGTTTCGTTAAAATTTAAGTCGTTTTGATACCTTTTTTCAATATGTGATTCATTTAAATGTGCTTTTGTGTTAAAATTTGCGAAATACAATCAAACCAGTGGAATAAAAGAGTTTGAATTGTCTTTAAAAAACAGAACAAAAATCTATACTGATAGCTAACGAGCTCGATAGGCATACTCATGCCCGAAAGTTGGCTTGCCGTTCAGCCAAAGTTTTTTCAATGTTCGAATTTTATTGAACGGCATAAGTTTCTCATTTACTTGAAGACTGTCACAATGCCATCCAATCTTCTTCTTCCTCATACATGACCCAAATAATGAATCAAATTTAAAGGGTCTTTCTTAAGGCGCTTACTATCTTGAAATTTAAATAAAGCAAATTGTGTGTGAGACACATTTGCATTTTTTATTCGTCTGAAAGGCTCATCGATGCGATCATAACGGGGTCATATCGCACGATCTCGCTCATCTCCACGTGAGATAACCATGCCCCCGGATTGCTCGTGCAGAATTTCCAATGTGGCGTAAGTTGGTGCTGCACTTATGGCCATCCTGTTGAAACCAGCCAGATGTCGTCGGTGTCCATATAATCCAATTTAGGCAAAAAGAAGTTGGTAATCGTCAACCTATAGCGCTCGTCGTTGACGGTTATGGGCTGGCCAACGACGCGTCGTTCTCAAATAAATATGGACCGATGAGGTCACCTGCCCAAAATCCACACAAAACAGATTCGTATCGTGCCAAATTCTATACGTTTGTTTGTTGACGTACCCATTCATCCGGATGAAAGTAAGGGTCAGTTTCCATCTGCTCTAGAGTCCTTTCAGCGAACACACTTCGTTGTCTATGGTTGTTTTCCTCAGCTCGTGGTGCAAGCCCAAATCACGACGCAAATTCGGCATTCGCAAGAAACTATCGCTTTTTCAACAACTTAGATGGGAAAATTAGCAGCCTATATTCATTCCGTGCCACTTCCATTGTAAGAATTGGTGGTAGATTTTTTTAAATCGGGTGGGTCGTGTCGAAGATCATCTCCTAGATACAAACTAACATACTTACAAACTACTACTATTTATAAAATCGTGCCAGTATCTAAACATTTATTTATGTTTCGTCGCAGGATCTTTTATTGAGCTTTTTGATATCTAAAACTTTTCTATAGAAATTTTATACTTATTACCGTTAAAGCGGGGTTCGCAAAAAATTGCATTCCCTCTAGGTTTTTAATAACACAATTGGTCGCCACGAAACACCCTTTTATATAAATGAGATTATTTTTAGCCTATGTTCATTCTGAAGGACGTATTGGTAAAAGATTTTTTGAAATCGGATGAACAGTTTCGCAGAATACCTCATACATACAAACTTTAAAATATTACATCTTAATAATATTAGTATAAAAATATCTTTAAATTATTAAATTCTATATCGTATATTAAAAAAAATCACAAGCATTGAAATGAAGGTAGCATTTTATCCCGTTTGAAATGAAATGCCGACAAAATTTATGACCAAAGAACGTTTGATCGCATGAGTTTTTGTACGAACGATGCATTAACGGTAAGAGATATTTAATGGCTTTCTATACCTATATCAAAGTTGTACAACATAAAAGCTTCTAGGAAAATGTCAAAATTTTAAGGTGAAAAGATTTTTTTTATTTTAAAGAAGAAGTAAAGAAAAAAGATAAAGAAGAAGAAAAACATTATTTTTGAATCACTTTTTCGTTCAATTAGCAATCGAAAATTACAGAAATATTTTGATGTTAATAGGCACAAGGAAGCATGTTTGAACAAGAGGTGCGCTTTAGTGTCAGCGAGACCATTTCGAATTCGAAAACTTTTCTACGGACCCAAATTTACGCAGAGGAAGTCGCGGGTGACCGCTAATAGGAGATTAAAAAAATCTTTTCAGTTCAGTTTAATCTCTCTTAATATTTCTATTCTATACGGAGACCATACGCTTTATATTTGGCAAATTATCAAAAACTGCAAGTAAACGGATAGGGAGTGGTCTCCTTATTGCCCAAGCTCATACAGTAAGCCCCAAAATGAATGGATTGTAACCTCTGAATTTATTCTGGTCTTTGTTATGTAGAATAGATAACCCAATACTTTTAACGAACCTTCGGGAAAAGATTTGGTCTGTACTTCGGATTATCTGGACGATATAATGTTTTTCAGATGGAAATCTTTGCAACAGAAAATCATGTGCATCTTCGCTAATAGCAAAGGCCCTACCCTTATAAGCCATCATGGCGGCTTGTGCTTTGCTTATTTTTGATAACATGGTGGCGGGGGGTGTCTAGATGGTGATAACGTCAGCATTTATTATTTACTTTTTTACACATATAGCAACTTAAACGTTGTCTGTTTTGAAAACGAAACGTGCTTTTGGGGATATGGGCAGATAATGTATGCTCGTTTATAACCTAGTAGGAGAATTACCGTGCGATATCAACTCGTCCTTACTTCTTTTGTCAATCTACTGTTTCGTTTCGGTACGATTGAGGATTTGAATAGGAAGAAGACGACATAAAACCTGGAATGCAATCAAAACAGGATTGCGAAAACACAGAAAATACAGTACTGAACCTTCTTTGCTCTACTCCAAAAAAATGTGAATGCTTTGTAATCTGCCAGAGATAATATGCCTAGCCATATTGATGTTGAAAAAGAGATTATTAAGTTGCCCGAAGAATTGAAACCAGTGAAAAAGTCTTTAAACAACAAGATTCAAAACGCAGTTAGCCAGAAGAAAAATAGATATTATGAAAAGAAAGTTAGAAGATATAGCCACGAGGGATTCAGTGGGACGTCCTAGCCAAGAAAACGATTATAGTAACTAAGAAAACAATTACGGATTTTGCTTTATTTGGGAGTGCAGCAGATGATAGAAGACGAACGGAATATTCGTGGTGTAAAAACTCTTGATGAACTCACACAAGAATTACGTAACAGAGGATTTGACATTTGAGTCGAAGAGGGACATTTCTACGTTTGGTTCCCAGGAAATCTTATTCTGCAGAGGAACGAAGACATGTATTGACAGCCCCTGTTAAGCTCACTCGGGCTCAGAATGCTCACCATAAAAATCACTTAGATGGCAATTGCGCTTAATATATTATTTGGAGAACGTAGCATCCATACTTGGACCAGATTAAGTATTTTTCAATTCTCAGGATGATAAAACTAGGATACCTATTGCAACTGCAACTGCAAGCACCTCTGGAATAAAGAATCAAACTGCCTGATCACGACTGGGTAATCGCTTATCGGCATGAATTAATACGATCTCCTGGGACAAGCACAACCCGTTGAACATTCTGGACTAACATACATCACTATCCGAAGTGCAAAGCATAGTTCATCTATTGGTTAAACTCATTCCCTAGATATCGAGATGCTTCTCGAAATTAAAGAATTTCAAGCATTAGCTAAAACTGGTGGTAATCATGACGGTTGATGAAGGGCCAGATGAAATTCCGCGTTATCGAAAGTTGCTATACAACTTAAGCGACATGATCTCGATGCATTGTGTTTAGCTTCCAATGCTCCTGGCAGAAGTGTGCTTCACAGAATAGGGCGCAGAATGGCTCCTCTTTGTCGGGAACTGGCTGATTTTATATTGCCTCGTGACCGTTTTAGGTCGCATTTGCATGAACATGGCGTTACAATTAATGAACATTTAGATAGATCCAATTTCGACTTTGCAGACAATGTGTAAGCTGAAGTATTTAGTTCAATTGAAATTTATGGCTATTATGTTACTGTTGAGCTGGCCGAACAAAAACTTTCTGATTTACCAGACATCAAACGGTTTTCAAAACATGTGCGCGAGAGATAATACTTGCTTCAAATTGTAATATGTAGAAACAGAATGCTTTCTTCCAAAATGTGGCTTATTGAGAACTATACTTGCTGCGCTTGAATCAATAAAATAACAGAATACATTTAAAGAAAAATGTATTTATATGCATTCTAATGAATGTTTACGAAAGTATGGTGGGGGTTAGAGCTTTGCTTGCTTTTGCTGACAAGGGGGATGGGGGAGTTGATAGTTATGATAAATCTGCTTACGTGAAACTTGAACGGTCCGCTAGCCATAAATTCTTTTTTTTTTGTAATGTTCTGTTAATATTAAAGCACAATTTCATCAATATATAATCTAATATTTGAGTAGTAAGATACCTTAATATAAAATGGTTAATATATTGTAACCCCAATATTTAAATTTAATTTCGAAATAAACCAATTAATCTATCCATCAATTTTGACTACAATTTTCAATTTATTGTTGTTGATGCAATTCCATTCTTTCCGGTTGTGGCTTGTTTTTCATTTGAATAGCATTTAACGAGAAAATTAAGATTTCTATGCCAAGTATTAACAAACTAGTTAATATTGCAACGGCTAACAATCCCAAGGCTGGTATAAAGTGTTCCATATCGACTGTTGTATCCTTCTCCATCATCTCTTGGGTGCACTGTGGTTTTTCAACCGACCATAATTTATTGTGATAAGCTATTAAGCCTGCTTCGCGTAATTGTAATATTGCACTGGCAAAGTGCTCTTTATAGGGTGATCCATGCGGAACGGCTGCACAAGATGCAAATGGGGGATCCATAGCAACCTCTTGAAGCTCACAAAACTGTGATTCGGTGAGTCGTTCTAGAGAAAAGAAAGAGTTAATATTGAGAATGAATTAATTTAGAAAACTACAGAGAAATATTGAATTTCTTTTATGATTATTTTATTGAATTTTCTTTGTTTCTTGTAATTCAATTGTAACTCGGATTGTAGAAAAATGAATACGTTTTTAATAATTAATAAATACATGCATTTCTCCGAAATACAGCGTTGTTTCTTAATAATTAGTGGAGCATTAAATGGCTGCAACATTAAGTAATATTGATTTACTGTTAGAAAAGAATGTCGTAAGACAAGAAGAATGTCATTCACATTTATTTTATATAATATAGGTATATTTACTGCACATATTACGGAAATACCCTTAAACTGTAATGTAAAAGTATATGAAACCAGGGAATTTTCTATATGTTGCTTATTTTATTAAATTTTTATTTAAATATTTTTTAATATATGATTTATTAAACTCATGATGTTAAATATTCTGTTTAAACTGCAACGTATTTGGGAAAATTTTATCCGAACTTTATGTTTTTTTCTTTGATGTGGACCCTGCAAAATTTGTGCGACGAACTCTGGACAGTCAGTCATCCTTTTCAAATGTTTGCCTTTGTTACTTATTGATTTTCTTAGCAAATGCTTATTTGATTTATTGATTTTATTTATGCCCCATTTATTGATATTATTTATGCCCCAAATTTTATCCCCTCAAAGAAAAAATAGTGGGCAAATCATTGAATCTAAATTTGGGTGAAAAATATTTTTTTTTTTCAGTTTTTCTCTGATTTGGGTTTTTAAGATCCAATCGCAGTGAACTAGAACAGTATTTTCAATTTTTTGAGGGTTCACCATCAGCGCTTTTTAAAACGACAGCTACTTCATTAACTCTCGGTCGCTTAATTCTCGCATCAGTGAAGGATCGCAACTACTGTGCACGTTTACGTTTACACGTAAGACTGTATTGTTATTATGTTTTCAATCCTTTTGCAGAAAGCCCCAAGTTCTATGGCATTTTCTGCCGAGTTCCGAAAGATCATAACTGTAACTTTTTCTTGAGCTCCTTTCGATCTTCAAAAATCTATTTTTGCAAACGATGTGCTCTCAAATTTGCAATTCATTGCGAAAGCTTTCAGGATCTATAGTTTCCAGGACCGCTTAATACAATCACTTGTTAATAATATTTCTTTAAAAATGTTTTGAAATATTAAACAAATTATTAAACAAAGTATTGCGCATAAAAACGAAAAAAAAATGCCAGCAGTTAGATTCGAACCCAGACCTGCAAACTGCAAAGAACGTGCATCACGCAAAAACCTATTAAGCCAATGAACTCGATAAATTTCAATATTTATTTTCGTTCGCATTAGATTATTGGACCACAATTACATTAAAGGTGACTGGCATTTTTTTGTTTCTTTCAAAATTGCAAGTGTCTTCTTATAGTGGTTCCGAAGATCCAGCACTGTGATAAGCTGAGGGGCGGACGGACAACGCTGACTTAGTAATACGTTTCCGTTAGTACCCTTTGTGTACGAAATCCTACAAAGCAATTTTTATATAAACAATATTATTTTAGTTGAATCCTTCATAAAAATAAACCAACAGCTGGTTCATCCCTATCACTATCACATGAAATATTTATCTATCATTACGTACGAGTATAATTTGTATGTTAAAAAACAATATTGAGAGAAAAGGCCAAATATACCAGTATCATTGCACTTGTGATAATACCTCTCATTACTTTATGCTTCCAAGAAAATATTTCATACAACTATGAGGTTTAAAAATTCATTAAATTCCATACCGAACCTTTTAATATGCTATATGCTCTGACCAGAGCCACATGATATGCATAGCCACCTTTGCTGATGCGCTGCAAGCCCTGTTGCAATGGCAATATATTCATTCGAGGATTTCTCATTATACGATGGACATAAATATCTTTTGCCATTTGGTTCGATGTATTGATGAAAAATTCATAATTATACACGATATCTTCCATTCCAACGTCAAGGCTACTATTGAACAACGCCGGCATATTGACGATGGTCCTGGGAACATCTGCTAACAGAGAGCCCACTATGAATGCGGAGTAAAATTGGTAAAGCATCACGGCGAATATGCAAATTGTAATAATTAGCGTTCGAGTGGAAACAAACTGGAACATTTGGCTAGGCCCTTGAAGGAAGATTGCCTCTAGGATGATCAAAGTGAAAAAATCCAATTTATTCTCGTTACAGCCAGCGCAGCGTTCACACTCATGATGCATGATAATTGCCATTAGGAGGATACCAGCTATGATGAATCCAAGCACGGTGTACCATACCAACGAGGTGAAAGGTTGCAAGAATATATTGCGTATGGCAGATCGTCGTGGATGGCGGAATAGAAATCGAATTCTGTATGGGAGGAAGAAAACTACGATAAAAAAGTATTCTGCAATGAAATCCAATTACTTGTTCACGCACATCTCCACATGGACTTCCGGAAGATAACGAACGGCAAGAATCCTCTGTTGAGTGAATCGAAGTGGTGATAATGAAAAAGCTACCTCACCGTTAAGCAGCTTTCCTATGACACCAGACCAATTGCCATCCTGTTGAATTCCCCATGAGTCGGTGATGATAACTTTCAGTCTTCAATGGTATTACAGTCGAATAGAATCGAATCGCTGACAGATTAAACTGTTAACTTACCGGAAATTGTAAATGTCCTGCAATATTCTGAGCAGGTGGTAGGTCTTACGTTGCATGGCATCGAGGTGCTTATTATCAAAGCTCTCAATGTATTCATTGAGTGGTAAATTTTTTGGTGCGGCATTAATCTGAAATGAATAAAAAAAAAATATTAGGGACATTTATAGATACATAAATAAACGCGTCTTTTAAGTTTAGAACAAATGTCATTGGAAATAGATAAGTATTTTCATGTTTATGTGAAAGTCATAGACGCTATTGCAAGCGGCTTATAGCAGTGTAAAAATCGTATTAACTAAAAAAACCTCTCATATTTGTGTTTATTTAATAGAATTTCCTTATGAACTACAACCTTATTTGAAGTAATAGCAACAATTTGTGAAATTGACTTTTTAATGGCTGATAATATCGTCAAAATTCTTTTCACGTGACGAATCACTTTTAATTCCTAGGAGAGACATTGTACTCAATTCTTGCTGCTTCATCATAGTATCAACGACAGAGAATGTTCGATCTTTCTAGTTGATATATATCTGTGGAACAAATTTTGACCGTTGAGCTTATATAATTACGAGACGCAATATCTACGTTTGAAAAGCCAATGACAATTTAAATTTCAAATCCAGCGTTGGCCCCTGGCTTGAATTTCGACTGGTTCATTTGCAATGAAAAGTAAATCAAATGGTCTCTTAAGTCCGTTAGTAAAAAAATAACAAATAATGCGAACATTTTCTTTTTGGCTTAGTTTCAGTATTGTCATTCTTTTTTTATCACTGTTTATAGAGTAGTTAATTGTTGCGCATCCGGCAGCATGTTTTCTTCAAAACCAGCTGCGTGTACAATTGACGATGAAATCGAACGGGAAACAGGAAAAACATTTACGAATTTTAGATAATTTATTTATTCATGTTTTTGAGATAATACAAACTGCTTTTTAAATTATAACAAAAGTGAATGGTACGAATCGAAGTTCAAGTAATTAATGCATATCGAGACACCGCAGACACCGAGAGCAGCAAAACGGTAGTATTTTTTTATTTATTTTTGTAGGTAACCGAAGAAAGCAATATTCAAAAAGTCTTCGTCATTGGAAAATGTTTTTCCCGAGGTAATACCCATAACACATTCGCCCTCACAATGCACTATACAAATGACATTCTGTGGATAAATGTAATAATAATTTTATGAATATTAGTTACAAATGCCTTTTAAATGGCATAAGGAACAAACAATGATGTGTAACAATAACTGTATAAAGGCATTTATTTCAAAAACAAATTTCAGTAGCCTTCTTTGCTAGTTGGCCCAAAGTGAAAGTTTCCTTATGCTTATTATAAGGCTCATCAGTTCATAGGATCAATTCCCGTAAACGTTGGATCTCATTCAAAGAATTTTGATCACGTGACCGATTTAATATTTTGTTTAGGATCGATCGTTCTGATAGCCAGCTAATGTTGTTACTCGATTAAGAGCTACAAACGCTTGTTCTTTTGCAAATATTTGTGAGTCGAGGTCCACAATCTTTAATGAAAGATTATGCCTCATTCAATGATAAATTCACAGCTAAAATGCAAAATTGCATATCTTGTTGTCCTCTTGTTGACAGTGCTACTATCAGATGTTGACATTATGTATTTTGATCTGTAAATTTTATTTTCATCAAAGTACCTCTTATACGTGAAATGCATCCCTCTTGAACTGGAATGGGATGAATATGTATCATTTATTTTTGAAGCGCTACTGCGTCATTTGTTTGACATGTAACAATTCCTTTTTCATTAGATGGAAAAAAAAGTCAATCTCCAATGATTATGTAAGAAACTATCCTTCAAGTCAAGTCAATATCAGACAGTGCACTGGAATTAGCAACTCAAATAAGTTTTTGTTGCCCAGGCTAAAATGTTTAAGCGTTGTCTGCCATACACATAATATAGTTCTAAATTATTATTCGTAATACAATATTGTTATCTCTCCTTTCCGCACATAAATATTATAAGTGTTGAAATATTAAATATTTTATTGCTCTTTTTATTTCAAATCACACGTAAAAAACAAGTACAAAGTACAATAGGTTTTGAAAAAAAAATGTTAAGCCATATAATATGGCGCGAAAAATTTGCCATTTTAATTTTAGTATACCCAATGGCACAATGACATTTTAGACTGACAAAACAGCACATCTCAAGATGAAATCCATCAAGCCGTTGGCTACAGAGATTGTTAAAAATTACATATACTCGAAAATTATAACCCTCCTGCTGGCACAGTCGGGTAAAAACAATTGACATAAAAATCCCAAATATTTGAAATTTCATTGGGTCGTTTTTTTTTTAAAACTACTATCTATGGAATAGCGAAAAACAATTTCTTTCTTTAACAAGACATAAGTATAGTATATAACGCAGCAGTTACAAATCACTGTGGTTTGTTTCTTTGATGCTTGTCTCGCTCCGACAACGCATTTTGATATCTGTGAATTCTGACAAGTTAACGGCTTTTCTTCTATTGATTAAAGAAATCGGCTTAGCCACAACATCGCGTTTATTGTGGTTCGATGTTAAAACTCCTTCAGTAATATCTCAAACATCAACTTCTTCAAGGTTGTCTTCTTTGACTTTGACACCTTAATTCCTTTTGAATTCGTGTAACTTTTCTGTTTTGTGACGACATACTTTATTGGGAGTTGTTGGATATACCTTGTATATCTGTGTGCTGTCTGAACGCGACTATTAAATGTATTTCCATACGGTTTTCACCAATGGACTGAGTGGATTGAAATTTTTTATAAATTGGCTGAAACATGACGATGATTGTAACGTATCGCGGTGTTATCTATCAGTCTGTGTGTCTGAATTATTTTGCAGTGCATATTACGTGCCTTAAAAATGTCTCCTTTATACGTTTTTTTCTTAAATTAATTGCATTTCTCTGTTTTTAATTACCACTATAAAGATGAACCGGAGATCAAGTATTCAAATATTAAAAAAAAATCTTCCCATATCAGAAGAAGAAACAGAATTACGTTGTCCGGATAGGACAACGTTTGGCGGGTCAGCTAGAGACAACAAGACGGGTAATAGAATTTGAGAGTTGCAGATCAATTCCTCCGAAGGCATCAAGTCCCGTTTAACTTCAGTTGAACTCTAAAGCTTTCAACATTCCGAAGGTCCATTATTTTAAAAGAGAGAGCGCTTCCAGGTTTGCAGCTTCAGTAAGAACTTCAAAAACATTGTTGATAACGAATGTCCTGTGAAAAGCAAATAAATTGTGTTTGATTTTCAAATAAACTGACTAATGAAATATTCTCATTTCATTTCATTTCATTTCATTTCATTTTATTTTATCGTGGCGAAATGTTAACATAACAATTTTAGTTCTTAAATATATTGTACATGTTAGAGACACGTACAGATTACCTTTCTACTACAAATTATTACTATATTTATACAATTATTATCACAGGAATATACTTTTTATTGAAGGAAAAGCTACAACAAAAAAACCTTCGTTACAATAAAGAAAATAATATAACAAAACACTTATGTTTTACTCTATGACTTTTGGTCTGAGAGAAGGAGGTGAAGTCAATATACACTGACATTGCATCTAAAAACAAAGTACATACTCCAAATATGGAAGGCAAATGTTTATAAATTATAAATTGTTAACGATAGAAATTCATTAATAATTAATAAATAAAAATTTATAAATAATAAAAATAAAAAATTGGTTTGGGTGCGAGTAGACCTGCCCATACCACGAACTTCCCATCTTATGATAAAAAAAAAGCATTAAGGTGCTATTTAATTTGCTCCCAACATCAACTTTAAGATACTCATTTTTTTAGCTCCCCGTAAGTTTATATTTGTTTTCGCATCTTTGAATCATATAAAATACGATTTGCGTCGAAAGTATAGATTAAAGTGTACTATATACTTATTATGTACATGCTAACACAGTAAGAAATACTTATAAATCTGTGAAAGATTAGCAATGTAAAGAATACATTGGTCTAATTGAATTAAAACATATTAGACTAATAAATTAAAAATATAAATATAAAGATTAAATCTAAATTAAAACAAATTCATGTTGAAATATAAGGTATAAGAATATAATAATTGAGTTGAATGATTAGCATATTTATCTAGTTCAGTTAAAATTCTATAACATTTATTACTTGAAATGGGGATAAGAAGGGGAATGGTAAGCTGCTATGAAGGTAAAGTTGAGTATTCAACATTAATTTTAATTCAACATTTCAGTAATTACTTACTTACGAAAGTATTCTCTTAAGTGATCAGGACAACAATTTGGAAATATGTAATCGTTTTTGATTTAGTAGCATTTATCTTATGTTGTGCACAAGACTGAAAAGTTTGATAGATTAACATATTTCAATTTGGAAATACGTTTTTTCTGATTGAGTTACCTTTCTATGATACTAATAGAAAATTAGATTTTTAGTTTGACTGCAGAAATAATTTAATTTTTACCGTTTTTTTTTAACATGTTAGCTGGTTGGACTTTTTTTGTCATTAATCATTTAATTATTAACTTGAGGTGGCGTTACAGTCTACGTAGGATTGGCATTGTATCCTTTTAGCTAAGTCAATTGGTTGCTGAATCTTCTCCTCCACTCACCGTCAATGCAGATGGGACAAAAGATCACACTTTTCTCTCGAAACAACGGGGCCTTCATCCTCTTTTGAAAGTATCCATGCTTCTACACCATACAGTAGGACGGGGATGATATTGGTGTCATAGAGCGACACTTCAGTTCTTCGAAAGAGGGCTTAGCTTTAATAGCTAGAGGTATTCTTCGTTTGATCTCAGCGCTGATGTTATTATCTGTATTTATAGCGGAGCCAAGATAGACAAAGCTCCAACTACCTCAAAGTTATAGCTGTTTATGGTAACGTTCTGATCAGGGTTTGGTCTTTCATTATGACAACATATGCCTCTTTTTGCCTTCTGGCGTTGACAAGGTTCTTTTGAACTATTGTCCCAAGTATGATGTTGAAGAAAGCGCATGACAGTGCATCACCTTGTCTAAAATGTTGTTTAACATCAAGTGGGTCGATGACGTCTTTGCCGACCTCAATGGAGCAGCTTGATTTCTCCATCGCCATCCTGCACAAAAGTACGAGCTTGGCAAACATAGACTTAGACATGACTTCATAAATCTCGTCTCTGTGGACGAAACAGACACCAAAACCAACCTTGAAATTGACGAAAAGGTTGTGCGTACTAACTTGGCGCTCCTGTTTTTTTTCCAAGATCTGCGCGTTATGTTAATATTTGGTTTATGGTGGACGTTTCTGGTCGAAAACCACATTTTACGGACCTATCAGGATGTTGACGACCTGCTTCAGATATTCACATCATACGGCGGAAAATATGTTAAAGGCAATTTTGAGGAGATTGATACCTCTATAATTGGCTTCCTTTCTTCAGGATTGGGCAACCAATACTGAGAATTCATTCATCTCGCATGCTTTCTTCTGACCATGTATTGCAGATGAGTTGGTGCATACTCCCAACTAAGTCATCGCCGCCGCTTTTAGAAGTTCTATCTTGCTATCTGTACTTCGTCTAGGTCAGGTAGACGGCATTGTTGGTTCTTCCATGTCCTCAGCATTGACTGGAATTCTGCAATGATATTTCCATTTCGAATTTGTAAACTTGAGATAATTTTTTTTGGTAGCTGGCTGTCCATGGGTTGCATTAAACGACTCAATGAAAGCATTTTCGACTGTAATATAGGACCAACGACCCAAAATCATAGTCAGTCATCCCTCTAAGAGTATCGAACTCAACGCGAAGATAAGATATTTTAAATTTAGAGTTGCGAAAATCGATTTCATAACAACAACTTTAACATTGGAAGATGAATTTTTATTTGCTTTTGGCAGTTGTTTTTCAACTTCTTCAATAAAGTGTTATAAATCAGACAGCCAGCCACAAAAGTTTTAGTCTCGTGCACAACATTTTCAAGCTATGCCATGGTCGCAGCGTCTTTGGTAGAGCATGAGAAGCGCCCGATTGAGGATGTTTAGAGATTAAGAAACAGGAGTAAGGTTCGAAAATTCTACCACCAGAGAAAACAATTATCTCAAGCTTACAGACCCCAAACCGAAACGTCCAAAATTCGAAAGGGAAACATCGTAGTAGAATTGCAATTAATGCTTGGAACATGGAAGAACCAGCAATGCTATCTACCCGACCTAGGCGGAGAAAAGACAGCAATATTTAGGCTTAAGTCTAAGAAAGCCACTTGAGCGGACGGCTTAGCTGCAAAAGTCCCGTGTCAGCACCAGAGGCACTATTTTTTAAAGGTCTGCTCAGTAACTCGCAAAAGGCGAAGATATTAATATAAAAGGACAAACGCGTTTAGAGGATTCAGACAGAAATGACAAAGATGGGTTTGGCGGTATACGAGGGCACAAAGAAGCATATGTTGTCATCAAAAAAAGACATGCAAATCGTTACCATAGACAGCTATAAATTTGAAGTAGTTAGGGACTTTATCTACCTATGCTCTCCTGTAAACATAGATAATAACACTAGCGCTGAGATCAAATGAAGAATACCTCTTGTTAATCGCTGTTTCTCTGGGCCAAGAAAACAATTGTGTAAAGTCCTCTCTCGTAGAACTAAAGTGTCGCTCTATAAGACTCTCATCAGTCCCATTATGGTATATGGTGCAGATGCATGGACAGTTTCAAAAGCGGATGAAGGCTTCTTAGGTTGTTTCGAGAGAAAAGTGTGATCTGCATTGACGATGAGTGGAGGAGAAGATTCAACAACGAACTGTACGGTACGAGTTGTACAGCGAAATCGACTTAACCAAAAGGATAAAATTCCAATGCCACGCGGACTGGCGCTACAGTCCTCAAGTAATTAATTAAAAAGCTAATGACGAAAAAAGTGCAATTGGCTATCAATATTAAACAAAAACGCAAAACATAATTCAAAAATATATTAAGTCATTTTTTAAGTAATATTATTAAACTAAAAATGGAACTAATTTCTAGTAGAAATGTTACTTAATCAAAAAAAAAAGTATTTCCAAATTGTTGTCCTGATCACTCGAAATAATATATTCGAATAATCTATTAATGATAAATACGCAAATCGTATTTTAAATGATTCAAAAAATCTTAAAGAAAGATTTTCCTAAGGGGTAGTAAAGAACATATGTATGTATCTTTTTTTTTATTGCAACGTATTTGTCTATGGAATGAATGATGTTATCATAAGGAAAATGAAATTTGATGGTGGTGGAAAATGAAATTTTTTATCGAGATGGGAAGTTCATGGTATGGGCAGACCTACTCGCACCCAAACCAATTTTTTCTAATCGATTTAATTTGCTAGATTGCTTTCCTTTCTATTAACCATTGCTTGGAATATAAAGGCGAGTCCATTTTGAAAGGGTTCAAAAGTACATAATTTCAGTCCCGAGATTTCGACCGCCTCTTCCTTCCGAGCTAGGAACTGCTCAGCATAGGATCCTTTTCTTTTGGTTAATATATGGCTTTTTGAGGATCACATGAGTCCAGTTTTCTTTGCAGATTTTTATGGTTGTGTTTCCAAGCCGGTTTCGAGAGATATTTTATCCATGTGCCAATTTAGGGAAAAACCTCTAGGATTGCGTTCATATTAAGAAACCACAGCAGTGGTAAGCAAACTAAATCGGATGTTATGATCCTCCTTGCAATATACGAGTAATGTAGTTTCAGCCATGTGTTTTGACTTTGTCAATTAGCTTTCTCTCGATGCTTTTTTTTTAAATCGATTTCATTGCCTCCTGTAAGTTGCACCATGAGCTTCTTTTTGCTAATATATTATAACGATAAAAGAGCGTCAAGCTACAACCGAGCAGGTTTTGAACAAAAAAACTGGTGGCTCCATAATTTTCTAAGGATGTTTTCATGTGTCAGTGTTGCAGACGTCACTCTGAGTCTTGAAAAATGGAGAAGACTTACAGGATTCACATATCTGAAACAATTTTCAAAGAACTTCCGTGGAAATTTGGATCAGGAAATGGAGAAAGGGGCACATCAATGTATGAAATGGCCTCAACCAAATACTGTTTTAGCCTTTTTGGTAGTCTCTTTAGTTAGTAACTTACTAAGTTTAGTCAATTGGCTAAAAAAACCTAATATTGATGAATCTTTTGGCATTAATATTGAACAAAAAAAAAATTTATATGAATTTGTCCGGAAACTTATGAACGGCAGTGTATTCATTTATGCATATATTTTTATCTGATAAGGTAGCTATAAACTATAAATTTAATTAATTTTGAACTTTTTTTATTGGAAAACTAAATTGATTTTAATTGAAGAAGTCAAATTGTCCCTTTTTTTGACAGTTTTTTCGTCATAAAATTCGAACCACCCTGTGAAATTTAACCAAAGGCTTTTCAGGTGATCTTCATGCACACACGCTTCGAATGAAACCAATTTGGCTTCGATAGCTTGATTTGTTCTCGAGTTAGGCTGTACGAAAGAATCCGCACAAACGTACGTACGTACGTACGTACGTACACACACACACACAGACATCTTTCTAAAAATGATGGAATCCGACTCCTGGGACCGCCAAACGTGGAGAAATGTAAAAATTTTGAATTTCGAAAATCGGACCGATTACAAGAACTTCCTGATGGGAAGTTAATAATATATAATTAATATTTATTTGTAGAATAAATAATAAAATATATATTTGTAGGATGTCCAAATAAATTCAGATAACTTATTCTTCTTTTCAAACTTCCGCCTGAGATCACCAACTAACAGTTGAACTCTTTTTCTAGGAGGAAGGATTATTAACATTATTCTATACGCTATCAGTACTGCTTATAAAACAAGCTTTGTAAAGTGACAGTGTTACTCATAGATAGCCTAACACCATACACAAATACACATAAAAAAGAAATGCAAAAATATAATTGACTAGTGACTTCAAATGACAAAAATACAGCAAAATTGAAAATATAAAGCATACATGTTAAGAACGTATACGTCCAAAAAGTTTACGCTTGAGTGTCAGTTTACTAGAAACAATATCGAATATGTGACAGGTAGCATAAGCTTGTATTAACATCCATGTTATGGGGTTCATTGCAGCCGTAGTTCGTATCTACGGTGGGATTTAATGTCAAAAATGTTAGTTATTCGGGAATTAGATGACGTAACACTAAAATTTACTAGGTTAAGAAGGGCTGATGAGGCAATATTACCGGCTATAAGCTGATGCAAAAACAAAATATCACAGACTTCGCGACGTTTTTGCAAAGAATCAAGGCCGATAAGAAGAAGACGGTACTTATAAGGTAGAAGGCGAAGAGGATCAGTCCATGATAAATGTCGAAGTGCGAAACGAACAAATTTGCATTGTACAGACTCGATACGGTCAATATGTGTCAGGTAATACGGTGACCACACATTGGAAGCGTATTCAAGCTGTGGCCTGACAAATGTTGTATACAGGATTCATGTTTTTAATGGACATTTAAATTCTTTACTCCAGCGCTTTATGAAGCCGAGGAGGGAGTTACTTTTGTTGACAATTTGCTCAAATTGAGTTGATAAGTCAAGATTTTGAGCGAATTGTACACCTACATAAGTCCCTTGTCAGGTTAACTTTGACCAGTGCAGAACTATTTGAAATGTACGTATAGGTCAGAGGATTACGTTTTCTAGAAGAGGACATGTTAAGACATTTAGAGGTGTTTAATGATAGGCTTTTGTTGGAGTACCATTTTGCGAAAGAATTAAGGTCATCCTGAAGAGCCCAACAGTCTGAAAGATTGTTAATTCCGTTAAATATTTTTATGTCGTCGGCATAAATTAGAACTCTAGAGTTCTTCAGCACACTCACAACATCGTTAATAGATATAATGAATAACAGAGGACCTAACTGGCTACCCTGAGGCACACCTGAGGTAGCGTAAATTGATTTAGAGGTTGATCCCCTAAACAAGACTTGATAGGTTCGTTCGTCTCAATATAATTACGAGCAAATCCATTCACCAAAGGATGCAGGGAATCCAAGGCCTTTCATTTTAAAAGCTATTACTTATGGGAAAGCTTATCAAATGCCTTACTGAAGTCAGTTTAAATGCAGTCGACTTGACCCCCTTCTTCTAATGCTTTATTAGTAAAAGAAGTAAACTCCAGCAAGTTAGTCACAATGGATTTGGAAAGGCTTGCAACTAAAGTAAAAACTGTCAAAAATGATAGCCTCAAAGAGTTTAGGCAAACAAGATAGTTTAGCTATAGGTCTATAATTAGTAACATCATCCCGGCAACCTTTTTTGTGTACCGGAATTTTGAAGCCATTTTTCCATAACTTTGGGAAAACTCTATGGTGAATGGATGCCTGGAATATGAAAGCAAAGGGCCCGGCCAAAGCACTGCCGCAGTTCTTTAAAATTATTGGAGGTATTCCATCAGGTCCGCAAGTGGTGTCATTTGCAAGTCGAGTGAGGTGGTTATTGATATTGGATTCATGGAACTGAGGCAAAAGCATTCGAGGTAGGTGAACTTTATTGTTTTGGGTGTAAAATTGTCAGAATCATACGCTGCACTGAAAAAAGATGAAAAAAAGTTGCAAATATCATCTGGCTTTTTGCTGGAACAATTCAAGTATGAGAGTATCAGTTTTTTTCTTTACTCATTTTTACTCATCCTTTCAGTATATTTATCGTAAATATGAACTGAAAGTAACTGAAATTCCCTATGCATGGATAAGTAACGATCGTGATCATCGGATTTATAGCTTGAAAGATACTTCTTCCATGCTTTATTTCGTCTATTCCGAAGACTACGTAGTTGATGATTATACCATGGAGCAGTTGATGGCGATCTATTACGCGTCCGCTTTAGAGGAATAGATGAGACGAAACAATCAAACATGTGTAAATAAAGTTGTTCAACCATTTGGTCAACTGTTCCCTTCAAAATATTGTCAAAGTCAATCTTAGAAATTAACTCATTCAAATGATTAAAGTCAGTATTTTTGAAGTCGAATACAAGGTCATAGTTAACCATGTCAATATCATTCTCGTCGTTATGAGAAATAGTTAAATGTAGAGGAGGATGGTATATGTCAATTTTTGTCATAGGGGAGAGACTACGTTCAACAATGCAGTTACTTGCATTTGTAAAGAAAACCAGGTCAAGTTGACGGTTGATGCAGTTTTTTATACAGCTTAATTGCTGTAAACCTCAAAACATTAAAAAATCAAGAAAAATTGACGATTGACGAGATAAGCTACCAGCTGCGACACAACTTAGTTCGACGTCAAAGGGTATCCATTTTAAAAGGGGTAAATTGCAATCATCTAATAATAAAATGTCGATGAGAGGCTTGCAGTTATCGAAAACATAGTTGATAGCAGCTGAGACACTTTCATAAACAATGTTGGAGCTCGGTGGGGGGAATATAGACATTAATAATGACTGGTTTAGACTGGAGCTTAACTGTGACACAGATTATGTCCAGATTTTCAGATTTGCAAAAGTGTTTCGAATACCAATAATAACACACCCTCTTGCAGGATGTGTGATGTTTGAGGATCTATCTTTTCGATAGATTTCGAACTCGGAGGAAAATAGTTCACTGTTTAAAAAACTTGGATTTAGCCAAGTTTATTATTTACAATAATCAAATCATTAGCCAAATCTACGTCATAAAGAATAAAAAAATTTGCGGCACTATTTTTTTTATACAATTTACTATCCATAGGACGCTTAGTGTCAGGACTTCTCTGCTGCTGATTTTTTATCATGCTAGTTCTCGTGGAAATGTAAGAGAGCTGAGTATGATTTCCTTTAACGATTCGACTAGTACCAAGTTAAACAATGTCAAAAGCTCCGATCAGTTGACACTAAACCTACCAAGAATTCATGTATAAAGTATACCTTTTCCTACCATTGTTCCATATGGTGGAATGCCTAGAAGCGTTCGAGATAAACAAATTGAATTCTTTGCTGTTTATATTGACATAGGATTAATTACTGAAACTTGGTTGAGATAAAAATTCAAATTACCAATTTCGGATTATAAATGTTATCGCCTCGATAGGTAAGCGAGAAGAACGCCGTAGATGGATTGGCACTAGAATCACCATTTACTTTACCGAAATGAATGTTCTGAATGCTTTAGTGAAAGATGCAATCTCCGCATTCATGAACCACTCTTGAAATCGAAGGTAACAGTGCTTGAAAAAAGGCCGTAAGCCTTTCCGGAATATCGCAAAAGTTATAAGGAGAAAGCGAACCATATCCCTCCATTTGAGCCGGGAGTTCCATGTTCGTATCAAACTCTGAGAAGGTTGACGCGCTAGCCAACCAATTCAAAAACCACTTAATAGCTAGCAGTGTTACCCCCTGCTTACCATATTCTGGATTCTGTATGGAATTCATCTCTGCCAATTGATAATATCAAAACAGTTTCCCTTAGTGAACGCGAAAGGGCTCTGGCAGATTTCAAAACTCGCAAGACTTCAGGCTTCAAGCTTCGACGGGATAAGAAATTTATGCCTTAAGAATCTTCCGAACATTGAGTTACGCTACCTCCAAAAATTATTTAAAGCTCTCTCTACATGGAAGGTAGAAAAGTCATAACCTTCTTGAAGCCTGGTAAGCTACTTCCCCCCCTAATTACAGGCCCATAACCTTATTAAATTCGTTGAACAAGTGCTTCGAAAAACTAATTTAAAATCGAATTGTGTCTTATATAGACACAAAAAACGTTTTGCAAAGTGAAAACTTCGGGTTAAGACCTTTTCACAGTGCTGTCCACCAAGTGCATCGTTTGACAAGATATGTGAAACAAAATCCAAATGCAGGCGAAAACGCAAGAATGGTAATGCTTGATGTTGAAAAAGCGTTCAACACTGTCTGGCACAATGGGTTGCTACACAAGATGTTCAATCTTAAACTTCCGATGTACCTTGTATCATCCAATGCATTTTATGTTCTCGCAGCTTCAACGTTTTTTTAAAAAAATGTCCTTTGAAACATTTTCCATATTCCAGATGGAGCTCCTCAAGGATCATTTCTAAGTCCTGTTATTTAGAATGTGGTGTACACATTTTCCTTGATAGATGATTGCGTAACAGTGATTTTGCGCTTTTTGCAGATGATAGCTGTATACATTCGTCTGATGTAATTAGTCTTAATTTTGAAACCAATCTACAATCTGCCTTAAATACAATCCAAGCGTACAATCACAATTAGAAAATAAAAATGTATGCTTCTAAGACTCAAGCTATCTTTTTTACTTGTAAAAGAAAAGCTTGTTTACTTCGAAGCAACATAAGTACTTTTAATTGCTGGTGCCCAGTTGAGTGGAAATCGCGAGGGTTATGTGGGAACCAGAGACTGATACCCGAGCCATAAAGGGAAAATGCTTAGCCACACAAATGATGTTTGTGAGCACAACAAAGGCAGACAATCAGGTGCCTGCACCGGAAAAGCTAGCACTGCATATTTCACCTGTGCTCTCGGTCGACTGGAAGACGGAGCTTCTCCCCCCAGTCGCATTTTAATTAAGACCTTCAAGCGAGATACACTGACTCAATTAAAATATTAGTCTTGCTCTAGTTGATTGCATTTGTTTTTTTAAAAATTCAAACGGGTACCTTCAATTTCCAAATACAAGAAGTCGTCAACAACGTAAGCATCACTATTAAAATTCTGTACAACTCAAGATGATCTTCAACCTTCTTGAAGATCTTAACATTTCCAAACACATGCATTACACTACCCGGCGAAAATTGAGACGGTTGGAGCGAGAATTGCAAAGTTCGCCACTAAATACAATATTTCTTGTTAATAAGATGATTGCGATTTGATTTCGAATCAAGCTTTACAAAACTTATATCATCTTATCTATAAATAAATATATAATCAAATTTGTTTGTCTATTTATTTATTTAAATATTTTTTTTTATTTATTAACTTATTAATTTATTTATTTTTATTTATTTATTCAAATGTTTATTTATCTATTTATTTTATTATATATATTTATCTATTTATTTGATTAATCAATCTATTTATCTGTTCATTAACTTATTTATTTATTAATAAATTTATTGATCTATTTATTTATTTATTCAATTGTTTACCAACTCTGTGATTGGAGTCAAGTTCTACTTATCTCAGCTACTGATCTGAATTCTCTTCTCTCTTGCCCTGCGCAACTTAAATAAATATCTATCAATCTATTCCTATTACAGGGAGTCAAGTGACCCTTCTTTAAAATGCTTTGTAAAGCGGAAAAAAATATCACTAAGCAGAAGTTCGCTTCAAAATTCATTATTTATTGAATTTAAAAACAAAAATATTAAAAATTTTAAAGGCAAATGGAGATGTGATAACATTTTTTACAAGGTATTCTAATAAAAAAGTTAAAAATATGCCATTTGACCGTCGCGGTAGGTTAAGTTCTAAACACAGATTTTGCGGGAAAAAAATATGGACTTAAGCCCACAGAATATCGAGATAAAAATAATAATATAACTTGCGATGCACAAAAAAAAACGGTAATGGTAGAAAATCATGGACTGACGCCCAAAAAATTTGTTTAAGAAAATAATAATATATATGTATAAATAAATAATTAAATTGTACTGCGTATAATTCAAATAATTACAATTTATGTGTGTTCAGGTATACATCAATGCTTGGTTGAATTAGGCTTTAACACACGTAAAGTTTGAAACAAAAAATACATATTTTCTTTTCGCTTTTGATAAGATTGCACTGATTATTAAATTATAAATCTAATATTGAAATCATAGGCCCATTTTCATTGTTTACAATTCGACTTGTTATATATTAAATAGAGCTTTGAAGTACCTTTATAAATAAATTTACAATAACTACAGACATTTTTCGATTCCGACCAGACAAATATCATTACCATCACTCATATAATTTTTTAAATCCTCTCTTCAGACAAAAATCAATACACAAACAAACTCTGCGGTCTGGCATATTTCACAAAACAAAAAAAAAAGTGCACTCATGTATGCATATAACTTACCACAACACCTCCCGTCAATGATATTCCGTAGAAATTTCTCCTGCGCTGCACCGTCGATTGCCAAAAATATGGCAAAACTTCCATTCCTCTACTGGCATTCCAAATGCCTTTAACCGCACTTTGCAACGCTACGCCACACTGATGACACACTTTATACAAATCATACAACCGCAAAATGTCCTCCCTAGAGTGTGAAAGTTTGCAAGGACGTGCAACGATGCACAAGTACGATGAAATTGAAAATTTGAAAACCGATTTCAAACTAATTGAATTTTCTACACATCTTACTTTGGCGTTTTTACTCCCAGCGTTATATCTGCGTCAATATCTATCTTCATGTCAGCGAGTGCCCCGAGTCCAGCGGCCGTACTGTTCGCGTGTATAAACCATGCTTGTGATGAGTTAAACAAGTTTCTGGCTGAAGCTGATTTCAGGATGCCTACTGTTTCTGACTGACAGTGAATGTCAATGGAGATTCCAACTTTTGGGTAACCATAGTAAAACAGATCCTCGAATGCTGCGATATTTGAATTAGAGCGTCTTTTGTCAAAACCAAAATACGACAACCGGAGAAATTTCGTCGAAATCGTTTTGAGTTCATTCCTTTCGAGAGTGCCGTTATCGCACATAATAATGATGCCATGCTTCAGATGGTTATACTCGAGGAAATCTCCAAAGGATTTAAGTCGAAAGCAGAACACAACTCCCAAGAGAAATGTGTGCTGAATGAAAAAAGTCCCTAAAATCATTTTTTTTTGCAACACTTTGTTTTTTAAATAAAAACTGCACCGTCCGTCTTGTGTTCGTTTCTAACGAATGAAATTTACGACTTGTGCTGGAGATTTATACTCCTTAGCCATGGTGGCAATTAATTCACCTGCAATGTTCGCGACAACGGTCGACATTCTGACACATAATAGCTGACAAAAAATGACACATTGGGTAATTTACATCGTGTAGGGGTGTCAAGCGTTCAGACGCTGCAGGCGGTTTTCTTGCCAACTTTTTCTTGTGCGCAATTAAGGTGTCACGGATGTATGCCTTACACAGTGAAAGGATTTAAGTGTATTTCATTTGTTAAGGATTTCAAAAAATTTTTTTATTTTCTTTCATAGTCAGCAACTTCAGATACGACAACCAAAACAATTGTCATTATTAAATGGAGTGCAAAGAACATATGGTATGTGATCCTGTTAACTCACTCGGAAGACGGTATTTATGGATGTCAGTTTGCGGAATATATCAGTTACAATAATTTGACATCGCAAGAAGTTAAACTTGCGTGCGTGAGGAAGTTAGCCTGTCTTGTTTGTTATACAATAAGCTAAGGCCTTATGACATTAATTGAATGAATGAACAGGATATGTTTGTTCCAACAATCGATAGTAAATATTCAACAGTTATGCAAAGTGAGCAAGGAGATCGAGTAATTAAAGTCTGTTTTGTATTGTCACGACAATGTTACCAATGACATTTTCGAACCATTCATTAAGGTCGATGTGGTAATTAAGCACATAATCAATGGGTGTAAAATTATGAAGCTCCTGAGTAGACGGTACCGAAGATACTGACTCAGAACAGAGTCCTCTAAAAAAATTTTACTATTAAAAGGAAGCGCTCGAAGGAGCAAAGCTAGTGAGAAACAGCTGAATTCAACCTCAACTCCCATTGCATGCCATAGTCCAGCTGCCACAAGCAACATTGAAAGCAATTTTTGAAAGTCTACCAATGCGTTGTATAAACTAACTTTCTTATCAGGGCATAATATGCTGGCGGATCAAAGCCTGATCAAAATCTGATTTCGATCCCTCATAACTATGATCACGATACCTTGAATAGAAGATTTATTCTTCCCATTTATTCGCGAATCTTCAAAGTTCCGTACAGCCTGCTGTGATGTGATATCTTGCTTATCGTCCAACATCTGGCTTCACAAAAAAGAACTGGCAACATGAACGTGCTTAGAACGTTTGTTCTTTGAGTAAATGCTTTGATCTCTCTTATTTGAACAAACCGAGGTATCATCGATTGCCTGTTACGAGTCTTCATCGAATCTTCACCAAGGTGGCAAACTTCTTTACTACCTCAATACTATATCTGTCGACTTCGATGTTTTGTCCCATCTGATGTTTACCAAGAGGATTTCTTTTCGACAGCATGTAAGAGTATTTTGTTTAATCATCATTGACCAACACTCTTCTGCGTATCCCAAAAGCTAGACACATTCGAAAAGATATGGCCTTCACAGCTGTTTAAAGAAATCACATAGTACGGCATATCCTTGCCGAAATATGGTGCAAGTCTAAAGTAAATCAAAGGTTTTTAAGCCAAAATTCCGAGCATATTGAGCCATCACTTGCTACTGCAATAAATACAGTATTATTCAGATATAAAGTCCGTGAGATAAGTGATTGTCCTTGCCATTAAATCGATTAAATAATCGATATTCAAAGTCTCATCAAACCACCGATAAAACCAAGATAACATTTCAAGGTTAAAGAGAAGAAATTCTGAATTTGAAATTCCCTAAATGCAATACAAACTGACAAATCAACATATACTTACCCGACCATTAGCCCTGTGTAGCGCACTTGCGCCACTAAAGCCGTAGAAATGCTACATCATCCGCGGCAGATGCAGTCATGCTTCTAGAAATTCACAAAAAAATTCAACCGAACCGTTTTTCCGGATCGCCACAAAAAAGTTCGTTCAGTTGAAAAACTTTTCAGGAAAAGTGCCATTGACAATCAATGATAATATATCCTTCGATTGGTTGCTTAAGGGAGAGTTTGTCCTTCAAATTTCCAAAAAAATAAATTTTTTTACTCTCGATTTTTATGAACATGTTAGTAGAATAATCTGTCAAAGGGTTTCTCGGATTTCGAACATTTACGATATTTTAAACGCGTTTGAAATTCACACCGTCATTTTGTCTGGCAATTCAGTCAACTGAATTGATTAACGTACATAAAATTTGCACTTAAAAGAAAACAACACTTCGCAAACTTAATTTGTTTGCTTATAAATAACGTTTGTTTCTTAAATTAACAGAGACTGTTTATTTTTATCAATTTCTGCACGACTATGTTAATTAAACAGATGTTTACAGGAATGCTTTCCTATTTATTCGTTCATGTATTACAAAAAATTTCACAATGTATAACAACAAAACTTTTCCCCTTTTTAGTGTAAATATTTCGGGAGCTTTTCGTTAACACGAAAACGGTAAAGTCGTGGAAATTACAAAACATTTTGCTCGCAAACCTAAAATAAAACGGAAGAACGTATCGGTGCATGCTATTTTATGCACAACCTACTTTCATAAGTCAGAGCTAAATTCTTTCTCCCGGATAATATACAAATAATGCAAAAAATATTTTTTTCCGGAAAATAAATAAAAGCCACCCTAGTTTGAATTTACATATTTTACTAGTATTTTAGGGAGAAACATGTTGTGAAATAGTTACTTTACATATGTGCGCCCATCATGCACAGTGTGATCTTGATCCACTGTGTACATTTCAAAGACATCAACCGCTGGCTGGTGAAGCTATCTGAAACCTGTGTGCGCCGTAACACGATGAACCACTCAACGATGGGCCACAAATCACGGAACATTACTTCGAAAAAAAGACAACGACTGTCTCAGCGCCAACCCCGGAAGTACACTTATACACTCACTGCCGAGACCAGGACACTTATTCAAGCACAAACAGTTGAACTAGTGAAAGTAGCAGTGTAGTCTGTTGCCTCTGCAAGATGACAGCATCCTCTGAGAAAAGGTACTCATAAAGTGACTAAAATAACCACTATAAGAAGGGTGACGATTTGGGTGTAGACTCCTCGGAAATTCAGGTCAAGGAATGGCGAAATATCTTATTTAACAGTGTATTTTTTATTCAATTTTCATCATCTTCCGACACAATCACAAGCAAGCAATGTTGCTCCTAGAGAATAGACACAGGAATTTCCTGCATGTCTGTTGTTCAAATCTACGATGATGGAAAAATATCGTACAAAGGATGATGTTTAGATGGTGAGTTGAAGCAAGGGTTACAAGCGATATCGAAAATGTCCTTGCGAATTACGAGGAAAGAAACTTGACATGGAATGCCAACAAAATTTCGGTAATTTAATGAAGTGATTCTATTCTGAGAACAAAACAAATATAAAAAAGAAATTCCAAAGACTGTCAAGGACTGTGAACCTAAGTTGCCAAGACTTCTTGAAATGTAACTCAATTCATTGTCAAGAGGAATTTATTTTCTCTTTGCATCAATGGAATGTACGAATTCATAATGACGTCTTCATGACCGAATAATGGAAAAAGGTTTTCAAGTACCTAAAGTAATGTGGTGGACTTTTCGTACTTATTGAAGACTTGAAATGTACTTGTTGAAATTAATTTGCTGCTACTGTCTACAATGTGTAAGGCTCTGATCTCGAGAGATTCGAGTGTACGACGAAGGAACCACCATAAATGAATTAAACTTTTTTTTCAAAAATTTGAAATGCGCAATAAATTGAAGATTATATATTTAAAACAATGCCGTCTATAAGGAAGTGTAATTCTGCTGAAGACATCTTTGTGTTTCGCTGCAGAAATTGCAAGTTGTTACCCAGTCTTAATTAAATATAACGTAAAAGATAAAAACAAACATATCTGAAAGAATAAAATATAAACCTTTTTGCTTTTGTTTAAGAATTGACGTCGTTATAATTTGAAAAATTCGAATATCGATGATTCGCAGAGCACACGTTAAAAAATTAATACCTTAGGATGGTGATAAAATAGATAAACAGAATTGAGATGATGTTCGCCGATTTATGTTCAGGCTTATTGGTTTCGAATAATTTTTTTCTACAACAACGGTGGTGTTGATGCACAAGGCCGGATTATGCATGTCGGTGCCCCTTTACCCTCTTATAACTTTCTAAAATATTTTTTTTGTTCCAGAGTAGATTTCCATGTATTGTATCGCTATTTTTGAACTACCATGTGTCATAATCTTCAACAGAAAAGAAATATAAGGAAAGTGGACATGAGTGTTTTTAGGGTTCCGTTCCCAAAGTGTCCAAATCAACCCTATTACTAAGCCTCCGCTGTCCGTCCATCGGTCAACATACAAAGAAAATGTTTCATAAAATCACAACTCAACTGTACACCCAAAAGTAGACAATGAGTAATTGAGCAACAAAACAACTTTTTAAAGTATGCAATCGTTTCGTCCACCCAACAAAATGTAAAACCTAAGCTGTTATATTTGTACTTACTCTTCGCTTTTCAATAGAATTAAATTTGTGTCTTGATATCACATACATAGGTATAGGTAGGTATAGGTCTGGAAGAACGGTTTATCGTGATATGGTCATTGTGGTGAAAGTGTATTAAGAAATATTTTAATATTTTATCAATTTAGTTTCACTCAAAAGAAACTCTCAAGGGTTTTAGACCAATGTTAGACTATGTTACTTTTCTCACTAAACCCGAATCCATCCTTTGCATCAATTTGATGCAAAGTTCAAATTTAATTTAGTATTGTGAGGAAATTTATGAATATCGATGTGATTTCTTGGCTTGCTTCCCAAAAGTATAAGAGGAACAAGAACATCTTGATGTTTTGGATGAGCGAATTGGAACTTATCGTTGCAAACGCAAAGTTAATCGATGGACGATGCCTATTTTCGCTAATATTATTGACGCTTCGGCATTCAATTCCTTTGTTATATTCACTGAACTGAACCCAACATGGAAAGAAAAGGAGAAAAAATATCGTCGGCGCCTTTTTCTCATCGAAATTGGTGAACAATTGGTTCTTCCATATATATAGTCTCGCAAATCGTTATCGAAGGGGAGATATGCAAAAGCTCTTGTGAAGCAAATCAAAGGTGTTCCAGATGAGCCAACAAACATTGGATCGATTGAAAAATTGCCCAAGAGCAATAAAAGAGCACGTTGTTATATTTGCACAGCAAAAAATAACCCAAGTTCCTATAGCAATAGTTGTAACAAGTATAAGAAGTTTGTATGTCCTCAATACCACTACTTTATTTGCGATAAATGCGTATGATATATTTGTTTCTGTCTTCTAACATTCACAAAAAACAAACTTATTAAAATAACTAATAAAACTATTTAATAAAAAAAATCACTGGCTTTTTTTTCCATGCATCAAATTGATGCATAGGGATACTTTTGTTTGGGAAAATTAGGGATGGATGCGGGTTAAAATATATGTAAAGAAGAAAAAGGTCTTTCGAAAGTTACTTACGTTTCCGGAACGCCAAACACAACTTATACCAGTTAAAAATGTAGAGGAGGCTATTTTTTGATTTTCTGCTCAATGCTTCTTTCACTTCTACTTAACTTAATTTGACAAGACGCTCGAGAATTTCGATAGCAAAACACGTACACGTACGTGAAATTGGACTTTGCAATAATAACACTACATTTTGGCGTTCATCAACGAATTAAATCATCTAACGATAAACAAATGTCAGAATCATAGATTCACATATTTCTACAGTAAGTATGCATCAAATTATCTTTTAATCTTGCTATAGTTTAAAATCATTATTATTTTTACAGTCTAGCACGTGAGGTGTTAAGAGATAGATCATTACGAGTATTCCAGTGTTGTGCAGTAAAAATTAAATAAATAAAAATTCCTAAGAGAGATCGGTCCCCAAGTGGTGAAGACAGCATGTCTTCAATTTCGAAAAACCGTAAAACGAACTCTAATTCTAGAGCTAACTATTTCGCGCCGCTCCAATGTTTACCAGATTCGGACAACGAAATAGATTGCGATGAAATTATTCAACAACCGAGCTCTAAAACTAACAAGAAAGTCCCATCAATTTGTGTATTACAAAAAACCAGTGAAAACGTACATAAACTGTTGCAAGATGCAAATATTAATGACTATTCCATTAAAAAAATGTCCATTGGAATTAAAATAAATTGTGAAAGCGCCGATATTCATGAAAACGTCGGTGTATTATTGAAGTCAAAAAATTGGCAATACTTCACCCACGACTTAGTGACACAAAAAACATTTAAAGTCATTATCTATGGTCTAGACGAATATCCAATTGAAGATGTCAAATGTGAACTTATCCGTCTTGGTCTCAAATGTGTTGACATTAAAATAATAAAAAAAAATACGACAAATTCGTGGACATTCTTTATCTAGTTCACCTAGAATGTGGGTCAGTAAGACTTAGCGATTTAAAACTAAATGTGCGATCAGTATTCAAAACACAAATTAAATGGGATTTCGGACGTCGGCGGAAAGCTCGACTAACACAGTGTTTCAACTGCCAGATGTTCGGGCATGGTGAAAAAAATTGCCACATCAAGACTCACTGTGCAATATGCTCGGAGAATCACGAGACAAAGAACTGCAATTCCAACAACTACAAATGTGCGAACTGCAACGGCGCACACAAATCGACTGATCCAGCTTGCATAAGCAGACAAAGCTTTTGCAACGTAAGAGAACGTCTCTCCAACAGAAAGCGAGGACTTACCATGAAGAGCAATATCGCTCCAACATTTAAAGCTAGTCCCGCTGATTTTCCGCCGCTCGCAACACAGCAAAGCAATTCTGCATCGACAGCACAGCCAAACAGAGGAACAACCACAAACTCCCTTAACAGCAACGTTTGGAGCAACAACAACAACCACAGTCCTCAGAATGCAGCTAACCAGCTGTTTACATTGGAAGAGGTTAACTCATTAACAGCTGAGATGCTAACTCTCTTAAGCAATTGCAACACTAAAGCCGAACAATTTAGTGCTATCACGAATTTGGCTATTAAGTATGTATATAATCACTTTAATAAATGAATGGAAGTTTAAAGATAATTTGTTGGAATGCTAGAAGCATTAGAGATAAGACTATCGAATTTTTTGCTTTTCTTAGTAGATATAAAGTAGACATAGCATTAGTATCTGAAACTTGGTTAAATTGTTGTGATAATTTGTCTAATTCTCTGTATAAGTGTTATCGTTCTGATAGGGAAGAGAGAAGGGGAGGAGGTGTTGCCATTGTTATAAAAAGAACACTGGAGCATAAAGTTCTTTCTATAATTAATACTAAATATCTTGAAAATCTTGGTATTGACGTCCCATTTATAAATGGACAGAGTATCAGCATTTTTACAGCATATTTTCCAGGCCGATCTACGCCACGAAGCGACGTTCGTAATGATATACGAAAATTAATAAGCTTAAATAAACCCTTCCTCGTCGCTGGTGATCTTAATTGTAGACATCGGAGCTGGGGTTGTCTTAGGGCAAACACTTGGGGTAACATTCTTTCCGACTTAAGCTCGAGGTACCCTTTCGAAATCTTATACCCTTCCCACCCTACATATTTTCCAGCGAATTCTCGGTCAAACCCTTCAACCCTAGATATCTTCTTAACAAACACTCCCCAAATAATTTCGTTTCCTGAAATGCTCGTACATTTGTTGCTAACCATACGTCAACAAACAATCTAAGGAGCAATACTATAACCGAATCTGCAGTTGCAAACTCAATTGAATCAATTAATTCACTCACGATCGATGATGACAATATATATGTAACAGTAGATGACATTAAAACTATGATTAAGTCTCTTAAGCCATATAAATCTGCAGGTGTGGACGGTATTCGTAACCTTTATTTAAAAAATCTCCCAAGATCCGGCATAGAAACTCTCCATTGGATTTTCAATAGCTGCTTTAAGCTAGGTTACTTTCCGGCTGCTTGGAAGTTAGCAAATGTCATACCGTTACCAAAACCAGGAAAAAACCCCAGTTTACCTAGCAGTTATAGACCAATTAGTCTACTTAATTCACTCAGCAAATGTCTCGAAAAATTAATAAAAATTAAGTTGGAAGTCCATTTAAACGATAAAAACATATTACCTGCTGAACAATTTGGTTTTAGATCTCAACATAATACCGTCAACCAAATTCACCGTATCACAAAGCACATTAAAACTAATTTTAATTTGAAGTTGAGCACTGGTGTTATTTTTCTTGATGTCGAAAAGGCATTTGATACAGTATGGCACAATGGATTGCTTCATAAGCTCTACATCCTCAAGTTCCCAAACTACATCATTAAGATGATAAAATCCTTCCTAACAGGAAGAAGTTTTCAAGTTTCTCTAAATGGTTGTCAGTCTAACCCCTTTCCAGTTACTGATGGAGCACCCCAAGGTGCTGTTCTATCGCCAACTCTTTACAATATTTACACTTTTGACTTTCCTCATCTGAATAACTGCTATCACGCAATATTTGCCGACGATACATGTATATTTTCTTCAGATGCAATTGCTTTCAATATTGAAACCAATCTGCAATCTGCTTTGAATACGACTATATCGTATTTCAATGACTGGAAAATAAAAATTAATGCTTCAAAAACTCAGGCTGTCTTTTTTACTAAAAAAAGAAAAGCCTGTTTCTTACCAAGCAACAGATTATCTATCAATGGCACACAGATTGAGTGGAAGTCTAGGGGTAAATATCTTGGGGTGCACCTCGATAAACATCTGACATTTGGACACCATGTGCAGGAAACTTTAAATAAAGTGAACCTTACAATACGGAGTTTGTATCCTTTTATAAACCGAAAGTCGAAAATGAGCAATGAAAATAAACTCACGATATTTAAAGCAATTTTTCATGCCATTATGTTTTACGGCTGTCCAGTTTGGGGAACTTGTGCAAAAAGCCACATTTTAAAATTGCAGCGGATTCAAAACAAGATTCTTAAAATGATCCTGAACCTTCCATGGCACTTTTCGACACATGAGGTCCATTGTCTGTCGAAGATAGAGAAAGTTGCTCCGAGGATAAATAAGCTCATTGACACATATAAGGCAAGATGCAGTGCGTCGCATAATGTACTGGTCGCTAACTTAGCTAACTGAGCCTGGTCTAGTTGTTCCTATAAGGTAACACTTTTTTTTTTTTTTTGCCTACTCAAAATATTAACACTTATTTATCCACCTTTATTATACATTTATTTATTTCCTTATTTATTTTATGTCTACACATATTTACTAACCATTATTTGTTAAAATGTAATTATTTATTTATTTATTTATTTATAACTTGGTTATTTATTATTTATTTATTTACTAATTAATTTATTTATTTATTTATTTACTTATTTATTGATTTATTTAATTATTTATTTATTTATTTATTTATTTATTTATTTATTTATTTATTTATTTATTTATCTATTTACTTATTTATTTACTTATTTATTTATTTACTTATTAATTTATTTATTTATTTATTTATTAATTTTTTATTTTTTTAATTTATTTACGTATTTATTATTTATGTATTTATTTTTCTATACGTTTAATACATTTGAATTTTGTAAACAATTATTTAAATGTTATTTGTATATATTATTTGGATTGAAGGACTGATTTATGCTCCATAATTTATTTATTTTTCTCTAATATTTTTTTTTTTGCCCTTCATATAATTTAAACCACTTTCCTTCTCTCTTTCAAGCTTTTGCTTTAAATTTTTACGAAGGTTTTTTCTGTAGCTTTTCCTTCGCCCTAAATCTTTGATAAATTTTGTGATATATTTGGTAAAATATTGAAAAAATTGTTAGTAGTAAGGTCATATAAAGTATACCAAATCTCTAATGTGCAATATATTTAAGTCTCAATAATGTAAATATTTTCGCTACAATAAACATAAACATAAACATAAACATTATTATTTTTACTTATTATTTTCGCATCTAGAAATTCTTATTCTCATTGGGATTGCAATTAAACCAATTTTGAGCTTTTACTATGAGAAATCTTAATTCAAATATAATATGGTGTTGCATAATTTTAGTAGGCATAATTTTAGAAGACGTGGAATATTCCATTTGAATCAACTCTCACTTGGCTACTTTTTTAAATACAAAGTCGTTTAATACATCTTAAATGTTGACCTTATTCAATACATAATTGATGAACGCTACCATCCGAACCAGTACTGCCAGCCTTTTGAAAGTCCGACATATGTCGGAAAGTAGTTTGACAGCACTGGTTTAATAACCGCTTAACTCATAGTGCCCGATAACTATACGGGCTAAACTAATTCTATATAGGCTTTGTTTTTATTGTATTTTACATGGAAAGCTTTTTCCTAGCCTGTATCGCCCTAAAAGAAAACACATCTAATAATAATATCAGCCATTTGAACTTTTCGCATTTGGCAACTATTTTCTGTTCTTAAAATTTACGTGAACAGTCTCCTGGGTGGTAGGTTCCTACCACCTGGACCTCGTGACCTTTGTCAGAAACCAGAAAGTATCATGGCTTGCGTAACAGCTTTTCGTGGTTTTGCCGGATTCTTCTTACAATTAGAATTTTCATTTAAAAGTTGGCCGCAAAGCGCGACCTTTGGCGAACGAATATCTTCAGCATTTCTCCTTTTCTAAGCAGCTTTTAAAGATGGTGATGATCTATATCTACTTAGCACAAAGTAAACACAAAAGATTAAATGCGAACACATGCGATCCTAAAATATAGTTTATTCCCGGAACAAAAGAAAAACATCGGTTGTTTTTGTGAGCATCAAAAATCTTCCACTCGTTGGCTATGCGGGATACTTAACATTTCTGATAAAGTTCGAAAAGAATAGCAGCCAACCATGAACGCAACGATGAAACTGCCTATCAACATGTGCATTTTTGAATATATTTAGCTATGTGTAACATTGAGCTCAATATGTTCAAAGGAAAATAAAACAACAAAGAACAAACCATCATTTAACCCCCTATTATCTAATCCAAGCCTTGCGGATTCCTCCCTTATTAAGTGCTGAAGATCACGTGTATGTTTGCTTTGAGGTAAGTGAACTATCTAAACTTGGAAATTGCAGGTAAAATTTTGGAATAATACCGAGAATCTTTTTCGAATACCATATTGAAGTGCCTCACAGCTGTATTAGTTTTGTTCCCAAATTCAGATTTTGCCTTGTATCGCTCAAGATATGTTTTATGCTGTCGAGTATGTATGTATGAAGTCTGTGGACAAAAGATGTTAATTATTTTATCATCTATGTACTCATTTTAAAATTATTTTTTATTTTGACGTCAAGCCTCCTGATTCAATTAACTCCAAATTTAACCTAATTAATTGTTATAAATATACAATTTCATTTCATGTTCCGTACACAAGGTGGCGGGATGCAAGTCCATTCCATTACCATAGGTGTGCATTTCGAGCACAACGCCATGGAGTGCAAGTTCAACGATTTGAAGATAACGCTACAAGAACCACAGAAAGTTGCTTACTCAGGCCTCACGACCTGCAACACCCGACGGTGATGCTTTCGTTCTATCCAGGAGCAAATAAGTCAGTTAAAACAGCAAATACATGAACAGGCGACACGCGAGTAACCTACAACCCGACATTCAAAAAATAAAAACAGCCATGGTTCAAGAATAATCGTTAAGCAAGTCAAATGACATCCGGTTCTTGATTTCTAAATTCTAGCACAACAAATATAAAAAAAAATTTTAAAGTTATAGTTTTTAGGTATAAAGCCGGCTGAATATTAAAAATGTCGTTCAATTTTGGATATTTCATCGACTGATAACTTCAATAGTGTGCAGACCGACTTAAGACTGTGGCACTCTGGAAAATTTAATAAAGAAAGTTAAAAATAAATATATGTTTGTTCAGTTCAATGAGTGGAAATATATAAGTCGAGTGAATGACATTCACTCCGATGAGTACAAACTGTAAGATGCACACACAAAGATTGAAGCTAGGCGATGTATTGCGATGTATTGTATTGGATTGTAAAAAGCATATGGTTTGGATTCTCGAGACAAGCGAGAGGCAAAATTCCCCACGAGCGTTCGAAAATTTAGAACCTCAAAATGTGGGGATGTCTCAACATTTTTAATTATAAAAATTGTAAAATTTTCAAATAATAACTTTGCATATTGTTAACTCTAAGAGCTCTAACATTTGGGTAAACAAATTTTAATTAAAAAATCAACAATATACTATGATTATTTTTTCCCTTGCACTTGTCTTTTATTTTAAATACTTAAACGTGCAGTACTTTCACATCTTTATATTGACTTCTTTAATCTACTTACTTCGTGTTGAAGTAAAACTTTCAGACACTCCGCTTTTCAAATAAATATTCATAAAAACCAGACATTCTGATGGGATTCCTTTTGACGACTTTTCAATTATTCTCTTTAATTAACGTCGAACCGTCGCGCATTAAAAACTTCAGCTAAGAGAGAGAAAAGTTTCCAACTATACTCCCGGCTACCCCACCTGACTGACTAATTACGGAGTTTTATTGTGTGCCCGACTTAAATGTTCTTTACTTTTTCATAAATACCCATTTTTTCGCAAATTCATAAATTTCTTTGTCTTCCTTAAGTGGTTATATTTTAATTAAAACAACGAATTACCATCGTCGCGAACAATGCACATACAAATTTCTTTAAATCACAGAAAACTCTTCGGGAAGATACATACATATTTCACCCGCTCGTCCGTCTAGAAGATGGCCGCAACTCTAATGACACGGTTTTGAAGAGGGTCGGTTTGGGAGCCAATGTGGTTCTATGGCTGGAAGAATGGTGTAGCGGATTATAGCCATGATTGTGAATTGTGATTATAAAAGGAAGCGTTGTTGGCAAATCTAGCAACAACAACGTAAAGAGGCAAACGTGCCGGTTATAGACAGAATGACAGTGAAGTGTATAAAGACAAAGAGTCCTTTGTTTTTGACCAGTCGATATGCCATGAGGTAGTTTTAGTTAAAATGTTTTGTTCTGCTTGGTCTGTGCGCCGGTATTTTGCTAGCTATTGTCTGCCCTTGGTGATCTTTGGAGCGTTGAGTCATTTTCATGAATTGCACGACTCAAGTTAATTAGAATTGGAAAATATTTGATGAGATCGAGTAAATTACCAATTTCGCAAAGCCTTATCAATAAAATTGAATTCAAACTTGCGAAAAAGTTGGATAGAGTAGTTTTTATTTGTTTGATTGAAATCCATTATTGAATGACTATGAGTTTCTCAATTTTCGATGTATATTTTCATAACGCAATTAAGCACCGAAAAGTTTTTGCAAATCTGGCTAAGAGTCAATTTCAGAGGTCTCCTGTGAGTGTAGTGGCTGATTCACAATTATTTTTTATTTTCATGCTTAAAATTTCTTCAGTGAGTCCTTGATTTAATGAATCAAATCAATATGTCTCATTTTGAGATTTGCTCTCATGCCAAACTTGCCTTTTTTATCATTTGAAAGAAATTTCATTTAGGTCTCGTAAACGTTTTTCTAGTGAATAGATTCCCAAAATATGTATTAAGAATTACATATAGTACATATATATAAGTACTGGAGCCGAAAAAAAGAGGTTCTAGGAGTGCAACTTTACTCGATGCTTAACTACTCTATACATAACTCTTAGTTACTGTCCCACAAAATTATTTGGAATCTTGCTGTCAATAAGGGAAAAAATGGTCGTTTCTTGCAGTGAACCAAAAAAATGTAACACCAGTTACCATACATTTCTCACTTGAATATTTTGGAGCTGGTTTGGCTGTTAAAATCAAACACATTTTCAATTTCAGACAATTTTTCAAAGTTAAAAAATCAAGGGTTATACTAAAAAATAAAAGAAAACTAATTTTTTTTTATTTTAACGCCAAAAAAAACTTGAACACTAAAAACACTCGCATTGTTAATTACAGTTACAAGAGATTTCTGTTTTTGCATTTTTCATAATATTGGCATGCTGTCATGCGCTTTCCAAGTATTCAGAAATATTGAACAAAATCTATAAACCAGTGAGATGGAAAACAAAAAATATCGACACCGATATGAAGAAATTAATTCTAACATAAAAGTATGAATGAAAAAGTTTTCGACAAATTGCAGAAACAGTGAAAAAACGATTGCCTTCAGTGCATTACGTCATTAAAACATGTGATAAAAGGAGATTTTAGTAATGACCTGGTCGACGTGTCAAGCCGAAGAAACTATCGACACAGCAATTGGAAAATCGGATTGCAATACCAGTAATAAGAAACCCAAACATTTCAGCGGTTAAAGTTGCAAAAGATTTGGAGCGAGAAACATTTGTAAGCGTGAACCCAAAGACATTAAGACATTTTTTGAAAGCACAGCAATTGAGGGCGTATAAACTTCGGAACAAATCCCTTTTCTCATTAAATAATAGGACCCGGTTGAAAATGTCGTTTTTTTCAAAAATCAGTGCTTTATTGAGGAAAAATAGATATAAATTCAATATTCAAAGTATTGCCCATCGCTAGCCACACATTTTTCCCATTTTCTGGCAATTCATGGATACCCGTTCTGAAAAATTCGACCGGTTTGGCAGCAATACACGAATCGATCCTTTTTTTGACATAATCGAAATAACGGAAGTGCTGGTCAGCCAGGTCATGTTGCATCGATCGGAAGAGATAGTAATCGAATGGCGTAAGGTCTGGACTATACAGCGAGTTTTTCTTCGTCGTCGGTAAACCTCGCCTGTGATTGTTTCATTCGGTTTTAGCAGCTCATAATACACAACACCCTTCTGGTCCCACCAAATGCACAGTATAACCTTCAGGCCATGAATATTCTGAACGGCTGTCGATGTTGAGGCATGTCCGGGGTTGTCCATACGTTGCCCGACGTTTTGGATTATCGTAATATTTTTCATCATAATATTTTTTAATAATAATATATTCAGTGACGATTCGATGCAAAAAATACATCTTTTTGTGGCGTTCAAGCAGCATTTCGGACATGCAAAATCGGCGTTCGACGTCTCGTGGCTTCAATTCATACGGCACCCAATGTCCTACCTTTCGGATTCCCATTGCTTTCAAATGATCGGAAATGGTTTGCTGAGCGACGCCAAGTGATTTTGCAAGTTCTTCTTGCGTTTGTGACGGATCTTGATCGAACAATGCCTTCAATTCATGGCCTTCAAACTTTTTCACCTAGCCGGGGCGATCTTTGCCTTCGGTGTCGAAATCACCATCATTGAACCGCTTAAACCACCGCTGACACATTCTAACGTCTATAGTAAGCTTTTTCGGTTGCTTTTTTCCTTAAATGAAAGAAGCATATTAAAACTTCCCGCAAATGTTGTTTTTATCGCACGAATGTAGACATTTTACGGCTTTACAAAAACATGTGTTTTCACTAATAGCAATAACGTAGACTGAAATAATGAGACAATGATATGAAGTTTCTGATGTGACACCAGATTTTTTGGAACACAGTTATTTTTACAGAGGAGTTCAAATTTAATATTTTTGGGATCTAACGGAAGTCGTTTTGTTTGGAAGAGGAGTATTTTATGATAAAATGTATTCAAAGTTTTTTTTATATTTGTTCAAAAAACTGAAATAAATAAGACCGATATACGTGATATCTTAATATGTAAAATATGTTCTTTTCATAAAAAACTATGCATTGAGTCTGTCACGAGTCTTTCGACCTTCGTGGATGTAACTATTTTCACTTTCAGCGTTACCAAAGCCGCTTTTAGTGCGATCTTCAATACTATTTCGATATTATCGGACACTTTACAATAATGCAGACATGCAAATCTGCGCAACAGTAAGCTGTTTCAGCAGCTTTTTCTGCTTGGTAATGTAACTGCGTAGCATAAAAATAACGCCTTCATCTAGTAAGCCAATTGTTCCCTGATTAAAATTGCGTGCTTTGTAATCGCTTTGCAATGTTGGTTTATATGTTTCCAAAAATGAATATTTTATAATCTTGCTAAAGGTAATTTCGCGCAAAAGCACAAGCGTGGGAGGCATCGATAAACCATTTGCTGGTCTCAGATCTGTCAGAATAAAGCTTTTAACTGTTACTCAAACAATGTACATATTTGCTATCCTAACAAGGCAAAGTGACCCAAAAGTACTACTGGATTTCACATTGAGTTATGAGCTTGGTTTCGCTTGCTTTTCCAGTTCGTTCTGATAGTCCCTTGACTTTAAAAAAAAAATAACCAAGTAGTCTGGAACTTTTAAATCGGCCCACATAAAGACCCGAAATAAATAAATTTGCAGGAAAAAAACACTCGTTGATCCTCGAACGGTATAGCTCGTCAAATATTATAGACCCCGTGAAAACCACCGTGTGCTCGAAAACGTGAGACCCAATGACGCTTCCGGCATAAATAGCGCACAATGCAATGTCTTCGAGTTGACGTAATGATTCATCGTTATGAAGCATGGGTTATTAGTGACCTAGAAGCGCATATTTTGTTTATTTACGAATGCGTCGCTGCGGATAAGGAGAGCATGAGCATGACTGAGTAGGGACATGATTAAAGATCTGCAGGCGGTATCTGATGGCCTGTCTGCAATTAGTAGAGTAATATCCATATTTCTCACAAAAATAAGTTTCAGAAACGAACGTGTTATGGCCAACCGGTGCCTCTACCGCCATATATTGTTTCAATCTCTAAGAGGTGAGTGACATTAAGCCTTTATGTCTGACCAGTTGTCATAGGACGACATTTTAACTATTGCAAAAATCAGATAAAATAAAAAAAAGTCTAAATAGCTTCACACCAGTTTAAGTGTCCAAACTTGTACACAACGCCACATCACGCGCTGCAATGAATGATTCAAGCGTCTTTTTTTGATTCTTTAAAAAATATTGATTTAATGCTGCGTTAAGTTAAAGGTAAGGTAAAGACAAAACTATCTAGATTTGATTGCAACGTCCTCCGTGACAACAGGAATTATTGGAGCGGACGTGTAATCTTTAATATCCTTGCCGACAACTGCAAGAAAGAATCTGAAACAGAAACTTATATCCAATTATCTTTATGGACAATTTTACCATTTGCTTATTTAACTATGGTGCTTTAGTAGACGAATTTTAATGACGATACACATTTTATTAAATAAACAAATGAATCAATGTTTAGGACAATTTATTTAAATTTAAATTTAAAGTTACATCTAGATAAAAATGTGACTGCTCGCCACCGATACCACACAAACAATGTTAGTGAATACCTCTACCGGCAGCGTTCATTCTTCTTTCGTGCTCTTTCTTTTGTGTTTCTTTTGTTCAATTTACATTCCACTCATTAGTGTTGCCACAGTGCCTTAATCTTCTGCAATTACTAATTCCTCATATACTTTAGGTTTGTATGTTTTAGAAATTTTGGCCATATTATGATATTCTAAAGTTCTGCTTTATGCTGCTGCTACGACTCCTGATGCTTCTCTGGCATTTTTTTTTTTTAAATTAACGATATATCGTGAACCCTTCGCTAATCTGGGAAAAACCTATTGCACAAGCAATGAAAGATTTATTATGTTTACGTCTTATCATGTCTTGAATAAAATAAAAGGATACTTTGAGTGTTAGGCTTCGCACAGACTGCTGCGAGGAAGCGATGCAATGCCATTTGTTCACGAATCTTTGCAGGAACAACAGGTGTTCTTATTTTAATAGTGAAAGCGAATTCAAAGTATTTTTTGAATTGTTCATTTTGCCATTGGATCGAATAATAGCCAGCCGTTACTTTGTCGCGGACTTCTTGATCCGCACGTAAATAGTTTTTATCACAGCCGCGAAAGATAAAGTTCTTATTTCGGAAGTTATTAAATTAACAATTTAATAAACAAACAAAAGCAACGTTTGGAGGGATGAGCGGGCGACAACAGTCCCCACACGAGCAAAGTGGACTAACGGGGAAGGCATCGCCTGACCCAAAGCGTCAGAAGCGTCGAAGACAGGGGAGAAAACCGACGTAAAGCGTCCGTGCCTTTCGGTTTCATCAGAGAAGCTGCCGGGAGGAACCAGTGATTGGGCGCTTGCTAGAGCCATGGTGATACCGGTAACAGTCATGTCAGCAGCAAAAATAGCTGCAGCAGTAACAAAGGGCGATCGTGACGATTTCTCGTATATCTCCGAAGGCGGGGACATATCTGAAACAGATATCGAGGACGATGAAACTGATGTCGAGGACGATTAAATTTTCCAGGTGGAGGCATTGCTTTGGACGGTGAAGCCAAAGCAAACAGTTTCGCGGGAAAAATTGCGCCTGACAGCAAAAGCAAGCACAAACAAAAATGTGGCACAGCAATACTAGCAAATATAAGCCGAAATACGACAATAACTCAAATGCAAGAACGAGCGCAGTTGCCTTAGTAGCAACGAGGCCAAAGAGGCTGCACGTGATCACAGCCTATGCAACTGAAGTTACTCAATAAAGCTATTTTATCTCAGAGCTCGAGACACTTTTTCAATACGCCAAACATAGCAATTGGAGATTGTGGAGTATGTTCAAACGCATACTTACAATAACAGTAGGACACACTGGACACGTTTCTCCCGAACGATGACAAGAGCGCTGTCCTTGAACTCGCTCAACCGACCATCTGAAAGGAATTTTTCGAACGAGGAGATCGACACCTACCTTAAGCGTATGGACGGCACAAAAACATTATAATGGACAAAATAGTTTCCAATTCCAAGCAACGTAACAATCGACGCTGTACACCGATAAAAGAGAAGGCAACTGACGAGACTTAAACTACTGTACAGACGTTTTACTGACCCACAAAACACGGAGGTTAGGACACTGAAATCTTGACTTAAAAACCTGCAGCAATTAAATCAGCAGAATAACTGTGCTGCACTAAATTCGCACTGGAATAGCGAAATTCGGGCTGTAAAATCAAACAATCCTAGTATGTTCCCGAAATTAGTAAATTCTTTCGAAGTAAAAATCAAAATGAGCTTGCATGTCTTAAGCTCCCCCGAACTACAGACAACGAACAGATACTTGTGACTGCAGGCATAGATCCATCAGAGGCTATCAAAGGTGACAACTTTTTTGTGATCGAAGATCATCAGGAAAAAGTTGAAGTAATAGGTGCGACGGTTCAGGATGTGTTCAAGGTCCGAACGCCAGAACCATGTCTTGGAAAATCGTGAACAATTGCACAACTTCTATACTATATGACACTGAGCACTGGCGATCGGAGAACACTGGTTTCACCGTTTTCAATGACGATTATTTGGCAAATGATGTCATCGCCAATGAAGGGATACATCCACCATTCATATCAAAGGAAGATCTCCTGGTTATTTTCGGTTCACTGAGGAGTAAGAAATCTGTGGGTATCTACGAAATACCAAACATTGTTCTTAAACTCCTCCCTCTTAAAGCGGAAAACATAGACACTTCCCTGTTTAACAATTTGCTGAATAATGCACATTATCCATCTCATTGGAAGACAGCGCTGGTACATCCAATTCGTAAACGGTACAAAGACTCTTCCAATGGTAAGTCTCTTGCAACGTGGCTCAGAAATGATTCAAGGATATTGCGACGGTTGGAATTTGAAAATCAACTCACAAAATTACGAGACCATTCTGTTAAGGACTTCTTTGTCTGAAGCTTCTAGAAGTAATAGAAACAAGTGGTTACCGCGCGGCTTGGCAGCGAATGAACTTGATAGCATGTCCTGTTAGCACAGACAATTATTATTATCTAATTGTCAGTGCTGTTAGCCATGCTGGCTAACATAAATTTAAGTTAGAGTAAGAGGAAAGTAAATAGTTAGTAAAAATTTTACTTTTTATTTAAGTTAGGTTAAGATCCTATGGCTTGGATAAGTTTTTAGTTTAGTTTAAGATTTAGTTTAAGTAAAAAACAAAAAGTCGATTCACTTTCATTTTAAACAACAAATGTTTTTCTTAGTTTTGATATTTGTAAGTTAGTATAATTTAAATAGTGCTTATCCACAGCTTTCGAAGATATTTGTGGAGAGCGATGGAATTTCCAACAAAACAATGGACTGACATACCGTATGGTATCTGGATTCAGAACCGAAATGTTAACCTACTTGCATGGCCGCCATATTCAAAAGTCTACGAAGGAAGAAGACAATACGATGAAACCATATTGATGCCATAAAATGAGCCTGGTTCAAAATCTCACTAGATTACTTGATTGCACTCTATGAATCTTTACAAAGCAGGCTACTTGAATCGATTCAGCGATCAGGAGGTTGTATCCATTACTTAAAATTATTACTACTCTTTGAATGAGATCAATATTTATTTATATTAACAAATTTTACCTCTTAAGCTTCCGAAGCTGAAAAATATTTTAAAATTAAAACAAAAAACTGCCTGTTCGTAATCAAGTGAGACAATTATATATAAGTATAACACGGTAAAAGCTACGGTTTAGCGACATTAAACTTATTACTAAAAATTTACTTAATATTTAAACAAGATTATTTTTTTCGTGGCTTCGAAGTAAATTTGAATAAAATACAGGCTCTGAAAAGGCTATGTTTGATAGCTTGACGACAAATATCAGAGAATAAGCCGCTCACATACTGACGTTCATATATTCGTTTTCAAAGCGCCAACAATTTGCGGATTGTATGTATAAGGATCATTCCTATTTTGGAAGAAGTTTGGACCAATAGCACCACAAGACGAAACTGGTAAGCATTTTTGAATGTAATAGGATTTCGGCAGTTACATGCGGAGTTTGCAGCAATTTTGTGAACTAACGAAACTGGCGAGTTAAAAATGAGCCTCATTACAGGAGAAACGCTGAAACTTAAGCAGCCAATCGGAGTGTATTCCAGGGATTCCGTCGTCAACAGACTTCAGGCTGATTTAAATTAAATGCAGTTCTTGTGTATTTGAAAAATTAATTCATCATCCTGCTATGAGCCTTATGCCCTCAGACAAATTCAATAACATCATTTTCACCAACCATTTTTTTAACGAATTCCACCGAGCTGTTCGATATTAAATAGGCCCTTAGAAATGTGTAACAGAGTCAGTCTCTTTTTCAGTTTTGCCTAAAATGGGCTCAGATTATCGATTATGTCGGTCATACTCATGCAAGAATGTTAACCCCTAATAAACGTTTTATTTACCAAATACTTACTAATTTTTCCCTGTTTACAGGTATCATAGGCGCTCATACTGCTACACAAAACATGCTTGTGTATATTATAAACTTTATTTTCATATGTCACTTGTGTCTTGAATATTTTCCAATATATTTTCTTCGTACAATTAAAAGAGGCTACAAAAAGTTGCCAAATGTCAAAATCTAATTTTTGGCAACATTCATAACGAAAAAACAATGCCGTTTATGTAAAGTTTAGTGTTTGGCAACACATTTGCGTTCATCAGCCAAATTTAACCACGAGGTTTTCTTTTTATCAATAATGTACGAGGACGAGAGGGATGCTTAAGGATTCTTTATCGTCAGCTTTCTAATGGTATTGTGGTTTGACTTCTTGCTTGCATAGCTCAAAGGAAAGAGGTTAAAGATGTTAATTTTGATCTGCCGAAAAAAATAAGGATGCGATGCGTAAAATGGTACAACTCGAAACGTTTGTGAGATACCCACACCCAAGTCTGAAATGAGCTTCAATTTCATGGACACTGATTTGAATTTAAAAAACCTTGGGATCTGATCAGGCCATATAAAACTAGCGTTTTCTGTAAAATATGAGAATAGTGAAGAATTGGATTAAAGAGTTTGTTCCGTCACATCTTTGATGATGTAACCTACATGCAATATTGCTCATGCTGCAGTAGAGAAGTGATATGAGGATGCTAAAACTAACAATTAAACCTATGTCTTTCGACTTACTAATATTTATTATATTTAAATTAAAATTACTAATAATGAAACTAAGAAAAAAAAGATTAATTTTAAGAAAAACTTAGTATCTGGATATTTATGTTTTTTTCTAAAATTGAACTTAAATATTAAACTACAAACTAATCTAAAGCTAAAGGCTACTAAAATTAGACTTAAAAACTAAACTTAAAACTAACCTTAATCTTAAAATCTAAACCTAACCTAACAATAACATTAAAAACTACTTATACTACATAAAACAAAAATAAGCCGGCCAAGGCTTGCAGGACATGCTATATTTGCCATAGGGGCACCCAAGAAATATAACGACGACGAAGCTCATTCTCCGCCTAGCCACAAAAAGTGTCGATATTGCCTTACGACATCAGCTCTGTCGCGGTCTGAAACCGCCCTACTAAACCTGAGGGTCTCCGGTGAGATACTTGCGACGTCTTGGTCGTAGTTGACTCGCCCGTCCAAAGCTTTACGACCAACGTGAAAGATTAACGGTACCGCTACCTGGACCAAACCTTTTCTGTCGAGATAGAGAAAATTTTAAGGGGGAGTAAGGCCGTTAAGGCGCACTGTCTCATGGTGCATATCATTGGGGTAAAAAGCCACGGAGATCAAGTTGTGGTTCGAAGTCAATAGTAGAAGGTTTATTGTGAAGATGGCAATGTAACATCTTCTGGGATTTTCGAAATTAACAACAATTAACAACAGGATGCAGATAGTTTACTGATATTATTCACTTTTTCCACAAGCGCCCTTAAAGACTCTCTTCACAACGATTGAGGGAATTACAAGTCTTTTGCAGCATGACTTCCATAAAATAAGCGATATTGCGACGATTGGAAATTGAAGACCACAAAAAAAAAATAATTTGTACATATTTTTTAAGGGTCTAGGGTGTGTCTCTAGTTTCTTGGTAGGCGTTTTCTAAGTATTCAAACCAATACGCACTTTCAGACTTAGACAACTTTCAGAAAAATTAGTGCTGCAGCCAGGCAAATGGGATTATATCAGTAAGTTTGCCTGTGACTCTATGTACTAAACATGTGTCTTTAATGTAAGCGATGTAAATTTCTAGTATTTTGCTCTGTCTTTGGCTTCAATTACGCCAGCAATTAATTTGACATGATTGTTGATTTCAATCTTGAATTGGTTAGAACTTGTCTTGCATGATTTGAATTCTTCTGCAGGCTTTTAGCTCGACTAAATTTTATTTCGCTCAATGCACGCATCTAGGAGTTAATATCTTAATTTATGAAGATCCAAATAATTGCACAGCTTCTTCGCTTATCGTTCAGCATTCGGCTCCATAAAACAAGTGACTGGTGAAATCAATCTTTTATAGAGCAATATTTGTATCCTTCGTGTTAGAAGTTTGAATCCTAAAGCAGCAGCGGTTGCCTAGTCTTATTTTCCTTCGGGTCTCTACTGTGGTGTCGTTTATGGAGGATATACTACTGTGTCCAAAAAATAAGGTGACATTGTATTTATTTTGAAAATTCTTTATTTATTTTTCCAAATCAATTTCATCCCCTTTAAATTAATCCCCTCCCGATGCAATGCACTTATGCCAACGGATTTTCCAATCTTTGAAACACTGGTTGTAGTCACTTTCCGGGATGGCCTTCAGTTCCGTCTTCGCTGCGACTTGAATCTCCTCTATCGTATCAAAACGGTGTCCCCGGAGCGGTCTTTTGAGCTTGTTGAACAGCCAGAAGTCGCACGGCGCCAGATCAGGTGAATACGGTGGTTGCGGAACGATATGGGTTGAGTTTTTGGCGAAATGATCACGAATTACGAGCGCGGTATGGGATGGTGCATTATCGTGGTGCAAAAACAAAGAATTGTCTTTCCACAATTCCGGCCTTTTTAGGCGGATAGCGTTACGCAAACGAAGCATAACGTTCAAATAATATTCCTTGTTGACTGTTTGGCCGGTTGGAAGGAGTTCATAGGGCACAACACCACGATAATCGAAGAAAACAGTCAACATGACCTTGATTTTTGAGCGACTTTGGCGCGGTTTTTTTGGTCTCGGCTCTCCTTTGGCACGATATTCGCTCGATTGATCGGTTGTTTCGGGTTCGTAAGCATAGATCCAAGTTTCATCGCCAGTTATAATGCGTTTCATGACATCCTGGTAGTCGGAAAGCATTGTTTCACACACTTCAACGCGACGCCTTTTTTCCAAAAATTCAATGTTTTCGGTACCAGTCGAGATTTGACGCGCTTGAGGCCCAAAGCATCCTTCAAAATGGTATTGACTGAGCCTTTCGATAAGCCAACTTCATCAGCAAGGTCTCTAATCATTAATCGATGGTTTTTCAACACCAAATCTTTGATTTGTTGGACGTGAGCTTCATCGGTTGAGGTTGATGGTCGCCCAGAACGCTCTTCGTCTTCGACACGTTCACGGCCGGCTTGGAAATCACTATACCACTTGTAAACATTTTTTTTAGACATAGCCTCATCATCAAAGGCTTTCTGCACCATCCTCAACGTATCCGCAGCAGAAAATTGATTCCGCAAACAAATTTTAATGCAAATTCTTTGCGCAATAAATTTCGACATCGCAAAAAACGAAAAACTCACTTTTAGCAGCTCACAAAACGACGCGTATCTCTATATGATTCAAATTGAATGAAAGGCTTTTCAGGTGCTCATTAAGGATCATCATATCGATATCTTAACTTTTTGTTAAGACACGTGAGATGAAGAATTCTGCACAAACGGTGAGCCCAAAATTTTGCATTTCGAAAATGAGTTGAGAATAGGTCATTATTCGACATATTGACAGTGAAAGTATGCATGTCGTTAAAGCAAGCAAGTTAGCAAAATTTCGCCAAATATTCAATAGGGAAATGACATGTGGTACGTTTTTGGAATGCGTACACGCTTTGGTAGCAAACACTCATATACTATATGTCTCTAGATGTCAGAAAAAAAAAGTACTGTGCAATGTTAATTTTTATTAATGAATGAAAAATGACACGGTAAACAGAAATCCATTTGCCCAATTTGTCGAATACACTACGCAAACACACTTATTCACAGCAACATAAAACACTTAGACGAGGTTGACGAGGGCGATGTCCGCCGCCGTGGAAGAATGTCCCTCAAAGTGAGTTCGCATTAAATTTGTTCTGTGTTTTGTTCATTCTGCCGAGAATGTCAAAAGTCAACATTCATTCTATCGTCCATCATGTGTCCTGTCAACAAGCTCGACAAATTTTTGATGCGAATCTTCTCCTAGTTGTTAGTCACATGTTTGACTTGCCATTATCCAGTGGGCTCGGCGACATAGAGAAATTGATGTTGTTTGGTTTCAGCGCCTTCTCGCTCCTTGCTATTCGGATTCCCTTTTTTTTATCCAATGTGATTTTGTCCTTAAATCTTTCCCGGGAGTGCCGTTCACCGTGCCTTACCCACATGGTACCCTGTCATCGGAATATGTGCTCTTCTATTTGACAACGTAATGATATCATACCGATGTTGTTTGCCTCTCCTACGAGTGACAAATTGCACAAATTCGCTAATTTGCTGTAATGTCAGATTTTTCTTCTTTGCTCTCCTTCGTAATGGATGACTTGAGAATAATGCGAAGATGCTCATCGCAGGCTATGTTGGGAATACAAATAGGGAGCTATTAGGTGTATTGCCAGGAAAGTCATATTTTGATGGATGCGAGGACTGTCGTTGTCGCTGGATGTACTTTGATATATTTGGGGCTTATAACGGTTGTTAAGGTAATGTCAGGTGTTAATTAGGAAACCTTATGTGGTAATTTGAATAGGCGGAGTGCTTTGGGTAACAAAAGTGCGTTAAAAGTTCAGTTTGTTGTTGGGGTTAATATACAAAGATTGCCAAAAGGTGAAACATAATTTATCCTAGTCGCGGAATTCAAACACCGGAGATGAATCATATTAAATCGTGGGATGAATAATTTCTTTACGGGAGGTGATGATTTTTTATGTGACGAATATATTGAATATGTACTTAACATACAACGAATAATAACGTAGTTATATGAGTGCTTTTGAGGCTAAACTTTTAAATGTATTAGACGACTTTCCTCAATTATTTCAAGTGGGCTCATCACCCACCCATTGCGAGTCATTGAGAGGCTCTCTGAGTTGGACCAAGTGCGTGAGTATATCTTTAATGCTTATGATTTTTTAACTGATTTTTTAGAGCAGCAATTCCAAGACATAAAGTAAACTATGTTTGACTTCTATGACTGCAAGCTTACCTTTCCCATGCCAAATAGGAGCTTTGTGATCGTATTGCGACTGTCGATCTATTGTGATTTGTCGGCCCTTCGGTAAGGCTAAGACTTTTGACCAATCTTTCTGTACAACCTCAGATTTTTTTCAGAGTCTTCAGGAATCAGTGTCAATAAGTCCTATTGCGATTGCAACAGTTTGGTTGAATACTCGAAGCTTTATTAACCAACTTATCTTAACTTTTTCTGAGGAATATATTTGGTAAGAACATTATGAGAAAAGGTAGTGAGTTTAAGTTCTACTTTTATAGATCTGATTCCGTATCCAGAAAATTTGTAGGATCTTATGAACACCAAACGAAAGTAACCGACTGGTCGAAAGCTTAAAAACGGACGAGTCGAAATTGAAGGTCTTTGAACAAAAAAATAAGTGTTTATGTATGTTGTATGTGGATCTAAGGATGCTTCTGTCCACTGTCATTTATCACCTCATCCATAGACAAACATAGGAAGATCGCATCGTATCATTGGGCTTGGTATTAATGGTTTATAATCACACAACACATACTATTGTAAAATGTAATATAACGATACAAAATATTCTTTCAAGTTATGCCGAGGCAAGTTGGATCCTCGAAAGAAATGGCTTGCCTTTCACTCAATACAACCGTTTTGGAACTTACTTCAGAAAATATTTCGAGAACAGTTTCCGACATGGAAGAACAAAGTTAAGGAGATCTTTCGGGTAACCTGGAGACAAGTGATATTGGACAACATAAAGAAGATTGACAGCCAAATTTATGCAGGTATAAGGTGTATTTCTTGACATCTTTGAATTTATTTTGTTTACTGCCTTGGCCCGTTTGTAAATAAAAATATCATTGATAGGGCTATTAACGATAAATTCTGAGAGTTAAAAGCTTAAGTTAAGGACTTTATGCAGCGTGTACTTGTCAGAATCTTATAAACCGGTCCTCAGAAGGAAAAACGGAACTATTATAGGATCACTTTGTTGTCCATCTGTCTGTCACCACCCTGTTTTTCTAGAACACGTGAAAGTATAAAGTTGCCAAATACTGAAAAGCTTAAGGAAAAATCCGAATACCGTAAATTTATACGTGCATCACAAACATTTTTAAGACGCAACACAATTTAACGCCAAGAAAAATGTAATGTGGAACTTAAATTATAAAAATGTGTATTATGTCGAGCACTCGACCGTTTTTTTAGGATTTTAACCGCTTACTTCCTCAAAAACTCTGTATTTTTGATCGTTTAAATGCACTTATGCTCGAAATTTTTAGCCTTAAGCTTTCCTTTAAAAATTGCATAACTAGGAAAATAGAAGTAAAAGAGCTTTGCACTTTGGAATAATTGTGTTGAAAAATTCTCTTTCGAAGTTTCGAGTTACGTCGTATTTGAATTTAAGTAAAACGAGGGCGTTAGTACGATTTGAGTAACATGTCTTAAGTTATTGCAAAAGGACCAAAACCTTTGAAAGTTAGAAACAAACTTCCTGAAATACAGTTTAAGAATTTTGTTTGTGTTTTCAGAGTCATGATACCAAAGATTTATGTTTCCCCCATCGGTTTCAATACGTAAATCCTCAGCCAAATTTGTCAGCTCATTAGATTTTCAAGAACTTTTGATAGAAAAAGGCAGAATGGAGAAGTTTCCAATTATTATTATTTTTTGATAAATCATTTAAGTAACTCCAGATATAAAAAAGTTATAGAACTTTAAAGTTACGCTTGCGAGAATAATTTCTTACACACAGCGCTCCAGGTTATGATGTCGTGCCGCTCAAACGACGCAGCTCTTATTTGGTGAATACGTAAAAATTAATGGGTGTATAGTCTTTTGCACCGTTCGTGACGTATTTTGGTTAATATTTTTAAAGGAAAATGCCTAAAAATATAGGTTTAAAAATACGCCTGCAAATATTGTGTAGTTCCTATGTGTAAAAATACGGCAGTTAAACATCCAAACTAAATCGTTTTTTGTTGTATTGATGTGAAAAAAAGGAAAAATTGATGTCAACTAATGAGGCGTTATTTTATTGGACCTAAAATCACTAGATATGTTAGTGAAGATCATTTTGATGTAAGTACCTTTGAACCTATTTATACTAGCTGCCTATTTCTGTTTGATAAACCTATATATATATGATATAGATAAATAGGCCTGAACAGCCAAGATGCATTCATCCCGTTTCAACCAGATTTGAGCGAGAAGAGAGTGTAGTACGGTGCAGTATGAAACGAACTTAAATCAAGAACGAGCTGAAAAGCTAATACTTTATAATACTAGCATTTGCTTGAGACATAAGTGAGACATGAACATAAATGTACTGATCTAACACCAGGTCCATCTCCTGAATTTTCCGCAATGTTATTTCGAAGAAAGAATTGGTATTAACTTTGACGCAAAATATCTTTTTTAGAATTATTTATTTCAAGGTTGATAGCTTTTCTAATACTTTCAAACTCATCATGGAGAGCAGGCAACCTTTATCATTATCATTTCCATGACGCTTACGCATCATTTCTTTTCTAAATGAGTGTTCCAATCTTGTCATTGAACCATTCACAACTTTGATAATAAGTCCTTGTTAGTGTTTTTTGAACATGTTAATTGAGCTTATTTAACATTTTTAAGTCATCGTTCGAAATCATATAAGTTTAACAGCCCACAGCATATTTTGGGTGTGATCATATAATACTATAAAACATATTTTTTTTAGCATTAAATTCAAACAGTTTTTTCAGTACTTTACTTGTGTATTTGTGTTGGTGGGTCGAGGGCGACGTATAAGAATGTACAGGATATTCTCAAAAATCGATCGGTGTATCAATCTGTAGGTTATAACTTTAAACCATTCAACCAATATTTTGAATAATTTTAGGGCGTCTGAGCAATCAACAATTTTTGGTTATATGATCGCTCTCAAAATAAATAGTTGTATATATAAAAGACCCTTTGTCAGTCGAAAGCCATCATAAATCAATATTGATCAAGCATTAGAGCGTTCTGGTATATTGCTTTAAGAGGCAAATAGATCAATAAAAATCTGCCAAAAATCATGAATTTTGGTTGAAAATATTTTTAAATGAAAAACACAAAATGGAATTAAGCAACAAGTTAACGCGCATGAGTCTGAGAACATTTCGAAGGTTATTCATGAACTGGAAAACTTAAAAATTGTGTATTCGAAAATACAATGCAACATAAAATTTTGGATGTAATTTCAGTTGCAAAAATGATTGTCACCTTCCAGTATTTAAAAATTTGGCTAAGATCGTATTTTGTTTATTTTTTATCCTTTTCATGTAGTTATTTCAAAGTTGAAAAAGTATTCAGAAAACAGAAAAATAGCATGGATGAAAGAAATGCCAACATGCTGTGATAATACCAAATGAATTAATAACAGACTATTTAAAGGTTCATTTCTATAATACTTTAAGTAAGTTGATAAGTGAATAGTTTTGTTACATTTCTTCATCTTCTTCTTGTATATTATAGAAATGAATATTTATCTGTTATTTATTCGTTACTGACAACGTAATTATCTTAATTTTTTAAAAGTTAAAAATCATACATATTTGACATTTTTGTTTCATTCTCTTTCTAATTTTTGACTTGAATAAATTTAAATAACTGAATATCCTTTGCACTCCGGCATTAATTAAATTAAAATGACATGCATATTTTAATGGAAAATTTCAGTCAGAAAGGGTATAGAGCATTCAGTATTTGTTCAAGAAACTAGGCTTAAATTCTCCAGTACATGCATTACTATATATTAAAAATTTTCTCAAGATTGTACTCGCTAACTAGTTGCTCAATTTTATTTTGCGTTTTTTAGAAAAATAATTTCAACTGAAAAGCAATTCATTTTCTCAAATACATTTATTTTTATTTCTAAGAACAGCTCAATATCGAAGATTTTGCATATATGTACTTAGAATCTCAAATTTATTTTCTAAGATTACATGTTTAAGTTTTTCTTAAACAGTGTAACCTAGGTTACGAGTTTTCGAAAGTTGGTGCTTATGTCATATAACTTATGTTCTGGGTAGCTGTGTCATCAGCAACAATACTTTAAAATAAAAAAAATAGTTTTTAAATATGTTTTAGAAATAAATCGCATGCGTATTTTTTAACGTCATTGTGAGTTCATTTGTTTATAATTTTATATATTCCACTTTATATTCCTTCAACGTTTATCGCAGCTGTCTGCTAGTTTAGGACAATTTTTTTCGGAATCAGCGGTCAATGCTTTTGTGATTTCGTCAATTACAATTTCTGCTTCTCTTTCCAATGGAAGCAATTTTGCATGAGAGTTCACAGCTTCTTGATATGCTTGTTTCCTGATCTAGCTGTGTATTCTTCTTGATGACGTCATCATGATGGAAAAAACAAAACACGGTTCTATTATATTAATTTTTCTTCCGACTCATTATTCTTGGGGCATATTTGTTAGTCCGAGTCGATTGAATCATGTAACAACATAGAAACGGTATTTGTGAAGAAGTCTCACACCATCAAGCGAAATATTAAATAGAGTAAGAACCCCTAAACGAGGATCGGGTGAGTAGGTCTACCTTTTTTTGAACACGAAGCTGACTCGGTAATGAAACTATGTTTTATTTATTTTATTATGAAAAATGGTACATTTTTAGTAAAATATTTTTTTTCCTCTTTCTATGAGAACTAAAATGACAATAAATAGACAATACAATATATAATATAAATTTTGAGAGACTTTCCAAAATAAAGAATCGGTAGAAGGAAGAGTTCAGTCATCTCAAGCCAGCCAAAGTCTTTAGAAAAAACACAGAAAGAGCCTTAATGCAGCTTGGCTTTCTTTAAGAGATACTAGTTGGAAAATGGTATCTATTGAATTGAATTAAGTATGCGTTTTTTATTTGTTTATAAAGATAGACACGTTGCACCTTAGGAACAAGTTGTTCCAAAACAAGTCTTATGCTGAAGGCAGTGGAGGTAGTTATTGAAATTTTATATTTGGATGCTCAAGTGATGGCATTGCCGACTGCAACTCATTTGGAGGAAGCTCCTTGCAGCATCAATGACTGGGAGTGGGAACAATGACAACATAACACCAGCAGAAGGAGATATACAACTTTAAACAAAAGTTTTATGAGAAGAAATTCTTCTTTAACAAACGATCTCAACGACTCAAGAAAACTAGCTTTGCAAAATGATAAACCGCCTTAAAAATTGTCTTAAATAATTGTTCGTGAGATATGTGAGAAGTAATTTCTTCAAAATCATTGTTCAGTGAAACGTCAAAGTACAATATTTCGTAGCGAAATTTGCAGCTGTTGTGCGGATGCATATATCATCTGAAAATACGACTCGAGTGAGAGGTGTTCAAACGAGGTCATAAATAACAATATTCGATCAGCTCGACACTGAGCCCACCTTTTAGCATGTGATGTGACTCTGATTCACAAAAAGGCCATACTCTTTGTGGGATTGGGTGGTGAGATGACTGCTCGTTAAAGCTTGCCGAGATCATGAAAATTGGTCACACTATCTTTGTGACCGGCATCTTTCCCCGTCAATTGAAAATGGCCAATCCCCAAGACCTCTGCGTAAGATGCATTAAGACCCATACCTGTCCCTTTTTCTCTTCCCAAAGTTTGTGAGAGAATAAGCAAATAAATGAATACATCACTCGCAATAATCTAAAAGTTTTAGGGCCTCGTTTATTTTCACTGAATATCAATGAAATAGAATCCATAATTTTTAATACATCAAACAAATTTTCCAGCCAAAATGCCAAACAATTCGTAAACAGAACTCGTTTATTCTTCAAATCCTTAAGCATGTTATTCAATAGACCACTCACGTGGAATAACCAAATGAATGCGATTGTTAGTAAAGCAAACGGCATCCTTCAAACTTTATGAACGGCACAGAAGTTTACAACATTGAAAACAAGACCAATGCAATTCCTGTACCAACTTCTGGATGAAATCTTCTTTAATTGTGTTACTGACAGCAAAAGAAAGCTACAGGTTTCATTTAACATCACTATCCCTTATGTGCACAGCCTGAAAAGGTTTGACCATGTCTCACATTTAGCAAAAAAAAACTACAACCGACATACATATATCTAATATACAGTAAAAATGTTCGGCTTCTTTAATTCTTGATCTTGATGTTCAGGCCTAGGATCTGAAAGACAAATTGCTGTTACAGGCCTCACTTCCCTTCCGCGTACCCTGAGCAAACTGTATGACAAATGTCAACTTAAGATCGCACTACGGATTTGTCTTTCAAATCAGGGTGAGTAAATCTTAGCTTTTTAATCACCATATTCTTTTCAAGCAAATTCAACTCCAACAACGTCATGAATTTTTACTTTTTATATTTTTAATTTTAATTCTTTATTCAAAAATCTAAGCAATAAATAAAACCATTTTAAACTATAATTTTAACTAGCAAGATGGGCATAGACATAGGTAATTTTTACAAACCCCTAACAAATAAACCCTTTCGTATCATCAGTTTTCCCACGGAAGCGGTTAAGCATGTTGTTAAAGATCTTCCTCGACTGCTATTTACAGTAAGAGCCGTCATCAACTGCGTGAATTTCTCCATTGGTTGTAGTCGTTTTGCTGTTCTTTGACTCCGTCAAATTTCTGGGATTTGTTGATTTTCATCCGTCACACACAAGTCCACAAGTTGGGCACCAATTGTAGAGTGAGTTCATTTTAAAAAGCAAGACTTGGGTTAGATTATAATTGACAAGGAGAGCAAATCTCGGAAACTGAAGATCTAGTATGACTTAACTACGCCAAGACTACATTGAAATTGTTGAATTAAGGCTAGTTTAAAGCAGTCAGGCGAATTCTCCTAGAAAATTACTTAATATAAGTTGCTCTAGCTGACCGCAGTTACACTAAAAGGATTAAACCATTTTACATTTTAACATTTTACCATAAAAACAAATATTAAATAGAATAAAATACACAATTGATATTTACCCAATTTACAGTGTGATGTTAAGACAATGCTGGAAACAACATCAACTTTAACTTCCCCAAGCGTGCTGAACTCTTTAATGTTCCAACGTTGTCCGTTGCTACTTTTTTTTTTTTTAATTATTTGCTCGCTCTTCAAGAGGAGATTATGACTCTTATAATGCGTGTAGCACAGAGCGAGCGGAAGAATTATGAGAAGAATGTGTAGTGGTTTGAGAAACTCAGGTGTAATTGGTTTCAACTCACTTCCGTGGGTGGAGCCCGAAACGGGACGGAGGATTTTGATATCGACCTATTAACTTTAACCTAATTCACAGGATTTTGTTCGACATTCGACAACTTTGAAAGTTTTGGAAGATTTAGCTAAGACACCCCCGCTGCCTTCACAGCAGAGCCATCTAAACAAAATCTACACAGATAGAGCTATTTTGAAAACAAATGCTTTCGACATGTTCCTTGTCCAAGTGCAGATAGTCATATGTCCTTTAATGGCCCTCTGATCTGCTTGATAGATATTGAAAACTTTTACCGTTAAAATCCTTCAGAGTCTTACATAAAGACATACCCTGGGTTGGGAAATAACAATAGAAAGAAAGTAATTCAATACAATACATGAAAATACTTACTGAATAAATGCAAGTAAATAAAATGAAAAGAATAATAAATAAATATTAATATACATTGCTGCGACAAAATTTATTAAAACCGAAGCTAAATAAACAAAGGCTTTCCAAATAAAATTTCTAATTATTTGAAGCTAATAATGGTTCAGTTACTCAGATTACAAAAGGTTAGACATGCGATTTGAGTCGATTGCCCAACTTTGTTGCAAGGAATGCACACATCTTTAACACAGACAAACAAATTATCATATGAATTCGACAAATTCATAAAAAAATATCCTCGTCTAGACTTCGCCATTTATGATCTTTTTATAGCCGCCACAAACCAAGGACACTATACTAAGATGCTTAAGCAGATTTATATAATACATTTTGATGATGAATACCCTTTAAATTGATGTCGTGAGGAGCTGCGCAAAAGAGCACATGTTTCATAATTGATTTTTCACTGCCGATGGGGTTTTAATGAGGGCTAATAACGTGATGAGAAGCGTAATTAAAATTATTCAGGACATGATTTCATTTTATATTTTTTTTTTCGTTTCTTTCCTTTTGTGTTTGCAAAAATGAAAAAGTTGTCGAAAGGTCAGTCGTGGTGATGAGGATGGCAACAATTGATTAATTATTTTGAAATCATTTCAAGGCTTTTTTCCCATACGAACGTATGTATATTTATATTTGGATATACACAAACATTAGCCAAGAGTCTGCTTGCTTGCTATGTAAACGGAAGACGTAGCATAAATTGAAAAACTGTGGAATTTGTCGCATGTCAGCAATTGTGGCATGGCGTTTGTAGAAGGAAGGCCGTTATACTTTTACTATCATCACTGAAAATATTGTAAAAGCAGCGGAACATTGATTCATATATACGTATACCGTGAATGAACAGAGAGAGATAGTTTAACAAAAATGTTTAAAAAGTGACAGAAGCCTTAAAAAAAACTACTCTTTTCTGCTAATTAAAGACACAAATGGATTCTTTAAGTATGTTGACAGTGGAAAATAAAATATATGCTTTAAGGAATTTTTGACTCTCAGACCGAGAAATAAATAGCAAGGCTGAGTAATGGTAAGAGACCTTGTAAACAACAAACTAAAAGACCCACAGCCAAAGCAGCAATTTCGAAAAAAAGACATTAATTCTGCAGTGTCTCAAATTCAACTAAACAGGTCTTAAAACGAGACATCAGCCGACATAACGACCTTAAGGAGGATAATATAAAATTGGCCTTACCATCCAGTTCTAAAACATGCGCACAAGGAGCTACTCAAGAATTTAACATGAAACTATGTCTTTAAAACAGTAGACGGAACCGCGTTGTGTTTTCATATGAGATAACAACTTTTATTTCCACAATAAGAAAAAAGGAGCTTGCTTTGTCAAGACAACACAGCCGAACATCAGGTATCATAGAGTAGTGACGGTGACATTAATAATCCAAATTCAAATAAATATGCAGACGTCGAAAGACATAATCAAGATTGTAAGGTTTAGCTTAGAGCGCCCGTATAGGGTCAGTAAGTTAGTTATAAATAGTTAAGTTAATTAAGCTAGATTTAACCATTTTTGTTTAGCAAGTAAGATTATGAATTGAATTGAATATAAAATGCAATAAAATTGAAAAAAAAAATTTAATTTAATTGTAGTGACGGTGAGCTATCACCTTCTATGGTCCTCAACAATGGACAAAAACAAATATAATAATAAATAAGAAGAGAATATTTTTGGAACTCGTCGTCAAGATAATGAACCAATCCACATTTCCAGAGTTGCCAGAAACTGGACTCATTAAGATTATGAAGAACTTTTGCCATGGCCTCCTTATATTTTCAACAGCTATTGTGAGTTATCATTGTCTAGTTTTAAAATGAAATTAAAACTTAAATGAAGTTTTCATAATAATATAAGGTAAATTCTTTATATGTGTATTTGGTTCTTACGTTCGTTTAAATTCAGTTATCAATCTGATTTGATGGCTACAGGTAGTTAAAAGAATAATTTATAACTATTATCATATTGGCCTCTTTAGCACGAGAGAGCTGTAAATGGATCCATTAAATAATTAATTAATCTGCGAAGTCACGGAAAAACGATTAGTTCCATTCAAATGTATGAAATAACTTCATGTTTAACTTTCATACTCATTCTTTGTTAAAATTGAAGTAAGAACTTCTTTTTGTTAATAGTTTATGCTTAATTAGCTGAAGGTACTCCATTTTATTCGAATTTTGCTGTTGTAGTTTGACTGCCCTGAAGTGTTGTGTCTAGTTATGCTAAGTTCTTTGAGCGATAAGAAAGAACAGCCTCCACTAAACGAGCGTTTACTTTCGGGTGCCATATAAGAGCAAACTCTCAGTGAAAGCTCTGAGACCCGTCTTCTCTTAGTTTGCTTTTGTGATAGTGATCTGTTAGTAGTTTTAAGAGTGACATTATGACATCTTACAAGCAAAATGTTGCAACAACTTATGTGGCTATCATTTTTCAATTCACGAAGTTTAGCCGGGGCTAAATACTTTCAAACTTGTTTATGCTCATCCGGTTCATTGGGTTGAATTGGTACAGCAACGGTGCTTAGCCTAAGAGCCTAGTGCCTGAGGTTAGTTTTCAGGCTATTCTCGAGTTTGATTTCGTGAGTAAACACGTGGAAATGCAACTTTAGGGTACCAACCCACCAACAGAAGAATTGTGAGCTATCACGACAAGTGAATATAGGAGAAAAAGGGAAAATATGAGGCGCATATGAGGACACTGCAAGGAAAAAGCCGAAAGTCGAAGAGAAGAGAAAAACTGATTGCGAAAAACAACTGAAAAAATATTACACACAATTTCCTCAAAAAGGTCTTATTGCAGGCTACAATACGGGTACACAGTCTCTCCGTAGTTTTAAAGGAAATATTGTCACCGAACCACAGGCGCTCGGGTGTAAAGGAAACTAAATTCCAGTCTATGAAGAAGTTCTTCAACCATTAAAGAAGGCCTATAAACTCTATAGTTGTGAGTTCAGATAGTTTACAAGTTGATCTTTTTAGATAAGTCGGATATTTCAGGTGGGGAGCATGAAAGTTCTGAGAGGACGGAATCATGCTCCATTACATCAAAATGAAAATCAGCTTTTGACATTAGACTTTATAGACATTATTTCATTTAAACAAACATACATATGTTATATGAATATTATGCAAATATTATTCTTTAGTCTTTTTGGTTTGGCTGATGACCGCCTACCAGACTGACATTAAGTATGCTTCAAATATTGAAAATCTTAGCTTTGTTAAAATAAAAGATGTGTTATATTGAGATAGATTTTGTATTAAAAAAGGTTCACCAATGTAGAAGTTTTATGATGATGCAAATACTAAATTTATCGTTTTGGTATCAAAGTTTACATAATATAGATCAAAACTAATAAATCACTGAAAATTTTTTTGACATCGACCAATAAATGACTTAGAAGCAGATCATTGATATTTATGCTTTTCCCATATTTTGATTCACCTGGGACGTCATTTAACCATAATACTACACGAACGGCGCAAGTGAATCAACACACCCATGAATTTGTACCTACTTAGTAAATACAAGCCGCGTCATATGATACGCATGACGTCACACTCTGGAGCGCTAACGAAATTATTCTTTCAAGCTCAATTTCAAAGTCCCATAACCTTTCAATTTCTGTAGATATTTTAAAGATGCTTTCACACTTTTATTTCATTTTACTTAATTTTTTTTTAATAAATCAAAAAAATGGAAACAACTCCGTTAAATAGCTTCTGTACTGCAAAGCATTCTTTGTGTTGTTATAAAGTACATCCCAGCCTTTGTCGCCGTTGAGTATAATTAACGTTTCCTCCAACTCGAGTGTATCTTCTCCAAAGAAGCTTCTACGGTATTAAACTTTTCCTTCACAGACGCTACTTGCTTATTGGAGGCAACCGATAGATTGAATTCGCAATCGGACGCTAAACTTTCCAACTCATGTACACAGGCTTCCCTTATCAGAAGTAAATGCGAAAGAACTGTAGCCTGCCTTGGCTCATTGCCAAGACTTGCAGCACAAAGACCAAGTGGAGCTTGAGAAAGTCCAAAAGCAAGTGAGCTAGCTATACCTGTCTCTAAATGAGAATTTTTTCAACCTCTTCGAATGAACGGTAACCTGATACTTGTGCTACGTAATGAAAAATCGCAGATACAGTGGCTCGGAATATATTTTTGTATTTTATACAACTTTCGCAAATGATCCAACTGCTCTCTTTGTTCTGCTTATTTAGCTGTTAAGTGCTTTCTCATATTGATATTTGATGTGATCAAAACTTCTAAGTATAGTACTTATATTGTCGTACAACTTCAATTTGCTCACCTCGATATGTCCGCGTTTCTCTTCGGCAGTACCTTCCTCCACCGTCCCTGAAAATCAATATCTTTGACTTCGCTAGGTTAAGACACAAGTTCCAAGTTTTTCAAAAGTTTCCCAATCGGTATATCACTATCACTATTCCTCCCTTAATAGGATCTATTATGTCGTTACTATATGATATAAAGTAAACTGGAAGGTACTTAAGGCTCCTCCTTGCTTTACCCCCGTTGTCCTCTGGAATTCCTTTAATACGTAATATGTAGTCTTATACCAAATGTACGCCAAATTATTCTCATACATGGCCTCCAAAGCATTAATGACTTTTTTTGAGAGCCCGATTTTTTAGAAAATCCCGTTGAAAAGCACTGTGGCAAACAACTTAGTTGACGTATTCAGGAACGATATCCCCCTATAATTAGCTGGTTTCCCTTCTTGTACAATGGGTATATTATCGTTTTACAGAAGATCCGGTTAAATTCAGATGTAAGCGCTGATAGAAATTCTAAGGTACAGTTCTTGTAGAATTCGAACGTTACACGGTCTTCTCCTGGTGCCTTATTCATTTTTGAGTTCTTAATTTCACTCTGGATTTCCCTTAATGTGATCGGAGTATCTAGTAATTCATCTGCAAACAAAGGGGCTGCGTATTGGAACGATGCGGAGTTTTGAGGTGCGTTTAGAAGATTACTAAAATGGTTTTTGAGCATATTTGCTTCTAGGCCGGGGGCGATAACATTTCTCTTTCCATATATGTACCTCACTGCCTTCCATAATTCTGCTGAAGTTTTCGTTTCATTCAACAAATTTACGTCTCGTTGGTTGACATTTTGTTTTTTCGAAAGGCAACGCTGTTTAAAATACTTGTTTGAAGCTGCGTAGAGGACCTTGAAATGGGCGGAATCGTTTGATCGCAGTAATCTGAGAAACGCAAATGATGCATCCCTGGCTCTAATGCATTCTCTTTCAAACCACTTTTGTGTTTTAGCTTTTCTGTAGTCTCTTATTTGTGTGTTTTTGAGCGGAGCATTAGATTCGCTTAACCTAATAAGCTCCGCATTTAGATTTCGTTGATACAAATCCGTGAATTTATCAACTTTGGTAAAAGATCTAATATAATTTTGATGAATTCTCTGGATTATTGGACGATTCAATTTTAATAGCAACCTCGAGAGGCATGTGGTGGGAGATAGTCTTCATTCCTTCTCCAACCTCATTGAGCAAAGAAACCCAGTCCAGAGAGGAAACAATAATCAATGACTGAACACACTGCTCCGCGAACAAAAGAATATCCCCATGTGGATCACCACTACAGCTCCCATTAAAAGTCCGGCAGTCAAAGGCATATGCTAGCTCGACGATTCTGGCTCCGTTATTTTTTCTTGTCTCATCCTTTGAGTTGCGAGTCACCTAGAAAAAATACTTTTGCGAAATTCCGATTCTTCCATTGAAATCGCCAATTTATAATAAATTTTTTGATCCCAATGTTTTAAGTAGGTCGCTTGTACTATCGAAATCACGTTGCCAATGAGAACAATTTGAATATATTGGGGCTTTATGAAATTATTGGTGTGAATTTTTTTTTCAAGCACAAAGCAAAAGAAACATTCTGAAACATTCTATGGCTACTCCTTCCAGCTGCTTTCTGTATCGAAATAGTTCCTCTCCACTTTCTCTTCCATTGAAATAACTTTTTACTGCAGGTATCCTTTTTATTTCAAATTTTTCAATTAGTTGCTACTTGTAAACATGCCCTTGGCTTTCCAACCGACAGTTTCATGCGATGTGTACTGGCTGCAATTTGCAAATGACATTGACGTATTATTGTTATGTTTTTGCAATTCTTGTAATAATGTTATAAAAGGTGCGGGCATCGTTCCGAAAGTTTGTTGAATTACAGCAAGACCTTTTTCAGTGCCACATCTTAATCCATCGATTAGGTCCCAATAAAACAACAACGAGCATATTGCAAAACCTCTTCATAAATTTAAATTGCAATTTCTATGTTATACCCATTCATAAATAGGAAATCAATATTGTCAAGAGAAAATAAAATTATCATTCTTTAAGTTATTTTTCAAGTAATCTTGCTGTATGGATGTCAAGCGTGGGGATCACATGATTCTAAACCTTCCCTTGCATCATTCAACCTCAGATCGCCACAAAAAATGGATATGTTGAATTGATCTACGCTAGATTCTAAAAGCTTTTAGATAACTTCATGAACCGCTGTGCACTCGCCGTTATTATTTCGGTGAGTCAATTATCTGTCTAATATCACTTATTAAATTTATATTAATTAATATTGTTATATGATATAACTGCCTATCAGCTTTTTAAGTAACCAACAGGACCATGTTTACATGTTTTCTTAGGAAACAATTGCACTTGTAAACAATGTACAGCTCCGCTTTGTCAAGTCTCTCAAATTTCGTTTTCATATTCGCTTTACTGACCTGTTACCAGCGTAGTCTGCAGCAAGCTTCAAGACGATTGACATCAGCTAAATACACTTCGAACTTCGGGTTCATTAAAATAAAGTTTTTTTTTAATCTTCATTGAAGTTTAAAAAAAGACAATTTCAAAAGGAAAATAATGTGGAGTCGTTCCCTTTTCTTAACTATATAACGTTCAGCTGTGATAATAGTTATTAAGTAAATTTCTTTACTTATTTATTTAAAATTCAATTTGTTTATTTATTTTCGTTTGTATTATTTATTTATTTCTGTATTTATTCATATATAAATTTATTTAATTATTTACTTATTTATTTATTCACGTGCTTATTTATTAAATCATCTTCTTGTTATTTTTGTGCACTTTTTTGTTCGTTCGCAGATATATTTGCCATTTGTTGATTTATTTGATCAGATTAATTTCTCATCTGTATGATATACATATCTGTTTAAATTTATACATATCAACTTTTGTACTTATACATATATATATATATATTTGCATACTTATGTAACTTTTATAAATTGTTACTATCAAATATTTATTTATTTTCTTTTTCCTTTTTTTGGATGTATTGAATTAAACGTTTTTGTGGTAAGTTTACTTCAGAACAGCTCAATTTATTTGACTAATATGATTTTATAGGAACTAATTTGTTTTTCAGTAGAAAGGTATAGAAACTGAAATATCAAATCTTTGTACTTACCATACCAATTTGTAAATTTTTTACCAAATAAAATAACAAATACAATCCGTTCGGACACTGATGTATAGTATGTCCCCTTAAAGTTTTCGCATTGCGGACCACGTTTAAAACACCATGACGAGATTTCATTTTGATGACATCGGTTGTTTTTCTCGTATCCTGACCACGAACCTTGTACGCGGCTTCGATGTCAGTGCTTGTTTGATCCTTGTCTCACAGTCCATCACAAATGGACTTTGCACTTTCAACTTAGCTTTTAATTTTGTCATTTTCGTACAGAGCAACTAAAAGTCCGATTTTGACGCAAGACCCTTAGCAAGGTTTGCTTTTTTTTATCCAGGATGTCTTTGAGTTTCTTAATGCTTATGCCTATTTTACATTCCATTTCCTGGTTATACGGACCTACTCGATAATTTGATCTATTTGCTTATACTATACTTATTCAGTTTTTATTTTAAAGCTGTTTGTATTTTGCACTTGTGTAACTAGTTTAAAACCATATATTCAAAATTCTTAGACGTTTTAACTTTAAATTTATTTAAATTATTCGTGGATGTATATAAAGACTTAACCACTTTGACAGAATGCAAAATGTCAATATTCATAGCATCAATATCAGCTTTATCCGCCCCACTGACGAATATCCCTAATGAATATCCCTGCTTAACGGTCGGTCTAAACCAGAGAAGCTTTGACACACAACACAACAAATTTTAAGTCCATGTTTACCACTTTACATCGACTTCAAATCCGCAAAATATTTTTTCCAAAAATAGCTGAATTCGGGATCCCGCGATAAATGATGCGGTTATGTCGCACAATGTTGGCCAGCACGTCAAGGAAGCGCCTTCATATGATTTCTTTAAACATATTCTTGAACAAAAATTGCAATAGTCATGTCATACTTAATTAAGGTGGCGCAACAGTCCGGGGTGGACCTGTGCTTCAACCAACAAACGTCTTCATCCAGCTCAATCTTTAGCTAACCCTCTAGACGAATAAGGTCTTATAGAGGGTTACTTTCAAGAAAGCTAGTGATACACAAAGCCCTCTCTCGAACAACCAAAATCTACAGTCAATTACTCTTATATTATAAAGAGGTAAAGTTTGTAAGCTTGTATGAAAGGTCATCTGAGAAACTACTTATCCGTTTTCAAAAACTTATAATTCAGAATTACACCACTTGAAAAGATGGTCCTTCGTGGCGACTGATTATGTAACCAAACTCGTGGAAAACGGGACGAGTGCTTGCGTTTTATGCAAATGCTGCATTAACGGTAAGAGATATATAATTGGCTTGTATTCAAAGATTTAGAACTGAAAATGTTTTATAAAAAGGTCCGGGATATCTCTTCATATAAACTTAAATACACAAATTGTAAGAAACATGTTTAAAATTAATTTCAGTCTGCCAGTGTAATTTATATGAAAAAATATGTTAATATTTAACAAATAAATTTTGCTTCTTTGCGAGGAAATTTCATATAGATGAAAATTGCCTTTAACACAACATTGTTTGGACTTGAAGAAAGCTTTGGTGTCAGTGGACGGCAAATAGACTTTTTGAGTTCTTACAAGTTTTCAACGTACACGTAATCTACGCGGACGAAGGCGCAGGGACTGCTAAATAGTATTTCAAGATAGCTCTCAAATTTAACTTAAGTCCGTCAAGCAGTCGTGATAAGGAGATTGATCACTCGCACCCAATGTACTTTCATTGAAGATTTTACGGCAATTGAAAAAGAGGCCAGAAGAGTTTGTCTTTAATTTTAAATGAAGTACATGCTGTTAACAAAAAATCGATCCATCGAATTTATAACACGAAAACAGATAGAAATGACGCTCTGGTAATCAAGGTATTTATCTACCTCAGGATCAAAATAGTTGGTGATCTCTGAGGGACAAAACACATGTTCTCCGGAATATAGTTTTTCTTATTGGAGCCGAATGTTGGACGACAAGTAAAACAGATTCTGAAGCCCATCGAAAGGAAAAATCTTTTCAAGATATAAGGTCTTGCCTGGCGAACTGAAAAAACAGTTCCCCCATGAACTCCACCAGCTGTTCAAAAATGTGGAGCTAGTACTGAAGGTAAAAATCCCTCGAGTAAAATGGCTCGCCCACGTTGAATAAGTGAACGTTAGTTGACAACAGATCAGGTTATCGAACCGAAAATAATTCCCACTGCCATAAATATCACTTGTTAATTCGATGAGAGGTCAGTAAAGAAATGTGCCTTTATACACGCGTAATTGTTTTATTTTTTTAGCCCAAACTCCACTTGATTTTTCCTAAACCTGCACAGTGGAATGCATTATTATGTTCCGAAGATTGTCCAATTTATCAATCGAAATACTTAGCGTAATATAAATTTCGGAGATTTCGGAGAAATTGGAGAAAATTCCTCTCCGAACGGATATGATAATAGGACCTAACGACTCCTAAACATAATACCCATAAAAATGTCCCCCTCCGTAAGTACAAATTATCTTAAGGTTTTTATGTTTTTGACTGTTTTCCAACGTTTCACAAACAGCTTATCCCTGTTTTCGTGATTCATTGAGCTAAATGACAAATAATATTAAAAAATATTACACAAAATCATTATATCTTAATCAGCAACAATAAAATATTTTATTTCGCTCATGTGGTGTTTTAGGTCATATTTTTATTCGAAAACATAATGCTTTAGCATGCTTTAGTAGAGAACAAAAACGAATACGCACACACACACACACGAGCAATGAAATGTTTTTATTACTTTTGTCGTCATTTTTGAGAGATATTTTATAACCCGTCAGGGCCTATTGCTGCATACTTATGTACGTCATAAAACTTTCAAATTTAAGGCCTTCTTTCGCCTGATGAAAATGGGAAGACTGTGAAGTGGTTAAATATTTTAATAAAGTGCAAAGTTGTAAAAAAGTTCAAACACCACCTAACCCCGCTTAACATACTTACTGCACTAATAATCGCGTTAATGGGTTCCAACCCTCCCTCATAGGCATGAAGATTTGGGCGAAGTCATTATACGCGTTCGCCTGCAAGAGAACAGCGTCTCTGAAGCAGGATGATGAAGGATACTTGACGGTTGCATCAAGCCGTCTTTTATGTATGTGCACGCTGGAGTCCTTGAATGTCCTGGTTTCAATTTAAATTGCAGTGCTCCGGGTGAGCACATTGAAGGGAAGGAAACTCGTTGCACCCGCAACCGAATTAGTGATTTACATCTCAGAAATGGGGCAACCAAACGGGGCTGCTATTGCTGGAGAGGGTTGTTCTGGCCACCGGAAACTTTGTTCAAACTTTATTGGGAATGAGAGCGTTGTGTACAGCTACATTTTTTATGTTGCGGGTATATTGTTATGTTGTACTGTAGCAATACTGCATCGAAACAGTATTGTACGGATGAAGTTTTAGAATTTGTTTTGATTTTGGATGGGGAATATCCATTTTCATTTGGGGATAACCCTTCAGGACACGATTGCAACTAAAGCAAGGCAACGTGAAGAATCTCAAATAAGTTAATGAAATCTTCAAGTTGTCATTTGTGTATTGGGACTATAGTCTGTTGAATTTGAAGGGGTTTTCCTTATTAAGCTATTCATCGGATGTTTTGGCTTGCCACCTCACGAAGTATAAAAGTTTGGTGTTTTATAAGATGGAGTTGGTCTGCAGTAAGGTTATGTCTGCTGTGGAGTAAGTAAATGTCATTTCAGCTGATGGGGAAACTTTTTGATAAATGGATCCCTGCGGATGAACTCGAAGGTGATGGGATGAACATTTTTCAACACTACCTCCAACTTTCAACAAATATTAATGATTCCTAGCCATCGTGAATTTTTGTGCACTGCAATGTTTAAAAACTGTTTTTGCTTTACATTACTAAAGGAACTTGTTGTACACATGGTAAAGTAAGCTGAGGGTTTGTCATATCGCTGTGGTATTGTTTTCTTGTTTTTGGGTAGGTACAAGAATACAGCGTTATTAAACCTACAATTTATAGAAAAAATAAATCCTGAACGCCATACAATACTTTCATCGATTGATTAGCTTGGTAAAAATGATTTAAGTTTTTTTGGGGTGCCGCGTTATCAAGCCACATTTATCCATCCCTCTGTCCGTCTCAGGGCGGAATCTTCTAAGGAAAAAAAAAATAGAACCATGGTATTTTTGCAAGATTTGAGCTTCAGTGAACGCTATAACAAAAAATAATAAAAATTGGTATAGGTGCGAGTAAGCCTATACCATGAACTTTCCATCTCAAGATAAAAAATATATAAGTGATATATAATTTGCCGCCACCATCAAATGATATGAAAACATCGTTTGTTCCCTAGACAAATGCATTGCAAACAAAATAATAAAATACATATTTTTTCAGCTTTGAATCATTTAAAAAATTATTTATTCTTCGTTTGATGTAAGCGTTAGTGTTATTATCTGTGCAGTGAAGCCTAGACAGACAAAGTCCCCAACTGCCTCAAAGTTATAGCTGCCTATGGTAATGTTCCGACCCAGACGTCGGATTTGGGTGTCCTTTCTTATAGACAGCATAAGTTTCTTTTTGCCCGCGCGAAAACCCATCTCCAAGTTTTGTCTGAACATTCATAAATGCACTGTTGACATTTAAAAGGAGTGCCTCTCGAATTGTCATGGGACTTTTGAACCATTGTTTCAAGCATAATGTTTAAGAAACCGCTCATGTTTATCTAAATGACTCGTGCCAGCGATTTATGTTAGCTTTAAGGTAGAATAAGAATAGAATGAATAAACAAGTCAATTGATAAACGGAAAGCAAACCGTATGGTTCGTGTATTTTTATTAAATTAACTTATACAGTACAGACGAATTTTTTTAATCTTAACTTAGCTTTCAATGATATAATAATTGCAGTTTAATATAAACAAGAGCGTTATTTCTAGGCTTATTAACAAATACAGAGCAAGTGGAACAAACGAAGCAGGGAATTTTGGTTGACGTTTTCGCAAAACGTTACATCGAACCGATATGCAAAATTCCTATTTGATCAACAAGTTGGCCGAAAAAAAGGGCCTAAGGCTGTATCCCCTGTATTGTGTGTGGACTTGCTTTTTAGCGAATAGCGTTGGACCTTTTCATCAAATAAAAATTTTTAAAGGAACGGTTTGTCTACGGAAACAATTGATCAAATGCTACCATACGAAAATGGGAAATGACGTTTCGATGAGTGTTTCAATATGACAATGATCCGAAACATTCATCGAAGCTGGTCAAAGAGTTGTAATCAAGCCCAACACTTGAATCTCATCGACAATCTCTTTGGCATCATAAAGCGTGGAGTTGGGACCCAACGTTTCAAAAGTGAGAATGAACTCATGACGTGTTTGAAAACGGAATTGAAATTGATATTAACGTCAACAGTAGAAAAACTTATTGAATATATACTACGTATGTATACGTGCAGAGGTAATCAAAATTAAGTTTATTATACCAAATAAGTAACACACCTGTTTTCAGATAAATTGGTTTTTGTAATTTTCTAATTACTTTATTTGCATTCATTTTGGAATTTTGTTTTATAATAATATATAATATATAAAAAAATACCTTATTTTTATCATAATCAATAAAATAAGAAAAAGTTGCTAAGAATTCGAACAATATTGTTCATTGTGTACATCTGGATCCATTCCTCTGATGCATTTGTCGCATGAAATGCGTTCAGAGACATTTTTTATTCTGGATAAGAGGAGATTTTTTAATGTGGAAAACAAACGCATAATGAAATGTGTGAGCGTGACCAAAACCGAATATTATATTTCACTTGTGGAATTTATTTTGGCTAGCTAAAGTTATTTTCCACACTGATGCTCAATTATCCTTAACTTCCAGGTAATTGATTGTTCCTGGAATCACCGAGACTCTGACTCATATTTTCATTGGCCATTGGCCAAAAAAATGGAAACCTTCACTTCCTATTAACGACATGATTTTCTTCACAAAACAAAAAATTGTAGCTGAAGTGTTATAGGCTTTATTATTATAGTCAACAAATGTCTTAGAGAAATCAAGCTTTAAGCTGTATTTAGTTGTTTTAAGTTGCATTAAGATTTATTTAGTTACGTTTACCTAAACGGCCTTCCCCAGAGGCGAAACTAGACATGAAACTTATAAATCTTTCATGTTAGAAACGAATTCCTTGGTTCAAAAAACAAAAAAAATAGTATTTACCTTTTTATATTTTTGTTTGTCTGGGCAAAATAATATAAGCCAAGCCAGACTGTCTTTGTGGAGTTCATATTCTACAACACAAAGATAACTACATACCACTTAAGTGCATGTCGTCCGCCTCCAAAAACTAAAAATATTTTGTGAAATGTGGCTTATCCATTAAAATCCTCTTACGTCCTCTTGATCCTAGGCAACTCCACCTAAGTTGTTACCAGTCCTTTACGCCCTATCGCTCGTTGGATAAACTTTGTGCAACCGCTTACCCTGCTCCCACAAACTGAATTGTTTGTTGAAAAGTATTGTAGTAGTATATCTTGAAAGCGTACTTAACCTAACTTTTCAGTGAAATTTCTGCATCGCAGACCCAAAATGAATTTAACATCGTTCTGCAACTATTAGAATTGCAAACTATCATGTTAATATTTAGTTATAACTCAATTGGTAAGAAGAAGTGTGTACACGTATTTATTTCAAATTCATGTATTTGTGTAGTGAGTACAGAATTAATGTTGCTGTAAAAGAAAAATAATGAAACTCAAGCGTTCTGCTGAGCTTGACCTCCTCAAGTGTCATTAGCCAAGTAACATGCTCATGTTTACTTGAAACAAATAATGGAGGTAGCATTTACATACCATATTCGGTTGTATTGCAAATCTACCTCATTAGGTGAAGTATTGATTTTACTTAAAATATAAAATGGGAAACTAGTTGGTGTACCGATTGCTGAAAAAATGTGTAAATTTGATTGAAATTTATATAGCTCTGAACTGATTCTCCAATGTTATAAATTTTGAATAGGTATGAAGATAGTCGCAAACAAGTACATATCTTGAATTGTTGTAAGAGAAAAATATCTGATCGCCCTGTTTATTCAGGGGACCATAGACATGAACCAAAGAATTTGTTAAAAACTTTTAATTGTAACATAATAATCTTAATTGTAACTTATTCTTTATCTAAATCAATAAGAATGCTTTCAGGGTGAAGCCGACCATAGAAATGGAATAAAGTTCCGCCACAACCGACTCTAACTTCTAATTATTCGAAGATGCAGTATTATTTTGGACGCTAGTCTAAAAACTCTAAAAAATTATGAAAAAATCACGACTAAGGATAAATAAAGGAATACTCCACACTGTTCAGTAAGATCAAATCTGTACTTTTTAACTTCCCATCAGGAAATTCTTGTAATCACTCCGATTTTTGAAATTCAAAATTTTGACGTATCTTCACGTTTTAAGTTTCAAAAGTCGATGAAAGATGTCTCTGTGTGTGTGTGTGCACGCACGTACGTACGTGCGTTTGTGGGGATTCTTTCGTACAGCCTAACACGAGATCAGATCAAGCTATCGTATGAAAATTAGTTTTATTCGAAGCGTGATCCTAGAAAAGCTTTTGGTTAAATTTGACAGGATGGCTTAAATTTTATGACGAAAAAACTGGCAAAATGCATAACATACATGTATAGATATAAACACTGCTGTTCATAAGTTTCCTGACAAATTGATATTTACAATTACAATTTTAACCAATAATAATATGAAGCATGTATTTACAATATCACCTACATTTTTGTAAGCTCCAGAAGAAGTTGGACGACAGAAAAAACGAAAGTTATTCTGGATGCGTACAGCAAGAGGCAGTTGGAGATCAGAAACGTAAAAATGAAAAAACGTTCGATGGCAAATGTACTGGATGATCTCCTTGCACTTATAGTTCTGGTATTTAACTTTTATTTTATTCTGCTGCTTTAATTGCATTTATGTTTTGTTTTTAAGAGTCAGCCGATTACCGTCGAAATGCTTCAAATACAGTTGATGCATTTATTAAGGGTATTTAAGTCGACGTCGGATGCCCGTAAAAGAACAGGAGAGTCGGCATGTTAAGCTCCATTTGAGGTACTCGACCCGATATAAAAAACAGCCATTCCATTAATTTGTCGGGAAATAAAATAAAAGCACTGCCAATATTAGATACCACAAAAGCCAAAAATGTGTTGCAATCAGAGAGCAGTTCTTCTAGTAAGTGTAATCAAATACTGATAAAATGTTTAACTGACAACCATTCAGTCTTTTTCGTAGCTCTATTAGAGTGCGAAAGTCCTTTGTGGCACAATCCACTTCATTAGGCAAAAGAAAGATGAGTTGTAAAGAAAATTATTTCCACATAAAGTTGGAGCTGAAGGAAAAACGAATTGATGAAAGAAATAGCATTTTGGCTGAATATGCTGCAAATAAAATCAAAAAGATGGAGGAAGCCCTAGAACGAATCGCGGAATCGCGTATTTTGAGGAAGGAGGCTCTGTAAAAAAAGTTGTTCAAAAAATAATGAAAATAATAACTAATTTTTTTTCTCGTTCGTTCTTAGTTTAAGCATATGATTTTGATACGCCTATTATATTTCTATTTGTTAAATCTTCCAATGAACGCTGCCGTCTACTGCAATTCGCTATTCTTGATTGACTTCGACAACTGAACAAATTTCGATGCACATGTTGTGCAGTATACATGCACAGACAATCAAATTTACAACCAGATTTTTACTCGTCTGGTCAGTAAAGTGCAGTAATCTTCGGTATCGGGTTTTCAGTAAGCCAAACGCATGTTCTATGATGAAAGGTCCAGTTGCATGCTTCTCATTAAATTTCCGGTCCACATTTGTCATAACTCCGTTATCTATAAAGACTCGAATTAACTACTCTAGACAGGGATATGCCGAATCGCCGAGTAAAAATGTGTTCCTTCGAAAAAGTTCATCTGTTTCTTGACAAGTTTCTCTGTACAAATCAGATCTTCTTAAAACTCGGCTATCGTGCAAGCTACCAGGCTCTCCACAGAAGATGTTTATACATTTTTTCTTGAAATTCACCACAGCTTGTACAGAAATACTATAACAGCGTTTCATGCTGTAATAGCTTTTCCTGTTCAAGACTGACGCTTTGATTCGTCTATGAGAACCATCTGTGCATCCTAAGATTCCGGGAATTTTTGTTCTCGCTTTAATTAATGCTGCATTTTGTGCAGCTTCCTTTCTGTTTGGCCATTTAACATATTTAGTTCCAATGGATATGAGCCACGATGTTACCATCAAAACAATGCTCCTCGTTGAACTCGATTCGCCAAATAAATTGGAGATTTCCCGGAAAGTGTTTGTGTTCGCCATATACCAAAGGAATACAGAAATTTCCTTTTCAGGCGAAGTTTTTCGGCAGTACTCTTTTTAGAGCAATTCCAAACCGCTCCGATAACTTGTAGCGATCTATGAATAATAGCAAAATATGTTTAGACTTGAGGGAATGTGCATATAGTGAAGTTCTATGGACCTTTCAAAATCTGGTGAAGTCTCAAATGTTTCTTGAAGTCCAAATTGTTGTTAACACAAATTACTTCACTAAAATCTTCGATTCTTTGGTGATTTGCAGAAACATTGTCAGAAGAGGACAAAGAAAAAGTTGATGATCCAGATTTTTCGCTTTCATTGTCCCTTTCAAATAAGAACTATAAAATAAAGAAATTGTAAATAAAGATTAAAATTCAATTAATAAAAACACAATTGTATATATCTCAATTGCAGCTGCTTCTATTTTAAGATTTTTTCTAAAATGTCATACTATATATTGAAAGAAATATGTGTCAGAGATAAAAAGGCTTGCCACACATTGAAACAAAAACCAGCGATGATCTATGTTGTTTTATTATCTTGATCCAATCCAGATCAGATCATTGGGACAATAAAACACGACTAATATCGCAATACTCGTGTAACAAAAAGCGTCACAAGGAAGATCATAACTTCCGAAGATTCAGTTTATTGTTTATGGTTTCTTATCATCAATCACTGTCTTGAGGTCTTTCTATAAAATGACGACCCAGTTATGGTTGGCGAGCTTTTGATCATGATCATGCTTAGTTTGTGTCACCATGCAACTTGTCCTCAAACTTTTTAAATATGAATAACTTTTAAAATATGAATTGAAACTTGGCTTTATTATATTTTATAATTCTGACTGTCTGATTTTTAACACTTTATTGGTGAAATTGAGAAACAGCTGCCAAAAGCATATACAAATTCAACTTCCAATATTAATGTTGTTGTAATGGAATTGATTTTCGCAACTCTTAATTTGAAATATCTAATCTTAACGTAGTGTTGGATACTCTAAGAGGGATGGCCGTGTGCTACATTATGCCTTAGCAGCCATGGTGATTTCTCAAATCCAAGACGTAACTTCATAAACGTTACAAACATTTTAATCTTGTGCACAACATAAATATGTTAAGGGAATGAATGATTTTTTTCATAACCCAAATTGAAGTTGGTGGCGGTAATTTACATAGCACCTTAAATTTTCTTGTAGAAAAAAATAACAAAAACACTTTCGAAAATAAATTAATTCACTTTTGCTGAACGACTGCAGGACATCTCTTATAAAAGACAACTATTCCAAAATAACACTGCCTAAAATAACCGTAGCAGAACTGAGGAAGCTCCTTTGAAAATATTTTGTGTACTTGATTGCTGTGTATCTTCTTTGTCATTGTGTTTATTCACCTGTATAACTTGAAATCAATTCTCACTGTCAGAAACGATATCCAGCTTTGGGCAAACTTTTTTTTGATTCTGGCAGTCGTTTCGTCCATATATGCAAATGCTCGATTCCAAAGGTATCAGGTAAAATGATCAGAGGTGCTCAACTGTAGAGATAAGTAAAAACAAAGTTAAGGGTTTTGTGTCATTTCCCCGATCAAAAAGACTTACCTTGCGCAGTCGGCATTTTTTCAGTTTATTTAAAAGGTGAACAGAAAGTAAACTACGTGTTTCCTGGAATTTTGGGCACAAAGAACAGTTCTGTAAACTAAATTTTGTATAATACGCAAGTTCTACCTCAACTCTTTTTGGCACATGTAAGGGTTACTTATGTGGATACAGTTACGAGCCTTGGTTTCAAGTTGAATCACACCCTGTCAGCCAGCGACCACGTCAATTACATGCTCTCCAACTATTTGAACACTTCCCGCCTGCATTTCATCTTCACAAACAGGCTTTGGAACTCATTTCCGAATGCATTGAAACAGGTAAAAGAAGACATAGCGACAAACATGCGATATACGAACACTATATTATTTAATTATAACTTTAAAACTAAAATTATAATTAATTTCCTATCTTTTGTTTTTCTTACTGTTTTCTTTTTAAATGTAAAACTTATTTATTTACTTTAATGTACTATAAAAGACTTGAGTTTAACTGGTACTACTTTTTTTTTTAAATAAAATTTAAAACGTAAAAATCAATGTACTGTCGACATTTTCTACTCAAAAATTTTCGAAATTCAATCAGATATGATTATTCAAGTATGGGTACATGAGAAAAATGAAAACGTTATTCATTCCAAACTAGTTTTATAAAAGGAAATGCGCTTAAATAACTTTTACGGACCTTTCCACTTGTGTATGCCACCGGAGTCGAATTTGACATTGGTGTCCATTCGCTGTACATCACCTAGTCATCTCTGCCGTTGAAATATGATTATTTTGGCTAAGCTGTAAAACTCGTAAATTTCAATTTTGAATTGCTTCTGCTTCTGCACAATTAAACAGGAGGGTATGATAATTAAACAGGAGGTAATGATATATTATAGACCGAGACTTCTGTTCTTCGAGAGAGGGCCAAACTCCATTGTTTTAATAGCCCAATGAAACTGTGATTAGCAAGAGGTATTCTTCGTTTGATCTCAGCGCTACTATTATTGTCTGCGTTTAAATCGAAGGTAGGCAAAGTCCCTTACTACCTCAAAGTTATTGCATATGCTTCTATTTGCCTTCATATACCAAAGGGGCCATGGGGTCTTGCCCTACCTTAAAAGACCAACTTGAATTCTCCATCTTCATCATTGGCATGACTTTATACTCTGCGGCTGCTGTCAAAGCCAACCTTGGAATTGATGAAAAGATGGTGGGTGCCCATTTGAGCTTCTGATTTTTTTTTTTCAAGGTCTGCCATTCTGTTAATATTTGGTCTATGATGGTATTTATATGGGCCTATCAGGTTGCTGGCGAACTGATCTAGATGTTCATATAATACGACATAAAAGATATTATAGCCAATGTTGAGGAGATTAAAACTATATTTGGCGCAGCTAAGATGGTCTCCTTTCAGCAGGATTGAGCAAACAATACTGAGATTTGATTAACCTCGCATGCTTTCGTTTGGCCACATGTTGCAGATATGTTGGTGCACACACTGTACGAAGTCATCGCCGCCGCAAATTTGAAAAGTGCGGCAGCTATGCTGTCGGCTGAAGTGGCTTTATAGACTTAAGCTTAAATAGTGTTAATTTTACTTTGTCTAGGTCAGGTAGACGGTATTGTTAGTTCTTCCATGTTCTCAGCATTGACTGCAATTCTACTAGATGTTCCCATTTTGAACTTTGCAGTCTTCGGTTTGGGGTCTGTTATCCTGAAAGAAAGTGAAGACGACCGAAGAAATAAATTAAGTAAACCAATACATTTGGTTAACCTATTGAGAAATAGCGTGAATGAATAAACCCAATGCATTCAGCTGATCTTTTGAAATATGTCGCAATTTTTGGTATTCCGAACCTTCTTCCGGCATTCCAATTATTTAATGTCAGATCAAATCAATTCCACATCCCAAACCAATAAGTACGGCGCAGCCCTGCCTAAGTCAGCGACCGTTCTATTGTTTTGTCATTATAAATAGAGATTGAGCAAAAAAAAAAAATATAGAATCAATAAAAAAATAACGGGGAATTGTGTTCACGTTATATAAAAAATTAACACCGCTAGTTAGAAAATTAATATTGTTTTAAAATCCGTTTGCTCGAACTTTTGGCCGATTGCATTTATTATTATGGTCAATAGAAAAAAGAGATGGTAGTTGCTGAATTGATGATCATTCCATTCTATGCTAATTTTCGTAGAGACCACAGTGCTTTAAACATTTAGGTGGAGTTTTGTGAGAAAAAAAGATTGTAGCCAAAATTATATTGTCTGTGGCTTAAATATCCATATTCATACCTACCAAATTGTGCCATCGTTTGCAGCGTCTACGTCTTGCACAAGCTAATCAAACATTTTCCAGCACAAAGCATCGTGCTGGTTCCTGCTGTAAGAAACAAAAATAAAGAGAAGAAAAAATATTAGACCAATGACCCAAAATCCAAGCCCATCTTCTGTAGCCACGTAGTACTGTGTGCCATTCCTCTTAGAGCATCCAACTCTACGTGAAGATAAGATGTGTTAAATTTAGAGTTCCGGAAACTGCTTTTGCCAGTAGTTTTTCAAATTCACCAACAAAGTGTTAAAACACGTTATGGATAGGCAGGTAGAATTAAGAAATTATATGTAGGTAAGTTTCAAGAATATTACATTTTGCAAGAGCAATTTCTGTTTCTAGCGGTTCAAATTTTAAAAGTTCGAAGAACAGACCCCAACATAGTTACGAGCATGATCAAGAGGAATCTTAATTTGTCTGATTCGGTTGAGCTCTGCGATTCTTTAGCAAACATTCCCTTCCTCAGAAAATTTTTGATTAAAACTTGCGCTGAGATATCACTGAAACACCACTCTTACAAGTTATAAGTATTGCTAGCGCTATTCTAGTAAAAAAAAATTAAACAGGTTGCCTTGAAATGAGTAAAAAGTTTGATTTTTTTGTTGTGGTTTGCAGAAAAAAATTTGTGAAAGATCGCTCATGTCAACTTTTGCTCCAATGTACTATATTTTCGAAATTATTTCCACGACCTCGAAAGGTGCATGTTCCTCAAATTCGTTCGTTTTTTTTTCTTTGAAATGCTTGACGCTTTTTCTCAATTGGCTCATGTTAGTCAGTAAGTCAGTTAGATAGCTTAATGTTAAAAAAGCGTCAAGCTATATCAGATTGAACATAAAACTGGTGGCTTCACTATTTTCTAATCAAAACCAATCACCATATTCATCATAATAACAGCTAACCCGCTTACCGAGGGGAATAAACATCAGCAAATTTTATGGGGACTCACTCACACCGCCGCACACCAATAAGCAGAGAGCAGTTTAACTTTTTTTTTTTTTGATTCGTTCACGAACCTTCATAGGACGAACAAGTGCTCAGTTGTTCACAGAACCTCGCGGTGTTAAGACGTGTTTCAACTTTAATAGTGAAAACCAGTGTTAGAATTTTTTCAAATTGTTCTTTTGCCACTGCACTGTTGATAAGCCAGCCGGTGCAGTGGGTGCATTGCGGACTCTTCGATCCGCACGTTAGTAGTTCGAGTCCCAGCCGGGAAAAATAAAAGTTATTTTTTCTTTGTGCGAAAAATTGAAATAAACATTAATAATAAATACACATAAGACAAAACAAAACCGGTCGAAATATGAGTGGCCGACAACGGTCCCCACTCCAACATGGTACAGATATGGGAAAGGCACCGCCTGACCCAGAGCCACCGTTGGCTTCGTCATCGGATCATAGTGGAAAGAGGAGGAGGAGGGTGTTGAAACCAATTCCAAACCTCGTAAAGCGCCCGTCCTTATCGGCTTCAGCTGAAAAGCTGCCGACTGGAGCCGGGGATCGGGCGCCATCAACAACAGTAGCAGCAGTAACAACAACAACAACAGCAGCAGCAGCAAAAGCAGCAGCAGAATTCATAGTCGCGGCAGAAAAATCGACAACAACAACAGAAGATTTTCCGTATGTCTCCGACGGTGGCGAAGGCCGCTATACTGGAGACAGTAACACCTTCATGTCGTTGACGGCCTCGGAGACCGACGACGAAGATGACGAAATCTGCCAACTAGAGGCGATTATACGGGCCGTGAAGGCAAAACAATTGGCACGGCGCGCAAAAGGGCGCCAGGAACAACAACAGCAGCTGGCAAATATAAGCCAAAATACGGCACCAGCTGAGCAGCAACAAACACAGCTGCCTAAGCAGCAACAACAACAACCAACGCAGCAGCACCAACAAGGGTTGCCAAAGCAGCGGCAACTATCAGAGCTGCCAAAGCAGCAAAAACAGCAGCAACAAAAACAACAGCAGCAGCAAAAGCAGCAGCCGCAGAAACAACAACAACAGCATAAACAACAGCAACAGAAACAACAGCAGCAGCAGACGGTAGCGAGGCCAAAGGTGCCTCCGATTAACACCTACAAGATGGAGCTTCAAGACACCATCAAATTATGTAAGTCGGCCATAGGCGATAATTTTATAATTAAACGTTTAAATAAAGACAGGCATGCTATACACTGCTTCACAGTGGAGCATCACAAAACAATTAAAAATCTATTAGAGAAAACAACGACTGAGTTCTTCTTATTCACCCCCAAAGGAGAGCGTTTGCAGACAATGCTCCTTCGAGGTTTAGATTCGTCCACCGATCCCGAGGAGCTCCTTCAGGAGCTTCAAGCGAAGGAATGTGACGATCTTAAGTTCGTTAGTGTTAAGCCTTTCACTACAGCAAAGGCCCGAAGTGAGAATCGGAAATTACCGTTCTTCCTGGTCCAACTAACTCCCAACAGCAAAATAGATAGTCTGAGGAAAATAAAAGTCCTAGATTATCAATGCATAAGTTGGGAAAAATTAAATCGTAGCGATAACATTTTACAATGTGTTCGCTGTCAGAGGTTCGGGGACGCCGCTGCGAACTGTCAAATGCAGTTTCGGTGCGTCAAGTATGCATTGAACCACAGTGCAGAGGAATGTCCTCTAGGTAAGGAAAGGGTTGATGATACCACGTCTCTGAAGTGTATTCTTTGTGGTAACTCGGGACACACCGCTAACTATCGGGGTTGTTCCAGTTACCAATATGTTAGGAAATTAAACCTGGCTCGTCAACAGAAGGTGGAGGTGAAGCGCCCACCTGTTCCTAAAACTCCAGCCGTAACTCCCAATGTGACCTATGCCCAAATGGCGGCCGGTCAGAGGAGTACGGTACAACAAGCACCAAAGGTTGCTCCTCAGGCCTCACGACCTGGAGCACCTAGTGGTGATGCTGATCTGCTGGCTGTTTTGCTTTCTATTCAGGGGCAAATTAGTCAGCTGCAACAGCAAATACAGGAACAGGCGACACGCGTAGATCGTATCTACACTCTGTTGCCGAGTCTAACGCGCCTCCAGTCGTAATGTGTTCGCTGGTGGAGAAACCCTTAAAGATCCTTTCAGTGAATGTAAATTCGCTAATAAATATCGAACGAAGAGCTGTACTCTTCAAGTTGTTAGAAGACCAAAGTCCCGATGTTCTTCTGGTTAGCGAAACTAAGCTCTCTCAGAGGCACAAGTTGAGGCACAGTCAGTACCATATTATAAGAAGAGACAGACCCAACTCCAATGGAGCTGGTGGCGTCGCTATCTTCGTTAGAAAAAATCTGCGTTTTAAGGTTATGTACAGCGGTGAAGTGCGTAGATTCCAGGTGCTAGAGGCTTGCATCCCCCTCCGTAGTGGGAAGAGGCTGTATATGATCGCAGCCTATGCAACTGAAGCTACTCAACAAACCTGTTTTATCTCAGAGCTCGAGACACTTTTTCAATACTTACGTCTGGGTTCGGAGGAGAATTATTACCTCATGGCCGGAGATCTAAACGCCAAACATAGTAATTGGAGAAATCAATCACCAAACACTAGAGGGAACCTACTATTCAATTGGTGGGGTCAGAATAGTGTCGAGTATCGACTCGATTTAAAAGCGACGGATAGTCCGTCTTATCCCAGATCAGGCTCCTATATAGATCTTATGCTGTTTGACGAACGGATACAGCTAACTAACATGGACCGACAAACAATAAACTGTCTTCACACATTCGTGTACGACAGTGACCATTGCGGATTTTGTGCCGTAGTAACAATTCCCAACGAAATTGCGGAACTGGAGGAGTATGTTCAAATGCATTCTTACAATTACAGTAGGACGCGGTGGACACGCTTCTCCCGAACAATGACAAGAGCACTGTCTTTGAACTTGCTCAACCCACCATCAAATAGGAATTTGTCGAACGAAGAGATCGACACTTACCTTAAAAGGATTTACGACACAATAAAACAAACAATGGACAGAACAATTCCTAAGTACCAACTGACTGACAATGTCAACATTTACCGCAATGCTACGATTGACGCTCTTCACCGACAAAAGAGTAGGCTACTGACGAGACTCAAACTCCTCTACAGACGTTTCACCGACCCACAAAACTCGGAGGTTAGGACACTGAAATCACAGTTAAAAAACCTACAGCAATTAACTCAGCAAAATTACCGTGCTGTAATTAATTCGCATTGGAATAACAAAATCCGAGCTGTTAAAGCTAGTAATCCTAGTATGTTCCCGGAAATTAATAAAATCTTTCGAAGAAAAAATCAGAATGAGCTTCCGTGTCTTAAGCTCCCCTACAGATAACGAACAAGTACTTGTGACAGCAGGAATAGATCCAATAGAAGCGATCGAAGATGACAACTTTTTTGTGATCGAAGATCCTCAGGAGAAAGTTGAAGTAATAGGTGCGGCGTTTCAGGATGTGTATAAGGTGAATGTTAGCACTCGCCCGAACCATATCTTGGAAAATCGTGTCCTATTGCACAACTTCTACTTGCGATATGAAATTGAGCACTGGCGATCGGAGAACACTGGGTTTACCATGTTCAATGACGATAATTTGGCAAATGATGTCATCGCCAATGAAGGGATTCACCCTCCATTCATATTAAAGGAAGATCTCCTGGTTATTTTCGGTTCACTGAGAAGTAAGAAATCTGTGGGAATCGACGAAATACCAAACATTGTTCTTAAACACCTTCCTCTAGAAGCGGCAAACACTTACACTACCCTGTTTAACAATTCGCTGAATAATGCACATTATCCAGCTCATTGGAAGACAGCGGTGGTGCAACCAATTCCTAAACGGAACAAAGACACATCCAATCCGGCAAATCTCCGGTCGATAAGTCTCCTTCCCAACATCACCAAAGTGTTTGAAAAGGTAATCAATAGAGCCCTGACCGAGTGGGTTGAGGACAAAAATATTATTCCGGATAACCAATTCGGTTTCAGAGCGGGGCATGATTGTATACATGCCGCGTCTAAACTGGTATCGGATATCCAATGGAACAAAGGTAAGAAACAATGCACGGGTGCCTTGTTGATTGACTTGGAAAAGGCCTTTGACACCGTATGGTTGCAGGGGCTCTTTTTCAAGCTTGACCAGCTCGGCATAAGCAAACCGCTGCTGTACATAATTTTAGATATGCTCACCAGCAGACAGTTTATTGTGAAAAATGGCAGTGTGGTGTCTGCTGGGTCTTTTGAAATTAAAAACGGTCTACAACAGGGTGTAGTTATTTCGCCGATATTATTTACGATCTTCACAAGTGATCTTGTAGGATCTCTCCGCCATAGCGTACGCAGATGACTTGATCGCGTCCAGGTCGAGTCCGAAGATCGAGGTCATTGTAAGTCTTTTGCAGCGTGACTTCGAAAAAGTTCAGGGATATTGCGATGATTGGAAGTTGAAAATCAATTTTCAAAAGTGCGAGACCATTCTGTTTAGGACTCCGTTGTCTGGGGCTTCTAGAAATACTAGAAAGAAGTGGCGAATGTTCTCCATTGTTGGACAAAACGGACAGCCATTAGCAAATCGAAGTGTTGTCAGATACCTTGGGATCTGGCTAGATCAATATCTATATTTTAACAAACATATAGATGCTGCTCTAGCCAGAGCCAAAGCGGCCTTTGCCTTGACAAAGAGGCTGTTTCACAGCAGTCAACTCGATGCCAAGGTAAAGGTGATCTGTTACACAGCCCTCATTCGGCCTGTCCTTGCCTATGGCTGTCCCGTTTGGTTTAACGTGGGAGCAAGCTTAATGGAAAAGATACGGGTTTTCGAGAGACGATGCCTTAGGGCTTGTCTCCATTTATATAGAACTCCAGAGTCTGAGTACAAAAAATTCTATAGTAATGAGGTCCTGTACAACGGGGCCAACCTGATCAGAGTGGACAACTTTCTGATAAAACTTATTCGAAGTCACATTGCAAGAGCAATGACTTCGACCAACAACTTGATCTCCGGGGCTTTTTACCCCAATGACATGCATCATGAGACAGTGCGCCTTAACGGCCTTATTCCCCCTGAAGCTTTTCTCTATTTAGATAGAAAAGGTCTGGTCCAGGAAAGATTAGCGGTACCGCTAATCTTCCACGTTGGTCGAAAATCTGTGGACGGGCGAGTCACTTACGAACAAGACGTCGCAAGTAGCTCACCGGAGACCCTCAGGTTTAGTAGGGCGGTATCTAACCGCGACAGGGCTGATGTCGTAAGGCAATATCGACACTTTTGGTGGCTGGACGGAGATTGAACTCTGTCGTATGTAAAATTGTAGTCTTGAGTGCCCTTAAGGCAAACGTGATAGCATGCCGTGTTAGCCTTGGCCGGCTTACGAATGTGGTGTTAAATATTAACATTTTTGTATTATGGTGGTTAGTTTAAGTGTATTTTAAGTTAGATTAAGGTTTTATGTTAGCTTTAAGTTTAGTTATAGGTTTAGTCTAAGTAAAAAACAGTCCATATACTAAGTTTTTTCTTAATGTAAAATTTTTTCTTAGTTTTTCTTTTAAGTTAGAATAGTATTAAATATAATAAATAGTGTTAAGTCGAAAGACATATTTTAAGTTGTAAAGTTTATCTTAGAGCGCCCGCAGAGGGCCAGTAAGTTATTTAAGAAATAGTTAAGTTAATTAAGCTAGATTAAAGCATTTTTGTTAAGCAAGTAAGATTATGAATATAATTGAATTGAATAATAAAATGCATTAAAATTGAATTGAAATTGACGAACAAGTGCTTTTGATTTTCTAGTGAAAGTAAATACCAAGTTTTTTTTCAAGTGTTCTCTTTGCTACTGCACTGATAATTAACCAGCCGGTGCAGTGGTTGTGTGCCGGACTCTTTGATCCGCACGTTAGGTCCCAGCAAGGGCCAATAAATTTTAATTGATATATAAATTGCATTGCATTGCATTGCCTGACCCAAAGCCGCCACCAACCACCGTTGTCGTCATCATCATCGATGACTGGGAAGAGGAGGAGGAGGGTGCGTCCGACTCCAAACCTCGTAAAGCGCCCGTCCCTATCGGCTTCAGCTGAAAAGCTGCCAACTGGAGCTGGGGAACGGGCGCCAGCAACAACAACAACAATAGCAGCAACAATATCAGCAGCAATATTCAAAGTCGCAGCGGAACAGCAGGCGACGACAACAACAGACGAATTCCCGTATGTCTCCGACGGTGGCGAAGGCAGCTACACTGGAGACAGTAACAGTTTCATGTCTCTGGCGGCCTCGGAGACCGACGACGAGAATGACGAAATTTGCCAACCTGAAGCATTGCTAAAGGCCGTGAAGGCAAAGCAGTTGGCACGGCGCGCCAAAGAACGCCAAATACAACAGCAGCTGGCAAATATCGGTCAAAATACGGGACCAGCTCAGCAACAACAAATACAGCTGCCTAAGCAGCAACAGCAACAACCAAAGCAGCAGCAACAATTGGAGCTGCCGAAGCAGCAAAAACAGCAGCAGCAAAATCAGCAGCAGCAAAATCAGCAGCAGCAAAAACAACAGCAGCAGCAAAAACAGCAGCAGCAAAAACAACAGCAGCAGAAGACGACAGCGAGGCCGAAGATGCCTCCAATCAACACCTACAAGATGGAGCTTATGGACACCATCGACATATGTAAGTCGGCCATAGGCGATAATTTTACTATAAAACGACTCAGTAAAGACAGGCATGCTATCCCACTGCTTCACAGTGGAGCACCATAAGTTAATAAAACAATTATTAGAGAAAACGACGACGGAGTTCTTCTCATTCACTCCCAAAAGTGAGCGTTTGCAGACAATGCTCCTTCGTGGTTTAGATTCGTCCGATGATCCCGAGGAGCTCCTTCAGGAGCTTCAAGCGAAGGAATGTGACGATCTTAAGTTCGTTAGTGTTAAGCCTTTCACTACAGCAAAGGCCCGAAGTGAGAATCGGAAATTACCGTTCTTCCTGGTCCAACTAACTCCCAACAGCAAAATAGATAGTCTGAGGAAAATAAAAGTCCTAGATTATCAATGCATAAGTTGGGAAAAATTAAATCGTAGCGATAACATTTTACAATGTGTTCGCTGTCAGAGGTTCGGGCACGCCGCTGCGAACTGTCAAATGCAGTTTCGGTGCGTTAAGTGTGCATTGAACCACAGTGCAGAGGAATGTCCTCTAGGTAAGAATAGGGTTGATGATACCACGTCTCTAAAGTGTATTCTATCTGGTAACTCGGGACACTACGCTAACCATCGGGGTTGTTCCAAGTACCAATACACTAGGAAAGTAAACCTGGCTCGTCAGCAGAAGGTGGAGGTGAAGCGCCCACCTGTTCCTAAAACTCCAGCCGTAACTCCCAATGTGACCTACGCCCAAATGGCGGCCGGTCAGAGGAGTACGGTACAACAAGCACCAAATGTTGCTCCTCAGGCCTCACGACCTGGAGCACCTAGTGGTGATGCTGATCTGCTGGCTATTTTACTTTCTATTCAGGGGCAAATTAGTCAGCTGCAACAGCAAATACAGGAACAGGCAACACGCGTAGATCGCATCTACACTCTGTTGCCGAGTCTAACGCGCCTCCAGTCGCAATGTGTTCGCTGGTGGAGAAACCCTTAAAGATCCTTTCAGTGAATGTAAATTCGCTAATAAATATCGAACGAAGAGCTGAACTCTTCAAGTTGTTAGAAGACCAAAGTCCCGATGTTCTTCTGGTTAGCGAAACCAAGCTCTCTCAGAGGCACAAGTTGAGGCACAGTCAGTACCATATTATAAGAAGAGACAGACCCAACCCCAATGGAGCTGGTGGCGTCGCTATCTTTATTAGAAAAAATCTGCGTTTTAAGGTTATGTACAGCGGTGAAGTGCGTAGATTCCAGGTGCTAGAGGCTTGCACCATATGCATCCCCCTCCGTAGTGGGAAGAGGCTGTATATGATCGCAGCCTATGCAACTGAAGCTACTCAACAAACCTGTTTTATCTCAGAGCTCGAGACACTTTTTCAATACTTACGTCTGGGTTCGGAGGAGAATTATTACCTCATGGCCGGAGATCTAAACGTCAAACATAGTAATTGGAGAAATCAATCACCAAACACTAGAGGGAACCTACTATTCAATTGGTGGGGTCAGAATAGTGTCGAGTATCGACTCGATTTAAAAGCGACGGATAGACCGTCTTATCCCAGATCAGGCTCCTATATAGATCTTATGCTGTTTGACGAACGGATTCAGCTGACTGACATGGACCGACAGACAATAAACAGTCTTCACACATTCGTGTACGACAGTGACCATTGCGGATTCAGTGCCGTAGTAACAATTCCCAACGAAATTGCGGAACTGGAGGAGTATGTTCAAACGCACTCTTACAATTACAGAAGGACGCGGTAGACACGCTTCTCCCGAACGATGACAAGAGCACACTCTTCGAACTCGCTCAACCCACCATCCAATAGGAATTTGTCGAACGAAGAGATCGACACTTACCTTAAAAGGATGGACGACACAATAAAACAAACAATGGACAGAACAATTCCCGAATACCATCTGACTGACAATGTCAATATATACCGCAATGCTACGATTGACGCTCTTCACCGACAAAAGAGTAGGCTACTGACAAGACTCAAATTACTATACAGACGTGTTACTGATCCACAAAACTCGGAGGTTAGGACACTGAAATCACAGCTTAAAATCCTACAGCAATTAATTCAGCAAAATTGCTGCAATTAATTCGTAATAGTATGTTCCCGGAAATTCATAAAATCTTTCGAAGAAAAAATCAGAATGAGCTTCCGTGTCTTAAGCTCCCCCGAACAACAGACAACGAACAAGTACTTGTGACAGCAGGAATAGATCCAAGAGAAGCGATCGAAGATGACAACTTTTTTGTGATCGAAGATCCTCAGAAGAAAATTGAAGTAATAGGTGCGGCGTTTCAAGATGTGTATAAGGTGAATGTTAGCACTCGCCCGAACCATATCTTGGAAAATCGTGTCCTATTGCACAACTTCTACTTGCGATATGACATTGAGCACTGGCGATCGGAGAACACTGGGCTTACCATGTTCAATGACGATAATTGGCAAATGATGTCATCGCCAATGAATTGATTCACCCTCCATTCATATCAAAGGAAGATCTCCTGGTCATTTTCGGTTCACTGAGAAGTAAGAAATCTGTGGGAATCGACGAAATACCAAACATTGTTCTTAAACACCTTCCTGTAGAAGCGGTAAACATTTACACTACCCTGTTTAACAATTTGCTGAATAATGCACATTATCCAGCTCATTGGAAGACAGCGGTGGTGCAGCCAATTCCTAAACGGAATAAAGACACATCCAATCCGGCAAATCTCCGGTCGATAAGTCTCCTTAGCAAAGTGTTTGAAAAGGTAATCAAAAGAGCCCTGCCCGAGTGGGTTGAGGACAAAAATATTATTCCGGATAACCAATTTGGTTTCAGAGCGGGGCATGATTGCATACACGCCGCGTCTAAACTGGTATCGGATATCCAATGGAACAAAGGTTAGAAACAATGCACGGGTGCCTTGTTGATTGACTTTCAAAAGGCCTTTGACACTGTATGTTTGCAGGGGCTCTTTTTCAAGCTTGACCAGCTCGGCATAAGCAAACCGCTGCTGTACATAATCTTAGATATGCTCACCAGCAGACAGTTTATTGTGAAAAATGGCAGTGTGGTGTCTGCTGGGACTTTTGAAATTAAAAACGGTCTACAACAGGGTGTAGTTAATTCGCCGATTTTATTTACGATCTTCACAAGTGATCTTGTAGGATCTCTCCGCCAATCCATAGCGTACGCAGATGACTTGATGGCGTACAGGTCAAGTCCGAAGATCGAGGTCATTGTAAGTCTTTTGCAACGTGACTTCGAAAAGGTTCAGGGATATTGCGATGATTGGAAGTTGAAAATCAATTTTCAAAAGTGCGAGACCATTCTGTTTAGGACTCCGTTGTCTGGGGCTTCTAGAAATACTAGAAAAAAGTGGCGAATGTTCTCTATTGTTGGACAAAACGGACAGCCATTAGCAAATCGAAGTGTTGTCAGATACCTTGGGATCTGGCTAGATCAATATCTATATTTTGACAAACATATAGATGCTGCTCTGGCCAGAGCCAAAGCGGCCTTTGTCTTGACAAAGAGGCTGTTTCACAGCAGTCAACTCGATGCCAAGGTAAGGGTGATCTGCTACACGGCCCTTATTCGGCCTGTCCTTGCTTATGGGTGTCCCGTTTGGTTTAACGTGGGAACAAGCTTAATAGAAAAGATACGGGTTTTCGAGAGACGATGTCTTAGGGCTTGTCTCCATTTATATAGAACTCCAGAGTCTGAGTACAAAAAATTCTATAGTAATGAGGTCCTATACAACGGGGCCAACCTGATCAGAGTGGACAACTTTCTGATTAAACTTATTCGAAGTCACATTGCAAGAGCAATGACTTCGACCAACAACTTGATCTCCGGGGCTTTTTACCCCAATGACATGCACCATGAGACAGTGCGCCTTAACGGCCTTATTTCCCCTGAAGCTTTAATCGTTAATCTTCCACGTTGGTCGAAAAGCTGTGGACGTGCGAGTCACTTACGACCAAGACGTCGCAAGTAGCTCACCGGAGACCCTCAGGTTCAGTAGGGCGGTATCAGACCGCGACAGAGCGGATGTCGTAAGGCAATATTCTTACTACTGGTAATTGGACTTAGAGTAAAACTCAGTCGTCTTTATTTATCTTGAGTGCCCTTAAGGCAAAGATAGCATGTCGTGTCAGCCGTGGCCGGCTTATTTATGTTTATTGTAGTTTAAGTAGTTTTGTTAGTTAGGTTAAGATTTTATTTTTTAGATTAGTTTGTAGGTTAATTTTTAAGTCTAGTTTTAATTTAAACATAAAAATTTCATATACTAAGTTTTTGCAATCAATCTTTTTTTCTTAGTCTTATTATTAGTTTCTTAAATTTAGATAAAGTAAATATTAGTTAGTCGAAAGACATAGGTTTAATTGTTAATTTTAGCTTAGAGCGCCCGCAGAGGGCCAGTAAGTTAGTATATAAAATAGTTAAGTTAATTAACATAGTTTAAAGCATTTTTTGTCTAGCATGTAAGGTTATTAAATGAATTAATAAAAATGCATGAAAATTGAGAAAAAAACAGTTTATTTTTTTCCAGTCGAATTTTAACTTGTCAATCATTCTCTAGACTTACTTAATTTTTTTTAAATAAATGAATTAATATTGTAACTCTAGTGTTTAATTTCCTACATATTTATATGGTACTTGAAAACTATAAATTTAATTGGTTTTTAAATATTTTTATTTGAAGGCGAATTTTATTTTACTTGTAGCGAAATCGGTCACTTTTTCAACCAAAAACATTTCATTTAACACAATTAAGTCAATTGGCTAAATAAACATAATGTTCGTGAAACTATTGGAATTAAAATTGAAAAAAAAAATCGTATAGCAATTTGTCGGAAAACTTATGAACGGCAGAGTAGATATATTTTTATGTAATAAGGTAGTTTAAAGCTATTAATATCATTGATTTTGAACTTCTTTTATTAGAAACCTAAACTCAACTCAATCGTCAATCGTCATTAAGAAAAAAAGCCTCGCACTTTATATTCCTGTATTTTTGGCAATAAAAGGTTCGCAGAGCTCAATTTTCAAATTTGTGTCCAGTGATTATCAATATCATAGAAATCGCCTTTCTTCTAATATTTCAACTCTTTTCAACCAATTTTTGTTTGGTTAATGGTGTAGACAAACGCTTTATTTGTTAATTTATCAATAAGGGTTACAAAGGATTGGCTTTGAAATGTAAAAACATCCATATGTAGGGTGTCATTTGGAAATCAAGGTGTTTCGGTGAGATTAAATTTAGGTTTAATGGGATTTCTTTCATATTTGTTTCTTTAGATGATCTAAAGTTATTAATTAATATTTATAATTATTTTATTAAAATGGGATTTATATTTTATTCTTAAGTGTATTATATGTTTCTATTGTACCACTATGAATACTCTTAATTGTGTGATACCTAGAGATTTGCTTATGTATTTCTCCCTGTGTCATGTCTGTTGTATAAACGATATTTGTTAACAAAAATGATCTATTTATGTTTAAAATTTGTTGGATCTTATTATATTCCTGGTTCGACAGGTCAGTGTATATACCATCCTTTCCTAGTTTTTTGGTCCTGATAAACAAGTCTTTCCAATGTAACTAATTGTATTTGTTCACAATTTCTTCTTTGATTGGAAAGCGATTGAGTAGTTGTGCCGGTGCAGAGTGATTTGTAGCTATGCCCGAACCTATTACCTATTAATTGCTTTTCCGTTAGTGAAAGTCTATCATAGATTTAATATTACTCGGGTTGGGCTTCATGTCATTTTTAGTTAAAATATGTCATTAAAATTTATTCAAGTGTGATACGCAAATCTTGTTTAAATGCTCGCCCTAACATATCTAATCTACCTATATTAGGAATTGTGTATTTATCTTTTTCTGTGATTTCAACACTGAGTCTGCATTTTTGTTTGCCATGATTATTTTGTTTTTTCGGTACTACTACTATCGGAGATGCATAAAGGCTATGCGATTTTCTTATGATTCCTTGTGTTTCCTTTTCTTCCAATTGCTTCTTTACCTTCTCCTTATGTTTTGGTGGTAATCTGTACAACGCCCAGTTGTTTATTTGTTGATCTGTGTATTAGTCAACTGATCTCCTTCTTTATACAGTAAGTGTGGATATTGTTCAAGGAGTTTATCGTGTTTTTTCCTTTCTTGAATATTCAAATGTGATAAATCTATATATTTTATTTTAACATCATTTAGTTCGAAACATTGCATTATTTCATAGTCTTACGATTAAAAATTTAATTTTATTGTATTATTTAGTCTCATATTCCGGTTACTGATGTTTATTTCGGTGACAGTTTTACTAATCAACTCAATTGAGAAAAACTGACGGTTCTAAAATATTTATTTCTTGGTTTTCTACAGCTCTTATATTATTTGTTTCAATAGGAACTAGATTTTGGTAACTTTTCCTTAGCTTTCCTGAAGGATTGAATTTGTTATGTCTGACTCCTATCTGTCTATTCTGAAGAGTACCTGTATGATTTCAATGTTGCCATGTATTTCTGTAATGTCGAATTGAATTATTATTATTACTCGATTGCCTAGTTTGTTCTGAACTTCTGTCTTGCAAATTATTTCGTGTTCTTTTATGTGGGGGATATAGTTTTAGATCGCTTTTTTTGACATTTCTTTATTGATTCCCTGTCGTTTCTCTTAAGTAAGATCATATTCTAATCTTATTTCACTAGACAGTTGTCTTCTTTTATAATAATGATTAGTTATTGATGCACTGACTTAACTATCTAATCAGAATTATCTTCATAAGCTGCATATTCATGAATTTGGTTAGTGACTTCTTCAAGCTTATTACACAAATGTAGTATTGTATTTATCGTGATATTATTGATACTGCTGACGGTGTCACAAAAGTTGAGTGTCGGCCGGAATATCTGAATCAACTGCTGTTTGGTGTCTGCCCATGTAATCGGTCTTAATGTATAGATGTAATTTTTAGCCTTTCGAGTAATCTTGATGTTATAGATAGCTTGATGTTTTTCTGCAAGTTTATTTGCTGGCACATTGGCTAGGTGATTATCCACTATAGCTATAAACTTAATTAACTCATTTTTACTTCCAGGGAATGGTTCGATGTATCGAATCTCCTACTCGGTATAACTTCTTTGCTGTTGGAGATTTTGCTTCCGTTCAAGGTATTCATGTCGTCTACCATGACCGTCATCAACTCCTCTATGTTGTTCATCGTTCTATTAGCGTGGAAGAATTTATATCTTGCACTTTTTTGTCAATTTCGACAATTGATCTTTTCATTTTTTTGTTCTCAAACTTATATTTTCTCGTATGTCTTTAGCTACTTATGAACTTTCACTGTCCGTCATACACTCACGATTTTTCGGAATGGCATTTTTTAGCACTTTCAACCATTAAACCGTTTTATATATTTATATATATGTATATATTATACTGTTCGTTCACTCTGAATCCCTAGTTTAACGGAAAAGAATCCTTCCGACTGCGCCACTTATTTATTTCCGTTTTTTGAATTAAACAAAAATATATTTAGTATTCATTTTCTAATTTTAAATTCTCCAGGGTCCAGCACACTCTATTGAAGTTATTAGTCAATAAAAAATCCAAAATTGAAGGACCTATTTAATATTTAGTCGGCTTTATATCTAAATACTACAACGTTTCGTTTCTATTGAGCATCTATTGAGCATGCTATTAAAGGTGGAATAGAACTTCCGATTGCGATTTTGTTAACATGTGAATCTTCAAAGTCGATATTCATTAATTCATATATTATGCGATCTGAATCAATGGTGGGTAATAAATAGAACATTGTGGAGCCGCCGCTATGCTTGACTGTTTAGATAACACAACTATGAACAATTTTTACTTCAGCATGGTGCCGAACGAAGACTCTCATCATGATTCGACTCCCACGTCCATTAAGGTATCCTATCCAAGTCCAATCATTGCCAAGTACTTATGACTGCGATCCCCTCAATTAACCGATGCACTAAAAAGGTATGTCTGTTTTGCAGCATATTTTAATACTCACAAGGCAAATCAAAACCTACGAGGTTCTTCCCGTTGACCTAAACAACAAAGGGAAAAGTTCGAAATCCGTAAACTCGTACTCAATTTTACGCCAAGAAGTGTAAAATTAGAAAAATGTGCACGACACCGCATATCTTCATACTCGCAAGAGAATCAAAATTTACGGCAAAACTGTTCGAGCCCAGTGCTTTTTTTTACCAATCCAGTCACTGGACTTTGTTTTGTAGTTCGAGTAAAGGTTCACGGATTGCTATTTGACCATAAAGCCATAAAGGCCTGCGGTAGAAATACAATTCACCTCGCTTACATCAAAAAGTCAGATGGCATAGAGACATGAATCTGTGTCCCGAGCCATGTGAATGATCAGCGTAGAGGAATTCAGGACGATAAGCATTCGCAGCGCATGGTGGGATCATATTTGTAACAGCATAACATAAACTTTCTGACGTTAACCGCCACTTTACATCCAAGCATTGCTGAGCATACATTTTAAGAGTATTCATATCCTCCTAATCGCGAGCAAAATCGTAAAAAAAAAATATACTGAAGAGTTAATTTTCTGAAAGCGAAATAGACGTGGTCATAGAAGAGAGAATTGGAGTCCATAAAAGTCTGCGTGTTTATTACTGAGCAGTGGAAACCCGCTTACCAATATGCTCACTACAGTGTACCTGACCCTTTCATTTTTCTCATTTTGTTATACATTTCGAATGTACAATACCTAAATACCATTCAATCTTCACTAAGGACAAGCCATTTTACACAACATAAGAATTATTCTAATTGTTTTTCTCATACCGGATTATTCAGATAAATTTGAATAAATAAAACTTATCCGATTTGAATAATATCTATAAACAAACAAGAACTTCATGTGTTATTCGATGACAAACAATATTTTCCAAACTCAGCAAAAAAGCTTAAAATTTGTTCAGCTCCTAGAAGAACCGGCGTGAAACTTATAAGTGTAAAATATATTTTCGATCTTATCCTTTGCTTAATCCTTATATCCGATTAGGAACATTATAATTTTTTTTTGCATTTTAAGCTTGCTACAATCCATCGAACGGTCTCTGGTTTCATAGACGAGAGTACAGCTGCAGCTTAGTAGAATCTCGATATTAAGATACTATGTACAAATTGTGCAGAGTTTCAGATTGTAATTTCAGATATATTGAAGCAGCAGAATAAAACAAGGTCTCTTCGGTTAAATTTAAATAATTTGAAGATGTGTAGGGAATATGTATCAACGTTCTAACGTATTTGTGAATGAGCAAATATTTAAACTTTAAACATGAAGGGCTTTGCTGTCTTCTCATCTTCTTGCATGTACACTTTCATATACAATTATGGTACTCGTACACAAACACAGATGCTAACATAGGCAAGGACTAAGTTTCGAACGAACGGAAAACTTTGATTACATTTTTGATAACACATAAATTGAAGTTTCTCTTGAAAGGTGGCAGACTCAAATGAATCCTTTTTTATGGCATCCTATCAAACTCCCTGAGTTGTCCCATTTATTATGAATTAATATTAAACAAAATATTTTAAATTTTAGTCAACCAGACAGGATAAAAGGGTCAAGGGATGATGCCGAGGTTACGAAATTCGGTTGGGCGGACATTTATGTCGCAATATTAATATAATTTTTGGAATTTTCCCTCCCCCATCTATTTTGCGATTTCAAGTTAATGGAAGGTTAAGGGAAATTGTACATCGTCTGTCGGAAGTCGAATTAAGGAAAATAATTAAAAACGGATTACATTTTATCGTTTGGGTGTGATCTGAGCGGAAGTAATGCAATTTAAATTTTAAAAGATTTTCGTAATCAAATCTTTACCAAAGGATTTCATTAATTCAAATTCATAATGAATGTATGGGCTTGGCAGAAACAAAAAGAAAATTATCAAGAACATCAAAGCCTCGACGATGTGGAACTAAAACAATATTGTTAATATGGGACTTCGTTATTAAATGATTTTCTTTGAGTATACAAAAAGGATACTGCTGTGCAAAAAGGAGGTAAGGAATTGTCAATCGCATCAGCCTTATAAAATGACTTTGTTTAAAATATATCTAATACTATATATGTAATACTATTTATACAGACAATTTAATTATTGAAAGGAAAATACCTTAAAAACCTACCATTTGATTATAAAAAAAAATAATAACAAGAGAATATTAACATAGGAAATTAAATAAGAAATGCAAAAATAAATATATAAATATATTTAAATGTGAAAAGTACAAATAAATATCAATAATCAATTTAATAAATTCATTACTTGCAGATCAAGGAATAATTCAGTTTACTTAGGTGGGTGGCTAAGGTTTTCTTGGGTGATAAATTGAACATTCCCTTTTCATGGAGATCCTTGGTTAAGAGGTGAATGATCAAGCTTCATTATCACGATCTGTTTCGCGCTACTTGCAATTTTTTTTATATGCGAATTTGCACAGCTCCTTCATGCTCGACATTCAATGTTGAAATATTACCTTTATGATGGTCATATTATTTTCGTACGATTATTTTGATTTTCTGTGTATGAATCGATAAAGATTTTAAATGAAAAAATTACCTTATTGAGAGTATACATGTCTTGGTCAAGATATATGGAATCGAGTGGCTGATAAATGAAACATCTCGAATCACGGAAATATTAATCACAAGCATTATTGTTAGACACAAGGCAAATCGCTTAAACTATCTTATATATTTTAATTTTATTGGACTAACTTACTGGGCCTTCGCTGTCGCTCTAACCTAGTACTAAATTCGATGTCTTTCCACTTAAACAAACTAATTTTATTAATTTGATAATATTAACAATTATTTAACAAAATAAATTCCGAAAAAAGGAACTTAGAGGTCGGACGTTTTTAATTCTGTATCTAAAGATTAAAACTACATTAAAATTACTTAGTATATATTTATATACTTAAAACTATGTATGTATAAATATAAAAAATATATGCATACGCTTAAAAATCCAGGAAAATAAATAGAATATAATTATTTAATATAATAATAAATATTTTCCTAACTAATCCTACTTACGCTATGAAAGTTAAGTCTATGCATTAACAGGAGCTTCCAGATGGGAAGTAAAAAAGAAAAGAGGCCGACTTTGCTCCATTAGGTTACCTTTTGAAGGGTCTCAACGGCAGAGTTCCCTATCAGTTTTCTAATAGCCACCAAAATTGTTGGTGTTCCTTCTGTGCATCTATCACATAGCGGGTTGATACCGCTCTGCTGAACCGGAGACTATCTTCGGAACTGTGGGCGTCTGTCTGGATTGTAATCGAGTAGCCTGTCTACACCTGAACGGGCGATGTGGAAGATAAGCGGCATCGCCCTACTATTCTGTATTAAACCTTTAGAATCGAAGTAGAGGAAGGCCTCCGTAGGGACAAAGCGACTTAGGCGAACACTCTCATGGTACAAATCATTAGAGTAGAAAGCCCCGGAGATAAGGTAGTTGATCGAAACCATTGCCCTTGCAATGTGTCTTCGAATTAGCTTAATAAGGAAATTATCGACTCTAAAAAGATTGGCCCCATTGTAACGGACCTCATTGCGATAGAATTTTTTGTATTGGAACTCTGGAGTTCTAAATAAACGAAGAGAAGCCCTGAGGCAGTGTCTTTAAAAAACCCGAATCTTTTCCATCGAATTTGCTGCCACGTTGAACCACACTGGACAGCCATAAGCAATCATTGTCCTGACAAATGCCATGTAGCAGATGACTTTCACCCTGGCATCGAGTTGGCAAAAGCCGCTTTGGGTCTGGCTAGACCTACATCTGTATGTTTATTAAAATATAGATATTTTTCGAACCAGTGTATTATTCAGTGCACTGTGAAATAGTTTAGTGAAAATGTCTATATCTTCCAAAGGGAGATTCGAAAATCGCTAGACGATCTGCCTTGGAAATGAATAGAGGATTTTCCATGTCATCAGCGAAATTATCGTCATTGAACTCAGAGAAACTTCGGTTCTCTGATCGCCATTGTTGGATTTCACTTTGAAGGTAGTAGTTGTGGAAAAGGACACTATTCTCCAAGTCGCGATTTGGGCCAATGCAAGCATTTGCCTTATGAACTTCCTGAAAAGTCGCTCCTATTACCTTAGCCTTTTCCTGGTGATCTTCAATCACAAAAAAGTTTTATTCATCAGCGGCGTTTATCGGAACTACACCTGCTGTCAGTAGTATTCGTTCTGTTTCTGTAGTTCGAGGGATTTTAAGTCACGGAAGATCGTTTTCACTGTTTTGTCGAAAAAATTTGTTTATTTGTGGGAACATATTAGGGTTGTTGCACTTTAACGCGCGAATTTTGTTGTTATAATTATCTTTATTCAGTTGTTGAATATTTTTTAACAACGACTTCAGAGTCCTAATCACCGCGTTTTGTCTTTCGGTAAATTGTCTGTACAAAGATTTTAGTTACAATAGGAGTCTACTTTTTTGTTTGTGAAGTGCGCCAGTTATTGTGTTGCGGTATACTATTTTGTCAGCTTGTGGAAATTATGGTCTCGTTATTTCCATTGTTAGTTTGATGGTCTCGTCCATCTATTTAAGGCAATTATCAATCTCCTCGTTTGACAAAATTTCTATTGGACGGTGGATTGAGCGGGCTAGAGAATATTGTTCCTGTCAAAGCTGTAGAAAAGCGTGTCCATCGCGTCCTACTATAATCGTGAAGAGAGCGTTTGGACAAACTCATCTAACTCCGCAACTTCGTTAGAAATTGTTATTTCGGGGCAAAGTCCGCAATGGTCACTTTTGTATACAAATGTTTTCAAACAGTTTACAGTTCGTCGATCTATCTAGATCTAGTAAGATTAAGTCTTGTGTCAAAAAGTATTATATCTAGATATGAGCCGCTGTTCAAAAAAGACGGTCTACTTGTAGCTTTTAATCGAGGCTGTAGTCGACATTGTGCAGATTCCAACAATTGAATAATGAGTTCCGCTGGTATAAGAAGCATTATTTCCCCAATTACTGCGTTTGGCATTTAAGTCTCCAGCCAAAAGAAAATAGTTTTCCTCTGACTCAAGCTGTACATATCTAAAAAGTGTCTCGAGTTCTGTGCTAAAAGAAGTAGGTTGAGTAGCTTCTGGAGCATAGGCGGCAATCAGGTATATCCTTTTTCCACTACGGAGATGGATGCACGCAATGCAGGCCTCTAGTTCGCAGAATCTCTGCATTTCACCACTGTACACTGTTTTAAAACTTAATCCTTTTTTAATAAAGATTGCAACACCGCCACCGCCTCCTGGCGAGTCGGGCCGGTCTCTTCTTATAGTTATGTTATTGTTTTGCCTCAATTTATGGCTTTTATTTAGTTTAGTTTCGCTAGCCAAAAGAACATCAGGAGCGTGGTCTTTAAGAAATTTAAAAAGTGCGGCTCGTTTCTCGACACTTACCATTGAATTAACATTTACTCCTTATCAGCGTACTCATTACGACTGAGCGCCCCTCGGAAGAAGAGAAGGGTAAATAGGGTTTACTCGTGTTGCCTGGTCTTGTAGTTGCTGTTGCATACGACTCATCTGTGCTTGTATAGAGAGCAAGACAGTCATGACATCAGCCCGAGGTGCTTGCCATACCATAGTTTTTTGTTGTACCATCTTACCCCGAACTGACACCATTCTGGCGTAAGGTACCTGAGATGTGACGGCTGGAGTTTGAATGCCAGCGGGTGGCCTAATTAACTTGACCTTTTTTTGCCGAGCCAGGTTTAATTTTTTCACACATTGATACTTGGGACATCCTCTGTAGTTTGCGGTTCGTCCCGATTTGTTACATAAAATGCACATAAGCTGTTCCCAATCGTTTACTTTTTCCCTGCCTAGCAGACATTCCTCTGTTTTGTGGAACTTGCTGCACTTTACGCATCGTGTCTGCATATGACAATTGGACGCAACGTGACCGAACCTTTGGCAACGGATACATTAAAGAAATGTCCCGCGCCTGTTTATTTTTTCCCATGACATAACTTGGTAATCAAAGAATTTGATTTTCCGTAGACTGTTCACTTTGTTTTTGCATGAAAGAGTAACCAGAAAATATGGTAATGTCAGCTTCTCCCTTTTAGCCCTTGGTGTGGCGTATGGCGTGATTCCAACAAACTCGAGGTCATCACATTCCTTCGTTTTCAATTCACGAAGTACGTCCTCCGGATCAGAGGTCGGCTCCAACCCACGCAGTAGCATGGTTTGCAGCTTTTCTTCCTTTGGAGTCTACGAGAAGAACTCTGTCGTGGAAAGCTTCAAAATATCTTTTACAACTTTATATTGATCCACTGTGGTGCAATGTCTATCTTGCTCTAGTCTTTTAATATAAAAATTTTTGCCTTTAGGCGATTCACATAGATTTACCACAGTCTCTTTTAACATCAAATTGTAGGTATTGATTCGATGTATTTATTTCTTTTTCCGAGTTACGTTTTGCCTCGTTTTTTGCCTTAAGCTCTGCGAGCAGTGCATTTGTTGTTGTCGGCTCTGGTGCTTTGAAAAGCGTTACCATGGGCTGATCGGTGCTGATGTTATCAAAGTCAAAGAGGAATCGCTGTCCTTCCCCGGTGACTGATTCCGCAACTCTCTGACCTCCTCTTCAAGTTTGGCTATTTTTGCTATTGCACCCAAATAAAATTCAAGGGTTATTATAACTTGTTTTTTTTTTTGTTTTTCACTTCCCGTTGAAGACATTTTTTTTACGCAAAGGAATCAATTAATTTATTATTTTATTTTTCGTTTTTCTTAAATAAATGCACATGTTAACAATGTGAACTGGATTGTTCATTTGTTTTTATTTTTTCATTTGCGATTCACACTTCTAGCACACTTGAAAAAGTCACCACTCACTACTAACTCTCGTGAAGGAGTGCATTATTGTTTTTCATAGAAAAATGTCCACTGGTGCCTAGTTTGCATATCTCATCAAAATTTGAAGCCAATATCTGTAAGTGAAAGTAAGGTTTAGGATATTTTGTCAAAAACGCGTGCATTAAGTATTTGTACGCAGAAAACTGCTTTTATTTTCGATGATCAGCGTAAATACATTTTTTTAAGTTAAAGTTTTTCTCCTCAGTCCATAATGGAGTTCTTAGCTTCCTTATATTATATTTGCAGTGAAAAAAGCCCAAATAAATTTTCTCATATGAAAATGTTAAAGAATCTGATATCGGTGACCACCACTCATGAAGAATTGTCTTGGGTCCTCCTAAAATACGCCAACTGCTAATATATTTTTTATAACATGTGTCCTTTTCTTGAGTTCATCAAAACATGCACAGCTGTGTATCAGAATTCGCCAACATTATCCAAGTAAACGTCGACGTAATTGTTCTCGACAATCACTTTCACTTTTGCATCTTTAGTATTTATGTTCAAGGCACAGAATAGAGAACACGGGGTTACGTGGAGAATGGCTGTGTGGCGAAGATATGGTTTAAATCCTTCCTCTCAATTGGATAAATCTCATGCTTATCAAGTTTTCGCATCTGGTCCAGTCAACACTTGACGTTGGGATCATATTTACGGTGCTATCAATGGCGTGGTCTACCAGCGGTGATAGTCTGACTTAGTTTGTGAACAAGATGTAAACATTATTGTGAGTGGGCCTATTATTGTTAAAATATCACACTTGGGTAGATTTTCTGTTTAGAAGTAATAAAACCACATAATTCTTGTATGAGTTTGTCAACACTTGTGTTCATATAGGTAAAATAACATTCAGCAGGCTATCAAATTAACATGTGTTTTTGATTGTGACAAACATTGCAAGCAAATGGCAGGACAGAATATATTACGTAAGTAAAATCATTTATCACACCAATTTGATATCGTTAAGATATGCATTCTTAAAATACGTTTTTTGCGTTTATAATATGAATTTCAAATTGGTTTGCGTGCGATATGCCCTGCACATTTGATGAAGGTAAGTTAGACAAGTTACGGTCTCATTTCTTTGGAAAACGAAAGGTATGATTTGCCTCAGCTCTACAGGTTACCGAAAACTGAATAGTCACATGTTTATATTGTGACCGGAATCTACTGTCTTGCATAATGCTGCCGGGAGAGTTATCTCTGCATGTTTTGTTTGCTTAGCATGCATCAAGCGTGCTCCTGCATCCGACTTTCCAAATTGTTCACTTATTAAAAGGCAACAAGGTTGGACTGCTGACCCTTGGGCATAGCATTTGGTCAAATCAGTCTAAAGAAAGCAGTAATAAGATGAAGATTTAAATAAAATTAATTTGCGTGTGAGTAGACCTGCCAATACGATGAACGTGCCATCTCATGATGAAGAAAAATGTAGGTGCAATTTTATCTGCGCCATCTTCAATTTCGTTTTGCAAACAAAAAGATAAGATACTTATTTTTCAAGCAACCCCCAAGGAGTATTCTTGTTTTCGCATTTTTGAATCATTTAAAGTACAATTTGCGTATTTAAAATAAATATATTGTTCAACAATGTATCATTTCAAGTGATCAGGCAACAATTTATACATAGATTTTTAGTTTAACTGCAGACAAAACTTAATATAATTAAAAAGTTTGTTTTGCTTTTTTTTTTATTTGGACTTTTTTTGTCATTAATTATTTAATGACTAACTTGAGGTGACGCTAACTTGAGGTGATGCCGCGTGGCATTGGAATTTTATCCTTTTGGCAAAATCGATGTCGCCGTACAGCTCGTTCTATACAGCCTAATATTGAATCTTCTCCTTCAATCACCGTAAACGCAGATAGGACCATAGATTTAGACTTTTCACTCGAAACAACCAAAAGCGCCTTCATCCGCTTTTGAAAGTGTCCATGCTTCTGCATAGGATTGGGACGATAAGGGTCTCATAGACCGAAGCTTTTGTTCTTCGAGGGAGGACTTTACTCAATCGTTTTATCTCAATCCTTGTGTTATTATTTGTGTTACTAGCGCAGCCTTGGTAGACAAAGTCCTTTATTACCTCGAAGCTATAGCTGTCTATGGTAACACTCTGACCAAGACATCGGAATTGTATGTCCTTTTTTGATGACAGCGTATGCTGCTATTTGCACTCATATACCGGCAAAACCATCTTCGCCGTTTCTGTCTGGATACTCATAAACGCACTGTTGACATTAACCTACGTTCTCCGATTAAATCAACATTTTCGACAAATGCGCGTTTTTGAATAGACCGTTAAAAGTGGAACTAGTGTTTACGTGGGACTTTTGCACTATTGTTCCAAGTACGATGTTGAAGAAATCGCACAGAATGAATGAATGAATGAATGAGAGTCCATCACCTTGTCTAAAACGTTGTTATGGATCAGTGACGTCTCTGACGACCTTAAAGCAGCAGCTTAGGTTCTCCATCCAGCGTAAAAGAACGAGCTTGGCAGTGATGCTTAACTAAGACCTCATTCATATCGTCTCTGTGAACGAAAAGGAACCCAAAACCAATCTTTTATTGAGGAAAAGGTGGTGCGAGCCGATTTGGAGTACCAAAGTTTTTTCCAAGATCTGCCATTATGTCAACATTTGGTCTATGGTCCGCTTTTCTGGTCGAAATTCACATTGATATGGCCCCATCAGGCTGTTATTGAACGGTTTCGGACGTTCACGTAATACGACAGAAAAGATGTTATACGCAATTTTGAGAAAGTTAAAACTGTTTTACTTTTAGCGTAACCATGGTGAATGAAATGCTTAGCATTGCGTTTGAGAGTTCAACAGCTTTGAAATAAGATAATCTGGAGCTTTTTACTATTTAGCCAAAATGAAAAATACAGCATTAAAGTTCATTACTCAAGTGTTGGTTGCTCCCGTGATAGAAGTTTACCAAATAGGATGTAAATATTTAGCTTCATATATTACTTATAGGTAAATGAGTGTTATATGCAATGTTAACACCCAGCGACCACTATCAAAAATTGTTATATAAATTTGAGTGGAAAAGAAACTGCATTATACTACAAAATGTCATTCATATGTATGAGTACACTACAAGTTACAAGAATGGAACAAAAATGCCCGTTTATATTATGATTTGGTTTAGGTCGGGCACAATTTGCCTCATCTGCGCTGCATAACCAAATTGGAGGTGCATAAACGCATGATAATTACCACGAGCAAGTGTTCACTGATAACGTGATTGGATTGAGGTAAGCAGCAACTCAGAGAACAAATAGCAACGTAGACTAAAGGTGCCGATATTAATCCTCATAATCAATAATGTGATGCCAGTGGTGCATAAGAAAATCACCACAAGCGGAGTTCATTCACAAGTCCTCTTATCATTATTGTCAGCCCAAATTTTCACCACCTATTCAGATTTCTACTCGCAGGCATACAACAATCAGGCACATTTGAATGAATAGCTCCCTCTTAGCTGCGTGAAATTTGTGTGGGATAAGGAAATATAGTATTACATACGGTCGAGTACATTACCAGTTACAAGAATGGAACAGAAATTACCCGTTTATAATGACTTGGATTAGGTCAGAAACAATTTGCCTTGTCTATGACATGCTGCATAACCAATTAAGAGGCAAGTGTTCACTGATAACGTGATTGGATTGAGGTAAGCAGCAACTCAGAGAACAAATAGCAACGTAGACTAAAGGTGCCGATATTAATCCTCAATAGTCAATAATGTGATGCCAGTGGTGCATAAGAATATCACCACAAATGAAGTTCATTCACAAGTACTCTTATCATTATTGTCAGCCCAAATTTTCACCACCTATTCAGATTTCTACTCGCAGGAATATAATTATCAAACAGGTAAGCCGTTAAAGCCCCTCTTAGCTGCGTGAAATTTGTGTGGGATAAGGAAATATTACATACGGTCGAGTACATTACCAGTTACAAGAATGGAACAGAAATTACCCGTTTATAATAACTTGGATTAGGTCAGAAACAATTTGCCTTATCTATGATATGCTGCAAAACCAATTAAAAGGCAAGTGTTCACTGATAACGTGATTGGATTGAGGTAAGCAGCAACTAGGAGAACAAATAGCAACGTAGACTAAAGGTGCGGATATTAATCCCCAATAGCCAATAATGTGATGCCAGTGGTGCATAAGAAAATCACCACAAGCGAAGTTCATTCACAAGTCCTCTTATCATTATTGTCAGCCCAAATTTTCACAACCTATTCAGATTTCTACTCGCAGGCATACAACAATCAGGCACATTTGAATGAATAGCCCCCTCTTAGCTGCGTCAAGTTTGTGCGGGATAAGGAAATATTACATACGGTCGAGTACATTACCAGTTACAAGAATGAAACAGAAATTACCAGTTTATAATAACTTGGATTAGGTCAGAAACAATTTGCCTTATCTATGATATGCTGCATAACCAATTAAGAGGCAAGTGTTCACTGATAACGTGATTGGATTGAGGTAAGCAGCAACTCAGAGAACAAATAGCAACGTAGACTAAAGGTGCCGATATTAATCCTCAATAGTCAATAATGTGATGCCAGTGGTGCATAAGAATATCACCACAAATGAAGTTCATTCACAAGTACTCTTATCATTATTGTCAGCCCAAATTTTCACCACCTATTCAGATTTCTACTCGCAGGAATATAATTATCAAACAGGTAAGCCGTTAAAGCCCCCTCTTAGCTGCGTGAAATTTGTGTGGGATAAGGAAATCTTACATACGGTCGAGTACATTACCAGTTACAAGAATGGAACAGAAATTACCCGTTTATAATAACTTGGATTAGGTCAGAAACAATTTACCTTATCTATGATATGATGCATAACCAATTAAGAGGCAAGTGTTCACTGATAACGTGATTGGATTGAGGTAAGCAGCAACTCAGAGAACAAATAGCAACGTAGACTAAAGGTGCGGATATTAATCCTCAATAGGCAATAATGTGATGCCAGTGGTGCATAAGAAAATCACCACAAGCGGAGTTCATTCACAAGTCCTCTTATCATTATTTTCAGCCCAAATTTTCACCACCTTTTCAGATTTCTACTCGCAGGCATACAACAATCAAGCACATTTGAATGAATAGCCCCCTCTTAGCTGCGTGAAATTTGTGTGGGATAAGAAAATATTACATATGGTTGAGTACATTACCACTTACAAGATTGGAAGAAAATAACCCGTTACTTGGATTAGGTCAGAAACAATTTGCCTTATCTATGATATGTTGCATAAACAATTAAGAGGTGCATTGAGGCACGATAATTACCACGAGCAAGTGTTCACTGATAACGTGATTGGATTGAGGTAAGCAGCAACTCAGAGAACAAATAGCAACGTAGACTAAAGGTGCCGACTTTAATCCTCAATAGCCAATAATGTGATGCCAGTGGTGCATAAGAAAATCACCACAAGCGAAGTTCATTCACAAGTCCTCTTATCATTATTGTCAGCCCAAATTTTTACCACCTTTTCAGATTTCTACTCGTAGATAAGGAAATATTACATATGGTCGAGTACATTACCAGTTACAAGAATGGAACAGAAATTACCCGTTTATAATTACTTGGATTAGGTCAGAAACAATTTGCCTTATCTATGACATGCTGCATAACCAATTAAGAGGCAAGTGTTAACTGATAACGTGATTGGATTGAGGTAAGCATCAACTCAGAGAACAAATAGCAACGTAGACTTAAGGTGCCGATATTAATCCTCAATAGTAAATAATGTGATGCCAGTCGTGCATAAGAAAATCACCACAAACGGAGTTCATTCACAAGTCCTCTTATCATTATTGTCAGCCCAAATTTTCACCACCTATTCAGATTTCTACTCGCAGGCATACAACAATCAGGCACATTTGAATGAATCCATTTACAACATTACCAGTTACAAGAATGAAAGAGAAATTACCCGCTTATAATTACTTGGATTAGGTCAGAAACAATTTGCCTTGTCTATGACATGCTGCATAACCAATTAAGAGGCAAGTGTTCACTGATAACGTGATTGGATTGAGGTAAGCAGCAACTCAGAGAACAAATAGCAACGTAGACTAAAGGTGCCGATATTAATCCTCAATAGTCAATAATGTGATGCCAGTGGTGCATAAGAATATCACCACAAATGAAGTTCATTCACAAGTACTCTTATCATTATTGTCAGCCCAAATTTTCACCACCTATTCAGATTTCTACTCGCAGGAATATAATTATCAAACAGGTAAGCCGTTAAAGCCCCTCTTAGCTGCGTGAAATTTGTGTGGGATAAGGAAATATTACATACGGTCGAGTACATTACCAGTTACAAGAATGGAACAGAAATTACCCGTTTATAATAACTTGGATTAGGTCAGAAACAATTTGCCTTATCTATGATATGCTGCAAAACCAATTAAAAGGCAAGTGTTCACTGATAACGTGATTGGATTGAGGTAAGCAGCAACTAGGAGAACAAATAGCAACGTAGACTAAAGGTGCGGATATTAATCCCCAATAGCCAATAATGTGATGCCAGTGGTGCATAAGAAAATCACCACAAGCAAAGTTCATTCACAAGTCCTCTTATCATTATTGTCAGCCCAAATTTTCACAACCTATTCAGATTTCTACTCGCAGGCATACAACAATCAGGCACATTTGAATGAATAGCCCCCTCTTAGCTGCGTCAAGTTTGTGCGGGATAAGGAAATATTACATACGGTCGAGTACATTACCAGTTACAAGAATGAAACAGAAATTACCAGTTTATAATAACTTGGATTAGGTCAGAAACAATTTGCCTTATCTATGATATGCTGCATAACCAATTAAGAGGCAAGTGTTCACTGATAACGTGATTGGATTGAGGTAAGCAGCAACTCAGAGAACAAATAGCAACGTAGACTAAAGGTGCCGATATTAATCCTCAATAGTCAATAATGTGATGCCAGTGGTGCATAAGAATATCACCACAAATGAAGTTCATTCACAAGTACTCTTATCATTATTGTCAGCCCAAATTTTCACCACCTATTCAGATTTCTACTCGCAGGAATATAATTATCAAACAGGTAAGCCGTTAAAGCCCCCTCTTAGCTGCGTGAAATTTGTGTGGGATAAGGAAATATTACATACGGTCGAGTACATTACTAGTTACAAGAATGGAACAGAAATTACCCGTTTATAATAACTTGGATTAGGTTAGAAACAATTTGCCTTATCTATGATATGCTGCAAAACCAATTAAGAGGCAAGTGTTCACTGATAACGTGATTGGATTGAGGTAAGCAGCAACTAGGAGAACAAATAGCAACGTAGACTAAAGATGCCGATATTAACCCTGTCAATAATGTGATGCCAGTTGTGCATAAGAAAATCACCACAAGCGAAGTTCATTCACAAGTCCTCTTATCGTTATTGTCAGCCCAAATTTTCACCACCGATTCAAATTTCTACTCGCAGGCATACAACAATCAAGCACATTTGCACGAATAGCCCCCTCTTTTCTGCATGAAATCCGCAAGGGATAAGATTAATACCATGTCCATCACTTGTCACATTACATTTGCTTGTCGATTCAAATGTATACGAAGAGCTTAACTCAGTCAGGCTTACCGAGAACGGTTTTGTAAAAGTGAATCCAAAATTTTGTGAGCGTCGTTGCAATCATAAAGGAAAAAGAAACTCATTCTGGATTCAAGCATTGGCAGTCAGTCGCCGAAGGTACTCAGAGGTACCATGGTCCTTTCGCAGCAGTCGCTGCAAAAAGTGATGTAACTAGGGTCAATTATTTTGAAGTGCTGGATGAAAATGCGTTGCTCTTCGAGCCTCCATGCTAACTTCGTGCGAGCCTTGTCGTAAATATCATATGAGCTCAAACAATCGAGTCTACTATATGTTCATGGTCCGCCATTCTTATAATTCGATAATTAGTGTTCTGCGCAGAATATTCGAGGCGTCAGGCAAGACCAAAATACAACCAGTTTAGTGACCTGAAGAAGCTCCTGCCTTTTAGTGTCTTCAACTTTTATTAAGTTTTTAAATCTGGTCCTTTCCCCATTCACCATAAACCTTGCGGCTCAAATTAACAGAACTGTCACTCGAGTGGACAGCCATCAATCATCTGACGGCTTATCATGTTGAAGGTCCAAATTGTGATGTTAACCTCATGGTTTGCGAAAGTAATGCCGTTTTCCCGCTGTGGAAGCAAAGTATTGCCAAAATTTTATGAAACAATCTTTCAAGCAAAAACTGCCCTTTTTTTGATATACTTTATCATATCAACTAACAGCGAATAAAACACTGTTAAATGAGCGTATGAAAAAAATAAATATCTTTAATTTATCTTTATTTTATTTAGTGGATCTGTTCAAATAGTTTTTTCTGAAAAAATATCGTGTTTTGAAAGAACAGCATCGTTGGGATGAACTAGTAAGATTGAGTCATCACGGTCTCTACTCAAACCGCGAGGAGAATTATGCCGACTTTGCCAGTTTGACCAACTCGAACTCTTGAAAGCAATTTGTTCCTTGTGAAACTCTCATATCTCTCTGAAAATGATGATATTTTTAATATTTTCATAAACAAAATTATATAACATCGACAATTTCTTAAATGCTTAAATACATCTGAAAAATGGGAAGGAACAAATATAAAATCAATTATGCTATTGTTATCTGTTTCAAAACTTTTTGAAAAGGTTATCAAAAAACAATTTTGCACTACTTATCGAAAATACATTTTTTAAATTCTTTGCAGTTTCTTTGCTTCTTCACTTATGTTGCATTATTAAAAATTTGTTTGTTTGGACATTTCTGAAAAAATTTTTCCAAGCACTGCCGTGGAAGCGTGGATCAAAAATTAGTGAAAGGGAAACATCAAAATATGAAATGGACTTAAATAAATGCTGTTTTAATCTTTTTGTAACTTTTTATAATAGTTTAGAACTTTCTAAATTTGATTCAACTTGTGGAATAAAAATCAAACAAACAAAACATTTGATATGAATTTTTCCGGAAACTTGTGAACGATAGTGTTTATATTAATGCATATATTTGTATCTGATTAGATTGTTTAAATTAATTTAAATAAAATTAATTTATATTGAATGAAATTTATTGATTTTGAACTTTTTTCATAAAAAGCCTTATTTGATTTTATTTGAAGGAGTGAAATTGTGCCTTTTTTGACAGTTTAAACTGTCGCACTGTCAAATTTAACCAAAAGCTTTTCAGGTGTCCTTTATGAACAGCATACAAACGCTTCGAATGAAATCTGGTCCGATGCTGACACTTAACTATTGTTCTAGATGCAGCTTGAATGAGCTTTGAGCTCACAGAAGAAAGAAATCTTTGCTCCGGGGAAATGTCTTAACTGACCATTAACCCCACATTTCATAACGACACAGAAAAAATTGTGAGGAAATTCCTTTATTTAAAGGTTTCCTACTCAAGAATTAAAAGGAGGAGTAAGCACACCGGCAGGGACGCCACTTCATCGGACTATTAAAACAAAATTGACAAAGTACATACATATACTATATATAGTACAAACATGGATCGGATGATAATATGGAAAGACATGTGGAGCTTGTAGCGGACGTTTTCTGACAAAGCGAGGGCGATTAAAGCGACAGAAAAAGAGGAGAAAGAGACTCCTTGAACGGAGACAAAATAAAAGTTTTACAATGAAAAATAACCAATTAATAGAGTTTAAGGAAAAAGCGAAAGAAAATGAACGGCGTCACTAGGAAGTTTTAATTATTAAATGAGAGGAAAATAAATTGGAGGGTTTTAAATCTTTGAACGATTCATTATAAAGAATGTCCAATATCAATTGATTATGATTTATTCTTATTGCCGATTAAGTTTTTTATATTGTTATATAATAGAATGTGCCTAAATTTTATCCTAATTGTTATTTCGCAAACTTTAGTTTAGCTAGTTCTTTAAATAACTTCACCACACTTGTCGGTTGCAGGGCAAACATCAAGTGTGAGCTATATTTAGTTTTGGAGACATAACTCTCACTCCAACTTCATCTCCTCTAGAAGATAAAGGTGGAAAATCGTCAGTCTCAGGTCTCGTAAGCTAGTTTATACTGATTGCTTGCAAGAAAGTCATTCGGACAACCCGTGTTATGTTTGATCTTTCTTTGAAGAAAATAAAGTAAATTCAATAAACATAAATGTCACCTGTTTTCAATCCCATAATTATATGTTTTCATTATGTCTTAGAAGTCTTATGGACATATTTATGAACTGAAAACGAAATGATTATTAAAATTAAACTAGCTGCAGAAGTTCAATTTTTTTGTTTATATAACAAAAAATAAAGATATGATTGAAAAAACCGAAGAAGTTACAATCATCAATTTCTTGTTCAACTAAATTCCACGTTCAACAACATAAGCTACTAACTTTTAACGACGAGAACAACATTGCGATTCAATTTCTCTTGGCCTTAGCTTTATTAGCTGATTGGTGGTCTTCCAAAACGTAAGTACAACATTTTCTGAGTCTCGCGTTTTCTAGATCAAAATTATGGATCCAAGTTTCTCCATGATCAGGAAGCGTGACATAAAATTCTTTTGATCTCCTTGGAACTTGTCGGCTATCAGACTTGAAAGGAAGACTCGTTTCTTCTTTTGCTCGTCGATTACCATTCTCGGCACCCAACACGCAGAACCCTGCTTTGTATGTAATTCCTTAGCAAAGATTCTTTTTTCAATTTTAATGCATTTTTAGTATTTAATTTTTTAACCTTACATGCTAGACAAAAATAATGCTTAAAACTAGCTTAATTAACTTAACTATGTCTTAAATAACTTACTGGCCCTCTGCGGGCGCTCTAAGATAAACTTAACAAATCGCAAATGTGTCTTTCGACTTAATACTAATTTTATATATACGCTTTAACGACTAATAAGAAACAAAGAAAAATATTTAAAAAGAGAAAAACTTTGTAAATGGACTTTTATGTTTAAATTAAAATTAGACTTAAATACTAACTACAAACTAATCTACAAAGTAAAAGATTAACATAACTTGCAATAAAATTAAAACTACTTACATTACATTAAACATAAATAAGCCGGCCAAGGCTGAGAGGACATGCTATATTGCCATAAAGGCACCCAAGATATATAACGACCACGAAGTTCATTCTCCGCCCAGCCATCTATAGGGACAATATTGCCTTACGACATCAGCTCTGTCGTGGTCTGATACCGCCCTTCTAAAGCTGAGGGTCTCCGGTGAGCTACTTGCGACGTCTTGGTCATAGTTGACTCGCCCGTCCACAGCTGTTCGAACAACGTGGATGGTTAACGCTACCGCTAATCTATCCTGGACCAGACCTTTTCTGTCGAGATAGAGAAAAGCTTCGGGGGGAATAAGACCGTTAAGGCGCACTGTCTCGTGGTGCATATCATTGGGGTAAAAAGTCCCGGAGATCAAGTCGTTGGTCGAAGTCATTGCTCTTGCAATATGACTTCGAATAAATTTTATCAGAAAGTTGTCCACTCTGATTAGGTTGGCCCCGTTGTACAGGACCTCATTACTTTAGAATTTTTTGTACCCAGACTCTGGAGTTCTATATAAATGAAGACAAGCCCTAAGACATCGTCTCTCGAAAACCTGTATCTTTTCCATTAAGCTTGTTCCCACGTTGAACCAAGCAGGACAGCCATAGGCAAGGACAGGCCGAATAAGGGCCGTGTTGCAGATCACCTTTACCTTGGCATCGAGTTGACTGCTGTGAAACAACCTTTTTGTCAAGGCAAAGGCCGCTTTGGCTCTGGCCAGAGCAGCATCTATATGTTTGTTGAAATAAAGATATTGATCTAGCCAGATCCCAAGGTATCTGACAACACTTCGATTCGCTAATGGCTGTCCGTTTTGTCCAACAATAGAGAACATTCGCCACTTCTTTTTAGAATTTGTAGAGGCCCTAGACAACGGAGTCCTGAACAGAATGATCTCGCACCTTTGAAAATTGATTTTCAACTTCCAATCATCGCAATAACCCTGAACTTTTTCGAAGTCACGCTGCAAAAGATTTACAATGACCTCGATCTTCGGACTTGACCTGTACGCGATCTAGTCATCTGCGTACGCTATGGATTGGCGGAGATATCCTACAAGATCACTTGTGAAGATCGTAAATAAAATCGGCGAAATTACTACACCCTGTTGTAGACCGTTTTTAATTTCAAAAGTCCCAGCAGACGTCACACTGCTTTGCTGGTGAGCATATCTAAGATTATGTACAGCAGCGGTTTGCTTATGCCGAGCTGGTCAATCTTAAAAAAGAGCCCCTTCAACAAGGCACCCATTGAATATCCGATACCAGTTTAGACGCGGCATGTATGCAATCATGCCCTGCTCTGAAACCAAATTGGTTAACCGGAATAATATTTTATCCTCAACCCACTCGGTCAGGGCTCTATTGATCACTTTTTCAAACACTTTGCTAGAGTTGGGAAGGAGACTAATCGACCGGAGATTTGCCGGATTGGATGTGTCTTTGTTCCGTTTAGGAATTGGTTACATCACCGCTGTCTTCCAATGAGCTGGATAATGTGCATTATTCAGCAAATTGTTAAACAGGGTAGTGTAAATGTTTACCGCTTCTAGAGGAAGCTGTTTAAGAACAATGTTTGGTATTTCGTCGATTCCCACAGATTTCTTACTTCTCAGTGAACCGAAAATAACCAGGAGTTCTTCCTTTGATATGAATGGTGGATGTATCCCTTCATTGGCGATGACATCATTTGCCAAATTATCGTCATTGACCATGGTAAAACTAGTGTTCTCCGATCGCAAGAGTTCAATGTCATATCGTAAGTAGAAGTTGGGCAATAGGACACGATTTTCCAAGATATGGTTCGGACGAGTGCTAACATTCACCTTATACGCATCCTGAAACTTCGGGCCTATTACTTCAACCTTTTCCTGAGGATCTTCGATCACAAAAAAGTTGCCATCTTCGATCGCTTCTATTGGATCTATTCCTGCTGTCACAAGTACTTGCTCGTTGTCTGTAGTTCGGTTGAGCTTTAGACACGGAAGCTCATTCTGATTTTTTCTTCGAAAGATTTTATTAATTTCCGGGAACATACTAGGATTGCTAGCTTTAACAGCCCGGATTTTGTTATTCCAATGCGAATTAATTGCAGCACGGTAATTCTGCTGAATTAATTGTTGTAGATTTTTAAGGTGTGATTTCTGTGTCCTAACCTCCGAATTTTGTGGATCAGTAAAACGTCTATATAGTAATTTGAGCCTTGTCAGTAGCCTGCTCTTTTGTCGGTGTAGAGCGTCAATCGTAGCATTGCGGTAAATGTTAACATTGTCAGTTAGTTCGTGCTTAGGAATTGTTCTGTTCATTGTTTGTTTTATCGTGTCGTCCATCCGTTTGAGGTAAGTGTCGATCTCCTCGTTCGACAAATTCCTATTGGATGGTGGGGTGAGCGAGTTCGAGGAGAGTGCTCTTGTCATTGTTAGGGAGAAGCGTGTCACCGCGTCCTACTTTAGCAAAGGTTCTTTGAGCACTGCCGTACGAGATCCCTGTGACCTCAGCTACACGCCTGATGGTCATTTTTCGATCTGCCAACACGACATCTGCCACTTTTATCACAATGTCTTCAGTGCGGGACGTAGACGGACGTCCTTCGCGATGTTCATTTTCAGTGGATGTTCTTCGCAGGTTTAACTTCTTGGCCCAGCATGCAACGATGGAATATGAAGATACAGAGTCCCCTAATGTTTCCAACAAATCGCAGTTTAGCTATTTTCTGATAGCCCTCGTTTCGTTTTTTTCCATTGTGATGTTCTCCCTTCGACAGTTCTTGTTCAAATGGATGTATTTCTCTGGAATCGGAATCTATTTATCTTTGTGAGTATACATATGAGGCAGTTTAAAAAAAAAATTGGAATAACTGATTATCATTGCTTTTAGTTCACCCCTCATGTGTTAGCTACAAGCTTATAAAATACTGCGAACTCAACGAATGGAAATACATAGAAAATAAATTCTGTCCCTATTCGGACTCCACCAATAGAGTAGTCGAGGCCAAAATACATCTGAATTTTAAGCCACTACAAAATATTTCCATTTTCCCTTAATCCTGCTGCGTTACATGACTTGTATTTCCTTGGTAAAGCGCATATCAAGTATGTATACTTCGATATCATAAGTATCTTTGAGGGAAGCATAAACAACAGTGAACGTTTGGTCGAATATCATGATCCCTACTTGTTAGTACAGCTTTCAAATATCTGCGTGGATTGCAATCTTCCACTCTCTGAATTCAAGTAAAATTGCCAGTAAAGTAGACACAAGGATCGTATCTCAACCTTTGGCCGGCTATCCAACATTGCTGTATTTTGACATCTCCATAGTACTGCAAAATGTTATCCTTCTCTTATTGTCCCTTCTTTAACTAACGCAATTTTCATTTTGCACCTTTGAGAGCGTTATATTTTACAGTTTTCTGTTCTGGTTGTATCCATCACAATCAATTAACTTAATAAAGTGTTCAGTTCTAATTCTCTGCTCCGTTGAGCATTGCACCTGAATTTGTCAAGTGTTTGTCACGAGCAAACCAAGCGACATATTCTGTATATTCACAGCAACCTCGGCTTTTCCAAAACCCATTATTTTGCGAGGCCTTCCCGTGCTTTAAGGAGAATAAATCGTTTTGCAACTGAGTGCGACTCGAATGTAATTTTGTGGAAATACGTACATAAACAAACATATAGTACATACTCACTCATTGCGAGGAATTGTATCATACTTCATGTTGGAGTCCTTTGTTGAAATTCGGACATTTACCTTTGGTCTCTCCATTAAGGTCCAGTTCAACTGCGAACTCTTCTTCAACGAGTGATGTCGATGAACCATCCTATAAAAGGCAAACTTGTTGATTTATGATTTTCCATTGTGAAGTGTTATCGAAAGTAAAATTCCATTGAAGAGTTGTTGATAGATGTTGGCTCACATTCACGCTCCAGGTGATGTTGTTATATTACGTTGTCAAGCAATTTGTGATATTGCTTTTACCTGGCAGCAGCCGTTCCTACGATCTATCATTGGCTGCATCTGAAGGAGGTGGTCGCAAATTCAACAGACGTGGAGCTGGTTTTTAGCAGTTGGACATGATGGCAGCTTTGATTCTTAACTGTGCAGTTTAAATATCACATTTTCAGGGTTATTTTAGCAGCTTAGCTCGATACATCTTGCAAACGCTCACCAAAAAAAAAAAGGATAGGTCACATATGAGTATACTTAAGTGAATAATTATGAATCCATTTCTGAATTATTTTTATTAATAAAGAAGTTTAATGTTAATCTTAGTAGGGACATGAGTCTTTGAACTATAGTCGACAAGGCCACGCAGTCTGAAAGAAAGTGTGAAATATGAAGAAGATCGAGCATCGTGCAGCTACGAATTTCCCTTACAAGCAAAAAAGTCAGTTCAAATCATACTGAACAAATGGCATTATTTTATCTCACGACCATTTTGAAATGACACGTCAGCGAAAGGTGGCGGCCAGCAGACAGCGACACGTGGATCATCCTCGCGTGAGTTATTTACTGCACTTATTTGTTTGAAAATGATTTCAAAGTCAGCTATTGCTTGTTCCCATAGTACCCAGACCAGCGTTACCACTTCGAAAAAAATGGGTGCACTAACTGAAGCAGACTGCAAAAACGTGAAGCAAATTAAAAAATTAAAGTTTTGTGATGTTTTCAATTCAATGTTGTATTTATTTTGAAAATGTTATTAATCAGAAGCTTATGACATTATCTTATAGACTTATAGATTTACTCATGTTATGCGCACAAAGTTTATAATTTCACAATCAAGTATTAGTTTAAGTAGGAATAGTTTTCTCGAAATTAATCAACTTTGCAAGTAAAAATTTGTAGGTAATAAAATTAAAAGTAAAAATTAAATAATAAAGTTATCGAAGTAGAAGTTTATAGTAATAAATATTTATACTTAAAATTTCTATTTTAATACCTTACGTCCTTCCCTGAATTAAAGTTTTTGGAAAAATATCAGGAGGCTCAAAATGTCGTTTTTGTTAATATTGATTTTCCTGATATGTTCTTTGGAGCATTAAGTTCTCTACAGTTTCGCAAAGCAATTTCTTAGTAGTATCAGATTTTATTGAATTGAGTTTTGAAAACTTTCGCTCTGCTGCTGAACTGTGAGGTAAAATCACTTAATTAATCATGTATTCTGAAATTTATTTAAACATAGGTTTCTCAAGAAGATTATTTGTTTTAACTCTCCAAAATTGAACGATGTCTTAGTCAGGATTAAAGTTTTTAACAAAAGCTTTATTTTCTTTCTAATTCCTAATCACAGTGAAAAGGAAATGCTTGAAAATTGTAAAATTGTGCGTTTACTTCCTCCTTGAATTGAACATTTTTAGACCGTTACTTTCGAACTCAAATCGCTTTTGTAATTGACTGTACAAAACTATGTTAAATTGTAAGCAATTCTTCTTTACTATTTCTAAAACCGAAATTTCAACTTGATTTTGGAATTCGTCGAATTGTATTTCGAAAAAAAAAAATTATTGGAAGGGAATTTGAAGATAAGGATTCATAAATTTTGATTTTATTCCGACATGTTGGGGCATTAAAAAATTCGATTGAATATTGGTAAAAAGTTCTGCAATTATTGAAAAAATACTATGCGCAATAGAATGTTCAGATTGAAATACTTTATTTATTGTATAAATTTCTTATAAAATTAATGAAAGAAAACAAAAATAAGCTTTGTTGGTGTAATCTAAATTTTCCAAAAAATAGATTCGTTGAACCCATGAAATGTTAAAAGATGAAAATAATTCCACAGGGCGGACCATTCCTCCAAAACTCTGTCGATTGCGCTTTACAATGACAGCTAGCAAGATGAACATACTCGTTAAATTTTATGAAGTTTTCTTAACCACCCTGAAACTACCTTGCCGTTCCGGATTGTGAGAAAAATTATAAAAAATATTCCCAAAAGTTTTTTTTAAGCTATTTGGAAGAGATTTACAAGTGTAAGAAGCACAAAGATGCAGCGAGTGTAGGATTTAGCGGATCCAATTTAGCTCTTACACAGTTTATATCACTTTGCATCACCGGTGCGTTACCTGTAGCTAAACCTATCATATTGGTTATAGGAAATATCAGTTCTTGCAACGAAATCGAGCTAGTTATTCCAATAGCTGTGGAATCATTTAGCTAACGTAGTCCTAAAAATTTGTCCCGCACACATTTTTTACCGTTTGCATTTGAAAAAAGAAACTTATAACTATAATTAAACACTTACACAAACTGACATCGATAGATTCGTCAATAATTTAATAAAAATTGTTAACCCGAAGCTGTGAAGCAATGACTTCTCTGGAAAATGATCCAATTACATCGTTTAACATTGCCGCACACTTAGTTCTCCAGTCTTCCAGTAAGCTTTGCCTTCGATTTCCGTAAGCTAATCGTATTTCGGCTCCCACTGCGGTTTTTATTTTTGAAAGTATTTTATTTTTTGAATCTCCAAATTTAAAACCAGCCTGGGACTCGGAATAGAAGTCTGCAGATCAAAAGCCATTCCTGTTTGACTCGGACTCAGAAATAAAGCCCGAAAAAGAATTATTGTCTTCACTGACCCAGACTTCCATCATGAGAGGAGAGAAACACATAACGATTTGGCTGCTTTTTCGATTCTCTCCTTGATCAAGATGCACAAAGCATAAGTCAAGGAGAGAACAACGTTATTAAAGCCCCAGCACACGACATGAAAATCGTTGCATGTACATGCGGGCCTAACGTCACCGAAAAATCACGCATTCAGGTTAACTATTCGTTGCAGCCATCTTGTGATCTAATGTCGTTGCATGCTAAAAGTATAAGCAGTACACGGCAAGTAGAACTTTTCCCAAAACGATGGTGGTCCTCGCATGGAAACTATTCGCATGTATTTTTGCATGCGTCGTGCACACAAGTGGCGCTAGTACACGACATGCGTACCATTCTAGGAACAAAAAAATAGCATAAACATTGGTTTCCTAGCAAACGGCATGTATCCATGTGAATAAATTTGTCCGCTGACATGAGTACATTTGAAGTGTGTTTCAGTTTGCTATTTGTAAAATGTTAAAATGTCGAAAAAAAAAACGGGAAAAGATTGTTATTTTAGCAACAAATCAAATTAAAAATGCAAAAAAAGTTGAGTATAGTGAGCATTATGAAGCCCTAACTTGAAATGATATTTATTTTGGTGAAAGGGCTGAGCGGAACAATTCGATTCGAGCAGATTTCATATGTTTGTGAAACAAATGTTTTTTGGGTCATGGCCCAAAATTGTTTGTTATTCTTTGAACAATTCACATAGAAAGCTTCGCACTCGCAATAATAGGTTCTGTTTGCTTCGAAAGCACAGAATTCGTACGTCCTAGCTCCCACGTGTGGAGCGAACAATAAACTCAAGAAAGTATTTATGACACATTTGAAAGCCGTCAGATTAACATTTGAACTGAAACTGGAACTGAATCTTGAAAATATGAATATAAAATTTTGCTTATCTGCAATGAATCGTTCTTAGCATTAATTCTGAAAAAAAACGTTTTAATTGTTTCACCCTTATTTTAAACAAAATAAATCCATTTTGCGCACGTCCTATTGCTTGAAACATTCTACTCATGTGAAATACATGCAACGGTACGAATTCGTGCACTTGCATGAGATTTTTCCATGGCATTGAGCGATGAAGTGTCGCATGTTGTCCCAAATCACATGCTCCTTGCTAGTACACGGCATGCGAATAAGTCACATGTTTGCATGCGATAAAGGCGTAGCATGGACTAGCATATGTATATAGTATTTACATGCGTGACTATATGCGACTGTCACAAATATGGGTTGTGAACGACATGCAAACATCATGCGAGTGTCAGGCTTAAGAGAAGTTTATTTTCATACCGGAGACTTTGCTAAGCGAAAAATTCGCACTTTTGGGAGAAGAATGATCTAAATATGATATTATTTGATCCTTCTCATTCTTTATGGTTTTACTCACTCTCTTTCCAATTAAATTATACATTAAAATAAAAGTTAAAGTTCTTTATTTTGGCGTTTTCTCTTAATGATACTCCCGTTTTGAACCTAAGTCTAGACAGGTGACTATCGATTAAAGCAACGCTCTATGCAGTATTGCTGTGATAAAAAAAAGCCACCGCCACAAAAAAAAAAAAATAACGTGTCATATGGCGACAGTTTTTTCGAACTCCAAAATCGATCCTGTTGATCGACATTAAAGTCAAAGGCATTTTAATAGACGAAGAATACTATGCTTCAATCCTAGAACGGTGGTTCGGATTTGTAATTTTAGATCACCTGCACTACAATCCTGACCAAACTCGAAGCGATTGTAATCTGTTGTCAAAGTTTCGATACGATGAAGAAGTGAAATTATCAGTTATTGCATAAAATAATGTGTACATCAATTTTGTAAACAACAGCGTATATTATTTGTATCTTGTGCGTGATGCTCGACGTTTGATAACACGCTATCTTTTTACATTCTCGAAGTACAAAAGTAGGTGATAGCGCGGTTCAAAGTATCAAAGACTACGAGTATAGGGCCATTTAACTCAAAGACTACGAGTATAGGGCCATTTAGCGATCAGTCACAAAAATTCTTCAAAATTGGTCCATATAGACAGAGTTAATATTTTATTGTAAGATTTATGTGTAAGTTAGGATAAGTATGGAAATATAGATAAAAAGCTGAAAACTATGGTCTTATTTGATGGAGACATGTGTACGTATGTGATAAAATTGTATAGGTGAATAAGACTAAACATAGAACTGTTTTCCGAAACCGAAGCATTTTTTTTAACTTTTATAATGTTTATACACATCGTAACTTTCAAACAAAAAATCCGATTTAATTAATGTACGGAGGAATTTATCTATGCATAATTAGCCTTCATTATGATGCTGTTTAATTGGATAAGGATAGATATGGGTGGGTGCCGTGGCTCAATGTAAGTGCTCCTGAGCGTGGAGACCCGTGTTCAAATCCGGGAAAGAACTGGCATTTTTTCACGGCTCCACCTCTCGCAAGTGACTGACAATCACTCCGATGAGTACAATTTGTCAAGAAAAAGCTTCTTGGGCCAGACAGAGTCGGCAATAAACTGTAGGTCCAACCCCCGCCATTTGCGAAAAATGTAAGACGCACACACAAATGGTGAAGCATAGCCCTGGTACTTAACGGAGCTGTTGTGCCCAATTTATTTTTTTTAAAAGGCTTGATATCTTGACACAATTGTCATCATCTTTCTTTTCTACCCTTTTTTGATTGACTTATTAGAATTTTTGGTTATTGTGACCTGAAGTATAATAGAAACGTGTCGGCTGATAGAAGTTAGACGTTTTATTAAGGAAAAAGCCCCGACAACAGTCGTAAGCTGCATTTCTATATCACATCCAAAGCAATATTTTATGTCAATGTCGAAAAGTCAAATCTAAATCATACGTTATGTTATACTTCCGTTTGTCAAACCTTTAACTCATTCCTTCCTCGATCATCCATGTAAAAAGATAATCTTCAAAATAAAAGATTTTAAATCGAGTTTTAGCCTAACAATCATTTGATCTTTTATAAGCATTAAACAGAGAATCTTTATCTAGCGGGATTATCATACGAACTTTTCGGTTTCGGTATACAAAAAATACAGTATGTTGTGCAAATTCGATGACACAATTTTTTATATAATTGTTCAATGTCTATATATATATGCGTAATATATCCTCACTGACTTCTTTAGTGGATGATGACATGTACTATATAGAAATTAAACCCTTATTGAATGTATCATTAATAGTGTACGCAGTACCCGTCAAAAATAAAGGCAAATTTTTGATACCTTGGGTATCAAGCATCGACATACTTCAGGACATCTTCCTCTTGAAAATCAGTTTGGTAGTTTTTGAGTTAATCGTTTTCCGACAGGCAGACGGGCAGACATTGTTTTAAGATATTTAGTAATATTGCATTTATGGAAATATTTAAAAAAAAATAACCTGAACTGAAAGCACAAATTTAATCTTTCGCACTCAAGGTAGAAAACACAATAACATCGTTTAGCTACTGCAGGACTTCACAGATGAGCAAGAGTATGAAAATTTGTTTAACGACCTCAAAACAATTTTAAGCGGAGGGTTTTGGAAAAAGTGCCGCAGGCCTACGTTCGGCTACACAACATTCAAGTCAAGCATAGCCGAGGTTTCATAATGGGCTTTGCATAAAAAAGAGGAAGGCAATATTTTTGTTAAATTCAAATAATATATTTTTTCCAAGCACGAACTCATAAGACCTGAAGTATCAAGTAAAAACTCCAAGTATCTTCCTTTACATTTAAGAGTCATGTATTTAATCTCGAGGTAACTTTCACATTAGTAACAAAAGCAGCGCTGTGAACTCTACAGTCACAAGACATATAAATCACCTGACAGGAATGTGTTGATAACCAAATTCTTGACACTTATTGCTCAGCACTCTTGGTTAAGACACCTTTATATGTGCTTCCTAATTTCGCAACAGGTTTAGTGATAAAATGAGCTCATATTTCGAGTACACAGAACAATAACAATAACAGTACAGTACGATACAAAAAATTACCTGATGCTACATTTCAATTAACAGAGATTTTCTGCTACATACAATTAAGTTTCCTTTAATGGGCACAATTTACGGATACAGCTACGCTTTTAAGGTAAGTTAGACTCGATTAAGTCGGCCACACCAAAACACTTACTTACTACCCCATGGAAGAATTACAACTTGTTTACCGCTCAGTTCACTTATAAACACTAGGCAGCTAAAACAAAACATACTCGCACATTGACAGAGTTTTTGTCTTCATCCTCATACAGGATGTCTGGATACGAGCAAAGCTTGGCTATGGTCGTTATTCCTGGTTAAATCCAGAAGCATACCTAGCGATTCGGAACAGAAAAGTCTCCAGGAGTAATTTATCATTTCGCTCCATTGAGAGGAATCTCTTGCGGAAGGCGAAGATATGCCAGCTAGCTTCGTTATTTATGGTTTGTTATTAAAAAAAATATGCTCCTAAGGTATGTGGAAGAAGTGAGTTTGTGCGTATGTTTATAAGGGAATATCCTTTTATGAAAGGATAGTAGATCCTTATGTATGTAGTAACAGATGTAATTTTTATAATATATATATATTTTTCTAGCAGCAAATCGAAGGCTTCAGTGGATATACGATGAATGTGTCTTTAAAATACGCTTGCTACCTTAACATGTACGAGTATTGGTGTATGCACGGCGATGTGAGCATCTGGTCTTTTTCGTTTCCATACCATGTGCTTAGTTATTTCCACCGTTATGGTTCTTAAGGTGAAGAACGTCGAACTTAAATTATGACGAGGCATGTGCGAGCTCGAAAGCTCCAAATATATTTATATAAACGAAAGCCAACGTTTCCTTATTTGTATTTTTTTAATGTCGGTGTCCTTGCAGCATGTGTTTACGTATGTACCTATCATGATATATGCACAGGCACACACATCTATACATATGTTATGTTTGCCCCTCTAGGATCAAATTTTTATCGGACTCGTTCCGATGTTTTCAATATACTATTCATTTGTTTCGTTATGTACAGAGACGGGTTAAAGGGTTAGGGGATTGAATCGAGAAGATTTATGAAGAGGAGTGTGCGGCATTTATGGCGATACAACAGCTAAGGTTATATAATATTCTGGAAATTTCTCACGTAATGAGATTTTCAAGTCCATTTTTCTGGCACTGTTCGCTCAGGCGGTGTAGATTTTCGTAGAGGAAAGGATTTTTCGATATAATGGGTTAGAAGTTGCCGTGAATGTATGTATTTTAGTAAATAAAAATCAAATTTCATTCGCTGCGCTATGCGACCTCAGTGGCACATTCCTTTTGCCTCCTATTGCACGAAGTAAGAAACACGATTAAGTGTGGGTGATGTTTATTGAATCCTTTAAAGTCTGATACGGCTTTATTCTCATAACGGCCTGAGTTTCCAGGGCGGATGAAGTGCCCACAGCAAAGCTTTACCCAATGGCAAGCTAAGACCCTAAAATTTGGGAGTATGTAAATGGCAGATGAGTGAACATTAAAGAAAAACTCGAATATATGCATGTAGGTATACGACGCACAAGGCAATCTTTGCATTAGGCAAATTTTAGTTTGATTTTTTTTTATATTTCTACAAATAAATACAATAAAATTAGGTAGGGTAACGGCTCTAGTAGACGGCCACTTTCTAGTGCTTTGCCACTTCAACCATTTTCTTCACGTAAAATAAATACCGTTAGGAAATTTCTTAATGTGAAGATGCAGATAGATATCCTACACATCAACCCTCAAATTTGATATTATTTCACAAATACTGCAGCCGGTAGATACACATCAGTCAGTGGTGATTGCTTGGTTTTTTTAGTAGTCGGCCACTCAATTTAATGCGAATTTCTGTCCTCGCCCTTGGATGGCCGAGCACTAAAGAAACTCACTAAAGCTTAAATTTATCTTTTGACGTACAACATTGAAAGTTTATTAATGAATTGCTCTGATTGTACTCTTAAAGAAACAAATTTTTTGAGAAATTTTAGTGTACTAAAGTTGTCGGCGCACTGCCAGTCGATTTGAAATAACGTAGCTAGTGTTCGGCCGCTGAAACTTAATTCGATTGGTATTTAAAATTTCGTTTATAGATCGAAAAATGGAAAACGAGCTAAAGGAGGAAACAAATCAATAATCTTGCCAAATAAAAACAACAAGTAGGTCGAATAAAGTTCTAAATAAAGACAAAATGGCCTTGGCTCTTCCTGATATAAGAAATAATTTATTGAGAATAAGAAAAGTTGGTTAACAATTCAAGATCGCCCTCATGGCAGAATTTCTGAAGACGCTTCGAGGCTTGAACTTATCTTTCTTATCTTTCAGCAGATGAAGAAAAGAAAATTAAACATTGCAGACCGGGAAAAACTTGGTTTTCTTTCTTTATTTTTAAAACGAAATCCTGAACTTGCTTCAAGGGAAGCTGAAGGAATAAGCAAAGCTAGAGCAAATATTTCTGAAGAATCTATATGAAGATGGGTCTTGGAGCTAACCGAATATCTTAAGAACACATGACATGAAGATATAATGCAAGATCCGTCTCGGATACTAAATTGGGATGAAACTAGCTTTTGTCCTTGTCCAAAAACAGCCAAAGTTATTGCACCGAAAGGGTACTACTCACGAAAAAGACACGACCACTGCACTTATAGTGTTTTCTGCGGATGGAAAGATGCTTCCTTGTATGTATGCTTCCATATTAAAAGATTTTGTCAATAGCATGCCAGAACACTGGTTTTTGGGTTGAACCGAAAGTGGATGGATGAAGAGTGAGACCTTTTTTCTTTTATTTCGTCGTTTCTAGAAAACAGTGAGGGTTAAATTAAAAATTCTCTTATCTATCTAATTATATTTTTTTCAATATTTCTTTTAATTTTTTTATATATTTTTCATCAAATACTTTTGTAGCTGGAGAAGGGCAAAGTGCAAAAAAAAGTTAGGTGGCCGGCAACTAGAGCCATTACCAAAGAAGTTTTTTTAGTTTTTGGTTGAATAAATAATCAAAGACTTACGCTTTGAAGTTTAAAAAGAATGTGTTAAACAATGGATCCTTAGCTTTTGGAAACATTTTATTTGAATTTCGATTACAAAAATACCTATGTAAATGCACATCGAGATCAGCTATCTGATGACTGAAATTTAGAAATAAAATATATCTTATATATAAGAAGTCTCATATATTACAATATCTTGCGCCGATGTTTGTGTTCGCAATCCTCTGAAACGGCACATCGAGATCAGCTATCTGATGACTGAAATTTAGAAATAAAATATATCTTATATATAAGAAGTCTCATATATTACAATATCTTGCGCCGATGTTTGTGTTCGCAATCCTCTGAAACGGCTCGACCGATTATTATGAAATTTTTTGTGTATATTTCGTAGGTATAAGAATAGATCGTAAAGTATATGACATAACCCAAGTTGATTATGGTGTCTCTATCCAGAAATTTTTTTCTATATTTTTTGACGAACATGTTTTTTTTTTGCTTTTCTTTAGAGTTGTCAGTCCCATACATCTTTTTTTTTAGTATTTTTTGTTACAACAGTATTCAAATTAGTTATGTTGTTCAATGACCTATGGCGCTTCTTCGAACCCCATCGAACTTTCATCCACACATTCACTTGTTCACGCCGAAATACGATCAAATAATGACATCGCATTGGCCGTTGCCTCTTCTGGCATTGCAGCAACTTTATTGGATGGTGGCAGAATAGATCATTCAGCATTTAAGCTGCCTCTGAATATTCAAAATAACCCAGACGCAGAAATAATGCATTATTTCATCTGGGATGGATGCATAATGGCAAAAAAACATTCTCTTTGGGCATTGAACAGAACACTCAAAGATTTGAAAGCAACGTTCAATGTTTGTCAATGAAATCAACGCTTGCTTGAAATCATCGCCACTTTGGTAATGTTGAAAAAGTCTAGCTAAAAATAAACATGAAATAAACATGAGCGTCCACATGCTACAGGACCCATCCGCGGACACATTCTCGAAACAAATGTTTGATATCGGCGATGGAAAAGTTGCTGTCCATGAAAATACCGGCTGCATAAAATTGACCAGAGATTTCTGCACAATTGTGCGTTCAGTGCATAAACTTCAAGATAAAGCAGTCGTTGCCCGGCAACTTATTGTCATACAAATCGATCGAAACAATTGGTTATTAAAACATTGTTGAAAAACGTTATCGACTGTCAAAATCCGAGGCGAAAATATTTTAATGGAATGCAAAACATGTCATTTCAGAAATTTGCACAAATTGGCATTCGCAGTGATAATCAAAAAAGTCGCAAGGCGAAATAAATTGGGCACAAAATGTTTCTCACATAAATCTCAAAATAATAAAAGTAGGTGCTATATAATTTGTCCCCACCATCATATGAAAACATCATTCGTTCCCTAAATAAATGCACTGCAAAAAATAGGATATTTATTTTCTTAGCTTCCCAGTAGCAAAGTATTTGTGTTATCATTTTTAAATCATTTAAAAAGCGATTTGCGTATTTAACAATGATACATTGTTAAACATTTTGGTAATTATGAATATATTACTTCAAGAGATCAGGACAACAATTTGGAAATACTTTTTTTTACAAAGTAACATTTCTACTAAAAAAAAATAAATATCTAGTTTTACTGCAAAAAAAAACTTCAAATTATTTAAAACCATGTTTTGCGTTTTTGATAGCTAGTTGAAAGTGTCCACGCTTCTGCAGGACGGGGATGATTCGGGCTAATAGAGCGACACATCAGTTCTTCGAGAAAGGCCTTAACTCAATTGCTGCCTTAGCCGGAGGTATTCTTCGTTGGATTTCAGCGCTGGTGTTATGTGTTTGTAACTACCTCAAGGATATAGGTGCATATTGTAACTTTCGTGCTTCTTCGTACTTATTTTTGGCCTCGTCTACTGCCAAACCCATCTTTGCTATTTCTGTCTGAACACTCATAAACGTGTTCTCTCGGCGCATGGGAGTTATTGAACAGACCTTAAAAATATAGTGCCTCTGGTGTTAATGCGGGACTTTTGCACTATTGTTCCATATATGATGTTGGAGAAATCGCATGACCTTGTCTAAAACGTTGTTTGATATGAAGTGGTTCGGTGACATCTTTTCCGACCTTAATGGAGCAGCTTGAGTTCTCCATCATCATTCTGCACAAAAGGACGAGCTTGGCAGGGATGCCAAAACTAGACATGACTTCATACATCTCGTCTCTGTGGACGAAACAGAAACTTAAACCAACGTTGAAATTAATGAATTTTTTATTTGACTCGCATGCTTTCTTCCGACCATGTGTTGTAGATAAGTTAGTGCATACTCCTCACCAAGTCATCACCGTCGCCTTAAAAAGTTCGGCAGCTAAGCTGTCCGCTTAAGCGGCATTTTTAGACTTAAGCTTAGATATTGCTAACATTATTTCGTCTAGGTCGGGCAGAAGGCATTGTTGGTTCTTCCATTCCTCAGCATTGACCGCAATTCTACTATGATGTTTCCATTTCGAAATTCACAGTCTTCAGTTTGGGGTCTGTGACCCTGAGATAATTGTTTAATCTGATGGTAGAATTTTCGAACCTTATTCCTGTTTCTTTATATCTCAAAAACATCCTCGATCGCGCCCTTCTTATGCTCTTTCAAAGACGTTGCAACCGTTGGCACAGCTTGAGAATTTTGTGCACGGGATTTAAACTTTTGTGTGTGCATTTTATGAAGTTGCGTCTTGGTTGAAAGAAATCACTATGGCTTGCAAAAGTATTAGGAGAAAGTAGGAGCTTTCTCTTGTTGTGCTACCCGTTGAATCTGACCGCCCTTACAAGATGAGTTCAGTGCCGAGCGCAATCAGTTTGAACACGAACAAATGATCATTATAATTTATGCTTATTTTCGCAGTGACCACATAGCTATAAACATTGTGCGGAAGTTTTATATGAATAAGAAAGGAAGTTGTTCAATCAGATTGCAACTGAAATTGTTTTGTCTGTGACCAATTTTCTAACTTGTTACCAATCAAGTAACGGGCAGACAGCTAGAACTATGAATGAATATTTAAATAAGTTTGAAGAGTATAACATTTTGCAACGGTTTACTCTGTTTATAGGGTTTCATATTTTAAAATTTCAAAGACCAGTTGCTTTATGACACAAACTAAATTACGAGCATGATCAAAAGCTCGGTCGCCAATCATAACTGGAGTTCGATTGTTTTCGGAATTAAAATTTTTCCATTCGGTTTGACTTGCAAACTTTTCCTTCATCAGTAAACTTTTTATTAAAACTCGTGCTGAGCTATCAGTGAAACATCACTTACAAATTATTACTATTTCTACAATAATAGGGGAAACAAAATTTTAAAAGTTTGTTTTGAAATGTTCAAAAGGGAAATTCGTTACAAGGCCTTTCCTCTTATTTTTGAAGAATTAGAATTCATATTTCGATATTAACATTGTGAAAGACCGCTTATATCAACTAATAGTATTTTCGAAATTATTTCTTCGACCCTGTACGATGTTTTCTTTGGATGAAATTAACCTGTGCTCGAAATATTAAAACGTGATAATTTGTTTGTGCTTTTAGAAAGGGTTGAAAAGTACATTTCCACCACCTCTTCCTTCCGAGACCGGGAAATGTTCAGCATAGGATCTTTTTCTTTATGGTAAATAAAGGGCTTCAAGAGGAAAAAATTCAGTCCAGTTTTCATCGGAGATTTTGATAGCTGTTTCCAGTTTATCTCTTTGCCATTTTCTTGAAAGACCTCTAGATTTTAGTTCATTATAAGAAACCGCAATTGTGGTAAACAAACTAAATCTTTTGATGTTATTATATTACTAAAATACGAGTAATGCAATTTTATCAATGAGTTTTAACTTTATCATTTAGCTTTCTATTGATGCTTTTTTAAATCAATTGTCTCATCTAAGTTGCACCTTGAGTTTCTTTGTGTTAATATAAATAATTAAACTATAAAAAAGTGTCAAGCTATAGCGGATTTTGAACAAAAAAACTTTTGGAATCATGAAAAATTAAAAGTTTTATAGGATTAACATTTCTGAAATGGACTCAACTTAAAACTGTTTTTGTCTTTAAGCAAGTCTTCATAGTTCATAACTAAGTGGCTAATAGATGAAACTTTTGGAATTAAAATTGAACAAAAAAGTTAAAAATTATATAAAATTAAAAGTAAAGTGAGGTGACCATACCGTGACGTGTTTCATTAAACCATAACACAACTAACAATCGATAACGAGTTTCATGGAGCAACTTTTTAAAGTATGCAATAATTTCGCCCATCCAATACAATATAAGAGCTCAAGTTCAAATTAGAAAAATGAAAATAAAAACGTTTGCAACTTGCGCATCGCATGTAAAAATGTAGTGGTGTTAGTGCGAATTGCATGTTGTTAGCTGTCTACCCAAACGAACGAAGTGTCTTATCCATGTATGTATACGTGATTTGCCGCATTGGCGGCATTTTTCTCAATTCGAAAAAAATAACTTCACTGTCATTTTCTAAAAATTAACTAATTAAAATGAGTATTTCATGTGATTTTGATGTGTGTTTGAGTTACAAATGCCCCAGCACTTTAAACAAAAGGCTGATGAATAAAGAATAATGTGAACATTGAATGACGTTATGTGTGTTGATTACACATTTGAGGCACTATTTCAATATTTTCCAATCCCTTCTTTAAAGCAATTTCTTCAATACGTTGACATCTATAACTTAAACACACTCCAGAATCATATGAAACTCCTGTGTTAAATAATTTATTTTCAAGAAAATTTCACGTACACGGATGTGACACGCGTTAGGGTAGGAAATTGGAGTTCCCACTACATTCTGACTTTCATCAACGAATTCCGAGCAAATTTTCGCTCGGTTTGCGATGAACTCCTCGCGTGAATTTGCCAAAAAAAATTCAGAAGATTCACACAGTAATCAAATTATCTTTTAATCTTATGATCGATTTATAACTATATTTTTTTAAACTTTTTAATTTGCCATCTCGAAGCTTTTGTTCTTTTTGTAATCGATATCGAGCATTTACTTACTGGTACATATGTATATACGATGCTATGAAAAATCTGAAATTAACGCACTATAGTGTTGCATACTTTAAGGAGGCGCGGGACCCTTCGTTTCAGAGTCAGCTCTCACTTGGAAACTTTTTTATTTGTACCGGCGGTCATTGTCTAAGGCGCTCCATTACTTTTTCTGTCATAGGTTCCATCCCCACATGTCCGTTTGATCTAGACCAAAGAATAGACCGTCATCATACTTGTGCTCGGGAAGACAATTTTCCCACGGCTGAAACCATCAAACTTTGCTCAATCGCAAGATACTATGAGAAAATGAAACGATCACATTATTTTAAAATAACGTTGTTGCAACATTTGTAGGGCAAGTACGAGTATGATTCAATACTCTTTTGCTCCAATTTAAATGGAAATGAAATGGAGCGAAAACTTCAGCAGAATTTTCGAAGGTGGTGAGGTACATAAATGGAAAGAGAAATGTTATCGCCCTAGGACTTCAGGCAAATATACTCAAAAACCATCGCACCAATACGCAGACCCTTTGAAAGCAGATGAATTCCTATAACTCCGATCACACAAGGGCAAATTCAGAGTGCAATTAAGAACTCTAAAATGAATAAAGCACCGGGGGAGGACCGTATGACCTTCGAGTTCTACAAGAACAGCACCTCAGAATTTCAATCAGCGCTAACATTTAAATTCAACCGCGGATGTTCCAAGAAGCTTCCACAAAACGATTATAAACCCATTGTACATGAAGAGAAACTTTAAGGATCCAGCTTTTTATAGAGGGATATCATTCCTTAATACGTCGACTAACTTGTTTGCCACAGTGCTTTTCAACAGTGCGTGGGTTGAAAACAAGAACATTTTGAACGAATTTCAAGCAGGAATTACAAGAAATTATTAAACTATCGACCAAATATTTAAACTTATTAATTTAGAGGCAAAGCTTTCAAAAAAACACAAAATCCTGTATGCATTTTTTTGTAGATTTCCGGGCGGATTTTGATGCCATATCACGTAAAGCGCTTATTTATAAGCTCTTCAAAAGTCATTAACATTTTGAGGGCCATGTATGTGAACAATTTGGCGAACATTTTGGATGGGATCTACGCATTAGAGGAGTTCCAGACGACAACGGGCGTAAAGCAAAGAGGCGTCTTAAGTACCTTGCTGTTTATTTTATATCATATATTAACGACATAATAGATCCTATAGAGGGAGGAATAGTGATAAGCAGAACAAAATACCGGCGCTACTATATGCAGATGATATCGCTCTCCTTGCAGATAGTGTTGACAGTTTACAGTGGATGATAAACTGATTGGAATACTTTTGCAAAACTTGAAACTTGTCTCTTAACCTACCGAAGTCAAAGATAATGATTTTCAGGGGCGGTGGAGGAAGGTACTGCCGAAGAGAAACGCGGACATATAAAGTTGAGCAAATTGAAGTTTTGATTGCATCAAACATCAATATGAGAAAACACTTAACAGCTTAATTAGCAGAACAAAGCGAGCAGTTGAATCAGTTGGGAAAGTTACATAAAAAACAAAAGTAATATATAGTATATCCCACAGCGTGACGATGAAAATATTCCGAGTCACTGCATCTGCTTTTATTTTATATGAAATAGAAGTATGGGGTTTAGAGACAGGTATTCCTCACCTGCTCTGGGACTCTCTCAAGCTCCACTTGGACTATGTCCTACGATTCTTGGCAATGAGCAAAGACAGGCCACCGAAATTAGTTCTTTCTCATTTGCTACTGACAAGGGGAGCCTGCGTACATGAGTGCATGACGTCCGATTGCGAATTCAATCATTCGGTTAACTCCAATAGTAGTGCCTGTGAACCAAAAGTTTAGTACCTTTCTGGAGAAAACATGTCGAAGACTGTACCGTGAATGAAGACCCGGCATCGCAGCGCAGGTTGTATTACAGAAGACTTACACACTTGCCAGGCAAGACAAAACATGCTTCGTAGCTGGCAAACCAATCGACATGATGAACACGATTTTTAAAATAAGAGGGGAATTCTAACCCTTAAATTATACCCCGCACAAACCAGAACCAGTAGTATATGCAACCTTACTACGAAAGCATGTTTGGAAGTAGTAATTCATGCCCCAAGTTCTGGAAGCATGTTCGAGAAGCAGGAATCTGTTCGAACAAGCCTCATGTTCCTACTGACTTCGATTTGAATGATTTGAACAAGTCATTTATTCAGCCTTCGTGCAGTGTATTTCAGAATAAAAATCGAAAGCGGTGGGTTTGGATAACATTCATCCGGATTTTATAAAAATCGAAAGCGGTGGGTTTGGATAACATCCATCCGAATTTAATAAAAATATTTCTTTCCATTTTCCTTAATCATATCAAGTATGTTTTAAACACAATTAATCTACTTCCTCCTTTCCAGATAACTGTAAGATTGCTAAAATTCTTTCACAACCAAAATCATCGTCATAAAATGGAAAGGAGTATCGCCCCATAGTGATTCTACCTTTTCTTAGTAAAGTCACTGAAGCAATTATAAGCCACCAAATAAAAGATTATTTTAATAATAAAAAACTTATTACCAAGTACCAGTCAGCTTTTCGAGCAAGGCATAATTGTACTTCAGCAATGCTAAAAGTGTGTGATAGTGTTGATCATAAAATACTACTTGAAAAGTTAAAGATTAAGTATTTATTTGGTAGCTCGTTGCGTCAAATTTTGTGGTGCTATCAGTCGAATCGGTCGCACTATGTGTTGCATGAAAATAAATGTTCTTTGCGTTTGTCGGTCTGTTTTGGGACCACTCTTATTTGTACTATATGTTTTATAAATGATATTTTAGAATGTTTCGTGTCTTGTCAACACCATATATACTCTGATGATGTTTAAATTTATATGTCGATCTCAAAAAAGCAATGTTATCAGGCGATGAGTAGCTTTCACAGCGAACTCAACAGAACTTACGTTTGGTCTGTAGAGAACAAACTATGACTTAACCCAACTAAAACCAAAGCATTAATAATAAATGAGAATAGACAAACGCCAAATCCACTACCACTATTTCCGAACAACTCTCCCATAGAATATGTGCAATACGTTAAAAATCTTGGTATTTACTTCAGCGAAAGTTTCAACTGTGATGTTCATATAAAAAGCGTAGTTTTAAAGATTATGGAGTCCTTCGGGGAATAAGCCCCAATGCAAAATATTTGCCGACTAATGTTAAGCGAAAACTTATCATATCGTGCGTTTTACCCCTCATTCTTTATACTTGTGAGTTATTCTCAAATATGGACTATGAATCCAACAGAAAACTCACTGTGGTCTTCAAGAGCTGCGCCAGATATATCTATGGAATAAGTTGACGTGACCACATCTCTGAGTTCGCTAAAAAAATTAGCAGATGTTCCTTCACAGCTCTTCTTAATTTTGTTACCATACTTTCCTTATACAAAATAAGGAACCACAAAGGAACCGGAATACCTTTTCAACGAATTAAATTTTACAAAATCGCAACGCACATTACAACTTATCATGCCCAGACATAAATATCTCACAACGACCCTACAATTTGTTGTTCATGCAGTTCCACATTTTGAGCCTTCTACCCATAAATATCAAAACGAACAGCACAAACACCTTTAGAGAAAAAGCATATACAATTTTTGCTGCGTTTAATGGAACCGTTCAAATCGTTCTCTTGTATTTTTCTTTCACTTTCGTTATTTAATTTTATCTCTTATTTTCTTCTTCATTTTCGTAATTAAGTTTTATAATTATAATAAACAACTGTTTTATTTTTCTTTATTACAATTTGTATTTTGAATTAAATTTTTATTAACTGTATTGCAATAAATGTACTAAGCATGTACAAGCTAAGAAGATTAATCTTATATGTACATTGAATAAAAACTTATAAATAAACTTAAACTTAAGGAAAGTGATGATATATACCACTCTATAGCAGTTTGTTCCATCTTTAAAGAATACCATAGAGGTTTCTTTGAAGTAACTACACACGAGTTGGAGGAAACGCTAAGAATAGTCAACGGAAACAATGGGGTGCACTATACTATATAACTGCACAAAGAATACTTTGCAGTACGGAATCTATATAATTGGTGAACTTTTTTTAATCCAAAATTTATAATAAAATTTCTTTCACTTTAAAAAAACTAATTTTAATAATATTTGAAAAATATCATTTTGGCAAATAAGTAATTCCAATTTTTTTTAGAAAATAAAAGACAATTTTTCATGGAACGAAGTAACTTTATTCTGTAATGTATTGCCCATTTTGAGCAATGACCTTTTGCCATCTTTCAGGCAGCATCATAATTCCACGTTCATAAGACTTCTGGTTTTTATCAGCAAAAAAATGAACAAGTTACGATTTGACAACATCATTTTTATTGAGATTTTCACCGTTCAAGGAGTTTTGCAAAGATAGAAAAAAAGTAATCAGATGGTGCAAGGTCAGGACTATATGGTGGATGTGGCAAAACATCCCAACCAAGCTCCAATAATTTTTGCCTAGTGACCATAGATGTGTGTGGCCCTGCAATGTCATGATGGAATGCAACACCTTTTCGATTTGTCGATTCGGGCCGCTTTTCTTCAACTGCATTGTTCGATTTTGTTAGTTGTTCAATGTAGACATCTGAGTTGATTGTTCGGTTTCTTTGTAATCCCACCATACTGATAACATAAGTTTCTTTTGATGAATATCAGCTTTTGATGTTGTTTGTGCTGGTTCACCTGGCTTGCTTCACGATCTTTTCCGATTGACATTGTTGTCAAGAACCCAATTTTCATCACCAGTTATCAATCATTTTAAAGGTGGATCATTTTCATTACATTTCTTTAACAAATCGCAGGTGTTAATGCGTTGTGATAAATGATTTTCTTTCAGTTCATGAGAAACGCATATATCGAGTTTACGTACATAGCAAAGTTGTTGAAGCGTCTCTGCAATCTTACGTGTTGTACTGTGACGATCCGAATTGATTATTGCTTTGAGTTGGTCGTCATCAATTTCAACTGGACAACCAGAGCGTTTTTCATCTTTGAGTGAAAAATCACCGGAACGAAATTTGGCAAACCAATTTTGACACTGCCGTTCTTTTAAAGCTTCGTCACCATAAACAGCACTTAACTTTTTTTAAGCTTGCGATGCGTTTTTTCCTTTCCGGAAATAAAAAAGCAAAATATGAAGTAAATGTTCGATTTGATTTTCCATTTTTCAACGGACGCCAAACAAAAACTACACAACCGATCAAAAAAAAATTTTACTGATTGACAGTTGAAGTACCAACTCTCAAATAACAAAATGTGTTTGACATTTCGGTTGCGTCAGCAAACCTAAGAATTCAACTAAGGCCATCTATGAGTGAAATCCGTAATTACTTAGTTGCCAACCCAATAAATGAAATATAGGTTTATATATTATTTACTTAATGTCAGTCTGGTAGTCGGCCATCAGTCAAACCAAAAAGACTAAAGAATTAAAATTGAATATCTTTTAGACATTTTAAATGAAATAAAGTCTATAAAATCAAAATAATAGCTTAAGCTGTTCACATTTTCCACGATTAGAAGCGTTACCTTTCAGAATTGTGCTTACGTTTTCCCAATAATGTGTGAATGACTGTATATTTAAGCTTATTGAAAATAAGTTTGCTGAACTCAAGCCAACCTTCGGACAGGACAACGTTCGCGGGACAGCTAGTGTTAAGTATATAGTCGAAATACTTTTCATTTATTACTCAGTCCAAAAACATATGTGCTCCGCTATACTACTGTGTCCAAAAAATAAGGTGACATTGTATTTATTTTGAAAATTCTTTATTTATTCTTCCAAATCAATTTCATCCCCTTCAAAGTAATCCCTTCCCGATGCAATGCACTTATGCCAACGGATTTTCCAATCTTTGAAACACTGGTTGTAGTCACTTTCCGGGATGGCCTTCAGTTCCGTCTTCGCTGCGGCTTGAATCTCCTCTATCGTATCAAAACGGTGTTTGAGCTTGTTGAACAGCCAGAAGTCGCACGGCACCAGATCAGGTGAATACGGTGGTTGCGGAACGATATGGGTTGAGTTTTTGGCGAAATGATCACGAATTACGAGCGCGGTATGGGATGGTGCATTATCGTGGTGTAAAAACCAAGAATTGTCTTTCCACAATTCCGGCCTTTTTAGGCGGATAGCGTTACGCAAACGACGCATAACGTTCAAATAATATTCCTTGTTGACTGTTTGGCCGGTTGGAAGGAATTTATAAAGCACAACACCACGATAATCGAAGAAAACAGTCAACATGACCTTTATTTTTGAGCGACTTTGGCGCGTTTTTTTTGGTCTCGGCTCTCCTTTGGCACGATATTCGCTCGATTGATCGGTTGTTTCGGGGTCGTAAGCATAGATCCAAGTTTCATCGCTAGTTATGATGCGTTTCATGACATCCTGGTAGTCGGAAAGCATTGTTTCACACACTTCAACGCGACGCCTTTTTTCCAAAAAATTCAATGTTTTCGAGATTTGACGCGCTTGAGGCCCAAAGCATCCTTCAAAATGGTATTGACTGAGCCTTTCGATAAGCCAACTTCATCAGCAAGGTCTCTAATCGTTAATCGATGGTTTTTCAACACCAAATCTTTGATTTGTTGGGCGTGAGCTTCATCGGTTGAGGTTGATGGTAGCGCAGAACGCTCTTCGTCTTCGACACGTTCACGGCCGGCTTGGAAATCACTATACCACTTGTAAACATTTTTTTTAGACATAGCCTCATCATCAAAGGCTTTCTGCACCATCCTCAACGTATCCGCAGCAGAAAATTGATTCCGCAAACAAAATTTAATGCAAATTCTTTGCTCAATAAATTTCGACATCTACTACACATCTACTATTGTGTCACAGTAGTACTATATATCAAATGACATTGAAAACTATAAAAAGTCTTCTCATGTTGATCTTAAATTGCATTTGAGATCTATTATTTTCAATATAATCAATATAATATAATCAATATATAATCAATTTATACAATATATAACATAAGCTGGGCTTAAAGGAAAATGGAGTGAATGCGTTTTATGCCCAAATGGTTCATTGGTATTATTTCGCGGAATAGCAACGATAAACTTCCTCATTGACGATTTTATAACTTAATTAAACCATTAACATTTAACGTTTGATTAAAGCACAAGCTCTCTTTATTTATGGTTATATGTATACACAGACTGAATTCATGATTGAATATTTTTTGCTATTGTTCTTTGGTTTAACATATCATATTTTTACTATTTAGTGGGCCATAAACAAGAGGCCGGATTTATGAGGAGCATGATTTTGCATAGTCCTGGATGAAAAAAAATATTCAAATGTAAATATTTTCATTGCTTCATTGTTGTTTTTCTGTTTTAAGCAAAAGATAGCTGTATGTGTGTGTACACATGTAGTATGGTTGAAGCTTTTGCTTTGTACTTAATTATAATAAAACAACATATTTGTTTAATAAAACAATGAACTTTCTGCGTTTGCGTGCTCTTAAATATCAAACAGCAATTGAGTGCCATTACCTATATAACTATTAACCGTGAATAGCTAAAACATGTCCGTGGCTCAGTGATTAGTATAATGTCGTCCACAAATAGCCAAACACGCGATTTTTCTTCTTCTTTTTTGGTTCAAATTCAACTTATATAAAAAACAAAAACGCTTAAATCTATTATCATTATGTGTGAACTATGTTTGTAAATAAGTTTTAAGGGTGCTCTACGATTAGCCTTATTCATAAAATACGTCTTTCGACTTAACTACTTTATGTTTTATTTTTTTATATTTCAGAAACAACATTAATGCATCAAATTAAGAAGAAAAAGTTTAATTAACTGCAAATAGAAAAACTCAGTGACAGGAACTTCTTTTATTATTTATTATCGAAAGCTTAAAGTTTTAACAAACTTAAACCAACTTAAAAACTACCTAGCGATGAAACAGTTTACTCTACTCATCACTTTCTACCAACTTGAAACATAGCAGGACATTTATTTGTTGCTGTTTTAGACCGCCCTACTAAATAGGAGGTTCTCCACTGAGCTACTACGTGCGACATCTCGTTCTTGATTAAGTTTGTTATTATATCTATCTATTATATTAATATTATCGGTACCGCGAATCTATTGGGAATCAAACCCTTTCGGTCTTAAATAAGGAAAGTTTCTGCTGGAATGAAGCCGTTAAGGCGCACTTTCTCGTGATGCATGTAGTTGGTGTAATAAGCCCTAAAACATTTTCCTTCGAAAATCCGAATCGTTTCCGTCAAGCTTGCTCCTAAGTTGAACTTAACGGCACATCTTAGTATGCGCAGGTCGAATAAAGGGCGTATCGTAATATAGATCACCTTAAACCTTGCATCGAGTTGGGAACTTTGCCTCTGGCTAGATAGTTTTATTATTTATTTGTCAAAATACTGATCTAGCCAAACCCGATTTTCCAAAACATGCACATCTAGAAACGTAACGCCAATAACTTCTTCTTTCTCCTTTAGACCTTCAATCACGAAAAAGTCGTCGTCTTCGACTGCAAGTGTTTGTTTGTTGTTGAAAGTTTGGGTTGGTTTAAAAGAATTCATTCTGATTTTTTCTTTGAAATAATTTATTGATTTTCGGGAACATACTAGGGGAACATGTAAACCTGAAGCTCTACAATTTTGATGAATTAACTGCTGCAGGTTTTTGTTCTTTATCTGACGATGCACGGTTCTATAATTTGTTGCTTTTAAGAATCATTGATTAAAAAGACGGGAGGCCGTACGCACAAATTAAAATAATAGCCCAAGAAACAAACTATAAAATGAATAAGGAAGAATGATCGACGGCCTACAGCTCCAGTTGTTTTTCGCACCGAAATCAGAAATTAGTTTCAATAATGAAAAATAGGTTCAGGGTCAACTGATAGTACGAAAACTTTTGTTAAGACCCTAAAATAAAGTCAAACCCGTAGATTGGGAAAAAGAGCAACAGGTTGGATATCAAACGACTGGTCATAACGCTTGTGCATTTATAACACGGTATTCTAAGTATTTGATGCATGATTCGCCGTTCCAAAATCGAACATTTCAAAGTTTCCATAAAGTTATCGAGCGAATTACTTTGAGATCAATCCGAATTGGGGATATAAGGAAATACATAAACAAATATCAGAAGAACACAGCATACCTTGCTTGCGATAAGTAAGTCACCGAGGATATTTGGATCACATAAGAAACAATAAGATGTTCTAAAAGGGCCGCAAAACCACGCGATCTCAACTCATCAGAGCTACTTTGTTACGGATTTGAGAGAGAGAAATCGTAAAATAGTCTCCAATATCGAAAGTCAAAATTTGGAAAATCGGTTAAGGAGTCTTATGATCAATAAATAACACTGAAGTAAGGACAAATTAGTGCATATATTATGAGATGGATCTTTTATTTATTAGATGAACTTGTTTTTGCCTTTTGACTAAGTGAACTTTGAATTGATAAAACCTTTTACAGTAGCATTTAACAATCAAATTGAAAGGCAAAGAGTTTCTTACAGATTTCTTTGAAAGAATATAGTGCCTTGAAACATATGAATGGCAGTGTATTTATTTATAATATTAACGCTATCAGTACTGCTTATAAAACAAGCTTTGTAAGTGACAGTGTTACTCATAGAGTAATACCCATCTTGCCACAGTCATCATTTAGCGTGGTGTTAGTTGTTAGTAAACATAATGATACAGGAATAGCCTTAAACCATTCACAAACACATAAAAAAGAAATGCAAAAAAAAATGCAAGCAGATAATCTTATGTAACTTCAAATGACAAAAATAAAGCAGAGTCCAAAAAGTTTACGCTTTAGTGTCAGTTTACTAGAAACAGTATCGAACTTGTGACAGTTAGCATAAGCTTGTGTTGACATCCGTGTTAGGGGTTCATTACAGCCGTAGTTCGTACGGTGGGTTTTAATGTCAAAAATGTTACTTGTTCCGGAATCAAAAGACTAAACACTAAAATTTACTAGGTTAAGAAGTGCTGATGAGTAAATATTACCGTCTATAAGCTGATGCAGAAACACAATATCACAGACTTCTCGACGTTTTTGCAAAGAATCAAGGCCGATAAGAAGAAGACGGTCCTTGTAAGGTGGCGAAGAGGATCAGTCCATGATAAATGCTGAAACGAACAAATTTGCGATGTATAGACTCGATACGGTCAATATGTGTAAGTAATACAGTGACCACACATTGGACGCGTATGTAGTGTACAATGTACTTCTTATAAATGGACATTTAATTCTTTACTCCAGCTTTTTATGAAGCCGAGGAGGGATTTACTTTTGTTGACGATTTGCTTAATATGAATTGAGAAGTCAAGATTTTGGACGAATTGTACACCTAAGTCCCTTGTCAGGTAAACTTTGACAAGCGCAGAACTATTTAAGGTGCACGCATAGGTCAGAGGATCAAGTTTTCTAGAAAAGGACATGTTGAAACATTTATTAATGTTTAATGATAGACTATTGTTGGAGCACCATTTTGCGAAAAAAATTAAGGTCATCCTGCAAAGCCCAGTAGTCTGAAAGATTGTTAATTCCGTTAAATATTTTTATGTCGTCCGCATAAATTAGAACTCTAGAGTTCTTGAGCACACTTACAACATCGTTAATAGATAAAGTGAATAACAGAGGACCTAGGTGACTAAATTGAGTAAGAGGCTGATCCCCTAAACAAGACTTGATAGGTTCGCCCTTCAAGATACGAGCATATCTATTTCACAAAGGATGCAGGGAAACCAAGGGCTTTCATTTTAAAAGCTATTAGCTTATGGGAAAGCTTATCAAATGCCTTACTGAAGTCGGTGTAAATGCAGTCGACTTGAACCCCTTCTTCTAATGCTTTATTATTATAAGAACTAAACTCCAGCAAGTTAGTCACAGTGGATTTGTTTTTTACAAAACCATGCTGTTTGTCAGTGAAGAAAGGCTTGCAACTTAAGTTAAAACTGTCATTGATAGCCTCAAAGAGTTTGTGCAAACAAGATAGCTTAAATATAGGTCTACAATAAGTAACATCCTTTTTTGTGAAACCAGTTTTCCATAACCTTGGGAAAATTCTTTGCTGGATGGATGCCTAGAATACGAAAGCAAGGGGCCCTGCCAAAGCACTGCCACTATTCCATCAGGTCCGCAAGTGGGTCGGGTGCAGAATTGTCAGAATCATATGCTGAAATGAAAAAAGATGAAAAAATGTTGCAAATATCATCTGGCTTTTGTAGATGTAGATGTTTGTGTTATAAAAAACAGATTTGAAAACTGTAGGTTTAAGGCTTGCACTTATAGATTTGGTACTTAAGCGAAAATTAAGTATAAGAGGATCATTTTATTTCAAATTAAGTGTCCCAAAAAAAAATTTGGTTTCACAATCACCATTGTGATACAAAAGATAATTAGCTTTTGTACAAAAGTACTTAACTTAACCGGGTTAAACTTTTAAGGAGTTACGTGCCCAAGGGTGCCAGCGGAAACCCATTAATAAGCCTCCGCTGTCCATTCCTCCGTCCGTCTATCACAGGGTTGTATCTTCTGAACCATAAAAGGTTGACACTTTCAATTTTCACAGAATGTACTGTAGCGGTATAATAGCAAATGATAAAAAGTGGTGTAGTTCCCATATGAAAAACGTTTTGAAATCGTAGCTCATTTTAATGCCTAAAAGTTTACAATGATCCCGTTTCATATTCTAGTTGAATATTGGTAATATTATCATACGACGTCTGGTAGTGATTTTCCGAACCGTACCCGACACAAAGTAAAAGTAATTCGTAAAAGAGAAATGCAAAAAGGCATAATTCAGAGAAATGAATTAAATGTATGCAATTTAAAAGTTTTTAGATGCATACTTATTGTAGATATGTGTGGATCTTAAGTCCCGATTTTTTTTTTCTGATGTCGTAAGAGAAATTCAACTCAAACTGCAAATTCGACAAATTCGGGTATATTTTTCTCAATGCGAATAGTTTCAATAAAACTTCATTTCCTGGAAATGAATTATTTATCTCACGTGATTTTGAAAATCGTTTAAATTATGATTAAAGCACAATATACAAGCTTAATGTCAAACTCTGTCAAATGCATTTAAAATATGAAGCTTAACAATAATTCTTTCACCAGAAAGATTCAGACAGGGGATCTATTCTTCGGTGAGATATGCCTTCAAATCACCTTGGCCCTTTTGCTACGAAAACCGTCATTTGCCGATCAGGAAGAAGTTTTCTTGATATTTTATTTCTTGACTTTTTATCAGTTTCCATGACCTTAGAAAAAAATGGAGCTAAGTGCAATATTGCGATAGTTGGAGGAGAAAGACGAAACGCTTCTTTAAAGCAAGAGGAAAGAAGAAACAGGCTATTTTCTATCTACTCGGAAAGAAAGTAGACAAAAAGGACCAATGAAATAGATGAAACGAGCGCAGAAGAAAATCTTTGGAATATTTACTTGCCGCGCTCGAGCACAGGAGGAATAAAGCAAGATCTGGGAGAGAATTGGGGTGAGTAAATGGTCGCGAGTAGATTTGTAGAGCTGTCAGCTGGGATGTCGTTTTAAACGAGTGTTGGGAAGAAGAATGAGACACAATTTTTTTAACAACCTTGCTTTAAAACGACCTTGCTGCTCTTGTGACATGTTAGCATTTTTGTCTTGCTTTTTAGGGTTCCGTTCCCATAGGGTTCAAGGGAACCCTTTTACTTTGTCTGCGTTGTCCGTCCGTCCGTCTGTCACAGAGCTATATCTCCTTAACCATTATAGGAAGACACTTGAATTATAGCTACATTACAGCTCAAATCACATTGTTCGTATCCTATGGTGTCGGCTGTTCGCCTGCTTACTCACTGAAGTATTGTGGAATGCGGGTTTTGTTTCTGTCGCTGTTTCTCAATTATTGCTGCTGCAGACGACAAAATCAAAACACTTTGTAATCGTAGGGATATACCGGTGAATGAGTCAATACACGCTATCTTTAACCTTATAAATATGATGATCCGTTCATGTCCTCAGTCAACTTACTATTGTTAACCAGTGTTTATCTAGAGTTATAAAGTTAACAACAACCGATTTTAAAAATTTATATTATGATTGAAATCGAAGTCATGTGATTTGAATCGTTTTCAACTGCTGCCTCCATGGCACGACTATAGCCGTGACATCAAACTATAAGGTCAAGTTTGGTGCGCCGTAATTTTTGTCGGATCCAGAAAATGATATTTGAAGATCCATTATGCTCTCGGTGGATTAAGCTTAAATCGTTTAAGATTTTAAACAAAACGCATTTGAAACTTAAAAAAAATATCAGATATAAAATTAATTGGAAATCACTTAAATTAATAAAATATTTTCAATTGCATATTTTGATTGGCTTAAATGAGTTTAAATTCAATGACCCACAATTTAAAATTAGAATCACTAAAGCATCTAATTTGCAGTGATTGTTTAGTAAAATCAATTAATGCAAATAAATTTATTGTCTGACAACTTTAAAATGAATAATAATATTAAAATAGTTTTTTTAATCTCTGACTGAAAATCAACTTCTATGCAACTCACAAACCAGACCCTACATCTTTGTTCTAATAGAAAAACTAGGTTTCTCATTTAAAGCTTGTCACACCAACTGCGATAAGAAAAAAAAATTCACGAGGAGTTTCACGTTGCGATTGCTTGTTAAATTTATAGTCATGCTCATGACTTATGCTCTGTGTTCGTTAACCTTTACGTCTCTAAGTACGATCACGATACTTTAAGACACCATCGCCCTCCCGTTTTTCTTCTACTCCTCCAAACTCTGACTATGAACGAAGTCATAATCTGAAAACCCTGTGCACTGTAGATTTTCAGTTAAAGCAAAGATTCTCCACCCCATCAGCCCTTATTATAAATTTCTGTTCCCTTTTTTTCTACATCTGGATTTTCTTTTTCATTATACATTCACTTGGCACGTTCTGAATTCGAGAAGAGAAAAAAAAACACTATGTGAAAATATGAAGAGCTTGAAATTAAAAAAAAATAAGCAAAGTGGATTGTGAAAAAAGAACGAAAGGACGAGATTTGGGTCAGGTCTCTTGAGGTTAATGTGGTTATGACTGCACACAATTTTCTATGATGGTGTTAATAGGTTTGCAAATCGCGCAGCAAATCCAAGCGCCCAGCCCGACGAAACGAACGACACCGCAACCTTAGGTGACATGGGAATGACGGGTAAGTTGAAACTTTGATATATTAACCTCAATTCTAAAGGGGGAATCAAGGTGGAATCAACGAGACCTTTAATACGAATTTCGTGTCCGCAGCTTTGTGGGTGCTAATACTTTTAAATTCTTTCGTGCAAAATAAATACAGACGAATTTATTAAGTTTATTTATTAAATGGAGGATTGACATTGTTTGTTTTTAATTTGTGATACGGTTTATTCTTTTTAAAATACAAATATTGGTCTGAGCTTGTTGTCCACATCACCAACTACCAATCAACCCATGGACGGTGAAAAGCTAGTCAATACATCTTTCGCTCGGTGAGATAAGGTTTAAGAATTTTCGATGGCAAGTAGCCTTAAAGGGCTTAAAAGAACTTCTCCGGCCTTGAATGCCTTGTAGCATTGCGTTGATATAGTATATTAAGTAGTGCAGCTTATTGAGATATTGTTGAACATGGAATTTGCTTTAGACATTTTTGAAATTTGGAACTTAAGTGAACTGTCAGATTTTGATTCTAAGACTACCTGTCTCCTGTTTATTTGATCGCTTCCTCCTTTCACTTGGATATTGCTTTTTCAAGACACAAAAACAAAAAAAAAAAATGGATTCCATGTTCAGCAAGGTTACACATTTCAACATTTCACTAAAGCGATTTATTTTATAACATGTGGTATAACACGATTGCTTTCCAGATTGATACTCTTGCAGGAGGGAAGATTACTTTTCTAATTACTAAAGAAAGTACCCTAGCTTATGCGCAGCTTAGACCACCGGGACAGGATCCATATCTGATGTTCCGTCTTTCAATGAAAAGGCTGTGTCGTCAGGTTAAGTGCAGTCCCGGCGGATCAAAACAAACAACCTCCTGTCTACAGAGCAGATGGCTCTTAATCTAGAGGCAGTCACCTACGTTTCTATTGATCTAAAAAACAGTGGCGTTTGGCCACATTTTTCAAGCTCGCAACACATGACGGGATGTCTTGTGTTTATCTAATGATGAGCGGATGAGGACAAATTTCGAGGATATAAAAGTCAGGAGTGGGCTGATGGTGTCACTTGTGGAAGAAGTATCATTCCCGAAATCCCATACAGTGCGTGCGTTCTTCCCACAAAGCCTCGAGCTGCTTCAATGAAAGTCTTAAGCAACCTAAGCAACAACGTGTGCTTTTGGTTTGATCGGGTCAAACTGAACGTTGCAAACAACGTGGATCCAGTTAGCACGACTCCAACCACTTCAACAATTCGCCAGCCCTCCGTTACCACCTGTATTACTTCCAGCATGCAACTAGTACGGTTGATACTAGCTCCGCCATCAAAAGCACTTCGAGTCAGCCTACTGCTATCACCAGTGACCAATGATCCAAGGATTTACCTCCCGCACCCAGCACATGCAAATGCTACCCAACTGGCGCTTCGAGCACATATATCGGGGCCAAAGAGCTCAACGACCGAGGGAAAGAGTAGGTCGGAAACAGACCAATGTGTTACTGTGGACGGACTGCTTACCGCAAAGGGAATAGCCCTAAAACAGCCTAACTGATGCGGCAAGCTCGATTGTCGCTGGGTGATCGAAGGTGCTTTAGGTGAATCTGCATCATGCTAAGGGCGCGACCGCTAACTTTAGCAAACGATTCGCCGAAGAAAATATAGCCCTAGGACTTATCCCGGAACCTTAGGTTAGAAGCGGACAGATAAAAGGTCTCCGGAATTAGGAAAGTAAGTTAATCTCTCAGTATGGAGACAGCTTTAACTTTATAAAAAAAATTATAAAAAAAAACTGGCGGCACTACCCCTGGAGTCCCAACAGAAACGAGAACACAGAACATAGTGCGCGCCTCCGTCAAGTCTCACATGTTTGTAACACATCCGGACTAGGTTCTTTATCGGTAACTTGTTTTCTTTAAAAAAGAGAAGCTTCTTACCTACTCGATCCATTGACAACCCAGATGAAGCGGCAAAACAACTTTGATATATACTGACTGATTCCTTCCTTGACAGCTGAGTCCCCAAATAGATTGGTCAACAAACACATGCGTATATAAACAAACTAATGAAAAGAAAATCAATAACAATTATCTCACAAAAGTGAAATTCAGATTTAAGCCGATCCAAACGATCGGAAAATTTGTGTATGGTTATTGAAGAAAAATGACGGGACCTACACGACGGACCGGGAAGACACACCTAGACGTTGCTTCAGGTATATTTCCCACGCTCGTCTCTCAAATATTTTTTACAGATAATGTTGAAGGAGAGACTAATTGATGCTCACAGTTATCTAACCCTCTAAATTTAAGCCAGTTTACATATAGGATAGGTAAATCTACCACAGGTGATCCGTCATTATCTCGTCAAAATGGTAGAAGCCGCACTCGATCTAAGCCAGAGGTATCGAAGAATCGACCAACCAATGGGTCAGGGCCTTGCTGGATTCTCCCTTCTATGACTCCATTTTCTGTACGAGTGTCGCTTTCCGTAACCGCAGCCAAGGAGTGACCACAAAGGGAGTTCTCTCTCCTTTGTTTTGGTCAATAGTTATCGACAAACTGTTAGAAGATCTTCAAAGATATGGTTGCATCACCATAGGTTATGCTGATGATCTGGCAACTGTTATCAGGGGGAAACACGAAACTACAGTATCTAGTGTCAAGCAGAGTGCAATACAAATTGTTGTAATGTTGTTGAATGGGATAAAATAGGATTATCGATAAATCCAAGTAAAAACCTAGACACTCATCAACCCTTAACCCATGGTGGTAAACAACACTACACAAGTCTATTCCAGCGAGGGCAAATATCTTGGAGTAATTCTGGACAAGCGACTTTACTGGAATTTACATATCAAGCCCGCCACAGGGCTTGATTTATAAATAAATAAAAGACGATTGATTTAAAAACCGATTAACTTTCTAATTCGATGCTGCCGATGCTGGCACTGGCATAACTCCTGCTACTAGAACCCTATTTGCCAGCAGTATATACGGCAGATCTCTCTCCCAAAATTATACTCAGGGATGGCAAGACCCATAATCACTTATAGGCCATCGTTTGGTCGCCGAAAACTTTCTAACAGTCAATGGTAAATAAGTTGCAGGTGATGCATGTGCCAAGCGCACCTGCCCCACAACAGCTATGGATGCTAAAATCGTTGTAGTAGTAGCAGTATTAAACTCAACTCAATCCCTGAGGGAGACATGTTTATCATGTACAATGCCAGATATCATGGTCAGGCAGTATTCTTTCGGCCGGTTATATGAGGTTGAATAATTGGATTGTAAAAATTTGGTCTAATGGTGTTCCTACGCTAGACCCCAAAAAGTCTGCTATAGTTCACAATCAGATCAAAAATGGATGCTTGAGTTGAATCTACAGTCTATGGACCCAATGCAAGGATCTCTTTACCCATGTGTTCAGATCCTACCGTGTTTCAAGCTAAAATCCACGCCATTTAGATCTGTGCCGGACACAATTTCCGTCAAGGGTATTTTAAAGGCGCTAGAATACAAATCTTTTCTGAAAGCCAGGCATGTCTTCTTAGGCCATTATCATCCAATTTTATGGACTACAAGAATGTTGCTACGATGCATTGCAATCCCTTGCCAGACACAATAAATTGAAGCTTGGCTGAATCCCTGGATACAAAGAGATTTTAGAAAAAGATTTTGCAGAAAAGTTCGTTGGGGCTGACTAACTTTAATTTGTTGTTAGATTTAAGATAGAAAAGCTGAGTTAAAAACTACCTACACTAACATTAAATTTAAATGAAATAAAAAAAAACCTAATTTAACTTAAGAATCAGTTCCAACCCATTCCGCCACCAATATTTAGTTCTATTGAAATTACTATCACAAATTCCTTTCATGTATACTTATACAATACCTCCAGTCAGCAGAGAAATACCCCTAGTGCGACGGCGCATTGAGAATCCACTTGTATGTGTCCTTCTAGCAGCATAAATATAAAGGAATAAAAGGAACATTGATCGAGTTCGATTTATACCCATGTGCGTCCGAGTTAAGAAAAGGTTCAGGTGGTAAGTGTCTGTTTCTTTTGAAGTTAAGTTCTAAAATAACCCGGGTAAGTATAAAACAATCCCGAAATGAGTTCATTTTCAATAACAACCGTCGACCGCGCATAATGATTCCTCACAACGTTGTCAATCCCAGACAGATCGAAAACATGAATATAATATTGATGGTTAAATAGTATATGCAATAAATTTTGACAATCAAAAGACGTTTACGTAGGCTGCTAGATATATTTCTGGCCTAATAATGAAAATGCGAATATTTATCATCAATTCAATAAGCTGGGTGGCGGAGTTGGTAGAGCGCCTGCCTTTCAATTGATTCAATTGATAGGTCCCAGGTTCGATTCCTAGAGTAGTGGTCTAGTTTTTCGAATCTGGTCCAGTCACCATTTGCCATTGGGATCAAGTTAATGGCACTATCACTGGATTGGTCGACCAGTGATAGAAGTCTGACTAAAGGGTGGCTTTGTTGTTGTGGTTGTTGTAACGGCTTAGTTCCTAATTCGTGTTTTCAAAATAGCTCTGTTTGTGTAGATTGTGTATAGATGGCTCTGCTGTGAAGGCATAACACTGACAGCGGGGGTGTCTAAGCTAAATCTTCCAAACTTTCAAAGTTGTTGAATGTCGAACAAATTCCTGTGAATTAGGTTAAAGTTATAATAGGTCGATATCAAAATCCTCCGTCCCGTTTCGGGCTCCACCCACGGAAGTGAGTTGAAACCAATTACACCTGAGTTTCTCAAACACACATTCTTCTCCTAATTCTTCCGCTCGCTCTGTGCTACACGCATTATAAGAGTCCTAATATCCTCTTGAAGAGCGAGCAATTAATTAAAAAAAAAAAAAAAAAAAGTGGTTTTATTGTTTTTCAAAGTATTCTCCAGCTTGATTTATAGTATACACTTTTGCACGCGCTCAAACCAATTGTCGAAACACTTTTTCCACTCCGATTGAGACACCTCCAAAACATGGGTTTTGAACGCTTCAACAGCATGTTCCGGCGACGAAAATCGTCGGCCACGCATTTTTTTCTTGATGTGCGCGAATAAAAAGAAGTGATTGGGTGCCAAGTCAGGGCCGTAAGGCGGATGACGTTTTGGCCGGTCAAAAAGGCGCTGGTTTGAGCCGACGTGTGAGAGCTCGAATTGTCATGGTGAATAATGATTCGTCTTCTCTTCTTCGTTTTTCGAATTTCTCCGGAGACTACAGGCAAACAAATTATGGTACCACTCAGAATTGACCGTCCTACGTTGCTCAAGCGGAAAAGTAGCCACATGACCAGTTTTGCCGAAGAAACAGACGACCATTTGCTTCGAAGTGCTTCTTCCACGAACAACTTTTGTTGGATTTGGCTCGTCTTAGAAGACCCACACCGTCGATTGTTGTTTTGTTTTGGGCTCATGCACATAGATCCATGATTCTTCACCTGTGACAATCTTATGAAAGTCTTTTGAAGCACTGCGATCGTATTTTTTTTAACATTTCTTTGCACCAATCGACACGAGCCTTTTTTTTGAGCGATTGCCAAATTGTGAGGTATCCAACGAGCAAACGAACAAACCTTTTTTACGGCCAGGTTTTCATGCAATATCGAATGTTTGCTGGTGAGAGAAATGCCCAGGGATGCCTCTTTCTCTCGGTATGTCACATGACGACCTTGCATTATCAATTGACGCACGGCATCAATGTTCTCTGGCACTACGGCCGTATTTGGACGACCTTCACGGAATTCGTCTTTAAGCGAGCGTCGGCCATGACTGAATTCATTAAACCAGTTTATCACAGTGCAATAGGGTGGTGCTTCATCGCCATACAAAGATTTAAGTTCACCAATGCACTCTTGCACAGAAAGAAGTCACCATTCACTTCTGACTCAATCCCAGATGATAAAAAAATGTCCATTGCGTTTGAGTTTCTAGATTTATCATCAGAATTAATTTCTTATTTTACAAACGGCGGGTAATGTGGCAGCATACACATCCAAGTTTTTTTAAGGTGACATTTGACTTTTTATAACAGTCAACCTGTCAGATTTTTTAACTCCAGTTCAGGCTTTTCTAATTAAAAAACTTAAGATATTCCCTGAAGGCATACAATTTTACTGAATCGACCAGTAGGCATCTGTGTATACTCGCGACATGTTCGTTGACTCAGAGTTTATTCCTCGCCAGAGTAGTATAATTTATCCTTATTTATTATAACTAGTGGCAGTCTTAAGCTTATTAGCAGTATTATGACTGCTTGTGGAGGTCCCAAATTTCTGCTAAAATCGAACAGCGAAAAATGCGAAAGCTGGAAAACAATTTTATCCTTAAACATCCTCACGTATGCGTTACGAAAGATTTGAAGATAAAGGAACCACAAATCCTTCGGACAATTGGCTTACCAGCCAACGCTATTTATTTCTTGTTTGTGCTGATATCTTATTTAGGTTTCCTGAAATACACATGTAATGATATGAAGGGGATGAAATCATTGTACTGCAACGGAACAATACAAGCTATCCGTGTTGCGTGCTTTTGGCTTTTATTCACCTGAATGCTTCTTATTTTCATTGTTGATGGATACTTATCCACCGTAAAGTGAGGGGTGGACTGGAAAGGCATTGATTGGTTGTCGTCTTTTTGGCACGAGATGTTTTTCAAATAAGAAGAAGAATGCTCACTTTATATGGCTGCTTCTTCGTCGCGATTACGTTAAATACTTTATTATGCTGCCGCTGACGGCTAAAATCAACTCTCCAGATCACCTAGAAATTCTTCGTACTTGGTTTGCAAATAGACCAGATACAAAGGATGGCAATATAAGCTGAACTTCGGTTTTGTCAAGCATTAAGCTTACATCGTGGTCTTCTCAAACAGAAGTCACTAGTCGGTGGAAATCCCAAAGGCATTTTCCAATTATCTTTGGGTATCCTATCGCCAAGATTGTTCATGAGACAGAGTGTAGGGCTATAAATTATTCAGTTAATAAATTCTATCGTTGCTGGTAGTGACAATTTAAATTTACCAGAACTCGCGCTGCTGGATGGGCCTTACCGTCTTTGAATAATAAGTAAGGAAGTGAGTAAAGTTAAAAATAAATTTATTTCACCCGGTGACAGGTGGAAAGGTAAACGACATCCCGAACACAAGCGAATGCGGTAAGGCTAGATGACTCTTAAGTTTGTTTTAACATTTCACAAGAAAGAAATAAATTTCCTCTTGTCAAATGTTTTACCGACAAAATCAGATAAACGTGAACTGGATGTATATGTAGTATATATATACGAGTACTCTCCGTTCGTAAAGTTGAACTAATTTATTCCGCGCATATTCTATGTCTTGTGTTTGCAATGAACTAAAGAAAGATACTTCTCAATATACTTTTGAGAACTTGAACTGACTTTAGATTAAGAGCAAGGAAAATGAATAAAACGAAAAATTCAGCTTAAGAGGGAAATATTGTTGAAAATAAAAACTCATTTTTAAATTCTTTTGATATTGCTTATATTGATGACGGTAATTTAGCTTTACTTTAATTTTCACTTGACTGCGGTACAACATAACTACCTTGCTCTAAATTTGGATCATTCAGAAAATATTCAGGCTGGGTTGGGGCGATCTCATTCGAGAGGCTTTCTTTTCAGGTCAGACTTTATCACGCATTAGAAAACTGAGGAACAAATGTTTGCAGAGCTCTCACCACGTTACACGCTAGTCGTCCGACGATAGTTTTGTATCATTTGCATTGTGCAGTACATCGTTTTGATGATAATTTTATAAAAATACTAGTAGAAATAAATACCTGTCGTACGACAGGAAAAATGTCATACACATTTTTGTAAAGAATTTTATTTAATAAATAAATTATGGAAATTCCTTAAATCTTTTTTAGTAAGATTAAAGCTGATGTAACACATATACGGCGGAAGCGTTCGCTGAATGCATTAAATAATATAAAGCCATGGAAAGCGACCTGTGCCCTCTTCCGTGGCTTGCTAATTATTATTATATTGCTTCTTTTATAATATTTTTTTAAAATTAGATTTATTAAGCTCATGGCTGTTTTTTTTATGTTGACCCTGTATAATTTAAAATTTTCAAATCACTTCTACGACGAACAATTTAAGTAATTTTAATTGTTAACCATCAGTGCTTTGTAAAACGACAGCATCAGTACAGAATTGTAACAACTATTTCCATTTAAACTCATACTCTGATCAGCAGCTTCGTTGTTCGGCAATGTTGTGATATAGAAGTCCAGTACGATGATTAATGTAACTGTGAGTGAGCGGGTAAATTCACTTGTTTTTGGCTTGAAAAAATTCACAGATTCATTGAAAAGACCACAACTATGTTCACTTATATTTTTTTACTGAAATTTTCAATTAACTTTGACTGAGCTGCATGCTTTGGCATGTGGGACTGTTTTACTCTGATACTTTAAATTCTATTGTTATATGACAAGTTATATGACATTTTCTGCCGAGGTCCGGCACCTCATAGTTCAGTAAATTTTTTTTAACCCTTTTTCAATATTAAGCAATTTATTTATGCAATTCTGTTGCGATTGTTTTTAAATGATACACGTATGATGGTAAAAAATTTAAAAATAAATTACAGCACAAATGCATGCCCGAATGAGTCACTTAAAGTGACTGTAAAAATACTTTCAAGAGCTCTCCAATTACGGCATAACTCATTTTAACCAACTACATGGAATACAGTCTTCCATCACATTAATTTAACATATTAAAATGCATAAATCTCTGAAAAAACTACCTACCTTCAAAGTTTATGGGATTTGGTTTTAAGTTTTCAGTCGGACCCGCTAAATGTTTTTTTTATCCAAACTTTCCAGGCTCTTTACTATCCTATAGTAATTAAAATTATCAGCGGTTTCATTCTCAATTTTCCCTAAAAACAGCAGTATGCTGTGTCTGAGAAGGATACCTGATGGCAAACAGTTATTCGGCTTGCCTTTTATGTAACAAAATTTGGATAAACTAACATATTCAGCCACAGCGCTGCACCTTATTTCAATTTTTTTTTTACCATCTCACAGCTCCGATCTGTGAATTTGAAACAACTTGAATGAACAGTTGAACACAATGTTAGAGTATAGTATGTATTCACCGCCTCCAGTTGTTAACTCAGATCAGTAATTATGACAAAATGTTGTCCAATTGACACTGACAACGAAACATTGGAAATTCTTATTAGGATATTTCTACCCAGTAAAACTGAACTTGCTTAACCTACGATTACGACAAACTTTTGCCTATGTTCGAAAGCAACAAAATTCGAATCCTGCAAATTGCAGCAAATTGCAGGAAAACTTCAACAACGCAAAATGAATGTATTCTTTGTATGAACTATATGTAGGTGTGACATACTAACATACATTAACGCCTTATTATAAAGGGTTTTTCAACAGGGACGCTACAAAAGTAGAGCGACAAGGACAGCAAACGATGCCATATTTCTTGCCGCTCTTTTGACATTTCTCTTCAGTAAGGTTTGCCATTTCATGATGGAAAGATATACGAGCCAACAACGAGTCGAAATTATTAAAATTTACTACCGAAATTCGGAGTCAGTGGCCTCAACGTTAAGAGCGCTACGTCGAATTTATGGTCATCATAATCGTCCTAGCAGATCAACAATTGAGCGTCTAGTGGAAAAATTTGAATCCGCAGGCACAGTACAAAATGTTCCCGTGCCAGTGAGACAATGAAGTGCCCGTAGTGTCGAGAATATTGCTGCCGCTGAGGCTTCAGTTGCAGAAAGCCCAAATGTGTCTCTCACACGTCGTTCTCAAGCATTGGGCATCTCTGTCACGTCGTTGGTGCGAATTTTGCTAAAAGATCTTAGCCTACATCCTTACAAGATTAAAGTGACGCAAGAACAGAAACCGCTTGACCACCAGAAGCGTCGTATGTTCGTGAATTGGGCTGAGCAACAACTTGAAAATGATTCGGATTTTCATCGAAAAACCATCTTCACGGTCAATAAACAAAATATGCGGTCATCTTTGCATCCCGAAAAAATTACGGTTTGGGCCGTACTTCTTTCGTGATGATCAAGACCAGAACGTTACTGTGAATGATGTTAATGATAACCGAATATTTTTGGCTCCAATTGGATGATATGGACTTGGTGGACATACACACACAAGCCACACAGCGAATGTCACAATCAATTTATTGGAAACCAAGTTTGGAGAACGTGTTATCTTACGAAATGGTCCAGTCGCTTGGTCGCCTCGGTCGTGCGATTTGACGCCGTTAGACTTTTTCCTGTGGGGCCGCGTCAAGTCTATGGTCTATGCCAACAAGCCAGCAACGATTGATGAACTTCCTGCGAATATCGAACGTGAAATTGCAGCAGTATTGGCCGATTTATGCTTGAAAACCGTCGAAAATTGGATTCAGCGTCTGGACTTCTGCAAGCGTTACCGTGGTGGCCATTCAAAAGAAATCGAGTCCCATACATAATGGCATCGAACGTACTTTCACAAGAATAAAGAATTTCATTGATATCCAAAACCGTTTTTGTTTTATTAAAAAAAAGCTTTTGTAGCGCTCTTATTGAAAAATCTTGTATTAGAATTGGGCAGAAATGTTTCGTCAGACTGCATTGCATTTTGTTGAAAGAGATATTGAACAAGAAAAAAAATTAGAGGTGTTGCGCTTGTTAAAAACCTTTTGGAGATGCATCTCTTTCAACAAAGACGTAAGTTTGTCGTGAAAAAAAATATGAATGATTTTAGTCTAATTCAATGCTTCGAACTCTGCAAAGATGCATTCACATATAGTATATCCAAATCTTTAAAGTTACAAAGTGGGATTCGATGCACATGTCAGAGGCCACAAACCATAACCGGCAAACTAAAGGGAATGGACAAAAGCCCTCCTCAATTAGATTTCGATTCGCTGTACGAAGTTACGTATCCTGGACGAGATGAATGGCATGCAAAAGCAGTATTACAGCAAAACGAAATTGCAGTATTTCAGGCAGAGATACTACTGATACTACTTAAGCCTGCAGAAGAAATAGGCAATAGTCAGCAACTGCCGCACAATACAAAAGGCATTATCCACGAGGAATCAGGTGGTACTATGTTGGGTGCCTGGTCACTCCGAAATCGAAGGGAACGAAATAGCGGACGAATTACTAGAAATGGGGGTAAACTACCTCCGGCCAATAGTTCCTATTTAACCTCCTGCGTGTGCCGTTGAGGCAACACTGCTTGATAAGGCAATGAATATAGTCGACCAAAATTGGTTGAACTCAAGAAAGCACAGGGTATCCAAGGCCTTATGGCCTACCGCAGAAAGACAAACGAAATACTTCGGCTGAGCAGGAAGCAACTGAGGATAGCGGTGGAGGTACTATCGGGGCGCTGCCTCTTAGGAAAACATGCTGGGTCTCTCGGTCACTGGGTCTCTCGGTCAGGGACGACTGCAGATACTGCGATGATTTGAGTGTCGAAGAGGATATTACTAATTTATTATGTGAATGCCAGGGTATAGCTAAAAGCCGTAGAAAACGTTTGGGCAACTACTTTTTTGAGACTCAGGGGGAAGTAGGATGCATCAACTACAAACAAATTTTGAAAACTTGTAGGGAAAGTGTTTAGGCTGTTGCTACGTATCAGAGACAGCGATGGGTCCAATATGGTGCCTTCTGTCTTATGAAGCACTTCATAACTCTGCACAACCTAACCTAACCTAACCCGTTTCATACTGCACACTTCACTTCTCACTGAAAACCAGTTTCCCGCCGAATAAAGTCATCTTGGGTGTGCAGGCTCAATGGTTTCAGTGAGTATGTGTCAAATGGATGATGTTTCTAGTTCATTAAGGGTCTGAAAAACTTGGTGTTTATTCAAAGCTTATTACATATTTGAAACAAATAATTAAATTGACTGTTTTTCGCATGAATTTTACATGATTTTTGCACACATTTGAAGGGCCCATGATTTAAAAATGCGTGTATTTGGCAAAATATGCAGGCTGAAAAAATTCACCCTTTACATGATTTTTGCACACATTTGATTTCAAAATGCGTTTTTTCCCGAAAAGTTTTTTCAACTAAATGACCTCTACTTTTATAAGTATCTATTTAAATTTAATAAAGCATCATCCCGCCAGAGGATCTAAAGAAAAAAAAACAGAACAAAAATAAAAAGAAGCTTGATGACAATATAGTATGCAATTTTAATACAAGTAGGGGAGAGTGGGGCACATTTGAACACTTTTCTTCCGAAACTGATGAAATCTTACATAATTTGTGTAATTTTGATATCTTTTCATTCATTAACTGATTTTGGATAAATGTAGTATGATTAAAGAAATTCTTACAGCTTTCAAATATGGGCAAAAATCCATCGTGCGAAGTCGCAACAAGAGCGCTTATTGTTAAATAAGAAGATTAAAGAAGATGGTGACACTAAATACTAGGTTATTTGAGCTTCCTGTGGAAATAAATGAACATTTTCGAATTAAAAAATTTTTGTGCACGATCAAATCTGATTTCTTTTCCTCATTTCAGCTGCTGTTCTGAAAGTATACTTCATGACTCTTTCATAACCAACACTTCCAGCCGGAGCCGGTATCTCTAAGGAGTCTAGTGCGCGAAAATATGTACACGGGAGGTAAAGTATATCCAATTGCACTCAGAATAGCACACATGGTTATAAGCTGGCCTCTCTCAGCAGAAACAGATTTTCGAACCTGCTTAAGCCCCAATCACGTTTGGGACTAGGACTACTGTGGTAACCCCTGTTTCATCCAAATTGAAAATCCGATCAGCAGTAAAGTTAAACTTACAGTGTGCTCTCTGATAATTTGTTTAAACTAGACGCCCTTGACAAACTTGTATTCTCCGGTTTTCGTATTGAAGGCTTTGAATGTTGCTTCATAAAGCCATGTATCCAATTCCAGCCATTTTATTTTCACACCAAGATTCGGGACATTTCTTAAGCAATGTGGAATACTCAAATGCTAATACTCGAGCTTGAATTTTGGTCAATCCTTAATTCATCTCAAATATTCTTCAAGCATTTTTTCTTTATTAGCGGTCAAAACTTGCTGTGTTGAGTATTTGCTTGAAAAGTCAAATCTTTGGAGCTCCTTGTTAGTTTTGTAGATTTTAATGAAGGCAGAAGCAGTCTCTCTTAACGTCATTGTTAATGAAATGAATAAAACGTAAAAGTTTTTCTAAATATCTGAAATATGTAAAATAAAATAAAAAAAAAAAAACTTGTTTTTTTAATTTTTTTTTTTTCAAAATTTTCTGGTTTTCAAAGCCGGTATAGTACTTTATTGTAAGTGTTGCCGTTTTTTTTTTTTTTTTTTTTTTTTTTTTTTCATTTTAAGTAATTTTTTTAAAAATTGCCCCTACCTCCTAAAAGGAGCGAGATAGACCCCCCCTCCCATAGTAAAAAATGCTTGTTTTTGGCCCCTCTACAAGAAATCGTTATCAATTTTTGGCGCCCAAGTTATCGTATTCTCCCCAATCTGCTCTAACTGTTCATAAAACTTTTATACATTCATTCAAAAACTAACCGTGATCTTATTCCAAATTTATTTCCTCTTTACAAAAATTTTCATCCGTTTTAAAAACGCGCACGAACATTTTGTACACACATACAACTTAAAAACGAAAACAATGCGCTACCACTATGAAAAGCAACCTTCACCTGTAAAACTGAGAGACAACTGAGAGAATCAAGGGAAATCAATGACGTTTATGGATATGGTATTGCCAAGCTAAAATATTAAATTACTTTTAAAAAAGTTTTATCAAATAAAATTTTTTAAGCAGTGTTCAAATGTGCCCCACCCTCCCCTGCATGGTTGTTACTTCAAATATTAACTCCTCGAACCGCGAATTTTTATCCTTTTTGGATTACAAAAAGTCTTCAAAACGTAACAGTGTTGCTCATTTCAAGCAGCCCGAACTCAAACGGAAAAGTAAATAAACATAACAAGAATCACAGCTCAGCAGAACGAAGGGTTTCTAGTGGATGGAGCACATATCGCGGATATTACAATGACTTCCCTCACCGACCGCGCTTGAAAGGAGTTTTTTTTCATTAAAACCGAAATTCAAGTATGAGATTAGAAAGCAGCGAACAATGAACATACTTATTATGTGGATTCCTTATTGTTGCGATCCGCCGTGTAGGTTCTTTAGATCCTTTATTCCCCTAGCGCATAATATGCATTCACCGACTCTACATGCCCCAAGAATGCCAACTTCTTCTACCGTACGTGGCTCCGTCGGGGCGTTTAAAAGTGAAAAATCAAACAATGATTCCGAGCTCACCCATTGTTTCGTGCATGTGCATTCAAAAAATGTTACTGAGTATGAATTTGCTGTTACGAACGGATACTATTATGGCTTGAATACGGTTATTTGAAATTCTTAACTTTAATGGTGGCACTAATGTGTGCGTTTGAAAATTGTATTCTAAAAATGGGGGAGCATTCAAATGCGAATCGTGAATTGGAGCACTTGAGGTGTTTGGCTGTGCTTTAAGTGCATAATTTTGATTCATATCGGTATAATGTTTGAAGGCATGCAGATTGAAAGGACATATTTGCATGAATCCATAAAATTCTAGTTAGACAAGAACGAGACAATTGCTTGGGTGTAGTTGTATTCAAAATGAAATGATTCCTTTCAATAGTTATAGAGGATTAGATTTGAATTGTCCTTTGCTTCGTTCATTTGTGCATTCGGGCGTTTATTTAGTGCAGGGAAATAACTGCATGGGATATTCCACATACTATAAATCGAATGTTTGAAATAGGAATTATCAAGTTAATCAGAAATTACTTCAATTGGATAAGCAGTCACTTTTCACAATATGTTCCGAGGTAGTATTGTGTCGTTACACGTTCTAGCCAGCGCACATGACAGGAGCAGGAGTCTTATTAATGAAAAATGACAAAAAATTACAGCGAACCAATTTTTCAAGGTGGACTTTAGGATGAAAATGGAGGCTAAATTTTATTGTCTGCTTCTTGGGCTGGAAGATTAAGTTTATGAATAAATCTTGCATATTTTTTAATTGCATAGTTCTAAAATCGGAAGGACTCGAGCGTCTCGTAGGTACATACATATTTTTGAACTCTTTTTCCAACCTCTCTTGCTTTATATTGACATGAATTAATTCATACGATAATATTTACATGAAAGTTTGTAGTCAAGATGATTCGAAAGCAACAAGCTTCAGTAATTAGTGGCACACACATCCAGGCGGATTTCGATAAGTAACTTATCTTTGTAAGGAATTTACCAGTTACCGGGAATTGTTGTGATCTACCTTGTACGGCTTTTTCCAATGTGAGAGATCGGGATTCTGCTTTTCAGCGTGCAGTCGTCCAAATTTGTGACAATGCTGTATTTTAAGGGTTCCTTATCCAAAGAGTCTAAAGGAATCATTTTACTTAACCTCCGCTGTCAGTCCGTCCAGCTGTATATCCTAAATCGTTATGGGGAGACACTTGCAAACAACTTTTTAAAGTTTGCAATCATTTCGTCCTTCCAACGCATTTTGAAAGCTCAAATACCAATAAGAATAATGCAAAAAAAAACATTTTGCAAAAAATAATTCGTTGGGAACTTGTGGAACGCATGTCAAAACTTGTGTGTGTTTTCCTTTCGTCCTGACATTTTTCTCAATCCAAAAAACATTTTCTACAAATAACTTATTGAAAAACGTATTTCATGTGAGTTTGATGTGTTTTTGAGTTATGATTGTCACAGCAGTTCAATAAATCACTTAAAACAGAGGGTTGAAAATAAAGAAAAATTACGTTTTTTAGGCACACAAGTTAAGATATATATTTTCTTATATTTCAATATTTTCCAATATCTACCGTCTTTAGAGCAATTCCTTGAATTCGTTGACAACTATAACTCAAACACTCTCCAGAATCACGTAGTACACTTGTCTTGAATTATTTATTTTCAAGAAAATTCCTATTATCTTTAGTTGCGAAAGTAAAACACGCATGTGACACGCGTTAGGGTGGGAAATTGGAGTTCGCACTAAGACCACTACATTTTGACGATCATCAACGAATTCCGAACGAATTTTCGCGCCTTTTTTTAATGATTGATTCAACACATCAATATAAATTTCTTCAGAAGGGCATGCGCATTCTTTGTGTTTTTGAAAATGTTTACGCAAATTTATTTTGCAATCCACTGAAATGCATGCATATGCGTTCCTCATTTATGAACAAAGTTTACAAGTGCTACAAGTTTGCATTTGAATTTAAAAAGTATTATAAAATAAGCTTATTTGCGTTGGCCTTCGTTCTTATAAATGAACAATTAGAATATGGTGAGAAAAATAAACAAAAACGAAAAAGAAACCACTCTTGTTGAGTGAAAGCATAACTGCAAAAGCGAAATCGATTTTCGCGTGAAAATTTGCCAAAAGAACAAAAGCTTACAAATGCAGATTATCATCCAAACTTGTTAAGGATGGATTGTGACATCTAAAATATAAGATATTAAATCTTCTTATACCGATAATTTAAAAACAAATACGCATATTAGGGGTGCGATTACTCCAATGGAACGTCTTTATTTGACATTCGCATACAGGGTAAAAATTCTTGTCTGTTGTGTCTCCGCAGTCTTTCAGAAAAATCGTGATGGAAATATCGGGAGGAGTCATTAAAGTCTTGAAAAATAAAATAGAGGTAAGAAAACTTTTGTTTCAAGTAATTAATTTATTTAAATTCAGATAACAATGACAATAAAAACAAAAAAAAAACATATTTTCGAATTCCATTTTACACGGAAAATAATAATCTCACCACTCACCATCCGTAGTGGCAAGTACGCATACTCTTTCATTTGATATTTGCAATTTTTTGGCCGGTGGTTGGTATCGTTGCGATTGGAAGTTGAAGATTTAATGGTATACATGTTTTCTTGGGGGACAGGACAGTTTCAGTTCGTATTAGAGTGCTCGTAAAAAAATATTCATTATTTCGTGAAGTACGAATAATGGAAGATTTTCAAACTTGTCTGGGTAAAAAAATCCCGCAATAGCTCTCTTTGCTTATTTGTGCTGAGATTCTTTTAGATCTCTTAATTCGGATACCCAGTCCTGGCCGTATATCTCAGTATCGTCCTTATTGCCTTCAATAGCTACTGCCGCTCTTTCATCCAAATTGAAAATCCGATCAGCAGTAAAGTTAACCTTACCGAGTGCTGTCTGATAATTTGAATCATATTCTTCAAGATTCTTCTTGTTTAAACCAGTCGCCCTATTGAAAATTTTGAGTGTCGCTTCCTAAAGTCATGTTTCCATTCAATTCCAGCCATTTTGTTTTCACACCAAGATTCGGGACATTTCTTAAGCAATGTGGAGTGTTCAAATGCTATTACTCGAGCTTGAATTTTGGTCAATCCGTTATTCGTCTTGGAGCTTCGGATCAAATATTCTTCAAACATTTTTTCTTCAATAGTTGTAAAAACTTGCTGTGTTGAGTATTTGCTTGAAAATTTTCAACTTTGGAGTTCCTTATTAGTTTTTAAGTTTTTTATTCGGTAAAACCATGTCGTTGGCAATATTACGAAGGCAGAAGCAGTACCTCTTAACGTCATTATTTTCTCTAAAACTTCTGGTATGGCACTTTCAATGTTATCTTCATTGACTACAGACTACATTTTTTTTCTCTTGTAAATGCGCACCATTATTCACTTAAAAACAAAAGAAAATGATGAGCATGAATGGAACATAAAAGTTTTTTTTTTTTTTTTTAAATGTCTGAAATATATAAAATAAAATAATCAGGACAGTTTTGAACATGTTCAAACGTGCAAAAACACATTTGTTTAAATCTGCCCCAACTGTTCCAGCGGCATAAATGTAAAACTTTTACAGATTCATTCAAAAACTTACCGTGATCTTATTCCAAATTTATTCGCTCTTAACAAAAATTTTCATCCGTTTTAAAAACACGCAAGAACATTTTTGTACTATCGTCCTTATTGCCTTCAATAGCTACTACCGCTCTCTCCAATTGCATTCGCCTCTTCTTACAGGGTTTCCTTCCTTATTTCGTCGTTGTGAAATATCACTAAAGTAGTCAGCCTGCTACTAAATATATTATTACAAAATTTACTATATAATTACATATTGAAATAAATTCAATTTATTTTTATAATTTGCTCACTCTCAAGAGACTGTGAATACTCTTATAATGCAAGAAGCACAGAACGAGTGGAAGAATAAGGAGAAGAACCAAAACATTTTTTTTTGTTTTTTTGCTTAGATGTAGGTATATGTTTTCAATTCAATTCCGTACGTGGAGCCCGAAAGGGGACGGATGATTTGATATCGACTTATTGAATGTTTGGAATATTTAGCTCAACACCCTGCTGTCAGTGTTATGCCTTCACAGCAGTGCTGCCTACACATAAATCTTCACAAACCACAACACGAACTTAGAGCTCTAGCCGATACAACAACCACTGCAATAACGCCACCCACCAGTCAAACTACTATCGCTGATCGACCAATGCAGTGGTAGCGCAATTCATTTTATCTCAATGGCCAATGACGACTGGACTACGAGTTGAACCTAGGACCCATCAATCAAAGGCCAATTATTAGTTGTTTAAAGGAAACTGATACATAATTTTACTGCCTTATATTTCGGCTTCCAAAAAATGACGACGAGTTGAAGTCTCTAGCAAAAGATGGAAGTTTCCTAATTGTATATAAGGATATTAAAAACCATAAACTATAAATTTATAATGGTAGATTTTGGTACCAAATTCAAAGTTCTATGAAATATTGAAAAAAAAACTCTAGATTGTGATGAAGTTCTGCCCTTTGTATTTCTTGATTTCTTGGAGATGACGCTTTTCCGCCAAAGGAAAATCTAAACAAGTCATACTCTGGAACATGAACAACTCTCAAAGAAGAAACATTTTTCTATAGGCTGCCTAGAACTCGACGAATTGTGGAAAACGCATTTTGAATTTTTTTCGAGCTTTTTCGACAACATTAAACTTATATCCTTAAAAAGAAGTTGTCATTATTGTTTTGGTCTGTTGTTAAGTTGATAATTTTTTAAAGTCAAGATTTAAACTCCAATTTTACTACCAAAAGGGCGGAAAATTGTAACATTTCTGATTTCGAGCCAAAAGAAATAATTGAACTTTTAAAATTACAACCACTTGTAGGAAAAAATCACACAATTGTGGCATTAGAAGACATTTTTTTAATTCACGCATTTATGATAGTTCCCACGCGGGGAATTAACATTTTTTCACAAGAACAGCAAGATTTGCTGCTTCGTCCACTTCTCTTAATTTCATTTTGAGTTTTTCGTATTCATCACTTTTAAGCTGCCTATTTTTGTGTAGCGCACTTTTCACAAAATTCTGGTAAACTTTCGTAAGATTTATATGTAGAAGTACAGATGTAGAGAATCAAGAGTGGACCCTATTTTATCGTTCCTTCAGGTAGGACTTAATACACGTTAAAAATTTGGTTGGTCGAGTTTAAGTAGGTCAACTGTATGCGAAAGATGCATACAGTCATGGATACGAATTGTGTTAGATTAGTGCTTATTGATCTGCCCTTATATCAAGTTGATTAGGTTAGAAAATAAACTTGCGTAAAGTTTTTAAAAATCTTTGGTTCGCAAAGAGGTTTTCCTTTGCGCCTGTAGTTACAATTTTCGTTCTTATGACATTCTTTGCGAAGTGGAATTGTATACGACTTCTTTTAGATCAAGGAAAACAATCCTCCAGATTGTGAAAGCTGGAAATGCGCCATAAAGGGTTCATATAGATTATTCAAATGTTTTTTTAATACAATGGAAGGCAGATCATCAAGACGTGAAGAGTAGTCGTTGCTAGGCTTATTCGTCTTCTCCTTAACTTGTGTAGTTAATGTATCAACTGAACATGGAGAGGTTTCTGTGTAAGTACTCAGATATAATAAGAAATCACGATCAGGTTCTATGTTAAAACATGATTGGGGAAGGTCTTGGTAAATTGCAGAAATAAATTTGCGATCGTTCAGGATGTTCGAGATCAAAAAATAAATTTATTTGTCTTTGATACATGTAAAAATAAAATTAAATAAATACTACATGGATTAACAGAATACAGTGAATTGTATGTAAGTATGGAAGGTAATTAGAAAAGTCCGATGGAGTCACGATAAGTCGAAAGTACCCTTTTAAAAGCTATCTTTCATAATTAATATATTTATGATTACAATGAACCGAAATGAAGTGAAAGTTTATTGCAACCATCCTTCTTTTTTAACTTAATAAAGTTTTCAATCATCTTTGAAAAGAAAATCCAAAGAAAAAATTGAGTGAATGTTAAATGTTATCCAAGAAGGATACATGGGTAATTTCAGGACAGGACAAAGAGAGCCTGTCGTTTTGAACGATATGTATGTACACGCATGGTAACACGTACTTAAACGAAGTCGATTGAAAGAGTAAAAATTCGATTATTATTAAAGTTAAAGTAATGTACATTGGAGTCTTCTGTGTTTCAGTTAAACTTATCAATTTTCCCTTTAATGGTCTCCCTTTTCGTTTCCATACTATTACAACCGTCCTGCTATAACACACTGTTGTGCTGATTGTTTTAATTTTCACACCATTTAACATAAAATTATTATTACATTGGTTATGGTGTTGATACTGAGTACAAAACGAGTATCACGATTCGGACTATAAACGAAGTTGGCCTCTGCTTTTACCAGCCTGTAAGCAGATATTACAGACATGGGGTGGGAAAAACACAAACGAGACAATGAACGCAATAATGAGATAATAAAAGGACGAACCGAGTGGTTACATTCGCACATCAGACCCTGATATTTCTGCACCAGCAAGAAGGTAGCCAAACAATAACACAGAAAAGCAAAATGCGAAGTTGTCATCAAGAATACATACATACACTAAGGGTGTCGGTATCGTCGGTCGCTCCATCCTCATGGCAACCCCCATAGTAAAGTTCTTCATTTATTTAGTCTGTTATCAAACACCAGATAGCTTAAGTGTGATGAGTGAACGAACGACATTGTAAGCGGAACTTTTATGACTACTCTAACATCACCCGGATATTGTTCGCTCAATGTAAAAACAATGGCAGCCATGAGGAATGAAAAAAGAAAATCACCCCACAACTCAACACAGACACAGTCCCAAGCCAGATATCGAAACATAAATGGTTTTCAAAATCAAATTAAGGTATCTATTTCGTGTTGAATATTTGTTAAGTTAAAAGCTCTTCTGGGATTCAGTATTAGTATGTGAATACAATTTATCTACCTCTTGTTTGTCCTGCAAAAATCAATTGGTTAACTATTCGAAGTGCATGGATACACCTATTTTCACGATTATGTTTGTGTGTAGGTTGCCTATTCCTGGTCAACTCTACTCGTGGGTCTAACGAAACTTATTGCAATTTAGCGATTTGCACTTTTCATCCAAATTGAATTCCAATGGAGACTCGCAATCCCCTCTAAAACGGATTTCTACTTCGCATTTTTTTGTTCGTGTCTTGGTTTTTTTTCAGCTTTGCTTGTTTCCGGAATCGTAGGCGAGGACACCGTGATGTTTTTCTGGATCCGAGGAGCACTTGCGTTCGTTTGTCGTTTTTTTTTCTCCTTTCGAACACACAAAGCCATCGGAATGTTCGACAATTAAGTTGGAAATCCTTTGATCATAGTTCGCTGCTTGCATGTAGTAGCACTGTTATAAATGGCCTTGTGTGTGATTACTTGGCAACAAGGATCAGTGCGGTGTGTTGCACGATGAGGTAGTATTACTTCAAAATTCTCTTTCACTAGCGAAAAATATTTTCGCGAGAGTACGTACGGTCAACGAATGTTGTTTAACTTTCGATTAAAGTGGAATGCACAGTTCTTTTAGGAGTTCATACAGAAAGTGTTCAAACAAACCATCTAATGCTGGCTCAATTGTATTTAAAATGAAACAAATAAAATAATTAATATTTGTTTCATACGAAAATGCAAGACCTAGTAGACAATGTTTTGTCATTTAATTTGCTTTATTGGTCCAGTAAAAATATTCCACAAATAAATGTGTTTATAGAAGGTGATTTGCATAAGATGCGATAAGAGGCTGGAGCGAGAAGGTTCGGGCAAAACAAGAAAAACATTTAACTGGAAGGACAGACAAATAGATGTCTGTGCTGGAAGGGTGGGTTTATCTTCCCCCTGTTAGGCGTGAGATGCAATTGGATAAAAATGTGGGTAAGAAATTTAAAAATCAGTTTTTAGTTTTTGTTTTACAATTGAAATCAGTCTTTCAGAGAATCGCCCCTGCGCTTGAAAGGGGATAGGTCTCCAAGCATTGAATAAGTTGATGTGAAAACCATTCCATAATTTTTTGGGTATATGGCAAGGAGGATTATCGTCCTTCGGTGAGAGGGCCCCTTCAAGATCAATATATACATATACATTCTTAGCTCTTCTGTGCCTTCTGCCACCACGCAACCACGAGTTAGTAATGAATAAATACTACTGTGTCCAAAAAATAAGGTGACATATGAATTTAAACTGCGCGCGTCGAAGGATTTGGAATTTTTTCTTTCTTTTTAGGTTGATAGTACTGTCAGTGACATCTATGTGAAATTTCATGTCAAAATATATTCATAGTGTTTGAGATACGCGTCGTTTTGTGAGCTGCTAAAAGTGAGTTTTTCGTTTTTTGCGATGTCGAAATTTATTGAGCAAAGAATTTGCATTAAATTTTGTTTGCGGAATCAATTTTCTGCCGCGGATACGTTGAGGATGGTGCAGAAAGCCTTTGATGATGAGGCTATGTCTAAAAAAAATGTTTACAAGTGGTATAGTGATTTCCAAGCCGGCCGTGAACGTGTCGAAGACGAAGAGCGTTCTGGGCGACCATCAACCTCAACCGATGAAGCTCACGTCCAACAAATCAAAGATTTGGTGTTGAAAAACCATCGATTAACGATTAGAGACCTTGCTGATGAAGTTGGCTTTTCGAAAGGCTCAGTCAATACCATTTTGAAGGATGCTTTGGGCCTCAAGCGCGTCAAATCTCGACTGGTACCGAAAACATTGAATTTTTTGGAAAAAAGGCGTCGCGTTGAAGTGTGTGAAACAATGCTTTCCGACTACCAGGATGTCATGAAACGCATTATAACTAGCGATGAAACTTGGATCTATGCTTACGACCCCGAAACAACCGATCAATCGAGCGAATATCGTGCCAAAGGAGAGCCGAGACCAAAAAAAACGCGCCAAAGTCGCTCAAAAATCAAGGTCATGTTGACTGTTTTCTTCGATTATCGTGGTGTTGTGCTTTATAAATTCCTTCCAACCGGCCAAACAGTCAACAAGGAATATTATTTGAACGTTATGCGTCGTTTGCGTAACGCTATCCGCCTAAAAAGGCCGGAATTTTGGAAAGACAATTCTTGGTTTTTACACCATGATAATGCACCATCCCATACCGCACTCGTAATTCGTGATCATTTCGCCAAAAACTCAACCCGTATCGTTCCGCAAACACCGTATTCACCTGATCTGGCGCCGTGCGACTTCTGGCTGTTCAACAAGCTTAAAAGACCGCTCCGGGGACACCCTTTTGATACGATAGAGGAGATTCAAGCCGCAGCGAAGACGGAACTGAAGGCCATTCCGGAAAGTGACTACAACCAGTGTTTCAAAGATTGGAAGATCCGTTGGCATAAGTGCATTGCATCGGGAGGGGATTACTTTGAAGGGGATGAAATTGATTTGGAAGAATAAATAAAGAATTTTCAAAATAAATACAATGTCACCTTATTTTTTGGACACAGTACTAAATAGTTTTATGAAAAAGTGATTTGAAAAAAACAAATAAATAAATTAAGTAGAAAATAAATAATTAAATCAATAGATTTATAAATAAATAAATGAATAATTATATAAATAATTCAATTAATAAATAGTTAAATAAATAATTAATTATAAGAAAGGTCATGTAACACAGATAAAGAGGTTTTTAAATAAATAATATAATATAATATAAAATAAATATCAATTCTAGTTAAAATCTGATACTACTATATTAGATTGGAGACAAGTAAGTTATTTGAAATGCTACATCTTGTGTTGTAGCGGTCAGACAATTTATTTATTCTTGTATGTACTTTTTCAATATTGAATATAGAATGCAATTCGTCTGGTGAAAAGTCAAACATCATTTTAAGAACCTTATTTTGAATTCATTTGAGTCTTAAAATATTGCTTTTAGCGCATTTTCCCCAAACCATAAAACATGATGGCTTGGAAGATTGCTTTGAAAAATAAAATTTTGTTTCCATTACTCAATTAAGGCTTCAGATTTATAAAAGCTTGAAGTATATTAATGCTTAAATTGATTTTATTTATTATTTTGTGCACGTGAAGACCATAAATACAATGTTTGTCAAGATGTACACCTGAATATTTACCACATGACCTCCACTCTACCTGTATTCCCCTGACGGTAAGTTTGTTGCTTGGTAAGAAACAAACTTTTCTTTTTCGTGTGAAAAAAGCAGCTTGACTCCTTGAAGCATTTATTTTGATCTTTCAATCGTTGAAATACGAAGTAACTGTATTCAAGGCAGATTGCAGATTGGTTTCAATGTTGAAAGCAACAGCATCTGATGAGAAGGAACATATGTGAGCTACGAACTTTGCAAACTCACAGTTGCTAAGGCGAGGAAAGTCATAGGTGTATACTGTGTATAATATTGGAGAAATCACGGTGCCTTAAGGTGCACCAGCATCTACAGGAAAGGTGTTGGAATACCAGATGGTTTTTGTCTGGCCTAACTAAGCGTAACATTTTGGTGTTCCTGTCTTTCGACGAGTTTTGAAAGGCTCCCTTACAAGAATCCGATCATCACGAGCGGAAGACTTCCTCTTTCTGCTCGTGCGAGGCTTTGACATGTCCTCTCCAGATATATTGAATGGCTTCTCGCAAATACTTTCAACTTTTGAAGTTTGTTGATGGGACATGCCTTGAGAGACCTAAAAAGACAATTTGGTCTCATTCAGCTTCAGTTATTTCGTGTCTTTTTGGGTTAGCCATCTTTATTAACTTATTACTTTTATTGTTTTAACACAGAGAACTTTGAATGATTAAAAACTTCGTTTCTACTTTCGCCCTGGAATCGAGGTTCAAAACCGAGCCATAAATCGGAGTCAATCGACTCACTAATGAAGCATGTCCTGCCTTTCCCAAGTTTATCGTTTTTTTTTCTTCATCAACGTTATCTCAGGGGATAAGCCAGCTGCATTCTATTCTTATTATTACTTTCACGTTACACCCGCCGAATGCTCATCAGAAAACCCAATTTCGGTTGCACAGTCAAGTTTAGGGATGCCTTTTTGGCATCAATAATTGCCTATATGCGTTTTGTTATAGTTCTATTAGTTGTTGAAATAACCATTGAACCCTTGTCGAAAACATGCTGGCATAGTTGTTTTTACATACTGCGTCGATAAAGTTTTCACGAAGGATAAGCACTACTTTAATGAATGTAATGGAATTGCTTAGAAATGCTATCTGAGATTTTGCCATACAACCGTGCCTTAACTGACATAGTGCTTTATCCTTGTTGATAACATTTACATTTATGAGAAAACCATAAATAATAAATTCATGCTTATAATACGGAATCTTTTTGATAAGTCCCCTCGGTGAAACAGCTCGAAAAGTGCATGTTCCGACAACAGAATTGTTCAATTAGTATTGAAATATTTTATTTTAGAAGAAAGAAGGAATGAGAACACCTGAAATCGCAGCATCCCACCCTACATATTGTTTCTGTATTCTGAAGTGAAAGTTTCAACATTTGGATATACGAATATGGCCTACGTCATACATGATTTGATGTTTAGTTGACGTCAAAATAACAGTAGATATTTAAAAGGACTTTTGTTTAAATTTTTGCGTACTGTAAGGCCGAACTTGTTTGACCGATTTAAAAAGAAATATGTGCTTACTTAATAAATCAAAATAAAATAACCTGACAACCAAATAAACATTTTTTAAGTGTTAGTTTACAGCCTTTATTGTTTCTACTTATTAAATTGGTCTTGCAGTGGGTTCACAACAGTGGCAAACCATTTGCTATATGAATCTGTAATTGGCAATTCTTTTGCTTTTGCGAAAGTACTGACCACTGGTCAAACCAGTTGTCCAACAGGTGTCTCATTTTTACATAATATTGGATTTTAAAATGGTTCCTACTTCAGACCTCACATTGAAAATTTCAATTACTCATAACTAAGTTACATTTGATTGTTATTTGAATTTATTGTTGGTGATTCGAATCTTTTTCTTCGTTGTTATTTTGATAGTTGTCAACGAATTTTTGAAAACAAGCTTATTTTCGTCATTCAACAATATTTCGGAAAATACTGTTGTTAAACAAAAATTGAATAAAAGAAATTTTGACCTCGGATTGTTTTATTTTATCAACAAAGACTATTTTAACGAAGTTCCTTGAAAGCAAACGCCTTCTTGTACGACAAACATCAGGTGTGTTGTAAATTAATGTTTCTGTCATAGAATCAGGTGGCTTTTGATTACAGCTAACTCATTTTGTTTCAAAACTCTAGGAACATTTCACAACCTCTTCCACTTCTATGCAAAAGTTTTTTTTGGACTTTCCTTACAGAATATTCATTTACGTAGAAGTGAACCGTAATCTGCAGTTTTTGAAAAGTTTGTTTTGTTTGCAAGTTAATTTGTGATTTATATATTTTTTTTTAAATGAATGCCGTTTGAAGTTTTAAGAGCCTTACCAGCCAAAGCGGGGATTGTGGGATCCATTCCACAGTGCACGCAAAAACCGATAGCCATTGCCAACATTGGACTGCAGATTTTCATTAAACGTGCTGGAAAAAAGAAATAATTATTGATGTCAAGCTACCGTATGCATGTTGCACGATCGGGGAGCTCGCCAAAAACCGTTGCAAAGGTGCAGTTCTTTCGTGAACCTTATAGTTTTTTTCACAATCATTTGACAAGTTGTTTGACAAACGAATTGCCTTTTGTATGGAGCACACATAAGGCTCGATCTTGGCCTTTGTCTTGCTGCTGGCCTTACGCTTTATCTTAATCTTGATACTTCATATTGTTTTTGGGATATATTGTGTTTTTCATTTTTCAACTTGCTATGATTCAATGGGTTCCAGAATTTTGATAGTATTTCCTTGAATTTTGTGAATTTTATTTGCCACAATCTGATACATAAGCGAATGCATTGGCTTCCTTGAATTAATTCGGTCAGAACTATACCTTCCTTGTCGAGCAAGTGATTTAATCTATTTACTTTACTAAACGGGATCCCGTTAAGGTGTGTTGGTGTCAATAGAACATCTCTCCGCAGGTTTCCACTCCTTACTAGTCACTGAGCTAACTTTCTTTGAAAATTGTCTCAAAATACTTTGTGGCATCCCACAATAGGAAGAATAGGTACCTCCTTTATCCGCCTTGACGTGATTACGTTTCAGATTTGTATTATATCATGAAACTGAGTTCATGGTCGGAACAGATGAGCTACATCTTATTACTACTAGTTCTCAGTCCCCATTTAAGATGTGCTCCTACGCTCATTCTGCGGCTATATCCGAGGCTGGTAATGTAGAGTATGTGGTGAAATGCCATCGTCAGATCGTCGTTGGTTGGTTGGTGCGCCTTGAGGATATGAAAGAGATTTGGCGACACTATAACCCTTTGTTGAACTCCATCTAGCAAACATCTAAGAGTCGTTAAGTCTTATAAAAAAGAATCTCTCTGTAAAAGAGTTATATAGTATATATATAAATCACAACCTTAACACTGTTGAAATTTTTTTCAATGTCCAGCAACTAAAATTACCTTCCCGCTTTGAATTTGAGTGACCTCAATGCTTTTCTTTCATGCATAAAAGTAGATAGTATAATGCATAACAGCAATAGTTAGATGTGGCAGAATATTTATTTTTAAAAATTCAGAGTTATAGGAAAGCTTCAAAAAATGTTCAAACTTCAAGCTTCAAAATAAACTTTGTTTTCATGCATACATTCGGGTCTAACTTGCATTCGTCCAATTTAATGGATATCCTTCCGTTAGCAGGTCACAGAGTTCTATCTCCTAAGCCTATAGGGAGACACATCAAATCACAGGAAGTGAACTACGATTGCCGCTACAACAACAAAGAATAAAAATTATATAAAGTGGGGGTAACCCCACAAAGAAAATGCTTCATGTAATCGCAACTCATTTTAGAGACTCACGGAGACAATTAGTTTCATGGAGCAACTTAACAATTTTTTAAAGTATGCAATCATTTTATCGATCAGAATAAATGCTAAAGCTAGAATGTGGAATGAATGCGAAATGTTTCTACCCAACCAAACAAGGTGTCACATCCATGTATACGTGGTTTGCTTTCGTGGCGGCATTTTTCTCAATCCGAAAAAAATTAATTGCAATGTCATATTTTAAAAATAAATGATTGAAAAAGTATTTCACGTGTTTTTGATTTGTGTTTGAGTTCTGATTGTTCCAGTATTTCAATAAATCACTTAAAACAACGATAACAAAACACATCGTAGACGGTTGTGACACGCATCATGGTGTAAAATTGAAATAGGAGCGGCGGAGCTCCTGTCGATTGAATGGTCAGTTTTCATTAGATACAGGTTGCCTTTATAATGGAGCTGAGATTTATACAAATGGAAGGCATTTTCTGTAAGCTTGAAAACTGAACTCGATTTATTCCTTTTGCTTATTTGAGCAGTTTTCTGAAATTCTGGATTTTTTTTTTCAAAATATGCGGAACTGTAAATTATTCATTAGGAATCTTTTTTTTCTCTTTAAATTGTAACTTCTTGAGTTTGAAATAGCCTACTGTATATCTGTTATCCTGCTGTAATGCTTCAAAGAAGGAAGCATAATTTGGCGTAATAAACAAACATATCCAAAGTGTGTGATTTCTTGATATGATGAAGAATATTACCGAATAAAATGTTTTGTTGGTTTTTGTTTTGTTCAGTGAAGCCCAATACTCAGTCTTATTTGAGGAGTTTAACTCTTTCTTGGAGGACATTTTACAAAGACCTTCCCAAACGTGATGTGCTTAACGGCGATGGAGTAAGTGTCTGTTTTACGACATTGGAGCTCGCACCGTATGTAGGTGCTATTTCATTTGTTTCAATTTGGGTTATAAAAACATGATTCATTCCCTAGACAAATGCATTGAAAACAAATAAATAAGGTCCATATCTTTTTCGCTGCCCACAGATTGTATGTATTTATTTATGCATTGTTGCATCATTTACAATACGCTTTTACGGTTTCCTTATTTAACGTAAAAAGATTGTTCAACATTTGTGTTATTATTTACTCACGAATTTCGAGTGATCAGGACAACAATTTGAAAAAAAATACTTTTTGATTAATTTACATCCCTACTAAAAAAAGTTAGATTTTTAGTTCTATTGCAGAAATAAAATAATATAATATAAAATGCTGTGTTTTTTTTAACTGTGATAGCTGGTTGGACTTTTTTGTCATTAATTATTTAATAACTGACTTGAGGTAGCGCTACAGTCCGCATGGCATTGGAATTTTATCCTTTTGACAAAATCGATGTTAATTTTATCCTTTTGCCATAGTCGATGTCATTGTACAACTCGTTCTCGTTGAATATTCCTCATCAAGCTATGTTTTTATGTGTCAGTATTGTAGACGTCATTCAGAATCATGAGAAATGAAAAAGATTCGTAAGATTCACGTTTCTGAAACAATTTTCCAAGCACTACAGCGGGGACATGGAAACAAAATAGTGAAAGGAGCACATCGAAATATGAAATGGCCTCAATTTAATACTGTTTTAGTCTTTATAGTTAGTAACTAACTAAATTTAGTCAATTTGCTAAATAAACATAATGTTGAAACTTGTGGCATTAAAATCAAATAAAAAATATGTGTATGAATTTGTGAGGAGTGTACTTAGTTTTAAATATTATTGTATTTGATTAGGTAGTATTAGAAAACTAAATTGATTTTAATTAAGGAAGTGTGAGTATCTTCTCCGTAGCATATAAGCCACCCTACCAAATAATAATCAAAAGCTTTTCAGGGACTCATTTTGAACATACGCTTTCAAGGACATTCCAAAAACTGCCTCTTCTATCGACAACGGGCATTATAAATTTGTCCGAACGCCGTTTGGGCTGAAAAGTGCTCCATCTGGTTTTCAGAGAGTAACCGCGAACTTCAATGCAAATAGTGTCTTGTACGCATGGATGACATAATAATCTATTCCACTTCACTACAAGAGCACGTCCAAAGCAGTATTTGAGAGGATAAAGGTTGCTCATATGAAAAGTCCTACTACAGAAACCTGTCTTACTTAAACAGCAAGTCTCATTTTTGGGTCATTTAATGACAAAAGATGGTGTTAACCTAATCCAAAAAAGAAAAGAGTAGTCAAGAACTTTTCAATACAACAAACCAAAGAGCAAATAAATTGGTTTCTTGGACTACTCAGATACTACCGAAAATTCGTCCAGGACTTTGCAAATCTAACCAAACCAATGACTGAAAGTCTATGGAATAAAACTACCATTACTCTTAATGCGGGGTTAAAAAAGTGCTCTGAGACCTGAAAACTTGTATGCCCGTACAGATTCGATTATTAAACACCTATCTGAACATCCAAGATTATCATTATGGTAAGCAAAATCATATATATGTTATACAGAAACATTTAAAATGAAAAGTGTTTGTGAAAGAATTGTTTATTGACTTAACAATTCAGTTTGAAAAATGGCGGTACTTGAAATAATATCAAACTACCGATTAGAGCCAAGAAAATTATATCGATGAAGTTCTTAGTTAAAATTCTGGTTTATTAAATAAGTATGGCGGTGATTGGGTTCTTTTGGAGGAATATTTAATTTCGATAAGGTAAGGTATTGCTGCAATGTGCACCCGGGCAAATTTAGATCCTAACCTGAAAATCCGTCAAACGTACGTAGCTCGTAAATGCCTCAAATCAAGCCTGCGGCGAGGAATAAAGCTTTCGGTTTTCAAAATTAACGAATTCATCTATCTTAAGGGTAAGAATCGATAGGCATCGTATCAGATTATTCCCATTGTTCACGGCCTATTTACAGTAAGCAAAAATTGCAATAGAGCAAATGTATATTCAAAGATACGCCGATTTCTAGACAGCATGAGTATCAAATAAATGAACACATGTTATTAAATAGGAAAGAAATAATAAACAAGTAATAGAGTACATAAAGAAGTAATAAAATAAAGAAATAAGTATGTGGATCAATAAACAATAATAAATTGAAATATATGTGTATAAAAATGAATAAAGAAGAAAATAAATAATTAAATGTACAATAAATAAGAAAAATAAATAAATAAATAAATTATTAAATAGATTCAAACAGCCTTACAGAAATCGTAGCAATAATTAAGTAATGTTATAAGTAGCAAGAAATGTGTAATGTTTCATCAAAAATGGATCAAGAAACTAAGACATTTATCAGAGGATTATCTCAATACAGTCGGAGATCAATATAACCTTCGCTTGTGGATATAACATAGATCATGAGTAGAATGATATTTTGCCGAGTTGAGCATCATATTCAAGAGTTTATTACGGCTTGATTTGTAGTCTTAAGTACGACAACTTGCATAACTTCCACATGCTTGGTATCCGTACATAAGAATCGTTTAGAATATGATTTTTCGTAATATCATTTATGAGAGGGTAGAGCTTTTAGTGGCAATTTTACTCTTTTAAATAACTTTGGCCACATGGTGTTTAAAAGTAAGTCCCTTGTCGAGATGGATTATAAGATTTTTCACGCTGTTTTCCCAGTGTATGTCAACTCCGTTCAAATTTAAGGTACTGCTTGTTATAAAACAATGCTTTCTATTTCAGCTTTTAAATATTCACATGCTAAAAAATTATTTAACATTATGATTATAAAATATCATTAAACCTCATCCTGGTGATTCACATTATAGAATCATTCATTTTACATCAGTGTCCAATTTCAAATCTAAATTTTATTCTTTTTTAGCTCATGTGCCACCGAATCGTAATTAAAGAACGAATGCATTGAACTCTCCTTTATGCAATCGTCATAAAAGTAAGTGCATAAGGGCCCCCATTGATTCATACTGGTAATCGAACAAAGATAGACGAAAGAAAGATTCCATTGGGAAATTATGAACGAATTGCAATATCTTCGCATCGTTTAGTACTTGAATAGATATAAATATGTAGCAACAGACAATGCAGACGATATCCAACGAGAATTGATACTTGGCAACTATCGTTGCGAACGTACAACGACATGAGAATGAAATTATCATCGAGGCAGAACTATTGAAGACATTTAGCTCGAATAAGGTGGTAACAGCTGAACAAAAATTGCATACGATATTATATCTTTGTCTGTATGTATCGGAGAGTCAGGTATTACTGAGAAGGAATTGTGTGGATTCAAATGGGCCAATTGTGAGATAAGTTTAACAGATGAGACTGCTTTCCATGAATGTCCCTGTTCAATATTTTTCTAATCGAATGTGATATTTGAAGACCAATTGAAACGATTTTGATGGGGACCTCTGGGAAATTTTCAAGCTATTGAAAGAAATGTTGAGCACTGGATAAAAACTCCATAATTTTAGCCATGTGGAGGTGTGGTTTAGTTCGAAAATTCCGAATTTCAAGATATGTAAGTGCTGTGCGTATTACACTTTTCATACAAATGGTGAAGCCTGTACCTACTGCCAATTCCCAACGACTCAAGATATAACGACAATGACTCCAGAAAAGAAGCAAATTATTAAAAGGACAAAAGAAGATCTTAAAAGGAAAGTTAACTCAGTTAGCTTCAAAATCATAGAGACAGGCACATCATAGAGAGTGAAAGCACTGAGCAAAATAAAAAATCCAATTGAAGAAAATGTGAGTGAAGCCTACGAAATAAAAGTACCAAGTAAGATAAAACCCAGAATTGTAGTTACGAACATGAAATTTAAAAACAATGCAAACGAAATAATTAAATAACTGAAAATACAAAATACAGTGAATTAAACTAATAAAGAACTGCGATAATAAGAGAAACAATGAAACAATCTACAATGCAAGCCTAAAAACTGACGAAGAGTCATTATCAAAATTGTTGGAAAATGGTCGGCTAAACGTCGGATAGAAGCGATGTAAAATATTTGATGGAATAGATATCTTGAGATATTTAAAATGCAATGGTTTAAGCCACAAAGTAAAGGACTGGATGAAAATCATAACACGTTAAGCAGATCATGCCCCGCCTGTCAAAATAAAATGGAAGCTAGAAAAAAGGGCACAGGTTATTAGCAATCCAAGGTGCTAAATGCAAGAATGACAGGTGCATATGTTAATATGCACCGTCTGAAAAACAAACAGCAACGTGTTTGACATCGGAAGTGATAGATTAGATACCAAAGACGTAAAAGAAGCTTTACGTAATGTTGACGAGTCCAAAAAACAAGGGCCAGATGGAATACCTCCGTCATTATTTCATGTTATTTTTGAAGTATCAAAAAAAAGACAATTAATATTTTTACTATCCATTTTTTTACTTGTTATTTATTAACATAACAAGAACACAGAAAAAATTCAAAAAATAAAAATAAAGTTGAAAATTTAAAAAAATTAGCAGTTGATGAAGTGGGGGTCTCAAAAAATTGACGCGTAACCATACCCACGATTTAAACCCTCCAAGCAATCTGAAACCAAAAAAATAAAACATTATTAATCTAGAATAATGTCGCAATGTCTAGAACTGCGGAAAAGTTGAAAAGATTTTTTCCACAAAATGGCGACTGCCTGAAAAAAACAATTTTTGTACCACTTTTTTGACTGTTTCGAATTAAAAAAAAAAGTAATAGAAATTTGGGGATGGTGATAGTTCCAGACATAGACAAGTCGATAAAGAAAATTCTCAAAAAATTTCAGGTAAATTGGTCTAGTAGAACCTGAGAAATCGGAGAAGAACGCCTTTAAAGTTTCGCGTAAAATTTTTCGCAGTCTAAGTCATGAAATGATATAGTAGACTTAAATTTATTCAATCTGCCATTACTGCTTCATACAAAAAACTATTTTCCGCGTTAATCTCTTCATTTCGAGCAGTTCTGGCCTCTTTTGATGCGTTGGATGCTCGTATCTCGGAGCGGTCAATCCGGGCGTTGTCTCTTTTCGAAGCAAATGAATGAGCTTCCGGGCCAATTTTCATTCCCATAAGCTCCATCATTTTTAAAATAGGAATGAAGCCTTCATTAAAAATACAAACAGCAATAAATGTCACTATCTCAATCATCTTAGGTCCGGAATGGTAGTTTTTAGAAGATTTTTTATTTTTTATAATTTCTTATTTGATATCAAAATCAATTGTTATAACAATAACGGTAATCTGAAAAGGTTTCAAGGCTCACGAGAGACGTACATTTTTCCAAACTGCAAGTAAATAAATTTTACAAATTCCAGAATACACGTTTAGAAGCTGATAAGAACTGTTACCTGATAAACATTAAGTGTTTTGTTTAAACCTTCCTTTAAAAAAATATTTTAATCCAAGTTTTGAGATAAAGATAGAGGATGGATCTCTATATTATATAAGAAAATAAAAACAAAATAAAAAAAACAATTTTTTAAATCTTCAAGGAAACGTGCGTCCTATATAACAAAAACTATGTTGAAACATTGAAAGCTCACGTCTTCCTGAACTCAACAAGGCATATTTTCTTAGATTCTATTGAGCAGATGTAATAATTTTTTTTTTGCAATATAGAGAAAGCATTGAATTTCTAATTTTTCGCAATTTTTGGAGCTCTGTTATTCCCAATCTACATCGAATTCTACAAAGATTGTTTTGCATTATGATTTGTTCCACTTCAATGAATTATTCTTCTTAATTTGAGCCAAATCTGAGGTGGGTCGTTCAAAGCCTTCTATTAGCCTCGCCGATTTACCGTGGAATAACTTAAATATATGTTCTTTAGTAGCATAATCATTTTCAAGAAGTCTTTTCTTTCTAGACCAAACATTCATATAACAGTCAATTTTTTCTCGATTGATTCTTTCGACATGAAAATGCAGTGAAGTGTAGACTTGACAAGAAGTACACATTAAGCAATGTACTATACTTCTAATGACCAACCTTTTGTAGGCTCGAATCGTTTCAGTGAATTTATTATTTCTGATATTGGCATGGCTTTCTGATATTGGCATTTTGGACCCTATAGTAGGAGGTCGTCCTTAAATATCACTATTTCAAAATGGATTGTTGGGAGTGAACTCTTAATTCGACCGGCCATTGCCACCCCTGCTATAATGCGGAGTCGTTTATTTGCTTTCGAATTTTCTTTTCATTGTCCAACGTTTCGAAACGCGTCTGAGCGATGCATTGGTATAGAGTCCAACCGCTTAAAACTAATAGCCTAAGTATTAGTATTTTAGTAAATATTAGTTAAAATCAAATGTTCTCCTCTTGGGCTTTACTTTACTCTAAATTATGCAAAATTCATGTGTGTGTGTGTGAAGGGGCGGTATTCGGAAAACCCGATTTGCATTATGTGCCGTTTTGCTATGCAAATTACATACTTTGCATAAATGTCTACAATTATACAGTAGAAGTGTTGCAATTGTATCTAATGGAGTGATTAAAATTCTCATTGAAGCACAGTAGCTTTCACTTCAGTTCTGTCTGTCTTTACTTATTCATTTCGATCGACTAGTATTTACTCCTTTAATGTGAACCAGGGTCATACTTTATTACCATAGTTACCATAAACCAAATTTTGTCATGAAGAGCAGCAAGGTTATATGGTATACATGGTATCTAAATTTTTTACTGGACATGCTACATTAAAGTGAAATGATCTGAAGGAATTCAATCTAAGTCCTACCTCATGATCAAGAAAACTTCATATAAGATCCTTATCATACTGCTTATGCTTTAGGGTGCAGGCGCATGAACCCAAAAAAGTTTATGAAATGATTGTAAAACATCCTTCGTGTGTGTTTTTGCCAATGCTATAACTGAACAGAGCTGCAGTATTCTCTCGGAAGCTGGATGGCATCAAAAACTGATAGAAAAGTTTATGGAATTCATTTGCCACTTCTTTAACTTGAAACTTCCTCTTCGCTTGAAAATCGGCGATTAGTGAAAGTTTATTACCGGAGAGTTTTCTATTTCCTCGCTATCATCCGGCTAACACTACAAGAGCTAGCAGAGAACAACTCTCACCTTAACGTGATGTATTGTGTAAATACCGGACTATCGACTCAGATGACAATAATACTATATGTAGAGAAGAAGACCACCAATAAACCTGAAGGGCGAGGCTTTTTTTCGGCCTCTAAACTTTAAATAACTATTAAACTTTTATCAGTCAGGTTTCTTTTTTAATATGTATAATAATTATAATAATATGTATAATAATTATAATAATAATTCATGTTTCAAACACAATTTTTTGCTTCTTCTGCTTGCTCTGTGCAAAATGGAATTTAAGGGTTATCACAATCCCATTAGAGCGACAAAATAAGTAGAACAAAAAAAAAGTTTGAATCTGCACTTGGGATCGAACCTAAGTCATTAAATTTCGGAGTAAACTTTGAAAAGAAATGCAAAATTAGTAGTAGTAGATTTGCAAAAAGAGAAAAATATCTTTACTTGTTAGGAAAATTTCTTTATTTAAGTCAAATAGTAACCATAAATATTGAATTTCGTAAAACATCCTAAATTTGTTTTATGAAATTTATTATAATAATTCAAGTGGTGGTTTAAAAATGTATTTGCGATTTTCTATAAGTGATCGTAAAAACATTAAATCTTCGACAGTCTTAACATTTAATCGATTTCTGAATTTGTTTTTCAACAGATTTATTTCAGAAAACTTTCGCTCGGCAGTTGTGGTTAAGCGCATAGAGTAAGAATGAATTCAGGCAGTAACTTAGTCATGTTTTATCCAAATTGCCTTCATTGTAGATAAGGAATAATCTCCTTTCATTATTTAACACTTCAATAGGGGAATTATTACAGGGAAATGCATCAACTATCAACATATGAATTTGGTGGTAACCTGAAAATCTCGGATCGACATTTCAATCTTTATTTCGTTCTTTACAAGGCGGTTCGACATCAGCTCATTTTTCAAAGAATTTCAAATTTGACAAACAAACTTGGCGATTGGGAGCCCCCTATAACATTTGCATGATGATAATGAAACATGAAAAAGATTAACTTAGAACGAATAAAAATTAAAGGGGACATTCAGGAATATTAAAGAAAGAAAAGAAAACGAAAATGAAAAAATTTCCCCTTTCAAAATTTCCAATCCAGGGTTGCCGGGTAGTTTGGATAAACAAAATTTTCTATGTGGAAAAAGTGGAGTAAATCCCGAAAAATCGGAGCTTCGGAGTAGATTTTTTTCCCTCAAAAGTAGAGTTAATCTTATCTCCACACTACATCAAAGAGACTGCACTGAGAAGGAAGCCATATAAGGCGGCAATAACATAGTGTGCGCAACAGGAAATCGACATCAAAATTTTCCGTTCCGTTTTGGGCTCAATCCACGGAATTGAGTTGAACCCAAATATATCTGAGTTTCCCAAGTCACTATAACATCTTTCATTCTTCACCTTATTTATCCGCTCGCTTTGTGCTACACACATTATAAGAGTATTCATATCCTCTTGAGAGCGAGCAAAATATAAAAAAATGTGCTATAGACTCCACGACTGAAGTAAAAATTCTTTAGCTCCATGTTTATATATGTATATATCTATGTTTATATATGTATACATGCATAACATACAAACAAACATATGTTTATATGTATAACAACCTGTGCAAAATATTGCAAAGTTTTTTGTCTAACTATTGTTTTCGAGTATATGTCAATTATTCTTGGTCAGATCTGTCATATTTTGTCTTCGGTTTACCACATGGATCCATCATTAGTCCCGTCCTGTATATTATATATACAGCCGATTTTTCGCACATCGCAGGATGCAAATCAGCTATTTGTGTTGATGACACTGCCATACTTTCTCCTCATGAGCTTGCTCTCACCATTGAGAATAATTCAAACAATATCATGAAAATACTTTTTGAATAATTTAATAAATGGAAAACCAAACTCAGCGAAGATAGATTGCAAAGGTATCTTTTTCACGAAAGAAAAAGTCTTGTTATGTTCCAACAATGCAGTGTCGGGTTAACAATACGGAGCTCAAATGGCAATCATTCGTGAAGTATTTAAAAAAAAATTAAAAAATCAATATTGCAATAGAATTGTTGTATCCTTTGATCAACAGAAAATCCCGATTGTCAATGGATAACAAAATATTGATTCATAAAGTAGTTTTCCAAGCGATACTTCTCTACGGATGTTAAATCTTGGGTGATTGCGCTAAGTGTCACTTGAAAAAACTGCAAGTTGTACAAAGTAAACTATTAAAAATGATGCTCGATTTAGCTTGGCACTATTCTACAAAAATCAAGTGAAAGTTGAATTCCTCTCTGAAAGAATCCAGAAACTTCCCAAAAAGTTCATTGTGCGGTGTTCAATCGCAGATAACGATCTAATAAATCAACTATTTCCTTTGAATCATCATTTGTGATTGGTTTTTTCCTTTTTTTTCGTTTTGTTTCTTGCTCTGGCATTTCATATTTTTCTTTGAAATAAATATAAAATTATGTTTTAATTCATTTACTGTTATTATCTTTTTAGTCATCTATTTATTATTTTCCTTTTTATTTATTTTTGGTTTGCTTGTTAATTTATTTATTTATTTATTAAATCCATTTATTTTCTTATATAATCATATACCTTTTCATTAATTTATAGTTACAATCATATAAATTAATAATAATCATATAATTATTATTTGATTTATTTCTTAATTTATTTATTTATTCTATTTATTTCCTTACCTATACAGTGATTTAAATATATAATAGGACTACCGGTTGAAAATATCATTATTATTAAGATATTTATTTGTTCATTTAATTGTTCTTTATTCTTTATTTTTTTCTGTTTTATTTTGTTATTTATTCATTGTTTTTACCTATATTTTTATGACTGTGATATTATTGTATATCTTAATATATTTATTAATGCAAATATGTGTTTCCTTTTGTCATATTACTTGTTTTTCTCTTTTTTAAGTACTTTTTCCTTCAAACTCTAGGAATGAGATCAAGTATCTCATTCAATATACTATATAATTAAGTAATATTAAAGTTGAAAGGTGTTAGAAATATTTTTTTACTTAATTGTAAAATGTGCGGCAATATACAATGTAGAAATTGTGTACAACATAAACAATCAATCAACCAATCAGAAAATGTGCGCGCTCTGCTTTCTCTTGCTCTTACACTGTGCTACAGAAAATAGGCTTGCGCTGTGTCTTAGATATGCGAAACGTAACTGACTATGAGAGAAAAAGAGGAAGAAAATGTGTACCACCACCTCTCTCTCTTCCCCTACAGTAATATACGAAACGTAACTTATGTCCCCTCTTAAATTCCCTTTGATTGGCCCGATCACACTTTTCATAACGCTCTCGTCACGCATTCACCAAAAACATCAAATTATTCCATGGAAGTCTGCATTTAAGTGAACTATGATATACGATACGCGATTATTTGCTTAGTTGCAGAAAAATCAAAAGCCTTTAAAATAATCTTTTCCTCGATTCTTGATAAAAAAAAAACAATTAAACCGCTCATTCACAACAACCCATAACAACGTCTCAAAGAAAGTCGATTTACCAAGAAGGGTTTGCAACCGCTTGTATATTAGACAGAACCCACCCATGAAACAAACCTTTCAATAATGCATATAATATTGAGTTTACTAAAAAAACTTTTCAATATATTCTTATTCAGGGTCCTTTTCAATCAAACTGTTCTTTTCTAAAATAAGACAACCATACACTCCTTAAAAATTCAAACCCAACCTTGGGCGTTGTCAGTGAACTAGGGGAGTTCCCCAACTCTTTTTTGGTTTTTGAGAGCAACATCCAACAAGGTGTCGTCCCTTAAATCTATTCTTCGTTTAATTAAAAATGGGAAAAGGATCCTCAGTCCTCGCAAGAAATTAAAATTGTTTGGCAACACACAAAAAAGGACTGTTTATGCATTGAGAACGTTTTTCATTTTCACAAGACATTCCAGGGTCATCCCACCGAACCACGAATTTAAAAATGTACCTTTCTTTGCGAATATGGGGTTGCAAAGTTGAAATGCTTACCTTTTGTTCGATCTATATGACTATGTAAATTAAATATTTTTTTCTTAAAGACGCGGCAAAAATTAAATTTTCGAGAGGAAGCTGTTTTTTGGAGATTAATTTTATATAACATAAAAGGGGGAAAAAAAGAAAGAAAAAACATAAAAAAAATCCTGGCCCTCAAAGGCTTTCGGGTTTAAATTCATGAGAAAAAATTAAGTACAATTAACAAAGGGCAATAAATTGCTTTCTTTGAATGTCGACATCGTTACAGCTGATTAAGGGGAGGCTGTGCTTTGTATTGTGTAAGACACTATATAATTAAGAAAATATATTTTAAATAAAAAAATGCGATACATCTATAGAGTAGGTGAACCAGTACCCGGCCAGCTCCTAGTATCCGGCCACTTTCTATTTACAGGCCTATTTAACGCTTTGCTCAGTTTTTAAAAAAAAAGTGAAGAATTCGAGGTCAATTACGAAAGCAAAAAGTCTGTTTTTAAAGGAAGAAATAATGTCAACAAATCACGGTATTATCTATCAGTAAATATATTAGTTTTGTGTTTTGTTTTGTATATATAATTTGATAATTGACCAAAAGACATAAAAGATAAGAATTTATTGTTTAAATTAGTAAAATTATTGTGGCCACTTACTGAACCGCAATTTCTAGTAACCAGCCTGATTCTATATATTTGCTTGGAATCATTTTTTTCATTTTTAAAGCTAGCAAGCAAGCAAGCAAAATAATTTTGTCTACCAGTCAAATTAATAAAAACATTTTTTATATGAAAGGTTTCAGAATTCGACCAATGTTTTCGGTACAAAGATTACTATGGACAGTTTTTGCAATAATCAGCGCCAGCATACGGCCGCATATCTGGCAGTTTAAGTCATAGAAAAACAGGTTCAAAAAATGGGGAGGAAATGTCATATTTGACAGATTAGACACATAGTTTTGTCGTGCAAAGTTTTCCTATATTACAAATTATTTAAATATAGAAAAGTTATTTCTCCTCGGTTCATAAGCCTGTGGGACACAAGTGGAGTTTCGAGTTTCTGTGTTAAACCACATTTTCTTCATCGTACGCCATACTGAAGTCACAATTTCGTTAGCTGCCACCACCATGTCACTTTTGAGGGAAAAAGAACAACAATTCATACGTGAGACCCGCGCTAAAAGCCAACAACAAAATATGCCAATAAAAACGACGACAGGCGGGGATAACTCCTTGAAAGCGTTAGAGGAAATGGTGAGCAGACAAAATCAAGAACTTAAGAAGCTGATCATGGACGAACACAATAAACTGGTAATTAAGCTTGATAAAATTGAGTCATATTTCATTCAGCGTCTGGCAGAAGTCTGTGAACAAGTCGAAAAACTCACACACAGAGTCGAACAGCCTGAAACATCCGAACCATCACCTCCAACTCGATATGAATCGCAACTCATTGAACGAATTGATCATCTGGAACGAGAAAAAACTTCGACCGGTGCAACCGTACGTGGCATTCCGCAAATGGAAGATGAAAATCTGATCGATTTGTTTTCAAAGCTATGTCACTCAGTTAAATGCACACCACCACCTGATCTTTTAAACATTTCTCGGGCCAAATCGCATAATGATGTAAGCAACAACACCGCAATCGTTCTTAATTTCAAATCGGCCAGTGAAAAAATAAACTATTGAGATCTATTCAGGATCGTTGGAAAACAGAAAGAAAGAATGTTTGTTTACATGATGTGGGCTTTCAATCTGACAGCTCCATCTATGTAAATGAAATATTGACGTCTTCGAACCATATGATTCTTCGAAAAGCTCTCAAGTTGAAGCGAAACAAAAGTGAGAACAAAGTGAGAGAAGAACATCTTAAGCTGTATTATGTGCACTTTTTCACATTATTTTTTAATATTAGAGTTTTGCATTTGTTGTTTTTTTATTATTTTGTTTTAATATCAAGCCAAATATCTCAATGTCCTTGTCTTGTTTCTCGTACCTTGAATTTTCTGTGTCTTTGGGGTTATATAATATGTTTCATAATGTCTGAAAATGGATAAAAATAATGTTTTAGCATCTGATAACACAAACAAAAAATTATGTTCCATGATTGAAATTTTGTGTAAACAGCACTCTGGCCTTCGAGTTTGTCACTTAAACGCCCAGAGTCTATATCCAAAAATGGATGAATTTAGATACGTGTTTGAAGGGTCAAGCGTTGATATTATTTGTATATCTGAAACATGGTTTGAGACTGACAGACCAGATAAACTTCTAAGTTTGAATGGCTACAAACTGTTTCGCACAGGTAGAACTTCTCGAAAAGGTGGTGGAACGGCAATCTACATTCGCAATTGTATTCACTGTAAGCTAATTGATTGCACTGATGATAATGCTCCCGTGGAATATTGCTTCATTGAACTAAATAGTTGTCCAAACAAATGTTTATTGGGTGTAATTTACAGGCCTAAGAGTGACCTCGATTTGTCGAGTGTTTTCTCTGCTCTTGAAAACATATCGTCTTTCTACCCTGAAGTTATCTTGTGTGGTGACTTTAACTGCAATCTGCTCTCAAGTGATGTATCCAAATCCTTTGTTGATAACATGAGTGCGTTGGGATTGGTGGCTGTTAACAAAGACTATCCAACACATTTCACAAGTTCTGCGTCTACATTGCTCGATCTGTTTCTTGTCAATAAACCTGAAAATATGCTTTTATATGACCAGTTATCAGCACCCGCATTTTCGAAACATGATCTCATTTTCGCCATTTTTAAAATGGAACCTCAAAGAATATGTGAAACTTTTGAGTATCGAGATTTTAAAAGAATCGATATGCTTAAACTAGAGAGGGATATTTTTCAGGTTGATTGGCAACAAATTTATTTTATGCAGTCAACAACAGAACAAGTACAATTTCTACAAGATTCGATAGAAGATCTTTTTGAAGCTAACGTCCCGCTGATTACAAAAACCGTGCGGAATGTAAACAATTCCTGGTTTACAGCTGATATTCTTCAAGCGATCAAGGTTAGAGATTTGGCATACAAGCGATGGAAGCGTTTTAGACTCCCTGAGTTTAATGCTGCTTTTCGTATTCTTAGAAATAAAGTCAGCATTAAAGTGAGGGAGGCTAAGACTCGTTACTATGCAGAACGGTTTAACAAAAACGTACCCGCTAAAACATTGTGGAAGAATATTCGCGATCTTGGAGTAGGACGCAAAAGAGAACAGTGCCCTGTGGATGTAAATGTTGATGTTTTAAATTCTGAATTCGCTGCCATACAGAACTCATCACAAAAGATCCATTTGCCCTCTGCTAGCAATTCTTTGTTTAGCAATGATGAATCTCAATTTGAGTTTAGGAGAGTGGAAGATACAGATGTTGTTAAGGCGGTATTAGATATCAAATCTAAGGCTGTTGGTCTTGATAAGATGCACCCATTGTTTATAAAAATAATACTACCACACATACTACCTGTACTTACACACATCTACAACACAATTATTTTAAAAAGTTCTTTTCCGGTTGGTTGGAAGCTCGCCAAAGTGATACCTATTCTCAAAAACCCAGTAAATCGATCGTCTCCGGAATTCAGACCAATCTCCATACTTCCTTTTCTTTCAAAAGTATTGGAAAAGCTACTCCATAATCAAATAACTAGCTTTATATCACAAAAAAATTGTTGAGTCCTTATCAATCGGGCTTTAGGAGAAACCACAGCTGTACTTCTGCGATTCTCAAAGTTTGTGATGACATCAGAAAATCGATGGACCTAGATCGAGTGTCCTTTCTTGGTCTTCTAGACTTCTCGAAGGCCTTTGATACGGTCAACCACCATATTTTGATCTCCAAATTAGTTAACCAATTTAAATTTTCTAAGTCCGCAGCAGATCATATGACTTCATACTTAAATGGGAGAAAACAAGCTGTCGTTGTCAACAAAAAGTCGTCAGACTTTGCTGATTTGTTTACAAGTGTACCCCAGGGATCAATTCTTGGGCCACTGTTGTTCAGTATGTTCATCAATGATCTTCCCAATGTTATTAAAAACTCGTCGGTACATATGTATGCCGACGACGTTCAAATCTACATAGACCACAAGTTAGGAATGATTGAAGATGCAGCAGAACGACTTAACAGTGACCTAAGAAATATTATGAACTGGGCAAGGGCTAATCAACTTTGTTTAAACCCGAAAAAATCGAAGTGCCTCGTACTTTACAAAAACAAGCTTGATTTGAACTACTTTCCTCTTCTCTATCTGGGAGACTCTGTTTTAAAGTATGTTGACAATGCCAATAACTTCGGCATTTGGTTCAGTTCTAGTCTTGAATGGGACTATCATATCAGACTGGTAATTGGAAAAGTATACGATTGCTTAAGGACTTTATCCCTTACCAAAAACTTCACACCAAAGCCTATTAAACTAAGACTCGCTAAAACAATTATTATGCCAATTATAACATATGGTTGTCAAATTTTTAGTCGTCATAGCTCTGACTCTAAGAGAAGACTAACTGTTGCTTTCAACAATGTGGTTCGATATGTTTATAACTTGAAGCGCTTTGATCACATCTCACGTTACAAAAATAGAATCTTAGGATGTGACTTATATAAGTATTTTTCTTTTATAACGCTAAAAACCTTGAACACTGTCTTAATGATCAAAGAGCCGGATTATATATATAAGAAAATCGAATTTGCTTAATCTAATCGATCATTTGTACTAATGCAACCACGATTTACGTGTACTAATTCTGAGCGTCAATTTTTTGTGTGTGTTATCCGAGAGTTTAATGCTTTGCCTTTAGACATTAGAAAACTTCGTGGTACCAAACTTTTTGAGAAGGTCTTATTTAGATATTTGGCTGAAAATCGTTAATCATAATAACTAATAACTTAATTTGTAACTTAATGAAAATTTTAAAGAATGAAAATTGTTAATCAATTGTTTATATAATATTTATTTACAGTTTTTTTTCTCTCGCTCTTCTTTTCTACTTAAAATTAAAAATTAATATCTATCACACATATCATACTTAAACTTTTACTCGTAAAGACTCTAAGCCTATTGTAAAAGATGAATATTGAATTAATAAAAACAAAAACAAACAAAAAAAAAAAAAAAGTTGACAAAGTCAACAAAACAACAACTTGTCAGAAAATATTAAAAACGGATTTCGGAAATTCAAACTTTTTTTTTATCAATTCAGATGCTGTTAAATATGGGAAATGTGTTTAAAATATTCAGGAAAACATTTCACTAAAGCCTATAATGAAACGTTTTCCTGGTTACTTGGAAAACATTCCCGGGTCTATATCGAGGACAAGTGCTTAAAATAAACAATGCGACTAAATTTTGTAATAAAATCGTTTAAAATTAAACAAAAATGTTTAAAATTAAAAAAAAAAAAAACAAAAAAACTCAAAAGGAACATAACTCCAAGCAACAAGTGTCTGCAGACAATATGCTTGCCCCACCCATAGCCTGGCATCTGTGATCTGATTGTCTCTCTTGCGTGGCATCAGTTTTGAATCTGTAATGAACATTTCGTTTGAACTCTTTAATTCTTAACTTATTCATTTCTAATATATTTGCTTAGTTCTTTCCTTTCATTAAAGAAACAAGTTCTATCTATGAGCAGTAAATCAATAAAAATACGAATAATATAATTTTCTTATGAAGCAGTTCTTATATCTTAAACCATAACCTTGTACGACACACTACATAATCAGCATATCATCCGCATACTGATCAACACACAAATCTTTGTCTCTTCTGTGTACATATTATAAGCTTTCAGCAAAACAACATAACTTTCAGATCAATGCTGCTAAAAACATAAAGGCTAACGTCCTTTATGCATCGCATGTGGTAAGGAGAAGGTTTGATTGTTTTCGCAAGAAGTTCATTTCGAATGTGATAACCCTTACCTGCTCATAATATCAAAAGCAAATAGGCTGCATCCTTATTGAAACCAAGGAAATGATAGCAATACTGTTCACACATTTTAATCAATGAAACAAGAGTTTCTCAAACCTACAGCCTTGGAATGGCTGAGGAAATTGTATTTATTTGCAAATTGCAAGTCTCTACCACAGGTGAATGTTAATTGTTTGCTGGTGCGGTTTGAAAGTTCTAGCCTTTGGGTGAGTGCATTTGACATGAAAGGGAATATCATAATTAATTGCGTTCCCCTGAATGCAAACGTTTTAACTAGGAAAGCGTTTGACGCATAGCTTTCCTTACGTATACAAAACTGAGTCAACATTAAATCTATTTAGAAGACTCTGGTAGGTTCGAAAGTCCGGATGAGGTTTCATGGCATTTGGTTTTGAGTGTATTGCAGATTCTATCAATTTCTGAATGGATATTGTTGGTGTTGAGTACTGTCACAAACAGTGATAGGTTTCGGATAATACAAAGCTTAAAACAACTTCTACTGTTTGATATGTTGACTGACATTTGACTTAGTCCAGTGTCGATTGTTCGATTTAAATTACAAATATTTTATGCATAGAGCTCACGACTACGTTAGTTTTTCAAGTTTGATCTTTTTCCAAGAAATTATCACAGATGGATGAAGATTAACTTTTCTTTGTTTGCATGTTTATTTATTTACAGTACTTACTTTATTTATAATTTTTTTTTAAACAGTTTTGTATTTATTTGTATATATTTGTCTATTTGTGGATAGAGTCATTCCTTATTTTAAGGTTTAAGGAAGCCTATCACAAAGCCTCCGCTGGCCATTTTTCTGTAACAGAGCTGTTTGTCCTAAGCCGTTAAAGGCCAACACTTGCAATTTTCACAGGAGGTGAACTGCTTCTGCCGATACAACAACATATAATTAAAGTATATAAATTAAAAAACAAATGGGGGCCACCATACAAAGAAACCAACTAAAGTAGGCAATGATTTCGCTTCATGGAGCTACTTAGAAACTTTTTAATGTAGGCAACGATCCCGTCCATCCAACACAAGTAAAAGTTCGAATTCAAATATTAAAAATGAAAGAAAGCATTCATTCGTTGGGAATTGTGGATTGAATTTTTAATAGTTTTCCACGCAACCAAACGAACATCATGTACTATATATGCGTTTAAGTTTCTCAATCGGAAAAATTAATAACAATATCATTTTGTAAAAATCAATTATTCAACGAAGTATTTCTTATTAAAAAAAAAATGGCATTGAATGGCGTTAATAATTATTAAGGCACACAAGGATATTCAAAGTTTACATTTTTTCTTATATTTCAACACTTTGTTCAATCCCTTGTTCAAAACAATTTCTTGGAAGCGTTGAAAAATATGAGTTGATACACTTGTCTTTAATTATTTATTTCCAAGAAAAAAACACTATAATCAATATCTTTAGTTGTGATAGTAAAACACGTATACGGATGTGACACGCGTTAGGGTGGAAATGAGAGCTCGCAGTAACACCGCTACATTTTGACATTAATCAACGAATTGGTACTAAATTTGAGATGAACGAATTTGCCAAAAAAAAAAACAGTCAGAACCATTGATTGTGATCGTTTATCCTGGAAGTTCTTGTTATAATAGAATTACAAGTAAACCCATGTCGAGCTATTTCTTTGTATGGCTCACTCGTACATATTTATTGGCGATGTATAAGAAATCTAAAATTAAAGAAATATAGTGTTGCATACTTGAATCAACTTGAGTCAACTCTCACGTGGCAATTTTTTAAATTGAATAAAATAACTTGAAAATTAATTTTTGTTCCTTTTTTTTGTCTTTACAGGTAAGGTTTTTCATTGTATTTTTCTTTCAATTTTCTATACTTTTTGTGCATAATAGTATAATTTTTCATTTTCAGTATGAAGGTATAGAACATATAATATTAAATCTCTGTACGTAAAATTTGCGGTTACAGGTTACTGCTATATTTTGTATCCTATTTAATAAAGCGTATGTAAGTATGTCAAACCTCAACCGAATCTCAACGAAAAAAAGTGTTAATAATTTTCGGCCTCCTTGGCATAGTAGGTTGGTGTGTGGATTCCTTATTTTGCAGTTTGCAGATTCTAGGTTCGAATCTGGTTGCGACGGTTTCTTTTTGATTCTTTGTTTTTACGTAATATTACGCTTTTTTGTTTTGTTTAGCACGAATACACATACATACCTACATATGTAGAGAAATAAGTCGTAAAACTAAATATACATTATGGCGAGGACGCACAAGCACAAGCAGTACCCGAAAAAGAGGATAGACAACAAAACACTTTTGACCTTCGACGAATGACACCAATCAAATTTATGATAAGGTGGCAGGAATCGAGTCTAGGCAAGGAAAGAACCTAAACATTTTTACACATTTTTTCTTCAAATGCGATGGATGGTAGTTCCTTGAATGAAGTCAAAGGATCGTTCCGCCAAAGGAAATATCATATTTTTCGAATAAAAAGGTCAAAATAAGGATCGGGGAAGTAAAAAAGGTCTTTTTCGGTAGGTTTTGTGTCCCATATATGTAAAGTAATGATTGGGTTATGTAAGGTCCGCCATTATCAAAATACCACAAATCAAATGTCACGTGTTAAAATTTATTTATAGTTTGATAAAGTTTTTCAATTAGGTTCATTGTTTGGCTCTTCATACATACATATCTGTTTATGATATGTACCTGTTTATGATTTTGTCATACAATCTAATTGTAGCAAGTTAAGTTTAATAGTGTAAAAATATTCTGATACAATTTTCCAATGTTTAGTTGTGAGTATCAAAAGAAAAACATTTTGTCAGATTTTCTGATCACTAATTGGAGGCGGTGAATATGTAAATTATGGGGCATGCACAAAGAGGACTGAGTTGTCAGATTCTTTGAATGTGAGTTCTCATATAAGTGTTCCACTTTAGTAAGTTTCAACTTACAAAACAAAAACTTCAAAACAGCGCTGCGCTGTGGCGGAACATTTTGAGTTTATCCAAATTTTGTTACCTAAAAAACACTGTTTGTCATGCAGATATATACTATATACGCACAGATACTGCATACTGCTAGGCGTTGGTAAAGTTTTTAAGAGTAAATTAAGGAAGAAGCCGCACATAGTTGTTATTACTAGAGGATAATTGAAAATTAGGGTGATCTGATGTGAATAAGTGTGTCAAAAAAATCAGAGCGGGTCTAATTGAAAACTTAAATCTAAATCCCATCATCGTTGCTCGACATTTAATAAAATATGTCAGGTCCTTTAACAGCTCATTGGCTTTCGCTATTGATTCAGAATTCACGTAAACATTTATTATCATACTGGAACTTTATATCCCAGCATTGATTCTTTATCCTCCAGCAGCTGATTAAAGAATTAGTTTGAATGAAGATAGTAATTGCGTTGCTTCTCTGATGCGAGAATTAAGCGTTTTAAAATAATGCGTGAAGTTGAGCAGGCAAGTTTGGGAGATCCACAATGCGTGAAATATCATAGAAGAACCGAATATTACTATGACAAATTAACAAGATTCAAACTCTGATTAAAAACGCTACAATATAAAAAGTGTAATCGAAAAAACTGTCGCTTTAAAAATCAATAAGTCACAAGGGCAAACATGTGAAAAGGTCGGTTTTTAATTACCAGAACCAGTATATAGGCATGGGCACATCAACGTTGCAATGTCCGGAGTTCGTCGTGATAGTGACTTAATTATAAAAATTATACAAGGTTCACATCAAGGAAAAATAATATCAGGTTCGGAGAAAATATTATCAAAAAACGTTGTATTCAAAGATACAGAGAAGAAGAAGAAAATTGCCAATAGCTTAATAATTCTTAGTTAAAAAACACATTTCACAAACCCGAAATTAACAATTTATGAAGCACTACACATCAAAATAAAATTTTATCCCTGCCCCACCACAATAGGCTGCAACCTTGAGTCCAGCGGAGTCTTCATCGGCCCTGAAATAAAAAAAAAAGTTACACGACACCGAATAAAGGGGAAACAAACCAAATATGTTGACCACAATACCGCCAGTCGGCGGAGAATATGCACCACCGCCACCCGTCACGCGAAGCCCACCTTGGTTCCGACCAGAGATCAGCTGGCAGACATCAGCTGTCGGGGCTGCCGCCGGAAAACCACCTGACCAAACCTGGGATCCAACGGTAACGCTGTACGAATAGCGATCAAACAAAAAAAAAACGCAACAGCGACCGAATGGATTAACGCCATTGATCAACGGGAGATCAAGCGGCTTGTCGCGTGTCCGATCACGAGATGTACCTAACCGACGACTTTTCCGGGACTTATGGCACATACAAATTCGTGAAATTTCCCGAGGAAGCCGAAAATGACGACGAAAACTCACAAAAATAAATATAGGAGATTGACTTCCCGCACAAGTAAAAAGTCATGTCGGAACGTGTCAGACAGTGGAGACTGAACCCCACCTGGAAATCGACGGGGAGCTATAAAAGGAGCCGCTGCAGTAATATCGGGGTCGGTTCTTAACTTTAAGAATCTGGCTGAGGAATAAAACAGTCAGTTTTCAAATAACTTTAAATAACTTAATTCAAATAAAGAAAAAAAAGTTTCAAACCCTCTCGGGAAACAATTTTTGAATTTTGTTTTTTTTCATTGCCTAGCCGAGGATTTTTTGTTTGGTTTGTCCTCCTCCGCACGTCAGCGAAAACTCCTTCGCAAGGCGAATTTCGTTACAATATTACACCTGCAGCGGACGCTTCCGTCGTTAATTCATCAGTTTTTAAGTTAATAGGCAAAATATACTATATTAAATAAAATATATATACATATATAAATAGCGTGCTCTTGCAGGGAGGACTAGCTGTGTGGAATACTCAATTTTGCTACGCCAAAATGTTTTTTGAGACGAAATCAACATGTCTATCTATCTAAAACAGTTTAAGTGTTCTTCAAGAAAAAGCCCAGCTTAGGGATTTTTATACCTCCGGATTAGAAGATTAGAATGAAACCAACCTTTTATTGAGTTTTTGTTCAGAATCCAGCAATAAACTAAAAATATGCAACTGACATTGTTACAGAACCGCAAACAATGTCATGACAACCCAAGCTGTCAAAAGTTTACTTATAATAATTTAACATCATTAAGGGAAAATAATTTAAGGCAAGACTAAACCAGAAACCTCAGGCAAAATTACATTTCGAACCACTCGTCTCAGTATGCTAAGCAGAAATCGTCGCCATTCCGAAGGGGAAATATGGGGGCTTCAATTTACAGATAAGGGAGAACCAAATTCGAACCTCGACAGTATAGCGGCAATACGAGTTATCACGATGAACCTATCAGTATTTTCGCTAGCTCAATGAACTATCTACGTTCAACATAATGAGCGGAAACTAAATTTGCTAAATTACTAGACAAACCGTGAACATACAAAATTATACTATCCGCAGAAGGACAAAATCCATATGGTGGAACTAGTACGAGACTCATGAATATCTATGCATGCCGGTCTTAGCCTTAGAACCTAGAACACCGCCTCTGTCACTGTCCACCAGCCGCGAGACTGCGATATAAAGTACTCTGGTCATCATTAATACAGGAATTGAAACACTGCAAACGAAGAAATCAGTTATAGAATGTTATTAAAAAAAAATCAAAAGGAGTTCCGGAACCAACAATAATGACAAGCAGTCCATGATTTGCATATATCAACATCTCCTTCTGAATCACTTTCAATATTCAAGAAATCCGTTGATCAAATTTGCGTTAACAAAGATCTACGAAACTCAAATTTAGACCGCCTGATTTTAATATTACACTTGCAACTAAAACTCCACGATATGCTAAAAAAGGTTGATTGTGTCTGCGAGTGTCTTAAGAGTTGCGTTCCTTTGGCTACAGCAACAAAGCTAAACCAGAGGCATTTGCTTCTGACTTCAAGTATATAGTTTAAAGGTGCCTCAACTACTTAAACTGCTTCTTTCAGCTCAAAACTGGAATCCTCTCGTAATATATTAGATTCAACTAACTGTTTAGTTGGTCGGCTCAACAGAGTATATACCGGATTTGAAAGCAGATAATTGTCCATCTTATACTAGAAGCAGATGGCGTTTCAAGACATGATTTATAGTACAACAAAAATAATTTAAAAATAAACTGACTCCCCGCTGCGGAAATAATTGATGTTTTTCAAAGTGCAGACCGTAAATCTCGTCAATTCTACGCGCAGGCATTCCTGAATTTTAAAGGCGTCGTGGACGAAGAAATTCATCATTAACGCCAATTGCCATTTTCATCTGAAATGTAAGTAGATAAGCCAAATGTGCGCTTCTGAGGCACAGTGTTTTCAGCTCAGGAAACCGTTGACCGATATAGAATCATGATCAATGAGTTTTTATTCCTGGAAATATATTTGTTAGCAAAAGAGATCATGAAGTTCTCACAAGATAGTATCACTTCATACACAGCTTCCGTTTCCGGTTCACCTAATGTCTCTCCTGATGTGACTGATCCAGACTTCTTTCTTGGATTTTTCTTTTGAAATCGCGGGCATATGAAAACTAGCCACAGACAAAGACAGATTGGAAGCTCTCAAAGAGAATATTCGATAAGACTGTGAAAACTTATCGGCCTAAATTCGCGGCGCCAGCTTCACGTATTACAGAAGCAAACTTTAAGGTCCAAATAAACATTTAAAAGACTTTATTACGTTGTATTATTTTAAAGGTAAAGCAAAACAGCATCGGGTGAGAAAGAAATAAGTTTGTCGAAGCTGAAATAATTATTTTGTTTCATCATATGAAACCTTCCCATCATTGATATCAAATGCAAACATATGTATAGTTCAAATTTGATACAAACAATTGAGAATATTGGTGTAGAAACAACTTGCTTCCAAGAACAAGCTATAAGACCAAACAAAATTATCTTGTTACGTAATTCATGCCCTGGTTCTCGTTATTTCAAGAAAATCTGCAATTCGAATCCAACACAAATTCTAAAATGGAAATACCATGTAACAATTCCGGCCCAGAAAAAGTTTTTATTATCCAATTTGCTGCTCCTTCCATTCCGGTGAAACAAATTTCTTGGATTAAAAGTTATTCCCATCAGATGAGAGCACTGCAAAAAAAAAAAAAAAACACAACAACAACAAATTGATCGAATACATGCATTTTGAATTTGTGCAACCTCCCAGTGGCCGGTCCCGTAGGGAGTCAACTTGCAGTAAGGATTTTTAAACAAGAAAAATAAAGAATATAAAAAATATATCTCGACACAAACAAGATTACAGATTGCACTTTAGCCATTGTGGTGGTGTATGATATGACTGCTTGGCACTTAGACAGTTTTCTATCCCTTAACTTTTGACCTGCTGTTACACCTTTTTACTGCCTTCACCATTAGTTGGAAGTTGGACAAACAGCATTATTTATAAAAAGAAGTCGAAGGGAAATAAAACAAACGATATACCGCAGAAAGGACATAGTAACGTAAAAAGCAATACAAAGGAGTGGAGGAATATTATGCAGGAAATCCCCGAACTGCAACTGCTCGTTCTTCATTGCCGCAACAAAAAGTGTTCAGTTAAGGCATTTGCAATGTTTCCTGCGACATCGGTGTCAGCCGTCCGAGGATATTCTTTTTTTATGTTTTTTTCTGCTTTCTTCGTGTTTTCATCGGAGGAAGGTGGGGTCCACTAGTTCAAATGGGTTGCAGTACAATTCCTAGAAACTAGAAAGTACAACGGTGGATACATGAAACAGTTTGTGTATCGTTTTTTTTTTAATAGGAGCGATATGCAGCAAAATGCGCTTGTTGGAATATACACGGCCAAAAAAGGACAACGGTGCAGCGGTAGCGGGCAAACTTCAAAAGCAAACTTTGCAATTTGCTACGCCATAGATAAAAGGCAACCACTTTGCATGTCAAAAGGAATAAACATTATTTCTGTGAAAAGATAAGGACTTCCGGGAGCAGCACCCAGTGGGAAATGCTTTCGTGTTCGCAGCTCTGCGGTTTTGTGCGTGGGCATGAGCTTGCTACCCCAACGGTGTAGTTTGAAATGCTCAGTTGTGTTATTTTTGGGAAATTTGAAATCACCCAAAGGAATTTCTAGGGTATGTATTGGTTCTAAGAATACTGTTTATTACACAAGGTGGATTGTTTAATTGAAGCATTTGAATGTCTGAATACACCTTCATTAAGACACATACAAAGGTCTGGTTCAAAATGTTCTGAGTAGCAAATCGCTTTACTTACCCGTACAAAGTGCAAATAATTATAATAGGATGAAAAATTAAAATTTAATTGAGTCGGTCGCTCTAAGATACCATATTTTAAATTCCAAAGAACAAGACTGCTTTAATATACATACATCATTTTTTCTTTATTTATCATTCAAGTTTTTTTTTGTTTTAGTAAAGTTTTCGGAAATTTTAAAGTCGTACCTGATTCACACCTACTTTCATTTATAGTACACGAGTATAAAATGTTCATGTTGCGCACGTAGTTCTAGCGTGTCAAGTCAAAACTCAAACATTGAAAGCATCAGACATTACTTCAGAGACTGACCGCCAGAGCGCTCTTATTTCATGTTGGAAGATGGTTCATTTACTTATATGATGTAAATGACGTGGCTGCATTGAGTGCTTAAGGGGGGATTCTATGAATTTCATGTAATTTTTGAAGTGTCATAAAAAAAGGCAATTACTATTTTTAGCATCCATTTTATATTAGTTCTTTATTAACATAACAAGAATACAGAAAAAAATAAAAAAAGTTGAAAATTTCAAAAATTAGCAGTTGATGAAGTGGGGGTCTCAAAAAATTGGCGGGTAACCATACTTATGATTTCAACCCTCCTAGCAATCTGAAACAAAAAAAAAGATTATTAATGTAGAATAATATCGCAATGTCTGGAACTACGGAAAAGTTGGAAAGATTTTTTTCCACAAAATGGCGACTGCCTGGAAAAAAAAACACTGTTTTAGACTGTTTCGAAAATTAAAATAAGAAGTAATAGAAATTTGGGGATGGGGATGGGGTAGTTCCAGACAAGACTATAAAGAAGACTGTCTAAAAATTCAGTTAAATTGGTCCAGCAGAACCTGAGAAATCGTGGGTATTGTTTTGAAGAAGACAGTTTCGAGAAAAAAGCGTTTAAACTTTCCCGTAAAATTTTTCGCAGTCTAAGTCATGAAATGATATTGCAGACTTACATTTATTCAATCTGCCATTCCTGCTTCATACATCGGGTATTCCTCGACTTCGAAAAAACTATTTTCCGCGTTTCTCTCTTCTTATCGAGTAATTCTGGTCTCCTTTGATGCACTCGTAAAACTGGTGTCTTCCTGTGCCGTGAAATCCTTCGCGCTTAGGATTTTTTATCCATTTTATTAAAAAAATATATTTCACAATATTTTTATTTCACTCACAGCACATACATATGTGCATCCACGTGGTTTGAAGGTTAGAATTCAATTGTGGCAGCTGGAGGTAAGTGAACACTAAATATAAAAGATACAAGTCACCTTGGGTTCTTGTATTACAATATATAACTACAAAGGACAAAAGGTTTAACTGAGAAATATGGATTCAGTTAGATGGAGAATCCCTAATGTCTTTTGTTCGATTAGTTCCGGCCGAACCAGTTTGGATGCCGGGTCAGTAAAATACCGATATCTCTGAAAAAATTTTGAATTTTGTAAAATCCTCGTGTAGATATATTCCTGAATATAAAGTTAAACTTTGAAAATATAAAAATTCGATTTTTTTAAATTTCTAATATTGACTAGAATACCCCCTTAAAGTGTCGGATACGATGTTCTTGTTTGATATTTTTGTGATTAGTAAACATTTTTTTTCGTCCGCTTCGAGCCTGGTTTCAGTTTAATAAAACACAACTCTGTTTAATTCGGTTTACTTCGTCAATCGGGATTTGTAAGATCACTTACAACGTCGTTATTCCTATGAAACTATTTTCAATCGTATTGAGTGTCTTATTGGGCTTTTGATTTGGAGACTTTCGTGCATTGCCCACCTGTTGAAATTAGGTCTCGCGAAGTCGCGCGCACATATATATATATATTTGTTGTTTTTATTAATGAAATCAGCAAAATAAGGTTTTGATAGTGCGGGTAAAACGTGTTCAGCTTTATGTGTTTGGATCAGTCACAAGCAAATCAACTCGTGATTAGTCGCAGAAATCTTACGTTAGCCATCACGTGCTTATAGGTGCTCTAGAATGTTACATTCCACCAAAATCATTTTCATGTAAAATGTTGCCAAGACGAGACCATATGACCCGCAATGTCAAAAAAAATATCACATCTCATATAGAGCCTAGCTTCTAACTCTACAAGGCCTAACTTCACAAACTCTACATCCAAGTCAAAATATGTGGCATGGCCATTTTGCTACATTCACATAGGCGTAAGATGAAAAATTAATTCACTGTTCATTACTTTTCTTTTGTACAAAAATAGTTCTTGTAGTTACGAACGGCCAAGCCACATATTTGTAGAGTTTGTGAACTTAGGCCTTGTAGAGTTAGGGCGTGTAGTGTTAACTTATAAATTTTTGACATTGCGAGGCACAGGCCTCGTCTTGGGGGGATTTCATTTCTTTTCGCTGACTGTTATGAATTAATACTACTAAAGTCAATATTAATAAGGTGAACACCTTGCAAATAAGACACTCTAGAGAGTGTAACATAAGCCTGCACACAAGAGAACGTGGATGACCCAGTATTATTTAAACTAAGCCCTTGGCTTTTTGCAAACTACATCTAAGTATATAAGATGTATATCTAAGACAATCGACAATAAACGCGCCCGCTGTCAAGGACAATTATTTTTTATTTTTAGCTAATTACCTGAAGTGATTAATAACAAAAACTTTTCAAATACAAAATTTTATTAAGTTTCTACTCAAAAAGTTGGTTCTGATAAATGGAATAAAATAAATAAACAGGAATAATAAGTTATTCAAAGAAATTGTAGAATAGTGAAGATATTGCGGAGTACCAAAGGGTACTTGGGGAATTGAAAAACAATTTTAAAGTTCTTTAAGTAATGCAAAAGGAATTACAAGTACATTCATGTTTACTTGCACATTGATTTCTTTAAGTAATATATAAGTACCAAGGAATTGTATTTGTACTTATAAAAACGAAAGAACGCGGAATGGTATTTGTACTTAGATTTCAGTCCGAAAATACTTTATTATTTTACCATGCTGGCTGGAATCGTGTTTCAGGAGCGGCGGAATATTTGGAATTCATATTATATATAGAAATTTGTTGACTGTTCACAATGATATAATAGTTTCAAGTAATGCTATAAAATCTTATTTTACGAGTGTATATAATAAAACTTGCTTACTGTTTTTTTTGCATGTTTTTCGTTTCAAATAATATAGCAGTTTCACGCTTATTTTCCTCCAAGTGAAACTCTCTTTCACTTGGATTTCGACCAAAACAGAGCTAAGTATTATCACTGTTATCTTTTTTCGCTTTTTCGTTACCAAGTGCTGGTCCTTTTGTGATTATTAAACATTTACTTTAATCTTAAAGTCATCGCTTGTCGAAAGATAACTTGCAAAAGATGATTTGCAAGTCGGTCAAGTCTAAAAGAGCAGTTGTTAATTTGCACTTGCCCGCAAACCTCTTTGTTGCTAAATATAGTGAAGCCCCTAACTACTGCGACCCACCAGCTGATTTTTTTATCCAAAAAACGAAACTCGAATCCATAAATGATTCGAATGTCTTTCGGGACTAAAAAGCCCGAATGTGAAGTCCGTTGTTGCTAAACCGAATAACAACAACAGACTTCACATTCGGGACTTTTTATCAAATCTCCTTAAATCGAAAACAAAACAAAAGTGATCACATATATCTGTGTCCCCGCTTCAAGGATTATTTCATCAATCGAATAAATAAATCAGCCAGACATTTATCTCGGACATTCAGACCGAAGCCAAGGCATTACGTTGATGGACAAGTTCGTCGATTATAATCTTCATTTCATTCTCCTCTCCCACTCAATTAAAGCGAAATTCAATATCTTATCGAGGCGCCGTGGAAAATTATTCTATTAAAATTCGATATCTTAAAGGATGTACAGCAATTAACTTCACCGAGGATACTTGTGCACTTGAGACAAACTTTCAATAACCTGTCGCGTAATGAGCGTAAATACTCATATCGTATGGCTGCGACCCATTTTCTGGCTTGGGTTCGAAATCATCAATTTAAAATATAAATTTTGCCACGTGTCAGTTAATAATCTAATTTTAACTTTCAGGATTAGTTTCAAGAATGGCATAGACGAGCACAGTTAAGTAATATTATCAAAGATTGAGGAGCAGGGAAGCGCGACTGCCGTTTGCCTTTTTGTTGAGATTGTCGGCACACATATAGGGGGTTGCTTAGACGCGCCGCTGATCAAAAGGAAGAATGTTATAGTTTCACCATACCCCAACTCCGGGTAGTCTCATGAAAACTAAGTTTTCGAATATCTTAAATCCCAGACACAGGATATTCGAATTTGCTTCTTACACAGAGTGAGAGAGGATCAGAAACAGGCATTCAATTTTCTACACCACTAAGCAAAGAAGTAGTTTATGCCATACTTCTATCCTTTCTTCCCTTTTTTTTCTTGTTTCTCTTACTGTTCCGTGCTACCAGAGCCCTAGTACCCTTCCAATTCTCATGGAAAGAGTTATTTATCCATAGGAACTCAAACGTTTCTCCAGCGCTGATGCTAAATAAATTCTCATTTTTTTCTCAAGTCATGGACAGGGATTTGTTTAACTTTTACAGGGTGTTAAGGAATAAAAAAAATGCAAGTTGGTGAACTGATTTATTGTTTGCTGCTTAAGAGGAGCTGCGAACTGAACAAAGATAATTTTATTTGATAAGGCCGTGTCATGAAGGGGATGTATTCCATGATATGTGGATATACTATAGTTTTATTTCGGAGTTAAACTTTATGTTGAATATTGAATGAAGATAATATTGTTCCAAATCAAATCAGATCACAGTGTGTACAATTTATCATTAACAGAGCATAGTTCCGACGTCATTCTATCCTCTTATTACTCTTGTAAGCATGGGTATAGATGTTTTTTTGTTTTTTATTACCGTTAATGTGCAATGCTTATGCTCATCTTAACATAACATTAAATTATTTTTAGAGTTTTAGAACTTTTTTCTCTACATCTACAGTTTAATGAGTAGAATGACATTTTTTGTATGGATCTGAGTATATATGTGTCTCTTAAGGGTACTGTTTATAAGAAAACCCCAATTCAACACTAATAATACCTTATAACAAATAAAATAGTACATAATGGCAATAATAATGACATTCTGTGGGTATGCATTTTGGTTCTATAAAACACATTCATTGCGATATTCAGCTTAATAGTTGCAATATTAATTCATTGTCAGAATAAATACATTTTTCTACAAAACTTTGATTGCATTTGATCAGTTAATGATTTAAATTTAACATTAGCATTAGTAGCCTAATTGTGGAGTAAAACCAGGCTAGGTTCAATAACATTTTCAGAAATATGTTCTAACAGATTTGCAGCTTGCGTTTATGGATGTTAGAGCAGTCGTGCCAAACAGGGGCCCCATGTAGCAAGAAAGCTTAGTGAATGGCTTTAAAGGTAATAAGTTTGTTATCTATGTTAAGCTCGGAGAGTCCATTGACAAATGGATATAAGACTTTTGTCGCTAAGTTAACTTTATTGATAGTTCTGGCAATCGTGCTCATTCAATGTCAATAGTGTTAAGTTTTAGCTTACTACATGGGTAAAAAGATATTTTTTCTCACAACTGAAGAATACGACTTGTGTCTTGGTTGGGTACATTTCGAGTTTCCACCGACTGCAATAATTCTAAATGTCATCTAGTGACTTTTGCAAAGTTTGAACGATGTTATTTGGCAGTTCACTGGAAGACAAAATGACAGTGTCATCTGCAAAAAGTGGTAAATTTGCATCAGACGCAAAAATGTTGAATAGGATGGGGCCAAGTACAGAGCCTTGCGGTACGCCGGCAGGTAATTCTAACAGGGAGGAGTTTGTAATTCCAATAGAAATGGTAAAGAATCTGTTTAACAAAAAGATAGATTAGATAGTTTGGAAATCTAAATTTGAGCATTTTATGCAAACAGTGCCTTCTGCCAAATCGTGCTTTTTCAATATCTAACAAGACTAACCCTATGGACATCTTTGTTCCGAAACCTCGTTTAATTATATTTTTAATTCTTAGAACTTGGTGTCGTGTTGAGTAGCCACTTCTAAAGCCAAATTCCTCGCTTGGAAATATTAAATTCGCTTCAACATGGGTAAGAAGTTTTGTATGAATTATCTTTTCAAGGAATTTTCCTAAGCAAATAGGACCGTCGGACATCGGATTTTCTTTCGTTTTTCCTGGTATTGGAATTGGTAGTACTTTAGCTATTTTCCATGCTCTTGGAAAGTAGTTTAGTTTGAGGCAAGCGTTAAATATTTTCGTGATATATATGATGCCCTTCTAAGGTTAAGCTTTGAGTAATTTATTAGATATTTTATCTATTCCAACCGCTTTTCTGCTCACTGAGGAGCCAATGAAATTTTTAACAGTGCTTTCACTCACTAAATTTATGTCATCAATATCGACTTCTGTTTCCTTCAGCGTATTACTGAGGTTACTGGAAATCAGTTGGTTTTTTCTTAAAGTTTGTGCAGGTGTATTTGTATGATTTTTTTTACGTTTCAAAATGGTTTGTAGCCTTTAGTAAAGCTAGATAGTAGCGAATTCCATTTCTTGTTGCGAAATATGTCAGCTTCATTTTTAATAATTTTATTTAGTGTTTCATATTCTAATTTGAATGTTGGGTGTCTATATCTGACCCACTTTCTTCGAGTCAAATTACGATCACATATTAGTCTTTTTATCTCATAAGGAAGAGTTGGCTCATGTGTAGGTCTAAACGCAATTTTCGGAATTGAACCATCAGAAGCTTTTATTATGATATTTGTTAGTAATTCTACATGTCGATCTACCTGCTCTGGAGTGTCAACAGTAAAGAAATCGCAGTTTATACTTCTTGTGATTCTTGACTGAAACCTTATCCAATTGGCTGCGAAATAGTTGTTCCTTCCCTCAAATTTGTTATGAGTTGGATTAATATCCAGTATTGTGCACACTGGTAGATGATCTGAACATGAATTCGTTAGAAAAATATCTAAGGTGGAAAAATTCGCTGTCGCTATGCTAGGTAAAAATGTGGAACCTTATCATGTGCAGCAAGAATACTTCGTAGGTATGGTATCTTCCAGTTGTATTTCAATACCCAAAGCTTCAATAACGTCTAGCTAAGGGATTTTAATAGTGTTGTGTTTGATTTTTTTATTTATAATGACAGCAATACCACCATCGCTTCTGTCAGCCCTGTGACACACAAAGTCTTTACGACCAAATTTAATATTTTCATATAAATCAGTTTCGGTTACAAGCACTATGTCAATTTTATTATTGTTCAAAAAATAAAAAAAAACTATATGGATTTGTTGCGTATGCCTCTTGCATTCCAATTTAAAATGTTAAGCTTTTTTTACGACATTCTTTTATAACATTAAATTTTCTGATTTTGTACGGCATAAGCCTAGCTTCGAGACTATGTCATTAAGTAAAGAACTAATTTCATTTAAGGTGGATAAGTGATTGTTACAAACTGTTTTTTTTTAAATTATAACTGGGTTCTCAGCTGCTACCTTCGCTTTAACATCAGACCAGTGGTTGGTGACGGTGTTGGTATGATAAGTAGAAGTACCAAAAACTGCATGGGATGAACTCGGCAGGTTACTGTATTTCCATAACGTGAATGATTTTCATCAACGAGAGAATTTTTAGTGACTGTTGGTGTAAGTTTCTCGTTACGCATAAAGCCTGCGCCTTTGGGACAAATGGGTTAACAGCTCTCCGGCGTTCATTTTAATTCATTTTAGGCACAGCGCATACAATTTTGAGAATGTTTAATGGTGATATGCTTTACATCAACACATCTAACACCAAGTGAGACAAGTTCGTTTTTGATTTAATCAATAGCATATATATCTAAACCGTACAACATTGCCTTGATTGTCCTATTCGATTTAATTTGATGGGTATTAAACTCAAATGAGCTTTTTTTCAGTTCTTCAATCAGTTTATTATATGATTCCCGATCTACGCACAACATTTTTGTTCCGATCGATATATTTTTTAGATTAAATTTAACAATTTGAAATTCTTTTAGTTTATTAAATAGTAATTTTTTGGCTTTGCCAATAGTGATCGGTGGGGGACCTTCCTTATTTTTGTAGCTATTAACAACGTTACTATTAATCACCTGATCGATTTCGTCATCATCACACAATGACTGTAAGGGCGCGAAATAATTCGTAGAATTTATTAAGTTTTTATTGGGGCTTCTCCCCTTTCTATTTGCCATTTTTTTTGGGAGATAAATGTATTCATCCCCAATTCACCGTCACTCTGTCTTCTTAAAATTTTTTTTTTACTTTCGGTTAGATTAGCACAAAAGAAGCTCAAATGATGGAACACGTCAATCACACGCAACAGATCGATTCGAACTCAGTATAGAAGTTTTATCCACGACAATTTGTATTTCTTAATTTTTCATCATTTTCTTGTCAAAATATTGAGACGTCGGTCGGTCAAGTAGCCCTGTCAACAAATTAAGGGACGTAGATTGAAGTGAAAACCTAAAATTCTGAACTGGAAACCGTCTGCAAATGCCGTTGAAATTTCAATACCTCAGATATGTCATTGCCGAAGTTTTACTTTCAATTTTCACTTCCAATTTGTTTGCGAATTTCATTGGTTTACAAAATTAGCGGGAAAAAATATTTTCATTACATGCATATTGGTCGTAAATTTTATTTCATTCTAAAAGATAAAGTCTGAAATGGGCGACTCAGAAGATGAACTATTATATGAGTTAAATTGTATGCACATGTGCCAAGAATGTGAACTTATTATCCGAATTTGTTGGTCAACATACAATGTTTGTTGCAAATGATTTACAGAGCTAATCACATGAGTCAAACATGAGTCGCACGTTCTTAAGCGTTGGCAGATTTGCGAAAAGGCGTGCAGTGCAAATGATTTCTGCAGGAGCTGCGGCTCGGAGGAGGAAGAGGGGGCTGTCATCCATCTCCTCTGAGAACGGTAGGCCCTAGCAAAATCAAATATGGGTTTCCATTTCTTCACTTTTTTGTCAGAAACCAAACCAGACTCATAAAACCTCGTCTAATTCGTTAGAGAAACATTGTTTTTATTCCCACCCCCTAGGACGGTTTGTCTTGTCAAAAAAGTTATGAACTTTCTTATAATTCCAGAGTTTGAAGGACTTCGTTGCCCTAGTTTTAGTGGTGCCGACGGACAGAGGGGTGCGTAAGCTGGAACGTGCTTCGGCCTTCTTTCCCGATGATGACGACAATATACCACCAACTGCAGTCCAGGCCTTCATCCGGTACTGCCAGGTGGAAAATCTGCATTAAATCATCGGATGTGATGCAAATACACACCATCTGGTCTGGGGTAGTACCGACACAAACAAAAGAGGTGAGTGCCTGTTAAACATTATTATTAGCAATAATATAGACATTTTAAAGGAAGGCTCTAAGCCCACCTTCATAAATGCGATTCGCGGAGAGGCAATTGACCTCACACTCGCAAGTACTTTCGTATCAAATCTTATTACAAATTGGCACGTATCTGACGAAGTTTCCCTGTCGGACAATGAACATATCAGGTTCGACATTATTTGCAACCCTGCTCCCATTCCCACCAAAGACAACACCAAATCCATGGATTGGAATCTGTATCGGAGCCAAGTCCTCTCCAAAGTCGACACGCTATCCCGTGATATTGTCTCCATTGGGAGCTTAGACGAGACAGCCAATCGACTAAATGAGATACTTTTGGCTTCATATTACGAGAACAGCATCCGTAGAACCAATACATGTCGGCATAAAGTTCCGTGGTGAGATAAAAAAACTAACTCTGCTCAGGAGGAAAGCGAGGAAACTCTTTAATTGTGCCAAGTACGATTAGTACAATTCTGAGTTGAATAGATCCAAGCGTGCTGCATGGAAAAAGTGCTGCGATGACATTGCTGATATGCCAACTGCAGTATGAATACACAAAGCCATTAGCAAGGATCATATAAATAATGTAGGATTACTTAAGAAATCTAATGGATCCCAAACGACCATACCGAAACTCTCGATACGCTGTTGAGCGTTCACTTCCCAGGTTCGTCCTCCACTACGGTAGACTCACCAGTTGAAAGCTGCCATAGGGCAAGCTGTTCTAAAAGGATTTAAGGTCTATCCGGCAAAATTTTCAGTAGTGACAAGGAAAATGGGCAATTGGCTGATTTAAACCCTTCAAAGCGCACGGTTCTGATGGCAACTTTCCTGCCCTTCTCCGAAAGGTCGAGGACCTTATCCTACCGGTTCTCATCGCTTTGTTTAAGGCTAGCTATAATTGGAGATATATTACCCTGATCTGGCGACAGGTAAACGTTGTATTTTTACCAAAACCTAGAAACAGATCTGCGGAGCATCCTAAATCCTTAGGCCTATTAGTCTATCCTCCTTCAGGGAAAGTCAACTGAAGGTGACCACCTTTGTTGAAAAGGCACTTCTATCTAAGGAAATTGCTCTCTGCGCCTTCCTGGATATTGAAAGTGCTTTTAATAATACCAGTTAAAACTCCATTACAAACGCAATGCGGAGTAAGGGTATTGAAGACTCGAGTAACAGATGGATAAGATCCATGCTGGAAAATCGAGTTATAACTTCCTCGTTTGGAAGCCAGAGAGGTTTCCAAATGTTCAACCAACTTCCCAACAACATTAAAGTGGCTTAATGTGAAAGATTATGTTCGTGATTTATATGTTCAAGCACAACTGAACTTATATTTTAAATTGTAAATTTGCAAATTTGTAATTATATTATTTAAATTAATTGTAAAGTGCATACATGCTATATATATATATATATATATATATATATATTTATTGTCAGGGATAACCTTACTCAGCTAACAACCTGTCGGCCCAATAACTTCCATTGCGGATGAGGGTCCTCGGTCGTGCTGAGTTTGGCTGTTGCTGACCCTATTTAATTATAAATTGTCATAATACTATAAAAAAATAAACAAACAAAAAACATCTCTGGTATACTCCAGTGAAGTAAAGTATCCCGGAAATGAATGATATCTTGGAAAACTGGACTTCACATATCAAGTCCTGAACTGGACTTCAAACTGAACTGGAACTGGACTTCACATATCAAGTCCATCACAGAACGCGCAACAAAGGCCATGTGGGTCTGTAAGCAGTTTACTTGGGGTCTCAAACCTAAGATGCTTTACTGGCTGTACATCATGATGATTAGACCTATTAATACCTAAGAAACCATAATTTAGTGGCCCAAAACTTGAGAAGTAACATCTTCAAAAAAGCTGGAAAAAGTCCAGGGTATAGCTTGTTTAAGCATCACTGGTGCTATGAGCAACTGCTCTACAAAAGCACTGAAAACTCTCATTGAGTAGCTCCATTTAACATTTTCTTTAGGAAAATAGTCGGCAGAAACGCCCTAAAGACCCAACTGGTAATGAAATACAAGCCAGGTGAACAAACGGGACACTTGAGAATAATCAATTTCATCACGGATAATAACATGTTCTGCTCGATCACATATAGTACGAAGGCAACATACTGCTTTGGGCGTCTCTTTGAGGTAGACATTCCTAACCGTGATCATTGGTCGAGCAACACTCCTGCCCCCGACACCAGAAGCTTAATCTGGCATGTATATTCTGATGGCTCAAAAATTGGCAAATGGATTAGGTGCCGGTGTCCATGGACCCAACACCAAAATCTCTATACCCATGGTAAAACATTCAAGTGATTTCCATGCTTAGCTACAAGCCATTGAATCGTGCCCCATAGAAAACCTTACAAAAGGCCAAAAAATCCTAATATATTCAGACAGCCAAGCACTGCTTAAGGCATTGCCACATTATCTTATACTTATGCGTCAAAAGCTATTTAGATGCCTTACAATCCCAAGCCCTGCGAAACAAAGATAGGTAAGAATGGGTTCAAGGTCATAATGGAATCGAAGGTAATGAATTTGCGGGCGAACTAGCCACGACTGGTTCTAAAACCGCGTTCACTTGTCCAGATCCATTCTATGGCGTAAGCTGGACTACGGCCACGGTTAATTTCCTCTCAGGCCATTGCCACTTGAGATCACATCTAACTGAATTAGGACTCAGTTCAACCACCGATTGCCGACTCTGTTAAGAAGACGACGAAACGGCTGTACAAATTTTTTGTTAATGTCCACCTCTGATTTGGTTAAGTCGGTGCATCTTCCTCAAAGAGATATGCTCCCCATTGGACATTAGACAATCCAATGCTAAAGACATTCTGATTTCATCAGAAAGATCGAATGTCTGTAAGCCTTTAACTTAACTCAACTTTATAGCTTAACGTTGAGTCAATAAGATGCAAAAATAAATAACTTGGATCCATTTGGATAAAAAAAGGTAAGACCCTTCACTATGAGGACCGGCCGCGCGAATTTAGTTAAGAATTAAATAAAAGAAACACTTTCACTTTTGGAAAGATCTGTCTTTATTTACGTTGGTCTTAAGACTGCCTCGTACTTTTTTCTTTCTTAATATAAACCTTAATTCTAAAATGTATCGCTGACGATGCGAACGGAGGCAAAAAATGTATTTATTAAAATATTTACGATGACCGTCATTGTTCTGTGCTTGGCTCGCGGTTACATGTAACCCCTCATAAAAGTGTGAGATTCTTACTCACTGAAAAACCTCCCATGACTTCCAGACTACGACTAAGTTTCCTTAACAGGTAGTTTAATGTAGGTCATCGCATTCGTTAGATAGCTTTCCATTGAAGGCAGCAACTATTTCCGTCATCGCATGCAGTGTTTACTTAAGATGCTAGATCTAACGATCTTGTTCCTCGTAGTCGGCGCACAAGGTAATTCTCATCCAGAGTTTGTATAATTTTGTTATTGCAGTGATTGTGGAGAAGAGAACGAAGCTTTTGAGCAAATTTATTTCATAAGTCAGTCACGGTTGTAACTCCCAAATCTCTTTGAATGTCGCTTCATCTTATATACCATGGAGCATTCACGATTGCTTTTAATGTTTTGTTTTGAAATGTTTGCAACGTCGGAGTTGGGTGTCCTTTCTTAATGATAGCAAAATCCATCATTGCCGCCCCTGTCTCAATGTCACACAAGCTGAGATCAATGTAATTGTGGTGAGTGTCGTTTTTTAGCTTGTAGGATTTTACCAAGATCTTCCGTGATGTGAATATTTAGTATATGGTGGACTTTGCTGGTCTGACGCCAACTATCAGATTGTTGATGAACGGCAGCTATGCCGTCCGCTCCAGCATCGGAATTGGACTTTACCTTATATCTTGTTATCTTTTCTTCGTCTAGATTAGGTGGTAGGTATAGATGGTCTGACTCGTCTTCATTGAATGGTTCAGCCTGCCTGACAGCGGAAGTTGATTCATCATCGCCGATATACAGTCTACAGAAGTGGTTCTTCAAGCATTGACTGAGATTCTACTATGATACGATGTTTCCATTTTTTTAACTTTTGAAATTAAAAACGGTCTACAATAGGGTGAAGTTATTTTGCCGATTTTATTTACGATTTTCACAAGCGATCTTGTAGTACCTATCTCTCCACCACTCCAAAGCGTACGCAGATGACTTGATTGATCATTGTAAGTCTTTTGCTACGTGATTTCGAAAAGATTCAGGGATATTGCGATGATTGGAAGTTGAAGATCAATTTCCAAAAGTGAGCTGGTAACTCAGGAATTGCGGATTTCACTCAAAGATGTCTTTAGTTAAATTTTTAGGTTCGCTGACGTAATCGAAATGTCAAACACATTTTGTTATAAGATAGTTGGTACCTCAACTGTGTATCAGTAAACAATTTTTTTTTATCAGTTATGTACTTTTTGTTTGGCGTCTGTTGAAAAATACAAAATCAAAACGAACATTTATATCATATTTTGCTTTTGTATTTCCGGACAGGAAAAAAACGCATCGCAAGCTCACAAAAAGTTATGTTCTGTTTATTGTGACGAAGCTTTCAAAGAACGGCAGTGTCAAAATTGGTTTGCCAAATTTCGTTATGGTGATTTTTCACTCAAAGATGAAAAACGCTCTGGTCGTCCAGTGAAGTTGATGACGACCAAATCAAAGCAATAATCGATCCGGATTATCACAGAACACTGAGATTGCAGAGATCATATACTATATATGCATGAAAACATCTTAAAACAACTTTGGTATGAACGAAAACTAGTTATATGGGTTCATCATGAACTGAAAGAAAATCATTTAACGCAGCGCATTAACATCTCCGATTTGTAAAAGAAACGTAACGAAAATGATCCATTTTTAAGATGATTGCTAACTGGTGATGAAAAATGGGTTGTTTACAAAAATGTCAATCGGAAAAGATCGTGGAGTTATCCAGGTGAACCAGCTCAAACAACATCAAAAGCTGATATTCATCAAAAGAAAAGAAAAAGCGGCCCGAATTGACAAATCAAGAAGGTGTTGTATTCCATCATGACAATGCAAGGCCACACACATCTTTGGTCACTGAGCAAACATTATTGGAGCTTGGTTGGGATGATCTGATTACTTTTTATTTAAATTTTTGCATAACTCCTTGAATGGTGAAAATTTCAATAAAAATGATGATGTCAAATCGTACCTGGTTCAGTTTCTTGCTGATAAAAAGCAGAAGTTTTATGAACGTGGATTATGATGCTGCCTGAAGGCTGGCAAAATTATTACAGAATAATGTTATTTCGTTCCATAAAAAAAAAAGTTTTTTATTTTCTAGAAAAATCCGCAATTAGTAAGTTGCCAACCTGAAAGAACTCCAGAGTCTGAGAATCAAACCTGATCAGAGTGGATAACTTCCTGATTAAACTTACCACCATGTGGCGCTTCCATCGTTCCGATTGGAGTTCTGTTTTTTTTTTGTTAAGTTGGTACATCTGTTGTTGATATTTCCTTTAAATTTTAGCGTCACAGCTTGACATTTGCAAAAGTTACGTAGGCAACAGTACTTCTATCTCTGTGTGTGATGGCAATTTTTTAAAATTTTAGAAATGGACGTAGTAAAAGACATGATTTGCGAGGCTGAATCCGATCCCGCATTCAGCGGGAAACTAAATTTTATAATATTTAGTAATTTTAGCAAAGTTCTTTCATTATCACTATTCCCTCTATCACCCGATATCAAAGAACGCCATGAACACACGTAATTCATTTAAATACGATTTCGTCTCCCAAATAGCACCATACCCAATTAATTTATTTTTCTTTTCGAGACCCATCCTCGTTTGGAAAAGGATCTGTTTTGTTTAATTTTGGGGTTGAACGAGCGAATCGCATTCAATCTTTTATAGGTCACAGGTTGCAGAAACCCTTAAATTTACTCCTTATCTATAAGATACTTTATTAGGTGCCCGCAAAGAAATATGTAGTTTTCCATGTCACAAAAGTCACGGTTCGATTCTTCAAAGTTGCGTTGAATTTCGTCTGATTTTCATTTTGTGGAATGGTCATTGGAAAGATCCATCTCTTCTGTTTGTAAACGAGGTATGTATTTAGTGTCTGACTGTGAGGATGGCTAACGACAGCGGGTGGAAAAAAGAGTGACTGTAGCCGAGCAGACAAGGCAAATATTTGCAAAATATTTCCATTAAGGGATTTCTTACTCATTTTTGCTTTCGTGGATAAATATTTGCGGAATGTGATGATGTGGCAAGTTGACAACTGAAAAAAGTCATGGGTGAGCAAAAGGAAAAAAGGGGTGAAAACGTATATATTTAAGGACGATGAAGTTTCAGTGGCAATTGGTCTTGAGTTGAATTTCAGTATGAAGTGGTGCTGGTTTCTTTTCATGTGATAGTTCAGTCGGGTTATTCACCCTGATTAAGCTTATTTTGAAGATACGATTACTCTTTGTGCACTCACAGATTGCAGATACATTCAATTTTATATGAATCTCGTTTGTTTCATATTATTGTTTGTGAAAAGTTGTCCACCAAAAACCAATACACCAAAATAAATGCACAGCTATTGAAAATTAAATTTAATTACTTACGGACAAAGTGAAAAATGGTGCCAACTTAAAATAAAAATGAAAGAATATAGACTTAGTAATATGTAATCATTTGTATTTTTTTGAGTATATTTCATGAGTTATGTTATCGCCCTATAACGACAATGTTGTTGATTTATGCATCGCCGCAATTTGCAATAAATTATTTATATAATTATTATTTATTTAGTTTAGCTTAGTTTGACCGCAGCTAATGGTATGTCAACATATTGTGTGGTTCATCTGTCAGGGTGCATTGTACCTTCACAGGCAAGCTCATCTGCTCCACAGTTTTCGTGGATTTTCCAATGTCGTGGAACCTTAAAAAAGTCCGCTATCTCCTTAAGGGATACCCGGCTTAAATGACGATTTTATGGCACCTTGAATTGAATATTTCATGGAAGGAGATTTCTGGACTTAGATTACTCAAAAAGATAAACTTCCACTTTTCGTTCGAGTTCTTACACATCGGTTGTTATCGTGATGGAGCCGGCCGATATCAGAAAATTTGTTTTTAAGTATATATAGTCTATAACTGTTGTGAGGGAAATATACTGCAAAGAATGAGGACTGACCAAAATCAACTATGGTGCATGGCGAGATTGCATTGAGTCTTCCCAACACAAACTTTGTTGTTTGACTAGCACGGTTAACTTCGCGTGAGTTCTTGGTACGTGAGCCGTATTTTTGAATTTTTTTATTTTCTTGTGCTTACATGTCTAGGAAAGTGCTTGTGTGACTTCGGACGAGATAACTTTCTGTACGTTTAAAAATATACTAAATTTATATGATAACAATTAAAATACATACTCACTTCCAACATGTCTTAAAAAGGTTCGGTTTCGGCCGAAATTTAGACCGAGGCCGAATGTTCGGGTACGGTTTCAGTTTCGGCTGATAATCATGTTTCGGTTGGGCACTAGAATCATGGTCCAGTCAATACGGTAGAAGTTCGTGCCGTAAATCTTTACCGAGGAAAGTTAAAGACAACGTGAATTTGCTGATAACCCTAGTTTTATTTTAACGAAAAACTTAAAAGAAAGCTATTTGGAATACTTGCTTTGCTTTAGATTGTATTGTATGTCCAAAAAGTCTAAGTACAGCTGCTGATTTTTTGTTTATTGAATTAAAAATAATTAAGTTTTTAAAAATCACATAAAATAAAATAGAATTCAATAACAAACAATCATATAACATTTATAAAAAAACATAATAAATAGGTATTTGTGCAGTTTGATTTTCTTTCGATTACTTTGAACCAAAGCTAAAGAAGTTACCTTAACTTTACAAGTAGTAAATAGTAAATAACTAGTTGGACCTCCTTTGCTCTTAATGACTTCTCGCAGTAGAAAAGGAGTATATGGCTTACTCCATACCATACTATACGTCGACCATCAGAGCTGAAGATGTTTTTATTTATATATTATTTATTTATTTTGTTCAATAAAATATTGAAAGAAGTTACTTTTAATAACTTATTAAAGCACTAGCAGTAAAGCTATCGGCTCTTTGGAAACAGCTTTTTTATAGTTTGATGATAAGACAATCTTATATTTTACCTTTATCTTAGGTGTAGGTTGACTTTCATTTTAATCAAATCTGAGAATAGGAGTCAAAGTCCAAGTAGCTGATTGATGGTAATGATCCTGTGGCAGGAAGATGTCGTTGGAGGTTCCGTTTTGACAAGGTGTTGATGGGTTAGTGCGATGGAACCAAGCCGAAGCCAAACAAAGTTGGTAATCATTTACTTGGAGATACTCGTATATGTCCTGTATATTGAGGAAATTTCTTTGAGTTCACATTTGAGTAGTGGTGTTGATACTCATTCTATTTATCAGGATATCTTTTATTAATATTGGTTTGTACCAAGTTTTGTTATATAAATCAGTTTGGGAACAAATGTTAAACATATACCCCGGGGCCATGTGAGTACTGATGGCAGCCTTATCGATTTTTTTTCTCGCTTTCATGGAGGAATAAATCCCGATTCCAGAACGTGTTCAGTTGTGTACTAACATCAAGTTTTCTTATAAGCTGTTTATAAGGGTGTCCTCAGTACACATTCATTGTGAAAATTTGGAAAAAAAGACAAGGAAAGAAGACGCTTTCAATGCATGTGTTGCCAATTTAGCCTCTATTTTTTCTCAAAATAAAGAAGTGTATCTAATGTACGGAGATCACTAATTTTATAACCTGCTATTATATACAGTGTACTTATAAAATAATAAAACTGGAAAGATTTTTTGTGCTAAGATAACGTATTGATATAAAACATAAAAACCTACTTTAAACTGGAATATAGAAGTAGTTGCATTGGCCTTCTGAAAAAGAAGTCAAGCAAAGAATATGATGGGCCAGCACCAAAATCGAGAGAAATTAGTCAGCAGACCTTAAAGTCGTTAAAAAAAAGATCGAAGAGTTATTAATATTTTTAATATTGTATTAATACAAAATTAAGAAGAAAAAAAAATCAATAAAAATCTCAATTTCGTTTTAACATAAATGATTTATTGACTGAGACCAATGGATGACGCTGTAAAAATTTCGAAGTAACAAAATACGAATGTGTCGCTGAGTACATTGCATAACGTGGTCATATCCAAGTGCTTAAGCTCATTGTCTTACCGAGAGTCTCCTTTACAAACTGATTTGAGTCCAGTGGTCACAGAGTGTTGAAGAGAAGCATCAATAGACTTTAACAGAACCACCCCGATGCTTTCCGTTAGAATCTTACAGTCTAGCTACTTTTTTTATTCATTATTATTTACTGATTTGACCGATTGAGGTCACCAAATTAGACCAAGTCAATCGAATTTGTATTTATCGCTTCATAAAGTCTATTGGAATCTTTCTCTGGCTAGCCTTTACACTATTTGGTCTAATGTAAAATTTTAAGCTTGTTTTTTGGACATACTGGCAATACTTCCAATAATAACTTGCCCAATATTGTCCAACACGTTTTGATCAACATTAGACTGTTTTTACGAATACCGAATTTTTTCTATCTATGCTAGACAATTTTTATCTAATACAAATCATATCAGTGTGAGGTTCCAAATGAAATGTGTTTTCAAATTCTTTTGAATGTCGTTTAAATAAGGAGACTAGTATTTACAGCTTGCACAGTTAATCTGTGGGAACTTTGATAATAGAGTTATTTTTAAAAAATCTTGCATTTCTGGAAGACACAAGTAATCAATTTAAAGCACCGACTTTTTTTCTTATGTGGTTTAACTTAGAGTAATAACAAGCGATAGGAATCGTAGGCTCTCTATATTCCTCGATATATCTTGCACAACACTGCGACGGCACTAGTCTACCACTTCCCGATTTTGGAGGTCTTGAATAAGTCGCGCCTCAAGTTGCCAAATTAGCGTTTAAAGTTTAGAGTTAATTACTCTTCTCGTACATTTATATATTTTCTATAGAAACTTTTTAAGACACACTTATTTTACCTCTTTATAATATTTTTATAAACCCAAATAGGCTTAAATTTATAGGTTTAGCCCTCCATATTTTTTTTTATATATATATAGAAATTATATTTATTAAAAATGCACATAATTGATGCATTTACAAGTGTATTACAAAAAAATAAGAATGCCATGAAATTATTAAACTAGATATGTTATTTGGTATCACAAAACTTTACAAGTAGGCTTGTTACTCCACATTTTACATTCAGAGATGCATATAGTATGTTGAATTTATATTCTTCTGAAATATTAATTTTATTTTATGAAAAAAGAAGTGTGGGTACACAAACAAACACAGACACAGATTATAAAAACAATAGAATCCGACTACTGGGACCTCGATACGTGGAGATATGTAAAAATTCTATGAAGGGAACCATAAAAAGAGTTGCATATGGCGAGTATTGAAATCATAGAAAAAGTTCGACTCGGCTAAGGACCACGCTACTAAGGCTTGGAACATATAACCATTCAAAACTTTGCCAGGAGATATAAATTACTTCCTAATTGATTATTTGGAAACAATACACCAGCTACAGTCCAGCTATAATCATTTGTCACCGCACTTTTGTTCACATTAAAACAACTTCTAATTATTCATTTGAATGTGATGTACTACTGTGTCCAAAAAATAAGGTGACATTGTATTTATTTTGTGGTGAATGCATTAAGGATGGAAACAAGTTGGAGTCCGAACTTAAAATATTTAATTTAATTACAACTTATATTAATTTACAAAGGAATCGAAGTAAAGGGGAGATGGCGTGACGGCGAACTACGATCGACTGATCCAAAGTTACCGTTCTTTATTGCTAATAAATAAGAAGTATATATAACAATGAATATTATGAACGAATGCGATATATATAATGTTTAAGTGTTGCCAATATGGAATTGTGAGTCGCCACACTACTCCCCCTCTAGTTAACTGGTTAACGAAAAAATCAAGAATTATATCGCTTAGGAATCTGGACTCTTCTTCCGGAACGTGTAATCTGACCAGGTTCTTGATGCTCCTTACCGTCGAAAATAGTTGTTGGCTTGCTGGGTTCTTCCATCTCTTCGGATTGTAGGAACGCTGTCTTCAAGCGATCGATTGAGATCTTCGACGTCCGATTAGATATTTTTACTTTGAAATATTTATCTCCCTTTTCTACAATTTCGAAAGGACCGTCATATGGTTGTTGCAGTGGAGATCTGACCGCGTCATTGCGCACAAAAACGTGTGTTGCTGTCTTGATGCTGGGCTGGACAAATACTTTAGCGTTATTATGAGCCGAAGCAGGAATTGGCGCAACTTTAGCCATGGAACGTCGTAGGTTTTTAATGAACTCTGATTCGACTTGAACCTTTTTTTCTCCGAAGAAATCGCCGGGAAGTCTCAATGTTTTGCCGTAAAGCATCTCTGCAGGGGTTGCTCGTATGTCAGCCTTGAACGTTGAACGTAGACCCAGGAGAACAGAAGGCAGAACATCTACCCAATCATCTGTTTTATAGCACCGTATAGCTGTTTTGAGGGCGCGATGCCATCTCTCAATCATGCCGTTCGCTTGCGGATGGTAAGGGGTTGTCCTGTGATGTTTGATGCCAAATAGACGAGTTAACTCCCTGAAGACGGTACTCTCGAACTGCCTTCCCAAGTCCGTCGAAATTCTTAACGGTACACCGAACCTTGAAAACCATCCAGAAATTAACGCTCTGGCTACGGTCTCAGCTGTGATGTCTGGTAATGGATAGGCTTCCGGCCAACGAGAGAATCGATCGATGCACGTCAACAAGTAGCGGTATCCTTGTGAAGATGGTAGGGGTCCAACTATATCAACGTTGATATGTTCGAACCGACCAAGTGGCGTGGTGTAAGTAGCTACTGGTGTATGATTGTGTCTCTGGATCTTATTCTGCTGGCAGGGAATGCACTGTCTAACGAATTTAGAAATCTCTTTGCGCATATCGGGCCATACATATCGTTCTGAGATCAAATGGATAGTCGACTTAATCCCTGGGTGTGACAAACTGTGCAAGCGAGTCATTATCGTTTTCCGCAAAGATTTCGGCACGATAGGTCGCACTCGATCGGCAGATGTGTCACAATAGACCTGTGACTTAGATTCTGGAAGAGTAAGCAGTTTGGGGATTAGTGAATTCGAAAGAAATTTACCTTTGTCGATAAGATTTCGAAAGTCTTCATCACTAGATTGTTCGGCTGCGATAGTGTCCAGGTCAAACGGTTGAATAGCAAGCTCTGCTACTTGAGACAACGAGTCAGCGACGTTGTTGTCGGTCCCCTTCACGTACCGGATGTCCGTGCTGAATTGGCCAATAAAATCCAGCTGGCGAATTTGCCGTGGTGATGACTTGTCTGGCTTTTGCATGAACGCAAAGACAAGTGGTTTATGGTCCGTGAGTATGCTGAACTCTCGTCCTTCGACCAGATGACGAAAGTATTTTACGCCCAAAAATATAGCTAAGAGTTCACGGTCGTACGTACTATACCGCTTTTGAGTCTCGGTTAGCTTTCTTGAGAAAAACCCCAAAGGCTTTGTAACTCCATCAAGGATTTGATGAAGGGCTGCACCCACTGCGGTATCAGAGGCATCTGTATTGAGGATCAGCGGTGTGTTGATGGCTGGGTGTGTTAACAGGGTAGCGTTCGCCAAATCTGCTTTACACCGTTGAAAAGCTGCTTCTGATTCTGCTGTCCAGACGATTGGCGTAGAATCATTCTTCACGTTTCCCTTAATGAGTCGTTGGAGTATAGCCTGGTTACTGATGGCATTGGGCAGAAACCTTCGATAAAAATTAATTATTGCGAGAAACCTCTTGAGTTCCCTAGCTTTCGTTGGTTTCTCGAAGTCCTGGATCACTTTCACCTTCTCATCCAGTGGACGTATGCCTTCGCTGTTGATCGTGTGGCCGAGGAATCGCACTTCCTTTTCTCCAAACACACACTTGGAAACATTGATAGTGAGGCCGTAGTCGTTCAATCTTCGGAAAACTTGGCGGAGATGGTGCTGATGTTCACTTTCGTTTGCGGAAGCGACGCAGATGTCATCCAAATATGAAAATGCAAAGTCCTCTAGTCCTCGTAACACTTCATGCATATGACGCTGAAAAGTTTGAGCGGCATTTCGGAAGCCGAACGTCATATACACAAATTCGTATAAGCCGAATGGAGTAATAATGGCCGTTTTCGGAACATCTGTGGGTTCTATAGGTATTTGATGAAAAGCTCGCTGCAAGTCGATTGTCGAAAATATTTTCCGTCCATGAAGAATATGAGAGCAATCTTGAATTAATGGTATGGGGTACCGATCTGGCTTCGTCATCGCATTAAGTGCACGGTAATCACCGCAAGGTCGCCAGTCCCCATTCGCTTTGCGAACCATGTGCAAGGGGCTTGCCCAATTACTTTTTGATGGTCGGCAAATTCCCTTCTCCATTAGATATCGAAATTCTGCCTGGGCAGCCTTGAGTTTCTCAGCGTCGAGCTTGCGTGGTCGAGCGCAAACTGGAGGACCCCTCGTCTCAATGTGATGCGTTGTGGCGGTTTTGGCACAGTTCATCGCCGGTCTCGCATTGAACCCCGTAAGATCTTTGAACTCGGCTAGAATGGAAGCAAACTCATTAATAGAGTTAAATGTAGTAACGCTTACCGAGTAACCAAGCAATGTATCCGCCTTTGTGTCTGCCAATCTTGCCAAATTTGTTAATTCTTCATTTGACGCTTGTAAAATGGCTCGCACCTGTGCAGGAAGCCTTTGTAGCCACAATGATTTAAGGAACTCGTTGTTAATTTGTGTTCCTCCCAAACTTCGTAGCTCATTTAGTAGCTGAGATGGCCGTTTGTCCCCCAAATCGACTTCTGAGAGTAGTTTCTTAATTTTTTTCTGCTCCGAGTCACCAAAGTGATCAATTAGAACACGTTTCAGGTTGTCGTATCTATTGTTTTCTGGTGGCGTTAAAACTGCGTCCGAAATTTGAGAAAGCACTTTAGAGTCTATCGCACTGATTACCGAGTAAAATTTTGACGAATCACTTCGTATTTTAGATAACTCAAATTGTGCCTCCATTTGCGCGAACCAAATTTCTGGTTTTTCGTGCCAGAATGAGGGTATTTTTAACGCAATTCGGGAAACCATTTCAGATGAATTAGTTTCCATGTTACCACTGTTCAACTGTCCATTGGATGACGATTCGGAGTCGTTGTTCGTAGACGTGGAAGCTTTGCGGAATTCGTCGCCGGTAAGCATACTTGTAGAACACGTGACTTTTCCGTTTATGCAATTTTTTGTGAACGGTAGGAAAATATAGCGGGGAAGGTTGGGAAAAAATAATTGTCTTAAAGCACTCACGCACCAATTTAATTAAATGAAACACGGGGTCACCAATTGTGGTGAATGCATTAAGGATGGAAACAAGTTGGAGTCCGAACTTAAAATATTTAATTTAATTACAACTTATATTAATTTACAAAGGAATCGAAGTAAAGGGGAGATGGCGTGACGGCGAACTACGATCGACTGATCCAAAGTTACCGTTCTTTATTGCTAATAAATAAGAAGTATATATAACAATGAATATTATGAACGAATGCGATATATATAATGTTTAAGTGTTGCCAATATGGAATTGTGAGTCGCCACAATTTTGAAAATTCTTTATTTATTCTTCCAAATCAATTTCATCCCCTTCAAAGTATTCCCCTCCCGGTGCAATGCACTTATGCCAACGGATTTTCCAATCTTTGAAACACTGGTTGTAGTCACTTTCCGGGATGGCCTTCAGTTCCGTCTTCGCTGCGGCTTGAATCTCCTCTATCGTATCAAAACGGTGTCCCGGAGCGGTCTTTTGAGCTTGTTGAACAGCCAGAAGTCGCACGGCGCCAGATCAGGTGAATACGGTGGTTGCGGAACGATATGGGTTGAGTTTTTGGCGAAATGATCACGAATTACGAGTGCGGTATGGGATGGTGCATTATCGTGGTGTAAAAACCAAGAATTGTCTTTCCACAATTCCGGCCTTTTTAGGCGGATAGCGTTACGCAAACGACGCATTACGTTCAAATAATATTCCTCGTTGACTGTTTGGCCGGTTGGAAGGAATTCATAAAGCACAACACCACGATAATCGAAGAAAACAGTCAACATGACCTGGAATTTTGAGCGACTTTGGCGCGGTATTTTTGGTCTCGGCTCTCCTTTGGCACGATATTCGCTCGATGGATCGGTTGTTTCGGGGTCGTAAGCATAGATCCAAGTCTCATCGCCAGTTATAATGCGTTTCATGACATCCTGGTAGTCGGAAAGCATTGTTTCACACACTGCAACGCGACGCCTTTTTTCCAAAAAATTCAATGTTTTCGGTACCAGTCGAGATTTGACGCGCTTGAGGCCCAAAGCATCCTTCAAAATGGTATTGACTGAGCCTTTCGATAAGCCAACTTCATCAGCAAGGTCTCTAATCATTAATCGATGGTTTTTCAACACCAAATCTTTGATTTGTTGGACGTGAGCTTCATCGGTTGAGGTTGATGGTCGCCCAGAACGCTCTTCGTCTTCGACACGTTCACGGCCGGCTTGGAAATCATTATACCATTTGTAAACATTTTTTTTATACAAAGCCTCATCATCAAAGGCTTTCTGCACCATCCTCAACGTATCCGCAGCAGAAACTTGATTCCGCAAGCAAAATTTAATGCAAATTCGTTGCTCAATAAATTTCGACATCGCAAAAAACGAAAAACTCACTTTTAGCAGCTCACAAAACGACGCGTATCTCAAAAACTATGAATATATTTTGACATGAAATTTCACATAGATGTCACTGACAGTACTACCAACCTAAAAAGAAAGAAAAATTTCCAAATCCTTCGACGCGCGCAGTTTAAATTCATATGTCATCTTATTTTTTGGACACAGTAGTATATGGTACATTATAGAAGTATTGAGTACGTATGCTTCTACTGATTTGAATGCTTCTATAATGCTCAGGCTCTTTAGGTGCGAAACTGTTGCGATGAGTTAGTTTTTAAGAAGAAATGATGTCTCCGTTCTCGATAGAGGCTTCAGAAATTCTTTATTGTTTCTAGAAACAGAGTACATGTACCCGAATCCATACTGAAAGTATATTAAGAAATTGATAACATCAAAACCGACGCAATCTCGATGCGTATGGGTTGTAGAAGTTGTAAAGGAACCCTTTTAATGAATTCTTTTAAAATAACTTCAGCAATCTTTACCCACTAATCAATGATACCGATGGTGCCAATGAGCTGCTACAAATTGCTGTAAGCAGATTTAATACTGCCAACCACCAACGTTGCTGATTGTTGCAATTTAATCAGAGCTTGTTATTGTTATTAACTGGTAAGTATGAGAACTGTAGGATGTTCTCCTCATTCTATAAGTGTTTCGCAGTATTCTGGTTGTGGAATGCAACTGCAAATTTTTCGCATAACATATTATTTTTATGTGTGTGTGTGTGTGGCGTGGCGGTAGTCGGAGAAACCCAATCAGCACTATGTGCCGTTTTGATACCACAGCTCTTTTTTGTGTATAATAACATAAGTTATTACAGCTTCTTGGCTATCAACGAGAATAGCTAGTTTTTGTGTCAAACCTGTGTGTTCGATTGCTCTGATTAGATCACTGTATGGTTTTGCGATCCATAGCTAAGATTCTCTGAGTCTAACTGCCCTATGTGTAGTTATTATATACATATATGTGGAGGTCTATAGGCCGTTTAGGCGGGAGAAGTTTAAGATTGGAATTAATATTTTCTTGGTGAAAAGCATCGTTTCCGTTTTGTCAGGGTTAATACTTAGGCCACAACTTGTAGCCCAGATGTCCGCTTTTTTCAATACAAGTTTCATGATATAACTGATCACGGTAGGAAATTTTCCAGACACAAGAATCACCAAGTCATCCGCACATGCAACTATTTTATTCATGACAAAAAGCCAGAGGAGAGATAACACTTCCCGGGGGTGTTCCTTTGCTGGCTATTATTGATGAAGTACATTTCTCTAACGTTGCCTGTATTTTCTAGTTCTAAGGATGGTGATAATCCATTGGCTGATATGATTATCTATGCTCAGACTTGTTATGGACGAAAGAATTGTTTCCGTAAACACATAATTAAATGCACCCTTCAATATCTAGAAAGATGTGTAAATTGCTAGTGTAAATTCCTTAAAGTAAGGAGATTTTTCAACAGTTCTCGCCACCTCGTGTAGTGCTGTTTCTGTTGATTTACCTCTAAGGTAGGCGTGCTGGGTTTTTGATAGAAAAGTATCATCTATAGAGTATCGTAAGTGACTGTCGAGAGTCCGTTTAAGTGTCTTCAAGACAAAGGATGTGAGGTTTATTGGTCTAAAGTGCTTCGCAATATCATGCCTGCGTCTGACTGGCTTCGGTCTGAAAACCACTCGCACAGCTAATGAAATTTGGCTGAAGGCTCAGAATTAGTACAGCTTATACTTTCTGTATCATGATCGGAATAATTCCATCGGGGCCCGGGGTTTTAAATGGGGCAAATCTGTTTATGGCCCATTCGAATTTGTCATTGGTTATGAATGAACTTATGTTTTCCCAATTTCGTGGTGTCACGAATCGTGGAACGAAAAGTTCTGTTGTGTTGTCCTTGCATCCAGGGAAATGTATATCCAAAAGTATTTCCAAGGTTTCAGCAGACGATTCCCCTCTTGGTTTTCTTAGAAATGATGGTTTGAGTGCTCTTGAGATAGAATCTTACTTAGTTTGAATGAGTCTTTAAGTGTATCGATAGACTGACAATATTCTATCCAGTTTTGTTGTTTGGCTTCTTTAATAGCCTGTTTATATAGTTTAAGGCATCTTTTGTAGCGTTGCCAATAACTATATTTGTAGCAAATGTTGTGTCTCCGGTCAGTTTCTTCATTTGAGAGAGAATTGCGTTCCACCATGGTGGGAAAGATTTCTTGCTATGTTTCATTGAGCAGGAGCCTTTATAAGCAGTCTGAAAAGCCTTTTCGAAAACTCATCAGTCTTGGTGATCATATGTTTAGGAGCTTTTCTAAGGTTAATTCTGACAACTTGGTCAAATTTTTCCCAGACGATCTTTTTCTCAGCCCAGGATGCACCGTTGGATAATTGTTTCTGGATTTCTTCGGGCGGTGCTGATCTGTTATGTGCCATATAAGCTGATGCTATGTAGGCGTTTTCTAAATAACTAATGTTTTTAAAGATGACCAAGCTGATGAGGAATATGATGATAACCCTGAGCTTGTATTATAGAAATATTTATAACAGGGTTCCTTACAAATTTAATTCAAGGATTGAAAAAATGTGTGTTTTTTAATAACACATTGTTTTTTCTACTGTATAGATTATTTTTATATTATATTATTTTTCCAACAACAATTTATAGCAACGTGAATTTGATATTGATTGATAAATATTTTTGGAAATTTATACTCTAATATCTCAAGTTAAAGCGTAGAATTTGCTTTTTAACGTGACGTTTTAAAAAACATGCCATAGCTGATTTTTTTACAGAAATGCATGATTTTGAAAAAATAACTTTACTTTCAAAGGCTGCGCAGTTTGACTGTGTATTTCAAAAACTTTAAACTCTAGTCTCCTGATTCATAGGGCATTTCATTTGCCATTAAACAAATATCTATACGTTTTACGATTCTTATAACATACGTTTTGATATCAGACACGTGAAGTATTTTTCCGGCGCAAGTCCACACGTTATGAAACATTTGTACTTTATAAATTCACACGCAATGTTGCAATGTTGCGTCTATTTTTTTGTGGGTATCTTTTCATATCAAAATCCAAGTGAAAGAAACGAAAGATTAAATAACAGGATAATGATAGTCTTAGTATCAGGTAATTCACTGAATATTCTTGAATTGCTAAATATCAACATCTGTTTCCCATACTATGAAGTTTATTAAAGGGGGCGATTAAAAATATCTCCCATTGAGGGGTTACACAATAGACCTTTGTTTATCCAAGTTGAAACCCACCTTTCTTAAATCACATCTTGCCGAATGTAAATATGAATTTAAGGTAATATTTCATACTATCAAATGGGAAGTTGTTGGCATGGGCAGATCAAATCGCCAATTTTTTTTTTTAAAACTGTCATCCTAAAGAGTTCTGAATTGTGTCCCTTGTAGTAGTATTCCGATCCATTATGGACGTAATTTAAGGTACTTCTCTCCCCATTCTTATACAAAAAGGAAGGCCTTTTGTGCAGTTTATTCCTGTATAAATACAATAATTCGAAAGAAAGAAATAAATCCCAACATAGATCAAAGAAAACGTAAAGATAAAAATGTTGTGCTCACCATTTGTCTTGAACATCTTAAAACAATCATTTTTCACCATTCGTTCAATCAATTTTAAATCAACCGCAATCCCATAACAAATCCCCATCAAAAACCGCAAAGTAACTCCCATCGAAATAGCCTGAGAACATCAATTGGGTGTTCAATGAAGGAGGAGGCGTAATGGGGGATATTTTGTACCATTTTATAATATCATCTTCTTAAGTTAAAATAAATCAAACCATAAATCAAGCCAGAACTCAATGGCTTTATCGATTTCGGTTTTGAACCAAATTGCTTATCGTGGCCATTCGTAAGAAGACCGTTTGTTGGTTTCTTTGTTATCTGGGCGCAAATGTTAATATGATGGTTGTTTTGAAAATGGTCAGAACAACTATGAAGCAGAAACAGTTCCAAAAAAGGTAATTACGGCAAGTAAAGAGCCTTAGTCGGAACAAGTGAAGTGAATCATTATACATATATTGATTACTTTAAAGCTAAACAAAATATATCAGCATTGCATTTTTGTCGAAGATACAATTTAAAAAACAATGAATCAGAAAAAAATCATCGTTAGTCTTAGGTCTTATCATGATATGTATATGTATATTCATCCGTCTGTTGTTTTACATTCTGCTATATGCTAATCGCTAAGGGCACATAGCATGTGAATCACGGGAGTTTCTTTAGGTTGGCGTTATGGAAGTCTTCTAGACTTTGCAAGTTACTTCTGTGCCTACAATTAAATTGATCTTTCTTCTCATTCCAAAAGCAATAGTTTCCATGATTCCTTAACGTCGTTGGATAGTAAGTGAAATCCTTGCGCAAAAAATAATGAGCATTAAGCCAATGACAAGTGCCAAGTCCCACAGCTGGCACTTAAGGTGCTTTATGTGAGGTCAAAAAAAGCTCTACGATTAATGACCTCGTACTTTCCTAACTTATCTTTAAGTACTATATTAACATCTTTTTTATTTTTCTATTGTAATTAAAACAATTTAACTTAATTTTTTTAATTTTTTTTTTTTCAAGTTTTAAGTTTTTTTATTTATTTACTTATTTTTTTTTTTTTGATTTAATAATATTTTTACCATTTTGTTCCCACGAGTATTGGACACCTATAACGGTTGACATTATTACGGTTGAGGTCCTTTAGAAGGGCAAAGTTTTCACACAACTAGATGTTATCCCAATGGCACACAGTCCTTAATGCGCTTGCCTTCACTTAGGTGGGATTATCATATTTAGCGCAACGCCCTACAATCCTCGACGCGATATAATACGAATGATGTTGGGGTATTCATGCTTGAATCTTGAATTTATGTTGACAAAGTCCTTAGTTTTTATAGGTACCTAGATTTCAGTTGTAATGTAATGACTGACTTTAATCCATGATGCGCCATTTTGTTTACGACGCCATATTGAATTTAGATTTTTGTATGGTGTACTGTATTTAAAATCAAGCACTTTCATTCGATATCCGTAGAAAGTCCATATTGCAGTGTTTATGAAAGAATACAAAATTGTATTGTAAAAAAAAATAACTATGTCCATTTGGTATGCACCGAATGCACAGATCAATAGATCCCCAAGAATGAGATAAAATTTCAATTTCTAGATCTGACCGACAAAAGACACAAACAAGGCAAGCTTAATAAAACCAGATAAAAAAGTTTGTATGGCTGATAAAAAAAAGAAAAAATGATGCCTTTAATACCATCGCGATCATCAGGAAGGAGGACTCTTCATGGACTGTATATATAAATTTAAATTTAGCCGATATTGATATGTAAAAAAAAGTGCAAAATAATTAAGGAACAACGGGCATTTTGAAAGATTTTCAAGTTCTTATTTTAAATAATTTAAGAATAAAAGCTTTCCAATACCTGTACTGAGTATATCTGTTGAAAGATTGATTCTGAAGCAGGATTAACATGGGAGATTTTAACCGCTATTTATGTTGCAATTCGACTATGCCGCAGGTTACTTAAATCGCAGGCTCAGCAAAACTACTGCAATTCGCATTGGAATTAAAAAAATCGGGCTGTCAAAGCTAGCAACCCAAGTATTTTCACAAAAATTAATAATTTTTTTGGAAGGAAAAATCAGAACGAGCTTCCGTGTCTAAGGCCCCCCCGAACTACAAACAACAACAGGTAACACCTGTGACAGCTGGAAAAGTTTCAGTAGAAGATATCGAAGATGACAACTTTTTCAATTTTCAAAATATTTGATTTTTTTTTCGATATCTTCGGAATTCTTCAAAATGCTTATAAATCAATTCAGACGTTCCCAATAATATTTGAAATGAAGCGCCGGCTTCAAAATTGTGCACGTTGCTCGTTTTAAAAAAAAATGTCGCTTAATTAATACGAGAAAATCCAAACTTGATACAAAAAGATTTTTTTTTCTTACATCATTTCTTATTACATAATTTTGTTGCAAATCTTGAACTTCAAAACATCAGGAAACAGTGTCCAAATGCTTAACTTAGTACATGGACAGCATAATATGTAATAAAACAATACTTTTCTCTCACAAAAAAGTTGTCATCTTCGATATATTCTAATGGATCTATGCCTGCTGTCCCAAGTACTTTTTCGTTGTCTGTAGCTTAATACACGAAATCTCATTCTGATTTTTTCTTCGAAGGAATTTATTAATTTCCGGGAACATACCAGGATTGCTTGCTTTTTTTTTGCCCGAATTTTGGTATTCCAATACAAATAAATTACAGCACTATAATTTTGCTGAATTAATTGCTGTAGGTTTCTAACTTGTGATTTCAGTGTCCTAACCTCCGAGTTTTGTGGGTGATTTAAACGTCTGTATAGTCTTGAGCGTCGATCTAAGCGTTGCGTTGACATTGTCAGTCAGTTCGTTCTCAGAATAATATTAGTTCTGAGCTTTCCGTTTAAGTTAAGTGTCAATCTCCTCATTCGACAAATTTTTATTGTATGGTGGATTGAGCAATTTCGAGGAGAGTGCTCGGGAGAAGTGGGTCAATCGCGTCCTACTATAGTTGTAAGAGTGCATTTGAACAAACTTCTCCAGTTCCGCAATTTCGTTGGGAATCGTAACTACGGCACTAAATCCGCAATGTCGCTTCCCACAACGAAGGCGGATGCATATGAATCTTCTTCACTTTACATAAGCTTATAACGCAGATTTTTTCTAACAAAGATAGCACAACAGATCCCTTGGAGTTGGGTCTGTCTCTTCTTTTAATACTATACTGACTGTGTCTCAAATTGTGCATCTTGAAGAGGGCAGCTCTTCGTTTGATCTTTAAGTGTTTCTCCACCAGCGAAGACATTACGACCGGAGGCGCGTTAGACTCGGCAGCAGAGTGTATTTGCTGTTGCAGCTGACTAATTTGCCACTGAAGAGAAAGCAAATATGCCAGCAAATCAGCCTCACCACTTGGTGCTCCAGGTCGTTGAGGCCTGAGGAGCAAACTTTGGTGCTTGTTGTACCGTACTACTTTGACCGGCCGCCATTTGGGCGTAGGTCACATTAGGATTTACGGTTGGAGTTTTAGGAACAGGTGTGCGCTTCACCTCCACCTTCTGCTGACGAGCCAGGTTTACTTTCCTAACATATTGTTACCTGAAACAACCCCGATAGCTTGCGATGTGTCCCGAGTTACCCCATAGAATACACTTAAGAGTCATGCTATCAGCAACCCTATCTTTACCAAGCGTATATTCCTCCACTTTGTGGTTCATTGCACACTTAGCGCACCAAAACTGCATTTGACAGTTCGCAGCGGCGTACCCGAACCTCTGACAACGAACAGCTGTTGTTTTTGCTGCTGTTTTTTTTGCTGCTGCTGTTTTTGCTGCTGCTGTTGCTGCTTTTGCAACTCTGGATATTGCTGTTTTTGCTTTGGCAGCTTTATTTGTTGCTGCTGCTGGGGCAGCTGTGGTTGTTGTTATTGTTTGGCTGGCGCTAGTATTTGGCTTATTTCTGCCAGTTGTTGTACATTTTTTTTGCGCGCTTTTACTTGATGCTGCCTACCGCCAGTCTGGAGCTTTTCAACAGAAGCTGACAGGATCGGGCGCTTTACGAGGTTTAGAGTCGGTTTTGCCCTCCTCCTCCAATGTGGCGGTGGCGGCTTTGGGTCAATCAATGCCTTCCCCGTTCCTCCTCCAGGTTGGTGAGGCGACGACTGTCGCTCACTCATTTTGGTCTTAGGTTGTTTGTGTTATTAATTTCAGTTATATAAATTAAGAACGAAAGAATCAAATTTTTTATTGCCCTGGCTTGGATTTGAAAACCTAACGTGCGGATCAAGAGTCCGCGATACAACCACTGCACCGGCTGGTTATTTAACGGCGCAGTAGCAAAGTAAAAACTTGAAAATAAACTCATAAACTCACACTGGTTTCACTACGGAAGTAGAAACACTTGTTGTTCCCTCAGAGGTCTGTGAACGACTCCAGCCCGCAACGTAAACACTGCACGGGCTGGTTAGTCATAAGATGAGTGACGAATAAAATGTTTTTAAACCTTAACTTGCATTGATTTTCACTATTTAAAGTCCAACACGTCTTTATCCCACAAAGGTCTGAGAACGACCTGCACAACTTCTGCCTTCGATATGTTATGGAGCTCTTGCAACCGGATAATACCATGTTCAATGACGATAATTTAGTAAATAATGTCATCGCCAATGAAGGGGTTCATCCTTCGTACATTTCCTGGCTATATTTGGTTCACTGAGAAGTAAGAAAATTGTTCTTGAACGCCTTCCTCTAAAAGTGGTAAGCATTTACACAAATCTGTTTGACAGTTTTCTGAAAAATGCACATTATCCAGCTCATTGGAAGACAGCGGTAGTACTACAACCGATTTATGCATTGCAAAGTAAAAAAAAAAATTCAATCCGGATGTTAAAACTTTTTTTATTTAAATTCATTCGCGAAACAAGTTGAGCTCAAATATTGGCCGTATATTTAAATGTTTGAAGGGATGACATTCCGGCTCGAGATTCTCTAGCAGAGTAACTTTTGGGAAACTTGTGTCGCATGTGATTGCCCCAAATTCATTGGTTCTTACTACACATCACTGAGCTCGCCAATAAATTTATCCTTTAAAATAATTGCTCAATAATTTTACATAAAATATTCCTTAAGCTGGCATGATCAACTTAAAAGTTTCCAATACAAAGAATGTGCAGGAATAACTTTTTCTCTGCGAATTTATTCATGAAACTTTGTTTCAGGTACAAATTCAACAGTCAGACATTTTCTTATTGGTAAATGATTTTGTCGAATGGAAACGCAACTTGAGTAAAGTGTAACGAGAAAGTTTGTCATTGCCGAAATGTGAAAAAAAATTTCAGAGTTTGTTTAATACCCAGAAATTGTACATACTCGTATTTACGCAACATTTTCTTCATACAAAAAATGTATATTTATTGTTTTGATTGCATACAAGCACTCGGATCATTATTGGTATAAAAGTGCAGTAAGTATGATTTGTTATCACCATATAAAACATTTTTATGGGAATGAAGTTGTTTGTACGAAGCATTGGCTTTACTCTACCAATTTATTTAATTTTTCTTAACTAAGTTTTTAAAAGTATCACGAGCACGACAAGTATATTCAAAAAAAGAACCGTGCATTGATAATCCTTTAAAGTATAAATGAATCAATAATTTGTTTCTATTATTAACTTTGACACGACAAGAGGTCCGGTGTTATCACAATTTAAACGGACGGTTCTTAATAGGACTACCGGTTGAAAATGTCGTTATTGCAGCCAACTTCATATCTATTAATCTGAGGTGAATTTTGACCATGACAGCTGTCACATCAGAAACTTCATGTCATTGTCTAATTATTTCAGTCTAGGTTATTGGTCATTAGTGAAAACACACAAATTTTCGAAAGCCGTAAAATGTCTACATTCGTGCCATCAAAACAACATTTGCGGTAAGTTTTAATATGTTTCTTTCATTTAAAGAAAAAAGCAACCGAAGCTTACCCGGGCTATACTATAGACGTTAGAATGTGTCAGCGTTGTTGCAAATGTTGCCAAAACTTACCTTGAAACGCTCAAATGGAATGTCCTATCCCACCCGCCGTATAGTCTAGACCTTGCGCCATCCGATTACTATCTCTTCCGATCGATGCAACATGGCCTGGCTGACCAGCACTTCCGTCATTTCGATGATGTCAAAAAATGGATCGATTCGTGGATTGCGGCCAAACCAGTCGAATTTTTCAGAACGGGTATCCATGAATTGCCTGAAAAATGGGAAAAATGTGTGGCTAGCGACGGGCAATACTTTGAATATTGAATTTATATCTATTGATTTTTGAAAAAGACATTTTCGACCGGTAGTCCTATTACATATCGTCTGAATCGGGGACAGGGATCTACTGTCCTAATCCACCTATAGAAGTTTCGAAGTATTTTGAGCCATTCGTCACGGTGTTTCATGCAGAATTGTTCGCAATACTAAGTGGAGTAGAAAAGCTCACAGAACGAACAATATACGGGAGAAGCAAATTCTCATCTACTCCGATAGTACTGCAGCTATCAAAGTTATCAGAAACCCTCTATCAGTATCGCCCTTGGTAAGGAAGTGCAAATACAAACTTAACAAACTAGCAACAGTGAACGATGTCAGTCTAACTTGGGTCCCGCGACACGAGGGTGTAACGGAAAACGAAAAAGCGGACGAACTGGCTAGCCACCAAAACCCTGTAAAGGAAATAGGCATCCCGCTGATAACTATTAAAAGAGTAATAAACGAATGGGCAACCCAGGAAATCAGAATCCACTGGGTCAACCTTACAACGTGCAGAACAGCAAAATCGATAATAGATCAACCGACTAACAAAGTAGCGAAACGAGCTCTGAACTCCAACAAACAGATTCTAAGGCCAATTGTGGGACTGATAACAGGGCACATTAACCTTAACCTCCACTCACATAGACTCGGACTAGCGGAAACATCAACATGCCAAAGCTGCAAGGAGGAAGAGGAAGATCTTCCTCTGCCACTGCCCGGCAACAGCGAGACTGCGACATAAAATACTGGGGTCAGCACTGATACCTGCTTACCTCAAAGAAACCAGCAATAGCAAATAAGCCAAGATATCCAACTCAAATGGATAGAACGAAACGATATTGATGGAAGAAGGAGTACAGCAGCTCATCCCCCGAGGAAGAGGACGAGCTTAACACAACAATTATCCAGAAAAGACAGGAATACGAAATGGAAGAATTCACCGTGGCCAAACGGTGAAACATGGGTTGGTCACAATAAAATATGGGTTGGTCACAATAAAATAAGGGACTACCTGAAGACAAGGCAGGAAACGAAGATCGCAAGAACCTAATTATGCTCAAGGGCTGCAATCAAAACAATGAGGAAGAGGATATCGAGGAAGAGCTGAAGACAGATGGAATTCCTGGCATTAAAGTGAGCCTCTGTAAGAGTCAAGCAGATAGATAGAAAGGAGCTGATCTGTCCGCCATATAAAGAAAAACTCTTGTGGAAGAAGGAAATTTTAGTTGCGTGCCTTCAGAATATAAAAAAGGCCTTCGACCGGATCAATGGCCGCATCTACAAAATACAGAGAATGGGATTTCCGCAGCATTATGTAAGAATCCATTTTGATAATCTAGCAGATAGATTCGCCCCGACACAGTGTTGAACAACTCAAATGGGGACTGAGAACCAACAGCAGCAAGACGGAGCTGATCTGCTTCGTCTGACCACCGACCACTGACAACAGCAATTAGGAGTAGGAAGGCTCAGCACGAAATCCGTAGTGACCACCTTCAGCGAGCTTTTCCAATTTATGCAAAACGCTGAAAAGGAAGAAGAACATCATCGAAGGATTGACAAGCCACTCTAACAAAGACATCAGGATCACCAGCAGGCATGAAATAGAAGCAGCCCAAAGGTGCCTCAGCACACGAACAATAATCTTCGAATGTTTTCACGAAATCATCGATTAGACTTCGTGCTACATAAAAGCAAAGATGATACCCTGTAACAATATTTTATTTGGTTTCTCCCTTCCCAATATAATTATCTCTCATTTCGAGATCGCGAATTTCGAGCTATGGAAGAGCTAAGAGCTAGCTTAAAAACTTTCAATAAGTCAGAAAGAAGACTTATTGAAAGTTTTTAAAATGTCTTCAGCCTAGGTAATTTGTATGAATCTTGATATTGAAATTTTTTCTGTGACTACTGAAAGCTATTTCTATCTAATGGCAGGAAATGGGTTCGCTTCCTACATAAATGAACATACAAGGATAACTGAATTGTCTCAAACGTGCATTGACCATATTTTTGCTTGGATAAATCGAAATGCTGATATGATTTTTTCTAGTGCAATATTGGACTTAATAGTAAACGATCATTGTATGACATGTCTCTTTGTTAACAATATAACATTCCGTTAAACCTCTGAAAAAATATCCAAAGAAATTGTAGTCGAGGTTTTTTTTATGCAAAGAGAAGTTTTATAGAGACACATTTAATAAAGCAAAAGGTAGCGATAAGAAGGGATGGTAGATTATTCATGAACTGCTTGACAGGAATGTTTCTTCTGATGTACTTTTCACCATTAAATCAGCACCATAGTAGAAATGGCTAATATTTTCATTTTCACAACTATTGTCCTTAATACTCTTCCAAAAAATAGGTAATAATTCAGCTTTTTATAGGTCTTGTACTGTACCGTGTTTTGTTAAAGAAAGTAGTTCGCAGGATAAATTTTTTTTGAAACGATTATCTCTTTGGAACTTAAGGAGTACATTTCGTTGTTTAGCTATTCTAAATCATTTACCCAAAAGAGCTAATCGAATGCTCTTCCGAAACGTATTTCTTGTAGATGCTTTAGTAATCTAGTATTTTTCCTGATAGCTTCAAAGCTGCTTAGATCATCTCAGTCTACAAAAATGGAGATATAGTAGAATCGAATTGAATAATTATAGACCAATATCTCTTTCGCCAGTTTTTTCGAAACTATTGGAAAAAGTGAGAAAAAGGAGAATCGTTGAATTTCTTGAGGGATGGTATTTTTCCAGTAATAAACAATTTGGCTTAAGAGCTGGTTTGCGATGCATTTTCGATACTGGCAAAGGGATCAAAACCTACAGGGTACTTCCCATCAGCGCAGAACGTTTTATAGCGCAGATAAAGAAAAAATTGCGAAAGTCGTAAATTTTTAGTTATATCATATAATAAAAATATTTCCAATAATCTTAAACTTACTACCCGTTTCCTCGCGTAGAGGTAAAAAACGGAAATTCATATCAAAAACGCAGGTCTATAAAACCTTTAAGCTGTAACAAAATCAAACTTTTATGCTAACGCAATTAAAATAAACAGCAATTTAAGGCTTAGTTAATCAATACTTAAACGCTTTTGAACTTCGGAGATATAACCAATTCTCGGCTACAACGCATATCAAACAATCACCTCCACAGACTTTTCAATCGGCTATATAAAGGGTGATTCAGAAAAACGCTTGAAATCTTTATTTGAATCGATAGTACGGTCCATATAATTTAATGTTTGAAGATTATTGTAAGCAAATGTTGACCTTGACTGCGCCCCAAATAATCCATCCGCTTTGTCCAATTTTGGCATACTCTCTCCAACATTTCCGCCGGTATCTCACGAATAAATGCTTCAATGTTGTCTTCCAATACGTCAATTGAAGCGGGCTTGTCTGTATAGACATGAGCTTTAACACAGCCCCACAAAAAATAGTCTAAAGGCGTTAAATCGCACGATCTATCGCGGCCAATTGACCGGTCCCGAACGTGAAATAAAATGTTCAACCGTACTCGCCTCTCAATAAGTTAATTGTTGCGCGTGCTGTGTGGCATGTGACACCGTCTTGTTGAAATCACATGTCATGCAAGTCAAGCTCTTGCATTTTGGGCAAAAAAAAAAGTTGGATATCATCTCACGGTAGCGCTCACCATTCACAGTTACGTTACGATTGGCATCATCTTTGAAGAAGTACGGTCCAATGATGCCACCAGCCCATAAACCGCACCAAACTGTGACTTTTTCTGGATGCATTGGTAGCTCTTGCAATGCTTCTGGCTGATATTCACTCTAAAATCGACAATTCTGCTTGTTTACGAACCCATTGAGCCAAAAATGAGCTTCGTCGCTGAACACAATTTTTCGGTAAAAAAAGTGGATCTTCGGCCAACTTTCCAAGAGCCCATTCACCAAAAATTTTACGTTGCGGTAGGTCGTTCGGCTTCAATTCCTGCACCAGCTGTATTTTGAAAGGTATCACATCCTTTCGCAAAATTGTCCACGTTGTTGAGTAACAGAGGCCCAATTGCCGCGAACGGCGACGAATCGATAATTGATGGTCATCATTAACACCATCAATTGACGCCGATACAGCTGCGATATTTTTTTCAGTTCGCACTCTTCGTAAGCGTGTTGGTGGTTTAATGTCCAACAATGTAAATTTGGTGCGAAATTTAGTCATAATATCCCGAATAGCCGCTTCAGTGGGTCGATTAAACTGACCATAAAATGGAAGAAGCGCGCGATGAACTTTCTTGAACAGAAGCACGCGTTTTGATAATAAAATTCAATAATTTGCAAGCGTTGTTCGTTTGTAAGACGATTCATGGTTAAATTATAGACCAAACTGAAGACGTTTGTCAGTGAAACAAAACACGAAACGTGCGTCAGCTGTTTAAACCAGTGTTGCCAAAAAAATAATAGCTGAAAAATCACTCTTTATTTATATAAGTATATGAATTGAATTTAATAGAGAAATCGAAAATTCGAAAACAACAAAAATTGGGGGGCCTTTGAAAGAGAAATTCTCCGTGGTATCACAAACTTCCGTTAATGTTGGAAAGCAACCAAAGCTCATGCTCAAATCCCCCATGGATCGATATCCTGATTAGTAAATAAGTGACCCAAAGGCGCAAAGCAATACAAACAGCAGTGCAGTATGAAGAAAATAGTTGTGTTTTTATTTTAACAAAACATTCAATACAAGAGTTGAGAAGTAGTAATAACTTTGTGCAATTGATCATAAGCTTAATTACAATTACAAGTAATTAGTAATTCAACGTATTCTGTCAACAGTAACAAGTATTTGTAATTGAAAAAATTCAATCACTCTTAACATATAATTGTAATTGACGATTTTGAATTACACATTACAAGTAGTTGAAAATTGTCAATTACCCATTACAAGAAATTGAAAAAATAATTAAAAAAACATAAAGTCCATTACATTTTATGTAATGATTTACATGAAACTAACAAAAAATACCTAACATTGAAAAACCTAAAAAAAAATGTTCGTTTGCCTTCAATAAAACTAAATAGAAACTATAATTTCGCGTCATGGGAGTTTTGTCTTCTAAGAGTTGAAATTAACCTAGCAAGCTAGAACAATCTCTTTACTTCGTTGAAGATATCTACGGAGTATTTGATCGAGCTTTTGAGGAAAAATTTCTTGAAATTAATTACTTTTAATTATATGTGTACTGTATGAATTACTGAATTCATATGTTCCTTGTGAATCCGAATCTTTGTATTATCACTGAAATCAAAAATTGGTTTGGGTGCGAGTAGACCTGCCCATACCATGAACTTCCCATCTCATGATAAAAAAAATCATTAAGGTGCTATATAATTTGCTCCCAAATTCAACTTTAAGATACTCACTTTTTAGAATTTTATAAAATACGATTTGCCTCTAAATTATAGACTAAAGGGTATACTTATTATGTACATGCTAACACCGTAAGATATACTTATAGATCTGTGAAAGATTAGCGTTGTAAAGAATACGTTGGTTAAATTGAATTCAAACATATTAGACTAATAAACTAAAAATATAAATATAAAGATTAAATCTAAATTAAAACAAATTCATGTGGAAATATAAGGTATGAGACAATAATAATTGAGTTGAATCATTAGCAAATTTATCTAGTTCAGTTAAATTCTGTAAAATTAAAATCACATTTATTACTTGAAATGGGGATAAGTAGGGGAATGGTAAGTTGCTATGAAGGTAAAGTTGAGTATTCAACATTAATTTTAATTCAACATTTCGGTAATTACTTACTTACGAAAGTATTATTTTAAGTGATCAGGACAACAATTTGGAAATATTCGTTTTTGATTTAGTAACATTTACCTAATGTTGTGCACAAGATTGAAAAGTTTGATAGATAAACATATTTCAATTTGGAAATACTTTCTATGATAATAATAGAAAATTAGATTTTTAGTTTGACTGCAGAAATAATTTAATTTTTACCGTTTTTTTTAAGCATGTTAGCTGGTTGGACTTTTTTTGTCATTAATCATTTAATTATTAACTTGAGGTGGCGTTACAGTCCACGTAGGATTGGCATTGTATCCTTTTGGGTAAGTCAATTGGTTGTTGAATCTTCTCCTCCACTCACCGTCAATGCAGATGGGACAAAAGATTACACTTTTCCCTCGAAACAACGGGGCCTTCATCCGTTTTTGAAAGTATCCATGCTTCTACACCATATAGTAGGACGGGGATGATATGGGTCTTAAAGAGCGATGCTTCAGTTCTTCGAAAGAAGGCTTAGCTTTCTTAAGCAGAGGTATTCTTCATTTGATCTCAGCGCTGGTGTTATTATCTGTTTTTCCAGCGGAGCCAAGATAGACAAAGCCCTAACTACCTCAAAATTATAGCTGTCTATGGTAACGTTCTGACCCAGACGTCGGATTTGGTTTTTCTTGATGGCAGCATATGCTTCTTTTTGCCCTCTTTTGTTGACAAGGTTCTTTTGCACTATTGTCCCAAGTATGATGTTGAAGAAATCACATGACAGTGCATCACCTTGTCTTAAACGTTGTTTGACATCAAGTGGGCCGTTGACGTCTTTGCCGACATCAATTTGTGCAGGATGGCGATTTAGGTCACCGCCTAAATACGAGCTTGGCAGGGATGCCAAACCTAGACATGACTTCATAAATCTCGTCTCTGTGGACGAAACAGACACCAAAACCAACCTTGAAATTGATGAAAAGGTGCGTACTGACATGCTCGCATGCTTTCTTCTGACCATGTATTGCAGAGTTGGTGCATACTCCCAACTTAGTCATCGCCGCCGCTTTTAGAAGTTCTATCTTGCTATCTGTACTTCGTCTAGGTCTGGTAGATGGCATTGTTGGTTCTTCCATGTCCTCAGCATTGACTGCAATTCTACAATGATATTTCCATTTCGAATTTTGCAGGCTTTAGTTTGGGGTGTGTAACCTTGAGATAATTGTTTTTGCTGGCTGGCTGTCCACGGCTTGCATTAAACGACTCAATGAAAGCATTTTCGACTGTAATATAGGACCAAGGACCCTAAATCTTAGCCAGTCATCCTTCTAAGAGTATCCAACTCAACGTGAAGATATTAGGGATGTTAGGGATTAACTTTATGTCCTTTTTGAAAGGGTTCAAAAGTACATAGTTTCAATCCAGAGATTTCCACCACCTCTCCTTCCGAGCTGGTAACTGCTCAGCAAAGGATCTTTTTCTATCTGGTAAATATATGGCATAAAGAGGATCACATTCGGTCCAGTTTTCTTTGCAGATTTCGATAGGATTTTCCACGCCGATTCCGAGATATTTTTTTTATCTCTGTGTCATTTTCTGGAAAGACCTCTAGGATTGGGTTCATGATTTAAAACCACAAACTAAATCGGATGTTATGGTCTTCCTTGCAATATACGAGTAATGCAGTTTTATCCATGTATTTTAACTTTGTCATTTAGGTTTCTCTCGATGTTTTTGCTTTAAATTCAATTGCCTCATGTAATTTGAGCCATGAGCTTCTTTTTGCAAATATATTATAACGATAAAAAAGCGTCAAGCTACAGCCGAGCAGGTTTTCAACAAAAAAACTGGTGGCCACATAATTTTCTAAGGATGTTTTCATGTGTCAGTGTTACAGACGTCACTCTGAGTCTTGAAAAATGGGAAAGACCTACAGGAATCACATTTCTGAAACAATTTTCAAAGAACTTCCGTGGAAATTTGGATCAGGAAATAGAGAAAGGGGCATATCGATGTATGAAATGGCCTCAACTAAAAACTGTTTTAGTCTTTTTGGTAGTCTCTATAGTTAGTAACTTACTTAGTTTAGTCAATTGGCTAAATAAACATAATATTGATGAAACTTTTGGCATTAAAATTGAACACAAAAAAAAATTTTATATGAATTTGTCCCGAAACTTATGAACGGCAGTGTATATATATTTGCATATTTTTTTATCTGATAAGGTAGCTATAAACTATAAATTTAATTAATTTTGAACTTTTTTTATTGGAAAACTAAATTGATTTTAATTGAAGAAATCAAATTGTCCCTTTTTTTGACAGTTTTTTCGTCATAAAATTCAAACCACCCTGTGAAATTTAACCAAAAGCTTTTCAGGTGATCTTTATGCACACGCGCTTCGAATGAAACCAAATTGGCTTCGACAGCTTGATTTGTTCTCGAGTTAGGCTGTACGAAAGAATCCGCACAAACGTACGTACGTACGTACCACACACACACAGACATCTTTCTAAAAATCATGGAATCCGACTACTGGGACCGCCAATCGTGGAGAAATGTAAAAATTTTGAATTTCGAAAATCGGACCGATTACAAGAACTTCCTGATGGGAAGTTAAAAATTATATTCAAGGCAGGCATCGTCACTTTAAGTGAAAATGCATCTGCATATGAGTGATCTTTTCGGCGATGCATGTCCACTTACAAGATAAGCACTTAACAAGACATAGACAACGAATGTCTTTCACACTGATACATTCAAAGTCAGACGTGTTTTTAGAGTATGAATAGGTACTAATAAAAACTTTTGTTCCAGTGGACGTGTTAGTTACTATCTACCTAATGTTATGCTTTAGTGGTTTATCTTTAGAATTGTATTTGAAAAATAAGTATTTAATTCCATTTTATGTAATGATTGCCAAAAAATGTAATCATTACAGCATTCTCCTGAGTCAATTACATGAATGTAGTTGAGTTGGAAGTAACTGAGATTTTCAATAACTTGTAATGTATAATTGACAATTTTCTATGTAATGAGTAATTGAATTCTTACGATTTCAATTACAAAAAACGAGTAATTAATTATTTGTTTGTATCCATTGCAACCAAACACTGTTCAATACTAGTAGTAGTATATTTTTCATACAGTTTCAATATATAAATCTGGTTATGATGAACTTCTCCTTGAGGAATTCGAATAGCTTAATCTTTTAACCATTTATTCGGTTAAGAGCTAGCAAATCCACCCATACCCACGTTCCGTAGGCACCAAATTGTTTCAGGATTTTCCAGGACTACAAGAAAATAATTCCACTTCATAATACAGCAATGCAGACGAGAGGATGAAAACAAGAGGAAATAAAGTACTTTTGAATGTAAGTCGCATGAACAAATCCATCCGCGCCCAGCAATAAAATCCAAAGAAAAACCAGCATTAAGATTCAAATCAACTCAAGAGGACGACCAGCACCGGATTCCCTCCTTTGTCATGTAAAACACTGTGACCAACTTCTGCTGTCAGCTTCCGCTTTAACGAGTATAACAGGAAAAAAGAAACATGTAACTCGGTTGATTATTCAGCCACCATGGTGAAACCGCAATTTGTAGCAGAAGTACATACAAATTTCATTCCATACTATAATGTTGGGCTCTTTGCTGATTTAGCAGGAATTTTCGTGACACTCATAGCACATCATTTCCGTCTGACATGGAACAATTAAATTTCAAATGAATTTTCAATTGTTCTCCATTTTAGTAATGGGCTTCACTTCACAAACATCAGAAAAGGTCCAACCACAAAAAGTGAACAGAAAGTATTTGCTGTTGGAGATGAACAAAAAAAAAAATATATATGTATAGTATGTGTTTGAATTTTGTTGGATTTTAGTCTTTTTTGTGGTTACAGAGGTACAATATTTCAATTTAGTGTGTGCTTGAAGTTAAGCATGGAGTTTTGAAACAATTCAGCTATGTACCCTGACGAAAAGTTGGGCACTAACTTATAGCGGCATGCTTTTATGTGAGAAGGAGAAGTGGGAGAGCTCGTATTGTGCTGCTTAAAACCGAAACTCTATATTCGGTGAATCAATAAGTAGTCTTAGTAAATGGTGGAATGCAGCTGGCTACTTTGTTGGAGCACTGTTTATGCCAAAACGATAAAATATGCAAATGCAGGAGATGTTACGTCTATGTTGAATCAAGTCAATATTTTTTGTAATATTTTTTCTCCTGAGTTTTATCACCAGATTTTGAACTCTGTCGAGTAGATCAACATGGTTTTTCGAGCGCGTACTCAGGCATGTTGGTTATACTCGAGTTTAAGGCGAATGTAGGCCTTGCATATGGCAGTCAGATCAGATGGTGTAATTGCTTCAGGAAACTGTTAATATCGGAGTTAAATGAGTTTATCATACATTAGCGTTACATTTCCATGGCCAAAGTTGAGAGATATGGATTTGGGAAAGAATTTGAAAAACTGACGGTACTGCAGACTTCGTGTCATCCAATACTACTTGAATTAAAAAGGCGGAAAGTTAGTCTCCAATACAATGAATATAAGTTCTTCGCATTTTCGAAATAGCCTAATGGCAGATCCTGTCAAATGCCTTTGTCATACTAAGCGCAATGACCTTGCTTTTACCTGTAAGTTGCAGAGGGTGGTGGTGAGATGTGCTATAGATCGTTTCAAATGAGTATGCAGTAGGTTCGCGCATGTTTTCTCTTTTCCAGTCATTCCACATAAAACAAAAGAAAAAATCGCATAGGCCTCCTTTTGATGTTTACTGCGTGTATTCTCAGCGCTGACTGATCATTACTTGAATACGATTGGCGGATAAGGTATACAGAAAATAAGAAGCTTCTGTTGCAAAATCTGAAAAATATGAAATATGAGCGTAGAGAGAATGTTCGGAGTATCCATTCATTATTCTTTGAGTGAAGTGAGTAGTGACAATTTCAGTGAAGAATGTTTAAAGAGGAAGAATGAATGTTTTGCCAATATGAACTGGCTCTTCGCTTGAAAATATTGGTGTTGGAAATTTGAAAAAATTAAAACATGCGTATTTTCATAATACGAATAATTATATATTAGATGTTTTTTTTAATGCAATAGCACTTAATCATCGCCAGTATCATCATCATCATTCCTCGAGCGTAATTTCAAGTTAATAGTTCAATTTTAAGCATTGAAGAGCTGTGTGCAATATAATTTTCTACCAGCAAATAAGTTAACTCAAATTTTGTTGTTGATGAGGGTGGCGTACGGTTTTTTAATTTATTATGATATGAATCATTGTCCATTACAATAACCGACGGTTCATCCAGCTGCTGCAGAGCCTGTTCTCTTAACCATTTGGAGAAATTTTTCAAAGTTCATCTCATTATGGTAGTCACCTGACTTCGACCCAGATTTGAATAAGAGAAGAGCTCCATCGACAAATCCATTTGATCCACTAGTATGTGCAATAATAAGCCGTGATCCTTTTCCAATAGGCTTTTTTAATCCTTCCGCACTTCCATCAGTCCAAGACATTCCTCTTGTGAGGGAGCTATGTATATATGACTCATCTATACAAATAACATGGTATCCACTTTCACGGAAATTCCTGATTTCCCGGATATATCTTCTTTGAATTCTTTTGTCCGTCCTTTCACACTGTCTTCCGTCTTGCGGAAGCTTTGCTTTGCTTGCTTTTCAAAACTGTCCAAAATGATGCCTTGCTTATACTTATTTCATTCATCATAGAATCAACGACAACTTTCAGTCGAATTCTATACAAGAGATTTCAAATGAATATACTTTTAGCTGTGGTAAGTATAATGAAAATCTCTTGAATTCTTTTTTATTTACAATTTGTTTTGTTGCGGAAATTACCCAAGACACTATTGATATAAAAAAAACTAAAACCGTTTCACTGCTGGAAACTTAGTTTTCCTCTACAGCACGATTGTGGTTTCCGAATTCCCCACATAGTAGCTTCAAATCCACAAATAAACTCGTTCTTCGATTTTCTTTTATCAACATCGAAAGACATCAATAAATATTTTAGAGGGAAACGAAAAGTTTTTCTATCCGCACAACTCGGAAGACCAACAGTGCAAGTTGATCAAGTGAGTGATTCTTACTCATTAAAACAATTTCCCTATATATTTGGATTTATACGAAGTCTTCCATTTTAAGTCGTAAGGTGTCCAAAAAGATTTATCTACTTAATTTCTCGAGTTCTATAAAGCCGAAGACCAGTCTTGAGCTCTTAAAAACGCAAATCTAAATAATGTCTCTACTTAGAGAAACGAAAAGATGGATGACATATACCATCACATTGAACATTTGTTACTTGAATTAATTTACATTACCATGTAATGGCTCACTTTCGAACAGCATTTAGAAATTTATTTCTGAAATTCGCGTTCGTCGATTGTCAGCGACTCTGCTCTTGCCCGTCCTATATGAGGAAGATTTTGAATGAAATCGTGTAATAAATGAAGCCATTGGATCCTCGCTGGTGTCATATGTTCGGTGTGTGAGCTGAAAATACAATAATATAAAGAGTGTTGAAACGGTGACTCGTTTGGGCCCGAATGCTCTACCTTACAATTTGTGTAGTAGGTAGTAATAGAATTATGACTCAGTCGTCAACCTGGTAGATCAAAGCAGTTTTTTTTGATACGGTAGCACTATCGCAGGATTGTTTAAGTTATTTCATGTGCAGTTATTTCATGTAAATGTTTTTACATGAAATAACTGCACCCTTAATGGGAATATCCAAAAACCACTTGAGACTCCGGTGCTGATGAACGAAACTTTAGTTTATGTTTGTGAAAATCTAGGAACTAATTCATCCATGAGCATAGTTCCTTTCGGAAAACTGACGAGCTTTCGACAGTTCGTATTGGTTTTCCTAAATACTACAGGAAACGGAGTCCTTATGAGGATAGTTTCCGACTTTTAGGTAAGTTTCCGGATTGCAACAACGTCGCATTGCGTGGCAACAATACATGGCATGAAACTTGATCATTGCCTATTTTTATGCTAAAAGCTCGCAATCGGTCCCGTATTAATTTCGATACACGAGAAATACGACTGCAAACTCCTTCCGAATTTGTGTGATTCCAGACGTCGCATTGCGCGGCAACAATACATGGCATGAAACTTGATCATTGCCTACTTTTATGCTTTAAAGTGAGTTGCGATTTGAAAAACAAGTTTTTTGTATGGTGTTCACCTTTTATGTTGTATAGTATGTCATTTTTATAATTTTGCATCCGTTGGCACCCTCTGGTTACGGAAACAAGTGGCGAGTACTGATTTGGGACTGCTGTGTTATTTCCATGTTCTGCAGTAGGGTGAAAGTTTGAACAATTATGGGCTCTCCTGAGTTTTAAACGGTCGCACACGTTCACGTTAAGAAGACTCATATTTCTCCAGTTGGTTCAGCGATAGCAACCTGTGTTTTCTTTCCAAATGATCGGGCAAAATTGAGCTGAGATTCCATTCATTGGCCATACTTTCATTTGGCCATTGAAATCCTCATATAGCCAATGGAGGCTACAAAAAATTTATGGTCCGAGTCGATGTTCGACAGCGACAATTATCTACCCTAAGCAGCTTTTTTCTCAATTGCAATATCAGAGATGATTTCCCTCCGATAGCCGACCACGATTTAAACATCAGAATCGGGGCATTGGGCCCTTCTGGTTTTGGAGAATTCAACTCCTCCAATGGAATGGAAGTAACTGATTGCTTTCAGCCAGTCGGAAGCCAGTTACGATGTCCCTCGGCAATTCAAGCTGATATAAAGCCATATTCGCTGTGTAATGATGCCGTGTCAGTGAGACAACGGGTTGACCGAAGTGCCGAAATTATCGTTGCCGTTCAGGCGTCCGTAGCAAACGAATTGGGAATCGCTCAGACTACATGGAGGCGTATTTAGTTTAAGTATCTTGGTTTACACTTAATCCAGATCAAGCTGACTCAAGAATTGAAGCCGATGGACCATTTGACGCGACGTACGTTCTACGATTTGGTTCTGGCGAAAATGCGCCAAGATAATGAATTTCTTCGCAAAATCATCTTCAGTGACGAAGCTCATTTTTGGCTCAATGCGTTCGTCGATAAGCAAAATATGCGTTACTGGCCAGGTGAAAGTCCGCATTTGCTTCATGAATCACCATTTCATTTAAAAAATAAAACGGTTTGGTGCAGTTTTCATGCCGAGTGTTATTGGGCAATATTTTTTCGTCGACGATAATGATCGTCACGTTACTGTGAATGGCCAGCGTTATCGCGCCATGTTTCCGATTATTTTTGCCCGAATTGGAAGATATGGACTTGGACGATATGTGGTTTCAACACGATGGTACCACAAGCCACACAGCACACCTTACAAACGATGTATTGAAGAGTAAGTTTATCTCAAGAAATGGGCCAGACGATTTGTCACCTTGTTCGTGCAATTTAACGCCTCTGTTTCCTTTGGGGCAACGTTTGGTTTATGCCAACAAGCCGACGACAAGCCGTTACGAACGAAATATTTGGCCGAGTCATTTGGTCCAACGAATCGACCGCTGCAAACGTGCCCGCGGTGGCCACATGAACGAAGTCGAGTTCAATTCATAAATGTTTTGATTGTACATATGTACTTGAAACCGATAAGAAAATTTTTGAAATATCTCAAAGTGTTTGCGTTTTATTAAAAAAAAAGTTGTCAAGTCCTTATTGGAGAACCCTATATAAGGACTTTAATTTTTATTTTTTTACATTAACTAGACCTAAATAAATCCAAACCATTAAATCGTAACCTTACTTAAAATAACACAAAAACTGCTAACTAACTAGTTACTAACTACTTATGCTACCTTAAACAAACAACACATAAGCCGTCCAGGCTGACAGGACATGCAATAAATATATACGACAGAGTTCTACTCTTCGTCCAACCACCAATAGTGTCGACGTTGCCATACGACGCGACGTCTGCTCTGTCGAGGTCTGTTGCGACGTTTTGGTTGTAGTTGACTCACCCGTCCACAGCTTTTCGGGCCCTGAGGACGAACGGCACCGATAATTTCCTTAACCTTTTCTATCGAGATAAAAAATCGCTTCAGAGGAATAAGGCCTAAAAGGCGCATTGTCTCATGGTGCATATCATTGGGGGTAAAAAGCCCCAGAGATCAAGTTGTTGTTCGAAGTATTTGCTTTTGCAATGTGATTTCGAATAAGCTCTATCAGTTTTTCACTCTGGTCAGGTTTTTTCCGTTGTATGGGACTTCTTTACTATTGAATTTTATGTACTCAGACTCTGGAGTTCTATGTATGTAAGTGGAGACAAGCCTAAAGATATCGTCTCATGTACACCCGAATTTTCCCCATTAAGCTTGTTCCCACGTTGAACCGCACGAGACATCCATAGCAAAAAAACAGACCCAGGATACTCGACACTATTCTGACCCCGGCAATTGAATAGTAGGTTCCTTCTAGTATTTGGTGAATGATTTCTCCAATTGCTATGTTTGGTGTTTAGATCTCCGCTGCGATCACAGTCTCTTCCTACAACGGAGGGGGATGCATATGATGCAAGCTTCTAGCACCTGTAATCGACGCACTTCACCACTGAACATAATCTTATAACGTAGTTTTTTTCTAATAAGGATAGCGACAGCACCTGATCCGTTGGAGTTGGGCTTTGTCTGTCTTTTCTTATTATTTTATACTGACTGTGCTTCAACTTGTGCCTCTGAGTAAGCTTGGTTTCGCTACCAAAAGAACATCGAGGCTTCGGTCTTCTAATAACTTGAATAGTTGATAATCTAGGACTTCTAGTTAGCTGGACTAAGAAGTACGATAATTTCCGATTCTCTCTTCTGGCCATTGCTCTTATAAAGAGCTTGACCCCTACGAACTCAAGATCATCACTTCTCTTCGCCATAAGCTCCAACAGGAGCTCTTCAGGATCGGTGGATGTATCGAGACTTCGAAGAAGCATTGTCTGCAACCTCTCGCTTTTGGGGATAAAGGAGTTAAACTGGGTCGAGGTTTTTTTCTAATAAATGTTAGATAGTTTTATGACCTGTGAAGTCTTTGCTTAAGCTTTTAATAATAAAATTTTCGCCAATGGACGACTTTTATGTCCTTTAGCTTTAATTTGAATGCATTGATAGGGGACACCTTGGGCCTCCTTATTGTATGCTGCTGCTGTTGCTGTTTCTTCTGCTGTGGTTTTTGCTGCTGCTCTGTCTGTTGCTGCTTAGGTAGTTGTTGTTTTTTTCACTGCTAAGGCAGCTGCTATTGTTACTGTTAACAGCTGGTGCCGGATTTTGACTAATATTTGCCAATTGGTTTTTAAGCACCTTTTTCTGCGCGCTTTGAATGGCCAAATTCATAATGGCATAGGGAACCTACCATTCTTCGATCAAATTGTCATTATCGACTTCACTAAAAAAATAATGAATGCATACTCCGCACATTATCTTTACACACATTTTTCACATTTGGCAACGGCGGCTTCTTATTTTTTGAGAAATTGATCAGTCTGCGTTGAGAATTTACCCAGTAAACATCAAAGTGTGGGCTTATGCTTTATTATTCTTCTGTTTTGTGTTGATTGACTGGAAAAGAAAAAGCATGTATAAACTAACTTCAAAGTCATTTGAAACGATCTATGTATAGTATATGATGACGAATGCGCTTACAAAGAAAAGGCAACAGAAGAGGTAAATGTGCAAGAAAACACTGCATTGAAAAACGAGAGCAGCACGGGAGGCGTTCATAGCCAGAAGGAGGGAAGAGAAAAAACTGTTGCGAAAAAAGAAAAGAGCCCTTTCAGTCTTTCAGCTCAAAGACATAGAGCAGTCCAGAAATCGACAACTAGCCAGAAGCTTTCACAAGAAAACCAAAAATCTCGTCACAGACTATAGAACCGGCACCTAGCCTCTTCGAAATTATGATGGTAATCTTGTGTCTGATCTTCAGTTTCGATCATGCATTTAAGCAGCATTTCCAACTGCTGTAAAATGCGTGTGACCAAGGGCACGATAAGATCCCATATTTGGTCGACAAATTATTTCCCGCACTCACCAAGCTGCTGAGCAAATATCTATTTGGCCCTATCTGCGATGAAGAAGAAGGCATAACATCGAACTCTACAAGCTGGCATAGTGGCATAATCCGAAAGGCACATCCGGTTCAATGATCAAGGAGTCGTTGCGGCAAGAAATCTCGTTCTTACCAACTACAAGAAGCGTGCTCAGGACAGTTTGGGGTAGATGGCAGCTCTGTTTCAGGCTTTGATCCCTCCATGATCGCTTGCCTATTATGTTCGTGGGCTGATGCTTGCAAATTCAGCCTTATTACGCATAAAATGTTCACTTCCGTGCCTGGAGCTTAAGACTTAACCTATGTCTGCTTCTGAACGCGAATTGACATATAAATGAGTTGCTTTGTCTATCAGTCACCGCAGTAGATGCCACAGTTTTTATTTTTTACTGACCGGCCTTTTCCATTGCATCTCTGGAATAGTGGTCTGTTAAGGGGGTATTTTAGTCTAGAAATTTTAAAAAATCGATTTTTTTTTTATATTTTCAAAGTTTAACTATTCAGAATATATCTTCAAGAGGATTTTTCAAAATTCAAATTATTTTCGTAGATATCGGTATTTTGCTGACCCGGCATCCAAACTGGTTCTTCCGGAACTTTGTTTGTTTGTTTGTTTATTCAGAGTATTTAAATATACTTTCAATAACACAAAGTTTATAATGAAAAAATGTCAGCGTCAGCTAAACTCAGCTTGTCCGAGGACCCTCATCCGCAATGGAAGCTATTGGGCCGACGGGTGGTGAGCCGAGTAAAGATGAAACTGACACTAGATAAATTAAGAATACATCTTTACTATTAATTTTGGCATTTGAGTATTGCATAGTCAATTAAAATACAGTGATGTTGTGTTTGTACATATAAACCTACAATATGATCTTTTAAAACTATTGAAATTCTGCTCCATTTTAATGCTGTTGGGGAGTTGGTTAAACATTTGGAAACCTCTAAAAACAATGCAATTTTGAGCTGCTGTTGATCTTACAAAGTTTATCTGTATATCTGCAGCGTTCCTTAAGGAGTACGGCTGTGTTTCGGACACTAAATAAATTTTATTTGCCAGGTACGCGGGAGTGCTTCTTTTTTTCATTCTATGTATGAATACCATAACGTTGAGAGCTATTCTTTGCTTTATATTCATCCATTTAAGTGTTCCGAGCATTAAGGTTATTGGCGCGAACCGGTTGCAGCGAAGGATAATACGCATTGCTCTGTTTTGCAATTTTTGTAGATCTTCAAGTTCACTCTGTCGACACATGAATAGTATGGTAGAGCAATATTCAAAATGTGGCTTTACTATTATATTATAGATATTTATCAACGTGATTATCGAGACTTTATTCCGTATTCGTCTCAGAAATCCGATCTTTTTTCCCACTTTTTTACATACATACTATATTCACAGTGGTATTTAAAGCTCAATTTGCTGTCGATTATTACTCCTAGGTATTTTATTTGGTCTACTTTTTCAATATTACGGCCTTCGATCCGAATGTTTAAACTTGGAAATCTCATTACCATGGCTGTAGTTTTGCTTATATTTAGTTTTAATTTATTTTGTGCCAGACAATTTTCTATTCGTCCTAAGTCCTCTTGTAATTTTAAGTAACACTCCTCACTGTTTCTTCCCGTAATATAAATCAACGTATCGTCTGCAAACAGCATCACTCGGCTATGTTTAAGTACATTTTTTATTTCATTTATGTACAACAGGAATAGTATTGTTCCAAGAACTGACCCCTGAGGTACTCCTAAGTTAACATCTCTTTTTTCTGAGAATTTACTACCAAACTTTACTCTCTGTTTTCTATCCTTTAAGTAGCTTTTAAACCAAAGAAGCTCGTTGTCACGTATCCCATATTTTTGTAACTTTTTGATCAATATACTCCTGTCTACTGTTTCGAATGCTCATTTAAAGTCTAAAAACACAGAAATTATTGCTTTCCCTTTTTCGATTTCTTGTTTCCATTTTATAATCAGCCAATTCAAAGCAGTTTTACGACAAGCGAAGAGAGATAATAGAGGGATTGGTGGAAATGGTGAAATTAACTGATAAAGGAATTAATAAATTGTCTTTATATTATGGTTTGGCGATTCGCTGTTTCTGTTGATAACAGGAAAAATGCAGTTTGGGCTACTTATTACCATAACAGTTCTACGATTGAAAGTCCGCAGCATATGTATTGTCCACCTGGTGCGGAGAGTTGGTGTAAATGGCAAAAAGCTGCATCTGAAAGCACATTACAGGAGTATGACCGCGAAAATCCTCCTCTGTGTGATGAAGTTTTGAAAATTATAAAGCTCATTTACGAAAGTTTATCATCAGAGGAATTATTGACTCGATGTTAGGCTTCAGAAACTCAAAATAATAATGAGTCTCTAGACTTTTTGATTTGGACTTTCAATCCAAAACATATTCATTCCGGACCTAAGATGATTGAGATAGCGACATTTATTGCTGTTTGTATTTTTAATGAAGGCTTTATTCCTATTTTAAAAATGATGGAGCTTATGGGAATGAAAATTGGCCCGGAAGCTCATTCATTTGCGAATTGACCGCTCCGAGATACGAGCATCCAACGCATCAAAGGAGGCCAGAACTGCTCGATATGAAGAGAGAAACACGCAAAATAGTTTTTTCGAAGTCGAGGAAGGTCCGGTGTATGAAGCAGGAATAGCGGATGAAATAAATGTAAGCTTACATAATCCTTTCATGACTTAGACTCCGAAAAACATTACGCGAAACTTTATACGCGTTTTTCTGGAAACTGTCTTTTCCAAAACAGTACCCACGATTTCTCAGGTTCTACGGGACCGATTATCTGAAATTTTTAGAGTCTTCTTTATAGACTTGTCAATGCCAAGAACTATCCCCATCCCCAAATTTCTATTACTTTTTTTTCTTAAATTCGAAACAGTGAAAAAAAGTTTTATAAAAATTGTTTTTTTTAGGCAGTCGCCATTTTTTGGAAAAAAATATTTCCAACTGTTCCGCAGTTCAAGACATTGTTCTAGATTAATAATCTTTTTTTTACGGTTTCAGATTGCTAGAAGGTTTGAAATCGTGGGTATGGTTACGCGCCAATTTTTTGAGACCGCTCCATCAACTGCTAATTTTTGAAATTTTCAACTGGGTTTTGTTATTTTTTTCTGTATTTTTGTTATGTCGATGAAAAACTAATAAAAAAGTGGATAGTAAAAATATTAATTGCATTTTTTTATGACACTTCAAAAATTACACGAAATTCATGCTTCATACATTCCACGTTTCGTCTTTCCATTTCCAAATTTTATTTTTTTGTTATTTTTTCACATTAGTAAATTATTTTGTGAGGAATTGCAAATCCATGCACGGTGTGATGGTGTAATAGTTTAATTTTTTTACTTAAACATATCTCCCAGACTTAACTCTAGTTCTTATGAATTTCAACCAAACAGCAAATGAGATATAATTCATTCATTCTATAGTAACAAATAAGTTAATAAAGTTTTTGAAATTTTGATTTTGTTTCTGCTCATAGTCACCAAACATAATAGGACTACCGGTTGAAAATGTCGTTTTTTCCAAAAATCAATGCTTTATTGAGGAGAAATAATGCCCATCGCTAGCCGCACATTTTTCCCATTTTTCTGGCAATTCATGGATACCCGTTCTGAAAAATTCGACCGGTTTGGCCGCAATCCACGAATCGATCAATTTATTGACATCATCGAAATGACGGAAGTGCTGGTCAGCCAGGCCATGTTGCATCGATCGGAAGAGATAGTAATCGGATGGCGCAAAGTCCGGACTTTACAGCGGGTGGGGTAGGACATCCCATTTGATCGTTTTAAGGTAAATTTTGACGACATTTGCAACATGTGGCCGAGCATAGTTATGTTGCAAAATAACTTTATCGTGTCTTGCGACCGTTTCCGGCCGTTTTTCCTTGAGTGCTCGGCTCAAACGCATCAATTGTCGTCGGTAGACCTCGCCTGTGATTGTTTCATTCGGTTTTAGCAGCTCATAATACACAACACCCTTCTGGTCCCACCAAATGCACAGCATAACCTACAGGCCATGAATATTCTGAACGGCCGTCGATGTTGAGGCATGGCTAGAGTATCCATACGTTGCCCGACGTTTTGGATTATCGTAATGTACCCATTTTTCATCACCAGTGACGATTCGATGCAAAAAAGACTTCTTTTTGTGGCGTTCAAGCAGCATTTCGGACATGCAAAATCGGCGTTCGACGTCTCGTGGCTTCAATTCATACAGCACCCAATGTCCTAGCTTTCGAATCATTCCCATTGCTTGGTTTGCTGAGCAACGCCAAGTGCTTTGCAAGTTCTTCTTGCGTCTGTGACGGATCTTGATCGAGTAATGCCTCCAATTCATGATCTTCAAACTTTTTCACCTGGCCGGGGCGTTCTTTGTCTTATGTGTCGAAATCACCATCTTTGAACCGCTTAAACCACCGCCGACACGTTCTAACGTCTATAGTATAGCCCGGGGAAACTTCGGTAAGCAATTGATGCGCTTCGGTTGCTTTTTTCCTTAAATGAAAGAAGCATATTAAAACTTCCTGCAAATGTTGTTTTGATGGCACGAATGTAGACATTTTACGGCTTTACAAAAACTTGTGTGTTTTCACTAATGACAATTAACCTAGACTGAAATAATTAGGCAATGACATGAAGTTTCTGATGTGACAGCTGTCATGGTCAAAATTCACCTCATAGTAATAGATATGAAGTTGTCTGCACTAAATGACATTTTCAACCGGTAGTCCTATTAGTTCATTTTCGTCCTTTATTTTAAGCTTACGTAACATTTATTAAAGCATTTCAGAAAAGCAAAAACCGCTCACATACAATAAATATCCTTGCAGACTTTCACCGGAATTGTCGCTGTTAATGATAGTTCCGCTTCGAATGCAAACTGAACCCTTCACGCCATCCAATTGTAAATATAATTAACAGCTACCGCTGACTATCTCGTTGCCCTAATAATTACCAATATCCTCATAGGGGCAATCAATACAAAAGAAAACACAAAAAATAATGCAAATAACGAATAAATTTAAAAGAAGATACAGAACTACAGTAAGCCCCCATCCTATGTATGAGGTCAATGAAAATCGCCATCAATATCGTCAGAAATCCCCATCGATGGACGGTCACCACCAGCAGCGATTCATTGACTATACCGCTCCAACAATCGTTCAAGTGAATGCAACAGTACGATTGCAACTGGCGTTGGTGGCTTCCATCCACCGATGTTGGATCCCTCCACATACCACTCATATGAACAACACTGTCGTCCTTGCTTCGTCCTATATTCTCATCACAGACCGAATGAAATCCGCAATTTAATTATAAAATTTTCGCTGACAGTGGAAGTGCAGTCCTGAACGCTGCAGACATTCCTTATTTTTTATAGTACATTTTCAGGATATAATTTACTGCACTTGTGGTTTTGTACAGATTTAAAAATACAAAATAAACATAAAAATAATATAAAAGTGTGGGCTGTGTAAATAAAGGCGAAATAAAAACAGAACGAGTGAAAAGACGACGGACAACGAACTGGGATACAGGGCCGCTCACTCCAACTTTCAGCTTTGGTGTTGTTGCATTGCTTTTATTATAAAGCACTGGCCAGTAGTCAGTGTCCTTGTGTCGACATTGTTTGTAAGGAGGTATTTCCTTGTTATCTGTTTCGTTTCTTCTTCGTTGACATTTTTTATGCATTTTTGTTGTTTACATTGTTGATTTGGTTTGTCGTGGGTGGAGATGATGTAAAATAATGCAGACGCTCGTCGCAATAGGAAAACACATATTCCCGGAAGCCTTGAGGTAAATAAAGCAGCATTGTTTTGTAGCAAACAATGAAAGCAAAGAATATTTGGCATTCCGCAAAAGCAAAACATTAAAAAAAATAATTTTCCATTTGAGATAGAAGGACAGCTGGTGTAAGAACGGAAGCCGAACTGCCCTCCAAAGCGTCGAGTTTTCGGTGAGTGAGTCTTAGGAAAACTGGAGGTGGATTCGGTTTCTTATCGAAAAATTTTCTTCAGCCACCAGCTCATTTCTATGATAGGTAGCCCGATGAGCAATCTCAGGTTAAACAAATGGTCCGGCGGGATCATTAGGGTCTTTTTTTCAAATTTGACTGCGAGAAGAACGTAAATGCCAAAAGTGACAGCTATCGTTCGATGATTTATTTTTCCCGAAACACGAGATCTTAAACTGGGATTGAATCACCACATCAGTGAACGAGTTGCACGAATTCGTAAACTGTGGTTTTGGCACTATGGCATAGGTGAACGTATACTCGTTCAAGTAATTTGCTATTAGTGTACATTCGTGTAATTAAACGTAATAAATGGATCGAACGAGTATACGATCGACTAAGTTTTTTTAGACAGATGGATTAAATAACGTTGTTGAGTACCGTACTTAAGATACTCTCCTCTATCCTTCAAGAATGAATAGCACCATATGATTGAACTGTGATTGAAAATTATCAATATATTTTAATCTCAGGCAAATTTACACTTGATCAGAGTTTCACTCTTAGGCAGGTGACAAAAAAATGTGTAGAGTTTTATTTATAGATTTTAAAGCCGACTACGATAGCATGAAACTATAATAAGGATGAGAATTCCGAATCCCGACTATCATCTGAAGAATCCATCACTCATTTCGAGAGGGCGGAAAAATCTGGGGCTGCATATTAGTGAAGAAGAGATAGTTGGTCAAGGCATGATTTCGAAGAAGTGCAATCCTTACAATACCTTCGGTCAATAGAAGCAGCCGATAAAAATGTGTAAGAAGAAATCCAACATAGCCTTCTAAAGTCTGTTAAGTCTCTTCCAAATCCAGAAATCTAACCAAAACATCTTAGCTGCTGCTGTACAGTAACATGATAACACCAGTACTCACATATGGATACGAAACATGGGTGCTGAGTAAAAGGAATGCCAATCTCTTAGGAGCGCTCGAGAGAAAAGTTGAACGGAGAATAGTTTAACCCGTATGTGAGGAAGGACGACTCCGGAGACGCTAAAATCATGAGCTGTATGCGATTAACCTTACTTTACTTTACTTATGTGATACTAAGCTCGGTAGACTCCGTTGTGAAGAACACCTAGCTCCTATGAGCGAAGAGGAACCGGCTCGAAAAGCCCTTTGCAGCTCTTTTTATGGTAGCCGACAGCGTGGTAGACCAAAGCCTTGGGGTGCGCTGGTGGATGACGCTGGCTCCCGATAGGTAGAAGTGGATAGAATACTTGATGATGGCCATGACCAGATCCCGGTTGCCGCGCCGATAATGATAATTAATCTAAGAAGAGCTCTGCATTTGGACCTAATTTCAGGAGAAATTTTAAAACGGTTTCCAAGAAAAAGTTAACAAAGTGCAGATACTTTATGTTACATTCAGAAGAAGGTTTGTTCCTAGTATCCTAGGAAGTAACGGTGTTTAGCCTGATACCAAAACAAGGAAAAGCACCTGTCCAAATTATATGAACAAAATCAAACAACACGCCGGAACAAAATAAGTGAAAATCAAATTGTCTTCAGAAATAAAAACTCTAAGACCGATAAAGTAGTTATAAAAATTGATAAAATTGAAAATCCATTTGAAGAGAAAAATAACTGCTCGTCAATATTTCTGGATGTTTTACAAGCACTTGATAAAGTATGACATAAAGGACTAAGCCATACACTGAAAATAAGTGTATGCAGAGAATCAAGACTCTAGCTTTATATAACTGGAAGATTTTTACATAACTGAAAAGAATTAAGCAAGATAATGAAGATTCAAAAATAAGAGAAATTAATGCTGGCATAAGACAGTGTTCCAGGGCCTGTATTGTTTCTACTTTTTCAAAGTGATCTCCCAGAGAGCAAAGAATCAGTTGTAGGAATTTTTTGCTTACTTATTGAAATTTCTAAAAATGTTGGCATCATAGATCCACACATTTATACAATAAGTCTGCTTTCAAAAAATGTTTTTATTGTGAAGATTTTAATTCATTTATTATATTTAGCGTTTTTTCATTTCTTTAATTTGAAAAGCAGGTTTAACGATGTCGAGCTTTTTCTTTATGTGCCGGATTGGCTGGTTTCAGAAAAATCATCAGCAGCATCATAGCGAGACAACATTCAAATCTTGAACTTCTCCATGAAACAGGATCATTGCCTACTTTTAGGTGCTAAATTGAGTTGCGTTTTCAACAAAACAAGATTTTTATAAGGGTAATTCTCTTCATTTTTAACTTGATATCATGTTTATTATTTGTATTATTTGTTATAATAGCAGCCATATTATGATAATTCAAATTCTGTGAGTAGTAATAGGGTTCCGTTGGCATCCTTTGGCTACGAAGCCCTTAAAAAGAGCAGAATTGCAATGAACTGCTGCTTTATAAGGGAGCTGTAAAACCTGTTTGGAACTAAGCTACATGGACACAAGGAAAGCAAATTTAGGAAGTGTACAAACCTTCCGAAAGAAAGTACGACGAGGCTTAGTAAAGACAGCATTGTACATAAGAAGCTGAACTACAAAAATATCTTAAAGTTGAAATGATTGCATATGTAGTCCAAAAGTAACTACAAGACATAAGCTTCGGTCATGTAAGCTTGCAAATTGTTCAGTTATTAAACAATGAAAAACGAACAAGGCTATTTTGAAGAAAGAAATTTTCTAATATAGCAAAAATTTGCTGATTAGCTCAACGACTAGGTACTTTAATTTGAAGACAGACAGTACGTCAAATTGCGGGAAGTTTCTTAGATTGGGTTCAAGTTTCTGCCAATTGCATAACGTTTAATCGCGTACCCGAAAAATAGCTTGCCTATGGCGACAAGGCATAGTAGACTTAAGTGACTCAAAATTTGACTCACAGTCAACTTTCGTTCAACTAAAATAATTTTTTTATTATTGCAATTTTTTGTTTTTCTTTTTTGACAATCTAAAACCAAACCCTTAAGAGATCACACATTCATACTCACAACGCTTTGGTAAAAATTGAGACATAATTACTAACCTCCGTAGATGGCGCTTCAGGCAAGATAAGCTCCAACCTCTACAAGTTTCTCCAGAACCATCTTTAAGTGCCTCTTTTTGCGCATTCAAGGTTTACAATGGTTGTTCCAGCTTAAGAGCGCCATCGATTGCCAGGTTTATCATATCTCTGTTGTGAAGATTCTTCGGTGATGTCTTTCCACCATATTTGTCATAGATACTTGGAAACTAGGATTTGGAAATTTTTCTTTCTTTTTAGGTTGGTAGTACTGTCAGTGACATCTATGTGAAATTTCAAAATATATTCATAGTGTTTGAGATACGCGTCGTTTTGTGAGCTGCTAAAAGTGAGTTTTTCGTTTTTTGCGATGTCGAAATTTATTGAGCAAAGAATTTGCATTAAATTTTGTTTGCGGAATCAATTTTCTGCTGCGGATACGATGAGGATGGTGCAGAAAGCCTTTGATGATGAGGCTATGTCTAAAAAAAATGTTTACAAGTGGTATAGTGATTTCCAAGCCGGCCGTGAACGTGTCGAAGACGAAGAGCGTTCTGGGCGACCATCAACCTCAACCGATGAAGCTCACGTCCAACAAATCAAAGATTTGATGTTGAAAAACCATCGATTAATGATTAGAGACCTTGCTGATGAAGTTGGCTTATCGAAAGGCTCAGTCAATACCATTTTGAAGGATGCTTTGGGCCTCAAGTGCGTCAAATCTCGACTGGTACCGAAAACATTGAATTTTTTGGAAAAAAGGCATCGCGTTGAAGTGTGTGAAACAATGCTTTCCGACTACCAGGATGTCATGAAACGCATTATAACTGGCGATGAGACTTGGATCTATGCTTACGACCCCGAAACAAGCGTTCAATCGAGCGAATATCGTGCCAAAGGAGAGCCGAGACCAAAAAAACCGCGCCAAAGTCGCTCAAAAATCAAGGTCATGTTGATTGTTTTCTTCGATTATCGTGGTGTTGTGCTTTATGAATTCCTTCCAACCGGCCAAACAGTCAACAAGGAATATTATTTGAACGTTATGCGTCGTTTGCGTAACGCTATCCGCCTAAAAAGGCCGGAATTGTGGAAAGACAATTCTTGGTTTTTACACCACGATAATGCACCATCCCATACCGCACTCGTAATTCGTGATCATTTCGCCAAAAACTCAACCCATATTGTTCCGCAACCACCGTATTCACCTGATCCTGAACCCGTGCGACTTCTGGCTGTTCAACAAAAAACCGCTCCGGGGACACCGTTTTGACACGATAGAGGAGATTCAAGCCGCTGCGAAGACGGAACTGAAGGCCATCCCGGAAAGGGACTACAACCAGTGTTTCAAAGATTGGAAAATCCGTTGGCATAAGTGCATTGCATCGGGAGGGGATTACTTTGAAGGGGATGAAATTGATTTGGAAGAATAATTAAAGAATTTTCAAAATAAATACAATGTCACCTTATTTTTTGGACACAGTAGTATATTTCAATCATTGTTCCCTATGCAATCCATCTTGCTTCCTGGATGGGATTAGAATCCGCCTCATACTAGGTGAGAATAATTTTAAAGTCTTTTCAGAAGATACGGACAATTAAGTCTACAAAGTTGTTGTTATTCAACGGCTCTAAAATTTATCATAAGGCTGCAGTGCTCTTTGCTCTTGGTTTGGCGGCAAAAAGAAAGAAGTTATTCTGTGTTATTATTCTAACTTCGTCGCTTGTTTGCATTTAGGGATTATCCACTTAATTCAAATTTAATAATGCGACAGGCAAAATAATCTAACTACATATAAAAAAAAACAAATTGTAATTGTGGCTATATATACATAATTAATCCCATGTTAAAATGGATTGGTGCATCAAATGTACAATCAACATTGCATCGTAGGAGTAGCCTTGGGCATGAGGCAATCTCCCACAGGAATTTGATTACACAAATATTTGGCAAACGTGACCAACTCCTGTTTATGCAACGGGGATAGTTTCCGTGTAGTTGGGTTTTTAGTCGTATTTGCAGCAATAAAATGTAAATCCGAATTTGAAATTCACGTTTACTTTTCTGAGTCAGTACAACGTTTGCATTTTAGATTTGTTAGAAATGCTTGTAAAATAGCATCGGTGCAGGAGTGTGTACGAAAGCAGGCAAATTAAGAATTCAGTCAATATACCGTTTCAAGTTTAATTGATGGTCAACACGAGTGAACAAAATATTTAAAATACAAAGTTTTTCCATTTGAACTAAAAAACGGATGGAAAGTTTACCATCAGTAAAGTTGATGCACTCGACATTATAAAGAACATATACCATTGTATGAGGAAATTGCTTTAAAATACTATTCAAAATCTTAATTACAAAGTTTAGCAAAAAAGCTCTCAGCACACCTCAAGCTGATGGCTTTCAATATAATACAGATCATAAAAGGGTGTTGGCAAAATTCCAACAGCGATAATGAGTAAACATATTTCGAGGCGGATTCGACGTGGGAAAGAGGCCAACAGCGAAGATGTTCGGCTTTAGGTCGATAAGCGATCCCCTGACTGCGATCCGACTCAAAGACACTGTGGTAAGATCGAATGCACCCATTAAGAGAAGACAACAGACGAGGCGTATAAGAAAACACTGCTTCGAAAACCGAGAGTAAGTAGAGAGAAGAAAAAATAAATCGTGTGAGAAAAATATGAAAAGAGTCTCCCAGCTCAAGGACAAAGAGTAGTGTAGAAATCGATATCTTGCAAGAATCACACATGCACGGTTAAAACCCAAATCTGTTCGGCGGAGTACCCACGGCTACGACCCACAAAAGCAGCTGAGAAAATAATGAGAAGGAAGGAATTTTTCCATAGGCGGATATTTGGTCCAATCTGCGAGGAGAGCGAATGGTGAAGAAGGCATAACGTACAAGCTGTATGAAGATATGGTTCGGCGACATAGTAAGAATGACAATGAGGCTCCAGCCAAGAGAGCTTCAAATCCGTGCCACCACGTTCAAAAAGAACTTTAAGATTGACCTTCCGGTTTAAGGATCAAACTATCACGGACGCTAGTAAAGTTGCAAACAGCGTGCTCGGACTCATTTCTGTTTCGGGCTTTGATCCTTCCCGGATAGTTTGCCGGATAAATACGTAAGTAAGTAAATATTTCTATTTTCGAAGGATTTATAGTTGCAATGAGAATAATTAAATTTGTCGTAGAAACAAAATGTACATTATGGCGACGGCGAATAAGCATGAGCAAATCCAAAAAATCTTTTTTTTCGACAACAAAAACTATAGACCTTCGGGGAATGATAACAGTAGATCTATGACAGGGTGGCACGGAGCTCGAGGATTATGATTGCTAGTTACAGAAAGATCCCAAGCGTATTAAAATAGAAATAATTTACCCGTGATCCTTGTCACTGGATTGCTGCGTTTTGCCTCATAATAGGCAAGTTAAAGAACTGTTTGCATATAAGTTTTTGGGAAAAAAAAACAGAAACCGCAGATAGTTTTTATTACTATAGGATAGCCGAAAATTAGGGTAATTTGATAGCGCATCCCATTAAAACATAAATCCAAATCCCATCAACTTTTATATACTAGAAGCAGGAAGTTAAAACTCCCTTGTTATGCCGTAAATAATTCTTGAAAATATTTTAAGAGTAAGTTTCTAAAAGTTATTGTGTTGAAAAGATGCTGTTTGTACTGTACTTTTTTTTTTAATATTTGCCATCATTAGTTTAATATTTCAAAATCTTTTTCTAGCAAAATAATAAACAAGCGATTGTATAAAGCTTTCCTAAAGAACTTAAGAGCTTATATGCAAACACAATAGAATTGAAAATTTAAGAGCACAGCGTTAATAAAAAAGGGACTCAATAACAAGTTGCAAAATTTAGAGCTACCCGAACTTCAGCAGAAAATGTTACAGAACTTGAGAGTAACCGAAAAGAATTGCATATATCAAAGCAATGCAATCAAACGTGCAAAGGCATGCAGTCGAGTCAGTCAAACTTCATTCCAAATTTCATTGAAAACAATTTTGTCAAAAGGGAAAAGTAAGAGTAAAGGCTATGTTTGAACGATTGATGAAAAATTATAATCACCCGCTTTCAAAAATTTTTATAAGAGATGTTCATGGATAGTTCATGGTAAATATTGCACCATCACCAGAATCAGGGAAACATTTATTCTGGAACTCTAAATCTCAACTGCTGCCGATTAAAAAATGAGTTGGAATGAAAATAGTAGTTGCAGTCCTTCACAAATGTGAAAATTATGCCTTTTCATGAGAAACAATTGTCCATTTGCAAGCAGCGAATTTTATATCCATAAATTTTACAAGATAGAGATTCTGATTTAAGGCGCTATAATACACCCAGTTATAATAACGTAGCTGTCATGTTGAACTACCTTTTGAAAAATACTTATTGGTTCACTGATGATATAATCCAAATAACTCAAATCAAGGACCAAGTGAAAGGGTATGATGATAAGATAAGAATTCTCTAAGACATAGTTTGAAAATATTTTTTTTTTACATAAAAAAGTATTGTTGAAAACTTCAAAATATCTTGGGGTAGTAATTTTAAAAAAGTTCACTGCCCCACGTTGTTCTGAACTGAAATGAACAGAATATATTTTATAAAGGACGATCGATTTTCAAAATTTGGTAAGCTTTTTTTTCTTGCGTGTCCCACATGCCTAGAATAAAGAATTACAAAGCAAGAAACCGGGATAAGCAAATCTAAGTGCTATCATTGAGGCCTATTTTGGCTTCTTCTTTTCGTGTTTCACAGTTCCTATTCAAACAGCATGAAGTTCGAGTTCTTTGCGCCTAACAAAATATAGCTAAAGCCGTGCTGTTCACTCACAAAATCTATGTAGACATCAGGACGCCAAAATCTCTTCGGTTCTTTTTCGTATTGTACCAGTCGCTTCATATGAAAAAGATGTAAAAATAATCACCTATGTATTGCTGGATGATTGTTCCTTTGTAACGCTTATTGACAAGAAAGTAATGAGCCTATTAAAAGCCAAGGGAATCCCGAAGTCGGCTGTACTTAAAGTGAGGGATAACTCTGAACTCATTCATATGCAGATATTAAATATGGTACCAGACGCACCAAGTAATGTACTGACTGAGCAAGCTCACCAAGAAAGACTGCAGCCTCCACGTGTCTGAGGGAAATACACCAAACCGCAACGTATGGTCAGAGTGAATTGGTCTGCATCTTACTAACGGAAGTTTTGTATTTGCACTTTTTTGGAAAACTGTCAATATTGAATTGCCGGAAAGTTTCCCTTTGGCGAACAGGCGACTGTTATTCCTCCAGAAAATATTGCAATGATATCCAGCGCTGATTATGATGCTGTAAATATATTGATGACTACGTTTCGAAAAGGTACGCCAGAAGACTCTTACCCGAGGAGACCAAAAGAACCCGGCATGCTTCGTTGCCTTGGAAGTTTTACTTAAGAGTCCAGATCAACTAACTCCGGCAACATATGTGCTCAATACGATCATACAACACAAAGTCGCAATTTGCGGAGACAATAGAAATGTTACCTCAATTTTATATCAAAAAGTAGAATCAGCACTACCAGCGATTTTGTGGGCCAACAATTATAAAATGGAGCCAGACATTAATACATTTGACAGTTATGACATATGAAGCAAAATGATCTCGCTGCGCTGCTCGCTCAATTTGTTTAAAACCCGAACGCCGATAATTTCTTAAACAGGTTTCCAACAACCGTTCGTTTAATCAAACTAAACCATTATGTGGACGACCTAATAGATAGCGCACCGACAGAAGAAGAGGCAATCAATTAAGCTAACCAAGGTAGTTTGTTTATAAGAAATTAGGTTTCCTATTCGGCGACTGTTCCTAAAGCACTTAATTTTGAGCCCTTGGAAAGCAAGAGTTAAACACTGAAATTGTTTATACGAACATACTTTCGACCAAAATCAGACAGAATTTTTCTTTGAACACCGGCGCCCCAACAAGCGTCGAATTCTAAGAATCTTAATGATTCATTTAGATCCTTTGGGCTTGCATTGATATTAGAATTGGATCAGAAATAATTTAGATGAAGATATACAGCTTCATGTATTTGTGGATGCAATTCATTGCTGCTCTTGCATACATTAGAGCCGGCGGAGCGGACTTTGCAGACGTCAGAATAGTTGGAGCTAAAACAAGATTGACGCTTTAGGCTCTATCAATTCCCCGCCTCGAATTGCAGCACTCCTCAGGACGCTATTTAGTAAAGTGTTCTGGCTGGTGTAGAACGTTCGCAAATGGAACTCACTGAGGTAGCGAGGTAGTGGAGTGGCATTGGACTCCAACCAAGATGAACGTCGCTGATGTGGCAACGAAGTGGAAAAAATCACCGACCTTTTTTCGGCCGTTTGTTCATCGGGCCTGAAAGAGCTGAAAACTCAACACATGTGTATGTATGCTCTCCAATGAAAGAATATCATTAGGTCAGAACTGAAGGCGACGTATTTCCGTTTGTTAAGGAGAAAACCATACGTGTTGCGGTTCATCTATAATATCAGGAGACAGTTTAGCTCCCACAATGCCAAAGGACCGTTATCAGGAAATGAGATGCAGGCAGCTGAAAAAATACTATGGAGAGAGGCGAAAAACAGTTCCTAGGCAGACGAGATTGCGGATTTAGGAGCAAACCGAAAGGTTAACAGATGCAGCTCGCTCCTCAATTTAAGCGCGAATCTTGCGATAAGAAGGAAGGAAGGCTTCAACTTGCCAAACAAGTAAGTGAGGACATCAATCAAACCATTACTCCTCCGCAATCCCATCAAATAACCAAATTAGGGATCTCCATGTAAGATATGGACGGTACCAAAATATTAAGCCAAAAGGTTTTTATATAATTCAAAATAAGGGTCCGCCAATTTAGTGGTCACAGGTTTTCATATTTTTCCATTACTTGCACACATAGCTACAAGAACACATTTTTCAAAATCTCAATGTCACAACCTCAACCTCATTTTGATTGCGAGCACTCCATGTCATCAAGCTTATATCCACCTAATCCTAAATCTATTACCATCCGACGTTACGAAACGAAAAAGCAATCACATCCTTGAATAATGGCTAAACATTGAAAGAGTCATAAACCTAATCAGCGCTGACACCTTCTGTGCATAGGCAAACACGGCAATAAATTTCACCCGATCGCCATTGAGGCTAAGCCACAAAATCTGAACCCACTGCAAGCGATGTCCTTTTTGTTGTTTCTATCCGCATTTAGCAGTTCTAATTCGATTGCCAGAAATTAGGCTGAAATATCCAACCGTTCGGCGAATAAACTAATACTAGGCCGTTGAAAGCGGCCAACAAATGCAAGGTATTATACATTTGGTCAGGACGGCAATTAACATTTATTTCAGTTGCCAGTGCATTTGGCCCAACTTCCGACAACCGTACGCCGCCTTGGTGTTTATCTGAATGGAGGATTATTCAAATCGCAAGAGGAACGACTAAGGACGTGGATGATGATGGAGGGCTTCGACAACCCAGCTATTGTGTGCAACGAAATAACGACTCACAGAAGGAGAACTTTGTTTGCAATCTACTGTCCCATGATAAATTATTGTCTGTTTTGAAACTAGCCGGAGGGGTGAGAGTTAATGGCGCGAGGAGCCTAATGTGACTGACTATTGGTACTGTTTCGCTAATGCACTAACTAGTGCCGAGCTAACATTTGGAGTCATTTGTAAAATTGGCGGTTGTTGTGCATCTAACCGTCGCAGTTAAAGTTTTAAAATGTAGGTAATGTAAAAACAGTAGGTATTGCAAATAAAGGTTCAACAAACTGGTCCTTACTTAAAAAGGTGGAGAAATATTCAACGCCGTAACACTCAGTCAGTACTAATGGAAAGTCTATTGCATTCTGAACGCGAGACTGTTTGGTGTAGTTTTACGAGCGACTTTGGTGAGCTATAATTCACATAAGCCGTAAAACAATTAATTTTTAGCACACTTATTTAACTCATTTCATTTCAGCCATTTTGTTTATGGTGCTTGGATTATTTGTGAGATCTCCTCCTTAAGATTGATGCTATGCAAGCAATCCCGATATGATATAAGTACTCAAAAACAATATTGGTCAAGGTTTTCTTGAAATAGTTGGGCTTACAGGTTGGTATACTGCCACCAGAGGCAATCATTTATATGAAATTATATTTCACATCTAATCGGATGGCTTATTCTTTTCAAGAAAGCCATTGTACAATATTGAATTTGAAATTGAATTGCATGCAATGGAAAGGTGGCTTTTAGAATCATCTAAGAATAAGTTTTTTCCCCGCTTTTGCTGTTAAGTCAAACCTCGTTCCCCTGCAGCTTATATATGAGCAAAAAAAGCTCAAGTTTTTTGGATGTAATTTTAGCTGTAGTAAAAACCTTATCGTAAGGGTGCGAACGGGACCATTAGTTACATGGTCCCGTTCCACTATCCGCCCGTCCATTTGTCACTGGTCTGTGACATGTTCAAGTGCGATCGGTCACCAAATTCCGAGGATACCGAATCGTCCTCCTTAAAGAAAAAAAATTCAATAAAACATGTCGCGCAACAGTGTGCGTAAAAGGATTCCGGAAAGAATAACTGAAGTCCTCTGCAATGTTTGCCGGGTAGCGATACCGACGAGATCGACGAAACTGTTTCACCCAGTGAGAATAAAGCAAAAAGATAATGTTCTTACAATTGAACTTGTAATAAAATACTATAATAATACTCATACAATTATGAAATCCATTTGTGTTGATGACTATTCAATTAAAAAATTGTCAATTGGCTTCAAAAACTTGTGCGAATCGTTAAACTCCTTCCATTTAGTGTGGAACAAATTAAAATAGGATAGTTATCAGTTTTCCACTCATGATTGCAAAAGCGAGAAATCTTTTGAACCGCATCGGGCTAAAGTGTAAAGAAATAAAATAAATTGTGAAGAAATATGATATTTATATATATTTATATATATTATCGTTATATTTAGTGTATCAGCGAATAAATACATATTTTTGTCCTTGAATATTATAAAATTAAATACTTTTCTACAAAGGTTTATCCAAACCTTGAATGACTTTTCTGTCAGAAAGGAGCGAATCATTTTAATCACAGCCCCGCGAAAGTTAAGTTGAAGAATTTTATGCAGCAGTCCATCATGCCAGACAGTATCGAACGCTTTTTCGATGTCGAGTGAAGCCATACCTGTACTGTTTTCTATTACGAAATTTTCTTTAACGTGTTTCGTGATACGGTGAATTTGATTGACGGTATTATGCTGATCTCTGAAACCAAATTGTTCCGAAGGGAGAATGTTATTGGCTTCGGAAAATAAAATGATTTTATGTTTGATTATCTTTTCAGAACATTTACTCAATGAGCTCAGCAAACTAAGACGCCTGTAGCTGGAAAGATCATTGTCGTTCTTTCCTGACTATAAAATGGGTATGACCTTTGCTATTTTCCAAGCCGCGGAAAAATATCCTACTTTGAAGCAAGTATTGTAGAGAGTAGGAAGTAATTTAAGACCTATCTTAGGATGACATTTAAGGTAGATGTTTTTTATCACCTCATAACCGGTTGCCTTAAAAGGTCTTAGATAAAATATTGCGTTCTTTAGTTCATTGATGGAAATAAATGTTTCAGCATCGTTTGGTAAAAAGGACGTTATTTCGTATATAGAGCGCGGACCGCAGATTCAAACTTGTTTCGGTAATTAAGTTAATTGGAATTGTTTGAGACGCGAAAAACGCATTGGCAAGGGCATTCGACTTTTCTTTGTTAGAAAGCATTATTGAATTGTCTACTTGAGATGCAGGGATAGATCTGTGCTTTTTACATTATTTGTTTTGTATTTATGTTATTTGTTTTGAAAACGTTTCGATAAAACTCAGTGATTTTTGAAAACACCATCGAACCTTATTTCACACAAGTCACTTGGAATAATACAAATAAGTGAAAAATAAATTTACGCGATACTTCAATTGCCAAATGTTTAGCCATGGCGAAAGAAATTGCCACATAAAGTCTTACTGTGCAAACTGCGTCGGAACCCACAAAACTTCTGAGTACATCAAACCAACCAACAACAATGAAGTGCGCTAACTGCAATGGGAACCACAAGTCAACGGATCAGCAGTGTGAAAGCAGAAACAACATCATAGCAATTAGAGAAACATCTGCAAAAAGAACTTTGAACTACTACTGTGTCCAAAAAATAAGGTGACATATGAATTTAAACTGCGCGCGTCGAAGGATTTGAAAATTTTTCTTTCTTTTTAGGTTGGTAGCACTGTCAGTGACATCTATGTGAAATTTCATGTCAAAATATATTCATAGTGTTTGAGATACGCGTCGTTTTGTGAGCTGCTAAAAGTGAGTTTTTCGTTTTTTGCGATGTCGAAATTTATTGAGCAAAGAATTTGCATTAAATTTTGTTTGCGGAAACAATTTTCTGCTGCGGATACGTTGAGGATGGTGCAGAAAGCCTTTGATGATGAGGCTATGTCTAAAAAAAATGTTAACAAGTGATTTCCAAGCCGGCCGTGAACGTGTCGAAGACGAAGAGCGTTCTGGGCGACCATCAATCTCAACCGATGAAGCTCACGTCCAACAAATCAAAGATTTGGTGTTGAAAAACCATCGATTAACGATTAGAGACCTTGCTGATGAAGTTGGCTTATCGAAAGGCTCAGTCAATACCATTTTGAAGGATGCTTTGGGCCTCAAGCGCGTCAAATCTCGACTGGTACCGAAAACATTGAATTTTTTGGAAAAAAGGCGTCGCGTTGAAGTGTGTGAAACAATGCTTTCCGACTACCAGGATGTCATGAAACGCATTATAACTGGCGATGAGACTTGGATCTATGCTTACGACCCCGAAACAACCGATCAATCGAGCGAATATCGTGCCAAAGGAGAGCCGAGACCAAAAAAACCGCGCCAAAGTCGCTCAAAAATCAATGTCATGTTGATTGTTTTCTTCGATTATCGTGGTGTTGTGCCAAACAGTCAACAAGGATTATTATTTGAACGTTATGCGTCGTTTGCGTAACGCTATCCGCCTAAAAAGGCCTGAATTGTGGAAAGACAATTCTTGGTTTTTACACCACGATAATGCACCATCCCATACCGCACTCGTAATTCGTGATCATTTCGCCAAAAGCTCAACCCATATCGTTCCGCAACCACCGTATTCACCTGATCTGGCGCCGTGCGACTTCTGGCTGTTCAACAAGCTCAAAAGACCGCTCCGGGGACACCGTTTTGATACGATAGAGGAGATTCAAGCCGCAGCGAAGACGGAACTGAAGGCCATCCCGGAAAGTGACTACAACCAGTGTTTCAAAGATTGGAAAATCCGTTGGCATAAGTGCATTGCATCGGGAGGGGATAACTTTGAAGGGGATGAAATTGATTTGGAAGAATAAATAAAGAATTTTCAAAATAAATACAATGTCACCTTATTTTTTGGACACAGTAGTATTTCACTCGTGCGATCAATCCAATCAGCGGAGAACAGTAACGTCACCAAAAACTGGTTTCCCTGACTTCGGTGACAGATTTTCCTTCGCTGACAAGACAACACACCCTCAAAAGCACCGAGTCCAGGAACCAACAGCTGCTTGGCCATTGTTTACGCATACACCTTCTTGGAGAAATGCAATGAAAACCAATGAGTCTTGCAGCAGAAATAACAATAACAATAATGCACTTACAATGGAAATGATAACAAAATTATATTCATGTAAAACAATTCATCAATTTAATGTTATTGCACATTAAGCATGGAAGTTCTTATACTCGTCGATAAAAACATTCAAATTATAAATTGGGATGCCCGAGGTATTCATCATAAAATTGTTGAGTTTTTGTGTTCCCTAAATAGCAACAGTATCGATATTGCGATTGTTACCGGTTAAATTGCAACATTAAACTTTCCACCCTAAATTACAAATGTTACCTTTTAGATAGAATTGGTAAACGAAGTGGAGGAGTAGCGATTCTTATCAGAGGAGCAATTAAACATTCTCTGCAACCAGTGGTATCCACTCGCTATATAGAAAATTTATCTATTGAGGTCAAATTAAATAAATTAATAACAATAAAAGTCGTGTGCGCTTATTTCGCTGGTCGCATTTCTTCAAACGATAAGCAAACAATTTTTAGAAAAAATATGCGAAAACTTTTAAGCACGGCCGGAGATATCATTATCGTTGGAGATTTATAGTAAATTGTAGGCATAGAGACTGAGAATGCATTAGAGCTAACTCGCGGGGAAATTCCTTATCGAATCTTCTCGTTACCTGCCCTTAAACTGTTTTGTATCCAATGAGTCTTATCTTATATTCCTTCTAAAAATAATGCTTCTGCGTCTGTGATCGAAAGACCATATTTAAAACTAATGTTCCGTCTTCTATTTCTCAATCAGTGTCCATATAAGCCTTAAATTCTGACCATTATACTGATCTGTGTAAAATTCTGAGTTCAAGTATAGAAAAACAAGAATTCTATCTTGATATTAAGAATTCAAAGTGGAGACTTTTTTGTTCAGAAATGAAATCAAAATTTAATTGCAAATTAGCTCAAGACTTTTCTAATATCGTATAACTGCGTCCCCAAAGCTGTCAAAAAGGACTGCGTACCAAAACTACCGAGACCAATTCAGAAACTTATTTAGGTAGGAAATGCAGGAAGAAGAAATTTTGTTTTCCGAAATAAAAACTGTAATAAGAAGCTAAAAAATCTTGATAAATGTGCCAAACCGTTTTGGAACATCTCTCGATAAGAAGTCAAGTGTGTAAAGTCAAATTTTCCAAAATAATCATAAAATTTCCCAAAATCTTGACGACGCTACCACATCGGAAATTGTAACGGTTCAATCGATTTTTTCAATAACTTTGTAACAAAAACATCCCATAGTGCGTTTATTAATGAAGATTACATTGACTTATTTATGAACAGCTTGAATTTAGAGAAGTCTGATGGTCTAGATGACATAAGAAGATATATATCTAAAGGAATTACCGAAAAAAGTATATAAATACGTAGCTTTTATAAAAAATGCATGTCTTCAAAGACAATATATACCCAAGTCATGAAGAATCCCGAAAATAACCCCAATGTTGAAATCGAAAAAGCCGGCTGATATTCCATTATTGAGCTATCAGCCTGCTAAGCAATTTAAACAAACTTAAAAAGTTTTAAAGGAAAAACTTTTAAAAATTGCTTCTGATTTTGAAATTCTTCCTGATGAACAATGTGGCTTCAGATCATTTCATAGCACAGTTCACAAGGTTCGCAGAATATGTAATGAATATGTAATGAAAAATTATTATAACAGTGTACAGAAGATAAAAATATAAAATTAAGTGTGTATGAAAAAAATAATAATAATAAAATATGCAATTCGACCTACAAACCCCTCAACCATAATTTTTTTAATAATATATAAAATTGATAGGTGGGGAAAAGGACAGATTATATTCAACTAGAATCGGAACATGGCACAACATGGCATAAAGGCTGCTTACTGTCAAAGAATCTGATAGATGTTATTGTTTTATATATCGGGTTCAATAAGAGCACTAAAAAAGTTTTTTTTTAAATAAAACAAAAACGGTTTTGGATATCAATGAAATTCTTCATTCCTGTGAAAGTACGTTCGATGCCATTATGTATGGAACTCGATTTCTTTTGCATGGCCACCACGGGCACGCTTGCAGAAGTCCAGACGCTGAACCCAATTTTCGACGGTTTTCAAGCATAAATCGGCCGATACTGCTGCAATTTCACGTTCGATATTCGTAAGAAGTTCATCAATCGTCGCTGGCTTGTTGGCATAGACCATAGACTTGACGTAGCCCTACAGGAAATAGTCTAACGGCGTCAAATCGCACGATCGAGGCGGCCAAACGACTGGACCATTTCGTGAGATAACACGTTCTCCAAACTTGGTTTCCAATAAATTGATTGTGACATTAACTGTGTAGCTTGTGGCGCCGTCCTGTTGGAACCACATGTCCTCCAAGTCCATATGATCCAATTTTGACCAAAAATATTCACCAAACCGTAATTTTTTCGGGATGCAATGATGACTCATGGAGTACGTGTGGATTGCTGCCTGACCAATACCGCATATTTTGTATATTGACGGAGCTATTCAGCCAGAAATGAGCCTCATCGCTGAAGATGATTTTTCGATGAAAATCCGAATCATTTTCAAGTTGTTTTAATGATTTCGACTCGTTGTTGGCTCGTTTATCTTTCCATCATGAAATGGCAAACCTTACTGAAGAGAAATGTCAAAAGGGCGGCAAGAAATATGGTGTCGTTTGCTGTCCCTGTCGCTCTACTTTTGTAGCGTCCCTGTTGAAAGACCCATTATATCTGACCCCGCCATAGTGGGGGACACTGCGGTCTGAAGGAGTAGACCTTTTGTATTTTGTTTTTGCATTGAAATGTCTAATGTCCAGTGGGGAGCATATCTCTTTGAGGAAGATGCGCTTCTTAACCAAATTAGAGCTGGACATTCACAAAGAATGTGTACTGAGCCCTAGATTGGTTAGATGTGATCTCAAGCGGCAGTGGCCTGAGAGGTAGCTCACGAACTTTCTAATATTCTCCTTGCTGAGTTCAACGATTTCTCTGTAAGAGAAAGGATTTATAAGTAGTTTAGATTGTCTGAGTCCATGAAGACTTTTTGAGCGGGCAATTCGTAGTTTGTTTTCCTACTTATTGGTCAGACTTGTGGCCGTAGTCCAGCTAACGCCACAGAATGGTTCTGAACCAGTGAACGCGCTTTTAGAACCAGCCCTGGCTAGTTCGTCCGCAATTTCATTGCCTTCGATTCCATGATGACCTGGAACCCATACTAACCTAAATTTGGGCTATGAATTGTAAGGCGTCGTAGCAGCTTTTGACACATTTTGATTCCATAAGATTGGATGACAGTGCCTTGAGCGCTGCTTGGCAGTCTGAATATATTAGAATTCTGGCCCCCCTTACGGCCTTTTGCAAGGTTTAATGTGGCACAGGACTCGATGGCTAGTAGTGCAGCCTGGAAAACACTTGGATGTTTTCGCATGGATATGGAGATTTTAGTGTTGGGTGCAAAGAGACCGGCACCTATTCCATTTGACATTTTACATTAAATACATTTTAATCGGTATACCAGATTAAGTGTCTGGGGTCGGAGGCAGGTGTGTTGCACGACCATTGATCACGGTTAGAAATGTCTACCTCAAAAAGATGCCCAAAGCAGTATCTTGCCTTGCTAGAGTCGGGGATCGAGTAGGACATATCTTTGTCCGTGATGAAATGGATTACTCTCAAGTATCCCGTTTGGTCACCTGGTTTGTATTTCATTGCCAGTTGCTTCTTTAGGGCATTTCTGGCGACTGTTTTCCGTCTGAAAATATTAATTGGAGACAGCCCAATGACAGCTTCCAGTGCTGCCGAAGGGCAGGTGCTCATAGCACCGGTGATGCCCAAACAAGCTAAACGTTGGACTTTTTCCAGCTTTTTAGCAGTTGTTACTTCTAAAGTTTTGGGCCACCAAATTATGGCTGCGTAGGTATTAATTGGTCTAACCACCATGATCTATAGCCAGTAGCGCATCTCAGGTTTGAGCCCCCAAGTCCTACCGTAGAACGGTAATGGACTTGCTAAGTGAAATCCAGTTCAGTTTTTTGTCAAAGATAACACTGAGATACTTGACTTCACTGGAGCATATCAAAGAGGTTCCCTCAATAACAGCTGGACACAGAGCCAGTTGTTTCCTCATTGTGAAGGGAACCAGAGCGGTTTTCCTATGATTCACAGAGAGTCCTTCACACTTACACCATTCTGAGACATGCATTAATGCTAAATGCATAGCCGTGGTGATTGTAGTGTCAGATTTGCCTCTAGTGACAATAGCCAGATCATCAGCATAACCTATTGTGACATAGCCAATCTCATTTAGGTTCACCAGGAGGTTGTCTAGGACCAATGACCAGAGTAGAGGCGGCATAACACCTCCCTGGGCACACGCTTCCAAGCGATGAAGTTATTACTCGATTGTCTAGCATGGATCTTTTCCATCTGTTACTCGAGTATTCAATGCCTTTACTCCGAATTGCGTTTGTAATGGAGTTGTAACTGGTATTTTCAAAAGCACCCTCAATATCCAGGAAGGCGCAGAGAGCAATTTACTAAGATTGAAGTGCCTTTTCAACAAGGGTGACCAGATGGTAAAGTTCCCCCTCAGTTAACTTTCCCTTCCTGTATGCATATTGGCTTGGGTGCAGGGAAGAATGAGTTTCCAAGTGTCCCCTGATATCCAGGTCTATAAGTCTTTCCATGGTCTTTAAGATGAAGGAGGATAGACTGAAAGGAGGTCTGTTTCCAGGTTTTGGTATTAATTCAACGTTTACCTGTCTCCATCCAGGGAAATATATTCCCAATTAAAGCTTGGCTTAAACAAAGCAATGAGAAACGGAATGATGTGATCCATGAACCCTGGTGCTTTGAAGTGTTTGAATGAGCCAGTTGCCCATTTTACTTTGTCACTACTGAAAATATTGCCGGATAGACTTTTAACTCTGTTAGAACAGCTTGCTCTATGGTAGCTTTCAACTGGTGAGTCTACCGTAATGGAGAACGAACCTGGGAAATGAACGCTCAAAAGCGTATTGAGTGTCCGTATGGTCCGTCGTGTAGGATTCATTAGATTTCTTAAGTAATCCTACATTATTTACGTGATCCTTGCTAGTGGTTTTGTGGACTCGTGCTGCAGTTGGCATATCACCATTGTCATTGCAGCATTTTTTTCCCTGCAGCACGCTTGGATCTTTTCAACTCAGAGTTGTACTCCGTGAGAACCGATCTATATTCGTCCCACTTTTTGGTTTTCTTGGCACGATTGAAGAGCTTTCCTCCTGAGCAGAGTAAGTTTTTCACCCCACCATGGAACTTTACGCCGACACGTATTGGGTCTAGGGATGCTGCTCTCGTGGTATGAGTAAAAAGTATCTCGTTTAGTCGATTGGCAGGCAATGAGAGAGCCGGCGAGCTAGCTGGAACAGGGGTGGGCTTGCCACTTGTAATAAATCAGGAGACCCCCTACTCAAGTATTAAATACCATGTTTAATTCAGATGCCATCAATATCACCAATCGGAGATGGGTGGCATTCGACACTTGCAGGACTTCGAGGCAAATTTGGCCTCTCATTAGTGCAAAAATGAAAGTGCACTCGTTAGCCTTAACAGGAATATAATCAAAAGGGTCGTAGGAATTATCACAGGTCACTATATCATAGGATCACGCAATGAAAATGGGAGCCACCTTCAATGACTTTTGTAGGGGCTGCAGGGATGATCAAGAAGTAGAAAGCATACTACACTACCTTGGAACCTATGCAAAAACGAGCAAAAGTACGCTAGGAAACTACTCATACGGCAACCTGGAAGACATGTCAGAAATCAAGATTCAGAACATAGAAAAAAGGAAATAAACTGGTTATTAACCGGTAATAAAAAGTAGATGCCAACAGGTATTTCTTATGTATCAGTTAGTGCCTTGGCCAACGTGGAATCGATAATTTAAAGCCAAAAAATCGTTTTTACTTGCTGCGGGTACTGTGCTGATGAAAATTTGTTTATATGCTTCAACATAAAAACAACGTCCAGGCAATGGATCAATGTGTACAAGTCTCACAAAGCCGCCCAAGCCGTAGTTCATGTGTCCCGCAAAAGCTTTTCTAATTTATTTACTCGGAGTTATTCTTTTCCACTACTGTTAGCCGCATAATGAGGGTATTCGACCGTTGTGAGGGCAGAACAATTGGGGGATGAATCAATCTTCAAGCACAAGGACAGGAAATTGATTAACTATTGCACAACTGGCAACTTATTGTGTTTCTTTTTTGCTGCAACTTGCAGCAGATATTTCATTTGCTCAAGGATAATTAATTATCAGAGAATCAGGCGAAACTCTGAAGGAGGACATGCTGCTAATTCTCCACAGGAGTGTGGCATTACAATAAATTTGGGAAAAAAGGAGCACAGTCTTTCATGAAAAAAATTTGTGCAGGACTTTTTGGCATGATTGCTGTGGTGGGACTTACCTCCCACAACGGCAACTAGTGCCAATTTTGCTCGTCCTTGAACGGTCGCACAGGGAAATAGGAGGAATGTCCTCAGTTGTATTGTTCTCATATGGAATCATACCCAATCATAACCGTGCGGAGATGATCATAAATTTGCTGCCAACACAACTGGAAAAATGTCGGTAAAGTTTAATGGATGATAAAATGTGGAGCTATCATTTGGACGCATAAGGGATACTAAATAAGCACCAATGAGGGACCTGCACATAGATAAATGACTGTCTGAATAAATATTTTTTATTTCAAAGCAAGTGAAAAACGAACATTTATAATTGTGAATTCAAGTGCAAACTAGCTTTTGGGTGCCAAAGCAACTGAGTTCCTCCATATGCATGCAGTCTTTCACACATAGCTGACATAATTGAAAGATTGCAACCGCCAGGACTTGTATCCTTTGGTTCGTACCGCGCAGACAGTGGCGACATGGTAACAATATAGTCATTTATATGAATTAGTATTCAAAGGAAGCGTTATGTTTTTGACTTAGAATTTTCCCCAAAAAATACATACATACGAGTTTATTTATCTCTATGAGGGGTGATGGGAAACTTGGTAATTTATGTTTTCTTGTCCACATCTTTGTTAGACTTTGGGGCCATAAAGTAGCTGATTTCAATTTTACATATTCATTTGTTAAAGTAGTTTTGGGTGTTGTGCTCAGAAAATGCCAACTTGTGGTCATAAATCACATTATTAATGAGTTTGCGGATTCTTTTCCCTTTAAGCAGTTAATGATGTCGAATAAGTGCTGAAATAGGGAAAAGTATGGAAACGAGATAGATTTGCATTGGTTTGTTGTGGCGAATGCTTCAGAGTTTTTCAGTTCACATTAGTTTTCCGGTCTCTCAACGTTGAATTCCATCTTCATTAATCAAAAAGTTTTTCCTGCTCATATGATTGTGTTACATACATATTTGTTTTGTTTTGAAATTTAAGGCGAAGGTAATGGTTTGAAAGTTTGCGATTATATCCTATAGCTGCAACATGAATAATGTAAAACAAAATACTTTTGAACAGCAATGAGATAAAAGACGAAAAATGTCCCTTGGACAAAATTAAATATTAATGAAAAAAATTAGCCTCAAATTTGAAAAATGATTCAAAGCTGATGTCATTTACACAAATTTTTTAAATTCCAAGCAATCCTTGAACAAGTTTTGCACTTCGTTTAACAAAAACATTCAAAGCCTTATTCGTTCAGGTACATCTGACCTATTCAAAATTCATTTCATGTTACATTACATTTTTTCGAAGGCTTGTATTTAAAACTTCCATAAAGGATGTTTTGCCTGCGATTCGTCAATATTCATGGGAACAAAATCAAATTTGTTTGTCGAAAAGAAAATCAGATAAAAATATCAGATTGGTGGAAGTGGAGGATTCTGCTGACCAGTCCCGTGGCTTGTGTTGTGCCATGCCCCCTTTTTATACGCAAGTCTCCTTATTTTCATTTTAAATTTGGCTTTTAAATGTAAATATCGCATGATATGGAATCGAACTCTGTGAGATATGACAACAAGGATGAGTAAAAAATAATTATTCTCAACGGAGGAATCCTTTTTTGACTGGAAAGAAAAAAACGTTGGTTCGCTTTTTCGCACTGATATCAGAATTTATTACAAATGCAAATCTTCTTCATTGTTGGTGTGCTAAAAACCTTTTCAAAAGATATAAGGCCGATTGAAAATAAAGACATATTAGCATATGCATATCCTTAGTAACATGTAATTCTTTCTTTTATTAGTCGAGTTTATTTGTAACAGAGAGTTGTATTCGTGCATGTATTCATATCACTAATTTTTGAGTCAACCGAATCTGAAATGGGGACGAACTCTTATGTTTATAGCCGTTAGGAACCTCGTAAAGCTTTCAGATGGACCTAAATAGACTAAAGTTGTCGAACGTCGGAGTCGAGCTGGCGTTTTCCTGCCTAATACTCGAAAAGAAAGTGTTCAAACAACAGAATTCTGGAGTAAGCATTTGAAAATTCATCTTAGAATTTCAATATTCACCCGGTGTGCCAAAAAACAAAGAACTTCATTTATTGTGCGTTAAATCAGGCAAAAGTTTTTGGAGCTCACCTTGAAGCTTATTTAATAGCAACTCAATCCGTCGACTATTCGTTGCAATCTTACTGAACTGAGACTTGATTGAATACTGAAATATCTTCTTATCCAGTTCTTGGACAACACGTTTGTTTATTGTTAGTAATATTTTGAGTTCGAAAATTGTGTATAACAATACTAGCCTGGTGTCCGTCAGCTTCCGGACAAACAGGACATAAATAAAACAAATCCTTTAATATTCGTTAGATATTATTGTTCAAGAATTAAAGAGTCATTAAACAAAACTGTAAACGTTAGTAACAGACTCTAAAATTTAAATCACGTTTTTATTTAAGAACTTGACTACATTTTTGTATTTTTTTATTGTGATGAGACCCATCATTCATTCATTTAAAGGGGGTATTGTAGTCTAGAGGCATGAATTTCATGTAATTTTTGAAGTGTCATAAAAAAAGGCAATTAATATTTTTACTCTCCATTTTTATATTAGTTATTTAATAACATAACAAGAATACAGAAAAAAATTAAAAAATAATAAAAGTCACAATGTCTGGAGCTACGGAAAAGTTGGAAAGATTTTTTTCACAAAATGGCGACTGCCTGAAAAAAAAACAATTTTTATACCATTTTTCTGACTGCTTGGATTTTTTTTAAAAAAGTAATAGAAATTTGGGTTTGGGTATATTAACAGACAAAGACAAGTCTATTAAGAAGACTCTCTTAATAGGTAAATCGGTTCAGTAGAACCTGAGAAATCGTAGGTATTGTTTTGAAAAAGACAGTTTCGAGAAAAAGGCGTTTAAAGTTTCCCGTAAAGTTTTTCTAAGTCTAAGTCATGAAATGATATTGAAGATTTACATTTATTCAATCCGCCATTCTTTCTTCATACATCAGACATTCCTGGACTTCGAAAAAACTATTTTCCGTGTTTCTCTCTTTATATCGAGCAGTTCTGGCCTCCTTTGATGCACTCGTAAAACTGGTGTCTTCCTGTGCCGTGAAATCGCCTCTTTTGTTTGTCGATCTGAGCTCGTATTGCTTTGCGCTGAGGATTTTTTATGCATTTTTTTAAAAAAAAATATTTCACAATATTTTTATTTCACTCACATCACATATGTACGTCAACGTGGGTTGAAGGTTAGCAGCTGGACGTAAGTGAACACTAAATATAAAAGATACAAGTATTACAATATATACAGAGGACAAAATCTTTTACTGAGAAATATGGATTCAGGTAGACGGAGAATCCCTAATAATTTGATATTTATAATAATAAATTATAATAATAATAATAATAATAATTTGAGTTTTGAAAAATCCTGTTGTAGCTATATTCTATGAAAATATGTATAAATTAAATTTCTAGACTAGAATACCCCCTTAACTTTAGATGGTTTCTTTGCAGCAGCACCCCTTACGGCAATATTTTTTTCTGCTGGGAATAGGCTTAAAGGCCGTGGGACATATAGTTTCTAGCCTTAGTTTGAAAGTCAAATATTTCAGAGGTGATAATTTTTAACTCAAATAAAAACTTGAGTCGAACCGCAAATTAAATACTCTCACGGTATTTTGAAAAGCTGCTGAATTCTGTGGTATTATAAAGATGCAAAGTTCTTATAAAAGTACTCATCCAATTTCAAAAGTTCTTTCACTTAAATTAAGAAAAGACTTGCAAGGTTTGATGTTATATATGTATTTCCCTTTTTTATAGAAGAACCTTGCGTTTTATACGAACGCTTACTTAAGAGTTAAACAACTTTGTTTGGACAATTACGCTATGGCATCATATAATTTAGACAGAAGGCAGAAGAGTTTGTCTATATTTCTAGAAATATATGGCAGTTTCCATTTTTGTGTGCCAGAATTAAAGAAGCATTTTACCATAATTTTGAAAACTGATTTGATTAAAGAATGTCTGAAGTATAAAGCCAGGGGTGCTGTGAGGTTGCTAGCTTATTTTTATTATAAATAGACACAGTACTTAAGGATTAAAACAAACCCTTCACAACGATTACTAACCATTGGTCAACAACAAATCCTATAAGAACACCTTCAAAGATTGATGTCGCCCTTTTTAGGGTTCCGTACCCAAAGGGTGCCAACGGAATCTGAATCTGACTGAATTCATCAGTCCGTCTGTTATAGGGCTTGGCCTTCTGAACCGTTTTAGGTCGACAGTTGAAATTTTCACAGAATTTGTGCTGCTATAACAACAAATAACAAAAATAATAAAAAGTTTAAAATATGGCTCAGGGGGGGGGGGGGGGGAGGGGAGATCCCAATGCGAAAAACGTGCTTTGAAAAACCGCATATCACTTCAACACCAAAATTATGCTATGGAAAATAAGATAGACAAAGAAAGTAAACGTTAAGGGAAATTTGAAGGAAATTAAGCAAAGTTTTCTTCGTAACCCAAGGAAATGGCAGCACACCATTGCTTAAATGTATGTACAATACTTCTCTTCTGCGCTGGGGAAGAGGGTTTTTGGAACAAAACTATTGGAGAAATCTTTGCTAATTAAATTTCCCCGTAGCGACTCGCTACCCTTCGCTACCTTTTGCTACGCGTAGAACTGTGATCTCAATACATTTTTCGCGTAGCGGATCATCGCTACGCGTACTGGAACAGGGCCAATGACTATATAAATCTTCTACTACAGCAGCTACTGTCATCAAATCATCGAGCAACAATATTTCGTCAACTGAGTTGCGTCGCCTCCACTTCACGTTAAACAGAACGTATGAAGAAATCAATGCACTTAAGCTTTGGATTAATTTTGACTGGAGAGAATCCGTTTATAAAGAATGTCTGTGGTTCCCCACAATCATCCATTTCGCGAAAAAACTCCTCCAACCTAACCTTAACGGACCGCCTTCCTAAGTTATTTAGACTGTGTCGCTATAAGGCAAATGGCATCTCACTTCAAAGTGCCAGTAATTGTATTTTTAAATAAATTTGTTTGCGTTTGTAATAAGAAACATATTTAAGTGATGCGCATGATGCTTAAAGTGCATCGAATTAAATAATCATTTTCCGTCGACACAATTTGCATGTGTATTGAAGTGAATCCTTCCGTTTTTCATCAACAACAGCAAAACCGACAATCTCACGGTTTACATGAACGGCAATTGTTTAGGCAACGGTCCAACTTCCTGTTTTCAACGTATAACATTGTGTGCAAAGGTTTTTTCCTTTAACGCCGTAATGACTGCAGAAATCCTTTTCGTGTTGCCTCGGGCTCTCCCCAAACTGCACTTACAACATGTAATGAGGAAAGTTTCTACATCGACTTGTATTTTGTACACACTACACCGCCCACCTATACTCTATGTAAGCAAGATGCCGCCTTTTTGAATTCTGTGCATGCAACCAGAACTGCATTCAGCTAGACGTAGCCTTTTGCAGATTGCGTTCTTGTTTTGTCTCCCCTGCGAGTAGTTGTGGAAAGTCTATACGATTTCGTAGATAAAACAAGGTTACAAGTTCAATTCAGTTAGTTTTGCTTGTTTCCTCGTAGATTTTTTTATTGAATTTGTATCTTTATGTGCTTGTTAAGATCCTTTTATGTCTTTGGACGATTTTCCGATTCTTAGGTACCTAACACTTAAAACTTCATTCTTCTAGAAGGCATGTTGTGTAAGGAACTCGTTTAACGATGTTGCTCTCGAAATTGTCAAATTTCTTTATAGAGAATTGCTTTGAACAAGCGCAAAGAAAGGGTTCACTTTCAGCTGACTATTTCTGACTCGACTCTGGGTGATGGTTGAATTTGTTTTTTTTTTTGTGATTTGGTGAAAGCAACCGAAGTTGTGTAAATTTCTGGTGTTCGTATGAGTCATTCCATATTTATTGATGTCGCTGCAGTAAAGACACATCCGCGATTTGTTGCATCTGAATAGAAATATCTAACAGATAAAATCGCTGTAAACTTATTCAAGTGGCTGTAAGAGCCTTTATATGTTATAAAACAGAGTATTTATTTGAGCAATCGAGGAAAAATAAATTCTCTGAGCAATTTATGGTTCGACAGCGTACATTGCAGTCACAAGTGTTCTAACATAAGCTGAATAATAGTTTGAGATTGATGAATATTTCGAACATAAAGTAGCGAATACGAAAAAACAGATATCAAGTCGAAAGGCATGTTAAAGGTAGTAAGTTAAGAATTAGATAAATTAATTAAGCTAGCTTAAAGCGTATTTATCTAGCTTTAAAGAAAAAAGATGAATTGAAATCTTCCTCATCTGATTCCTTTTCTAATAATTTCGTTAAGATTTTTTTTTTAAACATTTGTGATATTTTATGCCACCTTTAAAACAATAGTGTTGCATGTGGTATTTTTCCTGACGATTTGAAGCTATCTGAAGTGATACCTTTGTTCGAGAAGGGTGATAGAACATGTTCAAATAATTACAGGTCTATTTCTTTACTATATGTTTTCTCGAATATTTTTGAAAAAGCTATAAAAAATAGAATGGTAAACTTCCAAGAAAAGAACAAACTTTTGAGTGAGTGTCAATTTGGATTTCGATCTGGGTTGTTGACAGAATGGGCCCTCTTGAATTTTTGCTCAAATACATATAATGGCTTCAATAATAGTGATTTTACTGCGGCTCTTTTTGTCGACATTACAAAGGCATTTGATACTGTCGACCACAAAATTTTATTGGATAAGTTATACAACTGCGGTTTCAGAGGATCAATTCACAAATGGCTCTGCTCCTACTTATCTTTTAGAAAACAGAGGATTAATATTAATGGACAATTGAGTTCTATCAGTACTATCTCCTTAGGGGTTCCTCAAGGTTCTGTATTGGGACCAATTCTTTTTTAATTTTTATTAACTCGCTCTCTTAACAAACATTTAATAGTAAAGTTATTGCCTTTGCAAATGATATAGCTTGTACATTTCTCAACAGTTCCGCTTTAAATTTCGCTGCTGAAGTTATTAGTCATTGATTCCAAATGCACAAAATGGTATCAAATCAATCTCTGTAAAATGTGCGGTAACATACAAATTTGTATATTTTTATCAAATTAACTAACTTACTAACTATCCTATTTTAGTTTTAACAGTTCAAGGCCAGAAAGTAAAGCTGCTCGCGATATTAAATATTATTCTTATATTCTAACTTATGAACAATATAAGTTTAAACAAATTATTTTGAACATTTAATTTATTATAAGATTTAAGAAAGAAAAGTGGACTTAAAAATAACGTTATTTTTTATTTGTGAATTATTTTCCTTAAGAAGCTGAACTTAAACTACCTTCACTTACAACTAAGATAAAAGAAATAAAAAAAAATCAAACAAATCAACTAGACCTTATTTAACTCAAGCGTCAGCTCCAACGCAGTCGAGCCACCAATATTTTATTCTACTGAGTCTATTGATGTTACTTATATCCCTTTCTGGTACGATCATGCAGTACGCCCGGTCAGCAGATGCATTCCTCGAGTGCGTCAGCACATTGAGGATCCTCTTGTCTGTTGCTCGAGCCTGATAAGTAGCCATGTGTGTCCAAGTATAGAAAAGCCTCAGGTGACATGTCACCTTTATCTAATGAATTTCAAAAAAATCCCGGGTTAGGATTAAACAAGCCTGATATGAGCTCACTCTCATTAACATTCGTCGACCGCGCAAAATGATTCCTCACAAGGTCCAGGATAACGTTGTCAATCCTAGACATGCTGGAAGCATCCATCGTCTCTTGTTAGAGACGTAATACCGAAAGTCGGAATGAGCACTTCTGTACAACCGTGTGCAAGCTCGCAGGCACTTTTTCTCGAATATTTTATACTTTTCCATATACTCATATCCATACTCATATCCATATACACATACTCGACTCACATAAGTCAGAATTGGACGCACAAAGTCTTGGCAGCAAATGATCTTCACATCGGATTGTAGATAGTTGGAGTAAAAAAGTCTTTTGAACGACGCTGCTTTCGCTTTTTTTAACTCAGTATTAATGTGTTCATTGTAGTAAAAAAAATTGTAAAAACGAACCCCCAAATACTTCTCAACAGTATTCGACTCCATGCGGAACCCATTTGAAGATCTGATTACCATGTTCTTCCAATTACGCCGCAAATCTGAATTACCCTGTCCTAATGGGGTGAGGAACAGTATGGTTTCACACATGGAGCTGTTAATTTTAAGTTTCCAATCTCCATTCCAAGTCCCTTAGCATTTCGGAAACGCTAATGTTAAAAAGTATTGTTGTCGTTAATGTGCCTTTCAACAGATTCCTTCCCGCGAATCATTAAAGTAATAATATTTATTAGTTTTTTGGAAACTCATATCTGAGCAGTGTAGCTGTTGGTTTGGAATGAATGTACGATGTGCCACGAAAGAGCAATCGAAGCACAAGATCGCACCATTAGAGTCATCAAGAGCAATCAGAGTTTCATGGGAGGGATGGTGGTAGAATTAATGCATGTTTAAAAGCGTATATATTTTGGGTGCAGTTTAAAAAGCTTTGTATGACTTCAAATATGCGAGTACATTTGCACAATGATGCACAATCAAATGGCAAAAGACAGTAATGGCACTGAAAATGAGCTGTGAATTCTGTCAAATTTTCAATATCACAAATAATCTAATAAAAAGTGTCTATTCCGACCTGCAAATAAATATAGGTAATCGAGAATGGCTGTATTTGACAAGCCCATTGCCCATTTTATTTTCCCAAACATCCGTCAATCTTTTATTCGAGCACCACTTTAAAGGGGAAGGTTCTTTTTGTGTATGGGGTGCAAAAGTGTCAATAGCATGTTCCAGTTCATCTTAAAAACCAACTTAACACTGTCGCAACGAAATATTTCAAGACTCGTCTCAAATCTTACAAATAACACGCATTATAACAAGAGAATAAAGCCTCATCATATTACTGAAAAACAAAACCACTAAAATGTTTTATCTGGCATTCTTAAACGGTTTTCACATACGAGTATCAACATCAAAGAAAATTTGAGACACTTTACATTTTCATGTATTATTCCATGTAACAATCTGTTGATTTTCATCTTTGAAACAGAAAACCAAAAACCCATCATTCTGACGTTAAAAAATACTTCCCCACATTTGTGGTCCTTTAATCGATTCGATTTCCTTTCACAACACGATAGTACACCTGAATTCTTTATTGCTCAATTGAAATGTGCAATCCGTTAAATTGTTATACGAGTACGTATTGCCGGCTTCTTTCTTAAACTTTTTGTTCTGTGTTCGACGAAGCATATCCGCCACTTCAATGCATTCGATCCCAAGGAAAAGCATTTCCGTGGTTAGGAATGAAAAAGAAAAGTGGCTGCAATCATCCGACCACGATCGCTATTACGTGATTTGCAATTTTCCAATACGTTACGACTATCGTGAAGGCATAAATTTTCTCGGGTCGAAAGGAACAACTTCCACGGTTTCATATTGCAACAACATGAATTCAGTTGTATAGGAGCTGCAGGATATTTCACTTTAGTGCTTAGTACTTGCATAGTGTAGTGTTCATGCAATGTTCAAAATGTTGTTGTTGTTGTTTTGGTTCTAAACGTCTTTGGGTGATTTCCAACAGCATTCAAGGGACGTGGGTTTTCGTCTCTCGAGAGAAAAGATATACGATCGAGCTTTGTGCAGCAATAATAATTCACTGAGTGAGTCTTGGGTTGATAAATATAATATGTACTATGAACACATATGTATCTGTAGGTATATCTTAGCTTGCCGATGTGGGTTTGCTAGAACGTGTATCCTCGATGTCCTTGTAATGTTTCTTTGTTGAACAGTGAAACAGCAGTATATAGTTCAAGAGGATTGAGTGAGTGTTAATGGCTATCAGGAGCGATAAAGTGATACAAGTTACACGAGTAAGGGCTGAGAATTTAATTTTCTTACCCTCGTTCTTGTGGGCATAAATGGAACAATTATATTTTTCGGGCAAGGACTTTCTTCTAATTAACAGTTTTTTAAAAAAATAGCCCGAAGCAAGTGCAACGGCTTGGTTCCATTGAACAAAGACATTAAATTATTTGTACGTAATTGTCCTCAGACTTTGTATGTGTGCTCGTTAGAATCGGACTTGATGTTAGAAAACATGTGACATTTTACAATAAGAACGAAATTCAATGCGCGTGCCTTTTTCAAATTTTATAAGTCAAACTTAAACCCCATAGTTTTGCTTCCGCACACATCACCAGCTTCCCATTTGATAATGCTGATCAGCTGTTAATAGCGGAATTTTTTGAACTGTACATTACATACAAGTGTACATTTCCTTTCCATTTCCACGAACGAAGATAATGGTCGTAAATTAAGCTAACTATACACAAACATATATGTAGATAAAGGATTCAACAAAAAAAATTATATTTTGTTTTTATTATTAACAAAAAAAGACAAAGGCTTTCAAAAAACATATTTTCAACTTAACATCAATACGATCTGCCTTTATTTTTCCAAACTTAAATTAAACTTAATTCTAAGCCAAGTTCGCCGTGGGAACGCTTGCCGATTCACAGGTGTCGTGGTGTTGTTTGCGTCGTTCCGCCGATTCAGCATATATGTTGCTTGGCGATTCCATTGCAGCTGTTGTTGGGGGCATGTATGTTATTGTAATCGATTCGCTTACTCAGCTGTCGCTGGTGGATTGCGTGAGTGCTGTTGCTGGCGAATCGCTTAGTCAGTTATTGCTGGGGAATTGCATGTGTTAACTTATACACAGCATGAACGTGCATATTTCTTTTCTGAAAAACCTATACGGAATGCCAACGGGAAAAAAATTTCAAGTAACCGCATAAAGCTAGTTTTATGAACTTAACTTAGTATATAACTTATAAGATAGGTTATTTTAATATAAGAGAATATTACTTACTTTCTTTTTCTATTTATTCTTATAATGAACACCAACTTCATCAGCTTGCGCTTCTTACCCATCGATTGCGGCAGGGTCTGCGACCACTGCATTGCATAGTCAGCTGATTTAAGTTATTGACGAATTATGCCGATCATGTGCATCTGGCTCAACATGAGTGTAGGACTTTCGGCTTAATACTGAGTTATTAGAAAATTAAGAAAAGTATTAATTTTTAAAATAAAAAACTTATTAAATGGACTTGAATTTAACTTAAGCTTGACTTAAAAGCTAAATTTAAAACTTCTCTTTAACCTTAAATCTAAAAATAACTAACAATAACATTTAAACAACTTACTAACTTATTACTTTTACTACTTACTAACTAATTTACTAACTTAATTCTAATTATCAACGACCCAGCGAAGGTTCCACTGCAGCTGATGCAACTGGATCTAGTTCTTTTCCAGTCCCACAGTTTGGCGACGTAATGGAATTCGGCTTTTGGCATGCGCGTGCAATTGATGAAATATGCAGGTGTCAACACCTTCAGGGGGGATAAGGTCGTTCAGGCGCACTGACTCGTGGTACATATCATAAGGGTAAAATGCCACAGAGATCAAGCTGTTGTTCCAAGTCATTGCTCTTGGAATGTGACTTCGAACAAGTTGTAGCAGAAAGTTATCCAGTCTAATCAGGTTTGCCCCATTGTACAGGACTTCGTTACTTTAGAATTTTTTTGCACTCAGACTCTGGAGTTCTATAAAGTAAGTGGAGACACTCCCTAAGGCTTCGTCTTTCGAAAACCTGAAACTTTTCAATTGCGCTTGTTTCCACGTTGAACCAAACGTGACAACGATAGGCAAGAATGGGCAGCATGAGGTTCGTGAAGCAGATCACCTTTAACTTGGCACCACTTTGTCACTGCAGTGGCCGCTTTGCTTCAGGCCAGAGCAGTATGTTTGATCCCAAGGTAACTTACAACACCTCGATTCGCCAGCGGCTGCCTGTTTTGTCCAACGATGGAGAACATTCGCCACTTCTTTATAGTATTTCTAGACAACGGAGTCCTGAACAGAATGATCTCGCACTTTTGGAAATTGATCCTCAACTTCCATTCGTCTACTTTTTTAATAAGGGCGGCGGCGCATAAGCATTAGCAAACAGACAACAAAGCACTTAAGACATTCGGCGAATAATAACAATGAGATTTTTGATATGGTGGCACGATGTCATTTCATTTTAATGCATTTTTATTTTTCTAAATTCATTTTCTTATATGCTAGACAAAAAACGCTTAAAGCTAGCTTAAGTAACTTAACTATTTACAAACTAAATTACTGGCCCTCTGCGGGCCAACCTAACAATTAAAAAATTATCTTTCGACTATTGAACATTAATTTTTATGAAAAATATACAACTAATAATAAGGAAAACTAAGAAAATACTAATAATTGTGAAAAAACTTAGTAATGTCCGAAGGTCATGATTACTAGGTAAGAAAATATTTCAAGCATATTAAAAAAGTTATAATTTATCCGTGACTTTTGCCACCGAAATATAAAATTCCATCCTGTAATAGCACATGGAATTATCTTCGAATGCGATGGACGGTAGTAACTAGAAACAACGCAAGCAACTTTTTTCGGAACCACAATTCAAAAAAAGGATCTTGGTAATAAAAAAAAAACCGGACAAGTGCGAGTCGGACTCGCGCACCGTGGGTTTTGTGCCAATCTTCAAGATTCTAGGTCGACTGGAAGTACTCCTTAAGTTTTGATTCCCTTGCAAGTAGTTGCGAGTTTGGAACTATGCGGCTAAAATTGCTGTATCTTTAGATTGCGTTGACAAAGATGTTTTATTTTATTACAGCTTTAAGGTATTATAGACCTATGTAGAGTATATGGTATGAATTTCAATTTAATACCTCTACGCGTTCATGAGGAAAGGGGTAGTAAGTTTAAAATTATTAAAATATTTGATTATTTGACATGAACTCTTGCTTGATATCTTCACGCGTTGCTGAGAACAAGGGTCTTGACAGACGGACGGACGGACAACAAAGTGATCCTGTAAGATTTCCGTTTTTTAACTTTCGAGGTACATAACCCTTAAAGGTACATAACCCTTGTGTGTTAAGAAATGATTGGATTATATTAAATAAAGGCATACATTCGTCTTTATGAAACTACCACTAATTATGATAAATCATGTTTTCATAAAAATTAACTTCCATATGTACATTTGTTCAATAAAAAATATGGTAACATTTGTCATTTTGTCATCTAATCGTAGCTCATGCGTTCGTTTTACTAGGTAGAAATATAGTATTCTTATTTCCAAAGTTTCGTTGTCAGTGCGACTGACTGCAGGCGGTGAAAATATCTAAAGTGGGGCTTGCACGAATAGGACTGAGTTGTAATATTTTTTGAATGTGAGTTTAAGTAAGTATTTTCCTCTTAGTTGGTTCAACACACAGAATCTTGTAAAAAAACAATATTTCGATATCAGGCGCAGGGCTATGGCTGTATATTGCCGCAACCACCTGTTTGTGGGTCCTTCCACGTTTGAATGAAAATAGCATTTGCGATCCTACAATGATTTATTAAGCCTATTCATGACATGAAATTCTGATTTAAGATGCTATAATGTACCTAGAGTTAATGAAGTAACTGTCGTTTTACACAAGGCTGATGGTGAGCCACTTTAAAGAGACCAATTAGTTCACTGCAAATCTGATAAAAATAACCCAAATCAAAGAAAAACTGAAAGGATAAATATTCTTGACCAACATTTAGATTCAATGGTTTAACGATTACTTTTTCCATATGGAGATCAAAGTTAAAATATTAATAATAAGCCAAAAAAGCATTTGCTGTGACAATTAATAAGAACCAAAATTTTTCAGGTTCTGACAAAATATTCATAAAGAAAGAAGAAAAAGTTACTGCGTAGAAAATTGCCATGAGCTAAGTAAATCCAAATTAAAACAATATATACATTTTTTAAATACAAACAATATAATAGCCAATAGGGGGTCCGCGTCCGTTTACCTCAATGATATAATTTAACATATTCAGCAAACACTGCTGTCGTATATACATATATCAGTTTTAAACTTACTAAGTAAATATTTCAACAATATAGGATATGGAACAATTTAAATAAAATTGATAACATAAAAGTAAAGGGTGATTTTTTAAAAGCTATGGGAACATTTAAAAACAAAAAAACACATAAAGTTCAGAAAAATGCATGAAATCTTTATTTGAATCGATAGTACGGTCCATATAACTTAATGTTCAAAGATTATTTCATGCAAATGTTGACCTTGACTGCGGCTCAAATGGTCCATCCGCTAAGTCCAATTTTGGCATACTCTTTCCAACATTTCAGCCGGTATCTCACGAATAAATGCTTCAATGTTGTCTTCCAATGCGTCAATTGAAGCGGGCTTGTCTGTATAGACATGAACTTTAACATACCCCACAAAAAATAGTCTAAATGATGAATGCGTATTCATCCACATCCGCGTGGCAGGAATAAAAATGACCAATACTTTTTACGGACCTTTGGGAGAAGATATGGTCTTAGTCCTTTGTAGTCCTGAAAAGTAATTTTCTTTTCACTCTCTTAACACTATTCACACATTAAAAAATCAAACGCGAATTGTCGAGATAACAAAATGTCTTAACAAAATGACTGCTGAATATGACGTCATATCAAAGGATTTAAAGGCAAGGCAAGGGGTCAGTAATCATACTTAAAGAAGTACCCATCCGTACAACTAAACGAATGCTTTATGAAGTAATTACAGAGCACCATGCCATTTGAACCAAACCTCAACCATGCACTACAATATTTAAATTTAGAGCAGCTTTCATACACTCAGATTTCGGGTGTTTTCCGCAGCTATTGTAGTTGGCGAAAGAAAGCGGTTTCAAGTATATCCGCTTGCAGGGATTTACAAAAGACAACGTTCTACGGGTGAAAATCAGATGGGTGTTCACTAGCCACCTATTTTAATCATCATCTCACCGAATGAAAATATTTGTTTGAATTAACTTTTTTTTTGATAATATCCAACCCAAAGCAATTTTTGCTGTAGTATTTTTTTAGAAAATAAAAGACAATTTTTTCATGGAAAGAAATAATTTTATTCTATAATGTATTGACCATTTTGAACAATGACCTTTTGCCATCTTTCAGGCAGCATCATAATTCCACGTTCATAGAACTTCTGGTTTTTATCGACAAAAACCTGAACCAGGTACGATTTGACATCATCATTTTTATTGAAAATTTTAACCATTCAAGGAGTTTTGCAAAGATCGAAATAAAAAGTAATCAAATGGTGCAAGGTCAGGACTATATGGTGGATGTGGCAAAATCCCAACCAAACTCCAATAATTTTTCCCGAGTGACCAAAGATGTGTGTGGCCTTGCATTGTCATGATGGAATACAATACCTTTTTGATTTGTCAATTCGGGCCGCTTTTCTTCAACTGCACTGTTCAATTTTGTTAGTTGTTCAATGCAGACATCTGTATTGATCGTTCGGTTGGGTGGTAAAAGTTCAAAGTAGACAATTCCTTTGTAATCCCACCAAACTGATTTCATAACTTTCTTTTGATGAATATCAGATTTTGATGTTGTTTGAGCTGGTTCACTTGGCTTGCTCCACAATCTTCTCCAATTGACATTGTTGCAAACAACCCATTTTTCATCACCAGTTATCAATCGTTTTAAAAAATGGATCATTTTCATCACGTTTCCTTAAAAAATCACAGATGTAAATGCGTTGTGTTAAATGATTTTCTTTCAGTTCATGAGGAACCCATGTACCGAATTTTCATTCATAGCAAAGTTGTTTTAGGCGATTTTCAATGCATTTATGTGATACATGAAGCTTCTCTGCAATCTCACGTGTTTCGTCACCATAAACAGCACATAACTCTTTGTGAGCTTGCGATCCGTTTTTTCCTTTCCGGAAATAAAAAAGCAAAATTAACGTAAATGTTCGTTTTGATTTTCCATTTTTCAACAGACGCCAAACAAAAACTACACCACCGATCAAAAAAATTAGTTTACTGATTGACAGTTGAAGTACCAACTGTCAAATAACAAAATGTATTGACATTTCAAATACCTCAGCGAACCTAAATTTCATCATCAAAAATTCAAAAGCCATCTATGAGTGAAATCCGCAATTACTTAGTCGCCAACCCAATAGTTTCTAGCTTAAAAATAAAAGATGCCATTACGACGTCGAATATGAATAAGTAACATTTCTGAACTAAGCCATTGAATGATATGCGAATGTGCGAAAATGGTAAACCTGATTTCATAATGTAATGATTGATTTTTTCGACGGTCAAAAAATCATATCGCGTCTATTTGATTTAGAATATAAAATACGATAAATTGGGTAAGATCATTTTAGCATCTGTGAGGTGGATGCGAGAACGTCAAATGAAATATAAAAACGTGAGAACATCTATCAAAAGCAAAAACTGTTTGTACATAAAAATTGATATGTTAACGTGTCATTGATGTATCTTTATCAGTTGAAAACAAGAGTAGTTTTATCTACGTTGACTCAGAAACGAGAGTCTACTTAATATGCAAAACGAATCGTAAACAAAAAGCAATTACTGGAATGAATTCGCAAACATGCTTTAAGTACTATGCAAGCGCATTCAACTGACGAGTATTCAGTGTTTTCAAAAAGTTTTCAATGCAGCGTCAACGCTTGCTATAAAAAGGAACTGATAACTTTTAGCAGTTTTTATGGGCTTCCTTGCAAAAACATGGATTTTATTGTTGTGCCAGTTCTGCATATTTTAATGCATTCAATAAAATCCATTCGGGATTGCTGCTGGAAACAACGTTATTTTTTACGGACCCCGCGATTAATCCAATTTATTAGTTGACAGGTCTTGTCGTTTAAAAACCGCTTAACATCAAATTAAAGTACTCTCCGATTGTTTGATTACCTTAATCTGGAGGAACAAGGCGATTTTATTGCAAATTTTATTGCTGTTGTTCATGACGACAAAGTAACTATTCATTCCTGTATTCATTTATAAGCAGAGTCCTTAGCTTACCTTGCGGGTTGTTTCTTCAAAGGATGTTTATGTCCTGTACCTTAAGAGGGTGATAGAATCAATTTCCCTTTCCTGTTAGTTTTAACTTTCGTTCTCGCTGGAAGTTTTATACTTCATCATTATACTTCATTCGGTATACGAGTAAGTTAACGTCGCTGGTAAAAGGTTAATGTTTGTAGGAAGGATAAAACAGCAAAGCAAAAGTTCTTGGTAAAATTGTTAATACCGCTTAACTGAGCATAAACATACGAAAACATTCTGCGAACAGAGACTGTTCATGAAAAGTTACGAAAAGGATGTGGTGGGATGAGAATGTATTTTTGCATATAATGATGCCGCACTCATGGACTATTAACCTAACGCAATCGTTTCTATGCCAAGTAAGCCTGATTACTATGTTCAAATGAATCTTAATCTAAACGCTTCTTGTCTTATTTTTTTATCAACACTTTTTTGACATAATTTTGCACTTCTCATCTTTCGTTTATTGTGTACTACACTTTTTTCAATTTACAGTAATCCTATTACTTTGGCCTACTCCAAGTAACCAATTCTGTGACACGCTTGGTTACGGAACCAGAACCGTCGGCGAATTTGGTTTTTGTGTGCTTGCATTCATATTGATGCATGATACGAAGAATTGTTCGTAGCTTTCCCATGGATTCGAGGACCAAGAAAGGATCAAGGAGGATCAAAAATCAAGTTCTTTGTTTATTAGCTTCACTTAACTTGGCTATGAAAAATTTATATTGCGGATGGTATTTACAATAAAGTTTGATTCTTTAGGTGAAATCGATTACGAGTTTGTGTTTGTGTCTGGTATGGCGGACAGACGGTTTTTTTTTAAATGTCGGGCGGAAAAGAAAGCCATGGATTAAATATCGTATGACTAGAGGGTGGGCATCCGAAATATCATTCGCCTTTGTCTTTGGAAACATATGGCTTAGAAAAGTTAGGAAAGGAGTATAAAGTCTAATTTTTCATGCCAATTGAGAATCAAAATAAATCATATTTTTTGGTTTTTTTTTTACCAATTACCAAATTTTACAAACGGCTTTTAGATACATATACTATCTTACAAATGTGCTTTAAGATATTCCCAGTATACACTAGAAAGATACAAAGAATAAGCTAAATAAACCATTTTAATTTGTGGTTTGTAAATACTTGATAAGTTGCACGCGATGTGAGTAAGGAGGAAGATTGTATCTGTCTGCCCAAGTGAGACCACGGAGTACGAAACGAACGAATCTGCGCTGGACGGCCTTCATTCGCTGGATATGCAATTAGTAGTAAAGGGACCAGACTTTGGAAGCGTATTCCAGGAGGGGTCTAACAAAGGTGATGCAAAGAGATTTTGTGACATAGGGGTTCGAGATTTCCTTGGACCATCGTTTGACGTAGCCAAGCGCAGAGTTTGCTCTACTAATAATATTATCGAGGTGAGAGCGGAAATTGGGTTCGGTATCACAGATTACACCCAAATCGCGAAAAGAGGACACTGAAGGAACTACTTGTTGTGGTAGACGCTTACGTGTATATGTGATGGCCTGGCATTAACTGATATTGTGCTCCAGGAATTTTTTTTTTGCACCACATTGAGAACCTGGTCAGATCATCTTACAGGAGACATGAGTCAGCGGAGGATGATATGTTCGTTAATATTTTCATCTGCATATACAGATGCACACGCATTTTGGATGATAAGATCGACATCATTTATTGTCAAAATGAAAATCATCGGGCCAAGGTGACTACCTTGAGCGACTCCTGAAGAAGCTGTAAATGGATTGGATTTAGAAGATCTGAAAAGGACGTCGTATTGACGATCTTCCATGTAGGATTTGATCCACGCGATAAAGCCCGCTCGAAAGCCAAGAGCCTTTAGTTTGAGGAGTATAATACTGTGGAAGATTTTGTTAAAAGCTTTGCTGAAGTCCGTGGATACAACATCGACTTCTTTACCTTCTTCCAAGGTACAGAGGGTTCGAGATACGAGTTCAGTTAAGTTGGTGGTTGTTGACCTACCACTTAGGAATCCGTGTTGATTTGAAGATATGATTGACTTGCAGTGAAAAAACATGGTATCATACTGTAAATAATGCTCTGGAAGAGCTTCGGAATGCATGATAGTTTAGCAATTGGTCTGTAGATCGATACATCGTTTTTAGAACCTTTCATATGGATGGGGATAATATTTGAGCTTTTCCAGAGTTTAGGAATCACTCCTTGAGAAATGGAAGGTTTGAAAAGTGCTGTTAGGGGTTGGACCAGGAATCGGAAGGATTTTTTTAGCACTTTGGCGGGTAAAGCGTCGGGACCATTAGAATAATCTTCCTTGAGTTTACTTATCTTCTCTATTACTAGTTCAGGTGTTATATCAACTGAGGTTAGAGGTATATGGGTGCATTTTATGAGTGCAGTTGTTCATACTATATATCGGAAGTTATCATGGTTGGGCCCTTCGTTGTGGTCAGCAAATGATTGGCTGAAGAAATCAGCGAAAAAATTAGCGATTACATTAGGCTCTGCTGAGATTGAGTTGAGATACTTTAGGCTGGATGGGTAGCCGTCGGATTTATATTTGACGTTGATAAAGTGATAGAAGCACTTAGGATCAGAAATCAGATTCGATTGATTTCTGTTTACGTAGTCCAGGTAGAGTGAATTGCCAAGTTCGGAAAATATGGTATATACAATGTGGTAAAACGAAAAATCAGATTCAGATCGAGATTTAATATTATATTTAATATAGGTATATAAGTAAAAGTTCACCCATCACGACATTCTAAAAAAAAAACATTGCTTCATGCCAAATTTCAAGATTCTCGGTCGACTGGAAGTACCCTTAAGTATAAATTTCAAGATTCTGAGTTCACGGAAATAAGGGCCTTGGCAGACAGACGGACGGACAACAAAGTGATCATATAAGGGTTCCATTTTTTTCCTTTCGAGGTATGGAACCCAAAAAATCATCTCTCTATTAAATCATCATTGAAGGTTGTTCATTATCACATATCTTAATGCTAAGAGATTGACTTTACTAACAGACCCTCAGAAAAAGCACTTCAGGGAATATGACAAGACACTAACACAAAAATTATTACATATGTGAATTTATATTATATTATGTTTGATAGTATTCTATAAGTTCCCTTTTAAGCTCCTAAAGTCTCCAAAGGAAACCTATTATTAATGTACGTTGAATATTTTGCATTTAAAAATACATGTAATATGAAACAAGTTCAATAAATTTTTGAAAGCTATTTATTGAATCCGTTATTTTAATCTTCCATTTTAAATTTTATTACTTTTATAACGACAGCTCCCAAGCTAAAATCTATCAAGCCGATTAGACTTCAGAATGTGCCAAAAAAATTATAATATAAACACCCGAAGAACATAACCCTCCTTCTGGCGCAGTCGGGATATAATCTTCTAATCTTGTGATAGTTTAAATTCCTTTTAAGCTTTTTAAATTCATATCTTGAAGTTCTTGCATTCTCTTATTCTCTTTTTCTTTTTTTTCCAACGTTTGCGTTAAGTGATTTATTGTAATGCTAAGAAAATGATGAATCAAACGCACATCAAAATGACATGAATAACTATTTTTAATTATTTTTTTTTTTGTTTTATAAAATGGCATTGTATTTTTTTTCGGTTTGAGAACAAGTATGTATACATGAATGTGACAATTCGTTTGGTTTTTTCTACACAATTTTGACATTAGTTCCACAAGTTCCCAAGTAATGATCTTTAGGAAAATGTTTATTTTTTGTTTTTCATTTTTCTTATTGGCATTCGAGCTTTTGGATTGTGGGCGAAATGGTTGAATGATTCTTTGAACTCATTGATTACTGTAAGGTGTTAAGTTTAATTGCAATTATATGAAACACTTTCTTTGTGTGATTTTATATCATTTTTATTATTTGTTTTAAAAGTTGCCTGAATTTCTACGGATCAGGAGGCAGGCTTAATATGCCATAGTAGTGCCAAAGGAGAGAAACAATTAATTAATAGTCAAAGTGAATTTGTTTTACTATCGACAAGCGCTCTTTACATAGTATTTGACCCTCCTAAGCATTCCCAGTAACGTTTATTTGGCTGACTCACAGGTTGCCCGAGTCCTTTTACATCTTGAAAATATTGCACTAAACATATGGCAAATGTGAGCGATGACCAACGAGCTACACGTGCACCGCGGATCAGATATGTGTTTACAAGACTAACCAAGCATATGCCTTAGTGCAATGCACAGTCACACGTTATGTGATATATGTTTTGTGTGCCGCCTTCGCCTTCGAATTAGTTATTGTTTGTGTCGTGTGCCATCATTGCCATTGTTACGTAATATGCGAGATGATACATATGTAGGTAAACTAATATACAATGGACGGATGACGGAGGCAAAATAATAGTATTCCTTTGGACCCTTTGGGAACGGAGCCCTTAAAACTATTACCGTTATCAGTTGTTCACAGAACCTCACGGTGTAAAGACGTGTTTCAACTTTTCAAGTGAAAACCAGTGTAAGCATTTGTTCAAGTCATTCTTTCGGCATTGCCTTTTCAATAAGCAAGCCGGTGCAGTGGGTGTGTTGCGGACCTCTGGATCCAGAGTCCGTGGTTCGAGCCCCAGCGGGGAAAATAAAAATCTTGTTTTTTTTCTTTGTTAACTAATTACATTGATCCAAAACAAACGTAAAAGAAGATGAGTGGGAGACAGGAGTCCCCACGTGGAGGAGTGACGGGGAGGGCACCGCCTGACCCAAAAACAACTACGTCAACCACAACGAAGGAGAGCGGAAAGAGAAGGAGGAAGGTACAAAAGCCGACCTCGAATCTTGTGAAGCGCCCGTCCCTATCGGCTTCGGTAGAAAAGCTGCCGACTGAAGCAGGGGAACGGGCGCCAACAGCGACAATAACGGCAGCATCAATAGCAGCAGCAGCTATCACAGCAGCAGCATCAACAGCAAAAACATCTGGCGAACGTGACGAGTTCCCGTACGTCTTCGACGGCGGCGAAGGCCGCTACACTGGAGACAGTAACTCGTTTCTGTCTTTGGCGGCTTCCGAAACGGATGACGAAGACGACGAGATCTGCCAACTTGAATCGTTAATCAGGGCTGTGAAGGCCAAACAATTGGCTCGGCGCGAACAGGAGCGGCTTGAAGTCATTTCAAGCGCCCAGGTTAAGGTGCTTGAACAGCAATTGGCTAGTACTAGCCAAAATCCGGCGCCTGTTGAGAAATCACAACTACAACAGCTGGCTAAGAAGCTGCAGCAATCAAAGCTGCCTAAGCAGCAGCAACAAAAACCGCAGCAGCAGAAGCAGCAGCAGCAGCAGAAGCAGCAGCAGCAGCAGAAGCAGCAGCAGCAGCTGAAACAGCAACAGCAAACTACAGCGAGGCCGAAGGTGCCTCCCATCAACACATACAAACTGGAGATGAGGGACACAATAAAAATATGTAAGTCGGCCATAGGCGAGAATTTTATGATTAAAAGATTAAGTAACGATAGGCATGCCATACACTGCTTCTCAGTGGAAGATCACAAAAAAATTAAAAACTTATTAGAGAAAACAACGACTGAGTTCTTCTCATACACGCCAAAAAGTGAAAGATTGCAGACAATGCTTCTTCGAGGTCTAGATGCGTCCGCCGATCCTGAGGAGCTCCTTCAGGAGCTTAAAGCGAAGGAATGTGACGATCTTGTATTTGTAGGGGTCAAGCCATTCACTACAGCAAAGGCCAGAAGGGAGAAACGGAAATTACCGTACTTCCTAGTCCAGCTGAGTCCCAATAGCAAATTAGATAATCTACGGAAGATAAAAGTCCTAGATTACCAATGCATTACATGGGAAAAATTAAACCGTAGCGATAACATCTTACAATGTGTTCGCTGTCAGAGGTTCGGGCACGCCGCTTCAAACTGTCAAATGCAGTTTCGGTGCGTTAAGTGTGCATTGAACCACAAAGCGGAGGAATGTCCTCTGGGTAAGGATAGGGTTGATGATACCACGTCTTTAAAGTGTATTCTATGTGGTAACTCGGGACACACCGCTAACTATCGGGGTTGTTCCAAGTACCAATATGCTAGGAAAATAAACCTGGCTCGTCAACAGAAGGTGGAGGTGAAACGCCCGCCAGTTCCTAAAACACCAGCCGTAACTCCCAATGTGACCTACGCCCAAATGGCGGCCGGCCCGAGGAGTACGGTACAACAAGCACCGAAGGTCGCTCCTCAGGTCTCACAACCTGGAGCACCTAGCAGTGATGCTGATCTGCTGGCTATTTTGCTTTCTATTCAGGGGCAAATTAGTCAGCTGCAACAGCAAATACAGGAACAGGCGACACGCGTAGATCGTATCTACACTCTGCTGCCGAGTCTAACGCTCCTCCAGTCGTAATGTGTTCGCTGGTGGAGAAACCCTTAAAGATCCTTTCAGTGAATGTAAATTCGCTAATAAATATCGAACGAAGAGCTGTACTCTTCAAGTTGTTAGAAGACCGAAGTCCCGATATTCTTCTGGTTAGCGAAACCAAGCTCTCTCAGAGGCACAAGTTGAGGCACAGTCAGTATAATATTATAAGAAGAGACAGACCTAACTCCAACGGAGCTGGTGGCGTCGCTATCTTTGTTAAAAAAAATCTGCGTTATAGGGTTATGTACAGTGGTGAAGTGCGTAGATTCCAGGTGCTAGAGGCATGCATCATATGCATCCCCCTCCGTAGTGGGAAGAGGCTGTATATGATCGCAGCCTATGCAACTGAAGCTACTCAACAAACCTTTTTTATCTCAGAGCTCGAGACACTTTTTCAATACTTACGTCTGGGTTCAGAGGAGAATTATTACCTCATGGCCGGAGATCTAAACGCCAAACATAGCAATTGGAGAAATCACTCACCAAACACTAGAGGGAACCTACTATTCAATTGGTGGGGTCAGAATAGTGTCGAGTATCGACTCGATTTAAAAGCGACGGATAGTCCGTCTTATCCCAGATCAGGCTCCTACATAGATCTTATGCTGTTTGACGAACGGATACAGCTGACTGACATGGACCGACGAACAATAAACTGTCTTCACACATTCATGTATGACAGCGACCATAGCGGATTTAGTGCCGTAGTTACGATTCCCAACGAAATTGCGGAACTGGAGGAGTATGTTCAAACGCACTCTTACAATTATAGTAGGACGCGGTGGACACGCTTCTCCCGAACAATGACAAGAGCACTCTCCTCGAACTCGCTCAACCCACCATCCAATAGAAACTTGTCGAACGAGGAGATCGACACTTACCTTAAACGGATGGACCACACCATAAAACAAACAATGGACAGAACAATTCCTAAGTACGAACTTACTGACAATGTTAACATTTACCGCAACGCTGCGATCGACGCTCTTCACCGACAAAAGAGTAGGCTACTCACAAGGCTCAAACTATTGTACAGACGTTTTACTGACCCACAAAACTCGGAGGTTAGGACACTGAAGGCACAGCTTAAAAACCTACAGCAATTAATTCAGCAAAATTACCGTGCTTCAATTAATTCGCATTGGAATACCAAAATGCGGGCTATTAAAGCTAGTAACCCTAGCATGTTCCCGAAAATTAATAAATTCTTTCGAAGGAAAAATCAGAACGAGCTTCCGTGTCTTAAGCTACCCCGAACTACGAACAACGAACAAATACTTCTTACAGCAGGCATTGATCCAGTAGAAGCGATTGAAGATGACAACTTTTTTGTGATCGAAGATCCTCAGGCGAAAGTTGAAGTAATAGGTGCGACGTTTCAAGATGTGTATAAGGTGAATGTTATCACTCACCCGAACCATGTCTTGGAAGATCGCATCCTAGTACACAACTCCGACCTGCAGAATGATATTGAGCACTGGCGATCGGAGAATATTGGTTTTACCATGTTCAATGACGATAATTTGGCAAATGATGTCATCGCCAACGAAGGGACACATCCCCCATACATCTCAAAGGAAGATCTCCTGGTTATCTTCGGTTCACTGAGAAGTAAGAAATCTGTGGGAATCGACGAAATACCTAACATTGTTCTTAAACACCTTCCTCTAGAAGCGGTAAACATTTACACTACCCTGTTTAACAATTTGCTGAATAATGCACATTATCCAGCTAATTGGAAGACAGCGGTGGTGCAACCCATTCCTAAACGGAATAAAGACACATCCAATCCGGCAAATCTCCGATCGATAAGTCTCCTTCCGAACATCAGTAAGGTATTTGAAAAGGTTATCAGTAGAGCCCTGATCGAGTGGGTTGAGGACAAAAATATTATTCCGGATAACCAATTCGGTTTCAGAGCGGGGCATGATTGTATACATGCCGCGTCTAAACTGGTATCGGATGTCCAATGGAACAAAGGTAAGAAACAATGCACGGGTGCCTTGCTGATTGACTTGGAAAAGGCCTTTGACACTGTATGGTTGCAGGGGCTCTTTTTCAAGCTTGACCAGCTCGGCATAAGCAAACCGCTGCTGTACATAATCTAGATATGCTCACCAGCAGACAGTTTATTGTGAAAAATGGCAGTGTGACGTCTGCTGGAACTTTTGAAATTAACAACGGTCTACAACAGGGTGCAGTTATTTCGCCGATTTTATTTACGATCTTCACAAGTGATCTTGTAGGATCTCTCCGCCACTCCATAGCGTACGCAGATGACTTGATCGCGTACAGGTCAAGTCCGAAGATCGAGGTTATTGTTAGTCTTTTGCAGTGTGACTTCGAAAAGATTCAGGAATATTGCGACAATTGGAAGTTGAAGATCAATTTCCAAAAGTGTGAGACCATTCTGTTCAGGACTCCGTTGTCTAGGGCCTCTTCCAATACTAAAAAGAAGTGGCGTATGTTCTCCATCGTTGGGCAAAACGGGCAGCCACTGGCGAATCGAAGTGTTGTCAGATACCTTGGGATCTGGCTAGATCAGTATCTATATTTTAACAAACATGTAGATACTGCTCTGGCCAGAGCCAAAGCGGCCTTTGCCTTGACAAAGAGACTGTTTCACAGCAGTCAACTCGATGCCAAGGTAAAGGTGATCTGCTACACGGCCCTCATTCGGCCTGTCCTAGCCTATGGATGTCCCGTTTGGTTCAACGTCGGAACAAGCTTAATGGAAAAGATTCGGGTTTTCGAGAGACGATGTCTTCGGGCTTGTCTCCACTTATATAGAACTCCAGAGTCTGAGTACAAAAAATAATATATAATATAATAAAAATAGTAATGAAGTTCTGTACAACGGGGCAAACCTGTTCAGAGTGGATAACTTCCTGATTAAACTTATTAGAAGTCATATTGCAAGAGCAATGACTTCGAACAACAACTTGATCTCCGGGGCTTTCTACCCCAATGATATGCACCATGAGACTGTGCGCCTTAACGGCCTTATTCCCCCGGAAGCTTTCCTCTATCTTGATAAAAAAGGTCTGGTCCAGGATAGATTAGCGGTGCCGTTAATCTTCCACGTTGGTCGAAAAGCTGTGGACGGGCGAGTCAACTACGACCAAGACGTCGCAAGTAGCTCACCGGGGACCCTCAGGTTTAGTAGGGCGGTATCAGACCGCGACAAAGCTGATGTCGTAAGGCAATATCGATTCTATTGGTGGTTGAACGATGATTAGAACTCTCTCGTCTTTTATTTATCTTTGATGCCATTCTGGCAATGAATATAGCATGCTTCTGTCAGCCTTGGCCGGCTTACTTATATTTAAGGTAGTATAAGTAGTAAGTAATTAGTAAGTAAGTAGTTTTTAAAGTTATTTTAAGTTAGGTTTAGATTTTAGGTTTTAGATTAGAATTTAGTTTATCTTAAGGTTTAGTTATACAACAAAATAAAACAGAAGTCCTTACACTAAGTTTTTTGTTTTTTAACGGACATCATTTTTCTTAGTTTTACATATAGTTACATAAATTTAAATATTTAAATAAACATTCGTCGAAAGACATTTATTAAATTGTTAGGATTAGCTTAGAGCGCCCACAGAGGGCCAGTAAGTTAGGTTACATATAGTTAAGTTAATTAAGCTAGCTTTAAGCGTTTTTGTCTAGCAAGTAAGTTAATGAAATGAAAAATAAAAATGCATTGAAAAAAAAAAAAAAAAAAAAAAACTATTACCGTTAATTAATATTTACGTTTGGTTAGATAAGGTTGAAAGTGGGCGGGTGGTGAGTACACATCTCTTCCACTACTGTGAATTCCTACAATTGGAGATACTTGAGACCGCCCATTGTACCAACTAGTTTGCTAAAATGATGATGATACTTACGAATTTAGGAATATCTTACCTAGTTCTTAATCTGCTACGTAGTGTTAGTAGATGTTGGCAGTGTCAGCTTTATTTTAATTAGCGCAGTTAATGCAGGTATTGTTAAACATACAAGGTGCGGACCATAATGAAGACTTTATTCCCCATACGTGAAGCTAATTTATTCAGTGCCAAAAGATGTTTAATTTAAGTGGAAGATGTTGTGCATGTGACGTATAAATTAATATATTTGAAAATGGAGGCTCAATCAAAATTTACTTTAAGGCTTGGAGTCGAAAAGATTGCCAAGCCAAGCAATTCTCATAAATTATCTCGTAAATATTGGTGTGGCTTATAATAGATTGTTTATATTTGAATGCAATTTATCTGTGCCCCCGTCTAGACGAGCCAAGCGAAGCGCAAGGGCACTACCCTTCATTTCTCGAAGTGCTTCGTCATTTTTTTGAACCCCTATAACTTGGGCTCGGATTATAATCGGTATATGTTGTCAATAGCGGACTTATTAAACATATAAAGTTTTAATTACATAGCTCCTATACTTAAGATTTTATTGACATCTTCAAAACCCTGATTTCGTAACTGACTGACTGATGATCAACAAAATTCTTAGGGTATTTCCTTATGTCCTAGAAAGCTGACATAAGTATATCAGACATATAATTCGTATCTTTGTTATTATAAATTATTATAAATAGAAAAAAAAATAATGTAGGAGAAAAAAAAATGCTTCAAACAACTTACAAAAAGTTCAACTTCATGTAAAATGTTGCCAAGACGAGACCATATGACTCGCACTGTCAAAATGTTATAATTTCACAAACTCTACACCTTAGCCAAAATATGTGGCTTGTGCTTAAAATAATGCACGGATGCCTTGTTGATTGACTTGGAGAAGGCCTTCGACACTGTATGGTTGCAGGGGCTAGTTTTCAAGTTAGACAAGCTGGGCATAGGCAAACCGCTGCTGTACATAATCTTAGATATGCTTACCAGTCTGCGTGGACTTTTGGCATTGACAACGGTCAACAACAGGGTGTAGTTATTTCGCCGATTTTATTTACGATCTTCACCAGCGATCTTGTAGGATCTCTCCGCCACTCCATAGCGTACGCAGATGACTCGTACAGGTCAAGTCCGAAGATCGAGGTCATTGTAAGTCGTTTGCAACGTGACTTCGAAAAGATTCAGGTATATTGCGATAATTGGAAGTTAAAGATCAATTTCCAAAAGTGCGCGACCATTCGGTTCAGGACTCCGTTGCCTTGGGCTTCTAGAAATATTAGAAAGAAGTGGCGAATGTTCTCTATTTTTTGACAAAATGGACAGCCATTAGCGAATCAATGTGTGGTTAGATACATTGCGATCTGGCTGGATCAGTATCTATATTCTAACAAACACATAGGTACTGCTCTAGCCCGAGCGAAAGCGGCTTTTGTCTTGACAAAGAGGCTGTTTTACAGCAGGCAACTTGATGCCAAGGTAAAGGTGATCTGCTCCACGGCCCTCATTCGGCCTGTCCTTCCACGTTAGTTAAAAAGCTGTGGACGGGTGAGTCAACTTCGACCGAAACGTCGCAAGTAGCTCACCTCCTCGGAGACTCTTCGGTTCAGTAGGACTATATTAGAACGTGACAGAGTGGATGTCGAAAAGCAATACCGACACTATAGGTGGCTGGGCGAAGAAAGAACTTCGTCGTCATTAAGTATCTTGGGTGCCCTTATGGCAAATATAGTATATCCTGTCAGACTTGGCCAATTTATATATGTTTAGTGTAGTGTAAGTGGTTTGAATTGAATTGAATTAAAAACATAAACAAAAGTCCACGTTCTAAATTTCTCCTATAATTAATATTTTTTACTTAGTCTTATTATTATTAGTGCCTTAAATTTAAATATAATTAATATAAATAAGTCGAAAGACATTATTGTAAATTGTAAGGCTTAGCTTAGAGTACCCGTAGAGGGCCAGTAAGTTAGTATATACTATACATAGTTAAGTTAAATAAGCTAGAGTTAAACATTTCTATGAATTGAAAAATAAAAATGCATTTACATTAAAAAATTTACATAAAAATTGAATTGATTGATTCGGCAATAAGCTTAAAGTCCAAAGCCCGCCATTTGCGAAAATTTTAGACACAAACATACATGGGGAAGTTAGGCCCTGACCCTCAATGGACCTGTTACGCCACCATTACGCTTATTGGCTCGCATTGTTTTGCTGGTGTCTTTATTTGTTCAGTACGTTTTGTAAGTTAGTTAACTCGTATGATTTACAATTACAGATTCAATATACTACTGTGTCCAAAAAATAAGGTGACATTGTATTTATTTTGAAAATTCTTTATTTATTCTTCCAAATCAATTTGATCCCCTTCAAAGTAATGCCCTCCCGACTCAATGCACTTATGCCAACAGATTTTCCAATCTTTGAAACACTGGTTGTAGTCACTTTCCGGGATGATCTTCAGTTCCGTCTTCGCTGCGGCTTGAATCTCCTCTATCGTATCAAAACGGTGTCTCCGGAGCGGTCTTTTGAGCTTGTTGAACAGCCAGAAGTCGCACGGCGTAAGATCAGGTGAATACGGTGGTTGCGGAACGATATGGGTTGAGTTTTTGGCGAAATGAGTGGTGTAAAAACCAAGAATTGTCTTTCCACAATTCCGGCCTTTTTAGGCGGATAGCGTTACGCAAACGACGCATAACGTTCAAATAATATTCCTTGTTGACTGTTTGGCCGATTGGAAGGAATTCATACAGCACAACACCACGATAATCGAAGAAAACAGTCAACATGACCTTGATTTTTGAGCAACTTTGGCGCGGTTTTTTTGGTCTCGGCTCTCCTTTGGCACGATATTCCCTCGATTGATCGGTTGTTTCGGGGTCGTAAGCATAGATCCAATCTCATCGCCAGTTATAATGCGTTTCATGACATCCTGGTAGTCGGAAAGCATTGTTTCACACACTTCCACCCGACGCCTTTTTTCCAAAAAATTCAATGTTTTCGGTACCAGTCGAGATTTGACGCGCTTGAGGCCCAAAGCCTTTCGATAAGCCAACTTCATCAGCAAGGTCTCTAATCGTTAATCGATGGTTTTTCAACACCAAATCTTTGATTTGTTGGACGTGAGCTTCATCGGTTGAGGTTGATGGTCGCCCAGAACGCTCTTCGTCTTCGACACGTTCACGGCCGGCTTGGAAATCACTATACCACTTGTAAACATTTTTTTTAGACATAGCCTCATCATCAAAGGCTTTCTGCACCATCCTCAACGTATCCGCAGCAGAAAATTGATTCCGCAAACAAAATTTAATGCAAATTCTTTGCTCAATAAATTTCGACATCGCAAAAAACGAAAAACTCACTTTTAGCAGCTCACAAAACGACGCGTATCTCAAACACTGAATATATTTTGACATGAAATTTCACATAGATGTCACTGACAGTACTACCAACTTAAAAAGAAAGAAAAATTTCCAAATCCTTCGACGCGCGCAGTTTAAATTCATATGTCACCTTATTTTTTGGACTCAGTAGTATGAGGTGTTCGTACCCTCCTTTGAAATTTGAAAGTTTTTTATCATCCCGAATTCCTTTCGACTATCCTGTCTACATTCTATCAGAATAAAATACTTATTTTTTTAAGGCCAGTTTCTCCCGATTCGATGATTATAGTTAAGACAATTTCTCGAGGAGGCAAGCAAAATGGCAGCATCTCTTATCCTTTGTAATATAGATCTTTGCTTAGATTATGTGCTATATGGATGGATTACTTATTTTTTATCGTATCACTCCATCTGGTAATTTAGAAATATTTGGGCTATTTTTAATTATTCTGTCACGGATAAATGTTTTAATGAAAAGATGCTAAAAAGAGTGCATTTAAAGTGAGCATCAAAGAAGCAGACATTGTTTTATTTTCTCGTATAAATGACCAAATTTGTCATATCGTTCCTATATCCATTAATTTATATATACATATAACCAATTATGTTATTAATAATGCAACCAATAATGTATTATAATATTCGATTTCCTCTCTCACGTTTTGTCAAAAATTGCAATTTAACTAAAACTTCCTGCTGGAATTTTCGCTAATTTTGTGTGGTGTATTTGGATATGTATTATTTTTTGGTTACAGGGTTTCCTAAATGGCGGCGCAGTTCTGTTTATTGGATTAGCATTCAAAGCTTTGTATGGAATATATTTGATTAGCTAATTATTGTAAAATGGGGTTAATTGAAAAACTTAATTGTTTTATCGCATGTGGCCGATCATTGGTGTGGAATATTGTGGCAACAACAGAAGCTGCAAGCGGGTAATTGTAGTATATCTGTGGAGCGCTTATTGGTTCATAATTTGCGCTGGGCTATATTTTTACGAAAATTACAAAACAAAGAAAATAATCCTCATTTTGTTTTATTTAAATTGTATTATTTGATGAAATGGTGGTGTTTAAATTACCACATCTGGTGGTGTTTACTCTACTGGAATGGTCTGCTTATGTTTGGATTCATGGCATGTAATGTAGTTAGGTTTGTTACAAATCGATTTGGAAGGAAACGAGGAAATAATACTGAAAACTAAACCACTAATTGACTGAAAAAAGGTATCAACTTAATTGAATCGTTTATGGAACAAAAATTAAAAGTTTATTATAATCGTAGCCATTAACAGAACTTCCGTATCCAAAATTGACAATGTTGCTTCAATAAAAAAATGCACATTTATTTCCAGTATCTTCATCAGCATTATAATAAAGTAAAGTACAAGGCGTGAAAATGTTTTTTTCTAAAATCTTAGGGAAAAGAATTTCCGCTCGCGCGTTTAGTAGTCAATAAAAAGCATTCTTATGAATTTATTTTTGTATTTATATCGATTTACCATGTTAAATTTCAACCGTAAATAAAGGTTGAAGGTATGAAAAAACGGCTAAGAGCAAGTCGGAATCGGACCCGGAAAGTTCCGTGCAAACTTGTGTGTAACAGGACGGCATAATTCCTCGTACAGCAGGAATAAATGCTATTGTTCGGTACCTACACAGTTTACGTCTTAACTCCCACTTGCGAATCTATAAGTGATTGCATCGTTCTTTACATTAATTCTTACAAAAAAGTTTTAATTGTTTCACCTGAAGAATCAGTTAAAAAAGCATTTAAGTCGTCAAAAACGAAAGCTGAATAAAATTTTAACAAAATAATTCCATTGTGCCCATGTCCTTATGCTTGAAACATTCGACACAAGTGAAATACTCGCATGTGATTTTTCCATGGCATTAGTGATGAAGTTTCGCATGTTGTCCAAAATCACATTCTGCTTGCTAGTACACAGCATGCGACAAAGTCACATGTTTGCATGCGACAAAAGGCGTATCATTGAAAGCGACAAGTAACTTATGCTGGGAATGTGAATCGCGCTTGCAATAAACTACCGCAGCATAACAGATAATTGGTACGATTAGCGTTTTGACCAGCCTTAATTTTATTGCTAACGGATGCCGCAGGCAGCAAAAGTTTGCAAACAGTTGCATTAGTGCGTCCGACCGTATAGTTGACATGGTCTGTGGCGAAAAGACTTCTCTTTATCTTAAACTGGAGACTGGTAACTCTGTCTACATTCTTAAGTCTTGCATGCGCTAAAAATAAAAGTAGAAGACATAGAATAGAATGTCATCGAATTTGTTAAAATTTACTATAGCTTGTTATTTATTAGTTTTACAAACATACTTGCACATCATCGGCATAGAGATGTTAAGTCACATTGTTAAATACTTTTGGTAGGTCATTAAGCTATAAACAGGTCCCAGAATAGACACCTGTGGGACTCTGCTTACAAGTCAAAATAATAAGTAGCACTGTCACCCACAGATTCCCTTCGAACTCTGTAAATTTCAAAATTTCGGGTTTCGCTAAACCCAAAATACAACCGAACTTTTATACATAAAGTAGCAAGATTTATTCAATTAATGGATTTAGGTCAAGCAAAAAAACAAAGAATTCCATTCTTATGTCGTCTAGAACCTTAACTGTGGCGGTCTATCAACAGTGGTGCATTCGAAAACTAGACTGCATAGGAGATAATGATAATAAATCATTGGAGTCAAGATCATTTGAGATTTGCTTAGTAAACCCTTTTTCTTTTTTTTTATCGGCAGAATGCTTATTGGGCGATAATCAGCCCATTGCAATCTTCCAGCTTACAGAAAATGTGGTAGAGTAAATATAAACATTTATGATATGTGCGAAAGAATGGAAACGATTGAGAAGAATATATTTGGCGAAGTGAAGGGGAATTCCACCTTCACCAACAGCATTGGAATTGACGGAACGAATACACATAAGACTTAAATTTCTGCGACCACCATGAAACTATAAACATTAAAGCATACTGAAACTACACTGCGGTTGGGCACCACCAGTAGCAAGAAATTCCTTGTTTAGTTAATATAAGTCAGGCATACTTTTTCAGGCATGTTTTTTACATTATTCCCGACACAAATCAACCGTAAGTTATTCCAAAGTTTCTTAGGTGGTAAATTTGAGTTTAATTTATAGATATCATACTTTGCTTGGGCCTCCGGGTAGGAGTGCCAGAGCGATTACGAGCCTGGCAATATACTTAGTTCCGTCTTCAGTAATGTCTATAAATAATTGACTTTTTCATAAGCAATATGTTGTAGACTAACAAACGAACAGAATTTGTAATTAGCATCTGTCATTTTACGATCAAAGTTTGGCAGTGGCTTCTGTCCATTTACCTCGATGGCTCCTCTATAAAGACATCATTGTATTAAGTATACAATGGAAAAGGAATAAACATGGTACCATGGTCAAATACTCGCACCGTGTTGCAAAGCATACTGAGGAGAAATCTAAACTGAAATGTAAATGGGGTTAGGCAAGGGGCAAAATCTAAGTTACAAGTGCAAAAAATCAGGAATAAGTAATAGAGAGCCCCTGTTGAGGCTATGCAGTTGAAACGTTGGAGTGTTTAGGATCTGTTTTGAAAAGGTCAGCATAAAAGTCTCCAGATATGAAGATGTTTTCTTAACAGGCAGAACAATTTTGAATTGCCGAAAACAGTGGTTGGGGCGAATAGCATCGAAAAGGATTATACGCAGTTCCTACGATATATTTCAGATTTCCGTCACTGACTTCGACGAGGAAATACGAGGAAATATTCACCACCAGATTTTTCTAAACCTGAAAGAATCAGTGCAGTTGATAGCAACCCCACCACAGACAGTACTTGTAATTCGATCGCTACGAATCAGATTTTATCCCGCAATATTTTGAAAGTTATCAGGTGTAATAGGATTAAGCATGTTGCAGAAACACAAACAATATCCACACCCGAAACTATCAAAACATATCTGAGGTAATCCAGCTTCGCGATATTAAAGCATTAGTGCATCTTTATGGCATACTTTGAATCCATCGTGAGCACCGGATGGGATATTGGTCAATGAAAATAACTAGAGAGTCAAGTTAGCCAAATATTCATTGGCAGGTCATGATTCGTACACACATTTTTGCAAATGGAAATGGGATGGCAAGATGACGAGTGGGATGGATAAATTGAAATTAAATGCATTCCCATTATACATTAAGAAAAAGTCAAAAGTGAAATTTAAAAAGATGATAAATACGTAAGAGGTGATGAATTAAAGAGTTGCTCCAGTTGACATTGATGATTGATGAAATCGGGCAGTTGAGTTAGTGAAGCGGCCAGGTTAAAAGTTGACAAGATTTTTACCACAGTGTCATCCATACTTTCTCAACAAACAAATTATCATTTCTCGTTCTGACTGCGAACAATAATCCTTCTCTTCGTGGGCGAAGTGCATGGCGCAGCAGAAAATTAATCTCAGGCGTTAAGCTCTCGTTCACATGTATACGAGAATTGTTGGTGTTGTTATCAATCGCTGATTTCATAGCGTCAGAGCTGCTCTTCAGCTGTGATATTGTAAGCATTTTTTTGGCACGAAAAGCTGATAACAATCCACTCTGCTCTACATGACGGGAAAACGAATAAGAACAGGGGAGCTATCGCTTGACCTTGTTTTGAGGCAAAAAGCATCGATGTGTGCGGCGATTCACTTCACTTTGACATCATGTGGGATGCCTCGCATGATTACGTCGCTAAGACGCTCTTTCCGATATAAAGCCGATAGCTTTTCTCTCATTTGTGCGTTCTATTCTTCAAGTTCAGCTATTTTCTTTTCGCATTGATGTAGTATTTCGTGGAGGGTAGATATGACTTCAGTTTTTTTTTTTTTAATATCTTCTTCCTCAAACTCAGTAAAAAAAGTAGTGAATTTCGCCGTCAGGTTAGATTGCAGATCCCGATGAGCATCATATTCTACTGTGTCCAAAAAATAAGGTGACATTGTATTTATTTTGAAAAATCTTTATTCATTCTTCCAAATCAATTTCATCCCCTTCAAAGTAATGCCCTCCCGACTCAATGCACTTATGCCAACAGATTTTCCAATCTTTGAAACACTGGTTGTAGTCACTTTCCGGGATGATCTTCAGTTCCGTCTTCGCTGCGGCTTGAATCTCCTCTATCGTATCAAAACGGTGTCTCCGGAGCGGTCTTTTGAGCTTGTTGAACAGCCAGAAGTCGCACGGCGTAAGATCAGGTGAATACGGTGGTTGCGGAACGATATGGGTTGAGTTTTTGGTGAAATGATCACGAATTACGAGTGCGGTATGGGATGGTGCATTATCGTGGTGTAAAAACCAAGAATTGTCTTTCCACAATTCCGGCCTTTTTAGGCGGATACTTTGGCGCGGTTTTTTTGGTCTCGGCTCTCCTTTGGCACGATATTCGCTCGATTGATCGGTTGTTTCGGGGTCGTAAGCATAGATCAAAGTCTCATCGCCAGTTATAATGCGTTTCATGACATCCTGGTAGTCGGAAAGCATTGTTTCACACACTTCAACGCGACGCCTTTTTTCCAAAAAATTCAATGTTTTCGGTACCAGTCGAGATTTGACGCGCTTGAGGCCCAAAGCCTTTCGATAAGCCAACTTCATCAGCAAGGTCTCTAATCGTTAATCGATGGTTTTTCAACACCAAATCTTTGATTTGTTGGACGTGAGCTTCATCGGTTGAGGTTGATAGTCGCCCAGAACGCTCTTCATCTTCGACACGTTCACGGCCGGCTTGGAAATCACTATACCAATTGTAAACATTTTTTTTAGACATAGCCTCATCATCAAAGGCTTTCTGCACCATCCTCAACGTATCCGCAGCAGAAAATTGATTCCGCAAACAAAATTTAATGCAAATTCTTTGCTCAATAAATTTCGACATCGCAAAAAACGAAAAACTCACTTTTAGCAGCTCACAAAGCGACGCGTATCTCAAACACTATGAATATATTTTGCATGAAATTTCACTTAGATGTCACTGACAGTACTACCAACCTAAAAGAAAGAAAAATTTCCAAATCCTTCGACGCGCGCAGTTTAAATTCATATGTCACCTTATTTTTTGGACACAGTAGTATGTAGGTTTGATAATTTATCCGCCTCCGGTATGAAAACTGAATTATCCGATGCAGAGGATGATGGATTTTTCTCCTTGAAAGCTTGTTGTCGTGTTGCCATTTTGAATACAATGAATATTAACGTTTAATTGATTATTCTTTTTGAAGAATATGTTTCTTTACCTTGTCCTTTGGGTTAAGAACGAGACGAGCAGAGTTAAGGTGACTGTGTGAAGTATGAACACTAGAATTTTACTAATATACTAAACTTAATTTTAAAACGTTTAACAAGGGTTGAATATCTGGCTATCTTCAAATGGTCGAATAAAATGAGCCAACAAAATCAAAAATCGAACCAAATCAACATCAAACATACTGGATATGCAAATGTACAAAGGGACAAGTGTCGACTGTGACCACTTTTTAGTAGCAGCTCGGCTTAGAGCTCGACTGGCCAATAGCTGCACCAGCCAATCAAAAGAGGCTCAACATTGGACGCCTGCGCATATCGATTTCCAAAAACTACAGAGAGCACCTGAATGAAAGAACGATGCCGCATCGTCATGCAGGAAAAAGCCGAGAACACCTTATGGTACCAACGTGGTAAGATGACGAATGCGCGCAGATAACGAACATCAGATCAGGCATATAAGAAAACACTGCAACGAAAAACGACAGCAGCTTGCGAAGAGTATAAAGCCAGAAGGAAAATAATTATTGCAAAAAAAAGTAGAGAGAGGACATAACAGAGTCTTTTTTTAAAAAAGCCAAAGTTAACTTGGCAGTGCTAACAAGCTAGTAAATACATTTTTGCCTGTGGAAGGTAACTACATATACGTTACGAAAAGTATATGTGGTGTCGTGATTAGCTACCATTTTTCGTGTACCTCGTATTGAAATTGACTCCACCTTATTTTGTGTCAAAATATATAGAATCATCTGATTTTGCCCCGGTGCTGTTCGATAGACTCAGGGAACTGAGAGAGAATTTTGGAGATCATACTAAGGAACTTTTAGTCTAAAGATGAAACTACAAGCAGGGCATGAAAATTTATCTAAAACTATCAGCCGTTTGGAAGAGGATAACCACCGTGTAAACATTCTCTTTTCCAACCACAGCCATCCCTCCTGATTCATATCCAATACCCAAACAAATAGGTTCAATATGTCCGCATGTACTGTCTTTGATTTAAAATACGTTTTCATTTTCAGACAAAACCCCTCCTGAACAAACAGGGGGAGATAGAGACCCCTTCTCCCTAGATTATTTTCTTGTCTTGAACTAACCTACTTGCTCAGCCTTTTTTCGCATGTTATGCAAATACCCTGTGCGACTCAAGACTTTACTTTTGTCTATCGTGTAAGAATGCTTGCATTAAATTCAAATCTGAGATCGTCTTCAAATTGTAAGCTAAGTCTTTAGATTGTTATAGTATTTGAGTCCTAGAAACTGTTTTGCTGTACCGAGTCTGTTGCAAAGCAACAACGTAAAGAACCATCAAGAAATCAGCAGTTCCGGCGGTTCAATGATTTGGGTAAAGGACAGGAGGAAACAAGGCTTCCTGTAAGAGTCAAAATACACTGTTCATCATTTCAAACTCAAGTACTCAAGTTCAATTTTTGCTAGTGTCGAGGCGACACAGAGTCTAATATTGCTTTTCTAAAAGGGAAAGTCGCCTTAACTTTTAGTCTTTAACTATATGTAGTTGTCCGTCACAGAACTATTAAATCAATCTTATTAACGTGTTTATATATGTTAAGGCCGATATGCTTCTCAAATATATTTCTATATGAATTAGAAGGTATCCAAAACATTTATCTGCATACGAACTCTTAATTCGTAGAAAACTTTTTCACTTAATATTCGCCTTGCGTTTTAGACCCATCGGTAAAATAGATTGTAGTTACCAAGGTGAGATGGAAAAACGATGATTTCTTCGTCGACAGCATCCCTTTTTAGGCTTACACAAAAACAACGGAGAGCAGCAAATACTCACCTAGAAACTTTTTAATTAGGACCAAAGACAACAGAACTCCAGAAGAACAGCAATAAAATCTGCAGCAAAACAACGCCAGCCAGCGAAAAACCCACACAGACGTTCCTTAGACTCAAATTAAGATGTACCCAAAAAGCAAAGGATGCCAGCAGAACGAAAAAGAACTTTCGCCAGTGCCATTATCAACGTAATTATATCCGCTTCCGTATGCCCGATGGTTTCCTACATAATGTCTAGAGCCCAAAAAAGCCAAACTACGACATCAAGGACGGCAATGCCGACAAGAACACAACGACGATGAGCAGCAATAGGAGCTAACAACCATTTTTGGGTTAATTAAAGTTTCGTCTGAGAATCTTTATGTGAGCAGCATTGAAATAGTAATTGCTGATGCTTGAGCACATCCTGACCGAAATAGTTCTTGTTGTTGTTTTATTGTTTGCCTCGATGTTTTGTCGAAAAGTTAAGTGATGAACCGAGGCCGCAAAAACCAGGAAGTTAACTCACTTTTGTACTTAAATATCCGCTGGGGAGGGATGGCAAGGTGGAAGCATGAGGTTAAATCGTAGGTAGTTGTGGAAGCGTTTGTACCTATGGGGCTAGTTATTTGACGATTGGAAATTAACAGATAAGGGGTCAATTTAACTCGGAAAATAGACAACGGATTTAGCTAGATAGTTATCTAGATTTCAAGTTATAACTTGAGTCTTGGGATTGCCTTTGTTCTCCATTGTCCATAATTAAATGATGTTATTGATAGAAACGTGACCCAGTAAATTAAGTCATTTGCCAACTTATTTCTCGAATGAAAGTTCATTTTACGAGAATGAAAGAAGGCAAGCATTCAAAAACTCATATTAGATATGTTTACGAGATTAGCGCACAATTAATTGAAAGCTTTTTATTATGCTTGTTCAGTCATTCTAAAGCAATCTCTCCTTTTCTCACTTGCCAGCTATCCGATAGGCCTTATAGTGCTATTTTAAGTCAACATCCGTGGACTACTCAGCAAATTACATAATTGTTTATTGCAATTTGTAAGTTCTTGAGAAATTACATACATATAACGATACAATATTTTTATGACAGTTTAGTGGGATTACAAAGGAATTGTCCACTTTGAACTTTTACCACCCAACCGAACGATCAATTCAGATGTCTACATCGAAAAACTTATAAAATTGAACAATGCAGTTGAAGAAAAGCGGCCCGAATTGACAAATCGAAAAGGTGTTGTATTCCATCATAACAATTCAAGGCCACACACATCTTTGGTCACTCGGCAAAAATTATTGGAGCTTGGTTGGGATGTTTGGCCACACCCACCATATAATCCTGACCTTGCACCATCTGATTACTTTTTATTTCGATCTTTGCAAAACTCCTTGAATGGTAAAAATTTTCATTAAAAATGATGATGTCAAATCGTACCTGGTTCAGTTTTCTATGTTCGTGGAATTATGATGCAGTCTGAAACATTTCTAAAAAAAATCCGCAATTACTTTGTTGCCAACCTGATAGTCAATAACTACGTGCCAGTGATGAGCTGTTGTGATATAGCTTGGTGGTTTCTGAATGCCTTTGATGAGCTCTTTAGGTACCGGGTGGTGTTTTCTGTGTGCCATTGGATGAGCTAACTTTTGGATGAAATTGAGATGTTATGAAGCTTGATGAGCTGGTCGATGGGTAAAATTACTGCTGTGATGAAGTCGATTGCGTTTGATGCCCAAAGTTTCAATTTATTAATTGCTTTTCAACTTTACGTATTTATCATCGTAATTATGATGAGTTATGTAGAAATTATAACCGCAAGAAATTAAATTTAATTATTGTTATTAAGTTTATTGATTACAAATTCACAAAAATAATAGGAAAAATACTAATTGAAATCCTTCGTCGTTCGCTAATCTTCGAATGCCCTTTTTCTCCTCTAATCTGTGTCGTTGAATTCTTTTCCGACTTGCCGTGTTGCCGGGTTGCCGAGTTGCATCCTACATTGATGCCAAAAAACCTTCTTAGGTCTCAACATCTGTAAGTATATAGCCTTACAAAATCATTTATTACCACGCCCTAGGATTTATTTATTACTAGCGGCTGCCTTCGACTATTTCCGCGTAAAATTCTCGTTAATGATTAATATTTTACATCAATTTTATACCCAAAATATACACAACAGCTAATTAGTTTCATTCAAAAATCACATTAAATATATTGCCATGAAGGCCCTTTCATTTAAACAGTATAATTTCAGTATAAAATGCTCACCCTGAAAGTCTATTATAAATATTGGTGAAAGAATTTTCTAGTCGTATTTAGAAGACTATCTGTGACATACAAATTAACAAACTTTACATCTTGATTATATATCTTACGTAATAAGTAAAGATAAGAATAGAGTATAGATAAGGGCGATCACTGTGAAAGAAAGAATTGAAAGTTAAAAAAAGCGGTCAAGTATGAGTTTCACACGTACACGAAAGGTTCCGTACCGCCGTATTATATGCAACACTCCATATTTTTCCTCCTTTTCAACGTGGCAGACAGAATCGCACTTAGGAGGAAACAAATTTTTTAGTTTTTAATTTCTAATTTAATGAAGCCCCCTTTGTTTTTGAGCTTTTATTATTTTTATTATCTGTTAGAGCAGCAATAGCAGCGGCAAATGCAACGAACGCAGGTGGGCAGGGTTGTCTTAGGGATGCAACCACCCAACTTTCATAACTTTGAGTAGTTTTGTGTTTTGAGTGGAGTTGTGTTAAATTTCAGTTATTTTATTCTACTATCGTTAAATTTTGGAATTAACAAAATGTTTTACTTCAGTTATAAAACTATACACTAGTTCATAACTAGACGACGTGTTATAACGATTTTGCAAAATTGCTGTTCTCATGAAATTTCCACGAAGAACATAAATTTTAATTTGGATTTACCCTGCCGGCGAATGAATCGAGCATACGTGTAGACATTTACTATATTAGGGGCCAAAGGCATTTTCGGGTGTTGTGTCTATATGCTTTAACTTTGAATTGGATCACTTGCTATCAATTTGCTTTGACTCGCAGTTTCGTTTACTAAATCATTGGACTCATAGATCTTGTGCTATGAGTTTATTTTCGCTTATTTGGTTTAACGATAAAAAAACACTCAGCAGGCTATCACGACGAAGAAGCACAACGAAAACCTTTACAAAGACACTCAATAATGACTTCAAGGCGAATTCCAATGAATAATAACACTCTGATTAAAAGCCTTATACGCAGATGAGTTGAAATTTTCGCTGCAGTTAAGCTGCTCAATAGCAGTGTGATACAAACTTTTGGGATATTCTTCAAATAGTCCAAAGATGAAAAGATATTTTTTGCCGGCAATTAGTTCTTATTTTGTTAAAATACCCATGTACAAGGCTTACTTGATTGATAAAGGTATTTGCAATAAAATATAAAAAAAACAATTAATTTTTTATGAATTTCTCATGAACGGCAATGTTTATATTTATATATATGTTTATTGTGCGCTTTTTTCCTAAGAAAACTAATATGATTTCAATAAACGTATGAAATTGGTTATTTTTTGCAGTTTTTTTTGTTATGGTAGAATTAAAAACACCAAATGAAGTTTAACCAAAACACATTCATTTGCTCTCAAGATATGCGCGAACTCACACACAAACAGACATGCTTCTTAAATCAATGGAAACTAACTCTTGGAGATATCTACATATGTCCAAATTGAATTCCAAAAATCGGTTCGATTACTAGAACCTCTAGACGGGAAGTTAATACAACTGATATAAAGCTAAAGGTAAACAGGGACCCACACAAAAAACAAACTTGTAATGCAATTTAAAATTTATGCAAAAACGCAAATCAGTTTTGCGGTAAGCTTTAGGTGAAGGAAAGCCCAAAATTTATTTTAAAAGCAAATGAATTTAAGGCCAAGAAGTAGGCTCTGTACGTACGTTGGTAGTCTTCGCCAATGACTACCAGAGCTTGTCAATGATTTTCCAAGTGCACACAAAACAAAACCAAAGGTAAAAACCGCTTGCACGGTGATTTGTATGACACAATCTTCGGTAATTCGCATGAACTGATTTTCTTTCATGATTTTGCGCGTTACACTCGCTTTTGACAGTTTTTTTCTTAAATGGTGTAAGGCTTCTTTCAAACTTTCCGGCTTCGAACGCACGGAACACCGATTTTTAAATTGGCGTGAAAGCTCTTCACCGTTCGGCTGCTGTCGATGGACATTACAATCGACCGATAACTCAGTTGAGTTTGTAATCAAATATTGGCCTCCACTTAAGACGGGTCTAAATCGTTATAGTTAGCTATGTTCCAAACTGTAGGGACCTTAGTCATTCTTTTCCACTGCATCTACTCGTTTTCAGGCCCCCATGGTTAGTGTCGTCACGCTTCTTAATTTCGTTCCACTTTATCACGGAGGCCAATGAATAACTGGTGTCTGCATTTTTGTCATCCAAATGGTTTTAAGTAAGTTGTTGTTGTCTTTTTGACGAGGCTATTAATCCCCCCTTTGCATATGACAATAACAACTGAGTCGGTCAAGCTCAAATTTTACGGAGATGGATTTTTTGACGTAACGGGTTATTCGAATATCTGACTGGCGGTCCCGCGCCCACTGCTTCTCGATTGCTGAGATTCTAGGAAATGCATTCCCCAAAGTCTGCGTACAGCTGCAAAAAAAAATGGCAAAAATATGGGGAAAAATCAATTTAACATACTTTTTTCGGTGCGGAAATGGTTAAAAAATAGCCACATACACGTGTTATGTGTAGTTTGTTTGGGGTTATTATCTTGCTGAAAGAAAAAATCGTTCGATATTCCCAACATTTCAGCACATTCTCTTTCATATCTTTTGGGAATAACACAATTTACATGAACTGCTTCGTAGTGCCTTTGATTATTTCCGGCTTGCCGACCACCGATGACGCCATACATCCGCACATTATAATATTTCCACCACCTTCATAGTGTGTTTTTGATTATGGGCTTCATTCGGTTTCCGCCAAACCCTCAAGTAGCCGTCGGACCCGAAAATATCATATTGACTCGTCGGAGGTAATAACCTGCCGCCAAAAGTCTTAAGACTGTTTATTACTCCCTTGCGAACATGAGCCTTTTTGTCTTTTAATCACGATGATCAACGGCTCTTTCATGATCCAAACCATTTCAATTTTTGCTATTGTCTTTATTTGGATGGTACCTAAAGCGATCTATAGTCCTTTGGATTGTTGACATGCCTCTTGAAGTTTGTTTTGCAATTTCACTGCAGGACATTTCTTCTTCTTCTTATAAATTAATTAGCTTCTCAATAGCCTCGAATAAGCAAACATAATGCTTGCTTCCTTGCTGGATTTAGTAAGTACTGTCATTTAAACAGCGTTAAATGAAAGAATGTTACCATTCTCAAAACGAAGTACCTAGGGATAACCTTCAGCGAGCGATTCCATTTCCGGCAACACGCTGAAAAGGCTATTCAGAAAGCCAATTTCGCCCTTCATCTTGTGCACCCACTCGTAAAAATTAGGAGTGGTTTGCATAAAAGCATCAAATTACTGGTCTATAAGCAACTTATAAGACCAGAAATTACTTACGCCTTCCTAATTTGGTTTACGGTGCCGGTGAAGAAAATTCAGATCTTGGAAAGGAATATCCTCAGATCGTGCACTGGACTCTGGAGGAATCTCAAAACGCTGAAATACTTCGGCAACACAACGCTGCACGAAAGCGCATGGATCACACCAATCAAGGAATACATACTGCAGCTGTCAAGAAAAATCATCAAAGGGTTAGCAAGCCAGCCTTACGAAGAGATCAGGATCATCAGCAGACAATAAATTTAGCCAACCCGCAGGTACCTCAGCACACGGACAATCATCGATGAATACTTTCAAGAGATCATCGACTGGACCTCGTTCTACACGAAAGCCAACAAGAACTACTACAGAGGTTAATACCCTGTATAATATTTTAATTATTTTTCGTTTTTAAAGCAACTCCATCAGAGTCAATTTTCATAATGTTTGGATATAAAATCAGTTATAGACTAAGCATATCATGTTCACAATTTTTGTAAAGAAAATTTAGTATTATATAAAATCACAACTGAAATACGTTGGGCCCTTATTGTTGAGCCAATAATATATAATTTGTAATTATAAATATTAGACTAAATAAAAATAAATCTTAATCATCAAAAGAATGTTACCATTTCAATTCAGACGTTCACATAACACCCTGGATAGGATCTTGTAATCTATGCTAAAGAAGGATATACTCTTATGAGTTTATATGTTTTTGCAAGAAAACGGACGGATGGAGCAGATATTTCGACATGCTTTCGTCCTTCCGACAAAGAGATTTTTCAATAGGGACTTGACAACATTGAATTTAATTTGTGAACGCACTATTTCACTCATCATCGAACTGCCAGTGTTAATTTATTCAGTAAACTCAACATTTTCATCATGGTAATATACTAAAAATTTTCTATCGAAATTCGGAGTCGGTGACCGTTACTTTAATATAGTTAACTCCTATTTCGGTCGTAATTCTAGCCCTAGAAGACACTCAATAAAAAGTTTAGCACAAACATTTGAGTCGACATATTCCTTGTGTGATGTTGTCGTGTCAGTCAGACAACGGGTTGGTCGAAGTGTCCAAAATATCGCTGCCATTCAGGCGTCCGTAGCATACGATCCAATTTAGTCAATTCCACACACGTTCTCAAGAATTGGGCATCGCTCAGACCACATGAGGGGCTTATTTTACGTAAGGATCGTGGTTTACATCCATACATGATCAAGCTGACAAAAAAATGTAAGCCAATTGACCATTTGAAGCGACATACGCTCTCCGATTGGACTCTGGAAAAAAAACACCAAGATAATGAATTTCATCACAAAATCATTTTCAGTGACGAAGCTCATTTTTGGCTCAAAGGGTTTGTCAATAAGCTTCATCTGTTTCATGAATCACCACTTCATCCACCAAAAATCATTTTGGAAGATAAAGATCGTCACGTTGTTGTGAATGGCCAGCGTTATCGCGCCATGAATACTCGAATTTAAATATATGTACTTGGACGACATGTGGTTTCAACAGGATGGTATCGCAAGCTACACAGCACACCTTACAATCGATTTATTGAAGAGTAAGTTTAATGAGCGTTTAATCTCAACAAATAGGCCAGTCGATTGGCCTCCTCGTTCGTGGGATTGGTTTGTGCCAACAAGCCGACGACGTTGGAAGAGCTCAGAGCCAACATTGAACACGAAAAAGCGGATGTTTCGGCCGAAAAGTGTGGTTAGCGTTTTAATTAAAAAAAAAAAGTTGTCAAGTCTTTTTTGGAAAACCAACCAGGTTGAACTCTATCTGAACAAGCTATCTGTGTTAAAGGTTGAATGAAAAGGAAAACGACTTAATCTTTCGGCGGTCATCTGGCTGTTTCGGCTTTTTCCCATGCTTGATAAAAACTATGTGGTATGATCTCGAGTGCGTTACCGAAGAGATTCGAAGGATTAAGCCCAAAATCGTGCAACAAAGCAAATGTACAGGGTTAGACAAAAAAGACTGCGAAAAAAGGAATGAGACGACCCAGTCTCTCAGATCAAGAATATCGAAAAGTCTATGAATAGAAATATATTTATATACCAAAAAGCCCAAGTTCAGCAGCAGGGAAATGCGGATGCATTCAAGAAGTGTTTAAAGCAATGAATAAACGATAAATCATAATGACCAAGAGTCTTTTATGCAAAAACCCAACTGTAGTTCTTCAGTCCACTGTAGAAGCCTTTTGTGTAGCCATCAAAGAGATTAAAATTCAGATATTGTAATCTGAAATGATATTTTAGTAATGAACTTGCACCAGTTCATCTGGAATATCGGCTTTATCCGACCCATCCACGAAATGACCGAACTTTTTCCTTGAAAAAACTATCGACCTATGGCCTGGTCAACTATGAAGGAGAGAAAGAAAACAGCTTTAGCTCATGATAAGGTCCTGCATAAATCGGTAGTAAGTAAGTTAGCTCAAACTTCTTTCGATGCTCTAATAAGACAAAGGAATTTGTCCTATAGGATTAATTATATTTTGAAGAAATTATCATCAAGAAGAAAGTATCTTTCACTTGACTGCAAAAATGTGCGGTCTTCATAATTTCACTCGAAATAATTGATTATTTCACAACCAATATAAATTTCGTCACATTTTGAGCAAGCAATAGTTTTGAGTTCATCCAAGCTACAATTTTTTGAAAAAAAAAAAAATTCTACACGCAAAACTATTTCCAAAGTTTCATTGATGTTTGCACTCCCGATTAAACAAAATTCCGATGAATAACTTTGCAGATGTATGTGATCAAGTATTGAACGATTCACTAATTTAGTTAGAAGCCGTCGCTTTATATTAAGAAAGCACTTAACAAAGCAAAATGAAGTTAAATAAAACATTGAGCTTCCAGCCGTTACTAAATAGGTCGCCGAGAAGAAAACTTATTACGACATCCGCATCTGTGAAGGCACACCAGAATGTATCTTTTATCGTTCGTACACCCAAGAGATTTCCAACTCATTCATCCATAAATTATCCATATCCTCTGTCAAGTGCGGAGATAGTGGGTGTAAATGCTTTCGTTAGGCTGCCGTTCCAGTAGTTTACTTTTATTAAGATGCGATAAATGCCTTGTCTGCCACACTAAGACCGCACTTATATATATGCTTCCCCCAAGGAGCAAGGAAATATTCTATTAAAACATCTACACGCGACGACAAACCGCTCACACAACCGATTTATGTCCTTCATAAGGCGAATATGAGAAAATCTCATACCCCATAGTGTGTGTATATCCTTATCCAGTGTATCCCTACTACGTAAACAATGTAAATTAGTTTTAGAAATTTTCAAAGTGCATATCGGAGTCTCCCTCCAGTGGCTTGGCTGGGCTGTGGTTGGTAATTGGATTTTAATTATCCTTTTCCAGCAAAAATATTACAGCAACAATGGCTTCGACGGCTTGGCGGCAATGGTGGTCGTAATGAAATTACCCTACTCGCGCAAGCAATTTCGTATTCATGAAGCAGGTGAGTTTATAGATTAATGCGAATCATGTAATTGGCACTTAATTTGAAATTTTCGAATAATTCGGTGTCGTTTGGAGGATGCTCTGCGAATTCCTTCCTTTTTTTTTGAGCTTAGATTTGCATTATCGAAACTTGTCACTCGATTTGGTAAGAGGTTATCATCATTGAAGATAAAAAAAAAACTAGAAGAATAAATGGAAAATAAATTCAGATTTGATTTGGCAGTGGTTTTGCGTGGAAGAAAAAAAACACACAGATATTCTGGTAAATTGCTTTCTGCTTTTAGTTTAGTTTATTGTGGAAACCTGAATGCCTGCCTGCCTTTTGTGCGCTGGTGCGTTGTTGCGAGTTGTCTTTGAACAAACAATAAAATTATTCAAATTGGCAGTTGATTTGAAATAAATTGAGAGTAGAATTTGTTGAAAGGATCCATCGATTGAAGATAGGAGTCTTAATGTGTGCGCCTTTGATTTGTCATTGTGTTTATAGATGCGATGGGCCTTTTCTTTTTTCTTTCATTTGACAAGGAAAAATAACATTAATGTTCAGTCTAAATCACAGTTAAGAAGAATAATGGTTCAGTATTTTCAAAGGCAACAGCTTTTTACATATAATAAACTTGAGGACTTATGTAAGGAAGCAATTGGCTAAATTTACGAGTACACATCAAATGGAATTCAACTTTACTTGTTACTCGACGAATAAACTCAATGACTCAAGTTTTTTGAGACTCCTTTTAATGTAATTTGACTTTTTATATAATGGTTTAAACATTACAGAACTTTCAAATCACGCCTAATAATCAGTACGTATTAAAATAATCTTTTCTATTTAAACGAATATAAATGTTGCGCCAATATAGGGTACTGTGCGTGAAAGCTCTGGGAGAAAATCTTTTAAGAAGAATCACAAAATCAGACTGTAAATTGAAAATGAAATGAAAAAGCGGTCAAGTGGTAGTTTGACTCTCACCGGAATTTTAGCACATATTAACGAGGAAACCAATTGATGATTGGAAATGTTTTCAGGGCGCCTGGTAGTGATTTTCTGCAATTACCACTCGCACTAACACCACTACATCTTGACATTAAATACACAAATTCCGAACGAATTTACAATCGCCGTGAGATGTATTTCTCCAATGAAATTGCCAAAAAAAATCTGAATCAGAGATTCACACATTTCTGTAATAAGTCTGCGGCCATACAGACTTTCGGGATTTCAGTTAATATATCTAGAGAAACCAAACGCGGCAATTATTTAAAACATTGAAAACAACTTAAGTCCAGGAATACAATTTAGAAAAAAATTAAAGGTCTAATGGATAGAATTCAAAACTCTTTGAAGCGTTTGTCACACACACGTTTTGAGCCTCTTCAAGAACTTTTCCAATAATGAGAGAATTCAAAATTTACGATGAGATAAGACTGAAAAGTGTAGACCCAAACAAAGCTCGATACAATTTTCTCAATGATGTTCAATAACTTAGATATTCAGTTTATATCTATTGAAAAAAGCCCTCAAATTCATACTACAAATCTACATTGTTGGTACATCTTTTGCATCCGGGCAATTTTTTGAGTTAAGAAAGAAAAAATTATCTGAGGGGAATAAATCTGGCGAACATGGTCCGTAAGAACTTAATTTGTTAATAAACTCAATTATTTTGGCTGCAGCATTGCCTTAGGAAAACAAAACTTCCTCTCCTCAGAACAAATACGCAGTAATATGTTTGAATAATACTCGCTAGAAGTCACTTTAAATGTTTTGCAACGTCGCAAAACACTTCTCGATAAAATATCCTTACGACGCTTCTTCTGTTCCTCACAGCTACTTAAATTAATCAATGGTTTGCAACAGGGGGCTGTCCTTTCGCTGATCCTCTTCAATATATTCAGCAGTGACCTTGTAAGATCCCTTCGATCTTCGAAAGCATCAGAAATCTCTTGCAGCGTGACTTCGATGAGATCAGCTATATTGCGATGACTGGAAATTAAAGATTAACTTTCGAAAATGCGAAACTGTATTAGTTAGGACGCCGTTGTCTGGGGCCTCTATGTACTATATACCATAAAGCATTGGCGAAAGCTCTCAATTATTGGATCGCACGGGCAATCATTGACGAGTCGAAGTGTAGTGCGACATCTTGGGATTTGGCTGGACCAATATCTGTATTTCCACAAATATATAGATGCGACTCTTGTCAGTGTCAAAGTTGGTTTTGCCCTAACAAAGAAATTGTTTTTTAACCAGCAACGCGATGCTAGGGTAAAAACAATGTGCTATATGGCTCTGATTCGGCCCATGCTCGTCTATGGATGCCCCGTGTGGTTCAACGTGGGAGCAAGCTTAATGGAAAAGATTCGGTTGTTTGAAAGGCAATGTCTTAGAAATTGGTTCGAGGTTCGAGGTACGAAATTTATTCTGACAACGTATTTATGTAACTTGCTCTGATTTTGAGCGATTTTTTAGCTTTTACGTTCTTATTCACCTATTCCTTTTTAAACAGGTAATAAAATAAAAAAAAACATAGGAAATGGATAGCATTTTTTAGACATGTAGTAATAACTCCGAAATTATTCGGATACATACAATTCTGATGGCTAACGCCAATGATCCCTAGAAAAAAAATTGGTTTGGGTGCGAGTAGGCCTGCCCATACCATGAACTTCCCATCGCAAGAAACAAAAGAAATAGGTGCTATTTTATTTCTCGCCACCATGAAATTCAATTCGGGTTATGAAAACATCATTCATTCCCTTATGAAATGCATTGCAAACAAAAAGATCAGACACATATATTTTTAGCTGCCTTTGAGGAATACCATATACTCGTATATGTTTTCGTATTTTTGGATCATTTAAAATACGAATTGGGTATTTAACATTGATGTATTAACATATTTCAATTTGGAAATACTTTTTTTTTATTAAAAGAAAATTAGATTATAAGTTTTACTGCACAAATAACTTTACATAATTTAAAATAATTTTTACCGTTTTTTTTAAAACATGATAGTTGGTTGGACTTTTTTTGTCATAAATCATTTAATTACTAACTTCAGGTGGCCTTACAATCCGCGTGGCATTGGTATTATATCCTTTTGGCTAAGTCGATGTCGCTGTACAACGTAGCATACAATTCGTTGTTGAATTTTCTCCTCCACTCACCGTCAGTGCAGATGGGACAAAACATCACACTTTTCTCTCGAAACGACCTAAGGCTCCTTCATCCGCTTTTAAAAGTATCCATGCTTCTGCACCATACAGTAGGACGGGGATGATATGGGTCTTATAGAGCGAAGTTTCAGTTCTTCGAAAGAAGGCATAGCTTTCTTAACCAGAGGTATTCTTCGTTTGATCTCAGCGCTGGTGTTATTATCTGTTTTTACAGCGGAGCCAAGATAGACAAAGCCCTAACTACTTCAAAGTTATAGCTGTCTATGGTAACGTTCTGACCTAGACGTCGGATTTGGTTTTTCTTGATGGCAGCATATGCTTCTTTTTGCCCTCTGGTGTTGACAAGCTTCTTTTGCACTATTGTCCCAAGTATGATGTTGAAGAAGTCGCATGATAGTGACCTCCATCGCCATCCTGCACAAAAGGACGAGCTTGGCAGGGATGCCAAACCTAGAAATGTCTTCATATATCTCGTCTCTGTGGATGAAACAGAAACCAAAACCAACCTTGAAATTGATGAAAAGGTGGTGCATACCGACTTGGTGGACTTTTCCGGTCGAAAGCCACATTGATACGGACCTATCAGGTTGTTGACGAACGGTTTCAGACGTTCACATCATGCGGAGGAAAAGATGTTATTGCAATTTTAAGGAGATTGGTACCTCTGTAATTGGTCTCCTTCCTTCAGGATTGGGTAACCAATACTGAGATTCCATTCATCTCGCATGCTTTCTTCTGACCATGTGTTGCAGATAAGTTGGTGCATACTCCCAACTAATTCATCGCCGCCGCTTTGAGAAGTTCTCGAAGTTCTTCTATATTTACAAATTATAGTGTTACCGCACATTTTACAGTTCAGAGGTTTTATATGGCCATATATTACTTCTGAAATAGGATTAGATATCACAATCGAAATGAGTTATATTATACAATAATACAGTTCTATCTTGCTATCTGTACTTCGTCTAGGTCAGGTAGATGATATTCTTGGTTCTTCCATGTCTGCAGCATTGACTGCAATTCTACTATGATGTTTCCATTTTGAATTTTGCAGGCTTCGGCTTGGGTTGGTAACCTTGAGATAAGTGTTTTCTCTGTTTCTCTTCATGTTGAAGTTGGTTGGCTGTACATGGCTTGCATTACAGGACTCAATGATAAAATTTCCTGCTGTTTAAAACAAAAATATAGGACCAACGACCCAAAATCTTTGGCATTTTTTTGTAGGCACATTGTAGCACACGGCCATCCCTCTAAGAGTATCCAACTCAAGGTGAAGAAAAGATGTTTGAAATTTGATATTGGAAGTTGAATTTGTATTTGCTTTTGGCAGTTGTTTTTCAACTTCTTCAATAAAGTGCTATAAATCAGACAGCCAGAGTTATCAAATATTATATAGCTTAGTTTCAAAAGTATTACATTTTGTAAGAACTCTTTTTATAGGGATTCATGTTTTAAAAGTTTGAGGACCAGTTGAGTTAAAAAGTTGTTTTGAAATCAGCGAAGGGAAATTTGTAACCAGGTTTTGCCTTTTTTTTAGTTTGCAGAATTTAAATTGTTTCGATATAAGCATTGTGAAAGGCCGCTTATCTTAACTTCATGTATTTTCGAAATTATTTCTAATCAATCAAATTTGTTAGATTGATTTCCTTTGGAGGATATTTACCATTGCTCTGAATAGTCTCAGTCCAGAGATTTCGACCGCTTCTTCTTTCCGAGCTGGAAACTGCTCAGCAAAGGATCCTTTTCTTCTGGTCCAGTTTTCTTTGCGAATTTTGATAGTTGTTTCCAAGCCGATTTCGAGAGATTGTTTATCTCTGTATCATTTTCTGGAAAGACCTCTTTTCCACAACAGTGGAAAACAAACTAAATCGGATGTTATGATCTTCCATGCAACGCTCTATAACATACGAGTAATGCAGTTTTATCCATGTGATTTATTTATTTCATTTAGCTTTCTCTTGAAATTTTTCTTTGAATTCAATTGCCTCATGTAAGTTGCGCCATGAGCTTCTTTTTACTAATATAGATAGTATAACGATAAAAAAGCGTCAAGCTACAGCCGATCAGGTTTTGAACAAAAAAACTGGTGGCTCCATAATTTTTTAAGGATGTTTTCATGTGTCAGTGTTGCAGACGTCACTCTGAGTCTTGAAAAATGGGAAAGACTTGCAGGATTCACATATCTGAAACAATTTTCAAAGAACTTCCGTGGAAATTTGGATCAGGTAATAGAGAAAGGGGCACATCAATGTATGAAATGGCCGTACGTACACACACACACACAGACATCTTTCTAAAAATAATGGAATCCGACTACTGGGACCGCTAAACGTGGAGAAATGTCAACATTTTGAATTTCGAAAATCGGACCGATTACAAGAACTTCCTGATGGGAAGTTAAAAATATTTTTTACGCGAGCCAGTTAAACTTTAACTATTACTTAAACTTATTCCCCCTTATTTCTAAGTATCGTCGAGGGGCTTAATCGATTCGTTTTTGTAAAACATCCTTTTGAATGCCACTCTACATCGTTATGAAATGGAATTCCGGAAATATCCTTCGAATATTTTTAACAATTATTCCAACCCGAATGAATTGGTGTATTAAAGTATTGAAGCATAAATTATTTCCAAAAAAGAGTTGCCACACAACTATTGCAACATTGTTTAAAATTTCTAAATAAATTTTCTCAAAATATCTTGAAATTGAGTCAATATGAATATGCTGAATTTAGGGCTGGTACTAGGATAAGTATCGTCCTTTATTTAAAGGTCTCATCTATCCACACTTAAGAAGATTGCTTGTATGTTCCTTCGCGTAATGAAACCAAGTCGCTGGTTTTGGTGTTCGTGTATTCATTCAATCTTATAAATACTTACTTGACGAGCTCTCGACCCATGAAGAGTCTATGTCTGAGACACGGCAGCCTTCGAATCTTGTCCATCCCATTCGCACTTCTCGCATGCGGGACCAAATATTTGACGAAGAATTTTTCGCTCGAAACTATTCAAAATTTGTTCTTCCTTCATGTTTATTGTCCAGTACACGGCTCCATATAGCAGAATTGACAGGATCAAAGTTTTGTTCAGCCTATATTTCGGAGCCAGGAGTTTTGAACCTATTTGTTTCATCAAACCGAACAAACAGCGGTATCCTAGGTCTATCTTCGCTGAATCTCCACTAAGGTGTCATTCGTGGATTTGATATATACTCCAAGGTATGTTAACTCCTTAACTACGTCAAATTTCTATGGCTTTTTGTTCCATACGGTGGACAGATGTTTCTTTGTTTGTTGACAAAACAACTCGTTTTGCCTGTTCTCCGATTCTCGGTTAAACCTCTATGACGGCGAGCTGAGAGCGACCGATGAAGTGCATATCGTCTTCACACCCAGTAGCTAATAGTCTTGACTCAAAACTCGTTGGACTTTTCAAATGTGAATATTTGGTCGATCGTCGATCGGCTGGTCTGGCAGCCTCAATGGTACGTGCTGACATTCACGCAGTACGTTGGATAAGAACTGATTTGATATTCTACAGCTTTTGAAAGCTAAACCAACCTATTCCTAACTTTGAGGGGGAATCACTCTCTCTACCTGTTGGCCATTAAGCAGCTGCTAGAAATGCTGTTTAAATAAATCTATTATTCTCTCTGATTCGGTGACTAGATTTCCTTCACTGTTTCAAAGAGCATTCGGGCTTGAAACCAGCTGCCAGCTGCTTGGCTTTCCTGAAAAACATCCGAATATTTTTCCTGGGTGTGCTGGGAGATTGCGTACGACCTCTTCTTTTTACGCAGGATTTTCTTCTCCTCCCTTCTTCTGTCTCGGTACGGTTTTTCCGTCATCATTCATCATCATACCAAGGCCTGTTTTTGGTTGGTGGCTGATATCCTGTGGTTGTCTCGGCTATGCCATTGATGATGTCGCGGTATTGGTTCCACAAATTGTTGGCGTTCGTGGATGGTGAATGCACAGCGGATCGTCTCTCGCTTAGGCGATCTCTGTAGGCCTTGGCTATTGCAGGTGTGCTAAAGCTTCCAAGGCTGAATTCCTTTTTTTGAGCGGTTCACAGCTTCTTCTTGTTGTAAAGTCGAGCTCTGAATTAAGCTGCCACAAGAAAATGATCGAAGTCGACCTTTGCCTCTCCTTCTTCGATAAACGATACTGGATGCATGCCTCGCATCTATTAGCACATGGTCGATTTGGTTGGCAGCGCGACCGTTTGGAGTACGCCAGGTTGCTGTGTGGATACGTAGTCTTGGAAACCTAGCTCTACTTATAACCGCGTAATGAGCTGCCGATTAGCCTGAAGCCATGCTTTCTGACTTATACGCCAAATATGTTCTCCTTACCGATTTTGGCATTGAAGCCTCGAAGAATCATTTTGATATCAAACTCTGCATAGGCTCCGTCCAGGAGGTCATAAAACTCCTCGGAGTATGGCGACTTCAATGGTCATTTTATGAGAAGGGTTGCAATGGTTATTCTTTCCTAGAGCTAAGTCTTTCAAATATTGTTTTACAAATATCTCAGCTCAATATTCCCATTATTTTCAAAATATGCAAAATACAAAACAAAGTAGGTATTTACATTTTTGTTTAAATTCGACTTAAAGTTTAAAAAGGGTACTAAAAATAGTTCCAGTTCTATCTCTAATTCACATTAGTTTATTATAATAATTTGCTTAGCAGATCTAATAAATTTTCGGGTGCAGTAAAACAAAAATTCCCTGGAATTAAAATCATCCCGATCGAGTCATAAAATACCAGTATTTTTATTTATTTATTCTGATATAATACGAAAATTCCTTTAAAGTTGTACATGCTTGTATTACATAATGTTGCAATAATTAAAACAGCATAAAAGAAAACAATTTATTAGTAAGTTAGTTATTTTCAAAACGTTCATATTTTTTCCAGAATTCGGCACCCAAAAAAATTAAATAAATAAAAAATTTCCAAATTATTAGAAGGTTTATTAGTCAATTATTCATAACAAAACATTGGTTAGTTGAGATATTCAATTAAGTTTGTAGTTGGCAGATTCTAGACAAGAACTTTTGTATTGGTCTAAAAACTTTGCGATCACATGTGAATGATTTTTCAAAATATCATCTTTCATCGGATAAGAATTAAAAAGCATAACAGTCTGCATAAGTATTCTATTCCACTGCTCTATACTCGAACCTAAGTGCCTAAACTTGACCGAAATTAGCACATAAAAAAATAGTTGTGTTGCTGATTTACCTTATTTGTTCATTGTTCATTATTTAAAATTCGCTGAAAAGCACTTGCTCACAAAATTAGTTTCTTAAAAAGTAGAATAGCGGAAAGCTATAATGCAGCTTGTCGCACAGTTTGTTCAAAGCATAATTGGTGTTCCGAAATTCCTCGTACGCCTCAGAAAAGGTATACAACTACGGTCTAGCTCAAGAATACACACTTAAGATACGAGTGTTAACAAAAGAGCTAACACAAAAAACCGAAATGAATGGTTTCGTTCAGGAGATGTACTCGTATATTGCATAACGTTCTTAGCCTCCATTAAGTAGCATTATGTACAGCTGCTGAAGGCATAAAACTGTACTTCGTTGCAATTATCCGTGGGTTTTTTTATACATTTTTCAACACTACCATTGTTATGCAACTATGTATCTCTAAGTATTTGATTTTCATCTCCTGGCAGTCTTGATGGCACAGAATTTTAATTACGTATGCAATGCTTCATTGTTGCGTAGAGAAACTATAACGGAAAAGATTAAGAAAAAGTATTCCCCTTGTTTCAGTTTCTCAAACACACAAAGATACATGTTTTGTGTTTAAGCTAATAAACTGATATTGCGTCCTTGAAGGACTTGGAACCTCATTAAAGTCCAGAACAACTTTAACATCAACATAAGCTGAGGAATCGGAAGTACCGAAGCGATGTCAGAAAGTGGTTAATTTTAATATGATAATGAAAAGGCACGAAGGCTAATGCACACGAAATGTCCGATTTTGTGGAACTAATTAAGAGCCCAGCATATTTATAGGCCTGCTACTGCACAATTTACAATAAAGAGATTTGAAATAAATATAATATCTTTCAACTGAAAACCCAAATTAATTTAATTATGACAAATAAATAAAGATAAATTATCTCAAAAATATGAAAAACGCTTTATTTGATAAAAGAAAAAAAAAAACAAAAAAAATAACTCTTTTTTTGCTGATGCTTTCGGAACAGCCACAATTTGAGATGGAGAAAAGTTTTGGAAAGAAAATGATGACGTTTGTATATGGTCATTTTTCAAAATGGGCTCTCGTAGCAAGGGTCTCAGATTAACGGAATTTTGGGGAAACATTTTTGAATGATTAGTTTCGGAAACAGTTGATGAACTTGGTGGCCCTGAATATGGGTCGACAAAAGTAGTTTCAACTAAAATTGGAGACTCCTCCTCATTTGGCCTGTCCTTGGTTTGGCATGGCAAAAAGTCATGATGCTCGAATACATTTGGACTAACCGGCCATATTCCAGTCTTTTGAAAGCCGTTTATGGCGACTGACATTGTGGCAGCTCTTAAAAAGGCTTTATCGAACAACTCTCCTACCTGATAATGGGTAACTGTTCTTCCATGGTGTTGTCTGAGCCATTTCTTTACTTAGTCTCCATAATATGCACTCAGGGGCTTCATGAAAGTAACGTCCAAGGGTTGCAACCGATGAGCATCACCACACCTCTGGCACTTGCTACATCTTTGACTTCAATGCTTTTAACCTGGCTTGCATGTCCATCCAAAAGTAACAAAACCGGTTGATCTTTTGTTGCCCGCGACCATTCAGTAAACCTTTTGAACCACTTTAAAAATAATTCTTTAGTAATTCATCCATTTTGGTTACACTCACCCCATGAATTAGGTGGTGTTCCGTCCATAAGCTCGGCTTTCATTCTTTTCCGAGGGAAAATAAACATTGGTGGCATGAAGGAACCATCAGCGCTCATGCAAATTTCCACGATAAGAAGCTGTTTCGCTCCGAGGAAGAAGGTGATCCTACTTTTTTCCTCCCTTTTGTTGTCAAAATTTTCCGGAGACTCTTCGCTACCGTTGTGATTCCCGTTTTGTCAACGTTGAATATGCGATTTGACAAAAAACTTTCGGTGCACTCTTCTAGCAGTTGAAAAAAGTTTTCAACAGCGACGCGGTTAAACCCCATAGCCCGAGCTGCAGATGTTGGTTCCGGATTTCTTAATGAAATTGTGGGGTTCCGTTTAAGAAAGTTGCGTGCCAAATCTTCTCCAGCCATGCATGTTTCAGTGTTGAAATTTTTGGCTTATTCATTTTTTTCGGCTAGTTTATATGCAAGCTCTCGGAATTCCTTCATGGAAAAGACAAACAGACGCTCTTCCATATCCTTAAGATATTCGTCTTATTCCTTTTCTTGTTCCACCAAAAAAACAGGTTTAAAGTGTCTAACTTTTGTTACAACAAGAGGAAGGTCGGGGTCGAGAATCGCTTTTTTATGAACCTTTTTAAGGTAGTTCGAGGAATTTTGTAGTTCTCGGCAGTTGCCTTACAACTCATTCTATTTGTTTTTACGTCCTGAACAGCGCGTCGGATAATTTCTTGGCTCCATTCTTGTCGGTTAGTTCTTTTCACATAATTGCGAACCATCTGCAACAATTTCAAATTGATTCTTATAGAATTATACGAACAAATAAAATGAGTACAAAATTAATGGGGCATAATGAACACCCACGCCCATTATGCCTCGTCTATTCTGCCCCATATCCTATTCTACAGAATATCTAAAAACAATTTTGTTTAAACTAACTGAAAATGAGAAGTAAATGGATTTATACAGACTTAATGTAGGTACTTACTTTAATATTTTATAGTGAAAATCAAATTTAAGATTGCCCCTTGTTTAAAAAAAAAAACACACTTTTATCCACATGAAAATAACTTCAACGCAATGAAAATCCTGCTTTTAGTCAAAACACTGCACACATATAAATTTTGTTCAAAAAAGGGTGTTCCCCCAATAGCCACCGATAAATTAAATCAGACAGATTTACTTTCGGGGTTGCCACTTTGCTGAACACTGCAATACGGAGATGGCCCATTATGCCCAGGGTGCCTGTTATGCCCCAGGTTCCCCTAATTTAATAATTTGACAAATAACTAAATTTAAAACAATAAAAATTAGTAAATAAATAAATAAATAGGTTAATAAATAAAAACAAAATCGCATCGATTTTATTGGTTCTTAGAACATTATCGTAAATTAATACTCGAAAATATCCCGGACGAGTGTCGAATTAGGCTTTCGTTTATCATTACATCTCTAAGTGCATCATTGAGACCTTTCGTTGCCAGAGACACATTATGTACAATTGCAGTTCATTAAGAAAGAAAGTCCAAATAATACTTCTAAAGCAAAACGAAATTAAACTTCAATCCACTAAGATCATGTAAAGAGCGTCATCCAAGTTTATTGAAAATCTAGATTTTTTGCAGCCCTAACCAGGAATGCCGCCGGCCTAGGAAAATGGAACAATGAAACATTGTGAAGTGTGAAGAAAACGTGACAAACGTTCAACGCTTACTCAAGTTTTTCAAACCTAATTTCTATCTAAATTGAATTTTAATGCACATATTGTCGAATCAAAATGATATAAGTTCAGGCAAGAGTGGTACAACAACAACATTAAGCATATCACGCTGATGTAATTGATGATATTTAGTGGCTTTTTAGGAGTTGGATAAGGGACTCTTAATTAGGAATTCAGTAAATACTTATTTAATGGCTAGTGTCGAAAAACGAGCCACATTTGTTGAATTTATTAAAGAACTTAGTCTGTTCTATCGGATAGCGAAACTTAGCTAAGCCATAAACTGAACACAGTTAATGCAATGATTTAAGAAGAGATCGAAAAAGCTCCCAACCTCTCTGTATTTATTAGTAAAGCTCTACGACATCAAGCAGTAAACAGAGGTGAAGCTAGAAAGGTCCAAGAGCTGTAAGCATCGTATGAACACCTCCCGCCGGTTGTCCATGGTATCGTAAAAGAATACTGGTAGTTCTACTCTTTCAACTTCTTTCACATAAAGGCTTGAGACACGTTTTCGAAATTTAATTCGTCTGACAAATTTAATGTCGAGCAAAGAAATGCTAAACGTAATAACATAGGGAGCTTTCGACTCAATTATTGGATTTAACAAATGGGCGAGTGCAAACTTGTTTATTTTTAAATAGACCTTCGTTTCCTAGCAGCGCATGTTAAATAAATGGCGTATCTTTGTGGTAACATATGTATGATATGATGTGATGCCAAGAAGAAAAAAAAAAGTGAAGTATGCAGCATATTGCCATACTCACAATGAAATAAATTTTTTTAGATCCTACATACAAACAATCTTAGGCAGATTCGATTTCTGTGATGGACGAACTATTAAAATGTAAACAAGTTTGCAAGGAACAAGTCCGACTCGGACTTGACAAGCTTTTTTCTTTTGTTAAATGATATTTTTGTTATTACAGGTAAACAAGAGATTAAAGATAAAAAAATCTTACAAAGGCAGAAGAAGTTAGAAACTGGTATATCGAAAAACCGAAGATAGAAATAAATGGCCGGGTACAACGACTGCCGTCTAATCGGCTCCACTTAAGTATTCAGATAACATATTTTTATCTTTTCTTGAATATCTTAGAAAAGTATTACCTCTGAAAAGTTAATACAAAATCTTGTGTGATAAAAAAATATGTATTTGCCTATTTTACTTGCCGGCACTAACAATTTTGATTTGTGTTTTGAAAACATCATTCATTCCCTAGACAAATGTATTGCAAACGAAACAATAAGATACATAATTTTTTAAGCTGCCCCATTTGTTTTTTCGTTTTTAAGTCATTTAAAAAAGATTTGCAAATTTAACATTAATAAATCACACTTTTCTCAACAAAGGCGCCTTTATCCGATTTGAAAGTGTCCATGTTTCTGCACCATGTAGCAGGATGAGGATGAGAAATAGAGCGAAACTTTATTTCTTCGAGATAGGACTTTACTCAATTGTTTTCTTAGCCCAAAGTTATTAGCACAATGTATTCTTCATTTGATCTCAGCGCTTATGTTATTATCTACTGATCAGGAGACCTTGTGGATTTTGAGGTGTGAAAACCTCGTACTAGCTACCACAATGCCCCGCCCCGCGGCAAAACAGATAAGCCTCAATCCGTTCTCAGAGGTTGTGTCATGAGTCATAACGGTCAGACAGCCAGAAATAATATGTAGGTAATTTTATAGAGTATAACATTTTGCAAGAGCCTACTCCGTTTATAGGCATTCATAACTTTAAAGTTCGAAGACCCGTTGCATGGTGTTACGAGCTCAATTACGAGTACGATCAAAGCCTCGGTTGGCAATCATAACTGGAACTGGATTGCTTTTGGAACTCTAATTTGTGTGATTTGGCTCATCTCTGCAATTCCTTTGAAAACTTTCCCTTGCTCAGTAAACTTTTTATCAAAACTTGTGCTGAGCTATCACTGAAACATCACTTACATCTTACTTACATCACTCGTAAAAAAAGCATTGAGTAAAAGGGAACTTGTAACCAGGTTTTGCTTTTTTTTGCAGAATTTAAATAATTTTTTCGAAGAATACATTGTGAAAAACCGCTTATGCCAACTCCTGGTCAAAAGTGTTTTCGGAATTATTTCCATATAAATTTCATCAAATTTATGAGACTGCTTTTCCTTGACAGATATTTACCATTGCCCGGAATATTAAATTTTGATTATCTTTTTGTCCTTTTTTAGAGGGTAAACAAGTACCTAATTTCAGTCGAGAAATTTCCACCACCTTCCGAGAAGGTAACTGCTCAGCAAGGATCACATTCGGTCCAGTTTTCTCGAAGAATTATTTTTTTTTTATTTTTCGCAAGTAAGTATATTCCATTTGACATAAATACAAATACAATAAGCTATCGGAAATTATATCGAAACTAATTTGAGACCATGTAACATGTTTTACATTAACGTTTTATTATGTTCTTTCTTATCTTATTAACTTTAAATAATATCCGACCTGAGATGATATCATAATAATACAAGTAATGCAATTTTATCAGTGCATTTTATTGTGTCATTTAGCTTTCTATTGATCCTTTTTTAAAGAATCCAATGGCTTAATCTTAATTTTCCAAACATTTCCATGAGAATAAGAATCAAGAAATAGAGAAAGGGACTCAACACTATTTAAGCCTTTTTGTTAATCTTTGCGGACGAACAGGACAAACACCTTTAGGCAAAAAGCATTTACATTTTTTGCTGAAAACCCTTCAACACTTTCTCTGATCTTTTTCTTTCACTTTCGTTAATTAATTTTATCTCTGATTTCCTTCATTTTTGTTATTTAGTTTTATTTTTATAAAACACAAATGTTTAGATTATGACGTTTTATTTTTCTTTATTACAATTTTTGTTTTTTTATTAACTGTATTGTTAAGAAATGAATTAAGCATGTACAGCCTTAGAAGATAAATCTTTAATGTGCAATGAATAAGAACTTTTAAATAAACATTATTTTATAACTAACTTAGTTTAGTCAATTGGCTAATTTATGAAACATTTCGAATTAAAAATGAAGACAAAAAATAAAAGAATTTTGTTCAGAAATGTTTGAGCGGCAGTGTTTATATTTATACATATTTGTTTTATCTGATAAGGTCGTTGTAAACTACAAATTTAATCGATTTTTTATTGGAAAACTAAAACTAATTGAAGAAGTGAAACTGTCCATTTTTGACAGCTTTTTCTTCACAAAATTTAAACCACCCTGTCAAATTTAACCAAAGGCTTTTCAAGTAATCTTTATGCACACATGTTTCGAATGAAACCAATTTCGATAGAATGAATTGTTCTCGAGTTATGCTGTACCAAAGAACCCGGACAAACGTATGTATGTATTTACTTTTCAGAAGGCTCATTGGTCAATTATTTATTAAAAAAAAAATTCGTTATTGAGGTTAAGGCGCATGCATTGAAAGCTATCGTTATTCACATAGTAAACAAAAATTACACTGCGAGCAATCTAAACTAAACTGGAGATGCATTCACATGAATAGATATAGCCAGGAGTTTCAAAATAATTTTTGTTTTACAAACTTATTTAATAAATTTTAATGAAATTATAAACCTCCAAGTTCAAATGTGCATTTTGGCCACAAAAAATGTTAATCATAAAACGATAGCGGATGCCATTGCTTGCATTACGTGGTCATCTTTGAAAAACTATAGACAGACTGCAGTTTTGGGTTTTTACATACCAATTCAACCAGCAATGAGTATCATCACTTCAGACAATTTTTCGATAAAAAAGCGGATCTTCCTCCAGCTTTTCAAAATCAACTAATCGAAAATTTGACGCTGTAGCAGGTTCTTATACGGCATGTACATATGTTGTACGAAATAATCAAGATTCTCAGTCGTTCACAGACCTTCAGTGGAGAAAGACGTGTTTCGACTTTAAGAGTGAAACAAGTACAAGTATTTTTTCAAGTGTTAACTTTGCTACTGCACGGATAACTAACCAGCCGGTGCAGTGGTTGTGTGTCGGACTCTTGATCCGCACGTTAGGCGGTCTAATCGCAGCTAGGGCAAATAAATTGTAATTTTTAATTTAAATCAATTAAATTAAATAAACAAATAATAATATGAGTGAGCGACAGCCGTCGCCTCACTAATCAGGAGGAGGAGCGGGGAAGGCATTGCCTGACCCAAAACCACCACCGTTGTCATCATCATCATCGGTGGCAGGGAATAGGAGGAGGAGGGTCAAACCAACTCCAAACCTCGTTAAGCGCCCGTCTCTATCGGCTTCGGTGGAAAAGCTGCCGACTGAAGCGGGGAAACGGGCGCCAACGGTAGCTGCAGTAACAGCAGCAACAATAGCGGCAGCAGCAATTACAGCAAAAACAACAACGGACCGAGAAGAATTCCCGTATGTCTCCGACGGCGGCGAGGGCCGCTACACCGGAGACAGCAACTCCTTCGTGTCTCTGGCGGCCTCAGAGACCGACGACGAAGAAGAAGAAATTTGCCAACTTGAGGCAATAATACGGGACGTGAAGGCCAAACAAATGGCTCGGCGCGAACAAGAGCGTCTGGCAGCCAGTCAAAAAGCGCAACAAACGGCACAATCGGCAAGCGCGATTGAAAATCCGGCGTCCGTTGTAAAACAACAACAGCAGACACAAATACAAAAGCAGCAGCTAAAAACAAAGCTGCCAATGCAACAACAGCAAAAAGAGTTTCCAAAGCAGCAACAAAAAGAGTACCAGCAGAAGCAGCAAAAACAGCAGCAGCAGAAACAACAACAACAGCAGAAACAACAGCAGCAGACGACAGCGAGACCGAAGGTGCCGCCAATAAACACCTACAAGATGGAGCTTCAAAACACCATCAAATTATGTAAGTCGGCCATAGGCGATAATTTTATAATTAAACGTTTAAGTAATGACAGGCATGCTATACACTGCTTCACAGTGGAGCATCACAAAACAATTAAAAACATATTAGAGAAAACAACGACTGAGTTCTTCTCATTCACCCCCAAAGGAGAGCGTTTGCAGACAATGCTCCTTCGAGGTTTAGATTCGTCCACCGATCCCGAGGAGCTCCTTCAGGAGCTTCAAGCGAAGGAATGTGACGATCTTAAGTTCGTCAGTGTTAAGCCTTTCACTACAGCAAAGGCCCGAAGGGAGAAACGGAAATTACCATTCTTCCTGGTCCAGCTGACTCCCAACAGCAAAATAGAAAGACTTAGGAAAATTAAAGTCCTAGACTATCAATGCATAAGTTGGGAAAAATTAAATCGCAGCGATAACATTTTACAATGTGTTCGCTGTCAGAGGTTCGGGCACGCCGCTGCGAACTGTCAAATTCGCTTTCGGTGTGTTAAGTGTACATTGAACCACAAGGCAGAGGAATGTCCGTTAGGGAAAGATAGGGTTGCTGATAGCACGACTCTCAAGTGCATTCTATGTGGAAACTCGGGACACACCGCTAACTATCGGGGTTGTCCTAAGTACCAGTATGCTAGGAAAATAAACCTGGCTCGTCAACAGAAGGTAGAGGTGAAGCGCCCACCTGTTCCTAAAACTCCAGCCGTAACTCCCAATGTGACCTATGCCCAAATGGCGGCCGGTCAGAGGAGTACGGTACAACAAGCACCAAAGGTTGCTCCTCAGGCCTCACGACCTGGAGCACCTAGTGGTGATGCTGATCTGCTGGCTATTTTGCTTTCTATTCAGGGGCAAATTAGTCAGCTGCAACAGCAAATTCAGGAACAGGCGACACGCGTAGATCGTATCTACACTCTGTTGCCGAGTCTAACGCGCCTCCAGTCGTAATGTGTTCGCTGGTGGAGAAAACCTTAAAGATCCTTTCAGTGAATGTAAATTCGCTAATAAATATCGAACGAAGAGCTGTACTCTTCAAGTTGTTAGAAGACCAAATCCCGATGTTCTTCTGGTTAGCGAAACCAAGCTCTCTCAGAGGCACAAGTTGAGGCACAGTCAGTATCATATCATAAGAAGAGACAGACCCAACTCCAATGGAGCTGGTGGCGTCGTTATCTTTATTAGGAAAAATCTGCGTTTTAAGGTTATGTACAGCGGTGAAGTGCGTAGATTCCAGGTGCTAGAGGCTTGCATCATATGCATCCCCCTCCGTAGTGGGAAGAGGCTGTATATGATCGCAACCTATGCAACTGAAGCTACTCAACAAACCTGTTTTATCTCAGAGCTCGAGATACTTTTTCAATACTTACGTCTGGGTTCGGAGGAGAATTATTACCTCATGGCCGGAGATCTAAACGCCAAACATAGTAATTGGAGAAATCAATCACCAAACACTAGAGGGAACCTACTACTCAATTGGTGGGGTCAGAATAGTGTCGAGTATCGACTCGATTTAAAAGCGACGGATAGTCCGTCTTATCCCAGATCAGGCTCCTATATATAGATCTTATGCTGTTTGACGAACGGATACAGCTGACTGACATGGACCGACAGACAATAAACTGTCTTCACACATTCGCGTACGACAGTGACCATTGCGGATTTAGTGCCGTAGTAACAATTCCCAACGAAATTGTGGAACTGGAGGAGTATGTTCAAACGCATTCTTACAATTACAGTAGGACGCGGTGGACACGCTTCTCCCGAACGATGACAAGAGCACTCTCTTCGAACTCGCTCAACCCACCATCCAATAGGAATTTGTCGAACGAGGAGATCGACATTTACCTTAAAAGGATGGACGACACAATAAAACAAACAATGGACAGAACAATTCCCAAGTAAAAAACCTACAGCAATTAATTAAGCAAAATTATCGTTCTGCAATTAATTCGCATTGGAAAAACAAAATCCGGGCTGTTAAAGCCAGCAATCCTAGTATGTTCCCGGAAATTAATAAAATCTTTCGAAGAAAAAATCAGAATGAGCTTCCGTGTCTTAAGCTCCCCCGAACTACAGATAACGAACAAGTACTTGTGACAGCAGGTATAGATCCAATAGAAGCGATCGAAGATGACAACTTTTTTGTGATCGAAGATCCTCAGGAGAAGGTTGAAGTAATAGGTGCGACGTTTCAGGATGTGTATAAGGTGAATGTTAGTACTCGCCCGAACCATATCTTGGAAAATCGTGTCCTATTGCACAACTTCTACTTGCGATATGACATTGAGCACTGGCGATCGGAGAACACGGGTTTTACCATGTTCAATGACGATAATTTGGCAAATGATGTCATCGCCAATGAAGGTAATTTTCGGTTCACTGAGAAGTAAGAAATCTGTGGGAATCGACGAAATACCAAGCATTGTTCTTAAGCACCTTCCTCTAGAAGCGGTAAACATTTACCCTACCCTGTTTAACAATTTGCTGAATAATGCACATTATCCAGCTCATTGGAAGACAGCGGTTGTGCAACCAATTCCTAAACGGAATAAAGACACATCCAATCCGGCAAATCTCCGGTCGATAAGTCTCCTTCCCAACATCAGCAAAGTATTTGAAAAAGTAATCAGTAGAGCCCTGACCGAGTGGGTTGAGGACAAAAATATCATACTGGATAACCAATTCGGTTTCAGAGCGGGGCATGATTGTATACATGCCGCGTCTAAACTGGTATCGGATATCCAATGGAACAAAGGTAAGAAACAATGCACGGGTGCCTTGATGATTGACTTGGAGAAGGCCTTTGACACTGTTTGGTTGCAGGGGCTCTTTTTCAAGCTTGAGCAGCTCGGCATAAGCAAACCGCTGCTGTACATAATCTTAGATATGCTCACCAGCAGACAGTTTATTGTGAAAAATGGCAGTGTGGTGTCTGCTGGGACTTTTGAAATTAAAAACGGTCTACAACAGGGTGTAGTTATTTCGCCGATTTTATTTACGATCTTCACAAGTGATCTTGTAGGATCTCTCCGCCAATCCATAGCGTACGCAGATGACTTGATCGCGTACAGGTCAAGTACGAAGATCGAGGTCATTGTAAGTCTCTGGCAGCGTGACTTCGAAAAAGTTCAGGGATATTGCGATGATTGGAAGTTGAAAATCAATTTTCAAAAGTGCGAGACCATTCTGTTCAGGACTCCGTTGTCTGGGGCTTCTAGAAACACTAGAAAGAAGTGGCGAATGTTCTCTATTGTTGGACAAAACGGAAAGCCATTAGTAAATCAAAGTGTTGTCAGATACCTTGGGATCTGGCTAGATCAATATCTATATTTTAACAAACATATAGATGCTGCTCTGGCCAGAGCCAAAGCGGCCTTTGCCTTGACAAAGAGGCTGTTTCATAGCAGTCAACTCGATGCCAAGGTAAAGGTGATCTGCTACACGGCCCTTATTCGGCCTGTCCTTGCTTATGGCTGTACCGTTTGGTTTAACGTGGGAACAAGCTTGATGGAAAAGATACGGGTTTTCGAGAGACGATGTCTTAGGGATTGTCTCCATTTATATAGAACTCCAGAGTCTGAGTACAAAAAATTCTATAGTAATGAGGTCCTGTACAACGGGGCCAACCTGATCAGAGTGGATAACTTTCTGATAAAACTTATTCGAAGTCACATTGCAAGAGCAATGACTTCGACCAACAATCTGATCTCCGGGGCTTTTTACCCCAATGACATGCACCATGAGACAGTGCGCCTTAACGGCCTTATTCCCCCTGAAGCTTTCCTCTATTTAGATAGAAAAGGTCTGGTCCAGAATAGATTAGCGGTGCCGTTAATCTTCCACGTTGGTCGAAAAGCTGTGGACGGGCGAGTCACTTACGAACAAGACGTCGCAAGTAGCTCACCGGAGACCCTCAGGTTTAGTAGGGCGGTATCAGACCGCGACAGAGCTGATGTCGTAAGGCAATATTCTTACTTTTGGTAGTTGGACGAAGAGTAGAACTCAGTCGTCTATATTTATCTTGAGTGCCCATAAGGCAAAAATAGCATGACCTGTCAGCCCTGGCCGGCTTACTTATGTTTAATGTAGTCTAAGTAGTTTTTAATATTATTGTTAGTTAGTATAAGATTTTAAGTTTTAGATTAGTTTGTAGTTTAGTATTTAAGTCTAGTTTTAGTTTAAACATAAATAACAATACATATACTAAGTTTTTCACATAATTAATTATTTTTCTTAGTTTTATTATTAGTTTTTTAAATTAAATTAACGTAAATATTAGTTCGTCGAAAGACATAGATTTAATTGTTAGTTTTAGCTTAGAGCGCCCGCATAGGGCCAGTAAGTTAGTATGTACATAGTTAAGTTAATTAAGCTAGTTTTAAGCGTTTTTTGTCTAGCATGTAAGGTTAAAAAATTGAATAATAAAAATGCATTTTGAAAAAAAAAAAAAAAATAATCAAGATTCTTGCATAAAATCTTGTGCGGAATCGGGAACCACAATACCACCTTCTGCGAATGGTGACGAATCTATAAGGACTCTTCGACATGATGTCCAATAGTGTGAGATTTGGTCCTTGAATTGCTTGATGACTGTAAAATGGTCCAAGTGGGCGAATTATCTTTTTCGCAAAAAGCAACTTTTGGTAATAAAATTCAATATCTTTTTTATTTATTGGGTTCTTTGTGTGTAAGTTTCATGATGAAATGGCAGTGAGGATTCTTGACAATGACACATACCACATGGCGGAAATAGTACAATTAAAAACCAAACAGTCAGTTTATAATCGTCCTGAAATCAGCTCGTCGTGTGACAAATGTGAAATTCGAATAAGTAGATGAAAAAAAAACAAACAAGAGGAATGAAGGCCATTTACATTTTATCAAGATGCAAAGCCGAAATATTGAAAATAAGTATGTAACGATAAGCACATTTTGAGGACTACATCCTTCTCACTTACAGTCAATCACGCGAGAGAGCGATTAGAATGTTAAATAAGGTATGAAAAGAAATGCTTACTTACTTCTTTTAAAGAAGTTTATCAATTTTTTATTTTATGATAATAGTCAATTACCTAGTATATTTGATTCTCAATGTTATCAAAATAAAAAAATTGGTCACACTTTTCTCTCGAAACTGCATAAGTCGCCTTCATCTGCTTTTAAAAGTTTCCATGCTTCTGCATCATATATCATAGTAGGACGGGTATTCTCGGTTTGACCTCAACGCTGGTGTTATTATCTGTGTTTGCAGCGAAGCCTAAGCAAAGTCCCTAACTACCACAAAGTTATAGCTGTCTATGTTATTCTGAACCAGACGTCGCATTTGGATGTCTTTTCTTGATGACAGCATATATTTCTTTTTGCCCTATTATACAAAAGGACGAGCTTGGATGGGATGCCAAACCTAGACATGGCTTCATACATCTCGTCTCTGTGGACGAAACAGAAACCATCTGCCGATATATTTTTTATATTTAGTCTATTGGCACAGTTAAGATGGTATCATTTCTATAAGAGCATACAAACAATACTGAGATTCCATTCCCTCTTTGATGGTTTATTGTTTCATTGCCGTCGCATTCAAAAGTTCGACAGCTAAAGTTGCTTTATTAGATTTAAGCTTATATGTTATTGCTATCTATTTCGTCTAGGTCGGATAGACGCTGATGGCCTGCATCGTCTAATACAGTCCTCAGCATTGACTGCAATTCGACTATGATTTTTCCACTTTGAACTGTGCAGGCTTTGGTTTGAGATCTGTAACCCTGAGATAATTGTTTTTTCGAACCTCTTTCCTGTTTCTTTATATGTCAACATCGTCGATCGCGCGTTTCTCATGCTTGAGAATGTTGTGCACTGCCAATAAGAACACTTGAAAATTTGTCACGCATGGCAATTACAGAATATTTCTCGCATTTAGCTGTTTTACAATACGTTTGTTCCAACTTACGGCCGATTGCATTTATTGTTCTGGTCAATAGAAAACAAGAGAGGGTAGTTTCTGGATTTCATTTAATGCTTACTTTCTTAGTGACCACTTTGTGAAGGAGTTTTATTTGCCAAAAGAATTGAAATTGTGCAATCAGATTGTTACTGAAATTGTTTTGTCTGTGACCAAAGTAACCAACTTATAACGAATCAAGTTAGAAAAAATATAGAATCAATGACACAAATTCTTATCAAGTCTTCTGTAGTCACATAGTGGCACACAGGCATCGCCTTAAAAGTGCATAGAACTCTACGTTAAGATAAGATGTGTCAAATTTGGAGTTATAATACGACAACTTTTACATTGAAAGTTGAATTTGTTATTGAAGTTGTTTTTCAACTTCACCAAATAGGTGTTTAAACTTGTTAGGGACAGGCATACAGGAGTAAGTTCAAATTGATCTGAGCTAACAAGGAAACGTCACTTACAAATTATTACTACCCTATTAAAAAAAGTTTAGAAATGAGAGGATGAGGAAAAGTTATCTTTGTGGCCAGAGTTTGGCTTTTGATTGCGGAATTTAAATCGTTGTTTCTTATAGGTGTAGGGGAAAAATGTTAAAAAGAAAATTTTTTGCGAAATTTTCTTATATTTTGGTTCATAACTTCTTTAATTTTAAATGTATTGAAAAAAGTTATATATTAAAAATTGTAGACAAAGCAATTTGCAACAAATTATGTCTTAACAAATTTTTTGTGGGATTTATGGTTTGCGAGATATAGAGAAAAAGGCGTTTGCACCCCTTTTCCAATATGGCGGCCGCGGGACAAGGGCTGCAACCCCACAAACTTGGAGTTAAGCTTCTAGTGAACCCCCCCACACGTCCAAACAACAAAATTGCGTCCTCTGAAAAACACAAGGTTAAGCCAAAAAAATGTAACATTTCAATGGACTATTAAAGTTATATTTCAAGCGATCTTGCTTGAAGGGGGGGAGGGGAAGCCATGTGTGGGGAAGGTGTATAGAATCTCACATTCGGAGTATACAAGTACCTCCCTGTAGTCCAAGCTGGGTTATTTATTTAATGAAGGTTTTAATTGTGGCTTTTCCTTCAATTTATTAATGCATTTTACTGTGATATAGATTTAAAATTACGAGTATTAAATTTAATCCATATCTCTGTCAATATTACATTTTAAGTTTAAACATTGTAATTTTTGCCACAATAAAAATAAAAAATATCAAATATTTAAAGTACCTCTAAACAAATTACTGAAGATTATGTTTAACCTACCCTGGCGCTATTCAACCTCTGATCTTCACAAAAAAGGATATGTCGAATTGATCTACGCTAGAATCCAAAACCTCAATGATAACTTCAAGGACCGCTGCGCATAAGCTGAATATTCTGATTTCTCAACGAGCTAATTAATACCACTAAGTCTGTATTCATTTAGTACTCTAGTAGTTTTGGATTTATTTATTAACTTTTTTATTTTTTATTTATTCATTAATTTATTAAATTATTTAAATATATTTTAATCAATCTATTTATTAATTTATTTATTTATTTATTCTTTTAATATATTTAACTATTAATTTACTTATTAACTCACATACTTATTTTTGTTTGTATATTAATATATTTGTATGCTTTTGTTTTCTTTCATGTGTATATAAGTATATAGATATATTTACATATATACATATGTTATCTGTATAACGTTTGCTTTTTTTGTTAGATTGACAATTATTCTTATTATATTATTATGTACTCATTAATATTTTATTCTTCTTTCTTTTTTTTTTTTTGATTAAATTGAAGGATTTTGTGGTAATTTTCTTTCATAATAGCTTTTTATTGCATTTTTCAGTTGTAAGATATATAAACATAAATATCAAATCTCTGTAAAATGTGCTAAACAAACCAATTCGTATGTTTTTACCAAATAAAATAACTAACTAAAACATTTGATTCTCACCACTTAGGCAACTGACTGTACGTGTACGTACCTTTGTTGGTTGAGGCCATGCTAACCCTAAATAAAGCCTCATCCAAGTGAGAGAGAAATCTTTTGCAAAAAATGCGGGCTTTCTCGATAGATTTATAACAGAAGCGTTCAAGTTTTTTTCTTTTAAAAGCTTTTAGTTGCAAATTTAGTTAAAAAAGGAAAACATCAAATCACATCAGTTTTGCAATGGGATTCGGAGCAAAAAAAAATAAATAAAATCCAATTGAAATGAAAAAATCAAATCAAATAAAACTAAAAAAGGCAAATCGTATTGAATGAAGCAATTTTCAATAATATTCTTCCAATTTTCCGTCAATCTGTTTCATCTGTTTCACTACCAGATTTTATCCATTTCATCATCCTTCGGCATCAGATGTTCCGCAAACGGCAAACGATTCCAAGGCTGTCGGCATCAGCCTGTGGAATAGACTTTTCTTGATCATGCCGATGAGTATGGTGTATCTGTGTATAATTGAATGGCTATGGCAATGCATTGCTCTTAAATGATTCAAGGATATTTGAATATGCTTTTTCTCCGTATGCCGATGAGTATGTGTGACCAGGCTTGAATATAATCAGCCATCAGTTTTTTTTTATTTTGCATTTGCCACCCACTCGCTCTTTTCCGATAAAATTGTATTAAAAATTATCCGTTTTTTTTATTTGGAAAAAATCGCTTTTTCCCCAACGAACGGTTGTTCAGCACAGACGATTTCCGGAAAGTTTATAATATTTTTTTTAACACCCATTTTGTTCGCTTCTGTTATGAGTCCTTCTCTTTATTGATTAAAGAAGCGAAAAGAAACGAAGCGAAAAAGAATACGAGCTCGCATGAGATTTTCTGGAATTCAGTTTCTATTTAACAGCTCAAGGATAATGCCAAAAAATGGTTCTTTTGCTCTACTCTAGACTTATATGCTGGAACATGTGGTACTTGTGCATGCACATACATACATACATAGTTATGGAGACAAGGTTCGGGTAGGAGCACAGAAAATGGCTTTGATTTCGAATTCTGTGTCAGGAACGGTACAGTGAAGAGAAGTTTTGATTAAAATTATGCTCCAAATATTGTGGCTTTGTATGCTGCAATTTAACATTTAAGTGACGGGAAGTGTCCAAATCAGAGTACCAGATGTTAATTTGCTCTCACTTGGCTTAATTCTAATGAAAATACGTTCTTTTACCATGTGTGAAGAGTCTGTGGTTTTTCATTTTCTCATTATTTAAATGCAGACATTTAATTCAATTTGGCAATTGAGAAACTCATTGTGGCGTAAACCAAGGATTTGAATTTATCCTTGACCATAAAACTTTAATATATAGTATATAGTTATATAAAATGAAGTACCCCACATCCATTTATTAGTTTTAACAGCAGAAAGGAGAAAATAAACAATTTTTTTGTTGAAGGTAGACCCATATTTTCTAATGACTCACAACCAGATAGTTTTGTGTGGGATGTGGTATCGTCTTGTTGAAACAACATGATTTCTAAAACAATATTTTCAATTTAAGGTAAAGCAAATCAGTAAACATTTGGTTATATCGATTGGAATTGATTGTGACGTTAACGTCTGCCTTATTTTCGAAGAAGTTAAACCAATGACACCAGCAGACCGAATTGCACAGTGATTTTTGTGGATGTTATGGATATGTATCCACAGACTAAAAATGGGCCATGACGCTGCAGAAAATGTTGTGTGAAAATTAAACATCCAAACACTCTTAATTATGATTGAAACAGGGATGTCAAAGCCAGACCACGGCTTGGATGACCCTTCATATGATCCGTTTGACTGATTCCAGTAAGCCTTGTGAAAAAAAAGGATTATACGATGTAAAGGCGCATTCCAATATTTTTTACTATTCATATGTTTTACTATATACTATTCACATGTTAAGCTTTCTCAGAAAACAAAAAACTATTAAAATCTTCGTTCAAATTCTCGTATGTACATATAGTCTACTTTAATTTATAAGCTTTAGTAGCTTATAAATTAAAGTATACTAAGAATATATTAAGACTTGTTGAAGCATGCACGGGGTCCACTGTGAAGCATTTTATTCATACAATGACTTGGTCGCTATTGGTCAAGCGCGTGCCTTTCAATTCCAATCAAATGATAAGTCACAGGCGCGAAAAGGAGATCAGATTCGAGTCTGGTCCAGTTCTTCTTTTGGCCGTTCTAAAATAAAATAAAATAATGGTTTCCTGGAGTTACAAATTCGCGTCATCAAAATATTGGCTTATGAAGATGATGTCAATCGCTTTACTTTGAAGGGATAAGATTGGCGCCAGACGGGTGATTCAACCTTCCAAACACATAAACTACACTTTCTACTAAACAAATAATGGGGAAAAAAAAAATGCAACCTAAAAAAACGCAAGTAAATATCCAACCCAACTGAAACCACACTTTTGTTCTTTCAAGTGTAAGAAAGAACATGCATAATCATCAGTATGTCGTTGGCTTTTCTCATATAAACTGTGTGGTAATTGCTAATTATTTTTTATATTACTCTAAATAAATACTAGGCGGGCTAATTTGCTACATTTCTAGTTGATATTTTTACTTGTATTAAGACAATATAAATTTCCTTTTCTCAAAATTTGCTGTTATATACAAAAACCTTTCAATGAAGCTGATGTGGCATATATGTACCTACATGTGCATGTTGCAGGCCAGTCGGGTGTTACTTCATTGTTTCCCATCGCCAATTAATAATAACAACAACAAAAGAAAATTGAAATTAAAATCGAATCTTCTGTTTTGAACGACCGATGGAATAATGAAAATCATAAACTTTTCATTAGAATCTACCTTGCTCATTTACTTATATGACGAGATTGTTTTTTCCTACTCGTGTGTCTTAAAATATTTTTAGTCATAAATTAAGTTATGATATGCTTAAAGTAATTAAAACAAAATAAACAACTAAAAAGAAACACGCTGGATGGAAGACTATACAGTCATTGGCATAATATTCTGACAACATAAGTCTATGACTTCTTTTGATTTTGAAAACTGAATGGTAACGCTTCCACACCGTGGAAAAATTGTACCTTACATATGAACCGGTAAAACTTTAACTACTACATTTTAATAACGAGCCAATACAATTGTAACCCCCTTACGAATATTTTGCCACAACGAGAATGTCGAATAGGCCGAATTGTGGTATTTCCGTTTATAGTTATCATCGTATGAACACGCAGTCTCATAGAGATAAGAAATTCAACAACTTCGTTGTTGATGTGGAAAAAGAGTAGATCTGCCGTCCATTCACAGGAAAACTCACCTAATACAACAAGAGGCTTAGAGGGAGAAGTTGCAGTCATAGGGAATCAAGCAATGCAAAAGATGCCAAAAACTCGGTCACCAAGAACAATAACGGACGAGTGTATTGCACCATATGAAAAATAGGCATCCAGCAAACTACCGCGGATGCTTTTAATACAAGGAGAGGGTCGTCGCAAATCGCAATATGGCACAAAAAAAAAGGAGCAGTAGATTTTTGCCAAGGAATCTGTCTCCAAAACTATTGAAGCTCGACTCAGCTTTGTATGTGTTGCTAATGATACAACATTTACCGGGAGGATAAAACCGACGCGAGGAGAAGTACAGCCCTTCTCATAACGGATAGCCTGAAATCTATCAAATTAGACACAAGAGGACAACGCTGCATGGAATGCAATGATGGAGAAACTCTACTTGTACTTGCATTATACAACCATTTAAACGCAAGTAAAGAATATATTAGAAAAGATATCGACACCATCAACGGCAACTCCAATCAATACACTTACAGTGTACTTGGCGGGAATTTTTACGAAAGACATACCCTCCGGTATGACGACGCTTGCTCATCCAAAGGATGCGCAATTGTTGAATTGCTGAAGTAGCACCTCAACCGCAAAAGATGTTCCCGCGGACTCCTTCGTCGCTGGATTTACTTCTGACTTTATTAATATACTTCCAAAGTTCCGGAATTTTATTTGCGAAACCCACTTAAGAGGGGAAATCACAGTAGCACACAAAAAAAATATGCATATTGTCGGGAATTAATTTTGGCTGAATAAAAGTATCAATCGAAAATCAGTAAAGTAGGTTTTATAGCAATACTAAAAAGGTAAAAAATGGAATTTTTTCAATAAGAAATATTTAAAAATGGCGGCTGCGCAACATATGCCCCAAAGCGCCTATTTTTGAAAGCGTGGCGATGGCCGAAGACGTAGACTCCTTAATTTTTGACCTGGAAGAAAACACCAAAATTTTTTAGTTTTCATATAACAACAGCTAGCGAGCTTCGTAGGATTTTTTCGATATATTGATTTTTTACAAAATGGTGCATGTTTGAAAATAAAGTTAAATTTTTAACAAAAAACAACGCCATAAAATCGTCGATAAAAAAAATTAAGCCATATAAAATAATCCTACGTAGCTCCTTGGGGAAAGATATTTCGAAGCTACTGTGAAAATTTCAAGTCGATCGGTAAAGATGTGCTCGAGTTTTGTCTTCGGCGAGCTCAAAAAAAGTGGTTTCGAGACGCGTTTCAAGTTTTAAGTTATAAGAAACCATATGAAAATATATGAGCATACCGGAGAGGCGTTACCGCAGAGTGAAAAATCTGGTCACTCGGACACTTTTGCCGTATTCTATCATTTGGTATGTTATTTTTAAGCCCCTTAAGCACCTTTTAAGCGAAAACATTTTTTTTCGAAAAATTGAAAATTTAACTGTGATTTCCCCCCTTAAGTGACTGAAATCATCAAGCAGTTGAGTTGAGAGTCAGACCGAACATGCCGATCATCCATCTGATGATACCTGGATCACAAAAGTCGATGTGGTTCACAATGCTATCGATGGACAATGCTGAAAAAGTTGCCGAATGTAGCTTTTCTACCTGGGGCGGTGATCTTCAAATAATCCATCAGCATTAGCTAAATTCCCAACTATCTGGAAATAACTAAAATTGTCCTAGTTCCGAAGAAACCAAATACATCCAGCATCGATGGGTATAGGCCGATTCTCTGCTGTATTGGGAAAGTGCTGGAGCCGGTACCGCTGCGCCATATCGTGGCGATTTGCACAGGGAAGGGAATTTTCCCAAACCATCAAAATGACTTCCGGGCGAGACACTGCTGAAGCTGCATAATGATGTCACCCAACTCTGAACAATAAGGGAATTTTTGTTTCGTGCTTTCTGGATATAGAGGCTTTCGATGATATGCGAAGATAATGGTATATCCGCAGCATCTCGTAAAAATGATTTTTAATTCCATAACAGAAAGATTCTTCTTCGTCCAGATACAGGATCCTGAGAGCGGACCAGCCGTCCTGCGACGCAAGATCGAAAATATTCACCCACACGGGTTACTCAATTACATACGCTGCATCGTTAATCACAGAAACAGCAGTCGCAAGCTCTCGGATAACTAATAATTCATAAATTCTATGAAGTATTTCATAGCTTTTAAGAAAATATTTTTTTTCATTAATTTTTGTATAAAAAATGTATTAAAAACCTCTTTTACTTATAACGCTTATAACAAATGTCAGACACCATCCATGTTTGAACAAGACCTGAAAATTCATAATCTTCTTTACGGAATCTGATTACCTGATAATGCGCTTTTATTTGTTCAAGTATTAATGCTTTTTTTCAAATACATGTTTTTTACATTTTTTATTTTCGAAATATTTTTGGTTATATTAATGTCATAAAAATGGTTTTCAATGCATGCACAAAATGAAAGGCATGGTAGAGGGTATTCTAAATAAAATAAATGAAAACATGTTAAGCATATGTATACAGTCCTTAAACATACATTTTATGCCATCTACATACACATAAAAACTAGTGAACGAAGTAAATTTTTTTTCACTTAGAGCGAGTATAAATTACTGGATCTACTCGCATTTGGCTTCTAAGAACCCGATGCCCACAAATATGAAACCCTCATGCGAGCTGTTGATAGTTAATTTTGCTATCCGTTTCTTCATCGCATTGTCCTTTTTAACCACATTCTGGGTGGGGCACAGGTATGGGTGCAAGCACAATTGCACGCAATATTTTTATTTTACAAAGCAAAAAAACAAGTTTAGTTTAGTTAGTTTCATCAAAAGAAAATATGATACTATGTAAGGAAAGCAAAAATTAACCACTTCGAATTTCCGATTGATGCGTGTTTTTCTGTAGCATTTTCCGCATTCCATTGTCCTTTAAACGATTTTCAAGCAAATTTTCTAGTACTATTTGCATTTAAACCATGTTTTTTTTAAATGGTGCATCAGCAACAAAATAATATTGAACGGAAGTTCACAAAGAAAGCACAACATTTTAGCGGGCTATTTAGAATCAGGAACTTTCATCATTAAAATAAGGAATAAAACCTCAAAATAATACCTTTTTATAAAGGAAAGTTCTATATTGTTGGAAAAATCGTTTGCAGACATTTGTAAGAACCTTCATATGCATGTCGGAAAAAACCTAAAAACTGTCATAATATAGTATGTAATAAATGTTTGTATGTTTATCCACACAATACTTCACATACCTTTGTGAATCACATAATTGACGTTTAACAAACTCGCTTTTCACAACCGTCTCTGATATACCATCGGTTCGAATTACGACACCAGTTAACGAGTGAGTGAAATTTATACGATATCGTGGGATCGAGTAACTAGATTGGGATGATCACATAAGATGAAGTAAAGTAAATCATGATGGTTCATCAGGAAACATGAAAGTAAACGCCATCGTATAGATGTTCAAACGGTACACAGAATATTATGGAGTGATGTTTGAAAATTATATAGGAGATGACGACTTGCAAACCAGCAGTGGTGTGTTAAATTCAAAACAGTTTGGTGAAAATTTCACAATAAATAAGAAAGAGTGCATAGGACACGAGTGACGTTCCCAACTCCACAAGGGCAGTCACCCTGAATCAACACTTAACTACAACATTATTATTGCTTAATTTTATTTCATAACTTATTGCCCAATTATCCATAAGTTACTAGAATTAATTCCACACTTCTTGCTCGTCATATGAAACCATGTCACATTCACAGAATATTGCACAATTTTTATTTCCCTTTCTAGCTGTTCCCACAGGTGTTGTGCGGTATCAGCATATAAAATTGAATAAATAAATGTTAAGAAAAAATTATGAGTCAGTTGAAAGAATAGAGTGTTCAGGACCAGTTGGTCAAAAAGAAAAAAATGTTTTTTTCAATGAACGGGCAAATCAACCCGTAATTCACGTGCAGAAAAGTATGCGTACACGTTAAGTGAGCTAGTAAAAACAACTTAGGTCGATAGGGGATCTAAAGCAGGCAAAAAAATAAAGAGGGGAAGTCTCTCCGGGAAATGTAAACTCATTGCCAAAATGAAAGACAAATTGACCGCATATTAAGGACTGGCCATTCGACGCAACTACGATTGTGTAATGAAAATGAGAAATGCGATTTGCGCGACATACTATCACTACTGCTCGACAGACGAAAAACCACAGCACGACAAATGCCCGAGCGGTGAGGTGTGAATGGTGTGAATGGCAAAAAGCGGCAGCTACAAATACTCTGCACTCATTCAAACACACCTACAATACTCTTCCTATATGCAAATGTTACAACAGCCATAAAGGCAATCTATGAAGATTTGAGCAAGGACGCATTTTACCAAGCGGTGTTTAAGAGGTTTCACCCAAAATAACAACGAGAGTCTCAAACAACTTATTTGAAAAATCTCTCCAAAATCAGTTAGCAGTACTGCAATCGTTGTTGAAATTGCAGCATGCTTTTTCATTGAAGGGTGTTTTGTTCTGTTGTTCTCTTTGAATGAAATGGACATCTCTACAGGCCCAAGTGCTCATCAATGGGCGCGCCTTACTGATGAACTACGAATAATCCGAGCGAACGAAGAAACTGCGCGTAAAATAAAAGAGGGTAGAATTCAACGTAGACAAGACCAAAAAGATGCATAAGATATCGTAAGTGACAATGTTTTACTGTATGGAGCTGGCATTGTAAGTATAAAAATTCATTTTTTTTTTATTGATAGTTTATTTCGAATTTGCAGATACGTATAAAGAACGTTAAATCGGTTCTCCCGAAAACGTCATTTTTGAAGTTCGTGAACATTAGAACTCAAAATCTACTGAACCGATTCTTTTGAAAATTTTAACATTGCTTCTTCACATAAATCAATAGGTAAGAAGTCAACAGGAAGAGTTTTTGTTTCTACTTTTAATAACCTTTTTTTCAAGGCGCGTCTGGAGATTCAACGTCACCGGCTTATTTATCACAATATGTAATTTTTTTACAATAATATGTAATTGAATTTCATATAATTTTATTACTCATTTCGCCGCAAAAAAATCACCAAAAAAATGTTTTTTTCGCCTTTAAATCACAACATTGCCACCTGGTCAGTGAAAGAGAAAACGCATTTGCCTTGACAAACTAAAAGTCTATAAACATATCGATATAAGTATACTTCCAAATTTTGTTAAAAAAATTAGTTGTTCCAATACAAAATCGATGTTCCTTAGTTTAACTAATGGAACTGGTTGATGTATTTACATGCTTTCAATATTCCCTCATCTGATCAAATATGGTCACCACCAACTTTTGCATAATAACTCCAAATCAAGTCTCTGAAGTTATTGCATTAAAACTTCAAAATCACTTTGCAACTAAGTCGTCAGCTCATAAAAAATCCATTTAAGATTCACTGCACACGCCAAAGAAAGAAAGTGAGGTCGAATCATGGTCCAAACTTGGCCTCCATAATTTTGTCTCATAATCGATGCCATTATTTCTTGCTACGAGAAAGTTTTTAATAATTTCTCACCCCGTTTGTGCTAAGGAACAAGGTTTCAGCATGTAAAACTTTTGCCATATCTGGTGGTTGCAGCAGGTTTCTTTTGTTTCCTCGGGGTAATTGGGATATAAAGTGTTTCTTAGCTTTAACCAAACAAAGGTATCTGCAGCAACTTGATGTCATTAAGCTGATATTTTCGGACCATAAAGCAGATCGAAATAATGTATTGATCACTTGGGATTGGCTCTATGCGGTCAACTTTGAATAAATATGGAGCTTTATCTTTATGCATGTGAAATTGTTGTAAATACTGATCTGTTATCTCTTATGTGCCTACGAATGTAATTCAGCATAAATATGGTTTACGGTAAGTTTGAGACTAAAAGCATACGAGGATATGATGAAGGAGTAAAAAGTTGCCAGAGGTGTTCATTAATAATGAAATGAAATTTATCTCCGTGCTCCAGATTCGTTCTACTTTTATGTATGCATATCGATTTCTGGTTGATTGATATTGATTGCAATTACAGTTCAATTATGGTTCAAAGTGTATGTGAAAATCATACACAGTTGGTTACTCCTGTTTAAATCTGTAGAAAAGTTAATGAACCTTTTCATAGCACACACGAACGCAGGAACTTTCGCACTGATTCATGCAAAACTATCTTTTTATTTAAACCATGCAAATTTGTTCAGACTATTATTGGATGAAAGCTGGTTCATGAGTGAGTTCATGAGTGAACCAGCTACCACGCGCTTTCGAAAAGACGCGTTTAAAAGCAATCATCGATTCCAGTACCTTTATTGGGTGCATGTCGTCGAACTTTTTCATTTTCTTAATGCCTCTTCACCCATTATTCAATAGTTATGTGAAATAATATCCTATTCACACGATATGCCATTCAATTAACAATTCACATATTTTTTGTCATATGCAGGTATGGAAAGTTTACATGATACTATCAATTTGTGTATTGGTATGTTTTGATGACATATTCTATCTCAAACATTTTAAAGTGCTTAAATAAATAAAAAATGTGGGAAAGAAAGAAAACTGGTGGTGGCAAAAGCAAAAGATTGCTGCAACTTCACAACGCAAGATGTCATTTTTCTATAACCTCATTTATACTCCATATGTTCTTAGTCTTTCGTCAAGTGTTAATTTGTAAGCCCTTACTCTAAAATTTTGGTCTTGTCTCTTAAGAAGGATAATCGCTTATCTTGTATAGGTATAACAAACATTTTTGCTCTCTTCCAGTGATGTGAAACGTATCTTTCTTTCAAGTATGCCTTAATTATAAGCATGAGTTTCGACAATGCAGTAAAGGGCAGTTCTTTCAAGATTCGGGCGGTTGCAGTGAAGAGATCATTATCTGTTGATATTTGTTTACATATTTTATATTCAATCTGATAAAAATTAAAGAATTTTTAGTTTTCAAGAAACCAACATATGGCTGCCACTTTATTGAATAATTAACCACTCATCAAATTTCAAAATCCGAGATACCCTCAAACTTCATATTTGGTTCTTAGTCGAGAGCCGGAAGAATGGGGTTGTCAATTCTACGTCAAATTTAAAATACTTTAAATTGCAATGATAAATGTGAGGTAGAGTTTATTTCTTAAATTTTTATTTAGTTTGTTCATATAAAGCTTACACTGGGGTCACAAATATTTGAACAAATATTACCTGCATTGTTCCTTCTTCCTTCTTAACTTAATTGTAACAAAATTTGTCAGTGGATCAAATGTTTGGTTCATCGGATATACGTCATAAAACCCACTCCAAACAAGTCATTACCAATCGTTCCAAATTATTTCTGTCAAATTTGGAGCAGTTGTCAATACCCAATAAATTGCACACCCAACGATAAAAGCAAAACGCGCACAGCAAAATGAAAATAAATGGCACTGGCACACACAAAATTGGTATGGGAGTGGATGATGTTATTACTATCACTTATTGAACCAACAGGCGAAGCCGGGAAGCTCTGCTGCAAATCAAAGAAAAGTCAGTAACTCCTTAATAATCTCCATTCCTAACCTTGTGTTGAAATGCAATTAGAAATGTGAAATTTCGGTATTAAATCCAATCACTATTTTTATTTGGTTCGTACATTTTATTAAATTTAAGCAGGTTTTATATAACTAAATATAAAAACAAAGTTCTCCTGCATGTCCGTCTGGCTGTCTGAACGCGATAAACTCAAAAATATGACAATAATGGTAACCCAAGGTATCAAAAATTGCCTTTTAAAGTCATTATTTGGTGGGCGCTGCGAAAACTATTTACGATTCATAAAATTAAGGACTAAATCTGTATAGTACACATCATTACCCACAAGCAAGTCCGTGAGGGCATATGAGTAACTAGGAGAGAAAGATGATGACATTCCTGTCATGATATCAATCCTTTTCCAACTGAAAAGATTGAAAGTTTTTTATGTTCATGTAAATTCGTCTTTAAATTATTTAAATCGGGCTTTTTGTTTAAAAGCTATGACGCGGTTTGAGAAAACAGTTCTACGCTTAGTCTAGTAGTAACCTATACAATTTATGTATGTTCTTGTAACCTTATTGAATAAAATGAGACCATCGTTTTCTGCATTTTATGAATACAAATCCGTAGTTCCATATTAATTCCATACCCGGGGATCCCCACGGCCGACTTAAACCGGCGTAATTGTGAATCGGCGTTAATCGAGCCGGCGTTAATTGAGCCGGCGCAAAACGAGGTTAACCTGTAGTGTGCTGTACTTTTTTTTTTAAAAGGAGAATAATTAATTTTTATTTTTTTTACGGGTTGTTTCTGCTTACAAAAAAATTAAATATTTTTCTAATTTATTTATTGTCAGAGCCATATTATTTTTTTTACATTCATTTTTAGCCAAATGAATTACCAAAAATAAAGAAAACTATCAGTTTGGAGACAAAATTAGATATTCTGAGACGATTTAATAAGGGAGAGAAGGCTGAGGAGATAGCAAAGGCTGTTGGTCTGGCCGCAACAGCTGTCAGAGCTATTAGAGATCGAGATAGGGCTAAAATAAGGGAGACAGCGAAATCTGCAGGATCATTAGATGCTAAATAGGTGACCCGCACTAGGAGTGTTTTGATGATCAAAATGGAATCCTTGCTTTCCATTTGGATTGAAAATCAAGTTGCGCAGAGAATACCATTAAGTAAAATGTTTATTCAGACGAAAGAAAAAAGCTCATTTGATGATATAAAAAGTAAAGCAGTATCCATCGATAATGCAAGTGGTAGTAATACAGACAAGAATGACGCATTTGAAACAAGTCAGGGCTGATATAACTGCCGCAGAACGCTATCCGATAGAGTTTAAAGCGTAAGTTAATGGTGGTTATGATCCGAAACAAGTCTTTAATATTGACGAGACTGGGTTATTTTGAAAACGTCTACCTAACAAAACAGAAAAATCTGACTGAAAAACAGAATGACTCTTCCTCTTCGTGGTTATACAAATGGTGATTTCAAATTTAAATCATTTCTCATTTATCTATCAGAAAATCCAAGAGCTATGAAAGGTTGTTCAAAGAATCTGCTTCCTGTCGACTGGCGAGCAAACAGATAAGCATGGATGACAGCATCATAATTTCAAAACTGAGTTTCAACTTGAGCTATTCCAGAAATTAAAGCTAATTAATAGCAACAAGGAAAACTTAAATTTCTTGGCTTTGGTCCTAGTAGACAATGCTCCTGGCCTGAAGAACTATTGCAACTAGAATTGCACTTTGCTAATGAAGAAGATGACAGTGATCGTTCAATAGAAATCTCCGAAGAACAAAGTTTAATCTCCAAACAAATTTCCAAAGCCAAACTATAGATATTTTTTTAAAAAACGATCCAGACAACGGAAGTTTCCCAGGTATTAGCTATGAACATCAATTGCTACAAAGAAATTTATTTTACTATAAAAAAAAAAGCTGTTCAGCAAATATTGGCCCAATTTTTTGTGAAAGAAAGACTGGCGACAACAGCCACTATCATCAGACAGTGCTTCATTTTTATTTTGTTTTCTATAAATTTGAATTTGTTTTAATTTTTTTTTTGTTTTTGTATGTATGGAATAAAATTTTATGTTATTTTTGTTTTTTAAATGTTTTCTTAGTTAAGTTTTCTTTTTGAAAAGTAGTATTTTCGTTACCCTGGAAACTATCTTGATCTCTACATAGTTTGCTATAGAAAATCATAATTCACTTTGCGACGTGTTTTCTTGGAACGTTACCACGTCGCATTGTGAGGTATTGGTGTATCATAAATGCGATAGCAGCAACCTGTCTGTGACGTTTTCACGCCTTAATCGCTGGACCATTTTGGATAAATTTTGGTCACTACTCGATGAATGGCTCTATAGAACTTTGAATCGCGCTTTCATCTTGTCTTCTTCGAGAACATAAGTAGACCATGCGTTATTGCAAGTTATATTTCTTCCAATTAAATACGTACTAACTATAGGTAGTCAAAAATTCTGACTTTATCAATTCTCATTTTTGTTTTATGTTGTCTTTAGGTGGATCGGTACTTACTTTAAAATTTAAACTGATTATCCCTATATGTGTGTAAGTATATTAAACTAGGATCGCATACATACCATTATCAAGCTAGAAGGAAATACCGAAACTCAAGCTATTCGACATACGTGGAGGCAAAATAGTTGAGAGGGGTACAATATAATTGTTCCTTAGCAAAAGCGTGTCTAGGATGATAAATTGTAAAAAAAATTCAGCAAAATTGTTGCCACAGGAATTTGTAAAACTAAATAAAAATTTAATTCGAATAAAATTTTAAAATCTTTATTTGGCAAGTGATGTTGGCTTCATGGTTGAAAAATTAACAATGTTAAATTTTGTCTTACAGTTCTTAAAGGAAACCTCGCTGGGTCAATTTTACAAAATTTACAAAATTTTTAAAATTTACAGCTTTTTCATAAATCGAGGTTCACGACCCCTTTATAATAAGATAAAATGTTGCATTCATACATATACATTTACAACTTACATTTTCAAAGAGTTTCTCATAAAATATCAGATTCTAAGTTTTTGTTGATTAAAGCCCCCTATTGCGCCTATAGGCAAAAATGGCATAGATATAGAACTTTAACCTGCCTTCCGTCTCTTTTCTTAATTCGCCCATTAAAATTTTTAGCATAAATGGGACATACATTACATTTTATAACGGTTAAAGTAGAGCAGATTTGTGAATTTGCACTTGACACATATTCGCGTTGTTGATCTGATCGTCGCGGACAAATTAATTTTAGTGATAATGTGAGGAAAGTTGAATTTTTGAAAAGTGTTTGATTGCGTTTTAATTACGCATTGGAAGTGTGTGCAAATATAATTATACATAACACTCCACTGGGTAATTAAATGCAACACATCTTCTTCATCTTGTCTACAAAGAACATTGTGTAAAGTGCCGAATCATTTATCAGTGAATTTAAAGTGATTTGTTGATTGTTTTTTAAACTGTTGTTGTTGATTAAATTCCAAAGTGTATCTGTGACGTGAATGTTGGGAATCAACAATAATGGTATTGGCTCCACAGAAAATTGCCCCAATACATTATTTTGATATTTTATACGATGTTGCAACAGTTGCACGGCAACTAGTTGTTGGAAATAACTTTATGGTTCAACACTCTTATAGAAACATTTTGAATGAAAATGAAGGATGTATTGAAATAGCCATCTCAGTCCGGACTTCTATGTTATTAAAGTAAAAGTTTAACAGGTTAGCATATAAAGTACAATTTTTCTACGATTTAGAGGCTTTTCAGAATTGTGCGTTCGAATAATTTTGCACTGATTATTAAGTGGGTTAGAAATGTCTCTTTTCTATGTTGGTCTTTAATGCTAATTGGATTTCCCTATTTTAATTACCCTTTAACAGATGTTTAGGTGATTAAATATTAAAATATTAAAAAAAACCCTCGAAGTCAGAAGAAGCTACAGACTTATGTTCCCTGAATATTGTCTCAATGACTGTAAAGCTTATCGAAAATTCGAACGAACATCAAGCCAACGTTCGGAAAGAACAACGTCTGTCGGGTTAGCTAGGGTTCTATTTTTAAGGCATTTTTATTTAATTGAATGAAAACATAACAAAATGCATATTTAACTTCAATCAGCCTTCGTCCGATATCCAACCACTCCCACTCAGTGGTGCCTGCTATTTGTAATGTTTTGGTAAAGATGGTTAACGAAGGATTAGTTTCTAGTCAACACTATCTATGTATACTTGAATATCGGGTTTACTTATTAACTCAAGGGCTTAACTCAAATTAGAACTGGTAAAATCAATACCGTTCATATTGACAAATGCCCGTACCATAATCTCCTTGAAAATAATGAAGACATCAAAGTGCAGGGTATCTTTTTTGTCAAAATCGAATGTGCAGTCAATGTCATACGCCATAGGTAACACGGTTAATGGTGACTGGTGAACGATACAGAACAATGATCAAAGAGTCTTCATTGCCGCATTAGCAACCACTTTTGCCACAATTTATGGATCCGAGAAGCTCTTATAGAGATTATCCAACAAGAAGCCCGGTAAGGTTTCCTTTCTTAGTTCTTTCAACAAATTGAAAAATATAATTTTCCATAACTAATGAAAGCTTAAAGCCTCAAATAAAAATATAACAGAACAATTTCTTCGCTTATGCCCTGGGAGTAGGGTGCTAACCATGCAGCAATATAGGCTAGACTTCTTGTCCACTTATGTACTGTGTCATTTTTGCGTAGTTTCCTTTTCATTATTTTATTCTTCAGGTTTTATGTATTTTTTTACCTCCACGGTAATCGATTGCTTATATACTAGTAGTAGCTTGGAATCAAAGAAGAGGGTGTATACCAGCTTGATGTGAGAATATTAAATCGTGTTCAGATTAAATTATATATAAATATGGTTTTCTTAATAGATCAGCAGATTTTTCCTATAATTTATTTTGGATGAATTTTTTTTAATGCTTACGAAACTATTATGACCTCTTTGTCCGGAAAACTGAACAATCACCTATCACTCAAGTAACCTTTCGTTTGGTATCTTTCTCTGACTTCATCTACATTGCGTTTTTATCTAGAAAATGGTTGCCAATAGTCAAGAAGTCTTATCTTACCTTATTTCAGGTTAATAAAAAACGACGAAATGTCTTCTTTGTTACCGACCGCAGAGGGCTAGAAAGTCAACCTTTAGCACCCCATCATTCTTATTTTAAAGTTTTATCAATTCATTTCAATAAGCTGTGTTTTCAAGACTTGATAAGTCTATTCTTCTGCTATTGTAAGAATTCCAAACATTAAGAAACATGATGACATTTTTCACATTTTCGCTTAGGTAAATACTATTATCATTTCAACCAAAAGCTGGAATCCATTTAGATTATCCACTGGCTTCGACTTAAACATGTCCATTTTAGCTCTTAGTTTTTGATGCATTAATTTGGCACTGTATTCCTATAGAATCACTCACCGAATAATTTTTGGAACAGTCCCTCGACAGGTATTTCAGATGCAAATAATTTCAGCTGCAGACCGTAGTTGGGAACTTCGCATAAATTTATCGTCGAGCAAATCGGATTACCAACACCTTCAAGCATCACAGTTTTCATGTCCATAAGCACAGATAACGCCATTTTTCTAATGTTTTGAAAAAAAGTTTTAGGTTTTGGCTTGAAATAATTTTGAATAGATTTATTAAAGCTTAAAAGTGTTGTATCCCCTAGTGGTTTTATGGGCATTCCGACTTATTTTCGGAGAACTTGCACTCAACTCAATGCCAGCAGAGAGACGGAAAAGTTGTTGTCATAATTATGAGGTTCAAAACAAACGTGTTTTTTAATGCCTGATATTATTATCACTCGATTAACCCTTAAATGTGAATCGAAGAATAGCTTAAATAAATTGCTGATGTGCCGGTGTACTGCCGTATAAACCCAGATTCATTTCTTTCATTTCATTTCTTGAATAGTTAAAAGTGTTATCTGAAAAGGATATGGATTAAGATATTTGTAAGAACTGAGGCTATCAATCATGCGAACGAAAATAAAGAATAATATTTTATTTCTTTGTATTTCTACATATCATAAATGCGTGCGAAATGATACACAATTTCACATTTAATCTTCGTACAAATATACACATTGCTGAACTTCAATACGTTCAACAATAATAGATTTCCTATTCCTTTTTTTAAAGTTCCATTCCCATAAGGGTCGAAAGGAACTGTCTGGGACCGCAGCGGTTGTTTATTGTTATTGTTTTTTTTTGGTTCATTTTAATTGTATTCAAATTTTGTTTCGGTTAAACATTGATGTCTAAAATTAGTGTAAACACCTTTACTTTCTTGTTTTCGTTTTCGTTTTTTTTTTTATTGAATAATCTTCCCGCACACTCTTGTTGTAACCGTTGTGATTTTTTTTCCTTGCAGATGATCGGATGATTATCGGACGATAATCACATGATCACGTTTAAAAATACTGGTTCAATCAAGATCCGAATTGTTTCCAAAATAAACTATAACGTTTGATTACAATTGTTTGTGCTTAGCGCCTTAAGTACACAATTAAATTCATGGAGCAAGTTAACAACTTATTAAAGTATGCAATCACTTCTTCCATCCAACACAATGAAAAAGCTCGAATTTCATTAAGAAAAAAGAAAATTGGAAACTTGTGGGACGAAGTGTCACATCCAAATGTATAATAACAATTTCAATTTTTAAAAATAAATTATTTCATGTGATTTCGATGTGGATGAGTGCGTTATGACTATTCCAGTTCAATAAATCACAAGGATATTCAATGTTTAGATACATTTTTCCTAACTTTTCAATATTTTCAATTCCTTTCTTCAGAGCAATTTCTTGAATACGTTGACAACTTAAACACGCTCCAGAATCACATCATACAACTACACGACTTCTGCTCCGTGGTTTTTGAAAAAAATTGTTGATCGGGCAAAGCCACGGGCCATGGAAAAGACTACTTTTTTTATAGATATTTAGAACTCCTTTTTATAAAGAACTTAATTCCGTGAAATGACAAATTATTCTTCTTAACCGCTTGGCTATGTACTTAAAACTTACTTATCCTACGCAAGGTTCCCATACTTTGTGCCGGCATTACCTCACCGTCAGCGAAATCCAAATCGACAGGAGCTCACCTGGTTAAATCGAGCAAGTCGGCAAGCTGTGAAAAAATAGTTTCAACGGACGAGCCGTTGACGATCGGAACAAACACAGAAATAATGTTTTACAGAATGGGAAAAAAATAACTGTTATGAAGTATAACAAACATTATTTTCGAAAGTGCTTGGAGGAAACCAAAATATGTGATATTAGGAGCGATATGGATGTTGACCTTATGGGTAAAATATTCTTAAACGAAATGCAGCAAACAACTTTCAAACTCATGGTCAGGAAAATAGAAAGAACAAACGATAATGAATGGTTCAATGGAAGGCTAGTAAATATCAGACCAGATAAAATATTTAAATATAACAAAGCAGCAATGATGAAGGATGAAAACGACTGGAAAGAATATAGGGAAACGAGGAACAAATATAAGTTAGAAATAAAAAAGTGTAACGAACGATTTATTAAACAGAAAGTGGAAAGTTCAACGGATCAAAAGATTATGTGGAATAATCTAAAGCGTTATGTTTTAAAAAAACAAAAGTGCGTGGAAATTAATAATATTGTTTTCGATGGACTACCTTCTACAGGAAATGGAATATTAGCCCAAAATTTTAACAAATTCTTTGTAAATAGTGTTGAAGAAATTAGTCAATCAATTAGTAAAGTCCATTTCGTCAATCGTGTCGCGAAAGCAAATGTTATATTTAAATTTAAGGCTATATCGCTTAGTGATATTCAATATGTTCTTAGTGAAATGAAAAACAAAACTGATCTTATGGGTATGTCACCAAAAAAGTACTTAGACCACCTCGAATTACTGGGCCCCTTAATGCAAATGACTATGAACAAATCTATAGAAACACATACCTTTCCTGACGCGTGGAAAGAATCTATGGTGACTCCAATAGGAAAAGTGTCAAATGCTAAATTGTGTGAAGAGTTTCGTCCTGTAAATTCGCTCCTTATATGTGAAAAGACATTTGAAAAAATAATTTTTAGACAACTGAACGAATATTTCGAAAAGAATAATTTAATATTAGACTTGCAATCTGGGTTTAGGAAGAATCATTCGTGTGAAACGGCAATTAATTAAGTTTTAACGAGCTGGAAGGAAGAATTGGCTAAGGGTAAAAGAGTGTCATGTGTGTTTTTGGACTTGAAAAGAGCGTTTGAGACGATCGACAGGGATATTTTAATTGACAAATTGAAAAAGTATGGAGTGAGAGATAAGGAACTATTATGGTTTAGATCTTACCTAACAAATAGAAGACAACGGGTTCGAGTTGAGGGGATAGAGTCAGGCTCGATATACGTTAGACCCGGCGTTCCCCAAGGATCAGTTCTGGGAACCCTTTTATTCCCAATATACATAAACGATATACAATCTGTGATAAAAAATTCAATCTAGCACTATTTACTGACGATGCCGTAATTTACGTTACTGACAAAAGCGGGGATGAATGTCAAAGGAACCTGCAAGAAGACATAAACAATGTATCGGAGTGGTTGAAGCAGAATAAACTTAAACTGAACGTAAGCAAAACAAAACAACTCATCATAAACGAACAGGAGGGAGAAATTTCAAGACTTGTTATAGATGGCGAATATATAGAAATGGTGGACGAAATTAAATACTTAGGGATAATTGTAGACAAGAAACTAAATTTTGACAAGCATGTTGACTATGTGTGTAAAAAAGCATCTAAGAAAATAGGATTCTTGAAGAGAATAAGGTCTAAAATATCGTAAATTAGTGCAATAAACATTTATAATGTAATTATTAAGCCATATTTCGAGTATTGTTCAACTGTCCTTTTTTTATGTAGTGATAATCTGATCCAAAGAATGCAACTGCTCCAAAACAAAGCAATGCGATGTGTTTTAAAGTGCAATAAGTATGTTCCTATACGTTTTATGTTAAATGCGTTAAAGTGGCTGTCAATTAAGCAAAGATGTGTACTGAATGTTCTTATGTTTATATTTAAGATAAAAAATAATTTAATGCCAAAATATTTCTCAAAATATGTAAAATATATAAGACAGGTACAACCTTATACACTAAGAAATGGGAATGACTTTCGTCTACCAAACTTATTAAAAGCAGGGTCACAAAATTCACTTATATATAAAGGTTTTAAATTATATAATGACCTGCCTAGTAATGCAAAAACTGAAACAAATATTATAATGTTCAAAAAATGTATAATTGAATTTGCAAGGCAAAAATTTTAAACTTTAAATTAAATATTAAACTTGTTATTTGTATTGTAAATTGAAATGTTCAAAATAGCTGGTAACAAGCTAAATAATAAAAGAATCTATCTATCTATCTAGATATTCCCATCATTGGAAAGTTTAAGGTGCTTATGCAAATCATGTTACATGTTCATAGTGGGAAATTGAGGTTCGCACTAACGACTACAAATTGACATTCATCAACCAATTCTGAGCGCATTTACACTCGGTTTGAGATGAATTCCTTGCATGAATTTGCCAAATGAATGTATATTTTAATGGAGTAGTATGGCGAGCCGCAAAACTTCCACTATAAGCAGGAATAAGCATCTACAGAAGCTGCGCTGACAATCAAAATGAAAAGGAGGATTTCACAAAATCTACTTCGTCCCTGTCCAGTACCACCGAACATAGCCTTCATGCAGCGAGCACAGATTCTTTAAAAGCATTGTAAAACTATGGATTTTTTTTCAACAAATAAAGGGCACCAATTTATTACGAAATTATATGAGTGATATCAGGTATATCAAACGATGAAGGGATTCACAATGGTAGTAACGTTTGCTAAATGGAAATGTTTTTACGTAACCTGTATGTTAAGACACTGTCATATTATTTCGAACAAATTGAAAAAGATAACAAAATAAATAATTAAAACAAAATTTGATGCGAATTCACAAGCTGCTTATTACTACGAGTAATTTTAAGCAGTATGCAAGATGAATAGGGCCTCACCATTTGCACGAAACCTTGGGAGATGAGACCTGATTGGTCCATATCAGTCGAAAACGATACCTTTGATGGCAAATAAAGTTTTTGATAAGGAACATTATTGGAAGAACTCTTGATCTTGTGCTTACTGATTCTTCTAATGGAATCACACTTCATGAATGATGTGTAATACTTAATGAAGATAATGAAGATATCTTCTCTCAAGTTAAAACGAAATAACTAGGATGCTTACTTTAACTTTTTATATAATCATCAGCAAATGTTTCGAAAAAGCAGTCCTTTTTCATCATATGAGGTACTTTGATAATTGTATACAATTGTATAAAAAGGCTAAATATAAGCTTCAAAAGAAGTTGAAAACAAAGTTCTTAAAAATCTCGTAGAGCCTTTAAAGAATATATGAATGCAACGAAGCTAGATGTGATACGCATGCCATGGATCTTTATTGACACCAAAAGGAATGTCATAAGGTTACCGACAAGTCTGCAAATGACAAGATCCTAGTTCTTGTATAAGTCTGATATAAATAACAACTGTACTAATTATACTAGGCAAACATCTATCTGAAAGTTCCTGTTATTCTTCTAAGTGACGTTACTGACGCTATTAAATAGTTTAAGTGTTCTTTCTAGCCTGGTCCTGATAACATTCCGTCGCGCATGCTGAAGACTTGTCGTCGTCAACTTTGTTACTTGTTCAACTTGTCATATAAAACATGGAGTTTTTCTGACATTTGGAAGTCATCACATAAAATCCCTTTATTTAAATTTGGAACAAGGACTAGCTACAAATGTTTCGCTAAATTCTGCGCAAAGCCGAAAATATTTGAAGCCAGACTGACGGAGAATTTAATGCATTTAACGAGACATTTGACATTCGCATCTCAACACGGCATCGTAAAAGGTAAGGTTTAGGTTTTGGTTTGTCTACGCTATATGTTGAATGAATTCCGTATTATCTGTCGTCACGTCTCCACAATCCACAATCCAAAATTCAAAACTCTGACCTCCAGAGCTATAGAGGCTTCATCGGGTGTCACCTTAGACCTTTGCTGTTCCTTATTTATATTAATGACCTCCCATCTGTGATAAAGAAAACTGTGTTAGCTGACTGTGCAAGGATCTATCTTTCTTATAAAAATAATGACGACCATTTATATCTTCAAACGAATCACTGTCTACTAAATATCGATAAAAACCCAAAAACCTATCACAAAATGATCTACATTATCGGGTCATAGAATCCTCACAATGGGAAGATATAATTTCGACTGCACCATCGCAATGATCGAACAAAAACGAAGAATCACTCTTTCCAAGCGCTTTGGGATTCTTTAAGACTCGAGCAATTAGGGCCTAACTCGAACGAGCAAATAAGTATTTCACAGAAACTTTACCATGCCGCCGTTCGGCTTAGAAGCATGGACATAACGAAAGTTTATGAAAATGGTCATGGTCGCTTTCACAAAAACAAACTCGGTGTTATTTGGTTACCTTTACGTAACTAGAATTTGGAGGAGAGTGTGCAACTAGGAGAAAGATGAGCTGTACAGCGATATTAATTTAAAAGAAGTTTCAAAGCATTCCAGCTTGCTCATAAAGAGTATGTCCGTGCAAATAATGTCCTATAAAAGAAAAAAATTAGTCACTAAATTTTTGTGAGCATATAAAAACATTACAATCAATGTGAAGGCTCATGAAACGCAAGAAATTCACTAAATTTCAGTTTCCAGGCTGAAACCTTAAATTCAATTAAATAAATTGTGTACATATTTTTTTTTGCCATAAACGATTTATAATGAATTTCCCACCTCATATTATATGGTATTCAGTCTATTTCAATTTTCATTATGATTTAAGTTTCATGGTGATCCATGTTCTGAAGCCATACATGCAACGTACTATATGTTATTTTATTACAAATGCAAAATGATACCCAGTGCAGATGACTCTTGCATCCGGATCATCTGAGACTCGTATTCCCTTGCAATTTTCATTTATCCCATCTTGAAGACGAATCTACATTTTAATTAAGCAATCAACTACCCTCTTCTGGCAATTAGAGCCCCACCCATACAACTGAAATAAATTGATTCCTTGCAAGTCCCGAAAACTAAATTATCCAATTTGTAAGAGATGCTCGATTTTACGACAGTAGACCCACAGCTCTCTTCCTCGTGGTGATATCCCTCAGTAGATATACTTGTGGATAAATGAAGGAATATCTGGAATGGGCGTTTGTACTGATACAGAAGTGCAACCGTAACCATAAACCAGCGAAACTATTCTAATTCGCTTATGCCGTCCCAACTGTCTACTGGTTCATCAAACTTTTATCTCAGAGCTGTAATAACATGAAGCATTCGCACCTGCACTGTGTTATTATCGTATCCTTCCCTCCTGGCTTCGGCTCCTTTACATCGCTCGAGAGTGTTACGGAATTGACGTTTATGCTCGAACTTATGGACGGACAAGGGAAATGTTACACATTGTAGAATACTTTGGAGAGCTAATGAAATGCCAGAAATGGCAGATGGAGTAAGATGCTTCCGAACAGGGCACTATACACCTCGGGGAATGGATAGTAAAGAAGATGGTATGTAGTGATGAAACTTCTTGCAATGAGGTGCGGAAAGCGGAACTCTGGCGTTACTTCCTTCTTGAGCAAAGGTTGGTAATAAATTTCCGAATCTAGTTACACATGAAAGTGTGTTCATGCCCCTTGTGAGCAAATCATAAATCTTGCAAACTTTATTACTCCTTCCAAGTTTTATAGTGTTAACGGTCTGCTTTAATGGATTTATTGTCGAACGTATTCGGGTATATGGATGGTCGGCCCTGTGTTTATTTGTCATCTGTAATTAGTTGCTTAGGGCATGGGAAGGAAAGGATTAAAGATGTTGGGGAGAGAGTTCCGCAGGATGAACCTTTGAACACATGAGTGTGTGACATCTTGTACGGTCTTTGACATAAAGTTGTGATTGATTGTTTACGAGTTTATGGATAAACAAACAACTTGTTGACGAGATTTTGATTTGGAGTGCAAGGGAGCGTGATCAAATATTTTATGAAACTAAACTGATTTATGTACATCATAATTAATGTCGGCCACTTTGTCCTTTGAGCTTAATATGATTATTCTGTACTCAAAGCAAAGAAGAAATTCATTTCGACTTAATTTTATTTTAAAAAAAGAGTTACATAAATATGCGATTATGTGATCTGCATATGTCAATGGAATTGCGTTTAAGGATTCCGTTTCTTAAAGGTGCCAAAAGAACTTTATTACTTACGCTCCACTATCCGTCCGTCCGTCACAGAGCTGTATCTCCTAAACCCTTACAGGGCGGCTATTGTAATTTTCACAGAAATCGTACCGCTATTGCCGCTACAAGAAAATAATATAAAGAAAAAAATAAATAGGTTTCATCATACAAAGAAAGTGTCGTATGTGTACTTAACACCTAAGAGTAGACAATGAATCCGTATCATCGTCTTATGGAGAAACTTAACAACTGAAAGTAGGCAATAATCGTGTCCATCAGACACAAAGTAAAAGTTCAAAAGCGCTTTACATCCAATTCCAATAAGAAAAATGACAAAAAAATGCAGACGATCTTTCGTTGGGAATTTGCGTTATGAATGTCATCAAAATGTAATGATGTTTATATATAGTTTTCTACTCAACCAAATAATTAATTAATTATTTACTTAAAATAAATTGTTAAAAAAAAGTATTTCATGTGATTTTGGTGGGTGTTTATGTCATGATTGCCGCAGAAATCTCTTAAAATAGAAAGTTGAAACACAAAGAAAAATGTAAACATTGAACGACGTTTAAACATAAAGAAAAATGTAAACATTGAACGACGTTGCATGTATTGATTACACTTTTGTCCGTAGTTATCTATTAGTTTTCAAGAAAATACCAATGTGCAAATAACTTATCAGCATCATGATGTGCAATTAAGTTATCAGCAGCATTCTTGCGATATTTAAAGCGACTGAAGCTATATTTTTCAGCCTAAGTAGACCATTAATTACATTGAAACCACATAAGTTAATTTTTATCAAATGTTTCTGTGGAACTGTAAGAAAAGAAAGAAGTCTGCAGCGTCCAAAAAGATTGATTTTGCCAGCCAAAATAAATCGTCAGTACAAAACATTAGACTTGGTAGTCTTTTGACATTCTTTGAAGTGTAACTGTCAAGTTATGGAAACGAACACACATTGACCATTCTTCTGTATCGTTTGTCAATCACTGCAACCGTGTAAGCTGCAATGCCCCCAAAAAATTAAGCACGATTACGCTTCCACGTCAAATGGCATTGACTTTGAGAAGATATAGCGCGTCACTCGGAAGAGTTCAGATAAATTTGGCATTGCCGCTGACGATCCAATCGTCCAATGAGTCGATGAAGTTCAGGAGAGTTTAAGTGTAGCGTAGGAGCCATTGGCGAGTGTCTCTACTTTGTTAGGTAAATATGGCCTACTCTTTTAATTAAATGCGATTCAGAGACGAAAGTGTGATGGTCGATTGCGTGGAACTTCGTCGATCGGCCATTGAGGGCCCATCCGGAACAACTTCTATACTTCCGGATATTCTAGCCGGAATAAACGCAAAAGGCCTTCCACCGGCTATTTTTCCAAGTGATGTTCTTGTCTTTGACCTAGACGACTGCTTTAACGTTTTATTGTTCGCCCAGACGGCGTAGGACAATCGCGTAATCTCCACTAAAATCTTTATTGCATCAAAATCGCTTTTGATTGATATCTTTCAAAAATAGTCAGGATAGTTCCGTTCCGATAGATACGTCTTGAGTCACCTACGCTCTTAAGTAAAGCGTCCATACACTAGCCGCGTATTTAAGTAAGGACATGCATCGGTGCCATTCAAAGACAAAACTTGAGATGTCTGAATTGACTTTTTGCTCAATATGAAATGAAAAACCCACTTAAGTCGCTATTTTAGTCAACTTGTGAAATTTCAATTCACTTATTTGTGTAGGCGAAAATCACTGTATCGTATTTTCTGAAAAACATCGCAAAAAATGTTGTTACCAATTTGACTACCCTATTGTACACTTGATGCAGCATTAATTATTCGTGGAAACCTAAACATATAACTAAGAGATTTATCAACTTTACAGAAGGCAATCTGATGGGCTTTTTCTATGCAGTTATTTGTGAAAGAAGTGATTTCTAACAATTGTCACAGTTAATTTAGCTTTCACAACCACATGCTGTTTATTGTTCAAAAGGATTCGCAGTGGAAAAAGAAAGTGTCGATTACTTTTTTTGTCCACCGGAAATTGAAGCGACTTCTTGATTACAGAGAGCTACACAAAGCCTTTAAAATATTGTGATAGTACCACCGAAAACACGGTACATGTCATAACGAGTAAATTGGGTAAGAACTCCATCGGTTACGAAGACGACCAAATTTAAAGAGATTCTGTAAATTAATACCTAAATAGATATTTTAAATATTAAAGCGCGAATTAAATTGAGACATTTAAGAGTTTCATTGAGATTGAGTTATTATTTTGTATTTTTGTATTTTTGAATATAAGCTATCAATACGTGTCTAAACTTTAACTTGTATTAACTCCATTAACTAGTAAGTCAGGTTCCGTGCGAAATATAATTCTCCCAAAATCTGTGTTTTTGCACTCAGATTATTCAACACCAAATTTCCTCTTATTCCAGACAAAAGCATAGAAATAGTATATCGAGTTTTGATACGTTTAGCTTTAGCTGAACAATATAACAATAATGAATTTGTTCGTTCTCCCACGTCAGAGTCGTTACGGGAAATAATGCAGAGCATGAGATCATTGCTAACTCAGCATAACCCTGCGATGCAATTGTGTGCATACTGAACATTTGTTATGCACAGTCGAAGCGGGTCCAATAGTAATACTTTTGTATCTGAAGAGTTTTAACAACTAAGAATTTTGACAAGCTTACTTGTTTCGTCCAATAACACTACTTAAATTGACCGAGCAAAATCCATTTGCTTCCTTATCTACGTATTTCAACAAAGCCTGACGCAAGACTCTGTTAAATGCATTGGAAATATCAAGCGCAACAATCTTAATTTCACCCTTAAGATGCAGAGAGTGGTTCGATCTTGTGAAGCCATAACGCTGACAGTGGAATGATCACGCAATGCAGCTGCTTATTTATCAACCAATGGCGAATAAAATACTACGAATTCAATGAATGTCAATAAGTCGATATCAAATCCCCCGATTCTATTTGGACTCCATCATAGAGAATACGAATCCAAAATATATCTTAATCTCAAACAGCTACACAATTTTTCAATTCTTTTCCTAATCATTCTGCTGACTATTGTTGAAGTCATAAAAGTTTGATTAATGGTTGTGCTTGTGATAACAATGAAGCAGAAATCGTTTCTACAACCAAAGCTATCACGCCAAAAAGAGAAAAATAAAAAGGCCAGAAGAATGACTGCTTCTCACTGTTCAAAATCGACTTGTTATGAAAAAAAATCGTGTTTTAATTTAACCAAATGCCATTTTAAAAAATGGTCAATCGTTATGATAAGTAAGCAAAGAAAAATGTTGGAGGTTAATCCATCATTGACAGATAAAGTTAATTTTCCTAGCTCGAAAAGTGCAAACTTATAGCTTATATTTAATAGCCGTTAAAAATGAACATACTCGTATATTTGCTCGAAATACGACGCTGTCCAAAAAACAGACTTGCTATTTACGAGAACGTTTTGCTTCTGTTCCAAGAAGAACATGGCTATTGAAATAAGAGATAAAACTAATTCGATTTAATTCAATTGAATTTCTTCCAAAATAAGACACTACACATTACAGTTAAGTTAAGCTCTTGCAAAGTATCTTTATTTTTTTACATATAACTTGGTACAGCTTTTCCTCGGACAACCACTTTTTATATTAACTTGCGAGTAGATTTGAAATCGACATCAGTGCAGGTGCAGAAAGAACATCAAGACTCGTACCAGAATTGTTAGTTAAAACCGATTAAATTGTTAATCTAAGCCAATGTCCAAATTGCAGATACACTGGATTTAAACTATGGACTACGACTTCGACAAACGGATTTATGTATATTCAGGTATTCTCAATGGTGCGCGGTGTTTTGTAATTCCATTTGCCATTGACAGTTTAAACTGACTGCAAAAGGACAACCGAATTTATTTAACCTCTCTGTGTAGCATCCGTTTTTCTATCAACCCACCACCCATTTAGGATCAGCCTTCAGTCCATTCCCGGAAGTACTTAATTTGCAAACGTTTACACCTAGGGATAAATGCTGCAACTCTTTGGTTATGCGTATGGGAGTTAGGTATCTGAATGTATGCGTGTCTCTGACAGACGTGTAAGGCTGGCTCTTGGCTGTGTGCTGCAATCGATAAAATTGGCTTTGGGGCTTATCTTGTCTCCCTAGACTGAGACAATACGAATGTGATTAGTAATTGAATTAGCCTCAGGACAGGGAAAACTAAGCTAATCGAATTTTCCGGGCATAGAACTTAGTTTTGTAACGTAACTAGGTTTGTGTTGTAGGGATTTTCAAACATTTTTGTTGTCTTTCAAACGAAAAAAGTGTTGTAGATATCGTAACGATATTATAACAAGAATTCGACCGGGTTGTAAAGAAAAAAAATCAATAAAATAATGTTTGTTGTATTTACGAGGAATGGTTTTTTACTTTTTAGGGCTAAAAAATATTCTTGAAAACATTGACATTCTACATATTTTATCGTTTTAGCCCGTTAGCGTATAGATGTCGCTTAAATGTGTTTTCTGTTTTGCTGATCGCTCTCATAACATTACCAAGCAATAGAAAAAATTGATGTTTCTGGCTTTTTACGAAGCCAATCGGTATAGATTGTCAACCTTCATGTTCGCACTGCACCCTGAATCGCACATCATTGATCCGCCTTACTTCTCTGCACGGTTTTTTAAATCTGTCAACAACATTGCCGTCAGGACATTCTTCTGCTATGGAGCATCACCAATTGGTCTTCTTGAAACCCATCCAAATAAGCCTCCATTTCATATGAGGGTTCATCCTGCCACAATTAAGTTGAAGTTAAAATCACTTAACTTTGATTCCTAGCTGGAAGATTCCCCTTCTTCGCAGATGCTCCGAATTGTTAATGGGCTAAAAGTCTTATTTCTGATCCAACGGTCGCTTTGACCAGAACTGAACGCTTGAAAACACGCGATGAAGTATGCAGTTTGCAGATGTGCGAATTGCAGATGTGCGAATTGCAGATGTGCATCTCACCCAAGCTTAATTCTTGAAAGATAATGATACAGGCACTTGTCAACATATTCCTTGCGGTTTCAATTCTTTCCAAATTGTTGATCGGCAGCTGGTATCGGCATCATAGCTGAATGAAGACGAAGACGACGACAACGAAGACCCTTCGTATTGCTTGAATGTATGTAAGTAGATAAGTATGTAAGAACTACATGAACCAAACACCAACGGAAAAAAAAAATGTTGGAGCTTATCGAGTACGTTGGCGTAGTGGGCTCATGGGTTGCCCACTATGTCATCGCCGTTGAAGGAGCACATCCCCCTTTATATCTAAGGATGATCTCTTGGTTATCTTCGGTTCACTAAGAAGTTAAAAGTCTTTGGGAATTGACGAAATACCAAATATTGTTCGTAAACACCTACCTCATTTAAGAAAACCAAAACGCAACGTGCATTAAAAAGGCCTTAAAAAATTATTTTTCAGAAAATTTGTATTTATTATAATAACGTCAAGTCTATTTAATTTATCTAATTTGTATATCTGTGTATATAACTTTAGCTCTTTAACAACCTTATGAGATTTTATATCTTCCAAGCAATCGAGAAAAAAAAAATATTAAAATAGTAATAAGATAAGCCCTAAAATTGATGAATTGAATAAAAATGCATTGAATTAAAAAACAACTTGAAATTGATGGGCTGCCTACTTTTTTGCAGTTTGTGCAATGAAATTTGTTGTCCAAACAAAATTTACATTAATGAAAAACCTCTTTTTGTGACAGCAAAACACTAGAGACCTTCGAGGGTTATGATTCCTACGCAAGGAAAGGTCCCAAGTATGTTAAAATAGGGAAAATTTACCCGTGATTTTTGCCACTTGATTGTAACAATTTGAAAAATCTGATGTGGATAAGTGTGGCAAAAAAACATTAAGCAGGTCCGCTTGAACATTAAAATCTAAATCTCTTCAATATTTCAAAACATTTTTAAATAAAAATTATAGTCAAGTTATGGTATTGAGCCGTCCTGAAAAACTATAGAGGGACTCAAGAACAAATTGAAGAATTAAGAGCTGCCCGAAGTTCAGCAGAAAATGCCTTAGAACTTGAGAATAACCGCAATGCAGTTTAGTCAAACTTCATCGCAATTATTTAAGGAAGACAATATCCGATGCAGACTGACTTTAGTCAAAAAGCTAAAAAGATGAATGACCAAGTGAAAGAAAGTTTACAAAATATTGTCTAAGGGGAAAAGTACAACTCCAGGGAGTAAGAGTATCGCCTTTGATTGAAGGATTGGTGAAAAATAATCAACCGCTTTCAAGAATTTTTAAAGAAAATATCAGATCCTTTAACGGCTCATTGGCTTTGACTTTGTTGGGTAAAAATATCGCACAACCACTCGGATATGGGCCCTTCTTTATTTAAAAAAAAAAGTATTCAACACTTAATATTTAAAATAAAAAACAATATAACACGTAACACACGGCTCTTGGCACGCGTACGATAACTTGGCCGCCAAAAAGTAATAACTGTTTCATATAGATGGGTCAAAAAAAAGTATTTTTTACTAAAGGAGGGGGATCTTTCTCGCCCCGTTTACGAGGTAGGGCAATTTACCAATACCAAATTTGAAAGCCAGAAACCAATTCTCTAATGCTAAATTTAAATTAAATAATTTATGTTAAAAGTTTCTGAAAAATTCGCATACAAACTCAAAATTTTGGTTAAAAAAAATGGAAAAAAAGTTTTGATCATTTTTTTCAAAATTTTGAAATGAAGTGCTAAATTGGCTCCATGCGGTCAATGCGGTTTTTGGCATTTAAGTGGACTTCCACTGAGAAAAGTGAATGAATGATAGATTAAACGTCTGGAGGGCCACTTTATCAAGAGCTTTCTTTGTAAACAGTACCTGCCTGGCCCGCTTCGCTGGAAAAGTGACTTCAACTCTCTTTCCGTGGTTAGTCGACACTCACGCGACATCGTCAAAACTCTTCGGAAACTTATTTACTTTGAGTAGTAAGCTTGTACACAAAGATCACTCTGTGTTCGACATTAGTGCGAATTAAGTGTTATATTTTGTGAATATTGATATGGCGAATAAGCATCCTCTTATCCATCCTTAACTTAAAAACGAAAAAAGCATCACATTTTTAGAAGAAAATGGTCTGATTCCCAATAAAACGTCAACTGTGTTGCAACTTACCGATGAAAGTGGATAAATTAACAAATATGAAGAAAAAAACTCTTAAAAAAGTGACGAAAATTGTAAGAAAACAATCAACCTATCTATTGCTACAACTTAAGATTTTTTTTAAATATTATTGTTTATCATAATGTATTTCAAAATAAGCATTCAATTGCTTGGCGCATCACGATAATAAAAGTGAGCTAAATAAATTACCGTGATCAATGGTAGAGCAACACACCTGCCTCCGACCCCAGAAACTTAATCTGGTACACCGATGGCTCAAAAATGGTAAATGGAGTAGGTGCCGGTGTCTCAATACCCATGGAAAAACATCCAAGTGTTTTGCAGGCTGAACTACAAGCCATCGAATCCTCTGCCACAGAAAACCTTGCAAAAGGCCGTTAAGGGGGCAGAATTTTAATATATTCAGACTGCCAAGCAGCGCTCATGGCACTGTCATCCAATCTAATGGAATCAAAATATGTCAAAAGCTGCTACGATGCCTTACAATCTCTAGACCGATGTAACAAAGTTAGGTTAGGATGGGTTCCAGGTCATCATCGAATCGAAGGCAATGAAATTGCGGACGAACTAGCCAGGGCTGGTTCTAAAACCGCGTTCACTGGTCCGGAACCCTTCTGTGGCGTTAGCTGGACCAATAATTGGGAAAACAAGCTACGGATTGCCCACTGGAGAAACCCTCCTCGCCTCAGACAATCAAAGCTACTTATAAATCCTTTCTCTAACAGAGAAATCCTTAAAATCAGCAAGGAGAATATTAGAAACCTCGTGAGCTTCCTCTCAGGCCACCACCGAATGCCGACTCTGTTTGGAAGACGACGAAACGGCGGAGGATTTGTGGCCTTATATTCATAAATACGACACCAGACGTATTTGAACAGACAGCGCACGCTAGTACATAGATGTTGAGAAATTGTTCCCTCGTTCAACGACTCATGAAGTTACGAACTAAAGCAAAGGCGAATACGTTAATAAGACCGATCCAATCAACACCATAAATGATCTGTAAAATCAGAACAAACTTCTACCGCAAAACAACGCAGTACCTTCACCAATATATGGCACTTTTTGTTATCGCAAATACTGCCTTAAAAAATAATACAAGGACGACTTTGGCCAATGAATGAGGTCCAATCGATGATCTCTTGAAAGTGGTCATCGATAATTGTTCGTGAGCTGTACCTGTGGGCTGGTTCGATTTCTTGTCTGTCGATGATTGTCTGGCTTGCTAACACTTCGATGATTTTCCTTGACAGCAGCTGCATGTATTCGTTGATCCCTGCGCTTTCGTAGAGAGTCGTGTTTCTGAAGTATTTCAGCGTATTGAAATTCCTCCAGAGTCCAGTGCACGATCTGAGGATTCTCCTTTCCAGTATCTGAATTTTCTTCATTGATGTTAACGGCACCGTAAACCAAATTGGGAATGCGTACGAAATTACTGGTCTAAGAAGCTGTTAAGCGTGTTGCCTTTTTTTTTTTTTTAATTATTTGCTCGCTCTTCAAGAGGATATTAGGACTCTTATAATGCGTGTAGCACAGAGCGAGCGGAAGAATTAGGAGAAGAATGTGTAGTGGTTTGAGAAACTCAGGTGTAATTGGTTTCAAATCACTTCCGTGGGTGGAGTCCGAAACGGGACGGAGGATTTTGATATCGATCTATTAAACTTTAACCTAATTCGCAGGAATTTGTTCGACATTCAACAACTTTGAAAGTTTGGAAGATTTAGCTTAGACACCCCCGCTGTCAGTGTTATGCCTTCACAGCAGAGCCATCTACAACAGAGCTATTTTGAAAACACGAATTAGGAACTAAGCCGATACAACAACCACAACAACAAAGCCACCCATTAGTCAGACTTCTATCACTGGTCGACCAATCCAGTGATAGTGCCATTAACTTGATCCCCCCAATGGCAAATGGTGACTGGACCAGATTCGAAAAACTAGACCACTACTCTAGGAATCGAACCTGGGACCTATCAATTGAATCAATTGAAAGGCAGGCGCTCTACCAACTCCGCCACCCAGCCTTATCTGGAACGACTTGCTGAAGGTGATCTCGAGGTATTTCGTGTTGAGTTATGGAGCAATCTCTTTTCCGTCCGGCAGCGTAATCCTTGTGTCGTGGCATCTCGTCGAGAAAGCTCTCCTATTCCTTGTTGCTCTGTCTTGCTTGTTGATCCTCAGTCCCCATTTCATGTAGTAGTCCCATAGCTTAGAGAAAGATCTGATTTTGGCTGCGACTGGTAATCAAGTGTCCCAACGATCGAACATCATCGACGAGATAAGTCTAGCCACCCACGCACAAGCTCGTACCCGTGCATCGTGTTTGCATTCTTCAGGTGGTGTTGGGAAACATCATGCTTATTCCGGGTCATTTCATTGGTGCAGCAGGATCATACGAGTATGACGTATTGGTTTCAATTATTGCGTGACAGTGACTCACAACAAATATTGACAAAAATACGGCGACGTTGTTATTAATTTATATAACAAAAAGAAAATAAAAAATATTTCAACTAAAATCAATTTCAAGGATACATAATGTTAAATTAAGTCCAAAATAAAGGAAAAGAAATATAATTCGAATTAATCGGAAATTACGTAAAATTTTATAACAGAAAAAACTACAAACGTCTAATTTTTTCAAAAATAAATGCAAAAGAGTGATTCTTAATAATAACAAAATAATCTTACATGAATGTAAGTTATTCCTCCGTTCACGTTTTATCCATAAGTTGTTTAATTTTTTGTAGTAAGCAAAGTAAACGGTGAATTTTCTCTCCTCAAAACCACGTTAAGAACTGACCTATCTTGTTTTTCCTTGTAACCAAAGATACATACTACTGTGTCCAAAAAATAAGGTGACATATGAATGATTTGGAAATTTTTCTTTCTTTTTAGGTTGGTAGTACTGTCAGTGACATCTATGTGAAATTTCATGTCAAAATATATTCATAGTGTTTGAGATACGCGTCGTTTTGTGAGCTGCTAAAAGTGAGTTTTTCGTTTTTTGCGATGTCGAAATTTATTGAGCAAAGAATTTGCATTAAATTTTGTTTGCGGAATCAATTTTCTGCTGCGGATACGTTGAGGATGGTGCAGAAAGCCTTTGATGATGAGGCTATGTCTAAAAAAAATGTTTACAAGTGGTATAGTGATTTCCAAGCCGGCCGTGAACGTGTCGAAGACGAAGAGCGTTCTGGGCGACCATCAACCTCAACCGATGAAGCTCACGTCCAACAAATCAAAGATTTGGTGTTGAAAAACCATCGATTAACGATTAGAGACCTTGCTGATGAAGTTGGCTTATCGAAAGGCTCAGTCAATCCCATTTTGAAGGATGCTTTGGGCCTCAAGCGCGTCAAATCTCGACTGGTACCGAAAACATTGAATTTTTTGGAAAAAAGGCGTCGCGTTGAAGTGTGTGAAACAATGCTTTCCGACTACCAGGATGTCATGAAACGCATTATAACTGGCGATGAGACTTGGATCTATGCTAACGACCCGGAAACAACCGATCAATCGAGCGAATATTGTGCCAAAGGAGAGCCGAGACCAAAAAAACCGCGCCAAAGTCGCTCAAAAATCAAGGTCATGTTGACTGTTTTCTTCGATTATCGTGGTGTTGTGCTTTATGAAATCCTTCCAACCGGCCAAACAGTCAACAAGGAATATTATTCGAACGTTATGCGTCGTTTGCGTAACGCTATCCGCCTAAAAAGGCCGGAATTGTGGAAAGACAATTCTTGGTTCTTACACCACGATAATGCACCATCCCATACCGCACTCGTAATTCGTGATCATTTCGCCAAAAACTCAACCCATATGGTTTCGCAACCACCGTATTCACCTGATCTGGCGCCGTGCGACTTCTGGCTGTTCAACAAGCTCAAAAGACCGCTCCGGGGACACCGTTTTGATACGATTGAGGAGATTCAAGCCGCAGCGAAGATGGAACTGAAGGCCATCCCGGAAAGTGACTACAACCAGTGTTTCAAAGATTGGAAAATCCGTTGGCATAAGTGCATTGCATCGGAAGAATTAATAAAGAATTTTCAAAATAAATACAATATCACCTTATTTTTTGGACACAGTAGTATATATGTTAAGATTACGATTTGAAATGGTCGTCTTGGTACAAATTAACTCCAAATCCGCGGCATGAGATTTTACAACGGTCGAATCGAAGCGATCATGTGTCGCCAGAAGTACTCCTTTGCTTTGCCTAAAAGTATGTACACAATAATCCCACTTTATTATTTACCTCCCCATAAGTAGGCTCGCAAATATTGTGCTGTGGCATCACTTTAAAAGTACTTTTCTCACGAGTGTATCCACGGAAACACTTCACTTTCGCCATAAATGATAAGCCGAAAGCTATTCAAGTCCAAGTTTTCACAAACGTAAGCATATGGTTGATAAGACGTCATCAGTGTCAGTCATTCGCGCATAAGCCTCACTCAATCGACTTTCTTCTCAACCTAGCGCCTCAGTTCGTCTCAGGCTTTAAGCAAAGTTGCAGCAAGCGGTTCCAAGTGTCATTCTCGCTGTCAATTGTTTGTGTGTTTACGGTTGAATAGTAAATAGTTCGCCTTATCAAATCGGGGCGTTCCTTGGAAGAGTGTTTTCATTGTTGGTGCTGCATGTGCAAGTGAAGTGCTCTACAATTCCATATCGCGATGTCAGCCCTTAGTTTCCTGGACATGGTCAAGTTGACCTACAGGTGAGCTCAAAAAATTAATGTTCATAGGATCTGCGCATCGTATTGGGATCCACCAAGCCCAGTTGTGACGTTAAGCGCTAAGCTAGTTTCGGTTTATTGCTGTGATGGGTGAAATCAACTGGTATTATATCTTTAGTTTGTTTTGCTTTCAACTAGAAATCGCTCTTTGGGAAAAGTTTTTTGTATCAGTTTTTTTTTTTCGCAGTTTTCTTTAAATCATTCGTTGGTGTGTCTTTATGTAATCAAACCGTTGGTTTTCCTTTCTTTCTTTCTTTCTTTCTTTTTACTCAGCGCTTCGATTTCGTTTTAAAGTTACCTTCTTGGTTTGCATATTTTGATCGTGTGTAGATAGTTTTTTTTTTGTGTTTCAATTTAATGCGGTCAAACGTAACAGCGAGTATCTTCATTATAGAAAACGAAAGTATGTTAATCTTGTTGAGTTTGAAAACATGTATCTGAATAAATGAACATCTAACATTTCGGGCGGTTAATTGACTGGTTTTTTGACTTTGTTGGTTTGATAAAGTAATCTATTCGCATTGCATTATGCGCACTAAACTTGGTGTAAAGTTAGTTATCAAGTCTTTGACATTGGACACTCAGTGCTTTGCATCAGATAATAATTTATTAATTGATTGGGTAACTATTTACAAGGTAATGATTCTTATAACTGCCGGTCTGTAGTCCACCGCACCATGAACACATACCTATACGTATTCCGTCACATAAACATCTTTGTAAATAAGGGCCAAGTTCAAAGTTCAAATTAATGACATCAACATCCAATTCGTGGAGAAACGGAAGTTGAGACAAATCTCTGGATTAAGACTGATGTTCACCGTTAATTGTAGATGGCGTTACCGACAGGGAAATTTTAATTTATTTACTATGCATATGTAGGTTTATATTAATCACATTCTACGAGTGCTTGTTGCTTTTGTTCTTCAATAGTTGTCGACTGAGGGTTGCAGTGAGATCCAAAGGTTGTTGGCGTGTGATCGCTAGAAGTGCATGGAATAAGTGGACGCCATTGGTTTGTCTATATGGACGGCATCCGCAATTCCTAGACTTTTGAACTGGAGTTTCGGTTTTACTTTCTTCGTGAACCTAGTGGCCGGTATTCGAAATCTTTCTTAGCTGCAACACTGTTGTTCATATCCTCCACACATATAATATCTCGAGCTCTCTCCTACAGTCGCCCTCTCCGTAGACTGGAGCGTAGATCCCATACAGAGCTTTAGTTTCGAAGGTCGCTTAAATTTGCTCTTCTGGTATCGTCTTTGATCGCCGTGAAAGCATTCATATGCTTCGTTTATATTTTCCAAGATTTGGCGGAGTATAAGTTTTGCCGACTTAACTGGTATTGGCGAAATTGAGTGTTACAAAGAAGCCTCAGATGCACATGCAACCCGTCAAATATATTCTAGAGACCTGGAATTGCCGTTTTTGTACGTAAATTGAATGGATGCTGCCTTTATTCAAGCCGTTGAGCACACTTACTACAGCTACAACCTCATCGTCTGGAGTTGGGATTTCTCTATTTAGCAGCTGCAAGAAAGGCTCTAAATATTACAGTTACTTTCTTCTTGTCTGTCTCTGTACTTTTCCCATGCTGCTCGAACTTTTCCATCCTTTTTATGTGTTGCTTTTTTTCACGGTGATAAGTAGTTGGCTGTGTTCTGAATTATAATGCGACATCGGAACCACATTTTGTATTTGATCTCTTTACCCAATGGATCTTTCGGGAGGACTTGGTTTAGGTGATCTCCTTATGCTCTTATCGATTTTCAAGCAAGACTTGACTGCAATGCATTCCCGTGTTAAACAAAAGCGAAGTTCAATTGCTTAATTTTATATAAAAGATACAGAAAGAAAAAGAATATGACTGTTTGATTTGAGCCTTAGTCAATGAAAATTCTTGAAATAAGATATTAACACACTATTTATAATTGGAATCCAGATAAGAAGAAACTGTCCTGTTCCATTGTGGACTGCTTCTGTACGGAAAAAGATTTCATTCTTTTCATATTTGTCTTTAACTGGGAACCTTTTCGGGACAAGAAACGAGAATTGAGTAAACGTGCAGGCCAAACACGTTCAAGACATTCAAAATATACTACATGTATACAAATTTTTGGTACAGCAGATGCATTTGTACCTACCTAGAGTTTTACTTAAACATCCATGTGTACACAAAAGGCGAACCTTTAATTGCGGGCTCGGAACTGCACCAGTAACTTTCTATTTCCTGGATTTGAACCCAGGGCACACCAAATCCGCAGCCAAGCCTGCAACTACGAACAAGAGATAGTTTAAGGATATGAACGTGAAAATTAAAGGAACCTTTCCGGATAGATATTATAAGTTACACAAACAAAAATTGGAGAAGATCTGCATAAGTTGAGGATCCAAAAAGCATATTTAATTTTTTTTTCTAACTGCTATCTAACTATTTCATAAGCCAGATATCATTTTGGCTGGCTTAAGATCTATGGAATCTTCTAAAACATTAAGTGATAAGCTTCAACATTAAACGTCGATGTGGTCATGCCAAATTCTGTGGGAGTTCACTATCACACCAAGGCGTTGCATAGTCGCATAAGGTTTAATCTTTTGATTATCAAACTAACCTTGCGGTGCCGAAGGTGCGTATATAAAATCTCTGCATATTTTCGATTGCAATATTTGCTGCAAAGAACTTCTTCGCTTCTCTGATTGTTTGTCGTCTTTTCATTAATGAGTTTTTATTTCGATCTCTTCATAAACAGAAAATAAGAAAAAGGAGCTACCAATCCTTTATTCGTCCGTGGCTTTCTCATTATTTAAGTTTTTCAAGGATGAAGCAATTTCTTTCTTTTACACTTCTTAAAGTGTTCTTAAAACAATTCTGCAGAGAATGGAGTTGACTATGTTTGAATTTCGAGATCGAAACTTAACATTTAGCATGGACTAAAAAAAAAAACATGTTTGGAAATAAATCACACCGATGGGTACGGGTATATGTTCAGAAAATTGTGGTTACGAAAATAACATTGCAATTGTGTTTTGATAGACTGGTTCATCATTCTGCTTTCAGTATTATACCTTCATAGCTGATCCAAAGAGAGATCATCTAGCTACTGCTAGCGCCAATCATTTGGTCTCAACGGCAAATGGTGACTGAACCAATCTCGAAACCTTAGACTTTTTGTAAGCTGATAATCAGCAACGCCTGACGCCTTCGGCTAGCTACACTTCGACGTAGTTATTATTGCCGAAATTAGTGCTTCCATAAAACGCAGCCGCGGTGGAAATATGTGAACTAATAAAGCCAAAGTATTATGATTTCTAAACCTCTAAAAAACCACAGTACACGTTGTCACATAAATCTTGCGTCAAATATGTCCAAACGAAATATCTTAGCGTATGTAGAAGAAAGTCTGAAGGTCACCAACGACTGTCAGCAACAGCTAAGGTTTTTTTTGTGTGTCCATGTAAATAGAAAGGACCAAAATTAACGTTGTGATTGAACTTTACGCTGCACCGCTTCCAATAAGTTATTAACAATATTTTGCGAAATAATATGCATGTCACTTTGTGTGGAAAAATGCCAACAATTGCCACAAATTTAATCTCATGTATGCAGAAATTACAGAAATTCGATTCACATTGCAAAAGTGGCAATACAGTTTCAATATATCGCCATTTGTTTTAACACACTTGTTAAGATAGTTTGTTGTGATAACTGATTTGATTAGAATGTGCTGTCTCATGCTCACAAGAGGTGCAGATAAAAATATTTGTATTTGCAGTTCAAAGTTTGACTGAATCTGCCTACAATTACGAGATAAGCTTCACATAATGAGCACCGGTTAATGACTGCATGATACGTCACTACTTCTTATAATATTTTCAAGCCTTAGGATATTTTACTAAGACGGTATGTTATGGTACTTTAGTCCTCTTATTTTCCAGACTTCTGTGATTTTCCTTTGTTCTGCATCCAGATCACATAAATTTAAGCACTCGTTTGAACTATGTCTTTCAAAATGATGTCTGACTTGATCGCTTTGAAATTCAAAGATGGATATGATTCAGTGTTATTGCTACGATAAAAAGTTCAAGCTTTTGTCGAGGAATAGCCATTTACGAGGGAATGCGATTTGAGATACATTCCCTTTCGGCTTTGTTCAATCAATAAAGAACTCCAATAAAGAAATTGTGGTCAATAAAACTTTTTTTATGCTCATTGTAAGAGCAATGACCTCGAAGAAATACAAATTCATGCTTCTAAAGCAAATGTGCAGCAACAGCTTTGTTCTGCCTGAATTAGCGTGACAAACGATCTCCCATGTCGCACAAAGATTTCGATGGATTAGGGCCATATTGTGCAGCAATTCAACAAAAGGTATTTCGTAAAACGCAGCTTCTTCAAAAAGTTAAACATGAAGGCCGAAAACAAAATCACTTTCGAAGTACTCAAGGGTTTCGGTTATTTACGCAAACTCTCAACTTTAAACTGTCTTGTTGGATTTGAGGGCAATTTGAGGTCAAAAACTCTGCCAGGAACCGAGAAATTTATATTTTACCCAAATTTAATCAACGCAAATTCCAAGTGTCAATTCATTATATTGTATGGGTATATTATAAGCGTAATCTTTTAGATTGCATGCTTCGTAGTGTTTATCAATAGTGAGACACGTACGTTAATTGTTCTAAAATGTTAAAATACGAATACTTAAAGCAGCACCTGAGGCACCCTTCTTTTTTTGTCTTTGCTACCAAGTTACTTTTCTGAAGTACTAATTTTGAATTTTCTGGTTTACGGCGTCATCATATGAGGTTGTAAACGACTTTCATTTTCTAAAAAAAACACTTTTCTTATGCAATATCAATCATTGCTCGAAATCGACAGACGGGTGGCCAGGGTGCCTTCTACTAATAGTGAAATTTGTTGATTTTTCTGGCTAAACGTATTAAAATACAGCTCTTATTTGAGAAAGACAAAAAACAGACTAAATTGCGACAGAAGTGCATTGTATATGTTGTTCCGTGCAAAATGCAATTAAGCGGTACAGCGAGACTGGATCGCAAGTAAATCGTGAAAATTCCGAGAAAAAAAGGGTTACCAAGCGTCGGTAGGACCGATTTTTATTACGATCCTCAATCAAAAATTGTAAGAAACCGTCATCTTAGCTTGCCACTGAGTTGTCGAAGGAGTCGAGGAGCAAAAACTTCTTCATGAACTATTAGAAGAAGACAAAGGGAAATTGGACTTAAAGGATGCAAAGGAAGAGGAAGCCGTGATTCTCGGGAAAAAACAAAAAAAGCACGCTTAGAGTGGGCGGAAAATCATGTGCATTTCAATGAAGAAGATTGGTCCAATTCTGTGGTCAGATTAATCTATCTTCGTGGTACGTTTTTTCTACAAATCACTTTTAAATTGAAGATCGAAAATTGAGTACCCAAAATGCGTGGTACGAACTTCTTAGCACGGGGGAGACAGTATAATGATCTGTGGATGCATGGATGCCAGCGGTGTGGGTGAAATGCGTGTGTGTGATGGTCGGATGCACTCTCGCAAATACATCTGTAACTGTATTGGAAAATGTACTTCCACTTTCTTTTTTCAATATTTTCGGAGGCACCAACATGCAAAATGTCAAATTTCAATAAGACAATGCAACCTCCTACAAATCAGCCCTAACTATGAGGTGGCTTGAGGAGAATAGTGTAGACCTACTTGAGTGGCCTGTGCAGTCCCAAACTTTAAACCCTATAGAACTTCTTTTGGGTATTCTGAAGCGTAGGATTCAGAAACGCTTGATTTCATCAAGAGAAACACTTAAGAATGTGAAAAAGCAAGAGTGGAGTAAAATTTCTCCTGAAGAAATTTCGCAAGGTAGTAAGCACTATAAAGGAAAGAGTCGCTGCGGTCATAAAGACTAAAGTCGCCCAAATAAAATATTAATAATCTTTATTTATCATATCTGTTTCCTTTAATTTCTTTAAACTTTTTGTTTTTTGAAGAAATATCGAATTTGAAAGGGTGCCTAATCCATTTGGCCAAGACTGTAAATCTCAGATGCAAAGTGATAACAGCCTGGACTTACTACAGTAATATAATGAACATTTTCGTTGCTGTTTTCATGGTTTATTTGTTACGACCATTGTAAATTTAACATAATTGTTACTTTTAGGCTTTAAAAACGAACCGTTTATAAGATATTGTGATATAAAATGTATTGCAAAGTAAGAACTTGTAAAATAATCATCTTTTTTCAAATTTAATTATCTGTCGGGATTTCATCTGTCGATAATAAGACACCTTTTTTTCCAGGCAGAGTTCGACAGTATTGATTTTTAAAGGGCAAGAAAGAGGTGTTGCTCCTCGTTATCTTCAAATGATTTTAATTTTGTTTAGTTTGCTCGAGTACATTAAGGGTAATTACCATCGAAGTATTCAACTCTCGCTTTGAAGGGGTTATGACTATCCATATTTTAAATGCATTTGGTAGAGAGTGAGGAGGATAATGAGAAGAATAGAAAGATTGTGTGTTGGTTCAGATGTATTTTGGTTTCATTTATCCGTGTGTTAAGTCTGAATAAAGACGGAGAAATTTGAATGGAATTTTTTAGTACTTATCTTTATCGCTAGATGTAAAGTTATTGTAAAAACAAGTTAACCCATTCACAGGTGTATTCTTATTTTGAAACTCGAAAGTGAGCTAATTTTGCGGATTTAATTTAATCAGTGATATTAGAACAAAGTATTTTCAGTAATTGTAATTTATTGCTTGTCTTGCCATTTGAAATTGTTTGTGTTTTATGAAATTAAGATTAGTAATTCGGATTTTTATGTGTTGTATCGTTTGCTGTATGATTGGAAATTTTAATTTTTTTATTCAAATAACGCCTGAAATTTTTTAAATCATTTGATGAAGAGCTCGCCAAGTCATAGAGTCCATACAATGGTCAGTGGTCAAGAATGCGATGCATATATGTAGAGTGGAAGAGAATGATAATCACTGAGATGGGACAGTGGAAGAAGCCTTAAAGTGCAGATTCGCAGTCAAATTTGGGCAAATGGTTGCAATCTTGATATCATTGTGGGGTGTTTCCAGTCTTTAATAGCAATGAAATAAATACAAAGATAACATGGTGGAAGAATTTTTACCTAGACAACAATAGACAGTCAAGGTCATGATGTTTAAAGATTACATTTTTAATGAAGCCTTGGCAAAAGTTAGAAATTGGTGGGAAAAAAAATTGAGCGAACTCGAAATAGTAAGTTAGCTGCGAACAGACGAAACTGGAAGCGTGTCGTCATTAGAGAGGTATGATGCTGCGTCAATGTAGGCTGCTTGTTTTGGACGGGTGCACAATGTCGCACACAAAGGCATACAGGAAACAATGCAAACATGGTGGGAGGAATGGCAGCATGAAAACATCCGCAGAAATCATAGAATTCCTACAGATTTTCCATTTCAATATAAAAGTCTGAAGTCCCCCCTTAAGTTAAGTTTCGCAATCATGATCAATAAGGCTCAAGGCCTAACATTACAGGTCGCAGGGATACATCTGGAAAAAACGTGTCTTTCACGTGGCATGTTCGCGTGTATCAAATTGTTATTATTAGTAACTGACCGGAAAAAATATAATTTTTTATAAAAGGTTGAATAAATATGTTAATTTGTCGTGTTCAGAGACAGTTTAGAATTTTATGATATTGAATGTATTCACGCGAGCGAACATGCGTTGGTCCTATGGCAGCAACTTCTAGCGAATATGTTCTTTGTAAGGTCTGCATTGTTCAGTACAAAGCGTCCTCATAAAATAATTTTCAAAGGGCCCCCGGGTACCAAATTGATTAACGCAGATTAGAGATAATTTTGCACCGAACTTAAGCCACATGTTCCTTCGTTGCTGCTAACTTTAGTAGCTTAAGGAGATACAATATGCTATATACTCAAATGATGAGATATGCATCACGCTTGAGGAGCGATAAATCGCTAACTCCCCTGCCTTGTTATTCAAAACAATTGCGCATCATTTTTCAACGAAGACTTAATTTAATAGCCAAAACAAAGCTCTGAATTCGAATAAGTTTCCAAACATGCTTACGGCGACTGTGTCACGCGTTTTTATATGACGTTTTCATATATTATATGACGTGTAAAATAGTGTCAATGATCAAATTTCACCATTGAGTAGATAAGAGAATCGCGGAAAATAATTTCCTTTAAACGAAGGAGAAGGTGATTGTTTCATTGAGTTTTCCTGATTACTCAATAAAAGAAGTGTATTTTTTTTTTAAATATAAATAGAAGTGTATTTTTTTTCAAGTATACATATTACTTGACTTGATTTAAATTTCGAGAAAAAATAATTCCTCGCATAAGTCAAACCTTACAGTTGAATTTCTTATCTACGACTTAGCCTCATCACTACGCAGTTGGATATGGAACGCTTCCGTACATTCCGTAATCCTTAATTCCGGTGAAAAGCCCTTCGAAGAGACTCATCCACTTTTTCTATACTGGACGTTTTTAATTTCCTTACTATGATGTCTTTTTGAGTATCCTGTCAAATCAATCTGTACGCGTAATGCAGTTACATATAACTACAGATGTTGAAAAATATGCCAAGACAAACACGTGTAGTTGGTAATACTCCGTAATGAATGGAATATCAGACCGTTTGATTGTCTGCTCCTGTAAAATCGTTTGACTTTGAAGGCCACAATTTCACTGCAAATATTTTCATGTAGGAAGAGATTTATTACCATATTTTTCCAATGCAAAAATTAACGTCATACGTTTTCATGACTCATGGTAATTGTTAAATACGCAAAATTATAACTCGAAAGCAGTATCAAAATATCTTAGCAAACACAAGTACAACTAACAGAAAAAATCGGCCATGTACGAGTTTGACGCGCAGACGAAGGGTTCTGCACCGGTCTTCAGTATGCAACACGAGAAAACCAATTGACGATTCGTAATGTTGTCATGCGAAGCGGCTCCAAGTAGGTATTTTCTAAACCATATTTATATTAATTAGCAGTAGATTCACACATTTCTACAATAAGTCTGCAACCAAAAATGCTTTTAATTTGTAATACTTTTAAGTCATAGTCTTTACTTTATGCCTTTTTCCAGTTCTCTTATTGGAATTGTGTGTAAACCGATTTCGAGTTTTCAATCACTACCTGCCGTCATGTCGCATGACAACATAATCAATCAGCAACTTCTCCATGAAACGGGATCATTGCTTACTTTTATGCGTTAATCGAGATGCGATTTTAAAAAACAAGTTTTTTGTACTTTTTAACTTTTAATCGTTTTTGTTACTTGTTGCTATGGAGGTCAGAGTATTCACAGTAGAAATTGCAAGTGTCTACAGTTTATGGTTCAGAAGATACAGGCCTATGAAAGACGAATAGACGGACTGACAGCACAGACTTAGTTATAGCGTTCCGTTGGAACCCTAAAAATGAAAATTTTTCCAACATAATGCGTCTTGTTTAAGTCCATTTTTTAACTCACTGATCCTCCTGAATCAATTGCTGGATACAATAATAAGGCACTGACCCTAAAATATTGCAAACAATTTTCTAACAGATGTTTTTAATTCAGTTTTTTAAGTGATTTAAAGATACTACACCAGACGTTGGGGAGACTTGCATTCATTCCATGCTGGAGAAAATAAAAATAAAACTAGAAGAAATACGAGTATTGCCAGAAACAAAGGTCAACACATTTTGGGCTTGGTCCATGGGGACCGCAATTACTTATTTTGGTAAGAGGACTCGAATGTGAAGTAAATCTGTGTAAGAGTTATTTCATAACTAAGGTTCAACGGCTTTAAACAAAACATTTAATCAATTAATATCTTGGTCTCGTCGATGTCCAAAATTTCGCCTTCCTACACGTTACTCGAAGAGAGCCACTCTCAAAATACGAACAAACTCTCAGAAAGTTTGACGCTCGAGAGTTTTCCGTGAACTCTCCGTAACATTTTGGATCCGGTCTTCACATACCTGACGACTCCTTTACGATATCTACTGATTGGCCAAAACTGATTAAAAAAATGGAAGTGGCATTATCTCGAAAAACTAAGCCTAGAACATTTCTTCCGTAATCCAGATCACTATAGTGTATTTCAAGACGATTAACCAGGCTACAAAGTGGATGCTGTGAACTAGCAATCTGCAAAGTAAATATTCATTTTCATCGACAGCCAAGCTGCCATAAAATCCCTCGCAGGTGTAAACATTACATCTAAGCTTATCAAGGAAAGCTGTCTCTTAACAAGATTCGGGATTATTTCACTGCGAAGCTGGACATTGGGACATCCGTAGAAACTGCAAAGAAGATGAGCCGTTATAGGTACAATGCTCCCTGCGGATATAACTTCACAACATATGGTATTGAGATATTCTTGGCAATGGTCAAAATACATTTTAAAAACAACTACATCCAACTGGCTAATAACAGCTGCGTAATAGCTCTTTTGACTTCCATTGCTCTAAAGCCTCTCTCAAAAGTCCCCTTAATTCGGTAAATCATTTCCCACCATCCTTTTAAGTTCCAGTGTTTTGGGCTTGAATTAAGCTGAATAAAAGTTCGGGAGTACCTCGGGCCTTAATATTAAAAAAATGAAGTAAGATGTAATAATTAAAGACAAACCTGAACTCTCCTTAGCAAACTTAGAAGCAGGAAGCTACTCAACCTTAGTCACAGATCCTTTTATATTTTTTTTAGTGTTTTCGATCCCTGCAAAGAAGTGTCTAAAAAAAATGTTTGATTCCAGTTGCTATAAGCTTGAAGAGTCCAAGGTCAGGTTAAAAGCAAAGAAGTGCTGACCTTCAGTTGTTAATAATTTTAAATGTATAAGAATAACGTTTTAACAACAATTCTTGTTTCGCAAAGTTCCATGTTTATTTAAAAGCTTATTGTCAGCTTATTTTAACCAGTTATTACACATGACATGCATTTCACAGCAAAAAAATCCATTAAAAAAGTGATAGTTTTCAATAGAATCAAGTTAAATGCCAACAACATTGTACATCCTTGGTATCTTTCGGTAAAGCAATCTTAGCAGACTCTTCTACGCTGTAAGGTATTCTTAACCCAATAAATAACATGACAATGGCAAATAATATTTGTCGTACACTTGCTCCATTGTAATGTGTTCGTCGGGGTGAGCGAAATTTATCGCACTATTTTCTTTGATATCAAATGCACTCGTTTTGCAGTTTAAAAGCTGAAATTCCATTATGAAGAACCATTCTTTGAACATTTAATAGAAAGCAATACCCGTAATAAAGGCCTGCAAATAAACATTGATTCACTAGTATTCAATGCTTTTACACTTCACTCGTAGATGAGTAACGTTCAGGGATTGATTTTATTCGTTATGCTCAATGAACTCAGTTCTTACTGTTGACTGTAGGAGACTTAAACTTTTATGTAAATAGGTTTTAATGCTATCGAATATGGATCTTTTATTTAAAAAGAAAATCGAGCAGGACTACAGATATTGCAAAAGGTTAAAAAAGTGAGATCAAAGTACACAATTACGCTTAATGTTACTATTTGTTGTTTGAAAAGTCAGGCTTTTGAAAATAACGTGGGTAAACGAGCCCGAGGCTTTTCGTACATCGAGAACATACTTGTTGTTAATTTCCCATCTCTACAGCACACCTGAACCATTACATCTTTCAATATATGCATCTTATTTTATGTTTATGTTTCGTAGCAGGAATACACTAAGTAAAGGCTTATTACTTCCAAACTACGAAAAATTCGACCATGAGAAGAAGTTTTCCTCACAAATATATTGACTATAGTAATAGAATAAATATAACGTAAATGAGGTTGTTTGAAAATATCCCATGTTGCCTTGATCAAATAAGAGACTGAAAGATAGCGACTGTTCCAGATAATAACAAAATTGGATATGAATAAAAATAAAGGTAAGGGGCATTTCCACAATTTATAGCTGGCTACAATATAACATCATATAAAAATTATAAAATTATAGAGAAAATTTGCCAAGTGAGAGTTGAATCTCACACGAAGAGTTTTGCACCTTTCAAAAGAATGCAACGCTACATATCATTCATTGTAGATAGCTCATAGCATCGCCATAAATATGTACGATGTAATATGTAAGCCAGACAAAGTACAACAATGTAAAAGCTCGACATCGGCTTACTTTTGATTCCAATAAGAGCAAGAACTTGCAGATATGGGGAAATTAAATTTTTTTTTTTCAAAATAAGGATTTAAAATGTTCACATGATTAAAAGATAACTTGATGCTGACTAAATGTAAAAATGTGTGAACCTATGGTCCCTCGTTTTTTGGCAAACTTATGCTAGCAATTCATCTCAAACCGAGTGCAAATTCTTTAGGAATTGATTGATGAATCTCAAAATTTAAATTTAAGACAAGTTTATCATATGATTCTGGAGAGTGTTTAAGGTATAGTTTCCAACGTGTTCGAAATCGGTTTCAAGAATAGATTGAAAAATATGAAAAAAAAAAACATTGAATAAACATCATCAAACATGTTCTTTATCATCAAACACAACGTCATTCAAGGTTCGCATTTTTCTTTATTTTTCAACCCTTTCTGTTTTAAGTGTTTTATTATTTGCTGATTAAACTTTATAAGTTTATTTAATTGCAAGAATCCTAGGTTATTTTAAAAATATGTTTCAATAAACTTTTGCACAAACCTATTAACTACACTTACAGTTTACATTTCAATATTCTTCGATTCAGTACGAATATCTAAAATAAGCCATTCAATCATAAACTATTGATTCTTATTTCATTATACTTATAACATAAGATTATAGGAATTTTAAAACATAACACCAGCCTCAAGGAAGTGAAAAAATGAAAATAAATGCAGACTTGTGCAGCTTCTAATTTATAAAGGACAAATAAATCGCTTATCGCAAGTATCATAACTTGTTATAAAATTATTTAAAAAATTTTGCCATTAATAATTATTTCAATATACAGATATTTTCAGTACTTCTTGAATATATTTAATCTATAAAGTAAATTATTATTCTTTATCCGAAGATGAACTGGTCGATATAGTTCGTTTATTATTTCGTGTAGGCTCTTCATTTTGTTGCGGCTTTTCTTTACAATCACGATCTTTACTTGATGGGAAATTATAAATCTTGATTCAATTATTTACACGAAGCGATAACTAGGAAAGAATATGCGATCCTCTCATTTACTCAATACTGTACCGGGATATTTGAACGCGTCACTTACTGAATACTTTGTAACGCGTAATATTCTCTGTATAATATTATACAAAGAACATGTAGATGTTTTTACATTTAGAAAAATATTTTAAAAAAAAGTAATAATTTTCTAAAATATATAGAGAAAATTATTATTACTTCTTAAACAATGTTCGTTGAATTAATACAAAAATTTATGTGAAAAGTATGAAAATGGATACTTAAGAACTAAAAACATTGAATATTGTTAAAATAAAAATTATTAGGCTCGGATCACACTCGGAACAATTGTTTTCCATATTATGCATTAAATCTAAGTAATAAAATAAGGGACATTTTTGTAAAAAGAAGAGAAATGTAAAACGGGCAGTCAAAGGCAATCAATATCCGGACCTGAAAATTAAAATCGTAATATGGCAATCCGCTCATAAGCCGGATCAGACCCGATAGAAAACTGCTTAAAACGGTTAGCTATAATATTGCCTTATCCGGCGCTTATATATAATCCGGGCCGCAGCAAGTATTTGCTACTCGGGTTGAAACACAGGGGCAATCATAAATCAAACACGCATCAAAATCACATGAAATACGTTTTTTATTGAGAAAAATTTCGCTACGAAAGCAAAACACGTATTCTTGTTAATGCATGTGACACTTCAATTGATTGGTTAGAAAACTATACAACATTCAATCCGCACTAAAACAACTACTACATTTTGGCATTCATTGCACAAATTCATAACAAATGATCGTTTGCAAAATGCTTTATTTAAGTTAATTATTGGAATTCGAACTTTTACTCTGTTGGAGTGTCAGGATCATTGCATACTTTAAAACGTTCTGAAGTTGCTCAATGAAACAGGATCATTGCCTACTTTTAGTTGTTGAGTTGCGATTTTATGAAACATTTTCTTTGCATGAGGACCCCTATTTATTTTTAACTTTCTATTATTTTTTTTATTTGTTCTTGTAACGGCAATACCACTACATCTTCTGCGCAAATTGCAAGCGTCTCCCTATAACGGTTTAATAGAAATTTCTCTGTGAAAGATTGATGGATGGACGAACAACAGAGGCTTAATAATATTGTTCCTTTTGGCGCTTTGGGTACTCCAAAAAGGTATTATGCATTTTGTGGCAATCTTGAATCAATGAGATAAGTTCTTAGAAACGCCTTTCGAGGAGAACACGTAACACTTCATGTTAACAATGTAAACGTTCCTAAGCTTCACGGTTAACAAGTGGAACTTATAAAAAAACATGTAAAGATAGTTTTTTGAATTCGAGGCGAACAGAAAACAGAAAAGATTCAAGTAGCATATCCGAGCAAATGAGCCTGACTTATTTAACACTAATGACGTTTTATTTGCACAGATCGAACAGAAGGATTAAGAGAAGAAATAAAAGACTTGTAGTTGTTTCGAAACTTAGATTTCTCAGTAGTGTAGAGCGACTGATTTGCGTACGCTCAATTCGCAGTATTTTATTCGCCATTTCTTTGATTGTTCATTAGCCTTCTTAGTGAACCCATGACAACAAGTTCACACACACAGTTTATGCTTGCTCTTGGATTCGAACTTGGGACAAAGTCGTAATTCATTGCTCGATTACTTATCTCGTGCTATAAAAATAAAACGGTTCTATAAAATTCCACAGTTGTTTTTATAAATGTCATCTAAATGCGATGAGCAAATATAAGTATGCGGTAGATACTTTAATGTAAGGTAATCGAAAAACAAGATAATAAATTAAAGAGGATATAAAACTTTGAATTTTTTAGCTATTAAATAGTTAAGTCGTAAATGGCGAAACCTTAAAAACAAACAACCTACAAAGTAGTATAATATGCCAAACGCAAGGTGTTTAAATCGCTCATAAAAAATTGGAAGCTGTCGAAACAGAAAAAAATAGTGTTAATCATATATTCTACACGCAAAAAGTGGTGTAATGATTCTGATCCCATAAGAGTAGAAAAACCATTAACTATCAACAAATTTTCTAGTACTGAAGAGTCGGACTCTAAATCCGACTGCTTTTTAAAAGTGGTCGGGGTCAACAATAAACCTTCTGAAGGTTTTGTTGACGTTACGTAAAAGCTTTACTGCCTAAACCCTCCGCCAAAGTTGTTTCTTTTACTGATGTTAGCACTGAAGTCTGCCGGGAAGATTTTCAGGTGGTGCTTCGGGCAGGTCCCGTTTGCTCCGTAGGCTCCGTTCAAGAGTTCGTAGAGTCTTCATCTTCATTGGTATAGCGATGTGCACACATTGAATTAAAATTGAAATCAATTAAATTGGTTCTCAGACGTTTTCCTAGACGGCCTAATATGTGCAACCTTTTGTAGCAGCTTGAATATAAACCATATTGCATTCTCTCCTCGTCATTGCTCACGATCCTTTTCAGCGGGTCGTTTTGCTGCTTACCTTAGTTCACTTCTTAGTAGATACTAAAATTTCTTTCCACGGGCGCCACGCGAAGGCTCTACGTCAGCATGAACCCCCAGGGACAAAGATTGTGACTTCCTTTCAGCCGTTTCTAAGCAATCGGCACCTTACCTGTTTGATATCGGTAAGATATAAAAGAGTTCCAGCAAGAACTCTGACAAAAGCTTGAGGCTAGCTTCGATTTAACTTAATGTAAAAACAACCTTGGTAGTCCTTTTCAGATATGCCAGCTCGAAGTTGTTCATAATGCCCTGTACGAGTATATGGCACGGTAAGCTTTAATATGCAACCGTTTTTAAAAACAAGCAAGTATATTTTATATAAATATTTAAAACCCAAACAATGAATGAAAACATTTGTTAATTTTTTAATTACACCTTTAATTTTTTCAGTAAACCTTAAAATGGCAATCCGATACTTTTTAAAGGTTTTAAAGGTTCCGTTCCTTAAAACCAAGAACGTTACTTTGTTGTCCGTCTGTCTGTTACCAACCTTTTTCTCGAGAATGTGTGAATCAAATAATTAAATAATTATGACTGCGGCTTTTTAAAGTTGTAAAAAAATCAAGCTCCTCCGAATGATTTGCTATTATATTTTGATACTCGCAAGGGAATCAAAACCTAATGAGTTCTACATACAAACAAATGCGGGAAAGTGGAGACTTGATTTGCGTTATGGACGAACTATTAAAATACCTACAAGTTTATACGGAACTTTCGGTGGTCGTGTCCGACACGCACTTGACCGGATTTTTTTTACGAGCCACATTTCTATGAATTGCTGGTATAGCGTTATGAATTGTATTGGTATAATTGAAATTGATGATTGCACAATTGTTCGTTGTGTTGTATTGACGAAATGAAAGAATCGTTGTTAGTATTTTGGGTTTTTATAGATAAAACTTTAGCATAACAATAATTTAATAACCTCTGAAATTAAAATTTTAAGTATTTACAAGTTTTAATGTAAGACCTTGAATTTTTGAAAGCTTAGGTTTGATCTTATCTTGTTGCTATGATTGGAAGTATTCGTCCATAATAACTCCAAAGCCATACATTTTCTGTAGCCTCTGGTTGTACTAGAGTACGAACGTGCAGCTTTGTTTTCTTATTTTTAATAACCAGCCCATTGTCGAACCACCACTTTAAAATCTTCTCAAACTCTTCACAATGACAATTGCAACAAAGTAAGTTTAATTCCAAGAACGTCCAAGGTTAGAAGGAGGCTAGAATTTAAAATATAGGGTGTTGAATATTGTACAGTGGTACGGAACCCTTTGTGTGCGTGCCAACTCGCAAGTCGCCATTTTTTTTTTTCAAAATCCAAACTGGTTTTCACTCAGAATCTTGTCCTTTTCTATGAATCTGCCTAAACGAATCTGAATCTTGTCCTTTTCTATGAATCTGCCTATACGACTCAACACAATTTGTTCCATTCATTCTCAAACTACGTGTAGAATGCTGTATTCAGGTTATATCCAATTGGTCTAATATTGTCAGCACCACGGACTTCTTTTTTCATCTGTCTAGTTATTGCGTCAACAATAGATACCAAATGGTTGGTTTGAAATTCTGGAGGAAGAAAAACATTTAACTTTGAATAAATATTAAATATAACCGCAGGGTGTTCAAGTTTGGGTTAAGCTGTCTTTCCTTTAGGGTAGTTTTTCATGCAATCATCCACGGTGATGCCTGTGTCCCGTTTTATCGAAGAAATCTGGTTCTCTATGTGCATCTAAAGGAAAAATGTCCACTTGAAGCAATGCCATTCCGAAGTCAGGATGTTGAAGAGTAGTTGGTTGTTGTGACCTTGAACTGCATTCCGAAACATGATGTTGATACATTGAAGCTCACTTTATTAGTCTGTTATTTGTCATAGACGGATTTCCATTCAAGATGAAATACCTTTTGGAGTCTTTTTTCTTTTCTCTGCCTGTAATGAAACATGTGTTGGTGTTCAACGTTTTCTTCCAAACATTCAACTACCGCATTCCATACAGGATTTGTTGTATTGCCTCTGCGTCGAGCGCTGTCCATAAAAGTGCTGACAGAGAGAGAGGCTGAGACTGATGGTGCCGAGAGCTTGATTAATTTCCGCTGGTTTTCTTCTGCAATCGTTGTAAATGCCATTCCAAATTTTGTACAGTCCTCTACAATCCACACCAATGCTCGTCTTTGAAGAACGATGGCCAAATTCACGTTCAACGACTTCTACGATGAACAACGTTCATTCAATGCAAGCCAAGGATGGATTGCAAATTTGAGAATACTTTTCGGTGTCCGAAATTTAAAAGTGTTTTTACCACAAAGGAAACGATCAAAAACTGTTGGAACGGTGTTATGTTTCACTGAATCAGATGAATAGGATGTTAATTATAATATTCCGCTAGCTCGACAAATTGATCAAGCAAATTCACACATAACGCGACCCCGACCCGTGAAGGGTCTCTGCCTGAGACACAGCAGCCTTCCACTATTATGGATCCGGGGCACGCTGCTTCCAGTTGTCTAGATCAAGCGCTCTGGCAGGAGGTTCGGTCTTCTTTTCATCTCGAACCTGGGGGCTGTGATTCGAAGATCGAAGGTGGATCATTATTGTCCATTCACTCGATGTGGCTGAGCAAGTGTAGTCGCCCTATGTTGGCAGTTCGCAGTTATATCTTCTCGTCTGTTCGCCCTCCTCCCTTGGGTTGACTCTGATGACAGCTGCTGTTGTTTGGAACAACTTCAAACCTGTAATGGTTGGTTTACAAGACTGTTCCTTTTAAACCGACCAGGCTGTCAGTTTTTAAAGAGTTGTACTCCTCGAAATCTATCCTGTTGTGACTGCCGAGCATGGTTTCACTTAGGAGTGCGATTTCCAGCCGAAATTAAGAAAAATGTAAAGAACAAGGGCTGTTCTCCATGAAATGCTGTAAGTAGAATTGACATTGTATATTATCGTACTTAATTAATTCAAACTAAACACCGTCTTATTTCACTCGCTGAGTTGCACGTCACCCTGACCGTCTGGATATCATTCTTGATGAATACCGTCTTTGAATCATTCTTCTTGAATACCCTCTTTGATGTCTTCTGCCCGATGGATACATGTGGCATTTGTTCTCTGCGCTTTTGTTGTTTTGGGACTAATGCATCCCTCTTGATTGGCTGCGGTTTTGTAAGTCAAGTAGCTGCTTTGGAGGAGTTGCCTCCTTTGTTGCAAAGCCTATGTCTGGCTACTTAAGGACTCGTATGGCTATTAAAGCTCATCCTCGAATCAATGACAAGTCCCAAATACTTAAATTCGCTAACATTTTCAATTTGAAAACAATTGTCGCTACAGCTGAGACAACTAATTAAAGTACAAGAGGAAAAGCTTGTATTGCAAGTGCAGAGACCTAGGTTAAACTTTGGGCAGTCAGTTCCATGAAAATAAACCTCTGCGTTAAAACTGTTTTGCGCTACTAAATTGAAGAACATAACTTTAGTTTTTGAGCTTATAACTAAATTATACTCTGGAAACCAGAGTCTTAATAAATAAAAATCAACATTGATGTTCGAAATAAGATTTAAAACACTGCTTGAACCATAGGCATAACCAATCATCTGAATATGCTGTAAGTAATTGATGTAAATAAAGAAGAGTATTGGTTCCGAAACTGAACCTTGAGGTACTCCAATGTTGAGAAACTTTACATCGCTTCTTATGCCATCAATTTCTACGTCTTGTGATCTATTCCCCAGGTAGGACCTAAACCACTTGCAAATAAACCCCGAAAGCCATCGTTTTCCAATTTCGTAAGCAGTATGTCATGATTAACCGTAACACTTCTTTTTATCCAGATTGTCATATATCTGTGAGCAAAAATGTAGAAGAGCATCCTCTGTTGATCTACCTTTCTGAAAACCGAATTGTACAGGACTGAAAAAATGTGGCTCGTTCAAAAATCTCACCATCAAAGTTTTTTTAACTTTTTCAAAAATCTTGCTGATTAAAGACAAAAGTGAGATAGGCGTATAATTAGCTAATTCATTCACTGAACCTTTCTTATAAAGATGCCAAAATGTCGGCACATTTCATTTTATCAGGAAATACTCCAGAAAAAATGCTGTTTTTGAAGATATGAGCAAACTAAAAAATATGGAATATTTTTCAGCACTAGATTAGATAAGCCATCAAACCCAGAAGAATAAGAATTCTTAAAAGTGCCAACCGTTTTTAAAAGTTCTAATCCAGTTATTTGCTCATAGACGTTACAAACGGTACAGTTTGGATGATATAAGATATTCCTCTAACGAAATTCGTCCAAGCACACCATAAAATGACAATTTCATTTAAAACAATTCGCTTCCTTTTTGATTCCATAATTGAGATCGCGTTAAGTTTAACTGTACAATTAGCGCCTAGCTCAATTGCCCTTTCTAAAACGGCTTTCATCCTATTGAAGTTTGTCTGTAAACAAAACCAAAACTAAAATGGGTATCATTAAAATATTTGCGCTGTCTACTCCCCATAGCAAGATTGTGGATTAGAACTTTTTTCCCCCTGACTGAAGTTCAACAACATATGCGGTTGTCAATGTAAGCAACAGTAAACATTTGCCCAACCCGGTAGTAAAGTACCTGGTATGACAAGAGGATAACTTACGGTCTGGCCAATTTGGCAGAGATATCTTTGGGACATGTGTGTGGTTTGTGTTTATTTCACAAACAAATCATTGTGTCTGGAAGTATCTTCTTCTGTTGACATTTGTTTTTATAATTTATATCAATGCTTTTGTGCCGTTTATCAAAAGATATTGGGCAACCTTCATCATAAAACTAAACCACTCAAGTGATTTGCGCCATCAACTGCATGAGTAGACCCTTCGTGATAAAAATATCTACATGTCAAATTGTATTTACTTGAAATGAAAACTGCCTAGCATAATAATTTATTTATTCCAATCGCCTCAAACACTTTTTTCCTAATGCCTTTTTTTTACATGGGTCGGTTTCGCTTCGTAAATTCCTTGCTGCGACGCGTATTTGTGTAAAATAATTTAACAATTTCAATGCAGATAAACGTATCGGAAAAAATTTAAAATGCTAACTTGTAAACCTTTATATAAATCGCGTGTGGTATGCAATTTTTAAACTACAAATTAATTCGTCGATTATTATTTTTTGAAGCGTCATGATGTGCAACGCTATTGTCAGCAGCAGTGCGGTGTTATTTTAATGATTGTTGATATACGCGTAAGTACACATCACAAATTGAATGGTAGCAGTTCAGTGAGGTAATTAAAAAGAGTTACCGTAACTGATGCAAATTAACTTATTGACTTGTAAGTGTGTATTTTACCATCAGGCCGAACATAAGGGGTGTGTTTTTACTTTAAAAACATTAACGATATTGAATTTGGTTTGAATCAACGATATTACTTAATTATGATGATAAAATTTATTGATGAAGAAACAAAAGACCCCGACGAGCAGTTTGGTTTTCGAGCTACCCTTAGTGCTTTTCAGTAAGTGCTTCGAACTTTCAATCTATTTAAGTGAAATCGGGCACAAAGAAAATCAACAGGGTTACAAATTCTTGACAATAACATTTGTAAGTGTTTAGCAAAATTGCCTTGTGTTAAAATTGATTGAGTTTAACTTTCCCGATATGATTGCAAAACAATAAGTCTTTATTCGACCGTATTTTTGAAGTACTTGCCACAGGAAGGCTCTCTTTCCATACTTTTTAATTCTGTCTTCATAGGTTGGTAGACTGTGGAGCAGATAAATAAGCTGATGATCATGTTATTCTCTCATCCCAAAAAATTGCTTCTACTTTAAGATTAAAAGAATCATCTGGAATGCTAACGGATTGAATCAACATGCACTAGAAGTAAAACACTTTTTAACGATGATCATATTAAGTTCTTATGGTATCTGAAACCCACTCCAAAAATAAAAGCTACCTTAAAATTCCAGGCTTTAGTTTATGCAATACAAACCATCCCGACGGAGCTGCACACGCAGGATCTGCAAAAATAATGAACAAAAATACTAATTGTATTGAACTAGAACATTATACTTATGAACATATTGAATCGACTACGGTTCAAATAGAAGATAAGGTCGGGCCAATTACTCTCTCATAAGATTTTTAGGACACAGATTCACACCAGGTGCGGATTTCAACGCTAAACTTATTGACTGGGGTTCAAGAACATCTAACATAAAAGGTAAAAATCTCCTAAAAGCAACAATTGCAACCAACTGGCCTACTGACCCCAAGAAAACACCTGACTTGATTGACTTCTGTATGATTAAAAACATCAAAAAGACTAGAATTATATTCAGACCATTCCCCTATACAACATAACTATTCAACTGCATTAACACCTGGAAGTGAATCAAAACTGCATTACGCAAACCCCAATACGACAACAAATAGAGGAAAAAAGAAAATTAAGGAAACGAGGGCAAACTACTAGACTGCCCGAAGACAAAAGAAAATACCACAAAGCAGTCAAAACACTAAAAGAAAAAATTAGAATAATACAAAATAATCAATTTAATGACTATTTAAAAAACCTCACACTAATATCTTGTACGAACTATTCACTCTGGAAAGCGACTAATAAGTTCAAAAAGAGTATCACACATCAGACACCTATTCGCAAAGTAGATGAATCTTGGGCCATGGTGAATCAAGACAAAGCGGACGTATTAGCAGAGTACTCCGAAAAAGATTTTACTAATGAAAAAGACCGTAATTCAGACCCGCCTACACTGGCCGCAAAACCAAACTCTACAATCGCCAACCCAAGACTAAGGAAAATAACTGTACCGGAAATCAAACACTGCATCAAAAATAAGAATCGACCACAAAAAAGCCCCAGGGTATGATTCCATTAATGGAAAAAAACTTAACTGACAACAAGATTATACCAAATCATCAATTCGGCTTCCGCAAAGAACACTCAATTAAACAACAAATCTATAGGGTTGTCAATAAATTTACGACTGGCTTTGAAGAAAAGAAGAACTGCAAAGGAATTTTTCTTGAAGTAGCAAAAGTAACAAAACCTACTTCCAAAGGACTATTTTCACATTATTAAAGGCTATCTGAGTTGTGCCCCAAGGATCTGTACTAGGGCCACTGCCGTATGAACTATATAAGTTAACGACAGAGACATTTGCCCAAGAACAACATGCATCTCCCACGTTCTATGGGAATGATAAGATGCTGACATCGCGTCTATGTCACTCGAGCTAGCTGCATTCCGTCACGTACGTCGATTGCGATAGGAGTACGAGCGTGGGACGACATCGCCAACGGATGGATGGGCACCTGCAGCAGATTAGTATTTAAGGTAGAATAAGCACAATTGTAGTTAGTTCGTAAGATAATTTGAAGGGACACACTTGGTCCGAAAAAAAAAAGTTTTTTTTTATTTAAAAACAACCTAGATTTAATTAATTGGCGCCCAACGTGGGGCCCAGGCATAATCAGTGGTCAGTGAAAGTGAATAGGCCCTCAAGAAGCGCACACTCGAGCTGCATCATATTTAAATTTTTTTTTCTTCTTCCGTGCTAAAGCTTAAATTCGGAAAAAGCCCTCAAGTAGTGCTACCGATCGGTCGAAAAGAAGAAAAAAAAAGCCTGTGGCCCGAAACCCCCGCGAAGCAAAGTAATTCTCTCGCGAACAAGATAGTGTTTAAGACAAATAGTGTTTAAGAATAAAAGAAAATATAAAATAGTGAATCAAAAATAAAATAATAAATAGAAAGAAAAGTGATTAAGAAATTAATAAAAGAAAATATTACATAGTGCATTAAGAATAAAAAAAAAAAAAAAAAAAAATTTGGAAAAGAACATAGTTAAGAAATAAAATAAAGTATAAGAATTCTTAATTAAAATTCAGTGAAGATAGTTAAGAAAAAAATAAAATAAAGTATAAGAATTTTAAATTAAATTCAGTGAACATAGCCAAGAAAGAAATAAAATAAAGCATAAAAATTCTAAATTCAGTGTATGAGAAACGAGGCCCCTTAGTAGCCTTAGTGTCCATAAGGCAAAAAGGAGACGGATCTGCTGTCAGCCGCTCGACCAAACAGAGAAGATGCCGCAATTGCTGTTCATCGTATTAATGTAAGCTAGTTTTAAGATTATTAAATAAAAAAGAAAAAAATTATTTTTTGAACATAAGACTAAAGAAAAAAAAAGAAGCAAATAAACAATTTAATATAAATAAAATTAACTGATATTGATCGATAGTAGATATATATATTTCTAAATTTCGTAAAGTAATAAAGAAAAAGAATAAACATACATCATGCCAGATCTAAGATCAGGTAACACAACCGGTCTCCCAACATCTCAACCCTCAATATCCCAACCTTAAACATCTCAACCTCCAATATCTCAACCTCCAAACACAGCTTGTTTCGACCCAAACATTTCTTCTGCATCGAGTAGATCATTCCATGATACAAGGCAAGACATAAGATCCACTCCAGAGTTAGATAGTCTGATAGAATCTATAGTATGTCAGGTATTCGAGAGACAGGGGAAAAATATTGTTCAAAAGGTTTTAAGCCCAAACAGCGATGGTTTTTCGGGTGTTGACCAACCCATCGATGTTGAGCATAGTGGAAATCTAGCCGATCTTGACAAGATTCCAGACATTGTGCGATGCTTAAAGGAATTTTCGGGAAACCCTAGAGAATTCAGCTCTTGGAAGAAGAGTGTGGAAAGGGTTCTCCAAATCTACGAACAAATCAAGCCATGCAGATACTGCATTAGAGTCCTACAATACTCCCCTTAATTGGGACTGTATCTCCAAATGTCTAATAATGCATTACGGGGATAAAAGAGATTTAGGTACCTTAGAGTATCAAATGGCGGGATTAACACAAGGTAACAATACTATTTCCGATTTCTACCAAACGGTGTTTAGCCATTTATCCCTGATACTGAACAAGGTATCATGCATGGATATTTGCATCGAAGCAATGAACTTATTGAAGCAAACCTACAGGGACAAGGCCCTTGACGTTTTCATTAGGGGTCTTAAAGGTGATTTACCCAGATTACTAGGCATCAGGGAACCTGTCGATCTCCCACAGGCCCCACATCTATGCCTGAAATTAGAAAATCAGAGTTTCAGAGCGAATTATGCCTACGGAAATCAGGGATATGGAAAAAAACCTCCACCTCGTTATCCAATGGTTGCTCCTCAAAGGTATACAATGCCTCAAACCCAAGGTCAGTTCAACCGACCAATGTTCCATCAACAACCTTATCGTACAGTACCACAACAACCAAATCAAGGCTTCCATCCAAATTCAAATTTTTTCCACCGTAACGAAACTCCCAACCAGACCAGATTCTCTCATCCAAGCCAACAAATCAAAGCCGAACCAAAAACCCAAGGACCTTCAGCTCAAGCAAGGCACAGATACTACAGAAATACTACTTTCCCTCCATGACGAACAAAATTAAAAGGATAACAAAAATTTGCAAAGTTTGCAAAAGCAATAAGTATGAACGACACCCAAATGAACCTAAACTTAATGAGACACCCTTACCTACATTTCCAGGAGACACAGTTCACTTCGATATCTATATTACAGAAAAAAAATACGTCCTTACTTCTTTAGACAAATTCAGTAAATATGCTCAGACTATAATGCTAAAAAGCAGATCCATAGAAGATGTGAGAAAACCCCTTAGGGATTAACTATTTCGATTCGGTGTACCTAAGGTAGTTGTTATTGACAATGAACCGTCTTTGAACTCTGCATCCATCAAGTTTATGATGAAAGACGAACTAGGGATTGACGTCTACACGACACCCCCCTACAGAAGTGAAGTTAATGGTCAAGTTGAGCGGTTTCACTCAACATTAACAGAGATTATGAGATGTCTCAAAGCAGAAGGAACAAATCGAAACTTCGAGGAACTCCTGGAACGATCTGTAAGCGAATACAATCACAGTATTCATTCAACAACTGGTAAGAAACCAGTAGATCTCTTTTTTGGCCGTAGTGTCACATTTAGCCCCGAAGACTATGAGAAGACAAGGCAAGCAAACTTCAGTAAACTTCGTCAGAAACAAAAAACTGATTTGAAGTATCATAACAAAAATCGACAGGAAATAAAACAATATTTACCTGGACAAATAGTCTATGTAAAAATAAACAAGAGACTAGGATCCAAGCTTTCAGGAAGATTTAAAGAAGAAAAGGTAAAGGAAAACAGAGAAACTACAATATTAACAGAAAGTGGCAGAATCGTACATAAAAGCCACATACGCAATTGAAAAAGTTAATAATTCCTTTTAGTAAAAATTAAGGCAAAATTCTAATAAAAAGTTAATTTCCCTCAATAGGTTGCTCGTGCCCCTGAGTAGTGCGAGATTTCAAATTTTGGACTATACTAACTCGAAAGTAATAAAGATCAAGAAAGGAGAAGCTAAAATACAGAATGGCTCATTTAAAATTGTTCATATTATCGATGTGAATGCTTATGAAGAACTTATAAATAGACTGGAAGAAACTATAGCATCCCAAATCAAATCCAATCATCCCTTATATCCTATCCTAACCTTTGAAACCCGAAGAATAAAAAGTTACTTGAATAGAATAAAAATACAGAAAAGAATAAAAAAATCTCTTGATTTCATTGGCAGTACATGGAAGTGGATCGCTGGAAATCCAGATCACCACGACCACGAAATTCTTACTGAAAAAATTAATAATGTCCTACAGAATAATAATAATCAGGTTATTATAAACAAAATTACAGTTAATAGAATAAATGAAATTTCAAATATAACGAATCACTTGCTAAAAATTGTTGAAGAAAAAGAAAATATTGATATAGATATGATTATTAAAATTAAATACAAACTAGAGTTAATGAAAGAAGAAATTGTTAACCTTGCATACGCGATACACTGGGCAAAGGCAGGTATCGTAAACTCATATATCTTGTCAAATAATGAAATCAATGTAACCGAAACTATAATTAAGAATGAAAACTTTCCATATGTTAACTTAGACGAAGCACTAGAATTTATCAATGTCAAGATTGCTTCAGATAATAATAATTTAGTTTATATTTTTGATTTACCCACAACGGATAAAGAAATATGTAATTTCTTGTTCCTTAAGTCCATAAGAAAGAATAATATAATAAATAAAATACGATTTGAAAATGTTATTGAATGTGAAAAAAAAGTATATGGACTAAATAAACCTTGTACAACATATAATAACTTAAGAATATGTAACAGATATAGTATTGTAGACATTAGTACATCTGCTTGCACCCCAATGCTGCTCCAAGGTAAAGAAGCCACCTGCACGACCGTCAATAACCAACACATCCCAGCTGTAGAGGAAATTTCACCAGGAATACTCTTGCTCAACCAGTACAACGGACAAGTCATAATCGACAAAGAAGCAATTGAACTCAATGGTACCTACGTCATTCACTATCTCAATTCAACAATACAGGTTAAAGGAGAAGAATTCAGGAATAGCGAAACAATAAGTCACCAACTGATGCCAGCTATCCTCCAGCCTATGAATACGCTGACCGAAAAGGAAGAGATTCTTTCGTTAGAAATGCTGAAAGAACTTTACGTAAACGGAACCACTAAAATAGCGATTATAGAAAAAGAACGCAAAATAAATCTAACAACAAATTTTGGACTCTCGTTTATTGTTGTAATCCTGGCAGCACTTCTCTTCAAAAAGATAAGAAATACAAGAAAAAACGAAGATAATTCTTATGCTGAACCTACCTCACCCCTTTACCTGCAGATCGAAGTAACGTAATACGAACATCACCAGTACCAACCGGCAGAACAATCATAATAGATGTAGAAGCCGCAAATGTCCTAAGTTCAAGGGCATCGAACGAGGGCGTTCGAATTTGAGTGGGGAAGAGTTAACGACAGAGACATTTGCCCAAGAACAACATGCATCTCCCACGTTCTATGGGAATGATAAGATGCTGACATCGCGTCTATGTCACTCGAGCTAGCTGCATTCCGTCACGTACGCCGATTGCGATAGGAGTACGAGCGTGGGACGACATCGCCAACGGATGGATGGGCACCTGCAGCAGATTAGTATTTAAGGTAGAATAAGCACAATTGTAGTTAGTTCGTAAGATAATTTGAAGGGACACACTTGGTCCGAAAAAATAAAGTTTTTTTTTATTTAAAAACAACCCAGATTTAATTAATTTATACTGCTTACGTTCCTCTCCCAAGATGGCCAACAAGTACTACTATGGTAGCCACATTTGCAGATGACACAATCCTACTTACGTCCGATGTAAATCTAGATACTGCAACTACTCGTACTCAAATTGAAAAAATATGTACGAGGTGTCTTTCTTAGACAGATGTACTATATGTTCACATTTGGGAAATAATAATAAAAAAACAACACTTTAAGGCGAATCCAAAAAGTGCTACAGAAATATTGGACAAGGTCTAAAAACCAAGTTTCGATTCGAAGGGCAAGAACTGTTGTCGATGCGTCAACCTCAGTTCTACCTTCGGTTCGTTGTTGTCGTCGCACAAGGATCTTGCTGTCTAAAGTTCGAATGATTCCGTGATCGTACGATCGTGGAGACGAAAAGACTCACGGACCGTACGTGCAAGGAGTCCTCGGAGCTAAAGCTCGGTTTCGAATATCTTCCTTGAAGCCAATGCATCTCCTTATTAAGACTCATTTCGAGCTCGTCTCGATTCCTTATTTTTGTACGTAAAACTATTCGTCAGATCTTCCACTCGCATTTTTGTCTAAAGCTCGTTGGAGCTTCCAAGTAACTGATTAGTCATTGCGAGGATAGCTGCATCGTCCACGAACATAGCTACAACCGACTTTTTATCTTTTCTAATACTTTTAACATTTTCTCAGTAAAAATTAACTTTTGTATATACATAGTCAAGTTTTTCGTGCCATACTTTGTGAAAAGCCTGTTAAACGTCGAGAAAAGTGCTAGAACACGTCTTTTATCCTTCTAAGGATTTTTTGTTCGATTACAATTAAAAAACTTTTGAAAAAGTGGGAAACATTAGTCCGGAGTGTAAATCTAAATATTCGTAGAAACGATATGCAACGTTTCTTGACAATTTGTCAAATTCCTGAAATATTATATGGTGCTCAATGAACTACGGCATGCCAGTATAAAAACAAATCGTGCGACTTCCAGCAGGAAAAAAGGCTCACGAAGACCAAAAAAGGCGATGCCAGATGATGGTTCTTTGGTGTCCTAAAGTTGTCGGCATCGCATTAGGCTGAAGTGGATATTTTTCAAGCTTCGGCACGCTCAGTGAGAAAAGGGTTGGTAGAGCCTGGAATAAGAACTCTTATGACAGTACTGAAGCCGTTTCAGCCGTCCATCTCCATTGGACTCAAGACGTGCGAAACAATGCTATCCTTTCCGATAAATTCAAGTTTAAGCTGCATGTTGGAGATTGCATGATTCTTGCGCAGAGGGAATCAAAGAAAAGGATGAGCTATGAGCTCTGAATGGCTCTTACGGAAACCACCCGAAACTAAAGATTTAATGGTGTGCGCATCCCTCTTTGGATGAAAATATACTGAAAACACATTGAAAGTCACTGCAGCAGTTTATCTGTAGAAAATGAATCAGAAGCGTACGCATAAGTGCTTTTTTAAGACCCTTGCAGGTTCATTTTTCAACAGGATAATGCTCCTCCGGACAAAATCGTTAGCATGAACCTGATTAATTTTAAATGATTGATTAAATAGTAAGCTTTGAAATGAGTTACAACTTTAATGACGTTTAAGCTTTGGCCACCCTACAGCCAGACCTCGATTCCATTAATCATTTAAATTAAGATTGCAAAGAAGCGCCAAGTTCGAGTCGGACTCGCGCAACAAAGGTTCCGTACAAAATTTGTAAATATGTAAACAGTTTGTCCACTACAGGAACCGTCTCGGAGATTTCTTCCGCTTTGGTTCTCTTGCGAGTATCAAAATGTGCGGCATAATTAGCCGAATGTTTTGACAGCGTCGATTTAGAAGTTTGATTTTTTACAGCAATTTGATGCCTCCGCGTATTCCTGAGAAAAACGATGGTGAAAGACAGACAGAAAACGAAGTGATCCTACAAGGGTTCGATTATTGAGGAACGGAACCTCAAAATTAACCAATTTCACTTAAATATCAAGTTTTGTCTGATGTAATTCAAAGATTTGCGGTTTCCAAAGCTAAATGAAATACTTCTCCTGTAAAAAGCTTTAATTAAAATTTTGGCTTAAATTATCTTGATTGACATTATTATTTATATACTTTTATTTTCATTTTCACAGGGTCATTGAATACAAATTTCAACAGAACCTCTTATTAACTACCAAGGAACTCGTTCAAATTGAAACCAGCAAGGGGCCTATCAGAGGCATTAAGAGGATCACCATCTATGGCGACTCATACTACAGCTTCGAAAGAATACCCTTCGCGAAGCCGCCTCTGGGAGAACTTCGATTCAAAGCCCCTATTCCACCAGACCCATGGGATGAAGTAATAGACTGCACTCGACCTTGTGAGAAACCTCTGCAAGGAAGTTTCATATTCCGAAAATTCAAGGGCTCTGAAGACTGTTTGTACCTTAATGTGTATTCTAAAAATGTAAGTAGAACTGTATGTTTTCCAAGAATTCGGGTGTAAATATGTAATTGCAGTTAAAACCGGAGAAGCTAGTTCCAGTTATGGTTTGGATCTATGGAGGAGGTTTCCAAATCGGTGAAGCCTCAAGGGAGTTGTATGGACCCGATTACTTGTTGACTAAGGATGTCGTTTATGTCTGTCTGACGTATAGACTGGGCCCCTTTGGTTCGTATTTTAAGTGATTTTCCAAACAAACATGTTCACATTTCATGATTCTTTATTTTCAGGCTTTCTCAGTTTGAAAGATCCAAATCTCAATATTCCTGGAAATGCTGGGTTGAAGGATCAAATTCTAGGACTTCGTTGGGTAAAAGAAAATATTTCAAGATTTGGTGGTGACCCAAATAATATTACCCTTTTTGGAGAAAGTGCTGGTGGAAGTTCAACACATTTTCTAATGATAACAGAGCAAACCAAAGGTCTCTTCCATAAAGCTATTATACAGTCTGGTAGTGTTCTTTGTCCCTGGGCAATGTCAGCAGTGCCTAACTGTCCATATCGGCTGGCAGTTTCACTAGGATATACAGGGGTAGACGAAGACAAATGTGTGTATGAGTTTCTATCAACAGCGAACGGACCTGACATGGTCAAAGCTACAGCCAGGCTTACAAATAAAGACGAGAAGCGCAATAGAATACCATTCGCCTTCAGTCCTGTTGTCGAGCCTTATTTAACGGATCATTGTGTTATTAACAAAGAACCCATGGAAATGATGAAAACAGCTTGGAGTAATAGTATTCCTCTTATTATTGGGGGAAATTCCCACGAAGGGCTTCTCTTCCTTCCAGGTATATGAAGAAAAGTGTTTATGATCTGAAACGTTTTTATGTATGTTTTTTTTTGTTAGATATTCGAAGAAGACCAATTACCATAGATGAAGTTAAGGATTGTGAATACTTGGTTCCACTTGATTTGAATGTTAGCAGGGAAAGTGAAAAAGGCAAGGAATTTGGGCTACGAATCAAGAAGGTACATTTTGGTGACGATGAATGCGGACATCACACAATGGCCCAATATTTTGATGTACTTCTCCATTTTTTCAAATTTTAGGAATATCCAATTTCTAATATTGAAATTCTTTTAGCTATTATCATGCAAGATGTTTTGGCATGGAATTCATCGCACCGTTCTCTCACGGCTTGAGTATAGCTCAGCTCCAACATACTTGTATCGATTTGAGTTTGATTCGCCATTCTTTAATATACCCCGCAATCTAATATGCGGAAGGGGACAAAATGGAGCATGTCATGGAGATGAAGTGAGCTACCTTTTCCACACTACATTTTCTCACAAACTACCAAGTGATTCCCCTGAATATAAGACGGTGGAGCGAATGATTGGCATATGGACAAATTTTGCTGCAACCGGCAATCCTAACTGTGATGTGATACCTAATGTGTACATTGAACCTATTAAAAAAGTTGATAATGTCTTCAAATGCTTTAATATATCGAATGATGTGAAGATTATCGATTTGCCGGAAGCTGAAAAATTAAAAGTGTGGGACAGTTTGTACGAAAGAGCTCAGTTGTACTGAAAAATAAATTCGTCAGGTGATAGGCTACCTCAAAATATAATTACTTAGTACCTTTATTTAGTTGTTATTTTTGGATATTGTTTTTAGTTATAAGTTTAAACCACATGGTATCACACAATTATGGGCTGTATTTTTCTTTCGACCAGATTAAATTTCATTTTTATACAAAAACAAGAGTATCATTTACCTCAGAAACATCGTCAATGCTATTGCAGATTAAAAGTCTAGAGTTGGGTAGACTGGGTTCGGTTGAGAAATGAAGCGATAAAGGAAATATATAAAATAAAGTTCATATATTTGTTTACTAAGAGGCAATGTTATTTGAGATCGCTGTATTGTATTTAATAAGTAAAATGAAATAAAAAAAAGTGTAATTTGTTTCAACTGTCCCCATGTCAGGGTCGGTTGAAACAATGCCTGGGGTCAATTGAAACACAAAATATAATAAATGAACATGTTTTATTTATTTAAGATTTCACGACTTGTAATGGCACAGTTGAACATCAAAAATATTTTATTAATATTCAAATCTTTCTCGATACTTATAAACAAACATTATTTTTGATCAGCCTTCAAAGATTTATATTAATTATTTATTAAGACGTTGGTCACGTTTTTATGTTTTTTGTTTGTAATGCATGTATATAATATTTCTCACTCCAGCTAACAAAAGACTTTGAGTAAAACTTTAAAGCATTTTTTTTCTAAAAACATCTACATTTTGATGCGTAAAAACTTTAGCAATTCAGCTATAAAATAGTATAAGAAAAAATTATTCACCGAAAGAATTGCCATAAGACCCGGCGAATACTCTTCAAGTGAAGTAGAAAGCTACGGCGAGGATGATGATGATACCGGAGATGATTAAGTGCTATTGCATTAAAAAAAAATCGAATAAATAAATATTCATATTATGAAAAAACACATGCTTTAATTTTTCAAATTTTCAATATTCAGCAGCAAACACCAAGAGAGGGCTAAATTTTGTATATGCTTTATTCTTCTGTTTTGTGTGGAATGACTGGAAAAGAGTGTTTAAGTTAACTTACATAATCCAATTATTACTTTACACATATGGGATACAAACTCTGTCCTTTTTTTGACTTAATGGTTCTGAAAAAAGTCATATCATATAGACGTACGATCCGTTGGTCACTACCATTCTTCTCTTCGCATTCGAATAAAATCTGATGTGCCATGCCACGATCGTATCAATCATAGATAAATCATCCCACTGTGAAAATATACTTGGGATCTTTTCTTGCCTAGCAATCATGACCCTCGAGCTTCGTTCCACCCTATCATAGATCTCACTTTGTTGTTACTCCTCTGTTTTGTTAATGCTTATGAGTCGCCGCAATAATTTATATTTTGTTTCTATTACAAATTTCATTGTATTCACTGCTCATAGAATTCGGAAAACAGAATCTGAAATTTGTGTTCATGCGAAACAAAAAAAGAATACAAATAAAATATTCCAGTCAGATTCGAACTAGCAAACTGCAAAAAGTGTGCACAAAGCATCAACCCACTAAGCCCACGAACCATAAAAATTTCATTATCATTTCTCCGTTGGAATTCGGTAAAGGTGTGATATACTCTACATACATACGCTTTATCATATGAGAATTACCACGAGATTCACATATAAATTAAAGAATAATATTGAACTGGCGACGACGGCGATAAATCAATCTTATTAAAGACCATTCTCTTTGTTTCAAAAGACAGAAGTGAATGCAATCATCCCATGAATCATGGTATTAAAATTCAAACCGCCATCGCGCAATCATACCGAGGATGTAATCTATCTGCATGAGTTTTTTTTTCTTTTTTTGTCCAATCGCGTGTCGCAGCAGAAAAATTCAATTAACTTTTACCTTGTGGACGATCGTAAAACCATTAAATAGTTATTTGCCAGAACATGATTCAATGCCCAATATTGATGCGGACTAAAATTTAATTTCTGCGAATCAATCGACGCATGTTGGCGAGGACAAACCTATTGCAGCAACTTAATTCGATATACACGATTGTTTTCCCTGGAATTGATTACAATTTCGTTCCACACAGCGTATCCTTGTATACATATATGTATCTTGTTATGTATGTAGAACTGAAAATTAAATCGGGGAAAAATCAAAATCAACTTTATACCAATATCTGGACGTTTTCAAAGTACGTGGAAATAATTTAAATGTTTTCCAGGAAATGCATAAATAATTCGTATTTTATGCAGGAGTAAGCAAACGTATACGGCGATATGTCCTAATTATTATTAGTTAAATCTGAATAAACTCGTACTCAAGAATTCAATATAAGTAGTCAGACGATTTTTGAAAGTGACAAAAAAATTGTTTTTTCTTACTTTTTTCCAGATACTCTAATACAATAAAACATTCGAAATAATTTTAAATTTCATCCCGAGTAAAAATATTTCCGTTTTATTCGTACGGATGTACAGCAGACGAACGAAAGCCACCAGTTGTTCATGTTCCCCGGCCGTACGGAGATTGTGTGAGGTCCGTTTGTCGGATAGAAACTGCTTTAAATCGGCCATAAAGTGAAGGCTAAATCTCGGCAGTACGACGGCTGTCGACAAAAATGTGGACACCTATCTCGCAGGCTTATTACGGGCTAATTACCTACCTTATAATATATAATGCACATAGTTTTTTCTATTAACTTATTTTCTTTTTTGAGTTGCGTTTACAAACGGCCGCTGTGAATGCGTTCGAATAACAATGAAATATTTTTACTCGGGCTTCGTCGTTTTACCCCTTTTGTGGTGATAATCGTTGGCTCTTTTCTTTGGTGTTTGCCCATTACCATGTTATGTGTTCTTAACTAGCTTACTGTCCCCATGCGGGCTCTCTAAGCTAAACCAGTGTCTTTCGACTTAACCTGACGGGTATTTAATTTTTACATTGAAAACAACTTAAAACAGATAGAATTAAGCTTAAGAAAACTTAGTGGCAAAAACTGTTATAATAACTACTTTAAAATAACTAAACACTTACTTAAATAAGTTAATTCTATCTTAGTATAAAAATCAAATAAACACGCAAAACAAGGAGAGGCAAATGTATGTCAATATATACCCACATATACGGATATGTGAACATCCCCTTTTTGCACATGTATATATAACTTTTTTTTTTGTATTACATAAAAACTTTACCTAAGTCAGCCACACGAAAAACGTATGCATCGACGTCGGCCAACTTTGCCTGCAACGGCTCATCAACGTTAAAACGAATTGACGAAGAAGTTCCTTCCCTTTCATTCTGAAGCCATCAAAAATGTCGGTGCCGGCGCTCAGCTTCTTCTGGATCGCGGTCAGAAACCGCCCTACTAAACCGTAGACGCTTCGTGGAAGTATTTGCAACGTCTCCATCCCGGCAATATGAAAGATTAGCGGTACCGCTATCCTATCCTGGATGAGACCTATTGAATCTAGGTAGAGGAAAGCCTCTGGGGGGATAAAACCGCTTACTCGAACCCGCTCGTAATATCTCTCGTTGGGGAAGTAGGCACCGAAGATCAGATTGTTAGCAGAGTTCATTGCTCTTGCAACGTGATTTCGGGTCAGCTTTATTAGAAAATTGTCTACCCTCATTATTTTTGCTCTGTTATATAGGACCTCGTTGGGATAGAATATTTTGTATTCAGACTCTGAAGTTCTAGGCAGGCCCTAAGACATTTCCTCTCAAACAACCGAATCCTTTCCATCAAGCTTGCTACGACGTAGAACCACATGGGGCATCTATAGACGAGTATAGGCCGGATGAGGGCCATGTAGCAGATACCTTGCCAACGAGTTGCTGGCTAGAAAACAGTCCCTTTGTTTGGGCAAAAGCGATCTTGGGTCTGGTGAGAGCAGCATCTACATTTTTGTTGAAATATAGAAACTAGTCTAGCCAAATACCGAGATATCGGACTTCACTTCGACTCGCCAGTGGATGTCCGTTCGGTCCCACGATTGACAGCTTTCGCCAATTCTTTACAGTATCCCTAGAGGCCCACGACAACGGCGTTCTAAACAATATAGTTTCACAATTTCGAAAGTTAATCTTTAATTTCCAGTCATCGCAATATCGCTGAATCTCATCGAAGTCACGCTGCAAGAGATTACTAAAGGCTTCGATCTTCGGACCTGATCTGGTCGCTGGTGAATATATTGAAGAGGATCGGCGAAATGACAGCCCCCTGTTGCAGACCATTTATTTATATGAATGACGTTAGAAGTTACATTGCATTTTTTCACAATGAACTGTCTATTGACAATTATATTAACAAGCATGTTCAACAGTGGTTTGCTGATGCCCAGACAAAGAAAGAGTCCTTCTTACCATACGATATCGAAAGCCTTTTCCAGGTCAACCAGGCAGGCACCAGTGCATTGTTCCTTACTTTTGTTCTATTGGATATCTGATACAAGTTTAGACCTGGCATGTACTATATGTAATCATGCCCCGCCTTGGAACCATTTGATTTTCCGGAAAAATATTTTTGTCCTCAACCTAATTCAGCAGGGCTCTATGTACAACCTTCTCAAAAACCTTTCTGATGTTCGGAAGAAGACTTATGGACCGGAGATTTTACGGATTGGAGATATACTTGCTCCGTTAAGGGTTGGGTTGCATTATTCAGTGCATTATTGAAGAGGGTCGTGTAAATATTTTTCGCTTGTGGTGGGTGTCAAAGCACAATGTTCGATATTCCGTCGATTCCCACACATTTTTTCTCCTTCAGTGACTTGAAGATGCCTTGGAGATCAGCCTTTGATATAAACAAGGGATTTGTCGCTTCATTGGCGTTCACATTATTTGCCATGTAAGCGTCATTTAACTCGGTAAAACGGGTGTTCTCTGATCGCCATTGCGCCACTTCATATCGAAGAAATAAATTGTGCTCAAGAACGCGATTTTCCAGATCGTGATTCGGACAAATAGTGTCATTTACCTCTTACACTTCCTGAAAAATAGCACCTCTACTATAGCCTCTACTTTCTCCATAGGATCTTCAATCACAAAGAATTCGTTGTCAAATATTGCGTTTACCGCTTCTCGGCCTTATGGCTAAGATCAAAGTGTAGTGATTATCGTTGGTTCTTTCGTGTGTCATTTTTTTTATTTCTACCCTTGTAGATACGTAATATGTACTTTCTGGAAACTTCGTTTGTGGATAATGCAATATATATCCCACTTCTGATTTGTCAGAACATAAACCTTTATTATAAAGAGAACAAATCAAATGTTTATTTGGATGGAAAAGTATAAACGATTATTTAAAGGATGAAAAATAGAGAGAGAGAGAGGAGATCCTCCTTCAACGACAGCTCAAAACCAACTGATTTCTCCCTTTTCGGTTGATGTTAACACAATTTGGACGTGGTTCACCCTGTAAAACGCCCATATTTAAAAATTTAATGTAAACGGTTTTTGGAGTGTTCCCGTTACTTGTGCTATAAAACCTTGCTCGTTACTACATTTTATGATTCTAGGTCAACGAGGAGTACTCCATTGGTTTTTATGCACCCTGTGAGTATTTAAATATGCGGCAAAAACAGACAATTTTTTTGGCCCGATTAGGAAGCTTGTTTTGCTAACAGCTTAAAGAGACAGCAGCCATAAGTGTTTGGTAGTAATATCAACTTCAAACCTCTACGCATTCCTGAGAAAAATCGGTGGGACAGCGGACGGACAACAAAGTGATCCTATAATTGTACCGTTTTTCCTTCTGAGGAACGGAACCTTCAGAACATCAGCACAAGCACTGCCATCAAATAAAATTGTGGATATGAATATTCTTATCTAAAAAAGCAAATATCTACAATAGGAAGTGTTAACTCACTTCCCAAGTATATTAGATTTTCCATATGAATTTAAATATAAAAACACGAATCCTTCTCGAAATTGACAATGTTAACTTATTTTTGATGATTTTAGATCCCGATGACTCAAGCGCCTAGACTGAGGTGAGCTTTCTAAATTGAAATTTAACCCTGTTATTTCACAGGCAATTGTAACAAAGAGGCATTAATTTAAAAATTTTTATTATATAGACTTAAAAATATGACTTAAATACAAATTACACTATAAACACATTAAACTTAACTTAACTAATATAATTCCTCTCGTGTATATACACTGTCCCAAACCTGCAGCTTCTTTGATTCTGGTAAATCGATTACATCCACATCATTGGAAATGTTCAAACATTTGTGAATTTTATCATCCTTTGAAAGAGGCTGGAAATCTACTTCACTAATTTCCTCGCAATTTGGATTGCCGGTTGTAGCGAAACTGGTCCAAACACCGACCATCCTTTGAATAGTTTTGTACTCTGGACTATCTTCAGGAAGTCTCTTTCCATAGATGCTATAGAAGAGATATCCAACATCATCGGCATGTACAACCCCGCGGAACATATTTCCAACTCGTAGTGTACGAATGTGATTGTAGAATGGCGAATCAAAATCAAAACGGAAAAGATATGTTGGCTGTGAGCTAAAGTCTAATCGGGCCATCAGCGTTCGGTGGGTGCCATGCCAAAACACTTTGTAACTAAGGTACTGAAAAAAAAGTTATATAAAATATAATTGTACATATTTTCAGGGCGGCTTACATCTAAGAATTCCATAACTGTTTCACCGGTGAGCTTCTTATCACCAAAATGTGCCTTCAAAAGCTTCAAGCTTATGTCCTTACATCTCTGGCTATTTCTGTCTGTGACTATCTCTTGAGGGGCAAGATACAAATAATTATCGGGATTTACTAACGCATCTTTATCAGCCATAATATCTGAAATATAAACAATTTGTTTAACGATTCAATAGAGCGCTTGTATGGTTTGTCTTACCCGGATAAAAGTAGAGTCCTTCAAAAGAGTTGCCTCCAATCAAAAGTGGAATCTCATTGCTCCATGAATTTTTAAGCATATTCTTGGGTTTATCAGAGATAACACATTGGTCCGTGATATATGGCTCTATCGTTGGACCGAATGCAAACTGAATTGAGTTACGAAGCTCCTCAACATTTGGAGTCTTCACTGATGCTTTTACTATGCTTGCTCCGCTGGCTTTTGATAAAAATTTATATATTTCACTTTCTTTCTCATCGCCCATGTAGCCTAGAATCTTTGCCATCCTATATGCCCAGTTAAGGTTTGGTTGTACAGCCCATGAACAAAATATACTGCCTGAGGTAATTATTGCTTTGTGAAATAGTCCTTTTGCTCTGGGACACATCATGAGAATATGTGTTGATGTGCCGCCAGCACTCTCTCCAAATAGGGTTATATTTTCTGGATCTCCTCCAAAACGAGCGCAGTTCTTTTTTACCCACTCAAGAGCCATGATCTGGTCCTTCAAACCAGCATTGCCAGGAATATTCAATTCCTTATCGCTAAAGCTTAAGAAACCTTAAAAGAAAGCAGCAAAATTAGTTTGAGATCCGAAAGAGGAAATACGGCTAACAAACCAAAAGCACCCAATCTGTAGTTAATGGTTATCAACACAACATCCTTTGACATCAGATAATCTGGTCCATGGAGATCGCGACTTGCGTCACCTATCTGAAAGCCTCCACCAAATATCCATACCATAACTGGCAACGGTTTAGTTGGGTTCAACTGGAAAAATTAGTTTTTATGAGAAAATGAAACTTATAAAGTTGCTAAAGTGAGCTTACATTTTTTGTATAAACATTTAGATACAAGCAGTCCTCCGTACCTTTATAGGCGCTGAACACGAAATTTTGTTGCAATGGTACTTCACACACGCGTGTGCAATCCTTTACTTCGGTCCATGGATCTGGGCTGACAGGCGCCCTAAAACGCAGTTCATTTAGGGGTGGCTTTGCAAAAGGTATTCTTTCAAAGCTATAGTATGTATGATCGTAGAGAGAAATCCATTTGGCACCCTTGATTGGGCCTTTATCAGTTTCAATAACTACCGTTTCGTTTGTTGTCAACTTCTTCTGCTGTGCTCTGTAGTTCATTACCCTGGAAAATAAGGATTTGGAACTTTTTAATAAAATGAAAGGAGACTTAAAACATTGAAATCCAAGTAATTGGAGGCAATGGTTAGATAAAAAAAACGTTCCGATAGCAAAAGATGATTTAGAATGTTTTGAGCCTACAATCTACTTAACAAACCTACTTAACCAAATGAATAATTCCAAGGTCTAGTTGCGGCAGCAAAATAAGAGCAGCTTTTGCTCAGGTTTAGAACCTTTCAATAGTGAACGACTTCTAAGTACAAAGGTACATACTAGTTTGCTAGGTGAAAAATTTTAAACCATTTTAAAAAATTGAAAAATATCTTTGATTTTGTTGTTGCTAGAAAATGAGCAATATGTAGGTTTTTTTTTTTAATAATTTCTGTTATTTTTTTAACCGGAAGAATTTTATTATCAAAAGAAAAAATGTTTAAACTATCTATGCAGTGTCAAAGGGGCTCGTTCTAAACCAGAAACGGCTGATGAAACCTTATCTTAAGCAGACTCAAGCCTCTTTCAAAAACCAATTAAACAATAACGCTTTGGACTTTGCATCGCTTTTCTGATAACAAAGATCAACTACATAAATGACGACAAAATAAATTATATGTGTTCGAGTATGGCGTTTGCGACGCAAGATAAGTGTTTTTACAACCTTCAGCTGTTCTTCATACTGTTCTTCATAAACTGCACAGTTGTTGAATAATAATCTCTTAAATGGTCACATGTTTCAAACAAAAGAATATTTTTGAGGTCAAGAGTTGAGGCCTGGTTCATCGCTGTGCAGAGTTGAAACGCTCCTAATCTTTGTTCGGTTTTACTTAAAGCCAAGGTTAATTCGTTAAGGTTACTTCCATCAAACCGTTTGACCCACAAGGCAAATCAACTCTTATCATTTTTGTTTTATTTATTTTTTTTTTCAAATTAAAAATTCTTTGTTAGACGGCTTGACAGCAAAAAAAATTGCTGTGCACTTTTTATTACCACGCAGATGACAAACTTGATTAGGACACACCTGCGCTCTAGAATGCTCACTTTCCTAATGGCGACACAGGAACATTTACAGGCTAACGCGTTGTTGCCTTACTCAGAAACTTTTCAATCATGTATCATGGTGGACTCCGGATGCTTAGCACGATCCAAATCGACAAACTCACATTCTATGTCTGTCGATAGGGACTTAATTACCTCTCGGAAGTATTGCACCTCAAACCGCATAACAGACGGCGCAAGCGATACGAATCCGAAGCTAGACACTTTTGAATTTAACTTATAAACCAACAACAGATGACACTTTCACAGGTGAAAGACAAAAATGTTACAATGCAGCCCCTACAGTCAGGACTATTCCCTAGACTTTGTTGACAGCGCAACTGACAATTGTGCAGAAGGACTTTTGTTCCCTACGAACAATAAAAACAAGATTAGAAAACTGGACGGCACTATAGTAAATAACGTGCAAAGAGCGTCGGTCACTGAACTCGCGTTCAGTGTAATCTGCAATAGGTTTTGTGAAGTGCAGCAACGTACCAACACATGTAAGGCCTTCGCAAGAAAGTGCCACACAAAAATTTGGACAACACCAAAGCACGCAGGTGTCCCTCGCAGAAAAAAATTAAGGCCCAGTACAAAGTAAGGGAGGAGGGGGAAGTGGCTCTTCTTAGTTGAGATAGGGGCTGGAAAGTAAGGCCACTGTAGAGACAATGCTAACCATGCTCCAGAGAAGCATCTGGCATATTTTGCAACCGAGTAAAATAAGACAGAAAATCTGCATAAAACTGATTAAAGAAGCATTGACTCATTTGCCAGCCATCAAGAGGCTCCAAACTGAGTCATGCAAGTAACAGTATAGCATTTTACATCCAGCCCGAAGGATAGTTTCCAGGTAAACAAGTTTCTAACCGATAATTCTATTCTGGAATATAAACAGAGAGACATGGAGGGAGATATGGACAAACATTTATCATTAAAAACCCAAGACTAACCGTTTGGGACTCATGAGGTCGCACACTTGAATCTGATGAATCTGACCTTATTATCTTAACGGAATCATTAAAAATCAATCCCACTTGCTTAGTTGCTCTGTTCTTAAGACAAAAAAGAAATATAAAGAGGAAGGTACCCAAGAGGAATAAATTACACGAAAGCAATATTCGAAATGGTCCTGAAACGAGGTATACCACAAATGAGGTGCATCGTCTTGTGTACAAGAAGGGTAAACTTTTCATATACTTCCTCTTAATGAGCAGTTAAGAACCCAAATTAAACAATGTCGATTTTTAAACTTCACTTCAAACAGTTTTTGACACACAAAACTCCTTACTTAAATATAGTATATCGAGTAGGCTTCTAACATAAATTGTTTTTATTACATATTTAAGTTACTGTTTTTAACTTACGTTTGGGTAAGAAACTGCCGTATAGAGTTTGTTGTCATCTTGGTGTAAAAATTCTTTAAAATGTAACGTCAAACGTAAGAAATAAATCACTTTGTTAAAATTTTAGTTAGTTCGAAAATATTGTTGTTTATCGTTTTGAACAATACAAAATTAAATTTCTGTATAAGGTTCCTAAGCCTCCACAATTTCTTGTATATGGGACAGAACTGTTCTCTTCAAGTTCAAGCCAGAAACTGAAATTTAAAGACCAAGAGAACATTGGTAGTTAATTTTCATAAGAGTGGTGACAACATTTATATGAACTTTGATCCTCGCACTTTTGCACTTTTCAATTGATTATAAAGTCTGGTTTGGAATCATGCTGATAAAAAAATATTAACCGACTCCGCCCAAATTTTGAAACGGAATTAAATCGTTGTGGATTATAGACAATTGTACAAATATTTAAGCACCTCTGGAAACTTAAAGAAGGGTCATGCTTATCGATTGACCTAACACACCCTCCGAAAGTTTTGTTGACAATTTTTTGCCGCTGTTATCAACGATGATGCTATGTCTGAAGGAGAAATCCATGCCGATCAGAGCTCTATATGAAAAAACAATTGGCATCAAGCCTTCAAACAAGTTCCAAAGTTCAAAGTAATAAGGCGAATAATTATTTAGGCTGTGACAATTTTCGTTTCCATTGAAAGTAAACAAAGAAAGGGCACGTGCTGGTGATAATTCTGTGATTTTCTGTGGAGCAAAATATTTTCAGGGGGAAGCATTTTCAGACTCCTCAAATGCTCCTTTTTGTGATTGAAATCAGTTTCTGATCAATTGTAAATTTGTATTGGAACATTTGCATTTGTCGAACGAATTGTGCCACATGAAAATTTCCCAAGTTTTACTTTAAATGAATTGCGTTGCTTTTTCGGTAAAGGAGATAAATATAGTTTCGGCGGGCAAAAATCTGCTTTTTGTTAATGAATTTTTTGAATAAATCTAAAATCAAATTTCTTTCAGTGATTGCTGCGCATTAGAAAAATCTAAACAAAATATTTTTTTTATATGTTTCTTAACAAATATATATTATTGGTATATCTTGAAAAGCGAGTGATGTTTTTTTCTGTTTACTTATTTTTTATATATACCGGATCTATTTTCGAAATAGATGCCACGATCTCAGAAAATACAATCAGTTCGTTTCAATTTGCGACTTATTTTTGAAAGTGCAGAAAACCGTTTGGAGTCAACCTGCCGGTTATAAAATTTTATGACATTTCGGCTGTTATTGAGCTCATGGTATTGAAAGATATTAGTCGTGTGACAGTGGAAATTCGGAATTTGTTATTTGTAGTTTCATATATGTGAAATGTCACATCACTCTAGAGCATTTTTTCGATTTACATTACAAAAGCTTCAGGCGTTAAGCACACACAAGAAAGCCTGATTTTAACATGAGCTCATCCAGTTTTATTCTTCTTTTTAACTGAAAACCCAAAACAGACAGTAATGTTTAACCAAAGGTAAGGATGTGTAGATTCTTTGGTAATAAATCTGTCTCATGGCGATTTGGCCTACTATCTGATGATTGAAGAGATATTATTGTTTAATACTGTTTCCGTTCGGTTGGATGAAGCCTTGAAATATTGGCTCCTAAGCGTTAACTTGGATCCATTGTGAGATACTTGAAGCCGCTCACTTTTATGAACTATTGAGTGCTCTTTTAAAGATGCCGAATGAGGTGCTCTTAAATATGAAAAACAATCACTTCGATTGATACCGTTTCGCCACACGAATTCTTTTATCCGAAGTGAAAAAAAAACAGATGCTTAAAATTGTTCTTTTTTGAATCGAGAAACTTTATTTGACGAAATGGTCAGATCGTATTGTTTTTTGCTGCTCAAAAGTATCAAACTGTTGTTTATTTTTGTAAATTCAATGGTCGTACGATTAGCTTTAATTTATAAGCACGCAAGTCTAATGTGTTTAAAAAAGCATATGCTGTCAAAGAAATTAATTGAGAACTCTTCGTGTTCTTCATTTTGATCGAAATTTATTGTAATTGAAATATTAAGTGACGTTTATAAATAAAAAAATTGAATAATGAAATAGAGTTAGGTGTTTTTACTGTCGGTAAATCTACCTTATGCTCGCACCACTTTGGCCGTCAATCTAGGAACTGATCTCCAGGCTTCTTGAAGGATTTCCCATAGCATAATTTTCAGTGTTTCTTTTTATTTTTTCTTGTTCACGTATCCCCGGAAAAACTTCGAGAAATATTTTAGTTCATTATAATGCATTAATGTGAATCGGGGCCTATAAATCGAAAGCTCGAGGTGTTTCCTATTTCCTATATTTACCTCTCATATTCATGACCATCGGTATTGATGAGATCTCAATCACCGTCAGAATAAGAACATCATAAAACCATAAGCATATAGTACTACCGACGTGAATGACTGTGGGGCCCAGACAGAAAGGGAACATCTTTTATTCAGCAGATCGCCTTTTTAGTTTGATTCATTCGCTTATAAGATTTTCAGCCAATCCTTGTGTTCTTTTCCAAAAGGCAGCAGGTTGACTTTATTTTGAAATGTCGGCTTTGCTTGTTTAACAGTTTGGTCCTCACATTTTGATGTTAATTTGGTCGTTTGTTCCTTCAGTGCGTCTGCTCGTGAGCGTGGATACCGGGTTCAAATCCGGGTAAGAATGTTTGGCTTTATTTCACGACAACTGATAATCACTCCGATGAGTACAAACTGTCAAGAAAAAGCTTCTGGGGCCGTTCGGAGTCGGCAATGTTGGCCATATGCGAAAAGCAGTGAAGCTAGGCCTGGTCCTCAAAGAAGCTGATTCGCCGCCAACTAACCAACAAAATTTATTATTGATTATTCAAATTGGAGATGGACATTGACGCTTGGGCTATTAGTTGCAGATGAAGTTGAGGCTTCGGACGTAGAATCAGAAGTTTAAATTGAATAAAAAAGGGACTTATCCCATTCAGATGAAGGCGCAGAAGGAAAACAATTATGGGAGCTTATCGAAAAAGATGGAACTTGCTGTGAGATAGATACATTTCCCGTAATTCAAACATTTCGTCGGAACATTATCCATTAAGTGAGGTGGAAAAGCTGGCCTTAGCCAACTTTATACATCGAGAGGTATTTTGTCCGAGGATATTTGTGATATTACGAGAATAAAAAAAAAGGTGTAACGTTAATGACGCATTCAAAGTGGCACTTTACGAAATTCTTTTCTCTTGCGATATCTTCAAATTAGTTACAGAACAGTTATTCGAGCTGGAATGGAAACCGGATCATATTTTATGACAATGTTACTGCTCAAACACTGCTAAAGCTGCTGCTGTCCGAGATATTTAGATGTTACTCGATATGAGCCCTTCAAGTGCATAGCAGTCGATGAGCAGCTGTTTGGATATCGAAGACATTCACGCAATGCCCAATGCATGCAAGCAAAGCCGGTAAAATATGGGATAAAAATATTTTGCGTTTGGGATACTTCCAATTCATATACACTCAATTGACAAAGTTAGACTGGAAAACCAATTGGAGGAGAAAGAAGTCGTCAAACATAAAATAATGTGGAAGAAATATAGCAACAGACAATTTGTTCATATCTATGCAACATAACCGGACCGGATGTGATCCTCTCGTAGCCGGAACTGCAACTATCTTTTTGGAGAAGATCCGTTACGTTTCCTTGGCTCGAAAACCAGACTTTCCACGCAGCGACTGAACCTAAGTGCCTCTGAACCATCTCACACCCCAACTTTCATGGAAGTGTAATGTTATGAATTAATTCTTCACTGTTAGTGCAGACGATAGGTTGAAAAATGGGCTCAATATTTTCTGAGGACCTTCGAGATGGTCTGAATTCTTTGGACTACCGGGCACTTGAACTGTTTCTCAAGTGAATATACATGTGTGCAATCAAAAAAGTATCCTACGGGCAGATTACGGCATTTCCCTGCAATGTTGATTTTATGTAATCTTCCAATAGACTTCTATTCTGATTACATATGTTATATTTTCGCATAAAAAATAGTTCCTCAGATAAAGATCAGATATCAAAGAAGAGTCTAAAAAGTGGGCAAATCACTTAAGCCTGACTTTACTAATCAAAACAACCGATAGGACACGTACACCATTCTCCTTATATACTCGTAACTTTGTCAGAGGCATGGTCAGTGAAATAATCACAGTGCACTGTACCTGCAAGTCAATCACAACATATGCAGAAGCAGCGCTTATGAATTTGAAGATAAGGTGATTCAGATACGCCAAATATGACTTAATAATCTACTTGTACATATGGGATGTCTAATCATTACCCATTTTTTTAACCATCAAATAGGAAGTTCATCGTGTGGGCGGAGCATTTCGCATACAAACCAAAGCTTAGTGCTTCCTATTAAAAAACTTACATCGCTTAAGTAATCTTAACACAAAATTATTTAACACAGAATGGAAAAATGTTTTGTGTTGCCATTCCCATTTGATGGTTTAAACTCCACTCGAAGAACGTAGGGTCTAATTTGGCTCTACTTCGCTGTAAAGTATCATCTTCATATTCATTAGCGTAGCTTCAGTAGATATCTATGTGAATGGTTTCCAATTTAAGGGGTTCAAACGGTAAAGTGCACCGTGATTACATCAGTGAGCATATGTGCTCTACTTTTTAAATAAATACAATCAAAGGTGTATTTTTAACAGATTAAAATTGAAGGCTTGGATGAATTGTCTGCTTCTTAGACTGCTTTTGCTCCTTTTGAAGTAATATTGTTATGTTTAAAGAGCCATAGTCAATTGACTTTATCTTCACTCATATTGTTATGTCATTTCGATAATCCCCCACAAGATGCGAAAACGACTGGCAATATGGTTACTCTAGCTACGTTTTCTACAGCAAGATTTTTGTATAAGAGACATTGCTGTGTCCGAGAGATTTCGGAAGCCTCTTGGTCAACCTCTATTGTGCTTTATATAGAAAAGAGTTCATGTAAAACACTCCATTTTCATGAAAGTTTCGAGCAGGGGAAAGTCTTGCTTTCGATCAAGGTAAGACTTCAGTATGTAATCTTTTCTTGCTTGTGAAAAGTGTCAGTTCGGTCATTGACGGTATCACATCTTGTCCGTTTTCGTTTGCAGATTTGAATTGTTCCTGCCAGGCGGATGTTTTTAAAAGCCATTTACCACTTCTCGGAATATCTTAGTCATCCGCATGTGCTACTATCTTTATGTCTTTTTCTGTAAACTTCTCTAGAATTTATTTCATAATAAGAATATGGTGTTGTGTCCATATGCTTCAACTTTGAACGGGATGACTCGCTATCATTTTGCTCTGTCTCGAGGTAATTTACTGGTTGAAAGCCTTTTATACGGTCGAGCTAAAATTCGAACTCTTGCTGAAATCAAGGTTACTACATAACTGTCTTAAGATGTTTCTGGTGCGTTAGTGTTTCAGACCTCATCCGTAGCGACGAAAGCATGGAACGTACTAAAAAAACTAGATTTGTTTTGAGGCGGACCTGCCGAATTTTTCCGAAAGCAATGCCCAACATAGAAAGACATACTTTGGGAGATCCTAAGGATCAAAAGTAATTATCATGAATTTGATCAAAGGACCAAATTGTTTCAGGTATGGTCGGATTTTTTGAAGATAAAGAGTTTTGATTTCGTTTAAGGACCAAATTATTGTTACAGAAAAGGTCAACTTGATTTGGTCATTTCGCTAAGTATATATAAAGGAGTTTGTAAAAAAAATTTGGACAGTAAAATTAAAAACATACAAAGAATTTTGTCCTACGAATTTCTCCTTTTTTTCTTCTTCTTAAGTCCCCATTTGCTGTTAGGCTATGCAACGGGATATCCGTCTTTTCCAATAAATTCGGTCCCGGCCCTTTTTCACCAGTTTTGCCCCTCATATTTCCACATCTTAGATGCGGTTTTCCTCTCGGTGCACTGCCTTCCAGCTGTCTTTCTAACTGCCCTTTCTAGTTGTCTCCAGTTGAGCTTTAGTAATTTGAAAACCAATCCATTTGAGAAAACCTGAAAATTAATTTATTCTAAAACTTTTCAATGACCGGAAGAACGGTTTTCGTACCAAAAGGTCCTCTGGTGTTTCTATGGTATATCTCCCCGAAGAGTGGAACCACTTTCTGCATCTTTCTTTTGTTGCCCTTGATATTTCTAAGTCATCAGGCTTTTCTGTCGAAAATGTGTGCATTCAATGAATGAGAAACTATCTTTCAGACGGGACAGGCTGAAATTCACCATATAAGTGCTGGTTTGCCGACTCTCTTTTTCATTTTCATTTCACTCATTCGTTCATGACAGTACTCGCAGTTTTTCATATTTATTCCTCATTTTCGGCCGTGGAAATGGAAGTGCGGTGTATGGTTTGCTCACTTAATGTAAACAACATCTGAGCATGGGGCTTTATGAAAAGAGTGGAATTTAATGCCTCCAAAAAAACCCACGACCAGTATCGATGAATGGCATTACTGAAGCGCAAAGACTTTCCGTCCTCGGAAATTGCATAACCAACAAACTTGGTTGGTATAATCACACAACCGATATCGCCAAAAATGTTGCAGAATGTTAAGGTTTTCATTATTTGGACGGGTGCTCCGAAGACCATATTGAGTCTGCTTGACAGAATCCAAAATCGAGCGATACAACTCCTAGGAGACAAAAATATCTCAAAGACAATTGGCTCTCTTTACCGTCCTCGTTACATCTCCTTTTAATCATACTTGATCGCTTTTATCACAAGCGACTTAGCCGAATGCATTCCTATCCCTTATCACTTTCAGCGTAAAACCAGCCTCGCCTAAAACGCTAATCAGTCCACCCTTTAGCCTAACTTTGGTCGTTCAGTCAAGTATAGAGATATTTTTTAGACGCACAACAAGAATGTGGAACGCTCTCCCACGCTCGTTATTTCCTACTTATAACAATTTGCAGCAATTCAAAAACAAACTACATCAGTACTTATTTCTTCTTCCTTCCTAATTAATTCCAAACATTATAAGGGTATTTATAACCCCTTGTCCGCGTGTGAATTATAAGCATCAAATCTGGAAGCTCTTATTATGTTATGTCTATGAACTTTTTTAAAAGAAAACTAATTTGATTTTAATAAAACAAGTGATATAAATAGGTAAGGTGTTTGCTTCAAATATTTTTCTATTCCTTTCCTTATTCATGATTACATAGATACGATAACATATATCTATATAATTCGTTTGCGGGAGAACGTAAACGCTTTTTAAACTTCGTAACTGATAAAGATATTTTGAGCTATGAGTCGTCGATCCTCTTTTTTTTTATGTTTACTATGGCCCTCGCTTCTTTTTCGCTCCTTCTTAAAAGTCGATCATTTGTGAAAGCGATGTACAAGCATAGTCGACTTAGATATTTCTATTATTATTTTCCGATGATATAATTTCTAATATCAACCCTAACAGGATCTTAAGGAATTTTGTTTATTTAAGTTCGACATATTGATTTAGAAAGTTAGAGGGTGATTCCAAAAGAGAAACTGTAGAACGTAGTTATTTACACAAAACTGTTGACGACATTCTTAAAAACTTTGATCCTCACACTTTTGCACTTTGAAACTATTAATTGTGTCTGAAATGAATGTACGAGTAGGGTGATAAAAACAATTTAACCGATTCCGCAAAAGTTCAAGCGGAAATAAATATTTTACTTAAAGAATATTTAAACATTGAACATATAAATAACTGAATGAATTATATATTTGAGCAGATCTGAGAACTTGGAGATGGGTTAATCTTATCACCTAACCTTACACACCCTCCAAATGATTTTTAGACAATATTTAGATGATCGTTAGTCAACGCGAGAAATTAATTTCGATGAGCATTTGATAAGGAATTTAAAATACCGCTCAAACCCTCTACAACATTGCAGAGTTCAAAGTAATAGCTTAAATAAAAATTATAAACGTTTTATTTAAAAAAATTGAACAACGAAGGCGCTGACGATGGCGATTAGCTAATTATACAGAATTTGCGAGTATATATTGATTCCTATGGGGGTGCATTAGAGCAAACATGTGGGGCAATATACGAAGCGCCAGACATCCATTCCAAATATTATATCCTCCACACACCACTTACATTCCTCCAAGGCTTGATATTTTCATCACCAATAGGCAGGAACTCTTTAGCCAACTAGTAGTAGTGAATGAACTTAGTTCTGATCATCTGCCAGTCAAATGAAGTCTGCATCTTGCACCTACAGAAAACACCACCTGCGGTTTCGACTACAAAAATGCTAATTGGAATTAATTCAGAGCCAGTATCCGAGTCAAACTAAGGAATTTGGGAGAAGCTGTGCCTGACGAAGTGAATCAGAGTCAAAGCGATGAAGCAATAAGCTCCTTTACTGCTTCTGTACTTGAAAGTATCCAGAATTCAGTACCAAAAAAGGAATTCACAGAAATGTATCTAATTTTCTTCCTCCACATCTACTGGTACTAATTAAACTGCAAAATAACGCTAGGTCCAGATGGATAAGATGGAGGGTTGATTTTTTCTTAACTGAAGCAAAAGTGTTAACTGCTTTGAAAAATTAATAAAAATTAAACTATCAACACACTTAGATTCAAATCTCAATAGTTGGAAGATTCATATTAATGCTTCAAAGACTCAGCATGTTTGTTTACTAAGAAAAAAAAACCTGTTTTCTGCCAAGTGACCTATAACCAAGTACCTTGTGGTGCACCTGGACAAGACATTAAACTTTGGCCTTCATATGCAGGAAACAATTAGGAAAACTAATTCAATAATAAAAATACTTTGTAGCCTCACTTATCAAATAATGATAATAAACTAATTATTTTCAAAGCTATATTCCGATCCATTCTCTTCTATGGGTCCCTTTTATGGGTTAATAGTGCAAAAAGTCATATCCGAAAATTGCAAGTAATGCAAAACAAACTTTTGAAAATAATTTTGAACTTACTTTTTAGAACTGACGAACTTCATTCTATCACTAAAATAGAAACTGAATATATTATCTGAGCGCTATGTTTGGTCATTTAGTTTATCAGACAATCACTTGATTTCAGGATTAATTTAATTTAATATTAGTTAAGTTAATTTATTTATCTTTATTTTCTATTATCCTATTTGTGAATTAATCGTTTGTAATATTATTCTCATGTACATATTTATTAATCTGTTTATTTATTTAATATATTTATTAACTTATTAATTAATTTATTTACCTATTTATTTATTTATTCATTAATTTTTTTGTATTCTCTTTATTTATTTATTTATAAATAAGTTTATTCAACCATCAATAATTATTTTATTTATCTATTTATATATTTATTAATTTATTTATTTATTTATTTATATTTATTAGTTTATTTATTTATTATTTATTAATTAATTTATTTATTTATTTATATAAATTAGTTTATTAATGTATTAAGTTATTATATCATATTAAGATAATCATTTTTTATTTAAATTCTGTGATAAATGATCTTGGAATCAAAATTTGTTTGTCACCGCTGCCTCTCTCTTCTCGAGTCAACATTTGTATGAAGGTTTTTTAAGTAGTTTTTCCTTTCAAAGTAAATTAAGATCTGTTTAGATATGTTTAGTTTTAAATAAAAATTTCAGTTGTAAGGTAGCAATATACCAAATCACTTGTGTGTTATGTCCTAGTCAAAACTCAGGATCTGGTTTCGTCAGGATCTGATATGACTAGTCGCCTTATTCAATTAGTGTTGTAGTTGTGGTCTAGTCCAGATCAGAAGGATTTTGATAATAATAATAAATGAAGTTGGACCATCTGCACCAAGTCTTGAAATAATAAGGAATTGCAAGTAAGTCAATATCACATCCTCAAATGTGGAGAAATCGTAACATCTGAATTCCGAACCTCTACACAATCTTCTCTGTTGCATTCTCTGTTGCTTCCTGTGAGTTAAACAAGACTTTCTGACATCTTCAAATGCCTGATCTTCAAACTGAAGGTTCGGTGATCACTTTATTCTCGAATCTCGTGGCTGAGAATCGAAGTTACTCATAGCTGAAGCACTGTTGTCAATTTGCTCGATGTGCACGGGCCAGGGTAGTTGACGGATTTTCACCTTTCGGTCTAGATCCACCAGCAGATTTCGCGATTGTAAACTCTCCATTCGGCCCCTGTGAGTGTCGATCGATTTCACGGCGATCACAGCATTTGGGCTCGTATGCGGCATGTTTTGGCATATTTCGCACTTGGATATGCATCCGCACTCTTGAAAAGCTCAACTTGCTCAAGAACTGCAGCTAGCCACGGCAATTGAACTCCCCCGTTGGGAGAGTGATTAACTTGTTGGAATCGACTCCTGAGAGAACTCCCGTTGAGGACATTTAAAAGATGTAATTCTTTATTCATAATGGAGACAGTATTGAATAAATTATTTGATCGAAGACTTCATACGAAATGCGTTTTATTTAGATTTAATTTCCGAAAAATGGATGACGCTCAATCACCCAGTTCTTAATCCATCTTAAAATACCATGTAATTCCTTAAATAATTTCTAGCAAGATTCTTATAATGAAAACACTTTACTTTGTCCTCTATTACAAGGCTGCTGTACATTAAGAGTAGAAGTTAATATTTTCATATTGGAAATGAACCCATGGAGCTTTATGTTATGACTCGTGCGACGCTGTAAAAATTCCGAACCTGGCAACGCTACAGAATTCGTCAACTTTGAAAAAGCTTTCACTGACTCTCTTAGTTATTGAACAAAAAAATGTAGAAACATGTTGCAATTGTTTGCTAAGAAAAAAAAAAAAAACATACTGTACGTGTTTTTATCGGCTACAACCAAGTACCAAAACAAAAATGTTTAATTTTGGGTTGCTTCGATCAAACTGTAAACCACGATGAATTTGTGTAATAGAGTGCGGGGAAGAAGGTTCATCAGAGAGCTTTAAGGGCTCTAAGCCCGAATGTTCCCGGTACAATGATTAAGCTGGCAGACATACAAATACAAACTAGCCAGAAGTGTCTTTAGGAAACACCAGGCGAACAACATGAATTAGGTACCTTTAATAACGATCCGTTGAATGCGCATTAGTGACAATAGCATTTTACGGAGCAGGACAGTTGTCTATCATTATTGTACCCTTTGAACTGCATTATTTTTATGACACTTTGTGAGCTGTGCAGTGAATTTCTGCCCGTTAAATAAAAGCATTGTTATTTAGATTTAGGTTTGTATATATTGTGAAATAGATTCGTTTGACAATTAAAAAGGCATATTTTCATTAGAGAAAATTATGCCTTTTATTTTAAGAGCTGATTAACGATGTTGACAGCAACAATTGTAAGTTAAAAGGCATTTAATACTTTCGATCTAATTGTCGGCTCCTTAAAAAAAATTGGAATTTGTGTGTACAATAAGCACATAACAAGGGAATCGATGTCTCTGGACGGAGATCGGACGGAGATATCTTAGACTCTAAGAAGATTCCTTCTTTTTTACTATTTACATCGAACGTTCTGCCTAGGTCCGCTTTTCTCCACACTCAAATCACAAATGATTTCCTCTCCAAATCACAGTGATGGACGTGTTTTTTATCGGCAATTTTCAATGAAGTATTTTTAAATAATAAATAAAGAGTGTTGGTCTAATTTTCATAAAAAGTTCCAATGGTATGTGGTTGGATGGAAGTTCTTCTCCGACGATGACGACGTTGGCTGTTGGGAAGTCCTCGAGGATTTGAGGCAACTTTTGCTACGTTTGGCCCATGTTTGTAAAACTTTCGTAAGGAGTTATTACTTTTTGGGAATGGCGCTGCTAGACTGGATTTTGGTATTTAAATGTTTTTGGCTACAGATTAAGGCTGTGGGGCAGGCTGTGGGGGAGTAAGCACAAAACCTTCGACCGCAGAATGGATCGGGTATTGTGTACACAGTGTACACATTTGTTAATTGCATTGCGCGTCACCTTGTATGAAAAAGATGTTAAGGGTTTCCTTGTATGATTATATGCCTGTATGTTGACGAATTTCAAAGATGGAAATGAGATTTTCAAAAATTATGGTGAATCTGTTTTATCTATTGTACAACAAAGTGACCCAAAATGTATCACCATATCAGAAATTGCTTTAACTTCTGAAAATGGTTGTAAATGTCAGTTTAGTTTCAATGTTTTAGAAGCATACATTTATGTATTCACTTCGATTAAATTGCTGACCAGATTTCCCCGCTTAGTCAATTGGGCAAATAAAAACTAAGGCGTTTAACCAGTCGCCCTGCAAAGATAAGAACCACATGTGACAGAAAAGGGCCTGGAACAGTAGCAGAATATCGGCCGCGTCTAATCTTCCAAATCTTAACGACGCCATGGACTATTTTCGATAGAAATTCATTTTGAGCGACGATGCCCATGTGGTATAGAACCGACTCGCACTTGGCAGCTTTTTTTTTATTCTCGCATACACTTTGAATTGTTCCGTACCCAAATCGTTAGACCCTATTACTAAGCCTCTGCCGTATATGCGTCAATCCGTCAGTCACAGAGCTGTATCCTCTTATCTGTTATATGGGGGTAGTTCAATTCACAGAAGGTGTACTGCTACTGCCGCTACAACAAAAAATAATAAAACTTATAAAAAGTTAAAAATAAATGGGAGTCACCATACCAAGAAAGTGTTTTATAACACCGCAACTCAACTCAGCACCTAAAAGTAGACAATGATCCCGTCCGTCCCAAAAAAAAAAATCGATTCCCAATGGGAAAAATGAAAAAAAAAACATGTTGCAAACGATCATCCGTTGGGAATTAGTGTAGTGAAATAATGTTTTAGTTACTAACCGGAGCGTTGCTTTAAAACGACATTTATCTCAAAGCAAAAAAAATAATTACAATATCATTTTCTTAAAATAAATTATTAAACATTTTTTCATGCGATTTTAATGTTTGAGTTATGATTGTCGCATGATTGCTCTAATTAACTTAAAACAAAAGGTTGAAAAATAAAAGAAATGTAAACATTGAATGACGTTGTGTCTATTTACATTTAAGGCACACATGAATATTCAATTTTTACACTTTTTCTTATTATCCATTTTTTTCAAATCCCTTGTTTTAAGTTATTTCTTGAATACGTTGACAACTAGAATCACAAGGTACACTTGTCTTTAGTCATTTATTTTCAATAAAATACCATTATGCTCAATCTCTTTAGTTGCGCGGATGTGATACGGTAAGAAATCGGAATTCGCTCTAACACCAATGCATTTTAACATTCATAAACGAATTCCGAACGAATTTGTACTCGGTTGGAGATGGATTTCTCGCATTCTACAATAAGTCTGCATCGAATAATCTATAATTCTTGATATCGTTTTAATTTTTTATTATTTAAACTTTAAAATTTCCCATCTGCAAAGTTTTGTTATTATTGGAGTTACAAGATGACGAGCTTTTACTTTGTCTGGCTCACTCAAACATATTTGTAGGCGATGCTATGATAAATCTTTTATTTTATTATAAACAAATAAAATTACATAAAGTTGATTGTATTTCAAGAAGGCCAGTGATCTTGGGAATATTTCTAGTTTTAAAATTCCCATTTTGCCTTTTCATGAAGAAATCTGCAGAAAAGAGAAGAATTGATCGATTTTGACTTTCCTGACGATTGTGACCTTACTAATGTATCCCAAGGGGATTTAGGCATTCAAATAGAATGGAAGAATGCTTTGAAAAGTCTTTTAGGGAGTCTGTCTCTTCATAATAATCTAGTGCGTGACAATGTTTTCAGTTATCACGAACGTTGATTTCTTAATTCAGTTCGATAGCGATACGTTATTTATCATTTCTTTTTAATCTTTAACAGTCAGCGGAAGTAAATATTTACTAGCTGTCCCATAAGCCGTTATCAGGCCTTTTAAAATGTTAATTTTAAAATGTTTGCATTTTTTTTTTAATTTGAATCACAGAAAAATCGATCGTTTTTATTTCATTACAATGCATAATGCAAGAAGGCGCAATTAATAGCCATGATCGCATTTTGAATGGAGGTAGTCCTTGCAAATCAAGCGTATTTAAAAATTCAAAGGGATAATTGATGTTCTTGTCGACTTTGTTGTTTGAATTATTAAATCGCTTTGTCGCAACCCAATGAATGACAATAAAATTAAAGCGGCATCGAAAAGCTTATTTTTGCCATTTAAATTTTTACGTCATCCATTTCATTATACCAATGTGCTATTGGGAAAATACCTTCGGTAATAGTGGATCGAGCACTTATATCTGAAAAAATTTCGGTATCTGTTCAAAAAAGCCTATATTCCTTATGATTAAGATGTTAACGAATTGAACAAGGTATTTATCCAGCCTCCCTTTATTGCTTTTCGTCATCGCAACTCCTCCGACCTGACGGAAAATCTGGCCGATACGTTTTCTGTTTATTGTGTTGAACATATATAGGGGGAACCGTAATAAGAATTAAATTGAAAGCTGTAGGTTCCGACAATATTCATCCAGATTTTATCAAAATACTTCTTCCCTGTATCATCCACCGTGTATCGCATATCATTAACACCATTATTACAACTTCAACATTTCAAGACAATTGGAAAGTTGCAAAGACTCTTCCCAAACCGAAAACATCGTCCGGAAATAGACCTGAGTTTCGCCCAATTGCATTCCTAAGTATTTGAAACTATTGTTAGTGATCAAATCAAGATGTATTTGAAAATCGCCAAATGTAAAAACAACAGCTAAACACAATTGCATCACGATAGTGACAAGAAGGGACTTATTATTTTATTTGATTTTTCGAAAGCTTTTGATAGTTTTGATTACAATATACTGATCAATAAACTAAAAACGAAATTTTCGTTTAGTAGTTCATTACTGCATCATCTGTCGTTGTACCTGTCCAATCGGTTGCATTACGTGATGTACAATAAAAGATGTTCTACTCGTGTATTTGTTCCTTCCGGTGTTTCATAAATTCATTTGTTGCAAATTTACATGCCTTTCTCCAAATTGCGTTTTAGTGAGGCCATAAGTAAATAGTTTCAGTACTGAGCTTAATAATATATTCAATTGGTCGATGGAAAACCACCTCAAATTAAACACAACTAAAACTAAAGCCATGATTTTATGCAAGAGTATAAATACGTTTCAATTCCCACCCCAATCGAATATGTAGAATGCGTAAAAAATCTTGGTGTGTATTTCAATCAAGATCTTCACTGGGATGTGCACATAAAAAGCATTATTTCTTAAGTGTATGCTGCTCTTCGAGGACTTAGCCCACCTTCATTCAAACGTAAACTTGTTGTATCTTATATTTTGCCTCTCATACTTTACGGTTGTGAATTATTTTCAAACATGGACTATGAATCATGAATATGAATATTGCCTATAATAGCTGTGCTTGATACATTTATGGTATACTATAAGTAGACGTGAACACATCTCCGACCACGCTTAAACAGTAATAGGACGTTCCGTGACAGCGCTTCTCGAACTTCGAACTCTGCTTATGTTTCACAAAAGTTTGACCTCTAATGAACCAGAATATCTGTTCGAAAAATTACAGTTTGGTAAAATCACACGAACCCTATAACTCATATTATTATACCCAGACATAACTATTTAGCAACCACTCGTCAGTTTTTGATTCATGCAATTCATCTCTGGAACTTGCTTCCCATTGATATAAAACGAACGAGCAGCACAAGTACCTTCAGACGGAAAGCCTTTACATTTTAAGCTGATAATATTTAGTGGAACCTTTTTACTCTATTTCTTTTGCTATCTATCTTTCTCTTTCTTACTTTTTCTAACTCTCTATTTCAAACCGCAATTGCTACTAAGATATCTTTACATATTTATTATATTTTTAATTGTTATCTTTACTTTAAAGTGTTTTTCATTATTGTAACAATTGTTTTTAACTCAAGCATTGACAAATTAAAAAGATTAATCTAATATGTATCATGGATCCGAATAAGAAAATATATAATTTATAATTTAATTTATTTATATTTAAACACTTTGGTGCTGCCGATCACTTGGGCTTCACTCAGTTTGAGCTTCTTTCAAAATTGTCTTTAAAATAATTCATTTTTGAGCATTGAACATTGAACTTGAAAATTCCGCTATATGATTAAATATTTTGTACTATTATATATTTAGTACAAAATTAATAGACTAATTTATATTTGTATTTGAATAAAGCAGTTCTCATCAGTTATTAAAATATTACTTGTCGAGTTTTATTTCATTAGCACCTTTGTTGTATTGATGAAATTCAGAGAGTTTTGCTGAAAAGTCAACTTCAGCGACACCCATGAATTTAACTTACCGATATTTTTTCTATCTGTATAATCGATGTAAATATGATATAAGAATATCAAGAAGATTGGTTAAGGCATTAAAATGATTGGCGAAACTTTTTTATTGCTTAGAATAATTAATTTTAATAGTATCATGTCAGCTCATAACATTTAACATTAGTTATATTATAAACAAAATTTTGTTTTAGATCTTATTTAATTTTAAATGTCTCAAGTTTATTTTCAATAAATGTCACTCATGAATTAGCCTTCTATGCATAAACGATAACATCGAGCGACTCATGAGATAATTATAATCAAAATTCACAAAGATCAGTTATAAATTGAATTAACCTGCTTAATTACTACTATTATAATAATGAGCCGTTGACGATATTGGTAATTTTTGTTATCCGTGCATTAATCTTGTAACCGAGTCAATTCATCCGAAATCACTTTGAACCATGACAAGTTTATCTGTTTTGATCATTAAAGATAATTACCATCGAACATAGAGACGCGACACTGTGTTGTTTAATAATTACTTACAAACCAAATTACTTAACGTAATAGCCTTACTTATGATATTTTTTGAACACCTTTTCGAGGTTGATGTAGAAGTAAGAAAATTCTTTGAAAGTGTTAAATCCAATGTGTATTTCCTGATAATGGGTAGTCTGACTAAATAATTAAACATTTGATTCTCATTCAATTATTTTGAACCCCAAATTCACCCAAATTTTTCTGTTTTCAAGCACTTGTAGCCTGAAACCCTTTTTATTCGAAAAATCATATATTAAAAAAAATACATCCTTTACAGCTACAATAAGTGAATCTATGAACCACCTTACTACAATAAGTCGAACAGAAAAAACTACATAAGTAAATGTTACCTGAAGATTTTGGGAATAAAATTGCTTTGTGTCTCCGCATTTTTTTTATGCATGAAATTTTATATTCTACAAAGTCTCCGCATGCAATTGGAAATCAAATTGCACAATATTCAACACTGACGAATGAAAAAATTGCTATATAGCTACTCATAAACATTGTTCAAAAACTGACTAACGCGAAGTAAATACTTCGAGTCTTGCGAACAAAACTGGAACATGCCTGAAACCACCCACACCGATCCGGAAATATGTATGCAGCATGTTGTCTTTGGGATGCAATTTATGAGAAAATCAAATAAAGCTCAAGTTTGAGCTAATATGAGCGCAGGTGTTTAATCTAATGTTGACTACTTATCAGTTCCCACATAGTACGCCAGACAGAAATCACTAAAAGATAGTCTTCCATAAAAAAAGCTTGCGATATGACCAACAATGCGTTGATTGTTCAGAAGATATAAATAAACCTAATCTCTTGTATGTTAGTAGACTTATTTGACTGAAAGTGGTGACGGCTTGTATGACGTAACTTGCGGAGGCGAACGATCGCTTAAGCACATTCGTCGTTCGTTAGTCACCTTGAACATGAAAACTGTAACCAGTTTTTTTATACCCCACAATTTTTTGATTCAATTTCAACTCCGAACGAAAAGTAAGCGACCTTCGGTGATTTCAGCTGTCTGACATGGCAAAAATTAGCAAGCTGACTTTGAAGTTATAAGCTTCAAGTTCAACACATGGTAAGGGAAAAGCATGCTTCTAATAGTATACACTTAAGTGTGACTTTTGAAAAGCCGTGTTAAGAGTGTAGTAGAAAACCTTTTGTGTAAGCCTTAGACCATTTATATGTTTATTAATAGGAAAACAGATCTTTGGCACTCGAGATTTCGAGTTCCTTTTATCATTCGTGTATCATATTGGCAATGAATCATACTCACTTAGCGATAGCTTTTGTGAAAGTTTTTTTTTGATATCTTTTAGGGGTTTTACACGATAATTTCTTTGGGAATGTTTTAGCGCGGGACATTTTTGTTGAGTTATCGATATTGTTTACTTACTAAAAATATTTTTCCGTGGTTTGTTTCTCTCAATCAATTCGGAAATTCTAAAGAGTATTTCCTTCTCTATGTTGTCAATCGCTTAAACAGAGAAACCAAATAAATTATTTTATATATATATTGCCCATCCTTGGCAATCGTTGCTAATTCGGTTTTTTGGAACAAGCAGGATCAAAAGAGTCATCGAAAAAGGAAGAAGATGGAACATCTGGTTCAATGATTAGTAGATGCCAGGAAACATCTTGAAGCAGAGTGTCCATCGAGGGCATGAGAATTAAGCAACTTTGCAGTATTCAAACTTTTTTCTTACTAGGTATTTGAATTTAGTTGACAATCCAAGTTTTTATTGTGCATACCGATGAAGAACTGATTGCCTTTGTAAGCGGATGTAAGCCCATATCTACATAGGATCCAAATAGCAATCGAAATCAATGAAACATCGTCTGCCGCGCGACGTAGGGTCATTGAATGAACTCAAAATTATCTATAAATTAAACCGAAATTTTACCGTCATCTCATGTGCAGAGATAGGGCTCATGAGATTATAGAGACCTTATTATTTTATCCCGAAATTGAACTATTTAACAAGCGTGTTCCTTTGAAAAGTGTCATAGTACGAAACAAGAAATGTCCTGGGTTCACATGTGAGGTTCACAGCTCAATAAAGGTACGTCGAAAACTGTACCTGAAGTGGAAGAATAGTCCATAGACCGTTGAACTGGGAACTTTTTTGCCGGGCTCATCAATTGTAACCCGAAAAGCTAAGCAAAGGTATTATTTCTCTAAATTAAGCTCTAATTTAACGCCTAAGAAGCTCTGGAATAACTTACGGTACTTTTGTTTGTGTAAAAATGTTGATTCATGCAGTATGCCTGACTTAATTCAACTAAACAAGTAATTTCTGGCTACTGGTGGTGTCGGCTCAGCCTTTGTGCCCAACCCCAGTATCGTTTTAGATTCCTTAAATGTTTTTAATTTCCAGGTTGTTACCGAAATTGAGATTTTTGATGGTATTTGTTCGCTCAAGTCTGATGCTGTTGGTGAAGGTGGAATTCCCTCTCAGTTCGTCCAACTTATTCTTCCGTATGTTCTCCGTTCTTTCACACATATCATAAATTTTTGTATTTACTCTTCTACATTTCCTGATAGCTGGAAGATTGCAAAGGTAATTTCTGTGCAAAAAAGGCTTAACTCTTCATCTGACTTTCGCCCAATAAGCATTCTGCCGTGCCTATGCAAATCTCAAGTCATCTAGACTCCTATGATTTATTGTCTCCTCTGCAGTCTGGTTTTCGAAAGCACCACCGTTGTTCAACCGTCACAGTTAAGGTATTAGACGATATTAGGATGCAATTCGATCGGGAGCATATCACTGTGCTATGTTTGCTTGATTTTTCTAAAGCCTTTGATAGAGTAAATCATGCAACTTTATGGGAAAAACTTCGGTTGTATTTTGGATTTAGTGAATGTTCTGTACGGCTTATTAGCAGCTCTATATCAAACAGAATGCAAAGGGTGTGTGTAGGTGACTGTGACTATAATTATTTCAACTTATTCGCAGGAGTCCCGCAGGGAACTATTGTGTTATATAAAAAGTATGTAAAAATGTGTCCTTTCACTTTTATATTTATGCCTGTATAAGCCGATTTTTATGTACTGTAGAAGATACAAGTCTTATTTGTCCTTTGAATTAATAATAAATTGAATTGAATTGTAAACTTAGCAAAGCCGTCTTCGGAAAACAATTCGTTTTTCAAAAGAAAAAAGATGTAGATAGCTTCCTTCGGTTTGTAGATAAAAAAGTAAATATAACAAAATGATGCTAGCTCTATAAATTTTAGCCAGCGGCATCCGTGTTTAATCTACATCCTTTTCGCACGACTTGACACAATTTTTTCTTAGAAAGGTCCATAGAGGGATCTACCAACTCTCCTCAATAAGGTTAGTTTTATTACGGCCCACTCGATAAGTAGTTGAACTATAAATGTCATAAGATTAGATGCAAACAAACTTCAGATTAAATAGTATACAGTGTAAGTTTTTTTGACAGTCAGCCAAATAATCAAAATGAAGTTTCTAAGTTTGAAAAAGGAACTGTTGCCTTTTTTTGTCTTCTCTCTTTGACACTCCTTTATTACGTTTCAAAATTTTACAAAATATAATACTATGAATAAAATTCCAATGACGCAACAGATTATAAAAAAAACTTACGTACTAAGTGAGACATCTTATCTCCCGACCGAAACGTGTAGCTGACTTGGTCTCTTATCAGTCAGACAGTAATGAGAAGACAAGATCTAGTCTGTCTACTGAGCACAAAGATGCATTAAAATAAAACGAATTTTCAGACAATTTCATTGAACCTTAACTCTTACAATTGGGTTAGGCAACAATATTACATTGTTAAGAAAAAATAAACTGCTGCTCGTGTCACTACAAGCACGTGCCACTATTCTATAAAGCCACACATCCTGTTATCTGTTTTTGTCGTCTTCTATCATTTTAAATAGATTAAATTAAAAATGAGATTTTTTAAAAATTTTCAAAGCTTTCAACGAATAATGCAAGCAAAAACTATATCATTAACAAATGAAAAAAATATATTAAAGTAAACAAAAATTTATTGAGTGCGATGCGACGACTAAGAATCTCATATTTAATGGTGGATAAAAGTAATTCGTGTCCTAGTAGATGAGGTTTAAAGAGGTGATTGTTACCAAGTATTCTTTCGTTCAATTCTGGCGATTGCAGGGTAGTGGAGCATAAATCCATCCTACATGGAAAAGATTCGGCTTTTTCAACGAATATGTCTTCGAGCTTGTGCGCTTATGTACAAGAGCCCAAGTTTTTGTAGGCTTGGTTTTAAGAAAATATAATAACAAAATGGTCGTGAATTTTATGTCCACAATGTTCCCTGAAAAACATAAATAAAAAAATTAATTATAATATATATACTCGTGTATATATACAATCAAACATTTTCAAATTCGTTTAACTTTTGTTTTATATCGAAGAAAATATAAAAGATAACATAAGTAAGGAGACCTCTTCACATATATTCAAGGCCGTTACATTAAAATCAAATGTACAAAAAATCGTTAATATTTCAGTGTTAAAAATAAAGAATAAAAACTTGACATCGTCGTAACTCCATCCTGTAGATGGAGGTTCCTGGAACTGCTCCATTTAACGACCTAGTTTCGTGAACCAGTTTATTATTCTTTATCGAATATAAGAGCATTAGGTTGTTTTTTCTTACTGTCTACGTTAGTAGAGTATCCATGCTCTAGTGCATGAAAACGTGGTCCCTGAAGGGGGGACCAGTGAAAAATTAATTTTTTTGTACGTATTGTAATTGTCCATGGTTTGCAATATTTTCTTCTGAAAAACAATAAAATTATAATACAACCAAAATAAACCAGGAAGTAGCTGTTCTGAAGGCTACTGTCAATCGCAATAAGGTCATTGTTTTGAAGTATTTATCTGTATTTGTTATAGGTTTTTAAGGTATTACCTACTATTGCAGCAAAAAACTTGCTCTCACCACATGTCATCAACTACAACTGGCTTAAAGTCATAGCAAGCGTTGCCCAAATTCGAAAAAATGATGTACAATGACAACTCCAGCGTTATTGACGCACTATACAGTGATTTTGAGTGAACTTAATGACACTCTGGAATGTTCCGTTGATTATCAGAGCGTCAGAAGCATAAATTATATTTATCCATTCTGATGGAAATGAACCCGCATGTCGTCATGGAGTTCAAACACAACGATGGACGGAACGCACTTTGTGAAGAAACATTTAAATTCACTCACTAAACTGCGTTATAGAGAAGATCTTGCCAATTGTGTGGCACGTTGTTTGATTAACGTTGACGAATCGTCCGCGAAATCTCTATCTATAGCCGCAATGTCTTATTGGAACGAGCACTACGAGGTCTTCAAGCGATTTCAAAAAAAAAATTCTCTCTGTAATATCTGTTCGTGGTAAAAGTTGTGCGAAATTTTTTTCCAAAGGTGGCAAGTACCGCATTCGTTTTTGAGTACATATAGTATATGTTTTAAGAAAGTTGTAATCTTATTTCTTCTTGAGTTATTTGATTTTTTATTTAACAAATAATTTGTGGATTATTTATTCCCCTTTGCATATTTTTCATACATTAATTACTTCAATTATAAGACAAAAAAATGAAAAAAAGAATGCTTAAATCTTAACCTGCCTCCTGGGCGAGATCTCGATATTTTTCCAAGTATTTTCTACATTTTTGCTTAAAGTATTTTAAAAGTAATCAACTTACTTCTGGGGATATGCTATAACATTTCCAAGTTGAGGGGGACCTTTAATGTTGATTGCGAAATATATTTGTCTTTTCAAACACCTGTGCGATTTATCGATTTCCATGTACATTGCCATGCCAATCCTCAAGGGGCATCTCCCAAACACCTGTTTGCCGCATGAACGCTTAGGGACGTAGGCAGCAACAATCAAATTAATACTTCGCAGCTGTATGTTTGAGTACTCCCTGAACGTGGATAAAGTATTTTTAAAGTGGATCAAGGGTATTCATGTAAGCGAAACATAGAACAAGAATTTTTAAAGGTGAAAAAATGCAAGAAAAGGAAAGCTGGATATATCCTGACATTGTGACAAGTGCTTAGTAGTCAAAAACTTTTTTAACGCAGCCGACGACAATGTTCGTGCAAAGGAAAATAAATTGAAGGTATAATTCAGTAAAGAAAGTATTTTTAATTATGCAGAATACTAATTGGACCTTTTATTTGGATGTACCATTCCATTCGGTCCGATTTTCAAAATTAAAATTTTGGCAGATCTGCACAGAACAGCAGTGTCAAAATTGGGTTGCCAAATTTCGTTCTGGTGATTTTCCACTCAAAGATGAAAAACGCTCTGGTCGTCCAATTGAAGTTGATGACGAACAAATCAAGGCAATAAACGTGAGAAGCTTCATGTATCACATGCATTGAAAATCGCTTAAAACAACTTTGCTATGGACGATATATGATATCGTATGACTCAATATGAAAAAAAAAATCATTTAACACAACTCATTAACATCTGCGATTTTTTTAAGAAACGTAATGAGAATGATCCATTTTTAAAACGATTGATAACTGGTGATGAAAAATGGGTTGTTAACGACAGTGATAATCGGAAAAGATCGCGGAGCAAGTCAGGTGAACCAGCTCAACAACATCAAAAGCTGATATTCATCAAAAGAAAGTTGTGTCATCAGTTTGGTGTGATTACAAAGCAATTGTCTACTTTGAACTTTTACCACCCAACCGAACGATCAATTTAGATTTCTACAACGACAACTCACAAAATTGAATAATGCAGTTGAAGAAAAGCGGCCTGAATTGACAAATCGAAAAGGTGTTGAATTCCATCAATACAATGCAACGCCACACACATTTTGGTCACTCGGCAAAAATTATTGGAAAATTATTTCTGTTTATTTCGGTCTTTGCAAAACTCCTTGAATGGTGAAAATTTCAATAAAAATGATGATGTCCAATCGTACCTGGTTCAGTTTTTTGCTCATAAAAACCAGAAGTTTTATGAATGTGGAACTATGATGCTACCTGAAAGATGGCAATATATCATTGCTCAAAATGGGCGATACATTTCAGAATAAAGTTATTTCGTTCGATGAAAGAATTATATTTTATTTTCTTACAATTACTTACGTTGCCAACCTGATAAAACCAACTAGGATGAAAATCCTAGAAATCTTCCATAGAAAATGGCATAACAATAGCAGCCCATCCAGATGACTAAGTAAATTCGATTACGGGTAAATAGTTCCGACGCGACCTAAACTGTAGATAACGAATCTTAGTTTTAACTTCCAATGTAAAATGTAATGTGTCCAATATTCGGAATTCAAAATTTTGACATATCTCCACGTTTCGAGGTCTCAGGAGTCGGATTCCATTGTTTCTGGAAGTAGGTCTGTTTGTCTGCGAGACATTAAATCGATCAACTTCTTGATGTTTTATTTTGATCTCAAGGCTACCTCAACTATATCTCCGAAATAAACTTGATCTTGAAAGTCCAGTTATTTCCTCATTCATAATTTCGACCATCCTGTCTGCAACACTGACGCTCGAGTAACATCGTTAGACGATTTGGGAGCTACCGCCCCGCTTGTCTATTTGGACCTCGAATTACAACTCGTCTGTATATAAGGCCATGTTCTTTTGATATCCGTTGGACCTCGTTCTAAAGTTGTGATAAAGGTTTTGCTTTTATCTCCCTGCTTAGTGTTTTTGTCCACTAATTTTGTAAAACGAGCAATATGATAGAAACTGAACCCGCTCAGTTGCGGTTTTTTATCATGAATAAATCCCTTTTACGCCTTGTTGAAGAGGACATAAAGATAGTCCCACATGCGGATGATTAAGATATTCCGATCACTGATCAAATGTTTTTCAGAGTAAAACAATGTACCGAAGTTCACCAGACACGAACTATGAAAATCAGCAAACAAAAACGGACTACATGTGAACCCCTCAAAGACCGAACAAGCACTTTTTACCGGAAAGGTAGAGGTACAATGCTCAACCTTAGTAGCAGGTTCCATTTAGTAAAGTAATCCATTAAAGTTGTCTTCCCAAATCTTGTCATTATCTTGCCATTCTGCTTGGCAATTACGACAAATCACACGTTAAATCAAACATTTTGGAGAAATGTCGAAATGTCATATCAATATGAGTGAAGATGAAGTCAAGCCATCAAATTTAAATCTGTTAAGCTTCACCTTAGCATATCTGAAGTATTTATATATGAAATTCTCGTTTCACAGTGTTTGCAACCGAGCTCTTCGGAAACGGCTTGACCGATGTTTATGAAATAAGTGATATAGGTACTGTTACACCCTTTCAGGGGTCAATAACAGCTCCAATGAAGCTGTTTGGCGTATCTTTGACTTCCCAAATCATTAACTTGATCCAGCAGTTATCCATTTACCCGTCTATATTGAAAACGACCAGCGCGTATTTTACAATTTTACACGAACGGGACAGCGATTGATCGTGCTATAAATCCACCAAAAACTACACTCACCGATTTTTTAAATTGTTTAATTTTGCGAATGCCTTTGCACAAATACTATTCTATTCATAATCATTACACTATTTCACATGGGCCAAAACCCAAGACCCAGGAGCAAGGCCCGCAAATTGTCAGTCAATCCGAGGCAGACTGAGTGTTTTTAATTGCGACTTTTATTCGTTAATGTCACTGGCCCATTGTTATTTCGTGAGATGCGTAAAGTGAACGTATAAAGATGCATGCCTTGCACTCGGCTTTCTGGAAGACGATAACCAGTGGGACAGTACGCTTCCTGAAGCAGCATTGAACTGTACAGCAATACAAATTCCTCTACTGTTCGCTATAGAATCACACGGGCAATTATGCGTGGCATGTTCTCGCGTCCAGTTTGTTTGTGTTTGCTAAAAACGGACTAACTAAAAATATCGTAATTAATTAGTAATAGCAAATATGGTTAACATTTTTAATGTATAAATAACTTCTAAGAGATATAATTTTAAAAGAGTTAATTTAGTCAAGTTAATAAATTATTATATTAATAATGAATTTAAAAAAAATATTGGTTGATGTTTTGTTATTTTTTGTAGGCCGTCATCGTTCACAGCGCTCCATTCCTCTTTCAGTCATAGACCACATCGCCAATAACAAACATACTATATTAACTTCGACTGGAGTTTATAAACCCTTCTCAAAGATATCTGCAGAATATGTACTTATGTAGGTTAATGATGATGATGCCTTCTTCGAGAAGATATCATATCATCAAATGAGAAATGCGGTTTTGGTAGGGCGAATCGCACCCGAATCGCACCCTATTCGTTCTTTGATTTTTGTGCTTGCCTTGAAGGTCGAACATTATTTTTAAAGTTGGTTTATGGAACTTGATCTTGGTTGCTTAACTGCTTCTAGTAAAAAACTTAATTTTTTGTGAACGATTGCATAGCTCTATCAGCTTAGATTATGCAGATTAATCGAGTTGTGGTTTTACTTCCTACATGCACCCGTATGCATCTAGGCAACCAACCTTAGGCTCTATCAACTAGCTACGTTGAACACATTCTGCTACGGTTTTGGGCACAAGTAAGCTTTCAAAGCCGATTGTACATAAGAGATAAGGTCAGTCAGAAATGCCTTTATATCCTGAAGCACAAGAATCGGATAAGTTGCTCGGATAAGTTGCTCTAAACGGAAGAGGTAAGTGCCTTAGGTTTGAGTCCGCTCACTTTAAGCAAACACTTTTTCCACTTTGCACCAAACTTAGCGTAACTAAATGACGAGGGACAATAAAAAAACCTAGCTAGCAGCTCTTTTGGAGCGGCTGACCAACTGACCGTCAAAGGTTGAATCTACACTATATTTCGCGCCCGTACCATATCAGAAGCTTTCTTATGACAGTAAAGCCAATAACCCGTAAGAAGTTGTTATTGTTTAAGTTCGGATTCTGTGGCTTGACCGATCTTCGGTCAATTGGACGCCGATTGTTCATTTCCGTTTCTTGTACTTAAGCGCGTCAAATGTATCATGAAACGTATTTCATTGTTAACAAGTGAGTAGCAAGATTGCTCAATTAAATATTTTTATATTAACAAACCTTCTGATCCATATGGAACTTCCGGGCAAGCAAAACCATTCCGTAAGCTTTTTCCTATCAAGATTTCATATTGTTTTAAGTTTACTCGTTTGCAGTAGTGAAAGTTATATGTAGATCTCAGAGTTTCATTCAAATTTCAAACTTAAAAGATTATTTCAAAAACGCCCAGATAATTGAATGAAATAGACTCAAACTGTATGGTACCAAGACGTTTCACTGTCTTATGACTTAGATGACTGAATCTTGGTTGTAATAATGTGAAAGTCCTAGACGAGTTGGAAATTTCTTTTTTCAAAAAGATAAGATATTTTATTGATAATCATTTTATTCAGTTTTCAAAAACAAGTATTTCAAACTTGTGTATATGGTACAATACAAAATTTTGCTTGAATAGTTCGAAATATGAACAAATCTTTTGAGATTGTACACATAATGCGTTATTTTATTGAAAACAACTGACAGATTTCTTCACAAAACTTTCTCGAGGCTTTTCGCCTTGCTAACGAGATATAAAGCAGGAAAGTACTTGTGATCAAGTGAAGTTATGAATGATTTATGAATAATATAGCATTTTGATTTTTGTAAATTAATATTTAAGTAAATAATTTTAGACCAATGAAGCATTCTGTTTAAGGCAGAATTCAATTTGTGAGCCCTATCTTCAACCAGTTCCAGCTTGCGACTAAGTTGGACTTAAGCATCATCTGCATACAAGTCTATAGATGCGTGTGTTGTATGAATTGGAAGATAATTGATAAACATCGTAAGTAATACATACCAAGAATCGGTTATTGTGGAATCCCCGAGAAAAGGTTGAGGCGGGATATATTATCACCAATGACAACAGCCTGGCTGCAATTACTTATGTAGATAAATAAATAAGATAATTAACACTATCAGAAAAACTGAACTGATTTTAAAGTTTAAGAACAAGACTTCAAGTCAAATGATTTTAGAGAAACCTTATAACACTAGAAATGTTTCAAAGGGCAATTGCAATGAGGTCATCCTCTGAAAGCTTTCAAAAGCTGGGTCTGAACTTTTTTGTCGATGATCGCGAGCCAGATTTTCTAAGGACGAGTTAATTTTTCCAGTTTTCAAAGCGGAAGGAAAAGTAGATGTCATAATTTAAGTATTAAATATTTTTATTTATTCATACTTTATTTCAAATAAAATACCTAAAGCTAAAACAGAACAATACTTTATACTTCTACTGGGATAGTCTGATGTATGTAAAATCAAAATCCAAAAAATGCGGGTGTATTAAATCCAAACTTGTATTCAATGATTTATTTTAACCACAGCACTTAGACTTTCCTCATTATTTACTCTTTCAAATCCAAACGTATGTCCGTTATCAAAGTCAACAGCCCGAAAACGTGCGTTCCTATTAGACGGGTCAACATCATGTGGCGACATTTCGATTGCATTCCTGGTGTTATTGGTAGATTTCACATGTTTGTTAAAAAGTTTAGTTATAGAATTTTGAAGGAAATAAACTTGATTATCAGGTGACACTAAATTGGCTGCCAGTTTATTTGTCGAATTACATTTTCAAGTTCATTGGATTCGACGGCCTTTATGTTCCTAAACTTGTATAGTGTCGGTTTGAAAGGTGGCACAACTTTAAGAGTAGCAAGCAAAAGTTCGTGCTTAGAGAAAGCAGGAGCATCGAGTTGAGTATAGAGAGGTATGTCGCAGGGTTTGTTTACAATTAATTAAATCAATAACGTAAAGCTGGTTGTGGAAAAAAGAGTTGGATTTTTGTTATCTTTTGCATATACACCATATGTTTTTATTCTCGTAAGAAAGCACCGCAAATTATAATATTTGAGTATAAGGACGATAACCGTGCAATTCTAGAATAAAGTTGGAAACATTATCTATTTGGATGACAGCCAAGCCCAAACAACCCATTTGTTTGTTCAATTCGGAATCTCTACAACACTTACTCAATTCGTGACGATGATTATGATATAGATGGCAGTACCACCACATTCTCGATTCAATCTATTAGCACATAAAGATTTGTAACATAATGAATCTCTTACATCGGCTTGAAACTATATTTCCGATCATCTTTGCATGTGAGCACTGTGCATGTGGTATACATATTTGGCAGATCTTCAGCTCAACATTTTGAACGCACAGGACTTCTAACATACATATGTACATATGTGGATTGCAATTTGTCGTCCCTGCCAAAGGTTTATGAACAATAAGCATTTACGAAAAGGCTGGCCATTTTTATACAAAAAGAAAATATTTTGAAGTTACCTCTCAGGATATAAGTACCATCGCAATAAAAAGCAAACAATTCAGAATTTATACACAAAAATGCTTCTTTTAGCCTTGGAAATCAAGCCCTATTTATATTAAGAAAGTAAAAATTGAATTTGTAGAACCTTCATTATCATTTTCATTCATTTCATGAGCAATTATGTATATTCAAGCTTTCAATTGTGATTAAATGTGATATGTTTGCTACAATTGTTCCTGTTCTGCGAGTGTAAAAACTGAGGAGCTTTTTTGTACGCTTAAGTTACAGAGCTTTTCAAAGAATCATTTGTTTGTGCAACATTAAGCTTTAATTTATGTTATAAATTCGGCTGTCAGATGGTATTTCAACGTCACACAAGCAAGCGGTCATCTTCGTTGATTTCAAGCTTTGATAGATTGAGCCAAGCAATGTGTTCTTTTCGGGAGCTGTTTTAAATTTTATTATAATTGCAGTGTCAGTTTGTGTTGCATTTAGCTTGAGATGGTTATCGGTTGAGGTGTTGGCGAAAAACAGACAGAATTACATAGATTGTTAAACGAAGTAGGTAAATCTTCATTATGCTCTTTTTTTGCGATGAAATCGCACAATCAGATGTTTAAGTAGATTCTGATAACACAACTGATAACAAACAAGCATCAAATTCCTTTTTTTTCTTTGAAAAATCATCAGCATTTTTTAAGAAAATGTCAACAATTTTAAAATTTATTCAGAATTTCAAATATTGCTTGAGGCAAATCAGAATTTTGTTGGCTTGATTCCGTAGCAAGCTTTTTTTATATGTTTCATGTTGCTTATGTTGGATTCATATTATGTCATTAAATGGTTTCGAAGGTACTTGTTCGAGGCTGTGATCAAATCTGTAGGGGTTTACAATAAAAAGGTGACTTAATGGCAAGGTGTTCTTAATAAAAGCTGCCGTGCAGAGAGTCAACCAAGTTCGGAAAGCACTCAAAAATTGAGTGGTCTCTACATCATCTCATTCCTGTTGCGTCATGGGAAGTCCACCAAAGTTCATCCTGCCGGAAGTTGTTCTCGGCTCTGTCGAACTTACCTATTCATACAGTTACCGAGGGCAACCCTGCTTAAGCCTACAAAATAGTAGTTCCTTTTTATGTTGAAATAAAACAATTCGATTTAAATATCATTTTCATTTTGAATGTTCTATTTAGAAAAAATATAATATATTATTCATTACAATAGATAAATACATTCATTGCTGTGCTCCTTTTCCATCTCAGGGGACTAGTTCATAAAAATAAATATTTATATGTAGGTCTATCTATATATGCATAGCACATCAATTCATTAAATATTTAAAAAAATATATGTAGGTATATCTAAAACAAATCACTAAATTATATAGTCCTTGTACGTAAAATTTATAAACATTTTTTTTGTTTGTACAGTCTAATAAATAAATTTATTAAGATTTAACAATTAAGATGTATATATGTTTGTATGTAGCGATGCATGATTCCGTTCATATGTGTATGTAGGAAGCTAAGTTATCGTATTTCAATCACACTTCACCTGTTTCGTTTCTTGAACTATCTAAAAACAACTACATTGTACAGCCATGACACTTGAAGCGGACACACCTTTCTTTCCGCTACGAAATTCTCTTTGTTTTTTTTACAATTCACTTATACCTTATAATTATATTACACACTTATACTCGTATCTGTATATATTTTTTTCAGCGTCTTTCAGTGCATGCGAATATATTTGCAAAATTCTGGGTGCAATATTTATATTTGAATTATTTAAATCTTATATCATACAAATTATGCTCTATCTACTATCACGGTCGCGTCCCCTCAAAGGAGTTCATTCTCCGAGAAGAAACTTTCCCATACTTGCAACTTTTGCACTTCAGGTATATCGATAATCTGCAAGCTGTCCGCTATATTAAGGCACTTTAAAATTTTCTCATCTGACCGGACAGGCTCCCAATTTGCTTCGGCTGTTGGGTCATAGTTAGGATTACTATTTGCTGCAAAATGTGTCCATAGTCCTACTAGTCTTTCGATGGTTTTATATTCAATTGTGTGTTTCTTAAGCTTCTTGGCAACCGAGTTGTAGAACAAATATGACAGGTCATCGCCGTGGCATGTACCACGAACTTTTTTCCCGCAACTGAGAATGCGAAGATGGTTGAAATGCTTTGAATCGAAATCAAAACGATACAAATAGGTGGGTGCTGACGCATACTTGAGGCGGGACTGTACTGTGCGGTATATGGGGAACCAAAAATATTCATGTGATACCATCTAGAAGTAGATTTGATATAAAGTCTTATGTCACAAATTTTAAATAAAGTTCCACATACATTCAGGTACTCGTAGAGGGTTTCAATACTGGGCTCCTTGTCTCCGTAATAAGTCTTTTTTAGGCGCATGCCGAACTCTTTACACTGTTCGCTTTCACGATCCATGCCCAACTCAATGGGCACAACAAACTGACAATTGGCAAGCTCGTTTAAAAGTTTTGGATTCCTTTTGGTATCTGTAATTATTAAAAAAAAAATACGTTTAATTAACAATTGTGAACTCAATGAAAGCTTCCTTTCAAGTATGTATGTAAAGGTTTATCAAAAAATGTACTAATACTATATATCAAATTCCCCGTCCCGATTCGATGTTCAGCTATAAAGCCATCGAAACCAAAATATATCTGAGTCATAAGCCATTTCTTTCCATTCCTTTGCTTATCATTTTGCTCGCTCTGTGCGAAATGCATCATAAGGACAGTCTTAATCCCTTGAGAGAAATCAAATTATAAAACTAAAAAGTGACGAGTGTAAACAAAAACGTTATAATGTGATTGAAAGCAATAAAGTAAGTATCTGTTTCGCAATGAAAAAAAACTGTCATCGGAATGAACTTCCTGACAAAATTGCTGTTTCCTCTCATGATCGCCAAATTGGTTCGCGATCAATTTGATATTTTGTTTAGATAGGGCTTCAACTAACCCGATGAAGCCGCCTTAAGGCAGGTGTCTAGTCTAGACAGAGATAAATGAGTTCATTTTCAAACATTTATTTCTCGTCTTCTATGCTATGATAGATAAAACAAAACATTTTTATTCAGGATATCACGTTAAACATATAGAATAGGAAAGTAATTTTTATTTTTCTCCAGCATTTAATAAAAAAATTGTAGTGGGCGCAAAAGTCAAGGCTGCAGAAAAAAATGCATCCATGACGGACAGGTTTGCAACGTGGTAATTCACCACCGTTTGACAAAAATCGATAGTAAAAAAATGGTGACTTTGGAAAAATGTTCTTAAAAAATTGACCTATTTTTGCACCATTCATGTCCTGTAAATTTTGATATTGTGAATTTTTTGATGTAGTGAATTCCCACACAAACACCTTAAAAAAGGATCGCACAAAATTTTATCACAACAGACCGAGCCGTTTCGGAGATTATCTGTCCGCCAGTTAAAAACCAAAGTGATTTCGAGGAAAACGTTTTTAAAGTTTTCTGTATGGACCCATTTTCGAACTGGATTGCTTCGGTACAATGTCAAAATCACACTGAAAACTTGTAGAGGGACAAAATGGAACCGACTTTGTATAATGAGATCGTTGCAGGTATACGTTAACAAAGGAAACCTACATTTTCGGAGTAGGGATACATAGCTGGCGCTGTAACTTTTTATCTATAGCGGATTTTGTCACCAATTTTCGAGAGGAAGGATTATTGATTTGTATATATTTTGCTTCAGGTCATGAGAGATTTGAACCTTGCCAGCGGATCTTTGCAAAATTCTTCTCAGGCTAGCGCGACAAATGTTGAGTATCTAAGATTTATGACACGTTGAAATAATCGGTCTTGGGTGCGTACAGAAAAAACACGAATTGTGTTTGGTAAGCAACAAGCAAACCAGCCACTCGACAATGGCTGGTTGAAGTAGATGATGATAGGTCCCAGATTCATATGCCGAAATAAATTTTCAACTTTTATCTAGTTTCGAATTTGATCCAATCATCATTATATGTTTGGATCAAATAAATGACAATATCACTGGAATGGTCGAAGGGTGATATAGTCGGACTAAAGCGAACGATGATGCAGTTGGCTGGGCTTCAAACAAAAAATACTTTTTAGCAGGGTTCGACTTTCAACTTCAACGTTTTAAACCCGGTTCTCGTATTATAAATGCAAATTGGCCTGAGTTTAAGAGACTTTTAGGAGCGAAAGTGACTTTCCCGAAGAAGTTTAATTTGAACAAGCGCAAATAGACCAAAAAAGCTATGGAAATAATGCTGTCGTGGAAAGCATCGAACACTCAGTTCCTAAGAAAGCGATTTTGAGGGAGAGAAAAGTGGAAAACATTCTTTCCCGCTCTAGCTTAGAACTTATAATGGCAAAAAATAGACTTCGATGTAGATGGATGAGCACCAGTATCATAAGTTCTGAATTATATAGTGAAAGATGCCATCTCCACCTTAATGAACCAGTCTTAGAATCGAAGGTTACAAAGCTTGAAGAATGCTGATAAGCTTTTTTCGAATATTGCAAAAGCGCAACCATATAACTCCATTTAAGGTGGAGGTAACATTTTGTTATCAAACATCAAGCATTCATGAGCTTTTTGAATTCATCATCAGATTGTATCAAAACAGTTTCTCTTAGTGAACTGGAAAGGGCTTTGTCAGATTTAAAAACTCATTTGGCTCCGGGCTTCGACGGGGTAAGAAATGTGTGCCTAAAGGATCTTCCGAATATTGGGTTCTGTTACCTTCATAAATTATTTGACAACTACCTCAAGATTGGGTATTTTCCCAGTGCGTGGAAGGTAGCGCATGTCATACCTACCTTAAAGCCTGGCATGGAAACTTGCCCCCGATAATTTAGTGCCTCGATAAATTAATTAAAAATCGAATTGTGTCCTTTATACCCATCCACCAAAAAGATTTACCTAGGATTTCAGACCTTTACACAGTGCTGCCGACCAAGCGCATCGTTTGACAAGGTGTGTTAACCGAAATCTCGATACTACTACAACTACTCGGGCTACTACATAATATGCTCAATCTTAAATTTCCGATGTACCTTGTATGAATCATCCAATCCTTTTTATGTTCGCCCAGTTTCTAAGTTCCTTTAAATAATGTCTTTTCAAGCATTTTCCACATTCCAAATGGAACTCCTCAAGGATCTGTGCTAGTGTTCTGGTCTTTATAATTTGTACACCTTTGGTTTCCCTCACCTGAGTAACTGCAATTTTGCGCTTTTTGCAGATGATACGTGTATATTTTTGTCAGATGTAATTGGTCCTGAAACCAACGTACAATCTATCTAATATGCACTCCAAGCGTACTACAACAATTGGAAAATAAGAATTAATGCTTCCAAAAAAAGCTTGTTTACTCCAAAACAACATTCTTATTGAGCGAAGTATCTTGGAGTTCTTTTGGACAAACGCTTTACCTACAATCTCCACATACATGAAGTTGTTAAAAAGGTTTACATTAATATTGAAACTCTTTATACGTTCATTAAAAGAAAATCAAAGCTAGGCCACGAGAACAAATTACTGATTTTCAAGACCATTTTCCAAGCATTAATGTTTTATAAATCCCCTCAAGGGAGCAAACGTGGTAAGACCCATTTCCAAAAAATTAAGTCGCGCAGAACAAGACACTGAAAATGAACTTGCACTTCTTTGGCATTTCTCAACAAATGAATTACACTACAAGGCGCAAATTGAATTGGTTGAACTGAGAATTACAAAATTGCAAAACTCATACTACTTAATACAACATTTCTTGTTTATAAGCTGATAATGATTTGATTTCATATCTAGCTTTACAACACTAATATCATCTGATCTATAAATATATATAATAAACTTTTAATTTTATAATAATAAAATATAATATAATAAATATTTATTTATTTATTTAATACTTCACTAATTTATTTATTTCTTTTATCCATTCCATTTTATATTTTTTCCAACTCTGTTATTGAATTACATCCTTTTCTCATTTGCCCTGGGCAACTTAAATCTGATGAAGTTTTTTCTAGTAGCTTTTCCTTCAAAACTATTGTTCTTTGATATACCACCTATGTAAAGTTGTTACTAATATTTAAGTTGTGCCTGTAAGCTAGCGTTAGCTTTATATAAATAAAGACGAATTAAATACTGCGAATCAAGCGGATGCAAACAAGATCACATTATTGAGTCCACCATTGGAGCAATCGAAACCAAAATTCATCTGAGTTTCGCACCACAGAAAAATATTTCAATCAATCCACAATAATTCTCAGTTTGTGCATTGTCTTGACCGACACTGTTTCGGCAACATTTTCAATGCAGTCTTTGCAATTTTCTCAAACACTTTTTAAGCATAAATCGATTCGTATTGTTCTGCGAAAGCATTAAACTGGGTTTATGTCATTTTTTCAGCGCATAAGAACAATTAGTCTCAAAGTAACACGTGATGAAGAAAAAAGAAAAAAAACAGATGGCAAGCCCTTTACCTAAACCCATATCCTTGCATTAATGTAGAACCCATAATTATTTCTCAATGTAAGCATTCTAAAACAATAAAAATCACATGTTAAACAAAAGTTTATCACCTTAAAATTCGACGTTCCAGTTTAACAGTTTTCACCTTGTACATTTCATATACCGAACTATCTCCATAAATCACAAAGAATATCGATCGCAAAAGTTTGATAAGCAAAGGAAGAAAACAACTCAAAAAGAAGAAAAAAACTCACCTGAATAGAGTAAAAGTCCTTCATTGGAGACACCCCCAATAATCATTGGTATACTATTACTCCAAGCAGTGCGCATCATTTCGATTGGCTTCATTGGAACAACACACTCCTCCGTTATATATGGCTCAATAACTGGTCCAAATGAAAAACCTATTCTCTCACGTTTCTCAGCGTCAGTACAAAGGTCCTCGTTCGCCTTAACAATGTCCGACCCCTTAGCCGTCAAAAGGAACTGGTACACATCACGATCGTTGTCGTCGCCTGTATAGCCTGCTGCTACAGCTAACCTATACGGCCAGTTTCGCTGTGGAGTCACCGCCCATGGAGAGAGTGCATTGCCTGACATGGAAATGGCCTTATGAAATAGACCTTTGGTCCTATCCGTTATCATCATGTAATGAACTGATGCACCACCAGCGCTATCACCAAACAGAGTTATGTTATCACTGTCGCCACCAAAACGGGAGCAATTCTCCTTCACCCATCTAAGTGCCATTACTTGATCTTTAAGTCCAGCATTGCCAGGTATGCCAAAACTTGAATTCTCCATGCAGAGGAAACCTTCACAAATAAAAAAATCATAAAATTTATAATTAAGTTCAACGAATTGTTGTGAGATTTTTAGAAAGCATACCGAATGGTCCTAGACGATATGTTATTGAAATGACAACGACATCTTCCCTTAGCAAATAATCTGGGCTATATAGATCACGGGATGCTTCTCCAAATTGAAAACCCCCGCCATAAATCCAAACCATAACAGGTACAGGCTTACTAGGGTTAAGCTGCAACAAAAAACAAGTATTTATGTGATTTCCTTTATCTCCAGTCAATTTGTCTGAAATTACTAACATTTTTTGTATAAACATTCAGGTACAGGCAATCTTCTGATCCTTCTGTCATTTGGAATACAAAGTGTTTTTGTAAGGGCTTCGGACCCATGGATGTGCAACTCTTGACCTCTGTCCATGGATCTGGTAATTGTGGAGCTTTGTACCGCAAATCTCCAAGTGGTGGTTTCGCGAAAGGGATTTTCTCAAAACTAAAATATGGCTCTCCGTAAATAGATTTACGTTTGACACCCTTAACAGGTCCATAGACTGTGTTTACAATAGTTTTCTCACTCGTTCGGTACCGCCGCTGTTGTACTTTAAAGTCCACCATCCTACGGAAATAAAAAGAACACATTTTTTTAATCATCACAAGTTCATTATGTCATCGCTTTTAGTCAAGTTAATTTGTGGAAAATGTATTCATTTGTAATCTATGGAAAGCATAGGCGTGTGACTGCTGCATATTAAATACAAAAAAAGGTTTTGTCTTGTCGCCAAGATAAGAAAGGCCAACACAATGTTACTTATTAATTAAATTTCGTATCGTTTTTGTTTTTATAATGTTGATCGTCCAGAATCATACAATCTTTTCATTTTCGTACGAGATTACATATTGTTGTTTTTTGAACTATAACAAAAATTATACACGTGCTTTGGAATGCTATCTTCAATCAAATGATTCCAACAATATCAGTTTATCAGCATGTACATCAAAACACCTGCAAGTTAAATATTAATAATAGTAATAAGAATTCCTAATATATTTTGAAGTGTTATGTAACATAAAATTAACTCTTGTCGTTGTACTGATTATGATTTCGAAAAAAAGTCAAGTTCATAATTGTGACCCTTTAACACTTGCATTCATTGAAATTCCATGTCCTAAGCTAGGTATTATTTATTATTGATACTTAATATAAGTTCTCATATATAATTAAGTTAGACATCATTTTCAGCAAAGAGTTGAAAACTCATATTTACAATTTTGATTTTACACAGATCGAGCAGAAGGATAGGGAGGAGAAAGGAAATGCAATAAATGTGATAAATTCATGGAATCTGAATTGAGCACCAATATTTAGCATTGGCCTAATTCGCAGTACTTTATTTGACACTAAATGATGTTCTAGAAATTAGTGTTTTAGAAGATTGTAAGTTAATCACCCTCCTGTAAGTGCAGAAAAGCCAATGGAAGATCATCTAGACAAACCCTTATTTCGACCACAAAAGCTTTGATTTCGTGCAGTAGGTAGAAGCCACTTGTCGAACGGCCAGATACGAAAACAGGATAAAATTTCAAGACCTACTCTAAGCTTAGACAACTGCGCCACACAGCTTTTAAAAATAAAGTGTCAAATATTTCGACCTCTCTAACGAGCTCTTAAAAAAATTTTGTTCAAGTTCAAAGGTAAAAAAACCCTATTTTTTCTGTCCGATCCTTATGCTCTTCATAAAAACAACCTCCATACTGAGTAACTTTGGACTTGAAACGAGTCTGGCTCTTTGGAGACATTGTCTGACAACGGAACAAGATCTCCTTGATTTTAATATAGTGTAATAGATGCCTACCTTGTTAGTGTTTATAATTTCGTCACGGAAGGCACATAGCCATGAAAGTAGACCAAGAAGAATGTATTGTTTGGAAAAGTAAAATAAATTCTGATATTTCTGTGTATAGCGATTGGTATGAAGATCATGAAGAATAATTTACAATAAACCATAAAGGAAGTGCAGGCAAAATGGAAGTTGGCGCTATTGTCGAAATGTTGTGTAGATCGGGTGAAAAACACGGAGTGAAATATGTAAAATATATTGAAGGTGGTGCCACTAAGACATATAAGGGTATACTCGATATGAATCCTTACGATGGTGATCCATTTGTCTAAAAAAAAAGAGTGCGACGGAAACGTCCAAAAAAGAATGGGTGCAAGGCTACGAAAAGCGAAAAGAGATAATAGAGGGATTGGTGGAAAAAGTGAAGCCAAATTAACAGAAAAACTAATTAATAAATTGTCTTTATATTATGGTTTGGCGATTCGCCGGCACCCTGATTCTGTTGATAACATGAAAAGTGCAGTTTTGCTACTTATTACCATATGAATGAAAATCTGCAACATAGTATGTATTGCCCACCTGGTACGGAGAGTTGGTGTAAATGGCAAAAACAATATAAAGCCAATTTACGAGATGAAATCATCAGAGGAATTATTGACTCGATGCTTAGGTTCTGAAACTCAAAATAATAATGAGTCTCTAAGCTCTTTGATTTGGACTTTCGATCCAAAACATATTCGTTCCGGACCTTAGATGATTGAGATAGCGACATTTATTGCTGTTTTTATTTTTAATGAATGCTTCATTCCTATTTTAACAATGATGGAGCTTATAGAAATGAAAACTGGCCCGGAAGCTCATTCATTTGCTGTGAGACGAGACAACGTCCTGATTGACCGCTCCGAGATACGACGTATCCAACGTATCAAAGGAGGCCAGAACTGCTCGATATGAAGAGAGAAACGCGGAAAATAGTTTGGCAGATTGAATAAATTTAAGTCTACAATATCATTTCATGACTAAGACTGCGGAAATCTTTAAACGCGTTTTTCTTGAAACAGTCTTTTTCAAAACATTACCCACGATTTCTCAGGTTCTACTTGACCGATTTACCTGAAATTTTCAGTCTTTTTAATAGATTTGTCTATATCTGGAACTATCTTAATCCCCTAATTTCAATTAATTTTTGGCTTTAAAAAAATTCGAATCAGTCAAAAAAACGTGGTACAAAAATTGTTTTTTTTTTTCAGGCAGTCGCCATTTTGCAAAAGTAAATCTTTCCAACTTTTCCGTAGTTCCAAACATTGCGACATTATTCTAGATTAATAATCTTTTTTTTTTTGTTTCAGATCGCTAGGAGGGTTGAAATCGTGGGTATGGTTACGCGCCAATTTTTGAGACCCTCATTTCATCAACCGCTAATTTTTGAAATTTTCAACTTATTTTTTATTTTTGATATTTTTCTGTATTCTTGTTATGTTAATAAATAACTATTAAAAAAATGGATACTAAAAATATTTATTGCCTTTTTTTATGACACTTCAAAAATTACATGAAACTCATGCCTCTAGACTAGAATACCCCCTTAAAAGAGCAGGAACATCATGACACAAACCAAATTACGAGCACAATCAATAGCTCGGTCGCTAATCGTAACTGGACCTGGATTGGTATAGGTAGTATAATTTTTTTGATTCGGTTGAAATCTGCAATTTCAACCAAAAGTTTTTTTTTTAAACTTGTGCTGATTTATCATTGAAACATAACTTACAAATTATAGGCCATATGATGCATTTTCGTCAAATTCGTTGGAATGCTTTTCTTTGAACGAAATTCACCTGTGATTATCTTTATGTCCTTTTAGGAAGGTTTAGAAAGGGTTCAAGAATTTCAAGAAACCAAACCATAGTTTCAGTCGAGAGGTTTCCACCATAACTTCCTTCCGAGTTGGGCAAATGTTCAGCAGTATGTTCAAGAGTATAACATTCAGTCCAGTTTTCTTTGCTGATTTGGATAGTTGTTGCCAGGCACAAACAACTAAGGATGTCTAAGGACGTTTTGATGAAAAAATCTTCCAAGCACACATCAAAATATGAAAAGGCTTCAACTTAATACTGCTTTAGTATTTAAGTTAGTCTGAATTCATAACTAACTTAATGAGGTCAATTGGCTAAATAAACATGACTTTGATTAAGCTTTGAAATTAAAATTGAACAAAAAAAATTTTGTATGAATTTGTCCGGAAACTTATGAACAGCAGTATAGTTAAGAACTATAAATTGATTTTGAACTTTTTTATTTAAAAACGTAATTGATTTCAATTGAAGAAGTGATACTGTCATCCTGGTCTTCTTTATGAACACACGCTTCGAATAAAACACATTTGGATTCGATAGATTGATTTGTTCTCGAGCTATGCTGTACATCTTTCTTACAACAATGGAATCCGAGTCTCGGGATCTCGAAACGTGAAGGTTTGGAAAAAATTTTGAATTTCGAAAATCGGACCGATTACAAGAAATTCTTCATCGGAAGTTAATGATATATTTGAAGAATGTTCTTAGAATTTTTTTTTATATGTCAATTCCATTGGTAGCCTCGCATCGCAACTCAAGGTTATGAAATAAACAGACGACCACTTTCATTTTTCAATTATGAATCAGTATGTCATTGGCCGCACTAAAAATTGCTGCTTATGACGATATCATTATGGCCCGGACTATGTTGTGCAGAAGTTGAAGGTGTGCCCTCATTTCTTTTTTAAAGGCAGTGCTTTACTCTCTTTGACCAGGGGGCATTGCCCTTTACCACAAAAGGCGCTCAGGCACGTAAGACCACGTTTAACAGTGTTAATTTAGAGTTTCCACTTTAACAAACAAGAACTTCCTGATGGGAAATTAATAATGTTCAACAAGTGGAAATATTTTTTTGATCTTTATTTTATATTGTGTAGTTTCACTCTAAATTCTATTGTTCGTCTATTGCAATGAAAACATAATTGGTTGGTTACTTATACATATATATTTCAGAAATTTAAAAAGTATAGATTGATGGCTGGAAAAAATATAATGTGAAGACGTCTATTTTCGATGAACCGCCAATCCTTCGATTGTGAATTCGTCATAGTTTGTCTACCGCAATTCCGAACACAGTCTCAAAACAAACCATTTTGCGTGAGTGTATCATAATCATTCTCAATTACTATCCCAATTTAAATCAATTTTCGAGCGGGTGATCAAATGCACGAATGCCACATTGTTAATAAAGAACTTTAATTTTTCAATTGAATAACTCGTGTCACGGTACAAAATATAAATTGCAAGTTTTTTTCAGTTTATTGTGTTGACATGAATAGTAATGTGCTTCGTTTGTCGACACCTTGATTCAGTTATAATTAAGCAGCTTTTTATTAAATTAAAAAGCTTTTTACCTTCTTGACAAGCCATGTGAATAAACTTCAGGATTTAACTTTCATTTGTCACGCAGAACTCGTATTTATAACTACTCCATACATCAATTAACACATTTTTTTCTCAAGGATTGGTATAAAAATAGGGAAAGGAACCCAAGGTTACATAAAAACATATTCATTTCCATAATGAGGGTCAGCATGAATTTTTTTTTGTTTTACTTCAGGAGTCCATTAGTTGATACATGTTATGTAAATACTTTTGCTTTCTGACGCACCTTCCGTCATTTAATTTTACTAATGATATTTCCTTGGCCATTAAGCGGGGAACAGAATTAGTTTTCAAGACAGCTCCGTAAAGAAGTGAATTTAGGACAAGGCTTATAATGTTGGTGAAGCACGAAAATAGTTAGGGAAAGTTTTCCAGATAGCTTTTGAATAGATTTGTTTTGTATGCTAATATCCCCTTCTAGTATCAGAACAGTTGGCTAAGTATTTGTCTGCAAATTGGAGTTATTGCCAGGTCACAATTTCGAATTTAACTTGGTCTTCATTGGACTGTGGGATCGGCTTGAGAAGATAATTTACTTGCTCTCAAGGGATTATGACTACACTTATTATTATTATTATTTTGTAATCGTTACGAAATTAACTGGATGAATCTGGGATAATTCTTGAAGGAAGAAGATGTCGTAAAAATTATTAAATACACGTTCTCCTACGATAAGTTTGCTTTTGACGATATTTTATGATTGAGGTCAATTTGAAGTCACCTAAGAGGTAATGGCCTTTAGACCGAAAAGATCACCAAACGCCAACAAATAACAAAAACCGAGATTGACTTTGCCAATAACATTGAAAGGAAGCAAATTTCAAAGCATCTTAAAAAACTTTATCATTTGACAACTGACCAGGTTAACAAAACATCCAACGAAATCGAAATGGCATTCAAATAATACAATATATATCTTCATGTCTCTCAAGCCTTTGACACGACAGTGAAAGCCTTCCCGATGCTATTGTGTAGAATACTAGAATCTTGTTTTGAAAATTCAAATTCAAAAATGATAACTCCCCGTTTAAAGATATTGCTGCCGAAATTCCACAAGGAAGTGTCGAGCGATATACGTCACGAAGTTAACTCCACTATGGCCAGGTATGCGGATGAAACGATAGACGAAATCAACACATGTTATCTAAACATACTATATATACAAATTGACATTTACCAATTTTTATCAATTTTAACCTATATAAGCTAATGACATACAATTTTAGGGTTGTACGAATTTGAGCTACTTACCCATAATTCAATCAATAAAGTTCTTCGAGCTTTTGTTAAATATTCGGTACATGGACCTTAACACAGATTGAGTATTCCTATCGCGGAAGATAAAATAAGAAACCTCTCTCGAAAGCTTAGTATCGGTTGCAACAACTGTATTTTTCAAATTTGAACGGGACATTCTGCGCAAACTTGTGCGCTCGAATGTTTCCCTCGCATCAAATGCGAAATTATTTTGCAAATTTGATGCTTTGATCAATCCCGACACAGAACCGTACCCTCGTTAACTTTCCACACACTCAATCAATTTATGAACTATTTTGCATCAACTTTGCTGCAATGGCAAGAGTTTTCTATCATACATCATTATTTCAAGCAATTACCACCTAATATCTTTAAGTGGCTCATACTCTCAAGGCAAGTTTTATTTTCTCATAAAATCAATGTCAATCGAAGAATCTGATTTGCTTTCATCCACCAAGTCATACAGCACAAGTAACGTACTTCACTTTTACCTTTGTCATTCGATGATTCATAGAAAAGTTTACAAGAAACCGAGGCACTATTCATCATGAATTGGTTCGTTTACTTTTCAATTTGGCAATCGCTCAAATGATCAAAGGGGAATAATCGGATTTCGTCTTGGGAGAATAAATAGAATCAATGAAAGCATTAGGCATGAAGGACAAACATTATCGCACGCATAATTGGTTTCGTTTTTTGTTGGGACCATGAATCAATCATTTCTTAAGCTCCTCTGTTGTTATCAATCAAATTAAGTGGATCGCATTTGATTTTTGGGCGGCATGAGGATGACATTTTACAAGTAATCTTGTATTTAACGTATCCTTGACCGTAAAAATAATAGTTTGCATAGTTATCTTGATTGCCAACATCATAAGTTGTTGTAATGACTCCAAATTTTGGAGTTCAACATTTTAATATACGACTACGTAGGGTTGAAAACCCTCGATTTTTCCTCGCGTATCTTAAGAACCTTCTTTCTCATTTGTCGACCCGATAAGAATGACGCCTTCAGGATCCAGCTATTAGATTACTTTAAGTGTAAAGGCGGAGAATAAAAGATACATATATTAAAAAATTAACAAGAAAAGAACGAATAAAAGAACGAATCTCTTCCATCAATTTTGATAACGAATTTGCATGCTGTCCAAGACATGTTTATGTTATTTAAATGAACTTGTATGCCCCCATGAAATCTTCAAACTTGGAACTTAAAATTTAGTTGACACGAAATAGAAAAAGGAAAAATCGCAATCTGAAATTTGATTATTTCTCAAATTTAACTTTATAGTTTCTACCCATTTTATTCTACTCAATTGTTTAAGTTCAAAGCCACAGATTCTAGAATTTTTAATTTTTGTAAAACCACTCCACCAGGCTTACGTTTTCCTAATATATGAAGCAACCCCCAAATTTTTGAAATCTTCATTTAAACAAATTTTTGGCAAAATTATAAAATCTGTTTAATGTTGGTTTGCTTTAAAATATGTTAGCCTTTCATTCAACAGTTCTACAACACTTTTCCAAAAAAAAAGTTGACAATTTACTTTACTGTGCGACACTAAGTCTCACTTGTACTTGCCGTTTCTGAATCGTATTCAACAAAGGAACAAGGATTAAGAGGCAGTTTTCTGAATGGAGCAATATAAAAATTGTTGGAAACTTCAAACTCAATGGGACATACATATTCTTACAGGAGGCACTGTCGAGTGTCAATATTTGTTCAGAGATCTTAACTTCATGCGTTTTGCTTATACGGGATACACTTTTGAACTTTCCAACACAATTTCTCGCTTTAAAAATTATATGTATATTTATGACCTTTAAATGACTAATCAGCGCAGGAGCAGAAAGATATATCATTCGAAAGGGTTTCCATAAAAATTGCACAATGTTTTCAAAACTCGTATTACAGGAATATTTTTAGCATGGAAAACTAAGCTTTTGGTTTAGGTAGCTTAATACATATAGCAAATTATAATAGCGGATCATTTTCTCCGAAAGCTGGCGCTTCGGGAGCCCTTACGCAAAACACCTTGACTTACTTAGACATTAACTGCGAACTGAGGTTCTGAATATAAATTAAACTTAAATTGCAGTACCAAGTACAAGTACTTAAATCAATCCAAAAGTAAATAATAAAATACAAATTTTTATTAACAAATAAACACTATTACACACAGACATTATGCAATAAATCATAGAATAGTATAGAAGAAATATCTACTGAGCCATGTCGTAATCATTTCCGTCCCTGGCATCACCACGAAAAAAGCTTGCTAGATTTGTGGCATGCTAAAAAATCGCTCGCGTTGTTGATATGAAAAAAGCGGCGATGTTGGCGGTAAAAAATTCCTTTTTTATTTTGTTTAGATTAGAGATAAGTGTAGGCGATTGTTTACCTAACACGATGGCAGAATTAAAGTGCTCCCGTATAATTGGACTCATTCTCTGATTAATTTATTGATATTTATGACAAGTTCTTTTGTCGACGTAAAGTAATTGAGCATGAATGAATTATTCATAAATTAACAGCACATTCGTATTCATCAAAGATCGCTTTATAATAAAACCATCAGATAGATTTGGAAATAATACATTAAGGGTTGACTCATACTCAGTTGCACACAGCTTCACCAAGGAAAAAAAATTGCTGGCAAACATATTGCAAGCGTTTAAGGAGCTGATACTTGGGCGGGGTAAGAACATTTGTACATTCCTTGTCAACGGAATATTTCCAAACATGGCGGTATATACAATATCATTAAAAAATCATAAGACCGTTAAAACCAACTCCTATTTAGCCATATCGCAACAAAATCTGATATGAGGCTAATATCAGGTACACACAAAAAAAGTCACATTTATAAGTTCTGCGTTCTCCCTGATCGTTAATTTCTGATTTTAATACAAGTTGTATATTTTACAATAAACAAAATCTTTATATTCTTTTTCTTTTCCACTGCATAACTGCATGCGGTTTCTATTGATTTAATTAAAATACGGCGGCGTATTCATTTTTTTAGAGCAACTAATATACGTAATTAAACTTTGTTGTGTTCAGCCCTTATCATACATTTGTTCTAAGTGAGCAGGTTTCGATACTCCATGGATGCAATCGGAAAAATGACGGACAATTTTGATGTCCACTTATTTGCATTCGCTCAATTCGCTGTATTTTATTCGACCTTTGTTGAACCACACGGGACAACCATAGGTAGGAACAGGACGAATGAGGGCCGTGTAGCAGATCACCTTCATCTTGTTATCGAGTTGACTGCTGTGAAACAGTCCCTTTGTCAATGCAAAGGCCGCATTGGCTCTGGCGTTAAAATAGAATCTCTTTAACTACTTTAGAAGCTTTAGAGATGGCAATTTAAAAGAGATTCACAACCCTTATTATATATTGAAGATAAACATAATAAAAGAATTTAAATAAAAACAAAGAGGTTGCTTTCAACTTCGTGGTGAATAATTTCAATGATTTACAAGTGTTAATTAAAATATTCAATTGATTTGCGGTGGCTATTAGTTAAAATAATAAATAGAAAAATAAGCTATAAAACCTATGAAACAATACCAAAAAAGAAGCTTGCCTAAAAAGGAATAAGTGAATAAAACAACATAAACGTTTGCTGAGAAATTTGCATAAACTATTGAAAATTAATCGTTACCATGTGGGTATACTCCCACCAAGTACTTTAATTGATGCATAGCACGTTAATACTTGCGGTCGGATATTTATTTGATTGGAGTTCAGATCACATTTGTTCATAATTTTGCTACAACTGTTGATGTCATCTTTCTTAGGTTGACTTACATAAGCTTGTTTAGATTCAGCACAGATAATTAAATGGTTGCTTATAAGGAAAATAATGAAACACTAGAATTTGTAAATTGCAGTTGATGTTTCCTACACTCATTGGCGGCATATCTGTCATTGTAATGTAAACTCTAAAAAGGCTTACGGCTGACCCGATCGACGCGAAATCCAAGATATCTAAATAAAATATAAAATATACAATATTTACATTTAAATGCGGGTTTGGTGGTTGAAGTATACCATGAAACGGGAACATTTAAATTGTTTATTTTATTTATGTTCACAGAATGGTGAACACTTTTTTTTTAAGTATGGTTGGGCGGTACTTATAAAACAAACTGACTTCTGAGATGTTTTACCTAAGCATTGTAAGATATCAAAATAATTAAATGTGACCGCTTCCACAAAATGTAGTGAAATTTTGATCCAATATATGTAAAAGTGCGTGAAATTGAAATGAAATTCTTGGAACAAAAATTGTGAGCACTTATCATACTCTACGAACTTTGAGTTCTTATCCCAGCTACCAGCTCATATGGTAATTGTTACTTGGAAAATGTGAATGCTGTCAAAATATAAAATGAAAATTGCCTGATCGCGCCACGTCTAGAAATGTAACATAGATAGATTGTTTTCTCACATCGACTGGTTTCGTTAGGAATAAAGGTTACTGAGATGAAATTCATGAAAATGCAAAGAAAACAAACAAACAAACGAATATTATTAGTTACGTGGGACCAGACCAACTAGCCCAGCGTATGAATGCTATTCCCGGTAAACAGATATCCTAAATGACATTTTTGATGTATGACAGATTTCAATTAAAGTAAAATTGTTGTTTTCAAAACAAGCGTATTTTGAGATAACGAACCATCCGATCCTGTGACTCATATTGGCAAATCTTGCAAAAACAAAAATTTGAAGAGGAGACAACATTCCTCCGTTAGCGACTTGCTGGAAGAACTATTCTCCGAAATTTCGATATTGATTCAAGGGAACATCTGAAATAATCGACTACGTAGCGTTTTTTCTGGATATCCTGGAAGTTTTCACGACCACATTCTGACTGTTTGACATTGACTCCCTGACATATAGTACGTCAGCTCAGGGTTCTTTTTAAAGAAAAATTTCAATACTTATATATTATACGAATTTTTTTTTTTTCGATCTTAAGGTACCTCGACGAAAGGTGATTTTTCTTTCCTGTATGTTTACCCAAATTCTTAACAAAGAACAATTATATCTTAAAATAAGTAAATAAAAAACAAACAAAGAAATGGAAAGTAAGGTTAGATTTGACATAAGATCTTAAATACAAAACATGTTAAATAGTAAAAGTGCCATCAAGCTCAATTATCATATATCAGGCGGGCCGAAGCTGTGATGTCCATATGTGTCCCAGCCTCTTAAAAACAGATCTTCGTTGAACTTTCGTTTCCGTCTAACGCCAGTTTTATTCAAAACCAAGAGTATTTTCATCGTTCAATGTTTTTTTTATGTCGGCCTGGTCGTCAAAGATAGGATTTAATAACTTTCTAAGCGATATGGAATCAGCGATTAGCAAGTGATTCTTCGAGTGATTTGTAATTCTACTCGCCAGCGCATCCTAGGCTTGCTTGAAGTTATGTCCATCATTGAGAATCTCCTAGTGCGTGTATCGTTTGTACTTCCTCGACCAGGACATCATTTTTCACTTCTGATTCGACGACAACATCTGTTTTCTTTCAATTATGTCTCTATTTCTATTAAAAAGCATCATCTTAAACAATATTAATAAGAAATACAAGGTCCGTGTCCGCAAAGCCTAGTCTTACATTGTTTTTGATTTGAATGTTTGTGTTAAATTTTGTATTTTTAAAGAGTCACGGAATCTGTTTATCACCGTTCCAATGCATCGGGTTCGTAAAGCAGATGCTTTTGTTTGTATTGTTGTTTTTGTGCTTCTTTTGTAGATAGTAGGTACTCAAGTTGTTATGTAGATAATGTAGGTCAAAGTCAATTGTTTTTACTTTGAGGTACATTTTTATTTTATAATCCATTTTTCAACTGATTACAATTTGACCCAGAAGCATGTTTAATATGTGAATGGTTCTTAAAGTCTAAGGTATAGAGTTCACTTGATTGATATATAAAGTTCTTCTATTTATGCCCTCAGATAATGATGAAAATTGTAATAAAAAAATTGACACACGGTTCCTTCAAAACAAAATTAGGCTTCGTTATTTCCTGTTGACAATTTGCAAGGGCGGATTCAATAATTGATTCTGGAGAGTGACGCGTCATAGGTACACATAATGGAAATCAATTCTGCAAAGAATTGTCGGAAATGATACTGAGACCTGAAATTGAACAGACAGATGTGGCGGAAAAATTTTTATTGTTATTCAGGTACATACCATACACACAAGTAAAGTACCACAAATTCAGTTCTTTTTCCTATTCGCCCTGTTAAAGCCTTTAGAGGGTTCTACGAGTCGGTATTCATGGAGCGGTCGTCTCCTATCATGAAGGAGTCAATGACCAGCCTTTCTTTCTTCGTACACTACCCAACCACCTTTTCCATCAGGGTAGAAGACCAGCTTCGCATTTAAGCAGATTGAAACCCAAACCCACTTATTGCTTCCAGGAATTTTGATGAGAAATTAGCAATGGGTAGTATTTAGTGTGTTTGTCTCATTCTTCTTGAGACTTCTTCATATGGGGATTTTTTTAAATTTTTCAATGACACAATTCTGATGAAAAACGGTTTTGCTTACGAAAAGAAAGGATGTCTAAGGAATTTGAACGACTATTTACACTTTATACAAGCTAGCGCATAAACACCTACCTAGCGCAAAAATTCGAACGAATTACTCCGTAAAAAAATAGTCAATGCTTTGGGATCTTGAAAAGTAATAGAGTTCTATGACTTGCTGAAGTATGTTCTGCATCTTTACCTTTCAAGAATCAAAACGAATCTGGCTTTTGTCGCCATTTTAAAAAAGAATTATATTTTCCGATCAGGCGATACACATATTGGGCCACCTTGTTTTATGGACCATTATCAATCATCACTTATGTAACTGAATTTGTCAAGAGGACTGAATTGAATTAAAAGCACATGTACCAAAAACGAGTCATCATTGTTCAGCTTATTGAAAATAAATAAAACGCTGTGAACGACATATGAACATGAAAAAGAAACCAACAATATTATTGGATGGAAGGTTTTTTAACTGGACTGGATCCGCCACGGTAGTCAGTATTGATGGTAACCTTTCTAGCATAATGCATTGGTTTGTTCTTCACCGGATTTCTCAGGACCTTTAATTTTAAAACCTCATTTCTACAATTAACCATAAGCCAAGATTAATATTTTAACGAATAAACCAAAATGTACTCTCCAGCCGAGATAGAATCTGGGCTGGCGGCATTACACGATTAAGAAAGATATTTCAGTCCTTGGATTTGTTGTAGATGTGTCGTTTATGTAAATTCGTTGTAATATAAGCAAAATATGTATATGGTTAAGCTGTAAAATTATAGAAGCCTTCATGAAAGATGAACACAGCTAGTATTGGACATTTATTATAACTTGCACAAACTCAAGTCATAATTGGTTATTTTCATCACTCATGAAGCTTATTAAAAGCATTACAAATCAATTTAACAAAATTCAGTTTGCGGTAGAATATCATCAACCGTTAGTGTCATCCAAATACATTTATAGAATTGCATAAGCATTTGATTTATTTTTAATCCCTAAACCATTTTTATCGAAAAGCTCAGTGACTACTTCTATTTCAACTCACCGGCTAGTTTAATGTCTCACAAATTAATCAAATCGAAAATAAAGCCAAAACAAATGCCCAGCACTGTAATAGAAATAAATTAATAAAATAATCATCAACAGGCAATTGGCGTTCACTTGTGTGTTTGATTACTCACCGGAGTACCATGTGCGCTCAACATTGTATCTGCGTACATAAACATTTCAGCGGGACAGTTTTTAATTTTGTTTCTATTTTTGTGCCTTCAATAAATAAATTCGTATTAAGCTTATACGAAAAAAAGTTGCTTGATTTTTATCGTTTACGCAGAGAGTCTTTTTTATGAGTTCTACTGCTAAATAACCAAACATTTTTTTTTAGATAACAATTTTGATTGTGAGCTAATATTTTCTAGTGCTGCATATTTAACTTATGAGGCAGTGGCAATGATATACGAACGGGCAGATTGTTATTTAGTACGGCGCTTAAAAATAAGCCGATAACATAAACATATTTCAAACTTTAAGCAACACCTGCTTTCTTCTGTATCCACTACCTGCAAAGGCTTTGCCCCTTAGTTTAAGTCTTTGAAGCTAAATATAAGTTATGGGAAATTGCATCATTTTCTTTAGAAGAAGTTACTTGAAAATTCAAACTCTGGTGTCTGTAAGTTTAGAAGCAATCATCAACTACTTTCCAGGATTCATTATTCATTCTGTTTGGAAATTGTTAAATTTTTATCAACCTGATAGAGGTGGAATACACAAATGTTTGAATTCACAAGGACAGTGTGACTTTTTGTTAATTTGTTGGGTTGAGGGTCTGTTGTATAGTAGTAAATTTTTGTTAGCAAAGAAATATTGTCCCAAGTGACACGGGACATATTTTTCGAACTAACTAACTTCTTCATAGCTGCATTTTTTGCATAGAAGTGTAATTGTAATAATTTAAGATAATAATTTTTCATAACCTTATAACTATTTCTGACATCTTCTGCACTGTGGCACTCACGCCAATAAAGTCAACCGTCGAAAGACACGATTTAAAGGTTCTTTCTTATTCTATATTCTGTCAATGAAACATGTCCTGCAGTATTTTAGGTGAGCAAAGAAATAGCAGCAATCGTCGGGTTTTTTTTAAAACCATTTGTGTCTTTCCTTCAATTTTGATTTTGACGCAATAAAAAGCATGAATTCGCTTCAATATTAAAGAAATTGTTCAGCAGGAAGATCACTTGTTATTCAAAGCGGGCGACTAAACCTATAAGAAAGTTCAGGCACTAGTTGGTTGTTCGACGAAAACGAAAAAAACACAATACAATTTGAGAAAAAAGCTAAAACACGGAGGTGCAATAAAGTTCTCGCGCCATCTTGCATTAACCGTGTTGTCTAAATTTCAAAAATGCGTTCTTCAGCAGCCGGAACAAAAGAAAGACTGTTGGTGAACTTCCATGCGGTGATCAGTAAGAAGACGAAAAATGCTCGCAGTCAACGGAAGGTCGCACTTTTGAAAGAAAAAAAAACGCGCAGAGGCAAAAGAACGAAGTTCGCCCGAGATCATTTGGGATGTGCTTCTGAAAAGTGGAGTAATATTCTTTGGATTGACAAGAGTAAAGTTGTACTTTATGGTGGAAAAGATCATGGGGTGGCCTGCTTATAATTCCGACTTCAATCCTTCAATCCCGTTGAAAATCTTTGGTGGGATATATAAATAAGTCTAGAATTCAAAACCCAAAAATAGCAAAGAGCTATGGGCCGTTGTTGAGCAGGCTTGTATATCAATACCATCGAAAAGATATGAGAAGGTTGTTGAATTAATGAAGTCTCGTTGCGAAGTTGAAATCAAAAATAATGGAAATGCTACAAAATACAAGCTTCCGGAATTAAATTAGAATTAAATTTAACTCATTTTAATTTAATTAGGTGTATTTAGAGAAGCACCACTTTTATTGTGCTTACTTTGTTTTCTAAGCAATTAAGGTTTTGTATTATTGTATAATAAAACTTATTACCAGTATGTTACAATTTAATAAACACATAATTTTTTTCATTAATATGAAAAATATTGGTTACATATAATTCTCAAAATTTAACTTTTATTTAATTTTTTATTTTTAACTAGCGTATATTTTCGTTGCACTTATACTTAAATACCTTAGGCAGAGCTTTTTAGGAATTTTGTTTCCGGTTTTTTACTTTTCATAAGAGTCTTGAGCTTTTTTTAATGGAATCTGAAATTTTAAAATTCGGAATTCGAGGTACTTGCTTACGAAACACGGGTGGTAAGTTAAGATATAACCACTCTTCCAAATCATGTCTTTTATTATTCGGTCTTCGGATCATATTATTTATTTTTTAATTATAATTTTCTTCACTCTCGCAGTAACTGGAGTGCCACAGTATCCAAGCATAAAAGTACCCAGTGTTTTTCGAGGAGAGGATAAGTACCCAGGAATAACGCCAGGCAAAATAAGACATGAGCTTCTTTCTTTTTATTCTTTCTTCCCGTTTAAACATATTCATAAATTGTTGATTTATTTTAAATAAAGAATAAATAATAATAATTATAAAAAATATAGTGTTCTTCTACGTCAAATCCTCTTCATAACTCTCTTGGTAATAGAAATAATACGAAAGAATTATACTTTTTCATTGAAAAAATTTAATAGATCCAATAGCATCAATAACCGGTCAAAACTTAAGCAGGAAGTCGAAGTCAAGAAAAATCCAGCAAATTTGGGGTTGCTAAGCAGATACAAAATGAGAAAATATTGCTTTAAAAAGAGACGCAAATGTACATATGTTGTGTCACACAATGTGATTATCTTCTTGGTACCGACAAAAAAGTTTCTCAAAGAGCTTCAAAGGATTATCCCTTTTGGCATTTCTAAGCTCTTTGAATTTAAACAGACGCATGTATAAGTTTGGGTTAAGTAGTTTTAAATGCAAGCCGCTCTGTACATAATATAAATTAAATCTGTTTGTTTTATTTAACATGATCGAAATACAGAGTCTTAAATTTTTCAACATAATGCGACAATTTGAAGACAGCCCGGTGCTCGTCACAAGCTTGATTGATAACTCATAAAATCTTCTACAATTAAATGCAAAAATCTGACTGATGGCAAACCCACGCTGGCAACAAACTGAAAATTAAGTTTTTTCTTTTTTCTCTCGTACTCAAAAGCACTCATCACTCTTCTTAGTAATTGAAAATAATATTTACACTTTGTATTCGCATTAAGACTTTAATATTGTCTTTGAATTTTATGAACGGCATAGCGGCGAATATAAAAGAGTGTAAATGGGTTCCGAAAGTTGCAAAAAAGTGTTTACTTATAAATATAGTATATGCATATGTCGTTTTGTTAATTACTTGCCAATTAAATAAATTTTTAAAATATCATTTGTACTTAAATCGCTTAAGACCAACAACCTTTGCGAGGAGACAACCAACATAATGATTACATAGCACCAGATATCTTCCTCTATTTACCTTCTCACAAATGGCAAAATATATACTCGAGAGGCTGTAGTGGATTTTTGGATTTTTTACAGTGAAATGCTCCTTACTGTCCACTCATGATGTTGTTCAATGAAGCGCTGTACATGATAGCCTTTAAATCAATTTGTGGCCGCACCACGTTACAGTTTTGCGATAAGGTAGACCTGTGCATGTTACTCGCGCAGAGTAGAAGTTCGAACAATTTTGCACAGTCTAACAGACCTGCTCCAACAAAGTGAATCGAAAAACGACTCTACTAATTCTTTGTATTGAAGACCTTGGGTGGTTCGAAGATTTGCCCAGGTGCGTGTGAGTTTACGTCCATGACCTTTAAAGAAGTGGAATACTGAAATAGCTTTGTAACGCGTAAATTTCCGTGGCAAGAGCTGTCAAAAACTTGTGTTTTTTACAGTTTTCTGTATGTCCCAAGCGAAGTCGGCAACTTTAGCTCAAATTTTGCTGAAATTTTGCTGAAATCATGCTGAAGCCAAATTTTCGGTTAAAACGAAATGGAGCATCTGGCAGTTATGCACGCGTCGACATTACATCAAATTCTCTGACTTTTGTTTGCCGATCTTGTGTGGTAGGCCAACCTGAACTATCTTTACTCTCGATTGATGGGCGGACTTCATTGAATATGACAGTGACCCACACTCAAAATTGTACTTATGTTTACAACACAGAGTGGCCCAGTGCTTGGTGCGTTAGCTGTATAGCGTGAGGAACCGGGCTTTAAACCGGGTCAGAACATCTGTTATGTTTTCACTGCCGCACCTCTCACAAGTTACTGACAATCGTTCGCTGAGTATCACTGTCAAGCAAAACTTGTGGCCTCAAAATAGCTGTCGCGCCTCATATTAATACCTAGTAACTAATTATGGTCAAATTCTTTTTGAACGAAGCAGCAGTATGATGATTTTGATAAATGACGAATCGGTACACTCGCATATTATGTGAAAGATAAAGTAATTGGCATGTCGTTTGTCCACTACTCCTATTCCCATTCCGCTTTGAGATTTAATTTTTGTAACAAGCATTTAATAGATTTCCATTTCCCCATTACATATATTAATGAACATTTTAACAAAAATCAGCTTTAAGCTTAAACACCTGGCTGGCACTGTTTTTATAAATAAATTTTATGATTTGATTGTTATTTATTTAAAAGATTTTAAGTTCAACAAAAACAACAAAAAATCAAGTCTGTAACATCTTCTGTAAATATTAATCTTGTAAATGTGTTTAATTATTTTATCCGTCGTGCAAATTGAACCAAAGAGTATTACCCTTATCGGAAGATGCTTTAGCTTCTGCGAACGGCGCCCCGTGGTTGTGCTCGTACTCGTGACAATTTGACATGTTTTTATTCAACATGTAAAAGACTAAGGCTATGCTCGAAGAACAAGTTATAGAAATGCAGCAGAACATTATGGTGAGGGGCAGACAACGTGAAACAAACAATGATTGGCCATTACACGCTCGCATCTGGAACAGATTTAAGTGAAATTTTAAAAACCTTCACTTGCGGCGTGAATAGCACGGTAACTGTGACTGGTGAGCGACGAAGAACCATGACCAATGAGTTTTTCCTCCTCAAATTGATGTAGAAGGACAAGACGATATTTGGTTCTAATAGATTCGCGCGGCCATGGACATTTTGAAGGATGCCTTTATTATGTCCAAATTCTTACGAATGCGTTTTTTCGAATTATTGTATCGACTATAACAAGTCGCAGATTCTTAATACTCTCGAAGAGAAGGCCGTGGCCACTTGACTGATTGCATATTCAAAAAGAATAGTAAAAATAATGTCGTTTCACATAAACTTACTCAAAACGAGTAAGTGTTTTGCGTCTTCCCACCATGAACTTAAGTTGAAAATAAGAAACGTAGTGTCATAAATTGATTTTATTGATATTAGCGGGAATTTTTAGAATTGAGCATAAACCTGTTTCGGCCACATCTTCATTGATTCCTTCCATCACATCCTCCAGTAATGCATTTAAGAATTAATTTAAAGAAAGTCAAAATAAAATAGGACTTAGAAGTGCGACGTGTGGCACCACTGCCGACGTATAAGGTCTCGCAATCCGTCTCACATCGGTCAACAGCCATAACTATGCCCTCGCAAGTTATCACAGATGAGGTGAACGGATATCCTCATTGATCACAGTTCAATAGCGCAATGCATATACGGAAATATCTTTTCCAGATTAATTTGCAAATAAATAAATAACGACAGCCACGAGTAAAATTCTTTGATTTCTACGCAGGATACTCGATGCCATAAATGCAGTGAGCTGTAGATCGTTAAAAGTTGTTCGGACTGACCTACTTCATCCTTACCATCATCAACTCTATTTCAAGCTTTGCATGTATTTATATCTAAGTATTTTTTTTTTAAATTTATTAATTTAAAGCTTTTAAAATTTCGATTGATGATTGCAATATTAGCAAAAATTGATTCAATTAGAATGTTTTGCAATTGACTTTCAATTCTATAACTTACTTCTTGTTGTCAAAAACAAAACGGAGTCCACACGATGTGTCTGTAACATTGAATGTACTATACCATTTGAATGCATATGTATCAATATAAGATTTCTGTGCTCGCTTTTCGCCAAAATTAAAACAGCAAGCGGAAAAATCGAATGCTTGTCATGTACAAATCTACTTGTATAATATGTTGTGAGGTTTTCCTCTGTGTTAATACACATAACGATTGTTTATATTAGAGTTAAGGAGCATGACTAATACGGTCTCGTGCAGTTTCTTATTAATTTTTTAATCAATTTGCCTCACGATTACAAGAAAATTATCGATGAAATTAAATGAACTATAAAACCATATGAGCTGCCCTGTTGGAGATTCTTTATTAGTCATAGTTCGGATCTGATGACGTCAAACTGATAGAAAATAAAGGTGTGAAAACATAGCTTTTCGTTACTGGTATTAACTAGATACTCAATAAAATGCTATCTAACACTTTTGGTATGTCAAAAGTGCTTTATGTGTGTACAAATATAAGCACGTTATCGAATGCTGAATTCGGCATATATTAATCATACTTTCGTAGAAATTTCCTTTATTTATACGAGATAAACGGTAAGACAGTAAATAGTAATGGAGGGGAGTGGATTTGTTAACCACCGACCTGTTGGGTTTAAGTTTGCTACATTTTTCGTTCCTTCTGCTGCAAGGTTATTGATTTTATTTTCTTCTTTATATGGATGCTTCATAGGATTTCACACAGGATGTCAGGTAATGCATTTGAATTATCTGGCAGATTATCGATTGAATTATAAAACAATTTCCGTAAGAAGGGCCTAAAGGGGATCGGGTTTTGAAGTGCGGATCGCACTTTTATTTTTATAATCTACAGGAAGACGTATTTAATCGGAATGATTAATCAGAATGATTAACACATTACGTAAAGATAAACTTCTAAATAATTGATATGTAAGTTAAATTCAACAACACTCTCTACTTTAAGCAAGCTGAGTTCACTAAGTTTACTTAACTGAATTTACTACAAACAAAAACTGTTTCCAAACGATTTTCAACTATTTTCAAAGTTATAGAAGAGCTTAAGAGACTTAATTTTCCCACGTGGGTATCGTCTCTCAATAAAATGTAATTCATTTAATTTTGATGCTCCTCGAATAGCATGGTCATTTCCTTGGCATCGAATGTTTTAACATGACGATACCTTAAGACCGTAGGAATTGGGATAAAGCAGAACAGTAAAATTTTAACTTGGTCAATATCAAATTGTACGCCAGATCTCAACATTAACATTTAGAAGCTCCGAAGGTTAAAGACGGCTAAGTATAATTTTAATTTAAAAATATTGCTTACTACAGACTCATGGAGCGGCGATGGCTTCATTTCTTTTCGAACACTGAATGACTACATTCAAATACTTACAATAAAATTTAAGTTCCAATAATTGTTTGAAGAACATGGACTTAGTAACAATCGGAATAAAGTATGTAAACAGCTGTTGACGCAAGAGAAAAGCAAAAAATCATCATTTAATAATCTCGACAACAGTTGACAGTGCACAAGTGTATAAAGCTTTGTCCGAAATATTGATTATTATTTTTTAGCTTTATTTGTCTTATTTGTTTGTGTCTCTCATCAACATAATGTTTAAATGTACGGTTTTGAAAACAAACTATGCACCGAAAACATTTCCGTTGACCTCAACCGCAGTTATCAATTAAAAATTATATATAATTCAAAAACCAATACTATCCTTTTTGATCAGTTTTTATTTAAATTTTGTTTTTTTTTTGAATATGTCATGTCACATGTCAAATGCCATTAAATTTGAAATACAAGGTTTTAATATTTTTCTTGGCACACCTCAGTTTGGTGAAAATCCATTTGCGCAAATGTCGCATGACTCCATAAGTGGGAAGAAAAAATTGGGGAGTGACAGTTTCCGCTGTCGCAGATATATTAATTCAAATAATTTAGTAATATATATTTATGGAAATTTGTTGAAATGAATCTCTTATTTAATTTGCTTGACCTGTGTGATTTGTTTTTCATCAGTAAAGTCATCTTTTCAGTTATTATCCAATAAACAAGAAAAAAAAAACGGAATCGAATCCAGCCTAAGAAATGAGACTTAAATGATCTTTGGAGCTATTATATCCATTAAATATTAGGAAACATAGTTTTATATTTATTCAATTTTGTATGTATAATAATGCTTCTCTTGACCCAATAACAACAACACGATTCTCCAAAGTACAATGGAATATTAAACATTTTCATCGCGAAAAATCTGTGATGACATATGGAAACAGGTAAACCATTGCCATACACATTTCTTTATATCGTCAAGTAAGTATTATTCGTGTGCGAAAACGGACAATGAATGTGAAAAAGGTTGTCCTCATAACACTTTCTCGTATGCAGGTGACTTGATCACGTACAAGTAGGAACCATAGATCTGTGGTCGATTGCGACTTGAGTCCGAATTAGTTATAGTCACAAGACAATTCGAACTACAAAAATGTAGACCAGACAGTTCCAAGCGCTTTTTCTTTCTCGATCAATGCTATCATATGAAATATACAATGATGAAAAAAACTCCTCTGAACTGTTCCCAAACACATCTGATTCTTTAGTACAGGCTCTGAGGTTAGTAAAAAAATATGGTAAAATATCTTTCAAAGAAACGTGGTTGAGGATAGACCAAACTACTGTGATCGACTCGAAATGGACCCAGTACGTATCCATCAGATTTTATTTACCTCCTTTTTTAAGATTTAGAAATTTTAGGTGCATGGTTGAAAGCTGACAGTTCAACACACGGAAAAAAATAGTACTCTTTCTGTCCGACTCACAATTCACACATCCTTAACAAAGTTTGTAGATGCAATTTGGTGGGCTATTTAAATTAAATTTTTTTACCTTTAAAGTAAAGAATTTCGGGAATATTGCAAGAAAAATAATTTTATTTTTTAAAAACAAGATGGCACTTACTTATAACTTTCTGAGTGAATTATGGGCATTAAACGGATTGCCAGAATAATATATAAAATATTCTTAAATATAAAAAAATAAACAAAGAGCAAAGCACGTTATTTTGTTGTCTTTTACCACGTTAGAAATTGTTTTTTTTTCAACGAAATTTGCATATCTCGAATTAATATTAATACATTCACAAGGATAGGTTATTTGTTTTTATCCTTTGTTATAACTTTATCATACATATTGGTATTTTCTTTAGAGCTACAGGACTTTTTATAAGGTAATCTCTCAAACTAGCTGATGCTTATAAATTAAGTTTATTTATTATACGGCACATGGCTACGAAATTAATGGGTTTTCTTTTGTTGTGTCCATGCAGGAAAAGATAATAGCTTCACGTAGATATTAACACGTCGGGAGTATAAGTTTGACGACCTTTAAGGAAACGCCTTTACAACAATCAATCAATCGATAGTCTTTAATATAAATGTGCGTTGGAACAAATATACCATGATAAGCACGCAACGAGGCACGCAAACGATGTTACTGTGAACAACAACATTAGTCAAAAAAAAACTACAATCGCATTACAATGATTACTAAAGTAAAATAAGAAAATGTCTAAGGTCAATCTATCCTTATTTTCTGCTTCCACTAATGTGTTATCAGTAATAGCTTTTCAGTTTCAGAAATTTCTCAATTCGCAATCTGTTGTCCATATGAAGTCATCCGCACCCTCACATAATTTTTGAATGGCTTCATTTTTGAAATTTATGCACAATGCTATGCAGAGATATTCAGGAAAAAGAATTTTTGCTGTTGGTGTTGTTCAGTGTATTGGAAGTGGATGCACAGACCCAATTTAAATGCTTCCAAAATTCCAAAAGTCTCCCAAAGTTCAACGCTGTCTGCGCAAACAATCAAAGAAGATTTGAAACGCTGTCAAAAAGCCATATGAGAAGCCACTAATGATGTGCTTGGGTTTAGAGCACCAACAAAGAAAAACTCCTGGTATGAAAGCGGTTGCAGGCAAGCGCATGCAACAAAATAAGATGCTAGAGGGCGACGCTGTACAGAAGGACGAGAGCTACTCGCGAGCTTTACGAGCAGAAAAGCAGGAAAGAGACCCAGCTTCTCAGGCTGAAAAAGAAAGTACATGAGCAGCGTGATGGAGAGGTACTATGGCGGGAATGGTGTTGGAAAGTTTTATCAAAAGGGGAAACAACTTGTAGTAGAATCGCAGTCGACACTGAGAATTTGTCCGCTGTCAGGCAAAATCTATGGTCGGACGAAAGCATGCCCGATCAATGGAATCTAAATATCGTTTGCCTGATTCACAAGAAAGGAGACACTTTTGATTGCGCCAACTATTGAGGGATAAGTCTCCCTAACATCGCATACAAGATCTTCTCTGTCGTTTTGTTAGAACGCCTAAAATCTTTTGCCAAAAATATGAAAGGTACTAATCGGTGTTGTTTCCAAATCTTCGCAATGCGGCAGGTTCTGGAAAAGACTCATACACACTATCTTTTCGTCGATTTCGAGGCCGCATATGGCAACGGGTATAAAGACGGATATAAAGCGCTCTGTCTAGCTTTGTCACCCCGACCCAGCTCGTTACATTGTGCAGGGTGACGATGGGGAATTCTCGCTGCTACATCAAGATCGGTAACGATCTAACCGAGACTCTTAATGTCACAAAAGGTTTTAGGCTGACGCCTCATGGACGAACTTAGCTAGTCCATGGGCCCATTGCTAGTGTTGGAATGGAAGAGAATAAAATGGGTCTTTACATTTGCATGTATAATTTGGCGATACTAACGGACTTCATCATCCTCGGTTCCAAAGTAAACTCAACAAATGACATTAGCGATGAAACCAAACGCAGAATTACTCTTGTCAACCGCTGTTTCTTTGAGCACAAGAGGCAATTGAATTATAGAGCCTTTAATCGAAAGACCAAGCTGGCCCTCTATAAAACTCTAATTATCCCTTTCCTTGATCATTTTGAGAGAAAAGTTCTGCGTGCGATCTTTGGTCTCATTTGCGTTGATAGCGAATGAAGGAGAATGTTCAACAACGAGCTATACGGGCTGTAAAGCGACATGATTTTAGGCGTGCAAGGACCCAAGGTCTGAGATGGCTGGGCCATGGTTGCTTAAAAGTTTTGAAAAGAGCAAAGAACACCGCTCCAATCACCTAATTTGAATATTATTCATCATCTATGGGAGCATTTGAAGCTATAAATCAGGAAGTGTGACATTAAGTAAAAGGATGAACTGAAGCTTGTCTTGCAAGAAGAGTGGTTAGGAATCTTGTCTAAAACCTTATTAATTCAATGCCTTCCAGTTTGTCTGCCGTTATCAAGACAAAAGGTTGCTCGAAAATAACTGAATAATTAAAAATGTTTACGTTTTTTACATTTTCATTTAATTGTTCTTATGGTTCTAATGGTGTGCTAAATTTGATGATGTTTTTTTCTTATACTTATCTCTTTGACTTACTTTTTATTGAATGCGTAAAGATTATGAATTAGTGAAATAAAAAATATTTAAATTACTAATCAAAACACAAGTCAAATTGTTTTATTGTTGATGGCAAAGCAAAGTAAGTCTACGCTGTGTTATAATTTTTGTGACAGTTTAATGCAGGTGTGAAATTGGGTAAAACGGCAATTGAACAATTAATTTGATTAAGTGTTTCGTTAACTTCCAAAATCACGTTGATTTGGTGTTGGGACTTTCGTATACATTTGCGTTGATGATAAACTGAGCATAAACTTCAATAAAGAAATGTGGCCAGTTGTTATGCCTTGCAAGTGCAAACGAATGTTAAGAGACTTCAACCGACGTAGTCCTGACGATTGAAGGCAAATTCGAACGTTGTGGCTTAACGGCCCTGTCCACCTGGACTGTAGTGCCGTCGAATTTAATAAGTAAGTAAAATATCGAGTCTGCAGCATCTTCTCAACGAAGAAAGAGTTCTCGTTTTAAAAATCAATGTCATTGAAATGACTTAGCTTAGTGCTAGCAACAGCATCTGGCGAAAATGATTTCGAAATGCATTATTGTTTGTATATTGTTTGACTTGTCACATAACTTGACATGACTTATGTTGAAAAACAGCACAATTTATATATATTTTATCTTATACTCTCTTCGATCCCGTGTACGATGCTTTCAGTTATTTTTTCTATACACACAGGCTTCTCTTTTGGCCCGACAGCTCACAGGAGGTGATTTGAAGACTCGCTTTGCTGGAGCAATTCACTCGATGTGGCTGAGACAATGCAGTCGTCTAGACCGCAAGTCGTTTAGACAGTTGGGTGGCATTTACCCATTATCGCCTGGCTGTTATCCTTAACTCGAAAAGGAAAACTTCCAACTCACAAGCTTTGTGGTAGCAGTACAACAACTCTTATCTCGCTACAAAAAAACCACGCCCTATAAAATACCCGTCTTGTTAGTTCTTCTTTATGGAGTTGAATCTTGGACAACGAGTATGTGAGCCGAACAGAATTTGGGGGCTTCAGAAAAAAAAAAATTCTCTGTCGGATATATTGTGCTATCTGCAAGAAGGCGAATGGGCAACAATGCTCAAACTAATTCGAAAAAAAGAACCTAAATTCAGGAAAAAAGTCCATACCTCTAGCTCGAGGATCAAGCTTTAGCGGATGCCAAGAGACTTGATCTACCCAACTAGAAGCAGCATTCACCACAGACCTCGCATGGAGTGACATAAAAAATCAAGTGCTTAGAGGCCATGGTTGTGTTTTAATTATTTATATGCTGATTTGAAATGATGATTGTTGAACTTTGACACCATTTGGTTGTCAGGCATTTAAATCATTATATTTTCTCAAAAAAGGTCAATTGTCGAAAATGTCAGAACAGCGGATGTAATTGAAGATTGTGGCTGCTAGATGATAAGACAACTTTTTGATTTACTTGAAACTAATATATTTTATCAATTTCATTGTAAGTTCAAGTTCCGACAAAAACATAGTTTCGATTCCGAAATCGCTTTTGCCGACGAATGTTTGGTTGAAAATCTTAGGCAGCATCTCGATGATACAAAAACTAAAAAAAGCAACAGCAAAAATATGTCACTAGTACATTTATAGACAACATAAATAAAACAGTTCTTTTCTGCGCAATAAATTCTTTAAATATACTTCAAGATGGAGAAATACATTTGGATATTTTTAAAAATGTTTCCATCAATTTGATTTTAGATCGGAAAAACTTGTTAAACTAATATTCAATCAATATAATATAATTTATTACCCGCAACGGCATGATAGTTTTTTTATGGTTTTCCTCCAACTAAATTAATGTGAGTACTAACACAAAAAAAAAGTTTTACTTCAATGTGAGATGTCGAGAATGTTTTTTTTTTGCTGGGTTGATCTTTGTGATCTTAAATGATGAACATAAAAATTTAGTTCAGAGCTAGTGAAACACATTTCAAGGTTATTCCATAGTCGCAGAATCTACAACATATCCCCGTTTTCTGTAGGCAGACACTAACAGTGGTGGCCGTCGAAGCAGACCCATTTGGTTATACCTATGGTTGTAATATTTTAAACCAGAAACAGAAATTTTCGAATAAAAATTGAAAAGAATGTGATTGCAGCAGGCAGAAGGCTTGTCATAAAGACTTTACGATACCGTCGTATTTCACTTTTATTGTAATGACTTGAGCAAGGTATTCTTCTCACCAGAAACTTATGCATTTGATTTGTTAGTAATTATTGAATATTTCCCAAATTCATATCTTAGACCCATAAACATTAAGGATTGATCATGGTTCGATGGTGCATAACTCTTTTTTTTGTAAATTCGTTTATGTGTATAACCTAATCGCTCTCAAGCGATTATGACTTCTCTTATAATGCAAGTTGCTCAGAGCCAGTTAATGATTAAGAGAAGATTAAACAGATTATGTAGTGGTTTGAAACTCAGAAGTGTGTTGGTTTCAACAGCCAAAAACGCAAACTATTATTTTTGACACCACTCCAGGTGCCGGTACGGGTCGACTTCTCCAGCGCTTTTAATTTGAGGCAAACGACAAATAGTGACTGGACCAGATTCGAAAGTTTGTTTAAAGTCTTAGACTTTTCTTAATTGAATTGACAATTGAAGGACAGTCCCTTAAGCAACAGCGCCCTGCACCCATTCATTGTTTGCAGTAACAATGCCCTATGAAGCTCGTTGGATAGTTTTTACTTGAATTGAATATCCTTACCTGTACCTTCAAAAAGTGGGGGTAAGTGGTAAGTGTGTTGGCTGCTGAGCATGAGGACCCGGTTTCAAAATTTTGTGAGATCATCAGGCATTTAACACGGCTCCACCTCCCGCGACTGACTGCAAATCATCCGATGAGTACAACTGTCTAGGAAAGCTCCTGTGGCCGTTCGGAGTCGATGAAAAGGTCAGGTCCAGCCCACGCAACTTGTGTAAAATTAAACACGCACACATAAATGGTGAAGCTAGGCCCTGGCACTCAAAAGAACTGTCGCGGCACCGATTTTTTAGTTAATTAAATAGATCCAAAATCGATTTCCATTATTTATTTATCATTTATTTATGAATTGGACTATTTTTTTAAGGGTCAGATTAACTGTTCAATATTTCTTGCTCAGCGGTAATCCCGGATTCAAATCTAGAAAAATAACATTTCCCATTACACTTCCTCTTGTGAGTGATTGGTCATCCTCCAAGACTATAATTGTCACAAAAAAGCTTCTGAGGTTGTTTGAAATCAAGACTAAACTGTTGATCGAACTGTCGGCATTTGTGCGAAAAACTTGGACAAAGGGGGGAGCAAAGTATACTTATTTTATTTTTTGGTTAATGATTTTTTATAAAAAAATTTAGAAGGCTTGCGCAGATATTCATATTTTATATGCTCTTTATATGTAAGTTGAATAATGAGGCAGCAAAAGATAAAATGATATGAGATATTAAGATATTCCAAGTGAAAATTTTCCTATCTGAAGAGACTTGCTAAATTATTCTTCGAAATAAGAACTAGCAAATGCGAATAAGGGTTGAAAAATGTTCCATTTTAGATTGTTGCTGTGTTGTTAAAGCGGCTCTTGATTATTTCTTAAAAAACTTTACAACATTTATATTTTATTTCATCACTTTTCTCCTAAAAAAGATCTCTTTTATTTAAGAAACAATGTTTATAGCCTTTAATTATTTAAGGATTATTCATTGGCATTTGAGATACTCTGTCTTTATTTCTATGGCCTCCACTATTAAAATCTACACATATCATGCTTGACGAGATTGCGAAATGTATGTGAATCCTTATGGCTTGCATAATGGTAGCATATATATTATATTACATAGCTAAGAGACGAGTTAGAATTTTAACTAATAAACACTCAGCGAAAGCTCCAACGAGAATGCACCATCCAGGAGATAAGTATAAAAAGCTGTTTCATTAACCTCTCGTCATAGCAAAAGTTCAACAGCATAGCACCCGCCATATAACACACATAATACAGTACAACAAATGCAGAAGAAAATGTGTACATTTATACGTATGCTCGACATGCTATGAAAGAATAATTCAAGGTCGCTTCCACCAGATATTTGACCTCCGTTTAGTACAAATATATTGTGAAAATCAACTAAGCACAATATAACCATCCTTCATTTTTCACTATCACATGCAGGTTCAATTTGATGCTTTGTGAGGACAACAAGTAAGCACACTCTTTTATTTCAGCTTAGCGCCCGTCCATCAAATTATGATGTGAAATAAACAAAAAACCCACGTATCTACGTAGCTTTCGCCGCGTGTATATCAAATATAGATTTTTCCCCTAATTTTTCTTGGATTTCATCCAAAGCGGGAAAAAAAGCCATTAAGTATCATTGACTAATTAGGTCCCGAAAAATAAAATAAAAATCGCACTCTAGTCGCACATCCGCTACGGCCCCCATGACGCTGAAAAACAAAACATATTGGATTTGGTGGCTGCGATTTTTCATGGTTTTCTCAATTATCGAAGAGACTAAATCATTGGAAGAAAAAAAAAACAAAACGCGATGCGCAGAAGTTACAACAAAACATCTGTTGGGCGCCATTAAAGAACGAGATTCATAAATTCCGTAGCGCTTCGTCCTGAAGATATGGAAAACAATCTAAAAGATATTAACTTACTTCAGTCCTAGTTTCAGCTGGTCAAATGCTGCTAGATTTGAGGCCATATTGACGATGGGTGTCCTGCTTGTGTTGATTGTATTATTATTGTTGTTTGATGCACTTGAAGGACACTCCCTACAATCGAAGGGTTTTCTAAATGACTTTTTTCGCTTTTGTATGATTATTTATTGATATCACTATCGCCACCAACAAACAAAAAGTATATTCACTTTTAAATATTTTTTGTTTAAAAAAAATAGTATTGTTTGAAAGCACACACACACTCACGCCAGACGGTTGAAACCTCTTGCACAATATGCAAAAAAAAAATTAAAATAAAACTTATTTGGTTCCTATTTTACCCGCCCGCTTAACTGAAAGACGACAGCACCACAACTGATTTTGAAAAAAAAAACTTTTCGTGTACGGTTTGTGTGCTGTGCAAAATGAAGCTTTTCTTCTGAGCTATCTGGCTCGAATGAAATCGAACAAATTGTGTGTATGCATCGCCCCGTTGTATCTATGAAAAAGTAGAACCTGTGTAGTGTAGTTCCCTGCTTGCGAGAGCTTTTTTTCGTCATACCTATGGCGAGACCACTAAGCTCTGGGGGAGTGTGGTGAGGGGATAGCAACAAGAACTGTGCGAAATTTCATGAAACATATCTAGATGCAGCCAAAGCAAAGTGGCCTTGACTAAGAGTGATTTGTATCGTGCACACGGAATTTTGATTAAGGTCGGGCAGTGGTGGCATCGGCGCAGTCTTTTGTGAATGAAAAGTGACGAGATTTGAGATTTGCTTGTTGCTGGCCACGATGCGTTTGATTAAAGAGTCGGGAATTGGTATCTCTCGTGCATTAATATGCGATGTCAATTGGAGTGGCTACATGTTAATGTGCGGCACAGTGTGAGTTTAAAGAACAGGAACGGGCTAATGATATTTTTTTTTTTTGTAACCAATTAGTTTGTTTGTCTGTTTCCAGTTGTTTGGATATCCAAAATTTCCTGATCTTTGGACCTGATGTCTTAGACTTGTAGACACTCTTAGCTGAAGTTTTTCTCCTATCTCTCAATTTGGTCGAGCTATTGCAGTCGATGGTTTTTGTCTTACCAAGTCCGACTCACATTATTGCACAGCTCGTTGAGCTCACTACATTACAGGATCAATTGTCCGAGGTTGCCTGATTTTACCATATCTGTGTACACTAGTGTGCAGTGCAGTGTGAAAACGTTGTCTTCTGTCGATTTGCCTAGAAAAAGTCACACTGGAATTTGATGAATACGTTTCACAAAAGGACTTCAGGCGTTCACAAAATATACGGGAAAGGCGGTCCTTTTTTGTAGTTGAGACAAATATATATCCGGCTCTGAAGATAAGTTTCCACTATCTTTTAAAATATTGTGTTTGAGAGTATACAGATTTTGCAGTTCTCCATTCTGTCAAATGGGGTGCTACTGTTCTTCATTCTACATAACTTTCGATTTCGCGCGCTTTGCCTTAAATCGTGAACTTTAGTTTCCCAGAGGATCTCTTCTATTTTTGTGTGCCATCGAAGTCAAAGTCTTCTTTAAAAACGTCGACCATCTGGTGTATATATAAAGACTTTTCGGCCCGAATTGTGTTCATACTTTCGGGACCTTCTGAAAAGATCTGTAGACCATTTTTGATAAGGTCCATCCCGGAACCATAAAGATCTTATACAGCGTCAGTTTGGTTTCTGAAACTTGGCTTTATAGCTCCATTGTTTTCTTATGCCGAAGACAGACAGATTTGAAGTTTATTTCTTTGTGGGTGAGAGCTGTTTCTTGTTGACAGTATATATGTCCTTCGAACGAACAATATGTACTATCAATCTACCCGATCAGACGTGCTTGACAGACTGGACAGATACAAATGATACATTCCTGTAGAAACAAACCCGTCGATGTTAAATAACTTTCATGCAGTCATAATTATCATCAATAAAAAAAATACTACTGGGTACGAGTCGATGTTTTCTCGGAACATCCAAAACGTCCAAAACACCAAGAATACTTAAAGAGTGTATTGCGCCGATCGTAGTACCAATCCGCTTGTAGATCGGTAATGTATTTAGTTGAAGCTTCGTTCTTCTTTATCGAGGATAAAAGAGCCAGTGATGCCTTTTGGCAAAAAAGCACACCACATACTGAAAACAAAGCTTCTCGAGACAAGTTTTACATTTCTGAGCATAAAATGAAACTGTCTTGTATTGTCAAACATGTTTATTTAATTTTTGCTAAACACACTAACGTGCTACCACCAATCAAGGTAAATTGATTCTGATTCCGAAAAAGAACGACAAAGCGTGTGAACTTAACATTCTTCTGTAAATACCAATTCCTAGTGTGATAGTTTTTTTGCGAGCTATTACCGATTGAAGTAGATACCATCTATCCATTGGCCGCATATGTCAGCATTATCGCACTTAATTAAACAAAGCCACGAAATCCACCAAGAAATCTTGAAAGACACAACGGTCTTAAGCGTTCGATTACTACGAAGTTTGGACCAAGAAGCTCCGAATAATTAAGGACTAGCATTAGACTCCGGCAAGGAGTAACGCTGCCCTGTGATGAAAGGCAATTTTTTATTCATGTATAACAAATTATTGGAATACACTCCTACAGAAAAAGACAGGACAAAACTAAAAACGAATATTTACTTACATGTTGACAACGAGATATGAATTTGTCAAGTCATATAAAGGCGTACAAAAGGAGTTTATTCACCTTGGTGCAAATATAAGCTCACAAGCAACACCTTATTGGAGTTCCGACAGCAGCCCATCCTTGGCTATCGATGCTACTTCTGCTCGTCCAAATTCTTAAAATCCAAAATTCAAAACTGAGCCGATAGCGTTGCTGCTAGTGCTTTATTTAGTTATTATTAGTAACTTTATTTAATATGTTATTAATTAAAATAAAGAAATAGAACTTCAAAACTACTAACTCGATGATCTTATATGCGAGAGGGATGAAATATGATGTCGATTCTACCGTCAACTGCAAAAGATTTTGAATTAAATTCGGAAGGAAGAAATCCGTCGATTTCAGTTACCAGGCCATATCAATCATATTACGGCAAAAAAAAAACCCGAGCTGAAGTTCCTCATTATACATGCATTGGTCATCATTGAAACTCAATGCAATATTTTGTAAATATTTTCAAAGATTTTTCTATTTAAGCTCAATGAAATACTTTATATGTCACCACAAAACTTAATTCTTAATACTTGCATAAAAAAAATGTTTCACTACGCCTGTACAATGTAAATTAAACCAAGGTCGAAACAAAAAAAGCCAAAGTCTGAGTCTCTCTTGCAATTCACACTGTCGGTGTCGCTTTGGTTTAACGAACCAATGTAACTTATGAATTAAAAGCTTCCCTATATTTTAGTGTCGAATGGGGTGCTACTGTTCCGCTCGCTTTTGCCTCCGTCTACTCACTTTTATTCTAATACAGCTTTGCTCGACGGTGATTAGGAAGTGTGACGTTTGAAAATTGGCGTCAGAATACACAGCCGTCGGTTAGAAGATTTATTTTTTTTTAAATTAATGTCTGTGGGGTCCAGTACTTATACAGTCATATGACATTCGTTGTCCCATTTCAGTCATTGTAAAGATTAGCTCAGAGGCCAATTGAATTTCATTTTTGGGTACTCTTTTCAATAAAAGAAGGGTTTACTTTCAGTTATCTTATCATCGCTGCTGTATAAATTGTAGATATAATTTGTTAGAAATGTTTTTTTCCATTACTTATAGTTTCAGATTCGGAGGACCGGTGGATTTATTATTTAAACACTCAAATTTATGAAAGAAAGTACTTAATAATAAGATCACCACGTTAGATTATATTTTTCTTATAATGTGTGTGATATTTGGAATTCATATTTGGGTTTCAATTCAAATAATTTTACTGGGAAAGTTCCTTAGCCTATCCGTTTTCTATATCGGCTCGCTCATATAATAAAAAAATATAATGCTATGGAACCTTTATCTATTCAACCTTAATTTGAACAATTAACACTTTAATTCATACTTTGACTTGCCCTAACCAGTTTTCTAATTGAAACAGTTGGAAATCCATTTTACCTACGCTTTTCAATTAATTTTTATATTAAAAAGCAATACGCGTAGCACTTTTGTAGACTCTAGGGCTGAAGGAACCCAGAAGCAAAATAAGAAGGCTTTTCGATACAGCTTGAAATTGACAAGACTAGAATGGTTTTTCGAGATTTAAAAAAAATTGGCGCAAAGAAACTTTTGATGCTTCTCTTGCGAATTAGTTGATTGTGTAATTGAGTCCTCGGAACAGAAAAAATGCCAGCAAATGAAAGACTACAATGAATTTTTTATTAAAAATATAAGACAAAAATAATTGAATTGATAAATATTTTGGAAAGAGTACAGCTCAGTGTTGACGAAACGCCAAACAGTGTTACGCCAGAACTGTTACATTGACAAGGTAAGAAAGCTTACATCCAGAAGAAGCCTCCCGAAATCAAAATATAAAAAAAATACTCAACATGATCCTGTGCTGTAGGCCTATCCACCTGTCCATTAATTATTCTGAATCAAAAGTTCCGTGGAAAATCAATCAGAAAATCAGGGAAAGATTGTACAAAGGACTCAATAGTTTCACAAATGTAAAATGACCTTCAGAAAAGTATGCGATCTCAGTCTCTCAGATAAATGCAGTTTCCTTTGAAGGGAATAATTACCCCGAAGTTGTCAAACCATGCTTAATGATATCAAAAAAATCTCTGGTGATAAGGATATAAATGATTCTTTGTCTGTGTTCAGACGCCTTTGTGCTAAGCAAGCATATTCCTCTCACCAATAGAATAACAATGGGTCAGCTATGAGTATGTTCGAATTAGTTAAGTAAATAACACGGATATGGTGATGTTAAAATTATGAAGTTGAATATCAATTATCATAAATGGGAAATCATTCTACATGTGAACTATAAAAAGAAAGTGAAATGTTCAAAACATATTTTGTTAACGCTTAAAACGAAATACTTAGCCTATATATTTATTAGAGAATTATAGTGCGCCATTTCAAATGGGCTGTTGCTCCGACTTCCCTCCACCGTCTGAAGTAGTCATCGCAAATATCCAAAACAAAGGCTAGGCTTCCAAAATTGGATGTTAAGGACGTAAGGGCCCAGCTAGAATGGACCGGGCAACTTTTGTCACAATAACTTTACATCAGCTAAATACAATAATTATAAGGTTTATAATTTATAAAAAATAAAAAATACAATATCAGTATTCCGCAGTTACACATTTTGAGTGATCTATAATTATATATAAAAAAATACTTTGAATTCCTGAGCTTAACCGATCGATAAAAGCAAAGGCATGTTAGTTTTTTTTATCTTTAAACTCCTTTGATTTGGTAGTTATTTACTCATTATCAAATATATTAGCACAGACATACATGTGTACACATATGAATCACAAAATGTGTATCGAATTAAAAAAAACGTAAATGTACTATTAATCAAATTTATCACACTGTCAGAAGCCTGAAATTAAAGATAAAATTAAGGTTCAATGTACAAACTGTACTAAGTGCTCCAATTTAATGTGCTTGACATAAACAAAAAAAGAAAAGAGAACTAATTTAGGACAATGAGGGTAGCTAAAAAATGTTCCTGTAAAACCGGTGGAGATGAACGTATGAAATCACTTTAGCTTATATACATCCAGCATTACATCACTGTAAGAGCATACAATTACTTACTTCGTTAAGTAAAGTATAGCTACTACAGTTAGTACAATTTCAGAATAGCTATCATCGACTGTCCGAATCTTACAAGCCGTGATAGTGCAATATGCGCTGATGATACAGTAGTAAATTCTTCGCATCAATTCAGTTTCTATTTTGAAATGAATCTGCAAAATGCCTTCAGACTGTTAAACAATTAGTTAAGCATGTGGAAAATCAAGCTTAACGGCCGAAAAATGCAAGCTATATTTTTTAGCAGAAAGAGCAAGCATTGTTTCATTGCAAGCAGTACCTAAAATTTGAACGGAGTCGACATACTCTGGGATGACAGCTTCAAATATCTTGGAATTCATCTCGACAAAAGACTTTTAAACATCATGTGGCCTAAGTTATTCAAAAGAGTAACATTGCAATCGAAATGCTCTACTCTCGGGCAAGCTGCGCTCGCATTCGCAATCGCTTGGTTCTTAAACAGAAGTTTGGTCTTCCTATTCGTCGTATCTTGGCTTTTTTAACTACATTCATATTCTGATAGAGCTCATAGAGTTGGCGGTTAAAACTTCTCCTCCATTCGACGAAGAATTCCTCTCGAATCTGCTCTGCCTTCCTGCTTATAGTACAGCACTCGGCTAGTGGTAAGGTACACCGACGGGACAACCCCCAACTTGGAGGACCGATTCAATTTTTTGTTAAATTCCTAGGACGAGGAGCCGTTTTAACCCGATGTTAGGAACCTGCTTCGGGGATGTAAAAGCTAAAGGTGGTGCAAATAAAGGCTCATCCGCCACCATCTCTTTTCCATGAACCTGACGTTTTCTTGGAAAGTCATAAGAGCGTGCAGCTAAAGCTTTTCAAGACTTACTAGAACCCGACTTTCAGTCAATTTTATCAGTTGTACAATCAGCATCAACAGATACAAAAAGTGTGCAATAGAAAAATGCATGTACATTAGACTTCAAAACAGTTTCCTCAACAGGTTTGGTTTACAGTAGCTGGAAAACGTTTTCCATTGGACTTTACAGTGTTTCACTCCGCGACTCCAAATCTGTTGAATCCAAATCTGTTGAAAAATTTAATGGGTTTGTCCTTTTTTTTTCTTCCAGGGAAATGCTTTAATTCTCCGGAATCAAACATTTCAAAACACTTTACCGCATCCTTTTTGTATATATAGTATTTACATATATTCTCCTTGAAATCGAAAGTAAGTAAAATTACTTATAGCCTCGTTGTATTTCGACATCTATACATGGGAATCAACTTTACCACAGTCAATAACGATGCAATGTCTCTCAGGGTATCCTTTGATAACCAACCTTTCCTTGTAATTGGGGTTGCAACTCACCTTGTTGCATCAAAACAAGATTCATGCTATTCGCTTTCTGCCAACACTGGTAGTCATCATCTGATTCCGAAATTTCGTCATAGTCAGGTCGATTAAATCGGCTCCATTTCTGAAAACATCAGCAACAGAAGTATTTGTTTCTAAACTATCCACAAAGACACTCCTGAGACCATATTGCGAGGGGAGGGCTATTGCCTCGAAGGTTTGATGGACGTCCCTGATAGCTTTTCTACGTTTAAAGACACATCTGGAATTGGCACTTCAACCCCCCTTGGTTCGTATGTGGTTATGATAGGAGATTCTTCAAAAAGCAACGGTATATCATGCTGCCAGTCACTGGAAATTTATACTCTTCGAATTTACTTTTCTCTTTTGCAGGTAAGGGTTGATTCCGTCTCATAACTCTGTTGGTTAAACTGATGAATTTAAACTTCTTGTAGTATTTTATTTCAATGTACTATAACCACCAACAATTACCGCTTCATTTCACAAAATCTGTGTATTCAATTTGTTCACTTTTATTTGTACATTCGACAAGTTCTACAGTCGTTGGCCAATTTATTTTTTTAAAACAAACACGCGCGTACAAGGGGTTATGACTAAGTACTGATGCGCATTGTTTTTAAATTTCTGCAGATTGTAATGAGTGGGAAATACCGATCGGTATGTTGTGCGGCTAATGAACGAGTCTCTATTCTTGACTGTACGACCGAAGTTGGGCTTGAGGGTGAACTGATGGGCATTCCTGGCTAGACGGGTATTACGGTGAAAGTGATAATGGGGTGGAATGCAGATGGCTTATTTGCTTGAGCCCTGCTTATGGTAGAAGCGCTAAAACAAAAAACGTTACGACGGTGATGAAGAGAATCAATTGACTTTGTTATATTTTTGTCACCTATGAGTTTTAACGCTCGGTTATGTGATCATTCCAACCGATGTTGTTATTGATACACATACAAAGTACTGAAAGTTTTTCGGCTTCAGCAAAGCATGCGCCATTCATGGAAAATGGTCGTGCGTTTTCGTTTCGCTTTAGAAGACAGAAGCAGCATTGAGTTTTGGAATCGTTAAATTCCACTCTATTCGTAGAGCCCCATGATAGTATGCTGTTTATATCGGAATTTAAGAGTTAATCATACGCTGCCGTTCCATTTCCACGGCCGAAGATGAGGGACGTGAATTTGAAAACGAATATGAAAAACTGAGAGTACTATCATTAGCGAATGAGTGTATTGGATTAGATGTAGCTGATAGAAGATCGTTAGTGAAAATTAAAAAGAGAGTCGGTGACAAAACGGAGCCTTAGGGAACACCAGAAATTATATGGTGGATATCAAACTTGGCACCGTCCAATACAACTTAAATTAACGGCCCGAAAGAATGTTTCTAATCCATTGAATAAGAGATTTGTCGATACCAAATGCACGCATTTTCGACAAAAGAGTCTGGTACCAAACTCTGTCAAATGCTTTAGAAATACAAGCCCAACAATCTTGCTTTCACCAGAAAGATGTAGAGAGTGGTTCCACTTTTCGGTGAGAAATACCATCAAATCACCAGTGGATCTTTTGTTACGAAAACCGTACTGCCGGTCATTGAGGAGTAGCTGACGGTTTATCAGCGTTTCCATGACCTTGGAAAACAGGGACATTAGTGCAATGGGTCGATAGTTGGAGGGAGAAGAAGATTCACCTTTTTTAGTGACAGGTTGGACAAATGCTGTTTTCCATCTCCACTCCACTCGGGAAGAGACCAGAAGAGTAGGACAGATGAAAAAGTTTACACCTCTTTAGAAGAATGGGGGGAATACCATCTGGACCAGCGGATTTATGGATGTCAAGATCTTTGACTCTTGCTACTGTACGAGTGCCGAAATAGATCCGTCCCATGGAAAAGTTGGCGCGCTCGAGTACAGGAGGGGGCAAGGCAAGTTCTTGAAGTGCTGAGCTGGCGGCAAAATGGGCCATGAGAAGATTTACTTTGTTCACAGAGCTAACAGCTGGAATGTCATTATAAACAAATATTGGGATGGAAGATGAGACACATTTTTTATATTCTTCACGAACGACAAAAAGTTCTTGCTACCCTTGGGAAATTGCAACACTTTTTGTCTCGGATTTCGTTCGTGCGTAAATTTTGCACAACAGATTTTTGCATTGCAGTCATTTCGAGCTTGTTTGTACCTTTTTCGGGTTTCCTCAGATGGATCGGTTTTGTAATTCCGAAAACTTAACTCTCTCAACCTGATAGCTTCTTTACAGCTCGAGTCGTACCACGCGTTAACCTTCATTTCCTTACCCCTGTGAAGGCTGAAGTTTCTCATAAGCACGGAATTTTAATAAACTTACCAACCAGTTTCCGTAATGCTTCCATTAAGCAGAAAGCAATTACTGGCCAGGCAGTGTTGGCAAGACATTGGTGCAACACATCATTCGATTAAGCTGCTTTGGATTATTTTTTTATTTTTAATTCAAATATTTATATATAATATGGAAAAAAATTTAAATGACAAATATTTCCGTCTGTCGAAAATCACGTTATTTTTCTTTGTCAAATTAAACTAAATAAAATAAATTTTAAATCTTTATTCATATATAACTAAAGGATGAAAATTCAATATAACTGTTACGATATTTTAAGGCATGAGAAGAAACATGTTCCATCCCTCTTCTCCGTTTAAATCTTTTTATAAAAGTTTAAAGGAGCTCTTTGCGAAGTAAAGTAGATGCACCTCAAAAATTTTCAACTTCGTTACGGCAAAAGAGAATGCAAATGGATCGTAAGTCTTGTCTGTGAGGAACATAATTAAGTTAAAAAAGTTCCGTCGTCGCTTTAAAAATAAGTCTTATTTTGTCAACACTCAGATGTCTCGAAAAATTAATTATTGGAACCTAGTGGTTGAGTGCCTTATATCTTAGCCGTGTTGAAGAGGTTTGACCTTTCCTTTTATTTTTTTTATATAGCTTCGTCCACTTGCCTTATGTATTCATAGAATGTTGATTCCCATGTTTCGAAATTGTTTTCTGCAAATCCAACTGTGGTTATATGTGACACAACCAGCTTATTTTAATTTAAGAAGGGTGATTCATTGAACTGAAAAGAATGCTGCGTTAATAGTTGTTGGTGGTTTTTTTTACCCAATGTATGACTTTAATGATGATCTATTATTTTCCGTAGATAGATTTAGGATATGACGGACTTAACATGAAGTGCATATGTTGGCATTGTATTGGGGAGATTAAAAATGCATTTAAAAAAGAGGCGGTGAACAATTTTAAGCTCAGCGGAATTTTGTTAGACAAAGCGTACACTTGATTCGCATAACAGAGACAACTGTATAAAGCAGTATTAAAAACTTAAGAATTTGAACGTGAATTGAATTTGAATTGTGATTGTTAGAGAAAAAAACACATTAGGTAAATTTTTGCCTAGATAACTAGGTCATCTGCATGGAGGAGAGTCTTTACCTCTTTATTTCCCACTCTGACACCACCAGACAAATAATTTGCAATGACGTCAACATAAAGGGCAAAAATAGGTGGACTTAATATATAGCCTTGGGGCACGCCCATACCTGTGATGATTTTATTTCAAAATTCGTTCCCGTCCAATACTGTACAGTAACGAACACCTGTTGATCGTGTCAAAAGCTGCCTCGAAATCTACGAAAAAGACATATGCAATTTTCTCCCTTTCTTTTTTAAACTTCGGACAATGGTCGTTAGGGCCATCGAAAAACCAGGTTGGAAACCAGACTGTAAAACGTATTCAATTAATAAGCCTAAAATGCAAAATCTACCATTCTCAGTACCTTTATTTTTTATGAACTTTTTTGTGGATGGTGAAAATAATTGTCTTGAGAGAGACTTCGGGGACTGTTTCAGTATTTCAGAGTATTTGAAAGTTAAACGGGTATACACTATGTCCCCGGAGCTTTACTGTTTTTCATATTTTCTTGTGCATATATAAGATCACTTCTGATCATGACAGCATTAAAATTCTCATCTTGCATATTATGTTAAACGAATTAGAAACAAGGGATTAAGAAGCGTTTTTAAATGATCTACAAGTATTTCTGGGTCTAATATGAATGTACATTTTTTTAAATCAAACAACTATCCAAAGATTTGTTTTTTTTTTTGCTTAACTGCTTATAAGTTTTATTAGCATCTGAATTTTAAAATTTAAATACAGCAACAACAGTACGCATATTCGAACCGTGTGACCAGAGAGTGATGAAAATTGTCTTGTCTCGGAAACATAAGAAGTTTGAGGAAAAATAATATTATTAGAGTTCGGCTGATAAGCCTACTAAACTTAACAGCGCTTTTACTTGATTGGTCGACCAGCGACAGTAGCCTGACTGATGGGTGGCGTTATTGTAGTGGTTACTGTATCGACTACAGGCTTTTTTAATTCAAGTTGTAAAAAAAAGTGATTTGTTCAGATGATGTTTAGATGGCTCTGCTGTAAAGCTACAAAACTTATAGCAGGGCACTTGTTAAACGAAACTTGTGTTCATTTAATTCTGTGCATTAAGCAAAAGCCAATAAGTAGATGTCCCATCTGGGCTCCACCCACGAAATTGAATTGAAACCAAATACAAAAATGTTTTCCTCAGAGTGAGCAAATAATAAAATAAAACGCTCTTCAACTAGCAAAGATATGAACATCTTACAATGGCATTCTTAATTTGCCTGATAGTATTTTAGTAAAGATCCATTTTGCAACCTGAAGGATTAAAGGACGCTAAGGCACTAATAACAGGTTATGTAACAAATTGTATATTGTCAGCATCGCATGTCAATATCTTTCCGATTTGACATTAAGGATATAAAAATAATTGCTATGTGGTGCTAGATGTGGAAATCCATCCCTCTGGATTAATATGATTTCAAATTGACATGGTTACTTCACTCATCGTTATCTTAATCATGGTGCGATTTAAAGTATTTTATTGTTTTTTCACCGCAAAAAAATGAATAGAATGCACTCGAACATTAAATAAAGTACGGGAATCGAACATTTAATACTATTTTTTACCTGCAATTTTCTTACCTAAGCAGCAATTGTGATGTGCGTGCTTAACTGAAAATATTTCAGTTCTTTTTTTTTTTTTAAACTGAGCCCTTTTCCTATAAATGAATTCATTCATAGATGGATATTCAAATTTATGAATTTAATTGGGATTTATAACCTGAAATTTCTGCCTGAACACAACGTAACAGATTAAAATAAAGCTTTAAAATAACAGTTTGGTTTTCAACAATTACTTAAATTTCTATTTTTTTTTTGTGCATTTTACCGACTCACTGTCAAATACCAAGATTTGGTGAGCTGATTTCTTTTTATTTCACTTAAAAGCATAATGAATATATTTTGTATTCCTTATCAGCATTCTAAACAATATTTTAAAGGAGTGAGAGCCATTGAAGACGGATTCATTTTTCAGCATGCAAACGAGTACTCAAGAAGATGAAGAAATATAATCTTTTTTCAAAATCAAATATTTCGATTTTCCTTTTACGTTATTGCACATGTTCAAAACATACATCACATGCTCAGCGTTTAACATTTCACTTTGTTCTTGATAGATATTCATTTCAGACGTGCTTTGGTGTGGTTTGTGATTTTTTGATTTCGAAAAAATTGATCAAGAATCTGTATTTGCATTTCCTGCATTTCAGGTTCCCAAAATGAAAAGACCAATGAAAGGACGAAGGTTGAAAACGATTAACGAAATTAAGACCATATGGGTGGAAGATCTCAAGGCCATATAAAAAATTGCATTTATCATTAGTGCTTCGAGAATTGGAAAAAGCGATGGAACAAAGGGACAACAGTGTATATTGATGAATAGATGAATAATTTTCGAGAAAGTCACCTGTTTTGAAATGTCCATCGCAATACAACTAGTAAGTCACTCTTCTAGCAGTGAGTAAACTTATTACAGTAAAGAATTTAAGAAGAGTTAGATGAAATTTTAATTAGCTTTAATTTTAACGCATGGAAACATATGAATTTAAACTGCGCGCGTCGAAGGATTTGGATTTTTTTTTTCTTTTTAGGTTGGTAGTACTGTCAGTGACATCTATGTGAAATTTCATGTCAAAATATATTCATAGTGTTTGAGATACGCGTCGTTTTGTGAGCTGCTAAAAGTGAGTTTTTCGTTTTTTGCGATGTCGAAATTAATTGAGCAAAGAATTTGCATTAAATTTTGTTTGCGGAATAAATTTTCTGCTGCGGATACGTTGAGGATGGTGCAGAAAGCCTTTGATGATGAGGCTATGTCTAAAAAAATGTTTACAAGTGGTATAGTGATTTCCAAGCCGGCCGTGAACGTGTCGAAGACGAAGAGCGTTCTGGGCGACCATCAACCTCAACCGATGAAGCTCACGTTCAACAAATCAAAGATTTGGTGTTGAAAAACCATCGATTTACGATGGTACGACTGGTACCGAAAACATTGAATTTTTTGGAAAAAAAAGGCGTCGCGTTGAAATGTGTGAAACAATGCTTTCCGACTACCAGGATGTCATGAAACGCATTATAACTGGCGATGAGACTTGGATCTATGCTTACGACCCCGAAACAACCGATCAATCGAGCGAATATCGTGCCAAAGGAGAGCCGAGACCAAAAAAACCGCGCCAAGGTCGCTCAAAAATCAAGGTCATGTTGACTGTTTTCTTCGATTATCGTGGTGTTGTGCTTTATGAATTCCTTCCAACCGGCCAAACAGTCAACAAGGAATATTATTTGAACGTTATGCGTCGTTTGCGTAACGCTATCCGCCTAAAAAGGCCGGAATTGTGGAAAGACAATTCTTGGTTTTTACACCACGATAATGCACCATCCCATACCGCACTCGTAATTCGTGATCATTTCGCCAAAAACTCAACCCATATCGTTCCGCAACCACCGTATTCACCTGATCTGGCGCCGTGCGACTTCTGGCTGTTCAACAAGCTCAAAAGACCGCTCCGGGGACACCGTTTTGATACGATAGAGGAGATTCAAGCCGCAGCGAAGACGGAACTGAAGGCCATCCCGGAAAGTGACATCCAGTGTTTCAAAGATTGGAAAATCCGTTGGCATAAGTGCATTGCATCGGGAGGGGATTACTTTGAAGGGGATGAAATTGATTTGGAAGAATAAATAAAGAATTTTCAAAATAAATACAATGTCACCTTATTTTTTGGACACAGTATTATATTTCATATTTCGTTTGTAATTATTTTGTATTTTGCTATCAGATTTTAGAATTTTCACAATATTATTTGTTATTTTGCTTAATCTATTAAAAGTTGATCTATTAATAATTGCATATTTTTGTTTGCCAAAATATTTTAAAGGTTGAAAGGCACTGTGGTCCAGATTAACGACTATCAAATTTGCTATGTATACAACAAAATAAAGGATCCACGACGTCACAGCCGTTTAAGCTGATTTTTTTTTTATTATTGAAACATATTATTCACGTGGCTTGATTTTTCCGATTTAAGGCTGTATACCGCATTTTCATTGGAAAATTAACAGCATGCATCATTTTGATTGTGGCGAATTTATTGTTGATTAAAAAATTTGTTGTTCTGGATCCCTGCGCGGTGGTATGGGGAATCTGAAATTAGTATATTAAGAATATTCGATTCATAGTCATTCACATTGATACCGACTGGGATGCCAGCGATCCTTAAGGATAAAAAATTGCTTAAGCTCAATTCAGATCGTCTAAGCTTCGATTTCCGCAGAGGAATATGTAAGTACGTACATTTCCTGCCAAAATTATATCTACTAGATGCGTATTTTTCACTGAGATGTATTACTGAGCAGTGCAGTCTGCCAGTTCCGTGAAATCTCGCTTTATAAAATCCAAAATAGCGTGGATATATCACTAGGGTTACCCATGACAGTTTCTGCTGTAAAAGATCCATTTATATCACTTGAACTAATAAACTCTTACAATACTGAAGAAAGATCATTATTGGTAGAGCTTTTCATTGTATATATGTGCCTATAGTAAATTTAAAATGAAATTTTGAGCTCTTACCCTCGTTAGAGCCGACAAGCAAGCATAACTGATTCTGAAAAACTTAACAGACTTTTGGTAGCTGTAATAAAGTGATGGGATGAACTATCGTCGCTATACTGGGTCATCAATAATCATTTGACTTCAAACTTCTTTGGCCATTGCCATAGTTCATTCGCTACGATGCGATAAATTTAATAAAACAAATATCTTCGGTAGTGTAACATGAGGAAAAAATTTCCTCCTTTTTCGACGGTACTTAAAAGCAGCTTCAAAAGTTTGAACTGCAACGACATGGGCATCAGTCGTGATGGCGAAAAGTTAAACCATCTCTAGTTTGGGGTTATAAGCTCATCATATAACGAACTCAAAACTGAACGTCCATGTATAGTTTATATCTCTAGGACAATTGAAAACATTCTACCCAAAAATGTATAAAGAAATAGACAGAAAAATCGCAAACGAAAGAAAACAGTACTGGAATTTTAAACCGATGCTGAACTCAAACTTGACTCAAAGGTCTAAAAGTGTTTGTTTGCTTAAGTGTTTAAGTGTTGTTTTGAAACGGCGATTCTCCCACTATTTACATACATAAGGCGCACAAATATGGAGCTTAAATTATCGAGGTGGCAAAAAACAAGTAAATAAATTAAATATTCGTGAACAAGCAAATTGGAAAATGTTATTAAGCAAACAGGGCTAAAAGCTTAAAATGAAATTGGGAAGAACATGTTATACGCATGACTGTAAATATATGGACACTACGAGAAACTAACTGAAAACTAAATAAAGGTCCAAGGAAGGCGAAACCACAAAACAGATGGAGAGATGACATCCAAAGTTATAACATATATTTTAGATCCTGATTGGGTGCACCAGTTTTGAAGATCCGTTAGGAAGTTCTGGGAAATATATTGAGTGTGAATCATACCATTGCATTTCGAAAATACCAGCAGGTCGTCAGTATATAGGACGTGATCGATATTTTTTATGTTTTTTGAGAATATACATATTTAGAATTAATTTCAATCTGTCAAGGGGTTATAAAAAAAAATAATGTTGAATTCTTGAAAATAAATCGGTGAAGAAATTTTGTTAAGACAAACCAAAGCAACAAAAAATGAGAACCCCAAAAAGTGCTCAATAAAAAAGAATTGCAGTTTTTCTAACAATTGCAAAAAAACACCCTCTGTAAAAAAATCATGAGTACAAAATCATGATTATTTAAAAGACTGTATATTGCTGGTTTAAAAATTAAAGCATATTCATTAATTTTAATTTCAATGCATGCAAGAAAACGGCTATCGAGTTAGGGATTATAGTTTTGACTCGCAGTGTCAAAAAGAGTTGAAAGAAACCCCGAAAGAAACTGCCCGAAAATATGCAATCACATATTTTTTTAATGAGGGAATTAGCACCATTCATTTGCATCAGAGCTCTCTAAACTATTTCGAAACGAAACGTTTTGTTTTTGTTTTATCTTATTTTTTATGTATTCCTGTTTTCTTGTGTCTCAGAGCTCGGAACTTTAAAGCTCACAATACAACAGACGTACAGAATTAAATTCAATAACTTGTTATTGAATATAATTCTGTAATATGAATATTATAACTAAATAGGATATATTTTGAATTATGATTGCGTCGGCTGTGCTAAAATTTCAATGTAAGGTAATTTTCGAAAATTTTTGTTTCTGTTTTTATATCCTCTATGTGTTTATTTCTAAGTTCGTGTCATCAAAAGTTATAGTTTCAGAAGCTGATCGATAATTTCGCTTTTTTTTTCATTTTGAAGCATTTTATTTATTTAATTCAATCATTAAATCTAGCTTAATGAGCGTAACTGAGTTTATGTACCAACTTATTGGCCCTCTACGTGCGCTCTAAGCTAAACGTAACAACTATAATTATGTCTTTCGACTAGTGTTTATTTATTTGAACTTAAATTATAAAAACTAAGGAAATATTAATTAGTAAGAAAAAACTTAGTGTTAGGACTTTTTGATTTTTACTTAAATTAGACTTTAATACTTACTAAAAACTAATTTAAAACCTAAATCGTAATCTAGCTTAAAATAAAATTAAAACAAATAACTATCGACTTACACTACATTAAAAAATATATAAGCCCGTCAAGGCTAACATGACATGCTCTCCAATTTGCCTTAAGGGCACTCATATTACGTATGACAGCCTTCCACTCTCCGTTCAACCAGCAGCAGTGTAGAAGTTGCCATTCGACGTCTGCTCTGTCGCGGCCTGATACCGCCCTACTGAACCTAAGAGTATCCGTTGAGCTAAATACGACGTCTTGGTTGTAATTGACTAGCCCATCATAGCCCTCTTTGAATAAGCTTTATCAGAAAGTTATCCACTCTGATCAGGGTGGCCCCGTTGTATAGGACTTCAATTCTATAGAATTTTTTGTACTCAGACTTTGGAGCTCTATATAAATGGAGACAAACATTAAGACATCGTCTCTCGAAAACCCGAATCTTTTCCATTAAGCTTGTTCCGACGTTGAGCCAAACGGGACATCCAAAGACAAGGACAGGCCAAATGAGGTCTGTGAAGCAGATCACCTTCACCTTTGCTTCGAGTTGACTGCTCTCTTGTGAAGGCAAAAGCCGCTTTGGCTCGGGCTAAAGCAGTATCTTTATGTTGAAGCCTATCGGTAATTGGCTCTATTGTGACGGCATTACACAGAGAGTATAGTAATGAACCGATTGGGCAAACAGACGCGGTTGCTTACCTTTATATTATTTTCTCAACAGAACACTCGTACAAAAAAATATATAATTATGTCTTATTTATAAACGAGGCTTACATTATTAACTTCACGTCAAACACCGATCTTCCAAATAAACAACATTCAAGTATGCCAACCTATATATATGTATGTGCCTATAGTAAATTTAAAATGAAATTTTGAGCTCTTAACCTTCGTTAGAGCCGACAAGCAAGCATAACTGATTCTGAAAAACTTAACTTATACTTTTGGTAGCTGTAATAAAGTGATGGGATGAACTATTGTCGCTGTACTGGGTCATCAATAATCATTTGACTTCAAACTTCTTTGGCCATTGCCATAGTTCATTCGCTACGATGCGATAAATTTAATAAAACAAATATCTTCGGTAGTGTAACATGAGGAAAAAATTGCCTCCTTTTTCGACGGTACTTAAAAGCAGCTTCAAAAGTTTGAACTGGAACGACATGGGCATCAGTCGTGGTGGCAAAAAGTTAAACCATCTCTAATTTGGGGTTGATATCAAAGTTATAAGCTCATCATATAACGAACTCAAAACTGAACGTCCATGTATAGTTTATGCATCTAGGACAATTGAAAACATTCTACCAAAAAATGTATAAACAAATATACAGAAAAATCGCAAACGGAAGAAAACAGTACTGGAATTTTAAACCGATGCTGGACTCAAAGGTCAAAAAGTGTTTGTTTGTTTAAGTGTTTAAGTGTTGTTTTGAAGCTGCGATTCTCCCACTATTTACATACATAAAGCGCACAAATATGGAGCTTAAAAATTAATCCAACCAGCAGCCTAAGGTATGCCGGGGAGCTTAAGTTATCGAGATGGCAAAATAGATGGCAAATAAATAAATTAAATGTACGTGAACAACCAAATTGGAAAATGTTATAAAGCAAAAAGGGCTAAAAGCTTAAAATGAAATTGGGGAGAACATCTTATACGCATGACTGTAAATATATGGACACTACGAGTAACTAACTGAAAACTAGATAAAGGTCAAAGGAAGGCGAAACCAAAAAACAGGTGGAGAGATGACATCCAAAGTTATAACATATATTTTTGATCCTGATTTGGTGCACCAGTTTTGAAGATCCGTTAGGAAGTTTTGGGGAATATATTGAGTGCGAATCATATCATTGCATTTTGAAAATACCAGCAGGTCGTCAGCATATAGGACGTGATCGATATTTTTTATGTTTCATGAGAATATACATATTTAGAATTAATTTCAATCTGTCAAGAGGTTATTAAAAAAAATAATGTTGAATTCTTGAAAATAAATCGGCGAGACAAACCAAAGCAACCAAAAAGTAAAACCCCAAAAAGTGCTCAATAAAAAAAAAGTGCAGTTTTTCTAACAATTGCAAAGAAAATACCCTCTATAAAAAATCTTGAGTATAAAATCATGATTATTTAAAAGACTGTATATTGATGATTTAAAAATTAAAGCAAATTCATTAATTTTAATTTCAATGCATGCAAGAAAACGGCTATCGAGGTAGGGATTATAGTTTTGATTCGCAGTGTCCCAAAGAGTTGAAAGAAACCGCTGCCCGAAAATATGCAATCACATAGTTTTTTAATGAGGGAATTAGCACCATTCATTTGCATCAGAGCTCTCTAAACTATTTCGAAACGAAACGTTTGTTTTAGTTTTTGTTTAATCTAATTTTTTATGTATTCCTGTTTTCTTGTGTCTCAGAGCTCCGAACTTTAAAGCGCACAATACAACAGACGTACAGAATTAAATTCAATAACTTATCCTATTCTGAATTGTGATTGCGTCGGCTGTGCTAAAATTTCAATCCAAGGTAATTTTTGAAAATTTTTGTTTCTGTTGTTATATCCTCTATGTGTTTATTTCTACAAGTTGTTTATCGCATTTTACAAATTTAACATGATTGAATCTAAGTTCGTGTCTTCAAAAGTTATAGTTTCAGAAGCTGATCGATAATTTCGCTTTTTTTTTCATTTTGAAGCATTTTATTTATGTAAATCAATCATTAAATCTAGCTTAATGAGCTTAACTAAGTTTATTTACCAACTTATTGGCCCTCTACGTGCGCTCTAAGCTAAACGTAACAACTATAATTATGTCTTTCGACTTTTGTTTATTTATTTGAATTTAAATTATAAAAATTGGTTTGGGTGCGAGTAGACCTGCCCATACCATGAACTTCCCATCTCATGATAAAAAAAAAATCATTAAGGTGCTATATAATCTGCTCCCAAAATCAACTTTAAGATACTCACTTTTTAGAATTATATAAAATACGATTTGCCTCTAAATTATAGATTAAAGGGTATACTTATTATGTACATGCTAACACCGTAAGAAATACTTATAAATCTGTGAAAGATTAGCGTTGTAAAGAATACGTTGGTTAAATTGAATTCAAACATATTAGACTAATAAATTAAAAATATAAATATAAAGATTAAATCTAAATTAAAACAAATTCATGTGGAAATATAAGGTATGAGATAATAATAATTGAGTTGAATCATTAGCAAATTTATCTAGTTCAGTTAAATTCTGTAAAATTTAAATCACATTTATTACTTGAAATGGGGATATGTAGGGGAATGGTAAGTTGCTATGAAGGTAAAGTTGAGTATTCAACATTAATTTTAATTCAACATTTCGGTAATTACTTACTTACGAAAGTATTCTTTTAAGTGATCAGGACAACAATTTGGAAATATTCGTTTTTGATTTAGTAACATTTACCTAATGTTGTGCACAAGATTGAAAAGTTTGATAGATAAACATATTTCAATTTGGAAATACTTTCTATGATAATAATAGAAAATTAGATTTTTAGTTTGACTGCAGAAATAATTTAATTTTTACCGTTTTTTTTTAAGCATGTTAGCTGGTTGGACTTTTTTTGTCATTAATCATTTAATTATTAACTTGAGGTGGCGTTACAGTCCACGAAGGATTGGCATTGTATCCTTTTGGCTAAGTCAATTGGTTGTTGAATCTTCTCCACTCACCGTCAATGCAGATGGGACAAAAGATTACACTTTTCTCTCGAAACAACGGGGCCTTCATCCGCTTTTGAAAGTATCCATGCTTCTACACCATATAGTAGGACGGGGATGATATGGGTCTTAAAGAGCGATGCTTCAGTTCTTCGAAAGAAGGCTTAGCTTTCTTAAGCAGAGGTATTCTTCATTTGATCTCAGCGCTGGTGTTATTATCTGTTTTTCCAGCGGAGCCAAGATAGACAAAGCCCTGACTACCTCAAAATTATAGCTGTCTATGGTAACGTTCTGACCCAGACGTCGGATTTGGTTTTTCTTGATGGCAGCATATGCTTCTTTTTGCCCTCTTTTGTTGACAAGGTTCTTTTGCACTATTGTCCCAAGTATGATGTTGAAGAAATCGCATGACAGTGCATCATCTTGTCTAAAATTTTGTTTGACATCATCATCAAACCAAACTTGAAATTGATGAAAATGTAGTGCGTACTGACTTGGCGCTCCTGGGTTTTTTCCAAGATCTGCCGTTATGTTAATATTTGGTTTATGGTGGACTTTTCTGGTCGAAAACCACATTAATATGGACCTATCGGGATGTTGACGAACTGCTTCAGACGTTCACATCATACGGCGGAAAAGATGTTAAAGGAAATTTTGAGGAGATTGACACCTCTATAATTGGCTTCCTTCCTTCAGGATTGGGCCAACAATACTGAGATTCCATTCACCTCGCATGCTTTCTTCTGACCATGTATTGCAGATGAGTTAGTGCATACTCCCAACTAAGTCATCGCCGCCGCTTTTAGAAGTTCTATCTTGCTATCTGTACTTCGTCTAGGTGAGGTAGATGACACTGTTGGTTCTTCCATGTCCTCAGCATTGATTACAATTCTACTATGATATTTCTATTCGGATTTTGCGGGCTTCGGTTTGGGGTGTGTAACCTTGAGATAATTGTTTTTGCTGGCTGGCTGTCCATGGCTTGCATTAAACGACTCAATGAAAGCATTTTCGACTGTAATATAGGACCAAGGACCCTAAATCTTAGCCAGTCATCCTTCTAAGAGTATCCAACTCAACGTGAAGATATTAGGGATATTAGGGATTAACTTTATGTCCTTTTTGAAAGGGTTCAAAAGTACATACTTTCAATCCAGAGATTTCACCACCTCACCTTCCGAGCTGGTAACTGCTCAGCAAAGGATCTTTTTCTATCTGGTAAATATATGGCATAAAGAGGATCACATTCGGTCCAGTTTTTTTTGCAGATTTCGATAGGATTTTCCACGCCGATTCCGAGAGATTTTTTTTATCTCTGTATCATTTTCTGGAAAGACCTCTAGGATTGGGTTCATGATTTAAAACCACAAACTAAATCGGATGTTATGGTCTTCCTTGCAATATACGAGTAATGCAGTTTTATCCATGTATTTTAACTTTGCCATTTAGGTTTCTCTCGATGCTTTTGCTTTAAATTCAATTGCCTCATGTAATTTGAGCCATGAGCTTCTTTTTGCAAATATATTATAACGATAAAAAAGCGTCAAGCTACAGCCGAGCAGGTTTTCAACAAAAAAACTGGTGGCCACATAATTTTCTAAGGATGTTTTCATGTGTCAGTGTTGCAGACGTCACTCTGAGTCTTGAAAAATGGGAAAGACCTAAAGGATTCACATTTCTGAAACAATTTTCAAAGAACTTCCGTGGAAATATCAGGAAATAGAGAAAGGGGCATATCGATGTATGAAATGGCCTCAACTAAAAACTGTTTTAGTCTTTTTGGTAGTCTCTATAGTTAGTAACTTACTTAGTTTAGTCAATTGGCTAAATAAACATAATATTGATGAAACTTTTGGCATTAAAATTGAACACAAAAAAAAAATTTATATGAATTTGTCCCGAAACTTATGAACGGCAGTGTATATATATTTGCATATTTTTTTATCTGATAAGGTAGCTATAAACTATAAACTTAATTAATTTTGAACTTTTTTTATTGGAAAACTAAATTGATTTTAATTGAAGAAGTCAAATTGTCCCTTTTTTTGACAGTTTTTTCGTCATAAAATTCAAACCACCCTGTGAAATTTAACCAAAAGCTTTTCAGGTGATCTTTATGCACACACGCTTCGAATGAAACCAATTTGGCTTCGACAGCTTGATTTGTTCCCGAGTTAGGCTGTACGAAAGAATCCGCACAAACGTACGTACGTACGTACGTACGTACACACACACACACAGACATCTTTCTAAAAATCATGGAATCCGACTACTGGGACCGCCAATCGTGGAGAAATGTAAAAATTTTGAATTTCGAAAATCGGACCGATTACAAGAACTTCCTGATGGGAAGTTAAAAACTAAGGAAATATTAATTAGTAAGAAAAAACTTAGTGTTAGGACTTTTTGATTTTTACTTAAATTAGACTTTAATACTTACTAAAAACTAATTTAAAACCTAAATCGTAATCTAGCTTAAAATAAAATTAAAACAAATAACTATCGACTTACGCTACATTAAAAAATATATAAGCCCGTCAAGGCTAACATGACATGCTCTCCAATTTGCCTTAAGGGCACTCATATTACGTATGACAGCCTTCCACTCTCCGTTCAACCAGCAGCAGTGTAGAAGTTGCCATTCGATGTCTGCTCTGTCGCGGCCTGTTACCGCCCTACTGAACCTAAGAGTATCCGTTGAGCTAATTGCGACGTCTTGGTTGTAGTTGACTAGCCCATCCTAGCCCTCTTTGAATAAGCTTTATCAGAAAGTTATCCACTCTGATCAGGGTGGCCCCGTTGTATAGGACTTCAATTCTATAGAATTTTTTGTACTCAGACTCTGGAGCTCTATATAAATGGAGACAAGCCCTAAGACATCGTCTCTCGAAAATCCGAATCTTTTCCATTAAGCTTGTTCCGACGTTGAACCAAACGGGACATCCAAAGACAAGGACAGGCCAAATGAGGTCTGTGAAGCAGATCACCTTCACCTTTGCTTCGAGTTGACTGTTCTCTTGTGAAGGCAAAAGCCGCTTTGGCTCGGGCTAAAGCAGTATCTTTATGTTGAAGCCTATCGGTAATTGGCTCTATTGTGACGGCATTACACAGAGAGTTTAGTAATGAACCGATTGTTCGGCAAAGATTACTTCCTTGAAGGGGTTTAATTTATTTATTTATCAATTTATTTCATTTACAAAACTTCTTTAAAATATTGTTCACATTATTAATTAAACAGGCATATAACTTTTTTCTTAAAAAAAAATGTTAAAGTAATATAAATCACTTCCAACTTCAATTAACTTAATGTAATCAACTGAACCAACCTTACTATAAATTGAAATGTCATTTCTTCTCTTAGCTTTCTTATATTTTTGGCTTGCCCAAGAGCACATTCTAAAGACGGGGTTGCTCGTACAAAAAAATATATAATTATTCGTATAAAATTTAAACATCTCTTATTTATAAACGAGGCTAAACATTATTAACTTCACGTCAAACACCGATCTTCCGAAAACACAACATTCAAGTATGTCGAATCAAATACTGCGAACTAAGTGAATGCTAACAAGTCGATATCTCAATTAAACCTACACCCATTTAGCAATTGAAACCACTTCTCCTCCTAATGCTTCTACTCGCTCGTACAAAGGACATAAAGAGGGTACTCATAGTCCCTTGAGAGAGAGCAAATAATTAAAAAACATTTATTTATATTGTATACGCTCTCGTGATTATTTAAATCAGAAAGCGGTCATTTATTCAAATTATCAAAAAGCTGTTTTTTTTCAATATCGTGTACCATGTCTGGCCGTCACAGATAGCGTATAACTAATAAAAATTAACATTAAAATACTTATATAATATTATATAATATTTTTTTTTTGTATTTTCTAAAAATTTACAAGATAGTTAATAATTTCTTACTTAAGTAGGTAAATTTTATATTTCAGAAATTTACGAGTCATACGACTTTTAATCTTATCATCCTTCTATCAAACCAGATGTACACAGATAAACTGATTTTAACTGAATTACACTTTTTAAAAAGTTTTTCATTAAGTTTGACCCTGCACAGTGGGATCCGAAAGGATAAAGCGAAGAATGGAAATATGGTGCATTTTGGTTTTGATTGCTTCACGGGTAAAGTCTGTAATGACACGTGATACCGACTGATAGGCTTTCGTTTAATTCACAGTACAGTAAAGAAATCCATTTATCCATATACTAAGCATTTAAGCAAGACCATCCACTTAACTACCTAACTTACTAAACTATATTAATATTGCTGGTCCACCACTCGTGATAGCGTCATTAATTTGGTCCCTCAGACAAACGCCAACCGGATTCGAAAGATAGATTTTTCAGGATCCGAATTTGGATCTAACAAATGATTTTATATTATTAAAACCGATTAGCCATATTAGTCAGTCTTATGAGATCGCATTTACTCAAATAAAGAATTATTTGCTAAATTTTTAAAGTAAAGTTATTTTAATTTGGACGTTTTTGATTGAGTTATTGTTGAGTTTGCAAAATATAGACAGTGTGATTCTGGAACTTATAATGCTATTTTTGTTAACTCTTGTTTTTTCTTTCTTTAAAATAATTAAAATCAGTAGCTATAATAATTACAAATATTGCTTTTCTTTTTTTTCTGTGATTATAATACCAGATGATAACCCATAAATAAAGACAAATCTTTACCTATTAGCACTTTCCTTTGATGATTCCTTAAAAATCCAATATCCGTTAATGAAACTATCTTCAACTATCGGATAATCCGAAATAAATTCATATCCAGATCCGAAATTTTATATTCATAACATACCTGCATACGATAATACAGTAACGGGTTTTCTGAAGCCAGGATCTCATCCTTAAATTGAATATCCGACACAATATTTTTTTTAGTTAATGATTAAAAAAAAAAATAAATTTCAAAATCAAGATTGTGAAAAAAATGAATATTTGTTCTTATTGAACTTTTAAAAAAATTTTTTTTTAAATTTATTCTCAGATATTTAATGCTCTTATTTATTTTAAGTCAAATCTAGGTTAAAATGTTACAAGCCTGTTTTTATTGGCTTCAACAGAAAGTAGACAGGTCAATTTTTTTTTAAATTGAACAAGTGTTCCAATCAAACATTAAAATTAATTCAATACAGATTATTTTTATATAAGTTCCTTTCATCACTATAAAAGGAATAATAAAAGGGATAATATATTCATTTCATAAGTGATCTAACAGCTAAAACTTAGAAAACCCAAGAAAAAGAGTGTTTTCTCTGGGAAAATATTACCTTTGGTTGTTTTTAATTTCTCAAAAACTAGGACACCTTATGACACCACGTTTTTTGGAATTTGTTAAAAAAAAAAATAATAAGAGCATTTATTAAATATTGCAAAATTTAGCTAAAACAAAATGTTTCCAAAATTTTGACTTCGAAATGTTATTTTTCAAAAATGATTTAATAAAACAACTTGAGTCGAAATTTTGGATTTAGAAAAATAATATTATCGTATGTGTAAATTGCCTCTCACGCCTAAACGAGGGGAGGTAGACTACCCAACCGATTTCTTTGTCTTCTCTTGATCTAACCTACTTGCTCTTACCTTTCTCGAATCTTATGCAAATCACCCTGTCCATATAGACACGATAAAATGATTTTGGTAAAATTGAGCTATTTTAGCTATCTTCGAGTACAAAAATTGATCTCATGTAGATACTATGATTGGAGCTGATGATGCACCCAAGCTTATCATTTTACAAAATTTCCTGTAGGTATACTTCCATTGAGAAAAAGCCCAAACAATTGAAAACACGCCAAGGAGTATACAATAAATTATGTTAAACAGTGATACAGAGGCTCTCAAAGTTTTACCTGGCAAACTTTATTTTGAAGTTTTTTTGTTATTGTAAAATCAATTGTTTTTTGATTGATTCAATAATAGCATTGGGAAAAGGTAATTTGCAATTTTGCATACCGAAACAACTAACTGCTAAGCATAGTCCAAATAATTTTCGTAGAAAGACAATTATCGCCTATAAGAACAGTGGTACCAGCCCCATTTGATGTTTCACTCACCAATCTATAGGAAAAATTGTTATTGCTGGTAGAAAATACGTTATATATCTAGCCTTATAGCCAGTTGCGGAGTTTAGAAGCCTATGTATCGTATGCTTGAAACGAAACCAATTATTTGTATTTAAACTTCAATACTGACTTGTGTCGAGTGTTGATGTAAGCCGAAAAGTTGTTTGTTATAAAAACAGAATGACCAAATGAAAATTTGTGAAAATATTTCTTTTTTGATGATGTTAATGTTTCAGGCATCACACATTTACGATTTTTTTTCTTAAATGCAATTAATTTAATAAGCTTTCATTTCTTATTTTTGTTGTGAGGGTAAAATGTTTGTTTTGTTTAACTTACAGCTGCCAGTTCACGCACTGCTACCGAGTTTCTGCGCTGACAATGTTACTCACGTATGTTACTCATTTTCATCTTCTTCATTCTGTTTTCCCGTTTTGAAAGACGAATTTTGTTTGCTTTTGGCTTCACCTAACCATATACACGGATGGCTTACAATGGATTTAGACAAAACAATATCAAAGGTTTAATTCAACTTTTTTTTCGATATTGTGATGCCGCGTGATTTATCGGAAAAAAGGCTACTTTTCATAGATGTAACACATTGAAGCATGGATAGCAGCTTCGACAGCTAAATCAAAAATGTTTTTTTTGTTGCCAACGCATTGAAAGCGGTTTCAACGTTTGTTCTTATTTATTATTAAGTTGCTGTTATTGGCAATCCTTCGAGGAGGATAAATGCCGCGTGATAAGGCTTCTGCCAAGGCCAATAAAACCAGCAACATCCGTCGCAACTTACCGGATGTTGATGCAGCACGAATATTGTTGTTGACTGGTAGGGGCAATAAAACAAGTTGAAATCGCGGCATCGGCATAACTTGTAAAGCAACAAACTGAGAAGTTCTTGGTCGCCGTCTTAAGACCAACTTCACGATAAAAAAACACAATAGAAATTAATATCGGAGTTAAAAGCGAACCATATGAGATTCGCTGATCCATCTCGTACTAGTGCAAACATGTTCGCATGTTGAGATACAAATATATTCTCACGGGACAGGTGCATTGGAATCAGATTGCTCCGCCCGGATACACGCGCTAGCTTCGAACAATGGCTTCGAAGGCGGATGGATTAGTTTTTAAGTTTAGTCTAAGTTTGGACGTGGAGGAATAAATTTATTTGATTAAGTAAATCCGTTTCTTTCATACATTGTAAGTCGAATAGTTGGGGCAAGGACTTAGTCCTCCCCGTTCGCGTTTTTCTTTTAAATTTTACTTCGGCTTAAAAATTAATCGTGTTTTTTTATTTGTTTCATAATTTGCGTGTGCATGGTCCAGATCTCTGATCTGGGGCTGGGTGAACCCCATAACAAAAGGGCTCACAATGTCGCTCAAGTTAGGTAGACTGCGGCTAAAATTACAACATTAATTGTTGAACGTTTTGAAACAACATTAACGATTGGAAACATTCTGTTCACTGTGATATTATTATTGAATGAAAACAGCTCAACATGCATTCTTTTTCGACACCACTTAGCAAAATACCACAAGGCCATTGGGATGTGTGTTTTTAGGGTTCCGTACCCAAAGGGTCCATAAGAACCCTATTTCTAAGCCTCCAAGGTTCATCCGTGTATCACAAAGCTGTATCTCCTAACTGTTTCAGGGAGATATTTGCAATTTTCTAAGAGGATATTCTGCTATTGCCGCTACGACAACAAATAATAAAAATGATATTAAGGTAAGAATAAAGGGGGTCGCCATACAATCAAAAATTCAACTTAGCACCTAAAAGAAGACAATGATCTCGTTTTTTCTAGCAACTTTACAACTTCTTAGTAGGCAATGTTTCCGTCCATCCAACACAAAGTAAGGGCTCGATTTCCAAAAAGAAAATTATAAAAAAACACATTTAGCCTACAATCTATTGGGATTACAAGTTTGTGATAAGATGAGAAATCTTAAATTAAAGAAATATAGTGTTGCATACTCTTGGGAGAAGCGGAACCTTTCGTGTGAGAATCAACTCTCACTTGGCGACTTAGTTTTATTTTTTTCCGGGTAAAATAACAGAATGTGTTCCGATCAGAAGTTGCGGTGGCTGACCAATACCAAACCTGCGTGCTGATGCAGACATTTTTTTAGCAGAAGAAACCTGGAGGCTCAATGCATTGAGGAATGTGGTCTCGCATAGAGTCGTATGAGTTTCTGCCTCATTACCATATCCATCACAACCTTACCATTTGCGCTTATCACGAGCAATAAGATTTGAGGGACACAATGTCTTAAATGCTAGACACAAAAATCCTACCTCAAAGTTTCTTGTTGCTCTTCATGTAACAAATGCTGGAAATGCAATCGGTATCGCATATTGCAAGTAAGATAAAAAGTGAAGCAGTTAGTCACTGAAATAAATTTACGTTTAAGCCGAAACTGGTCTTGATATCGATCGCAATACTTATGATATTTTACGTATAGAACCACGTCAGACCAGATCAGTACGGCGTGGAGGGTAATGAAAGTATCAAGATCCTTTTTTTACTCAACCCTAGAAGACAAGCAAGCCATCGGTGGTCTAACATTCGATTGCACATAATTTCAAAAGCGTTATAGCTTTTTCAAGTTGAGAACAAAGCCATTTATATTTGCGATAGGTATCTTGTGGCGCACTGCATGGCTTAGACTGGCGTACACACATTTGTCCAAGGACTGCAATGACTATGGATTACGTATCACGGCATATGCAATGAGATTTTAAGAGCAATTCTCGTAGAAAGGGGGACAACTGATGCAGTTCAGAGATCTTGTAAGGCACATCTTGGTGTCAAGTGCCTTTTGAAGGCTTGCTCAAATAAGCTAATACGAAACTTTCATTATGTACCACCCACACCTCCAATGACTTTGAGGCTAATCACAAATGTTTTTTTTTATTTAATGTTTAAAACAAGCATCGAAAAGTTTTGCTATTCACTGAATTCCATTTAATAGTGAAACAATGCTCATAAGGTGCTAAAAGAAAACTTAACGTAAATTTGATTTATTCATCACTTCCTAGATTCCAATAACAATATCAATAACATTCAAACATATCACTGAGAATCATATTCCCTGGGTTCTTCTCATTAAATTAATAACTCGCTGGGGTACATGCTGTCCCAAAATTTCAATTTCTCCCCTTCTGGCAAGTCAATAACTTCCGACTCATCCGATATATTTAAACATTGAAATTGTTTGGAACCCTTGGCAACTGGTTGCCATAAATCATCACCCTTGTGACCAATATTTGGATCGCCTGTGGTGGCGAATTTCACGCACATGGAAACCATTGTTCGAATTGTCTTGTATTCCCGGCTACGGTGTTTCTGCTTCTTTGCGATGCCATTATAAAAAAGATATGACAAATCATCTCCATGGCAAGTACCGCGGATTTTGCGACCGCAGCTTAGGTTACGCACGTGATTAAAGTGTTTTGAATCAAAATCAAAACGATAGAGGAATGTGGGTGCAGTGGCATATTCAGAACGAGACAGCACTGTTCTATGGATGGCGTGCCAAAAGTATTTGTAGGAAAAGAGCTAAAAGTAAATTAAGCAAAATCAGTTATTAATAAAATTCATTTAAATACAACACTTACATCAGCGTATTGTAGAAGAGTTTCGAAGCTAGGCTCCTTATCGCCAAAGTGAGTTTTCTTAAGCATAAGGCCAAACTGGCGCCGTTCTTCAGCTGTGAGAGGCAGTTCTAAAGGAACTATTTTTTCACAGTCGCCAAGCTCAGTTATCATTTCGGGATGTTTACGAGCCTCTACATATGTAAGAATAATCCAAGGTTTAGCGATGTTTATATAATAGTAGTTTTTTTGATTAACCTGTAAACATTAGTAATCCTTCGAAGGAGGTGCCACCAATAAGCATCGGAATGGAATTGCTCCACGATTCCCGCATCATTTCGATGGGATTCTTAGGAATGATACATTCGTCACTTAGATACGGCTCGATCACTGGTCCAAAGCTGTAGGGTATTCTTTCGTGACGTTCTTCTTTGGTTAGCAATTTATCGGCATTTTTAAACATTTCACTGGGCTTGAGTTTTGTCAAAAATTTGCATACTTCCGTATCTGTATCTGGACCAGAATAGCCAGCTGCTTTAGCAAGTCTATGACTCCAGTTCCTGGGTGGAATAATGGCCCAAGGGGCGGCAGCGCTTCCTGACATGATTATGCATTTGTGAAAGAGTCCTTTGGTCTGTTCAGCGAGCATCATATAGTGTGCGGAAGCCCCACCCGCACTCTCGCCAAACACTGTTATGTTGTTCGGGTCACCCCCAAAGAATGTGCAGTTATTCTTCACCCATTTAAGAGCCATAACTTGGTCTTTGAGGGCAGCATTGCCAGGAATTCCTACTTCTGGATCAGAGAAAGACATAAAACCTGGAAAAAGAATCTGTGTCACTAAAAGGAGGATCATTTTCTACAAGTCTTGTTACTGACCCATTGGTCCCAATCGATAAGCGATCGAAATCAGGACCACATTCTCCTTCATTATATAATCTGGGCTGTACATGTCTCTGGATGCTTCACCAATTTGGTAAGCACCACCATAAATCCATAAAAGGACCGGCATTGCCTTTGACGGGTTGAGCTGTTTGGGCAATTATTAATTTCAGTACAAAATTGTATCAACAAAACTTACGCTTTTTGTGTAGACATTTAAGTATAAGCAATCTTCACTGCCTTGGACCATATCCAGTATCATATTCATTTGTGTGGGCTTGGTTCGTACTCTTGTGCACCTTTTGACTCCCGTCCAAGGTTCCGGCTCTTGTGGAGCACGAAATCGTAGTTCTCCAACCGGTGGCTTGGCAAATGGGATGCCTTCGAAGCTGAGATATTCATCTTCATATACTGAGAGCCATTTTACTCCACGAATTTTACCATAGGTCGTTTCAGCAACAACTTTTTCACTCGTACGTAGTCGATTTTGTCGAGACCTAAACTTTACGTATCTGTTGAAGAAAAAGGGTTTCCAAGGTTAAACGAAATTTTTTTATTATGATTTCTAAAAATAAAACCACATCGATAAGTATTATTTTGAGCCTTGACAAATATGTTATCAGTGAACACAAGCAGAGACTATTTTCTGATCTATATATTTTCCCTCATAACTGATAAGCCTTATACTGCAGAGACTAAGAGGGATCATTTCTTCATATGTTTATGTTATAAACGCAGATATAAACACTGTGCTAGTCTGGCGTCACTGACGCAGCATGAAAATACTTAGAGTCCGGATCAATGGGTTATCGTACAAAATTTGGGTTGAATGTCTATTGACACCGAATCAACTATAAAAATGTGAGTCACATTGGGACTCTGGTCCACAATAATATTCGATGTTATTTCAAGAATTCACTTTATCGAGGTCTAGTGATATCTTAAACTTATATACAAGATCTAATTTTAAAAGGCATAATTGTAATTATTGGGAGATTATCTTTTACGAGTCACATATTTTGAAAATAAATCTAGATTTTTGGCATCTTATAGGAATTGAACTGCGCATACTTTTGTTATTGTAAAGAATAATGCATCAGAACGAAAACACAATTAATATATTCGTACGTACACTTGTATTATTTTCAAAGCAAAAAGCGCAATTTATTTTCTTGTGTAAAGATTTTGATATTGCTAGTACCACAAGGTCGACTAACTATTCGTTCAGAGATTTTAAAAATATAGACAGGGCTGCTCTTGAACACCACATAAACTGTGTTGCATGGGACATTGTCGATTTATTTGTTTATTTTTATTTATTTATTTGTCGCCCGGGGGTCAACCCCGGACATCATAATTAGCCTAATACAAGCAATCAAACTTACAGCTATTTAAAAACTAGAAGTTTACAAAAACTGAACTTAATACTGTGCTTAACTAGTGGGAGAGGAAGACCGGTTTAGGATTAGATACAAATGAAGGGCATTTTTAAGGGTGTATCTGTTGCAGTGGAAATTAAAAATGTTCTGCACCGCTTTGGCCTTACGTAACATTCTGGACATAGTTAGTGCGGTGAGGGACGAGATGGAAGAAGGAGACAGATCTAAGAATACGAGAATTAGTATTAAGAGAGATCAATCGCAGCAGCGCGGGGCAGTCAATATTTTCGGTTAGAAGCTGGTGAAAGAAAAAAATATCAGCAATATCAAGGCGTTGCTCGAGGGACTGCAAATTGATAAGTTGCAGGCGATGTGAGTAAGGGCGTAGATTGTATCTGTCTGCCCAGGCGAGACCACGTAGTGCGAAACGAATGAATCTGCGCTGGACGGCCTCGATTCGCAGATATGGGATTCGTAGTAAGGGGACCAGACTTGGGAATCGTATTCAAGGAGGGGTCTAACAAAGGTAATGTAAAGGGATTTTGTGACATAGGGGTTCGAGAATTCATTGGACCATCGTTAGAGTTTGGTCTACAAATAATATTATGGATGTGAGAGCGGAAATTAAGTTCGGTATCACAGATTACACCCAGATCACGAAGGGAGGAAACTGAAGGAACAGGTTCGTTGCAGATGAAGTAGGTTCTGTGAGGTTATGGTAGACGCTTCCGTGTATATGTGATGGCCTGGCATTTGCTGAAGTTGAGCTCCAGGAAATTTTTTTTTGCACCACATTGAGAATCTGGTCAGATCATCTAGTAGGAGGCATGAGTCAGCGGGGGATGATATGTTTGTAAATATTTCCATGTCATCAGCGTATACAAATACAGATGCATTTATTGTCAGGATGAAAATCATTGACCCAACGTGACTACCTTGAGCGACTCCTGAAGAAGCTATAAATGGATTGGATTTGGAAGATCTGAAAAGGACGATGTATTGACGATCTTCCATGTAGGATTTGATCCACGCGATAAAGCCCGCTGGAAAGCCAAGAGTCTTAAGTTTGAAGAGTATGATACTGTGGGAGATTTTGTCAAAAGTTTTGCTGAAGTCAGTGGCTACAACATCGACCTCTTTACCTTCTTCCAAGGCACACAGGGTTTGAGATACGAATTCAGTTAAGTTAGTGGTTGTTGACCTACCCCTTAGGAATCCGTGTTGACTTGAAGATATGACGGATTTGCAGTGAAAAAACATGGTATCATAAATGATTCTCTCGAAGAGCTTCGGAATACATGAGAGCTTAGCAATTGGTCTGTAGTTCGATACATCGTTTTTGGGACCTTTCTTATGGATGGGAATAATATATAGAAGCTTTTCCAGAGTTTAGGAAAAACTGCTTTAGAAATGGAAAGTTTGGAAAGTGCTGTTAGGAGTTGGACCAGGAAACTGATGGATTTTTTTAGTACTATGGCGGGTAAACCGTCGGGGCCGGGGGAATAATCATCCTTAAATTTACTTATCTTTTCTGTTACCAGTTCGGGTGTTATATCAACTGAGGTTAGAGTTGTATGGGTGCAGTTGTTCATATATCGGAAGTAATCGTTGTCGCTTGTGGCCAGCAAATGATTGGCTGAACAAATAAGCGATTATATTAGGGTCTGCTGAGGATGAGTTGAGATACTTGAGTGTGGATGGGAAGCCATCGGATTTACTTTTGACGTTGATAAAGTGGTAGAAACGCTAAGGGTCAGAAATCAGATTCGATTGCACTCTGTTTACGTAGTCCAGGTAGAGTGAATTGCAAAGTTTGGAGAATCGGGTATATACAATTTGGTAAGGCGAGAAGTCAGATTCAGATCGTGATTTAATATATGCTTGCCATAGTTTGTTTCGTTTATTATGTAGTGAGCGCAGCTCTTAATTGTACCCAAGTGGGGATGACGATGCGTTCTTCTGCGGCAACTATGGGACTGATTGGATGATGCAATCAAGATTTTCGTAGTAGAAAGCCAAGAGAGCATCATCAATAGTGACAGGTCGCTTTGTGGTATTAAGAATGCTAAAGTTGACGTTTCTGAGGAGGCAGTTTAATTTACGATCTACACTATGACCTCACCAGAAGACCAAGTTGATTTCATCCAAAAAAATATAAATCATCTCTTTAATACACACGTCCCTATAACGACTCGCACGGTTAGAGAAAAAACAAAAGCTTGGTTAACGAAAAAAATGCGAACACTAATGATGCAACGCGATCAAGCTCACCGCCGATGGAAGCGTTTTCGTGTAACCGAACTCCACCAAGTTTTCACGCAATTAAGGAACCGTGTTGTATATGAAATAAGAGAAGCAAACACCAACTTTAACTCCAATCGCCTAAATGCGAGCTTAGATGCCAAAAAACTGTGGAATAACCTGCGTATATTAGGGATTGGCAAACAAAACCTTAGCTACCCAAATAACATCGATTACAATGAACTTAACCGCAAGTTCTTATCGCTTCCCAAAGCATCAGATGAAATCGGAAAGGTACCATGAGTGATCCATCCCGTTGTCCCAATAGACTCATTATTTTTCTTCAAAAGCGTAGATAGCACGAATAAAGTGGGAAGTTTCTTGTCGGTAATATCAAATGCTGGAGGTGTGGATAAACTTCATCCGGTTTTTATTAAAGCCATATTACAATTACTGCTTCCTTGTATAACACATGTGATTAATACCATCCTTATGACCGGTTTCTTTCCCCGGTAATGGAAAATCGGCCAAAATAATAACGATCCCTAAGAACTAGACCCATAATCTGTCCTTCCTTTTCTTTCCAAAGTTTGTGCAAGCATAATGCAAAAGCATATCTTCTGGTTTCACTTCAATCTGGTTTTCGTGCCAAACACAGTTGTACGACTGCACTCATTGGAGCTGTAGAAGATTAAAGAGAGATGCTGGATAAGGATAATGTAACTTTTACTTTTAGATTTTTCAAAAGCTTTTGATATGTTTGAACACTCCACTCTTATCGATAAGTTGCGTCGCCATTTCTTCATGTCTTCCTCCGTAGATGATCTCATCCTACCTAGGGGAAAGAAAACAGGCTGTGTTTTTGGATAGGGCTTTATCGGAATTTCTCCATTTACTGCGGGTCCTCCCGCAGGGGTTAATTTTTAGGTCCACTTTTATTTTCGTTGTATATCAATGATATGGAATCCATTATTTTGAATACATCATAGCACTTTTACGCCGACGACATTCAAATTTATTCAAGCTGTACTATAGGTCTCATTGAAAATTGTGCTAATTTTTATTTCTTCAACGGATTTCCAATTGAACATTGAAAAATAGTTTAGTACCTTATCCAAAAAAATGAAAATGACTGATAATTTCAAAAAAGAAGTTAGAGATATCCTATTTTCTAGTTATAATGCTCAATAGAATTCGTTGACTCTTCAAAAAACTTAGGCATGGTGCTCAATAGAACGCTCACCTGGAATAACCATATAAATGCGAAAGCTTCAGGTTGCATTCAACAGCACTATTCGTAATGTATACAGCCTTAAAGGGCTTGACAATGTCTAACATTTGCCAAACAAATTGTTGGATATGGCCTCTCAGAACTATGTCAAGTTTCGTACACACACAGCAACCGACATATCTTTTCAATAAAATCAAGTTTTCTGCATCAAGCATCAAGATCTTCTTGTTTGATTCATCTGATAAGGTAGTTTTTTTTTCAAACTTGTTTATTTCCACTATAATTTTAACAACTTTCTTAACTAGAAACAGGATAAACGCTTAATCAATAAATTTACATTTTCGTTAATGGCCAACTAATAATTGGGTCTCATTACACATAATTTTATAATTATTACTTAGACTAAATTGCTAGAACATATTTTGTTTTGAGATATTTATAATTTATTATTTTCGTTGCGAGAAGAAATGGTGGAGGTTAAAAAACTCCTCATTTTAACATATTTTTAAAAAAAAGAGCAAACAAAAAAAACAGTACTTACAAACTAAGATAAAACGACTTAACCATATATTTATACATATTTGTTTTATCTGATAAGATAGTTGAAAACTATAAATTTTATCAATTTTGAACTATTTTTATTGGAAAACGAAATTGGTTTTAATTGAAGATGTGAAACTGTTCCTTTTTTGACATTTTTTTCGTCATAAAATTAAAACCACCCCGTCAAATTTTCTGCTCTTCATTATGCACATACGCTTCCAACGAAACTAAGTTTGGTTCGATTGCTTGATTTGTTCTGAAATTATGCTTGACGAAAAAAACGTTAACGTACGTACGTACACACATACACACGGACATCTTTCTAAAAACAATGGAATGCGACTACTGGGACCCCGAAACGTGGAATTTGGAAAATCGGACCGATTACACGAACTCCTTGATGGGAAGTTAAAAAAATACGTTAACAAAAATGCTGGCATAATTTCCAATACTTAAAACGGACGCTTGACACCAGAGATCACAAAACGCTACCAGAAAAATTTAATATATGGGTATGGAAAATGAGGAAAGAGGCTCAACTGATTCTGCAAATTACCATCTGCGAGACGACAGTAAATATCATAGTTGTTTTATTTATTTAAACCTTTTTAAGATATACATCAGAAAATAAAAAATGGAATGAAATAAATCATATACAATACGAATGACAAAATGACAAAATATATATTAATTAATTTAAAAAGTATCTGCAATACCATAGTTCATAATGAACAAGATGCGAAACCAGATTAAAAAACAATCAAACTAAGTTAAATTGAATGATAAATGAGTGAGTGCGGGGTCATCACAAGAAAACAGGGGTAAAAAAGGATATATAGTATACCTACATATTTAAGAAAAATAGATTCATTTCGGGGAGATATTAAGCTAGGCGGTAATTTGACGAAAAACAAGGTTTGATGCTGAGGTACTGAAGCGAGATTAAAATCATTTATTCCAAGTTGGTGGATAGAAGAGTTTCTAGCTAATTAACAGCCAGGTCTTCCAAAAATTATTTTTAAGCCTTAATATCAATAAAGATGTTTAAAAAGCATCTAAGGAGAAACTATCGTTTTTTACCGAATAGCATGTTTTTGAGGCACAAGAAGAAGTAAAGTTTTGTTGTAGTGATTGCCACCCCAAGATATTATGCCATACTCAAGCTGGAGTACCATAGTAGATATACATATTTAAGAAGAGAGAAATATGTTTATAAAATGTTTTTCGTTGTATTTTTCTTTCCATATTCTACATTTTGTCCTTCATTAATGATTTTCATTAGAAAGACATTAAAGATAGTCAATCAAATCTCTGTATGTGAAATGTTACGGGCACGGGTCACTTTTATATATTGTGTGACTAATAAAATATATATAGTACATCTACCTCTTATGGTGGTTACAACATTCTAAAGCTTACAAACAAAGTGTATGTATTTTGTTATACAAATAAAAGTTGGTCAATGATTGAAATTATCAGTGTGTCGAACTTTTATTTAGTTTTCAACTTTGATACAATCACTATTTGCCATTTCGATTAAATAATCGAGACTACCACTGGAATGATAGTCGAGAGATAATAGTCTGGCATGGATACTCCAGATTCGCATTGCAAACAATTAGTCTGCTGTGAAGCCATAATATTGATTGAAGAGGAATATTGCAATCCTCGGAAAGCCTATAACAAATAAAATAATTTTTTATCGCCTCTATTTTGATGCCATCCACCCGAGCTTGAAACCACTACACAATCTTTCTACTTTTCACCTCCTTTTGATCGTTCTGTTCTTATTTCCTTTGGAACATATTTCAGGGTGTCCACGTGCTGGCAGTTCTTGGTTGACCTACAATGACGGAAATGATCTGTTACCCGATTTAGGAGTATTTGATTGGAAGCGAAATATTTTCTTCCCGCCCATTTTTACGCATCGATTGACGTCAAGAAACAGTCCAAATGATCAAGGAGAGATTATGGACTTAAATAAAGGGTGTCCCATTCAATGTTACGACATGAGAATGGGGTATTAAAAATATTGCATTAGACTAATTTTGATTTCTTTGTTGAATGCTGGTAATTTAACTTAAACATATTGTTTAACAATCCGTTTATCCAGATGACATCCTGGTATGATTGCTACCATTGCAAATTATAATCTCGATGTTATTTCATCTTTTTTATTTTTGAGATTTTCGCACGATTTCGTTAGCCAGTTGACATCGTTAGCAATGTCAATGGAATTTTTGGAATCAAAATCATGGAACTATAATCATTCACTGAAACAGAAAAAGATTCCAATAGTTTTTCCAGCACCAAAATCACATCGATAATTCACTCCTCTCGGATATTTTGTTGTATGATATGGTATACTCGCTGAGCTGAGAATATAATAAACAAACGGCACCGGAAACAGTCCGGATTTTTTCTGCGTTGATAGAATATTGTAATGTAATGCACATGTATGAATCTGAATCCATGTACACATGCAGTTTTTCGTCCCTTCAGTAAGGGTATCGAATAATCTTTTCTTGACTACTAACAGGTGGATGATAGGCGCTATAGCAGTACTCCAAGGAGTCGTCTTCTGTCCATCTGGTCGCCTTTATCAATGTACAAGCTGGCACAAGTTTCACCTAATTTAGAAGTGCTTTTGGTCCTTGGACTTCACTGAAAAAGGTAAAACATCTTTGTATAAGGAGGTACGAGTAAAATGAGAGTATATGTCCGAGTAAAAAGAGAGTATGTGTTCTGGTGAAAAGAGGTAAAAACGCGTTCTTCGTTTCAACGACAGTTATAATGTTATAGCTGTCGAAACTAAGGGCAAAGGCCCATTATCAAATCTGGGGAAACTGGGACATAAATGGAAGAGGTTAGTACATACCTTTTTATCATAAGGAAGCAATTCTTGTCTATTTGACTTTACATAATTTCCATAAGAAATATAATAAAGTCAAATAGACAAGAAGTAATGGACATTATATTCGTCAGTAAGAGATTCGCCCACTTTCTAAGAGAAAGTCTGTATCCATAGACTGCTCTCCATTTCCGATCATATGTATATTGAGTATTAAGATGACTTTAATGCAAATAAGAAATGGAAGGAAAACAAATTGTCCATTCCAATTATTAACAGTCCATAATTTCAGAAGAAACATCAAATTTCAAAAGCTCTGTCAGGAAAGCGAAGCGAACTTCATAGAGACACTTATGTTGATAGGTCGAAAGTGTCTTAGAAACAAGGCGACTTCGCAAAATTCGCAGCACAGCCCCATCCCCCCTCTTTGATAAAGAGACATGATGATCTCATCCCTCCTGATCTTCAGTAATTAATTGAGCTCTACTGAACCTGGAAATCAATCCACAAATTATAGACTTCTTTGGCCAACTGCTCACGATGAGAAAAATAAAAATTCGTCCCTGGGAGGGTCCACTCTCTATTTGTTAGCTAGCACACATCTGGTAAATCCCCAAACATTCTATCCGAAATTTTAAGCACTGCCTTGGGTATCGTGTCATCCTGGTGCAAGCAAAACGGACTCAACTTTAACGCAAATAAAATGGAGCTTGTGCTCTTTACCAGAACATTCAGGAAACCTCGATTCAATCCCCCCCAAAATAAAAGGAACTGCTCTTGCAAATAGAGAACCAAAAACCAGAAAGGCTAGGCGTGCAGTCATATGACTTTTGCAGAAGCTGCCACTCGGAGGAAGAGGAAGTCATATGATTTTTGCAGAAGCTGCCGCTCGGAGGAAGAGGAAAAAACAGTTTCTCATCAGCTCTTTTTGAATAATTTTACAGAGCTTGGTTTTTTAGTTGGTTAGGTCGGGTTTTGTTATCTCCTCACTTAGACCTCTAGTTGGGCGTGTTGTGTTCCCCTATTTCCTGTTTGGAGAAGGTTTTGGTTAAAGTGGGAGAGTTGTAGTGGAAGAGGGGTAATGTCGGAGGGATTACTATGGGGTGTCTTGATTTGAATGGGATTGCCCGTATACTCCGGGGATTCCCGGGAGGGGCCAGGGGACTTCCGGGAAGGGCCCGGATCCTCCGTGACTTCCGGGCGGGGCCCAAATACTCCCAGAGACTTGCGGTTATATCCGGGGATTGCGATCTCACCGATCCCAATTTCTTTGAGGTGCGCAAAATCCGGTATCAGTGCTGACCCCAGTATTTTATGTCGCAGTCTCGCGGTTGCTGAGCAGAGGAAGTGCTCCAGATCTTCCTCTTCCTCCTCACAACATGTTGATGTTTCTGCTATTCCGCTAGTCAGAGCTCATTTCGCTACCTTGTTAGTCGGTTTATCTATTATCGATTTTGCTGTTCTCCACGTTGTATGGTTGACGAGTGAAACGGCTTCATGCTTATGTTGCAAACGCTTTCTTGCCGTGAAGTGGTGTGGGTTCAGATCTAACATATCTATTTAATACTGATCGGGCTCTGATATGTAAGAGAGTTTTTTAACCGTCACGTCCTTTGTGCTACTATGTAGCAATATATCAATGCCTGAGTATAGATAACACAAAAAACACATTTTCAAGGAGTTCGGGGATTGCGAAATAACAAGTTGATCAAGTGATCGCACTTTCTGTCTACGGCCTTCCCAAACCAGTTTCTCATTTCTGTTGTGGTTACATCATTTATTCGATCACTGCGATGCTGGTCTTGATAGTTTGTAGGTACGGCGTCGTGTAAACTCTGTCACCTATTATTTTATTGTTGTTTATCAAGGAAAAAGCACCCCAAAGTTGAATATAGCTTCACTTTAATATTGGTTTTTCTGAGGCCATTTAAGTGAGACTATTGTTTAAGAAAACGAAGAGCTTTTTTTTTTGCGCGTTAAAAAACTCACTGAGAGCATTAACTATAGATAGGATCGTTATTTCTTTTCCAATAACAGTTGTCATCAATACGTCAGGTCAGATACATCACGGAAACTCCATTACAAATTGTTTTGCTTTACTCTGTATTGTGTACACCCTGCATCGTATCGTATCACATCAATTTCAAATGTCCTCAAGAGGTAATGTTAAGCGAAAACTCGTGGTCACTTGTGCATTACCTATCGTTTAAGTATCTGCTGACAAGATTATCAACGACGATGGCATTATCTTAGTATATTGAAAATAAATCTGATAACATGTATCTTATCTAATGGATTAAGAGAAAACATTGTAAATGGTAGATTGAACTCAAAGTTACAGGAAATAAATGCAAAACCTGCTAATTGAGTTAAAAAATTTGATTAGTATACATCAAAGAGCGTGAATGTAAATCGTTTCAATAGACTTGTCTGTTCAACGATACGACAGACCGAGCTGATTTAAGTATTTAATTTGAATCATCAAAGGTCAGAATAATTTATATCAATATCGTTTGAGCTGAATCGTTTTTATGAATGCACAGAAGAATGAATAGAATTGTTATAGTTAATTTATGCAACAGTAATAAAAAACTACAAATATGTGTAACGCAATAAGCTATTAATATATCATAACTGGAAAATTGATAATATTAAAAAAATTATAAACGCCGTAATTCGTTAAGCTAAAAAAAAATCACTCAAATTGACTTAGCAGCACTTGTCACTTTTTATATCTGGGGTTTGATAAACCAATTCAATCTTCTTTGTAGTATCGATAAACCCTTGAATACCTTTCTCTATCATTAAATTGAAACATCAAAACATATTTGACCCATCAACGAGACGTTAAAAAAGGGTTACGATTGTCAATCTGTATTTCATTTCCCTTTTCCTGATGGATTAAAGAAAATTAGGAGTAAAACGTATAAAATATGTAAGAACAAATGGATTTAGCTTAAGATATTGATGTTTAAGTTTTAACTCAATATTACAATATTATGATTACTTAGCTAATTTTCTAAATCTTAGTATAGTCTTAGCATGATTAAAATAAAATTGTATTTACCAGCATTTCGTTAGTTTTGACTGTTTTTTAATACTGAAGGGTTTACTAATACGCTTGACACCATGTAATAAGGTTTAAGTTTAGCATGAGAAATCTTATATTTGACCTTTTGTCTTTAAATCAACATCATGGATTCCTTTTCATGGGGTCTGCACGCAAACAGTCCAATAGCAACCCTTTTTTTCCGTGTGTAGATAAAACACTTCGTAGTCACTATGCAAATCGACCAAGCGTGTGCAATGTCTCTCAAACTACAACTAAGTTTCCTTAACATCTTCTGTAGGTCATCGCTTTCGGTAGGAAGATAGAAACTATCAACATATGCTGTGCTGGCGCACAAGCTAATCCTCGGCAAAGTTATGATTATTTCGTGATTACAATGAACGTGAATATCGTATTCTGTGAATATCCTAATCCTTACCATGGAGCACTCACGATTGCTCTTAACGTTTTGATCTGAAATGTTTTTTTTTGTCCACACATAACTTGATTTGATTCAACTCCATAGTTGTATGTCGTACGTCAAAAAATGTTTAAATACTTATATCCTTAAATTTGTAATAAAAGCTTATTTCCGAATATCTTCTGAAATGTTTATTATTTCTCTGAGATCAATTTTAATCTCGTCGCGCTTCGTTTAAGCGTGGGGCTTCCACTTAATTTTGAGTCTTAATTTTCTTCAATGCCCCACACACAACGCCAAGAGTCTTTATTTCTAATGTTAGTTTAAAAATTCTAAAAAACATTTCGGCCTGGGGAGATGGCACTTCATTTATTTTGATTTACAGAACACACGCGTTAAAGGGTTACCCTCATTATGTCAACAAAATTCAGGTGGAAGGAATCAAGCAGAAAAAAGGGACCGATACTTATGCCCATAGCTTTTGAACTTCTTGAACTATTGGCTTTTGTTGCGGTCTTGAAATAGACTCCTAGACTGTTCGTCCAAACTTGGACTTCGTATTGTGTATTTTTGTCTCCGAAGATAATTGTTGCTAGGTTTTGAACAGGCTCAGAATGGTGTTAAAAGCACCCAGATGTAAAAGCTTTAATGCAGCTTGAGGTGAACCTACGTTTTATAAATAGCAGTGATAAATTATTTCGCTTCAGGAAGCCTGAACATTTCTCAGCGTGTGCATTGGTGCACATTCCGAAGATGGAAAGTCTTTAGGCATCTGCAAAGTCAACATTCATTGATAATGTTTGAGTATTTATAGACTGCTTTGATAATAGTATTGCGAGCTAATCCAATAAATTCCGCTCGGTTTTTAGGTTCCCTTATATGTATTCATATATGTATTCATACTTAACCGCAGGCTTCATTCTATATTGGATTGAACGGCCTGAAGAAAGTAACTAATTCATTGTAGACGAATTGATGTCATTCGCAATGTAAGATACAACCCTATGTCAAACGCTGTCAATTGCTTTTCAAATATCGAGAACAGCAAAATGAACAATTTGCTTCGAAGACTTAATTGCCAGTCGTTAAGAAATCGCGTTTCAATTCATAAGCTGAAGATTCGCTAGCATTTTTAAGATATTAAAAACATTATCAATAGGCCGAAAGTCCGAGTGGAAGAGGATTTGCCTTTTTGGGGATGGGATCCACAAATGTTGCCTTTCATCCACCTTAGATACCACAAGAGGGGTATAGCTTTAAGAGTTTATGACCGAAAGAGTTCTCGAAAAGCTCAAAGTACTACTGTGTCCAAAAAATAAGGTGACATATGAATTTAAACTGCGCGCGTCGAAGGATTTGGAAATTTTTCTTTCTTTTTAGGTTGGTAGTACTGTCAGTGATATCTATGTGAAATTTCATGTCAAAATATATTCATAGTGTTCGAGATACGCGTCGTTTTGTGAGCTGCTAAAAGTGAGTTTTTCGTTTTTTGCGATGTCGAAATTTATTGAGCAAAGAATTTGCATTAAATTTTGTTTGCGGAATCAATTTTCTGCTGCGGATACATTGAGGATGGTGCAGAAAGCCTTTGATGATGAGGCTATGTCTAAAAAAAATGTTTACAAGTGGCATAGTGATTTCCAAGCCGGCCGTGAACGTGTCGAAGACGAAGAGCGTTTTGGGCGACCATCAACCTCAACCGATGAAGCTCACGTCCAACAAATCAAAGATTTTGTGTTGAAAAACCATCGATTAACGATAAGGGACCTTGCTGATGAAGTTGGCTTATCGAAAGGCTCAGTCAATACCATTTTGAAGGATGCTTTGGGCCTCAAGCGCGTCAAATCTCGACTGGTACCGAAAACATTGAATTTTTTTGGAAAAAAGGCGTCGCGTTGAAGTGTGTGAAACAATGCTTTCCGACTACCAGGATGTCATGAAACGCATTGTAACTGACGATGAGACTTGGATCTATGCTTACGACCCCGAAACAACCGATCAATCGATCGAATATCGTGCCAAAGGAGAGCCGAAACCAAAAAACGGCGCCAAAGTCGCTCAAAAATCAAGGTCATGTTGACTGTTTTCTTCGATTATCGTGGTGTTGTGCTTTATGAATTCCTTCCAACCGGCCAAACAGTCAACAAGGAATATTTTTTGAACGTTATGCGTCGTTTGCGTAACGCTATCCGCCTAAAAAGGCCGGAATTGTGGAAAGACAATTCTTGGTTTTTACACCACGATAATGCACCATCCCATACCGCATCCGTAATTCGTGTTCATTTCGCCAAAAACTGAACCCATATCGTTCCGCAACCACCGTATTTACCTGATCTGGCGCCGTGCGACTTCTGGCTGTTCAACAAGCTCAAAAGACCGCTCCGGGGACACCCTTTTGATACGATAGAGGAGATTCAAGCCGCAGCGAAGACGGAACTGAAGGCCATCCCGGAAAGTGACTACAACCAGTGTTTCAAAGATTGGAAAATCCGTTGGCATAAGTGCATTGCATCGGGAGGGGATTACTTTGAAGGGGATGAAATTGATTTGGAAGAATAAATAAAGAATTTTTAAACTAAATATAATGTCACCTTATTTTTTGGACACAGTAGTATATAAAATATATAATTTTAGCACTTTTTGCCTCAAACACACATTTTTCACAGTGAAGACTAGAATCGACATCATCGGTGAATTGTTTGTATTTCTTTCAGTTTTTCTCTTATCTTTTTCTTTTTAAAAATCCGAGAATTGTGAGAATAAACCTTTCTATGCCAAGGAAAAAAATGTTTGTGAACAATTCAGTGATAAACATTCACATCGCTAAAGAGGAACCATACCGAGCAGATAATCTCCTAAGGGTAGAGCCGTCGTTAGCTTTCTCGTACCACCAAGTTAGTCTTATTTTTATGAATAAAAATCGGCGCAGCATAGATCTTAGCTCGACGAAAACCGAAAACAATTCATTTCATCAATTTACAATGTATCAAAATCATTTTCAGTCAAAGTTGGAGCAGACGTTCACACTTTTGTCGAGCAGAAGGATTAGGAGAAGAAATGTACTAGTTTTGAACTCTGCTGTCTATATTTTGCTTTCCCAGCAGAGCCAATGAAAAATCATCGAACGAACCTGGAATTATAAAAATGACAGCTCGTTATTACTTTTGCAGTTTTTCTTTGCTCTAGTTCCTAAGGTGTGAAGTGTTTTCAACATTTTTAAAAAAGAAACTTATGCCCACCGTCTGGCGTTTTCAGTCTTCTTATTTGAGTTTTTCGATGAAGTTGGCACACCTGCTATTTAATTATAATAAATTGAATATGATTGTAGTAAATATACACGTATTTAATTACTGAGAAAAATAAACTCAACCTAATAGGACTACCGGTTGAAAATGGCGTTTTGAGCGTTTCAAGGTAAGTTTTGACGACATTTGCAACATGTGGCCGAGCATTGTCATGTTGCAAAATAAATTTATCGTGTCTTGCGACCGTTTCCGGTCGTTTTTCCTTCAGTTCTCGGCTCAAACGCATCAATTTTCGTCGGCAGACCTCGCTTGTGATTGTTTCATTCGGTTTTAGCAGCTCATAATACACAACACGCTTCAGGTCCCACCAAATGCACAGCATATCCTTAAGGTCATGAATATTTTGAACGGCCGTCGATGTTGAGGAATGTCCAGGGTATCCATATGGTGCCCGACGTACCCATTTTTCATCACCGATTCGATGCAAAAAATAATTCTTTTTGTGGCGTTCAAGCAGCATTTCGGACATGCAAAATTGGCGTTCGACGTCTCATGGCTTCAATACATACGGCACCCAATGTCCTACCTTTCGGATCATTCCCATTGCTTTCAAACGATCGGAAATGGTTTGCTGAGCGATGCCAAGTGGTTTTGCAATGGTCAAAATTCACCTCAGAGTAATAGATATGAAGTTATCTGCAATAACGACATTTTCAACCGGTAGTCCTATTATTTTGTCGAACAAAGTTCGAAATTTTATCACGGAGTGTCTTTACAGTCTTTCCACTCAGTTACCATAAATAAATGCATTGTTGTATAATGGGTGTGTAGTTCTGGCGATTTAAAGGTTAAGCGTTAGTGAAAAACTAATGAAAAAATATTAGGAAAGTCATAAAGACAAAGAACCTTTGATCATATAAAAATCTGAGGCAACACAAGACTGTATTCACTGCCGCACGTTTTAGTATCTTTATGTTGGTATTATTAAATGTGCTAAATTTAAATTTGCAATTATAGATTTTATGACTTAACAAACAGTTTTAAGTGCAGTAAGACATGAAAATTAATCGTATAAACAAATCAAATTGTGTTATAATTAAAGTAAGTGCCAAATGATAACATTGCGAAGATTATCAGAAGACGAAAAACAAACAGGGGCAACGGGTGCTGCAAACTCTGGTACTAAAGTTCGGCAATTCACACATTGAAAAAAAAGCATTAAAAGTTATAATTAATTTCAAAATTCAATAGGGCGAAGTTTTAGAGAGAATTTAAACGAAAAAAAAAATACCTCCTAGCATTCAAGACAAAACATAAAAAGTATTAAAAGCTTCAATTTACGATTAAAAGATGATTTATATTAAAACGAAAGCGAGCCTATGGTTTAAGTACGGTTAGTTTCTTCAGCTGCTTTGCTTCGCCAGGGAAGACGGAATCTTCTTATAAGATTTTAGACTGATGCTGTATGGTTCTCAATCCATATCAAAACTCTGATCGATCAAACACATACAACTAAACGTTCTTCATACATCTGCTCAATTAAAAACTCTGGACCTATTTCAACAAGCTGTTTAATGACAGTATTAGTCTCTGAGAATTGTAAGTGATTTACTAGGGGTGGGGCTGTGAAAAATGTTAATGGTGATTGCGAGTAGTGATTAGAATCGGAATCTCTAAAACATATTTTTCTTGTTCCCCAGAATATAATTATTTATTGAAGCAAACCGTGAAAATTCAAACTTAGTGTTTTAGAAGAACAAGAAAGACGAAAATATTTAAAATCTTGTTAATTTAAGGTCGAAACATCTTTACGAATAGTAAATTCGAAGTATTGCCCACGTACTTGAGCGAGTTTATTTTCAACTTTAAATTCAGAACTTCAGAATTGAAATTATTGCTTTTCATTTGATTGATAAGCCATTATCAGTCCAGCCCAAAAGTAAGAATTAATTTAAAAGCAAATGACAAAGAAAAATGCTCTTATTACTAGTCAAAACATTCCGAGTATCTTGAAGTAACTATAGCATGTCGATGTAGTATATCGCATATATCCTTTGCAAAATTGCTAAAAATGAGAAAGCCTTTGCTGCCTTACAGTAAGACATAGGGGTTGACATTTGGCAAATACCTTCAAAAACGACAATGATATGTGCTTTGAAAATTGGAATAATATGAAAGAGCGCTGGGCTTGAGGATGTACCCTTATGGGTCCCCAAAACTAAAACGACAAACTTTGCTTTATGTACATGGGTAAGAATTGTAAGCAATGAAATAGCATCCTGATAAAAAATAATTCCAAAACTATTTTCTGTTCCACTCTATGCTCATACGATTTAAGCGTGGTTGACTTGAATGGAATCAAGAGCACAGATTGAAGCTCCATGTTTCATCACCACAATAAGCCAACACCAGCAGAAGAACTTGTAAATCTACTAACGTTCTCATAAGGAAAGGAGAACAGATAAGCCTGGTGTTGAATTGGAATTGGAATTGGAACTACCTCTTTTGGTAGCCATGGCCTAGCTTTAGCATTATTGTGTTCGCGTAAATGGCCTGGGTTGGACCTACAGTTTAATCTCGGGTTAAAACGACTGTAGTCGTGCATAACGTTGCTAGTTGCATTCTTCGGCGAATTGTCAATCGATCTCAAGGTGAAGAACCGTTGAAATTGACAGAAATACGTTTCCAAATTGAAACCCTTGATTCACCTTCAGCAGCACGGTGAATTCTTATGATCCACAAATACCTGATGGGATCGCAAGTTGTATACCGGCATCTTAAATGTTAATATTAATCTCATAATTATTGAAATTAAACAAGATTTGCAGCAAGATTAAATTGCAAGCTTAGTTCCTACATCAACGACCTTTGGAATTGTTAGCTAACATATATTTTTATTCTTTTTTACATTTTTTTCCTTTTCAGAAGTGCTAATCAGTCGTTTGATTACATTCAGCAACTTTGTTTTCTTACTTCCTTTTAAATAAACTATATTATACCCGCCTTTGATTTATAGTCGAAAGAGATGAAAAAACCAAACCTTTTCTCACTTGACGTATAGACTAAGCTATAACATGTTTATAAATATTAAACTAAGTAATCGCTTTCGTCTAGATACATATCTTTATACAATACATACGAATTATACGTTAGGTGATTGTGTACTTAAATTACCAATTATCGAGATGATATTTACTCGTTGTACATGCAAAGCCCACAAGCATGCCGAGGGGTGGAAGTAATTAGCTAACTGACCACAGGACTGGCGGTCGGTTCTTTTAAGTAGATGTGGTTCATTATGGTAAGCATTGTAATTTCAGCAATGGCTGTACAACAAGTTGTGTTTTCTACGGTAAGTCAAATAAGGGTGTAGGCAAGGGGTTCATTTTGTGTATAGATTATGCACTACCATTTTCAGCATTGAAAAAAAAATCATAACTTATAAAATAATAACGAAATGACGTTCGAATGCTATGTTTTTGTCTTTAGAACTTGAAGAAGAGACTTTGATACAATCTTTTTTTTAATGGAATGCATCCATTACAACGACGGAACCTCCTCAACCTACTGGTTTGAAACAGTCAAAACAAAGTCAATATTATGCTGTGAATGTAACTGTTTAAAGCGTTTCAAAAGAAAAAAAGAAATAAATCTGAGTAGATGTGTGCTAAAACAACTAAAAAAATCTGAAATTTAACATTTGGCAGCACTTAAAATGCAAAATAGATAAATAAATCTGACAAATAATTCATTTAAATAAGCATTTATAATTTACGAATGAAGAATAAAATGTAAGTGTCAGTAAGCACGAAGCGGAGTTGTAAAAGAATTGAAGCCTTTGATTTCATTCAGAACGACTTGAAGTAATTTTGCTAAAGAAGATAGATATTAATAAAACCTAGGTTTATATTTTTTTGAAGTGAAGCAAACTCCTCTTATAATGAGAATGATAATAACACATTTGCAGTCGTTCGAGCGAATTAAGTATTAAAGACCTATTTTTTCTTTTGGAATACTTCGGTGTTAACTAACTGCTTAATACCATTCTCACATTGTAGTTGCGAGAGTAAAAATTGCCAGTAATCTCGCTAAATTTTCTGCCAAATTTCATGATTCTGGGTCAATGTGAAGAAAAAAATATGTGACAAAAACGGCCGTATTTTTTGACTGTGTCGATTTAAAATTTTGTTTTTTTCTTAAGCTTCAAGCAACCGCAGTCAGTTATTTGGCATTTAATGCCGATGATCCACCCTATCTTAATACATGGGATAGTTGCTATGTACAAGTGCACTTTCTGCCTGGCGTCGGCTCTTACGTGTCTTTGCGTAACGACTTTAACCTTCATGAAAGACGACCCTTGCATCATAGGGGATAAATATAACATAAAATAAATGATAAGGCATGGCGTTGGTTCCCAAAAGAGATAAAAATTAAGAACTATTATACAGTACGGCAAACGTGACACCTATAGACAAGTTCATATGCGCACTGTTCTTAAAGATGCTGCGAAAAATCTCTTCTCAAGAATATTATTTATATAATTTATTACTGGTAGCTCATATACAGAAGACCGCTATCAGTTTCCCCTCTTTGATAGACACGGAATACAGAAAAGCTCATGAAGAAGGATACAAGCATGACTTTGAGCAAGCAGGATCACCTCAACTGCCACCGAGGCTATGAGTTTAATTTGCCTAAAAGTTTTATTATTTCATACAACTTTAATGCCATAGTTGAGATAAAGAAAGTGTTAAAATATCAAAATTAAAGAAGTACTCCTTATTCATCATTTGTATTCATTTTGTTGATTTAAAAAAAATTATTTATAAAACCTTCACAGTATGTTGAATAGCCACTAAATTTCAAACATTATAAATATTTAAAATATAATAAGCTGTTTAAAAATGAACGCAACAGAAGTTTTATATTAATTGAAGTAATTATAAAATATTTTGTGTTCATTAATACAAGGCGTACAATCTCTTTGCAAATAGCCCTTATATAATTCCTATATTGACTCAAAGAAATAATTTTGACAGAACACATTTTATAGTAAAGTTAAGTGTGTTAAGTTTTTAAATTTCAATTCAATTTTTTTTTTAACAAGATAAGTTCAATTAAGCAAGGCAATAAGAAAAATGAGTAATGAAAAATAAGTAAAAGCAGAACGGATTGTACAAGAAAAATAGAAATCAAAAGTAAAAGAATTTAGCAAAAGAAAACAATATAAATATTTTAAAATACTAATGTTTAAAAAAAAAATAATTTGAATCCTTATTGTAACGGGACATAATGTTTTGATCTTTTTTAGTTTCAAGGAGCGCTGTAAGTAATTCACGAAAATAATATATAACTGGCAAAATTTAAGCTTCAGTAACCCAAACTCTTACTTTTGCGAGATATTAAAAAAAAACCAAATATGTAACAGCTAAAAAATTAAGGGTAAGCCGGATAGGCATAGTATATTACACGGACCGACTCTCTTTTCTCTTCCGCTCTCACACTGTCATAATGTCTGGAAAACCACCAAATTAAGAAATAAATTATTTTTTGATTCTTTAGCGACTACAAAGTTTAAGACAAGATGAATTCGTCTAACAGGCACATCAACAATTAATTTGTGAGTATTTTAACATGTTTTTAACGTATATTTTCGAAAGTAAATTGGAAGAATAAACAACCGCTAACGCTAAGAGTCATATGTAGCTGTAACTTTGAAAATTTCCGATTAAAAAACGTCAAATGCAGCCATTATTCTGTCGTACAATGATACTAAAAGCCTCCACTGAAAGATTTACGTACTAAATATTTGTGGAAAAAAGTTGATCACGCTTACTCTATGATAAAATTGGTAAATGAATAAAGAAAATCGGAAACAGTGACTCAAAAACCTACAATCGCGGGAAAATGTAAATATTTTTACTATGAGTGGCAAAGTTATTTTTTCAAACGAAAATCCGCTACCTATATGTTCAAATTTAGAATAATATTTTTTACTTCAAAAAATGTGTATTAAAATACTTAAATATTTTTAACATCTAATCATTTATTTTTTAAGTTAGCGCCAAATTTAGAAACATTGAGTTTTTATTTAGTTTCTAATTATAAATACTTTTTTAAGTGAAAAGATAACATCGAAAGAACGTCTAGAGCAAGCCAGCAGACTAGTCGGCATCACGTCGCTGATGGCAAGGCAGCACCGGTTAAACGCGAGCGAACAGATCTTATTGATGACACAATCATCATGCCAAATTTTGGATGCGCTTGTTTTTGTAACTATTAGCTTTCGTTCGAAGTTTTCTGATACAACTATTCCGCTTGTATTTGTATGTAAATAATAATAATAATAATAAATATAATAATAATAAATTAATGTAAATGCTCCAAAATCACTGTTTAGATTAGATTACTGTTAATATTTTACTGTCAATGAATTTAACTTTGTCTATATAAATGTTCTCTTATTTAAAGTAATAAAAGAAATTATTATTATTATTATACATTTTAGTAAAATTTTGTCGATTTTTGCTCGACCTATTCGAAATGATGAGTTCACAAATATTCTCAACATTATATTATGTTATTATTTGCTGCTTAGTCACGGCCACGTAGAGAGTGAATGCGGAGCAGAAGCTAAACTACCGTTTCAATAACAACGCATACAATTTTTCTTATTATCCTCGCTGGCAGTTCAACCATAGATGGAACTCTTCAAGGAAATTCATTAAAATCCCTGCGCCGAAATTGCGAAACATACATACATAAAAAATATCAAAAAGTCGAATTTAGTATCTCCAAATTTTGGGAGTAAGTTCAAAAAAATATTCGCAATATTATCTGGTGCTGTAAATCAAAAGTATGCCGGGAGCATAAATATTGTACAAAAATTATAGATAGTATTCTAAATATCCTCATTTAAAACTTTTCAGCCAGACATACTCTTCAGTCGGCTGCATTTGTAAATATTATAATATTATTCTAAGAAAAGAAATAATTAAATTATTAATCAATAAAATTGAATTGAATTGACTCGAACTAAATGAAGACGTCTGTTGGTTGGATCAAAAGGCTTAATTCCTGTACGATCACTTAAGCAAGAAAAGTATGATCTTTGCTGGTTAACTTTGTATTTAATAAATAGACTGGCAACTCAACAATCATAACATAATAAAGCAACTTTTTATAACACCATAGGAACCAACAAATTGAACATTGATCGAGTTCAGCTGTTATCAAAATTCAATTAATAGTCATTGCAACTGTAACAACTATTCCGAAATTTTGCCGAAGATCACTGTAGTTATTTCAGCTGACAATCCTTAAACACAATCGTAAAAGATTTACTCGTATATTCGCAAAGTTTTTTACTCCTTAAAAAACGATGTAAATTTCTAAGCCCCCGTCGTTTTGATGATGAAGCCCTTATTGGATCAGAAGGTTAAGCATCTTCTGATTGACTCAGTAAATCCGTCTTATTTGTGGTACTGATTTAATTTCTTTGCTGCGAAAATTAGTTTATAAAAATGTTTTTCGTTTCAACAACAGCCCATAAATGCCAATTCTAAAGACATGTTTATTAAATATTCCCATACCATACCCACTTTAAGTTTAAGAATTGATACGAATTTCAAGAACAGTCATATAGATATATGACAACAAAATCTCCCTACGAACAATAAATGTATCTGTTGCGCATCCTGTTTTCATGTCGGTAAGGCCACGAAATACGTCTTCGATATGGATTGGTACGAATTTAGAATTTTTTAATTTCATAACAAGAAGTTAAACAAATTTCCTTCCTTTCGAGTTCACTGTACCCGCGCAAAGTCTATATATGGCATATCGACTGAAGTTCCGAGGCAATATTCATTCATTATCCCTGAGTTAAAATTACTTCCATCGGTTCTATTTATCAACAAATCTATTTCTAGAGGACTATTCCATTCATAATGCTTTTTCCTTTCAACACTCACCTGAAGGCCATTTTCAGCTGGTCTGCAAATGAAATATCGAATGAGGCCATAATTAAGGCCGGAATTAGTTGAACGCGTTGTCCTTAGTTTACAGTAATCTCGAAAATTCTTGTTTATTATAATAGTGCTTTTAAACTTTTCCAATAAAGTATCTCACTTTAAAATCGAGAACAACAACGGTTCACACGCAAGTATCGGCAAGTAATACACTTCGCGGCTGTTTCGCACAAGGGTTGCTACCAAACTGATGCCGATAATGACGATTTGTGGCTGTAGATAGCTCTAGGAGCATAGTAGGCGAACTCGAACTCGTTGTCGCACGCTAAGTTAATATGACTCGCGCCGCGTCGCCGTTCGACATCGATATGAAAAATTCTCATCGCCAGAGACGACGACTTTGCTCGTTGTTGGCGGCGGGTGGTGGTGATCGAATGCGACTCGTTTCATCGATACTTCTTTTCAGATTGGTTTGGTGGGGATGAGGAGCTTTTTTTTGCTTTGTTTTCCAAGAGCCGGCTGACAGCTGAGAGTTTTGGTCAGTTTAGAGCGTTTTGTTGCCTGGGGTATTTTTATTGTTGGTTTTGATGAGAGTATCTTTAGTTCTAGGTCATTGATAAAACCATAAACAAAAAACTACTTGTTGAACTGCTAAGAAAAAGCTGCGTACGATTGTAATCACACAAAAGGCTGTTTGATACTGTGTGTCAAAAGTTTTTCCGTAAAGAACACTTGCATTATTATATTAAATAGTTGATATACAGTGTTGTTCAGAACTCTCACATATAAGATTAATAAGTATTCATTTTTATTACATTGTCTAAAAAAAACAACAACAAATGCACATCTACGAGTGCGCATGAATGTATTACCACCTCAGCATTGTCTTTTACCGACATAATTCTTTACTAGATTCGTGGTTTGCTTCGGTGCCTTATTCTGCTGAAACAACCATCAAAGCGATGTATTTTCAATTTCAATTTTCAATTTATTTATTTACATGTAATTGCTTACATGTTAAGATTTTAAAATCTTATTATTAAAGGTGAAGCCTTAAAAAAATTGTTAGCTGGAATTTAATAGAAAAAAAATTAATATAAATCATAAGTAAAAAGTAAAAATGGGAGATTAAATTCATGGATGAAATACATATAAAATAAAGTAAAGGAGAGAGAACAGTTTCGAGTAAAGTGTGAACTATTTATTTAACTATTCATTAGCTAGGTAAATTAGATGTAATTTTTTGAAATGGTGTGTGCTTCTAATTGTTCTTATCTTTGTAGGCAGGGAGTTCCAATGTCGGACATCGTGTACAAAGAACTGCCGCTTTGAGATAAGACAGGTGTACCTCGACTCTAGTAACATGAATAATCCTTGTGATTGTAGAATTTCAGCTTTAGGTATAGGTAATCAAGTTGGCCCGTTTGGATGACTTCTTTGAGAAGACAGAAGACAGAATCAGGATTGCAGAATATTTCGCATCCATATAAACGCATCGGTAAAAGACGTGATTTTGCCAACAGCAATTTGATTTTAGTCGAAAGGAATCGTTGCGTTTGCCATAGAGCACGGAGTCCACCATGGGTTTGCTCAATTGTGGCGTTCAGGTGTGTATTCCAGATCAACGTTCTATTTAAAATTATTCCTAGGTTTTTTGCTGAATCGGCGTGCTCTATTGCGTCTTCTCCAAGCTTAATATCAGGAAAGCAATACATATCTAATTGTCTTTTACAGATAACAAGTACCTTAGATTTGATTGGATTTAAGCAGAGGTTGTTCCTAGCAGACCAGTTTTTTTATCTAGAAGATCTTCGTCCATTAGCCTTGCAGCTTCACCAACCATATTAAGGGGACGACTTAAGATGAGTTGAACACCGTCGGGAAGTTCATTGGCATACAGGTGGAACAGGATTGGACCAAGAATAGATCCCTGGGGCAGGTCACTAAGTACCGGGAGGAAACTTGACATTTTATTGCCGGTTACCACTCGCTTAAGTACGAAAAAATCAGATTGCATGCTTCCAGACAAAATTTAAAATTGCGTCTGAGATTTCTGCATAGTATTCTATGATCAACAGTTTCGAATGCTTTGGAAAAGTCTAAGAGAGTTAGGTACGAAAAGTTGTTTGTGTCCATAGCCTCCCTTATTTTATCAACTTCTAACAGAAGTGTCGTTTTGCAGCTTCGCTTAGCTCGAAGCCCGGATTGCTGAAGAGTTAATAGTTTTTTATCAGTCAGATACTTATCGATTTGGGACGAAATGGTTTTCTCAAATACTTTGGATAAGTATGATACAATGCCAATTGGTCTATCGTCAGTTACACTGGGCTGTATGGGGAGCAGATGAAGGAACAAGAAAGTGTTTGTTAAGCAAATGTCTTCAGATATTTTTTGGGAATGTTTTCCAAGTCCGACCTTTCGAATAGAGTCTCACATGCGCTTTCCAGATGAAACTTGCTCAAATTTCTGATCTGACTATATAGTACAGCTTTTTTGAGGCTACTCACAAAGTATAAGTCTATTAGGCTATTCGAGTCACCGGAAAAGTGGGTGGGCGATTGAAGTTTTACTGGACTCAGATAAAGTGCATTCATGCGATCTAACAATGACTTGGCCTCAGTTTGGCACAAAATGTAACAATTTAGATCACCACAGAGTACAATATTAGGTGTAATGCAACAGAACTGTTCCCGAACATAAAAAAATGGATCAAGCTTTATCGACTTGTTGGGCCTATAAAATACGCTGAGCATTATTCTGTCCAACCCGTTGGATATTTCCGCCTTCCATTTAGTATGTGGGATAATTTGCATTTCAAAAATATTTTTATATGTAAAACGATCATTGTCCCCACAATCTGGTGGCTGAAATTAATGGACAACCATTCCGCCACCAGCTCCATCTTTGATTTTGTAGTACCGAGAATGTAGTCTTCATTCTTTATGACGACTAGTTTTGTATATTCCCTCTGACCAAAAGGAACGCAGCTTCGGGGAGAAGTTCAATGGGGCGACATTAGATGTCCACGTCGTCGTCTTCTTAACTTCTTGACTCGCTCCGTTACATCGAAAAATAAACCATATGTCAACTAGAGAAATGAACGATAGGACTTGAGATGGGGTTACAAGGACATTTTTGATTTTGTTTTTAGTGCCATTAAAATCAAGAATATTTTGCATGAGGTTGGTTGGTTTTTGGTGAGGTTGGAAGCACATAACCGCAGCGGTTCAAAAGAATTTGAAACATAGGTACATGCTTCTGATTTCGAGGATTGGTTAGTTGGTTAGTTAGGGTGAGCTATATAAGCTCTTCTGTTAGGCCTCTGGTTGGGTCAATATTGGCTTAGAGGATTAGTATTAAAGAGGATCATTTGGATCGGTAGGATGACTAGACTTGACTAGCGTATTCAAAGACATGTAGGTCGCACAAGGGTAATGTAATGAGATTTAGTTACGTAAGATTTAAAACTGACAATGGTGTCCATTTGGGAACGGAATCTTATTTCCTTGTCACAGCTAACATCCAAATTGTGTAGAGAATTCAATTGGGCGATTGTCTAATCATCAATAAAGTTAATTCTAGCGGGAGGTTCAAATCACTTTCTGGAAAACGAAACGGTTTGATTTCAAATTTTTGGATTCCGAAATTGAACATCTCACCACATTGCTTATTTAAATTAACACAGTTTTCTAATTAACTGAAGAGCTAACCATAACACTTGCTCGTCAAGTTTCGTTAAGTTTTGATCTTAGTTCAATCTGATTGAATCCATAAACGCGACGTGACAACTTTGACCAAGCATAAGTGAGGCAATTTTGAGATAAGAGTAATCAAATCAGTTCATTTAAACTTCGTTTACAGGAAAATAAGCGGTTTTTGCGCAGAAAAAGTGTCGTACGAGAGGATGTCAAAATATTATAGATATTAAAAAACTGCGAGACTGAAAGAAATTGAACTGAAAATCACTATTTGCTTACCTAAATCCGCACAAAATTGTGACAAGCTTAACAATAAAAGTATAAATAATTCAACAAAGAACAATAGCAAATTACTTCAGTTCAAATAAATGACTTCATTATAAATGAACGTGTATCACTCGGATATCTAAACAAAGTCATAAAAGTATATTATAAGCATAGTAAATTCTTTGATATAAAAACAACATTCAATAACAGCAGTACTGAAGCGAAACTGGAAGCTCATACCACATTATGTGTAAAAGACATCATAAGCAGTTGGATTACTTCAGCGCTAAAAGGCTGAATCATTCGGTCCAAATAAAACAGCTCCACATAAATTATTTATCTATATTAAAGAACGCACAATGGGTGGTTTAATCACATCTGTGCATACTCGTTATAAAAAATTTCTTTCATAATTCGACAGAGGCGAAGTTAGAGTTGTCATTAACGCAGACGATGTTGGCACACTGAATGTTGTCTTCAATTATAAGTGAAATCACTCAGATAGCCTTGGATAGGTCAAATGAATGGACTTAAAGCTCCAAACATAGAACTTCATGTCCATACTATGTTATTTATATTTATGTATATCTTTTCTGGTTTCACAAAATTTTACTACTAAGTTTTTTTTATCGCACATACTACATACAGAGATAAGTCAATTTTTTATTTTATCTTTCTGCTGAAACAATAAATTTATCAAAAAATGGTTTTATAAAGATTTTTGCGATGTTTAGATTCGTTTAATTTGAAACAAATAAATTGAGATACAATGTTAAATTAAAGATTATTAAATAAAGAAATCAAGAAATCAATAAATTAAAAAGTGAGGAAATAAATAAATTGATAAATTAGTTAACAATTACGCAAATAGTTTATTACTTAAAGTATTTTAATTAAAATATCACAGCAGAAAAATGAAAAATCAATTAAACAAATGCAAAACAGTTAAAAAACATGTATCTGTAAACAATGATATGCAAATATGTAATTAAGTAAGCGAACAAATATAAAAAAACACGTACATTGAGAAAATAAATGACACTTTATGTAATACACATTTAATTAGTATTGTATTAATGAGACAATTGATTGATCAGAATATTATCCACGAGTAAACAACGAATCACAAACGTGTGAATAAGCTTTCGAATTCTATTAGAAATTAATTCAGCATTCTCTTTTAGATGGAGTTCTTTAGTGGAATCGTGCTATGGTACATTGCACGTTTTATCTTAAGGAGTGTGGTTTAAGATATTTGCAAACTCTTATGTGTGTAATGGCACAGTCACCCGATACTTGACAACCATAAGACAGAATAGCTTGAAATATAGCTTTGAGTATAATAATCTTCTTATCCTTTGGTAGTCTTGATTTTCTGTTTATGAATGGGCATGGCATTTTTGCAGCAATACTTATTTTATCTATGTAATGGGAAATGGAGGTTTATTATTTAATAAATAAGACCATCATGCTAAAGGTTGTTGAATGCTGTTATGTTTCAGGTGGTCCCAAATTCGTAACACTCATAACATCGAATATGGTTATGGAGCTTAATAAAATTGAAATCTAAAAGAACTGGAAGAAATTCACGGTCGCGTGCATATGCTCTTACGATCGATCCTTAAACCGGCGGCCTTCCATTCATCTGTAAACCTAGTTGGGATTCGTATAAACTCTTCGCTGAAGCATTGAGCAAGCCACTATGGGCGAAGGATCTTACCTTTCCAGATCCGCATCAGTTTACAGCTCGTGGTTATAACGTTTCGTCCATTGACCTTAATCGCAGACAGTTTTTCACAAAGTTATTGGGACGAACCGCAATAGCATCAATTGCCGAGGATGTGTCTTCAATGAATCTACACCAAGATAAATGCATTAATGTCGGAACTGTTAGTTGTGATGTTTTTTCCAAGCAAGTGTTGCATACACTTTGTTTTTTCTCATTGATCATTAGGACCAACTCTTCTAGCTTCTTATTCGATCTCCGTAAAAGCTTTAAGCCGCACGTCGATAGGAGCGATGTCATCAACATCACCTACTTGTCGCAAGAGCTGAACATATTAGAAAAAGATCTTGCCTTGGTTGTTAACGCGTGACCACCGAATCTGTTAAAGATTAATATTGAGGAAATCATATAATAGCTCATCTCATAGCCGGAATCCTGTGCAAGTCTGGAATTATTTCGAGACCAGCTGATAGTGAAGTCGTCAGGGTGTACTATCATCGTCCAGAACATGACAGTTTTCTTCCAACTTATCACTTTCTCTTGCTCATTGTCGTTAAGCAGCTATTGTTGACAACGACATGTCCCTTAAAAAGTTTTTGAGACATCTTCTTATCGAAAGAACAATACATAAAATATTTAAATGTTCGATCAAAGTATCCATGACTATGCGTAGGTATTTTAAAGCTCTTTGTTTAAAAGTCAACTTTAGGAACCAGATCACTAAATATTGAAAAGAATGTGATCCTACAAAGTTACATGTTTATACTGAAAAATAGAAAATAAGAACATAATTTCCGTTACCTGAAATGAAAACAATCTTTGCTATCAACTTTTAAGAATTTGTGACTGAAAAATGTATGTATGCAATAAAAATCTGGGATCGTACCAAAAAAGGACATATATATAGTTCTCGGAAACGAATCGTCGATGGTCCCTAAGAAATACTTCAGTAAATAAGTTATGGAAGTTTTTCTAGAATAAATAAATAAAAATGCGAAATGACATGAATCAAGAAATGACACAGTAACACAGTATTGACTGAAAGGAACAAATCCATTTGAATTGGGCCAGCTTGTTGTCTTGTTATTATCCCCATTTTAAACGGAAATATAAGCACAAGTCTCTTTTATTATTTAAAGAATGTTCATATGACAACATACCGGAGTGACGGCAACGAGCGAAAATACGCTCGGATTATATAGTTTGCATATATCCACATCGTCTTGAGTGGTCTGAATGCCTTTTATAATCTGTGGCTTGATGTTACGATCATCGACGTTGAATAGAACTCGTGAGCATAATCGTGGAACTTTTAGTTTTGAGTCATTAGTTCAAGTCACTTGATACCAATAAAAACTTAAGGGCATGGACCATGGGCTGTGCTCATTCCGAGACTTGTTTAAGGTATTTATTAAGGTTAGCAACTTCCGAGCATCAGGGTATCTTTTTCTTACAGGAAAAGGTGAAAAACTTCATAGGCAGCGTGTGCTCATACATTTATGTATAGATATATGTAGATTAAGATGAAGTACAACCCCTATGTATCCTTATTAAACAATGTTTGTGTTTATTCACTTACTTTTAATAAATTCAAAAAATGTTGGTTGTTGAGTGCACTGACTTCAACCGATTGAGGGTGAATTCATAAATGACTTCGACAAAATAAGTGAATTCAACGCCAGAATTCAACTTTTACACGAAGTCAGTTAATTTTCGAAATTGATTTCAATTCTATGATTGCTAAAAATTGAATGGCGCAGTCATAGGTGAAGGTATCAAGTTTAAATTAAATCAAATATTTATAACTGCCGTACCTTAAAACTGTCTTATCGAGTCAAGCTTCTAAATCGACGAACTCAGAATATATGGCTGTTTTTGCCTTATATTTTGATACTCGCAAGGGATGTATTTGTGCCTTCTTTAAAAGCGATATCTCCTATGTGTGACAAGACAATACCGTGGACTTCCTTGTAGAAATGTATTTAGCACGGAAAAGTATATTTTCTAGATACGAACCTAGCATTCTACACTCGGGCGTTGGTAAAATGCATATACCTCAGCCCTCGGTTTGTAAAAGGCCACTAAAAGGTACTACGACAAATTGCTCTTAAATCTTTAACATAGGTCGTGCTATACCAAAGCGTTTTCTTAAACCATCGATTAATGATATCAACTTTGGACAAAGACCCTTACTGTAGAACTTTTTTCATCATCCCTCAAATTTTCCTTGACAAATTACAGGACACCCTGTGTATTGAACATCAATTATCTTAAATCTTTATTGTTAGGAAGTCGATGGAGGCGGAATGTGATCTTAACCAGATCTCAAATAGCTTCAAAATCACGAAAACAAGTTAAGAGTGATGTATATAGTATTGTTGTCGTCGTACTTCAGCTTGCTTTCCTATTCAATAAATCGGTATACCATTGTAAACATGAACAATGATAAAGAGCCTTTAAGCAACGGAGATTCACTTCAGTTGTAGTCAAAGGTGTTTTTGTTTATCATACTTTTCTTAAATCGTGACCTTGGCATGACTTATGGGACATCAACATATATGACGATTCGGTTTTATTTCTGACAAAAATAAAAACATCACAAATTTGAAAAGCTGAATATAAACCTACATGCTCTCATGAATACATACTCGTTTGTACACATGAGCTCACTTGTAAAATCTGTTTCATTTTTCGACATGAAAAAAGGAACTAATCAGCTATGACGCACATTTTAAAGCATGAATTGCGATAAATATTAGTTTGCACGCGTTGCTACTTATGCATGCATCTTAAGTCCAAAAGTCCGACATAAAAACATATGTACGCGTACACATCAATGTTCTTCTATTGGGGTTTTGCTTCTCATAGAGCAAAATTAATTATACAATGAGGTTTTATTTAGCACGCTAACTTCGTTTAGATGTGTTTTTAAAATGAAGATGAAAGATGGAGAATCGAACAATTTAGTACGATGTACTTGTTGAGGTCAAGATGAGTACTCGTATATACAAACAAACGTCGCAGAATCACAACTCACATACGCTTCTATACATACATTACAAAATGCTTAGTTTTAGTATTACATTTTAAAAGACTTTAACAAAATATATAGATACTTGTTACCGGGTTGCTAAGTTATCTTGGCCAATGCTTTATAATTGCTAATAGGACAGGTGCTTCATTGATGGTCTATGCTTAGTAATAAAATTAGTACACATGTACTAGAATCTCACAGTACACATGTCTTAGAATCTCTCGCGCCCTCAATCAGTTGCAGAAATCGAACGTTTGCGGACCACAATCGCGACGAATTTTATGCAAATTTTGACATCCACTCGCACAATAATGTCTGAGGCAGAATCTCAAGACATTTGTGCCTCGAAAAGTTCTTTGAAGCATCTCGAAGTTGACCTGATTGTGAAATATTGTAGTCGTGGGATCCTGCCCTACTTCTCTGAGACTAGTAAGCGAATATTTAACGTCAGATAGGGAACGTATAGCCTTCCCGTGAAAGAACGTGCTTAGAAGAATAGCCGCTCCATGGACCCGAAAAATTCCTGTATCACGATTTTGGTGTTGTCAGACGATCTGAGAAAGTGATGTTCCTTTATTCAACTGCTGCGAAAAACCCATAGTTTCTGAGATGAATGATCTGCTAAATATTAACCGAGCATATGTTAGTAATTTTGATAAAAGATGTGTTCTTATGTTTGTTCTTGCTTCTCCTTATTAACTTCCGGAAGTTAATCAGAAAGTTCTTGTAATCGGTCCGATTTTCGGAATTAAACATTTTTATAAATCTCCACGTTTCGAGGTCCTAGGACTCGGATTCAATTGTTTTTAGAAAGATGTTTGCATGTTTGTGTGTGCGTGTACGTATGTACGCATATTTGAGCGGATTATTTCGTATAGCTTGACTCGAGAGAAAATCAATCTATCGACCTCAAATTGGTTACGTTCGAAGCACGGAACTGAAAATTTGACTTCATCAATTAAAATAAATTTAGTTTTTTTATGAAAAAAGTTCAAAAACAATTAAATTTATTATTTTTAATTACCCAAGCAGACACAAAAATATGTATAAATATACACACTGTCGTTCGTAAGTTTCCGGATAAATTCACGTAAGATTTTTACTGTTCAATTTTCATTCCAACAGTTTTATCAACATTATGTTTAAGCAGACAATTAACTAAATTAAGCTAGTTATAAGCTTTACTTCTAAACTAACCTAACCCCTAGTATTTATAACCAACAGTTAAAGACAGTTACGACCCAACCTTGGTTAAAAATAATAACAAATGCTTTTTTGAATTCTTTTGCGTTAAGATTAAACTTCCTTCGCGCTACATCTTCATCATCTGTCATCATCTTTTATCCGCCCTTCCCAGCCGGTTATTGTTTATCAACACGCGGTTGAAACTGTAGACTCTTTATTCAACGCGGCCGATTCCAACGATGAATTTATTGTTATGGGCGACTTTAATTTACCGCATCTCCAATGGTCTCTTTCAGCTGATCATACATCTCTCCATGCAACCAACTCCAACTCTGAAAAAGAAATCCTTATAACTGACCGTTTCTCCGACTCTGGTCTGTTTCAGATCAACCCCGTCTTAAAAAATCTCAACCGACAATTGGATCTCATCTCCTTTCAGCTTATTGAATTTACATCCAAAGCACTGCAAGTTATGCAAAAGGGAAAGAAGTCGATGCCATTACAACCGACTCTTTCACCAAACCATCTCTCTCAAATTCAAGGCCCTCGGATTCCCCCCTGACTTCATTGATTGGATAAAATCATACCTACAATGTCGGCAATATAGGGTCCTTTTCCGATCGTCACTATCCAATCCTTTCCGTGCTACCTCAGGTGTTCCCCAAGGCAGTCACTTAGGCCCTATTATTTTTATTAACGATTAACGACGTTGAACACATTTTAACTCACTCCGATCTATCCATCTATGCCGATGATATGAGAATCAGCAAACATATATCATCTCATTCCGATCCCCTTGAACTGCAATACGATCTGAATAGCTTATACATTTGGTGCAATAAAAACCACTTAGAGCTGAATGTTGCTAAGTGTAAGACCATCACTTTTCTCTCCGGTACAATTGACTCTTCTTCTCTCCTACAAATGATCCACCTCAACACTAACCCCCGTAACCTTAGATCAGCGCCCCTTTTTCGTCTCTCCAATCATCGAACAAATTATAGTTATTTCGAACCAATGTCCAGAATTCTTCGTACGGCAAATCAATCTCTGGACTTCCACCTTTCCAAATCTTCCTTGAAAAAGATGTTATTAAGTGATAATAATATCTCCTCCCTCCATAATCAACCCACTTAGTTTCAACAAATTTCACTCTTCCCTCTCCCTAAATAAACTCCTAGTTTTTAAGTTATTTGATGTAAGTTTTGCTTGTATTAAGTTACAGTTAAGCTGAAATATAATAAAGCCATTTGTGTGGACGGCTTAGTTGCACGGCCAACACAGATAATAACACCAGCGCTGAGATCAAACGAAGAAAAGCTCTTTTTACTCGCTGTTTCTTTGGGATAAGAAAGCTCTAGTAAACCCTTATCATCACCGTCCTGTATGATGTAGAAGCATGGATACATTCATAAGCAGAAGAAGTCGCCTTATGTTGTTTCGAGAGAAAAAATATACGTTTGATCTATGGTCTCGGTGTGTGAAGGAAAAGATTCAAATACGAACTGTAAGAGTTGTACAGCGACATTGACTTAGCCAATAGGATATAAGTCCAGGCTGAAATGACTAGACACGGAAAGTCCCCGTTTTTCTCAAAAACACGTTTTTAAAAATGGCTGACATTCTCCTGGCCGCTGAAATTAACATATCGACCTGAAATTTTGAGAGCATACTCAGAAAAACCGTCTGCTCGGAATGACGGATCGTTTTTTCGATAGATACATTTTTGCCTTTTTATTTATCTTTTTACGCAAAAATTCGATGTTTTTCATTTTTCGTAATTTGTACTAAACGAAAAACCCATCCGCCGACTTAAGGGTCACGGATTGATAATGTGCTGCGAATTTGTGTTTTAGATCAACAAAAAGGAGGCAGTGATGCCAGCCGTTTATCTCCAGCGATTTGAAGACCTTTTTTCGCGGAGCTGCAACGGCCCCCACTTTTGCTTTTTAAAAAAAAAAACGTTTAACGTTCTGTAGATCATGAACAAAACCAAGAAAAAAAACAGCACTCAAAATGCTTTACTTGTTTCCTTAAAAAAAAAGAAAATGTAAGAATCTGAAATATGGCACTCCAAGAAAAAAGTCTCCCTTGAGAGTTGATAGTTCTTTGAGCAGACTTGTGTTATTGTGCGTTGTCAAATTCGATATTTAAAGGGTTTCAAAAAATCACTCTCAGTATGCCCTTCTTCATGCAATGTTATTGTTAAACTATGCTCAACTTCACTTATTTATTAATTTCCTCCCAATTAAATTTTTATTTTATCTTTAAAAATAATAATCTAACTAAGTCAGTTCAAACTGCTTTTTATTCAAATTCGCTAGTTTTTTTGAGAAGTAATATTTAATAACATAGTTCCTAAAAGGGCGAATTTTGTTCATTTAAGGCCTACAAAGATGGCGGTATAATAATTCATATATATTAATTTATATATTTTATATGAATAAACAAAGGCCAGGGCTGTGCACTGCAGTCGCCAGAGCTAGTACAACTAAGGACAAAGATAAGAAGGCTTTCCAACTGAGCAAAGAAAAGCTGAAATCCACAAGGCGGAAAAGGTCATTTGAATCCAGTTCAAGAATTTAACTTAACTGGCGACGAAGTCCTAAGACAGAGCAAAATTATAGCAACACCCTGCTTAAGTCGGCTGACTCATGGATAGAATTAAGACTGGAAACTGTGGCATTACTTGCGGTGAACCATGTGCATGACTAAAGTGGCATCAGTACTTATATGTAAATCACCGGCACAAATTTTGGAATGATGGGAAGAGATCGGTAACACTACAACATTCACTCTCTGACCTCCTTGAGTTTGATTCATCACGGATTGCATTCTTTAAAAACATATTCCAAAAAAATTAAGAATGAGAAAACGATTGGGAGCTCTTTAGCGCCTCACAGCTTAGAGAAACTATCAATCAAAGAAATCGTAGCATTGCTTAACCCTCCTTTAGCCTAATCGAAAGTAGATATTTATAGATCGAAAGTAGATATTTATTTTCATTTGCAATAATAATTTTGTCCACCATCAAATGGACCAAACCAATTTTACACACAAATATGCTGTTGTTTTTTTTTTATTCTGGCAGGTTTCTACGTGAAATCTTGTTTCGCATATTCTAAAAAGTTAAGACCTTTTCTATCGTCAATTATTCTATTAAGTGTTATTTTTCAATAACTCAAACTAAAACATGCCCATGGCCCTCAGGTCACTTATTCTTGCCTTAAACAACCAGAAATGAAAATGTTGTCAACCTTGAATAACAATCGTGTGCGACTCAGGCCAGCACCCTCCAATCAACTTTGAACCAACACGAAGTGCATTATGAAAACAAATTCCACACTTCTTTCGGAGCTAGTTTAATATTTTATTAATATAATTTATTACGTATACATTGTCGTTTAAAAGTCTTCAGACAAACCATTTTTTTTTTACAGATTTACGTTTAGCGATGCATATAGGACTGAAATGAACAAATTTTTTTAACATACTTTAAGCAACTAAAGAGCTTAGCGAAAACGAGTTTTTTCAATTTAAATGCATTTTTTTATTAAACTCATTTTATAACGTTATATGCTAGACAAAAAAATGCGTAAAACTAGCTTAATTAACTTAACTATTTCTAAATTAACTTACTGGCTCTCTGCGGGCGCTCTTTGTTAAATCTTACAAATAATGGAATGAAACGATGTTGAGGGTAATAAAACCAAACAAGGTACGCGTACTAATACAAAAAATAAACGTAAATCTAAATAAATAAATTAAATTCGTATGTGTTATGCGTGCTGGCATAATAACATTTTGTAAAACAGGGCGTGCTATTTCGACAGTGCACGAAACCATAAGTTCCTTGAACGAATCTTCAACTCTTACGACGTGGAAGTAAAGTGGAAGGTCGTGGAATAAATATAACAGGCAAGAGGATGTTATGGCTTAATGCTCCAGAAATCTCTAAAGAGTTCAATCGTGGAAAGATAAAGCACATCTTATTCACTGTCGAGAAGCAATGCGTAATCCTCTGTCGCCAGCGGCTGGATTTTGGGAACGAAGCACCGGGATTCGGATATGGTCAAATGTCATTTGAACGAACGAGTCAAAACTCCTTGCACAACAGAGTGGTGTTTCAGTTCGACGAATTGGTGAAGAAGTGATGTTTTATAGCTTCGTGCTTCTTAAAGTCTTTCAACCGTTGATGAATACCTCATCCGAATCATTGGAATCCATAATAAAGCAATTGATCAGGAAGATCAACAAGATTGGAAACCATCCAGAAGTCGATCGCCTAGATGCAAAGATGCACAAACTTTGCTATTTACAATCATATTTTATTTAAATAAAAACGACAAATGGTTTAAATGAAATTTTCTCTGATAAAAAGAGCTGTCCGTACGTGTAAAGGTGAATGACCTTTTTGTATATATCTATTTATCTACCATAAACAGTTTTAGAGATATAAATTAGATTTTTTTATTCTTTATTAGAGCGCCCAAAGGATCAGGGTTTAAGGCTGTTTTAACGTTTTTGTTGTTGTCAATCGCTCGAATCTTAAAAATTGCAAGTAAAAAGAAACACATTCGAAATGAAAAATAAAGGAAAACAATCAAGCACTTCAATGGAGATTGTTTTTTGTGAGGCGGTAAATATTAAGTATAGCATGAGCCTTATTATGCAACCGCCAAATGTGAACAAATTTGTAACGTAAGCTTTTGGTTTAACCAATTTTACAAGGTTAAATGAACTCATATACTGTTCTCCGGAGTTTGTCGATGTGTTGAACGGAAATAACGAAACTGTTCCTGAAGGAACTTTGAGTGCAGCGCAACATATACATCTGTACTCGTAGCTCCAGAAAACTAGAAACTTCGTCTTTATGAATCTAAAAAATAACCACATTATCCTCTCGAAAATATCCTTTGGACGACGACTTCAACGTTGCCTTGTTTGGTTGCTACAAAAAGCTGCACTTTTCTCACAACGAAAATCTAGGTGAGCATAATTTATTTATTGATAGAATAAAATCAAAAACCTATGGTAAAGGAAACTGCTTAATTATCATGATTTAAAAGAGAAAAAGTTCAAAGAGAATATTCATTTTGCTTAGGTAGGCTTACACATTCTTTACGTTCTCTTGAATTATAAAGGGGAGCAAGCGAATATAAATAAATTTTCGTTGCTCAAAAAAATGTTTCTAAATTATGAACATTTTAAGGATCACTTGACAGAAGCAAAAAAGGACCAGATCACCTGAAGCTTTTTGTTAAGGCTTGACAACTGTTTTTTAAACGTTTGAATTAATCTGTCTCTATTAAAAATCGCAAATGCGACACAATTAAAAAAATTAAGGTTTATTTGCCGAGATTAGTCAAAACAGAGAGTTGACCTGTTCTCAGTATCTCAAAGGACATTAAAGAAGTTGTGATTAACATTATAGTATAGTATAGTATAGTATAGTATTTAGGAGCCTTAAAGATTCACCTTGTCATTGCTGTTGTCAAAAATTAAATAGTTGTCGACGATGGTACGTCGAAGATGGTACCTTCTTTATCAGGATTATTTCTGTCATGATTAAAAAAGTCCCCTGGTATCTTTCAGAGTTTGTTCTCGTTTTTTTTGCAGCACTAAATAAATGATAAAATATGAAAAAAAAAATAATAATTTTTTAAAAATTTGACTTTCCAATGCCAAACTTTTAAATCTGATGTGATCCTATCACATGCTTCAAATATTTAATCAATCTCCAGAGCTTTCTACATAGTTGGAACAAAAGGATAAGGAGACGACGAATTGAAAGTTCGTTGCTTAATAGATGGAGTTTGAATAGGAACAGATTTGCCTTCGCTCAATTCGAAGCGTTTTGTTCTCTTATACTTGATATACTAGCAACCGACATATTGGTGTTCCGGGACTCAAGTGCACGTTAACCTACTGGTACTTTTTTTCGTTAAAGAAGGTATCCAACATTTTTAGCTGCGATGAGCGAGGGTATAATAAAACATTCGAGGACGAGATGCTTGGCTATATTAGCAAGTTATTCTCTATTGAAATTCTTCTGTATTTTCTCTGTGTAAATGATCGCGATAAAAACATGTTTTTTAGTGTGGAACCGCATTCTTCCAATGATTCCGTAGCAGGCATAAAAGAGCTATTACTGCGGCAATTGAAAAGTTTAATTACTTCAGTTATGTGAGCATTTGATTCAAAATGCTTTCATGAGTCAACAACCCAATCAACGGCCAACAAAAAATTAAAACCTACGTTTAAATGGGATTATGTGGAAAAACTAGGTTCCATCAAATAATACCGCGCCAATTAGAAGCCGCCTAAACATAGAATGCGAACATTTATATTCTAACAAACAAATGTGAATTCTTTCCACAAAAATAGAGGACGAGGCTTCCAAATGTGAATAGTTTTTTTTTTTTAATATTCGTATTTGAGTCAAAGCATTTTATTCTTTAGAAATATATAATAACAAAAGAAAGAAACGTTTTGAAGACTCATTCATGTTTGAAAGAGGGTGTGTTGGTGAATAGTTTGGAAATAAAAAAATGCCTACGTTCGGATCATATACATATCTCACGAAGCAAAAGACTAGTTCCATTCTTAAGCAACACAAAATATAAACAGTCTAAAACCAGAGCTCATATCATGTAACTATTTTCGTTTTTCGTCTTTTCGTTTTGAAAATCTTAACAAATATAACTCTTAATTCTGGCATTGATTATGAAATTCATAACTTTAAATTCGACATTAATATTAAAAATCCAGAAAAATACTTTGCTTAGTTCGCAATTGAAACAACAAAATCAAAAATTTCATCTGGAAGGATGGGAGGATTGGGATGATATCGGAGATTTCCTGTTGCTCGTCTTAGTTATATATTGCTACATATAGTATATCACCATTATAGTATGGATCATTTTTCCATTCTGTATCTCTTTCATTTTAGATTTTCATGATTCCATCGCTTCATTTCAAGAACCCTTTATTGTAAATGAAAGGAGGATTTGAAATTCCGAATCAAAATTAATTACAGCGTACTTTTCACTATCCTTATTTATTGGTAATGGAATCACTAGAAAAACGTCATAATAGTGTTGCGTGTACTATCAACTTACTGCATAAACCCTAGACTCAAGGTTTATTGATACAAAAACTTGAAAGAAAAAAATAACGAAAAATGTTGTGACTGAAAAAAGAGAAAACGTTTAAGCTTCCACTCATGTTTACTTAAATGTTTTCGAAAAGGTTACGCCTTTTTATCGTGACAACATCTAGTTCAACTTAATATGCCATTTCGCTTTTTATCGTGACAACATCTAGTTCAACTTAATATGCCATTTCGGAGAGGGTAAATTTCTGAATACTTAACCCTTCTGCAGATCTGCAACATACCCTGTTTCATTCCATTCAAATTTTACGTTCCTATTTCTTAAAAATGCTGCAGGCATGTAATATAGCTCTTCTCTGGCCCATTATTTGACATTTTCTCATTTATCAAATTTTTTGTATGAACTCGAAGCCTTTGTTTGGACTGATTTCATAATTTGTGAAAATAAAGTTAGTTTATACTCGTATATAAGACGTACGTTTTGTTATTATGTTCTGTTTTGCAACAAAGATAGGCCATGTTTCGTCACATCTGTAACATTGCGCGTTGAACAAGCTAAACCCGAGCATAGTTGACCTTACCTCAAATTGTTTATGTCTTGCTGTCTACGAATAGACACCCATAGGAATATTTTTGTGACGAGAACAAGTGGCAACGGAACTTAAATGCGTAATTCCATTATAATAGAATGATCGGTAGATCCATATGTGTACATTTCTTTATAAACAAACAGTGTCCTCGATCTCAACCAGCAGCCAACAGTTTACGGTCCGAAAGGGAAGACGAATTAGATATGTTTAGAATCCTACATTTGTACCATAGAAAGCTCATCGGGGAACGTTTCGACAAACCATCAGCAGAAAAAATGTTGCAGTCTTCGGTTTAACCTACTCCGTCTCAGTCATCAACTGCTCGCGGAATTTTAAAACCTGCAGATACCCAGCCATCGAAAGTGTATGAAGAAAAACAACCTTGAGCTCAATCAAAATCTGCTTAAAATTTTAGGCAACGAGAAACTTCGAAATTAGAAACGCCATATTTGTTCCAAATTATGTAAGTGTATAGTGTTGATATTCGTTAACTTATTGGAGTGGTTTATACACACCTTTAGTACACATTTTAAATGTAAGGACCAGTGTCCGATAAAATGGGAACATCTATGGTCAAAGATACTATGGCAGTGAGCGGTCTCAACAAAATTTACATTTCAATGACAACTCCAAGATGTTATCTTGCACCCAGCCCAGAAGTGATAGGCTTTATAAGGTAAGACTACTCTTTAAACGGCTCAACGAACGATTTTTAAATGTGATCATTGGCTGTAGATGAGCAGATGTGCTCAACAAAGGCTCGAAGCTTTGTGAAGTGATACATGGCGGCCAAACCTCACTAATGGGGATTTTGACTGTTTACTTTGTACGGCGTTTGTGGTTTTGCCTAAAATTTCAACATCAATAGTGGCAAGAAAAATATTTTATGCGCAGGCGAGCCACAATTGGGTTCTGCGTTGTTGCGGATGTGCGTTTAGCGAGGAAAAAACCAAACGATTGAAACAACAGGCTTTACTTCGACAACTATTATACCTCCTTGCTACTTTTCGATCTTTTGGCTAGAACAGGTATTCATATAGTCTTGGAGGAGAAAAAGAGCTCCCAATTTAAAACTTCCCGATGAAACCGTTTTTTAACAAGTGGTTTGAGTTTTGGCGTCGAATTTAGCAGGGAAGAACTCTACTTACAATGTTCAACGATATGATAAAACTAACATACTACACGTGTCGCTAGATACAACATTTTAACTAGAAGCAAATTTTCGTATATGCGTTTGTTTAACCACCTTGTTGACATGGCAATGGCAAATTCGTGTTTACTCGATCGTCGCGCCAACAAACAAGTTGGCCGGTCCGATTATTTGAGTGCCGCAGACCTTCGAACGGAAGTAGCTGAAGCACTTTGCAAGGTGGGTACGAAACAAAAGCCGAGCAATATAACATCAGATGTTGAACAAGAACTGTAGGCAGAAAAAAAATGCACTGTTCAACTGGCACCGCCTAAATTAATTGCACTGTTTTCACACAAACGTTATGTAAAGATTGTGGAATAAGCTTATGCTACAGTCAAATAGACAATTGTTTCAGAGTTCAATGGTAAATAGTAACGTAAGGAAGGAGAAGCTAATGCGCAATGTTGCATGTCTGCAACATTTGATTTTAGTTAATAAATTAAAAATAAAATAACACATTATTCTTTTCTTTAATAATTTTTTACTTAGTTGTTTTTATGTTGTGAGTCTATTTGCCAAGTCACTGCGCTTCGAAGGGTTAAACTTTTAAGGAAACCAAAAATGTTTTTTGTCTAATCAAATTAAATAATTTTGTATTCGAAAGTTACAGAAATATTTTGCTATACAGGGAAGCATTTACAACAGATCGATATGAACAAATTATTCTTAATTTAGGCTGAGTCGATGGTACACATATTATGATTGATCCACCAGCAAATTGCAAGGACCGAAAGTGAAACATATCCATTTGCTTACAAGTAATTTGCAACGAAAAAAAAATCATTTGGATTTCCTGTGTCTTCGAATGAAGATTGGGTATTCCAGTATTCTTCAATGATACTAATGTGTGGTAAATTACTGCTTCCAGATTACTGCATGCAGCCAAATAGTGACGCGATATAAGGATAATGGACATTTAACGAGTGCCCAAAAGAATTTTAACATCAAATTGACCTCCTCTCGTGTGGCCATAGTTCACTCATCGGGTATGCTAAGACAACGATTTTGTCAATTATGTTACTGCAAGCTGAGGGGTATGGATAAAATATATCACTTTATTAGAGCTTAGTTGCGTCCTTCATTATGTTGCTGATGAAGATGACCTTGAGTCATCACTGGACACTTTTCCTGAAAGTACCGCAGAATATGTTCAGTATGGGACAATTTCAAATGGAAACACAATTTTTTTCCGGAGTTCGTTGCGTTCCTGCTCTATTGCGTCTGATTTCAAGCTTTCTTAAAACATTTGCATATGATTCCGCTTTTTCGCAACACATTTCATCAATTCGCTGGAAAATTCTCATGGACTGACTCCAATTTTTTCCTTCTATTGAAGGCCTAAAATCTTCTTCTGAAATTTTGAAAGAGTGCAAATATTAAAAAATAAAAAAATCATCTGCGTCATACATTTCAAACCTGAAGTTAATGACAAATCATTCAAGGAGTTTCCCTCTCTTGAAATGCTTTCAACAGTTTCGCTGCCCAGAACGTACTTCGGGCGTATTCCTCTTTTTTCGCCCAACACTTTATTCAACTCACTTCAGAAAAAGAAAATAATGATTGGTTATTTATTTACAATATTATTGTGCAATTTCATTTGCTTGAATCTACGATCCAAGGTTCAAAATTTCACTTGGACTTGTGCCACGTTAAATTTGAAGCCCTCTTTAGTCAGTTGCTGCTGTATTCTATGCCACATTTTGGTTTTATTTTTCAATCCGAAAGTCTTCTCAACTTTGGGCTGCGTATCCTCTAGCAGCGACAACAACAATTTTGTTGGTGCTTCCAACCATTATTCGCTGCTGGAGGTCTCTTCCAAGGAAAAACTTTCATTGTTCGAGCATTTCTACTCAAATCCAAATCAAAATTAAATCCAAGCCACACAAATCCAAACCGAACAAATGACAGTTTATTACAGTGATTTATCAGATTTGACACTTTTCATAAATCTGCTAAAAGAAATTTCTTGGGCTAAAATTCGTAGCATGGGGAAATGCTTTCCTCTCGCGTGGGCACTCTCTCCTGTGAAAAACTATGAAATTTCAGCGCACTCGAACAGGATTTCTTAATTTTGCGTAAAAATTCGCTGTTTTGGGAAGGTATTCAAACTCGGTCTCTCATAACGCGACGCCTTATAGTGATTTTCCGATCACCGTCTAACACAAAGTTAAACTCGAAACTGATATTCATGCAATTCTAATAACAAAATAAATAAAAGGCATTTTTCAAACGATCATATACATATAGTATATAAGAATTGAAATAATAAGATACTTTTTTGATACAGACCTATGTTAAGAATGTGTGAATATATGATACCGCCTTTTTGAGCAATTTCATGCGAGAAATACATTTCAGAGCAATTGCAATTCGAGCTTTGCTTCCGTGGTGGCATTTTTGTTAATGCGCGAAAAATTATTACAAATGCATTAAAGAAAGAATAAAAATAGTAAGTGTTTCATGTGATTCTTGGTTGCGTTAAAATTATAATTGTTAACATATTCAATAACTGGCTACAAATAAGGGATTGAAAATAAGAAAACGTGAATATCCTTTATTTCAATTCAATGCGTTTTTTATTTGATTATTCATGTTCCTTAAATGCTAGACAGAAATACTAAAATCTAGCTTAATTAACTTAAATATGTCTTAAATAACTTACTGGCCATCTGTGGGCGCTCTATGCCAACCGTAACAAATTAAATTAATTTCTTTCGACTTAATACTATCTAATATTATATATTCAAATTAAATTAACTAATAACAAAACTAAGATTGATTGCCGATATAAATCATGATGTGCACATCTTAAGACGTTGGTTTGCGAAACAAAAATTGATCGTTAGTAACAAAACTAAGCTAATGTTTTTTAGCCTAAGTTTGCAAGAACCCCCGGACTTAGACATTATATTGCATGCATCAGATTGTATTAAGCAAAGTTTATCTGACTGTAAGTGTAGAAAAATTAATGACAATAATAACAATAGTAATGAAATAAATTGTAGTGGAGATTGCTTTAAAATTGATATTGTGGAGGATTTTAAATACTTGGTGTCATCATCGACCAAAATATGAGTTGGTCCAAACACATCTTGTGTTTAAAGCAATATCTACTATCATCCATTCGTTGTTTTTACCGGCTCATGAAGTACTGTTCCATACGTACCTTAAAAATTTTTTATAATGGCATATTCCATTCAAAAATGCAATATGGTATTAGCTGTTGGGGTGGTGCGTATCGCAATAAACTCCAACAGTTAACTGTCCTTCAAAAATGTGCCATAAGGAAAGTTTGTAAAACTAATCGTTTTTCTCACAGTATGCATTTATTTAAGGCCTTGAATATTTTGCCTGTGAAACATTTGTTTTATTATAAAGTAATGAAAGTTTTCTTTGCGAGAGGTGGTTACATGCAAAGCCCAATCTCCGACCGGCAGAACTTACGTAGTAGTACAAACTACGTTGTTTGTGTTCCCGCGTTTCGAACCACTAGCTACAGAAACTTCTACTCAATCATCTCATGCAGATTGTTTAACAAGCTTCCTATAGAAATAAAAATAACTAGGAATCTTACCGCGTATTTGAAGAAATTGAAGTTGTGGCTTCTAAACTTTGACCATAATCAAATCGAAATTCTGTTGCGCTTCCATATTTAAATATCTGAATTATTATATCGGAATTATTATTTTGTATTCCCAAGATCATTATTTGCTTCCGCACGCTTAAATTGTATATTTTTTTGTTTTTTTTTTAATTGTTATTGAACATAGATATTATCAATAAATATTTAACTAACATTTGCTTTGTACACCCCACACTGAATTACAATAAATTGAAGTGGCATTTATTTCTATTTTCTTTTAAATATAAAATGTCACTAACTATTCTCATAAAATAGTTCTATAATTATAGCTATATTAGATTAAATATTTAATGTTTAAGAAAGATGTAAACTGTATGAGAATAATGAACAATAAATGAAATGAATGAAATGAAATATTTATTCTTATAATTAAAGAACTTAGTGAATGGACGGTTTGTATATTACTTAATCTAAACCTATAAAAAAACTTAAAACTATCCTATCCTTTTGTGTCTTACTATATATGTTGACAAACACACACATAATGCAATGTTTACATTTTTATTTATTTTCACCGATCTGTTATGAGTAATTTATTGAAAATGTATAACTGAAGCACACTTCGAATTTACATGAAATAATTTTTTTAATAATTTATTTTTAAAATATATCATAATTATCAATGCTCCGTTGCAAGAGAGCAAAATACGTATGCGAATGCACAACATTTTTTTTGTTCACACTGACGCAAGCATCAAACAAATTCCAAAAGAATTTTTAGTCGCCTCAACATGTATTTTACACTAACTTTCCCAAACAAAACGTCAGACCCATAGATTTATTTATTTTCGATGAGTCAGCAATCAAAAACCATCTAACTGTGATGCTTTTGAATAAGGCCATTTGCTCATTTCTCTTATGATTCTTAGAAACGTGTTTATTTATTTTATTATTTATTTTTAACTTAAAAACACTTTTATTATTAAAGCGGCCATAGAAATTAACATTTCAAGTGTCTACCTATAATGGTTCAGAAGATACAGCCTTGACAGATTTACGCACGGTAGATGCTTAGTCATATGAATCCATTAATACACTTTGATAATAGAGCCTTAAAAACGTATATTTAAACTATGCGAATCGTGCCCATTTCGAAAATTGTAAGAAACTAATTTATCTCAATATTCTGAGTCAACTTTCAATAAATTTAACAAGAAGTCTTAATGAAGTGAGCGCCCAAATATTTACTTGACGCTTGAAAATTTACAAAAAAAAAATTGAGAAACATATACAAGAAATATGAAAAATCTACGCTCTAAGAACCTTTAAAAAATTTAGCTCCTTAACGACAAACGCTTCAATAAAAGTTATCAAAATTATTTCCAAATCGGTGCATATCAAACACACAAAAATATAAAAAAATAAACAGTCGAATTAAGAACCTTTCTTCTTTGAAGTCGGTTGGAAAGATGTGTTCGATTAACAATACTGAAGTTGGTTGACAAAATATGAAATGCCTCACCTCCTCTTTCGGAATGAGTTGCTAACTTTTTTTAAGAACATTTTTGAGTAAAGCTATTAGAGCAAAGGAAATGAAAAATAAGTTAATAAATACTCTTCTTAAGCGGACTCTTCAATCCGGTCACCATACCTGTCCAATTAGCACGGTCTTGCTTCCAGTTTCTTACAACCTGCTTATTAAGGTCCCTTTCCAGCTGGGCACGCCTTCATGTCATTGAACAGCTTGTAGAGTTCGTCGTTCAGTCTTCTCCGAACATCTTCCGCGCAGACAGGACCGAATATAATCTCGAAGCGCCCAAGAATCTCTTCGTCCGCATTTGATATTGTTCATGCTTCTTCGCTATACAGCAGGACTAGGACTATCAAGGTTTCATATAGACATAGCTTGATTCTTCCACAGAAAGATTCATTTACATTTGACGTCTAAACCAAAAGACACAGCGATCGACGAGAATTATCCTTCATTTAAACTCCGCGTCCGTGCCATTGCCAAAGTTATCTGTGGAGCCTCAGCCAAGGTAGACAAAATTCTTTAATACCTCGAAGTTGTATCTGTCTATTGTGATGCTCAAGAAGTGGATGTAATTTTTTTGTAGACAGCTTAAACTTCTTCTTATTCTCATTAACAGAACATTTAGATAACAGTTTACCACAGTTTTTCTTTTCTGTTACATATACTAAACATCAATACAGATGCCTGAAATTCAACAAGCAATGCGTCAGATCTTTGGCTCGTAAAAAATAACTCATTTAATTGCTGAATATAATAAACGGCTTTTGGATAAGTAAGTTTGAACTATGTACATCCATATTAAAGCCAGATACTAAGACAGACCGAGAATCAGAAACCGGATTTTAAAAAGCGGGTGCCTTAAGTCAAGTCAAGCGATGAAGTTTCATTGACAAGGTCATTGGTAGGCATTGAAAAACTGGTTATTTGATACGGTTTAGTTTCCCGTACCGCAATTCGCAGTGATGAGTTAACAAATACAATCACAACTGTGAATTGCAATAAAAATTTAATTTAGATTGCATGACGTTAGCAATGCGCATTTGAGTATATCTGTATCAACATAGATATTCCTGTAACCGGAATGAAAGTAGAATCAGGTTAAGTTAATTGAACGTGCTTTTTGCCAGTAGTTAATTGTTTTCTTTACAAGAGTAGAGTAAGTTCAAGTTTAATTACCTTATTAAGGGCTACCCATCTTTTTTCACTTTGCAAACAGATTTTATTTACTCGGATAAAAACACACCGTCCTTTAGCCTTTGATTGATAGGTCTGACAAAGTAGGTGCACGCCCATTTAAACTCATAAAAATATTTTAAATGTTATTCGTAAAAAGGAAAATGCATTTAATTTACTGTGGATACGAGATTTTGATAGACTTGTCTTTTTCAAAATTTTTGTGATGTATAGAACGCTCCTTATAAACAATATACTTGATCACCGAATACCTGAATACTTACTTTAAACTGGCTTAACAGATCTTACGTATTCTTATCTTATTTATTGTGCCTATTCGGGCTCCCTAAGTTATCGCTACCGCTTATTCTGCGTGCTTAACTTAAATTGACGAGTGTTTAAATTTAACACAAAGATAACTTAAAACTTTAGTAACTTAACTTAAGGACCCTAGTCAACGTAAGTCAGCCACCCGCGCAAAAAAATACGCATCAACTACGGCTCATTTTGCCTGCAAGGCAAGAAGGAATTGACGAAGCCACCAAAACTTTCAGTGCTGGCATTTGACCTCTTCTAGATCGCGGTGAGAAACCGATGTATTTGCAAAGTCTCGCTCATAGTTAAGTCGCTTCTCCACAGTACTTCGGGCAATGTGAAAGATTAGCGATACTGCTAATGTTTCCTGGTTGAAATCTAACGAATCTAATTAGAGGAAAGCCTACTGTGGAGATAAACCGGTAACACGCACCCGCTCGTAATATCTATGATTAGAGTAGTAGGCATCAAAGATTAGATTGTTGACAATGTTCATCCCTTTCGTAACGTGATTCAGTTTCAGCTTTATAAGCAAATCTCATAATGTTTGCTTTGTTACATTGGACTTCGATGGAATAGAATTTTTTGTATTCAGACTCTGTAGTTCTCTATAATCCTTGGCACACGCTGAGACATTGCCTCTCAAACAACCGAATCCTTTCCATCAAGCTAGCTCCGAAGTTAAACCACACGGGGCATTCATAGACAAGCACAGGCCAGATGAAGGCCATGTATCAGATAACTTTTACCCTGGCATAGAGTTGCTGGATATAACACGGTCAAATTTTAATCTTGCCAAATTAATAATAATTAAAGTAAATATTAAGAATTAATGGGGGTAAAAATGTAAAGTAAGAGTAAAAGCCCGAATTCCAATAAAAATAATGAAATTATGAAAAAAAAACATTTTGCAAACGATCATTCGTTTCGAATTTGTGTAAGAAAGTTAAAATTCAGCTAGCTTAGTGCGAATTGAATGTTGTTTAATTTTCTACGTAACTAAGAAGTGCCACATCAATGTATTAGTCTTTTATTTTCCGTGCGGTATTTTTCTCAATGGGATAAAATTAATTAAACTATCATTTTCAAAAATAAATTATAAAAAAAGTATTTCTTTTGCTTTTGATGTGTCTCTAAGTTATGATTGTCCCAGCATTTCAATAAATCACTTAAAACAGACGTTTTGTGTGTTGATTACGTTACAATTGATGCACACGAGGTTGTTCAATGTTTACACTATTTGTTTTTTCTTATTTTTCAATATTTTCCAATAGTTTGTTCAAAACTATTTTGTCAACACGTTGACAAATATAACTCAAACACGCTACAGAACCACAAGTGTGTCACTTGTCTGAATTTTATTTATTTTTTAGAAAATATAATTATAATCAATATCTTTAGTTGGGACAGTAATATACATAAACGGATGTGACATACATTAGGGTAGGAATTTGGAATTCGCACTATCACCAAAATATTTTGACATTTAACAACGAATTCCGAACGAATTTGTGCTCACCCGAATTTCCTAAAAAGATGTCAGAACTGTAGATTCACACATTTCTACAATAAGTCTGCATCAAATAATAATTCCATCTTTTTAAACCATTATTTTTTTTAAAACTTTTTAATTTCTTGTTGTTCTTATTGGAATTCATTGCTTCTACTTTGTCTGGCTTAACGCTATCAGTATTGCTCATAAAACAAGTATTGTAAGTGACAGTCTTACTCATAGAGTGTCACAGTCATCATTGAGTGTGGTGTTAGTTGTTAGTAAAAATATATAGAACAAGAGTATTGAAAAGACATAACATGCACATTAAGAACGGACACGTCCAAAAAGATTTGTTTGAGTGCCAGTTTACTGGAAACAACATGCATCCGTAATTAATACGGTGGTATTTTATGTCAAAAATGTTTGAATTTCTAAAATTGAAAAACTTAACACTTAAGTTTACTTGGTTAAGAAGTGGTGGTGCATATTACCAGCAATAAGCACATTTTTGCAAAGAATCAAGGCCTATAAGTAGAAGACGGTTCTTATAAAGTGGAAGACGAAGAGGATTAGTCCATGTTAAATGTCAAAGTGCGAAATGAACAAATTTGCGTTGTACAGATTCAATATGTGTTAAGTAATACGGTGACCACACATTGGATGCGTATTCAAGCTGTGGCCTGACAAATGTAGTGTACAGAGTATTTGTGATTAATGAACATGAAAATTCTTTACCACACCGTTTGATGAGGCCGAGGAGAGTGGTGCAACAAAAGTTGACTATTTGCTCAATATGAATTGAGAAGTCAAGATTTGGAGCGAATTGTCTTTTGTCAGTTTTACTTTGGCCAGCGCACACCTATTAACGGTGTACACAGAGGAAAGAGAGGACAAAGGCTTCTCAAAAAGGACATGCTAAACATTTAGATATGTTCAAAGATAAACAATTATTGAAGCACCATTTTGCAAAAGAATTAAGGTCATCCTATTAAGCGCTGCAGTCGGATAGATTGTGGATACACTTAAATATTTTCATATCTTCGGGATTAATTAAAACGTTTGAGTTCTTAATCGTAAAAATTCAAGAACTATAGTCTTGCATAATTTTGGGAGACTTGGCTACTACTTAGATAATACGTTTCTATACCAGATTTTTTGAATTCAAATGTATTCAAACAAAACATTAATTTTTTTCATGTCTCAATAAAATTATGAATGAATGAATGGAAAAAAATAAATAATGAATGAGCATTTTGAGGAATGAATTCAGATTTGATCACATAGCCAAGAAAACCAAGCTATTTCCTCGTGAAATAGGTTTTCTTCAGTTTTACCCTTAGATTTGCCTTCCAAAGTCTGGCTTGAACCATCCTCATGTTCGTTGTAAGGCTTTCTTTATAGTCGCTGAATCCGCAAAAAATTCGTGCGTGGTTATTACAGCAAATCAGATTTTCGGCTTATTTGGAATATAGTCTTAGGAATATCGGATGGTTTCTTCTGAATTTGGTGGAGCCCCAAGGTCACATCCAATGTCGTCGTATATAGATATATATATATAAATATATATATATATATATATATATATTTATATATGTATATACTATTATAATGCGATATTATTTTCCGGCGGAGGGTTCAGAGGGTTCGGCCTAAGCCAAATGGTAGAATTATGGGGACTCTTCGACTTATGCATACTGGATAAGAGTAGCTTGTCCTTTCGGTTTTTCTCTTTGCCATTGTAATATGTAATATATATAAATATTTTTAATTTCACTACAGCTTATTCTGCTCTTCTCACTAATTGTAAGTCTCTTCAACAAGATCCATATTTGACTGATAAAATCACTTCTAACTTCCGACTGGGATATCGGAAAGGTCTATTTTGTTCTATGCTTTTCAAATATAATTAAATAAACTATTACCATAACTTGTGTTGACAATATAAGTGTGTGATTCCAAAAGAAGTCATCTTAAACGAAAGCATTCAAAAATTAATAAAATATATCATCGAACTTGTAAAAATTTCCTCAACCGAAGACTGCATTGCTTGGTGTCTTTGAGTGTATTTGAAGGTTATTTGAGATAATTTAATATAGTTTTACATTAAAGAATATAAAAAAGGTGGTGACTTAGTTTTTTACATAAATTTTTTCTTAGTAAATAAATTAAGTGTTAATGATATATAAAAAAATTTACGTGTGACCAGACTTTGTTTTTTTTTAAAATTGGTTTTTTTTCCAATATATTTTCGAAATTATTGTAATTCTAGGATACACTTTTATTAAATTAGCTAGATTGGTTTCTTTAAAACAAATTTTTGTGTGCTCGGAATATTAAAGCATGATTATCTTTATGTTCTTTATGTTCAAATGTACATAGTTTAAGTCGAGAGATTTCCGCCATCTCTTCCTTCCACGCTTTTCAGTATAGGATCATTTTCCTTCTTGTAAATATTTGGCTTCAGAGGGATCACATTCAGTACAGTTTTCTTTAGAGATTTTTATTGTTGTTTCCAGGCCGATTTCGAGAGAGTGTTTTTTATCTCTGTCGTTTTCTGGAAATGCCCCTAGGATTTGGTTCATGATAAGAAACCAAAACAGTAGTTGACAAACTTAATCTTGAGATGTTTTGATTTTCCTTTCAACGCTTTTAAATATACCAGCGATGCCATTTATCCACGTGCTTTAGCTTTTTCATATCATTCGTTATCATGAAAAATGAAAAAGGCTAATAGGATTCAAATTTCTGAAACACATCAATAAATGAAATGGCCTCGACTTTATCAGTCTTTTAGTCAGTCTTTGTATAGGTAATAAATAACTTACTATATTTAGTCATTTGATAAAACTTTTGGAATTAAAATAGAACGAACAATAAATCTAATATGAATTAAAATTGAATCGTACACGCACCGAAGACGACCTTCGCTCTCAAAGGCAAAAAAGGGTTCGAATTCGGAAATCATCAATCAAGTTTGACGAATCGCTTTGAGTGATCGATGTGAAGTTGCTCGTGTTAGCTAAGGACGAGGGTATCTCAAAAGCACGGGCGGCTTACCTATTCCAAGATGTCTTGGAGATGAAAAAGCAATCGGCGCGATGGTTGCCTCGTTTGCAGACCGTTCACCAAAACCAGTAAAGGGCATGGATGATTCAACGTCCGGTTAAGCGTTATTGTAGCTACATTGAGCGGACTTTTTTTCGACGTTTTGCGACGATGAGTGAAACGTGGTCCCATTACCATACGCTTTGTGGACGCTAGGCTCCAGAGTCGCTAGAAAGATACGAAAGTGACCAAAAGACCAAAGCTGTGCGGGAAGGTTTTGGCCTTCTTCATCGATAGTATGCATATTATGTAGAAGGGAAGAACAGTCACAGAAGAGTATTATGCAGCGTTGTTAGACAAACGATGAAATAAAGTCAAAACGGCCGCATATGACGAACAAAAAAGTTTTGTACCTTCATGATAACGCACCGGCACGCACGTCTTTGACGATGTGATGTCCAAATTGGACTAATTACGATTCAAATTGGTTACTCATCCACAATTTTGTCCAGACTGTACTCTGTCCCTAAACTACAACCGGTGGTTCCAGGAAAAAAAATTCAGATGCAACGAGCAAGTCACCGGAAACCAGGCGTATTTCGGAGGCTTGGACGTTTCGTACCACAGAAAGAGCATAGAAACGTTGGAAACTCGGTATACCAATTGTATGGGAAAAAAATTCAGATGGAATGAGCAAGGCAAGATGATTGAGGAAACATCTAAGCATGTTGAAGTATGATCATGACAAATCGATCAACGCACATGAAAACTTTCGAATGAAAATGGTGGACGCACAAAGCAAACAAGTTCAAGGTTACGTTTGATTACTGGACAATGGAAGGACCTGTCAAAGATTGATGTAGTAGATTGTGTTATGGTTCGCGTCTTTTTGCATTCGTTCTATTTGCAGCATTTTTTTCAGTATTGCAATTTTTGTGATTTTGACTACAATCACAGGTCATCCACTCTAGTGATGGCCGCTGGTCTGATCCCAAATGCAAATGGTTACTGGAGAAGTTTTGAAAACCCAATAAAAACTCTAGACTTACTCTGGAACTCGAACCTCGGACCTGCCAGTTGATTCAGCTGAAAAACATGTGTTTAACCAACCGTATCAACCATAAGAGATTATCTATATACTTATAACTATACAAGCTTATTATTATTTTTATTATTTTCTATGCTCATCAAAATTCACTTCTTGCCAGTTTATTTAAATGCAACCGATAAGCAAGATAGCAGAGCAGTTTAAGAGAGGAAGGCAGTGACTCGGCCACATTGAGCGAATGGACAACAATGCTCCAGCTAACAGTGCCTGGAAATCTCAGCCACCAGGCTCTCGGAAAAAGGGAAGACCGAATGATCAATTGCAATCAGAAATGCTAGAAATCTTCCTCCAACAAGCTTATCCGTGAAGGATGAGAAATCAGATTGAGCTCAGGCCCAGCTCCTTCTAGGCCAGATTAGTAATTTGATTTCAAAATAAAGGTTTTCTTAACCGGTCAAAGCTTTATAATGATCGCGGTTTACCGCCAACTAATGAAATTAATTCGTTCATACTCACTCCGCATCAATGTAACTCGTAACCAAATTCTGTCTAGGCTTGTGAAATCATTTAAAAAATGTTTGTTTGCATTAAAAACTATCGGTTTATTTGAACCTACTCAGCTTCTGCATCTGGGTTCAAATCAAATTCTTGAAGCTTTACGCAAAAACGACTTCGAAATCTTGAAAATTATTCAATGGAAGTAAAACCGCTTTGTTGCACATTAAAATATATATTTTTTTTACCAATTTGTTAACATAAAAAATGACCAGATAAAAAATCACACAAAAAAATCAATATCTAATTTAATTCCTCCGGATACAAAGACCCCCAAACTTTAACTTTCTCCATTTCTGGCAAATCGATGACCTCAATCTCCTCTGAAATATTTAAGCATTTATATATCTCGACGCCCTTTTCCAGCGGTTTCCAAGTCACTGATTTCGTAACATCTAAATTTGGATCGCCATTTGTAGCAAATTGAGACCAAAGGCCAATCATTCGTTCAATAGTCTTGTATTCCTTGCTGTTCTTGTTCATCTTACGTCCCATTGACGTGTGGAAAAGGTAGGATAGTTCATCGGCATGACCGACACCACGTACACCCCTACCCCAGCGCAGTAGACGATACGGATTGATCAATTCCTCGGACTCAAAGTCAAATCGGTAGAGGTATGTGGGAGCTTCGGAATGCTTAAATCGGGAAACTACAAATCGATGCAATGGATCCAAGAAGTGTTTGAATGATAGCACCTTAAAACAAAAAAATTTACTTTGTGTTAGAGATCTGTGGACAAAATTGATTGCGCCTTTACTTCAATTGATACGTTCAAAAGATTGGGTGTTTCTCCCTCCATATGTGCTCTCTTAAGCTTTTGACCCATTTCCAAACACTCACTGCTCTCCCTATCAGTAATGACTTCTTTTGGAACAATGTATGCAAATGTTTCTAGTTCCTGCATAATCTTTGGATTCTTCTTGATTGCTGAAATGCAAGTGTTGTTAATAATATGCAAACTAATTTAATAATATTAAACCTGGTAAAAAAATTAATCCTTCTAATGAGGTTACTCCTATCATTATTGGTATTTTGTTACCCCACGCTGTCTTCGACATTTCTACCGGCGACTTTGGTATAACACAGTTTTTGGAAACGTACGGTTCAATCGTTGGCCCAAAGCAAAACAATGTACCATTGCGTTGTTCCTCCGGCGTTAACAGATTTGTGTCATCGCCTATTAGATCACGCGCCTTTGCCTTCATCAAGTACTCAAGCACAGTACTTTCATTTTCCTGACCAGTATAGCCAGTTGCTTTTGCAAGGCGATATGCATAGTTGCCTTGCTCTGTTATAGCCCAAGGTGTTGTAACGCAACCAGACATTAGGATAGCTCGATGGAAGAGCCCGTTTGTTTGTTCCGTAATTGCCATGTAGTTGGTAGATGCTGCACCAGCGCTTTCCCCAAAAACAGTCACATTATCCGGATTTCCACCGAATCGGGCGCAATTATTTTTTACCCATTTCAAGGCCATTACTTGGTCTTTCAGACCTGCATTGCCAGGTATGTCTAATGATGGGTCCTGCAGACTTAAGAAACCTGGAACATAAAGAGAATTAGAATTAAGTATTCGACTTATGAAATTCTGATGATATTCGCACCTAAAGGACCCAAGCGGTAATTAATCGTGACTAAGACAATATCCTTTTTCATAAAGAGGTCCGGGCCATACCAATCACGAGTTGCTTCACCCATTACAAAACCACCACCATATATCCAGACCATCACTGGGCGAGGCTCATTGGGTTGCAACTGATATGAAAATGATAGTTGTAGTAAAGCCAGTTTGTGAACTAGTTCAAAACTAGCACGCGTATACTTACATTATTTGTGTAGACATTTAAATACAGGCAATCTTCTGATCCTTCAACTCTGTTATAAACAAAATGCACTTGCATTGGTTTCGTGTTACCCTGAGTGCAGTCCAGTATATCCGTCCATGGCTCTGGGGGCTCTGGTGCCTTAAATCGCAAGCTATTTATTGGCGGCTTAGCGTATGGAATTTTTTCAAAACTGAAATACGGGTCATCATATATTGTTGTTCTTTTTACACCTTTGATTTTTCCAGATTCTGTGTCAGCAATAACTGTCTCATTTGTGGTAAGGCGATATTGTTGCACCTTATGTTCAAACGATCTGCAAAAACAAAAATGTGGTAGTATACAAAATTCTAGCAAAAATATTTTTATTTGTAGCTTATTTTCTCTTACGGAAGAACACGTACAATGTCAAAAGCTTTAAGCTTTTTTCTTTATTGCGAAACAAGTTAAAAAAAGAATGAATGATAGTAGACTGTTAATACATAGCACTGACAGAAAGGCGACGAAGCAATATTCCAAAAAATAAAACGCTCTAAAATAGAATACTATATATGGAACCACTTGCACCTATGCGAATTTGTTGAACCTCAATAAGATTAGCTATGTCACAATTGGATATACTGGTGATATGGCTACTGTCTTAAGAGGCAAATTTGACACTACAATCACCAGCGTTATGCATTCAGAATTAATGCATGTCTTAGAATGATGTAAGCGTGAAGGACTCTCTGTGAATCCCAGCAAAACCGTTCTGGTTCCCTTCACAATGAGGAGACAACTGGCTCTGTCTCCATTTTTTATTGAGGCAACCTCTTTGGTATACTCCAGTGAAGTCAAGTATCTCGGTCTTATCTTAGATATGAAACTGAACTGGAATTCACATATCAAGTTTATCACAAAACGCGCAACCAAGGCCATGTGGGCCTGTAAGCGGTTCTACGGTAGGACTTGGGGTTTCAAACCTAAGATGTTTTACTGGTTGTAAATGATGATAGTAAGACCTATTATTATCTACGCAGCCATAGCTTGGTGGCCCAAAACTTAAGAAGTAACAACTTTTAAAAAGCTGGAAAAGGCCCACCGTATAGCTTGTTTGGGCATCTATGAGCACCTGCCCTACGGCAGCAGTGGAAGCAGTGCTAAGCCGCCAGAAATGTCCTTAAGATGCAACTGGCAATGAAATAGAAAACAAGGTGACCAAACGGGACACTTGAAAATAATCAATTTTAATCACGGACAAAGACATGTTCTACTCGATCCCAGATTGTATGAAGGCAACATACTGCTTTGGACGTCTTTTTGACGAAAATATTTCTAACCGTGATCAATGGGCGTGCAACTCACTTGCCTCCGATCCCAGAAACTTAATCTGGTATACCGATGGCTCAAAAATGACAAATCTCGATACTTATGGGAAAACATCCACATTTTTTCCAGGCTGAACTACAAGCCATCGAATCATGTGCCACAGTAAACAATAAGTGGGAAAAACGCATTGCCCACTGGAGAAATCTACCGGGACCCAGACATTCTTAACTACTAATAAATAAATAAATAAAAAATAAGGAGAAATCCTTAAACCCAGCCAGGAGAATATTAGAAAGCTCGTGAGCTTCCTATCAGGCCACTGCCGCTTGAGATCACATCCAACCAAACTAGGGCTCAGTACAACCACCGAATGCAGACTCTATTTGGAAGGTGACGAAACGGCTGTACACATTGTTTGTGAATGTCCAGCTCTAATTTGGACATTAAACAGTCCAATGCTAAAGACATTCTGACTTTCATCAGAAGGATGGTATGTCTGGTAGCCTTAACAAATTCCTCAAGATACAAAAGGTCTACTCTTTTAAACCGCAGTGTCCGCCACTTGGGCAGGGGCTGATATTTGAAAAATTAAAAGAAAAGGCCAATGATCGTCTTTCGCGCTTTATTTTCAATAGGGCATCTGTGCCTATGGCGCTCGCCTTGGCCCAAGTCCTTAAATGCGTCAAAGATCTCAGGAACCGAACATGAGTAGCACTAGTCTGAGACTCAGTTATAACATCGAACTGTTAAAAATTGGCTTGATAACGACTTGAAATTGACGATAAATTTGCTGGAAAAATTAAATTTTCAAACAAACAAAAGTGCCGTATTTTGGGTTCGGAAAATTGAGGTCGAAAAAAAACATGAACTTTCGACTTTTATGTATCTTTTCCAGGATGGCGGCATTATTGGCCCCTGTTTCTTCCAAGGCGACAATGGAAGAAACATAAAAGATTTCGGAGCACTTGGAGGTATTACTACCTATTTCAATGGCCAATGGGGATTGGAACTTTTTCGAACTTTGTTACCAGCATGATCATTAAATGACCCTAATCAAACGGCGCAATTTTGAATCTTCATTCAAGAGGGTTTAATGACAAGCTGTCATGCCTGTGTTGTGTCGTGAAGCTAGCTAGACCATGTTTGAGCGAAAAGCTTTTGCAGCAGCAAATGAATTGAAATGAAGATAGTGATTTCGATGCGGCATGCAAGACCTTAGCGAACCAAGTGTATAGATATTTTAATTGACACAAGATTACAATAAATATTTGAATATTAAGTTGAACCAAACCATATATGAACAAAGGCCGATTTACTTGCTGGCAAGTTCGGATTACAATTCCCCAAACAGAACATTGTTCAAATAATTTTTTATATTAACAATATAAAGATTGAGCTACTAATGGATCAGTAATACACAGCCATACAAAACAAATCTATTTCGTTTCCTTTATCGTTACAACCACATAAATCTAATTAAATGCAAAATGCATTCCAAAAAAGTAATAATCAGAATGCTTAATCGAATAAATCCTACCTGTTTCTCAAATAATAGAAAGTACTATACCACCTAACAAAAATATTCCGCTGCGCATCACGTAATATCACATTAGCCAAACTGTAATTATTATTTTCGGTATATTTTTATGACTGGTTTTTTGATTATATTTAGAATTTGCCGGCTCATATCAGTCAAAGTAAACAAAAACATTATTAATGACTTCGAGATAATGCCGAAAAAATAAACAAATCTTGACACTGAGACCGAGTTCGCACTTTTGCTTTATTATCAAAAAATAAATTGTTTGCTGATAAAAAATTAAGTTAAGTCTCCAAGACTCCTTCAACGAAATTTCTTGAAGAATGGTGTGAATTGGTGAATTGGACATTTATAAAAAAAGGAGTCGTAGATTCGAATGGTATCTGTAGAATTTGCTTTAAAAAAAATAATTTACAAGCTGATAGCACAAACTCAAATCCTTTTTCTGTCAAGAAACATTATTCATATAGAAAAATACTGATAAGGGATGACTCTTATCTTTTTAACGATGAGCTCATACTTGTTTAACTGTGAAGGAAAAAGGTGCTACAGCATTCATAGACTGCAGTGTTTTTTCTCTACAGTATTTTTTAGACAGTGTGAATTGATTTCCAATACACTAGTACCAATGTCATGGAGTCCTAGTTCATGTGATGTAATTTTTTGGGATCGTTTTAAGTGTTAAACGGATGACATGTTATGTTATGTCGACTTTATTCTATTCGATAGTCATTGAGTATAATTATCTCTTATCTCATCTCATTAATATTCCAATATGTTCGATGACTGAAAAGGCTCTGATCATTTGGTTTTTTAAGTAAACGAAAAACAAAATACATTTTTGAATGGGAGAGACATATATGTATAGTATATGTATTTTTTGATTTAACAGAATCATTGTGATGATTCTCTTTTTATAACGAAGATACGGATTCTTAGGTCTCCGTCACTTTTTTTGATTCCAAGTGTTTTTAGCCTACATATATCTGGTTTTGGTCAGTTTTTATATCTATTTGGTTTTTAATTTTATATTCTTGCCAAACTTCTTCAAAGGGGTTCTTTTAAACCAGTTGCCGTGAAGAAGAAAAAAGTCTCAAGAAGTAAAGGGAAAAACTGAATACCATAAACAAAAACCCTAGTGTGTCCGTTTCCTCCACCTTTTGTTTTAAGTTATTTCTTAGCAATATTTTATTTGTCTTATGTAAGCCTTAATATAATTAAGTGAAAATGTAAATCTACGATTTATAAATCAAAGAGATTGGTTGTTCGTTCTCATACACGTTGGCTCATGTGTAGGCTCAGAATGATGAACGACGTTTTGTCATCTTGTCATTTTCTTTTCATATTGAACTTAGCAGTATGGTAATGGACGACTTTTAGTCTCCTTGTTTCAAGTGTGTTACAACATTTTTAAGAGTGAGCCCCAAAGGACATAAAAATAGATAAAATAATTTTTTAAATTTTTTCTTCTCATCATCCTAAATCATAATAAATAAATAAATAAATCATAAGCTCGCGTATAAGTGATATATTTTTTTCAGTAAACAATTTCAAGTTTTTCCAGCCCAATTTTTTTGAAATTGAATGGGTGGGCACGGCAGTGCCCCCACCAAGTCGAGCGCGAAACAAACACTGCCGTACCATCCTTTACAGGAACAATTTCGCCGCATTTTCAGGCCGCTATTTGAGAACCACTGGATAAGACGAGAACGCAGAAATCGTCATCCAGTAACTATAATCACATACTCAAAATTCAAAATTTCAAGTCTGTACGTCATTTAGTTCCGAAGTTAAGCCAAAGCAAAGTTTCGCATTTATGACACTCACTCGCTTATGATCATCAGAATAGATCTAGTACTTCCCATTAACTCAGAGAGCTGAATTTTGGTAAAGAGTTAGGGTTTACTGGCCACATAGAGGGAAAACTATTAATATATAGTTATATATAGAATAATCGAAGATCTGGAGTACCTGGTGACCCTAATTAGAAAACACAAGAGCCCAACCAAACTATTAGAGATCGACATACCGCCCTTACAATAAATATTCAACTCGGTGGGTCGCTTCATTTAGTGTCACAAATCGAAGGTCTGAAGTATTTGATGAAGAGCCGTCAGCTGGTCCCAGCTGTAGTAGAGATATGGTTATGCCCCCTTCTACTATTGGTACATACAAAAATCGACTGTCATTGCAAAAATCCAGCGTAGTGGGACACATCTTCTAATCTAATTTTATCTAGCCTACAGTTTCCCACTGCTGGGCGAATGCCTCCTCTTCTGCTTTTAATACGCATATAAATAAAATTAAAGGAAAACTCTGGATAAGACTCGACTGGCTTTTATACTTATACTTACAAGTTTACAAGATGGAATAGTCGAACGAGGGTCGATAGGCGTTGTACAAAATATGAGGTGGGACCCGGAAGACCAAACAAAGCCTAAACAATTGGTAGTAAAATTCGCTAATAATTTGATTCACGATTCATTGCCTATTAAGTCAAAATTTGAGATCATACCCCGGGCATACGTGTACAGAGAACAATTTCCAATCTGTGTGGCGTATGCCCTAACAATTCACAAGAGCCAAGGTCTAAATCTAGACAAGGTCTAAATCTTTTTAGTCTAAAGTTCCTTACTGCGATTTCTTTATTATTATAGTTAATGTTGTGTGACGGCCAAGTGTTATGACTTGGCCAAGTGTTATGACTTGGCCGTCACACAACATTAACTACGACTATGTCTAGATTTCATTACTTTTTAGAGATAAACAAGCAGCTCCATGGAGACTTGGCTAGTTTTTTACAGAATGTTTTTGGTGGGTTCTAATTTCTAGTTTACTAACAAGCTGAGTTATGGGAGACGGTATCGTTCGACCCTTATTGTCAAATCATGTAACTCAAATTGATCGTTTATTATACGTTGTCCGCGTATTTTTATAAGAAAGATTGCAGCCTGTTAATCAAGAGTGTAGATTATCTTGATAAAGGGGGCAAAACACATTTTCATATCGATGGCTTTGCTAATAAACAGAACAAGAAATGATGGTTCCCTGAAAAACTTAAAGAACGCCTCAATATTGCAATATCCACAAACGACGATGTGTTGTCCAAATTCTGCCTGAGGAATAAGGGATCCTGTTTTTGAGCAGCGAGTGAGTTTTACCCCTGACGTACCTAACTACAACCGTTCGTACCTTACTACCCCAAGATTTTCTTTACAACGCTGTTAACAATCGGATTCATTATATTAAACCGGGGCCTTAGGTTAAGTAAATGTTCTTGTTCGTGGGTTAGTACTCTGCTTCTAAATATTTAAAAACAAAGGAATACCAATAGCCATCGGGTAACAAGGGTATATCATGAGATGTGTCCATGTCTAAAGCTTCAGATCTCGTCGCATCGGATGATATTAAACAAACTAGGCCTAGCAAACTGTCTCTTTTTCATTGAATCATAACGTCGGTACGCCTGAAAAACATTTTCAAATGGACAAAAATAAAATTGTATACCCCACCCGTTGGGTGTTCTTGAAATTGAAACTGAAGTGAATTCCAGCTCTAATGAAAGCCTTTTAAATTGGCTGTGAACTTCTTTTTATTGCTTCATGATTTCGCACTAAAATTTGCTTCGGATATCAATTGGAATCAAAGCAAGACTTAATACGTATTTATATGCCTTGTTGTCTTGAAAAGGCATTTAAAAACGTATGCTTGCAATGGCACAATTACAAAACAGGGCATAACCAGTAACAAAAAAAATATTATAGCACGATCATTAGTAAACAGTTCTTTTATAGCGATCTGCAATAAGGTATAGTAAAATTGACGTTACTTTACTTGAAAACTGTCATAACTTAAACAAACGAGATTTTGCTAAAACGAGTTTGAAGTTTTGAATAGTCAACTAACTATATGAATTGAAAAAATTAACTTCCTCGTCTAACGCCAAAAACATTCAAGATATTAAAGTGAAATTTTTATACAACTTAAAGCATGCTATTTCTGCATCATTTACTAAAAAATCGCGTTTTTTGAATTCTGACAGTCTTCAAGAAAATGAGCGATATGCAGACGAGCTTATCGGATACAGGTGAAGAACAAAGATTGAGGTGATTGTAAGCTGTTCCCAATATTAATAAGATTGCTCTAGAAAAGAGGGCGTTTATAGACACTATAGATCGTGACACAACACGGAATGTCGTGGAAGACAGAACCATATGATCTGGTAAGAATTATATTTTTATTTTGACATACCAAATAATATTCTGCAATGGAAAATAAAATATTTTATTAAGACGTCACTCGAAGTTCAACGTGAGTTTTCGTGAGACTTTAGATCATACTGGAGATTTTTCTTATAAGGCTTGCAAAAGAATCTTGATAAAAACATCATCTCCGGCTTCATGCTTCATTTATATATATCAGGCTGCTTATATAGTTTGTCCGTCACCTGCTTTTCTAAACTTCGATTTTAATGGGCTAACCATAAGTGAGCGGTACCATTAGTTTTCCATGATCCACGAAAAGTATTGACAGAAAGATCACCTACAGTTGAGACGTTGCAAATAGCTCAGTTGACAATCTTCAGATCTGTTGGTCGGTTTTAACCAGGGGTAAGGAAGATGTGGTTAGATGGAACAAGCAGTTTTGATGGATTAGATAATGGTGAAAACCTCTTACCGGTATTTTCAATAAGAGAACTTACATGTTTATATCGAGCGCCTGCAAACTAAATAAACTAGAATAAAGGTTTTCTCTGTCCATCAAGAAGAAAATAATTTTTTCTTTTCGTATAGCAAAAATGAGTGAACATTTATGTTTATCTGATTAGTGAAAAAATACGCTTAGCACCAACAAGAGTCTTCACCCCTTATAAGACATAATTCACATGGCAGTTTTAATATACTCCTCCGCAGCATTCAATATCTAGCAACTCATCGAAGCCGAATAGTCTTACTACATATGCTCATAATACAGATCATGAGTGCTATTTTTTCTGAATAACTCCAAAGAATGATACGAAGAGGTATGCTATCTCGATGCCAACCAAAGAAGTGACTACAATTTATCATATAAAATCTTAACAGCTCTGTCAAATTTTTTTCAACACATTAAGAGGATCTCGTAAATGTTCCAGCATGCAGTTTATAGGTTCAAACAAAAAACAAAATGAATTCTCTACTAAACTACAAAATTTAACTCGAAAATTGTTCATCGGCTAGCCTAAACCTGAATAGCTCTAATTTCAAATAATTTCTACAATTTTGAAAAGAACAAAAGAACAGATTTTATTTTTTTTTGGCTTGTAAGGACCAGCCACAAGCAAAAACAAGATCATGAGTATATTTGTTTATTAGTCACAATAAAAACAATAATATTTTCAATTACTTTCAAACGTGATAATCTCGGAGTTGTCATTTTCACCTAATATCTACTTGAATGCATATAGTATGTACTATCTACTACCATATACAGTACCATTCCTCTAAGCTGTTTTGTTCCAGAAATCTTTTGCTTGTATGATGTCATACGAACTCCGATTATAATATAGAAAATCTAAAACATTTCCAAAAAAACTCGAATGCACATACGACGATACAAATAATCAGTTTAACAGTCCAAACCCAAACATCAATCAGACGTTCTGTCTTATAATCATATGTTTATCGTGCTTGACATCATGCAAACATAAACAGTGAATTCACAGTTGAATCTAAAAATAACGCACATCGGCAACGAATAATCCACTCGATTAGGTCTGAAGTGACCGCACGAAAACGCGCACATTGAAAGATTGGGCGGTGGCCTACTGTAATTTTTCGAACTCCAAAAACAAATTATAGTTATGAATTCGTATTCCCTTGTTAATAAGCCGGCGGCTTGATGAGCTTGAACGCCTTATTTCAGATGAGAATCAAAAATTTGGTACATACCTGTAGCTAAAGCGCAATGATTCAAGAAATCCAATGTCGGTATTCATTGTCACAATATGTATAGAACTTTCCACCGGGTGGAATTAAAAGAAAACAAAACGAAGTATGGAATGCACTTGATAAACTTTCGACCGCACAGTATAAATGCCAATCTTCGACTGAATCCAAGCTGAAACTGCTGATGAGGAGCGAGTCATGCTAGTCTATGTACAGTTTTGCTGTGCTTCAGGTTCACCCACAACAATCTTTACTAGGCAAGTGCTATCGCGCCCAACAAAAAGTGAAAAAAAACAACATAACAAAAAACATAAACAAAAAAGATCTTTAATAACTTGTTGATCGGCATAACAAAAACAAAATTTATCGAAATAACAAACGAAATGCGTATTGCAATTTTTTTAGAAAAGGAATATTCTCTCGTAAGGGGAAAGCATTTGTTTCGTAATAATTATTTTGAAGCTAAAAGAAGGCTTGAACTCTCTTTGAAATCTTCCTTTATTTTCAAGTCCTTGGACTGTTTTAAATTATTTTGAAAACATTTTTGTATATTAGTTGCTTCGAATTATATTAATAAATTATTATTACGATTATTTTAAAAAAATTATTTACATTACTGACTTAAGTTGTTTGTAATGGTTAAAAAAAGTGCAAGCGCTCAAACGGAATTAAGATGTCTTTTCGAGAAACAGTTAACATCGTACAATTATTTTTGATTTTTTTTTTTTTTTTTGTTCCACAAATTAAAATGTAGTTGAGAATTGCATAATCTTTTGATGTAAATCGACAACAAACAAGGCACAGAACTTTGTCTACTTTTTCCAGTTTAATCTACTTCTTCTCGATAGCTCAGAGGAAAGCAATAGAAAGCAGCGGATTGTTTTTTGTATAAAATAAAGAGCTACGAACACATTGTTACAATTACAAGAAGAAGAAAAGAACTGGCCAGTTTAAGCCTCGTCAATTCAATTCAAGTCAATTTAACAATATTTCCTATCTTAAAGTGCCTGATGAACTACATCAATTCTAACTACAACTAAAATTTGACAAAAAACAACCTCAGAATGCCACGATTTTGAAAGCAAATATTTTTAAACGATATCAAAGTGCTCAAAACATTAGATACAATATATGAAAAAAGTCAAATCTTTTCTTTTGTTGTTTAAGGTTGCCCAATTTTGACCACCTCGAAACATTATGATTGACACACATACTATATATTGACATCAAAAAAACTTCAAAGAATTAACAGATTGGATACATAGATTTTTTATTTGTATAAATATTTTATAAGTATTTTTATAACCTGCTCACAAAACGTTCTGTTACATGCGCAATCAATGATCAGCAGTATAAAACATTAACGATAACGTATTAATATTTTAATATTATATTTTCAAACATTTAATTAAATTGTAAACTCTCATACACGTAAAACTAACCTGGTCTCCTTAAGAGTCAAGTCTTTGTCTATTCATATTTCAAGGATTTCGGTATCCTTTAATTTACGACCCGACTATAGTAGCGGTAGCTTAAATAGCCTTATCATCCGCAAACATGGTATTATATTTGCCTTCTCTGCGAGGGATATCTCCCCTGTAAAAAAAGTGCAATACCGGGCTATTGACACTTCCACGTGGAACTCCCGAGGCAATATCTTAAAACGTGGAAAAATCATTCAAATATTAAACACGAACAAGTCTATTTTTAACTTTTCATCTGGAAGTTCTTGCCTTGTTATGATTCTTATATTCTATAGAATTGAAAACCTGCCTTAACCTCTTGTCTTCATGCCCTACTTATTCAAAGGCTTGATCGACAACATAAATATTTGTCCTCTTTTTCAGTCGTCATATGTTTGATCTTGAAACCAAACTGGCGGTCATGGATATGACGTTTTCCTCTGACGATCATCTGTAGACATTTCAGAATTTCGCTCTCAAAATATGTAACCGTTTGGTGATTTTTCCGGTTTTAAAACCATTATTACTTCCACGACTTTCCATGGGCCGTTCCCTAAGGAAGGCGATTACAGTGGAAGTTTTTTTTTTTATGCGTTTCAGAAATTTTTAAAGCTATAGTAGGAAGGTTTTCGATCTTCAGATCTTCGACGTATGGAGAAAATGATCGGTCCTTGACTTATATGTTTTTTAACTAATAGAGAAATAATAAACAAACTAAGCTTCACCGTATTCAGCACAATGCACGTCAGTTCAATGCAACCGTTCAGTTGCCTGATTACCTTTCATTACGTCCATCAGACGCATATGAGCAAGTACATACGACCACGATAAGTGCATATATTTGTATAAATTACTAAAATTAAAATATTGAATTCATTCCGATACAGTTGCGATACACATAGTTTCTAGAGCTTTAAATTATATCGAATAAATAAAACATATTATTGAATATATTTGTACAAGCGCTAATTTGTGTGCATACATATATATTTGGGCCCATATATATTACGAATTGACGCTACATATTGACAAAAGGCCATGACCATGTCCATAAATATTCTAAACACAGAAGAAGCCATGACAATTGTTGGGTGAGTTGAATATAAATGCCTGAGCAGTTCTTATGCCTTCAATATACTATACGAGAATAATTTGTTGTTCGCTGGAATCATACACGTTCAAAGATTTATCAAGCGCTAATTTTTGACGCCGATTTGTTTGATGCGCTATTAAGCTAATGTAAAAAGAAGACAACAAAATGTTTGAAGTTGTGAACGAATTATTTAATTTTATAGATTTGATAAAAAAAGTGTGCGGATCCAATAACTTGTTTCACTTAAGCAATTAACACATTTATTTAGATGCATATAGTTTTTTTTTAAATTGAAACAAATAAGTTATTGACTGTCCCTATTCACATAGCTTAATTTTGACGTGACGAAAGGCGCAAACGAAAGTCCATTATCATCATTCATTACCATATCCATTATGGTTTTCCCAATAAAAATATATATTAGTGAATCCGCGAATCCTTTGCGAAGGAGGCGTGCCTGCAGTGCTTTTAAAATGTCTATCTTTTAACAAAACAGTACCACGGATCACCAATCATATAAAGTCTGTTGTGAATTTAAAGAGATTTAAGGTTTGATCTTCCTGAATGTAGGAAAAGCCCAAATCTCTGTAAGATTTTATTGAAGAAAAATAATGATAAAAATATATTTTGTAAAATCTATTACATAAAAAAAAATTGTTCTGCCTCGTTGTTGACTCAAAGTTAACATTAATATAGAAATACCAAACACAAACACGAACAAGTGGATCTTTCCGAAAACAAACTAAAGTTCGAACGAAAGAACGAGTAACCAAGTCGGTGCGATGTTTAACTTCCTCACCAAATGGCCTATCGCCAGCCATTTTATACATACTTGCTGTGGTGCGACAAGAATGGAACTGACAGGAATGGAACTGTTACAGTCCGGTTGTAGCCCAACTGGCAATTCATCGTACAAGTCCATAACGAGTTCCTCGAACATTTTATTTGGCACTAGTTGCAGTCTACCGCGAACAATTTTCAACTGCTCGCTAATTTCAGAGTTATTTGAATCTGGGATGACAATATGTTACCCGTTAGGCGATCAGGCCCCTTGCCACCTAAAAACATTGTTATACGATCGGTTACATCGTACATAGCCTCAACAAGCCGTTCGGCAATGAAACTGTTGTTATTTGCTTTAGCTACTTCGCATGGCGTACTTCCGTTTCCATTGAGTGCGTTAAGATCGGCCCCCTAGATTATAAGCAACTCGATCTGAGAGGATTGTCCGAATTTGGCCGCTTCATGCAGAGGATTTGGATTTTTCTTCTCATGAAAATAATTGGGGTTAGCGTCTTGAACCAGCAAGCGAAGTGATGTTTCCAGATTGCTGGTTCTAACACTCGCATGCAGTTGCTTGTTGCTTGCCACAAATTTCCGGTTGCAGACAAGATTTGGCACGGGACATTCTGACGGTATTTGTTCGCAAAACACATTCACTTCATTTAAAGCTAGCAACTATTGTGTAAAATTTTAAATATCTTGCCATAAATCTTAACAAACTTCCAATTTTTGGCCTTTACTTAAATTCACTTATTAAATTTCATATGTTTTTGTGTAGATTTAGACTATTGTGAATGTTTTTTATGCAGCTTTTCCTTCGACCTAAAGTTATCATTTCTTTCTCTCTTGATAATAAAATGTGCTGCAATAAACTAGAGACCACTGAAATAGTAAAAATCCTATCATAACACAAATTATGATCGCGATTGATTTAACATCATTTGTATTGAGCCTACTTGGCATTTTCAGACAACGTGCACTACTATGGCCGCTATAATACAAATAATATAAACGATATAAGATTTAAAATTAAGGAAAGTCCCCATTCAAAGAACTTGTTTTTTTTTTGGAATTCATTTGCTTGGTTATTTTAAAAAATTATTTAGCATTTTATATTGTACGGTGCTGTGCTACGGTTCCATTCGTGTGCATTCTTTGATAATTTTGGTGGGGACTCCGAAAATGGATCGCCTGTACTGCTTCTCAAGCACAAAACATTTAAGCCTGAAAGACTTCCTCCTTAAAGCAGTCGCCTATGAGTGTTGTAACACAAAAGACATCAGCTTGTGTATGTCAATGACATTGGTTTTGCTCGAACAGTTTAAGTTTGGACATGCTCTTCTAGAGGTTCTGGATGCGATGTAACAATTGAATATTTGATATTAAAGCAATAGATTCTAACTACGAGTATGTAGGTTGCTCTTTTTATGCATGAAGAAACTTAGTGAGAAAACGGGAGTATGTGTGCAGGAGCTGTACTTAAAAAAGTTTAATGCTTTTAGGCGGATCACGCTCTTTTCTGCGATGTTCTTTAGTAACTCGATAATTAACGATTGTATCTGCCGAGGCCGACAATTCTCGTTTTTTTTACATTTAATTGGTTTGGGTGCGATACAATCAATTATAATAACCGTTGATTAAAATTTACATTCGGGAAGATGAGGTTTATGAATGAAGGTTGGTAAATAACCGTCTCACTCCCACTCGGAGAACGTTAGGTTTTCGAACCCACATGAACAAGTCACTTTTTGCAACTAGTTTGTGAAGGAGAGAGAACTTCTTCAGCATCTTAGCTAGTCTTAACTAAGCGACGTAGCGTTAGACTGCCATGACTCTTTGTAGCTCTATGAAGCAGCTTATGCAGAGATCGTTGTACATGGTTGCGTTATGCGGCGCATATTTTCAATGGCATTCTTCTAGGTGAGAAGACTTCTTCTTTAAATTAATCTTCCTCATCAATTGCTTAGCACTCCACGTAAAAAAACACTTAAGGCGCTCGGTATGTTCATCTTTCTCGTAAAAATTTGTAGTTCGGCCTTCAAGAAGATCAGTTTCAGATCGTTTCCGTTTGGAGATCCTGATAGTTGCTGCTTATCGATAAAAGAAATTAACGTCTGATCTGAAAAACTAGATTATCCGCATGAGAATTTTTTTTTTCTGACAACTCAATCTTCAAAAGTTCCATTCTCTCTCGCCCAGTCGAAATGGTAAGACGCTATTAAATTCGCAATTGTTTGCGTAGATAAATTTACCAGCTCGACTTTTTATTTTTCCAGAATATACTTTTTAAGTATGTAAGGTTTGACTTTGACTGATTGACTATGAGCTATAATGAAAGTGCCAATTTGTAAGTCCGGATCGAATTGCAGCACGAAAAACAAATGACGAAAGTCAAATGACAAGTTTACGAACAAGAGGCACCGCGATTGGATGTCAACCGACTGGTTAACAGCCTTTTGAATTTCGCTTTCGAACACCTTTTAGATGTTATGTGTTAGAAATATTGAGTCGGCAAGAGCGAAGCATCTCCATGTTTCGATATCTTTAGAATTGGAATGTATTGCCTTAAGAAGGATGTAAATGTGTGTACGTACGATTGTGCGGATATTTAAGACGAAATTACTTGAAACTCTGTGCGTTTTTTGTTTGACTCCAAACCGGAAGAAGAAAAGGGTGTACCTTTGGCGAAATATGAAAACGTATTGGTCCGTCCTTTAGTCGTAATATCCAGAATGTTTAAGAATTATTTTTGTTATCCCAAGATGCTAGAGGCAATTATGATAATTATTATTATTATTATTAAGGCCCGGGGTGCACCTCGGACTTTTTATTAAACATAATTTAAGCCCAAAGCAATTAAGAACTTAAAACTAAGAGGTTAGAGAGAAATGGTTTGGCGAGTAAAGGGAACTTTTGAGAGGGGCTTTCGAGAGATGGAATTCAAAAGAGCTATTGTGCGCAGCATTCTTCCACCCGGAAGAGTGAGGAGGTCCTTACGTAACGCGGATTGGTGTTAAAAAGTAAAATTTGTAATAGGGAAGGGGAGTCAATTTCACCGGCTACCAATTGATGTATGAAGAGTATATCGGCATCTTCTGATCGTTTTATAAGGGTTTGTAGTTCGATCAACTTAAGTCGATTTTCGTACGGAGGCAAGTTGTAGTTATCAACCCCAGGTAAACCGCGTGAAGCAAAATGGATAAATCTGCGTTCGAACGCTTCTATTCTGAGGGAGTGTGCTTCATAATAAGGAGACTTAACTTGGCTAGAATATTCGAGAAGTGGTCGGACAAAGGTGACATAAAGAGATTTAGGGACATAAGGATTAGAGAACTCTTTCGACGATCGATATGTGACCGGAAATTGAGTTCTCTGTCGCAGAGAACACCAAGGTCACAGATTGATTCAACATGAGGAACAGGGGTTCCGTTAAAGGAGTATGTACGGGGAGGCTGAGGAAGTCGTTATAGGTAATAGAGTTGATTTTGTTACACCAAAGGAAGAACCGATTCAAATCATTTTGCAGTAAACTATGATCGATTGGAGATGATATGTGTTTACATATTTTCATATCATCAGCATAAATGGACAGGTCAGAGTTTTTAATATTGAATTCAACATCGTTGATAGTGAGAATAAAGATAATGGGTCCTAATTGACTCCCTTGAAGTACTCCAGAGGTAGGAACTATAGGCTGAGACACTGAGGATCTGAAAACAACCTTATACTGCCGATTTTCTAGATAAGATTTTAACCAGAAGATGAAGGACCGAGGAAACCCAGGATTTACACAGCAAGAGCAATCGGATGCCATTGTTCTTTGATTCAAATTTGAGCGCAAACAAGTCATGTTTCGGTACTATCAATTCCTCGACGTTGTTATTTGGAAAATTTATCCAACAAGTTTCTTTGATGAATTGACTTCGATCTTAATAAGTTATGACCACCTTTAATATGATCAGCATACAAAATTACATTATCTTTGTTGCCATTCTCCAGTTTCATTCTTCAGATAAATTTAGACGCATTTTTTAGGCGGATTAACATTGACCAAGGTGTAAGAGCCATATCTTTACCCACATCTGAAGAAATAAAAAAACTTTGTCCGCACTTGTTTGTACCAACTATAATCTTCGTTAGATTCAACCATACAAATCGTTTTATTAGTTTGCTCAAACTGAGAAATATTGATACAAAATTTCATAACAGAAACAAAAATTTTTCACGTTCATATAAATGAAGTGAATTTAATTAATTATTTTTAAAATTAGTCATCAATTTGAGACTTCTGAAACTGAAACTTAATCCGTTTGACCTTTACTGAAGTTCTTATAGTAAAAATAACAACCCACGAAATTTCCAAAACCGAGGTGGATTATAAAACATTTTCGTTTAACGTATCTTGTTCCCGTAAATGTTTAAAATCGCGGATGTTGTAGAATCCAAACGTATTGTACTATTAATGCCCGTAATTGCATAGTTCCCAATTCAACTACAACATTGCAGCCACTTAATACAAATCTTTGCTATACAAACTATCCCACACTTCCAATTTTGATGATTCTGGCAAATCAATGAATTCAACTTCATCACTGATATTCAGACATTTCCGTGGTTTTTCATTTTGTTCTGCTGGCTTCCAAACAGCTGGCCTTATGTGATGGGTGTTTGGATCCCCCTTAGCTGCAAATCGAGTCCAAATGGCAATCATACGGCGAATAGTCTTGTATTCAGGACTTTCCTTATTCAGTCTTGAAGCAGATATATTATAGAAAAGGTATGATAAGTCATCAGCGTGTCCAACACCTCGAACTTTCTCTCCACACTTGAGAACCCGCAAATGGTTGAAGAATGGCGAATCGAAGTCAAACCGATAGAGGTATGTTGGTGCGGTTGCATAAGCGACCCGTGAGAGGACTGTTCGGTGGACGGAATGCCAGAATAGTCGGTAGGACATTAGCTAAAAATAAATAAAGTCAATCATAGCATAGATATTTTGTTTACTTTATTCAAGTATACTCACATCTAAGTACGAAAAAAGACAATCCATTGAGGGTTCATTGTCTCCGAAATGAGCATATTTAAGCTTCAAACCAAGCTCCTTACATAGCTCACTTTTACGATCTTCACATAATTCTTGTGGAACTACATACTGACAATCACCCAATGTGTTCAGTAACTGTGGCGCCTTTTTAATTCCTATGATATATTTGTACATTTTGTCAAAAAAATATTTATGGAAAGATGACGCCCGACTATTGTACCTGTATAGCTAAACAATCCTTCAAAGGAACATGCTCCGATCAGCAATGGAATATTATTACTCCAAGCGGTTTTCATCATCTCCCTTGGGTGTTTTGGGATAACACAATGATCGGTGATATACGGCTCGATGACTGGTCCAAACAAAATGAACATACGATTCCGTTCTTCCTCCTCGGTAAGAAGTCCTTTTTGTGAAGAAATAAGTTTTTTTCCATTGCACTTCACCAAGAACTCATAAATTTCCTTCTCGTTTTCTTCTCCTTTATATCCTGCTGCCTTAGCAAGCCTGTACGGATAGTTATCGGAAGGGATAAGTGCCCATGAAGCGAGTGCGCTACCTGATTGTATAATAGCTTTTTCAAAGAGTCCTTTTGTTTGGTCAGTCAGCATCATATAGTGTGTTGAAGCACCGCCTGCGCTTTCCCCAAACACAGTTATGTTATTTGGATCTCCGCTAAAGCCTTTGATGTTTTCCTTAACCCATCGTAAGGCCAGCACTTGATCCTTCAAACCAGCGTTTCCAGGAACATCAAGATCAGGATCGTTTAGACATAGAAATCCTAAAAAAAAAGATCTCCAAACAACCGCATGAAGTGTCTTTCTTTCTCTTACCAAAAGGCCCTAACCGGTATTGTATGGTAACAAGAACAACGTCTTCTTTCATGAAGTAGTCTGGGCTGTATAAGTCCCTATTAGCTTCACCAATTTGAAATCCGCCACCATATATATAGACCAACACAGGAAGAAGGACATCAGATGATATCTGAAAGTATTAACGTATACAAGCCCCTCAAAGGCTCTGTACCAACCACTTGAAATTCAAAATATCACCTTTTTTGTATATACATTAAGAATAAGGCAATCTTCGGAACCTTCGATGCCACGATGCACGAAATGTGCTTGAAGTGGTTTCTTTCCATAAGAAGTGCAGTCTCTTACTCCATTCCAGGGTCCATATGGCTTGGGAGCTTTAAATCTTAATTCGCCTATTGGGGGCTCTGCAAAAGGGATGCCTTCAAAGGAGTAATATGGGTGGTAGTAGACTGAGAGCCTTTTGACACCCCTTAGTCGTCCAACGTTTGTATCCGCGATGACTGTCTCGGATGTAGACAAATTGTACTGTTGTATTTTGTGCCCTACTAATCTGAAACGAAATATGTCCTTAGCTATGAGAAAGCTGTATATTCAGTATAATTATTTTTATTTCATAAATTTTTTGTACCTCAACTCGTTTTTAAATTCATTCATAAGATTAAAAATTAAAGAAAATAAGAAATTCTTTTGGCATTCTATAGTTTCATACAAAGTACTAAAATTATCGTTAAATGCTCTTATGCTAAATATACATTTCAATTTCATTTAATTAAACAATGGGTGGGGTGACCCCTAAAAAAAATGTTCACAATATTACTATTTTTTAATATAAAAAGTAATTTAAAGTTCAAAAAGAAAAAAAAAAATATATGAATAATTTTTGTATAGACTAACAAAGTATTAAAAACAACAAAAATTCAAAAAAAAATTATTTCATAAGTTACATCAGAAAGTTTATAAGAATAAATTCTATGCCAGTGAAGTCAAAATTAAGAAGCCAATTTTTAACAAGTGTAAGAAAAATATTTAGCGAAGAGATCATTCTATATGATTGAGAAACGTTTGGATGAAATATTATAAAAATTACGATAAGCAGTGGTGCTCAAAAGAGGAATAGGTAAAAAGTATGAAGAATTTCCACGTAAATTATAGTTAGGAGTCATTCGGAAGTTGTGATTAAAATTCAGGTCGTCGTTTTTAGGTATGATCTAAACCATTCTATCATGAAACCGCGAATTCCTTTGGTTATATCAATAAACAAGCCAGCAGAACACTTTTTCCCATCGAGGTTCGACATTAGATTGCTATAAAACTGTAAAAGCGCATCTTCAGTTGATTAACTCTTTTGGAAGCCAAATTTATAAGCATTTAAAAGATTAATTTTTTTAACATAACCCACTAGCCTATTTCTTAGGAGCTTTTCAAAAATTTTACTGAGAACTGGGAGAAGTGATATGGGCCCATAATTCCACATTTCTAAAGAAGAACCGTTTATGAATAAAGGTACAACATCAGAATACTTCAGCTCATCTGGAAATACTCTCTCAAAAATGCATCGATCAAAAATTAATGATAATACATAAATTATTATTGCAACGGACGGATCTAAGGATGGAAGGTACGTTGGGATACGCAAACCAAGCACCATGCTCACGAAAAGGGAACACAGAACTTACGGTTCAATGGTCAACCAATTGCGGATACCAGGAAGCTTGATTTTACCAAGTAGGAAAAGGGTTCACCGGACTGTGAATCACTTAAGCATCTTCAGCTATAGGTCAGATGCGCCGCAATATTTATGTGCCCCAAAGCTTGATTTTACCAAGTAGGAAAAGGGTTCACCGGACTGTGAATCACTTAAGCATCTTCAGCTATAGGTCAGATGCGCCGCAATATTTATGTGCCCCAAGGTTTGTCTTATTCTAGTTCTTATTTCGAAAGCTGTCAATTTTTTAAGGTCAAAAAGTACTGACACTTAAAGTGTGAAACTGCAAAAGAGCTTTCAAATAAATTGATTCAGTTAAAAAAAGTTTTCGATTAAATGGACAGAGGCGCAGTTAGTTAAGCGCCTGATTGACAGGTCTTGCATCTAGTTTTCGGAATGGGTAGTTACCATTTATGATTGGGATATAATTTGCTGGAGTGTTCAACCACCGATGGTAGTCTTATAAGCTATGCGGTTAAACTGTAGTGATTTCTTTAAAAAAAATACGGATTGTGTAGATGTTTGCAGTCTGGTCCAATTCGGCCTACGCCCATGGAGAAACTGAAGCGTTAACAGTCTGCCAATGATTTAATCCTTCTGGTCGCTTTGTGTAAGGCACTTATTTTACTCTGAAAGCGGGCACATAAATACGTTTATGAAGCTTATACTTAGGCTTCCAGTAAATATATGTATATTTTGAAATATTGTACATTTCAAATCTTCCAGCAAAAGGTCGCATTTTAATAGCCGAGCCATTGTTTTACCATCAAAATCCAACAATTATATGATGACTTTTGGTAAGTTATGATATCTGTCGAACCAGCATGGTGGATTTAAGACAAAAAAATTTCAAACAGTCACCATCAAGCGCCTTCTCACACAGCCGCAACCTCCTTAAGTTGCTTCTATATGGTATATGAAAGTTCCACTCGTCACAAGAACTGAAACAAGCAGAAAACTACCAATCCTGTACTGTCGCTGATTGCATGCCGAAAAAAATTAATAATATCACGCTTTTTAACTTAAAATTTGGCTCATTTCCATTTATTTGGGTCCCGCTCCCGCTCTGAATCCTTCCGGTGCTAAAATCCTTGAAAGAACATCTGGAAAATGTATGTTACTCGCACACATTGGTCCATATGAGCTATGAAAATTATACTGGTACAATTGTTTTGGATGGCGCTACTTGACGCCATTTAATTTCAAGGGTAAGTGAAAGTGATGAAGAAGCTTTTTTTGAATAAGCTTTGATTTCTTTAAAAACGATCAACTGGACAACAGATATTTGGTCCTTTGTCCGGTGAAAAGGATTAAAAGTTCAATAATAAATTAGGTGGTGATGAATGGCTTATGGCAAGATTGGTGTACAGATTTAAATTTAACGATCGAATTCCCAAATTGGAAATTCAACATAAGGAAATGATAGCTGATAATATACGCAGCAAATTCTTTGAAATGTGGCGTTAAGTCTTTATTGCGAGAAAAGACTTGGACTTTGTTTGCAACTTTGACACCGATAGTTTCTCTGTGAGAGAGATCAGCTCTATGATATAAGCAGCAGTTATTTCAGGATAAAGTGTGCATAACATCACTCTTTACCCTGAACCTTTAAAATTTGAAAACGAAGTTGGTAAACAATTGATTATCACACTGGAAGATAATTTGCAACTATGGTCACATTTATTATAGCGAATTCAGCGCAACCTTTGTAATTTGTAGTTAGCTTATTTTCCGCTTATTGACAATATAAATCGCCCCTATGATTCAATCTGTGTGGGGGAACGCTCCAACGAAATTTCAACTTCGGTATCATTCAATCCGTTCTAAGGGAATCGCTTGTCGTCGATGTGAATCACTTTCAAATCCATTATATACTACTGTGTCCAAAAAATAAGGTGACATATGAATTTAAACTGCGCGCGTCGAAGGATTTGGAAATTTTTCTTTCTTTTTAGGTTGGTAGTACTGTCAGTGACATCTATGTGAAATTTCATGTCAAAATATATTCATAGAGTTTGAGATACGCGTCGTTTTGTGAGCTGCTAAAAGTGAGTTTTTCGTTTTTTGCGATGTCGAAATTTATTGAGCAAAGAATTTGCATTAAATTTTGTTTGCGGAATCAATTTTCTGCTGCGGATACGTTTAGGATGACGCAGGAAGCCTTTGATGATGAGGCTATGTCTAAGAAAAATGTTTACAAGTGGTATAGTGAGTTCCAAGCCGGCCGTGAACGTGTCGAAGACGAAGAGCGTTCTAGGCGACCATCAACCTCAACCGATGAAGCTCACGTCCAAAAAATCAAAGATTTGGTGTTGAAAAACCATCGATTAACGATTAGGAACCTTGCTGATGAAGTTGGCCTATCGAAAGGCTCAGTCAATACCATTTTGAAGGATGCTTTGGGCCTCAAGCGCGTCAAATCTCGATTGGTACCGAAAACATTGAATTTTTTGGAAAAAAGGCGTCGCGCTGAAGTGTGTGAAACAATGCTTTCCGACTACCAGGATGTCATGAAACGCATTATAACTGGCGATGAGACTTGGATCTATGCTTACGACACCGAAACAATCGATCAGTCGAGCGAATATCGTGCCAAAGGAGAGCCGAGACCAAAAAAACCGCGCCAAAGTCGCTCAAAAATCAAGGTCATGTTGACTGTTTTTTTTCGATTATCGTGGTGTTGTGCTTTATGAATTCCTTCCAACCGGCCAAACAGTCAACAAGGAATATTATTTGAACGTTATGCGTCGTTTGCGTATCGCTATCCGCCTAAAAAGGCCGGAATTGTGGAAAGACAATTCTTGGTTTTTACACCACGATAATTCACCATTCCATACCGGACTCGTAATTCGTGATCATTTCGCAAAAAACTCAACCCATATCGTTCCGCAACCACCGTATTCACCTGATCTGGCGCCGTGCGACTTCTGGCTGTTCAACAAGCTCAAAAGACCGCTCCGGGGACACCGTTTTGATACGATAGAGGAGATTCAAGCCGCAGCGAAGACGGAACTGAAGGCCATCCCGGAAAGTGACTACAACCAGTGTTTCAAAGATTGGAAAATCCGTTGGCATAAGTGCATTGCATAGGGAGGGGATTACTTTGAAGGGGATGAAATTGATTTGGAAGAAATAAAGAATTTTCAAAATAAATACAATGTCACCTTATTTTTTGGACACAGTAGTAGGTGTATATAATGAAAAAAATTTTTCCAGGAGAAGAAGAATTGATCAACCCGGACATCTCAAAAAATTTGACAAAACAACCACCGGAGAATGCAAAGGAGTTCCGATAAGTTCTGCAGACGAAGCTGAATATCTTAGAGCCGCCGCGTTTTGCAATGTTATCAAAATTTCAGGTTTGGAAAGATCATAAGTCCCACCGTAAGAAAAGAATGGCTAACAACAAGAAGCTGGGCGTGGACCTACAGTTTATTGCCGACTCCAAGCGGACCCAGAAGCTTTTTCTTGCCAATTTTAACTCATCAGAGGGATTGCCAGTCATTCGCGAGAGGTGTTTTGAATCCGTGTCCTCACGCTCAGCAGTTGACGCACTCACCACTGAGCAACGAGCACCACCTGATTACTTCCTTCTACGATTCTAATGCAGATAATTGACGTTGTGGAGACATTGAATAAGGTCGGAAGAAGCTCCTCATTCAACACCTCCAATACATAATTGAAGACTACTTTATTCCAACGAAATTTAAAAAAAAAAGAAATACAAGTTGATATCACAGAAATTATGAACTAACATTAAATCTTTTATCTAACGGCATCTGATAGCTCCATTGAAGATATTTCCCGCCTTTAAAAAAAAAACAGGGTGAAGTTATTATTAAATTAAATTTTGTTTTGTTTTCATCAGCTGCTGTTTAATGTGTTATTGTTGTCGTGAAAAGTCGGTTTTGAAAAAGATAAACACGATCGGTAAAACAGTGCATGCAGCAGATTGAGTGATTGGATCTCAGATCCGTCGGATTAAATTCTGGGGGTGAATATATAAATATAAATATGAGAATATCGCCAAGTTTTTCGCTGAGCCATAAAAAGGTTACTGAGCAACGAACAAACGCACCAACGATTATATTATCTTGTCTTTATATAAGAAATATTTCTGTACGTGTGTTAGTCACTGAGCTCCTCAAAAACGGCTGCATCAATTTTGAGCGGCTCATCGGATCGTTAAGATTAACAAACCATTGTTTTTGTATGATTAATTGATGCATAAACCTTCTGAAAATTAAAAGATAACCTTAATTCATAATTATACTTATAGTAGGCGCTGATTTGAAAAAAAAAATTTAACACATTGTTTAGAAATTAACTGGGAATTTTTTTATTCGATAAGTCGTCTAGATTGCACAGTCATAAAATTTTTAATGGTTTTAATTTTCAGGATGATATTTTTAAATTTCTTAAACCAGCTTAGCAAATTATTTTTTTATTAAAAGTACGATAGAACTGCATAATTTGTTAATTATTGTGAATAAAAAGGTTGCTTCTGTTTTTTTTTTCTAAAACTGTTTTCAACACCCTTTTTGATCATAAGTTTATGTAAAAAAAACATAAATACATTTATTTTTGTATAAATTGGAATATGCGCTGAGGAACATATTTGCAAAACAATATTTGAAACACTTAGCTGTCCCTTCCTGCAACTTTTTGAGTCAATCTGAAAGCAATACCTTTTTTTGAGCACAGTTTTTTTTTATGGAGTGTTCTGGGATTCCAATTTTATTCCTTCAATTTTGCGTTCATATTTCTGCATTTTTTTCCTTACATATGCAAACATATGTAATGTTTATGGGAAACAAATATAGTTATAAAGTTTATGTAATTTAAAAAGTAGAATTCGCTGAATAGTTACATGAAAATGTAGTTTTATTTTAAATTTGATAGAAAAAAATTGTATTCTTAATATTTAAATTAAATTGATCCTCTGTAATGTATTCATGAAGTTTAAAGAAGGCGAAAAAAAGGAAGATGTGTCTTATATGTTCGTAAGACACGTGAGGTCCTCCGGAAAGAGCTGAGCACCATTTGTTAAAATATCTTAATTGGTTGTAAAGTTATAAGTTAAGCAACTCAAAAAGTCATTTGAAGCTACTGTGCACCGTATTTCGAAAATTAGAACATCGAAAGAACGTTTGCTGAAACCGCCGACAAGCCAACGTTCGGACACAACAACGTGTGCGCAAGGGCACTTCCACCAAGGTAGCAACCTATTTTGACTAAAGGGTAGAGTTTGCGAAGTTAGGCCTTGTAGAGTTAGGGCGTGTAGAATAAGAAGCTTCGCTCTATATATGGTCTAATAACTTTTTGACAGTACGAGTTATATGGTCTCTTCTTGGCAACATTTTACATGTACATGTTTTTGGTGGGATGCAAAATTTCTTTTCTTCAATCATTCTGCTAATCGGATTTGCGATTATCGGAATGATTTACGGAAGAAATTAGTCCGGATAATCCAGACTGCACTGTGTGACCGTGACTCGGTGGCTAAAGTGGCGGACTGCTGAGCGTTTAATTGCAGTTCAAATCTTGGAAACAACAACATGCCAATTTTTCGAATTATATCATCAGAATTTCCTTTGGTATTTTTATTGTGTGGCTCACCATGTGGCATGCTGGAACCACCTTTTTCCAACATTAGTATTATAACTGAATTCTTTACCGGATATATATGGAGCAGACAAACAAGACATACATCCGTTATAGTTATGGTCGAAATGAAAGACCTGTAGTTCGAATTTAATCCTGACTCAACGTGTTCGCCAGATTTAGCACCCCCGATTATTATTTGATTCCAAATTTGAAAAAGTAAATGTGCTTTTTTAAAGAGTTCGACCTTGTATCTTAGCTTATAAACATCGCTTGGTATTTTTACTAAATTTTTTGTGTTTTTTCGCTGTATTTTTGGTGATATCCAAAACAAACAAATATAGAAAAACGTGCCGAATGACGCAAAATATTAATGCAATGTAAAGTTCAACAAAGAAGGGGCCAAGTGTGAGTCGGACTCGCGCAACAAAGGTTCCGCACAAACTTGTAGGTATTAAGATTGTTCGTCCATCGTGTAAATCGAGTCTCGAAGTGTTTTCTTGGTTTTGGTTAGATGGCACGAGTATCAAATTATGCGGCCTGATTTTAAATTTCACATACATAGTCAAAAAAAAAATATGAAAAATCGTGATGTAGATAAGTATAAATTTATGGTTTTCCGATTTTTCTCTATATTTGTGCTATAAGATTTTGCTTCTTGCATAATTTCATGATTCAAAGGCTTTGATCCACCTTGCGATTATCAAAATTACGGCTTAGATAGCCATATTTTTGATTGCGTCGATTTAGAAGTTTTAGAACTTACAAACTTGGTATAAATTTCATCTAGGTAGCTACACGCGTCCGTGAGAATCATATTGGTGACGGACAGACGAACAACAAAGATATTCTATAATTGTTCCGTTTGTCCTTTTGAGGACCGGAATTTCAAAATGACCAAAAAATCATGTTTTTAATATTTGATTTTTCATTCATTATTCTTAAACATACCAGTCTAACAAATTATTTATTGCTTTCAGTCAAGCCAACTTTTCTCAAATTTCGATTTCATGTAATTATCTATATGAACGGTATTTATTTCCGGAATTCAAAACGAAACTACTTTTTTATGTCGTCAATGTGCTTGAACATATAACAAGATTAAGTTTAATTATACCTTGTTGATGATTATAATAGGTGGTTGTACTAGCAGAACCTTGCTGTGCTTTATACAACGTCATGCATTGCTAATATTAATATTTATTAGAATACGGCTTGCAGTGATCTTGTATTTATATTGTTGTTAAGCCAACACTTGTTCATTCAAAACAGAAAAGAGTAATTATAGACTGCAACATTGTATGTTTGACCGAGGAAAATAAATTTTTTGTCGATATCTAACGTAATTGGAAATGGATTGACGATAATTGCGATAAACGTGACTGACAATTTTCTGTTAAAAAGTTTTCTGTGAGATTCAAGATTTAAAACAAACACCGCACTTTCATGCAATCATTTGCATTTTTAAGACTGTTTATTTCTTTCTCACAAAAATTGTGATTATAAACCTTTTCAAGGCAATCTCCTTCAACAATTGCCAATGAAAACAAACCGAATTAGTAAAAAGGATTTATTGTTGTTATTTTCGTTATACACTCTGATCAGTCTGCCCATAGCCATTTGCTTTGGATTGACAATATGGTTATCAAAATGGTTACCAATATCAATTTAGAGCAAGTAAATTTTTCTTTGATTTTTGTCTGCCCTGGGCTTTATTAAAAAAGGTTTTGTTTCACTCTTAATTAAATCTATTATTAGAACAAGGAAATGAACGCTAACTTGTACGTAGTCTGGTCAATTTAGCTGTAAAATTAGGGGTACACTTGCAAAAATACCCAGAAAGCTGAAAATGTGCATAGATGTTTGGGACATCATTGTTATAAAATTGTGAAAAATCCCTATAGATCCCATTTCTGCAAAAAATGTTATTCAAGGTTATGATAAAAATAAAAAATTGTAGATCATGCAATTATCTACGAAAATTGTCCTCAAACTTTTTTTCATAACTCTAACCATTTTTGAGAAAAAACCGTTACAAAATTTTCTTACACTGTATTGTCCATAATAAGCTTGACTTAGCTGCCTATGACAACATTGCTAAAGAGTTTATAAGAGCTGGACGTATGGGAGATTGGCAAGCTTACTTGAATACTGTTAAAGAAATGCTCCCTTATTTCCACGCATCAGGTTATTTTCTTTACGCTTAATATGCACACTTATATCTGCAAAAAAAGTTAAAATAAGAAAAGAATAAAGGTATTTGGCAGTGTTTTCCAACGATTCACAGAAGGATTTTTCAGGGTTAGAAGTTCTGACGAAGTGGTATTGCTCGAGGAAGAAGTACTTAAAAAAGTGTCATCAGCCAATGGGTTTTTACAAATCACGAAAATCACAAAAATCAGCTTTTTATGATTGTTTTAAAAAAGTTGATATTGATTTTGACAACTTAAATGTTAATATAAACTGTTGATAGAGAATATTTTTTGCACCGTATGGTTTGGGATCGTGAAGATTCATTCAACAGCATCTCAGATAAATATGTTCAGTATATACGGAGACATTTTGGTCAAAGGGTAACTATGTCGTATTTGATGGTTACACAGATTGTAGAACAACGTCGCCATATGGCAAAAACATCGGCATCTTCTGATATTATCTTTGATCAATTTATGAAAGTTTCAACTTGCCAACAACAATTTCTGTCAAATATTTATAATAAGTTTCGATTAATTACAATGCTTAAAGAAAAATTAACCTGCAATAAATCAGTTCAATCCAACTGATCTATTAGAATTACTTACAGCTCGAATTCCAATTGAAAAAATTATTAAGTTTTTAAAACCCGGCAAAGGTCAACAACCATCGGAAATATTTTCAAATACGAGTTTATCAGATTATCCTAAATGTCAAAATCATAAACTATTTTTACATGCTATGACTGCCTGTGATACAACATCAGCAATGTTTCGAAGGACTTAAACAACAACAACAGGGGAAACCGCATTAAAAAAAAACGCGCCTCATAGGAAGCGTGGAAACGTGTTCATATAGTATTATGGACAATACTGCGTAAGAAAATTTTGTAATTGTTTTTGCTCAAAAACGGTAAGTGAAATGAAAAAAAAAATGTAAGGACAATTTTTGTAGATAATGGCATGATCATCAATTTTTTTCGCTGAAAATTTCAAAAATTCATAAAACGCATTTGACCTTGAATAAAATTTTTGCAGACATGGGATCAATGGGGACTTTTCACAATTTTTTTTTAGGTGTCCCTAGCATCTAAGCAAATCTTCAGCTTTATGGGAATTATTGCAATGACAAAATTGACCGGACAACGAGAAATAGTTTTGTTGCTAATGCGCCTAGAAAACAATGCGCTAGAAGCTTTCTTCTAGGTGATAAATGAAAAAAAAATTAATTTAATTGTTGAACATTGGACTGGTGAATGTAATTGATGTGGAAAGCATATAAAGTATTGGATGATTTTTGGAAAACTAAAAGGTAGAAGAAGAGCATGGTTACAGGAGAAATACTGCGAGGGCTTGTGAAGTTGGGATAGACAAAAAGTATACCATTGCATTGTATTAAAATTTTGAAATCGAATTTGTAGTTTCGAAGATTACCTATCACATAAAAACATAAGAGGAAATTAATGGTCACATTAATATCCTATAATTTTGCTCAAGTTCCAATCTGAATATTGGTGAAAAAACTTTTTTGAAAATCGCATGATTAGTTTAAACAAGTAGATAAAAACTTACAAACATTACATCTTTATTATATGTATTAGAATAGAAGAGTAGATGAGAAAAATTTAGTAAGAATATGGTTAGTCCAAAATTGACAGTAACTTTTCATCCTATACTATGTACATATATTCCACATCTGGGAGATTTATCAATTAATTTCAGTTACAAAAAAGGCATGGTACTGTGTCAGTCTGAAGCTGTGATGTTTTCTATTTATTGTTATTTCTAAACTTCTTGCCCAAAGAAAAGTAAATCTACATTCAGGGAACAATTATGATGGCATTTTCAAGATTTCAATTCCCTAAAGTGTAGGATCTTTCCCTTTGAAGTAGATGCATCAAAAAGCGATAAAGGAAGTATTCCGAAATTCAATACCAAGCAGCCATGAAGACACCCAGCTGTGTCATCTAAAATTCGATCGCAGCCATTGAAGGCAATAAAGCCATAAAAAAGAATATTTTTTTTATCAACCATTAAAATTCTAAAAATTTTGTTTGAACATTTTTTGAGGATTTTTCTTTTAAAAACGATTAAATAATTGACAAATTGTTGCAATGGAAGTGCATTCCTTTGAAACATAAAGAATGAATACTTCCATATTTGATTCTCGCGATTTATCAACTCTGATTACATGTCAAAAGTAGCAAATGGCATTCGCAAACCATCAAAAATAAAACCCAATACCCAATTTGAATAAGTACTATACAGATTTTTGCAATACTTAAGATACCTATCTGGAATATAGACAGGCATTATATTGTGAGCTATAAATTTCTATTAGCACATAGTGTGCGGAACGATAATAAAGTGATATTGATATAATCTTCGTTCCGCTTAGTCGACTTTATCTATATTTTTATCAATCACAACGTGTTGAAATTAATGAAATTGGGTACTTTCGATTGCTATCTTAGTTAGTTATAAGCTGCATGAGTGCATTATGGTGAAAAGTAGATCCACGCGCCTATTTTTAGATTAAATATTTCTAGGGGAGAGGGGAATTAGTATTTCTAATGAAGCAGCCGAGGTGTTTTGCGATTGCTTGAATAAGCTCAAACAATGCTGAAAAGAATGAGGAACCAAGGTTTCTGTACCTCGATTTCGCTAGAGGCCGGCAGGTGACGGTCTCATATTCTGCCTTTGAGTGGCAACTGCTGCATAAATCTCCTAAACGATGCGATGCGAGTACAAAAGGTTAGTTGCAGGAGTGCATCTAGATATAGAAGGATTCTTACAAAACGATAAAATTTCCGAATATGTTTGATGTCCTATAAATATATATCAATATATATCACTGCATTGCTTGGCGATGAAATAAGAAGAAACAAAGTCCTAACAGGGACACCAGAAGGAGAATTCGTGTCACCTCTTTTTTGAGTAAGTGATGGACAAGCACCTAAAACATTTAAAAGGAACATATGCCAAACGCATAGTACATGCGGATGACTCTTATACAACGAAAACATCTGAACAAAATAAAAAGGAGATCACACTGAAAACACTCACAAGCAAAATTAATTTTTCTTTTCGTGAAAAGGACAGAGATAAGTGACTGCCACATCCCCCAAATTGGAGCTACAAAATCAGAAATTTACGACAGTGTGAAGTACTAACTTGGCATTGATTAAGAAGAAACTAACCTTAAAGATAAATCTTAAAGCTAAGAGGGCATAATAGGAGGGAATATTGCAATTCCTTGATCTCAGAGTGTCCGCAGAGAGACATAGTTAAGTTACTTAAGCTAGATTTAAGAACGTGTTTATCCAGCAAGGAAGACAATAGATTTAACTGATAAAAATGCGTCGAAATTGAAAAACACTGTGTATAGGAAAATTGCTATAACGTTAGCTGAATCTGTTTCTCATTGCCTATTCCGACAAACTAATGTATATTCAAACCAGTTCAAAATATCAAAGCTCCAACTACACCTAGACGAGTGAGGCTGATTGTCCATGTGCCTGGTTATACATGAAACAACATCGCTGGAGTGATCGTACTGTATAAAGTGATTTGAATGACACAGCGTCGGATAAGGAAGATCATCATTGAATAGTCCTATGACCAGTGGGTTTGATAGCTAGCAAACATCTGGCAAAGTTGCTTGGTTCTCAGCGAACGTGTGTGCGAAAGTTAACACATAGCCAAGGTTAGCTTTAAGTTAGTATGCGGAAAGAATTACATTTATTTTATAGCCGTGGAAAGTTTATCTAAGGTCTATTAACCTTTCATCCGGTTATTTCATCGTCTGTCAATGTTGTTGACAAGGGAGAATGAATTATTCACGTTCACCTTCTTTCTTTCTTTTTAATGTCCGTCTGCACTACATATTGTTAAAGCACGAAGGGAACAAGAATGCACTCATTATTTTTTTCACATTTAGGCCTTGAGCTTTACAATATAATTTATAATTTCACTTTTTACTTTAAATCACTTCGAACAATCGCAGTTAAGTCCTTGTGATTTATTAGTTCGCGAAGTACTTCTACTACTACTACTACGCAGGTTTGCTCCAAACATTTCTTCACTAGAGAAAGACATTTTGTTTCCAACTGGAACCACCACGTGGGCTATGCTCCAGATTGTTGCGTTAACTATTCAATATTTGCTTAAGAGACGTATCCAAAAATTGTTCAAACAAACTTGCTAGATAAAACAAGCATCTTTCTATGAAATATTTCAGGATCTGATGAAATAAAGCAAAAGAATAAAACGATAAGAAATTTTGTCCCACATGATATATTAGTATCCAAAACTCTTGCAAGTGCTCAACACGGTCATAGTTTTGGGATTAAATGTGTTATATTTACTTATAAGAACTCACTCTCGATAAGCAGCCTCAATTTAACTTTATCGTTGACGTTTTATTTTTCATAAATTTCACATTTAATTCTTATCAATTTCCCCAACATCAGGCACGGACACAAACAAATGCCGCGCTTATTCAAAATCGTATCAAGGGGTTGATAAGGGAATAAAATAAAATTTAAGAACAAATCAAACTTTACTTTTCACTTTCAAGCAACAATTTACTCACTTGAGCCCCATTTTAAGTAACCCCCAATAATTCATATCAACTTCCATTGTAATTTTTTTTTTTTTTAATCGAAGCGAGTAACTTGCTTCACAGTACTAGGCAAATTCACAACTAACTTGTTCACTCGAACAAGAATTGCATCCCTTAAATAGTACAAGAAAAATGAGTGAGTGTCTGAAAGCAAGATAAGATTAAATAAATACAGAATATCTGACGTAGGAAGCCTGCTTCTATGAAAAGCTTTTATGAGAATATAAGTTAAGTTACGAGGTGCGCTCCAACTAATTCTAACAGTAGTTGACGAAACAATAAAAAACTATTTATTTAAGTCAATGTGATATATCATAATGTTGAAATTGAAACATGAAATAAAATACACTTTTTGTACTTTTGAAGGTATCTTCAGTTGGAGAAAAATGAAACGGCTCATTTTTTCAACTTGTTTGTGAAACAGTTAACCTTCTGCGGCATCTCTGCTAACTCTGGTACCTTACCTCTATTGGGGCTTTAGAGCAGCTCTTAGTTGATGACAACTTTGCTCCAATAGAAATAAATTATATTTTGAGATAAACCACATTTTCATCTCGGCGGCCATATTAACAAGCAAAATTACCGCATTTGGGGCTGAGAGAACGCTTATGTAGTCATAGAGTTAAAATAAAACAACGTTTTTTTTTACTTGCCGCATAAGTGCCGAATTATCGCCCTTACTTTAATAATCGTTTAACCAAGTTCTATTTCTCGTGAAGTTCAAGTTCATGCAACAGCTTTTAACACACTAAAATGATGGCACAGAAGGAATTAGATACTCTGTTTGCGGCTACTACCCTTCCCGTCTAATTCAAACTTCATGACAGCACCACAGATATAATTAAGAATACAGATATAAGTATATTCTGTCTTACCGTTTATTTAGCCCTTATTATAGAACACGTTTTTCAATAACGATGCAGTTTAGCTTTTTAGCCTTCACTTCGTCAAAGATGTGGCAAAAACTTTACAGCATTGGAAAAGCAAATGATGGGATTGACTAGTTGATGAATAGTATGGTCTAAAATTTGTCACTTTTAAGCATATGTAAAGTTTACAAACCAAAAATATTATGTTCTTAAATAAGTTTAATATTCAAATGCAATTATTGTGTTTTATGTTTTGGTAAACTTTATGCTAGTTAATCGAAAACTTATAAAAGGGCGTAATTCTGTATCGGATCCTGAACATTTTCCCTTCCTTCTATATACAAAAGATTTCATTGAAATCGATCAAGTCAAAGCATTCATAAGTTGGTTTACGAGTATATTCAACAACAACAATAACAAACATTCTGATTAAAACAAGCCACATGCCGGGCAATCAACTTTGTTTCCTATCTCACTTCACTTCGACAAATATACCCGTAATTATATTCTTAATAAAAACACTGCAATAGACACAGTGAGCATCAAAAGTTGCAGCTCACCTACATAGTCTCTGATTCTGATTTTGACCCATTGACGTAAGGATATGTAATGTTTTTATACAACGGTAATAGGCAACAATAAGAAGACTGTGGAATGATTGTTCTAGAAACATGAATGGTGTTAATTTCATTTAAATTATTAAGCATTTTTTTTAATTCAACTCATAGACGCGTTCAGTTAAACGCTTATAAATATAACTTAACTATGCTTATATAACTAAATAACGTACTGCTTCTAATTTTTTATAGTTTGCTTGTGCTCAAGAGGAAATAACTAATCTTGTGATGCAAGCTGCTTAGAGCGAGGAGAAGAAAAAGGAGAAGAATGAAAGCTTGTAATGTAGTTTTTTTTTGTCGAACATTTGGTTACATTTCAATTCCTTGGCAGAAGCTGGAAATGGGACGGAGAGTTTGATATCGACTCATAAGCTTTCGCTGAATTAACAGAAATTTAATAAACAAAAGTTCGAAAAAATTGAACATTTGGAAGAATAGCCTAACCCTCTGCTGTCAGTGTTATGCCTTCAGAGCAGAACCATGAGCACATCACCTACACAAACCAATATTTTTGACAACACGAACGAATAATTCCAGCAGCCGATACAGCAAGTACAAAAACGCCACCCATCAGTTAGACTACTATCGCTGGTCTACCGATCCAGGGATAGCGCCATGAATTTGATCCCCATGGCAAATGGCTACAGGGCTGCATATTCTGAACTGCAATAGGAAGGTAGAATTTTCACAGCAGTGTGTGTACTGCTATGGCCGCTAGAAAAACAATTAATAAAAACTATTGAAGGCTTAATATAAAGCGTTGTCACTCATACAAAAACATGTTGTTAAGAAATCAACTTAATTTTACGCCCTGAAGTATGATATGAGAAATTAAAAATTAATTTTATAGGCAACTCAATTTTACCCCAAAAAGTAGGCAAAATTATTCGGAAAAGCAATTCTTATAGGTAATCGTAGAGAATTTGTATTTTTTATCGGATTCTGAATTTCAAATTGGTTTGCAAAATAGTTTGCCATCAATTTTTGCAACATCGCTTAAAATTTCTAAATAATGTGACCGGGGTATCATGCGATAAAGCCAATACCATTAAATGTTATGTACCCCCTTACAATTTGTTTGCCAGTCGGTAGGCATGTACAAATTTCTACAAGACCATTACTCCATCAATGACCAAATTCACAAAAATTTGTGCAGACAAATTAGTTTTCGCATTTGAAATATTGATATGGAAGTATGGATTAGTATGGAAATCAGTATAAAATGCAGAAAACGATGGTATCTTTTATAAAATAAGGATATACACATGTACGTTAATAAATTTTGTAAGAAACTTAAGACTTGGCGTAGGGCTGTTTTCTCTTACTGCAGCATTTTCCTTACTTTAAGAATGTTTATACACGTCCTAACTTTAAACAAAAGATCAAATTTAAATATTTTTTAAAGCAAATTACTTTTACATAATAAACCTGGATTAAGAAGCATTTTTTTTCAATGCATTTTTATTTATCATTTCATTAACTTACTTGTTAGACAAAAACGCTTAAAGCTAGCTTAATTCACTTAACTATGTGTAACCTAACTTACTGGCCCTCTGCGGGCGCTCTAAGCTAATCCCAACAATTTAATATATGTCTTTCTTATTTAATGTCTTTTATGTCTTTTTGTATTTAAATTTAAGTAACTACTTGTTAAACTAAGAAAAATGCTGTCTGTTAAAAAACAAAAAACTTAGTGTAAGGACTTGTTTTACTTTTTTTTACAACTAAACCTTAAGACAAACTTTATTCTAATCTTAAACCTATAATCTTATCCTAACTTAAAATAAAATTTAAAACTACTTTCTTACTAATTACTTCCTACTTATACTACCTTGTAAAAAAGTAAGCCGGCCAAGGCTGACAGGGGCATGCTATAATCATTGCCAGAATGGCACCAAAGATGAATAAAAGACGAGAGAGTTCTTATCATCGCCCTACCATCAATAGAATCGATATTGCCTTATGACATCAGCTTTGTCGCGGTCTGATACCGCCCTACTAAACCTGAGAGTCTCCGGTGAGCTACTTGATCGTAGTTGAATCGCCCGTCCACAGCTTTTCGACCAACGTGGAAGATTAACGGCACCGCTAATCTATCCTGGACCAGACTTTTTCTATCAAGATAGAGGAAAGCTTCAGGGGAAATACGGCCGCTAAGGCGCACTGTCTCATGGTGCATATCATTGGGGTAAAAAGCTCGGAGATCAAGTTGTTGGTCGAAGTCATTGCTCTTGCAATGTGACTTCGAATAGGCTTTATCAGAAAGTTATCCACTCTGATCAGGTTGGCCCCGTTGTACAGGATTTCTCTCTGGACTCTGGAGTTCTATATAGATGGAGACAAGCTCGTAGACATCGTCTCTCGAAAACCCGAATCTTTTCCATTAAGCTTATTCATACGTTGAACCAAACGGGATATCCATAGGCATGGACAGGCCGAATGAGGGCCGTGTAGCAGATCACCTTCACGTTGGCATCGAGTTGACTGCTGTGAAACAGTCTCTTTGTCATGGCAAAAGCCGCTTTAGCTCTGGCTAGAACAGCATATGTAAGTTTGTAAAAATATAGATACTGATCGAGCCAAACCCCAAGATATCTGACTCCGACTCGCCAATAGCTTCGCCTTTTGTCCAACGATAGTGAACTTTTGCCAGTTTTTTCTCGTATCCCAAGACGCCCCAGACAGCGGCGTACTAAACAAAATGGATTCGCACTTTTGGAAATTGATCTTCAACTTCCAATCGTCGCATTATCGCTTAATCTCATCGAAGTCACTCTTGAAAAGACTTACAATTCCCTCAATCTTTGGACCTGACCTGTACGCGATCAAATCATCTGCGTACGCTATGGAGTGGCGGAGAGATCCTACAAGACCGCTTGTGAAATAATGAAAAAAATCGGCGAATTAACTACACTCTGTTGCAGACCGTTTTTGATTTCAAAGTTCTTAGCAGAAGTAACATTGCAATTCTTCAGAATAAACGTTCTACCGGTGAGCATATTAAAGAGTATAAACAGCAGAGGTTTTCTTATGTCCAGCTTGTTTAACTTGAAAAAGAGCCTCTGCAACCAAACAGTGCCAAAGGCCTACTCCAAGTCAATCAGCAAGGCACCCGTGCATTGTTTCTAGCCTTTGTTTCATGGGATATCCGATACAAGCTTAGACGCGGTATCTATGCAATCGTGCCCCGCTCTGAAACCGAATTGGTTATCCGGTATTATATTTTTGTCCTCAACCCACTCGGTCAGGGCTCTAGTGATCACTTTTTCAAACACTTTGCTGATGTTGGGAATGAGACTTATCGACCGGAGATTTGCCGGATTGGATGTGTCTTTATTCCACTTAGGAATGGGTTGCACCACCGCTGTCTTCCAATGAGCTGGATAATGGGCATTATTCAGCAAATTATTAAGCAGAGAAGTATAGATGTTTACCACTTCTATAGGGAGGTATCTAAAAACAATGTTTGGTATACTTTCGATTCCTACAGATTTCTTACTTCTGAGCGAACCGGAGATAACCAAGAGATCATCCTATTATATAAATGGGGGATATGCTCCATTATCGGCGACAACATGTCTGTAGTTCTGGGGAGCTTAAGACACGAAAGTTCGTTCTGGTTTTTCTTTCGAAAAAATTAATTAATTTTCGGGAACATACTTGGGTTGCTAGCTCTAACAGCCCGAATTTTGGTACTCCAGTGCGAACTAATTGAAACACGGTAATTTTTCTCAATTTATTGCTTTATGTTCTTAAGCTTAAGGTAAGGACCCATAAGGCTTGTCCTTACCTCCAAGCCTTGTGGGTCAGAGAAACGTCTGTACAGGAGTTTGTCTCGTCAGTAGCCTTCTTTTCTGTCGATGAAGTGCGTCGATCGTAGCATTGCGGTATATATTGACATTGTCAGTTTGTTCGTATTTCGGAATTGTTCTGTTCATCGTTCGTTCAATGGTATCGTCCATCTTTTGCAGGTAATCGTCGATCCCCTCGTTCGATAGCTTTCAAAAGATGGTGGTTTGAGCATGTTCGAGGAGGGTGCTCTGGTCAATGTTCGAGAGAAGTTCGTCCAAGACGTCCTACAATAGTTGTAAGAGTGCGTTTGAACATACTCCTCCAGTTCTGCAATTTCGTTGGGAATAGTGATTTCGGCAATAAATCCGCAATGGTCACTGTCATACACAAATGTGAGTAGACAGTTTGCTGTTCGTCGGTCTATGTAAGTCAGCTGTATTCGTTCGTCAAACAGCATTAGATCTATGTTAGAGCCTGTTCTGTCGCTTTTAAATCGAGTCGATACTCGACAGTTCCTTGTACAATTCATTGTACCGAGCCGTGCAAGAATTCAGATCACGTTGGAATTGTGCAAAATGTAATATTTCCAACAAATATGTCTATAGAAAATTTCTTTACCAAACACGTCCGACTGCATTGAAATTCCACAAAATATTAACACATTTCAATTGCTCTGGCCATTAAATTTGCTTCGGAATTCCCCTAAATTTGTGATATGAACATATTTCGCGAAAAAAAAATTAGGCCAAAATAGTGCTAAATGGAATAAAATCGTGCAAAAAAGTTAAATGTTTTTTATTTTCAAACCGTGTTAAATCAAAACGGTGTAAAAAACGAATTAGCTCTACATACTTTAGAGTCACACTCACCGACGAACTTTAGAGCTTATAACATCGTGTTCCGATTGTATTTTCTCTGCTCTCTCAGTCGGTGAACTTTATTTAGGCTCCCGCATATTGCAACCTCCACCCCCTAATAATTTTCATACGCAAAGTGCAAGTGAGAATCTATACAGCGAATAGTGCCACTTAAGCACATTGATCATGGCCATGTTTATTGTTTTTCATGGCCAATAGTTTTTCAGTCAACTGGTTTAGTATATTGGACCAGCCCACCGATCCGAAACAAAGGAAAGAAAATTAAACTCTCTTTAGACATCAGTTTCAGTCTTCCGAATCGCTCTAATCTTGCAAGCCCAAAATGTATTCCAATGTCCCCTGCAGACCCCAATGAGCCATTTATTTCCTGCAGTATCTTTCTTCTGAAAAAAGCAATAGACACAACAGCACATCCTGTGACTACTTTAAAATATTTTCATCGTGGAGTTGTACCACGCTGAAAATATGTTTATCCTCGCCAAAACACAAAAAGTAGCTGATCAATTCCTTAAAAAAAAAACACTGTCTAATATTTGCCACATCTCATTTACTCTTCACAAACTATTAAATTTATCTAAAGGTACCGTCTATGTGCCTTGCCTTATAAACGTGTCTCAAAAGAAAATACCCGAATAAATGAAAGCCCAAGGTACAACTAACATGCTTAATTTAAAACGAAAATTCGGTACAACACTGTACTGGCCTCATTCTTATACCTTCGACTTATTCCCTCCACTTTCCTCCGTGTCGTAGAATGGCACAACCTGATAGTTGAAGAACACTTTCCAAATCCAATGCGATGAAAAACTGTCAGATTCTTGGACACACCGCTAAAAGATGCCAGCGTAGCCCCACTTGCGAGAACAACAATCTCCCCCCAAACTCTTCCAGGGAATGCACAAGAACATCATGTGCAAAACTGTGTTGAGCAACACCCCGCATTCTCAAAGCATCGCAAACGCTTCATGCAGACAAAAGAAACTCTTTATTTCAAAACAACAAAAATGCAGTATGTCCGAAGTAAAAAAAATTTACAGCGCGCAAAGTCCAAATGCTATAACTGGATCGATATATGGCTCCGTTGTTAAAAAAGCTACGCTAACCGACGCCACGAACCAATCAAGCAAAATGAACGAGAGTGCAACAAATCCAAACATAACATCCAGCCTCAAAGAATCCAATTCTATTGGACCAACTTCGACTCACATAAGAGCAAAATTGCTCCGCCCAAACAACAAAAACAATTCAACTCCCTGGACTTTTCACGCAAAATAAAAATTGATATCCCACAGTGCACTATATCATCCCAACACTCAAAATCAGTCATATTATTTTTTTTTCATTTCATAGCATTTTTTATTCATTTATTCACTTTCCTTACATGCTTAATTTACTTAACCATTTATTAACTTTCTTACTGGCCGTCTGCGGGCGCTCTTAGCTAAACCTAACAATTTAAAGTATATGTTTCGAATTATATTTAAATTCTCATTTTATTTTATTTAAGACTAAGAAAATGTTTTTTTTTTTTCAAAAAACTTGGTGCATATACTTTTATTTTTATGTTTTAACTTAGACTAGACCTAAAAACTTAACGAAACTAATTTAAACCTTACAATCGAAACCTTACTCAAAATTACACTAAATGCTACCTCAAACATTAAAAACATAGGCCGGCCAGGCACCCCAGATAAATACTATATATACGACAGAGTTCTACTATTCGTCCAACAACCAATAGTGTCGACGTTGCCATTCGACGTCTGCTCTGTCCCGGTCAGACAACGCCCTTAGAGTCGCCGCTGAGATAATTGCGACTTCTTGATTGTAGTTGACGTCCACAGCTTTTCGGACCACGTGGAAGATTAACCGCACCGCTAATCTATCCGGGACCAGACCTTTTCTATCGAGATAGAGAAACGCTTCAGGGGGAATAAGGCCGTTAAGGCGCACTGTCTCATGATACATATCTTTAGGGTAAAAGGCTTCGGGGATCAAGTTGTTGTTCGAAGTCATCGCTCTTGCAATGTGACTTCGAATAAGTTTTATCAGAAAGCTTACTGCAGAATCTTTTGTACACAGACTGTGGAGTGCTATATAAGCGGAGACCAGCCCTAAGACAACGCCTCTCGAAAACTCAAATCTTTTACATCAAGCTTGTTTCGACATTGAACCAAACGGGACATCCATAGACAAGGACAGGACGAATGAGGGCCGTGTAGCAGATCACCTTTACCTTGGCATCAAGTTGACTGCTGTGCAACTTTCCCTTTGTCATGGCAAAGGCCACTTTGGCTCTGGCCAGAGCAGTATCTATATTTTGGTTTAAATATAGGTACCGATCTAGCCAGATTCCAAGGTATTCGACTGCACTTCGATACGCCAGTCCAATGGCAGAGAACATTCGCCACATCTTTCAAGTATTTCATATCATATCACAATAACAAATCCTTTCCTATGTTCACTGAGTTCGAAACACTTAATACTTACTACGACAAGATCTCCGAAAACAATGGAGATGTAGACATTTAATTCAACTACACAAACCTCGTATACTGACCAAAACCATCAAACTTTAAAGGAAATCTAATACTAAAGCTACGGCTCCTAAACCACATAAACCATATTTTCACAAATTTGACACAAACTTGACTGCAAAACAAGGCACGGCCCTTCCGGTCCACTAATCCATCACCCATAAAATTCTCCAAATAAATTGCAATATCTCGACAATAGCAGTAGAAATTCAACTTAAAATAAAATTAACAATTCTGTCAATATACATTCATCCAAAAATGTTTAATGTCTGAACTTTGAAAATTTAATACTATATATAACGTGAACGAACCTTTCATACTCACCAAGGACTTTAATACTTGGAGTCCACTGTGGAACCCCCCAGCAGTAACGCAGGAGGCAAGGAACATTCATCGCCAACTCCAATCTCTCTCAACCCAAAATTTCAAACTGTCGGGCAGACTGGAACCCTTTCCAGAACCAAGCAATACTGCTGAAGAAAGCTGACTGCAGTTATAACCAAAGTTTCCCTTTGTCTAAAATTTGCAGAAATTTGCGGCATAAACGGCTGTATCTTTTGATTGCGTTGGCTTAGAAGTTTGATGACAGCTCCAAGGGACAGTAGCCTTGAGTACTTGATATAAATTCTAGCTTGATACCTCCACGAGTTCCTGAGAAAAAGGGTCTTGACAGATAGACGGATCGTCGGACAACAAAGTGATCCTATCTATAGGGGTTCCGATTTTTCCTTTCGAGGTATGGAACCCTAAAAAAAAGAATGGTGAAGCTTTTGTACATTAAACATTCATGGTTCATTTTTAAATGCATACATTTTTCCTTTTTTTACATGAAGTACTTGCTTGTAATAAAAAAAAAATAAATTACATAGTTATAAAATCTTTTTTTCATTTTTAAATTTCTTAAAGCTTTTGCAAAAGTTGCGAATTGTTTTGTAACTCAGTGTATTGTTCCATCGATTTCAAAACAAAAAACACAACAAAATCAGTCCAGGGCGTTCGACCCACTAATTCATTCAGCAAAATTACGTAAATTCCCTCAAGGTCTTCGTCCTTGAGCCCTTTAACTAAAATAACAACGTGATTAGACAATAATTACTATATCCCTTTGTTAAATAGAAATCCCAGCGTGAGTCACATAACAATGTGTCATGTATCCGAAACAAATCCACCTCATACAGAGCTTACTAGAAAAAGTAAAATTAGACCTTCACAGTTGTACCCTAATTTTCCAACTTTTTGTAACAGAGTCTAAATATTATTCGGCACAAAAGGATTTTTATGTAACTCATTTTAACACATACACACACACACATCTTTTGCTGTCCAGAGTCACTTGAGAACCAATAACAATTACACCACAGCGTTTCCTTCATGAGGATTTCTTTTAACGTTGCCATGAATGTGTGAGCATATGACAACCCTTTCAATGGACATACCCACATGAACACAAGGGGCCTTGTGTATCCTCCCAAAGGGGATAACTGGCATTATTTGAGAATAGCTTGCCACTTCCAGCAAAGCATCTCCGTCCCTTGTCATTTTAAGGTCACTGTCATTCCAACGCAATGCATATCACAACAAAAAAAAACAGAAATTACTAAAAAAAGGTGAACATAATCATTATGTCATCGTATAACCGTAGGCCATATAAATTTCCCTTCCTTTTGGAGATGGGTGGATGAGTGGGTGGTGCCCCTCTATAGAAAATAGAAGAGACAAGCGGGTAAACATTGGCTATGCATACGCAGACATACATAGATATACAGATAGCTCTTGGTTTACAGGAGGATAACCACAGGCTTTAAGGGATATTTACACACTGTGGAACTAGGTCGTGGCTGTCTTGCATCGCATTGTCTTCTTTCAAATTCAATGTCCTGTTTCGCAGCGACCGACATTGAAATTGAAAACCCTTTTTAGTTTTCGTCTATTTGAAAAGGATGTTGGCTGCGAAAAAACTTGGATCCTTCTCCGCCCTTACTGTGTATACAACTCGTAACACAAAGGATCGCATAGTCGTCTGTTTTTATTTTGCTTCTCCAGTGAAAGAGGGAAATGTGTATGGTGAAGGATTTTTTTCTGCTTTTGACGGAATCGCACATAGTAAAAGGATGCGAATTATAGGATACAATTCAAGCATCCTCCGTATCAGATAAAGAGAGTGTGTACAATCTGTAGACCAGCCTAGCCGCATAGAGATGTGACAGTACAAACAAGGGAAAACGAATGAGGAGCAAGAACGATTCTTTCATTGGACACTTACGGATATTCAATGACGATTTTGTGGAGTGAGGAAACACAAGATGGGAGTAATTTCATTTAAATGATAGGTGGCCTTAATTCATCGTCTGTTTTTTTCTTCGTTTGTTTTCCTCTGCTGCATATTACCATATCGTTTACTTCCTTTTGAAAATATTCTAAAAATAAAGCACGTGTTTTCATGTTTGCCGAATATTCGGATTCCGGAAGATATGACTGTTTCCTTGGCGTGAAAGTTATAACGTCTCGTCGATGCTATGGGAACCCTTAATTCGAAATTCTCGGAAAATATTTTTAATCGTCGCCGGGTGAGTTTTCATTGTTTTTAAAGTGAATTGTTAAGGTTAGAATTTACAATTTATACGTCTCGTCTGTGCTAAGTGGAACCCTTAATTCGAAGTTCTCTTAAAATATTTTTAATCGTCGTCGGGTGAGTTTTCATTGTTTTTAAAGTGAATTATTTGGGTAAGAATTTACAATTTGAGAGAATTCGGTAAATATTGCTGTTTGAATATTTGCGTGTGTGTCGCAATCGAATATTTATTTTTTTCAAATATTTTTGTTCTAAATGAGACCCTATACCAGTCAACATCAAAATATTTCATTAACTTTCGATTGCTAATTGGCCGCAAAATGCAACTTAAAAATTAAGCTTCTTTAGAAAATAAAAAGGTTTATTTTTCATTTCCTGAAAAGTTAAAATATTAAAAAAACGCCCTTTTCGAAATTACATACTCAGTAAAAGTCTACTTAATTTAACCGAGACAGATTCTTATTAATTTAAGATATATTTTTAGAATTCTTTTAGCGATCTGTAAAGGAACCTTACCATATGAATTTATGCTATCTATGAATTCTACAACTTTTCTATAGAAGCCGGTTTTTCGTCGACTTAAGTTACAAATTTGGTCGCCCTTTTCTTTAAATGGTATAATACATAGCATATGTTCATCCTGAATTATTTTCCCAAATAGTATGAGTTGCTTTGAAGACTACCTCCTTTATACAAACTGATAAGCTTACGGTATACATAGATAGCATGTTGTGTTAATTTTGCACCGATAAATTAAATTAAATTGATCCAAGAACCAAAGCGTTTATTTGTAAATTTATAAAAAAAATAATTACAAGCGGTTTTGGTGCAAATCAGATTTTCAAATGGAAAACAAAACAAAAAAAACGACGGGAAACGTCGTTTTATGTTACTTGTTTAATCTCACTTTTTAAAAAAGGTAATAAAAGTGAAATGTCGAACTGCAGACCTATTTTCCTACTACCATCGTTTTCTAAGAGTTTTGAAAAACTTATGAAATCACGCATATTGTCTTTTTTAGATAGAAACAATTTTTTTAAGTAGCAATCAGTTTGGATTGAGAAGAGGAATGTCAACCGAGGATGCTATCCCCAGAGTGTGTAGCCAGTTACATAAAAGTATTAACTGCAACAAATCTACCATGGCTCTTTTTGTTGATATGATACAAGCATTTGACATGGTTGACCATGATCTTCTCCTTAAAAAATTATACAATGCTGGTTTAAGAGGAGTAATTCGCAAATGGTTTACTTCTTATCTTAAAGGCAGGAAACAAAAAGTTAATGTAAATGGGAGCTTTAGTGACTCACGTATTTTAAAAAATGGTATACTACAGGGTTCAGTTCTTGGCCCTGCACTGTTTTTAATTTATATAAACTCTATCTTTGAACTAAATCTAAATGGTGTGTCAACTGCATTTGCAGACGACATACCCTTAACTTACCAGTTTGATACAGGATACGAATGTATTGCAAAGATTTCGGAAGATCTAGAAACCTTGAGACTTTGCTTTACGGAACATAAATAGATTGTTAGCGAAAAGACAAAACTTATTTCCTTCAAAATATCAAATAACATTTTAAATGATTTTAATTTATGCTTTCATGCGTATGATTGTAAAAAATTCTGTCTACCTGTACATAGTTGTGGAAAATATAATTTTGTTCGTAGTTCACCTTTTTCAAATAATTGTTTTAACATTGAATCAGTGCATCACTTTAAATATCTTGGAGTCTTAACTGACCACAACTTAAATTCGAAAGCTCATATTCAAACCATTAAAATGCATATGCTCCTAGTAACGCGCAAAATTTACCTCATCAAACAACATTGTTCCACGTAAGTATTAAAGTTAATTTATTACGGTCTTGCTCATTCTAAATTGCAGTTTGGTATCACAAGTTGGGGTGGTTCTTATAATAATTCCTTCAGACCATTGGTAATAGTTCAGAAACATTTAATCAGGATTATTTGTAACAAAAATCGTCTTATTCAGAGCTGGCCCTTATTTAGAGACCTGCGTATTCTACCAAAGAGACACCTTTACGTTTTTAAAGTACTTAAAGAATTTTTTAAGCAAAGCGATAATATTCCTAGTAGAAGTACTCAGTTTTATAGTCTTCGTATAAATACTATGCATCTTGTCAATACTCCAGTCGCCTACAAATCCCATTTTTCACACTTCTACACTCAAATAACAGTAAATACAATGTAAATACAATAAGTTACCATTAAAGACGTTAAAGACTGGTTATTCACAATCAATTATGACATCCGTACTTAAAAGTGATCCGATAGCCTAATCATCAGCACAAGTCAAAGTCTAAGTTTAATGTCAGTTTATAAAGTAATTCTTAAATTTACCTTCGAATTGCTATATGAATTCTTGAATTGTATTTTTATCATTTTTTATTGCTTTTTTTGTTTTTCTTTGCATTTTAATATGAATATTATTTAGTGAATACCAAGTAAAAATAATCTTGTAAAAACCGTGGGGTTTCCCACATCATATACATTTTTTTCTGGTAATTGAATCGCTGTGTCATTCCACACTAACTTTTTAGTTGCGGATTGATTACTTTTATTTTCGGCTATATCCTGAAACTAATTGTATATTAGCTTTAAGATAGAAGGAAATAAAAATAAAATAAATAATAAATAAAATAAACCTGATGGATTGTGAAAGAATATGAAACCCTACCTAGCCACCAAGGGTCACTGGATTAGGCAAAATTTTTATATATTTACATATTTTCTCCCTATATACCAATAATACTACTGTAGATATTTCCTACGATCGAAAAAAAAATTATCCGTCGGATATAAAGTCCTGTTGGCGCGAAGGGCGAATAGAGGAGAAGCTGTAACCGCGGACCCTATGAGCTATGTTTACAATGATATCGATCTGGCTCGTCTGCATTTAGGGAATGGACAACAACTTTAGATTAAGATGTTTGTCCAAATATTTATAATCAAGACTTAAAATTAGACTTATAACTAAGGTAAGGTTTTATCGGCTCAACAATAAGGGCACCGACTTGTTTCTTTGGAAATTATACAACATATTTTTTTACAAAAAGGTATGACGACTTAACCTATCACCTAACTTTATACAATTTTCTAAACATTTTGAAAATTTTCTTGAAGAATTTTAAAACCTCTGTAATACCGGTTGTCTGTTTTTTCGTAAAACGAAGTCTCGTAGTAATTTTCGGTGCCCTCGAATCTCTCGTCGATGATAGCTCGTGGGCTGAGGTACCTCGGCGCTGGCTCTAAGGTCTGCTGGCTGATGTTCCTGATCTCTCGATTTATGGTCCTTTAATATGTCGAGTTTCCGCCCGGAAAGCTGTAGCCTGTACAAATCGATTGGCGTCATGCAAGCATCTTCATACAGCTTCGTGTTGCTGAGGAATGGACACCAATGGCCCAACAATTCCGTTTGTCTGCAAAACGAAACGACATATTTTCATATTTCTTTTAAATGTGTTCTTGGATCTTTAAGATATTATCTCTGAAATGGGCGCTGTCTATTTTGGTGACGTATGAATTTCCAAATATATAACCCTAATGACACAAGTAACTACATAAGTAAGTAGATACTTCCAGGAACAATAACCAACTCCACTCGCTCCTTGTCAGTTTACAATAATTTTTTTTACCTGTTAACATTTTTTGTCACCCTCCAATGGCAAGGTGTCTGGCTATTTTTTTTTTTTTCCCTTTTGTTAGTTGTAATTGAATGCATGTAAATTTAATCAGTAAGCATTATTTCAGTATTTAAGATCTTTAATATTAATAAATCAGCCAGTTCTTTGAGAACCAACTAAAGTTAATTAAGTTAAATTACTTGTTGAACTTTAAGTGATGGATTCCAGTAATTAAGGTGTTTCATCAATATTGTTTACATAAATAATTATTCAACAAACATTTTGAGTTTTAAATGCAAATTTGGCATGTTTCCTTGTCGTTTCGTTTATGTTATAATTTAATATGAATCTTAAGCCAATAAACCTCCAAAATGTGGGCATTCTTCTCCACAATTTATGAAATCAGATGATCACGATAAAACAACAAGAACTTTTTAGTAAAATTGTTCGAAAATAGTGATATTTGATGGACAAGCAAAATTATACGTCGTTAAATGAACAACTGCAATCTGGTGTCGCCTTATGAAGGTTCAGAACAAAAGAAAAAAAAATGTATGCATACATTTTGATACTTCAAGTCAAATATGAAACAAAGATTTCTGAAAAAAACAATTATTCTTAGTTAGAAGGAACCTTTGAAATTCCTACCATGACGCAGAATAAACCAGGTCGACCTTGCGAAAAAAACGAAACAAAAGAAGAAAAACTGAAAAAGTTCGTTTCAGCGTATATAAAGAAGTTATTGTTCATGCGACTCAAGTGATACTTCAAACGGGTGGAAGCGGAAAAGCTTCAAAAATTCTCAAGTGCATTACGAATTTTCCAACATGTGCGAGTGAATATTAAAGAAGATATTCTAGGTCACAAGAAAACATTGCGCCCCTTACCCCGCAGCAGGTGCAATGATGTTTGTTGAAGCAGATTTAACCAGCCAGCAATATAAAATAATACAAGCCAAAAAAAAAACAATTTGCCTTTGCCTAGTTTCGACCTATTGTTGAAATCCAAACAAGAATGCTACCCACCGAGAATCATTGCGAGTAATCGCTACCTGAAAGATGTCCTAACTACTCTTGCAAGGAATGAATAAAATTCATTGCAGATAATTTTCAAATGGGAGTATGATCGTTCTCAATAAGTTCAGTTCAAGCAAATAATAGACGCAAATAAAAGTATTTGTAAAAATATTCGTACCGTTACAAATTCTTTGTAGAAAAGAGAGGAAAATATAAAATTCGTTTCGGAAAATCAAACACCGCCTTCCTCACGTTTTTAAATTCAATTCCGATTCGTGAAAAAAAAGTAAGGACATAGAGAAAGAAGAAATAAGTTATGTACGAGATAGTGCAAAGTCTTGCATACCAACAGGAGTAAATCTGAAAGTGCAAACATTCTTATCTGAGCATTTATTAAAAATAACCATGGTGGACGAAAAGGTCTGCAATACAGAAACGAACCCAACACCAAGAAATCAGCTATACATGTGTGGAGCTACACCGAAAGACTTCAATAAGTTAAGTTAGAAATACAATGTCAGCCTAGGTTCTCTCGACTTTGGACTATCAGTTTTACATGCCCGAATCCAGTAGTTTCAATGTATCCTGCATTTGGCTTTTAAGTTACCAGTTAAAAAGTATCGAGAAAAAATGATTGAAGACGAAAAGTCTATTAGAAAAACAAAGATAATTGGATATTCAAAAAAGATTTAGATGCGAAATAGGTCTTTTACGAATGACTGTAACACTAGCTGGCGCTTATTTGATAATCCACAACTAGCTAATGGGACTACAAGAATCAGATATGATTTTATTTAAAAACTGAAAGTCATATAAGTTACAGTTTCAAGTGGGCATACAATAAATGTCGAAAAATACGATAAATATGTACGCATTGGACATGGGTACGCATACAATATAGGCGAAATGAAGCTGAAATGAAATGAAGATGAAATGATATAACAATAAATCTAAGCCTTAAACTAACTTCAAGTGGGCATTTTTCCGAATTTTACCCCTCAGCCTTTAAGAAGCATTCCAAAACTCCCTGAACCCTTCAACACCACCTTTCCACCCTTCTTCCTCAACCGGTCACCGAAAACCCAATCCTAAAAAGGTATCTTTCAGCCTTTCGCCTAATGTATCAAGCATTTCACCAAACCCCACCCCCCATCGAAGCAAACCTCCCCATCGATTAGTTACCCGAATTTCATTAAGTGCCACACCCTTAATCCGCCCGCCACTAATCCCCAAACCTCCTCGTTTTTAGACCCGCTGCTCCCCCCTACAGTCAAACTCACCAAACAATCTGCCGTCCTCCGCCGCTATGCTCTATCCCGCCTTGGAGATCACAGAATTTATGAAAACGTGAGACTCTATCTTGCAAGAAGGACTCCCAGCCGACCCTACGACGATATCACGAAAATTTAAACATTTCGCCAAGCGATGTTGCACGCGATCTTTCCACTTTTGCATCCCACATTTCTTCTAAGCGCATGATGCATCTCCAAAGAACGCGTTCCTATTTCGAGGATTACTTTCGATCCTAACCCGCTTTCCCGCTTTCCATAGAGCGACTTCCTACTACCTCTATCTCAAATTCCCCAAAATTCTTGAATTCATATGTGTTAAAATAACAATCACCATGCGCAACACCTGCATTCTTCGCTGTTACGTCCGCCTTCATAACCAGTTCAGCGATACCAACTAGCCGTAGATGCTTTTGACTCTCTTCTCGATGCTTTGAACCCTTGTGACGAAGTTATAATCATGGGAGACTTTAATTTTCCACATTTGCAATGGACTTTGTCAGGTGATGAGTCGGAAGACGAGTATAACATTTCATTAATATTGACGATTAATAATGTTCTTCAAACGTTTATTGTTGTTTGAATATTAATTTTTTTTACTATGAAAAAAAATTATAATTCAAAACCAACAATGTACAAATCATAAAAGCTGTGTTTTTTATAAGTTTTTTGTATTAAATAAATATGTTTATATTTTAAAGACAATGTCATTTTAAGCCTTTCTTAGAACCCAAAGACCCGTGTGTCGTGTTGAAGCCACATGTCATCCAGTCCCAATTCATACATAGTTCTACATCGCTCACCAGTCACAATAACCATGTAACCTAAGGTATCCTCGAAAAATGAGATACTGAGACCCCGCTGCATGCTGCGACTTAGATGCTCAGTTTTTGTTTCGATCACGTATGACAAGTTTTCTTAGGACGTATAAAGAGCTCGAGTAGGACGGTCGAGTAATCTTCATCTGTCTACATGTGAATGTATCTAATAACACTTACAGTTACTTTTGTCCGAAATAAAAAATAAAACAAAAAAAAAACGTCAACAGAGATTCCTTTTTTTGCAATTTTATTTAACCCTTGTATAAAAGTAACATGCTGTATTAACTACTTATTTAAAAGACTATCACTCCGCCTTACAGGATCGTATAACCGGCGGAGAATTTTTCCTCCGAACGTTCATAAAATATTCAGGCAAAATTGAATTCGATTTGTTCTTTCAGTCTGCATATAATTATTCAAGCAAAACTCAAGTGTAAGGTAAACAAACGTTATTCGAAAGCAAACCACAAGTTTACTCAAACTTTTCTCGTTGAATACCCAATGCTCTAGCTAGGATTTGCCATCTGTTGTTCTTCATATATCATTTGTAATATCAAATAACATGTACGAAAAGGAGCTGCATAACTTTCACAAATAAATTAATATTTCTTGTGAACAAGCCACAGATTTGCGGTAAATATATGTGTCCTTTTTTGCCCATATGTACATATGTGTGTAACGGGGACACATTTATAAATCATTTGAAACGTTTATTCAATTTACTTACAGACCAAGTCGACATAACACACCAAAAATTTGATATTTTGACATTGAAACTTTTTGCCAACGTATCCCAAGAAGTCGGAGAAAGTACGCTCATACGTAATGTCTTGACTTGGCAAACATGTGACCCGAACCCACGTTTCACATTTGCGTAAACACTCTGAGGGAGTCGAAGAGCAACTTTTCAATTTAACAAAAATAAACAAAGCAAATGCAAATGTTTTTCTTCCTTTGAGGATGAAGGGGGGCAAACTGTGCCATTTTCCTGGAGTCGTAGGTGAGCTGAAACATGGAGCATAAGTGACTGTTTGCTTCGACAGCATTTAGAGTAAGAAATTCAAATTTTGTGCTTTTTGTGAGAATGTTGATTTTTCCTGCCGGTCGTTTTAATGCACCTGAAAATTGAAGAAGTATATACCTACATATTACTACGATTGAGTGAATTTGTTTCAAGGTATTTTAATATTATTTAAATCGCATGGAAAGAAACATCGTCACTCTGAAACCAGCGGAACATATTTTAGTTAATGTTGTAGTTTTGTCAGACTCCAAACTGGGATTTTTCACGACCCATCCCTTGCGAGGCAACTCTATGAGTGCATAAATTTCAGCTTCCTAAGAGAAATAAAAACACACTGTGAATAACAAGAGCACCTGATTTTCGAGATGCATACTTGTATAAACTACTTGAGAGTAGCTATGCACTTTCCCAAAAGAAACGCAAACAATTTAAGGGCAATATAGGAAAGTCTGCGGGCAAGAAGTCTTATCGTTTAGGTTGGTGAACGAGTGCCTCACGATGATTCGCATCAAGGCCAAATTTGCTAACATTAGCCTTATATGCGCTCCAAAGACACCTTCTACAAAATCTTGGATATAACTTGGAGCAGTGCCATAGCAATGACATTAAAATTGTCCTAGGCGGTTTTAACGCAAAGCTAGGAAGAGAGAGCGTCTTTGATAGAACAGTCGGGAGGTACATTTAGGCTGATCGACTTCGCCGCGGGGTGAAATGTTGTAATGGCCAGCAGACACTTCGCACACCTTAATATTCACAAAGGAACATGGAGATCCCCTGATCAATCAACCGTCAACCAGATTGATCACATTGCGATCAACGCAAGGCACTCCTCCAATATAATGGATGTCCGAACTTTTCGAGGGGCCAACATTGACTCGGACCACCACCTTATTGTAGCTAAAGTAAGTTTGCGGATATCCCGAACACCGCCAAAAAAAGCAAGTACTGTGAGAAAGTTCGACGTCGGACGTCTACAATCGCAAGAGATGACCAAATCCTTTTTCGACCGAGTCTAAATAACCTTATAAGAATTCCCACGCCGCCAACATCAAGCTATCAGAGATGCCGCCTCTGATGTGCTGCGATTCACCCGACCATCTTAACGAACCCATGGTGTGATGACGAGTGTCGTCAGGCAAAAAAGGACAAGGGCTGTCCGCGAGCTCTACGAGCAGAAGAGAGACGAACACCAGCTTCTCAGTGGAAAAAAAAAGGAGCACGAGAAGCGCGCGATCGATAGTATTGAGGGATATCATTGCAGGAATGAGGTAAGCGAGTTTTACCAAAGGATGAAAATAACGATCCAAGGTTAGGAGTAAAGGTGATCAAGGGAACATCGTAGTAAAATCGCATTCGATGCTGAGGATATGGAGGAAACACTTCTGAAGAGTGTACAGCGGCGACGAAGAACCAAATCCCGCTGTCAGGCAGAACAAACCATTCAACACGAATGAAAAGGACGATGCAGATCAAAATTCCATCCACCCGACCTGAATGCAGTGAAGATAGCCATATCTAAGCCCAAATACAACAAGGCTGCCGGAGCTGACGTCCGAACTGACGAGCTTTTCAGAGCGACAGGCGATGATTTGGTAAGGAGTATGCACCAACTCATTTGTAAAATATTATCGGAGGAAAAAATGCCCGATGACTGTAACCCTAGCATTGTTTGTCCAATCCACAATAAAGGAGACCCTCTGAATTGCGACAACTAAAAAGGAATCAGTCTTCTAAACATAGTCTACAAAATCCAATCTGCCGTGTTGTGTGAGGATCAATCTTTCAGAATTCCATCCAACTACTCGCATTTGCCGACGATATTGATATTATTGGAAGAACGCAGCGTGATTTCAATGGCACTTTTGTGAGTATAGCGACGGAGGCCGCGAAAATGGGTTTGACGGTAAATGAGGGCAAAACAAAGTATATGCTGTCAACGAGAAAGGACTCCCAACACCGATGTCTCGGACAGAACGTCAAAGAAGACAGCTGTAACTTTGAGGTAGTCAAAGACTTTGTCTACCTAGGCACCGCTATCAACTCAGACAACGACACCAGCCCGGAAATCAGACGAAGAATTACTTTTGCCAATCGTTGCTTCCATGGGCTAAGAAAGCAATTGATAAACAAAGCCCTTGTAAGAAAATAATATTCATTTGGCAACGCCTTATATTTGTCATTTCGCTTTGTTTCTCCTTCCTTCACTTCATTCCTCTGAGAAATACTTTTTATGTTCCTTTTGCTTTATATTTATTAAAACTCACTCGTAATAAAACTTCTGTCCAACAAAGACGTGTTTGTGTTTTGTTCCTGCAAGAAAGAAGAATTCCAAGAGCCCTCTGTCGAACAACCAAAGTAAAACGATATAAGGCATGGACTTTGTCAAAAGCGGATTAAGCTGCTCTTGGCTGCTTCGGGAGGAAAATTATTCAGGTGATCTTCGGTCCTGCCTGCATAGACGGTGAGTGGAGGAGAAGATACAATCACGAACTAGCCAGAAGAGTGAAGATTCAACGATAGAGATGGCTAAGTCAACTAGAGCGGATGGAAACCAATGCTCCGACCCAGAAATTCATCGAATCCATCCCCGAGGCACGTGGCCGCAGAGGAAGACCGCGACTTTGGTGTCGCGCGCAAGTGGAAACGGACCTCAACCAACTTAGCGTGTGAAACTGGAGGCATCTAGCAAAAGATCGAGCCGAGTAGAGACGTTTGTTGGTTGAGGCGCAAGTACACCCCGGACTGTAGCGCCACCTTAACATAACATAGGAAAGCCCATCAGAATTTTGTAAAAGAATGCGTGCCATTTCATCATCACTTTATATTATAAAACGGAGTTCCCCTGCCTGTCTGTTTGACCGTGATAAACTACCAAACGGATTTTCATTTGCATATATCGAATGAACAGAGTGGTTCACAACAAAGGTTTGGGCGTATAACTCATTAAAATTGGCTGAAATATAACGATTATTGTATCCCAAGACATCGAAATTTAGCTTTTTAAAGTCAATATTTGGCGGGTGCTGCGAAAAATATTAACGATACATAATATAAAGAACAACATCTGCATTTAACATATCATTTACCACAAAAAAGTCAACGAGACCATATGTCTCACAATTACCAATTTTTTTTTCAAATAAGTCACAGGTAGAATAGAAAGATTATGCTGACATTTCTTTTACAATATCAATCCTCAACCAACCTTAAAACTTCATAATCAAGGTCTATTATGAACAGGTAAATTCCTCTTTAAATTATAAAAATCGGATCTTTTGTTTAAAAGTTACGGCGTGTTTAAACATCATAAAAGTTAAAAAATTCCGAGGTTTGAGAAAACAGTTCTACGCTTAGTCTTTTAGCCACCAACACAATTTATTTACGTACATATATCTTTACAAAATAAAATCAGACCATCATTCAGTATATCAGTATCTTATACATATTTCCATACTAATTGTAAGCCATACTACCAAATTAATACTGTAAATGCAAAGGCAACTCTGTCTGTCTGTGACGTTCTCACCTCTAAACCTGTGGCCCAATTTTGATGAATGATCGCTTAATGGCACTACAGAACTTCGAATCCAATATGATGTTGTGTAATTCGAGAATGTAAGTAAATCGTTGACAATAGCGCACACCATGTTACCATCTGATTTTATCAAACAGCAGTACATTTAAGAGTAAAATGTATGGCATTCGCATAGCAATACACTTTTTGGATAGGAAGTGTTGTGATTGAATGTTGCATAGTTTTCTACGCAAACAAAGGAGGTGCCACATCAATGTTTACATGTTTTGCTTTCGTGGAAGCATTTTTCTAAATCATAAAAAACTAATTATAATGTCATTTTTTAAAATAAATTATTAAAAAAGGTATTACATGTGAGTTTTGATGCATGTTTGAGTTATGATTGTCCGAGTATTTTAAAACAACACTCAATACAGACGATTCAAAAACGTAAACATTGAATGACTTGGTGTGTGTTAATTATGCGTTTAGGGCACACAAGGATATTTAATTTTTAGATACATACATACATTCTTTTCTATTTTTGAATATTGAATCCCTTCCTTAGAGCAGTTTCTCGAAAACGTTGACGTCTATAACTTAAATACGCTCTAGAATAACATGATACACTTGTATTAAATTATTTATTTTCAATCAATATTTTTATGTTAGGATGGCACGCGTTAACACAGGAAACAGAAGTTCGCACCAATGCCACTACATTTTGACGTCAGGATTATGGATTCACACATTTCTACAGTAAGTCTGCATCCAATAATATCTTAATCTTGTGATTATTTTCACTTCTTCTTTGTTTGTTTCGGTTTCCCATCTGGAAGTCCTTATTCTCATTAGAATTTTAAGGGAGCCAATGTCGAGCTTGTGCGATACTATGATGGTACATAAATCAAAGAAATATGGTTTTGTATACGCTTATGAGTCGCGGAACCCTTCGTGTGAGAGGCAACTCTCACTTGACCACCATGTTGTATTCCAATCAACAACCAACGGGTGAATGGCGCAGTTAATTAAGTGACTGACCTTTAATTGGATCAATTTTTTGATCTCAGTTCGAGTCATTGAATAAGTCGTGAACTTTTATTTTGCAGGCACCATTTGCCGTCGGGAATAAACGGCGACGGTGGCACTGCGGTTGTCCGACTAATTCAGTTTTCGTGCTGAATTGGAAACTTTATCGGCTGCCATGCTGGAACTTCAAATTCATGTCGTCAAAATAGTGTCTTATAAATTTAACATCATTGGCTGTACAGTGAATAAATAATACTGAGAGCATGGTAATGACCCAAGCCAAAATCCACTAACATGAAACATAGCGTCTTTCAAGTACTGCTTTGGACTTTCACGAAAAATGGTTTTAGAGTTTGGGAAAAAAAGTTGTTCGTTGGGTTGCTGTCTGCCCTAGCGTCGATGCAATTTGCAGGACGACGGGCAAACTATATGAAGATAATTTAAATCAGCCAGCTAAGATTTGATCCGGCTGGTTGTTTTAGAGGTCTCCATCATCGTTGAAGGTAGGGCCCCATATAATTCATATACTATAATATGAATATACGACTTAGAATTCATTGTCCTAAAGTTCTAGTTGAACTTCGCCATTAAGTAGATACAGTGCTAGGTTTCTAAAGTTTCATTTATTATGTCCCAGGCTCAGTGGTAATATTGTCTGCTGCGCGACCTAGATTAACGAGCATTGAAGTAAGGACTGGCCCTCCAAAGAGCTGTTGTGCCACCAGTTTTTTATTATCTGTATGTGTATACTGTATACACATATGCGTATTTGCTGTTTTTTATTCGTTTCCGCTGACAAAACCATTCCGTAAGCTTTTTCATCTCTTCTGGTCTTTTTCCGAAAATATTTTTTTATAATATCCTCGCTCTTAAAAGGATATACAGAGCGCGAGCAGAAGAATATGGAGGAGAACTCAGGCTTGAGCAGTGGTTTTTAAGCTTAGATGTATGTATATGTAAAACACCGTTTGTCCAGCCGACATTGTCAACTATCGCCTCTCTTTTCAGATCATGGAATTAATGTTAAATCTTCAGCTGATGAAATGCCTTGAAGAACGATCTCGTAGACAAAGTACCTAGGTAATTTCATGGCATATCTTACAGAGAAGTGGTCCCCTTGCACTTAAAAGTAGGTGAAAGTAAGATTTTGGTGATTTTTAAATATTTGAAAAACATTTTACAAAGTCTGGCATTAGGTCCTTTTGTGAAAATTGCGTGCCTTAGGTTTAAATAAATCAAATGTTCAATTGATCGCACCTAGCTTTTTTACCGTTACACTAGAGTAGTGTTGAAAAATTGCAAACCTGTTACATTCGCTGATGACAAAACTTAATTTAAACATAATTTTAAAACTTGAACATCATGCATGTATGGCAATCACAGAAGCCAAAGAATTCTCGTGATGAGTGTCAAAAACATGACCAGTTGAATTGATCGATATTCTCCAAATTATAACTCTCACATTAGGGTAGGCTCTCAGTAACATCCGAATCATGCTGTTATGAAACTTGTGCCTCGAAAAATGTTCTCTATTAGATTTTGTGAAAGGATTAATGTATCTTGGTATTTTCTAAGATTATAAATAAACGAGAGCTTTTATACATTTTCAACAAACTATCCAGATTAGATCAATCATGGTTATCGTTTTCCAAAAAAATATATTGCTGCTGGCAAAATTTGAGGTGAAGAGCCTAATTCAGGACATATAATAATGACCTTAATTCTGTTGTAGAATGCAACTTTTTGCTTTTCTATTCACGTCCTATTGAAAACTTTATTTATTTATATCTCCTTGCGGATTTTTATTAAATTAATTATTTTATTAATGTATTAGTTGCTGTTTCCAATGGACATAACTCAAATTTCAGAATTGTGTTTAAAACTTGTATGGCAATGTTGTTATAATTTTCTAGTTATAAAAATAAAAGTTTAAAAGTCGACTGCTCCGCTTTGAAATCTTCGTAACGTCTCTATTTTTTTTAACTTTTTGTATACACACTACTCTACTGAAAGGCCCCCCAACTCGCCAGAATTGCTCATAAGTTTACGCTTAAGCCCCCATTCGGGTATTACTGCTTAGAGTAGATATTCTTTTCTCAGCCACACGAGCTATGCTTTTCTCTACAACAATTCAAGAACAACGTGCATCGTTCCAATCGCGTCATGAGTACAAAGAACGAAATGAAATTGGTTATCCCTTAAACGCCAGTGACTTTTATTTATAAAAATACATTATTACGAGTAAAGTTTTTATAGTTTTGCCAGATTTTCTGAAAAAAAAATCGAAATCAAAAAACGTGTTATTTACATTGTGGTCAGTAGGTAGCTGCCAAAATGATTTATAAAGCGTCTTTTTGTCAACTTATTTAGTGCCCTGAAAGACAATCACTTGCAGGGATTAAAATGTTTGTTATCCAGTATTTCATTCTCAAATTTCTTTATGGATTGTAAGCTGCGCCAGCGAAAATATTCATAAAAACACACATTTTTGTTGTCTTAAATTTTCATGCTTTATTGCTATTTTTCTATTTGGTTTGCAATTGCTGTTTGCATGCATGCTCGCGCACGAATTTAAGCTTTTTTTCGGTTGTTCCCACTGAATGACATTGGTTGTGTATACCGCCAATCATCCTTAACGCCAGCTTCCGCATATAACGATTTCGAATACTGTCTCCTTTATTGCAATATCGTTGCCACTGTGTCCGTAAATCTCTTCCGTTTATTATATACAATTTCAGATACAATTGTTGCAACGGTCGGCTAGGATAACAAAAAAACAAAAACAAATCAACGCAGGGTGAGACGTTACGTGGCACAAAATACACATATCAACACGCGCACATACGAATTCGTATGTATGAATATTCATCGGTGGATATTCCATTATATAGTATCTAGATACACAACACATATCGTGTATTGAGAATTTACGATTTCTGCTTAGATAAGCGTGAAACTTGCTAAAGTTACCAGCTCTATATCCGTAACCTCTTTTTCCTGCTGTTCCTTTGCCATTCAGTAACTATCCTGGTTCATGGCATAACAAGAGCCAGCCCAGAGTACACTAGCCATGGTCGCATCAGTAACAGGAACCGTATAAATCCTTTGGTAGTATAATTCAGTGAAAGGCTGTAGTTGAAGGATAACATTAAGATGAAAGAAATAGATGAGGATGGGGGTAAACGAGTATGATGGAGAAAAAAAAAAACTGCAACAAAACTACAAAAAAAGACTCTAACACTCACACACTAAAAAAATGAAAGCATAGATGAGAAACATACCAAAGAACAAAACCGTAGCAGAAAAAAAGGCACAAAAAAATCATCAAGGACAAAAAGTAGAAAATAAATAAAACTGCAAAACTATTCTGAAATTGAAAGGCTCGAAGGGCCATATTCAACGTGGTCTACTTTTCCTCTTTTAAAGACATACACATGCACACATTTTAATATTCTGATTTTGTTTTTCTTTTTTACTTAATTTTCCCATGACAAAGTGGAAGCTGAACAGGAAGTTAGTCTGCTGTTCGCCGAGAGAGAAGCTTATATATTGATCGGAAAATCGTATGGCTATGACATGATTTACATATTACCCTTATTATTGCTTCGACCCTGCTTTTTCACAGTTTAAGGCTATCATGCATCGACTTAAGAGTATGTGAAATAAGTGCAATGTAGCCAAAAACGCTTTTGAGAAAAATATTTGTTATTTATTAAGCAGCACCATATTGGATAAAGTTGCTAAGATTAAGTCATATTTAATGAAGTTTAGAGCCGATATATAGTAAATGTGCCCAAAGTTGGTAATTTTGAATAAGTTGAGGAGCTTCAAAAATCAAATTTACGGACACTTGAATCATACATTTGAATTAATTATCATGCAATCGTGAATTTAGAACTCCTAACGATTTCAAATTATGGTATAAGTAAATGACACAAGTATCAAACAAAAACCAATTAATTTAGAAATAAATAAGCAATAGAGATAAAACTTAAATTTCTTCCGTCGAAGAAGAAGTCCTTTGCTACTTTTATTATGTCCTTCACAAAGTACTTTGTATCAGCGAACGTTTGTCTGCGCAAATTTTTGTTGAACGTGGTTCCGAATACAATCTTTGAAAATGTTGCAAAATTTTGTACGAGTTTGAATTTAATTATGACTGAACTAAAATCTTGAGTAGTGGATTGAAACTCAAATGTTTTTTGATTTTTGAAGTTTGATATCGACTTTTTACATTCGCTTAGTTCACAATATGTTATTTGAAACTTGTTAGTGTATGTATAAGAAAGTGTGCTGCTGTCGGTGTTATAGCTTTACAACAGAGCTTCTACCTAAGACGTGTTTGAAATATTATGAACATTAGTGCCCATTACATTTCTACTTTTCCTAGGCATAGAGATAGTAAAGAATACCTGCTTGTTCACTGGCAATCCGTAAAATAAATAGATTTCGGTCCGTATTTATCAATGTTATGTTTTTATCCAGCCTATTTATGAAAAATCAGGTAATATTTGCTCGAAAACGACTTTATTCAAATTGACAATTAGGATACTCATTAAAAATAACCTTTATAAAAAAGGATACTAAAAACTATTGCAGTACACACACTTGTTGTTTCGTCGGAACAAACACAGCACAAGAGTGAAGAACTCAATGATCATCTTAAGGTTGATCATTTACCTAGGAAAGAATATCGTCATGATTATTGATGGTTACACTTGGCGATGACTTAATCAGAAAAGTTTTCTTTCTTGCAATCCTATGCTTTAAACTATTTTTCTTTCAATATTCTTCCGACTGTTTTTGGACTTATCTTATCGTCCTGTGGAAGGCTTTGAAGCTACAGTGCCGGAATTTTTATTGTTCTTTATCACGGTTTGATCTGTTGCATGGCAATACTTCTTAGTGATTCCAAGCTGTTTTTTTAAACTAGTTGTCTTACTTCTTAGATATATATTTACGAGAATTGAAAACTGTCATTTCGTCCTCGGCAGATAACAATGAATTTATTCTAATATTTAATTTTGTATGTTTACTTTTGTCCCTGTTTTTTCAAGGCAATCGGTTTAATTTTTTTTATGTAAACTAAATTATTTAAAGTTTTAGTTTTTTACTATTTCTTAAATATAATCTAACAAAATGTTTTTTGCATTTAATTTTTATTTTATCGCGTTTTATTCACGCAGCAGAATTTAATTACCAAGTGAAATTGTTATGTAGTAGGTTTTTGGTCAAAAATCATGGAAATTGGTCTGATTCTCCTCTGACCTACTCGTGGTGCATTCTGGATAACGCTAAATGGTTTGTTCAACTTTACTAACAAAGATGAACCTATCAATAACATTTATACTAAAAGTATCACCGCAAATACCAAAAAACAAAAAATAGTTTTTGCAGATCTTTATTTTCACAAAAATTAGAAGACATAAAACCATTCGGTTTTTTGTGTTTTATTCAGAATCAATACAAGCATTGACTACAAAAAGCAAATTTAGCACTTCGTTTCATAATTTGGAAAAAAATTGGTCTAAACTTGTTTTTTTAAATTTTTTTTTTATCAAAATTTTGAGTTTGCATGCGAATTTTGCAAAAACTATTAAAGTTAACTATTTAGTTTAAGCCCAATATTTCAAAACCGGCATAGTACTTTCGTAAGTGTTCCCCCTTTGTTTTTTTTTTTTTCATTTTAAGTCATTTTTTTTAAATTGCCCCTACCTCCTAAACGGTGCGAGACCGATCCCGATGCTTGTTTTCACCCCTTTACAAAAAAACCGTTATCAATTTTCGGCGCCCAAGTTATCGTATTTGTGCCGAATTTATTTACAAGGCATCGCCCTTACAACTCAAAAACACAAACAATTTGGGTATTTTTTTTTTTGGATTTTTGCATTACAAATTGTGCTGGGCTCTCGAGGTCCACTACTTAAATTTTTTTTAACTTACATCGGCATCGGCATTGCCCGTCATAATCGGTTAACCAGGCTACGGCTCCGTCGGTAATTTTTAAGGTAGCGACAAGTGACGCTTGAATATTAGTCGACCAAAACATTAATTAAACGAAAACTCAAAATTTAACTGCGGTTGTTAGTGACACCCCTTGAGTAACGCGTCCACAAACAGGTGCTAAATGGCACCTGTGGGCACTATGGGGACCCCCACAATAAGAGGCTTATGCGAGTTTGACTCTCACACGAGGGTTTCGCATATTTTTCTTTTATTTTCGATTTTTCAAATTTTCTCGATAGTCAACCATATATCACATCTATGTATGTATGCAGGAGTTTTGCTTCCGTGGCTTCAGAACAATTTTCTGAAAATAAATTGTTAAAAAAAGCGTTTCATGTGATTTTGGTATATGAATCAATTACATATACTGTGAAAATCATAACTCAAATACACTTTAAAATCACATCAAATATTTGTTAATAATTTCCCGAGTAAAAAGCACCCCTTTTGTAGTGATCATCGTTTGCTCTTTCGTGTGTCTTTTTTTTATACGCTTGTGTACGCAATATGTATTTTCTGGAATCTTCGTTTGTGGATAATGTAATTCATATCCCACTTTTAATTTGTCAAAACATAAACCTTTATTTTAAAGAGAACTATAGAAAAGAACAAACGATTATTAAAAGGGTGAAAAACATTTGATCTCAGCAGAGAGAGGAGATGCTCCTTCGACAACAGCTCAAAACCAACTGTTTCTCCCTTCTCACAATTTGAACGTGGTTCACCCGTATAAACGGCCATCGGATTCTTTTACAAACATAGTTTTGTTTTCTCAAGCCGTCGTATGCCCGTCAAACTGCTGCGCAAGAGTTGTTCGGCCGCTGTAAGGACATCATTTATTTTTTACTCGGGTTATTATCAGACAATTTTGTAATAATTTTTGCATTGAGAATAACTACGCCACGAAAGGAAAACCCGTACACTGATGTGACGCTTCGTTTGGTTACGTAGAAAACTATTGAATACGGACTAACACAACTACGTTTTAACTTTAATTAAATAAGATGAAATTCTGATACTATTGATTCATTGTTTATAGATCATTGGTTTGAAATTTTTCCTTTTCATTTCTCTTATTGGGATTGCAAACCGATTTTGAGCTTGTACTTTTTTCAGTAAATCACTTTTAAATGTCGCTTCGCATTACAACTTTACTTGTCCTCAACTGCTCCATGAAACGGGATCTTAACCTACTCTTAGGTGGTCAGAAAAGTCTTGTTTCACTTCACTATACTTATGGCACGAACGTACTGTATAGTATGTAACTTGATGCGTAAGTAAATATAGAAGGTTAGAAGTATATATTATACTTAACGAAGAAACTCTTTAAGGGCTTAATTTCCATCTAAGCAGTTTCTGTGTACAAAAAAAATTGTTTTTATATATTTCCAGTCCAAATTTAGCCTTGTCGTGATATTAGCCAAATTTGATGTTAGGTCTTTTTTAGTTGGGTCTAACTTCCTGTCACCGAAAGAAAAGAAAAGATCTTGCTTATTTGCCTTCAAATACCCCATAAATTTTGACGTAGGGACTCGCTTCCCTTCGCTTTTTTTTCTACGCCTAGTTTCATCTCAATACGAATTTTGGATAGCGTGGACTGCTGATGTTTGCTCTATAAACGAAAAACTTTGATCTTGACAACAAGTCATGGAGATGAAAAGGAGCAATGAGCGCAAGATAACATAAGGCTTTATTTCGGGTTATGGCCTTACCATACATACATATGCCCCTTTTTTAAAGGGACATGAAACATATAAATTTTAGTTTTTAATATTGCAATCACATTATCGGACGAATTACTTACTGTCACTAAACCTAAAGTTTATTGTAGAAAATTAGGTATTTAGTCAAAATTTCAGACGATTTTCAAGCACAATTTCTTAACGTTGCTTGCCGCAAAAATACTCGCACCATTCGCTTGAACCCGTGTTATCACTGTAAATTGTTTTAAATTATTATACACAAGAACTATCATATATAAGGAACAACAACGCCATTTTCAAATATGGAACACCAAAGAAAATTCCAGTGTGCAAATCTTTTATAGACATATCTTCAACTTCCACTTTCTCATATATATCGTTTCAAATCACTTTGTAATTGTATAACTGAGAGAGAGAATGGAAATATTTGCAACGGCTTTGCTGTCTGGAAAATTATATTTACATTTTGGTTGAACTTTATCCATTTGCATTAATATTTTATCATACCGATTTTAACTTAACAGTACGTTTTCTTTTCGACAAAATTTAATTAAATCCTTCAATAAATGTATGGGTAATAACATTAACCTTTAACATTAACTCGAGAACAGATCAAGCTTTAGAATCCAATAGTTTCCTTCGAAGCGTATGTGCAGAGCTGAAAAGCTTTCGGTTAAGTCCGCCATAGTGGTTAAAATTTATGACAAAAAACTCTCAAAATAAGGGACAATTTCACTTCTACAATTAAAATCGAATTAGTTTTCCAATAAAAAAATTAATAAAATTTATAGTTTTCAACTACCTTATCAGATATTAAAATATGTATAAATATATACACTGCCGTTATATTAAGTTAAGTTTTTTGGACAAATTCATTTAATTTTTTTCTTTTTCAATTTTAATTCCAAAAATTTCATCAACATTATGTTATGTATCAACAATTGACTATGACTAAATTAAGTTAGCTCTGAACTATAAAGACAAATTTAAAGACTTAAGCAATATTAATTTGATCCCATTTCATAATTTGATGAACCTTTTTCTCTATTTCTTTATCCACTTTTCCACGGCAGTACTTGGAAAATTATTCCAGAAATGTGAGAAATGTGATCTTTTTCATTTTTCATTATTCCTGAATGACGTCTACAATACTGACACACGAAAACATGGATAAATTTGCAAGCGTTACAAGGAAGACCATAACATCTGAAGATTTAGTTTGTTTACGATTGTGGTGGTTTCTTATCATGAACTTGAATCTAGAGGTCTTTGAAGAAAATGACATAGAGAAAATCTCCAAAGAAAACTGGACTGATTGTAATTCTCTTGGTGCCATCTTTTTAATAGAAAAAAAAAAAGATCCTATCCTTAACATTTCCAGCAGCGCGGTAACAAGAGATGGCGGTCTGGTCACAAATTTAACTTTTTCTCATTTCAAAACAACGTTCTTAGCTTTTTTTGTTACTAGAATAGTAACAATTTGTGTGTTTAAGTGACATTTCAGTGTTAGCTCAGCTCAAGAATAACTTACTTGCATATTATTTCTTAATTCTGGCTATCTGTCCCTAAAGAGTTAAAATAAACAACAAATTCAACTTCCAAAGTAAAAGTTGCCGTATATAACTCCAAATTTGACACATCTTATCTTAACGTAGAATTCTATGCTCTAAGAGCGATGCCTGTGTGCCACAGAACACTGGCTACGAATTTGGGTCGTTCGTCCTTTATTTTTTCTAACTCGATTGGTAATTAGTTGGACATTTTGGTCACAGACAAAACAATTTGAGTAGCAATATTATTGGACAATTTCCATTCTTTTGGCAAACAAAACTCCCGCACAAAGTTAAAGTACTGTGGTCACAAAGAAAATAAGCATTATATGGAATTAAAAAACTATCCTCTCTTGTTTTCTATTGACCAGTATAATCAATCCACCTTAGAAAAAAATACTATTAAAAAGTTTATTAATTTGCTGTTATTATCATCTTTGCTTCTGAAATATTGTTATGTTGAAAAAACAAACTAATCAAGCGAAATTTCTCTGATATGACCGCCTCAATAAAGCAAACAAAATGTGCCCTGCTCAAAAACGTGGGCGTAAGCTACGATGTTCCAAATTTTCAAATGTGTTTTTTTCAGTTGGAACATTTAAATTTAAACAAAATCAAGTGTCTAAATAAATCTCAAACTTTCGGCCTGCAGTGTAATCTATTAACTTGCATCTATGTAAATAATCATGCTTCTTTGTTCATGCTTTGTTAATTAATCCCAAGAAGCTCTGTGGGAGGAGTATATTCATGTTCTTCACATGATAATTTTGAAGTAATTTCTCCTTGCGGTAAAACATAATCACTGCCATAGTCTTCCAAGAATTCATCATCCCGTTCAAAATCAACAAAATCAGTCAAAGCTGTAACAATTCTTGAGGTTTCATTAACTGACGACGTTTACAAGGCAAAGTTATGTACATACATATGTATCTATACATTCAACTGCATTGAGCTGCAATGACTTTTTTTTCTTGCCTCACAACTGTTACCTCCTTCCTTGCTCCGAAAAACAAATCTGGCATAAACATTTTCCTGGGGTACGATTACCTCAAAGTTTCGTGGAGCAACCACATAAAATATGTCAAACAAAGAAATATACTCAGGACTTATGTTCTGCATACAGTTGGTTACAAAAGAAAGTACACAGCATATACCTGGCTGTGTTAAGGAAAATTATGTCTGCTACCATGATGGACGCATTGATCATTTACAAGGTCTGAGGTTTCATTTTATTAGTACTCGTGCTGCAAGACAGGTTGTACTTTGATTTCTTAGTTTTGAACTCCAGATGTTCCCAACGATGCTTAAAAGCATTCGAATGAGGCGATTGGCGGTTGTCGTTATTATTTTCGAACGTTGTAATGCAACTTTTCTTTAACGAAGACCAACGTATACTGTGTGCCATATTTTGCGAGGTTCTGGTGCAGGTTTTTAAAGAATCTATAAATAGCCGTGTTCGACAGTCATATTTTTCAGCTCCGTATTTGCATTCCATTAAACCATGCAACTTCCAACAGAGCCTGAAATGTCATCACATTTGACATGGTCTTTTGGAAACTTAAACCTTTTAAAGTTGTCAATAAACCGATTTTTCAAAGCTCGACCATGATTTCCAGCACTGTTAAGAACACCATATATGAACCAATACCAATATGATTGGCTCCTCCCCTTTCCGAATTTTTAAATCATACTGTTTTTTGTTTTTGTAATGGTAAAGGAACTTCTATTAATAATTTAAGCGAAATTCCTTGCGTGTTTTGTGGAATTTTATTTTGTTATTTAATCCTCTATATCTTTTTCGAAAGTTGCTTTCCTTGAGGTGCCATATTGAAAATAACCTCCTGATCGGCCGGCGATGCTGTGAGCTAGTGGTTCCTTTCAAAATTCATGGCACGCTGCTTCTAGTTTGTTCGACTAAGTTTCCTTGTATTCGCAATTGATACATATAATGAATGGGATGCAATGCAGTATCATAGATTGCATAGGATGAGTATTCGTCGAATTCCCAACGAGGTATCGTTTGTGGAGTCGTTATCGAGATATACAAACTCTTTTACTATTTCAATTCTACAGCTGTCGATTGAGTTTTTGTCCCAGTTTGTGTTTGACAGATCAAATTCTTGTCGAATGCATGTAATATATTGCATTCTCATTAATTTGAAATCCAACTCGTTCGACTTTGCCTTGCTGTCTGCATATTCCAACAGCTGAACAGACTCAAAAAAGATATTGTCTTTCATGTTGTTCATCTCTTCAAGAATTAGGTTTCATCATCCAATTGCCGTCGCAAGTCTGAAATAAGTCGAAGATTCTACAGCGTGTTTTCGTAAGTTGTGCGACGAATCAGTCTTCCCAAGGTTATAAATTCGGCCATTGCCTTTTTAAATGAATTGATGGAGAATGCTTACTTGTTATAAATCGTTCTTTTTTTATAGAATTTGGCGTTGTGTAAAAATTTGGTTTAATGTCATTTAGCTGGGACAGAAGCCACCTGCTATTGAACGAGGTGCGTGCTGCACACTTGTTAGGATCGCGTATGCGACGTTTAGCAAGAATTAACTTGTGCGAGAGGGTTGCGATTTTTGCACTCGTAGATAGGTCGCATAGAGCTGATACTCAAGTTCTCAAATATGCCTTCGTCTTTCATCAACAGGTGATTAAGTGTTTCCTCACTTTGCAGAATATTTCCACAACATTGAAAGAGCTTGAATAACAGAGAAATTGGGTAACAGTAGCCTGAACAAATGTCGTTTGCATGGCTCATAGATTTTTTTTTCATATGAGAACTTTTGAATAAATTCAATAATCAATTCAGAAGAAAAACTTTACTAGAGCAAAATACGTTCATACGTTGCGGAAAGATTGCGGTATGGCGCAACCAGGTCGTGGCATCAGTAGTCGTTGCATCGATAGATACCGTTGAGCTCAATCAAATTGTGTGTGAAAAAAATTTCTTAAATGGAGAACGAAAATATAAACCTTTGCATTTATTACTGTACGAATTTCGAAAAGGAGTGAGCGGTGGAACTGCAACAAAAAACCAAGCTCGATACGTGGGTGTCGCATTGTTTTACGGAAAAAATAAGCTGGACCTCACCACCGTGGCCACATCGCTGCTTAGACGCCATGAAAACGAACATTGCTTGAATCGAGTCGTTACTGGTGACGAAAAGTGGATTTTGTATAACAATGTAGCTGGAAACAATCAGGTGAAGGTACAGAGACCGTGTGAAAAGCTGGCTTGAATCGAATGATGGTACTGTTATGTGTTTGGTGAGAATCAAGGTGTATAATTTTTTTAAGTTTCTTTCACCTGGCGCATTAATAAGCTTAATGTTTAAGTTGAAGAAAATCGTCCGGTTTTGGCAAATCGAAAAAGCGTCATCTTCCATAATGATAACGCCAAGCACATATCGCCCGCTGGAGGAGTTAAAATGGGAAATCCTCGGCACCTAACGTTGTCCCCAGACCTTGCTCCTACAGATTTTCATCAGCTGCGGTCCCTTCAGAATATTTTGAATGGAAAGAAATTCGATTCTTCCGACGCAATCGAAAACTATCCTTACCTTAAGACATATTTTGAAGAAAAACCACGTATTTTTTCAATCCACGAGCTTGTTAGACGTTGGGAGACAATTGTACAAAAATATATATAGTCAAAAAAAAAAAAAAAAAAAACTGGCAGGTTGGCAACTAAGTAATTGCGGATTTTTTTTAGAAAATAAAAGACAATTTTTTCGTAGAACGAAATAATTTTATTCTGTAATGTATTGCCCATTTTGAGCAATGATCTTTTGCCATCCTTCAGGCAGCATCATAATTCCACATTTTTAAAACTTCTGGTTTTATCCGCTGAACCAGGTACGATTTGACATCATCATTATAAATAAAATTTTTACCATTCAAGGAGTTTTGCAAATATCGAAATAAAAAGTAATCAGATGGTGAAAGGTCGGGCTATATGGTGGATGTAGCAAAACATCCCAACCAAGCTCCAATAATTTTTGCCGAGTGATGCCAAAGATGTGTCTGGCCTTGCATTGTCATGATGGAATAAAACACCTTTTCGAATTGTCAATTCGGGCCGCTTTTCTTCAACTGCATTGTTCAGTCTTGTTAGTTGTTCAATGTAGAAATCTGAGTTGATCGTTCGGTTGGGTGGTAAAAGTTCAAAGTAGACAATTCCTTTGTAATCCCACCAAACTGATAACATAACTTTCTTTTGATGAATATCAGCTTTTGATGTTGTTTGAGCTGGTTCACCTGGCTTGCTCCACGATCTTTTCCGATTGACATTGTTGTAAACAATCCATTTTTCATAACCAGTTATCAATCGTTTTAAAAATGGATCATTTTCATAACGTTTCGCAGTGTTAATGCGTTATGTTAAACAATTTTCTTTCAGTTCATGAGGAACCCATATATCGAGTTTTCGTACATAGCAAAGTTGTTTTAAGCGATTTTCAATGCATGTATGTGATACATGAAGCTTCTCCGCAATCTCACGTGTTGTACTGTGATAATCCGAATTGATTATTGCTTTGATTTGGTCATCATCAACTTCACTGAACGACCACACCGTTTGTCACCCTAGAGTGAAAAATCAGCAGAACGAAATTGGGCATACCAATTTAAATACTGCCTTTCTTTTAAAGCTTCGTCACCATAAACAGCACATATCATTTTGTGAGTCTGCGATCCGTTTTTTTTCCTTTCCGGAAATAAAAAAGCAAAATATGACGTAAATGTTCGTTTTGATTATCCATTATACGCCAAACAAAAACTGCACAACCAATCAGAAAACTGATTGACAACTGTGATTGTGAAGTACCAACTATCAAATAACAAAATGTATTTTACATTTCGATTACGTCAGCAAACCTTAAAGTTCAACTTAAGCCGTTTATGAGTGAAATCCGAAATTACTTAGTTGCCAACTCAATAATTAAGTGTAATCGCTTGTTTTTCAACATCAAACCGGGCACGAACTTTGGCAATGATCCAATACCTACCGAATGCTTAACATTCTCTAATGCATTCTCTGCACCAAGCTTAAGTACTTAGAGATAACATAAATTTAACTGCTCGTAGATTTGAAATACAAATGATTATTACTAGTACAACTCTTAATATAAAACTCTCAATTGGGATACTCGAATTTCCGCCAAGCGGCTTTTCCTTGATTGTGACACAACTATTAACGTGTTATTCAAGAGCTCAAGTGGAAATTTACAATTTACAATTTAATCTTCATTGCTCAGATATATTTTACAATCTATAATTTTCTATAATTTTTTATTTAAAACTAGTTAAAATATATAGTCTAAATTTAACGTCGTGCGTGAGCAGCGCAGAAAGTCGCTGAAAAGATGTTGGAGATGATGATGGCTAGAATGCTTCAGGTTTTTTAGTATCAACCCCGGTGATTTTTCTTGCTCTTGTCGAAGTCGTCTATGAATCCTTCTTTATGAGCTATTCTATGGTCAATGAACGGGCCTTCAATGAACGGGCTACCTGTAATTATATTAATAATATTGTTAGGGTAGGAAGGGGTTTTGCGTAGCATCTTTGAAGACATTGCGCAAATTAAAGAATTTATTTCTTTCTTTTTACACATATATTACTTTATTGTCTTATTTTACAAAAATAGAACTTTACTGTTTTATCAACCGATTTGATTTTACCAACGTTAAGTATTTTGCGAATACACTTCGACGGTTGCACGGGGCATGCCCGAAGAACCTTCCGGTGTCCAAAAAGCAACCGCAAATGAACTCAGCTGACCAAACCCACTTAATGTTTCCCCTGATCGGCATTGAAAAATACAATCAGCAATTTCGCAATGCTAATCCGAAATCGTTTCGTTCCGCTCTATTAAAGATACCAAGTAAATAGAGTGCAGTGTCTGCACATTTGGTCGGGTCAACAAACAATTTACGCCCAATATTTAAGATACTTATCTATGGGTGGTATGTTTGCCGTGTTAAATAGTATTTGAATTTGCTTTGTAAGGCTTAATGGTTCTTGTATCTAGCCCGTCTCTTATTATGATCAATAGGAGGATTAGGTATAGCGCATGGTTGGCCTTTTTGAGTGGGAACTCAAGGTGACCTTAAGATATTGCATCATACGTATATATACATATTTTCTTATGATTGGCACAATTTCAGTTGACATTTTATTAAATGTTCTTTCCTTGGTCACTGTTTTTGAATTAATCAGCCTCCAACCGTAAAACTTGTTGATTGAACGTATTTTTACTGGTTCTTAATCTTTTGCTGCTGTCAGCCGTGCTTGAAATCGAAGATCCTGGTTTGGCGACTGTTGACGGAGTTCCTAACGTCCTACATGGATTCTTTATTTCCGTGAAGGATTCTGATGGCTCGTAAAGAAAATATAAGTAACAAAAAAAAGTTTAATACACTTTAGTTATTTGAATTTCGAATTTAGTGATTAAATTTTTTTAGATGACCACAAATGAGATGGAATGGAGAAAAATTGCCTTAGGTTTCCAATGATGCTGACGGGAAGAAAAAGCGTAGCAATATTCTTGAATTATAAACAACTTTAATAGCCATTTTCAATTCGAATGTGTTATGTGGAGGTGGGGGTGTTGATGATGTAAGTTTAAACCAGTAAACAGCAACTACATTGCCACTGAAGGAAAGATATCCCGAAATGATATTGTGGAATATTTTTAATATGTTGGCAGTATATTTGAGGACATACATGCTTCATCGACGTAATTTCAATGTAGATTGACTTGAACGATGCTCCTATTGACGGCTTTAGAATGCCAACAGTAAATCAAAATACCACAGATTTGGCACGTAAACGTTGACTATGGGAACTAATACTCATGTATTCTAATGTAAGATACTAATTCTCAAGGCACCGAATTTGATAGAGCGCTGTAACTGAACATTTTAAAGTCATCCAAAATTTGTTACATAAAAGGCAAATTAAAAAACTGTTTGCCATCAGGTTGCCTCCTCAGACACAGCATATAATAATTTAATGACTCATATGTTTAATATATTTTCGAAACACTTACTAAAATTAGTTTTGTTTCTTCTTTTTATAAACTTTTTTTTTTGTTTCATCCGCCGAGATAAAACACCAAGAGAGAAAAATGCACAAATATTGACAAAAGAGAAAAGTAAAACTCCCAATAGTAAGACTATCGCCTTTAATCGAACAATTGATGACAAATAATCAGACGCATTCAAGAATTTTTATAAAAAAATATTAAGTCTTTTAACAGCCTACTGCTTCAGAATTTACGATCATTTCATCATCGTACTGAAACTTTTAACCCAGTTTTATATTCCCAATCCTGCTGCAAATGCTGATTCAAGAATGAGTTTGAATAAAAATAGAAGATGCGATCCTTCACTGATGCGAGAATTTAGCCTTTTCATGACAAACAATAGTCCAAGGATGAGTGAATTTGAACAGGAAAACATAAGAGATGCAAAAATGCAAGGAGAGAAAGAAAGAAGAGAAGCACCGAATATTACCATGGCAATTTCACATGATAAAACATCCGATTTAACGCTGTATAATGCAGCAAGAGCTAATGAATTTGATGTTGTTTTACCTAATGCTAATGGTGGATGATAAAAAAAATGATCTTTTAGTTCACTGCGATTTGATCCAAATAACCCAAAAAAGAGACAAACAAAATTAAAATATTTTTGACACAAATTTAAATCCTTTGGTTTATCCATTCCTTTTGGTGGATGTATATAATTAATAGATTAAATAATTATTTGCTATAAAAATCCATAAAGCACAAGGGCAAACATTTGAAAAGGCTTGTATTTTTTTACCAGAACCATTTTTTAGTCATGGGCAACTATACGTTGCAATGTCCAGAGTTCGTCGCATAAGGGACTTGAACATTAAAATTATACAGGGTCCACATCAAAGAAAAAGGTTCAGGTTCGGACAAAACATGCACATAAAACGTTATTTTAATTGAATATTTACCGTGCAAAAAATTTCCATCAGCTTAATAAATCTTATTTAAAAAAATAAATATTAAAAACTCCGAAGAGGGCTTACGTCTTTCCATAATATATGCAATACATATATATATAAAAAATAAAATGATAACATTATTGTGTTTTATATTCTTTCTATCGATCGACAGGCTTATACAAGCAAATAAATAAATAAATAAATATATAAGTAATTCATCACCCGTGCATCGCAGATTTCACTTTATTCATGAAATAACTCCCCAACAAATGGGGACTTATTTCATCCTTTGATAAGGGAGTTCCCGGTTTTGTTTATATAGTATGTATCAAAATATGCGGCATATTACACATTTTTCTTATTTAAAGATTCACATACGATTACGATTTTTAAATATTTTTTTGGATTTTACGCTTAACTTGCAGAATAAGACACTGACAATTTTCATGATTCTAGGTCAACAGGAAGTCCCTCTTATATTTTACGTTCTTTTTCGTAGCCTTGCGAGGTGTCGATTTAGAAGCATGATTTTTCACTTCTTTTCGGCCCCGCAGTCATAAATATCTGGTAAAGATCGCTTCAAATGAATACGGAGTTAGTTCGCGCATTTTTTTTCTCTTTTCCAGTCATTCCACACAGAAGAAAAAATCGCATACACCCACCTTCTGATGTTTACTGCGTGAATTCTCAACGCTGACTGATCATTACTTGAATACGATTGATGGATAAGGTATACAGAAAATAAGAAGCTGCTGTTGCCAAATGTGAAAAATATGAAAAATTAGTGTGCGGAGTATGCATTCATTATTCTTTTAGTGAAGTGGGAAATTACAATTTGAGCGGAGAATGCTTAAAGATCTATAGTTCTCAGTTATTATAGGTATTGAATATTTGAAATATTAAAGCATGTATATTTTCATAATATGAATATTTATTAATTAGATGTTTTTTTTTTAATCCAATAGCACTTAATCATCATCATTGTCCTCGCCGTAGCTTTCTTTTTCACTTGATGAGTATTCGCCGGGTCTTATGACAATTCTTTCGTTGAAGGTATCCCAACTCTGTGCCAAATAATTGTTTTCTGTCCTTATGGTTTTATCGCAGGTACTTCCAAGCCTCGATCGAAATTTTAGCGAATTTTTCTTCTGCTAATTTCTTGATAGCATGCAGATTAAGCGTAATATTTCTATCCGCCACTTGATTTTACGATACCCTGCTGATCCTATCAAGTCATCTATTTCACGCTGCGGATCCGTCTTGTTTCCTTTTACTTTATCATATAGTTCAACTTTAAACATTGAAGATCTGTGTGCAATATTATTTTCTAACAGCCAATTAGTTAACTCAAATTTTGTTACTGATGAAGTTGGCGTATGGTTTTTTAATTTGTTGTGATATGAAGCATTGTCCATTACAATAACCAACGGTTCATCCAGCTGCTGCAGAATCTCTTGAGGTTCGGAACTTAAAACAAAATAATACAAGAACTCAAGCATCACAAACTCTTTGCAGTCTTAGCTTTATTAACAAAAATGAAATTCAACTAAAAAAGAACAACAAACGTAGTAGATTAACAAACTGTATTTTAAAAAATTTTCACAATAAGTCAGTTCTCAAGAAACGTCAAACAAGACTCCAGCTGTCTGCCATTTTTTGTACTAATTTAATATATTTTTTCTAATAATATTAAAGGAGTGCTCAAAAGGACTGGTTTCCTTTTTTTGGAATTGAAAACAATTGCGTTTTAACTTTGTAAGCAAAAAACCTACACCATCTGTTGGGCATTTATTTTATCACCAGTGAAACCCCTATTGGGTTCTCCCTTCTGAATACAAAGCCAGTAAGTCAACTCCATCTTACTGTGCCGTTCATCACTTTCATATTCATAATGAATTTTTTCGCCTGGTTGTAGCAGAATTTCACAAATTACGGGTATATTTGCCATAGTCGGTCGGTGCTGCCAGAGCCTGACGCAGTGGTAGCTGCCTAAGCTCTTTGGAATTATGTTGAATATAAAAGTAGATCACAGCTTAGTTGGTCTTCAGGAGGACACAAACGGGGAATTGTTGTTTCTTTGTCGACGTTGAGAAACTACAACAAGGATAACAGCAACGCCAAGGTAATGAAAAGAACTATCAAGTGGAATTTCAATTTTTTAATCTGTGCGCATTAACTACCCTTAGAACTTAATTAAGTTCCACTTCTTGTGCGGTGAGTTTCTGCTTTCATACACCAGAAAACACTGATAGGCCTGGAGCCCAGACCTCTTTCCTTCTGGATAAGCATACGAATGAGATGAACAGCCTCATTTACTTATTTACATATTACGAGGCACATTCCAGGACTTGGATCATCCTGAATGTTTTATAATTTGATATTGCTTGAATGGTTAAAGGAACGTTAGATTAAATCTTACCTATGTTCATCGTTGATGCAAAAGAAGCTCCAATCAAAATTAAGTATCTAATTATATGCTTACGATGCTGGGATCGGAGAGAGGTCTGTGTATTTGGCTTTGATTAGGAAGTAAAGAATTATCACAAATCCTGTGAGCCAACGAATGAGGGATGATATTACGAGATGGCAAAGTCGCGTTGCTTGAAATAACACTTGAACTTTGCTGTCAATGGGTAGAGTGTTTATGTCCTGTTAATTGCCAACACATCGCAAGCTCATTTTTACTCAGGCGTACTATAAATAGACTATGGCTGTTTGCTGATATTGAATATTCGGGTGTTTTAGAATTTTCAGTTTTGAAACCAACTATACACCGCATGTTTTTCGAACGTCGACACGTCTAATAGAGTCTTGCTGAAAAAAAATTTTATGTTCATATCACTTAAACGGGAAAAAAATTAAATCAATAAACGCACTTCATTCAGCCCTAATATAATTTCGGAAGATATACCATATGGCAATGGTAAAACCGTAAACAAAAAATCGTCGTGGATCGCTATGTTGGTCCATTAATTCTAATGGATTTGCGGACCTCCAAATATTATAATGCAAAATGCGGGGCTGATTTTGAGTAACTAGATTTAACCAGGTACACAGGCAGTACGGCAGTACACTGATTACAGATCATTTCAAAAATGCGCCTAGATATCAGCAAACAATCCTCGGAATGAGCTTATCTCGAAAACCTTAACAAGCCGGTGTTGAACTCCTCGTCGTAAGGAGGCTCACAATTCCTCACGGAAGATGAAAGTACTTTGAAGAAACGACAAGAAGCCTTAAACAGATACGAAAAGAAAAGAATTTTCTTTGGATCTGTACGTATAATTTTCGATTTCGAAAACGAGCATTTCGGGCGCAATCTTGTAGCATTCTGACGAAACAGCGATTCGGACCATTACTTGGTTGCAGCCAGGGCTCGAACGAGTACTCCCCGGACTTCAACAAATCCAAATGCCATCGTGATGAGGTTCAATGTCTCTGGACAACCATCAATAAATTTGGCAATCACCTTTCTCAATACGTCTCACAGGATCAAGCGCAGAAAGTAAAGCTGCCAGAGAGCAGTCATCGGTGTAGCCTCTTATACGCTAGGTTTCATATGATCAAGATAATCGAATCACAAAGAATGCAGGCAAGCACATTCAGCTAAACAGGAGGGATAGAGAGTGTTGACGTACGTACATAAATTTAGTCCACAACTGAAGTCTATAGGGACTAAGACAGAAACGTTCCTGGAGAGATACAATCGATGTGGAAAGACTTGCTGCAGACTGTTACACGGCGCTGAGGAAGAACCTGAACCCAAGTCAAATAAAGCTGCTGTTACCGATGGGGTAACTGCCGAAATTTTCTAAGCAACTAGAGAATGATCAGATGAAAGCATATGCGATGAATGGATCCCCAGTTAAATATTCCTGATCCATAGAGGACACCCGCTTTACTACGTTAAAATCTCCTTAACGTCGTTATAAAGTAGTAGTTAAAACGAAGATGGCACTAACTGAAGAAGGACAACGATGTGAAGGAAGGAGTAAGCGCGTAAGGAAGGAGTATTCTATGAATTCTAGGACGGAGTTTACTGAATCTGTTCGAAGTAGACGCACGCAAGACAAAGATTTGCACAGAGTTAAACGAGGGGAAAAGGAAAATTCTTTGGAAAAAAGAAAAAAAGTTCTCAAAGAGTCTGAGATCAGAAATCTTACTCGTAGTTCCACTAAAAGGCTTGTGGGTACTTAGTCTTCCCATTATTTCTAAGGAAATCTTGTCGCTGATCCGCAGACAAATGTTGACGTATTGCAGCAGCTGCGGAACGGTTGTGTCCAAAAAACTGATAGGATATGAAAAAATCCAACTCCAGCCAATGAAGTAGTTCTCCCACCCTCTGTAGAAAAGGTTTGTGTGACCCAAAAAAAAATTAAAAGAACGAAGCTACGGTTCCAGATGCATAACAAGCCGAACTTTTGAAATATGTCGTGGACGTTGTATTAGAGTGCATGCATCAGATCATTTGGAAGATTTACGAAGACAGACGGATACCCGATGACCAGCTACCAGGACAGTATGTTAATGTTGCTTACGAAAATCCATCTAGCTTCTGAAGCCGTGGCACTGCTTCCATTTTTACAGCGCTGTCAATTCAATTCTAAACCGATATTCCAGTTATTAATATAAGTGGCCAGTACAAATCGGTTCATTGAGCTCGTGAGACGTTCGCTCTTCTCTCCTGTGCGGTACTTCTAAAAAAAAAAAAAAATTCCTAAAAGAATTCGGTCACCTAATGTTGAAGACAATCTGTCTTCCAACATGAATAAGTCTAAAAGGAGTTCCGAAGCTGATAACTCCAGGATGAACTATTTTACACCACTCCAGTGTTTACCCGATTCTGATAATGAAATCGAATGTGACGATGTTATACCACCACCAGCGTCAAATAAAAAGGAAAAAATTCCTCCAATTTGTGTTCTGCAAAAAACTAGTGAAGACATCCATAGTTTATTTCGCGAAGCTAAAATTCAGCACTATAGCATCAAAAAGATGTCAATTGGCATTAAAATTATGTGTGAATCCTTAGACAGTTTCAATTGTGTTAATTCAATACTCAAAGCAAAAAATTGGCAATTTTTCTCACATGACCTATCCTCCGCAAGGTCGTTCCGTTCAAAGTCATGTTGTACGGTTTAGATGAACTCCCTATTGAATCACTTAAAATAGAACTCAGCCTACTCGGACTAAAAGTGCAAAACATCAAATTTATCAAAAAAAATTACAACAAATTCCTTGACGTTTTCTATCTTGTCTTTCTTGAGTGCGGCTCAATTAAATTGAACGATTTAAAGAAAAGTGTTCGATCGATTTTTAAAACTCAAGTGAAATGGGACTTTGCTAGAAGAAAACAAAAACAAACGACCCAATGTTACAACTGTCAAATGTTCGGACATGGGGAAAAAAATTGCCATGTAAGAACTCACTGCGCAAACAGCTCAGAAAACCACGACACGAAAGATTGCAACTCAAACATTATAAAATGTGCGAACTGCAAAGGTACTCACAAGGCCACTGATCCTACATGTGTCAGTCGAACAAATTTTAATGAAGTCAGAGCAAGAATGGCCAGTAAAAACACATCACGGACACAACCAATGAAGAGAGCAATTCAACACTCGTTTCTGACAAACGACACTCACTTCCCTGCTCTTAAACCTCAGCGGAAAATCTCAACATCGCTTACACCAGCAACTGTATGCAACAGTAGCTCAAACGTATGGTTTCAAAACGCCGGTGGACCAAAAACAAATAATGAGTTGTTCTCCATGGACGAAATCAACGCTCTCACCACAGAGATGACTACACTGCTTGGAAAATGTAACTCGAAAGCTGAGCAGTTTAATACTATTGCACATTTAGCTGTTAAGTATTTGTATAAACAAGGTAAATAATGAGTGAAAGTCTGAAAGTCATTTGTTGGAATGCTAGAAGCATTCAAAATAAATCACTAGAATTTTTTGCGTTCTTAAATACATATAACATAGATATAGGTTTAGTTTCTGAAACTTGGCTTAACCAGAATATTACTCTGTCGAACAGAGATTATAAATGTTATCGTCTTGATCGAGAGGAGAGAAGAGGAGGCGGTGTTGCCGTTGTTGTCAAGAGGTCAATTAAACATAAAGTACTTCCAAATGTTAAAACAAAATTAATTGAAAATATTGGGATTGAAGTTCCATTTAATAATGGGCGTTCAATTAAATTCTTCTCAATTTATTTCTGTGGACGTCCGGTGTCAGCGGAAAAGCGCCTTGAATTTCGAAGTGATTTACGTCGGCTGGTCAGTATTAATGATATTTATTTACTGGGCGGAGATATAAACTGCAGGCATAGAGACTGGGGATGCTTAAGAACAAACACGTGGGGCAATATACTTGCGGATCTGAGCTCCAGACATCCATTTCAAATATTATATCCTCCACACCCCACTTACATTCCCGCCGACAGCCGCAAAAATCCTTCAACGCTTGATATTTTCCTCACCAATAGGCAGGAACTTTTTAGCCAACCAATAGTAGTGAATGAACTTAGTTCTGATCATCATCATCTGCAGTCAAATGTAGCCTGCATCTTGCGCCTACAGAAAACACCGCCTGGGTTTTTGACTACAAAAATGCTAATTGGAATCGATTCAGAGCCAGTATGCGATTCAAACTTGGGAGAAGCTGTGCCTGACGAAGTGAATGAGTCCCAAAACGATCAAGCTGTAAGTTCCTTTACTTCTTCTCTACTTGAAAGTATCCAGAATTCGGTACCCAAAAAAGTTATTCGCAGAAATGGATCCAATTCTCTTCCCCCACATATATTGGAATTAATTAATCTGCGAAATCACCCTAGGTCCAGATGGATAAGATCGAGGGTTGATTTTTTCTTAACTGAAGCGAAAGTGTTAACTGCAGTTATAAAGGATATTTTAGCAAGTTACAGAAATAAGTCCTGGAATAGTAAACTACAAGGCTTTGATAAAGCTTCCAAGCCTTTCTGGATCTTATCAAAAGTCTTAAGGAAAAAAAACAGTTTAATTCCTGCCCTCAAAGTAGATAGTGCGATAATGCTGTCCAGCCATGAAAAAGCAAATGCGTTAGCCAATGTATTTTACACTAACCACCTTATAAATAATAATATGGTTAGCAATGAAGAGGCTGCAGTTGAGCATTCCATTAGCTTAATAGATTCATCTCCAATCCGCATCGATAACAACGGGACTTAAGATTTGTTATAAAGTACCTGAAGAGTTCAAAATCACCAGGATTTGATGGGATAATAAATTTACACCTAAAGAATCTTCCCGCTAGCGGTTTTGCATTCCTACACAAATTATTCAACGGTTGCATCAAAATAGGATACTTTCCCCGCAGTTGGAAAATGGCTAAAGTAATACCCATACTAAAGCCAGGTAAGACTGCGACTTCGCCAAATAGTTACAGACCAATAAGCTTACTTAGCTCATTAAGCAAGTGCTTTGAAAAATTAATAAAAATGAAACTATCAGCACACTTAGATCACAACGATGTTCTCCCCGCGGAACAGTTTGGTTTTAGACCATTTCATTCCACAGTGCACCAAATACATCGCATAACTCAGCATGTCAAAACCAACTTCGCAGAAGGACGGAGCACAGGTATGGTCCTTCTCGACGTAGAAAAAGCTTTTGATACTCTTTGGCACAAAGGTCTACTGCATAAGCTCTTCACCCTTGGATTCCCCATGTACTTAGTCAAGATAATTCAGTCCTTTATATCAGACAGATCCTTTAAGGTTTCTTTGGGGAACTGGTTCTCGAATACATTCTTAGCTGAGGCCGGGGCACCTCAGGGTGCGGTTCTTTCACCCATCCTGTATAACATTTTTACATCAGATTTCCCGCGACTGAATAATTGTGAATGTGCTATCTTCGCAGATGACACATGCATTTACTCATCAGATGCAACTGGTTTCAACATTGAAACTAACTTGCAATCTGCTCTTAACACAATTCAAATCTATTTCAATAGTTGGAAGATTAAAATCAATGCTTCAAAGACTCAGGCTGTCTTTTTTACTAAGAAAAGAAAAGCCTGCTTTCTGTCAAGCAACATACTTCTTTTAAACGGCACACAATTGGCATGGGGATCGAACACCAAGTACCTTGGGGTGCACCTGGACAAAACATTAACCTTTGGCCTCCATATTCAGGAAACCATCAGGAAAATCAATTCAATAATAAAAATACTTTACCCTCTTATAAATCGAAAGTCTAAATTGAGCATTGACAATAAACTAATGATTTTCAAAGCTATATTCCTATCCATTCTCTTCTATGGGTCCCCTGTATGGGGTAATTGCGCAAAAGGTCATATACGAAAATTGCAAGTAATGCAAAACAAGCTTTTGAAAATGATTCTGAATTTACCTTGGTTTTTTGGAACTGACGAGCTGCATTTGATCGCTAATATAGACAAAGTACCTGATAGACTAAATAAATTATCCGAGCGCTATGTTTGGTCATGTAGTTCTTCTGACAATCACTTGATTTCAGGATTAATTTAAATTAATAAAAGTTTCATATGCATATTTATTTATTGTTAATTATTTTTATTTGATTTCTAGTCCTGTTGACTAGTTTATTTTTCGTAATATATTTATTTATCTGTGTATTTATTTATTTAACTTATTTAGTTATTTATTTATTTATTAATATATTTATTTATTTTTTTCTTTTATTCTATTTACTTATTATTTATTTAATATTTATTTATTATTTATTTATTATTCATTTATTATTTATTTATTATTTATTTATTATTTATTTTTCTATTTATTTAATATTTATTTATTATTTATTGATTATTTATTTATTACTTATTTATTATTTATTTAATATTTATTTATTATTTATTTAATTATATATTTATAAATTAGTTAATTTATCTATTTATTTATTTAATTATTTATAACATAATGTGTTAATCACTTATTTCTTTAAATTCTGTGATAAATAATCTTGCAATCAAGTATTGTTTGCCACCACCGCTTCTCTCCTCTCGAGTCAACATTTGTATGAAGGTTTTTCAAGTAGCTTTTCCTTTCAAAGTAAATTAAGATCTGTGATATTTTATTGTGTAAAGTTAATTATTAATATTTCAGTTGTAAGGTAGCAATATGCCAAATCACTGTAAAATGTGCAATAGTTAAATCTTTTGTAAAAGAATATTACTTGACGCTACAATAAAGATCTATCTATCTATCTAAATATAAGTGGCCGCCGCTGACCTTTCCCTCATATTACAAGAAATATTCCTGTAGCCAAGCCTGAACTGTAACACCGACAATCAAAGTTTTGAGTCGTAGCCATTAAAGTTCAGATATTTAACATTTCTATATTTCTCATGTAGGTACTCATGGACTTCACTCTCTCTTCACGCTCACATGATTGAAAACGGTTGTGTTTTGTCTATGGGAAATTTATACTCGTAAGTCCCCTTCTGCTACAAAGGCTAGCTAGGCAGACCTAATGAGCTAGTTATAAGCCTCTGACAAAAATCAGGAGCAGGATGGGATTAATTGGTTGCTCACCGGGTCTGAACTTCGGCTTCCTTACTTCATTACGAACGCCATAAAAACACATTCAGAATGTTGTTGTAATTGTTTTAGTAGTTAATTCCCTCGCATGTTAAAAGGGGAAAATTAGTTCAAACATTGATCTTTGTTTAAAACAGCATTTTCCTACTCGAAGAAAACATTTTCTTAGATTTTCTACTTAATCTTAGTGACCGGAGAAGCATTTTCAAGCATCGTTTATCCAGCGTACGTATAAATATACACACCTTAATTCACCCAACACACCTTTACAAAGGATTTTCATTAAAACAATTAAGTACAGGATGCGTGAAAATGCCTAATCTTCGTATATAGTATACTCAAAGAAAGAATGAACTCCTTTATCATGCGCTTCCCTAAATCTCGGCCGTGACTAGCGAAACCTTTTACCATTAATTTAATTGAATTTTTCCACTTAAAGGCTTATGTCTTCTTCAAGGTATTTATCTTCGCAAGAAGCAGGCATATAATAGATAACAAACGGTTATCGCATGAGCTAAAGGGAGATAACCATTTCTCACCTAACAAACAAACAACTCTTTCAACAGTCAAAGGAAAAGGTTTCCTCAGACTCATCTACTTACCATATTCATCTGAAAATGACAAGCACTTTGTAATGTTGAAGGGCATACATAACCGCGCCACTGTCATGTGTATCTACCTTTTCAGTTTCTAATGTACAATTAAAACTCCTTGAAAAAGTTCTGAATCAGTTGAAGTGCTATACAGAGCTTACGGGACGACGAAACGATGTACGATGTTCCTTTTATGGTTTCGGATATTTAAGAGATTGTGTGAACAGTATAACAAATTTATCAGTAAATCTTTCAACACACCACCGCCAGATAGAATAGAAGCGGAAGAAGGATCTGACCCATGTACGAGGTACGTGTACCCATGTGCGGCACTTATTTGTGGATTTTCTTTCTTCGCCACTTATACGCAGCTTTTAGTTTATACCTGGCAGATATCCTTCTCAACAAACTGTGGGTGGTAAACCACAGCATCAGCGCCACACAGCCAACAAGCCGCAATCGATTATGGTTTTTCGAAATAGGTGAAACGTTTTTGGGATTTTGCGGTTTACTGAGAATACTTTTTTTTGTGTCTTTTATGCCACTTTAATGGAAGTTGGAAAACTCAATCAAGAAATCTCTTTATGCTGGCGGCAACATACCCGGATTAATGCAACCAAAGCGGGGATACACTATAAAAGCTAAAGTGATACAATTTTTCACTCAAGTGGTTTTCGCCATATACTTGTAGGAGTGCTCTTTGAACATTCAGTTAGAGGATCTGCGACGAACAAACTCTTTTTCACAAATGTTGGTACCCGAACTTAATTTTGTACTCTTGCTTGGAGTAAACTCATACACAAGTTTGAATGTAAATTAAATGAAAAAATAATAGATTTATAAACTGGCCAATATTTTGATGACCGATTGCGATTTTGTTACACTTTTCACAGTATACATACATACAACTCAGTGACTTATAGAGTGTCTTCCATATTTGACGGCCCCAGGCGCACTGCTTCTAGTTGCCAAGACCAAGACGTCTTGTATCTTGCAGGACGCTCCGTTTCGAAGATGCTCACAGCTGGAGCGTTGGTGTTCATCTACCCGATATGGCCGATCCATCGTTGTACAGCTTATAGAGATCGTGGTTATGTCTTCTCCTCTATTCAACTTCCTCGCTGACAGGACCAAATATCCGACGCAGAGTTTTTATTTCGATAGAGCCAAGAATCAGCTCTGGCTTCCTGCTTATCTTCCAGCTTTCACCTATAAAAAGAACGACTAACAGTATAAGGAATTGCTAGAGCATGATTTTGGTCCTTCGAGTGAGGAGTTTTGACACTTGTTGTTTCGACATACCGAAATAGCAGGAACGATAGCCCTCAGACCAGCTGGCTTTGCACTATCTCTTCACCAAATTGATGAAGTCACACGAGAGCGCATTTCCTTGCCGGGTTCGGACGGTTCAGAGGTCTTTGAACCGAACTGTACGATGCATCGCGAATTTTTCAGCCTGGTGCGACACAATTGGATCAATTTTCCTGGGATCGTAACTTCGGCCATCGAATTAAAAAGCTCTGTGCGATGAATGCGGTAAGAATCGATGTTTCGATTTGAAACTCGCTAGTCTTTTCCAAGATTGGACTCAGTGTAAAAATTTGGCCAAAAGTCGATTTGCCGGGCCGGAAGCCGCATACGTACAGTGCAGTGTAACATATACCAGCGATATACCACTGTAGTTGGTGCACGAGCTTAGATCTCCCTTTTTGTGGATGGGGCAAATAGATTTTCCAGTCGTCGGGCATGCTTTCGTCTTCCTTTATTCTAATAATGATCTGCTGCATGCTTTCCACGAGAACATCGCTGTGAGCCTTAAAGATTCTGATGGCAGGCCATCTGAGTCTGCGGCCTTGTGAGTCTTTAGCCTTTGAATAGCTGTGTCTTCCTCTTCAATGCAGAGTGTTTCTATTGCATGCTCGTTAAGTAGCGGATGAAAATTCTACTATAATACATCCAATACTCATTGAATCTCAGTAACAAAATAAGTAGTTAACCCAGCCTTATTTCGGTAATAACAAGGTTTCTGTAAGGTTCATTCATTTATATGTATTTAACGGCTAGGTGGCGCATTTGGTTAAGTGCTACCTTTCAATTGGTCAAATCAATAGGTGGCAAGTTGGAATCCTAAAGTGATCTAGTTTTTCGAATCTGGAGCAGCCATTAGTGGCGCTATCACGGGATTCTCCGACGAGCGACTGTAGTCTGACTGATGGATGGGGTTGTTATAGGGATTTCTGTATGAGCTGCTGGAGTTCTTACTAAGGGTTGCCAAAAAAAGTGGTTTGTGTAGATGACAGCAGGTTGATGAGCCGATCTTCCAAATTTCCAAGTATATCAATTTATGTCGAATAAAATTCTGCGAATTAAAAGAAAGCACTCCGTCCAATTTTAGGATCCACCCGTGGATCAATCGAAACCAAAAAAAAAAACACCTTTCAAATCTTCTCCTTATCCTTCTACATGCTCTGCAAAACGTTCATTATAAGAGTAGTCGTAACCTTGTAAGAGCGAGCAAATTATTAACAAAAAAAGCAAAAGAAAGTATTCGGATTCGGTAACGCTTTCTCATAAGTATTTATTTAGGATATCCGATGATGTTACGGGTGCGGAGCTCCCTTATTATATCCATTGGTTATATCCATTTATAAACAATTTCCGCTAGAAGATTATGTAAAATTGTAAATGCAAGACTAAAATAATAAGGAAGAACAATTCGCAGACATAAAAATGGCTCATGTGAACTCCTCAAATAATTTCTCAAGAATTTTTCATAAGTAAATTAGTTAGTTTGAATGCATTTCTTGTTAAGTTATTAGAACTTCTTTTATACTAGACAGAAACTCTTAAACTAGTTTATATAAAACGATTTACTTAACTAACTTTGTGGCCCTATGCGGGCGCTCTAAGCTTATACTAGTACTTAATTATATGTTTTTCGACTAAATCTAACTATTTTTATTTATATCTTAAGGTTAACAATTTAAAACTACAAAACATTTTTTAAAGCAAAACTTAGTGTCTTGACGTATTTTTTTCTATATCTAAGGCTTAAATCTACTTCAAAATAAATAAAATACATACCTATATCTACTTAAAACTATGTATATATGTATATATGTATATATGTATACTATGTATAGGGTGACTTGACTTTAAAGGGTATGGACGACAGAGCTCCCTACAAATTTCCTGACAGCCAGCAAAATTGACGGCGCTGCTTCTGCACATCCGCTTTATCGCGGGTTGATATAGCCCTGCTGAAGCGGATACAGTCCTCGGAACTGTGGATAATGTCTCGATTGTAGTCGAGTCGCCTCTACTTTTGGCTCGAAGTAGAGGAAGGCCTCTGGAGAGAAAGCCACTAACGCGGAAACTCTCGTGGTGTAAATCATTGGAGCAAAAAAGTCCCGGAGATCAGGTCGTTGATCGAAGTCATTACCTCTACAATCTGTCTTTGGATAAGCTTAAGGAGGAAATTATACTATACACTCTGATCAGGTTGGCCCCATTGTAAAGGAACTCATTGCGATAGAATTTTTTGTATTGGACTCTAGAGTTCTATATTAACGAAGGCAAGCTCTGAGGCATTGCTTTTCAAAAAACCGAATCTTTTCCATTGAATTTGCTCTCACTTTGAACCACACGGGACACCCATAAGTAATCATTAACCTGACAGGAGCCATGTGCCAGATGACTTTCACCCTGGCATCAAGTTGGCTGCTATAAAACAGTCTCTTTGTCATGGCAAAAGTCGCTTTGGCTCTGGCTAGAGCTACATCTAATATAAATGCTTATTAAAATATAGATATTGGTCGAGCCAGACCCATAGGTATCTGATGGCCGTCCGTGCTGTCCCACGAACAAAATTTTTCGCCAATTCTTTCTTGTATCCCAAGAGGCCCTAGCCAGCGGAGTACTGAAAAGAATTGTCTCCGATTTCTTGTAGCTGTCACAATAATGCTGGATTTTATCAAAGTCACATTGCAAGTTCAATCTGATGTCTTCAATTTTCGGTCCTGATCTGTATGCAATCAAATTGTCTGCGTACGCGTTAGCGTGGTGAAGAGAACCTATAAGATCAATAGTAAAAATGCTGAAAAGTATTGGAAGATTACCCGCACCTTGTTGTAGACATCTAATTAATTTGATAATACAAACATAAGTAACATTGCCATTTAACAAAATGAAACGTCTATTGGTAAGCATATTATAGAGCATGTAAAGTTGTGTGTAAAAGAGCGCTTCTAACCACACGGTAACGAAAGCTTTCTCCAAGTCAACCAAAACAGGCACCCGTGCATTGTGTCTTAGCTTTGTACCATTGGATAATTGAAACCACTTAAGACGCGGCATTTATGCTATCATACCCCGCTCTAAAACCGAATTGATTATCTGGAATTATATTTATGTCCTCTACCCACTTAGTCAGGGCTCTATTGACAACTTTTTCGAAAACTTTACTTATTGTCGGAAGGAGACTAATGGACCGCAGATTTGTTGCTTGGAGTTGTCTTTATCCCTTTGGAGATGGGCTGCACAATACAGTGCATTGTTTAACAGTATAGTGAAAATGTCTATAGCTTCCAGAGGAAGATGTCGAAGCACAATGTTTGGTATTCCATCGATTCCTGTAGATTTTTTCTTCTTTAGTGATTCGAACATCACTTGAAGATCTGATTTAGAAATAAATGAGGTATTTTCCATGTCATCAGCGAAGGCATTATATGCCAAATTTTGCCTTTGAACTCGTTGAAACCTCGGTGGATATCTTTACAAAGGTAGAAGTTTTGGTAAAGGACCCGATTCTCCAAGTCGCCAGTTGGGCCAATGCAAGCATTTGCGTTATGCACTTCCTGAAAAGTCGGTCCTTTTACCCGAACCTTTTCCTGCGGATTTCAATCACAAAAAAGCAGAATTGCTCATTACTTAATTAAAGGCAAAAGATACAAGCATCAGCTACTGCACTAAATGCAAGAAGGATTTATTCATCAATTTTGGTATTTGTATTTAATGAAATTGACTTTGCAATAAATACAATTCTTTGTCTTTTAGATTAATGCTAAAGTAATTTCATGAAGAGTTTAGTGGTGTATTAAACACACACACAAAGAATTTAATAAAAATATAATAATTATTGAAGTAAAGAAGTAAAATTCAAAAATGTAAAAACATAATATGTAGAGATATTTATTGAATGGCAATTTAAAAACGGTATTTGTGTACACAGAGACATGGTTGAACTGTCGTAAATTATACACAAATCTCACGGTGTTGTTAAACGCTACTTCAATTCTTCGTTTACATGAGCTATTTAGGTCACAAAAGACTAATTGCACATAAAGTAGGATGGATATAGAAAGTGATTTGATTAATACTGTTTAAATTTTCACTGGAAGGCAAGTTCCAGCAAGGTAAAAAACTCACAGTCCATCAAACATTTTTCCAACTGTATGTGTCACATGATCGGTTCAAGTTAACTTTCGATTTAAAATAACACCCAGATTTTTAACAGTTTTGAAATGACTTATTTGATCACCATTATTTTCAATTTTGGAAAACGGTGATGTGTCGGTAGCCTCGCGAGAAATCACTATAGCTTAACTTTTCCTGGAATTCAATTTTATGTGGTTAATCATCGACCATTAAGCAACTAGCGATAGAACAGCATTTATTCAGGCTGTCGAACCGTCAGCTGAGAAATATTTGAATCTCGTCGGCGAAGTTTTGCAGTTCTAAAGGAAATGAGGAAGATCTTTATTAAGCAGAGCAAAAAGCAAAGGCCCGAAAATAGATCCTTCTGTTACGCCTGCATTTGTTGTTAAAAATTCTGTCTGCACAAACAGCCTGACTTTTACCGCTCAAATACATTGTAATTAACTTAGACACGTGTTGTTGGTTCAAATATAAAATAATGGTTTAATGGTTTCTGTAAAAGCAGGTTATGTGGAAATGTGTCAAATGCCTTTGAAAAGGCACAAGGCAAATCGGTATTGATCGATACTCTTTGCAATTCGATGCTGCAGTCTTTAGAAGTGGGACAATTGTCGAATTCTTCCAAATTTTTGGGAATGTGGATGTCATAATAATGGTGTTCAAAACATAGGTGAGATAAGGAAGAAGAAGATCATCCCAAGATCTTTCCCACCTTACCAATTGCATCGGATTTTACGATTTTAATTCCATCAACCCTTTGAAAAGAAAAAGCATACATTTTGTGCTTAGCTCGCCATATATTTCTTCCATATAGTTGTCGGCAGTGTGATTCGAAGACGATGCAGCTGCAAACGCTTTGTTTAAGTCATCTAAATAAGTCTCCACATTTTCATTTTACGTTGGTTTTCCCAGACCTATTTCCTAATCTTACGCTTTGTTATTTAGACGACAGTAAAGTAATTGAACTTAAACCTTTTAATTATTAAAACTAAAGATATGTAGTCTAAATCTTTTCCACCTAAAGAAGGCTTCATCTCTGTTAAGAATGAGCATTCTTTTCTAATCAGGGAACCATTCATATTCCTGACATCTGATCCTTGTTTGATTGGGGGAACATGTAAATTATACAAAAAATTAGTTGAACATGCAAAGAAGTTAACTTGTTCGTCAATCGAAGACAATTGATCTGTATATCAGTAATGAGCTGGGTGAAGATGATAAACAACTCGACACTCTTAACCAAGATCATGTTGGCCCAAAGGGTCTAAAAAAGAAACCATACAAATGTATGCATTTTGACGGTCACCAATGGATTTTCAAAGTACCTCTAGATATTTCCAACAATAACCTTATCGGATACTGTTCAAACTCAGAACAGAATTTTGTGATAAAAAGTATACTGAACATGTTTTCGTCACAACTGGAGTACAGAGGGATAACTGTTGACCGGAACGGTTAAATCCTGATGTGATTGGACAATTCACCCGACAAATGATATAAACTCCTTCTTAATATGAAAATTGAGAAGAGAGTCGTCGAAACGCATTTTCGATAAAAAGCTTGGTGCAAGACTCCTTCAGATGCCTTTGAAATATCAAGCGTAAGCATTTCGTTTTTTTACCTGAAAGATGCAATGAGTGGTTCGCATTTACGGCACGAAATTCCATCACAACACTAAACTGGATGGATATACAACCTTACTTAAAAAAACATCTTTTAAGTTAAAACAAATTTGTTTATCTAAGAATTTTTTTTTCGTCCTTTCCGATAAGAATATTATTTTTGCTAGTAAATTTGAATTAGTTACAGTTATTTATTTCCCCAGTGTTGGTCTCATAAAATATCAAAGTTGTTGTAGCAAAATCTAATAATACATTTAAATTTTCTTTAAACGACGATTCTTCAAAAACTCGCCTTTATGAAGGTTTGTTTAAATATCTTTCTCATCAAATTAAAAATATGTTTCCGAGTGCGGGAGCATAACGGAAACACCAAACATATGCAAGTTCCTGGCGTACGATAAAAAATCGTTCAGATGATACCAAACGAATAAGGTTATTTATCTTAATGGCTTGGTCAAGGAACGGTCAGAGTAATAAAACGCGAATGTCCTTCCGTTGGACAAACATAAAATAATTTTCTGATGGTAGCCAAGGAGCACAACAAGTAACCAATCCGCTATGACCAATATGCTATGGGATCTCAGGATAACAAATCAATATGGAGCACACATATGAACGTGGCGCACATCCATTATACACAAGTGTTACCCATTGGATGATTCTGTTGGAAATTTTATAGCTTTCCCCTCAGTTCTGTTCCGAAAGGGATACTTAAATCTGAATATGTTTTCTGAAAGTTAAAGTATTTTAAGTGTTTTTCCTCGTTGGTGGAATTCGTTCATCGAAGGACATGCTTAGGGTGGAGAGAGATTCCGATAGTTTCCGATAGTTTTCGTATTGAATTTGTTGCGCCATTGATCAACCGGCTTGGCTGCAAAGGAGAAACTCAGTCATAAAAACATACTGACCACAAAGTGAAATTTGGAAATGATTAGGAAAAGGAACTAAAACTGGTTATAAAAACCGGGGTTGTTTGAAAATTGTACGATAAAGTTTTTGTCTCTAGTGAATTCTATCGGGAAAATTAAAAGGTGCATTAAAAAGTCCTAAATTAAATTTGTACATATCTGTATACGTTGATATGTCGGAATAATTTATCACAAAATATAGCAAGTTTATTGACTCTAATAAATTGTTCTATGACAACGGAAGGAAGAAGAATTATGTCTGCAAATAACAGCTGATAAGATAAATCAAATTTTACCAGCAAATGACAGATAATCGTTGTGCCAGAAATAGAATATTGAACACTGGAAACATAAAATTCACGAATGCATTCAATCCATTTTGTCATAAAGAAAATAGGGCTGATAGAAACAGATATCATCAGAACAAGCAACTTGAGAAAATAACACTTCAACTGAGATAAAAAAAGACGAAGAAAAGATACGCATTGACAAATTTAGCAATTGCGATTAATCTATAATTCACTCTATTTGAATGACTCTTATTTTTAAATTTTACAAGTCTATGTCTTTGAATGAGAAATCATTGGATTGTAGAAATAAGAATGCATTTTACAGTCAATTGATGTTAACATTAAATTGTGAATTCACTTTCTAAAACTAAAATTGATCAATTTAAAGCGTTCGCGCAATCAGCTACCAAATTTTTGTGTTCAAATGAGAAATAGATCTGAATGTACATAGATTTATAAATATCGTCACGTGGAATGATAGAGGCATACGAAATAAACATGTTGAGTTAATCAATTTTTTATTGAGTTATGTCATCGATATTGCTTTAGTAACTGAAACTTGGTTAAATTAAATGGAATCTTAAGCGAGAAACAGGGAACTCCTAATTCAGTTGTTCCACAAAGATTTGTTCTTAGACCAATCTTGATTTTGGTTTACATCAATTCTATGTTCGATTTACCGATGATGATCTTGTACTCTCCTATACCGAGAAGTCTCTACGAACTACTCATAAGAAACCAAATAGAAGATGATTAATTTACTTATTATCTCTGGCTTAACTTCCCTCTCAGATTTGGTCCCAAATACCAGTACTGCCTTTGATCCATTAAGATCGCATAGGGTTGGATGTGATGAAATCCCCTGTACCAATGAATATTATTATCTGGAGTTTGTAAATGAGTACAAGTATCTTGGAGTCGTAATAGATTCTAAACCGAATTGTAAAGTGCATATTATAGCTCTAAAGATAATGTTATACATTTCAATCAGCAAAATATACTTGAGCAAAGTTACTCAAAACAATCTATCATTGACTGACAAAATCTCGAACAGAATATGGGTTTGTGTGCTGGGGCTGTGCTTACATTAGCAATTTATAGCCCATTTTAATAGCTCAGAAAAATATTGATATCGGGCAAAAATCTATATGAGAGCTCAGTTCCTCTTTTTCAGTCAGCTAAAGTTCTACTACTTCATTATCTACATACATACAAAGCACTTAAAATGTTCTTCATAAGAAGTGGTCATATTAACTTAAGAGTACATGATCTACATTCTTTAAGGCACACATTAAATGTCTTCGTCCCAGCAGTTAAAAAAGAGTAGAGTAGACACTTTCTTAGTGTAATCGCACCATTTATAAGCGTGGTTATGCATGCGAATACATTTTTAAAACAACTTAAACTATGGTGACTTTCAATATCCGAAGTCGAAACACTTTCTCAGTTAATCTAGTAATTGTTTGTATTACTTTCGTTAAACCATACATATTTTCAATATCTAATTTCGTACATTACTCGAAATGTTCGCCTTTTTTGTCTCTCCCGGTTATAACAAAACAATTCACTTTCCATGTTCTACTTACATATTTATCTTCTTTTCTCTGCTTTACCCTGTGTATTTATCCTGCATTAATTAAATTATTTTACACCTTTTTTTTATCAAGTCTTATAATGTACTATATGTGAATTAAATTGTATATATCTAAAATGAAAAGAAAAATAAAATAAACTTAACTAACTTAAACACTCAAATACACATGAATTGCTTCTTAGAAACAGTATGTTGGGATATGGCTAGTTCAATGTCTTTATTTTAACAAACATGTAGATACTGCCCTAGTCCGAGCCAAAGCGTCCTTTGCCTTGACAAAGAGGCTGTTTACCAGCAGTCAACTCGATACCAAGGTGAAGGTGATCTGCTACACGGCCCTCTTCGGCCTATCCTTGCCTAAGGATGTGCCATTTGGTCCAACGTGGGAACAAGCTTAATGTAAACGATTCGGGTTTTCGAGAGACTATGTTTTAGGGCTTGTCTCCACTTATATAGAACTCCAGAGTCTGAGTACAAAAAATTCTATAATAACGACCAACCTAATCAGAGTGGATAACTTGCTTATAATGCTTATTAGAAGTCACATTGCAAGAGCAATGATGGTTATTAAAAGTTAGGATAAGATTTTAGGTTTTAGATTAGTTTAGTTTTGTATTTAGGTTAAATGTAATTAAAAACATTAAAATAAAAGTCCATGCACTAAGTTTTTGAAAATATAAAAATCCTTTAAAATGAACAAAACAAAAATTGGTTTGGGTGCGAGTAGGTCTGCCCATACCATGAACTTCCCATCTCAAGATAAAAAAAAAATGTAGGTGCTATTTTATTTGCCGCCACCATCAAATTCCATTTGGGTTGTGAAAACATCAATCATTCCCTAGAAAAATGCAAAGGGCCTTACAAAATTGCTTTCTTAGACACGGGTATTCTTCGTTTGACCTCAACGCTGGTGTCATTATCTCTGTTTGCAGCGAAGCCTAAGCAAAGTCCCTAACTAACACAAAGTTATAGCTGTTTAAATACAACATATGTTTCTTTTTGCCCTAGTATACAAAAGGACGAGCTTGGTTGGGATGCCAAACCTAGACACGGCTTCATACATCTCGTCTCTGTGGACGAAACAGAAATTCTTCGTTGCCGTAATACAGTCTGCACAATTGATTCTTCCATGTCCTGAGCATGGGTTGCAATTCTACTATGATTTTTCCATTTTGAATTTTGCAGGCTTTGGTTTGGGATCTGTAACCATGAGATAATTGTTTTAACTGTTGGTAGAATTTTCGAACCCCTTTCCTTTTTCTTAATCTCTCAACATTTTCGATCACGCGCTTTTCATGCATTTTCATTGATGTTGTTTTAAAACAGACAATTAGAGCACTTTATAACCCGTTAGTTCCAACTAACGGCCGATTGCATTTACTGTTCTGGTCAATAGAAAACAAAAGAGGGTAGTTTCTGAATTCCATTTAATGCTTATTTTCCTAATGACCAAAGTGCTTTTGCTTTGTGTGGGAGTTTTGTTTGCCAAAAGAATGCAAATTGTAAAATCAGATTGTTACTGAAATTGTTTTGTCTGTGACCAAAATGTCCAACTTATAACCAACATAGTGGCACACAGGCATCGCTCTAAGAGCATAGAACATAAGATAAGATGTGTCAAATTTGGAGTTATATTACGACAACTTTTACATTGGAAGTTGAATTTGTTTTTCAACTTCACCAACTTTAACCCGTTAGACAGCCAGAATTAAGAAATAATATGTGGATGAGTAAAACTTGAGCTGAGCTATCACTGAAGCGTCGCTTACAAAATATCATTGTGAAAGACCGCTTATGTCAACTCCTTGTTCAATGTATTTTAGAAAATATTCCTACTATCAACGACGATGCACTTGTTGTGCTCGGAACATTAAATCGTGATTACCTTTATGTCGATTAAGTTCAAAAGTACATACTTTCAGTCGAGAGTCCACCATCTCTTCCATCCGAGCTAAGGAAATGTTCAGCATAGGATCTTATTCTTTCCGGTATATAGATGACCTTAAGAGTAGCACATATAGTCCAGTTTTCTTTGGAGATTTCGACAGCTGTTTCCAGGCGGATCTCGAGAGATTTTTTTTCCATGTGTCATTTACTGGAAAGACCTCTAGACTTTGGTTCAAGATAAGAAACCACAACAATGGAAAACAAACTTAATCTTTGAATGTTTTGATCTTCCTAGCAAAACTTTTTAATATGCGAGTAATGCAATTTTATCTATGTGTTTTAGCTTTGTCATTTAGGTTTTTCTCGATGATTTTTCTAACAAATCAATTGCCTCATGTATGTTGCCCCATGAGTTTCTTTTACCAATATGGTTTAAAGATAAAAAAGCGTCAAGCAACAGCAGGTCTTGAACAAAAATACTGATGGCATCATCATTTTCTAAGGATGTTTTCAAGTGTCAGTGTGGTACCGTAATTCGAAATCATGAGAAAAAAAAAAGATTAATAGAATTCACATTTCTTAAACAATTTTCCGAGTACTGTCGTGGAAATGTGGGTCAAGAAATAGAGAAAGGGGCACCTTTAAATATAAAATGGCCTCAACTTAATACTGTTTTAGTCTGAACGTATATCTGTAAAGGTAATAACTAACTTATTTTAGTCAATTGGCTAAATAAATATGATGCTGATGAAACTTTTGGAGTTAAAATTCAACAAATTATTTACAAATTACAACAACTTAATTTGATCTCGAGTAAGGTTGCTCGAAAGAATCCAAACAAACGTACGTACGTACACACACACACAGTCATCTTTCTAAAAACAATGGATTCTGACTTCTGGGACCTCGAAAGGTCGAGATATGTAAAAATTTTGAATTTCGAAAATCGGACCGATTACAAGAACTGCCTGATGGGAAGTTAAAAATAAGATACATATATTTTTAGCTGCCCTTGAGGAATACCATATACTCCTATATATTTTCGTTTTTGGATCACTTAAAATACGAATTGCGTATTTAACAATGATAGGTTAACATATTTTAATTTGAAAATACTTTTTTTGAGTTAAAAATTAGATTTTTAGTTTGACTCCAAAAAAAACTTAATATAATTTAAAATAATTTTTCCCGTTATTTCTTAAACATGATAGCTGGCTGGACTTCTTTTGTCATTTATCATTTAATTATTAACTTGAGGTGGCGTTACATTCCACGTAGCATTGGTATTTTATCCTTTTGGCTTAGTCAATTGGTTGTTGAATCTTCTCCTCCACTCACGGTCAATGGAGATGGGACAAAAGATCACACTTTTCTTTCAAAACAACGGGGCCTTCATCCGCTTTTGAAAGTATCCATGCTTCTACACCATATAGTAGGACGGGGATGATATTGGATGATATTCAGTTCTTCATAACAGGGGATTAGCTTTAATAGCCAGAGGTATTCTTCGGTTGATCTCAGCGCTGCTTCAGACGTTCATATCATACGGCGGAAAAGATGTTAAAGGCAATTTTGAGGAGATTGATACCTCTATAATTGGCTTGCTTCCTTCAGGATTGGGCAACCAATTCTGAGATTCCATTCATCTCGCATGCTTTCTTCTGACCATGTATTTCAGATGAGTTGGTGCATACTTCCAACTTAGTCATCTCCGCCGCTTTTAGAAGTTCTATCTTGCTATCTGTACTTCATCTAGGTCAGGTAGATGGCAGTGTTGGTTCTTCCATGTCCTCAGCATTGACTGCAATTCTACTATGATATTTCCATTTCGAATTTTGCAGGCTTCGGTTTGGGGTGTATAACCTTGAGATAATTGTTTTTGCTGGCTGGCTGTCCATGGCTTGCATTAAACGACTCAATGAAAGCATTTTCGACTGTAATATAGGACCAACGACCCAAAATCATAGCCAGTCATCCCTCTAAGAGTATACAACTCAACGTGAAGATAAGATATTTTAAATTTAGAGTTGCGAAAATCAATTTCATAACAACAGCTTTAACATTGGAAGTTGAATTTGTATTTGCTTTTGGCAGTTGTTTTTCAACTTCTTCAATAAAGTGTTAGAAATCAGACAGTCAGAATTATCAAATATTATAAAACTTAGTTTCAAAAGTATTACATTTTGTAAGAACTCTGTTTATAGGGATTCATATTTTAAAAGTTTGAGGACCAACTGCTTATCTCAACTTCATGTATTTTTGGAATTATTTTTAATCAATCAAATTTGCTTGATTGCTTTTCTTTGGAAGATATTAACCACTGCTCGGAATATTAAGGATTAACTTTATGTCCTTTTTGAAAGGGTTCAAAAGTACATAAATTCAATCCAGAGATTTCCACCACCTCTTCCTTCCGAGCTGGTTACTGCTCAGCAAATGATATTTTTCTGTCTGGTAAATATATGGCTTAAAGAGGATCACATTCAGACCAGTTTTCTTTGCACATTTTTATAGGATTTTCCACGCCGATTCCGAGCGATTTTTTTATCTTTGTGTCATTTTCTGGAAAGACCTCTAGGATTGGGTTCATGATAAGAAACCACAACAGTGGAAAACAAACTAAATCGTTTGTTATGGTCTTTCTTGCAATATACGAGTAATGCAGTTTTATCCATGTGTTTTAACTTTGTCATTTAGGTTTCTCTCGATGCTTTTGCTTTAAGTTCAATTGCCTCATGTAATTTGCCCCATGAGCTTCTTTTTGCTACTATATTATAACTATAAAAAAGCGTCAAGCTTCAGCCGAGCAGGTTTTGAACAAAATAACTGGTGGCTCCATAATTTTCTAGGGATGTTTTCATGTGTCAGTGTTGCAGACGTCACTCTGAGTCTTAAAAATCTTACAGGATAACAGGATTCACATTTCTGAAACAATTTTCAAAGAACTTCCGTGGAAATTTGGATCAGGACATAGAAAAAGGGGCACATCAATGTATGAAATGGCCTCAACTAAAAACTGTTTTAGTCTTTTTGGTAATCTCTATAGTTAGTAACTTACTTAGTTTAGTCAATTGGCTAAATAAACATAATATTGATGAAACTTTTGGCATTAAAATTGAACAAAAAAAAAAAATGTTATATCAATTTGTCCGAAAACTTATGAACGGCAGTGTATATATTTTTGCATATTTTTTTATCTGATAAGGTAGCTATAAACTATAAATTTAATTAATTTTGAACTTTTTTATTGGAAAACTAAATCGATTTTAATTGAAGAAGTCAAATTGTCCCTTTTTTTGACAGTTTTTTCGTCATAAAATTCAAACCACCCTGTGAAATTTAACCAATTTCAGGTGATCTTTAAGCACACACGCTTCGAATGAAACCAATTTGGCTTCGATAGCTTGATTTGTTCTCGAGTTAGGCTGTACGAAAGAATCCGCACAAACGTACGTACGTACACACACACACACAGACATCTTTCTAAAAATCATGGAATCCGACTACTGGGACCGCCAATCGTGGAGAAATGTAAAAATTTTGAATTTCGAAAATCGAAAATCGGAACGATTACAAGAACTTCCTGATGGGAAGTTAAAAAATACTTACTTCCAGTTCAAAGACGCAATTCACTGTTAAGTTCGTCAAAATTGATTCTAGACAACTGAGAAGGTGAAACGTTTTTGTTTACAATTTATTTCAGTCTTTGAACAAAAGGACAGTCAAACAATGATCTGTTATTTGAAGATCAAAAAAATTGGTTTGGGTGCGAGAAGGCCTGCCCATACCATCAACTTCCCATCTTAAGATAAAAAAAAATGTAGGTGCTATTTTATTTGCCACCACCAACAAATTTAATTAATGTTCTGAAAACATCATTCATTCCCCAGACAAATGCATTGCAAAAAAAAAATAAGATACATATTTAATTTAAGCTGCCCCGAACGAATATGTATATATTGACACTTTTCTCTCGAAACAACGGAAGGCGCCTTCATCTGTTTTTGAAAGTGTACATGACCCTGCACCATGTTTCCTGATAGGGATTTTGAGGGTCTTGTAAGGCGACACTTTAGTTCTTCGAAAGAGGACTTAACTCAATTGTTTTCTTAGCCCAAAGAAACAGCGATTTGCAAGAGGTATTCATCGTTTGATCTCAGCGCTAGTTTTAGCGGAGCCTAGGTAGACAAAGTCCCTGACTACCTCAAAGTTATAGCTGTCTATGGTAACGTATTGACCAAGACGTCGTATTTGGACATATGTTTCTTGATGACAACATATGCTTCTTTGTGCACCTCGTATACAGCCAAACTCATCTTTGTCGTTTGGAATATTTTTCCAAGTACGATGTTGAAGAACTCGCATAACAATGCATCACCTTGTCTAAAACGTTGTTTCAACAGCTGGGTGGCGGAGTTGGTAGAGCGCCTGCCTTTCAATTGATTCAATTGACAGGTCCCAGGTTCGATTCCTAGAGTAGTGGTCGAGTTTTTCGAATCTGGTCCAGTCACCATTTGCCATTGGGATCAAGTTAATGGCACTATCACTGGATTGGTCGACCAGTGATAGAAGTCTGACTAATGGGTGGCTTTGTTGTTGTGGTTGTTGTATCGGCTTAGTTCCTAATTCGTGTTTTCAAAATAGCTCTGTTTGTGTAGATTGTGTGTAGATGGCATAACACTGACAGCGGGGGTGTCTAAGCTAAATCTTCCAAACTTTCAAAGTTGTTGAATGTCGAACAAAATCCTGTGAATTGGGTTAAAGTTAATAGGTCGATATCAAAATCCTCCGTCCCGTTTCGGGCTCCACCCACGGAAGTGAGTTGAAACCAATTACACCTGAGTTTCTCAAGCCACTACACATTCTTCTCCTAATTCTTCCGCTCGCTCTGTGCTACACGCATTATAAGAATCCTAATATCCTCTTGAAGAGCGAGCAAATAATAAAAAAAAAAAAAAGTGGGTCGATGACGTCTTTGCCAACCTCAATGGAGCAACTTGATTTCTCCATCGCCATCCTGCACAAAAGTACGAGCTTGGCAGGTATGCCAAACCTAGACATGACTACATAAATCTCGTCTCTGTGGACGAAACAGACATCAAAACCAACCTCCTGGATTTTTTCCAAGATCTACCGTTGTGTTAATATTAATACGGACCTATCAGGATGTTGACGAACTGCTTCAGACGTTCACATCATACGGCGGAAAAGATGTTAAAGGCAATTTTGAGGAGATTGACACCTCTATAATTGGCTTCCTTTCTTCAGGATTGGGCAACCAATACTGAGATTCCATTCATCTCGCATGCTTTCTTCTGACCATGTATTTCAGATGAGTTGGTGCATACTCCCAACTAAGTCATCGCCGCCGCTTTAAGAAGTTCTATCTTGCTATCTGTACTTCGTCTAGGCCAGGTAAATGACATTGTTGGTTCTTCCATGTCCTCAGCATTGACTGCAATTCTGCAATGATATTTCCATGTCGAATTTTGCAGGCTTCGATTTGGGGTGTTTAACCTTGAGATAATTGTTTTTGCTGGCTGGCTGTCCATTGCTTGCATTAAACGACTCAATGAAAGCATTTTCGACTGTAATATAGGACCAACGACCCAAAATCTTAACCAGTCATCCCTCTAAGAAGTGAAGTGAAGATAAGATATTTAAAATTTAGAGTTGAAAAAATCGATTTCACAACATTAACTTTAATATTGGAAGTTGAATTTGTATTTGCTTTTAGCAGTTGTTTTTCAACTTTTTCAGTTAAGTGTTATAAATCAGACAGCCAGAATTATCAAATATTATAAAACTTAGTTTCAAAAGTATTACATTTTGTAAGAACTCTGTTTATAGGGATTCATATTTTAAGAGTTTGAGGACCAACTGCTTATCTCAACTTCATGTATTTTTGGAATTATTTTTAATCAATCAAATTTGTTTGATTGATTCTGATTGATATTAACCACTGCTCGGAATATTAAGTCGTGATTAACTTTATGTCCTTTTTGAAAGGGTTTAAAAGTACATAGTTTCAATCCAGAGATTTCCACCACCTCTTCCTTCCGAGCTGGTAACTGCTCAAGAAAAGATCTTTTTCTGTCTGGTTAATATATGGCTTTAATTGGATCACATTCATTCCGATTCTGTCATTCACATTCCGATTTCGAGAGATTTTTTATCCATGTGTCATTTTCTGGAAAGACCTCTAGGATTGGGTTCATGATAAGACAGCACAATAGGGGAAAGCAAACTAGATCAGATTTTATGATCTTCCTTGCAATATACGAGTGATGCAGTCTTAGCCATGTGTTTTAGCTTTGTCGTTTAGCTTTCTCTTGATGCTTTTTCTTTGAATTCATTAGCCTCATGTAAGTTGCGCCATGAGCTTCTTTTTGCTTTTATAATATTATAACTATAAAAAAGCATCAAGCTACAGCCGAGCAGGTTTTGAACAAAAAAACTGGTGGCTCCATAATTTTCTAAGGATGTTTTCATATGTCAGTGTTACAGACGTCACTCTGAGTCTTGAAAAATGGGAAAAACTTACAGGATTCACATTTCTGAAACAATTTTCATAGAACTTCCGTCGAAATTTGGATCAGGACATAGAAAAAGGGGCACATCAATGTATGAAATGGCCTCAACTAAATACTGTTTTAGTCTTTTAGATAGTCTCTTAGCTTAGTTTAGTCAATTGGCTAAATAAACATAATATTGATGAAACTTTTGGCATTAAAATTGAACAAAAAAAAAAAATTTTATATGAATTTGCCCGGAAACTTATGAACGGCAGTGTATATATATATGCATATTTTTTTAACTGATGAGGTAGATGTAAACTATAAATTTAATTAATTTTGAACTTTTTTTATTGGAAAACTAAATTGATTTTAATTGAAGAAGTGAAAATGTCCCTTTTTTTGACAGTTTTTTCGTCATAAAATTCAAACCACCCTGTGAAATTTAACCAAAAGCTTTTCAGGTGATCTTCATGCACACATGCTTCGAATAAAACCAATTTGGCTTCGATAGCTTGATTTGTTCTCGAGTTAGGCTGTAAGAAAGAATCCGCACAAACATACGTACGTACACACACACACACAGACATCTTTCTAAAAATCATGGAATCCGACTACTGGGACCGCCAATCGTGGAGAAATGTAAAAATTTTGAATTTCGAAAATCGAACCGATTACAAGAACTTCCTGATGGGAAGTTAATAAGCACTGGCCAAGGCATTTAACGGTATATGGTAAATGCAAAACGACCATGCACGCGGTCAAGAGAGTTTTCATTCTATCACCACTCGTGAGACAGAAACATATTACATCGAATTCAATCGAATCTCTTACAAAAACTCCCATTTCACCAGCAGAGCGCGAATCATTGGTATAAGCAAACAAATTATAATTAGGAATCTTTTAATTCTCAATTTCACAAGAGTTAATCCAAATTTCTGACAAATATAATTTTGGGAAAATTTTAACGAGCTTCCAGATTTCAAACTAATAAATCGAAATTCCGTCGTAGACAACGAATGTTCTGTTGCACAACAAAAATTTGTTTTCACTCGAATTGCTTTTAAATACTCTGTCACAATTAGTTATTGTTTTAATAGTAAAGTTGCCGTTTATAGGATCAATGTTGTTGTTTGTTATATTGATTATGTCTCTTGAACTATAGCTTGGTCTTAAAAATTTACTTGAATTTTCTCCAATTTGTAAATTTTTTGCTGCAATAGATAAAGCCCTTGTATAATTATTAAAAGAATCATTTATTAATCTATTATTCTTGCTACCTTCAACAAAAATCGAAGAATTAATCTTCCTTTTTGAACATCTTTTGCTAAGCCTCCTCTTGGTTTCATGCCAAATGAGATCTACACAAACTATGACTCTACAGGATTCATTTGGAGTTGATGTTGAATGCATTTTCGTATATCCTCATCGGGTAATGAAACGTTCGATGCACCAGCGAAAATTTTCTGCAATCTATCCATTGCATTGTTATAACTTATTTCAGGTACTCCAACTATTTCTACGACGTTCTCCTACTGCTCCTGCTCCCTCCAACTAAGCTGGCTCACTAGACTTAACTCAACTGCTGGACCGTGCTCAAGGCGTCATTTTTCAGATTAAGAATATCTTCGTACAGAAGTTTAAGAGTTATTGAACAGTCAGACACTTGTGATTGCGGGTGTCTTGTTTTTGCACTTGTTTCGCTTGATGATTCACGTTCGTTTTCAGCATTGCTGAGCAGATTAGTTATCGTTCGCTTTAACTTCCTCGTGGGCGGCTTTGCTTACTGATTTGTTTATACACTTCAATTTGCTGCATTTCTTCTGACCGATGCTGTTGTTGTTTGGCCTCTGTAGGTGATTGTTAAGGTTGATATCTTAACTTAAGTACCGATACAACTTGTATCTTACCACTGGTTGGGGGTACGCTGATAGATAGATAGATTCAAGGAGTTTTGCAAAGATCAAAATAAAAATTAATCAGATGGTGCAAGGTCAGGACTATATGGTGGATGTGGCAAAACATCCCAACCAAGCTCCAATAATTTCTACCGAGTGATGCCAAAGATGTGTCTGGCCTTGCATTGTCATGATGGAATAAAACACCTTTTCGAATTGTCAATTCGGGCCGCTTTTCTTCAACTGCATTGTTCAATTTTGTTAGTTGTTCAATGTAGACATCTGAATTGATCGTTCGGTTGGGTGGTAAAAATTCAAAATAGACAATTCCTTTGTAATCCCATTAAACTGATAACATATCTTTCTTGTAGGAGACTAAAAAAACACTTTGGTCTACGTGCTCTGCTCTTTTTTTAATAATCCGTAATGTGTATCACATGCTCTTAAATAGACGGAGGTAAGTGGGAAAATCGCATGATCACGGTTAGGCCCGTTTTAGCGGTGGCTTATCTTCAAATAAACAAATATTGAAACCATGTACACAGGGTGTACATTAATTTAAAGCAATATATGTGCAAGTAGCACATTTCATATTGTTAAACCACCTACATTCTTTTGATGAATATCAGCTTTTGATGTTGTTTGAGCTGGTTGACCTGGCTTGCTCCACGATCTTTTCTGATTGACATTGTTAAAAACAACCCATTTTTCATCACCAGTTATCAATCGTTTTAAAAATGGATCATTTTCATTACGTTTCTTTAACAAATCGCAGATTTTAATGCGTTGTGTTAAAACATTTTCTTTCAGTTCATAAGGAACCCATAAATCGAGTTTTTGTACATAGCAAAGTCGTTTTAAGCGATTTTCAATGCATCATATCTCACGTGTTGTACTGTGACGATCCGAATCGATTTTTGCTTTGATTTGGTTGCCATAAACTTCAACTGGACGACCAGAACGTTTTTCATTGTTGAGTGAAATTAACCAGAACGGAATTTGGCAAACCAATTTTGACACTGCCATTCTTTAAAGCTTCGACACCATAAACAACACCTAACTTTTTTGTGATAACATAACAAAGCGCGATGCGTTTTTTTCTTTCAGGAAAGAAAAAAACACATTTTTTTTTTCAACAGACGCCAGAAAAACTACACAACCGATCAAAAAAATTTTTTTAGTGATCGACAGTTGAAGTATCAACTATCAAATAACAAAATGCGTTTGACATTTCGATTACATCAGCAAGCCTTAAAATTTAACTAAAGCCATGTATGAGTGAAACCCGCAATTACTTAGTTGCCAACCCAAACTATAAGCTACACTGAGGCAATGTAAGTAAATCTTTTATTTAACTAAATTGAACTTTTTATACATAATTTAAGCTGATGCAACGAACAGCAGAGCAAAGCTAAATCAGCAATAATAATAATTTGTAAGAGTTGTTATCAGTATTTAGCCTCAAAGCGCAAGCAGTGCAGTTATTACTGTGGCAGGTTTGTGCTATTATTTTGATAATGTTTTATACACAGCGTTGCTACAGGTTGTTGTTGTTGAAATTTTCAATGAAGGGCATTACACTTGATACATTGGTGCTACCATGTTTTCAATATCCGCTTTATCAACATTCACACAAGGCGCATGAAAGCAACCTTTGCAGTCATCACAATTGACTTTTTATAAACCACTACGATTAATTTCACCTTTTCAAACTTGACAATTAATTTCGATTTTATTTTACTGAAAGTATTTGTAAACTTAAGCCCGAGTTTATATATGCTTCCCGCTGTTTAAGGAAAAAATATAATTTCTTTGCTTAAAACCTTTACATTTGACAGCTAGCAATCGACTGACTTAAAGTTACTTTGCCAAGGTGAGCTATGGAATATCAGCGTCTTGTGCTGATCGTCACGCATAAATTTTTTTTTGTTAAATTTTGATTACAAAAGTTGAATCACATTTAGCAAATTGACTTTATTAAGTTAGTTATTAACTAAAAAGGCTAACTCAAAAGACTTCAACAGTATTAAGTTGACGGACCCTTATTTCTTCATCTACTTTCCCACGGCAGAGCTTGGAAAATTATTTCATAAATTTGAATCATATGATTCTAAAGCTTTCCTTTTTCAGATAAAGGTCAGCAAAAACTTGAATAAAAAGTTCTCTAGGGACAGTTTGAAAAGAAATTACAGAGTTCAACCGTGTCAGACAAATTATTATTCCAAAAACAATCGGTTCTAGTTCTGGTTGGTGACCGAGCTTTTGATCATGAAACTGGTCTTCGAATCTATGTAAACAATATAATCTAATCTAATATATAATCTATATAATCAATATAAATTCTCATATTGATTTCATACAACCAAGGCGCAACCTCTTACAACGAGCTCACAAACGTTTTAATCTCTTCGCATAACATTCCCAAGCTGGCAAGTGGTCGCAACTTCTAACGCGATTTGGAGAAGCTCTTTCTTGTTGAGCTTCACGTTGCAGCAGATTTTGGAAAAAACCCAGGAGCTCCAAATTCCACCACTTTTTCCTATTTTTTTCAAAGTTGTCTTTGAAAGCATCCAAAGAGAAGACGTGTATATAATCATGTCTTGGTTGGGTATCCCTGCCAAGCTCGTCAGTTTGTGCAGATGACGTTGGAGAAATTAAGCTGCTCCATTAAGGTTGGCAAACACTTCACCGACCCACTTCATGTCAAACAACGTTCAAAACAAGGTGATGCCCTGTCATGCGATTTCTTCAATAAAGACAATATTGTAAGGTCTATTCAATAACTTCCATACGGCGAAGATATTGGTATAAATAGGGAACGTAGCTTGATGTCAACAGTGTGTTTGTGAGTGTTCAGACAGAAATGACAAAGATGGGTTTTGGCGGTATACGAGGGCAAAAAGAAGCATATGTTGTCATCAAGAAAGAACCCCCAAATCTAACAAGTCTTGGTCAGGTACTTCGTCTACCTAGGTTCCGCTGTAAATATAGAAAATAACACTAGCGTTACCTTGGGCTAAGAAAACAATTTAGTTAAGTTCTCTCTCGAAGAACTATGCCAAACTGTAAGATCCTTATCAACTCCATCCTGCTACATGGTGCATGGCAGGGATACTTTCAAAAGCGGATGAAGGCGCTTAAGGTTGTTTCGAGAGAAAACTAGGATCTATGGTCAGTCTGCTTCGACGGTGTATGGAAGACAACAACAACGACCTGTACGGTATGAGTTGTACAGAGACATTGACTTCGCCGCCTCAACGTTCATTGTAATGCAAAGCACGAACGATGATTTTCGCATATAGGCTGAAGGTTATCACGCCCCGTCACACCACAATGTCGTGAGCGACCAAATTCTCGCCAATAACCAAAGCCCTGTTGAATCAGAGTGAATTTTCGAAACCAAAGGCGATGTTTCGGATAAACGTTCATATTGTACGTCGACTCTATGACCGGTTTAACAATACCAAGCTGCTATGAACCTTAAGAATCGAAGTTGAGGAAGGCTTCTGGGGCAGAAAACCGTTACGCCGGACGTGGTATAAATAATTTGAGTATAAAGATCCAGTGTTGGTGAATGACATCATCGCCCTTGCTTTGTACCTTGAGATAAACTTCATTAAAAATTATCCATCTGGAGTTTTATATATGCGCAAGAGCATACAGTATGTCAATTTTCATTTCCACAGATGCGAGCTCACAGCTTCATAGAAGTGGTTACAAGTTCATTATGAGTTCATATGAGTGGCATGTAGCAATGTTAATACGAAAACAATCACATATTGTTATGCTGGGTAAACAATTGAAGAACAACTTTTCTAAAAAAATTTCAACTTTTTATTTATTCTTAATCCAAATTCACCTTTTTTAAACAAATGTCTTTTTTGCAGCAACGTGGCACAGCGATTATTTTTCCTCTTCCTCATCTTCTATTTTCTTTCATCTCGTCATGTCAGGTTAACGTTTTTGATTCTTTTGCCGAGGCTTTAGATGTGACCAAAATTCATTACAATATCTAAAGCTTAAAAAACACAAAATGGTCGCAGATTTTGCTGACGAAACGATAAACAGTTGAATCGTGAACTCGTACATTGTTAAATGTCGGCAAAAAAGATCACCACTTTCGTTTGTTTCTTACCAAGAACCAAAGCCACCATTTTTTCTACACTTTATTGACCTCAATAGGATATTTATAATGAACGAAAGGGTGGATGCGGACAATTGCTTAGCTTACGGTTAAAAAATTACGAAACCTCCTCCTTAGTTTTAAAGCTAGCTTTCATTTACGGGATTAAGTTCCAATATTTATTAAGAGAAAACACCAAATTTTGATGTTAACTTTAGGAAACCTTAACCCTGTCGCCGATCATTTAGCTCTACTGTTGACTGTTCATTTAGCCACAGCAATCTTTCCAACAACTTGTATGAAACTCAAATATCAAAACTTAACAAACAAAGTTGAGAGGTAAGAAATTTACTCTACTCTCGGAGTAGGAAAATTATTTCATCAGTTTTCTGGCAACAAACACTTCAGCCTTAGGCTTGTTGCTTGAGTAACAACATACACAACAATCTTAGCAAACCAAAGTCCACTTTCGTGGCAAACATAGAATTGTATTCAGTTTTCTATTCAGTTTAATGGTTTGGTCTTTAAATTTATAACCTCCCATTCCCTCCTTCAGGTTGTAAGGCTATTAAACATCTTTTTAGGTCTTAGCAGCAAATAGTTTCGAACAAACTTCTCCGCCGAACGTTTCATGCCTACTTTAACTTCTCTAACTCTAATTCGACGATTTCCGATTTTTTTTCACTGCTTCAACATTTTTATCGGTTGTTGACACGACGTTTTGGGGAGGGGTCTTCAGGGCGCCTATTGTCATAAGCACCCTCTCGTCCTTGTGTAAAAAACCTGAAGCACTTTTTTTTGCTCAAAGAAGATTCCCCACCGTCAACATTTCAAGTGAGTTGGCTTGAGTTCTTAGTGTTGTCGAAAAGAGTGCTTCTGCTGTAAAGGCAAAACACTGAGAGCAGCGTGTTGAGCTAAATCTTCTTCCCTTAGGGAAACATCTAAAACATTAATTTTATTAAACAAGCGCGGTAGAAAAAATGGGTGTCTTAGAAGAGAAGATCAAAAACTGCTTAGATATAAGCTTACAAAACAATTATTAGACCTAAGTAACATTAAATATATTGTAAATTATTGCAGACAGTACAGTTAAGCTTTCAATTTCAATTCCATTTAGAGTTATACCTCGGTTGCACCATAGCCTGTACCAAAGTGAAAAATAACCAACATCCTTTGGCCCTGAAGCTATCACAATTCAGTGTGCCATTAGCACGATCGACCATAAATTGCAAATCATTCTTAACATAATCTGTAGAAGCTGCTCTACCGTGCCACAAAAAACAAAATTTTGCATTGCATAGTAGTGTTAAGAGCATCGAAGATTCATGAAATTCATAAATTCGTGAAGATCGTGAAGAAACTGTTTCAAAAACTCGTCGACAAAAGTGAGCAGTCTCAAGTAGCTACGATTAACAGGGACCAGGGACGATTAACAAGACCTTACGTTATCCGAGTGGAGATAGGATGGTTTCCCGACACCCAAACTTCCAAAACCGCGTCAAGATGCCCGCGCCATCAATATACCATGAAAGGGGAAGCAAACCAAATAGCATCTAAACCATATATTTTTGTTTAAATTGTTCCTTTTTGCAATAAATTTCAAAAACTCAGAAACGCAGCCCTAAAAGGTCTATCGCCGCTTGAATGTGTTGACATAAATTTTCGCAGGCCACTTTGCAATTAGTTTGCTAATTCTTATTATTGCCATGCCTTGTAGGACGAAATTAATGGCATGTAGCAGTGCTATTATGTATGGTGTTCACCTATACACTATTAATATTAGTATTAAATGGACAGTGATTAATATTGAGGATTGTGCACTTGGTCCTGTACACGTATGTACGTTTACTCAGTAAATTAGTGGAAAGTTATGTTCATGTTCCTGTTGAATTGACTATGTTTTCGGCTAACAAAGGCGGTGAATAGCAATGTTGCGAAGCCGAGAACAGCCGGGATCATAAATCTTTTACATGTTGCAAAATCTTAGCTAAAGATATGCAAAGATAATCATATGGACTTGTTCATGCTTTTGTAAAATCCACATACATTTGACATTTGACATTGATTAAATACAAATGGGTTAGATTGCTGATGAAGGTCAAACAGAGACTTTTTTCCGGTGAACTGCTAAACATCCTATAGCGTGGACGTTTTTTGTTTTTGTTTTGCATAATATATATGTTGCTTAAATTGCAACATTTCGACCATTTAACTATTGGACATCAAGCCGCTATTCGAATGCCTAGAGGGCGCACAGAGAAAAATATTAATGCTGAATCCGCCTGTGCTATTAAATACCATGATTTGTCCATTCTTTGCCGTTCGTAGAGGAATAGGATTGTGAATTCCAGCTTCGTGGAAGATCTAAGACAAAGATCTTGGTCTTAAACATTACAAAATACAGCAAGAACTGTAGGCAAACGACCTGCAACAATTTCGAATTTTCGGAAAGCGGGCTTTGGAATAGCTGAAGAAAAATCCGCAATTTACATAAGGACTTCGTGCGTTTGGTCGGCGTTTGATGGGAAGTATTGTCAGCGCGATCACAAAATCGAAGTATTGCAATTCTCTACTTTGGTCGCGTGTTGGCACTTAATGACAGCTGACATATGTTTTTGACTTGTTTAATTTAAACAACCTGACAGCCATTATGTCGGTTGAGAGTTCATTTATTTTAACTTGACAACAGAAAATTGTTGTGTCCTTAAAATTGTTTTAAGTCTCGTAAATTGGCAGAACAAGAATCAAAATTATATTTGTGCTTCCTAATCCAACCAGTAAATGAAAAATAATACACTTTCTACTCTTATTATTGCTGCGAAATCGCGCCGTGCAAATTTTAGGGAACACAACATTATTCTTTAAATTTTTCACCCTGCAAAACACAACCATCTCAAAGCCATATTTGGTGTTACGATTCTCGTAAGTTGGAGGAAAATCTGTCAAACGCGCGAACGCCTCATGAGGGAGCTTCTTTCTCGGAGATATTCGTTGTGCTCAAATAGAGTTTCCCGTCATTGTTCCGATTCAACGATTGAATGATATTATGCAGAGCATTTAAGTCTTCGGCCAAGAAACTAATCTTCGCTGACGCAGTCAGGAGGATTGGTTAGATCTGTAGAATTCGGTAATTAAAGAAGTTTGCTGACATGCATTCATATGAACGGGTATGTACCAGTATGTGCGGCACAACCTAGTAATTGTCAGGAAATCGAGCTCCAAGCCCCTTTAAATTCACATAGTTAAATAGCTTGACTATAAAAGCTAGTTTTTACGTTTTTTCTAGTTCCCAAGCCACCCCGCAAAGGATGTTGGTTTGTTGGTTTCATTGAAGTTGTAATCCATTTGTCAAGCGATTTCGTCGAAATTACTGCAAATTTCTCAGTACCCAACGATTTACTGCGAATCACAATGATTCACACATTCTAATGCGTCCAAATAACGTGCGAAAAGAAACGCAAAATCGCTCATAGAACCGCAAATAAACAAACAAAAAATGTGAACAAATATTCCTCTTCCTTTTCAGATATTTTTTTTTTCAGTTTCAAGCTCCCCACAGAAAATCAAGTCCCTCCGGAATTAAATTACTTGTCGGGATTTTTATGTCGTCCCCATTCACAAGTTTTATCCATTCAAAAAAAAATTTAAACACTCGGACTAAGAAATAAAAATCCATAAAATTCCAATCCTGGAAACAACTTTTTTTTATGCATTGTTCCCAAATCCATGGCCACACAAAGCAGAAGCATGAAAAAAAATGTGAAAACTCTTGAATTCATTGTGAAGAAGAATCCGTACCTCGAAAATTTATTCCGTTCACATTTTGAACACTTCTCTGGTGTCCTGACCAACAAATTTCACTCTGCTCAACGACACGACCTACTAAATGACTCAATGTGCGGAGAGAAAAAGAGATGGCTGTACCATCGACATGGCAATGGACGAAAAGAATTTCTGAATCTCAGCTCTTGCGAACCCTAAAGTTCGATTTGAGTAAAATAGAATAAAAAACGATATAAATTGATTCGACTTTGGAATTTCCCATGTGACAATAAAATAAATTATTCAGCAGCGGCACTTCTCTTTTGGCAAATCTATGTATGTGTTGAGTTGACCCAATCCAAGTCCGGGTCAGGCTGGTACCACAAATTTAGCAGCCGGAAACTCCGACATCAGGAATGAATATTCTAGTTTAAGCACCAATGTCGCCTGAAATCAATGGCCAATGACGCTGTTGAAGTCAAGAGGATGTGTGTAGTGCAGGAAACAAATTGGTTTCATATTACAGTTGAACAAATTGAACTGCCTTTGACAGATGGAATGTGCAGTTTGTTTCATCGTCATTAGTTTTTAGATCCAACCCAAGGGACGATTTTTGAAGAGTTGGGGAACAAGTAAATAGTATGGTGTATCTAAGAAGCTACAGGGTTCCTATCCAAGTGAATCGAACACTGTTCAGGTATAAATAATAGAAATACAAGTATGTGTATGATTTTTTGAGTTATGGTGTTGACAAAGAAATTAAAAACAGATGTTGTCAAATGCAAATAAATGGACTTCAAAAACGAGGATTTTAAAAATGTTGTTTTAGTCAAAACTAAAAGCACATTTATAACAAAAAAAAATAGATAAATAAAAAATATTTTCGAGATTAAGTACATTTCTATTCCATTTAACGCAATGACTATGGTTTTTTTGAACGCATCCACGTAATAAGGATATCAGAAAACTGTCAAATTGACTATTCGAAAGTAATTGAATTTATCTTAGCGTGCTTGGTTTTTTGAATAATCACCTTCTATTAATTAAAATTTATTCAATTGTCGCTAAATTGGTGCGGCTTATTGCTTTTGGAAGACACATCGAACCAGGTGCATGGAATGGCAGTTGTGCGGTGGGCAGCGCAATGAATTATTGGCTTAAAGTCTCTTTAATTGAAAAATAGAGAAATCATTTAATTTCAACATTTCGCAGTTTGTTTGTTTTTGAAGGATTGTTATGAGAAGAATTGAAAATGTAAAAAGTTCACCGAGAGTTATAATTTATCATATTATCTATTTATCATTAATGCAATTACAGCCCTTGTAATTGATGCATGTCTTTTGATTACATTGCAGCTTCGGTCCACTTGCAAGGTACCCAGTTGGTATTTGGATTCAATGGCAGTGAGCGGAGCTTTGAATGTTGTGATATATATATATTTTGACCGTCGGTTTTTGTACGTGGGATACAAATCTAACAAAGCAATAATAACATTAACAAGCTAATTAAAAAACTAATGCACAAGCTACAAAGGCTTTAGGATGTTAATTTCTCAAATTTTCGTTAACCTTTAAATCTGTTACGCACCAAACTTACATTCATTACTTACTCGAGAGTCCCTATTTGGCCGCCAATAAATATTTGGGAATATTGTCAGTTCAATTAATCTCCCTTTATCATAATTTGATAAACTTATATAGTTGTGATCAATTTACTAACACGGGTATTAAATAAAATGTATGCGGTTTTTTTTTGGGTTACAGATAGAACATTTTTTTCCTTTTTGACCGAAATTTGAAGCCATCGGTTGTTCTTGGCCTGCCTCAGATCCGCGATTGGTTTTGAGTGATGTTTAATATTGCGCTTCTTCTCCGGCCCCTTAACTTACCAAAACCTTTTGCGGTGAATTTTTTGTCATCGTACATTGCATTGGATATCTTTTCTTTAGATCAGATGAACTTATGATAAAAAACCAAGGCTTACCACATCTTATGACGACGGAATCTTCAGTTAAGAATAATTGATGGGCAATATGTGTCAAAGAGTTCTGTGCCCTTGCTTTGTGTCCCCGAAGACTTATAACAAATACTAGCAAAGACACGATAAAGAACACCTCTAGCTGGGTATTTCAATCTCGCTTTGTAATTTGTAATTTGTGCTTGTAATAATTAATGCCTCCGGAAATGAATCTCCTAGCTTTGCATCGAATACTTTTATAAAACGACTAATACTATAATAATAATGCTTCCCGAAATAATTTTCCTAGCTTTCAATCGAATATTTTTATAAAAACGACTAAAATATACCATATGCAATTCCTTCAGCTCTGCTTCTCCATTTATCTTTTATCAGACATGCCCAGTCAAAGCATCGTTAAAAAAAACTGTTACGAGATCCATGATTTAACTTTGATTTCAAGTGATCTTTGGCAACTTTTTTAGTGATAAGCAATTTGGATTCAGAGAATGACTTTCCACAGAAAATGCATGTAAATATGAAAAAATATAGTGCCCCAGTCTGTTTGTGGATATTACCGAAGCCTTTGATACTTTTGATCATTATATTCTTCTAAAGAAATTGCATCGTGTCCTATCTTTAAGATAGAAAACAAATATTGGGTGTACCACTTGGGTCTGTCCTTTATCCAATATTATTCCCGATTTTTGTAAACTCTTCACTTAATCAACACTTTGTGGGTAAAGATGATCCAGGCATCGCATATGAACCTTATGGCTAATATAATGATGTAAATTTATTGAGGATCTGGTTGGGCATTCACAATCTGATGATAAGCAGCAAAACCAAACTAATGCACTTCAGCTTGGAAATGCAGGAACCTCTGGACTTCAACGTATTTTTCCACGCTCCAAAGATACAATTCAGAGAGCTCTTCATCTTCATTTCCATGACGAAGATGTACTCTGCGCAACGAACTATTTCAAGGTCGAGTTAGTAAAGAATTTTAAATGCCGAGGCGTATTAATCGACCAAAATCTTAATTGGTCTGATCAAATTTCATACATGGAACAGTATCTGCGCTCAACAATTCGGTAGCTTTTTTATCTTCGACAATTTTGTGAAAAGAAGACTTTGAAAATGGTTTACTTTGGAGTATTTTAGTCTAAATTGCAGTACGTTATAATCTGTTGCGGTGGGGCTTTCCAAAATAAAGTCCACTTACTGGTTATGATACAAAGGTGCTAAGCTATTCTTTAAGGTATTGAAAATATTACAAGTAAGATATTTGTACTATTACAAAGCATTAAAAATATTCTTTTTAAGAGGTGGCTGCATGCAAAGTCCGAATCCTGATACTCCCAGGTTGGTTGAGCAATTCAGACTGTATCATTAATATTATTACCTTTCGCACCACTCACTATAGAAAGTTCTTTACAGTTGTCGCCTGCTAATTATACAATAGACTCGCTATAGAAATACTCGTAATAAGAACTTCATCTGCATTCTTAAACAAAGTTAAAGCGTGGCTCCTTGATTTCGACCACAAGGAAATTGAAGTTTTGCTGCAGAACATTGTCTAATTCCGTTACCTGGTTAGTTTGCTTATTCAAGAAATGTTAATTCATGTTATATTATTTATATAGTCTTCCTCAAATTCTATTTTATCTATTCTTTTTATGAATCATTTTTTGTATTGTTATTAATAATTTTAATATATATATAAGCATATGTATGTATATACAGAGTAAAATATATTATAACGCAATTTCTTAATGTTAGAACATGCACTAGGAAGTTTTGTATTTGCTTATGAAGTGACATTAACCATATCTTTATTTATATGAATATATACCAATGTCACTTTCGTTCCTTTCTGACGGAAAGGTCATTATGGGTTTGTATAAACGTTTGGAATTCTGAGAGGAAGAAGCTCGCTTTTGGTGTACCTCAAGGTTGCGTTCTTAGTCCATTCTTATATAATGTATACATATACGACTTCCTTCGGCTGATCAATTGCTAATCTGCAATCTTTGCAGATGATACGTGTTTTTTCTCTTCAGATAAGTTTAGTTTCCAAATTGAATCCAATCTTCAATCTGCGGTAAATGTCATCCAAAGATATTTTCAAAACTGGAAAATCAAAATTAATGCGGCTAAGACTCAGACTATCTTTTTCACTAGAAAAAGAAAAGCCTGTTTTAAGCCACTTAAATATTTAGTTATTGGAGGAATTCAGACCGAGTGGAAGTCAAACGCGAAATACCTTGGTGTACATCGAGACAAAGCGCTCACCTTCAGTTTTCATATCAGACAAATAATAAACAAAATAAATATAACCATGCACACTCTTTACCCTTTCATTAACTGAAAATCAAAAATGTCAGCAGAGAATAAGATAATGATATTTAACGATATTTTTCAGGCTATTATGTTCTACGGATCACCTGTTTGCGGCATTTGTGCAAAATCACATATTCGTAGATTGCAAATCGCACAAAATAAGGTCCTAAAAATGATGTTATATCTTTCTTGGTTCTTTTCAACGGACAAATTACATATGATCGCAGGTATTGAGAAATTGTCCGTGAGAGTATTAAAAGTATTTGAGTGCATGCTCTTCCTCTGACGATCACTTAATTGCAGAATTAACTACAGCCTAAACTTACTTATATGTGATATATACACACTTTGTGATTTGTGATATTTTTCTTTTTACCTTATGGATTATTATTGCAATCTTACTTTTACGTAAGTATTTAATCAAATTATTTATTCAAATATTAATTTATTTATTTGTTGTTATTTATTATATACGTTAATTATTTACATATCTATTCAATTTATTTATTTACTTCTTTAATTGTTCACTCCTTATTTCCGATTGAATATAATTTTGTAAAGTAATCCTGGATCGAGTAATTGTCAGCCTCCACTTCTCCCAATTGTTGAATGATATAAATTTAGCATACAAAATGTTTATTCTTATGCTCTTGATTAATTCATATATTCACGTATTAATACATATATATTCTGACTATATTTATTTATTTATTCCTTTTTTTTTGAAGATTCTGAAGGATTTACTTGTAGCTCTCCTTCACAATTAATTTTCCCTAATTGTGCAATAATATTTAAGGATAAAAAAATGTATATATTCGCAGCTACGATAAATATAACGATAACGATAATATAACGATGTATCAACGTCACTAACTATTCCAATCTCTACGTATTTCTAGTGAGCAATGTAATTGTCATTATTTTGATGCAGCTCTTGGTACTTTCATCTCCAGCTTCATCGATAAAACAATATATTGTAGAAACATTTTTATGACTGAAATATATGGTATGCCCGCATTCTTCCCTGTACTGATTATACCAATTTATTCACTCACCCTCGCCTTTGCGCTTTGGCATTAACGAGTATCTTCGCTGGCTTACCGTATCAGGTCAGGAACATATGTTGTTATGAGTGTTCGTCTTCCAGGATAATTTTCAATCTCAAAGCTGAAACTCATTAGTAAGCAAGTGGAAGTCAATCAATTTCCTTCACTTGTGTGACTGACCATTTACGATCGATTGGAACTCGGTTTAATGATTTCGCAGAGAGTGGTCGATTAAAAAATTGTAGAGCTCTCCAAATCAATTTCCCATTATTATTTTGAATTAGAATTTTTCTACGAGCTATTATCATACAGAAATATTTGAATACAGCTTATCGTTTCTAGGTCCATGTCCGTCGTGTTTAACTGCTCGTCCAAATCATCGTTTCCTATGAAATTCTTGACAGTCTTATAGAGTTTCATTGTGCAGTGGTGAAAACCATTAATCTTTTAATAGTTATTGTCTCAGCTGCTGTTGTTTTGGTTATTTTGTTTCCGCTGAAATCTGTTGTTTAAGTTGCTACCACAGCGATTGATGTTGTTTCCGCTTAGCGGGCAACTTTTGTTGTTGGTGCTAATTGAGCGAACGCCTTCTTTGCATCAATTCTTAATGTAAGGCAATTGTTTTCTCTGCTGCTATGTTGGCACATATTGTTGATGCTAATGTTGCAAAAGCTGCTTTTGTTGTTGATGTTAACAAAATCGAATTAAAATTAGTTTAATTCTAAATTCATAAGTTTCCGGAAAAATTCACATTAATTATTTTTTTGTTCAATTTCAATTCCAAAAGTTTCATCAATTTGACTTAATTCAGTTTGTTATCAATTATAAAGACTGACTTAAAATCTTTAACAGTGTAGAGTCCATTTCATGTATCTTGATCCACGTTTCCACGGCATTGTTTTGAAACTAAGGCAAATGAGGCAAAGTAATCTAACAAATTTGATAAAAGTAGTATCAAAATAATTTCGAAAATGCATTGGCATAAGCGGTTTTTCACAATATGTATATCGAAAAAATTAGTTTAATTCTAAATTAGGTTAATGGAACTAGTAATAGTTATAATATGTGGGTGATGTTTCAGCACAATTTTTAATGAAACGTTTTCTGTGGAAGGGAAAGTTTGCAAAGAAATTGCAGAGTTCAACCGAATCAGACAAATTTCAATTCCAGAAAAAATCGGCGAACAAAATTTTGATCATGCTCAGCAAGTCTTCGAACTTTTTAAATATGAACAGAGTAAGTTCTTGTTAAATGTTAAACTCTTAAACTATTTCTTGATTCTGCCTGTCTGACCGTAACAAGTTATAACACTTTATTGGTGAAGTTGAAAAACAACTGCCAAATGCGGAGAAAGGTTCAGCTACCAATGTAAAAGTTGTGATATTACTCTTAATTTGACACATCTTATCTTCACGAAGAGTAGAGTGCTCCAAGAGGGATTCCCGTTTACCACTATGTGCCTACAGAACACTGGCTCAGAATTTAGTTCGTTCGTCCTATATTTTTTTTTAACTCCATTGGTAACAAGTTGGACATTTTGTCCACAAATAAAACAATTTCGGTTATAATCTGATTGCACAACTTCCATTCTTTTGGCAAACTAAAGTGTTTAAAACACTGCTGCCACTACGAAAATAAGCATAAAATATAATGACCATTTGTTCAGAAACTCCCCTTTTTATTGACCGGAACAATAAATTCATTTGGCCGTAAATTGGAATAAACGGATTGTAAAATAGCTATGTAAATGCGAGAAATATGGTGTTATTGCCATGTTGGAAAAATGTCCAAGTGTTCTAACTGGACGCTCTTGGTACTGAACCCATCTTGCCAGTGCACTCAGCTTTAACGGGAAACTCAACAAGATAGAGCTCCTACTTCTTCAAAATCCTTTGCAAGCCATTGTGATTTTGTGATTGACTCAACTTCATACAATGAGCAGACAAGCATTTTAATCTCGTGCTAACATTCTCAAGCAGTGCCACAGTCGCAGCGTCTATGAAGGAGCATGAGAAGCGCGGATCGAGGATGTTGAGAAACTAAGAAACAGGAATATGTTTCCAAAATTCTATCAACAGACAAAACAATTTTTTCAGGGTTTCAGACCTCAAACCGAAGCCTACGAAACAAAAAAGATTTTACACAATGTGAAGCACTGGCATGCGTTTTCTTCAACACCAACTTGGGACAATAGTTCAAAAGTCTCGCGTCAACACTGGAAGCACTCTTGAAGAGGTCTGTTCAAGAGCCCTTATGCGCCGAAAATATCGATATAATCAGAGAACGCAACATTTATGAGTTTTGAGACAGAAACGGCAAATATGGATTTGGCGGAAAACGGAGGAAACGATGCATTTGCTATCATCAAGAAAGGACACCAAGCTCCGAGGATTGGTAGTTAGGGACTTTTTTCATCTTGGCTCTGCTGTAAACACAGATAATAACACAAGTATTGAGATCAAACGAAGAAGACCTCTTGTTTTGTCACTTTTTCTTTGGGCTAAGAAAGCAATTGAGTTCAGTCCTGTCTCGAAGAACAAAAGTGTTCCTCTATAAGACTTTCATCGCCCCCGTTCTGCTATACGGTGCTGAGTAATGAACTGTATGTTTTATACAGCGACATCGACTTAGCCAAAAGATTTAAATTCCATCGGCTGAAATGACTAAGTCTTGTAGTGCGAATGAACACCAACGCGTCGTCTCGGAAAGTCTTCGAATCCACACCCGGGGAACGGCGCAGTTAAGGACGACGACGACGACTCAGGTGGCGCACATAAGTGGAAGGCGACCAAAACCAACTTAACGTGCAAAATTGGAGACAGCTAGCTAGGGACCGGGGTGGCTGGAGATGCTTTTATGTTGAGGCCCAGTTCCGCAACGGACTGTAGCTCCACTTCAAGTTAATTATTAAATAAATTATGAAAAAATAATTCAACTAGCTACCAATGTTTAAAAAATCGCAAAAATTAATTTTAAACTATATTATGTTATCCACTAAATTCCTTGAAAAATGTTTGGTAAGAAAAAATATTTTCTACATGCCATTTTAATCTCAAGAGTTCTTTCCGGAAAATGCAATCCAAAGATTTAGTTTGTTTACCAATGTTGTGGTTTCTTAGTTGGTTTCAGGGGAAACTAAAAATCTAACTATTTTTAGAAGAAATGTTACAAAATCGAAAAAAAAATATTTCCAAATTGTTATTCTTATCACTTGAAATAACAAGTAATAAGTAAATAGTAAAAAATTATCAAAATATTGAACAATTAATTTATATTAAACACACAAATCGAATTGTAAATGATTCAGAAATGCGAAAGAAAGACACCTACGGTTTAGCCAAATAAATGTGCATCCTGTTTTTTTTACAATGAATTTGTTTGGAAATGCATGATATTTTTACAACAAGAAGTAGTAGTAGAGCTTTTTCTTGCATTATTAGAGTCTAAAATAGGGCTCAACATTTATCCACCTCTCACGAAAAATATCTCAAATGCTTGGCAGAAAAACAGCTGTCAAACTGCGAAGTTTTTCAACTGGTTGGGAATTATTCCATAACCAACCGTTTTTTAATTTTTTGTTTGTTAATTGAAGACAGGAAATATTGCTTTTCTAAGTGTTCCGTCTATCTAAGGTGTTTACCTATTGTAACATTAAGATATTTGCCACTTTCAACTATGTATGAATGCATATCAATTTCAAAACAGTTGGCGTTACAGGTTTCATTGGGATTATAGAAAAATCTATAAGCAAAATTTTGATAAAATATTTCCTATACAATCAGGACCATGGAGCAAAACTTCAACAAACTGTGAAATTTAGTTTTAGGACTTACTAATAATCAGCTTATGCTCTGCGAACAAAGTTTTCAACAAATTAACATTGAGGTTTATTAAACAACCTCTAAGGGGACTATTTGTGCCATACGCAATAGCAAGATCCTTAACTTTTTCCCATGAACGGTTATTCAAAAACAAAATTTATATTAATTGAGAAAAGAATCGGACTATGGTCTGATCCATGAGGCTCACAAAGATTGATAACTCTAGCGCCTCTAATAAAATTTTTAGTTTCATTTATTGTGTACGATTCTCCATGACACTGAAACAAACTGTGTTAAGTCGAAAGGCTTGATCTTTATACTACATAAGTAAAGCAAAAATCTTCAAAATAAAGCCCAGTTCTAAATCCAAACTGCAATATCAATTAATAAATATAATCATTTGCAGAGAAATATGAGAGTTTCTCAAAAACCCAACAACTTTCAAAGGTTCGATTAGATCAAGCCAATTCGATTCGATTCCATTAGATCGATTAGATCAAAGCCGGTCCTCATTCTACCACAATTTGATTCCACTAAATAAAATAAAAAAATATTTGATATATATGTAGTAGACTTATTTTCATTCGCTAGATTCGCAGTATTATATTCGCATTCCGTTGATGTTCTAAAGCACATATATAAAGTAAAAAGCACTGTTTGTTTTTATGGTATGCGTCCGCAGCGGGACAACGATTTTAAGTTTTCAAACCACTAGTTTAACACTACAATTTGGACTTCCAACTTGATGAGACGATGAAGTTATCACATCAATACGGTTGACTACTCCAGTAATAGTTAATCTGATCCAAGGAATTAATGGTGAGTAAACCAGATTCTAAAACAAAATAAAAGTTCAAAACACTTAAAGACAATAATCCAAAAATTTTCTAAATATTTAACTAAATGAGGCGATATTTGAAAAACATTTGAAAAATCGACACTACAATGAACTTTAATCCCAACAAAATGTGAATATCTTGAAAATCTGAGACACGTCATTTTTTTATTTATGCTTAAGAAGCTGTTCTTCGAATTCTCACCTTTCTACGTGCAAAGAAAAACAGACTTTTATACAAAATTCCCAGTCCAGTTTCCCCCCTCAAATCAGTAATTTCCAAAAATCTGTTCTTAGCGGTGGCTTAAATTATAAAATTAACCTATATTTCAAATTTTTAGACTAAGTAGTTTTGGCTGTGCGTTGACCGTCAAACAGGACAAATGATTTTTTATAACTACTCAATAGTAGAAGATAAATATGAATCCAATTCAACATAAACGTCGCCGGGTGCAGTTTAAATAGTTCTACATCAAAAATAGGTGCCCAGGAATGCTCAAAGCCCTGCATATCCATTTGGATTCAAATCACAAGACAAATCTCAGAGATGGAAATGCCATTAATCTTATCCCCACACAGATTTCATGCAGCTTAGTCGGGGCTATAAGTGCTAATCTTCTTGATTGATATATGCCTGCGAGTAGATATCTGAATAGATGGTGAAAATTTGGGCCGACAATAATGATAAGAGGACTTGTGAATGAACTTCGATTGTCGTGATTTATATCCGCTTCACTGACATCGCATTATTGACATAGAATTAAGAGTAAAATCGGCATTTGTAGTTTACTAGTACGTTGCTATGCTTTCACTTATCGTAGCTTCAATAACTAGTAAATTAACAAAAAAAAACGCAGTATATGTCGTGCGAACTCACCAACTGTTCGGTTTCATTATAAAATTAAGTTTAATTTTCAAGGAAATTGTATTGTTGTATCAGCAATCCCGACCGGGCGCTACAAAATCAAATGTAAGACTAACTTTAAATCTAAAACTACTGTTGGTGGGAAGCCACCGCTCCCATCGCTCATTTGAATTCTCATTAATACCATGGCTGCAATTCCACGACAGAACACGCGTATCCGGTTGAATGCAAGTGCAATATTATCCAGCGAACTATGGCTCAATGGAAGCGATTTCACACCTGAACAAATCATGAAAGTCAGCAAAGTTAAGGCGTGTATGTGACACTGGCGTATGAAACTCGGTTTTAATTGATTCGACAATGGGTAAGAAAGGGTAAAAAAAATTTAAAGGAAAACTTTGAAAAAAGTATGCAGAAACATGATCCGCCAAGGATGTGAGTCTATCAATTGAATCCTTCTCCCTAGTTATCGAATCTGAATCCAGTTGGCCATCTGTGAGATAGTCAGATAGTATCTGAAAAAATGCCTAAATGAGGGAATCAACTCAAATTCCGAAAAAATGTGACAATATATTAATTATTGCTTTTTGTTCGCGATTAAACAAAGCAAAGTTTCAACCCCACTGAACATCCACAACACACAAAGCCGCACACCCAGTGAACACCAACCAGCAACCAGAAAAATTTGACAAACGTCATTTCGGACACTTCGTATTCTCTTCTTGGCCTTTGTTCTTCCTAGCTGACAAGCAAAATAAATCTTTGAATATTAAATTAATCGTCGAGTTTTTATTTCTAAATTACAACATTTTTTGGTCCTTATCGAGCGGATGTTGAATCCAGTATTATATTCCTATTATCATGGAAAAATTAATAAAAACTCAAATCAAAGAAAAGTGTCTCATCGAAAACGCGTTTGTTAACCTTAAAAAGAAAGGTGAACAGACTTCACATGGACAAATTCAAGCGCGGCTAGAACTCCTCGAGAAGCGGTGGAAGAACATCGAGAAACATCATCATGAAATCATCGCACTGCTAAATAACCAAGATGGAATTCCTCATGCTGAAGCTGAAGAAAAATCTTACTTCAAAACGGACTTTATATTGGAAGTAGAGGAGATATACATTGACGAGAAAGCGAAATTCCTAGATACAGAGCGACAGTTATCATCGGAAACTCCTTCAGCTCCATCTCAATCACCGAACCTAAGTGACACCTTATTGATCAGCATCGACGTTCCACGCTTCTCTGGCAAGTATTGCGAATGGTCATCCTTTAAAGACTTCTTCACAGTGCTTATTATGAACGACGTGGAAATCAGCGATGTTGAACGGCTGCACTATTTAAAATCAAATCTCAGTGGTGAAGCAGCTAACACTATCAAAAATATTCCAGTGACAGCAGAAAACTTCACGAGGGCTTGGAATAAGCTCACAAGTTACTACGATAATGAAAGAGTACTAATATATTCGTGTCTAAATACGCTGTTTCAACTTCCATCAATGTCATCGGAGTCTCACAGCGCACTTAAGCACTTAAGGGATGGAGTCAAGGAAGCAATCGAACCTCTTCAGATGCTGAAAAGACCAGTCGACGAAATGGGGGACATTTTAGTCTTCATTACCGTGCAGTGGTTTGACCCGACAACTCGACGCGATTGGGAGCTTTCACTCGACAGCGATTCTAAGCCAGTCCCCTGGATACAATGTGATGCCTTTTTGACATCAAGAATACAAGCACTAGAACGTTCGGAGTCAGTTAACTCAAGAGAGGAAACAACCCTTTTCTCAAAGCCAAAACAAAAGGCAATCAAAAATCATCAAGTAAAGGTCACGAGCCATGTGCCAAGAAGGAAGTCTTCAAGCTGCTCCTACTGCCAAGGGGATCATTATATTGCCGGTTGTGATAAATTTCGTTCTATTTCTCTTGATAAGCGTTCCGATTTTATTTCAGGCAACCAGTTTTGTTTCAATTGTCTCGGCCCACACTTGAGACGAGAGTGTCATTCGAATAGGACATGCAATACCTGTCACGGACGCCATCACACACTTCTCCACAAGGGCTTGGAGAACACTGCTTCGACGTCACATAGACCACTGCAAGGTTTCCAGTCAATTGCAAACACTTTGCAAGAACCGACGATTTCAGCACATACCATCAACGCTGTTGCATCTCATCCTCGTCGTATGCTTCTCGCTACAGCTCAGTTGCGTGTCTCATCCGAAGACCAGCGCTCCAGTTCTATACGAGCCCTAGTAGATCCGTGCTCTGAGGCTTCGTTTATCAGTGAATCTTTGGCTCAAAGATTGAAGTTGCCACGACGATAAGTATGTGTGCCCGTGTCTGGTGTAGGAAGTACTCCATGTCTAACAGCAAGAACTCAAGCTACAGTCATTATTTCGCCGCATTTTCCGAGTAAAATGGATTGGATGTTAAACGCCCTTATCTTGCCAAAGCTAACCGAGTATTTGCCTTCGCCTCAGGTGGTAAAGGCGGATCTCTCATTCATAACGGGGCTTCGACTTGCAGATCCTAAAAATGATGCGACCGAGCCGATCGAAATGATTATTGGTGCGGATGTGTTTACACGAATTATCGACGAAGGCTTACGTAAATCTCAGGACGAAAGTTTAATCGCTCAAGCCACTGGTATAGGATGGATATTGACTGGCTCATATTCATCTAATACTGAGTCATCTAAATCTCCACGCATCTGTCCTCCACTCACCAGTCTTCAGTGCATCGTGGATCAGGATCTGTCAGCGATGTTAGAGCGTTTCTGGAAGCAAGAAGAAGTGCTTTCATCAGTAGATTCTGTGCTTACAATCGAGGAAGCCGAGTGTGAGAAACATTTTGCATCGACATACAGACGTAATGAGGAGGGGCGATACATCTTGAGGTTGCCTTTCAAAGGGGATTCGAGATTATTAGGTGATTCAAGGCCACAAGCTCTTTCTATGCTTCTTCGTACCGAAATGCGTTTTAATGGACATCCAGACTTTCGCAAGGAGTATTTGAAATGTATGTCCGAGTATGAAGAACTCCGTCACATGACGAAGATGTCACCAGGAATTATCAACCCTACCACTCGTTCGTTCTTTCTGCCACATCCTGGTATTTACAAGACAAGTGGAGAGAAGATGAAGCTGAGAGTCGTGTTCAACGGGTCCGTCAGACTAAAGCAGGGTGATCCAATAACCAGCTGTCTATACATCGGCCAAAAGCTGCAATTGGAGATATCTGACATCATGATGCGTTGGCGCATGCATAGATACGTGTTCTCAGCTGACATTCAAAGGATGTTCAGGCAAATACAAATGGATCCTGAAGATCAGTGCTTCCAACGTATTCTGTGGCGAACGTCAAACACTCAACCTGCAGCGACCTTCAACCTTACAACGGTCACTTATGGTCTAGCTAGCTCACCGTTTCAAGCAATAAGAACTCTGCGACAGTTAGCTGTATATGAAGGTAGTCGTTTTCCTCGGGCTGCAAAAATCTTAAATGAAAACATCTATGTTGATGATGTTTTCGGAGGAGCTGATACTCTTCAAGAAGCTGGGGAATTGAAGCAAGAATTAATTGAGTTGCTGAAGGCGGGTGGTTTCCCCTCAGCAAGTGGTCGGCAAATCATCATCAGCTCTTAACAGGTGTACCCACCTGGCACCACAAAATCGTACATGGCAGCAATTCGATGAAGTTCAAGCTCTCGGTATCTCTTGGCAGCAAACTCGAGATGTATTTGTTTTTCGGTTCGACTACTCGGCCTTTCCTGGTCTTGTTACTAAAACAACATGTCTTTCAATAATCGCCCAACTTTATGATCCGCTTGGCTGGATCACACCAATAACAATCGCATTGAAGCTGTTAATGCAAAGTTTATGGCACGCAGGCCTTAGTTGGGACGATCAGCTGTCTCCTCAACTCCAAGATCGATGGACACATTTGCTAGAAGGATTCTCGGAAGGTGCACAATTGCTGGAATTGCATGGCTATTCGGATGCATCGGAGCGGGCATATGCTGCTTGCGTTTATTTACGATCGATCGATAAGTTTGGGAATGCGCAGGTTGTGACGTTAGCCTCCAAGTCAAAGGTCGCCCCGGTGAAACAAATATCTATTCCCAGATTGGAGCTTTGTGGCGCGCTGCTGATGGTCCAGTTAACCAAACGAATCAAGAATACTCTTCGGCTGGAGGATGTGATGTGTCATCTTTGGACTGACTCAACGATAACGTGGATTTAAAAACACCCGTCAAGCTGGAAAACGTTTGTGGCCAATAGGGTCCCCCAAATACAATTAGGCCTCCCAGAAGCGTGTTGGCATCATGTTCCTAGCAAAAACAACCCTGCAGACCTTGCATCTAGAGGAGTTTCACCACACGAACGTATCAACTCATCTTTGTGGCTTCAGGGATCGCCGGACCTCATGAAGTGTTTTTCACCTTGGCGTACCTTGGACCGCTTCCAAGTACTTAATGAGTGTCCCGAGGAGCGAACGACAACTTGCTTCGCTATATCCACCCCGTACGTCGAATTCGAGCTTCTTAAACGTTATAGCTCGTTTTAAAAGCTTCTGAGGATAACAGCTCGCTGGCAAGAGCTGATCAATTACCTACGTCTACTCATAAAAGCTAAAGCCATCAATGGGTCAAAACCAAAGCCACTCGTGCTGATTCAATTATCACCGAGCCAAATTAATTGCGCTCTCCATTTTTGGGTACGTCACGTTCAAGGACTGTACTTTCGAGAAGATCTCCGAAATGTTTCTGACGGAAAACCGATTCACGCAAAAAGCTCTTTAACTCGTCTTAATGCCTTTAAAGACGACCAAGATCTTCTGCGAGTTGGAGGACGCCTGCGCCATGCTCTTCTTCACCCAGACGAGGTACATCCTATCATTCCTCCTCGACAATCTACGCTTACGAAACTTCTCGTATTGGAAGCTCATCAAAAAATATTGCACGGAGGTACGCAACTAACACTAAATCACTTGCGGCAACGCTTTTGGATTGTCCGTGGTCGGCAACTGGTTAAGTCGGTGATTTTTAAGTGTGTTCGTTGCTGGCGTTATCGAGCTTCACCTGCTGCACAACTGATGGGAGATTTGCCCTTAAGACGCGCTCGAAGATGCCGGCCATTCCTCCACTCTGGGATTGACTTTGCTGGCCACATTTAACTTTGCCTCTCATAGGGTCGGGGCACAAAATCATTCAAAGGGTATATCGCCGTATTTGTATGCTTAGCGACCCGCGCAGTGCACTTAGAAGTCGCCTCAGGATATGCAACGGAAGATTTTTTGAACGTGTACCGACGTTTCGTAGCACGACGTGGGATTTGCGCAAGCTTATCGAGTGACTGCGGAACAAACTGTGGGAGCTGACAGGGAGCTCCGCACATTATTCCAAAAAGCAACGGCACAAAGTGAAGAGATTGCTCGAATCCTCGGAACAGAATGGCGGTTTAACCCCCCGGCAGCCCCACACTTTGGAGGAATTTGGGAGGCTGCGGTTAAATCCGTCAAATCTCATCTAAAGCGAATAATTGGGGAAAACTTGTTGACCTTTGAGGAGATGACTACACTTCTTACTCAAATCGAGGCATGCCTCTCTCGAGACCCCTCCAACCACTTTCGGACGATCCATCGGACTTTGCTGCGCTCACCCCGGGTTATATTTTGATCGGTGGGCCGACTTTGACGACGCCGGAGCCATCATCTTTAGATTCCAACCCATCTAGACTGTCACGTTACTCAGGCAAATGTACGAGCATTTTTGGATAAGATGGTCATCAGAATACCTTCATGAACTGCAGCAGAGACCAAAGTGGCGAAATCGTCAGCCGTTGGTGAAAGTTGGTGACCTCTGCATTATAAGATCCAACCTTCAACCACCCTGCAAATGGCCCTTGGCACGAGTAACAGAAGTTCAGCCTGGAGCAGATGGACTTGTACGGGTAGTACAGTTGAAGACCGCAACATGAACATTATCAAGGCCGATAAGGAAAATCAGCATTTTGCCACTGGAAGCAACTGGTTCGCCATAAATTGGCGAAGGCGGGCGGAATGTTTGCGACTAAACAAAGCAAAGTTTCAACCCCACTGACCATCCACAACACACAAAGCCGCACACCCAGTGAACACCAACCAACAACCAGAAAAATTTGACAAACGTCATTTCGGACACTTCGTATTCTCTTCTTGGCCTTTGTTCTTCCTAGCTGTGTGACAAGCAAAATAAATCTTTGAATATTAAATTAATCGTCGAGTTTTTATTTCTAAATTACAACACTTTTCAATGGCACTAGGTTTTTGGACATACGAATAAATCAACCTTTTAGTAATTTTCTGAAGCAAAGTAAAAGCTCGAAATCGGTTTACATGCAATTCCAATAAGAAAAATGAAAATAGCTTTTCAATATGAGCGGAGACCCACACCTGCACCTGCAACTAGGACACGAGTAAAACCTTTGTTCTGTGTGTCTTCTGATGTAGACTTGATCAGCTTGAATATCCGCAGTAGAATGAGGTACCATCGAAAACTTGCAAGTTCGGAGTAATCCACCGTATTAAAATCCCTTACCGGAGGGCAAACATATGATAGAACTTGAACAAATCTTCAGAAGGCAAAATATTATAACACAATCGTAAAAGGACAACGATCTTCATATTTAAAATTGGAATTTTAGTACCCTTTACAGATCACTGACCGATACTCTTTTTATCGGTCAGAGAGTTGATAGAATGGGCCTGGAAATTAGTCATAAGAAACTGTGACACCTATAACGGTGCCTGCTACATGGACCAAAACAGTTCAAATTTGAATTCGAGGGTTCGTGGATTCGTGATCAGCGGCAATACATAGGCAAGATTTCCTCAGAGAACATTTGAGGTAAGGCCGGATTCGCAACTATAAGTCATAGACATAAAGTGTAATACGCGCAACAACTTTCATAATAAGCCCACTTTCTGATAGATTTAGCTTCTATTTGGCTTTAGATTGGTATAACCACATTTTCGCCACCTCAATTTCAACATGGTCTACAGAACAATAAATAACACTTTAACCGGAGCTTTTTCCAGCAATATCCCACACCATACAAAAAAATATCTGGCACCGTTTTCGCTACTTAAAGAACATATTTAACAGCGATTTTTCGCTTGCCTCGAAGAGACTGGAACAATGACAATGGCGCTCGAACGCCTCACTGTAATCGGCTGGACTTGGTGTTTGATAATATGATAATATAGTATGTATACTAAGAAACATCGATTAACTATAAGACTTAATTGAAAGACAAATAAAACACTTTCAACAACGTGGTTATGTTATGGAATACAAAGCTTTAATGTAAAATTTATTAAAAAAGATGACAACGCTTTAGTCCAGGCGCCCCTATGGCATTGACACTCTAAAACATTAACAGTGGTTGCAATACCATGTTAATAATTCAAAACAACAACAACTAACGCCATAACCACATTTACGACACCTTGGACCTCTGCCGCAATGTTCCAATGTTGTACCTTCTTATTGTTGCACAGTGCAGCTTTCTAGTATTGGGGAGTTGAACTCTTAACTGATTTGCTGCGAAAAAGTGGTCAGAGTGGACTTAGCCCCCTCTGAACGTTCTTACATCCATTTTGTTTAAAAAGCGTTTTTCTTTTGTGTATAAATCATATTAATAGCTGTCGTATAGTTTGTTAGTCAGAAGCTGGTTTCGATTCGGGGAGGCTGCAATCTTCGCTACTCCATCGTACTGCGACATGATCTGTAGAGTTTTTGGAAGAGAGCCTTCAACTTCATTGGCAGGAACATGTACACACTTAAAATTGACATTATAGCGATCGCTTGCTGGCTTAAAAGAGCTGAACCTCGTTCTCAGTTGTTTTCTCACCCGATTCCAGAAGCAAATTCGTATTTCGTCCTACATTGTTACGCCGTGACGTCTTTCTGTACAAACTACGTTGTACGTGATTGGAGTTTTAGACTATCTGCGTGTGTTGGTTCCCTGCAAGCATTAATTTCAAATTTCGCAGTTACTGACATAGCTATCCAGGGGCGCCACATGACGGCTTGATTTACTAAGAGACAGGCATCGTGACTGGCTTTGGCATGGTTGTAACCAATTAACACTTTTCCCACAAGGAGAGTTGCATTAACAACTCCATTTCATGAATGGGTTATTAATATCCTTGTGAATAGGGAACACGGAGCGTGGGAGAACGTTCCTCATATATCTTGTGTGGCCAAAAAACGAATCGCTACCATTGTTCGACAGAAATTAGGTTTGAGGGTGAACTGATGAGTATTCCTGGAGTGTCGCTTGTTACTGTGAATTTGATAAGGCGGAAAAATGCGGCTGGACGATTCGCTGGAGCATTCTCTATGGCAGGTGTTGAAGCGACTCGATTGACTTTGTTATATTTTTGGTATTTCCTACGGGATTTATCGCTAAATTTTGAATTGTCTGTTGAGCTCGCTCAATATGGTTTTATAGCGCCTGCATAGGTATGAGAGTTATAATTCAGATTGCTGTGAATATTAAACAGGGTGACCATTTCTTGCACTTCTTCAGGAAACAAATACATTAAGCAGCATTCCAATTGAGGTTGTAATTGATGCACATTTCGAAGACGAAAAGTCTTTCTCTTTTAACTTTGCAAGTGCCATACATGGTTAATAGGTGAACGTTTCTATTTAGTTTAAGTGACAGTGACATTAAATGGTACTCATAGACCCCCTTGAAAATATGCTGTCAATATCGATCAATGAGTTCAATTTACACTGCCGTTCCATTTTTGCGACATGAATTTGAGAACGAATAAGAAAACAGAAGGTGCTGTCATCAGCGAATGAGTGAATTGTAGGGCTTTTTGTATTCCTCGATCAGCCTTAACGAATCAAATTTCGTACAATTATTTGCTTGCTGGCAATTTTTTTTTCGATTTTTCGATTGGGCAGACAAGCAGTGCAAATTAACAAATGAAATGAGCATGCCATATGATTTTTTTGTGCCTTTAGATTGACAGGATCAGTGTGTATTCGTTTTGCCTCGACGTTCAACGGCGTCAAAGCTTTTTGCGCATTTACCCCCTTTCTAACTTCAAAGTTCATCTCCCTCTTCTATATACTGGTTTATATCCCGGGGGCCCTATAAGATGACCGAAATACTTATTTTTGTTCCTAGGTGTTTTAATTTTTTTTCTTAATTTTTTCTTTTAATATGTGCGTTTTTAAAAAAAACTACCCAAGATAGGTTGTTTGTCTTTCTCCCCTTCTGGCAAGGTAATAATTTCATATTCGAAATTCGTTCAACTTCGAAACTCATGTGCAAAATGCACTCCAAATGCTTCCTATGTTTTGTAGTTACTCACGTTAATGGTGCTACAGTCTCTAGTGTGCCTATGCCTTAACCAACAAGCTCAACGTTTAGGATGCTTTCAACTGCGTACACTGAGTTGGTTTCGCTTTACTTCCAATTCTGGGCGGTTTCAATTCAACTGCGTACACTGAGTAAGATGCACTTTACTTCCGATTCTGGGCGGTGCCGTAGTTGAGGTGGTACCGTGGTGCATACAAATTATATTGGATCGAAATGTTAACAACAATTTAGAGGGCAGGTTACGTTATTATAGTTTTTCGATAAATTATGCCAAAAAAAACCAAAAACACGGAGCCCATTGATAATTGAAGAAAAAATAATTTTTTTTTAATCCTAGTAAATTTCCGAACCCATAATGGCAAGTATGGAATGAGGCGTGAGGTCTAAAATTATTTGTCAATGAATTACCTTTTTTATATCTTCTTTGACAATAATATTTTTGGAGTTAGTGAATTATTGTGGTATATTTCCAAAAAATCGTATTCCAGTGACCAAATTGCAATTGCATCACGAAATTATTTGTTTAGGATTCGAAGCACTAGCGCTGTTTTAATTAATTTTACAGCTAAATCACATGGTATCAACTAGTTTTTAAGTATTACCCTGAACACTAATATATAGTTAAATAAATAATAATAATAATAATGAATTTCACTTTGACTTTAAAATAATGCAATCACATAACCACAATCTCTGCTTCAATATCGTTGTTTCTGATTAAATCGTTCAAAAGAAAATCCGCAATCAATTGTTCGAAATATATATGAAGTTAAAAAATGCCGTTCTTCACTCTCCCGCTCATTGACCGATTGATTGCATTTACCAATTGAGAACTTTTTATTTCGTTATATTGCACTGATGCTATTGCTATTTGTGAAAGTTCTCTGCTCGCAAGTCTTTCTCGACTACCCACGTCTTCGAAGCTTCTTTCGGTAGTCGTTGAACTTAAGAAGGATTTGATGTTTCCGATTAAGCGACTTTTAAAACAAGTTTATTCTGAACTTGACTCTGTAGTATTATATCTCATGTTACAGTACTTATATGTTCCATGAAAGACGTTTGTTGTCAACAAAAACAAGTTCGGAATTTAATATGATGGCTCAGCCTGATCTTATGACTGACAAGGACAAATTTTAAAATTCACTGTTCATGAATACTAATTTGCTTGATAGAGATTCAACTATCAATTTGATACTTACTTTTCAAAAATGAAAACTCGTTGAGAGCTAAAATAACAACGATATAAGACGACGATAAGTCGTTCGTCGCTGTTGAAGGTTTTCGGCGTACAAGATGTTTATACCCAATATTTATTTTTCGAATGAAAATAATTTTCTATAACAAGGGTCTTACCTTAATGATGGAAATTTAAGCAGACAAATTCCTTTCAAAATGATATACTTCGCGTCTAACGCAAAATTAATCACTGTCCTTGAAAGTCACTTAACGAGGCGACACCGACATTTAACTTGAATCAATCAAATTTTAATACTTCATTCGTCATGATCCATCAGGAACTTTGTACCAGGGTTAAGAAAGTCAACACGAAATGACTTTGGTTTAAAGTACAAAGAACCATTTTCAACTGGTGATGGATTTTCCGGAATGACTAGGACTGAGGTTATTTAACCATCTTATTCCTCCCAGAACGCTTTGAGTGGCACGGAAAGACACTCTCGTTCTCACGACTTGTGTCATTGGTTTAAAAAGCAATTCCCAAAAATAATATATCTCTAAGCTCGCTTTCGTTTATACTGTGCTCAGTATCTTGCGACCCGTGAATTTCGACTTGATTTGTAACTTTAAGGCAAACAGTTATTTTCATTGGAATTGTCAAATCTTTTGATTGATGTCTCATGTTTGGTGTGAAAGGGCTTGCTTGAGACAGATAAACCACCCGCCCTCTGAAAAGTGCTGCAGATGTTTGTAGCAAATTACTTAAATTGGATCCTTCGCGGCATGTCCTCGGATGATAGACAGAACAGAACATTGTTCCATGCCTTAAAAATCCGCAGTGAATGTGGATATAACAACTGTTTATTGTTTATTGTTTTATAGCTTCAGTGACATTGATACAAAACTTAAATCTTCTAGAGAACAAGGTTGACACAAGTATTGATTTCATTACAAAATGTTAATCCAGAAAAAAAAGAAAATAAAATAAATTTAGGAACTTGAAAATATAAAATTAATTTTGTTCGAAATAATATGCTGAAAAGTGTGAAAGTAGTTTCCTCCTAAAAGTAGCGGGTGAGGGAGTTCATTGCATATCGTTCGGGAGTCTATACCACACACGAATTGCTAATAAATTAAAGGATCGTTCTGTTATATGGTGTGAAAAACGTGGCAATTATAATTTCAATCCCCTGTTTAACTGGCGAAACGGAGTGTTTCATACAAATAACTAGGACACCTTTTATAGATGATATTGTGGAGTTTCAGAATTGTCATAAACTTCAAGTATTCATCGAGTCTCATACCGAAGATGGAATGTTGCAAATTTTGCGAATGCAAATGAAGGGAATGCAGTCGTTGGAAGTCGCGTTAAGCTTGCGCTTACACTCACTGCCCAGAACGTGATACACGGAACTATTGAACACAATGTGTTTCCTTAAACTGGCTGACACTTTTTTTTTTTTGTACACTGGGAGTTGGTAGTCTTCAAAGACGAATCTGAGCCCGCACTCAGTTACGATGTGAGATATTTACCCACTAACCCCTTCTCCCTTCTTCCCATGTCACCAGCCAAGGTGTTTTTATTTATATTTTTATGCCTAATTAGATTGCTAGAGTTTAAGGGCTTCTGCGTTGGCGTGATTGAGAAGTCTAAGTTCATGTCAAATCATGACAACTTTATCTTATCTTTATCTTCGATCAATTCAATTTCTAGATTTCTATGCAGATCAGTGTTTCTTATGAACCATGGTGCATTTACTATATTACGTAGTACTTTGTTTTGAAATGTTTTTATTTTTTGTAAATTTGTTTTGCATGTACATGCCCATAGTTGTATCCCTTAGGTCCATACTTGTTTTACTTGGGTATAAGGCAGTAATTTGTTGTAATTCGTCAAACAAGAGCCAATGCAATTTACTATAGCACATGTTCAATTCAACATTTTTCTTCCTTACATGTTCTTTCCAGCGCAGTTTTGCATCTAGTGTCATGCCCAGATATATAATTGTGTTTGCGTATTCTATTTCATTCGTGCAGTTTATATGGACCGACTTTAGGCAATTTAATTTAATTTGGTATTTTTTGGTCCAGTTTGATATATCAGGTTGACAACTAAGTAATTGCGGATCTCACTCAAAGATGGCCTTAGTTGAGTTTTAAGGTTTGCTGACGTAATCGAAATGTCAAACACATTTTGTTATTTGATAGTTGGTACTTCAACTGACAATCAGTATACAAATTTTTTGGATCGGTTGTGTAGTTTTTGTTTGGCGTCTGTTGAAAAATGGAAAATCAATACGAACATTTATGTCATATTCTCCTTTTTTATTTCCGGAATTTTTGTTTTAAAAGAACGGCAGTGTCAAAATTGGTATGCCAAATTTTGTTCTGGTGATTTTTCACTCAAAGGTGAAAAACGCGCTGGTCGTCCAATTGAAGTTGATGACGACCAATTCAAAGCAATAATTGATTCGGATCTTCAGAGTAAAATACGTGAGATTGCAGAGAAGCTTCATGCATCACATTCATGCATTGAAAATCGCTTAAAACATCTTTGCTATGTACGAAAACTCGATGTATGGGTCTCATAATAATAATTAAAAATAATTTAACATAAAGCATTAACATCTGCGATTTGTTTAAGAAACGTAATGAAAATGATCCATTTTTAAAACGATTGATAAAAAGAAACGTAATGAAAATAATTTTTAAAACGATTGATAACTGGTGATGAAAAGTGGGTTGTTCACAACAATGTCAATCGGAAAAAATGGTGGAGCAAGCCAGGTGAACCAGCTCAAACGACATCAAAAGCTGCTATTCATCAAAAGAAAGTTATGTTATCAGTTTGGTGGGATTACAAAGCAATTGTCTACTTTGGACTTTTACCACCCAACCGAACGATCAATTCAGTTGTCTTCATTTAACAACTAACAAAATTGAACAATGCAGTTGAAGAAAATCGATCCGAATTGACAAATCGAAAAGGTGTTGCATTCCATCATGACAAGCAAGGCCACACACATCTTTGGTCACTCGGCAAAAATTACTGGAGCTTGGTTGGGATGTTTTGCCACATCCAACATTTAGTCCTGACCTTGTACAATCTGATAACTTTTTATATTGATCTTCGCAAAACTCCTTGAATGGTAAAAATTTCAATAATAATGATGATGTCAAATCGTACCTGTATCAGTTTTTGCCGATAAAAGCCAGAAGTTTTATTAAAGTGGAACTATGATGCTGCCTGAAAGATGGCAAAATATCTTACAATTTACAATTACTTAGTTGCCAACCTGATATTGCTTACTGTCTTCTGTAGCTTTTTCTTCGCTACTCCGACAGCAAGGACAGCAGAATCATGTCAATGATGCCACAGTTGTTCCGTCACTATTTGGAAAGTCGCTAGTACATCACCTTTTATTTCTCTTAGTGAGGAGTAGTCATGTCCTTGTTTTATTGTAAAGAATCGCTGAAATACATAAGTTTCTAGAATTCCTGAGTATTGCTTCGGCAGGTGCTTCTGCAAATTATGGGTCAGTCCTTTGTGCCTTACATTATCTAAAGAATGTGCTATATCAAGAATATATTTTTTCTTCAAATGCTTTTCTCGATTTTATTTGTTATTCTATTTAACTGATCGATCGTGAAGTGCTTGTTTCTAAAACCAAATTGATGGTTGGGTATAAGTGATTTTTCTTCGATTATTTTTTGCAAACGTTTAATTAGCATCCTTTCAAATAACTAAGATAACAATAGCAGATAGGGGGTAACTTCACCTCCGCGACTTTCACATGCTTAGTATAAGTCTTAACCTGAATGCAGCATTTATGATCTGTTCTAGTTTCTTTAGGACTTTTATAGGTAACTAGCTTTAAATTTCCCCTGATATAAAATCGAATCAAGGCGTTTTTTTTAGTATTGATGCTTTTTATATTTCTTTGGTTATTTCTTACTTCCTTGCACATTTCTTCTGCATCATAATAGTCTTTATCTTCATACATTTGTGAGACACCTTCGAGATACTCGGGAAAAAAATTCACCTTTTCTTGGTTGCTGTTTGCTCATATACCGTCTTTGCTTTTAACTGGTGGAATGTGTGCAATGGTGAATATTATAAGATTTATAAGATTTATAAGGTATTTAATAAAATATTCATTTTTAAATACTCTTATCGATGATTATTCAGTATTGCTTTTTCGGTGGGCGCCCTTGATTGTTGCCAACGTTTCCTGGCTCCTGTCTTTTCCGCAATAACATCACGTATTTCTTTTGTATTTTCGTTTGGTTTTAATTGTTGAAGGCTTTTTGGATATTAACTGTTACTATCTGAAAAACCTCTTCAGTTTCAATTATTTATACGAGTTGCATACTATCCTATAATGTTAGCAATTTTCCACGCCTCGGGAAATTCGCTTCTATAGATACTAGCCTGAAATTGTGAAGAAAGTATTGTATTTAGCACAATGGACAGACTAGTTTAACAAATTAAGGTGGAATCGATCAGGACCTACGGAGTTGTCATTAACCGATCTCATGGCACTCAGAACCTACATTCAAACGAGAAAGAACTTCAAATGACAATCAGTAAGCAAATTTTTTTGATCGGTTGTGTAGTTTTTGTTTGGCGTCTGTTGAAAAATGGAAAATCAAAACGAACATTTATGTCATATTCTGCTTTTTTATTTCCGGAATTTCCGTTTTCAAAGAACGGCAGTATCAAAATTAATATGCCAAATTTTGTTCTGGTGATTTTTCACTCAAAGGTGAAAAACGCGCTGGTCGTCCAGTTGACGTTGATGACGACCAAATCAAAGCAATAATCGATTCGGATCTTCACAGTACAATACGTGAGATTGCAGAGAAGCTTCATGTATCATATACAAGCATTGAAATCGCTTAAAACATCTTTGCTATGAACGAAAACTCGATTTATGGGTTTCTCATGAACTGAAAGAAAATCATTTAACATAACGCATTAACATCTGCGATTTGTTTAAGAAACGTAATGAAAATGATCCATTTTTAAAACGATTGATAAAAAGAAACACAATGAAAATGATCCAATTTTAAAACGATTGATAACTGGTGATGAAAAATGAGTTGTTAACAACAATGTCAATCGGAAAAGATCGTGGAGCAAGCCAGTTGGACCAATTCAAACGACATCAAAAGCTGCTATTCATCAAAAGAAAGTTATGTTATCAGTTTGGTGGGATTACAAAGGAATTTTCTACTTCGAACTTATACCAACCAACCAAACGATCAATTCAGATGTCTACATTGAACAACTAACAAAATTGAACAATGTAGTTTAAGAAAAGCGGCCCGCATTGACAAATCGAAAAAGTGTTGTATTTCATCATGACAATGCAAGGCCACACACATCTTTGGTCCCTCGGCAAAAATTTCTGGACCTTGGTCGGGATGTTTTGGCACATCCATCATATAGTCCTGACCTTGTACAATCTGATTACTTTTTATATTGATCTTTGCAAAACTCCTTGAATGGTAAAAATTTCAATAATAATGATGATGTCAAATCGTACCTGTGTCAGTTTTTGCCGATAAAAGTCAGAAGTTTTATTAAAGTGGAACTATGATGTTGCCTGAAAGATGGCAAAATGTCTTTCAATTTACAATTACTTAGTTGCCAACTTGATATTATTTACTGCCTTCTGTAGCTTTTTCGTCGCTACTCCGACAGTTTCTCACACAGCAAGGACAGCAGAATCATTAGTCCTTCGTGCCATACTCTATCTAGAGCCTGTGCTATATCGGGAATACATTTTTTTCTTCAAATGCTTTTCTCGATTTTATTTGTTATTCTTTTTACCTGATCGATCGTGAAGTGCTTATTTCTAAAACCAGATTGATGGTTTGGTATAAGTGATTTTTCTTCAATTATTTTTTACAGACGTTTAATAAGCATCTTTTCAAATAGCTTAGTATAAGCCTTATCCTGAATGCAGCATTTATGATCTGTTATAGTTTCTTTAGGACTTTTATAGGTAAGTGGCTTAAAATCTCCCATGATATTAAATCGAATCAAGGCGTTTTTTTAGTATTGATGTTTTTTTTTATTTCTTTGGTTATTTCTTTCTTCCTTGCACATTTCTTCTGCATCATAATAGTCTTTATCTTCATATATTTGTGAGACACCTTCGAGATACTCGGGAAATAAATTCACCTTTTCTTGGTTGCTGTTTGCTCATATACCGTCTTTGCTTTTAACTGGTGGAATGTGTGCAATGGTGATTGTTGCCAACGTTTTCTGGCTCTTCTCTTTTCCGCAATAACATCACGTATTTCTTTTGTATTTTCGTTTGGTTTTAATTGTTGCAGAGCTTTTTGGACATTAACTGTTACTGTCTGAAAAACATCTTCATTCTTTCTACGAGTTGCATACTATCCTATAATGTTAGCAATTTTCCACGCCTCGGGAAATTCGCTTCTATGATACTAGACTGAAATTGTGAAGCAAGTATTGTATATAGCACAATGTACAGATTAGTTTAACAAATTTAGGTGGAATACAATCAGGACCTACGGAGTTGTCATTAACCGATCTGATGGCACTCAGAACCTACATTCAAACGAAAAAGAACTTTTTCTTCCAGCTACGGCAAACGTATCTTGTGGAAGGCTTGAGTTAGACACAAATCGTTGAAAAGTGCTTTCAAGATTTTCATATCACGAGAATACCAGAAATATTATTCCGCGCGAGTGCATCAAGTAAACTCGAAGTTTAAAATTGTCATTCTCCAACAATTGTGCCTTCACATATTCGAGTTCGTCTTCCAGGGCATCTACGCACCAGAATTGGTGCTTCAATGTGTAAACTCGTCTGTTAAAAGGGAACAATGAGTGATTTTGTCATTGAATGCTATCTCAAGTGATTTTTTTGTTGTTTCCAAATCAAGTTCGGAGTGAGATATTGTCGTGCATGTGATGAATTTTGGCTTTTAATTGTCCCACAATCAATTCCGTCAATGTGGAGTGGGGAGTGTGTTTGAGTAATTTGAAAAAGATTTTAAAGAAAACTTAAAAAACTCAATTTTGTTGCACTATATTCTGCTTTTCAGTATGAACTTTAGAGGGTTAGTTTTTCAGAAAACTTTCGTTTTCTCGTTTCACGTGCAAACCATGATGACGACTAATCAGTTGAACATCTTTAAAAATAACTTAATAGGGGGAATAATTGACAGTATTTTCCGAGAAATGTTTACTCACTATCTTCCACAAACAAAAATTGAGGTAATCGTTTATGTGAAAAATGTTGACATTTCCGATTGGAAAAATGAAGGATACAAAAAATTGAGTCGTATTAGATGAAGGATTTTAAACGAGCTTTTGAAGCAGTCGATTAAAGAATTCTATAACATAGATGAAAGCAATATAATATCTTATCTGTCAATAAGTTTTATTAATTGATACTCGTATAAGAATATATGCAACGAACTTCTTTTATAATTGAATTCCACAAGAAACGATCTTCGTTCCTCGTCGTGTTTTTTTTTCTAATTTTCATTCGGCTAAGGTAGCTCAAAAGGCATATCTTATTTTGTTCCCTAACGATATATTTGATCTCGAAAGAAGTCTTAAGAATTCGTACACTCTATACTCGAAAAAAGGAGCTTGAAAAAAATACTTGGCTCAAAATGAATAAAACTAGAAGAATTGAACAAGTTACTCAGATTAAATATCTTTGTTACGCATAAATATTTGGTTCCAAGCAAAGAAATCATAAGCATTTGAGAAGCACGAATTGAGTGTCGAGGTAAAAATAAAAATAAATTAATCCACCAGGTAAATGAATTGGAAGGCGGCCTTGTCCGTTGAAGCCAAAAAAAATATAAAGGTTTATTTATTAAAAAAAATCACAAAATTATTTTCTTTTATGGTATTCAAAAAAACAATTTTTGGCGTTCAAACAACACAAATGGAGATCACATTTCAAGCACATGCATTGTGTTTGGGATGTTTTGCAAAGCTTACATTTTTTTTAACCACCATATTTGCCAAGCCATAATGGAAAGTGGTAAATACTGTCATACCTTGTGTCATCAACAGGATGTTTTGCCCTCTGACCGATGCAAGAACTAGTGCTGGGCTCGTTTTTTGTATTGAAGGCCGGCCAACTGAACGCATTTCCTTATAAGAAACAATACCTGCAACTCTTGCTTCGCGAAATTCAGGTTACTTCAGCAACCTTTCCTCCGTATAATTTGAACCATCAACAGATTTCTCAGCTTCGATGCGACGATATAAAATATATGACGACGATATATAATATATGAATTGATCTTGAGTCGAATATGATATCGACCCATAAGACCATCAATTAGATCGACTTCACCTATGTGACCATTATATTCGCTTATGATTTGTGGGCAGTCAACTTCAACGTATAGTATTTCTTTTTTTGTCGATCGTAACGCGATGCTTTATTTGGATGATTGGATGGGTCCACTCTAGAAAACGGCTTAGTACCAACATATGTTGAGTAATGATGTCGATGTCACACGCGTTTGCAACATATTCAATTGAATATCCTCTATCTTCTTTTACATCTTTATGCATAGTAAGCTTACAGTTCGGAATTCTGTTGGCCCTGATTGTTCCTAAAGCATAAATACATCTTCCACGCAAATATACCAATAAAGGTAACGTGGTATAAAAATTGTCAAAGTAGACAATGTGGTGAACAAAATTTGGAATGGTTTGCACATTCTACCAATATCCGGCGCATTGGGTTAAATCTGATTATCACCACACAATCTTGCGGTTTTGGGAACGGAATCAAGCCGCTCGTTGAACTTATCGGATTATTTTCGGATACGAAACAGTGGATCGTATTCTTGCTGACCTTTTTTGATGCGATCATTTTCAGTCTGAAATGATAAATATTTTTTATCGCAGTAAACTTTTTCAGAGGTATAGTTGCTTTAATTGGCTGGAATGCATTTTTCACCCAGTAGCTTTCCAAATTACGGTAACGGTAAAAATCTCCATTAGAGTTTTGAGATTTTTGACTGAAGATGGCAGTTTACTTTTTCCTCGAAATGAAACCTCGTTTACAAGTAATTGCAGTGATTTTTTCGCCATGTAACATTGGAGACTTCTTAAGAGTCCATGTTGATATCATGCAATGCTGCAAATGAAAATAAGAACATTGTTGTTCAATAATAATTTGAAACGGAAATGATATTTAGTCCCACTTGCACCAATCTTTTTTAACATTAAAATTATATGTAATTGTTGAAAATAAAATGAATATATATACCGGATGAAATAAAACCATCAGGTGGTACGATATTTGGACCAGTATTTTCGACAACGGGAAATGGCGATCGTTTTCTTTTTTGTGGCTGAATGACGCTTTTGCTTTTGATTGTTGTATTATTTCCTTTGCCTGTTTTCTGTTATTGTTCCTGGTGCTTCTTCTACAGTTGCAATTGTGCAAGTTGCTTCTGAAGTCGACGTCTGATCAGATAATGCAGACAAATTGATATCTCTCATGAGAACATCAATTATTTCTACAGAGTTAATTTCACTTATACATTTCATTATAAATTGGTCATCCTCTGGTATATAATCTGGACCTCGAGTTTATCATCACACAATGTACACAAATATTCTGTCAACAGCGAAGAATACTCACATGTAGAGACACATTTTTAACAAACCTGTTTTATCTCAGAGCTCGAGACACTTTTTCAATACTTACGTCTGGGTTCGGAGGAGAATTATTATCTCATGGCCGGAGATCTAAACGCCAAACATAGTAATTGGAGAAATCAATCACCAAATACTAGAGGAAACCTACTATTCAATTGGTGGGGTCAGAATAGTGTCGAGTATCGACTCGATTTAAAAGCGACGGATAGTCCGTCTTATCCCAGATCAGGCTCTTACATAGATCTTATGCTGTTTGACGAACGAATACAGCTAACTAACATGAACCGACAAACAATAAACTGTCTTCACACATTCGTGTACGACAGTGACCATTGCGGATTTAGTGCCGTAGTAACGATTCCCAATGAAATTGCGGAGTTGGAGGAGTATGTTCAAACGCATTCTTACAATTACAGTAGGACGCGGTGGACACGCTTCTCCCGAACCATGACAAGAGCACTCTCCTCGAACTCGTTCAACCCACCGTCCAATAGGAATTTGTCGAACGAGGAGATCGACACTTACCTTAAAAGGATGGACGACACAATAAAACAAACAATTTACAGAACAATTCCCAAGTACCAACTGACTGACAATGTCAATATATACCGCAATGCTACGATCGACGCTCTACACCGACAAAAGAGTAGGCTACTGACGAGACTTAAACTCCTGTACAGACGTTTCACCGACCCACAAAACTCGGAGGTTAGGACACTGAAATCAGAGCTTAAAAACCTACAGCAATTAATTCAGCAAAATTACAGTGTGTTTGAAAAAGTAATCAATAGAACCCTGACCGAGTGGGTTGAGGACAAAAATATTATTCCGGATAACCAATTCGGTTTCAGAGCGGGGCATGATTGTATACATGCCGCGTCTAAACTGGTATCGGATATCCAATGGAACAAAGGTAAGAAACAATGCACGGGTGCCTTGTTGATTGACTTGGAGAAGGCCTTTGACACTGTATGGTTGCAGGGGCTCTTTTACAAGCTGGATCAGCTCGGTATAAGCAAACCGCTGCTGTACATAATCTTAGATATGCTCACCAGCAGACAGTTTATTGTGAAAAATGGCAGTGTGGTGTCTGCTGGGACTTTCGAAATTAAAAACGGTCTACAACAGGGTGTAGTTATTTCGCCGATTTTATTTACGATCTTCACAAGTGATCTTGTAGGATCTCTCCGCCAATCCATAGCGTACGCAGATGACTTAATCGCGTACAGGTCAAGTCCGAAGATCGAGGTCATTGTAAGTCTTTTGCAGCGTGACTTCGAAAAAGTTCAGGGTTATTGCGATGATTGGAAGTTGAAAATCAATTTCCAAAAGTGCGAGACCATTCTGTTCAGGACTCCGTTGTCTGGGGCTTCTAGAAATACTAGAAAGAAGTGGCGAATGTTCTCTATTGTTGGACAAAACGGACAGCCATTAGCGAATCGAAGTGTTGTCAGATACCTTGGGATCTGGCTAGATCAATATCTATATTTTAACAAACATATAGATGCTGCTCTGGCCAGAGCCAAAGCGGCCTTTGCCTTGACAAAGAGACTGTTTCACAGCAGTCAACTCGATGCCAAGGTAAAGGTGATCTGCTACACGGCCCTCATTCGGCCTGTCCTTGCCTATGGCTGTCCCGTTTGGTTTAACGTGGGAACAAGCTTAATGGAAAAGATACGGGTTTTCGAGAGACGATGTCTTAGGGCTTGTCTCCATTTATATAGAACTCCAGAGTCTGAGTACAAAAAATTCTATAGTAATGAGGTCCTGTACAACGGGGCCAACCTGATCAGAGTGGACAACTTTCTGATAAAACTTATTCGAAGTCACATTGCAAGAGCAATGACTTCGACCAACAACTTGATCTCCGGGGCTTTTTACCCCAATGATATGCACCATGAGACAGTGCGCCTTAACGGCCTTATTCCCCCTGAAGCTTTTCTCTATTTGGATAGAAAAGGTCTGGTCCAGGATAGATTAGCGGTACCGTTAATCTTCCACGTTGGTCGAAAAGCTGTGGACGGGCGAGTCACTTACGAACAAGACTTCGCAAGTAGCTCACCGGAGACCCTCAGGTTCAGTAGGGCGGTATCAGACCGCGACAGAGCTAATGTCGTAAGACAACATCGACACTTTTGGTGGCTGGACGGAGGATGAACTTCGTCGTCGTTTTATATCTTGGGTGCCCTTATGGCAAAAATAGCATGTCCTGTCAGCCTTGGCCGGCTTATTTATGTTTAATTAGTATAAGTAGTTTTAATTTTATTGTAAGTTAGGTTAAGATTTTATTTTTTAGATTAGCTTGTAGTTTGTAGTTTGTAGTTAGTATTTAAGTCTAGTTTTAATTTAAACATAAAAGTTCATGTACTAAGTTTTCTCTATTTAGTTTTCTCTATTTAAATATTTTTCTTAGTTTCTAATTAGTCGTTAAAGTTAATATATAAAATTAGTATCAAGTCGAAAGACACATTTTCAATTTGTTAAGTTTATCTTAGAGCGCCCGCATAGGGCCAGTAAGTTATTTAAGACATAGTTAAGTTAATTAAGCTAGTTTTAAGCATTTTTTGTCTAGCACGTAAGGTCATGAATTTACTTAATAAAAATGCATAAAAATTGAAAAAAAAGACACATTTTTAAGCTTTAACGGATAAGGCAACTCTGATAGAATTTTTTTTTTAATTTTTAATTTTACACCAAATGATCAATAATTTTGCTACCTTCACTCACTGACTTGTCACACGGAATGCACTTTTGCTGCCAAACGCAGCAGCATGAAACTTTCATACCTGTAAAATTATGAAATAACATAATTTTTAAAAAGCTATGAATATTGATTGGGCATGAAATGTTTCGCGTTTCAAATTTAATGAAGTTTTTGTAATAGCTGTCTCAGGGTAGCCTTTACCTATCGAGGGTTAAAAATAAAAAATATTTTATAAAACAAGTATTGAATTAATTGAACTTGTATATGTTTTATATAAAAATGTATTGTTTCAGACTAAAAATTAATCAATGCATTCAACTATCGTCGGAGGGCAAGTCTTCATGCTCTGACTTCATTCCAAAAGGAGGAAGTATCTGCTGACAATAGTTTCTAAAAAGGAAGATAGACCAACATTAAGCACTTATCACTTGGTGAAATATTGACATTTCTGATGAAATATCGAAACGCGGAAGGACAGACTTGGCTTCCATTACGAGTATTTTTTTTTTTCAAACCAGGAACAATGTTCCTGTGAAATAAAATGGGTTTGAAAGCGACATGTTTGTTATACTGTACGTTATACAGTATGTTTATAAATTACCTTTTTTAGATCTTTATTATTTTTCACAAACGTTATAATAACTAATTGTATTCCCTACAAAAAACTTATCTGTACGTGGTTGATTCCATTATGCATTTGCTTGGAAGTGTTTTGTTTTTTTAAATAAACAAATTCAATAAACAAAAATCCAATTTACTAAAATTCCTATTATAAATGTAATAGATTAATGAAATAGAGAAGTCTTAAAAAATTAATCGCCTCATGGAAAAAGATATGAGTACACTATAGTAACAGATACATAACAAAAAAAAGCCTTTAAACTTTAGTGAATGAAGTATAAGATCCAATTTGAGAGTTTTATATTTTCAGTACAAAACAATGTCATGATTTTTATTTATTTTAATTTTATGTATTTAATAAATATCAATAGCAGACTCGGAAGTGATTTTCTATCGCAGGGAGCGGCTGAGTTCATACCAACCAGCCCATCTGCAACAGATTCCAGCAATTTACAAGTATATTAAAAAGAATGCACTTTCTAAAATTTTAACTTATTGCTTATTGCAAATGCAAATCAAACTATGGTATATCGAAAATTGACCAAACATCGCATTTCGGAAAGAATTTAAACTTAACCAATTGGAGCTTCAAATATTTCTTATGGCTGTGTACAAAAGTACTAAATGGCAAGCCTAATCCTCTGGGGGTTAGTATATTCTACTTCTAGATAAGCAAAAACTCCTGGTCCAATTAATACAACATTAAATAATAAATTAACTTCACATAGGCTATAACACAATGTTGTCTTCCACCCTTTTAGATTATGTTCTAAAGTAGGAGTCAAAAATAACAGGATTATATCAGATCATGAAACAATTAAAATTGAATTACATGTTAATACAAAAGAAATTAATAAACCCAAGACTATAAAGTGTGTTAAATATGATAAAATTAAATTCGAGAAAGAGTGAGAGGCTGGAAAGAAATGTGCCATTCGAAATCAAAACATGTGTTGACCAAAGCTTAAATAGTTTAACTTCAACTCTTAAAATCAATTCTCATTCTGTCGATTGGTTTAATCAGAATTAAGTGAGCTAAATCAAAAAAAATACGCTTGAAAGCTGGAAAAATTACAGAAGGTCTCGAATGATGTATGTCCTTTAAAGTCCTTTCATTGACACATGAACGGGACACAACGCTCAATTTATCTAGCAGATGGCAAAAATCAGTTCGGATTTCGACAAAATAATGATATAGATCGATTGCCTGGAGACTTCACCAATAGATTAAACAGACGTCTTGATAAAAATCACAACTCTATTGTTCTGTTTATCAACTTAAAAATGCATCTTATACACTATGTAATAAGAACATATTTGAATCTCTAGAAAAAAATTGGATCTTGCATGGATTGGATTGATTGGAGGATCTTTATTAAAATGGTTTGAAAGTTATCTTGAAGATAGAAAATATAAAGTAAAGTAAAATTATGGAGTACTTAAGTGATTATAAAGATGCAAAAACGGAGTACCGCACGGAACAGGATTAGGTCCTCTCATTTTTATAATATAAATAAATGATCTGCTTTCGATTTTAAATCACAGCCATGGGTAGTAAGTCATAAAAATATTGAGGCACCAGAAAAAATTATGAAAAGCTGAAAAAACAAAGTTAATGCATATTCGCCTACCTCATGTCATGGAAATTAAAGTAACGTTGAAAATGCATACAGTGGCGTGTCTACACAGAGTAGGTAGTCACATGCCTCTTCAAAAAGAGGACGATTGCGCTACAATAATCGAAAATGTACCAACGAATCAGTACCTGACAACAAAACTTCTACTGTCAGCATACGCTTTATTTTACCTGAACTACAGATGCACACCAGATGTTCTGCGACAATGCTATTTTGGAATGATTGAATTTCACCTGAGATATGGTATATCAGCCTGTAGAAATGTACAGCAGCTTCAAAACCTTATAGAGATGCAAGCGAGGATACAAAAAATTATCTACCAATCAAATTTCCATCAATCCAATCCATGGAAATCCATGTAAACGAACACCAAGTTGATAACTCCACAAAGCTTCCAACCATAGAACAACTATGTAAGCTAGAAAATCTGAAAATCCAATCTCAACAAACGTTTAATACAAGAAGGAGTCCGCAAGACAGATTCACCATTCCAGAATATTGACATGCATATGGTCGGCGAAAATATGATGCCGCAGTTCCAATAATATTCAACGAATCACCCGCAGATTTTCGAAATTTTCCCAAACACTTTTTTTTAAATAAGTAAAACAACTTTATCTAAATTCGAACAATTATCTATATTAAAACGTGAATTTTGTTCAATAAAAGTTTAATTTGAATGTTATATAATGTAGAACACAAAATAATACCTTAGACTTATGTAACCAACCTTCTGCAGGCAAGCCCATAAGGCTTTGCAGATTCAAACCAATGTTCTTATAATGAAGTCAAAGATTAATTAAAATTGAATTGAAAAAAAAACTATAAATATATAAATTCAAGTGCACAGAAATAAAAAATAGTTATATTGAAGAAACCAAAAAGCTGTGTGGAGAACAATCAAAAAGTATGTTTTAACACAATCACATCAAGATTTGTGTGAAATCAAAACAACATAGACATATCAAACAAATTAAATGAATTCTTTGAAGATTGTCTTGTGAAAATTAATGAAGGCATACCAAGCATAGAGAAGCTTCACGTATATTTCATTTTAAACAAATTAACGTAGCTGAATTAGAACAAATTATCAAAAGTATAAACATTATAATTGACTTTAATGGGCTTAATACAAAAAATCTTATTGGATTGTAAGGAAGATATTTTACCGGCATTAATCATGCCGATTATGGAAAACGGCGGATTGACTGCGGAGGGACTTCATCGAATCCGCATCCGCAGTTCAACCCTATTATAGAAACCGACGGATGAACCACATTATCGGTCCGCAAAACCTCCTTACCGATCCTTTTTTTAATCAGCTGTGTACTGTGAATTTTTAATTTTCATGTTTCAATTTGTTCTGAAAGAGTGAAGAATATTTACGTAAAGTGTGAAATAAAGTAAAATATGGATACAATTGCATTTTTTATGGATGTGGAAGGAGAAGAAAATGATTCCCGTGAAATTCGCTGGAAAATAAGAAGTAGGTCGAAGGATATTTTATCTATACCGGAAGATCAGTAAGTTAATTTTTTTTTTTTTTTGTAATTTATGCATCTTTCTTTCAGATTTGTAAAATATTTCAGGCTGAATAAAACAGCATTCAAATATGTTTTGCAAATATTGAAAGACAAACTGCCACCAGTGGTAAGAACAACATCATTGACTCCGGAATTTAAGCTGGCACCATGTCTAAGGTTCCTGGCTGAGGGCGGGTATCAGACCGGTACAGGCACGGACTTTGATGTTGGAATGGCACAACCAACAGTTTCAGTTGTTCTTTCCGAGGTGTTAAGTATATTAGAAGAATATTTGTGTCCTAAGTGGATAAATTTAAGCATGACCGAAGAAGAAAAAAGGGGAGGCGAAATTGTATTTCTACGAAAAATCAAGAATCCCAGGTGTTATAATGTGCATAGATGGAACACATATAAAAATTGCAAAGCCGCCAGGAGGAAATGCACATCTATTTTTCAACAGAAAAGGGGCATATAGTTTAAATGTAATGATAGTAAGTAACGAATGTAAATGATCTGCCTACTTTTCTTAGCGTTTTTTTTTTAGATATGTGATCATAAGCAGCGGATTAGGGGTATAGACGCAAGATATCCTGGAGCAAGTCATGATGCTTTTGTATGGGGCAATAGTGAAGCATTTTTTTATTTCAAATCTCTGTATGACGCGGGGGACAGGAATACGCGATTGTTAGGTTAATATGCATTTAACGTATATCAAAAAAATGTCATTACAATATTCTTTTAAAATAGGAGATGCTGGATATCCTTTGTCGCCATGGCTTATCACACCGTTCAGAAATGCTGGTGTAAATACTCCAAAGAGTAGATTTAATAAAAGCCTTAGCAAAGGTCGAAACATCGTGGAACGAACTATCGGCGTTTGGAAAAATTGGTGTAGGTGTTGCCTCGGAGCTAGACAGCTTCATTATTCTCCACAGAAGGCTATACAAATTATTAATGTTAGCGCTGCACTGCATAACATACGCATTCATTACAATGTGAATGATGAAGAATTACCAATCCCGGAAGAAATTAATGAAGTTGAAGAGAGTTTCTCGGGAGCTCCGCAGTTCTACTTATCGGAAGCAAGTCAACTCCGAGAAGAACTACTTCAAAATTTCCTGTGAATAAAAAAAATATAATTGCTTGAATACTGTTTTATTTCAATGTTTCTTAAGTTATAAATAAAAAAAATAAATAAGCCTCCATGGCAACGAATATACAAAACTTAAAAAAATCAGCCTTCATGACAAATATGTTGATTGCACTTAATTTTCTATACATTGATACTTTAAGTGCAAAGTATTCTTTATAATTATTAAACTATTGATTTAATGATTGATTAATTTTCTTAAGCTCGATCTCTAAAGCTTGTTTTTTATACTGCAATTTTTCTGTTGCAAGTTTCTCCATTTGGCGATTATGCCTTTCAGCCTCTTCCAATAGTCGTTCTTGCACCGAGTTCTCGTGTTTTTGGTGTTCTAGTAACCGATCCAAGGATCGGTAAATTTTTTTTAAGTTTACATTTCTTTCTTCCGACTGATAATTAACTCTCTCCAAAACTTCAGAGACTTTATTACACAGTTTCTCCTGTATATGTATTTGTCTCTGAAGCAGTTGTTGGAGCTTTGGCGCTTTCCTTGCACTGTTTTCTGTATTGTCTGATGGTATGACAATATTTACGTCCTTTGTGTTTAACTTTGGGTCATTTTCTTCTCCATCCTTCGAAACATTAGGGAAATTCTGGTCATTTTCTGAAATGATTATATTATTATACGTATGATAAAACAAAATAAAATGTTTCTACCTTCATTATAAGGGGGCGAAACAACATCCATTAAAGCCGTCGAGCAACTTGGCAGATTTTTAATCAATGGCGTCCCAAAACTTTTTGTTCCAGGAACTCCCACAGCGCAGTCCTTTAAGCAAACGAGCTCAATAATTTCCTCCTCCAAGGGTGTAAAGAAAACTTCGTTGTTTTCTCCACCACCTGTAGCTCTTCTTTCTCGATTATTATGAGCCAGTTTTTTCCGTAAAGCGGATTTATGATCTGACCAAACCTAAGTTAAAATAATCCGAATAAAATCCGTTAATTTAATTTATTTAATTTAAAGAATGTAAGCACCTTTTTCCACTCGGCTATCTCCTTAATTGGAGGCCCCAAACTATTGAGTTGCCCTTTCAAGTCTTCCCAAAATCTTTGAATAAATTCTGGGTCTTTCTTCGTAAAGTTTTTGGCAATGTCCGGATTTTTTTTCATGGCACTACACATTGCCTCGAACTGCAACCGTGTTGTTTGTTTTCTAAAAATTTAAGTAAATTATTTTTGTTCATTTAAAACCTAAAACTTACTTTCTGTTGCCCAAACTCATCTTTCTTCATGTAAATCCGCAACCCAGTTGATTCGGATTTAAAACGTCACAAAATGTATGCAGTGCGGATGAATTGCGTTTTCCATAATAGCGTTTTTTCTACACTACTTAACCGACATCCGCTCACTTTCTCGATTGCGTTTTCAATAATAGGAAAACAAACGGATGCGAAAATATTCCCTCCGCAGTCAATCCGCCGTTTTCCATAATCGGCATGAATAATTATTACAAGCACATCAACGATGGAAGGGGTGTTTCTAAGTTCTTGGAAGAAATCGATAGTGATACCAGTTTAGATGGTTGTTAATGCAAGAAACCTGGATCGTCCAATATTTGATTTTGTCCCATAAATATGATGCCTGTTTATGAAAAGATCTTGGAGAAAGTTGTCTATGTCCAGTTGGAGAGTTATCTTATTCAAAACGGAATTCTTTACGAGGAGCAATCTGATTTTCAAAAATCTGGTGTCAAATGAGTGGAAAAGAGATATAGATTCGGGAAACTCTGTGCTGACATTTTTCCTGGATCTGAAAAGAGAATTTGAGACGGTAGACAGAAAAATTCTATTGCTCAAATAATCTTTATATGGAATTCAGGAGAAAGAGCTTCGATGGTTGGATTCTTGCCTATCTACAAGGACTCAAAGGATAAAACATGGAGAAGTTAATTCATCGGGAAAGGCGGTAAACTTGGGTGCTCCGCAAGGAACAATTCTTGGAGTGATACTTTTCCCAATTTATGTTAATGACATAAAAGATTGTCTTAAATTTTCTTAAACGAAAATGAAAATCAACTTAAGCCATTAATGTATAAATGGCTATGTACAAATAAATTGAGATTAAATGTTCCAAAAATCCAAAATACGTGTATCAGCTATAGGAGTTATGAAATTGACCTAATAATAGATAAGTGTGGTATTGAATATGTTAATCAAACAAAATATTTGGGTGTAAAAATCGATAGGAGGCTTTCACCTGTCATCTCATGTCGGCTTTGTATGTACGAAAACGTCAAAAAAAATCTTTTATCTAAATAGAACAAGAAAACAGCATTCAAGGAAATTTGCAATATACTAAATGCACATACTAATTGAACTCGATTATTTTATCACATATTAATAATTGCTCATGTATTTTCTATTTGTGTAGCGAAAGTAAAATCGAAAATGTACAAATTTTACAAAACAGAGCTATGAGATGTGTATTGCAGTGCGGGTTGAGAACCATTATAACTGATATGTTGAATGAGTTAGAATGCATGAATATCGGACAAAGAATGAAATTCAATTTATTAAATTTTATTATTTAACTAAGAAATGGAATGTTACCTATGTATCTACAAATAAATTTACAATGTGTTGGTAACTATGATAATTTAAGAAATGCTGGAGATTTCCGTTGACCATTATATCGAGGAACTAGTTCTCAGAATAATATTTTGTGTAAATGAACGCAGCTGTTTAATTTCCTAGATTAAATATTGAAATACAAGGAAATATTAATATATTTAAAAGACAAATTGCGCAGCACATAGTAAATAGTTAATGAACTGTTAAAAAAAGTTTTTTAAACTCATAAATATTTAAAACTCAATAATTTCAATAACATTTGTTCTTTTAATATTTGTTCTTTTTAATTATAATGAAATATATTTTAATATCCCTTTTCCTTATATAATTATTTAATATACTATAATTTTATTTATAAAAACCGCAGGATGTTGAATTTCCCTGCACTATAAAAGAGCGTACGGAAACGAATTATTGCAAAATACCTCATTTCTCCTCTCTTGTATTGATCATAATTCACAGACCTTAATAAAAATTAAATAACCTCCAGTTGCCATTAAGTTACTATATTCTTAATCGAGTTTACAAAGCTAAAAGGTAGATTTTCAATAAAAGCTCTAAACCCACGTCAAGGACCAACTTTCACAAGAAAACCAGAAAATTATTTGCAAATCGAATTAATCGCAAGGGTATTGTGAAAAAAATTATAACAAAAGTTTAGCACTTCAATATTCCCAAACTGCCATGAACATCTTAGGTTCTGGCTTTCACGCACTCTATCGCCGTAGCCGACGGTTAATTCCAATTGAAGGCTAAAGTCAACCGTAATTAAAAACCTATTAGAACCCCTTTCGAGCGTAATAAATTAGTCGCGTTATTCCCAGTTCGAAAGTAATTTGCCCCAAGAACATTCTCTAGAGTCAACGTACCACAACCCCTCCTTTGCTTGGCCCTAAATATTGTATTGCTGTCCAAATAAATAGACTTTCTCTGGGTTGAAAGGTTCCTTCGGATATACTGTGAGTGAGGTGTAGTTGCGCGAGGAGTAAAAGCAAATAATAATAAGAATGTAAAGAGCTAAAATAAACTAACGAAATCATTTTTATTCCCGAAACAGTTGTTTGCGTTGTATGAAGACATTTTATGCAATTGGATTTGCACGGCATTTGGACTCCAAGGAACGTAGTGCTTTGTCTCTACCTCCTGTGGATGAACTGAACCTTCGTATTCACAAGGGTCTACGTTAATAATTGCAAGTACAACATTCAGGTAAATCTTGTTAATTAAATTTTTAACAAATTGTGTTGTAGCGTGTGCTTTGGACAAGACCATAATTTTAAAGGGTCAGAGACAAGCTCTGTAAGCAGGTCAAATAATGCGAGTGAGCGCAAAGCCCCCTTGGTATAAATAATTCTTTTTTTCTTGGAAAAACCGAGTGTTAATTTTTTCTTAGACGTGTGATTAGGGTTACCGAGAGACTTTTTTACTCTTAAGTAGAATTATGAGAATAGTGAAGGATTGAAACGGGCGTTATATTGCTATCGCTCGTAAAACAAATTTTCCAGTATATGCCATGCTATCTGTTCAGTTTTGCACCAATTCTTTCAAAATACCCAGCTTTATGTCAGCATAAACGTGCTACTCAGTCATTTCGTCGTACGTAAAAAACTTTCGCTCAGTCTCAGAAAAGAGAGCTGTAAGTCGGATCGCATGGTGCCGAGACTAGGAGTTTACACTGAGTAAAAGCTCATATTAGAATGCACAATCTTTGTGTTAATTAATCGTTTTAGTCTTTGGCCACACGAGCATGGGATTGAAAGGCACGTCCATGGACGAAGGGGCTACACATAAGAAAAGGCTTCATGGGAATGAACGAAGCAGCGACAAGAATGCTTCTCGCACTTTTTTTTCTGCAGCTGAAAACAACAAGTAAGGAATGAAAAAATAGAATGGATTAAATCCTGAAGGCACCATAATTTTAGTACGTAGCTTACCCTCATCGCGGCAAATGCAAAATGGGAACTTACCTCGAAATTGGTATGATTTGGAAACGAAAAATTTGTGCCCACGCAGAAGATGCATTTATTCTTGTGGCAACAAATTTCAGACGATTCCTCTTCTCTTTTTTCTCAAACTAGAGAGAGAGCGAACACTAGGTCTGCTGAAGCAAAATCAAATTCTTACAAAAAAAGTAGTACCTTAGAAAACATTGAATTTATCATATATCTTGGGTATATTCTAAATAAATGAAAAATTAATTTAAGTAAACAAAATCCATGCTATTTCGTTAATTCATATTTTTCCTTGTTCCGTTAAGATGGCAGCTCTTCTAGAGCCATCACTTGCTGTTGTTTGTTCTTCTTCATAATTATCTCCACTTTCTTTTTTCCCAAAAAAAAATTCTTGATGCGTTGTCCCAAATAAAACAGGCCAATTAACTTTTGGCACATTTTGTGTCGAAATTCTTAGTTTGTATTGTATAGATGGATACCTCCGTTTTAACTGGCAAAAACACATCGTTGGGATTCTCTTCTTAAGGAGTAGATGTTCTTTGAAATGGCTTCATTTAAAAAGGAGTGATCGCATAAATCTCATCAGCGATCAGGATACACGTATGATTATTCAGAAGTGCCTGGTAAATATTTTTATTTGTGAAAATTCTGGAATAATGAGCCGTGTCGAGACGGCTCCATAGCACGTCGCTTGCACGTTTATAGAATGAAAGCTAAAGTCAATTTGAAATCCCTGATCTCCAACAAATCTTAAGAAATCCATCATTCTGGTTTGATTATTAATTGTCCCTTCGCGAAAATCCTCACAGTCTTAGACAAAGTGATCAGTTGGTCAATCCAATAGCGCCGAATTATTTGGTAGAGACTTTTAAAATCCTGATTTTGAGAAGTGGCACCAAGAACGTTTAAATACGCAACCGTTTCACCTTATGCGACAGCAAGTTTCTGGTCTCGACTTTAAATAAGCTGAGACAATGTTATATTTTTTGCATACGAGATATAAAAATGAGATCTGTTTTGAGTTTAGCAAATTCACAGGCTCGGAGATCTGCCTTGCGTTGTTTTGCTTACTTAACTGAGCTAAAGCTGTAAAAAAAAGTGTCCGCAGCCTGAGCGCAAGCATTTAGCATAGGACCCATTAACTATAATCTTCCTTATTTATTCCTTATATAATAAAGCGATATTTATGCAAGTATTTCACACCTATACCGAATGCGATCGAAGAAGATTCATTGAAACATGTGGACGTTGACGTAATTGGTTGATGCGTTGCGGACGTTTTTTTCAGTTTGCAGGGTTCGAATCTAGCTGCTGGCATTTCTTCTTATTTTTTTTTGCTTATGTATGCGCAATACTCTTTTTTTTGTTTTGTTTTGCATGAATACAGATTGCATATTCTGTATTCGAAAGTATTGAATGTGCAATGCATATAATAACATTTGTCTAAGAAACAAAACAATAATTAACGCCTTCGACGTATGATACCAATGAGAGGTGGCACTAAGCAAGCTTACTAGTCAAGGATAGTTTTCCCGTGATTTTTGCCACCGGATAGCAAAATTGGACAGTGGGATTTTCTTCAAAAGCGATAGATGAGAGTGCCTTAAATGAAACCAAATTAAAAAAAGGATCGGGGTACTTAAAAAGGTCTCTTCGAAAGGATTTGTGTCCCATGTCTGTTAACGTCTGCCTTTATGCAATTACCACAAATCAGAATGTGTTTATCGTTAAATTTTCCATTAACATTCTTTGACTCTATAAACATACATATATTCATATACATGTGCTATCGAACATATGCAAAAGTTAAGCTAAAACAAGTTCAGTTTAACTGGTTAGAAATATCCTAATAGGAATTTCCAAAGTTTCGTTGGCGGTGTCAATTACTCATCTGAGTTTCCAACCGGACCCCCTTAGTTGATTCATTCAATTGTTCATTCAAGTTGTTTCAAATTCACAGATCGGAGCTCTGTTGTCTTAAAAAAAATACTTTTAAATGAGGTGCAGCGCTGTGGCTGAATATTTTAAATTTATCCAAATCTTGTTAATTAAAAGGTAAGTCGAAAAACTGTTTACCATCAGTCATTATCTGTCATCTGCTGAGACAGAGCAGAGTTTGGTCAAAACAACATTAAGCGGGTGCGACTGAAAACTTAAAACTAAATCCGATCGACCTTGAAACCAGGTCGTTTGTGCAGAGATTTATGCATTTTAATATATGTTATATAGATGTCATGGAAGATTGTATTATAGGTAGTTGGTTAAAAAGAGTTATGCTGTAATTGGAGAGTTCTTGAAAATATTTTTACAGTAACTTTCTCTAAGTGACTAATTCGGACGTGCATTTGTGCTGCAATTTATTTTTGAATTTTTATTATTATACGTGTTTCACTTAAAAACAATCGCAACAGAATTGCAAATTTAAGAGCACAAAAATAGTTTGCTTAAGATCAAAAAAGGGCCCAGAAAAAATTCACAGAACTATGAGGTGCGGGACCTCGGCAGGAAATGCCCTATAACTCGAGGCCAACCGCAATAGAATTAACAATATCAGAACAATACGTGCAAAGGCATGTAGTTCAGTCAAGGTTAATTGAACATTTCAATGAAAAAAATATAAATGAACATGTTTGTGGTCTATTCAATGAATGTGTGAATTTTCTAAGCCAAAAACAAGTGAATTTACACAATGTTATCAAAAGGGAAAAATAAGAGCATCGCCTTTGATAGAACAATTAAAAAATAATCATCCGCTTTCAAAATTCACAGAAACATTTATCATCGTACTAGACCTCTATATCCCAACGAAGCTGCCGATCAGAGTATGAGTTTAAATGGAAATAGTTGTAACGATCCTTTACTGATACGGGAATTAAGGCTTTTCATGACAATAAATTCTGATTAAAGACGCTATCATGCACCAAGAGTTAATGAAGTAGCTGTCGTTTATCAAAACGCTGATCGTGAACATTTAAAAATACTTCTTTAGCTCACTGCAGATCCAATTATTTGGATTCAAATTTAGATCCAATTGTTGATTCGCTACTGTTTCATTTAGCAGTTAAAATTTGGATTATAAATATTATATATATAGTAAAAAAAATAATTTGCTATGAAAATCAATAATTAACAAAGTAGAAGATTTGGCTGGTATTTATTTATCAGAACCCGTACTTTGACATGGGCAGCTCTACGTTGCAATGTCTCCCGGGGCTCCCGAGGCTCCCGGGAGTTGTTTGGTTTCATCTGGCAAAATAAGGTCTTAACATTCCATGTGTATATACAAAGGCTTGTTGTACTTATATTCGTTTTATAACCTAAGTTAATTCATTCATATGGGTTTCTAGTCTTTCTCGGACCTGCAATCGAGCCGCTTTCGGCAAATGTTATTTCTCTCTGACTGTGTCTTGCTTGAGATAACAACTTTCATAAATCGTCTTCTCTCTGAAAAATATTGTGTCCCAAATATAAAAGTACAAAATTAACCAAAACACCCTGATTAAAAGCAAAGATAGATAAAGAAACCGCCAGGAGGTCCAAGCTCCGTCTAGGAAGAGAACTTCAAATGTCCATAGCATTCAATTTGTGAAGGGATATTAAAACCATTAAGGCAGAAGTGGACATTTTAACTTTGCGGTGCACGAATTCAAAAATAAAGCATATTAAAGTTACCAAGGGTATTTATTAAAACTGATTTTATCGAGTTAACCAACAAATTTATTTAAGTTTTTTTGTGGTATCATTTGGTTGGAAAAAAAACCTTTCCCAGGATCACAGGTTGAATTTTATAAAGATAATGCAAAATCCATAAGTTACAGAGTAGAGACCGGCCCCAGAGATTATGATATTTACCGAAATGAATAAATTAAATAGTTACATTGCGATTTCCGTACCGGCTTGCAAAAGTTTAACAGGTCTCCAATGCTTTGGCACTGCTGCTGACGCCCAAGGCATTTACGGCTGTGAATAATGAACAAAGTTTTTAAATGCGCGTCACCATCCCTAGGGGGAAAGGAGCGTGCGCTGCGCTAATTGAAGATGATTTTTTTTTTCATTAGTTTCACAGAAAATTGCTTTTGAAAATTGGAAAATTATGTGTAGGCTGGGTTCTATAAACTTATCAAAAGTTACTGTTTGTTGGATAATGACAGGACAAATTTGTTACAGGTATAAAGGAGATAAAAGACAATGAAGATGGTTTATCTTTTTAGAAATTCCAAATGAATTCTAATGCTGTTGACATAACAGCAAAATCTTCTCTGGGGACATGTCCGAACGAAAGGAAACCATTTTGTTTTTGTGATTATAATTAAATTTTAGTATATTATTATTTCAATTTTCAATACAAATGAGTTAGCTATTTTTAATTTAATATCTTCATCAATAATTTCTAAGAGAATGAATGTCTAAATCCAAGAAAAATAGAGTTGAAAAATTATTGATATGTATAGTGGAGAAAGACGCAAAAATATATAGTATATCTTTTTTTTTTATTTCATTTCATACATTTTATTCATCAGCACTTAAACTTATTAGCAAACAAAATTTTTTTTATATAATAAAAGTGGAGTTGAACAAATAGAAGTCATTAGGTAACTAATTAAGTTAGTGTTAAATGACATTTTAATTCAAGTAACTGATTAAAATGGCATCATAATTATCCAAATACTTATCAGCTTTGATTGGAACCTGAATCAAGAGGAAAAACAAAGGATACTTCAATATATCAAATGGCTTGCTTTCAACTCAACAGAATCGTATGTAAATGAACCTGACCGAAATTTTTTAAGACAGTGTCCAAAATCAAGATAACTTTAGAAAACACCAAGAACTTAATCGATACTAGTACTTGACCAGCACTTCAAGTACTTGTCCAGTAGTTGAACTTATTTTCTAGTCTGTTGAACAATGTATGTTCCAAAGTTACAATTTCAATATGAAAAGTTAAATAATTATGCGTTTCAGAAGAAAACGTTTTTTGATCAGCAAGTGTTATAATTATTATAAGAGAGCGAATTGGCGTAAAATGAACTTTTCGAAATTTTAAAGCATTAGGCCCAGTGAAGTGATGGCTTTCCCATTTTCTGATCCAAATCCTATTTCTGGTGATCGATTTGTAGTCATGAAGCCTAAATATTATTTTGAGGATCCAGAAACTTGACTTCATTTACGCTTCATTATCTCCTCGATGTTTGGTGTCAACGATGTTGTATTGATTTTAAAAATTGACTAAAGATGTTCATCTGTAAGTCTTGAACGGTATTTAGATTGATTAATCTTCAAGGTTGAAAACATCTGTTCACACACATATGAACATGCATAAAATGCGGGCAATATGGTTCCTTAAGTAGGGATAGCTACTTTGAGTTCTGAAGCAATTTGTATAAAATGTCAAAGTGTCAACTTCAATGAATTTGTTTTTTAAAACAATGTCACACTGCAAATCTATTAGTTCCATTTGCAAGTAAGTCAGTGCTTTACCAAATTCGAACGTAAATGGGTCACTAAAAAGAGGAAAGTCATACGTATTGAGCTCGCGAAAATCTGCAAAACGACTGTCAAATTCAGTAACAAGATCAAGCAAACGATTTGAAAAATCTGCTAATTTATCTGCATTGTATATGCCGATCTCGCGAATGCTAAGGAAATTGTCAAGCTTTTGTTCACATAGCTGCGAATCCCACAACTTTAATTTAATTTGGAAAGCTTGAACACTTGAGTACAGTTGCGTAATGATGAAGTTTAACGTTCAATTTATTCAAGTGTTCCTTCATATCTACTAAGAACGCAGAGTCGAGCCACCATTCATCACTGTGTTCCAGCGAGGGGTCTACCCTTTTGAGCCATAAACGTAACAATATGTTTACGCAATTTGAAAAATCGCTTTAACATTGCAGTTTACTCCAATCTAACATATAATTTTGTAATAATTGCTCAATTGCTGAGTAAATATCTTGACCAGTGGTAGTACTCTTCAAAGGTATGCACTACAGCAACACTTCTGTGATATTAAAATCGTTATCAATTCCACGAATAAATATAGCAAGCTGCGATGTATCCATGATATCTGTACTTTCATCGGCTGCTAAGGAATACCAGATAAATGAACTCCAGAGTCCCAGTGCAAAAAATATTATTCTAATGAGGTCCTGTACAACGGGGCCAACCTAATCCGAGTGGATAACTTTCTTATCAAACTTATTTGGAGACACGTTGCAAGAGCGATGACCTCGAGCAATAACCTGATCTCTGGGGCTTATTATCCCAACTACATGTACCACGAGACAGTGCGCCTTAACGGCTTCATTCCACCAGAGGCTTTCCTCTATTTTGACCTTAACGGCCTGATTCAGGATAGAAATGCGGTTCCGTTAATCTTTCACGTTGCCAGGAAAAGTGTGGAAAGGCGACTTAGCTACAATGGTGACATTGCACGCAGCTCGGTTGAAAATCTTCGCTTCAGTAGGGCGGTATCAGTCCGCGATAAGGAGGATGTGTTAAAACAGCACCAGCAGTTCTGGTGGTTACAAGAAAGGGAAGGGACTCAACAGTAGTAGTTTTTCATTCGGGTAAGATTTGCTTATTATATAACCGTCTTTCTAGCCTGGCCGGCTTACACATTTTAATTTGCTTTTTATTTTTTAAAATTCTTGTTCTTATAAGTAAAAGTATACAAAATATATATACTATACAAAAAACAAACATGTATAGCACAGCACTTTAAAAAAAAAACAGAATACATATAATTATGTATAGTTTAAGATAGAATTAAGGTTTATTTTTAAGGTAGTTTTTTAAGATTTTATTTTAGGTTGTTTTAGATATAGTTAATTTTAGGCTAGTTATAAGTTATATTGTAGATAGTAAGTATTCAAAAAGCGGATCATATACTAAGTTTTTTTTTTTTAGACAATACTTTTCTTAGTACTTTCATTTTTAATCATATTTCAAGTACACTTAGTTACGTTCCTTCGTCGAAAGACATAAAGTTAAGTATTAGGTTTAGCTTAGAGTGCCAGTATATGGCCAGTAGGTTATATTATCATAGTTTAGTAGATAAAGCTAGTTTAAGCATTTTTTGTACTAGCATGTAAGTCGTAATGAATTAAATGAAATAAAAATGCATAAAAAAAAAAAAAAAAAAAATACCAGATAAATCCTTTAATAAACTTCCCATCAGGAAGTTCTTGTAATCGGTCCGATTTTCGAAATTCAAAATTTTTACATTTCTCTACGTTTGGCGGTGCCAGTAGTCGGATTCCATTGTTTTTAGAAAGATGTCTGTGTGTGTGTTTGTACGTACGTACGTACGTACGTACGTTTGTGCGGATTCATTCGTACAGCCTAACTCGAGAACAAATCAAGCCAAATTGGTTTCATTCGAAGCGTGTGTGCATAAAGATCACTTTTGGTTAAATTTCATGGGGTGGCTTAAATGTTATGACAAAAAAACTGGCAAAAAAGTGACATTTTCACTTCTTCAATTAAAACCAATTTAGTTTTCAAATAAAAAAAGTTCAAAATTAATTAAATTTATAGTTTACAGCTACCTTATCAGATAAAAAATATACATAAATATATACACTGCCGTTCATAAATTCATATAAAAACAACAACGGACAAATTCATATAAAAATTTTTTTTTGTTCAATTTTCATGCCTAAAAGTTTCATCAATATTATATTTATTTAGCCAATTGACTAACAATAGAGACTACCAAAAAGACTAAAAAAGTATTTAGTTGAGGCCATTTCATACATTGATGTGCCCCCTTTTTCTTCTGATCCAAAATTTTACGAAATTTCTTGGAAAATTGTTTCAGAAATGTGAATCCTGTAAGTCTTTCCCATTTTTCAAGACTCAGAGTGACGTCTGCAACACTGACACATGAAAACATCCGTAGAAAATTCTGGAGCCAACAGTTTTTTTTCAAAACCTGCTCGGCTGTAGCTTGATGCTTTTTTATCGTTATAATATATTAGCAAAAAGAAGCCCATGGCGCAAATTACATGAGGCAATTGAATTTAAAGCAAAAGCATCGAGAGAACCCTAAATGACAAAGTTAAAACACGTGGATAAAACTGCATTACTCGTATATTGCAAGGAAGACCATAACATCCGATTTAGTTTCCACTGTTGTGGTTTCTTATCACGAACCCAATCCTAGAGGTCTTTCAAAAAAAAATCTCTCGGAATCGGCGTGGAAAATCGTATCGAAATCTGCAAAGAAAACTGGACTGAATGTGATCCTCTTCAAGCCATATATTTACCAGACAGAAAGAGATCCTTTGCTGAGCAGTAACCAGCTCGGAAGGAAGAGGTGGTGGAAATTGAAACTATGTACTTTTGAACCCTTTCAAAAATGACATAAAGTTAATCACGCCTTAATATTCCGAGCAGTGGTTAATATCTTCCAAAGAAAAGCAATCAAATTAATTTGATTGATTAAAAATAATTCCAAAAATACATGAAGTTGAGATAAGCAGTTGATCCTCAAACTCTTAAAATATGAATCCCTATAAACAGAGTTCTTACAAAATGTAATACTTTTGAAACTAAGCTATATAATATTTGATAATATTTGATATGATTTAAAACACTTTATTGAAGAAGTTGAAAAACAACTGCCAAAAGCAAATACAAATTCAACTTCCAATGTTAAAGTTGTTGTTATGAAATCGATTTTCGCAACTCTAAATTTAGAATATTTTATCTTCACGTCGAGTTGGATACTCTAAGAGGGATGACTGGCTAAAATTTTGGGTCGTTGGTCCTATATTAGAGTCGAAAATGCTTTCATTGAGTAGTTTAATGCAAGCCATGGACAGCCAGCCAGCAAAAACAATTATCTCAAGGTTACACACCCCAAACCGAAGCCTGGAAATATCATAGTAGGATTACAGTCAATACTGAGGACATGGAAGAACCAACAAAGTCACTTACCTAACCTAGACGAAGTACAGATAGCAAGATAGAACTAGTTGGGAGTATGCACCAACTCATCTGCAATACATGGTCAGAAGAAAGCATGCGAGATGAATGGAATCTCAGTATTGGTTGCCCAATCCTGAAGGGAGGAAGCCAATTATAGAGGTATCAATCTCCTCAAAATTACCTTTAACATCTTTTCCACCGTATGATGTGAACGTCTGAAGCAGTTCGTCAACATTCTGATCGGTCCGTATAAATGTGGTTTTCGACCAGAAAACTCCACCATAAACCAAATATTAACATAACGTCAGATCTTGGAACAAACCCAGGAGCGTCAAGTCAGTACGCACCACCTTTTCATCAATTTCAAGGTTGGTTTTGGTGTCTGTTTCGTCCACAGAGACGAGATTTATGAAGTCATGTCTAGGTTTGGCATCCCTGCCAAGCTCGTACTTTTGTGCAGGATGGCGATGGAGAAATCAAGCTGCAGCAATCGACCCAGTTGATGTCAAACAACATTTTAGACAAGGTGATGCACTGTCATGCGATTTCTTCAACATCATACTTGGGACAATAGTGCAAAAGAACCTTGTAAACGCCAGAAGGCATAAAGAGGCATATGCTGTCATAAAGAAAGACCAAACCCTGATCAGAACGTTACCATAAACAGCTATAACTTTGAGGTAGTTGGGGCTTTGTCTATCTTGGCTTCGCTATAAATACAGATAATAACATCAGCGCTGAGATCAAACGAAGAATACCTCTGGCTATTAAAGCCAAGCCCTCTTTCGAAGAACTGAAGTGTCGCTCATCCCCGTCCTACTATATGGTGTAGAAGCATGGATACTTTCAAAAGCGGATGGAGGCGACGTTGTTTCGAAAGAAAAGTGTGATCTTTTGTCCCATCTGCATTGGCGGTGAGTGGAGGAGAAGATTCAACAACCAATTGACTAAGCTAAAAGGATAAAATACCAATGCTACGTGGACTGTAACGCCACCTCCAGTTAAGAATTAAATGATTAATGACAAAAAAAGTCTAACCAGCTAAAAAGTTAAAAAAAAACGGTAAAAATTATTTTGAATTATATTAAGTTATTTCTGCAGTCAAACTAAAAATCTAATTTTCTTTTAGTATCATAGAAAGGTAACACAATCAGAAAAAAAGTATTTCCAAAATGAAATATGTTAATCTATCAAACTTTTCAATCTTGTGCACAACATAAGATAAATGTTACTAAATCAAAAACGATTATTTCCAAATTGTTGTCCTGATCACTTAAAAGAATACTTTCGTAGGTAAGTAATTACCGAAATGTTGAATTAATGTTAATGTTGAATACTCAACTTTACCTTCATAGCAGCTTACCATTCCCCTACTTATCCCCATTTCAAGTAATAAATGTGATTTAAATTTTATAGAATTTTAACTGAACTAGATAAATTTGCCAATGATTCAACTCAATTATTATAATATTTATTTTATAAAATTTAGTTTTAATCTTTATATTTATATTTTTAATTTATTAGTCTGATATGTTTTAATTCAATTTAATCAATGTATTCATTGCTAATCTTTCACAGATTTATAAGTATTTCCTACTGTGTTAGCATGTACATAATAAGTATACCCTTTAATCTATACTTTAGACGCAAATCGTATTTTATATGATTCAAAGATGCGAAAACAAATATAAACTTACGGGGAGCTAAAAAAGTGAGTATCTTAAAGTTGATGTTGGGAGCAAATTAAATAGCACCTTAATATATTTATTTTTGCCATGAGATGGGAATTTCATGGTATGGGCAGGACTACTCGCACCCAAACCAATTTTTTTATTTTAAAGTTGCAAGTCCAAATTTTCTGATAACTCATTTACACTGGAAGCAATTCTATTTCTAGTCAGTGGTATTTTTTGAATGTCTTGTCTCTGTGTTGGGAATGAAATATCGGTCATGTCTAGCATACATTCTTTTAAAAATTCGCGGTCACTAAAAGCTTTTGATTTTTTGGCAATCTTTGATGCGATCGAATAACTAGCTTTCATTGCATTCTCGGTGTCAGTTCTTGATTTTTTAAGAAACGATTGTTGTCCCGCAAGTTAAGTTTTGAAAGATACCAGTTTTTCTTGCCTAGTTTCGTCGGTATATAACTCAGACTTGTCTTTCAGACTACTCTTTACAGACGGAAATAGTCTGATTGCAAATCGAACAAAGCGGTTTACCATTCCATTCAATAAAAAAATATGAAATTTCCCACTTTGACTGGAAAACTCGGCACTCACTATCGACCGTAAAGTGGCCCACGCACCGGCGTTCTAAAAGTAATTGAAATGAAGCACACGTGAAATTAAAGGATTATTGAATTGATGTCGCGGCCCGCAATTATTTGTCTCGGGCCGTATCTTTGACATGACTGCTCTAAGGTATTATCATATCCAAAAATAAGTTTTGTTAAAAGCAAACTCAAGCTTTGTAATGAGTGTGAACCAAAAATATTAAATTAAAAACAAATTGATATAGTATGATTTATACATTTTTATTCCCTGAATTCTTTAAGAAATGTTAACATTTCTATCTATAAAAATTGTGCAAAAGACAAAGAACTGATTAATTACTTGAAAGCACTTGTCAAGTACTTGAACTACTTATGTACTTGAATCCTTGCTACTTGTATCCAAATGCTTAGAAAATACTTGTTCACGTCATTTTTAAAGTTACAGTACTTGTATTTAGGAGGACTGAAGTCCTAAAATTCTTAAAATACTTAAATACTTTATAGGTCTGTTAACAAGTGAATTTTTTGACGGCAGAGGGTTTGAATTTAATTTCAATACATAAATTTCTTCATTAAGAAAGTTTACTTATATAACTTAACTTTTTGATTTCGATATGATCGAAAAAAACAAGATTTATAATTTTTAAAAATACAACCGCTTTATTTCCGAGTCTCTTACTAACTAACTGACAAACAATATTTCTTAATTTTAAATCTACTCTAATTTTCTAACTCAGCAAAAAGATGTTTGTTCACCTAGCAATGGGATATCCGATTCCGTTGCACAATTCCCTGGGTCAGCGCACTACGCTTGCGCGTGTAAATTTGCATTCATTGTGAGAACGAAAAAGAAATTTGAGTAAGATAACTCAGGTGAGAAAATGGAGAGGCTTGTGTTCCGTGCAGCATATGTAACCTATATATTCATTTAAAAGATTAGACAAAATGTTGACATATTTATTTACAATAGCTTTTGATAATTTAAAGTCAAATCTTAAGATTTTTATATGAAAGTTTCTGAGTCAATATATGCATATACTTTCGTGCGTATTTATTTTTTAAAAACTTGAAAACTTTATGATATGAGGATAATACAAATAGAATTGTCTATCAACGGTTCGAACTGAACCAGTTTGGATTCGCTGGCCTTATGCATGTTTAAGAAGTGAGAAGCAAAAATTCCGCACAAGTAGAAATTCATTTAAAAACAGTCGATTTCAACTCTAGAGACCATGAAACCTGTCGTGAGTATCTACAAGAAATTCCAAATAGGAAGTGAAAACAAAAATATTGTTCGATTGTTTTTAATGTCAATAATTTCAATAAACGAGGTCGCAGGGTGAGAAAATCAAAGGGTGGACCCATTTTCCAATTTAACTTATTTATTAGGTACTAATTTGCATATTCATGCACTACTATTCGATGAAGAAATAATTAAAAGTGTTGCATTTTCAACTGCGTTAAATCATTTAAAGCAAATTAACGTTTTCGTATTTAATGACTATCAAATATTTTAATGACATTGTACCAACATAATTTGCATCCGGTGAAAATATAAACAATAATAAACTGTTAACGGATATCCGCTTTATTGAGTAGTCAATAAAGCATGCATATAAGATACACGCACATGATAAACAATGTAAGACGGGTGCAAATTTGCGGACTGGTCATTGAACTGTAAACTCGCTAAAAATGATATCCGGTCCTAAATATTAATAACGTAATTTAATTAACATTTGCATTATTTGAATACATTTATGTGTGCAATGAATTGTTATCACAGGACATGAACAATTTGCACTTGCACAAAAGGCAAGCAGAATTTGCATCAATAATTTTCAGCTGAATTTTGTAGTCAGTAACGCTTATAATGGACTTTTTAGCTGCCATGGATAATGAAACAGTGGATTTGGATTTCAAATAAGACCCTGTAAAAATAGAGAAAATATATATTTCAATTAGCTCACCTTAGTAGTTAAATAATTATATAACTTCCGAAAAAAGTCGCCGCAAGCTATGGAAACTGTTGTGAACACACTTTGTTAGCGAACTTACCTATGGTGAGTATAATTAGTATGTTCGAAACATGCATTATATAATGGCTTACCAGATAAAGGCTCAACTATTTGACTGAATCAGAGCCAGTAACATTTTGGCTGTTAAGTTGTTGAAATGAAATCCACAGATTGAAAAGGTTTTTATCAAACCTAACCAAGAATACAACAACAGAAACTGATTGAAAAGAGTCGAAAAAGATCTTTAGCTTACAATGTTGATTTTTGCTTTGCATTTTTTTCGATTTCAGACAAATTATGGCTTGAAGATTTCAAAGATAATTTTATTTCTTATATTCGCTTTTAACTTTGATTTTGAATAGCAGCTTTTATATAAGTTATTCACTTTTAAGGAAATATTTATGAAATGGTAAGGGTTTTGGCTATTTTAGCTTGCGAATGCTATGGCATTTAGTATTCGAAAACCATTTGGATTCTGCACGATAGTTCCGAATTTTGGCAATAAGGTCTTGAGCGCGTTAGATTGAAAATTATCAATAATTGCCTGATCAGCAGATACGGGTTACTTGATCACATGATAAGTCGCATTGCCTATGCGGCCAGTTGACAGGTCCATTTCTCAAAAACTAGAAGACATAAAACCATTCGGTTTTTTGTGTTCTATTCATAATTAATACAAGTATTGACTACAAAAAGCAAATTTAGCACTTCATTTCACAATTTTGAACAAAAAAAATGGTCTAAACTTGTTTTTTTGATCTTTTTTATCAAAATTTTGAGTTTGCATGCGCATTTTTCAAAAACTATTAAAGTTTACTATTAAGTTTAAGCCTTGAATTAAAGAACATGTTTCTGGCTTTCAAAGCCGGTATAGTACTTTATTGTAAGTGTTGCCGTTGTTGTTGTTTTTATTTTTTTTCATTTTAAGTCATTTTTTTTAAATTGTCCCTACCTCCTAAACCGTGCGAGATAGACACCCCGTTCTGTAGTAAAAATTGCTTGTTTTTGAACCCTCTACAAAAAACCGTTTTCAATTTTTGGCGCCCAAGTTATCGTACATCCCCTATTTCGCTACTCTGATGGACTTTCCCGCGGGATTGAGTTCTGCTGAAACAAATAAATTCTATTTTTCGAAGAAAGCAGATCATGCCAGACCATCAATATGGATTTCGGGAGAAGCACTCAACAATCTAGACATTGATTAAACCACTGGCTTAACAAAGAGGAGAAAAACTGTGCTTATCTTCAAACTAATCAAGATGAATTTTCCTCTTCACTTGGTCAGAATCATCAACAGTTCTTCAACAAATAAGTCCCTATTTGGAGTATTACCTCCACCGAGGATTAAAAATAACTGCGACTCGTTGTCAAAATATTGAGAGCACACTCCAGGAAGAAACACATATTTCACCTCATCCAATGAACTTTAACATACATGTATAAAATTATTAATTGTTCTTTTTTGTAAAGTCTAGGAATCCTGTTTTAAAAGGCTTTAAAAAGAAGATTAAAACAGGAAAATAACTTCTCGATGTCACTATCGTTTGACGATCTGATTCGCTCGTCTAATTGTACAAGATGCATATGATATATTTCTTTCGAATCTCAAGAGTACAGTTGATTAATTCCTTGCAAAAAAGATAAAAAATCGAAACTACTATCATCCGTGATTCGGTAAGATACTAACGAATCTAAGAAATAAAAAAAACACATATAAGCTTTATAAAAAAAGAGCCAAGTGAGAGTTGACTCCACCCAGACAAAGTAAAAGCTCTACATCGATACTAGTAATTCCAATAAGAATCAGAACTTCAAGATGTGAAATTAAAAAGTTAAAAAAAATTAGGATCTGAAAAAAACTCAAATAAATGGATTATTATTTATGTAGACTAACTGTAGAAATATGTGAATCTATGATTCTGACGCCAAAATTCAATAGTGTTATTGCGAACTCAAATTTCTTAAAAATAAATAATTAGGACATAGTGGGACAAGAGTGCAAGTCTAGCCTCTATTAACAAAAATGTTTTTCCAAAATTTTGGAAAAAAGGTTTCATAATTCCGGTGCACAAAAAGGGATTCCGGGAGATATAACTAATTACAGACATATAGCTAAGATATCTTGCTTGCCGAAACTCTTTGAGGCTATCATTTTCAACAGCGTTTATTTCAACTATAAACCTTTCCTCACTGATAAACAGCATGGCTTTGTTAAAAACAAATCCGTAATAAATCCGCATAAATACGCATCCAATATGTTTTCACCATATTACTTAACACATATTGATCGTATCGAGTCTGTACAACGCAAATTTGTTCGTTTCGCACTTCGACATTTATCATGAACTTATCCTCTCCGTCTTCCCCCTTATAATGGCCGTCTTTAACTGATCGACTGATAGTTTGTTTACAGCAGCTTATTGCTGGTTATATTGATGCACCATCACTTCCTAAACAAATAAATTTTAGCATTTCAATTTTAGAAATTCAAACATTTTTGACATAAAATACCACCATACGAATTACGGTTGCAATGAACCTGTTACTGGGATGTCAATAGAAGCGTATGCACACTGTCATAATATGTTCGATTTTGTTTCCAGTAAACTGGCACTCAAACAAAAACTTTTTGTACGTGTCCGTTCTTAATGTGCATGCTACGTCTTTTATTCAATATTCTTGTTTTTATTTTAACTTATTTTATAATAAAACATTTGTTTAAATATTTGTTAAACTGTGTATTTGTGTATGGTGTTACGCTTTATATGTTTATATGTACTAACAACGAACACCACGCTAAATGATGACTGTGACAAGATGGGTATTACTCTATGAGTAACACTGTCACTTACAATGCTTGTTTTATAAGCAGTACTGATGGCGTATAGTTGTTAACTTTTTCAAGAAATAACTTTAAAGAAAGGATTGGAAAATATTGAAAAAATCAAACATTGAATATCCTTGTACGCCTTAAATGCGTAATCAACACACACAAGGTGTTGTTAACATTTTTCTTAAACAACCTCTGTGATTTATTCATATGATGTGAAAATCATAACTCAAACGCATATCATAGTCACATTTAATACTTTTTTCAATAATTTATTTTTAGAAAATGACACTTTTATAAATTTTTCGGCTTGAGAAAAATAAAGCCACGAAAGCAATACACGTATGAATTGATGTGACACTTTGTTTCTTTGGGTAGAAAACTTTATAACTTTCAATTCGCACTAACACCATTACATTTTGGCTCCCGTTCCACAAGTTGCAAAATGATTTTTTTTATTATTATTTTTTTTTTCTTGGAATTCGAGACCTACTTTTAAATGTTGTGAAGATGCTTCATAAAACTCATTCGATTTCTTTGAGGTCTGAAATGGAGCGAGATCGTGCTGGAAAGTGTCGTCATTCGAAGGGTACACCTTTTAAAGTTCAGAAATTATTCGTCTGCTCAAGATATCAATATATTAGTCAGATTTCATCATCTCCTAAACTGGTACTGGTACAGCCCCAAAACGTCTTTTTTACAGGGTGTAGTCACGTGCCTGATAAATGTGTCTATTTAAGTTTTCAATTTTACTTTTGCTTTCCAAAAGATCATCATTATTTTTGGTTGTCTTCCTTTTTCTTACACATCAGTACTTGTATTTCACCTTAAAATCTCTGGTTGATTTCTCCTGGCTCAAGTTCCTGCTTACTGAACTCGCATGTTCTGCTATTTGGCGGCACGTCATTGATGTGATTTCAGAAAGAGTAACAATCTCCGCACGCTTCTTTCAATAAAGATAAAAGAAAATATTTTCCAATTTTACAAACAAGAAACTTATTTCGAAAAATAACTACAACTCTAAAGAAACTATAAAAAATCATCGCAAATCGCGTTCAATCTTGCCCCTGGCACAACTTTGATGATTAACATTTATGCAACATAAGAAGGTTTTGGTACAAAAATTAATGAAAAATTAAGTTTTATTAATTTATATGAACGGCACTGTATATTAAAATATTAGACTCCAGCATTGAAATCTCTCATTCTTTTTGAAGTCTTGATTTGATCAATCTTTACGACCAGTCTTTTGATTTGAAAACAATTGAATGCAATTCTATCGACTGACAGTGCATTCACCGAAGTCACTTTGAAGTCCTTACCATTCTCTTGAAGTCTCCCTCATTCAGTTGAAGTCTTTGGGACTGTTCACGTCGGGAGGAGGGGATGGGGATAAGGGCTCTACACCCTTCTGGAATATTGTTTGAGTTGTTAGAAGGAAGAAGCGCACAAACCGGCATTGTACATATGCTCGTATATATGTTGCTACCCATACGGCAAACAACAATATCGTGAGCAACATATTCATCGAATCTGCAGTTGCTAACTCATTGCAGTTAATTAATTCAGCAATCGACGATGACAATATTTGATGCAGTTGATGAAATTAGTTTATGATTGAGTTTCTTTATCAGTTTAAGTCTCAAGAACCGGCATAGAAATTCTCCAGTGGATTTCGAATATCTGCTTTAAGCTTGGTTACATTACAGTTGTAAGGATGTTATACCTTTCTCAAATCCAGGTTAAAAACCCTAGTTTACTTTGCAGTTATAGACCAATAACTCTGCTAAACCCATTGAACAAATATCTTGAAACATTAATCGATATTGAATTAGATGTACATTTAAACGATAACGACATATTACTTGCGGAACAATTTGGTTTTAGATCACAACATAATACAGTTCACACAATTCACCGTATCACTAGGCACATTAAAAATAATTTTAATCTGAAGGTAAGCACCGGTATTATCCTTCTTGATGTCGAAAAGGCATTTGACACAGTATGGCTGGATTGCTACGAAAGCTCTTTCCACTTAATGTTAGAGCATCCCAAGGAGCTGTTCTTTAGCCAACTCTATTCAACATAACCACATTTGACTTCCCTCAGCTGAATAATTGTCATCATGCAATATTTGCCGACGATACATGTAAATATATTTTCTTCAGATGCGATTGCTCTTAATATTGAAAACAATCTGCAATCTGCTTGGAATTTGACTATATCTTACTTAAATGACCGGAAAACAAAAATGAATGCTTCAAAAACTGAAGCTCTCTTTTCGATTTAAAAAATAACCTGTTTCTTACCAAGCAACAGATTATCTATCAATGACACACTGGTTGAGTGGAAGTGAACCTCACAATATTCAGTCTATATTCTTTTATGTCCCGCAAATCAAAAATGAGCAAAGAGTATAAATTCATTATATACTATATAAGGAATTTTCCATGCCATTATATTTTACGCCCGTCCGGTTTCGGGAACTCGTGCAAATAGTCACATATCACGATTGCAGCGAATTAAGAAGATAAGCTCCATTCTCTTTCGAAGATAGAAGAAGTTGAATTTGAATTTATGTAGTTTATGTAGTTGCGCAGCAAGAGCTTCAAAATTCTGTATTGGATTTACCCATTCTCTTGCTTCAGCACACAAATCAATAACCGATCTTCTTTGATCACGTAAAAATCAAATATCAGCATAATTGTTTCATAAAAGCGCTTTAGTGATAATTTTAAGTCTATAGCAGTTTGTTAGAAAAATGTTTGTTCAATGATATTACACTAAGTAGAGTGTGGTCACTCAAGACTTCAATTAGAATATATAGACTTTACGAATTTCAATAAAAAATCTGAAATATTTAAAATATATATTCTCCCCTCACAGCGGTACATCCTTGCAATGGAAATTTCGTCTTTTTTCGTTTGCCGCTGAATTTAAGAACGCAACCTTCGAATAATAATGAACCGGATTTTAAAATTGAACTAAGAACAAAACGGGTTTTTGGAATTATAACATTTCTACCACCGACAGCTGAAACGTTGTGGGGGTCGCTGGGTTTCAGGTATTTAAATTATTTTATGAATATTTGTTTTTAGGTATATCATAATAAATTAAATTAAGGACAAGAAAAAAATTGCACAATTTGAAAAGTTTTTGAAACCTCTTTTACAGAGCCTCTTCTTAACGTCACATTCAAATTGATACAGCGCTCTATAAATTTCAATTAAAAAATTAAGTGAAAACTCAAATAGGATTGTATTTGTGTTCCTTACCCAAAAGGATCTTATCCATCTATCACAGGGCTTTATCTTCTGAACTGTGAAAGGTCGATACTCGCAATAATCTAAGAGCACGTACTACTATTGCCGCTAAAATAACACTAATGTACAGCTTGTAGAGTTTGCTGTTGAATCTTATCCTCCATTCGCTCTCCTCGCAGACAGCTGAATCGGAAGGAACATTTTTTTTCCAAAAGTCCCTTAAATCTGTTTTGCTTGTCGCGCATCTTTCGGCTTCATTTAGAACAACAACTCTCAAGATGATCGTTTTGTAGAGTATAGTTTTGGTCCTTCGGGCTAGAGGTTTTGATACAAAGAACAAACCGAATTAACATTGATTACCTAAACTATAATTGGCTTCGCTTTGTGAATAAAATTAGGCATACGGATCGGTCGGAGAAAAGGGTATATCCTCTGTTTGGCTGCAGGAAAATCATCCGTCTCCATCGTGGATTAATTGTATTACGAAATTATACCCAAAATCGATGAAGCAATCAGTCCCCAAAAAAATACTCGCGTTTATTTTTTTTTATGCATTGCATATATTTCATCAAGGTTTTATATACATATTTTAATATCCGCTTTTCAACTGCATCAATATGCGCAATACTCCAAAAGCACAACAATTACTGTTTTCATTTTGCAAGGTAATCAGTGAAACGTTAAAACAAATAAATAATGAATATTATTTATACATATGCACATATGCATGCATTTTGGATGGCATATCCAAACATAGAGATCTATTCTAAAATGGCCTTAAAATACGCTACTGGTGCTGTAAATTAGCACAATGCGCGTATTTGATTGGATACTCTATCCAAAGCAAAGTTGTGTAACAAAATCATAATTGCCCTACCGGTTTTAATTTCAATGGGGCCTGCATTTGATAAATAGATTTCCCAAATGGTACTTTACACATTGGTTATTTCAAAACTACATTATTTGGTTCATTGCTAGAAAATTCAATGCTCGTGGTGATGTTATGACGTTCAGGTGTTATGGGTCAACGTGTTAGTAATTGTTAAAGTAGCAGGACTGTTTTTCCTGCTTATTTTATTTTTTGTTTTTTTCATCTAATAAATATAAATTTGAAAATGAACATTATATATGTAAATTTAATTTTCGGTAACATGAAATGGAATAATTGGTCGGTTGGGATACATTTATTCACCAAAATTATGCTGTGTGCGAATTGATAGTTTCAGATGGCTTTTACAAGTTTTTTTTAATATAATTAACTAATTGAGACATGCGTTTTCCAGCGCTACATACACAGGAGATTATGCAATGCCAATTGGTGATGGGTTTATTAGTGCGAACATTCTGAGTAGAACAATGGAATTGCGTCCAATTCTTATTTGCGATACTATATATGAATAGAATTAAAAAAGCATATACTTGTTTATGAAAGACTTAGTCTCAGGGGATTATGTGAACATTTACAACGCATTTTTACACAGGTTGAGCAGAAGGATTGGGAGAAGAGCTGGAAAATTATTTAGTGCTCTGAAAGTCAGAAGTATTTTGATTAATGTATGGAATGCGATTGGACACAGATAATTTGATATCAACAATTTTCATTTGGTTATTTCACAGAATGAAATTTATTTCACATAAGTTGTTACGCTAGAAATCTGTGCTTTGGAAGACGGGCTCCACACCCTGGTATTAGTGTTATGACTTCACAGCAGAGCCAAAAGCAGATCATATTCACAAGCCATTATTTTGACTATGCGAACTTGGAAAGCTAAAGCATGATAAACCAATACAGTTTTCACTACAGCAAAGTCATCGAATTGGTTGTAATACTGTCGCTAACCGACCCCGCAGTGAGAGCACTGTCAATTTGTTCCAAACGGTAAATCGTGATTGGATCAGTTTCAAAAACAAGATAACAATTTTAAACTTATTCCAGGATTAAAAACATGTAACCAATTGAAGGGCGCACAGTAAGCCGAAAGCCTTTTGATGCGGCCTTCATTACAAAATAATTCATACTTCGTGAAATATTAATTAAGCCCTTATCTTAAGAAATTATTTGGGTCAAATGTTATTTGAAATTAATTGAAATTAATTATTTTTAGATGTCGTGCAATGCTATGAGAAATATAGCAGATTAATCAAAATGATTATTTAAAATTAAAGAAATATTTTTTTTTATACTCTAGAGACGCGCGGAACCCTTTGTGTTAGTGTAAAACCCTCACTTAGCACTTTTGATCATTTAAATTTGAATTTAAGTTTAGGTGCCATTCGTCATGAGCACGCTAAAAACCTCCCCTTTGATGGTGAAAAAAGGACTACCATAATTTATATAAACATTCGTTTATATAAGATTTTAGAAGGTCAAGGAAAGCATATCGATCTTCTTACCGCTAGTTTGTGGCTGCTAGTCAGGCCTCAACACCTTAGGCACCTGAGGCTAAAGCTGATCTACTAACTATTGCTATCAATCCTAGGGCAAATTAACCAAATGCAGCAGCAAATACAAGAACAGGCGACTCGGGTGGATCGTATCTATACCCTTACGCGCCTCCCGTCATTATGTGTACGTTGTCGGGAAAACCTTTAAAAATCCTTCCTTTGAATGTGAATTCACTAAATAAAACCGAGCGAGGAGGCGTACTCTTCAAATTGCTAGAAGACCGAAACGCCAATGTTCTTTTGCTTAGCAAAACTAAGTTTATTTAATCACAAGAATTCTTACAATGTAAGACTATACAATCTTATAAATTTTGTAAGACGTTAACAACTTTTAGCAAGGTTCTACTTGTATTAATTTAAAATATGGTTATAATAATGAAAATGCAATAATGGAAGGGTCAAACAAAAATTAAAAATTCAAAAAGAAAAGCAAATATAAATAAAAGGTTGCTTTAATATTAAATGAAAATAAAAATATAAAATTATGTAATTCATTCTAAATGGAATTCATTAAAAAATGCAAAATCAGCTCGATTCAGAGGCTAAGTGCTCAAAAAGGGATATTTTAAAACTATTCGTGTTTCCTATTCTTCTTAGGTGGCGGGGCAGACAGTTCCACTGTCGAGTTATCTGAACAAAAAATTGACGTTCTGAAGCAAGCCATGAATATCTTGGTGGCACAAGCATAAGTGATCTGCGTGATTGCAACAATTGCAACTTCTGGTACAGATAATATGGCTGCCGTGTCTTTATGACAGTATGCATGAGGCACAGTGACCTATATTTAAGCTGACTATCAAACGAACATCCGGAAATTTGTTTAGAAAAAGATGAAACATGGTCTTGTCTTTTTAAGTTGTAAACAAAGCGCGCAATGTTGTTATAAACTACATTCAGTTTTCTCTTACTCTTAAAACAGGGATTGCAAAATATTTCACATCCGTATAACAGCACTAGTAACAGAAGAGATTTTACCAGTAGCAATTTAGTTTTTGCATATTGGGATGAAATGCTGTGTGGCTCATTCAGTACGTAGTCCACCATAGACTTTACTGACAACATTTTTGATATGGGTATCCCAAGTAAGTGTACTATTAAAGATCATATCAAGGTTTTTGGCGGAGGCAATCCAGAGAGCCCTCTGAAATCCAGAGAGGTTTTGTATTTTTCGGTGAATTGCAAGCATCTTAGATTTATCATCATTTAAACGCAAATCATGTCTAAGTGGCATTGGTAGATATTGTTGAGATCTTCATTTATAAGGCTGATGGCTTTGTTAGCTTGGGTGAGGGAGCTGCTCAGGAGAAGTTGGATTTTGCAGTGTCTTATAATTTTGGGCAGCACGTTAACGTAGAGCGAGAAGAAACAAGGCCCATGAATTGATCCCTGTGAGACTCCACTGTTTCCGTTAGCCAATTTAGAGAATTTGTCGCCTTCTACTACGCGTTGCTGCCTCCCATTCAAGTAGGAAAAAATAAGTTTAGCGGAAAGCGTTGTGCATTTGAAGTCCTGTCTAAGTTTGTTGCAGAGAACCAAATGGTTGACTGTCAAAGGCTTTCGGAAAATCTAAAAGCGTTAGAAATGTTAGAAAGTTACTATCTAAAGCTTTTCGAATCTCATTAGCAATTAAAGTAGGGGCTGTCTTACAACTTCTTTTTGACCGATAGCCAGATTGGCGGGTACTTAAGAGGTTTTTGTAAGAGACAAAGTTCTGTATTTGTGGAGTGATTATTATTATTATTATAAACTTTTGACAGATATGGAAGAATTGCTATTGGTCGATGGTCGATACTCTACTGTACTTCCTTTCCCTTTCTTTGGAATGGTGATAATTTTTGCTTTCTTCTATTCAGAGGGGAAAATAAACGTCATAATGATTGTATTAAATATGTATGTAATATGTTTGAGTATATGTGGGAGTAACAGTTTAACAAACTTTGGATTTAAGTTGTCAAGGCCAGTAGCATTTGATTTATCGCTTGAATAACGTATTCTTCACATACTCTTTGAAAACAGATGCAATCTTTATCTTCTCGTTCTGAATTAATTCCAAAAAAATTGTTTTGAGACTGTGATGTACCAGGTGTGTAGACAAATTCTGCGTTGATCTTGTCCCAATCAATGTCATCTGCGATTTTCAGATTCGGCTTATCAACCCCGATTTCACGGAGCTATTTCCACAGCGTTATCCCTGTAACCTATCGGTCAAACTTACTGGTGTAGAAAGCAAGTTTAACAGACCGTACTTTTGCAATAACCTTATTACGCAGTGAGCGAAAGTTATTTAAGAATTCGTCTACTCGGTACCTTTTCCAGTTATTATAGGCTATATCCCGTTCCTTCATGAGGAGTACTATATCCGGGTTAAGCCATTGGAGTGAGGAAGTGTCTTTCTTTCTTTTAATATTTATATTTAATATTAAGCACATGTTTTTCAAAACGCGATCGTACCCGATATTGAAGGAAAGAGATTTGTTCATCGACATCTACATATATTGCAGATACAATAACAAGGAGTTTCCTTAATATCACGCAGCAGTTTGTTGTGGTTGAGATTGAGAAAGTCTGTATTTAATGTTTGGTTCGCTGTATTCATTTTTAATGTTATAAGTCAGATAGATTAAGCCATGTCTTGAAAAGCCTGGCACTGAAAGCTTCATCAAGAGTACAAACTGAGGCAAAATAAATACAATATTATAAGAAGAGTCCAATCTAACTCAGGTTGTGTTCAGTGGTGAAGTGCGTAGGTACCAGGTGCTAGAGTCATGCAACCCCCTTCATCGATGCACTACACCGACAAAAGAGTCTGGCAAGTCTCAAATTACTATGCAGACGCTTTACTGACCCAAAAAATTTCAGAATTAAGGCCATCGAAGTCCGAGCTCAATAACGTACAGCATTTAATTAAGCAAAACTATTGAGCTGCAATTAATTTCGCATTGGAACATCAAAAAATATTTTTGAAGGAAAAACCAGAACGAACTTCTGCGTCTTAAGCTTCCCCGAGCTACAAACAATTAACAAGTACTTGTGGCAACAGGCATAGATCCAGTAGAAGCAATCGAAGATGACAACTTTTTTGTGATCGAAGATCCTCCTCAGTTGAAGTAACAAGGTAAATGTTAGCATTCGCCCGAACCACGTCTTGAAAATCGCGTCCTATTTCACAACTCCTATCTTCAAAGTGATATTTTGGAATTTGCGATCGGAGAACACTAGTTATACCATTTCCTGTGATGGTTATTGGCAAATTATATCATCGCCGATAAAGGCACACATCCCCCATTCATATCAAAGGAAGATCTCCTAGTAATCTCTAGTTCACTGGGAAGAAAAAATCTGTAAGAGTCCACGGTATATATTAAACATCATCCCTAGACACTTCCCCCTAGAAGCGGTAAACACTCATACCATCCTGTTCAACAATTTGCTGAATAATGCACATTATCCATCTCATTGGAAGACAGCGGTGTAAAATAAATAAATACAGACACATCCAAGCCGGCAAATCTCTGGTCGATAAGTCTCCTTCCTAACATCAGCAAAGTGTTTGATAAATTGATCAATAGAGCCCTGACCGAGTGGGTTGAGGACAAAAATATTATTCCGGATAACCAATTCGGTTTTAGAGCGGGCATGATACTATACATGCCGCGTCTCGTATATTCAATGGAACAAAGGTAAGAAACAATGCTCGGGTGCCTTGTTGATTGACTTTGAGACACGGTATTGTTACAGGAGCTCTTTAACAGGTTGACCGGCTGTGCATAAGCAAACCACTGCTGTACAAACTATTTAATATGCTTAACATCTGAAAGTTTATTGTGAAAAAGGGCAATATAACTACTGCTGGAATCTTTGAAATTGACAACAGTCTGCAACAGGTAGGCTGTTGCTGTTGTAGGCTCTTTTCACCACGCAATAGCATACGCGGATGACTTCATCGTGTACAGGTCAGGTACAAAGACTGAGGCTATTTTAATTTTTTTTCAACGTGACTTCGAACAAATTCAGGGATATTGCGACAATTGGAACAAATAGATACTGCCCTAGCCCAAGCCAAAGCGGTCTTCGCCTTGACAAAGAGGCAGTCAACTCGATCTTAAGCTAAAGATGATCCGATGCACGGCAGTCATTGGCCTGTTCTTGCCTATGGATGTCTTGTGTGGATCAACGTGGAACAAGCTTAATGGAAGAGATTCGGGTTTTCGAGAGACGTTGCCTTATGCCACTTTTATAGAACTCCAGAGTCTGAGTACAAAAAATTCTATAGTAATGAAGTCAAATACGACCAAGGCGTCACAAGTAGCTTACCGGAGACTCCTCGGTTTAGTAGGGCGGCACAGACCGCGACTGCGTAGAAGTTGAAAGGCAATACCGACACTATTGGTGGTTGGACGGAGAATTAACTCTGTGGTCTTTACGTAAATTGGGTGACTTTAAGGTAAATATAGCATGTCCTGTCAGTCTTGGCCGGCTTATATATTCTTTAAGGCAAAATAAGCATTTATGAATGTGTTGTTAAATAGTTCTTACTATATGTCAAAGACTAGTTTTACTTTAGCTTAAATTCTAGTTTGAAAAAAAAACAAGTCCATTTACTAAGTTTTTTATCCAAAAATTTAATATTTGCTTTGTTTGTTAAATTATTATAAATTAATATAGTAAGTTTATTGTTGATACTAAAAATCGAGTAAAGTCTAAAGACATATTTGTTATTTTATAGTTTAAATTAGAGCGCCCACAGAGTGCCAATAACTTAGTTCATAATTAGTTAAGTCAAGAAAATGCATTGGATTAAAAAAAATAAATTACACTGGATATGTAGGCAGTATATTACTTTTTCTCCAACTCAAGCATTTTCATTTGGCGATGCGTATTAACATCTTCAATAAGTTAATAAAACATGAGGAATCAGATCAACTTACATGCGACTTAGAATTCTACTTGACCGTTAAATACAGTTAGAAATTAGTTGTTTGCGTTTCTTAAATTGAAACCGCTTTTTGCTTTATATAAGCCTCGTACGTTTTTTAAATGCATATTGCAGAAATGGTTCGAGTTCTATTCAAATGGGTAATTTTCTCTGAGAAGCGGATGTGATCTACGCAAACGATGATGTTCTTATTTTATTCGACGATCAGGTAGAAGTTTAATGCGGTGCTTTGATAATTTTTTAGCTTTCAACCAAACAGTTTATAAGTCTATGTGTATTATTTGATGTTTCTATCTCCAATTTATCATTGTCTCTATCTGACCATGTGGGTCACGAGTCTCTTGTGTCTCTGATGACTTGATGCTCATTGCGAGATGCTGTTCTTTCGAAGAGTACTTTTACCATGAAAACGCTTCTGAGTCAGCAATAAATAATAGGTTCCAACTCCGCCACTTGTGGGCAAAATATTATGCGCCTACACAAATGGTGACACAAGCCCATGTTTCCCAAAAGAGCTATCGAGTATTTTTACTATTAAGGGTTGAAATTGAAACTTAAAGAGTACTACATACAAAAAAAGCGGGAAAACGCTTCGAGACTTGGTTTCCGTTATGGACGAGTTATTCACATTCCGATGTATGGAACCTTCGTTGTGCGACTCCATTTCGCACTTGGCCAGCTTTTTCATATACTTAATAAAGTGGTTTTTATAACTGGGAGCAGCATGCCATAGATCGACGAGGAAGGCTGCCGTGTCTCCGGTAGAGACTCTCAATAGACCGGAAGCCTGTTAAGTAATTAAGTTTTGGCTTTTGATATTTATTTTTCTGTAACAAATATGAAGTAATTCAACAAGAAGCTTATTTAGAATCAGAAATGGAGGTTGAGGATCTTTCTGCTCTCCATTTGAAAGTCGGCAAGGTTATCATAACATAAGGTAAAATATCATTCGGATGATTCCAATTCTGGACACATAGGAAATTGTTGTCAACTGAGGCTTCATAAATATTATAAGATCAAGGGGTTAATGTTAATTTTTCGATTTGACTTAGATTCCGACACATTATATCAAAACCGTTCTATATCGGGAATCGATAAAATCTTAATTTCTTATAAGTTCCGAAAACTACGGAAGTGTAAGTTCTACTTATTTTGTTTTAATAACGTTTTTATCCTATTTGAGTCTGTTGTAATAATCAGTTAATTTCAAAACAGCTTTTGAAGTGTCCACATAGATATTTCGATTCGGTAACACATTCTCACACAGGAAAATTTAAATAGATTTACGACCCTGTTACCTACACATAAGCACTAATGACGTCGTCGTCATCTATTACGTATGATGGTACATATACGAGTATACGATCCTTGTCAAGGATGTTTAAACATCCCAAACCATTAACCACGTGAACAAAAAGAATAACAAGGATAGCAAAGTGTGCCGAATTTTTATATTCAATTTCTGCTTTCTATTTTGGATTCTTTTAACGATTCAGATTCCTTGTTATAATATGTTGCTCATAGATATGCTTATGCCTCTTCTGTCGAATGATATGATAACGTCTCTTGTAGCAGACGGGGCAAGCCGCATATTTATGAATTATTCGTCCTAAGCTCCGCTGAATCGTATACTTGCGTGAGCACGAGCGTAAACACCTTGAGCACTGAGGTGTGCTTCTCATTAGCATTCTGATGAAACTGATAAGTCCCTTTGGGAGCTGGATTGAGTGAAATGGATTGAGCTTGACAGGAAAATGACTTAGGCATCATGTGCTTAGGTAATGAGGAGTGAAATATGAATATGATCCCAATTATTTTGTCTTTTTTTTTTAAGTTAATCCCCTTGACTTTGTGCTGAAATAAGATATGAAGGAACATGTTACATTAAATTGATTGACACCGAGTGGGATAAGTGAGGGTTGATGGAATATAAGAGAAGACACAAGTTGTTGATATATTAAGTAAACATTAATATACGAATATATACATGGAGTTAAAAGTACAAAAACGCTTTCCTTTGTTCTAAACTTATTCAAAAAACATAAAGTACCCTGCCTATTCTTAGAAATAGTTGATCTAACTTCGGGAGCTCTCCCCAAGATTTCTTGAAAACAGGTTATCCCGCTCAGTCTTCCTTTTGCAAGCGTTCGCCTATCCATCTTTGATAGTTGACGCAATTGAGGAAACAAGTCTGTACCTCTAAGCAACTCATTTGCCGGCCAATTATCTGGTACAAGTTGGCAAATCAAATTATAATTGAAATTTCTCATTTGTTGAAGTATCCAGGGTCATTGACTAGCGAATACAATATTGATCACTCCCGGACTCTGCAAATCAACAATATCCGACTTCTGCTTGAGACTGTCCTTTGGTAACGTTAAGTCACTGCCCATATCAAGAAGGATCAAAAAGATATGATCAAGGTCAGAATATTGACATTTTGGAAACCTTGGTATTAGCTCTTGGAGTTGCACAGGAACTCTAGTTGATCTCAGAGCAAAGACTATCCTTCTGCTCGACGGGGCAATTTTGTGAGTTATGAGACAGAGTACCATAATTCCTGCTTTTCGATTTCATTTTCTCTCCTGTAAGCGATTGTTGAATCTGAATGAGATTCAAGACTCTAATTCTGTCTTCAGCTCCTTCAAGGCCTTCGCATAGGAAAGAATACGAATGGAAAATTCCAAGTTTTTGCTGTCAAAAAAATGGTTTGTGAAGAGGATGTCCGTAGCTCTGCTGGGAATATATAAGATTTCTCAGAGCAAAGACTACCCTTCTGCTCAACGGAGCAATTTTGCGAGTTATGAGACAGAGTACCATAATTCCTGCTTTTCGATTGCATTTTCTATCCTGTTAGCGATTCTTGGATCTGAATAAGATGGGACACCATTCATAGAACTCGCAAGACTCTAATTCTGTCTTCAGCTCATCCAAGGCCTTCACATAGGGAAGAATACTAATGGAAAATTCCAAGTTTTTGCTGTCAAAATAATGGTTTTTGTATGTAAAAGATTTCTGTATTATTTACTGGCATCTACTAAGCAAGTGGAAGCAAAATCTTGTTCACAAAATCTACGTCTCTATTTTGACTCCAACCATGAAACATTGAAAACTAGAATACATTCAGGTCCGATTAGCCACAAAGACATTGAACTTCACTTGCTTGAATGTTAAAATCTGTTTCTGCCGGTTATGTTGCTCCATCACGGGTTTTCGCACAGAAACTCACCAAAATAGTCCAAGGGTCCATTCACATCAAGTGGTTGTTGTAACTACTAGCCGATCCGAATGCTTAGTGGCATGAGAGTTAATATCAAGGTGTGTTGTTGATTGTGTACATACAATCTCGTGATGCCTTTCCGTGACTTTTTCCATTTTTAACTTTTAAGTACGGCTCTTGTTATACTGGAATATAATCCGAGGAATTTAGGGTCGAATTCCCTAACCCTAAAGGCGTCTTAAATAAGTGCTGAATCAGCAATTTCAAGACATTAAATTTTAAAATAATAAAAATCGAAATTCTTCTTAATAAATCACAAAAACTTTTATTTAGAAATCCTCCAAGATCCTCCACGCATACAACTACAACACAAAAAATAAAAATTCAACATAAGTTATAGCAGTGAGAGAAGAATAGAATGCTATGCTACAAAAGACACCTTGATGGAGATACAACGAAGACTTATCGTAGGCAAAAGATTTTACCTTGATTGGTCCAAACAACAGAGATCGATGGGCAAAACAATCGCTCTACAAAATATTCATCTTGTCAGTTCTTCTATAAGGAGCCGGGTGCCGGAGAATAATCAAGAAAGCAGAACAGATCTTCCATCGAATAAAGGGTCCGAGATGGGTGAATGGAGGAGAAGGTTCATTTGCTCGGCAGCCTTGATTGAATAAACGAGAAAACTATGAAAATCAGCTCAAATCCTCTAAATGTACATAAGTAAGTATGTAATAAATGACTCCTATGCTCTGATGATTTCTGATTTGACTGTATATAAACATTGCTGAAATTTTTCATCTTTAAATTACATAACAACTACTTGTTTTAAGAATATGTAAATTCATTTAGTGTTTAAAAAATATCACCAGAAAATATCAGTTAAGTCAGTGATTTTAAAATCCGAATAAGCTTTGCTGTTTAATGCAAATTGTGAAATCCTGTCAATGACATTACTATTCACTTTGGAAAATAATGTGCAATAGTTCTTTAATTGAAAATTAATTATTCACCCAACCAAGACTTCAACCTCTTAGTAAAGTACGCTCTAAGAATTATCTCTTTTCCATAAAAAGGAATTTTCATTAAGTATTTAGCCACGGTGGCTTGGTTTCTAATTTCTCGATTTTCAGCACAAAAACACAAATCCAATTCAATTCGATTTTTATTGGATTGCATTTTGATTGCCCAACTTTTCTTTTAAATAAACTTTCTTATTCCAATTCACTGAAAATATCGAGAACGCCAAACTAAATGGCAGGCAAATTATTCGATACGGAAATTTCTTGCATCTCAATTATTTGAGCTGTAAGAAAAAGTCTGAATATTTTCAGCCATGCTACGAAAGCTAAGAAATTAATTTACTAATTAAGAAGTTCTTAAGAAATGATTGGAGCTTAAGGCAAGTATTGGAGTACGACCAAGAAAAGTTAAAATGATTACTTTGCCTTGCAACTCGTATCGCTGAAAGATATTTAAAGCTATTAAAAAGAAAGTTGAATACGGGACGAAGCATTCATTTCTTAGGTACAGATGGTGAGGTTTATGAAAACCATTAGAAAAAAGTATGTTGACGAAAAGTTTTAGAAAACATACTGATATGTTCAAGTGCATCGAAACAAATGTTATATAGTATATGTGGGTTGAAAGAGAGCAGAACGCCTTCTCATCACTTAAACCAATGAAGTCCACTTTCGTTACCATTAATTCCATTCTAATACAAGAACTTCCTGGCGGGAAATAAATTATCTTATTTTAAGGTTTCGTACCCGAATTTAAAAAAATTATGTTATCCGGATGCAATTCTTCAATTTCTGTGTTGCATATTGTGCTCTTACTTGGTCCCTTTTTCAAAAGTCCTTATTGAGATTTGAATCAATATGAAAATCGGTCTCCTATTCACACGGGAGATTATTTCGTTATGTTCTACTTACTACAGGCATTTTCAGGCTTTAAAGTTAACAATTTTGTTAATAATTGGAATAATACTATCAATGCTTTCAACGCTTAAACAGCTGAAACTCCACCGAATGCATTTGTCACTGGGGATAATGTACAATTTCGTATCGATAACTTGAAGGCACACAAGACTCCAGGCTTTGACCGCATAAAAATGTTTACCTTAAGCAGCTACCTATAGTCGGAGTGAAGTTTTTGACAGTCATTATTAATGCATGTCTTAAATTGCAATATATATATATATCCTTTGAAAATAGCTAAGGTCATACCAAACTGAGAGAGGATCCTGACGATCCGGATAGCTATATTCCAATAAGTGAACTGAGCAGTGTAAGCAAATTGTACTTAAAAGTCCTGAAAGACAAAATTTCAAATTTCATAGACGAAAAGAACATTTGGCATGAGATCGTATAGTAGTACTATTTATCTAGTACTTCGTACTTGAAATTTATTGAAAAATAATCGGGCACGAGGATAACTCGTATTGTCGAACAGTCCTTTGGTTTCTTTCTAGTCACTTCTATCAATCGCTTTCAAAGAAAATCCCGTGTGCCATTACTCTGTAGAATTTTATAATAATAAAAATTGGTTTGGGTGCGAGTAGACCTGCCCATACCATGAACTTCCCATCTGTATTGTATTGTATTTATTGTAGCATATGTAAGTACATTTGTTCCTTAACTATATTGCACATTTTTCTAGAGATATGGTAATTATACCTTACTACTAAAAAATTATTATAATCCTGTACAAAAATTATCACAGATATATATCTTTACAAACTCCAGTTGAAGGAAAAGCTACATTAAAAACCTTCGCAAATGTAAAAATGGATGAGGTTAGAGAGAAGAGGATTTGGTTCTAGGAAACAAAATATAAAAACTACGTGTAAGTAATTAAAGGATCAATATTTAACTAAGTAAACACAAAAATAAATTAATAAATAAATAAATAAATATATAAATAAATAAATAAATAAATAAATAAATAAATAAATAAATAAATAAATAAATAAATAAATAAATAAATAAATAAATAAATAAATAAATAAAGAAAGAAATAAATAAATAAATAAATAAATAAATAAATAAATAAATAAATAAATCAATAAATAAATAAATAAATAGATAAATAAATGAATAAATATATTAATAAATAAATAAATAAATAAATAAATAAATAAATAAGTAAATAAATCAATAAATAAATAAATATATAAATAAATAAATATCTAAATAAATAAATAATTAAATACAAATAAATGAAAAAATAAATAATTAAATAAATAAATAAAGAATACCTAAGTAATTAAAAGAAAAGTCAGGTAACAGAGATTAAGTGATTTTTAAATAAATAATAAAAATGCACAGGCTTAAAATATATCAATTTTGGTTGCTAACTCATACTGCCAGATTGGAGATTAGTACGTTATCTGATATGCTACATCTTGTATTATAGCGGTCAGACAATTTATTTGTTCTTATATGAACTTTTTCAATATTACATAAGTAATGCAAATGATCTGTTGAAAAGTGTCTTGGTAAGTCCAGAATCATTTTCAATACCTTATTTTGAGCTCTTTGGAGTCTTAAAATGTGGGTTTTTGCACAGTTTCCCCAAACAGGGCAACCATAAAACATGATGGCTTGGAAGATTGCTTTGAAAATTAAAAGCTTGTTCTCGTTACTCAATTAAGACTTCCGGTTTATGAATGGGTAAAGTATTTATATGCTTAAATTTATTTTGTTTATTATCTCCTGCACGTGAAGACCATACGTAAGATGTTTGTCAAGATGTACACCTAAATATTTACCACTTGACCTCCACTCTGCCTGTATTCCACTGATGGTAAGACTGTTGCTTGGTAAGAGACAAGCTTTTATTTTGCGTGTGGAAAAGACAGCCTGAGTCTTTGAAGCGTTTATTTTTATCTTCCAATCGTTGAAATAAGAGATTAGTGTATTCAAGCCAGATTGCAAATTGGTTTCAATATTGAAAGCAATAGCATAAGATACATGTGTCGTCTGCGAGCATAGCAAACTCACAGTTGTTAAGGCGAGGGAAGTCGTAGGTGTATATGGTGTACAATATTGGAGATAACACGCAACTTGAGGTGCACCAGCGTCACCAGTGTTTTTCGGTTTTTTGTTTTTGAAGACATATTGTCTTCAAAATTGAGAGAACGATCTCTCTTTGGAATTTTATTGTTTTCTTTAAGTACCGCACAGATAACACGACTTGAGAAAGCTATTCAGCGTCTTTACAGATCGGAATGCCGATTGGTACTGAACTTCCCATCTCATGATAAAAAAAAAACAAAACATTAAGGTGCTATTTAATTTGCTCCCAATATCAACTTTAAGGTACTCATTTTTTTAGCTCCCCATAAGTTTATATTTGTTTTCGCATCTTTGAATCATATAAAATACGATTTGCGTCGAAAGTATAGATTAAAGGGTATACTCTACATGCTAACACAGTAAGAAATACTTAAATCTGTGAAAGATTAGCGATGTAAAGAATACGTTGGTTAAATTGAATTAAAACATAATAAAATAATAAATTAAAAATATAAATATAAAGATTAAATCTAAATTAAAACAAATTCATGTTGAAATATAAGGTATGAGATTATTTATAATAATTGAGTTGAATCATTAGCAAATTTATCAAGTTCAGTTAAAATTCTATAAAATTAAAATCATATTTATTACTTGAAATGGGGATAAGTAGGGGAATGGTAAGCTACTATGAAGGTAAAGTTGAGTATTCAACATTAATTTTAATTCAACATTTCGGTAATTACTTACTTACGAAAGTATTCTTTTAAGTGATCAGGACAACAATTTGGAAATAATCGTTTTTGATTTAGTAACATTTATCTAATGTTGTGCACATGATTGAAAAGTTTGATAGATTAACATATTTCAAATTGGAAATACTTTTTATCTGATTGAGTTGCCTTTCTATGATACTAAAAGAAAATTAGATTTTTAGTTTGACTGCAGAAATAATTTAATTTTTACCGTTTTTTTTAAACATGTTAGCTGGTTGGACTTTTTTTGTCATTAATCATTTAATTATTAACATGAGGTGGCGCTACAGTCCACGTAGGATTGGCATTGTATCCTTTTGGCTATGTCAATTGGTTGTTGAATCTTCTCCTCCACTCACCGTCAATGCAGATGGGACAAAAGATTACACTTTTCTCTCGAAACAACCTAAGGGCCTTCATCCGCTTTTGAAAGTGTACATGCTTCTGCACCATATAGTAGGACGGGGATGATATGGGTCTTATAGGGCGATGCTTCAGTTCTTCGAAAGAGGGCTTAGCTTTTTTAACCAGAGGTATTCTTCGTTTGATCTCAGCTGATGTTATTATCTGTATTTATAGCGGAGCCAAGTTAGACAAAGCCCAAACTACCTCAAAGTTATAGCTGTTTATGGTAACGTTCTGATCAGGGTTTGGTCTCTCTTTATGACAGCATATGTCTCGTTTTGCCTTCTGGCGTTGACAAGGTTCTTTTGCACTATTGCCCCAAGTATGATGTTGAAGAAATCGCATGACAGTGCATCACCTTGTCTAAAATATTGTTTGACATCAAGTGGGTCGATGACGTCTTTGCCGACCTTAATGGAGCAGCTTGATTTCTCCATCGCCATCCTGCACAAAAGTACGAGCTTGGCAGGGATGCTAAACTTAGACATGACTTCATAAATCTCGTCTCTGTGGACGAAATAGACACTAAAACCAACCTTGAAATTGACGAAAAGGTTGTGCGCACTAACTTGGCGCTCCTGGGTTTTTTTCCAAGATCTGCCGTTATGTTAATATTTGGTTTATGGTGGACTTTTCTGGTCGGAAACCACATTTATACGGACCTATCAGGATGCTTCAGACGTTCACATCATACGGCGGAAAAGATGTTAAAGGCAAATTTGAGGAGATTGACAACTCTATAATTGGCTTCCTTCTTTCAGGATTGGGCAACCAATACTGAGATTCCATTCATCTCGCATGCTTTAATCTTACCATGTATAGCAGATGAGTTGGGGCATACTCCCAACTAAGTCATCGCCGCCGCTTTTAGAAGTTCTATCTTGCTATTTGTACTTCATCTAGGTCAGGTAGATGGCATTGTTGGTTCTTCCATGTCCTCAGCATTGACTGCAATTCTACTATGATATTTTTCCATTTCGAATTTTGCAGGCTTCGGTTTGGGGTGTGTAACCTTGAGATAATTGTTTTTGCTGGCTGGCTGTCCATGGCTGCATTAAACGACTCAATGGAAGCATTTACCAATGTTATAAGGGACCAACGACCCAAAATCTCAGCCAGTCATCCTTCTAAGAGTATCCAACTCAACGTGAAGATAAGATATTTTAAATTTAGAGTTGCGAAAATAAATTTCATAGCAACAACTTTGACATTGGAAGTTGAATTTGTATTTGCTTTTTGCAGTTGTTTTTCAACTTCTTCAATAAAGTGTTATAAATCAGACACCCAGAATTATCAAATATTATATAGCTTAGTTTCAAAAGTATTACATTTTGTAGGATCTCTGTTTATAGGCATTCATATTATAAAAGTTTGAGGACCAACTGCTTATCTCAAATTCATATATTTTTGGAATTATTTTTAATCAATCAAATTTGTTTGATTGCTTTTCTTTGGAAGATATTAACCACTACTCGGAATATAAAGGATTAGCTTTATGTCCTTTTTGAAAGGGTTCAAAATTACATTGTTTCAATCCACGGATTTCCACCACCTCTTCCTTCCGAGCTGGTTACTGCTGAGCAAAGGATCTTTTTCTATCTGGTAAATATATGGTATATATTCGGTCCAGTTTTCTTTGCAGATTTCGATAGGATTTTCCACGCCGATTCCGAGAGATTTTTTTATCTCTGTGTCATTTTCTGGAAAGACCTCTAGGATTGGGTTCATGATTTAAAACCCCAACAGTGAAAAGCAAACTAAATCCGATGTTATGGTCTTCCTTGCAATATACGAGCAATGTAGTTTTATCCATAATTTTCTAAGGACGTTTTTATGTGTCAGTGTTGCAGACGTCAAAATGGGAAAGACCTACAGGCTTCACATTTCTGAAACAATTTTCAAAGAACTTCCGTGGAAATTTGGATCAGGAAATAGAGAAAGGGGCATATCAATGTATGAAATGGCTTAAACTAAAAACTGTTTTAGTCTTTTTGGTAGTCTCTATAGTTAGTAACTTACTTTGTTTAGTCAATTGGCTAAATAAACATAATATTGATGAAACTTTTGGCATTAAAATTGAACCAAAAAAAAATTTTATATGAATTTGTCCGGAAACTTATAATCGGCAGTGTATATATTTATGTATATTTTTTTTTTATCTGATAAGGTAGCTATAAACTATAACTTTAATTAATTTTGAACTTTTTTTTTATTGGAAAACTAAATGGATTTTAATTGAAGAAGTCAAATCGTCCCTTTTTTTGACAGTTTTTTCGTCATAAAATTCAAACCACCCTGTAAAATTTAACCAAAAGCTTTTCACGTGATCTTTATGCACACACGATTCGAATGAAACCAATTTGGCTTCGATAGCTTGTTTTTTCTCGAGTAAGGCTGTACGAAAGAATCCGCACAAACGTACATACGTACGTACGTATACACACACACACAGATATCTTTCTAAAAATCATGGAATCCGACTACTGGGACCGCCAAACGTGGAGAAATGTAAAAATTTTGAATTTCGAAAATCGGACCGATTACAAGAACTTCCTGATGGGAAGTTAATAATAAGTGGTAAAAATCACGGGTAAATTAAACTTGTTTAAATATGCTTGGTATCTTTCCTTGCCTTGTAATAGTGACCCTCGAGCTTCGTGCCCCTCATCATTTCACTGTTATCATTCGCCGAAGGTCAATTGTGCGTTGTACTGTAGTGCTACCTTAATGCACATTTGGGCTCTAAGACGTATTTCATTATATTCATTGCACAAAGAATACTCCGGAAATCAGAATGATTTCAACCAAGCTGGGAAAAAATGTGAACAACGAGCTGATCATTTTCAATGTTTTTTCCGTTGACATTCGGTGTAGGTGTGATATACTTGCACACATATCGCTCTTAATATACGACGGCAAAACGAAAACGCGAAATTCTGCTATTTTGGACAAATGCACCACCTTCACTTTTCCAAATACGACTTCTTAACTGCAGCCGTCGGATTAAAACCTAAAATGTTCTACCGCAAAGAGCTTTTTTCCCTGCTGCTCTACAGTATAGGCAATGACTAACATAACAGCTTTAACTACCATGACCCTGCATGATAAGGCCTGGAGAAATGTCACCCCAACAACAATTTTCAACAGTTTCAGGAACTGTGAATTCGATAAGGGTACATCGATTCATCTTCCTGTTGGCACCTTCTTCTTAACAAAAGTGTTTTGGCTTGCGAGGACTACATACATTTTGATGATGTTGGGCGTACATGATCCTTTTCCTGATGCTGTATGAGGGCGATGAAGAAGAATTTGTCACGATACCTTTCTTCTCACTAAACGACGAAGGTTAACATTGAATACATTGCGCCCATACGCACTTAGATCGGAGGTGGCTGCTGAACCGTTTCAGCCCTCGCAACAATAGAAAACGGTTGGGTTTATAAGAAAGTACGTGGAAGAGTTTGAGGAAAAATATTATTCCAACAACACAGCAATTGAAGCCAATGCACCATCGTTTGCGTAGTACGCTCAGTGAAAGCGCTGAAAATCAAAGTTAAACCGGTGTTTTGACTCCAAATGACCTTCAGTGATGAGGCTCATGTCCGGCATGAAATGTATGTAAAGCGGACCTTACACGGTCGATCGATTGACATTTAGTATCGTGAGCGTGTGGTTTGAGGCTAGCCCTTACACAGTTCATTCGATTGATGTCAAAAGCTCAGCTTCTGTGAGTTTCCGTGCTATACGGATGTGCGATGAGTGAAACGGACTATTGTAATGCATATATTGCTCTTACACTTTGCATAAAAAAGAGAAAAAAAGAGGATTCGGGTGAAGGAGTTATGAATAATAAAGGAATTAGTTCACTCATGAAAATCCTTTGAATGAATTGAAAATATCTGCACATGATGATTACAAAAATTTTATAAGAATGGAAAACTCTACTCATGAGCAATTGCTTAAAACAATTCCTCCTATGACCAGAAAAAAGATACATACACGCATGAAGCGATTTCAGTAAGCCAGTGGCTTTCTACAACGTTACGAAATCTTGCCACAGGAAATTCATTTGAGGATTTATAAAACTACCAGGATGCGCATCGGCAATGTACGCTGATGATATTGCGATATTTGCATCGCATGAAATCGGTCTCAATATCGAGACAATAGTTAATCATGCGATCAATATCGTGGAAATATATTACAAAAACTGGAAAATCAAAGAAAATGCGGAAAAGACGCAATCTTCTCGGGGGCGTGCCTGCAAACGTGCGTCAAAACTCCGTTTGGACTCACTCATGACTGGTATGGTGGCAGGCATCAACAACATTTAAGCTATATAAAATACCTGTTACGTCCTAGAAATCCTTGCTTAACGGAAAATGTATTACTGCTGAAGGCATTGAACTTTTAAAATTGCAGACAATGTGCAGACCAATTTATGACCTTAACTTAATTAGAAATCAAGTAAACCGGGAATGTCAATACTTAAGCTATTTTAATCCGTTCGACTGATTGGCAATGAATTTAATTTTCCAAGTTAAAAAAATTGCAAATGCTCACAAATTGTCAAAATCAATAAATTCAACTTTCTGCATGAAAAAAAAAAAAAATAAAAAATCACAGACAACGTTCGCCTCGCGTCGAAAGCTTGTTATAAATTTTTTTTCTAGATATTCATGTATACAAGGTTTAATTTTAATCCTTGTTACACTGTTATCGCAAAAGTTTTATGTGCACGTACGTATTTACGGATTAAAGCCTCTTCACCAATTTTGTGAAAACGGAAATGAATTTAAAAGTTGTTTTTTTGTTCGCAGTAGAATAGGAAGCAAGTTGACAATTTGTTTCGGGACTTTGGTTTATTAAATTTCCGTTGGTGTATTATTATCCTTACAATTCGAATGGTTTGTAGATAGCCAAAAAAATTGAATTCAGTTTTCGGGCTCATAAATAAAGCGATGTATGCACTTTAAAGTGACAGTAAGAGTTTTTAAGTTAAAGAAAAAAATTAAATGTATGTAAAAGTTTGTAAACGATGTACATAGAACAAGAGAATGTACTTTGTGCGTGATTTTATTCAATTTGCAAATTTATTTTGATAAATTTATAGTAATAGGATTTGATAGTGTCTTAAAATTTATTCGCATTTCGATACAGTACTTCGGCATGGAGTTTCACATTTAAAACATTTAACGTGATGGTTAACTCAGCAATGAGCTAAAAGGCATTATTCTTTCATGCGTCCAAAGTCTGATCAACAAAAAAATTTTATTCTAGGTTGGGTAGGATAAATTTATGATAAATTGAGTTGCGACTTTAAGAAACACGTTGTTTGTATTGGGTCCCCTCTCTGATTAAATTATTTGTGGTTATAACGGCCAGAGCAATACAAATTCGTTGCAAATGGCGAGTGTTTACCTATGTATCATGGTTCAGAAGATATAGCCCAGTGATGGACGGACGGACACCGGAGACTAAGTAATAGGGCTCCGTTGATACTCTTTAAATCTTTGGGTACGGAACCCAAATTCTTTTTTTTTTATTAATTTAAATCTTTTAGTCCGTTAGATCATGCCTTTGTTCAATTTTTTGGTACACATGGCCTTAGTTATATTGGGTCAAATATGGAAATTATTACTCCTCGTTAAAAGATGTCGCCGACGACATTCCTCAAGAAAGTGTCTCAGAAACTTTTTTTCTCGTATGATACTTCAATTTGAGCTCGCAATACTTCAGAAGGGGAAGCAACAAATAACCAGCGATTTTTTTCACTTTATTTCATTAAAAATATAAGCATAATTGATAATTATATATTAGAAATTTAAATAAACAATATACACTTAAGTTCATGAGAGAAAAAATATTGTATAACATTTTGTGGGGGCTTATAAATTTTATGTATCTTTACAAAATCTATGAACATCCTTGACAAAAAAGTAAATATATATATTTGTACAAGGTATTTGAAAAGATGAGAATAAATAACAATCAAATCATTGGACTAAAAATATATTCTATTTTTGAATGGCTGAAAGAAAAAAGCCACTGTTTACTTTTGCTTAAAAATCTTGATTCAATTCTCTCAATTTTGATATCATCGGGTAATTTTTTTTAAGGTGAAGAGCAATAACAGTAAAAAACGACAAAAGAGTGATTTAAATATTTTAAGAACAATAACAAACTGGCGGTTGTTGGCTCCCAAATTGTATTCTTCTTGTATTCTAGCAAGGTTAAACCCAGAAAATTTAAAAAACATTTTTGAAACATTGAAGTAGTACAAATACCTTACAGGAAAAATATCGAGACTTACGAAAAAGGAAAATCTGGAAGTTCTACGATTCACTTTAGAAATAATGCGAAGGAAATGTTTTTGTTTACTAAGCAACTCGCTGAGTTTACAGGAGTGGGCACCACCCCAACAGCTAATTCCATATTGGAGCTTCGATTGCACTAGACCACTGTATGCTAGTTTCAAAATTGATTTAGGGCAATAGACACTAAGGTGGTAGATTTGCCTGACGGCATTGAAAAGGTAAGATTTTAAAGAAGTTGTATGTTCAAGCCAAGAAAGCTTTTTATCTTTTGTTATACCTAGGTTATACCAATTTCAAAACAGCCATCACCACAATGTAAATCTGGCTAAAGCTTTCGTGTGAAAAATTGGAACTTGGAGCAGCAAGGTTCCTGATACGGTAAAGTTAGCATTCTGGAGCTATTCCCAATAGACTAAAGAACATGAACTTGGTTTTGCTGCTAATAACTAGCCTAAGAAATGACAACCAATGACGAAGAATGACAAAGTGTTTTTTAGTAGAGTAAGAGAGAGCAGCATCATCCGCAAAAGTAGTTAATTTACCTATGAAGAAATAAGGAATTTATAAATATTAAAAATACTATAGGTCCCAAAAAAGAGCCTCGACGTATACCCATTTTTAAATCAGACATCGAACTTAGATTATTATTCCATTGATTTCGATTTGTTAAGAACGAGCATAACCAAACAAAGATAAAGCCTCTAAAACCAGCTTTAAATATGATAGTTTCCTTAGCAATAATTCGTGGTCGACCATAACAAAGGCCTTCGTTATATCGATGAACAGAGCTGATGAAATATTTGATCAATTAATTGATTCATAAATTTCGCTATAGAACTTATTTAATGCTTTTTCAGTCGATTTTCCATTTCTGAAATCGAACTGGAAATTACTTAAGAACTCAGTGCAGTTCAAAAATGATAAAATGCGATTCTTTAAACTTCTTTCAGATCGCTGACAAAAGGGAAATAGGTCTATAGTTATTCAAATCCAAAGTATTTCCTTTTTTATGTAGGGGGATTACAATAGTTGTTTTTAGTGCGTTTGGAAAAACTCCCTTTCAAACGCTTAGATTTAAAAAGTACCACAGAGCATCTGCAATTAAAAGCGATATATTTTTAAGTAAATAACTTGAAATTGAGTCGAAGGAAGAAGAGTTAGTAGGTTAAAGCGATAGGATCAACTTGTGAATTTCAAGGGCAGAAAAATCGAAAAAATTAAAGCTACCGGGACAGAGTTGTTTAGGGTTTGAAATAATAGTATGTTCCTTACTTACTTTTAAATCTTGATCTGACACATTATGATTCAACATTTCATTAACAAGTCTCCATTCCTTTATATTTCCCACGTTTTCAGTCAAACTACGAGAGTAGTAATTATCTCTACATTAAGGGATTTCCATTTTTAATTCTCTTCATAATTGAATATAATAGTTTTTTAGCCTTATGCTATTTGGGCGTTTATTGACAGATACAAGAAGACGATTTTTTTTCCTTATTTTATGAAGAAGAGGTAATGATAGCCATGGTATAAGGCGTCGAAATTTATTAGATTTTCTGACAACAGTTTCCCTGCAATTTAAGATATGAGCCTGCAATTTTTTCCGATATAAATCAAACTTAATTGATGGATCACTTACATCGTAAACTTCATCCCAGAATTCAAAAGTCTAGTCACAAATCTTATTGCAGAATAATCAATATTATTAACCTCAGTCAGAATGACAGAGATTTGCTTTCTCATTTTGTGATTCAACTGAAAACTAATAAAGGAATTATCAGTTAAATGCAAGTCGAAGACGGGTGTTTTATAATAAACTATGTTGTTGTTTTGTAGACATAAATATATTTGGTCTTAACACGACCTAGACGTTTCGGTTATAAGAGTTGGATCTGACAATAACGAACTAAAACCAAAAGCAGATAAAGTGGATATAAAGTTATCGACATCAGGAGAATCCGAAAGTTAATCAATGTTAAAATCACCAAGAAGAGACATTTTCTTAATATTTTTGCTAATTAAAAAGTTCGAAAACTCATCCAAAAATATTGAGACACCGTATTTATGCATCCTATGCACACCAACGAACGAATATTGTAACCCATGAATCTCTAAATCAACACATAATAAAGCTGCACTGTTAAGAATAACATTACTTACATTACAACATAAATCACTACGGAAAAACACTGCAACTTATTACAATTAGCAACAAAAGAATAGTTAGGAATGTTGAAATTCAATTGCGAGTCGCACTCGTGCAACGAAAGATCTCTTCAAACTTTAAGGTATGTTAATATTTCATCCATCACGTTAATCGAGCCTCGAAGAGCTTTTTTGCGGCATGCTACATATGTTTCTAATTTTAAATTTCACATACTTTGTTTTCTTGGCGTAAAATGATTTGAAATTTTAAAAAGAATATTGTTAAGGGTGATGTTTGTACAAATTTACGGTTTGTGGATTTCGGTGCAAAAAGACTAAATCTTGCCTAGTGAAAGTTAACTTTGCCTCATGAATTGGAGTTTTGTCTTGTTGAAGTTTGCAGTCTTAGCCAGCACATTCGTAGCCATATACGTGGTTATAAGAAATAAAATAAAATACTTAATTTATGCTTTAATTCTAATATAATTTATATAAGATAAAAACAACAGAGTGCATGGTATATAAGAAGCAATTCACAATTTGAAGACTCATTTTACAGGCTTATTTTTTAAATACTAATAAATATATTATGCCCTTTGATTTTTATCATATGCTTATCAATTGATTGAGATTTAGTGCTATTCCATAAAATTTGGAGTGACGTATCGAGGTGGTCTATCACTGGTCGAATTTTATAAGCCCTGTCATAGTAAAGTGAATTAATGTCTTTCTGCGTAATTGCGGTTTCTGAGTATGTTCTCGTATTGCGATCTTGACATGAAATTTGATATAGTTATATGGTAATGCCATGTATGGTTCTGTCGAGCAGTAGCCTTCCAATGACGGGAAAACTTTATAGGCCTTAACCAAATTATTCCAAGCAACTGTATTATAACTTCATTTTTGACCGTGAATTCCCGCATATATGACATACTCTGAAACCATATTTTCGAATAAAATGAAAAAGTCATTGGTGCATCTGTATACATAATAATACTCTGCTTGCTGGATTTTTCAAAGGCGTTTGACAAGGTCAAGCATGACGTTCTTTGCTGGAAGCTCGAACACTATTTTGGTTTTGGTGGAAGTGCACTAAAACTTATAAGGAATTATCTGTCGAATAGAATGCAAAGAGTCGTGATTGGTGATAAAGTCTCTGTACTGAAGCTTATCAAGCAGGGTGTACCACAGAGATCTATTTTGGGACATCTCCTTTTCTGCATATTTATTAATGATTTAATTTCAACATGCACAAACTGTTCCATCCATCTTTATGCAGATGACGCCCAGTTGTACTTAGTTCGACCTATGGGAATGATCAAGGAACTTGTTTCACTAATAAACGATAATTTAGCTAAAATATATCACTGGACTCAAGTGAATGGATTGCTAATCGATTCTGACAAAAGGTTATTCCATTGGCCCATAGAACATTCGATCTCAGCATTTTACCCGAAGTGTGTCTTCCTGATGCTAGATTGGACTATGTTGAATCTGCAAAAACCCTTGGATATATTATAAATCGTAACGATCCATAACGATCAATCTAATAATGTAGTCGGCAGGATTAATGGATGTCTCAGGAGACTGTGGCTGACAGCCAACTTCACTCCAACGGCAACAAGGAGCAAGCTTGTAAAAGCTCTTATTCTTCCCATTATTTCATATGCAGAGGTTGTATATTGTAGTCTTGACTCTGTCTCTCAACAAAAACTGCATGTAGCCTTAAATAATGCCGCGCGATACATTCATGGCCTTCGCAAGTACGATCATGTATCTGAACAGTCTAGAAGAATATTAGGTTGTACCCTTACACAGCACACCAATGCTAGAAACTGCATTTTCTTGCACAACATAATAATGACGAAATCCCCACCTTAACTTTATAAAAAATTACAATTTGCTCAATCGCAAAGAGCCCATGCCCTAGTTTTACCGAGTCAAAATCACTTTAAAAAAATGATTTACTGCTACTTTTGTAACTATAACTAGTACTGGAAGTTAAAGAAGAAAATGAAATCCCATTATATCTCTCCCATTCTCCTTTAATCCTTTTCCACTCTTTTTTTATTTTTTTTATTATATATTTATATATTTTTTATTTTTTTTATTTTTTTGTATTACCTTATACTGCTTTATTATCTATTTCTATTTTATTCTTTTTTATTTTTTATTGTTTTCATTTTTTAGTTCTTTTGTAAGAACATGTTAAACTTATATACAACTGAATTACTCTAAGCACTAAAAAAGACATTGTTTTACTGTGCACTTTTTAATAAATATATTGAATTGAATTGAATCTGTTATTGCATTGCCTCAATTTCTTGTCAGACTTGCATTGCTCCAAATTCATTTATTGTTTTTGCGAAAGATATTTGCAACACGCTTTCTTTGACTCGAATTGAAAAGTGGTTGAAAGTTGCATTGTTCTGATGATGCTATCGGTTCATGTGGCTGCACACACCTGAATCAACTATTTTCAATTGCGAAAGTCCCAGAGCAACATCTTGCGTGAAGAAGGTTTGTCCTTCTTCATCCAGTAATAACGCATGTTCACTATCACTATTTCCAGCTAACAAAAGTTGCTGAATATCATATTCCCTAAGCTCAAAACACCACAATCATCCGAAGAAAAAAGGAATTCCAAATAACGAAAATGTCGTGGTAAACTTAATAAACCTTGTATACCCTAAGCACTATTGGGAAGCGGGTGTACATTTATGGTTTTTTCTATTTCCAAAAAACGTTAATTATAATGTCATTACCGTTAATTCAAAAACAGTTCATACATACCAGACGATAAATTTTTTACACATATGGAACTCACAATTCACTTATACGAGTACACTTGTATTTGACTTTTTGAAAACAAATATTATTGTGAGTAACGGGCTTCGAATTGTCAGAATAAAACATAAATTGACAAATGATATTTATGACTCAAAGCGTCAACATCATTCTTGAAAAAAATATTTGAAACGACTCAATTGTCAAAAAAAAATTATATGTTAATTGGTAATTATAATAAGCAGAACACTCTTTGTAAGAATGATAAACTATTTCGATGAATTAAAACGCGTCCCTCTGAGCCTTATCGCATCACGCGCTCACAATTCAAATACTTCCCATGATGCTCAAGTGCCCGGTGACATTCCTCGACAGGGGAGTCCATTGCTCACGTACAAACTCCATTGAGTCTGGTTGGTCGAAAAAACCAAAATAATACTCTTATTATAAATGGATGTAATGTATCTCATTGCTGACGTGAGAAAAATGCCAAACGATCCTTGCTAAGGTTGAAACATTCAACAATCAAGCTTCGGATTACACCTGCTTAACTGCTGCTCAAGTAGTCCATCTTCAAACACAAGTTCCGTCCAGATCCGTTGGAAATTCTTGCACAGATGTAATCTTGTCTTCAGCGTAAATAATCACTAGAAAAACCAAGTTATTACAATAAGAATGGGCTGTTGAAATGAAGGTGTACACTACGTTTTCGCTACTCACTTCTCCTCATCCATCCTGATGAAGGGACAGCACTGGAAGAGCAGTTGAAGTGTAACGGTTGGCAAGACGAAAATAATGACACACAATTTCTATCGGCCGCAAAAGCAGCAACCCAAAATGAATAAGTGAACGCGCCCAAATGACTTCCGTAGCAAATCATGTCCAATGATAAAACCATGAAGACACTGGGTTCTTCTTAGCTAAACAACTGTAGCACAATTTTCGTGTTTATCACTCGCCTGGGTCAAGTTCATTCATCTTGACGGGGGAATGAGGTAGGAAAAATACAAATTCATAACGTGTCTGCGATGAAAATTGGAGACACGTTTTGAAAAATTACTCAATCCTAACTGGTGCTTCGCTAGTGAGGCTTTGAACTTATTCACCTTAAGTTTGTGTTCGAGCTCCTTAGGGGCACAAGGAGTGCAATTTTCCAAACGATAAATGGTAAATTGTCATTCCGAAACCGATTTTGTGTATGAAGAAACTTGTGCAAAACAGTTCTTTTTTTTCTTCAAACGAAAAATTGCCTTAGATTGATGGCACGAAATGTTTGGAAAACTGGAAACGTATTCCCAATAAGGTCGCGATCGATTGACGAGAAGGTTCCTAATTATGAAGTGATGATGTTTCAATAGAAATCCAGATGAGACGTAATTTATCCTTCGTAGGCGTACGACCACCGCCGTCGACGTCGTTACTCTACGAAAGAACTAGAGAAGTGTTTGAAAGACGAGTTCATTAATGTTAATGGACTTATTGAGACTGAATATGTATATTTGTGTATCTGTATCTTTACGTGGGGCATTTGAATGCTCAAATTGAATAGGATGAGAAAAAAAAGAGGGGAAGCAAATAAGGTAGAGCAAATGGTATGTCAGTCTGTTCGTTGATGAAGTTACAGTATCTCCTGAACATTGTAAGGAGAATCTATTTTGATATGAAGCTGACGTTTCGACTTGAAAACAAAAACAATGATCAAAAGCAATTGATTATTATCTAATTGATAGTCATTGGCAGTGAATGATAAGGTAGATACTTTCCACGCAATAAGAACGAGATTACCATATTAGGAGAAACACGTTGATTAAGTGGGCATAATGCCAAATTGACCTAATCACTCTCGCAATGATATATTTCAGCTTCCAATTTTCGGTCTGATTCTGAAAACACTCGTAAATTACCGACTTCGTAAAGTCATTTGCGATATGTTCCCTTTCTTCTGAATGGAATTATGTGGTTCCCGTTTAAAATGCGGAACTGAAAATAGAACACATGAGGTGAAGCCAATAGGATAGGTTACATGAACTTTTTACATGAATATGAACTCAAAATCAAAGACTCATTATTGGTGTAGAAGGTGTAAATTATACCTTCGCTTTAAATAATGCTGATTAAGAAATTTTTGACCATGCTATTTTATACAACTTTAGACCAAGATGGTGAATGGTATGGTATGGTGTTCTAGAATCTTGATAAATATTTTTTTAGAAAATAAAAGACATTTTTTTCATGGAACGAAATAACTTTATTCTGTAAAGTATTGCCCATTTTAAGCAATGACCCTTTGCCATCTTTCAGGAAGCATCATAATTCCACGTTCATAAAACTTCTGGTTTTTATCAGCAAAAAACTGAACCAGGTACGATTTGACATCATCATTATTGTTGAAATTTTACTATTCAAGGAGTTGTGCAAATATCGAAATAAAAAGTAATCAGATGGTGCAAGGTCAGGACTATATGGTGGATGTAGCAAAACATCCCAACCAAGCTCCAATAATTTTTGCCGAGTGACCAAAGATGTGTGTGGCCTTGCATTGTCATGATGGAATACAAAACCTTTTCGATTTGTCAATTCAAGCCGCTTTTTTTAAATTGCATTGTTCAATTTTGTTAGTTGTTCAATGAAGACATCTGATTTGATCGTTGGTAAAAGTTCAAAGCAGAAAATTCCTTTTTTTTAAATTTCAAAATGTCGTGCAGTATCTGCCAATTAAAAGTTGAGAGATCAGACCTTAAAATGGGGTGCGGGGATTGTGGAATGTATTTCCATGGAAGTTGTGTAAATATTACGGCCATCGTGTTCCAAACGTGTTCCAACCAACGAAGAGCCTCTTTTTCTTTGTCCAAACCACCGAACATCGCAACTCCATCAAACTGCCAACCGCCAACGTCATCACCATCGCCACAATCATTGACATCGCCCCCGCCTTCATCGCTGCCACCGTCTGCTGCTTCGACACTATTGACTTCTTTGCCCTCAACAACATGCAATGCATCTTCGGAGTTATCTGCATCCACCAATCAAGTTGATGGTACAAAGATAACATTGGAGATGATTTACGAAAAAATCATTTTAATCGAAGAAAATCAAAAAAGACAAATCAATACACTTCGGGCCAAAAATAATGAGTGTGAAGAATGAATCAATTCTCTTGAGGCAAAGGTCAATAACTAAGACCAACAGCTTTTTTTTTAGCTAAAAATTTAATGGCTTTAGGTGATATCAATATTGATATATTCAATGAATTTAACATTGATACTAATCGTTACATGAATACTATGGTCTTAAAAGTTTGATAAATAAACCTAACCGTTTGACTGATTCTTCTAAGAGTTACATTGATCACATATTTTTAAGAACTCATAAAAACAATAAATATATTTTTAATGGTGAAATACATGATTTAAAGCTGACAGACCATAAAATGATCCCGCTTTATTACTCTTCTGCTTATAATCGTTCTGGAAATTTTTAAACCGTTTCCAAAACCGTAAAAGATTATATAGATTTTACGAAACTGAAACAATTTTCAACCGTCGAAGTTCAGTTTATTGTGAGAGTAATCCTTCTGTTGTTTTTGACTTGTTTATTGATACTCTCACTAAACACATTAAATCAAGTACTTTCCAAAGAATTCTGTTGGGTAGCAAGAAACATTTAAGACTCTAGATGACTAACAACCTTCTAAATTAGATTAGGAAAAAGAAGAAATTGACTTAAAATAGAAAAAAACATCAAAATAATATAAAACTTAATAACCCGTACAAAAGTTTCTGTAAATCGGTGAACATAGAAATCGAAGACACTCGTAGCAACTTCTACGGTGAAATGTTTGCACGAGCTGAAGGCAATGTACGCGTGTAGTGAGATCTATGGAAGTTTAACCAACAACAAATCAACTACTGGACAAAATTGGACAAAAATTGGTTTTCGAGGTAACATTTTCAATTGGTTAAGTTCTTACCTAAAAAATAGAACACAAAAAGTTAATGTTAACGGTATTTCAAGTTAACACAGGCTATATAAAAACAGTGTTCCTCAGGGATCTGTACGTGGCCCTTTATTTTTCTTGATAAACATAAATTCTATTTTTAAACTCAAGTTAAATGGAACTTCAACTGCCTTTACGGACGAAAAAGTTTTAACGTACGAATCTCGCTACTCCTTTAGCATTGTGATGTTAAATGAAGATCTTGAAGTATTACGGCTGTAATTGATGTGTTCTAAGGTAGCTGGAAACAGCCTACAGGATTTCCTTTACCTATACATAAGTGTGGTAATGTTAAATTTATGACCAATCTGCGTTGCACCGAAAATTGCTTCAAAATCGAGTCAGTTCAGAACTTTAAGTACTAAGGTGTAGTAATTGATATAAATATTGAAATATTTATTATGGTCTTGCACAGAAGCATTTATTACGAATTATTTTAAAGAAAAATCGTTTTGCTAGAACATGGCATTTATTTAAAAAATTGCGTATTTTACCAATCAGACAAGCAAAGCGGTAATATTCCTAGTAGGAATATACAAATGTACAATCAACGAGTAAACAATATGAACTTAGTAAATGTTCTTTTTGCACATAGAACAATTTTTTCACATTTTTATACATTTACAGCTCCAAGTATTTTTAATAAATTGCCCTTACTTATAAGAGACACTTTCCGTTTTTCATGTTTCACAAAAACGGTTAAAGACTGGTTTTTCAATTTAAACTATGAATGTATTGAGTCACTTTTTTAAATTGTTTTTTGTTTTTTCTCTTTTTTTTTTAACTTTATGCACAACATAAATACATGTATATTAACTAAATTAAAATGTAAATTTTAAAATATTATTAATGAATTTTTACGTTATATTGAATAATATCACTTAAATTTTCCGTTTTCTCTGTAAGCTAAGTTTTCTTTTTTAATTCTCTTTTCTTTCACTTAACTTTAAAAATCTTATTTAAATTAACACTGACTGTCACCCCACATCAGATGTCAATTGTTATGTTAAGCTTGATGTGTCATTCACCACTAACTAATTATTAATGAATGATACGAATAATCAATTCAATTTATTATTGTTAAATGGTTTTAAGATTATGAACTGAATTAATAAATAAACTAAAGTTCAGAATGGAAACATCTTAGTAGGATTGCTGTCAGTGCTGAGGACATTGAAGAACCACTTGTGCAGACTGTATGCCGGCGATGATGAATCAAATTCCGCCACAGGCCAACAATAGCGTCTACCCGGCGTAGACGAAGTATATAACGCAATATCTAAGCTAAGGTCTAATAAAGCAACTTTAGCTGAGGAACTTTTCAGAGCGGCGGCAATTATTTGTTTAGGAGTATGCTCCAACTTATCTGCAACGCATGTGTAGAAGAAAGCATAAACGATGAATGGAGTTTCAGTATTGTTTGCCCATTCTTGAAGAAAGGAGACCATCTAAGCTGCGCCAATTATAGAGGAATCAATCTCCTCACTATTGCCTATAACATCTTCATTCAATCAGACTGCTGCTCTGCAGAACGCCTAAACTGTTTTATATATCGTAATTCTTAATTCTTAACTAACTAACTTGCCCTATGCAGGCACTCTTATTTAAACCTTGTTTGTTTTTATTTAATTCTAAGAATCAACAGCAAGATATGTATTAAGATAAAATTTAAAGAAAAAACTAAGTAAGCGCCCGCCAGACTGCTCTATATCAGACTCTTAGTAACGAGGAAGAGAAACACATGTGGAGGGATACAACCGATATAGCGCAAACTTTCGTGGTACAAATCGTCCTTGCGCGAACGAACCAGTAAACCCTGAAAATGTTTCAAATCAGTTTCCTGACTCGATCATAGTGTAGGTACACTAAGTAGGTCTGTAGATAGTACTTTGAAGGAATATTTGCACGTTTGAAGTCAGCTTTTCTTAGCTTGTTGTCCAATATATGTATATAAGTACCTACTTAAAATTTTCCATTTCGACAATTCGCATGGGTTTCGGTGTGATAGATAATTGGATGTTCTTTTGGAAATGGTATTGGCAGAAAGGTCTTAAATTTTGTTAAGAGTTTGGCTGTTCATTTTTAAAATTGCTAAACCTGTCAAGCACAAAATGGAACCGAGCCAATGCATTATAGAATATGTGCTAAGTTTTAAGAATTTCCTCAAATTGCCTGCCGCCCAAATAAACTTTTCGAAAATGACATGTCAAAACGTTTTCATTGAAATTTCATTCCGGTGAATAGATAACACGTTTTGTGAGTGAATCGTGCTTCTAGAAACCCTGGAAGTGTGAATGAGGTCGTTGTCTTGTTGAAAAGTCCAAGTCAGAGGTCCATAGAAATTCTTCATCTTTGAAAACGAAAAAACAAAGGCAACGCGTTTTAGTTGTATGTTTTTGATGCAGGTAACTTGTAGAATTTCTTGAAATTCTTGAAAACATGATAATAGATGTGAATCACATGTCCACCAACCATTATTCCATTCACTAATATACTTAAGCATTCAAAAGCATCCAGTGCGCTTAAACCTCAACAAACCCAAATCTATGAGGTAATTTGTCGGAGAGCACAGGTCATGAATAATAATTTGACCACTTAGCGTGTTACTCATTTCTAAATAGGTCAATTATATAGCCATCTTGCGCGTACCGCACGCAACCAAGTATTTAGCACAAAATTCTATTCACCAGGATAAGCTCCGTCTCCTGTTCTGTGACCTAAAAACGTCTTGACTGCTTTAGTTTAACTTTAGTTAATTATTTTTTGTTTTATCAGGCGGATGTCAACGTGGTAATTAAGAACGCCTACAAACCAAAGAATCGATATTTTTATCAAAGTGTTTACTAAAAAATACTTAAGCGCCAGAGTTACTTTCCACTGACCAGATACAAAGTGGCCATGTTTCTCTTCCAATCTGACATGCATGTCTCTCGACGTCCATCTGTTTAACAACTGCAACATTCAATATGTTGTGCACTTTTAACAAATGGAAACCAAGTACCAGAGGTATTCCGACCGCCTTCTGGTTAAGCTGAGATTATATTTACTATTGACATGTGCATGACAAATTTACAGTCATGACCCTCTGGAAAGAATGCTACATTTAACGCAACTTTAACGACGGAATGCCGCCGCATACAGCTGAAACAACACTATACACATTCTGGAACTCGATTTGCCAATTTTAAGGGAATATCTGAACATTATTTTTCTCCCGTGGGCACGAGTTGAATAGAATGCTATCAGGAGTCACACGCACTTGCACAATTTAACATGATGCTTTGAGTGGCAGATTATTATTTCGTGATTGTTGTCGTGGACACGAAAGCGACTTTGGCGTCATGGTGATGGATCCATATTGCCAAGCATATGGGGGGGCATGTGTCGATGACTTTGATGAAGTTGAAGGCTGCTAGACTTACACGTTATTATATCCGAAAGTCAATGAGTTGATGCCATTGCTGACGTGATCCGCTGAGCTAATTGGATAATTTAATAACAAATGTAGTGCGAGCTTGTGTGTAGAGGTTTACCTCTTCCAAGTTTAAGGGTTAGTATTTTCTTTTTCAAGCAGGTTGTGAAAATTAACTTAAACAAGTGAGCAATCATTTTTAAGGAGTGCGGGAGACTAGCTAAGATAACTGGGGTAAGACCGTCCGATTCATTATTCATTGCATCGAAAGAATGTCACTCACCATGAGAATCGATATGAGATTCCATTAAGAGGCCAAACGATGCTTGATTCGAATCATTCTACATGAGTTGTGGGAAGGATCTTACGTGAGCTGTGCAGTGCAGGGATTAAGGTTGGTTCCGGGCAGTCAGCTTCACATTTTCTCTGTCGTGCGTTGTTTAATAGCTCTGTTTTCGTTTTCATCAGTTCAATCGTTCACAGTTTCACGTAAAAAGGTTTCTAAAATCAGGCAAAATTATAAAAGGCTTTAGGCAACCAGGGTTTCTGTATTGCGTCAAGGTAATTGGGGAGAATATATAAAAAAAAGTCGTCAGTAGCTGGTTTATAGTGAATTGTTTAGTTCCGCTTTTCATCCTCACATGCTTAAAGCAATCAGGTCTTTTTTCAATATGCCTTTTTCTCTTAAATCTTCTGAGACGAAGTTTTATCCATTTGAAGATGGACTTTGCCTTCTCTTCTACCACTCTTTCGCGAATGGAAAAGCTTCCATGTTTTTATGAAAGGGCCTGTATCGTTACTTTGGCTAACTGTACATAAAAGCCAAAACTTATTCGAATATTTTTAACATGCAAATCCATTCAGGAAAACATTCAAAAATGTAAATTAATTGCCAATGAGAAATATGATTAAATAAATTTAGAAATAAGAAGTTCAGAGAAAACTAGACAAAGCTAGGAATTGACTATCATTCCTGATTTGAAACGGAAAGAGTATTCCTCTATGTTATTTGCCGTTTGATGTTGCCATGGAAGCTAGGTGCGAAGGACAAACTTATTCGAAACAAATAGCATATGAAATGATGATGCTGAAGTTGTTGACTACAACTGCGCGCTCAGCCCCACATTTGCTTTGAAAGATGAAATTGGCCAGACTGATGCCGAATACATATGCACATACGAGTAAACAGGGGTGCATCTTCCTTACATAACATCTGCAAATTCATGAAATTTTCAGATTCATATTCAGTTTCCATGAAGCATTGTGAAAAGGGATGGATCGCACCCTCTGACGTTAGCAGAGCTCCCTAAAATATTTTCAACATGCATTATGCATTCGGAGTTGCATCTGTATCAAACATGAGATGTTTCATTCGGTCTTCATCCAAAAAAATAGTTCTATAAATCCGAACAACTGATAACAAGTAAGCTTGCGATAGAAGATACAATACCCCATAGATATTTCTTATCCAAAAATTGAATTCGATTTCAGTAGAATCGTTAAACCTACCAAACTGATTCAAATGGGTAGGAGGTGGTTGCTCAGCAAAATCCATACATACTCAAACACTTGAAAATATCTATACATATATATATATAAGTATTTAGCTATCGTTGATAGTATGCGAGAATAATAAATGATCAGGGAGAAGAGATAACAATCATTGGGATGGAATTTCGAATCTCGATTTCCAACCAAAATACAAAAAAACAGCATATTCATTGCGAGTTGAGTCAGTATAGCAAGGGCAGATTGGAGGACGATGAGTATATGGTATATAAATGTGGGTTTCCTGACTGGAGTGGAGCTGCACTTAATGTCGACCGGATGATATTGATTGATTGGCTAATGAAGCATTTTCTGAGCGAGGAACTGACATAGTAGGGCATGGGGGAGAATATTGTGTTTCGTCATTTGAAAGGTTTTTTGAAGGGCACACATACATACATATTTAATTGTATGAATAGTGAAAAGCATAAGCATAGCTATACAAATCAAACGAATTGAATAATTTGATTAAATTCATATAAATTAAATGAGCGAAAAAAAAATTATAAATGGTTTCGTAGTATTTCGTGGGTGTGGAAGTCACTGTTGCGTCAAACACAGCATAATTAAATTTTTTTTCTCTCTCATTGGCTTCAATATCTGCTATATTGTACATTTTTTAAGCAAAACAAGGATACAAGTGTGTGATTGCTTTAAAGCATAAAAATATTTTGCCTGCGTAAAACAATGCAGCGATTAAATTCCCAGGAGCCAAATGGATAATATGAAAAATAAAACTTCAGCTATCAAGGAAATATTAATAATGAAAGTATACATTAAATAAATTTTGTTTTAATATTACGATATTTTTCAAACCTTCGCTACTCTGGGAAAAACTAATTGCACAAGGAATGAAGGATATATTATGTTTATATTGTTAAAACAAAAATGGTATTAAAATGATAAATGTTGAGGTCATAAAATTTACCTGTTTTTTTGTCTCACTTGAATACGAACAGTAGCTTTGCCTGTCACCATTCTTCAAATCAAATAAAAGAATACTCCGAGTATTTGGGAGCTCAGTTCAAGAAATAACTTCATACAATCCACAACTATGTGTAAAGAAAAGACCTAAACCAAGGACGAAATAGGCTAAATTCGAGCTAACCGGGATCAAGGAAAATCCATCCGTGGATTGAAGTAAGTATGTAAGTATGTCACACCTATACCGAATGTCAACTGAAAATTAATGTTAAAATTTAGAAAAATCAAGTTATTTTTCACGGTAAAAACTTTAAAATAAATTCATACAATCAACGCGAATGTTTGACAAAATAAGTAGGCGACGTAGTGAAAGTCCCCACTCGAACCACGAGAAGTAACGGAATGGGCATCGCCTGACCCAAAAGCAACTATGTCTTCGTCAGCTGAAACTGGAAAGTGGAGCCTCCGTCCGTTTGCATTCCATCAGAGAAGCTGCCTGGTAAAATTGGGGAGCGGGCATTAGCGGCATTTTCAACAACAATAACAGCAGAAAAAATAATAACATGCGGTCGGAACGATTTCCCGTACGTCTTCGACGGCGGTGAGGGCCGCCATACTGAAGACATTAAATCACTTATGTCTTTGGCCTCAGAAATCGATGACGAAGACGATTAAATTAGCCGCCTAGAGGCAGGCAATGCTAAAGGCCCTGAAGGCTAAACAATAAGCTCGGCGTGAAAACTAGCGGCAGGTAGCCTTCCAAAATGCCCAAAAAATGCGCAAAAACAACAAATGGCTGATGAAAAGCGTCGAAATTCAGCATCAACTGAAAAGTAATAAAAAAAGCTGCGTTAGCAGCAGCAGAAACAGCAGCACCAAAAACATCAACAATAGTCACAATAGCAGAAGCATACGACAGCGAGCCCCAAGGTGCCCTTCATTAACACTTATAAACGCGAACTGAAGGACACGTTCAAAAAATGTAAGTCGCCCATTGGCGAACATTTTATTGCTAAGCGATTAAGCAAAGAGAAGCATGCAATGCACTGCTTCGTAGTAGAAAGCATTTAAAAATCTATAAATAATCTGACAATGCTACTTAGAGAACTCGACGAACCCATTGAGCCAAAAATGAGCTTCGTCATTGAAGATGATTTTGCGGTGAGAGTCATCATCCTGGCACATCTTCTCCAAAGCCCAATCGGAGAATGAACGTCGTTTCAAATGGTCCATCGGTTTCGCTTGATTCGTAAACTAGAATATTTTCAGGATGCTATCAAACGTTCCAATTGAAAGGGAGCCCCTTAACCAACTGCGCCACCCAGCCGATGTTAATTAACAATAGTTTAAATCGATTTGTACTTTTAAAACATAATTTTAAACGGCGAACGCAAGTAAACCAGGGTCAGCTATCCTGTGATAACTATTCGTGCTGATGGGCTGGAATCTATATTATGCGGCTTATTGTTCAGTATCATAAGAATTCGCACAGTGAAACAGGATACATGCTTAGTGACGAGAGAAGTGACCACTGGTTATTTTCTTATTTAGTCTTAAATCATAAATTCAAAAATGTTAAGTCACCTTAAAATAAATCCATTACTTAGTAACTTAGAAACTAACTTATCAGTCCGACGTTCCCGTAAGAATCTACCAGGTGCACGATTTACATAACACAAATTTTACCCAAAGCCAAACAGAGATTCCTTTAAGTCATTTATCCTTCATTCACATTTCTTCTACTGTTGAAATTCACCCTATTAATCTTTTAAAATACTTGTCCAACCCAATTGGCGTGGCAAGACACAAAACTAAGACAACACCACTCAATTCACTTACACGCTCGGCCATCTCATCTCCATAATCGCCATCATAATTATTATCATCAGGTTGATCGTCGTCACAGGATTCAGCACGGTCGTCTGCATTACTCGTATTGTCGAAAAGTTTAACTTATTTAACAAGGTACTCGTATTTGCGCAAGGAAAAGCTCATAAAACTTTTTCAATTTCGAAGGAAATTGTAGAAGAGAAAAATTTAATTTTGATAATAATTTCCCGTTGCCATTGTTGTCGCTGTTTTTTTTTTTATTCGTTTTTTTTATTTTATTGTCATTCAGCATACCATACTTTTGCAGTCATAAATGGAAGGCACACGAAAACCGGATGCTGTCCAATTGACGGCGGATGTGCCCTTCCACTTCCGGCGTTTCTTGGCTGTTTCGCTCCATCATCTTAATTGAAATTGAATTTTAAATTACAAACATGAGTTTGTTGGACCATGCTGTCTCGCAGCATGAAGGACACGTTCTTTCATCCCAGTGCTAAACTGGACATTTCGCAATAAAATAAAATAAAACATAAATAAAGAAATTCTTCAAATTAATTTTGTTTTGCTTTTGAATTAAAAGTGCAAAATCCTCTGGAAAATTACGTTTCCGCTAAGGGTATTCATTTCAGCATTTTACTTGTTGTAAATTACTTTTTTTTTCCAGGAACACAACTCGAGTTACAGAAATATTTAAACATGTACTTATGTATGTATGTTTAATTTAAACTTGAAACCACAATATTTACGAAGTGGGCTGGGCAAGTTTGAAGATATACATTTTGGTTTTTTAATTTTAATTGATGGGCTTTTCATCAATTAAGAATTGAAGATGTAAGGCGAAAGCACACTTGCAAGCTGTAATAATACTTTTTTAACATTCAATTATTTTGAGGTTTAATGAATTGTTTCAACCAAATATTTTTATGAAATGAAAAACGTACAAGAATTTTACCAGTGCTAAGCTCTGGCTTTTTCTCTAAAATAATTCCCGCTGAAAATATTTCTTCTCGGAGCTGAAGTCGAAATATATTTTGTTGACAAATTTACATATGTGTGAAGACATTCCCGAAGATCAGACTAACACCGAAAGAAGGTAAAGAAATCGTGGAATTTGTTTTCAAAGTATTGCGCTCTGTGCGCCAGACTAATGAAGCACTACGACAAATGTTCGGTTGTTATAAAAACCAATCTCAGCAGCTTAGGTGCATGAATATGGATCAAGTTATGTTAATATATAGACTCATAGCTAATAATCATCGCACACTAACTTGCCGAAAAAAGCATCTCCTCTTTTTTGTAATTCAGAAAATAAACAATTAAGACAGCAAAAACGCTTAAACTACATTAAATAACTTAGTCAACTCAAACTCAAAGAACTTTTCTTACCAATTGAAAGGTTTAAAAAAAGGTTTTTTTTTTAAATAAAAAAACATAGTATCAGAAAATTTTGCTTAGGAACTTATATTTAGAAAATAAACAAAGAACTACCTTAAAATAAAATTTAAAAACAAAAATTACAGAGTATGTACACTTTTTCATTTCTTTTCTTGTTCTGTGCTTTTTGCCTTTGTACCTTTAAACATTTCTTTAGTCTTCCTAAACCCTTAATAACCTTAAACTAATATGAGCAAGCCGGCCGGCTGACATGAACAGCTTAATTCGTCTTTATGGAGTAAATCAAACCTGAGAAGACGGCGTCTCCTTTGCCTTTTACTACCAAAACCGTTGGTGCTGCTTAACCTCACCATCCCTTTATTATCTGGAAGGAGCATATTACTAACCGTCAGAATATTGTCCCTTCTGCTTGCTGGAAGAATAATTGCGCCACATAATTTTTCAAATGTGAGCACTAAAAGCATATCTTTCGATTTTATTGATTCCCTGTGTCCAGATACAAAAGGTTGCAGCAGGACGGACGGACAGGGTCAAACCATCAGTTTAATAGAAATAGATTGAGTGAAAAGTCATCTCAAGAAATTCATCTGTTAATTTGCACTCTCGGTAATGTGACTTGACTCTTTTGGTCTACTTTTTGTGGGAGTATGCGCAGTAAAAAAAACTAGCTATAGTTGACGATTCAGAAGCCAACGTTTGGCGCGTTGTTGTTGAAATAAAATCATGAATCTAATATTTTTGAAATTTTATTCATATGTCTGAGTTCAATTTTCAATTAAATTTCTAGACTTCTAAACTTCACAAGAAAACTCCTGCATTGGGTCCAATAAACTAAATTTAAATGCTTAAGTCAGCAGAGCTGAACAATATTGACTTTTTAAGGATCACCGGGTATCAGAATATGAGATATTCTTATATCATGTAATTTAATGAAACCCAGACTTATTCGTTTATAAGTAAAACACAACATAAATCTGAAAAAATGTGTAAAATAATCTTAAATGATATCTTAATCCATTTGAAATAATAAGAACAGTAGTTTGCTAACTTGCTTAGTTTTGCATAATGAAAGAGGGCTGATATTTGTACAAAATTAGATCAAAGGAATTTAAGAGTTAATCCAAACTAGCACAAATTAACCCTCGAAACTAGAGAATGTGAATCAACCCCTCGAAATCCAAACCTGTTGTACTCACTTATGAACAAAAGATACTGAAATTCACCATCCTAAGTTCAGAAGCTCGAGTATTAACTTCTCGCCTCAAATTTTTGTTTGAAAATGTTGAAACGAGGAACATGAGAGAAGATAAGGCTAAACCCACGTACAAAACACTTATAAGTATAATATAAGCTCACCAAACGAACGAATGATCGTTTGAAAAATATTTTTGATTGCAATTGCGTGTTAACCCACTTGGAGCTTTTACTATGTGTCCAAAAATGACTACTAGATTGTGCGCCATATGACAATATTACCAACAGTCAACCAAAAAACGGAATCATTGCATACTTCCAGGTGTTAAATTGAGTTTCGATTTTAAGAAACTGGTTTCTTAAATGGAGGCCCCATTTATTTTTAACTTTGTGTCAATTGTCATTATTTATTGTTATAACGGCAATAATAGTTCACGTTCTGTGAAAAAATCAATTGTCTTCCTATAACACTCCAGAAGATACAGCCCTGTGACAGACTGACGACCGAATTGACAGACGGACGGACAGTGGAGGCTTAGCTATAGGGTTCCTTAGGCACCCTTTGGGTACGGAACCCTAAAAGGGGGGTACTCTTAGAACAGGATGAAGAATTGGTAATATTCACTTTTAAAATTTCAAACCAAAAAGTTTAAGTAAAATTCAGATTTCTGCTTTTCATATTTATATTATTCATACAGTGCAGCTTTTAAAAATGTTAGTTTTCAAAAGTTCACTTTTCGGCTTAGATGATGTAACCTTTGTAGCATTCTTTCCCGTCTGTAGAGAGATAATTTTGAATACCTTTGACTCAAAGTCGAAATTGTTAATATATACTAAAATAAGTAAATAGAAGAATGTGAAAAAATACATTTTGTTACATTAATATGAGTACGAAACAATACGTTTTCCTGTGTTGTGTTGTTAGAATGACTCAATGATGATTCTGTCTTCATCTACTATGCTTATTGTGCTCGACTTAGATAGTTTCCTAGCCGACAACATAACTACTTACCAGTTTAAAAATATGGTTCAATTGCACAAAAACTATTAAAGTAAGTAAAAACTCAAGAAACACATGTATGTCTATATAGGGTTTATACAAAGATCAAGGACCTGCATAACCTATAGCGTATTTAAGTTTAATTTGGGATTATAATTGGCAAAACAATTCAACCCGGGTTGAAATTTACTCAAAACAAGAATAAAGATATGTAGGAGTGGATGGTGCACGTGTATATCAATATATAGTATGTATGTTCAACATACTTTCCAAAAACATGTAAACAAGTTTCTTCAAGCCACATATGTATTCCCATTGTTATCCATTACACGTTTGTCCATTCAAAGTATAAACAAGTCTCAACTTACTTTACCTAATTAGTAAATTAACCGCAATCAAATTCTCCCCGTGTGGGTATTTGCCTGCAAGTTTTTTGCATTTAGAAAAGTCAGTGATCTCGTTGGGAAAAAGTTCCTGCAACGAGGATACTTGTACGAGTATACTTGTGTATGGCCGTTCATTAACTTGCTTCACCGCACAAATTTGCCTATGTCCGATGCACTGACAACTTAAACTAATTTAAAGTTTCTTTGTGCTTGCGGTCGGATACACCCTTTCACGGTGGAAAACGTACAAACATTACCACAAAGTCGGTGCTTTTCATTTCTACCATTGTACGAGTATGCTCGACTTTAGACATATAGTTCAGTGGTTTATTGTAACAGACGTTATCTGAGATTAAGATTTCAACAATTGGAAAGTTCGTAATTGCTTTTCCTGTCCCCTCGTCTATTTATGCAAGGAATTTGCTTAAGATCTTTTTTTAATTTAATCCTTAACCGCTAACTGCGCACTCAGGTAAGGATTTCGAATTTCGTTCACTTGTTCATTGGCCCTAGATTCCTTGCTGGATTCCTTTGAGAGTGTATGTTATTAATCAGACTAAAAATCTTTACATACAAACTATGTGTGGCTTGCCTACTCCATCAAACTATTATTTGATGGTGAAAAAAAATTATTCCCGTCAAAACTGGTTATTTCCACAATGTAAATACTACGTAATTTGTGAATCCTGCAAGAGATGGCGGGAGTTAATTTTGGAAACAGTTGCTAGTTTTTATGAATTCTAGTAAAAGAGGTATCTTTGTTTGTCATAACTCTACTAAGCAACGCAGTGCATGAAAGCATGATTTTTACTTATTCATTACTTATTATTTTTTATTTATTATTTATTTATTATAACTTTCCATCAGGAAGTTCATGTAATCGGTCCCATTTTCGAAATCCAAAATTTTTACATAGCTCCATGTTTCGAGGACCCAGTAGGCGGAAAAATTAAAATAATTTTTTTTTGTTTAATTTTAATTCCAAAAGTTTCATCAATTAGCCAATTGACTTAATAAGGTTTGTTCTGAACTTTAAAGGCTTAAACCGTATTAAGTTGACCCTTTTTCATATTTTGATGTTTACCAGAAAGAAAGAGATCCGATGCTAAACATTTCCCCGGCTCGGAATGAAGAGATGGTGGAAGTTTCTCGACTGAAACTATGTGTTTTTTGAACTTGAACGATATAAAGATAATCATGCTTTAATATTCTGAGTACAACAAGTACAAGAAAAAACATTTGACAAGGAGGTGACATAAGCGATCTTTCACAATGTTTATATAAAAACAACAGTTTATTTTCCGCAATCAAAAGCCAAATTCTGGTCACGAATTTAATTTTTTTCTCATTTCAAAACAACTTTCTTAACTTATTTTTACTATTGTATAATAGTAATAATTCGTAAGTGACGTTGCAGTATTAGCTCAGCACAAGTAAACCTTAACCACCTAACGGGTAAAAACACTTTACTAACAGGGAAGAGGTTCAAAAATTCTACCAACAGATAAAACAATTATCTCAGGGTTACAAGCCCCAAACAAAAGCCTGCAAAGTTCAAATGGAAAAATCATAAAAGACTGTATTACGGAAACGAGGAATAAAATTTCGCTGGCAGTCAGCGTCTACTTGACCCAGACGAAGTAAAGATAGCAAAGACGAGATGTTTGAAGCCAAGTCTAGGTTTTGCATCCCATCCAAGCTCGTCCTTTTGTGCAGGATGAAGATGGAGAACTCAAGCTGCTCCATTAAGATCGGCAAAGACGTCACCGACCCATTTGATGTCAAACATCGGTAAAGGCAAGGTGATGCACTGTCTTTAACATTATACTTGGAACAATAGTGCAAAGGTCCCGCTTCAACACAGAGGCAAGATCTTTTAACTGTCTATTCAAAAACTCGTATACATTGAAGATTTTGATATAATTGGGGAACGATGCATGATGTCAACAGCGCGTTTATGAGTGTTCAGACAAAACTCTAAGATGGGTTTGGTGTAATACGACGGCAAAAATAAACATATGCTGTCATCAAGAATAGACACCCAAATCCCACGTCGATCACCCAGAACGTTACCATAGAGACTTCGTCTGTCACGGCTTCGTTGCAAACACCAATAATAACACCACCGCTGAGACGAAGAATACCTCTAGCTAAGAAAGTCCTTTCTCGAAGAACCTTAGTGTCGTACTAAATATAAGACCCCTATCATCCCCGTCTTACTATTTGGCGCAGAAGTATGGACACTTTCAAAACCGGATGAAGGGGACTTCGGTTGTTTCGAGAGAAAAGTGTGAAAAATTAATATTAAATTCGCAAAACTTTTTTTAAATGATTCAAAGCTGAAAAAATATGTATTTTATTTTCTTGATTGCAATGCATTTGTCTAGGGAATGACTGATGTTTTCGTTACCCAAATGAAATTTAATGGTGGCGGCAAAAAAGTAGAACCTACATATTTTTTTTATCTTGAGATTGGAAGGTCATTACCAAGTTTTTATTTAGGATTTCATTATGCAATACAATTTTGTTACTTATAATGTACAAAGAGCAATTGCGACAAAGGCTTTCGGCTCTTGGGACATTAAAATGTGATTAAAGTACAGAATTATGCAGAAGGCTTTTTTCCATTTCAAAATTACATATTTGATATTTAAATATCAATCATCAAAAACTATTAACCCCACCGGGGAGTCCCTGCACATCGTTGATGTGTTTAGTGTCCGAAACCGAACCTTTTTAAGACAAGTTGGAATTGACTTTGTATTTTAAATTAAAATTAAGTATATATTTACACATACAGAAAGTAATATCGACCGAAGTCACCTGACACGTCACGCAAGCACTTACCCAGCCATATAAGCACGAGAAAATAAATAAATTCAAAAATACGGCTCACGTAACAAGAACTCACCCGAAGTTAACCGTGCAAGTCAAAAAACAAAGTTTGTGTTGGTAAGACTCAATGCAATCTCGCCATGCACCAGAGTTGATTTTTATCAGTCCTCAATCTTTGGAGTAGATTTCACTTCCAACAGTTAAAGACTATATATCTTTTATATAATAATATGTATATATATTATATAAGTTTATCTTTTTAAGTAATTTTAGTCTGAAACTCTCCTTCCATGTTTTACCACGACCGTGAAATCGCTCATGCATAGTAACATTTTTGAGAATATTCACTTCGATCGACAGCCAATCTGCCATAAACTCTACATCTAAGCTTGTGAAGGAACGCCGCGTGTTCCTTAAGGAGATAGCGATCTTTTTAAAGGCTCACCTTTACGGGGATCAAGAACATAGTTAATGTACAATGCACCCTCACAGCTGTATATATATTAACATACCATTAGCTGCGGTCAAATTAAGCAAAAAAAAAAAAAATAAATACATCAACCATCTTGCAACATCACCAGACAAAGCTGGAACCTCATTAAACAATCAGACAACCAGAAAGCTACTAAGTCTCCTCAATGAATGTCCGGTCATAGCAATATCAAGACATAGAAAGCTATGTTCCCAATTCTTCACAACTTTGCCTCAACTAGCTAAAGCAAACCCAAAAGACCTCTCTCAGTTCATTTGAAAAGCAAATTAGTTCTCTCCAACTTCTCCTTCTTCACCATCCTGGAGCAAAACCTCTTAATACTCACTTACTCCCTAATATAGGTAGATACGTTAATCCACATAACCTTCGCGGTATCACAATGGGACAAATTACTGTGTGCCTTGTGGAAGACTGAGTTTCTGCGCCGCCGAAGTTTCGGCCGATTTTTTCCCGAATCTGGCCGAAAACGAAACCGAATGTTCGGTCGGTCACTAGTTTAAGAATTAAAATATATTGTTAACATCTGGGACTCTCAAGCGCATTTACTTTTAGTGTTTTGACTCGGTCTAGTTGAAATATGTAGGTAAGATGCAATGATGCTCGATTACTGCATGCGAAGACACGATTTCAGCGAGCACTTCCGATCATCGCGAACTGGGCTGCGGCCTAATTAGCCTTAGGGCTAATCAGGCTCTGGCTTCTCTTTAAGACGAGACGAGAAAAGGTGTTGAAGGTGAAAGTGAGAGCCTTTAGAGCGACGTTTGCTGCAGCATCTGCAAGCTCATTACCCTATATTCCGACATGGCCTAGTGTTTAGATCAGCTCTATCTTAGTCGTTAATTTATTAAGTTTATTACTAGTTCTGACTTTGATAATTCTGTCATTTCAAGAATTAGCAGTGCCTTTTAATGCTGACAGACTTTGAGATCAGATGGCCCGTTTACCTCGAGGTCACTCGAGATTTGGAGTAATCGTCATTTGTGAAAATCGTTGCTTCTTTCGTTCTTACGCAGGTACAAGACCTGCGTACTGGAGAACTACAGTCTCTATGGAGTGACAAAGGTGCTTGAGTTGGACTTTTCTTTTTAAATGTAAATTAAACTTGTAAACGGATTACAGAATGTTGTGTACAGCGGAAGGTATTCTTAGGTTTTGTTTGTGGGTGATGGCTTCATATGTATTCTAGTCTTTTATCGAACCTCTTTAAAAGCAACGTTTCGCAAAGTCTAGCATTGATCTGATAGTATCGCTCTTCTATTGATGGGATTCCATATTTATGTTTAATGTAGTAGATTGGCTTCTTTTCGATGTTTTGTATATTGTTGCAGTAATATAATTTTGGATTTTGGACAGGACCCATAGATAGCTATGAACATCTTTGAGATTTAGCTTAGTATATAAACGTGAACATTGGGCTTTGCTGCTAGCTCATTTTCTTTCAGAGTAGTTCTTTTCTTGGAGGCAATATAACTGTTCTGGATAACTCTTTCTTTTCAATTGCATAGACCTTCTTCCGAAAAACACTGGTATCTGGAAGTCCGACGGACTCCAAAAAAGGATTGTCATTTTATAACTTCTTTTTTTATATAATAAAGAATATAATTTTTACAAAGCGTACGCAGAGTTTCCTTCGAAGGTTGCTAGTCGTGTTTCCGTGTTACGGCGGATTGCATCTGTGTAGCTCTTCGGCCCACCAGGATATCACTCTTAGGACGTTAACGCTTACAGATAGTTTACTTATCTGCTTTTGGATAGAATGGTGCTCATGATCTTTATATTGTTATCAACATCCTTGAAGCCAGCTTATTCTTTATAATAAATAGGTACTGAATTCCCATTACAGAAAGATAAACACTCAAAATATTCATTCACCTTTGCAGAGGAAATGTTTGTCAAAAAGAAGCAAAAGGAACACCGCGAAACGTGAAATGGACTGCTCTCAACATAATGTAATTTTTTGGTATGAAAATGATAGAGAGGCTCGAAACCAACATCGAAGTGCAATTTTCGGGAGATCTGTATGGAAGCCTAGAGACCAAAAACAATTAAAAGCAATGAGAAGATCTTCGATTCAATGTCTGACTTGGCGGCCAAAGTCTGAGTTAAAGCGTATTTAAGGATTTTTTAAAGCATTTATTTAATTTTTTGACTGTTTATTTTTTATTAAATTTGAGCCAGTCAAATTTTAACTAATTCTCTTCAGATGTTCATTTTGTAGTGAAGTCTGGTGCGTCAAAATTTTTAGTTCCGGAAATCGGTTTCTACACCTAAAAGTGCCTTAAATTAATCTCTTAAAAAAGTAAATGGGTTTTCCATGCGTCATCGATTTTATATCACAATCACAGAAGTACTGCGGTGAGCAACTTAATTTTGAGCTGCAAGAAAGATAACAATTTTATTACACTGTCTAGGTACAAATCAAATAACGTAGCACACAGAAAACTTCTCTGACCAAAGGACTCTACTCGGTTTCGATAATGCGAAAAAGTACTACCGAAAGATGAATTCTAAAGCAGGACGTTTGGCTTTACTTGAGATATACTTCAAATCGATTGAATTTTGTTCCTTAACGTCAAGTCAATCAGCAAATGGACACAAAGAAGGAAAAACAGTACAAACAGGAGAAGCTAAGACGAATGATACACGTCGATATCCTCAGTGCAAGAAGGAATGTAGTTGTCCCTTTCAAGGAGACAACAAATGGATTTGTTACCCAAGACAAGCGATGGTACCAGAACAGCATTTGCTTTTTATTTAATGGCCAAGCAGTATCAATGGTACTATAGGAGTGCGCCTTTTGAGGATGTACCCGGTTTATCGAATACTATGAAAAACTCCTCAAGGGTGGAAGTTCATACGCCTTTGGACGGCAATGACAACAAAAGAAAGGCGTTTAAAACGAAAGATTGATTTTCTTTTTGTTATTGTTCTTATTCCGGCCCATTTGGTAAGGAGAATCGAATTCCCTTAAGACCTAAAACTGATACTGCTGTAAATGGGTTTTTAGAAGAATTTGAAATTAAAAGGTAGCAAAAATAGAAAAGGCTTATCATCTAGCTCCTCAGAGGGCGTCAACATTAGCTTCGTTATTTGCTTGAGTCCTCCGGGAAGGTTGGTCACATGGGTAATTTATCAATTTCCTAGAACAAACCGCAAACTTCAACTCCATCTTACTCAGTTGTTTGTGGTTGTATCCCTTCAAACGAGTATGCCATCAAAAGCAATAAATACCAACATATTGTAAGGTAATTAAAAAACGATTGTGATTTGTGTTTTACGATAAACGTTGATTTATATTTATTATTCTATATTTGTACAATTTAGTACATATGAGAAAAATATAAATGATGTAACATTCAGGACAGGAGATGCCTACTCAAATTTGATAAGGGGACCGGAAAAGAGAACCACGATATAAAAGGAATCATAGTAAAAAAAGAACTAAATTGCAGTTTGAGTATATTCATTCGGTTGGAACTTCAAAATGTAGGGGGATGACTTTAATTGAAAATTGACAAAAAACGTAATATCAAAATTATTTACAATACTTCCTCTCAAGCATCGCAACAAACGACGCACTGCACCGAAATCTTGGTACTTCTACCTGCGATATGATATGACATCGATCACTGGCGATCGGAGAAAACTGGTTTTATCATGTTCAATTACGATTATTTGGCAAACGATGTCATCGCCAATGAAGGGGTTCATTTTCCGAACATTTCAAAGGAAAATCTCCTGATCATCTTCGGTTCACTAAGATGTAAAAATCTGTGGGAATCGACGATACCACACCACACACTGTTCTTAAACACTTTCCTCTAGCATGAGAAATCATGCTCATTTTAAGGTAGCGGTATTGCAACCAATTCCTAATCGAAACAAAGACACATCCAATCCAGAAAATCTCCGGTCGATAGGTCTCCTTCCGCACATCAGTTAGGTATTGGAAAACGTTATCAATAGCGCCCTGTGTGGACAAAAATATTGCTGATTGACTTAAAGAAGGCCTTTGACACCGCATAGTTGCAGGGGCTCCTTTTCAAGTAAGCCCAGCTCGGCATAAGCCAGCGGCTGTTTATTGTGAGAAATGGTGACGCCTGCTGGAATATTTGAAATTAAAAACGTTCTACAACAGGGTATAGTTATTTCGACGATTTTATTTACGATCCTCACGAGCGATCTTGTAGGCTCTCTCCGCCGCTCCATAGCGTATGCAGATGACTTTATCGCGTACAGGTCAATTCCGAATATCGAGGTTACAGTTAATCTTTTGCAACGTGACTTCGAAAAGGTTCAGGGATATTGCGACGATTGGAAGTTGAAGATTAATTTCAAAAAGTGCGAGACCATTCTGTTAAGGACTTCGTTGGCTGGGTCTCTAGAAAGAACTAGCGAATGTTTTTCATCTTTGGACAAAACGGGCAGCCACTGGCGAATCGATGTGTTGACAGATACCTGCTGATCTGGCTGGATCAGTATCTTTATTTTAACAAACATAAAGATACTGCTCCAGCACGAGCCAAAACGGTTTTGCCTTGACAAAGAGACTCTTTCAGTCAACTCGATGTCAAGGTAATGATCTGCTACAAGAGCATCATTCGGTCTGTGGGTGTCCTGTGTGGTTCAACGTGGGAGTCTGCATGTAAAAAATTCGACAGTAACGAGGTCCTATACAACGGAGCCAACCTGATCAGAGTGGATAATTTTATTCGAAGTCACATTGCAAGAACAAAAACGTCGAACAACAACTTGATCTCCGGGACGTTTTACCACAATGATATGCACCATGAGACAGTGTGCCTTAACGGACTTATTCTCCTGAAGCGTTTCTCTAGTTAGAGAGAAAAGTCTGGTCCAGGATAGATTAGCGGTGACGTTAATCTTATGTGGCTCGAAAAGCTGTGTACGGGCGAGTCAACGACTAACGTCTAACGTACCTCAACAGAGCCTCTTAAGTTGAGTGCCCTAAAACCAAACAAATAGCATGTACAGTCAGCTTACATAGATTTAAGGTAGTGTAATATAAGTCATTATTACTTTATTGCTAAATACTTTTAATGCTAAATTTAGGTGGAATAAGTTTTTTAGGTTTAATTTTTAGGAATATGTTTGGTGAACAAAAACGAAATACAGTTTTCTTGGTTTGAATAAATAGTGATAAAAATTTATAAATAATGCAAAATGTAAAGTGAACAGCCATATTTTTAAGTTTTTAGACCTAGCTTAGAGCGCCCGCACAGGGCCACTTAGTAAGTTTATAAATAGTTTAGTAAATTAAGCTAGCTAAAGATTTTTTTCTTGCATGTAAGGAAAATGAATTCTAAAATCAAAATGCGTTTAAAGGAAAAAAAAGTATGTAAGTAATGTAAGTATGTAAGTATGTAAGTAAGTATATCGGACCAACACCGAATGCGAACGAAAAATGTATATTGAAATTTATCGGGTTCGTTGGCGTTTTAGGTTGATGCGTTGCGCACATTTTTGCAGTTTGCAGGTCTGGGTTCGAATCTAGCTGGCATTTCTATGTTTTTTCTTTGTGTGCAATATTTTATTTTGCATGAACACACCTTACCAGGCAAGGAAAGATCCCAAGCATATTAAGACTGGGATAATTATCTCCTGATTTTATTCGATAGCGATGCGTGATAGAGACGAAAAAGAAATCAAAGGATCATTCGGCTAAATGAAATTGAGGATTTATGTCCCATGTCTGAAAAAGTCAGCCTTTATGCAATTTATCGTTTGATATAATTAATTAACCAATTATATTGTTTGGCTCTACATACGAACAATATCGATCAAATATGCAAACGTTTGACGAAATCGTAGCTAAAGCAAGTTCAGTTTTACTGGGTAGAAACATCCTAATAAGAGTTTCCAATCTTTCGTTAGTGTCAAATGGAGAACATTTTGTCAGAATTACTGATCTGAGTTTCTACTGGAGGCGATGAATATAGGAATGAATTGTCAATTATCGGAGCTCTGATGTAAAAAAAAAAATACTAACATTTTAACTTTATCCAAATTTTGTTACAAAAACTGTTCGAAAATATAACATATAAAATTTAATTGAAATAATAAATAAAAAATAAAAAATCAGCCTTGAAATACTTAGAAGTAGGTAATTGTTTTCATGTTATGTTGATTAAAAAGAGTTGTGCCGTAATTGGAGAGTTCTTAAAAATATTTAAACAGTAATTTTTTAAAAGTGACCGGCGAATGGCCGTGCGTTTGTGCTGGAGTTTATTTTTAAATTTTTATCATCATACTAGTAATATTTCAGAACAATTTTATAGGAACATAACTAACAAGCGATTGTATTGAGCGGTCTTGCAAAACTATAGAGCCTGAAGGCAATCCCAACAGAATTGCAAATATATTGTCTAAGATCGAAAAATGCTCAAGAAAAAGTTACAGAACAATGAGCTGCCGGTCATCACCAGAAAGTACCATAGCACTTGAGGTTAAGAGCAATAGAATTTGAAAATGTCAGAGCAAAACAGTCTAATGTGCATGGCAAGCAGTTCAGTCAACGTTAATTGAATTTTTCAAAGAGAAAATATTTGTGAACATAGTTGTGGTCTAGTCAATGAAATCTGTGAATTTTGTCAAGCCGAAAACTTCAAAATTCAATATCACATTATGTTGTCAAGAAGGAAAAATACAACAGTTGTAAGACTATCGCCTTTAATCGAGCTATTGATGGAAAATAATCATACGCTCTCAAGAGTTTTTATAAAAATATCAGGTATTTTAATAACCTACTGTTTCAGAACTCACGAATATTTTTATGTTTTTTTTTTTGTGCAATACTTTTTCGTTAAGGAGAAAAATTTGGGGCATTAATATTATTAAAAAAAAATTGGTTTGGGTGCGAGTAGACCTGCCCATACCATGAACTTCCCATCTCATGATAAAAAAAATCATTAAGGTGCTATATAATTTGCTCCCAAATTCAACTTTAAGATACTCACTTTTTAGAATTTTATAAAATACGATTTGCCTCTAAATTATAGACTAAAGGGTATACTTATTATGTACATGCTAACACCGTAAGAAATACTTATAGATCTGTGAAAGATTAGCGTTGTAAAGAATACGTTGGTTAAATTGAATTCAAACATATTAGACTAATAAATTAAAAATATAAATATAAAGATTAAATCTAAATTAAAACAAATTCATGTGGAAATATAAGGTATGAGATAATAATAATTGAGTTGAATCATTAGCAAATTTATCTAGTTCAGTTAAATTCTGTAAAATTAAAATCACATTTATTACTTGAAATGGGGATAAGTAGGGGAATGGTAAGTTGCTATGAAGGTAAAGTTGAGTATTCAACATTAATTTTAATTCAACATTTCGGTAATTACTTACTTACGAAAGTATTATTTTAAGTGATCAGGACAACAATTTGGAAATATTCGTTTTTGATTTAGTAACATTTACCTAATGTTGTGCACAAGATTGAAAAGTTTGATAGATAAACATATTTCAATTTGGAAATACTTTCTATGATAATAATAGAAAATTAGATTTTTAGTTTGACTGCAGAAATAATTTAATTTTTACCGTTTTTTTTAAGCATGTTAGCTGGTTGGACTTTTTTTGTCATTAATCATTTAATTATTAACTTGAGGTGGCGTTACAGTCCACGTAGGATTGGCATTGTATCCTTTTGGGTAAGTCAATTGGTTGTTGAATCTTCTCCTCCACTCACCGTCAATGCAGATGGGACAAAAGATTACACTTTTCCCCCGAAACAACGGGGCCTTCATCCGTTTTTGAAAGTATCCATGCTTCTACACCATATAGTAGGACGGGGATGATATGGGTCTTAAAGAGCGATGCTTCAGTTCTTCGAAAGAAGGCTTAGCTTTCTTAAGCAGAGGTATTCTTCATTTGATCTCAGCGCTGGTGTTATTATCTGTTTTTCCAGCGGAGCCAAGATAGACAAAGCCCTAACTACCTCAAAATTATAGCTGTCTATGGTAACGTTCTGACCCAGACGTCGGATTTGGTTTTTCTTGATGGCAGCATATGCTTCTTTTTGCCCTCTTTTGTTGACAAGGTTCTTTTGCACTATTGTCCCAAGTATGATGTTGAAGAAATCACATGACAGTGCATCACCTTGTCTTAAACGTTGTTTGACAACAAGTGGGCCGTTGACGTCTTTGCCGACATCAATTTGTGCAGGATGGCGATTTAGGTCACCGCCTAAATACGAGCTTGGCAGGGATGCCAAACCTTAGACATGACTTCATAAATCTCGTCTCTGTGGACGAAACAGACACCAAAACCAACCTTGAAATTGATGAAAAGGTGCGTACTGACATGCTCGCATGCTTTCTTCTGACCATGTATTGCAGAGTTGGTGCATACTCCCAACTAAGTCATCGCCGCCGCTTTTAGAATTTCTATCTTGCTATCTGTACTTCGTCTAGGTCAGGTAGATGGCATTGTTGGTTCTTCCATGTCCTCAGCATTGACTGCAATTCTACAATGATATTTCCATTTCGAATTTTGCAGGCTTCAGTTTGGGGTGTGTAACCTTGAGATAATTGTTTTTGCTGGCTAGCTGTCCACGGCTTGCATTAAACGACTCAATGAAAGCATTTTCGACTGTAATATAGGACCAAGGACCCTAAATCTTAGCCAGTCATCCTTGGTTCAAAAGTACATAGTTTCAATCCAGAGATTTCCACCACCTCTCCTTCCGAGCTGGTAACTGCTCAGCAAAGGATCTTTTTCTATCTGGTAAATATATGGCATAAAGAGGATCACATTCGGTCCAGTTTTCTTTGCAGATTTCGATAGGATTTTCCACGCCGATTCCGAGATATTTTTTTTATCTCTGTGTCATTTTCTGGAAAGACCTCTAGGATTGGGTTCATGATTTAAAACCACAAACTAAATCGGATGTTATGGTCTTCCTTGCAATATACGAGTAATGCAGTTTTATCCATGTATTTTAACTTTGTCATTTAGGTTTCTCTCGATGCTTTTGCTTTAAATTCAATTGCCTCATGTAATTTGAGCCATGAGCTTCTTTTTGCAAATATATTATAACGATAAAAAAGCGTCAAGCTACAGCCGAGCAGGTTTTCAACAAAAAAACTGGTGGCCACATAATTTTCTAAGGATGTTTTCATGTGTCAGTGTTACAGACGTCACTCTGAGTCTTGAAAAATGGGAAAGACCTACAGGATTCACATTTCTGAACAAATTTTCAAAGAACTTCCGTGGAAATTTGGATCAGGAAATAGAGAAAGGGGCATATCGATGTATGAAATGGCCTCAACTAAAAATTGTTTTAGTCTTTTTGGTAGTCTCTATAGTTAGTAACTTACTTAGTTTAGTCAATTGGCTAAATAAACATAATATTGATGAAACTTTTGGCATTAAAATTGAACACAAAAAAAAATTTTATATGAATTTGTCCCGAAACTTATGAACGGCAGTGTATATATATTTGCATATTTTTTTATCTGATAAGGTAGCTATAAACTATAAATTTAATTAATTTTGAACTTTTTTTATTGGAAAACTAAATTGATTTTAATTGAAGAAATCAAATTGTCCCTTTTTTTGACAGTTTTTTCGTCATAAAATTCAAACCACCCTGTGAAATTTAACCAAAAGCTTTTCAGGTGATCTTTATGCACACACGCTTCGAATGAAACCAATTTTGGTTCTCGAGTTAGGCTGTACGAAAGAATCCGCACAAACGTACGTACGTACGTACGTATGTACGTACGTACGTACGTACACACACACACACAGACATCTTTCTAAAAATCATGGAATCTGACTACTGGGACCGTCAATCGTGGAGAAATGTAAAAATTTTGAATTTCGAAAATCGGACCGATTACAAGAACTTCCTGATGGGAAGTTAATTAAATAAGCTTTTGCTATGAAAATCAATTAGTCACAAGAGGAAACATTTAAAAGGCTGGTTTTTATTAACCAGAACCTGTATATTGACATGGGCCAGAGTTTGTCGCACAAACGACTTGAAAATTAAAACTATATAGGGTCCACATCAAAGAAAAATAATTTCAGGTTCGGAAAAAATAATCACAAACAACGTTGTGTTTTAAAAAGTATTTACTGTGTAGATAAATGATATGAACTAAATAAATCTAATTTAAAAAAAAAAAACAATATAATAAGCAAAACACGAAAGAAGGCCCACGTACCTGGATTCATTTAATTCCCTGGATTCGTTTAATTTTACATATTCAGAGAACGCTTAAGTCGTGTATACATTAGTTTTAAAGCTACTTAAAAAGGTAATTTCTATAACATATGTTGTGTTATATTAAATAAAATTGATAACATAAATGTGTTTGACATTTTTCCCGCTATTCGGCAGGCTTTTCTACTAGAATCACATAATGGCATTGGCTCAATCGCAATATACCTACACGAGAAAATGAAACTATCACATTATTCGGAAATTTAAAACGATGTTGCAACAGTTTTAGAGCAACTATTTGTTAGAAATAACTTTAGGCTTCAACATTCTTATGTACCAATTTGAATGACAAAAAAAATTTATGTTAAAAAATATTTATCGGAATTTTCGCAAGACATTGCCATCTCAGAGTCCGGAGCTCGATGTAAAAATTTGAGTTTAACTAAATCGCACATAAACTACAATTTTTCCACGGTTAAGAAGTGTTGCCTATCAGAATTTTGTCCCCGAATAATTTTGTAGTGATTATTACATGTCTTGAAATGTCTCTTTTCTATCTTTTACTCTCATTTTTAACTTCCCATCAGGAAGTTCTTGTAATCGGTCCGATTTTCGAAATTCAAAATTTTTACATTTCTCCACGATTGGCGGTCCCAGTAGTCGGATTCCATGATTTTTAGAAAGATGTCTGTGTGTGTGTGTGTACGTACGTACGTACGTTTGTGCGGATTCTTTCGTACAGCCTAACTCAAGAACAAATCAAGCTATCGAGGCCAAATTGGTTTCATTCGAAGCGTGTGTGCATAAAGATCACCTGAAAAGCTTTTGGTTAAATTTCACAGGGTGGTTTGAATTTTATGACGAAAAAACTGTCAAAAAAAAGGACATTTTCATTTCTTCAATTAAAATCAATTTAGTTTTCCAATAAAAAAAGTTCAAAATTAATTAAGTTTATAGTTTACAGCTTCCTTATCAGATAAAAAAATATTCATAAATATATACACTGCCGTTCATAAGTTTTCGGAAAAATTCATATAAAATTTTTTTTTTTGTTCAATTTTAATGCCAAAAGTTTCATCAATATTATGTTCATTTAGCCAATTGACTAAACTTAGTAAGTTACTAACTAAAGAGACTACCAGAAAGGTTAAAACAGTATTTAATTGACGCCATTTCATACATTGATGTGCCCCTTTCTCTATTTCCTGATCCAAATTTCCACGGAAGTTCTTTGAAAATTGTCTCGGAAATGTGAATCCTGTAAGTCTTTCCCATTTTTCAAGACTCAGAGTGACGTCTGCAATACTGACACATGAAAACATCCTTAGAAAATTATGGAGCCACCAGTTTTTTTGTTAAAAACCTGCTCGGTTGTAGCTTGACGCTTATCGTTATACTATAATATACTAGCAAAAAGAAGCTCATGGCGCAACTTACATGAGGCAATTGGCTTCAAAGAAAAAGCATCGAGAGAAAGCTAATTGACAAAGTGAAATCACATGGATAGAACTGCATTACTCGTATATTGCAAGGAAGACCATAACATCCGATTTAGTTTGTTTACCACTGCTTTGGTTTCTTATCATGAACGCAATCCTAGAGGTCTTTCCAGAAAATGACACATGGATAAAAAATCTCTCGAAACCGGCCTGGAAACAACCATAAAAATCTGCAAAGAAAACTAGACTGAATGTGATCCTCATAAAGCCATATATTAACCAAAAGAAAAGGATCCTATGCTGAGCAGTTCCCAGCTCGGAAGGAAGAGGCGGTCGAAATCTCGGGACTGAAATTATGTACTTTTGAACCCTTTCAAAATGGACTCGCCTTTATATTCCAAGCAATGGTTAATAGAAAGGAAAGCAATCTAACAAAATTTGATTGATTAGAAATAATTCCGAAAATACATAAAGTTGAGATAAACGGCCTTTCTTAATGTTTATACCGAAACAATTTAAATTCTGCAAACAAAAAAAAGCAAAGTCTGAACACCAATTTCCCTTTGCTCATTTCAAAAAAAACTTTTTAAAATTCTTATCCCTATAATAGCATTAGTAACAGTAAAAATTTGTAAGTGATGTTTCAGGTTTCAGCGATAACTCAGCACAAGTTTTAATAAAAAGATTTCTGATGAACGGAAAGTTTGCAAAGAAATTGCAGAGTTCAACCGAATCAGACAAATTTGAATTCCAAAAAAAAAAAAACAGTTCCAGGCGACCGAGCCTTTGATCATGCTTGAAATTTAGTTTGTGTTACCATTCAACTGGTCCTCAAACTTTTAAAATATGAATGTAATACTTTTTTTACTTTGAAACTAAGCTATATAATATTTGATAATTCTGACTGTCTGATTTAAAACACTTTATTGAAGAAGTTGAAAAATAACTGCCAAAAGAGAATACAAATTCAACTTCCAATGTTAAAGTTGTTGAAATCAACTCTAAAATTAAAATTTTAATCTTCCAAACTTTGGATAGGTCGATATCAAATCAACAGTCCCAATTCGAGTTCCACCCACGGAATTCAATTGAAACCAAATACATATGAGTTTCTCAAACCACTACAAAAATCTTTCGTTCTTCTCCTAATTCTTCTACTCGTTCTGTGCGACTTGCATTAAAAGAGTATTCATAACCTCTTGAGAGCGAGCAAATTATAAAAAAATATCTTCACGTCGAGTTGGATATATTAGAGGGATGGCCGTGTGCTACTATGTGCCTACAGAAGACTGACTAAGATTTTGGGTCGTTGGTCCTATATTTATTTTGTCTTAAACAGGAAGAGATGCTTTCTTTGAGTAGTGTAATGCAAGCCATGGACAGCCAGCCAGCTTTAACATGAAGCTCGACAAGATAGAACTCGTACTCTCCAAAATGTTTTTGCAAGCCATAGTAATTTCTTACAGCCAAGACACAACTCATAATACGAAGTCACAAAAGTTTTAATCTCGTGCACAACATTTTCAAGCTATGCCATGGTCGCAGCGTCTTTGGTAGAGCATGAGAAGCGCCCGATTGAGGATGTTTAGAGATTAAGAAACAGGAATAAGGTTCGAAAATTCTACCACCAGAGAAAACAATTATCTCAAGCTTACAGACCCCAAACCGAAACCTGCAAAATTCGAAATGGAAACATCGTAGTAGAATGGCAATTAATGCTGAGGACATGGAAGAACCAACAATGATATCTACCCGACCTAGGCGGAGTAAAGACAGCAATATTTAAGCTTAAGTCTAAGAAAGCCACTTGAGCGGACGGCTTAGCTGCAAAAGGCCCGTGTCAACACCAGAGGCACTATTTTTTAAAGGTCTGTTCAGTAACTCGCAAACGGCGAAGATATGAATATAAAAAGAGAACGCATCTTGACGTCAACAGTGCATTTATGAGGATTCAGACAGAAATGACAAAGATGGGTTTGGCGGTATACGAGGGCACAAAGAAGCATATGTTGTCATCAAAAAAAGACACCCAAATCGTTATCTACCTATGCTCTCCTGTGAACAAAAATAATAACACTAGCGCTGAGATCAAACGAAGAATACCTCTTGTTAATCGCTGTTTCTCTGGGCTAAGAAAACAATTGTGTAAAGTCCTCTCTCGTAGAACTAAAGTGTCGCTCTATAAGACATGCAGAAGCATGGACAGTTTCAAAAGCGGATGAAGGCTTCTAAGGTTGTTTCGAGAGAAAAGTGTGATCTGCATTGACGATGAGTGGAGGAGAAGATTCAACAACGAACTGTACGGTACGAGTTGTACAGCGAAATCGACATAACCAAAAGGATAAAATTCCAATGCCACGCGGACTGGCGCTACAGTCCTCAAGTTATTAATTAAAAAGCTAATGACAAAAAAGTGCAATTAGCTATCAATATTAAACAAAAACGCAAAACATAATTTTAAGTTATATTAAGTCATTTTTTTAGTAATATTATTAAACCAAAAATGGAACTAATTTCTAGTAGAAATGTTATTTAATCAAAAAAAAGTATTTCCAAATTGTTGTCCTGATCACTCGAAATAATATATTCGAATAATCTTTTAATGATAAATACGCAAATCGTATTTTAAATGATTCAAAAAATCTTAAAGAAAGATTTTCCTAAGGGGTAGTAAAGAACATATATAGTATATGTATCTTTTTTTTTATTGCAACGTATTTGTCTATGGAATGAATGATGTTATCATAAGGAAAATGAAATTTGATGGTGGTGGAAAATGAAATTTTTTATCGAGATGGGAAGTTCATGGTATGGGCAGACCTACTCGCACCCAAACCAATTTTTTAATTTGTTTACGTGATTGCTTAATAAACTGTAAGATTTATAGTTTAAAGCTAATTTTACAAAGTAGAGCTATGGTTATATACACAAAATAATAGATTTGACATAATTAAGAAAAGGTTCAAATAACAATTATTAAATATACATTTATAAATTTTCTATGAAATAAGATTTAAAGGTATTATTAATGCTTGTTGCGTTTTGCTTTTCTTTAATGTTCCGTGTCAATGAGTTCCAAAGACGGACGGAATTCACAAAAAATGTACGCTCAGATGTTAAGAAATCATAGCGAGAGACAATTAGTTGACGAGATCCATGCGAGGTTTCAGATCTTATCCTGTCAAAAGAATACTGTAGTTGACGAGAAAAGAGTATATCTGAAAGCAATATCAAACTTCGATAATCGAGGGACATACCCAAGAGGCACGTGGTAAAACTAGACATACTGTCATGTCTACGAAGACTGCAGACATACCAAATCGTTGAATTAAATGCAACGTTAAGTTTACGCTTGCTCATGTAATTGCAATTACAGAAGATCTCGCAACCATATAAAAGGATAGGAATGAACAACGTCTTCCCCAGAAGCAAGCGGCTTTTTAACGGTGTTAACGACTGAGTTCCCCATAAGGAACGAAGTACGCCACAAACTTTGTCGACGAGTCCATTAACATGGTTGTCCCAGGTCAAAAAGCGGTTGAAAGTAACTCCCAGGTTTTTTGCGGTTTCAACGCATTCAATATGCGCATTATTCAATACAATACTTGGCATATACGAAAGATCTAGAGATTTTCTAGATATGATAAGACATTTAGATCTTTTAAGGTTTAAGAATAGAACATTTGACTCAGACCATTAAGCCACAATCACTAAATCCTCATTGACAGAAAAGACTTCATGCTCAATAAGGCCAAGTAGGCAACTGAAGTATAACTGTACGTCGTCCGCGTACATATTGATAGAACAGTTCGTAGTCGAAGCCGAAAATTCGTTAACATACACAGAAAATAAAAGAGGGCCAAGAGGGAACCACTGAGGTACACCAAAGGCGTTTTGGAGAAAATTAGGAAGTCTGTCTCAAACTTGCACTGCTTGCCTTCTATTATTTAAGTAGGAATAGATAGGTTTTGTTGTACCAGTTGAGAATTTTAAGTTTTGTCTAAGCTTTTTACCAAGTATGATGTGATTGACGGTATCAAAACCCTTTGAGACGTCAAGTAAAACCAAAAACGTCAATTCGTCATTATCCAAAGCTTGCCTAAGGTCGTGGGTACTGTTCAGGAGTGCCGTGATACAACTGTGTTTCTTACGAAAACCGGACATCAGAATTGTGTTGAAAATATGGTTAATATAAGGCAGCACGATTGGCAGAATCATATACAAAAAGGAGGGATGATCGATACCGACAGCCTTTGACTTAACAGAGAGTAAAATTTCAACATCAGGACTATCCACCGTAGAAAAACTAAAAGCAGGGAAAAGGTCGTCACGATCCAACTGATCGATGTATGAAACGAAACTTTCGGCACTGGGCGAAAGGACCTGCCTTGTAAGAATAGAAACAAATTTTTTATTGGGGACGTTTTCATCGATAACGTCAGCTGGAACAAGGCCTGGTTTACGTATGCCAACGTTTCTTAGGTTTTTTCACAGTTGACGAACTTTAAAGGATGAACCTAGTTGTTGAGAGAAATGTTCAGATTAAGCAGTACGTATTTCAGCTATAACTCTATTACGAAGTGAACAATACACCCGACACAACTCATTCAATCGATACCGTTTCCAGATATTGTAGGCCTGATCTCGTTGTTCCATTAATTGTCTTTCATTACGAGTAAACCATGGTTTATTATTTGGTTTAATTATTTTTGTTTTTAAAGGAACATATTCATCGAAAAGGTGAGTAATTTTTTTGGGTGAAGAACTCAATTTGATCATTCGATGAGGGCATGTGGGGCTCTTCGAGTTCACGAACAATTACATTATGAAAGTCAAGTTAAGTGAATTGATTAGCATAATGATCAAGGCTTAATCTTAGAGTTAAAAAGATCAAATCATGCTTTGAGAATGCAGGAGCTGAAAGCTGGTTATAAAAAGCTAAGTCGTTAATATCACTTACACAAATCAAGACTTGCAATGTTGAATCTCTACCAAAATAATGAGTTGGCGAGCTTGTGTTAACTGGTCTTAAGTTGAAGTTCCCCATATTATCTATCAGAAGATAAGACCTTAACAGGTTGAATTCGAAGTCTCCACAATGAACAATATTAGGAGAGTACAGAATGATTTCCTCCATAATTTTAGAAGGGGAGGGAAATCTATGTGCCTATTAGGCCTGTAAATGGCACCTTAAAATAAATTTCCTTCGTTACCTATGATATTAACGAACAAATATTCTTTTATGCTGTCGGAAGCGGCTGAAAGTTTGAATTTGCATTTGATAGTACTCTTTACATAAGTCGCAACGCCACCCCCAATAAGATCTTTTCTACTTAAACTTAAAAAAAAAAAAAAGTTTTCCGAATATTGAGTAAATGACTGTATACCTTATTGAAAATTCAAACATCGAAAACTCCTTTGCTGAACCCGATCCGAAGTTCGACAACGTTTGTCGGTTAAGCTAGTTAATAAATTAAATATAGTATACATTTTGTAAGTGAAAAAAAGGTATCAGGTGTGCACTAGTTAATTTCAAAAAATTAAAATTCTTTGCAGCTTAATTTTTATGCTTCGCAGAAAAAAAAAATTAGATTTACATGTATAAGATTTGTCCATTCCTTATGGCTTACATAGACATTTAGAATACTTTAATTTATTTCTCTTCATGCTCTTAAACTCGCCATTATATTCTTACTTGCTGTGTGAATAATAACAAAGCTAGGATGATTCTCACCCTATTATTAACAAATTCACTTCCATAATAAAAGGACATGAAAGAAAACAAAGTTACGAAAAGAGAGTGTTGCATAATTCCACAAAGTAGAACAAAGAAAACAAACAACTTCAAGGGTCAAGGTATCCAAAAAGACAAGATCTGAAAACCATAATCCCAAAAGTGGGGACTTCAATGGAAAGAAGGCTAAGAATAGGGTAAATAATTCAATCAAAGGTATGGCAATGGCCTGAAGAGACACAAAAAAAATATATTTTCTTTGTGCTACGATGGACAAGGGGATTTTTCGCAGAAATACAATTACTTGTTACGAGGTTGGCATGTTTTGTTTCGATAGCAAATATGAAAGTACAACACTCTTAACAGCCATTCTGCTCAAACATTTATGAATTAACCATGACCATGACATAATGTTAACGTACAACTTGTTTACTTTAAGGGAAATTGTTGAAATGTTTTTACTCGTGCGACGAAAGAAGCATTTTTATTTAATTTTTATCCTCCAATTGTGAAGTTCCTGTAATGGGTCCGATTTTCGGAATTCAAAACTTCACATTCCGAAGTCACCAGAGTTGAATTCCATTGTTTTTAGAAAAAATTCTGCCTAAGTGTGTACGAATGTATTTGGTGAATTCCTGCGAATTCCGAGATTCCAAATTCGTTTCATTCGAAGTGACGACCCGCAAAGGCTTCCTTTGAATTTGATTGGGTGGTTAAAATTTTATAACAAAGAAGTATCCAAAAAAACAATTGCACTTATTCCCTAAAAATCGGTCAATTGAAAGTCGAACTCGCGCAACAAACCTTTAAGATTTTGTGATGTTAGTACCAATTTAAGGTCTTCGGATTATTTCTCTTCCTTCTTGCCACATATCAAATGCTACGTCAACGCAAAGTTCTACCTATGGTAGGTGTTGATTTGGAAAAGAGGGCTATGAATATTTTCTTGGTATTCGCCATTATTCTACAGAATATCAACCAATGAAATTCCCCTTGCCTCCACCTTATCCTATGAAGGGGAAAAATCTGGAAAAAGTGAAAGGTAATCTACTTCATATTACTTTTAACATCATCTGAGATGATTAAAGGATTTTACATTTGATTGAAGTGGGGTCATCTTGCTGACAGACAGAAGCATAAACAAACCTGATAGCTCAACGTATTGGGTTATAAAATGTGTTTTTTTCTGATCAAGTTTCGCTTAGCTTATTACGACCTTGAATCAATTTTCAATTATTTGATTTATATACATACCAGCAGTCTTTTGCGATTTCTTCCACATAGATAGCCTGCTGACACAAAGTCCTACTTTTTGTTGTGTAAAATGCAATTTGTAATATATAAAACTATAGGAGGAGTAGATAAGATGAACGTTCATCTATCCTTATACAATCCTCCTTTCAATCAAAACGAGGAAGTGGACCGAACGTTTTTTTGACCATATGGAAGATGTGGCTGTGTGCAACGCGTGTCTAGAGTATAAAAGCGTCACTTAGTATTACTCGTTTGGTACCCTTTATACTGAACAACGCTGAGTTGACCTTGAAGAGGAAGTCATCTGCCATAGGACACACTATTTTATGCCTAAAACTTAGAATGTTGTTTCGTTGTCAAAGCCATGGTCTAGATCCATTTCAACCTATTCTCTGGGCAAGTTCCTTACAATCTCCGGACGATTTGATGTCCATTTTCGTAAGTGAAGTCCACCACCTTGCAGCATTTGCGTCAATTCTTGTTGAAGCCTTCGGCAGTCTCCAATTGAATTCGCACCACCCAGACAGTCATCCACATTAAAACCCTCCATCATAGTTTTGCTTGCTAGTGGCTATCTCTGCTTCTCGTCCTCAGCTAATTTACATAAAGTCTAAGTACGGTGCCGAAGCTGTACCGTAAGTGACAGTTCTGAGTGTATATTTTTTTACGGGCTTGCTAAGTTCTAGACTAATCTAGACTTATATCAACCGGTACATCATCTCAAAATCAGCATTGAATACGACTCTCAATTTGGTTGTAGTGCTTTCGGTTTCAAGGACTGCAAATTCCTTACTCCTCAAATTCGCCAAGTGCCCGACCAAAAGATCTCAAGACATTGAACTAAGTGACGGCAGAAGCAGACCGAGTGCGCGGTTTAGGATGCACTAGAAAAAAGCAGCTCCGGAGGAGGCAGAAAGTTTATCATATCAACAAAAGTATTAAATTTCATTTTCATTCATAAAATTTATTGCAAATTGGCTATTTACAATTTTTGCATATTTTGTTCACGTTTGTTTATTTTGTTTATTTGTATTTGTTTTCTGCAATTTTGGACCTTTGCATCCTTTTTTGCGCCCTCCATCTTCTGTTTGGATAAATAATAATAAATAGATTATTTCACTCACTGGTGTTAATCAAACCAACCAGCCTTTTCTCTTTTACCTAATGTGAGGCTGCATTAGGCGATAAGATTTTAAGGGAGTATTCTAGCCTACAGGCATGAATTTCATGAATTTTTGAAGTGTCATAAAAAAAAGGCAATTAATATTTTTAGTATCCGTTTTTTATAAGTTATTTATTTACATGACAAGAATACAGAAAAAAAATAAATAAAGGGGGTCTCAAAAAATTGTCGCGTAACCATACCCACGATTTCAACCCTCCTAGCAATATGAAACCAAGAAAAAAAGATTATTAATCTAGAATAATGTCGCGTAGTCTGGAACTACGCAAAAGTTGGAAAGATTATCTCACAAAATAGCGACTGCCTGAAAAAAAAATGTGTGTACAACTTTTTTTGACTGTTTCGAATTTAAAACAAAAAAAAGTAATAGATTTTTGTCGATGAGGATAGAACAGTAGAACCTGAGAAATCGTGGTTATTGTTTTGAAAAAGACAATGAGAAAAATGCGTTTTAAGTTTTTCGCAGTCTTAGTCATGTAATGATATTGTAGACTTACATTTATTCAATCTGCCATTCTTGCTTCATACATCGGACCTTCCTCGACATCGAAAAAACTATTTTCCGCGTTTCTCTCTTCATATCGAGCAGTTCAGCAAGCCAGAAGGCCTCCTTTGATGCCCTCGTAAAACTGGTGTCTTCCTGTGCCGTGAATCTATTGCCGCGAAATCGCAGTTTTGTTGCCAATATGGACGCGTAATCCTTTGCACTGAAGATTTTGTATCCATTTTATTAAAAAATATATTTCACAATATGTTAATTTCACTCACAGCACATATGTACGTCCACGTGGTTTGAAGGTTAGAATTCAAGTTTGCAGCTTGACGTAAGTGAACACTAAATATAAAAGATACGAGTCACCTTGGGTTCTTGTACTACAATGTATATGTGGCGAACACACAAACAGTCAATCGTCAGTCAGTCGCCAGCCGGCCGTGAGTCAGTACATTCATTTTTTCCTTCTTTTGTACTCGAAGATTTAATCTTGAAAAGAACCTAAATTATTAAAGAAAATTAAATATTCAGCGTTAGTGTCGCCTTTCAATTACATAGGCTATAATCACTACATTGGTGACCCCGAAAGTTTAAGCGTTTTTTTTTTAGTAAAACATTTTTTTTGCTCTCGTTTGATAAAACAAAAAAATATATTGTTTCGATGCCCGACTCAACGGTTTCACAAGACAATATCACGCCACACGCCACCGGTACTCAAACCATCCCACGTGTCGACAGCGATCACGCCATCCGACATCTACCGTTTGACATAAAAGCGCCTCCTTTCATCCCCGAAAGATCAGCGCTGTGGTTTGCGCAGCTGGAAGCACAATTTACTAACTGTGGCATCATCGAACAACGCGACAAATTTTATCGAACCATACCACTGATCGACACGCGCTCTGCTGCAGAAGTGGAGGATATAATTATCAATCCACCTGAAGACACTCCATACCAAACACTGAGAAGCACATTGATTTCTCGTTTCTCGAAATCCAAAGAAGCAAAAATAATTCAGCTTTTGGATAAAGAGAATTTGGGAGATCGCACACCATCTCAGCACCTTCGACACCTGAAAAGTTTGGTTCCCGACATCGAGCACAGATTGCTCGTGGATGTCAAGCAACGACAAATAATCGACAAAAACACTGGATTGCCAACGGCAGAAATACTTTCAAACGTCCAAACTTCATCTGTAGCCACAGTTCAAGCATGCATCGAGCAACCATATGCAGCACTTCTCCAATCGTTTTCTGCTATCACACAACCAGGTTCAGTCAAGAGGCAGAATCAATATTGCACAGTTCATCACATAAAAACGAAGGAAGGACCTCCAATCTCCAGCAAGGCACGTCGACTCGCTCCGGATCGTCTCAAGATTGCAAAATCGGAATTCGCCAAAATGATTCAACTTGGCACTGCTCGTCGTTCGGATAGCTCATGGTCCTCACCACTTCACCTATCCAAAAAGAAGTCGGGTGATTGGCGTCCCTGCGGCGACTACAGAGCTCTCAACGATCGAACGATTCCGGATGCATACATGGGAAGCAAGTATTCTCTACCATCGACCTAATCCGAGCATTCAACCAGATCCCTGTCGCCCCATCGGACATCGAAAAAACAGCAATCATCACGCCGTTCGGACTATATGAGTTCCCTTTTATGACTTTTGGACTGCGCAACGCCGCGAAAACCTTTCAAAGGTTCATCGATGAGGTGACGCGAGACCTTCCCTTCGTATTCGCATACATCGATGACCTGCTGGTTGCATCAAAAAACAGGCTGGAACACATCGAACATCTCCGAGTCTTATTTCAACGATTACAGGACGCTGGACTGGTGATTAACGTGGCAAAATCATTGTTCGGTAAAAGCGAAGTGAAATTTTTGGGACATCTCGTTTCAGCCAAAGGGATTCTCCCACCCTCGGATGAAGTGCAAGCCATTTTGACTTTCCTGTGCCTTCGAACATTAAGAAACTCCGTGCGTTTATTGACACCGTTAATTTCTACAGAAAATTTATCAAAAACGCAGCTATTATCCTCGGTCCACTCAACGACCAACTCAAAGGTCCAGACATCAAAAATACCAAACCAATTAATTGGACGCCGATGCTGGAAAAATCATTCACGGACAGCAAGAATGCTCTGGCGTCGGTTGCTCCAATCCAAACGTCAACGCACAGTGGTCCATCTTCACAGACGCCTCAGAGCAGGCCATTGGGGCAGTACTTCAGCAACGATGTCACGGTGCGTGGCAACCCCTAGCCTTTTTTAGCCAGAAGCTTCCGCCTTCCACGCAAAAACATTCGACCTACGATAGGGAGCTCAACGCAATATGCGAAGCCGTACGTTATTTCCGCCACATTTTTGAAGGACGACATGTTGTGATTTACAGTGACCACAAACCACTTGTCCATGCGTTTAAACAACGACCAGAGCGAGCTTCGCCTTGGCAATTCAGAAGGTTAGACTAGATCGGGCAGTTCAGTACCGATATAAGGCATGTTTCCGGCTGTGAGAACACTGTCGCCGACACGCTGTCACGAGTCGATGCCATCGAGCCTGCAGTATCATCAGCCGAAATAGCTTTAGCACAAGCTAACGACACTGAACTTCAAGATATCCTCAATAATCCATCCTCCAGCGTTCAACTCTGCCGCATAAAACTCGACAACTTCGAAGCCGAAATCTATAGTGACATTTCCACTGGTACAACACGACCTTATGTGCCTCATCATCTACGCAAAAGAATCTTCGACTCTTTGCATTCTTTAGCACACCCTGGTCAACGCGCTTCAAGGAAAATCATCACCAAGAGTTTTTTTTTTGGCCCTCCATGAACAGAGATTGCTCAAAATGGGTCAAATGTTGCATTCCGTGCCAGGCAAACAAAATAACACGACACACAATTTCGCCGATTGCCAGTTTTCAACCACCTACAAAGCGCTTCGAGCACATTCACATCGACCTCGTCAGCCTCGTACCATCAAAAGGATTCAACCAATGCCTGACGATCATCGACCGATTTACACGTTTCCCTGAAGCCGTCCCCTTGTCAAATGGAACCGCTGAAAATGTGGCAGAGGCTCTGCTCTTGTCGTGGATTGCACGCTTCGGTGTTCCACTACGAATTACTTCGGACTTAGGAAGACAGTTCGAATCCGACCTGTTCAGAAGCCTTACTCAACTTTTGGGCTGCAAACATCTACGAACGACGCCTTACCACCCACAATCAAATGGGTTGGTCGAACGCTTTCACAGGCAATTTAAAGCAGCACTGCTATGCAATGGCGATACCTGGACTTCAGCTCTACCTATTGTGCTTCTCGGACTTAGAGCGGGATTCAAAGAGGATCTTCAAGCAACGCCTGCTGAACTTGTCCTCGGTGAACGCATTCGTCTCCCAGGAGAATTCCTGCGTCCACTGACTCGAAACATTTCAGCTCCTGTTTTGGTGCAAATCCTTCAAACGCATTTTAAAAACTTAGCTCCACAAGAAATGTCCCGTCATGGACAGCGTGCAACATTCATTTTCAAGAACATCCGAAACACTTCACATATCTTCGTCCGCCACGATCATATTCGCCACTCTTTCGCTACACCATACGATGGACCGTATAAAGTACTGGAAAAGCACGAAAAGTACTTTGTGGTTCTGGTCAGAGGAAAAAGCACACTGATCTCAATTGATAGACTCAAACCAGCATTCATGCTCGAAGAAGATTGCCGACCCCAAGATGAAAATCAGACACAGCCCAACGTAACTGAAGCGCCGTCAACCTCAGCAGCTAGGAGCCAGAGAACGGTCAGATTTAACCCGCCTTCTTAGTTTTTTTCACTCCTTTTTTTCATCATCCCTACTTCAATTAAATTTTGTAACTTTGTTAATTTTTCTTTAAACATTTCTTTTTAATTAAATTTTTTTAAGAAGGGGAGATATGTGGCGAACACACATACAGTCAATCGTCAGTCAGTCACCAGCCGGCCGTGAGTCAGTACATTCATTTTTTCCTTCTTTTGTACCCGAAGATTTAATCTTGAAAAGAACCTAAATTAATAAAGAAAATTAAATATTCAGCGTTAGTGTCGCCTTTCAATTACATAGGCTATAATCACTACATATACAAAGGACAAAATGTTTTACTGAGAAATATGGATTCAGGTATTCAGTTTATTATTTGTTATTTATTAGTTATTTATTTCTGTGATATTTACATTTATTTATTTATTTATTTATTTTTTTTTCTTTTTTTTGCGTATAATTTATTATTTATTTATTTATTTACTATTATTTAAGATTTATTATTTATATTAATATATATTTTTATTTATATTTGTTCAATATTTAATACCCTTTTCATCATTTGAAACCAAGCTATTGTTTCTGCCCCTGCCTACTTCTCTCTTCCCTGTAGTCCAAGCTGGGTCATTCATTTAAAGAAGGTTTTAATTGTGGCTTTTCCTTCAATTTATAAATGCATTTTACTGTGATATAAATTTAAAAATAAGAGTATATTTCAGTAGAAAGGTTAAACAAATCCATATCTCTGTTAATATTACATTTTAAGTTTAAACATTGTAATTTTTGCCATAATACAAAAAAAAAAAAAAAAAGGTAGACGGAGAATCCCTAATGTCTTTTGTTCGATTAGTTCTGGGCGAACCAGTTTTAGGGATGTCGGAAATGCTATAAAGTATCGATACTTTTTGAAAATATCAATATCGACATTAATATTTTTATTTAAAAATATCGATATATCGATATATCGGTATGATTGAAAAGAGAATATTCGTGCTCTATAAATTTATTTATTTGGCCTTATTTATTTCAATCATCTTAAGTTGCTAAATAAATACTAATCAATAAACATCATCTTCAATAAATCATGAACAAACATTTAAAACTAAATTATTTATTTATTAATTAAACCACTGTTTATCAGATACAGACATTGGAAAAACTCTTTGATTTATAGGCTCGGCTGTCAGCCGACTTCTGTTTTTGGGTACTGCAAGATTTGCAGCAGTTGCCACTCTCTCTGAGGAAACAGAGGCGATATCAAATACTTAAGAGCTATATCGGAAAGGATTGAAGTAAAATGGCGACAATCAAACCAGAATTTTATTGGATTCTCTTTTCTCGGCCTATAATAGGCTGATCTAGATGATATTGCTTGAGTTCGCTAGGCATACCATCATTGGTTGAAAGTAAACTGGAGTTTGTTGAAGCTGCAGCAAAATCTATCATAATTTTTTCATGTCCAGATCAGAACGACGGCGGAGAATTTTTTGAGTTTGACAGAATTGAAGAAGTAGGGCTGAGTTCAGGTGAAAGTTGTCCTCGACGACTATGTTCTAAAAGTATTTCTTTTGACAATGAGGTTAGGTTTAGCAGAATGCAAATTTCGCTCTGGTGGTTCTAGTTTGGCCCTAAGCAAATTAAGCAAACTCTTCTGAACGGCAACACAATGTTCGGTGAAAGGTTTTGCTTGTTCAAGTCCTTTCTGAAGTAACTTTGCAATGGGCTTCATTTTGCTTCAGATTTGTTGCAATAAAAATCCCTCGGATGATTTTTCTTTACGCAAATGTTAACTATTAACAACCAAGTGTCTTTCACTCTTTAGCTGCACTGTTTAGCGAGAAACGACACGCAATTAATTTGCCGGGAAACGAAAACGAATCGACGAAAGCAAAAGTAAAATAAAAAATCTCTTTACTTCTTCGCGTGCTAGACAAGAATCATTTTTATTTCTTATCGGATGTTAATGACACCTTGTAGTACATATGGTTATATTAATTTTCTAGTACATATGGAGATATTTTATTTTTAGTATTCAAAAGAATTGAAATAAATATGGCGAACATTTGTGTTTGGCGCGAATTTGGAAATTTGATTTGAGTCTTAAATAACCAAATGTGTATGGAACGTAAAATTAATTCAATACATGCATATATCAAAATGTGATTCAACATCTTCTTTTTTAAAAATTATATTTTTTGCATTAGTAGTATAAAAAAGTATTCCTCTTTAGGATTTTTTAATCATAAAACTTATAAATGTTTGTTGGTTTGAAAAAATATCGAATTTTTATACCTTTTTGATACTTCGAATTTTATATCGATACATCGATATATCAATATATAAAATATCGCTCAAAAATATCCATACATTGAAAAAATAATATCGATATACCGATGTATCGATATTTTTCCAACAAGCCTAACCAGTTTGGATGCCGGGTCAGCAAAAAACCGATATCTACGAAAATAATTTGAATTTTGATTAATCCTCTTGTAGATATATTCTTGAATAGTTAAACTTTGAAAATATAAAAAAATCGATAGTAACATTTTTTCTAGAAATTTAATGTGTTTTTTTTCTTAAATGTATAAATATATATACTGCCTTAATTGAACGCCGTGCGTGAGCAGCGGCGACGGTCCATGATGATGATGATGATTATTTTGCTGATGGCTGATGATGATGGCGAGAATGCTTCTTGTTTCTTAGTGTCAGCCCCGGTGATAGATTGGGTCATTCTGCTTTTCTTGTCGAAGTCGTCTATGAATCCTTCTTCATGAGCTATTCTACTATTCTATATCCCGGCTGCATCATGGACGGGACATTGAGATAGCGATTTTCAATATATGGGCTACCTGTTATTATATTGATAATATTGTTGGAGTGCGTAGGGATTTTGCGTAGCATCTTTGAGGACATTGCGCATAGATACTTTTCTGGCATGTTTGCCGTGCTGTATAGTATTTCATTACTATAGAAGTGACGGTTTTCTGGATTTCGGTGCAGACCTGTGCAGTAACGATGTGTTTTTAGCTCGAAGTTTTTTTCTCATCAGTGGCATTAGGGAAAGCGCATAGTTGGCCTTTTTTAGAGTGGCTGTCGCATGTAAATTGAGCCTGAATCTTTCTTCGAAGTGAATTCCTAGATTACTGACCTTTTATTTTGGTCGAATGATCGATTTATCGGGCAAAGTCAAGGCAAGGTTCTTGCACTTGGTGGCTGAACCATTGTATGAGGCGGTCCTGAAGCATATTAGTTCGGTATAGGTGGTGTTTATTTTAGTTCCCCATTTTCAATAGTAGTCCCAGAGTTTAAGGAAATGTTCCACAACATTTCGAAGATCTGCAAAGGACATTCTGGAAGAAGAATACGTGACTGAATCATCCGCGAATAGCAGTGTTGTTGTTTTCTCACAATTTCGTGGTTGGTCATGGGTATGGAAATTGCGCTACTCCTGCATGAGTTTCAAAGACTCGTGAAGTAGATGTTCCTACACGAAAGTAGAATCCACGGTCCGTAAGGAAACTGGGTTTGATTTTAATAGTAGTTTGGGGAAAATTCAGTCTCATTAGTTTGTATACCAAACCATTGATCCACACTGAATCGAACGCTTTTTCTATTTCAAGAAGGTAGGCAACTGTGATCTCTTTTTGTTAAGGCCTACCGTTGTGTCTTTATGAAGTTTCAACAATGGGTGAAAAGTGGAGTGGGTTAGTTTGAACCCAAAAGTTTGACTTTGTATACCCTACCATCCAGATCTTAACCCAATTAAAAATATTTGGCAATGATCAAGTTGAGAGAGGGTACTTGATATAAAATATTGGAGGTTCAAAAAACAGCCGAGTAATTATTTAAAAATTAATATAATAATTAACTATAAACTAGAAGTGTCTTAATTCAAACGAATATTTTGTTTTTGATGAATACAAAAAAATCGCAGACGAACGCAAAAAAGGTATCCTCCGTTTAGTCGGAGCAGTCATTGGATGTTAGGATAAGTGTATTTCGTTTGATAATCCTTTTATCAGCAATATAAGCTTGATCCTGAATTTAAACTTCCGTCATCCTATTTCATTTTCTCCATCAATAATAGCTTATGACCTAATGTCTCAAGCCAATTATAACTTTCAACAATTTTTTTTAGTTTTTCAAATTTCTGTAAATCCTTAGAGCTTAAATTAACGAAGCCTTATTATTTCACCCACTTCAGTTATTAACGCACATTGTCGGTACTCCAGACAATTGCCGCTGAAAGTTTAATACATAAAGTCTATACATGTTCAGTATGTGTTTGCAGGGAACAAATAAAATAGATAAATCAATAAACGTCACTATCAACCCATATCGTCACCCTTAATATTCCGGTTATACTAACGTGTAATCAGAGCAAATATTTAATTAAGAATGTTTTCGGAATAAATCTCCTCCAGCGCACGAGTATATTTCATTGCCCAACGATGGCTATTATTTTGGAACTCAATTAGAGTCTACCGATTTTTTGATATACATAGTATATATCGTAAAATTGAGGGAGACGTAAACAATTTTTTATTTATTTTTCCTTGGTGTCCGCTGATTGGAGTTTGTGGAACCCGATGGTAAAGGTGATTGTCTTAATTAAATATATCTTGCGACTTGAATAAGTTTCATTCAAGATGCCATTTCGTATTCTGAGCTGGTCACGTCTGTGGCATTGCAATATCATAAACTCGGGGAGAAACTTAAGTGCTTTGTGTTCTTTGCCTTCAATTATTATTTTGGAATTTGGGGGTTGAAATAGGTGTGCTGGCTTTCCTACGTTAATTAGGACATTCTCATAGAACGAAACCGTAGACACTTTATGGTGTTCATTTGCGGATTATCGAGAGGTCCTATAATTAAAGTTTGAAGATTGGTGAAATAAGCAGGCAGCCGCATGGGTTTGGGTGTTGTATCCCAGTTAATCCTTGCATATCTTTAATTAAGTGGGAGTAGCATGCAATTTTCATTTCTTGAGATGAGGGATGAGCTAATTACTTGGCAAAAGGAATGGTTAAGTGATGTTACCTTATTCTAGTTAAATTTGATTTGAAACAACCTTACACAAAAAGCTTTTTGTAACTTATATTAAGGTTTGAATGCAAAACAATTTAATCGCAAGAACGGATAAATTAAGCCTATATGATTAAAATCACTTAAAATTAATATCTGCTGTAAAAAATGGATAAAATTATACATTTTTGATATTCATTAAATTAGTATCACAAATTAGAATACTTTCCCGATGCTTGCAAAATTGCTAAGGTGGCAAAAATATTGAAATCAGGCAACCCCCTGAATAGCCCAAAAAGCTTCAGACCGATAATAATATGGTTAAATGGTGTACACTTCATTTCGCATTTCTAGCTGGTGGCGAAGTTGGTTGAGGGCCTGCCTTTCAATTGATTCAATTGATTCAATTGGTTCAATTCCTAGAGTGGTCTAGTTTTTCGAATCTCGTCCAGTCACCATTCGTCATCGGGATCAAGTTCATGGCACTATTACTAGGCTGGTCGACCAGCGATAGTAGTCTGAATAATGGGTGGCGTCAAAATAGTGGTTTGCGTAGATTGTGTGTAGATGGCTCTGCTGTGAAGGCATAACACTTACAGTGGGGTTTTAAATCTAAATCTTCCAAACATTTAAAGTTCATATATCAACTTATGTCGAATAAAATCCTGCGATTAAAGTGAAAGCTAATGGGTCGATATCAAAACTCTCCGTACCGTACACATTCGTCGCCTGATTGTTCCGCTCGCTGTGTTCTACACGCATTATAGGAGTATAAAAATCCACTGAAGAGCGAGCGAATAATTAGAAAATTTTTTTTTTTTAAATTTCGCTTGATAGTGTTTCAAACTGGTTAATTTATAAAAAATAACATAAATGTAAATGATGCTACAAGACATCGAAAAGCATGAGCAAACCGATAAAAAAACATCTATGGCGGAAGAATCAAAAGGACAGCTACCACTAACGAGGCGAGACAATTGGTTCAGGGGGCCAATGTCGAAACTGACCACGCAGATCAACTGAGAGCCTGATAGTTCTATTCTAGAAAGCTTTGCCAGAAAGCAAGATGAATGTTCAGCTGAAAGACCAGCGGACCGGAACTACCTGAAGAAATAGACCAATTCTGACTATCAAACCCACTTAACACGAATTGTGTGGTACGATGAGGTTAGGTGTAGGTGTACAGAATATAAGACAAACAGACTGGCAGAAGACAGGCAGTATTGGCAGAAGCAAAGATCGTCCTATACACCGACGGCTCAAAGATGAGCGCGGCTATATGTGCGGGGGTCTTTGGTGACCTCTTCGAAAAATCCATGTCGCTACGAGAAAGCGGTTTTCAAGCCGAAGTGGCCGCGATACTCTTGGTGGCACTCGCGCTGAAAGACCACAACTTTATCAACAAATCGATTACCATTTTCTCTGATAGCCTAGCGGCAATAAAAGCCAAAACATCAGTCATTTTGACATGGAAGCTTGTAACGTTATACAGACAGAGAATTAGTCAGATATCCCTGTTGAATTCGGTGAAACTCTTCTGGGTAGATGGAAGAATCCCTAGCAATCCCGTATGCGCATTCACCGCTCAGCTCTAAAAGGAAAAAAAAATTGAAGACAAAGCCCTGGATGGACCAGGTGCTTACACCTGCAACGCGTGTAAGCAGATGAGGAGAAATAAGAAGCTATCCAACAATTGCTCTGTGATTGCACAGCCTTAGCTAGGAAAAGCACTTCTCCATAGAGCTGTAGAAATTCAGCGGTTGTGAACTGAAAAGCCGCCTTAGATTCATATGTGGATCCCACTGATTTTATGACTAAAGTAGGTTTCTCTGTGGTATACCACATCATAGCAGGGGCACAATGGACCAAAAACATTGGTCTTATTGAGCCAGGGCCATAAAATACTGACCAAAAAAAATAATTGCGTGTAAAGAAAACTCAAATCCAGCCGTGAATATTCCTCCAAAGGGATGACGGGAAAACAATTCCAGTTATTCACTTCCGTGAATGCACGGATCGATAAAACGTTCTCTTTGTCTTTTCCACATGCGTACCCTTGTATTACCACTCAAAAACTTTATCTGTGAAGATTGAAGTTTTCCAGTTGTCCATGGTCCAATTTGAATGCTCACGAGCGTACCTTAAGTGCGCTGCCCGACGGGCCGCTGTAAGTTTCGGCCGAATAGCAAACACTCTGGAGCGTTGACCATCTTGGTGGAGTCGATTGTGAATGGTTTGATCACTGACTTGAGTGCCGATTGACTGCCGCAGTTGAGTTCGTAAAGCCCGGGCGGTTACTGCTGGCTCCCGGCGTGCAGTTATTCTTCCTGCCCAATTGTGGCTCTGAATCTTCCTGATACAGATCTCCTTGCTCCACTTCCGCTACAGTAGGCCTTATTGGTGGCTTAGATATTATACGGGCACATAAACAGATGAATAGATTTTTTTAATTTTTGAACAAAAAATTGGTGGATCCACAATCGTCTTAGGAAGTCTTCATGCGTCAGTGTTGCGGACGTCACTCGGAATTAAAAAAAAAGTATAGATTTATAGGATTCACATTTCTGAAACAATTTTCCAAGCACTGCCGTGAGAACGTGGATCAAGAAAGAGTCTAACTTGATTTTAACTGAACAATTGAAATATTTGAATTTATAACAATTTTTTTGTAATAAAATTTAAATCACAGTTGAATTTTGAATTCCTTAAACCAGACCGTTTTTATGAACTTTCTGATGGGAAATTAAAAATACGAATTCAAAATACATATAAAGTTATATACTTTATTATTTATTAAATTATTCATTATTTTTTTACTTTCTTAATATTTTGTTTTTTGATACTCACAACCATTTGACCATTAATTGCCTGTTCTTAGTTCAATAATTAAATGGATGGATTTTCATGGTATTTTTTTTTTCAAAATCCTTTATTTTTTACGTGGTGAATACTGAAAATTGTACACATTTAATGTGAGGACATTCGTTATCAACTATCAACTTACTGAAGATGCGATCCTTGAAGCGCTCAATGACTCCGGCAGCGATTTTGGTGGCGATGATTCTTACTTGGATCCAACGCTCCTCCCCGATGAAACAATAGATCATCAGGATGTTGAAAGCGATTCTTTAGAGGAGGAGCAACCAACTGAAGTTTAACGGGTTATGACGCCTACGGAGGATTCGGTCGGCAGCTCGCAATATCACACACCAGTTCCATCCCCCGCCAGTTCCAGTACCCGGAATTCTTTGTGAACAACCGTGGAAGAGGCAGTCGCACACAACATACTAGATGATCGCGTTCAAGAAAGTCCGTCAGAGATCCCATCAGCCAACCCATCGATGTAAATAAGTGACGTTACACTTTCCGCCCAACAATACATCCATGACGATATTTTGATAACAATAGTCAATGCGACTAATCAAACATATGTTCTTAAAAAAGAAAAAACTTTAGGATATACTTTAAATGATCTCACACTTTTTCTGGGGATAATCCTGGTTATGTCGACTATAAATTATCCAATTTTGGACTTCTTAGTGGAGAGTTTTTACAATTGCTGACGACATGACCAGAGATAGATTCTACCTGATAAGAACTTACTTGAAAGTTGTATTTGATAATGACATATTGGAAGCAGAACGTACAAACAAGATTTGGAAAGTGTTTCCATTGTATCAGAGAGTTCTTAAAGGATGTCTGTTAAAAAGCCGACCTGAGAATGTGTCAATTGACGAGATGGTGATTCCTTTTACGAGAACTTGCGTCTTGAAGCAATATTGTCCTAACAAGCCAAATCCAGTAGGACTAACAGTCCTTGTAGCCGCCAATCCTGATGGACTTATTTTGGATAAGGTTGTTTATCAAGGGAAAAATACCTTTGAAGAATACGTTGAAAGAGGATTTTCTCTAGGCGAAACTGCTGAAAGCTTAGTCCCTGGTCACTTCTTATATGTCGACAGATACATTTCAACAACAAAGTTCTTTGATAAACTTATATCACTTGGATTTAATGCAACTGGTACTATTATGAAGAACAGAATACCAAAGGACTGTGTTTTCACCAAGGACTCTGAGCTCAACAAAAAACCAAGAGGTAGTTCGGAAGTCAATTGCCGGGAAGATGGACAGGTTATTATGGGTGTTATGTGGAAAAGGTTTTTTCAATTTTTTTTTTTTTCAATTTCAATGCATTTTTATTATTTCAATTCATTACCTTACATGCTAGACAAAAAACGCTTAAAGCTAGCTTAATTAACTTAACTATGTCTATACTAACTTACTGGCCCTATGCGGGCGCTCTAAGCTAAAATTAACAAATTGAAAGTGTGTCTTTCGACTTAATACTAATTTTATATATTAAATTTGACGACTAATAAGAAACTAAGAAATATTTAAAGAGAGAAAAACTTAGTAAATGGATTTTATGTTTAAATTAAAACTAGACTTAAATACTAAACTACAAACTACAAACTACAAACTACAAACAACAAACTAATCTAAAAAGTAAAATCTTAACCTATCTTACAATAAAATTAAAACTACTTACATTAATTAAACATAAATAAGCCGGCCAAGGCTGACAGAGCATGCTATTTTTGCCATAAGGGCACCCAAGATACAAAACAACGACGAAGTTCATCCTCCGTCCAGCCACCAAAAGTGTCGATGTTGTCTTACGACATCAGCTCTGTCGTGGTCTGATACCGCCCTACTGAACCTGAGGGTCTCCGGTGAGCTACTTGCGACGTAAGTGACTCGCCCGTCCACAGCTTTTCGACCAACGTGGAAGATTAACGGTACCGCTAATCTATCCTGGACCAGACCTTTTCTATCCAAATAGAGAAAAGCTTCAGGGGGAATAAGGCCGTTAAGGCGCACTGTCTCATGGTGCATATCATTGGGGTAAAAAGCCCCGGAGATCAAGTTGTTGGTCGAAGTCATTGCTCTTGCAATGTGACTTCGAATAAGTTTTATCAGAAAGTTGTCCACTCTGATCAGGTTGGCCCCGTTGTAAAGGACCTCATTACTATAGAATTTTTTGTACTCAGACTCTGGAGTTCTATATAAATGGAGACAAGCCCTAAGACATCGCCTCTCGAAAACCCGTATCTTTTCCATTAAGCTTGTTCCTACGTTAAACCAAACGGGACAGCCATAAGCAAGGACAGGCCGAATAAGGGCCGTGTAGCAGATCACCTTTACCTTGGCATCGAGTTGACTGCTGTGAAACAGCCTCTTTGTCAAGGCAAAGGCCGCTTTGGCTCTGGCCAGAGCAGCATCTATATGTTTGTTAAAATATAGATATTGATCTAGCCAGATCCCAAGGTATCTGACAACACTTCGGTTCGCTAATGGCTGTCCATTTTGTCCAACAATAGAGAACATTCGCCATTTCTTTCTAGTATTTCTAGAAGCCCCAGACAACGGAGTCCTAAACAGAATGGTCTCGCACTTTTGAAAATTGATTTTCAACTTCCAATCATCGCAATATTCCTGAACTTTTTCGAAGTCACGCTGCAAAAGACTTACAATGACCTCGATCTTCGGACTCGACCTGTACGCGATCAAGTCATCTGCGTACGCTATGGATTGGCGGAGAGATCCTACAAGATCACTTGTGAAGATCGTAAATAAAATCGGCGAAATAACTACACCCTGTTGTAGACCATTTTTAATTTCAAAAGTCCCAGCAGACACCACACTGCCATTTTTCACAATAAACTGTCTGCTGGTGAGCATATCTAAGATTATGTACAGCAGCGGTTTGCTTATGCCCAACTGGTCAAGCTTGAAAAAGAGCCCTTTTAACCATACAGTGTCAAAGGCCTTCTCCAAGTCAATCAGCAAGGCACCCGTGCATTGTTTCTTACCTTTGTTCCATTGGATATCCGATACCAGTTTAGACGCGGCATGTATACAATCATGCCCCGCTCTGAAACCGAATTGGTTATCCGGAATAATATTTTTGTCCTCAACCCACTCGGTCAGGGCTCTATTGATTACCTTTTCAAACACTTTGCTGATATTGGGAAGGAGACTTATCGACCGGAGATTTGCCGGATTGGATGTGTCTTTGTTCCGTTTAGGAATTGGTTGCACCACCGCTGTCTTCCAATGAGCTGGATAATGTGCATTATTCAGCAAATTGTTAAACAGGGTGGTGTAAATGTTTACCGCTTCTAGAGGAAGGTGTTTGAGAACAATGTTTGGTATTTCGTCGATTCCCACAGATTTCTTACTTCTCAGAGAACCGAAAATGACCAGGAGATCTTCCTTTGATATGAATGGAGGGTGAATCCCTTCATTGGCGATGACATCATTTGCCAAATTATCGTCATTGAACATGGTAAAACCAGTGTTCTCCGATCGCCAGTGCTCAATGTCATATCGCAAGTAGAAGTTGTGCAATAGGACACGATTTTCCAAGATATGGTTCGGGCGAGTGCTAACATTCACCTTATACACATCCTGAAACGTCGCACCTATCACTTCAACTTTCTCCTGAGGATCTTCGATCACAAAAAAGTTGTCATCTTCGATCGCTTCTATTGGATCTATTCCTGCTGTCACAAGTACTTGTTCGTTGTCTGTAGTTCGGGGGAGCTTAAGACACGGAAGCTCATTCTGATTTTTTCTTCGAAAGATTTTATTAATTTCCGGGAACATACTAGGATTGCTAGCTTTAACAGCCCGGATTTTGTTATTCCAATGCGAATTAATTGCTGTAGGTTTTTTAGCTGTGATTTCAGTGTCCTAACCTCCAAGTTTTGTGGGTCGGTGAAACGTCTGTATAGTAATTTGAGCCTGGTCAGTAGCCTACTCTTTTGTCGGTGAAGAGCGTCAATCGTGGCATTGCGGTATATGTTGACATTGTCAGTCAGTTGGTACTTAGGAATTGTTCTGTCCATTGTTTGTTTTATTGCGTCGTCCATCCGTTTGAGGTAAGTGTCGATCTCCTCGTTCGACAAATTCCTATTAGATGGAGGGTTAAGCGGGTTCGAAGAGAGTGCTCTTGTCATTGTTCGGGAGAAGCGTGTCCACCGCGTCCTACTGTAGTTGTAAGAATGCGTTTGGACATACTCCCCCAGTTCCGCAATTTCGTTGGGAATTGTTACTACGGCACTGAAACCGCAATGGTCACTGTCGTACACGAATGTGTGAAGACAGTTTATTGTCTGTCGGTCCATGTCAGTCAGCTGTATCCGTTCGTCAAACAGCATAAGATCAATATAGGAGCCTGATCTGGGATAAGACGGACTATCCGTCGCTTTTAAATCGAGTCGATACTCGACACTATTCTGACCCCACCAATTGAATAGTAGGTTTCCTCTAGTATTTGGTGATTGATTTCTCCAATTACTATGTTTGGCGTTTAGATCTCCGGCCATGAGGTAATAATTCTCCTCCGAACCCAGACGTAAGTATTGAAAAAGTGTCTCGAGCTCTGAGATAAAACAGGTTTGTTGAGTAGCTTCAGTTGCATACGCTGCGATCATATACAACCTCTTCCCACTACGGAGGGGGATGCATATGATGCAAGCCTCTAGCACCTGGAATCTACGCACTTCACCGCTGTACATAACCTTAAAACGCAGATTTTTCCTAATAAAGATAGCGACGCCACCAGCTCCATTGGAGTTGGGTCTGTCTCTTCTTATGATATGATACTGACTGTGCCTCAATTTGTGCCTCTGAGAGAGCTTGGTTTCGCTAACCAGAAGAACATCGGGACTTTGGTCTTCTAGCAACTTGAAGAGTACAGCTCTTCGTTCGATATTTATTAGCGAATTTACATTCACTGAAAGGATCTTTAAGGGTTTCTCCACCAGCGAACACATTACGACTGGAGGCGCGTTAGACTCGGCAACAAAGTGTAGATACGATCTACGCGTGTCGCCTGTTCCTGAATTTGCTGTTGCAGCTGACTAATTTGCCCCTGAATAGAAAGCAAAATAGCCAGCAGATCAGCATCACCACTAGGTGCTCCAGGTCGTGAGGCCTGAGGAGCAATCTTTGGTGCTTGTTGTACCGTACTCCTCTGACCGGCCGCCATTTGGGCATAGGTCACATTGGGAGTTACGGCTGGAGTTTTAGGAACAGGTGGGCGCTTCACCTCCACCTTCTGTTGACGAGCCAGGTTTAATTTCCTAACATATTGGTAACTGGAACAACCCCGATAGTTAGCGGCGTGTCCCGAGTTACCACAAAGAATACACTTCAGAGACGTGGTATCATCAACCCTATTCTTACCTAGAGGACATTCCTCTGCACTGTGGTTCAATGCACACTTAACGCACCGAAACTGCATTTGACAGTTCGCAGCGGCATGCCCGAACCTCTGACAGCGAACACATTGTAAAATGTTATCGCTGCGATTTAATTTTTCCCAACTAATGCATTGATAGTCTAGGACTTTAATCTTCCTCAGACTATCTATTTTGCTGTTGGGAGTCAGCTGGACCAGGAAGAACGGTAATTTCCGATTCTCCCTTCGGGCCTTTGCTGTAGTGAAAGGCTTAACACTGACGAACTTAAGATCGTCACATTCCTTCGCTTGAAGCTCCTGAAGGAGCTCCTCGGGATCGGTGGACGAATCTAAACCACGAAGGAGCATTGTCTGCAAACGCTCACTTTTGGGAGTGAATGAGAAGAACTCCGTCGTCGTTTTCTCTAATAATTGTTTAATTAACTTATGGTGCTCCACTGTGAAGCAGTGGATAGCATGCCTGTCTTTACTTAGTCGTTTAATAATGAAATTATCGCCTATGGCCGACTTACATATTTTGATGGTGTCTTGAAGCTCCATCTTGAATGTATTGATTGGAGGCACCTTCGGCCTCGCTGTCGTCTGATGCTGCTGCTGTTGTTTCTGCTGCTGCTGCTGTTTCTGCTGCTGCTGTTGTTTTTGCTGCTGCTGTTTTTGCTGCTGCGGTTGTTTTTGCTGTTGCTGTTTTAGCTGCTGCTGTTTTTGCTGCTGCTGTTTTTGCTGCATCGGCAGCTCCGATTGTTGCTGTTGCATTGGCAACTCTTTTTGGTGCTGCTGCTTTGACAGCTTTGGTTGTTGTTGTTGCTGCTTAGGCAGCTGTACTTGTTGTTGCTGCATTGCTTGTTGTTGCTTAGCTGGTGCCGTATTTTGGCTGCTGTTTGCCAGCTGCTGTTGTTGTTGGCGTTCTTTGGCGCGCCGTGCCAATTGTTTTGCCTTCACGGCCTTTAACAATGCCTCTAGTTGGCATATTTCGTCGTCTTCGTCGTCGGTCTCCGAGGCCGCCAACGACATGAAGCTATTACTGTCTCCAGTGTAGCGGCCTTCGCCACCGTCGGAGACGTACGGGAATTCTTCTGTCGCATGCTGTTCGACTGCGACTTTAATTGCTGCTGCTGATGTTGTTGCTGCAGCTGTTGTTGTTGTTGTTACTGCTGCTGCTGTTGTTGTTGTTGTTGGCGCCCGTTCCCCAGCTCCAGTCGGCAGCTTTTCAGCTGAAGCCGATAAGAACGGGCGCTTTACGAGGTTTGGAGTCGGACGCACCCTCCTCCTCCTCTTCCCAGTCATCGATGATGATGACGACAACGGTGGTGGTGGCGGCTTTGGGTCAGGCAATGCCTTCCCCGCTCCTCCCCCAGCTTGGTGAGACGACGACTGTCGCTCACTCATTATTATTTAATTTATTTTATTGATATAAATGGTATAAATTATCAACCAAAGAATGAAATTTATATTGGTCCCGGCTGGGATTCGAACGCCTAACGTGCGGATCAAGAGTCCGACACACAACCACTGCACCGGCTGGTTAGTTATCAGTGCAGTAGCAAAGTTAACACTTGAAAAAAATACTTGTACTTGTTTCACTCTTAAAGTCGAAACACGTCTTTCTCAATTTTCAATTTTCAATTTAAATTTTTTTTTTTTTTTTTTTTTTTTTTTTTTTTTTTTTTTTTCAATTTAAATGCATTTTTATTAATTCATTATAAAACCTTATATGCTAGACAAAAAACGCTTAAAACTAGCTTAATTAACTTAACTATGTATATACTAACTTACTGGCCCTATACGGGCGCTCTAAGCTAAATTTAACAATCAAAACTATGTCTTTCGACTTATCAATAATAACTATATTTAAATTTAAATAACTAATAAGAAACTAAGAAAAAAGATTAATTTTAAGAAAAACTTAGTATATGAATTTTTATGTTTTTTTTATTAAAATAAGTCTTAAATACTAAACTACAAACTAATCTAAAGCTAAAAATCTAAACCTAACTTAACAATAACTGACAGGACATGCTATTTTTGCCATAAGGGCACCCAAGATATAAAACGACGACGAAGTTCATCCTCCGTCCAGCCACCAAAAGTGTCGATGTTGTCTTACGACATCAGCTCTGTCGCGATTAGATACCGCCCTACTGAACCTGAGGGTCTCCGGTGAGCTACTTGCGACGTCTTGTTCGTAAGTGACTCGCCCGTCCACAGCTTTTCGACCAACGTGGAAGATTAACGGTACCGCTAATCTATCCTGGACCAGACCTTTTCTATCCAAATAGAGAAAAGCTTCAGGGGGAATAAGGCCGTTAAGGCGCACTGTCTCATGGTGCATATCATTGGGGTAAAAAGCCCCGTAGATCAAGTTGTTGGTCGAAGTCATTGCTCTTGCAATGTGACTTCGAATAAGTTTTATCAGAAAGTTGTCCACTCTGATCAGGTTGGCCCCGTTGTACAGGACCTCGTTACTATAGAATTTTTTGTACTCTGACTCTGGAGTTCTATATAAATGGAGACAAGCCCTAAGGCATCGTCTCTCGAAAACCCGTATCTTTTCCATTAAGCTTGTTCCCACGTTAAACCAAACGGGACACCCATAAGCAAGGACAGGCCGAATAAGGGCCGTGTAGCAGATCACCTTTACCTTGGCATCGAGTTGACTGCTGTGAAACAGTCTCTTTGTCAAGGCAAAGGCCGCTTTGGCTCTGGCCAGAGCAGCATCTATATGTTTGTTAAAATATAGATATTGATCTAGCCAGATCCCAAGGTATCTGACAACACTTCGATTCGCTAATGGCTGTCCGTTTTGTCCAACAATAGAGAACATTCGCCACTTCTTTCTAGTATTTCTAGAAGCCCCAGACAACGGAGTCCTGAACAGAATGGTCTCGCACTTTTGAAAATTGATTTTCAACTTCCAATCATCGCAATAACCCTGAACTTTTTCGAAGTCACGCTGCAAAAGACTTACAATGACCTCGATCTTCGGACTCGACCTGTACGCGATCAAGTCATCTGCGTACGCTATGGAGTGGCGGAGAGATCCTACAAGATCACTTGTGAAGATCGTAAATAAAATCGGCGAAATAACTACACCCTGTTGTAGACCGTTTTTAATTTCGAAAGTCCCAGCAGACACCACACTGCCATTTTTCACAATAAACTGTCTGCTGGTGAGCATATCTAAGATTATGTACAGCAGCGGTTTGCTTATGCCGAGCTGGTCAAGCTTGAAAAAGAGCCCCTGCAACCATACAGTGTCAAAGGCCTTTTCCAAGTCAATCAACAAGGCACCCGTGCATTGTTTCTTACCTTTGTTCCATTGGATATCCGATACCAGTTTAGACGCGGCATGTATACAATCATGCCCCGCTCTGAAACCGAATTGGTTATCCGGAATAATATTTTTGTCCTCAACCCACTCGGTCAGGGCTCTATTGATTACTTTTTCAAACACTTTGCTGATGTTGGGAAGGAGACTTATCGACCGGAGATTTGCCGGATTGGACGTGTCTTTGTTCCGTTTAGGAATTGGTTGCACCACCGCTGTCTTCCAATGAGCTGGATAATGTGCATTATTCAGCAAATTGTTAAACAGGATGGTGTAAATGTTTACCGCTTCTAGAGGAAGGTGTTTAAGAACAATGTTTGGTATTTCGTCGATTCCCACTGATTTCTTACTTCTCAGTGAACCGAAAATGACCAGGAGATCTTCCTTTGATATGAATGGAGGGTGAATCCCTTCATTGGCGATGACATCATTTGCCAAATTATCGTCATTGAACATGGTGAAACCAGTGTTCTCCGATCGCCAGTGTTTAATGTCATATCGCAAGTAGAAGTTGTGCAATAGGACACGATTTTCCAAGATATGGTTCGGGCGAGTGCTAACATTCACCTTATACACATCCTGAAACGTCGCACCTATTACTTCAACCTTCTCCTGAGGATCTTCGATCACAAAAAAGTTGTCATCTTCGATCGCTTCTATTGGATCTATGCCTGCTGTCACAAGTACTTGTTCGTTGTCTGTTGTTCGGGGGAGCTTAAGACACGGAAGCTCATTCTGATTTTTTCTTCGAAAGATTTTATTAATTTCCGGGAACATACTAGGATTGCTAGCTTTAACAGCCCGGATTTTGTTATTCCAATGCGAATTAATTGCAGCACGGTAATTTTGCTGAATTAATTGCTGTAGGTTTTTAAGCTGTGATTTCAGTGTCCTAATCTCCGAGTTTTGTGGATCAGTAAAACGTCTGTATAGTAATTTGAGTCTTGTCAGTAGCCTACTCTTTTGTCGGTGTAGAGCGTCAATCGTAGCATTGCGGTATATATTGACATTGTCAGTCAGTTGGTACTTGGGAATTGTTCTGTCCATTGTTTGTTTTATTGTGTCGTCCATCCGTTTGAGGTAAGTGTCGATCTCTTCGTTCGACAAATTCCTATTGGATGGTGGGTTGAGCGAGTCCGAAGAGAGTGCTCTTGTCATTTTTCGGGAGAAGCGTGTCCATCGCGTCCTACTGTAATTGTAAGAATGCGTTTGAACATACTCCTCCAGTTCCGCAATTTCGTTGGGAATCGTTATTACGGCACTAAATCCGCAATGGTCACTGTCGTACACGAAAGTGTGAAGACAGTTTATTGTCTGTCGGTCCATGTCAGTCAGCTGTATCCGTTCGTCAAACAGCATAAGATCTATATAGGAGCCTGATCTGGGATAAGACGGACTATCCGTCGCTTTTAAATCGAGTCGATACTCGACACTATTCTGACCCCACCAATTGAATAGTAGGTTCCCTCTAGTGTTTGGTGAATGATTTCTCCAATTGCTATGTTTGGCGTTTAGATCTCCGGCCATGAGGTAATAATTCTCCTCCGAACCCAGACGTAAGTACTGAAAAAGTGTCTCGAGCTCTGAGATAAAACAGGTTTGTTGAGTAGCTTCAGTTGCGTAGGCTGCGATCATACACAGCCTCTTCCCACTACGGAGGGGGATGCATATGATGCAAGCCTCTAGCACCTGAAATCTACGCACTTCACCGCTGTACATAACCTTAAAACGCAGATTTTTCCTAATAAAGATAGCGACGCCACCAGCTCCGTTGGAGTTGGGTCTGTCTCTTCTTAAGATATAATAGTGACTGTGCCTCAACTTGTGCCTCTGAGAGAGCTTAGTTTCGCTAACCAGAAGAACATCGGGACTTTGGTCTTCTAACAACTTGAAGAGTACAGCTCTTCGTTCGATATTTATTAGCGAATTTACATTCACTGAAAGGATCTTTAAGGGTTTCTCCACCAGCGAACACATTACGACTGGAGGCGCGTTAGACTCGGCAGCAAAGTGTAGATACGATCTACGCGTGTCGCCTGTTCCTGTATTTGCTGTTGCAGCTGACTAATTTGCCCCTGGATAGAAAGCAAAATAGCCAGCAGATCAGCATCACCACTAGGTGCTCCAGGTCGTGAGGCCTGAGGAGCAGCCTTTGGTGCTTGTTGTACCGTACTCCTCTGACCGGCCGCCATTTGGGCGTAGGTTACATTGGGAGTTACGGCTGGAGTTTTAGGAACAGGTGGACGCTTGACCTCCACCTTCTGTTGGCGAGCCAGGTTAATTTTCCTAGCATATTGGTACCTGGGACAACCCTGATAGTTAGCGGTGTGTCCCGAGTTACCACAAAGAATACACTTCAGAGACGTGGTATCATCAATCCTATTCTTCCCTAGAGGACATTCCTCTGCACTGTGGTTCAATGCACACTTAACGCACCGAAACTGCATTTGACAGTTCGCAGCGGCGTGCCCGAACCTCTGACAGCGAACACATTGTAGAATGTTGTCGCTGCGATTTAATTTAGCGACGATAGCAAACTATCTATTTTGCTGTTGGGAGTCAGCTGGACCAGGAAGAACGGTAATTTCCGATTCTCCCTTCGGGCCTTTGCTGTAGTGAAAGGCTTAACACTGACGAACGAATCTAAACCACGAAGGAGCATTGTCTGCAAACGCTCACTTTTGGGAGTGAATGAGAAGAACTCCGTCGTCGTTTTCTCTAATAATTGCTTAACTAATTTATGATGCTCCACTGTGAAGCAGTGGATAGCATGCCTGTCTTTACTTAGTCGTTTAATAATAAAATTATCGCCTATGGCCGACTTACATATATTGATGGTGTCCTTAAGCTCCATCTTGTAGGTGTTGATTGGAGGCACCTTCGGCCTCGCTGTCGTCTGCTGCCGCTGCTGTTTTTGCTGCTGCTGTTGTTTTTGCTGCTGCTGTTTTTGCTGCTGCTGTTGTTTTTGCTGCTGCTGATTTTGCTGCTGCTGCTTTTGCTCCTGCTGTTTTTGCTGCATCGGCAGCTCTAATTGTTGCTGCTGCTTTGGCAACTCTTGTTGGTGTTGTTGCTTTGGCAGTTTTGGTTTTTGTTGTTGCTGCTTAGGCAGCTGTGTTTGTTGTTGCTGAGCTGGTGCCGTATTTCGGCTGGTTTTTGCCAGCTGCTGTTGTTCTTGGCGCTCTTTCTCGCGCGTAGCCAATTGTTTAGCCATCACGGCCCTTAATAATGCCTCTAGTGTGCAAATCTCGTCATCCTCGTCATCTGTTTCCGACGCCGCCAAAGACAGAAACGAGTTACTGTTTCCAGTGTAGCGGCCCTCGCCGCCGTCGGAGACGTACGGGAACTCGTCACGTTCGCCAGATGTTGTTGCCGTTGAAGCTGCTGCTGTGATAGCTGCTGCTGCTATTGTTGCTGCCGTTATTGTTGCTGTTGGCGCCCGTTCCCCTGCTTCAGTTGGCAGCTTTTCTACCGAAGCCGATAGGGACGGGCGCTTTACAAGGTTCGGAGTCGGTTTTAGAAACCTCCTCCTCCTCTTTCCGCTCTCCTTCTTTGAGGTACAAGCACTTGTTTTTGGGTCAGGCGATGCCCTTCCCGTAACTCCTCAACGTGGGGACCCCTCCTGTCTCCCACTCATCTCGTAACACTTTTTCTTTTCTCAATGTAATTAATTTCCAAAGAAAAAAAGAACTACTTTTTATGTTCCCCGGCTGGGGCTCGAACCGCGAACTCTCGATCACCAGGTCCGCGACACAATTTTTTTTTTCAATTTTAATGCATTTTTATTCATTCATTATTTAACCTTAGATGCTAGACAGAAAAATGCTTAAAACTAGCTTAATTAACTTAACTATGAATATACTAACTTACTGGCCCTATACGGGCGCTCTAAGCTAAAATTAACAATTACACCTATGTCTTTCGACTTAGCACTAATAACTATATTTAAATTTAAATAACTACTATTAAAACTAAGAAAAAAGATTAATTTTCAAAAACTTAGTACCTGGACTTTTTATGTTTAAACTTAATCTAGACTTAAATACTAAACTAAAAACTAATCTTAATCTAAAAATCTAAACCTAACTTAACAATAATATTAAAAACTACTTAAACTACATAAAACATATATAAGCCGGCCACGGCTGACAGTACATGCTAGTTTTGCCATAAGGGCACCCAAGATATAAAACAACGACGAAGTTCATACTCCGTCCAGCCACCAAAAGTGTCGATATTGCCTTACGACATCAGCCCTGTCGCGGTTAGATACCGCCTTACTAAACCTGAGGGTCTCCGGTGAGCTACTTGCGACGTCTTGTTCGTAAGTGACTCGCCCGTCCACAGCTTTTCGACCAACGTGGAAGATTAGCGGTACCGCTAATCTATCCTGGACCAGACCTTTTCTATCTAAATAGAGAAAAGCTTCAGGGGGAATAAGGCCGTTGAGGCGCACTGTCTCATGATGCAAATCATTGGGGTAAAAAGCCCCGGAGATCAAGTTGTTGGTCGAAGTCATTGCTCTTGCAATGTGACCTCGAATAAGTTTAATCAGAAAGTTGTCCACTCTGATCAGGTTGGCCCCGTTGTACAGGACCTCATTACTATAGAATTTTTTGTACTCAGACTCTGGAGTTCTATATAAATGGAGACAAGCCCTAAGACATCGTCTCTCGAAAACCCGTATCTTTTCCATTAAGCTTGTTCCCACGTTAAACCAAACGGGACACCCATAAGCAAGGACAGGCCGAATAAGGGCCGTGTAGCAGATCACCTTCACCTTGGCATCGAGTTGACTGCTGTGAAACAGCCTCTTTGTCAAGGCAAAGGCCGCTTTGGCTCTGGCTAGAGCAGCATCTATATGTTTGTTAAAATATAGATATTGATCTAGCCAGATCCCAAGGTATCTGACAACACTTCGATTTGCCAATGGCTGTCCGTTTTGTCCAACAATGGAGAACATTCGCCACTTCTTTCTAGTATTTCTAGAAGCCCCAGACAACGGAGTCCTAAACAGAATGGTCTCGCACTTTTGAAAATTGATTTTCAACTTCCAATCATCGCAATATCCCTGAACTTTTTCGAAGTCACGTT